>JAQSUU010000405.1:29237500-31997500 GCA_038087645.1 Saccharum hybrid cultivar R570 | reverse complement strand
CATGTCATCACCAGAACCCCAACAAGTCACTAAGTACAAACACTAAATTTCATTCGCAAGCTCCATCAGAAGTAACTTCAAACATACCATCCGCTCATCATGCTGCACGCTTGTTGTCTGGTCAACTCTAGCCCATGCCAATTTCCCTACCCCAACAAATGCAATGACGTTCTACTCTTCCAGATACCGTTGAAGCACTAATGTTCTAAACAAGGATAGGAGATTAGGTTTAGCCGCGTCTCTTCATTTTCCTCAAGATTCATATATTACATCTTGCATCGCTGTGTGGGCGTGTGTGGCCACTCTCACCCCTTCGGCCCAGCCATCCAAATCGACCTCTCATAGTTAGGGTACCTGCTCCGCTTCTGAGCTTTTTTTCCGCCAATGGCCGTTGGACTCTCCCTCGACGCCCATCGAGTTCAGCACTGACATCACCAACGGGCTTGATTGCGGTTTCGTCGCTGGGGGCATTGAGACAATGAGAATCACATAATATAACCAGCCCTCGCAGCTGAGCCGCCCTCCGCGGTTGCTGCCTCAGCCCGGCGACTGCAAGGCCAAAAGTCTCCACTGATCTCCACAGCAATGGTGCCATACCTGCACGCTTTGTAGCCATGGCGAGTAGGGTGCCTTACCCTGCCGCGTGCACTGCCCGCTCCTGCTTCGTAACCTAGGGGCGTAGCTAGGGGGTGGTCCAGGTGGGCCACGGACCACCCTAGAATTTGGGCAAATTATTATAGATATTTTAAGTAAACTTCAAACTTTATTATATTTTTAAAAATATTTGTAAGACTTGAACCAATGTATTTGTCTTATGTTTTAATAAAATGTGTATTTGTACGATGACACACTAGATTTAGATCCTGTTTAGTGGAGCTTCTACCAGCTTTGGTTCTGGCTTCATGAACTTTAGCAAGAGCTGTTTTTATTTCTGTCGATGAAATATGATCGGCGGTCCACCGAGGGGTATGCCCATGATGGTAGTTTGTGCGGTAGACGTGCGCGTGATACGAACTATAAGCCCTAATTCTAAGTTTGGTGTCCATATGTGTAGTTTTTATGTGAGAATTGGCAGTTAGAATTAGGAGTTAAGGACCGCCAACAAGCCCCGACACTTAACTCTTTGCTCGTCCTCGAGCAAAGCTTAGAGATAAAAGTCATCATGAGCATAACATCCCGAGATATACAGCTATATACGAAAGTTATTCCAACACATTCTTTATGTGAGTGGGATATGTGGCACTGGCTAACATGTTTCCTTGGGTTGTTGAAGAGTGGAACAGTTCTTAAAACAAAGTCATCTTCCCAATTTCACATCTTAGCAACTTGGAGTTTTTGAAAGTTTTCACAAACAAAATCATAGCCCACTTCATACTCCTCAAATGGCACTCTTGGATCACTCAGTGGTGTATAAATCCTTACCAAGGCATGTCAATGTTTTGCCTTCTTTTGTTTTTCTCCTACTTCTAAAAAGGTTTATGTGGAGCTTTAGGTAGGGATAAACAAAGTAGCATACTTGTATTGCATATGTTGTAAAGTCAAATCAAGGATCCAAGGAGAGAAGTGTCATACTCTTAGATCAAGATGTGCATGTATGTGGAAAGTATGTGAACTAAGACTATAAGGTGAACTATACTCCTATTGTAGATCTGATCTCTCTCTAACTTTAGTTTGAGACATGACTATCATCATTTTTCTTTATATGAGTCTTCATGTGCTCATCTCTCTTTTTTTTAATACTTTGGGACCTTCATGTGTCTCTATTTTTTTCTTCTTGGACCTTCATTTGTCCAAATGTTTTTTCTTTTCTTTTTCATACTTTTGCATAGCCCATGTCTCTTGTTCTAAATCACTTGTTTAGAGAGAGATCACTATCTTTTAGAACACAGAGTATTGACCTAACAAACATTTTTTGTCTACTCCCAGTGTAGGAGCAGAATTTTTGGTGGACGAAAGCATATTTTTGTGTACTCCCAGTATAGGAGCAGCATATATATGTGGGTGTATGTGATATTGATCTTGGGAGCATGATAAATCTCTCAACAAAGGTCAACAAGACTTGACCAAATTCAACACAATAACAAGTAGCGCATATAGAAAGCTTGAAATTTGCTAGATGTTATATTTGGCCTTGGTAGGTGTTGACGGTTCTTAAGTATCAATTTTAATTATCCAATAAATAAGGAAAAGGACCTATATGCAAGCAACACCTAGAATTAGGGTTTGATCTGACAGAATTCCACGAGTTTTGTTGTTTATCTGTTTCTGCAGGGGGTTATCAGGAAATACAAAGGAAAGGCCCACACGTCGGAATTACATAGAGATATTAATGTGTTCACCGATTTTCTATCATCTAGAAGACTCCAGAAGCCACGGGATCGAACGGGAGGCCGAACGGGCCCGGGACCAGGGTGCCCGCCCTGGACCCTGGGGCGCCCGCCCTAGGTCTGCAACCAATCAGGATGAGTCTCGCGGATTATGCCCCACCGACCTAAAGGATCAAGAAAAACCGTGCGATTAATGTCGGTTTGATCCGACGGCCCAGGTTCACTTGAAGGGACTATATAAGCAGGACCCCTGGCCCCTGGAGAGGAGAATCCAAGTCTATTATTTTCATATTTTCCAGAGAGGATTCAGAGAGAGAGGTTCCCTTAGGGTTCCCACCTCATTAGGGCTTAGCATCCAATGTGAGATTAGACTTAGTTCTTCTAGATTGAGAGAGATAGAGTGGAGGTATAGATCGAAGGAAGCCCGGCCTATCGGTGACTACTTCGAGGTTGTACCTGTGGGATCAAGTTCTCCTAACCCGAGGCTTGCTCCTAGGATTCTTCAGTATTTTGACTTCTAAATTCTAGTAAGTTCTTTGTTTTATTGTTCTTTGGTTTATGAGTTTACTTTAATCTCTTCGCGTAGAGTTTAGAGTAATCATCTCTAGCGTAAACGTGGTGTTTGGGCTAGGATACTCATAGATATCCCCTGTCTAGCCGGACCGTGGTAGTAGCGAGGAACGTGACATTTCCGTAGCTACCTTTGTATTCCATATCCCGTTAGCAGGATCGATAGGGTTTATAGGTGCGGGTCGAACATCCTTTGAGGTGTCTAGATTCCGTGAGCCTCCCCAATAGAGCAGTAGATCATCCTTACCAAGGTTAGAACGAGAGTGCAGTTGCAGTCTTCTCTATACATCGCTCACATCAAATCACAGTGGTTGTAGCCTAAAGGTTAGTAGTAATAGATTTGGTTAGTCAGATGCACGCTTTCTCCTAGTGGTAAAAAAATAAATACGATACTCTGGATAACATCCCGGGTGATGTGCTCACCGATATCCGTGCGCTTGCGGATCATTTCCTAATTGCGTTACCAAATATCAACAAGCATTTCTGGCGCCGTTGCCGGGGAGAAAGACGGTTTGCTGAGATAACCTTGAATCTTACTACTAGCTTGTACCTATACTTTTATCTTTCTTTATCTTTTTATTCCTTATCTTTTCTTTATTCTTACCTTATGGAGAACCAAGATTCTAAATCAATCTATCAATTTGCAACACCTTCGGAAACTGACCTTTTACCATGGGAGTCATCACAGCCTATCCAAACATCCCAGTATAGGTTAAGTTCAAGGTTAATTGCCATGATTGAGAACCTATCCTTTTCGAGAAAGAAAGACGAAAATCCTTACCTTCATATTAGAGATTTTGAGCAAACATGCGATTGTCTTCGCATTGAAGGCATTTCTGATAAGACTTTACATTGGAAGCTTTTTCCTTTTTCCTTAAGAGGAGAAGCTAGACAATGGTATAGTCAGAAGGTAAGTCAACAACGAGGTGAATGGGGAGTCTTACGAGCCAACTTCTGTTTAGATTTTTATTCCCTCGATCGTATCGCCGACCTTAGACTTGAAGTTCTATCTTTTAAACAAAAAGAAAATGAAACTTTGAGAAAATCCTGGAAACGTTTTTCTGATCTTTTAGAATCTGGTCCAAAACTCAATATTGAAGACCCTATTCTCCTTTTTCATTTCTTTCGAGGTCTTCAGAAAGATCATAAACAAATGCTACATACAATGTCTAGAGGTTCTTTCTTTCGTATCCCTACTGATGAAGCTAGAGCGATCCTAGATAGAATCCTAGAAGCTGAGATGGATAATACCCTCCATGATGAAACCTACGAAGCCGAAGTAGACACTCTGCCGAATTCTTCACCTACTTCAGCTATCCCAAGTTTTGAGCCACAAAAGGAAGAAATTCCACCACCTGATTTCATGCTGGATATAGAATCCGATCTTTTTGCCGATTTTGGAAACATTTCAAACTACCATTCTATAGGCAAACCCCAAAGCGGCCATTATAGCATTTGTTTACCAAGTGAATATCAATTGAGAGAGCTTATCTCAGTCATGAGTAGCGAATGGTTGGAGGAGTCAGAGCTTTCCTCTGAAGTGATCCGTTTGGATACACCTCCTATCACTATACGCTGTGCTTATGATTCTGATCAATTTGATGCTCTCTATAATCCTGTTGTGGGGATCAATATCATATCTAAAGCTTTTGCACTTAAATTATTTGGAAAATTAATTTTAACCCCCACAACAAAGTTCATGAAGGAATCTTCGGGACGATTGGTCCCCAGTCTTGGAATTGTGAATGTCCTACCCTTTATGGTAGAAGGCTCCATGATTCATTTGAACTTTTATATCTTTGATACATGGGACTTCGACCTGTTGATAGGACAACCATTTAGAAGACTCCTTTATGAAGGTCAAACTGGAAAGCTACACATTTCTTTTGGAAAGGATTTTAAATTCCCTATGACAATTTCTCACTCCTTGAATAATAAGATCGAGTCATCTCTTTTGCCTGATCCTATGGAAGAGGTAAAAGCTGCGTCTCTAGAGCTTTTAAATGAATCAGACTTAGAAGAAGAAGCCCCTTTCTTCATAGAAGAGGAAGCTGAACCTTCTGAACCTGAACCTTTAGATGAGTTTGCAGAAACACCCAGACCTCCTATAGAGCTTAAAACTTTACCACCCGGTCTTATCTATGCTTTCCTAAACAATAATCCAGAGTTTCCTCTGATCATTAGTAATAAACTCACTCAGGAACAAACTCTGCGATTAATGACCGTTTTAGAAAAACATCACTCAGTCTTTGGCTACTCACTCCAAGATCTTACAGGAATCAGTCCTATGATTTGCACCCATCGCATTCCGACAGATCCTTCTGTTTCACCTTCTCGGGAACCCCAACGTAGACTCAACAACGCGATGAGAGAAGTAGTTAAAAAGGAAGTTATAAAGTTGCTGCATGCAGGGATTATATATCCTGTGCCGCATAGTGAGTGGGTGAGCCCTGTTCAAGTTGTGCCTAAAAAGGAAGGCATGACTGTTGTTACAAATGAGAAGAACGAGCTAATTCCGCAACGCACCGTCACAGGGTGGCGGATGTGCATTGATTATAGAAAACTGAATAAAGCCACGAAAAAGGATCACTTTCCTTTACCTTTTATAGATGAGATGTTAGAGCGGTTAGCGAACCATTCATTCTTCTGTTTCTTAGATGGATATTCAGGGTACCACCAGATCCCGATCCATCCTGATGATCAAAGCAAAACCACTTTTACCTGTCCATACGGAACTTATGCTTATCGTAGAATGTCTTTTGGGCTATGTAATGCACCAGCTTCTTTTCAAAGATGCATGATGTCTATATTTTCTGATATGATTGAAGAGATTATGGAAGTTTTCATGGATGATTTTTCTGTTTATGGAAAAACTTTTGATAATTGTCTTGAAAACTTAGACAAGGTTTTGCAAAGATGCAAAGAAAAGCACTTAGTCCTTAACTGGGAAAATGTCATTTTATGGTTAGGGAAGGAATAGTGCTAGGACACCTAGTGTCTAAAAGAGGTATTGAGGTAGATAAAGCTAAAATTGAAGTAATAGAACAACTACCTCCACCTGTGAATATAAAAGGAATTCGAAGCTTTCTTGGCCATGCTGGTTTTTATCGCAGATTCATAAAAGATTTTTCATTTATTGCTAGACCACTCACTCTATTGCTAGCCAAGGATGCTCCTTTCGAATTTGATGATGCATGTTTAAAAGCTTTTGAATTATTAAAGAATGCACTCATCTCTGCACCAATCATTCAACCCCCTGATTGGTCGTTGCCTTTTGAAATTATGTGTGATGCTAGTGATTATGCTATGGGGGCAGTTTTGGGGCAAACAAAAGACAAGAAGCATCATGCAATTGCTTACGCCAGTAAAACTTTGACAGGAGCTCAACTTAATTATGCAACCACTGAAAAAGAGCTTCTGGCTATTGTCTTTGCCATTGATAAATTTAGATCTTACTTAGTAGGAGCTAAAATAATTGTTTACACTGATCATGCTGCACTAAAATATTTGCTCACTAAAAAAGATGCTAAACCTCGCCTAATTAGATGGATCTTGTTACTCCAAGAATTTGACTTAGAAATAAAAGATAAAAAGGGAGTAGAAAATTTTGTTGCTGATCACTTGTCTAGAATGCACTTTAAGGATCCACAGGAAACACCCATTAATGATTCACTCCGGGACGACATGCTCTATGGAATCAACAGGTCTGACCCCTGGTATGCAGATATTGTTAATTTTATGGTTTCAGGGTATGTACCACCAGGAGCGAACAAGAAGAAGCTTATTCAAGAAAGTCGTTCACACATATGGGATGAGCCATACCTCTTCCGAGTATGCGCTGATGGCTTACTCAGAAGGTGTGTGACCACTGAGGAAGGGTGGAAGATCATCAACAGATGCCATTCATCACCATACGGAGGTCATTATGGAGCATTCCGTACACATTCAAAGATCTGGCAATGTGGATTCTATTGGCCTACAATGTATGAAGACACAAGGCAATATATCAGAAGATGTGGGCCATGTCAAAGGCACGGAAACATAAATACAAGAGATGATATGCCACTCACCAACAACCTTCAGATTGAGCTCTTTGATGTTTGGGGAATAGACTACATGGGTCCATTTCCTCCATCAAAGAAGTGTGAATTCATCTTGGTGGCAGTTGACTACGTCTCCAAATGGGTAGAAGCACTACCTTGCAAGCGTGCCGACAATATTAATTCAAAGAGGATGTTTGAAGAGATTATATTTCCAAGATTTGGAGTCCCTAGGGTGGTGATAAGTGATGGGGGATCACACTTCATTAACAAACGCTTTGAGCATTATCTAGCAAAACATGGAATCCGTCACAACGTTGCTACCCCATATCATCCTCAGACAAGTGGCCAAGCAGAGACTTCCAACAAGCAAATCAAGAACATTCTTCAGAAAACAGTAAATGAGATGGGAACAACATGGAAGGAAAAGTTACCCGATGCACTCTGGGCATACCGGACAGCATACAAGACCCCAATTGGAATGACCCCATACCAATTGGTGTACGGGAAGACTTGCCACTTGCCTGTTGAACTAGAGTTCAAAGCACACTGGGCCATAAGAAGATGGAATATGGACCTAGATGTTGCTGGAGATCATAGAAGAATGCAACTATCAGAATTGGAAGAATGGCGAGAGAAAGCATATCACAATTCGAAGATCTACAAAGAAAGAGTCAAAAGATGGCATGACAAGAGGATCAAGAAGAAGGAGTTCTCACTCGGAGATAAGGTATTACTTTTTAATTCCAGGGTGAAGCTTTTCGGGCATGGAAAACTCCGGAGTAAATGGGAAGGACCATACAAGGTAGTCAATTCATCATCCCACGGAGCTATTACACTTCAAAACGACGAAGGTACGTTATTCAAGGTAAATGGTCAACGTCTTAAATTATTTTTAGAACCCAATAAAGAATTAGAAGAAATAGACGTGATCCATTTTTACCTTCCGATGGAGAATTAAATCCCGACCTTTTTAATCTGACGTTTTTGGGCCACGTATATATTTTTTGGGATAAAAATACTTCTAGAAACACGCTCGAGCAAGCGGGCCCGCAGAGGAGGCAGGCCCAGGGCGGGCGCCCTGAGGATGAGGGCGGGCACCCTGCCCTGGTGTCCCCTCGGCCCCGGCCTCTTCCGAAGTACTTTCCTCATCTATGGTTATCCAGAAAATTCCGCGAATGGGTTGTTACGCACGCCCGGCAGCGGGATGGATCCATGGAAACCCTAGAGGCACTTTTTGACCCCTATATAAACAGACCCCTGACGTCAGCTTTCAACACCAATTCATTCAATCCTTCTCTCCTCCTCAATTAGAGCTTGTCTAGTTCCTTGCTTCTCCAATGGCTGACAAGACCCACCGCAACTGGGAGATCGTCCCTTACGACCTCAACCGCAAGCCCAAGGATGACCCCGACGCCTACGCCCCGGCCAACACAGAGCGACAGCTAGCAGCCCCACCATCAAACCAGCGCAGCTCAATCTCATCCTACTACGCCCAACCAGTTCTTACTGCACCACCGCAGCCCTTTCTTCTCAAGGGACCATCGTCCAAGCAAGAAGCCATCGTCAAGGTACCAGCCGGCACGAAAATCCTGCCACCTAAACCCACTGAGCGGGTTGTAGGCGTCAAGACCAACCGGAGCGGCGAGATCAGCAGCGTCCACTACACTACGGAGAAGGAGAGGCCCCGCTTCGAAGGAGTTAGGACAGCAAAAGTTCGCTTCATCCCACCAAAGGAAGCTCCTAAGCACGCTCTCAATTCGTTTGAGACACCACCGAAGCGCCGCAGGACCATAGCAGATGTGGATGAGGACATCAGGACAGCAAATAGACATATTATGGAACTTCAGTCCACAGTTAGCTCCCTTAGTAGGCAGGTCTCCAACCTGAACACTACTGTGCTCGCGCTTAAACGTGACCTTTCTGATGCCCTTGCTAGGATCAGGGATTTAGAGCAACACTGAGCTATCTAGATTAGACCTTGAGGCAGTGTGTCTTAGTCTTCATCATTAGATTCAATTAGATTCAATTCAGTTTAGATTAGTTCGCTTCATTAGTCAGTGTAATAAATGCCTCAAGACAAATAAAGATTATTATTATTATTATGCCTCGTGTATCTCCACTTTATTTTTATGCAAGAAAGCAGGAAACAAGTATGGGGGAATCCCCTCGACATGGTAAATGCACTTCGATTGCACCACTCCACGATTCAGGTACATACTCTACACGCTTTATTTACATATATACAAATACATATTGGGCTGTGCAGAATATTGTTCCTAACATGATAATTTAAAAAGAAAAAAATATTTTTAATCATGATCAATCTCACTCTGTGATATTTCTGAAAACCTGCATTTATTGAAAATCATTTTAAAAACCATGTGTTACTCAAGTCATTTTGGAATGTGAGATGGTAGAATATGAGTATCTTATTCTTGAAATCTTTGTCGCTTGGAGATTTTCTTTTCAAAAACTTCAAAAAATATAGCTACCATTCTCAATATTTTATATGCCTGATAAAACTAAAAATATTAATTTGCTTTGTATTGAGTTTGTGCAAAACGAGTTAGACCCTTGTTGAGAGATTTATCATGCTCCCAAGATCAAGACATTTTTATTCAGAAAGATTCACTCTTCCGAAGTATTATTGCATTAGATGCATGGGCTATGCAAAAATATATTTCGAGGAAATAAAAAGGAGCAAGTGCTCGACAACCTCGCAGAAAAATAGACAAGTGTCCGGAAGTAGAATTAGGGGTACCTCAGTATCTACCTGAAAAAATGAGATGATAAAAATATATATGGTAAAAAGAAAATGATAGCCCATGGTCCCTCTAATAAGCAATATGCCAGTAAGAGTTGACAAGTTTTAATTTTCAAAGTCTTTGATCTAAGAGTATGGCATTCCTCTCCTCGGATCCCGTTTTGACCCAGGCAATATATGCAAAGTAAGTATGCTTGAGAATTTCTACAAATTAAAACAGCCTCAGTGAGATATACAAAAGATAAATGAGTGATCTGAGAGCCCCTATGAGGATAAAGGTATGCTAAGTCTTCTATTCAAAAATATATAAAAACTCCAAGTGACAGGGTTGAGAAGAAGAAAGGATCTCTACTTCAACCATATATTTCCCTGACTACAGTGCACAGTGGACATTCACAACACCCTGCAGGTATAAAAAGAATGCTTTACAATGTTTTAACCCCAGTTATTTTTCTGAACCATCCTTTTCTCGAGGACGAGTAAAAGCCTAAGTATGGGGGTGTTTGTTGACGGTTCTTAAGTATCAATTTTAATTATCCAATAAATAAGGAAAATGACCTATATGCAAGCAACACCTAGAATTAGGGTTTGATCTGACAGAATTCCACGAGTTTTGTTGTTTATCTGTTTCTGCAGGGGGTTATCAGGAAATACAAAGGAAAGGCCCACACGTCGGAATTACATAGAGATATTAATGTGTTCACCGATTTTCTATCATCTAGAAGACTCCAGAAGCCACGGGATCGAACGGGAGGCCGAACGGGCCCGGGACCAGGGCGCCCGCCCTGGACCCTGGGGCGCCCGCCCTAGGTCTGCAACCAATCAGGATGAGTCTCGCGGATTATGCCCCACCGACCTAAAGGATCAAGGAAAACTGTGCGATTAATGTCGGTTTGATCCGACGGCCCAGGTTCACTTGAAGGGACTATATAAGCAGGACCCCTGGCCCCTAGAGAGGAGAATCCAAGTCCATTATTTTCATATTTTCCAGAGAGGATTCAGAGAGAGAGGTTCCCTTAGGGTTCCCACCTCATTAGGGCTTAGCATCCAATGTGAAATTAGACTTAGTTCTTCTAGATTGAGAGAGATAGAGTGGAGGTATAGATCAAAGGAAGCCCGGCCTGTCGGTGACTACTTCGAGGTTGTACCTGCGGGATCAAGTTCTCCTAACCCGAGGCTTGCTCTTAGGATTCTTTAGTATTTCGACTTCTAAATTCTAGTAAGTTCTTTGTTTTATTGTTCTTTGGTTTATGAGTTTACTTTAATCTCTTCGCGTAGAGTTTAGAGTAATCATCTCTAGCATAAACGTGGTGTTTGGGCTAGGATACTCATAGATATCCCCTGTCTAGCCGGACCGTGGTAGTAGCGAGGAACGTGACATTTCCGTAGCTACCTTTGTATTCCATATCCCGTTAGCAGGATCGATAGGGTTTATAGGTGCGGGTCGAACATCCTTTGAGGTGTCTAGATTCCGTGAGCCTCCCCAATAGAGCAGTAGATCATCCTTACCAAGGTTAGAACGAGAGTGCAGTTGCAGTCTTCTCTATACATCGCTCACATCAAATCACAGTGGTTGTAGCCTAAAGGTTAGTAGTAATAGATTTGGTTAGTCAGATACACGCTTTCTCCTAGTGGTAAAAAATAAATACGATACTCTGGATAACATCCCGGGTGAAGTGCTCACCGATATCCGTGCGCTTGCGGATCATTTCCTAATTGCATTACCAAATATCAACAGTAGGAAATGCTCACCAAATGAGGAGTATGTGATACTATGGTTTCATATTATTTTTATCAAAACAAATTCTCCAAGCACTTTGAATAGAAACGGTAGGATTTCTAAGTCAGAACTATATCACTATATCACACCTCACAACAACTTAGTTAACATGATTATCCTATTGGAGTATTTTCCCACTAGCATAAATACATATATATGGAACAAACTTTGTGCAAGCTTCTATCTCATAATGTTATGAATCATGTCACTTTTTGAAACTTTGAATGCAGTGTGGTGCAAAGGGGCATTTTATCAGGAGGAGATAATAGGGTTAAAATGAGTTTGATTTTAGTGATCAAGATTTATGTTTGTTCAAACTCAGAATTGTAGGGAGAGAAGATGCACAAACCGAGTTTGGAACTGTTGATCCGTTGTGCATCATTTGCGGGGGAGGCTTTGTGTGGAGCATCTCCCACACACTTATTCTTGTACCTATTTATTCAAACAAAGGAAATAAAAGGGAAAACAAACAAGGGCTCTGCCAGCTTGATCACTAGGGACCCTAAACATTTTATTATTATTTTTATTTTAAGTGTTCACTCAACTTTATTTTAGCATAACTCAAGCAAGGCTACGGTAAAGTTTTATAGTGTATACTTAGCCTTGGTTTGTCTCCATAAAAAATTATTTCCATTGTTTATGATAGTAACTCAAAGTTCATTAACCAAAATTCAACACCATGTTAAAATTTGATTAAAGAAGGCTATTTCAACCTATGCACCATGCTTAATTTAAAAAGCCTATGGATGTACTACTAGTGAATACATCCAAACCAGAGCAATCGTCATAAACTAAGGAAGTATAACCAAGCTGTATTCACTTGGAGATAAACATGAGCAAGAGAGTTGGTGAACAATTATTAACTTTGCATACCTGAGTTTTACTTACCGGCAGCATGACATAGCTTTGAAGCAGCAGCGGTTGCTTGATCATGCATGGTCCAACTCTGGCGAAACCACAGCGCTAGGCCATACACACATGTAGTGTGCATAGACCATGGACCTTAGTGGCAGCAAAGGTCTAGAAGAGGAGAATGCTCCTCCTATCTTTTTTTATCATTCATATTATTTCCCTTTTTATATATATAATAGATTTTTTTACTTTCTTTTTTTAACTTCCCCTTCTCTCTCTCTTTTAGCAAGGCAGAGCTGACATCATTTATTTTTTAACCAAGATGGTCTTTGGTGTGAATGAAACATGTAGCGAGGTTCGCACCATCCTCCACCACACTTGGACTTTTGTGAAAAAGTCAAGTGTGCGGAGTCAGGTTTTCCTTTTTGAGCTTGTTCCATTACCAGAGAGCACCACTGAAAGGTCTTGATGGCTAGAGGGGGGTGAATAGCCTATTAAAATTTCCTACAAAGTGTGCCAAACAAGTTTATCAATATAACAAATAGCGAGATGCGAGTTTTGCTTAGCCTACGGGGTGTTTGCAAGCCACCTATCCAATTCACAATTTTAATAGATAAGCATTCAACCGCACAATTCAAACCGAGAAAGAAACTACAACTAAAACTAGCAAGCTACACAAAGGAGCTACTCTAGCAAAATTATCTAGCTAGCAAAGATAACTAAGAAGGTAATGCGGAGTTGAGTTAGGAGGGTTTCACCGAGGGGCGAAGTATTGAGCCAACCAATATGATCAACAATAAATACCAAGACAACCAAACACTGGGATCAATCAATCAGAATATGAAAGTTATGGCACAAGATTTATCCCGAGGTTCACGTGCTCGCCGGCACGCTAGTCCCCGTTATGTCCCTCTTCACCATGTGGTTCGGTGGCTAATCGGTCACACACCGAGCCTCTCAAAAGGCACCACAAGAACCTACCAAATGGCAAGAGGTTGCAATGACACGAGCAATCTACTAACGTTGCCTTTGGCGCTTCGCCGAGGTAGGCACAAACCCCTCACAATCACCGGAGGTGGCCAAGAACAATCACCAACTCTTGCCAACGCCTTCAAGCTGCTCCAAGCCGTCTAGATGGCGGCAACCACCAAGAGAGAGAAGAATCCCGCAGCAAATCAACCACCAACTGCCAACTAGATGCAATCTCACAATGCAAATGCACTTGGATCACTCAATCTCACTTCGAATATGTAAAGAAGCGAGAGAGATGAGTGGAAGGGGAGTTGCTTAGCTCAAAGTACTCACAAGTACGTCAGAGAGTGCAAGAGAGTAAGCCTTAAGCCGGCCAACAAGTATTTATAAGCACCCCAAACAAATAGAGTCGTTAGGAGCTAAAAAGGGTGCAGACGCACGCGACAGACGCTGCACAGTGCGTCCGATGCTCACGAAGCCGCCACGTGTTTGACCGTTTGAAAATCATCGCGTTCGCGCCCACTGCATCAGACGCGTCTGTCGCGACCGACAGACGCCGCCTCGCCACCGTCAGACGCGGTCCAGTGGCCATGTTATCGCGTCGGAGCGACAGACGCGTCCGATGCCTAGCCGATGGACGCGTCTGTCGCGTAGAACCGCGACGCGCCCAACTTCCTCAAGCGACAGAAAAGCTTTGTGTTGATCTAGAGTTAGTGTTCATATTTTTAATAAAAGGGAGAGAAAAGCTTTGTGTTGATCTAGAGTTAGTGTCATGCACATATTCTAAAATCATGTGAGGTTGCCATGTGATGCTATCCGATCCATACTATGAGCGCTTCTATATTATGAGCTATGAGGGTGCCAGACACTTTAATGTTCTAGTATATCTCTTGTACTAGGAGAGGAAGACAAAGCTACCTAGAGTCTTGGTATGCCACTGTCGTCAATGGAGAAGTCCCGCCGTGAGTGTTAGGAAAGGAAACGCACAATGCATGGGACACTTAATTGCCGTGTCAGCATACTTTGGACTGGTTCTATCTCTTGTGTCCAAAATCACGGTCGGACACGCACGATGCTGAAGGTTGGAGCAGAAACCACGCATCGGGCGGGCATTGGCAGTGGCAACAGACAGGCGGTTGTTGTGCGCAGAAACTTTTCGCGAGTGCAGGAGGCTGTGGGCTAACCCGAGACCAGGCGCAGTCAACAATAGCAGTGATATAGTGATAGAGGTGCACACGGCGTACGTGAACAGCAACAGGGACGCCTGGGAAGACGCGGATGCTATAGACCGGGATATGGATTTACACATGAATGAACGTGATTACTCATTCCACTTTACCATCGATACGATCTGTTTTATTCTGAAGAAAACAATCTCTGAAAACATCATTGAACATTGCAAAGGAAAAAGAAAAAGAAGATGTTACACGATCGATTTGATTATGAAAGATCACAATGCAACAGGCATAGACAAGGGGGACACACCCTTGTTAGCTAGCCATCTTATTTCTGAAACAGCGGAAACGGGAGGAAATCAAACACTCTGATGATTAAAAGGAACATGCAGGTAGCTGCAGGCTGCAGCAGGGTCGAATACTGAATGATTTAGATGGTGTAAATACCAATCGTAGTGATCAAACGGTGATCAGTTTTTGCAAAGAAGCCCACCACGGTCTCACCCTCCGGCACGGTATAGCTGAATGGAGCAGTGCCGTTGTCCCTTCCAAAAGGACCCAAGGTTCTTTGGTTGGTGACGATCTGAAATTTTGAAAAATACACTGGCGGGCTTCCAAATGTCCCAGTCCCAGTGATCTGCTTCACCAACTCTGATGGGCCAAACGTGAACTGTAAAACAGCACAGAATTAGTGAAGAGGAAAAAGATATATCATCAAGTATTTATTAATTAGGTGGCGTATATATAGCTACTAACTCCATCCCTCCCAAAAAGATATAATTCCAAAATAATGTTAGGTCAAACTATCTTAGTTTATATAAAAAGATGTTACATTCTATCATACTACTAAATAAGTAAGTATACGTGTACTCTCTCTGTCCTTTCATTTCAT
Source organism: Saccharum hybrid cultivar R570 (assembly GCA_038087645.1). NCBI lineage: Eukaryota > Viridiplantae > Streptophyta > Magnoliopsida > Poales > Poaceae > Saccharum > Saccharum hybrid cultivar. The sequence continues at coordinate 31,982,125 of JAQSUU010000405.1, read as the reverse complement.
GGGTCGCAGTGCCTTAAGTCAAACTTTTACTATCTTTAACCATCTAATTATTAATTTCAAAACATCCTTATAGTTTTGCAACATATATATGAATTATATACTATAAGAGTATTTCTCGTAGTAAATCTAAAAACATAAATCTTATGTTATGAATCTATATAGTCAAAGATACAAATGTTTGACTTAGAACAAAACTAATACGACATGTAAAAAAACTTAGCGAGTACGATTTTGCATGGAATATATTTTCATTATACTATATGTACCTATATTTGGAGTCTTACTGTTTGACAATATTTTCCTTAAAACTAGTCAAGTTTAAGTTAGTTTGATTTTAACCAAACATAGAACTGCATCGTCCTTTCTATGATGAAAGCAGACATGAACTAACATGATTTGCAAAACAACTGCACGCACATACATGGTAAAGTATGAAATCTACTCACCGTTTCTGTCTTATCGGGCGAGTTGTTCAGAATATGACCCCAAATACCAGCTGTGCGGATTCGCCCGTCTTCGTCAATGTAGGAAAATCCAATCGCATGAACCACACCCCCATGGTTGATTGTCACACTTTCTAGACGTTGGGATTTGCCTTGCATTTCACAAAGGGAGCCTCCATTTCCACCCCATGGTCCTCTCATTGTAGGTGCAGGGACGACGAGGGCCTGAATATGAAGGACCATGCATGCATCATGACTGTTGGTTTAGGCCAACAAAATGAGAGAGCGAAGGAATAAAGGAGAGGGCCAAATGAGTCATCGGCCAAAAAGAAAGAGTCCTCCACCTCTCTCTCTCCTCTTTTCATAGGGGAGGTGAGAGATGGGGTTCTCTTTATGCCCTACGGTGGGGTTTGTATTTACAACAACACCACTAGGGGTTATAAATGGACCCTTGGTAAGATTTGTATTTACAAAAATTCTAGTAAAGGCTACAAATGGCCCCCCAAATATTATTTTGCGAGCCCTAAACTAGGCTATGTAATTGGGTCACATGATAGTGGGGTCCCCAACAAATAATACACCCCAACAATGAGCTCGATTCGATATAACAGAAAAGAAACGATAAGTGTTTTACCTCATATATAATGCAAAGTGATCAGATCCGAGACCAGAATATATAATGCAAAGTGGACGACCTGAAATTAATTACGCTTACCTTCATGCGGCAGAAGAATTCAATAGTAAGCTCTTGTGTTAATGTGCCACCTATTACACTATATACTCTTCTCTTGATGATACCCCGTGCCATTGTGAATTCACCGGTCCCACCTACAATGGCCCACTCATTTTCTTCGTCACCATTTGCTCCCATAACCTGAAGAGTGGACTCTTTGAACCTGCATGCACAATATATATAATCACTTAATTAGGCCAATCTCAGCAGTGGTTTCATGTGCATGTCCCACAAATCGACTAGCTCCCATGTATCGGGAACATACTAGTCCTCCACTAATATTATTGGCCTTATTACAGGTAAAATAAAAACCGTGGAACAAAGCGATAAGATCGAGTTACTCTAGGTACCTTTCGACCCTAAACACCACGGTGAACCAATTGTTCCAGTTGCCGGCATATGTGTACATGCCTTGCCCGTTGGCAACCAGGTTCGCCTCGGAGCCAGCGCCGTCATAGATCGCCCAGTTGCTCACACCAGTTTTACCTAGCCCAGTCACGGCATTGGGCTCTATCACATCTGACTGATTCGCGGCCGACCCCGTAAAGATCTGGCGCAGATACAGCTTGCCGACGTTCACCTTGGCGTTCTCCACGAACGCACCAGCGTAACGAGTAATCTCGAAGTTGGGGATGCTGCTGGGCGCCATGGTGACGTCGTGTGTGGTGTGGTGTGGGGTGGGAGACGAACTGGACTCTAGCAGCGCTGCTCACTTAACCCAACTGCTTGTCTTCGTGTGTATAGAATTGAAGTTAAAGGTACTCCAATTTATAGCCCCACCAGAACTAGGGCGGGCCCATCGAACTAGGGATATATGAGATTAGTACTGGTAAAACGTTCAACTCACAGCTAGCACATGGGAACAGACTTTTTTTTCTTCCTCTACCAGTAATTAAGCTCTGGCAGTGCCGTTTTTTCTCGGTATACGTTAATAAGATTCCCATGGTAGATTGCTTTAAAAAAAGATTCCCATGGTAGATCCATACACATGTGTCAGTCTTTCTGTGCGTCAAACAATAATCGTCATAACTTGCAAACATGTCGACCATTGAGGTCGTCACATCTATCTCGTCAGCTAGCACGTCACTTGGACATGTCAAGAAAACAAAAGTAACGCTAATCCGGAAAAAAATTAGACCTAGCACATGACTTTGAATCTTTGATCACATGCATCTTATTACATAGTAGTAATCATTAAGCTCACATGGCACATCTGCATGTGAACTACATGTGAGACGCTGACTATATCACATTAAGAAAAAAAAATCTGTAATAGTAGATCGCATCTGAAGGCAGAGTCTGATCAAGAATAAATTATAAAAAAAGGAAATAATGCTAATATGGGAAAAAATATTTTATTGACCGTAGTTTTTCCATCTTTTGCTCCCCAACGCGCAATTCAACCGTACCCTCATGGACTCCAGACCGTCACCCCACGCTGCCGCGGCTCTGGTTCGCCCTGCACTCACCGGGCCGCTGCCAGCTGCCAATCATCAGAAGCCCATTGAGGCCAAGTCAAAACATTAGAGCATCTCCAAGAGTTTGCCAAAACTCACTTGCCAAATCTGGCAAGTTGCTAAATCATATGGCAAGTAAAAAAAAGACTCTCTCCAATAGTTTACCATTCCAACTTGGTAAAATTAAAAAAAGTAGGCCCACGTAGTATCCAAACAGACGCTCGCGACGGTCCTCCTTCTCACGCCACGCGATGTTCCTCCTCCTCGCGTGAGGGCGCTGCCGCCGCGGTTCCTCTTCGCGACTTTCTTCCTTGCGCCGCGACGCTCCTCCTCCTCGACGTTCATCTACTCCACCTGGCCATCATCTCCACCAAGGCAGGCATCTTCTCCTCCCAAGGCGGGCATCTCCTCTTCCCATCAGGTCAGTACCTCCTCCCATCTCCAGGTGATGCGGTTTCAGCTAGTGTACATGCCATCGTTCATTCCACAACCCTTGTCGTTCATCTGATGTACAACTGTCTTCCTTTCGTGCCTTGGATTTCTGTAGTACGGACTCACAATTGTCCGTCATTCATCAGTCATCACCCTCTCGTGCGTTGTGGAAACCTTAGAAACTGTTTGCTCTTTTGAGTAACAGCTATGGATGTTGCACTACGTGATGGTGTAGCTGATTTGATATTCAGTTTGCTGTGGTATTATCTGGATAGTTTATTCAAGTCAAGCACACAAAATTTACTTTTAACTGCACTTGAATTTCCACTGTTCTGATGACAAACTTGTGATCTTATTTCTGTTTGTGTTTGTTGAAGATAAGACGGTTCTCAACTGTTGGAAGAGCTCCTCCTAATTGATCTGTAAATTTTGTGTCGTTCAGGAATCATGCCTAGGAAGAGATCCCGTCTTCGAAGCCAATTGGATGATTCATCATCCGATGATGATGACTCTTTGATATTATCGGTTGCTCAAATTGTGGAAACATTTTCCAATGCCAAAAAAACATGGTGGCTCCATCCCAGGTCATAGAGTTCTTTACCATGATAGAGAAGGCGGCCACGACAGGATGTTTTAAGATTATTTGGCGGAGAATCCAACATACGGCCCTGAAATATTCCGTCGAAGGTCGTTGTTCTTTCACTTCGAATTGATTTGTTTGTATGTTCTTAAATATAATTCTAGTTGTTAAACTATTGTTTTGTTTTCTTCAGGTACAGGATGTCTAGGGAGCTTTTCATACATAATGAATGTTGTTGAAGCATATGCTGATTACTTTGTGCAGAAAAGGAATGCGGCCGGTGTACTTGGATTGAGTTGTTTCCAAAAAGTCACTGCCGCAATGCGTATGCTCACTTATGGGGGATTTGCAAAAGTGTGATTAGGAGCAGACGGTTAAGCGCAAAATTACCCAATCCTCATACGCCCCTTGGATCAACATCGTGTGGCCCAGATTAGATGTTTGCATGGTTGCACGAAGAGGTTGGTTTGCACCAGATACGTTGCCAAACACTAGACGATAATCGGACCATGTTAATGTGTAATGCATCTCTCCTGGTATGGTACACGTTGTGAACTTTTAGGCGATTCAGACCAGTTTCATAATAATTTCATTCTTTAGCGCCTTCACAAATCTAGTACCTAGGAAATGAAAGGTGGTCATATGATTTGTTTTGTTAATATAGAGGTTTGTTACAGTGCTTGGGAGGAACCGGTGTTTCCTCCCTTGAGAATTATTTGCAGCTGTTGATGATTAGAAAAACTAAATAATTGTGTTTAAGCGCACAGTTTAATACTTTTTTCTACCGCACACATAATAACTCCCTGAACCTGAATCCACGAGGCAGAGGCTCCAGCGCGAGTAGCAACTAGTGGACGCCGAACGGAGGACTTCGCGAGCGCCATCGGCCGCCGCCACGAGCCGCTGAGCAGCACCCCCGCCGGGCATCTGCTGCCGCTCCTCCTGGGCCTGGTCGTTGAGCACCTGAGCGCCTGGTCGTAAGGTTTAATCATATTGTCCTAATAAAGGACAAGTATTTTGACCTTTTGTCACTGGAGGTAGTAACTCTAAACTGTTTGCTTCACGTATCTATACCTCCTATAAAGCAAAGACTCACTAGCCTATTTCCCTGGCTTCTCATTGGGCCACATCAGCAAAATGATGTCATCCGCCCACTAAGTGACGTCATCCGCCCACTAAGCCTCATTTATCTTCCACTAGCTATTTCTATTGAAATAGAAAAAAAGTCGTAGCACCTAAACCAAGTATCGTAATTAAAATCCAATTGCACCATGGTGTTCCTCGCAATAAACTCTTCAAAACAAGACCCCACATGGATATATTTCGATAACTTTTTTACAAACATTTAAACGGCCGTTTCTAAGAAAAACCTAGCATCCTAGCAAAACTGTCGTTTCTAAACAAAAACCTAGCAAAACTGCATATCACATGAATTACATGTGGTCCTCCGAAACATGCATGATTTTGTGAAGGAAAACTCCTAGAACTTTTAGGAGGTGGGATGGCCCTCAGGTATAGTAGGGGTGAGGGGTGAGGGTGGATGAGGTTAGCCTCCTGTATTGGCCGATCCTATAGGTTAGTGACCGTGTTTTCTTTGATAACCGTTTCTAAGTAAAAGCCCGTTTCTAAGAAAAACCTAGCAAAACTACATATCACATGGATTACATGTGGTCCTCCGAAACATGTATGATTTTTTGAAGGAAAACTCCTAGAACTTTTGGGAGGGGATGACCCTCAGGTATAGTAGGGGTGAGGGGTTCTGGTGGATGAGATTAGCCTCCCGTACTGACTGATCCTATAGGTTAGTGACCGTGTTTTCTTTGATAACTGTTTGTAAGCAAAAGTCCGTTTCTAAGCAAAAAAACCTAGCAAAACTACATATTACATGGATTATATGTGGTCCTCCGAAACATGCATGATTTTGTGAAGGAAAACTCCTAGAACTTTTGGGAGGGGGATGACCCTCAGGTATAGTAGGGGTGAGGGTGGATGAGATTAGTCTCCCGTACTGGTCGATCCTATATGTTAGTGACCATGTTTTCTTTGATATGGTTTTTGTTGTCTTTAGTTACACCTTTAACAAAAAAAACTAAATCTGTTCTCTACTTATATCGCATATATACTTATGTATTATACACCACCGAGATTCCTTCTACATCCTATTTCTTCTAACTCAATTCAAATTACTCTTGCATTCCCGCAGCAACGCGCGGAGAATTCATCTAGTAATTATTATAAGTGCGCGCTTGTAAACATATATATGTAACTGTTTTCCATTATCTTCGTTATATACTCAAACTAGTGGCAAATTAAATGACTCTCAATTTGCATTCTTAGAATAAAATTCGTTTGGAATAATATTATTTTATCATGTACTACTGTATTATATGTTAGATAAACCCAAGATCATATTTTTTTGCAAGTCGGTACACAGGTGTTTTAAGCACGAAGCTTTATTAGATCCTACACGTGGGCTGAGCTTGGAAGCGGCCCATAGCAATCCTTGGATTCGGGCCGAGAACAGGCGGACCAAAGTTTGTCGCGGCTGCATATATGGACCAAAGTTTGCTCGTAGTGTTAAGGGTTTTCGATCCCCCATGGCGCCCTTGGAGGTGGAGCGGCGGCGGCGGCAGCGCAAGGACCGGAAGGAGGCAATGGGGGCGAGGAGCATCCGTGACCTCCCGGACGACTTGCTCAGGTGGATGATCCTCCTCCGCCTCGACTGCTCGCTCTGGCTCATCCGTGCGGCGTGCGTCTGCAAGCGGTGGCGCCGCGTCGTCACCGACGGCGGCGACGAAGGCGGCGCCTTCCTCAGCCTCGCCAGCTCGCTCCACCCTCCCACCGTCGTCGGCCAGTACCACAAGCATACCCGGTTCGTGCCCTCCTCGTCGTCGCCCATCGACGGCAGCCGCTTCTCCGTCAACGATTTCCACGACAAGTACCCGAGCGTCGCCGACTGCCACGGTGGCCTCGTCCTTCTCCGCACGAGGTATGGGCCGTGTCCGTGCGACGTGCCAAACCTCGTCGTCTATGACCCATTGACACGCAAACGCCGGTGGCTCTCCCGTCTACGTCCGCCGAACAAGCAGGTCTTTCTCTACGACATTAGAGACGTCTTTCTGCTTGACGGCAACGACGGCCACATCTCCATATCGAATTTCAGGGTGCTGTACCAGCTCTACACCGCCGCCGCAGCCGATCCTCAGGCCTGTGCATTCTCCTCAGCTAACGGCGGAGAGTGGGACTTCTCTATCGACGTAAATAGGATGGAGCTGTGGCCGGTGTTGCCGGAGGAGACCTATCGTCAGACTAGGAAGATTTTCACCTACACGCTGCCATGGCCTCTCTTGCGGCCATGCCCTTAAGGCCTTTGCTACGGCATTTTGCTGAACGAGCGTTGATTTACTTATCTATAACATTATTTAATCTATAATATATATCATCTATTTAGATGTTTCTATGTTTGCACGAGTCAGACATTTCCAGTCTCAATAATCTATAGTGTGTTTGTATAATTTCATTGCACGAGCGAGCTCTTTTTTATTTGGTCTCATTTTCGTTACTACAGAAGCATTATTACAGTCGACTCAGAAACTTTTTATGATCACCACCAGTTTAGCATGGTGACGGTGAAAGCAGACAGTGATGCTTAGACCAGTCTCAATATTGGGAGGTTTCACCTCCCAGTTTCCAAGACATTGACAATGAAACATGGGCTCTCAATGCATAGTTTCATTTTACGGTTTCATAGGGTTAGCTTTACCATTTAATTCGTATACTGTGTTGGGTATGCGAATTGTGTTGCTTCTTGCAGCGTCAGATTTCACACTTAAAAAAAGACACCAAGCACTGGGGCTAGGTAGCAGCATTCGCACATGACCAGTGACTTTGTAAAATCTCAGTTTCACATTCAGTTTTCACTTCTCAGTTTCACATCTCAGTTTTCACATCTCAACGCACTTTGTAACTGGAAAAGTGCAGATAGCATTTTCTGTAGAGACAGTCACAGTGTCACACGCCTGCTGGGTAAGACCTGAAATTTTAACACAATAGAACCTGTGCATATCAAAATGATCATAGCACTGATCTGACTTGTAATTTATAGTTCCCTACATTTGTTTGATCACATACTTTGGCAATTGCCATACAGCCAATCGTGTTGCCTAAAACATTTTCAAGTAAAAACTGAGGCCTGAATCTCTGTTGGCACTGGGCCTCGATCAGCACTGGCCGCATTCCTAGAGCTCGACATGGGACAGAGACATGTTACTGTCAAACCATATAACCTGCAGTAATTCAAGAAGAACCAGATGCAGTACCATGCTACTAACTGTCAAAGCATCAACCAAGTGAAAAATATTAATGTCATTCTCTAATCAAAGAGCCAGTGGCTTTGTGCACCCAAAAGAATTTCACAGCAGGTACGCATGCAAATGAAGATTAACAGGAATAACAGCCCATTGCCGGAGCAGCAGCAAAGATGAACGAACCACCAATAACATACGGATCTTTTTTTTAAAAAAAAAGAAAAACAAGACACAGATCTGGAATCCAAAACAACTCACCAATATGGATCGTGGAGGAAGTTTCGATGGGGCGATGGAACATTTGGTCTGGGTCCCCATCCTGCTTGTGCCCCCCCCCCCCCCCCCCAGATGACGAACTGGCCAGTTGCGCAGGTGAGGAGGTCCATGGCAGCGCTGGTGAGGATGACGCCAGCGGCGCAGGCGACTCCGCTGCCTTCTGCTTGCGCTGGTTGCCCCCCGCCGGATCTGCGCCAGCCAGAAACTTCGGCCACCATCGAAGCTGCTGGATCCATCTGCCGAAGGCTGCTTTGGTCCACTGTGCGCAAGGGGATGGAGTCATGGAGGATGGAAGGCGGGAGGAGGAAATGGCGGGAGATGGCGGGGAGGAAGAGGAAAAGGAAGCAGGAGCGCATGCGTAGCTATGGCCGTACAGGATCGCAATGATGAAACGAAAGTGTCTCAGTGCGGGTGTTGTGCGATTTCCAAGTCCGCCGCGCTAGGTCTGGCCCTTCGTCAAGTAGGCGCGTGGACCGACGGCTGGTTAGCCGGATCAAAGTCTCCTACGGCCACGCTTCCCGTATATGGAGTGGAATTTGTGGTTGGAGGAGGCGGAGGACAGCAAAGAATCGTGGGTCGTGTCCTATTTGATTTCGCATGTTGAGTTCATCTCGGAGGGAGTCTGTCGGAGGGGAAAAAGGACTGGATTAGAGCCAGGCGAAAATTTGAGCCATACGTCGTTGTTATTATTATTATTATTATTATTATTATTATTATTATTATTATTATTATTATTATTATTATTAGGTATAGAATAGTTCCTAAAATAGATATACACACCACTGTGAATGAAACAACTCACCGTAGTTGTACTGGTTCTTTATTGCCGATCTTGCTAACTGCGTCGTGTGAAACACGTTAGTTTAGACTTTTAGTGTCTTATTAGGTAAAATAAAATCCACATGTGACGATCTGCTCAGGCTGATCCTCCTCCGCCTCGACTCCCCGCTCTGGCTCCTCCGCGCGGCGTGCGCCTGCAAGCGGTGGCGCCACATCGTCGACGGCGCCGATGGCGGCCGCGCCTTCCTCCGCCTCGCCAGCTCGCTCCACCCGCCCGCCGTCGTCGGCCACTACCAGAACAATGTCGGTGGCGGTCGCCGGTTCGTGCCCTCGTCGCTGCCAGCGCCCATCAACGGCAGCCGCTTCTCCCTCGACTTCATCCCCCGGAACCTCTTCACTGGCACCACCCCAATAGAGAACTGGCAGGTCGCGGACTGCCACGGTGGCCTCGTCCTCCTCCACGAGAGACTAGGGTACCTGTCAGACCTCGTCGTCTGCGACCCGTTGACGCGCCGGTACCGGCGGATCCACCATCCGCCTGGCCAGGGGAGGCGGTCGCCTGGTGTTGCTGGCTACTACTTGGCAAACATCTTTCTAATCGACGGCGACAATGGCAACATCTCCGTATCAAATTTCAGGGTGCTGTATAGGTCAGACGACGACGATGAGTACATAGGTTCCCAGCTCTACGTGTTCTCCTTGGCGGACGGCGGCGGCTTTGGGAACTGGCGCTTCTTGAGGCGGTCACAACTCGACGACCGCTACCGCGACGGCTTTGGGCGCGTGGCTGGCCGGGTCGACGGATCTCTCTACCTCGGCTTGCACACCGGCGTTGTGACAGTCCTTGACAAGGACAAGCTGGAGTTCTCCAAGGTCGATTTGCCGCTCATCCAAAGAAACGTCCGCTCGACATTCGCCGTCGTCCACGGCGCCGCCGCCGGCACCGATCCCACCTCGCCGTCCCCGCCGGTAGTGTGCATCGTCCATGTGCACGGTCAGACGCTCGAGTTGTTCCGCCAGGTCCGTGGCAGCGGCGAGTGGGTGCTGCAGCACAGAATCCCCGAGCTGTCCAGAGCGACGCGCGGGCTGCCAGGCTACCCGGATCACAAGCGTTTCTGGTGGCAGATGGTGGAAGTTATCGCCGGAGGCACTGGTTTCGCCATCTTGTCTACATGGGTATCAGACCGTGGTACGAGTATGACTTGGCTCTTCTCTTTCAACGTGGACACAATGGAGCTGCAGGCGGTGACCAATGAGGCCGCCTATTGTGGGAAGACGGTGACTTCCACCTACACGCTGCCATGGCCTCGCTTTTTGCGTTCCGGCCGGTCCTTGCTAAAGCCTAAATCTATATCTCCTATAAAAGCAAACACCAGTATCTTTCAATATTTACATGCAAGCTATCCACGTGTCACATATTCCACTAAGTGTCACGCTATTACCTCTAATAAGTGCTAAAACACCTTCCACTAAAAGGCAAGTACTATTCATTCTATCAACATATATACAAGGCATCCATGTTGTATTATTTATTTGGCATCACATTCTTCTATAATTCGATTTGATATTCTATAAGCGTTTTATTTCATTTTTTCCATTAGCTTAACCAGTTTTGATAGTATGTCTCATGCATATAATGATAATACAACCATTTTATTTCTAAGAAAATCCGTGATTTCATGAGGCCACGTCATCACCAGAATCCCAACAAGTCACTAAGTACAAACACTAAATTTCATTCGCAAAAGCTCCATCAGAAGTAACTTCAAACATACCATCCGCGCGCTCATCATGCTGCACGCTTGTTGTCTGGTCATCTCTAGCCCATGCCAATTTCCCTACCCCAACAAATGCAATGACGAGCATTAAGGCCTAAACTATCATCACCTGCCTCTTCCTCTCCACCACCAGCAATGATTCTACTCTTCCAGATACCGTTGAAGCACTAATGTTCTAAACAAGGATAGGAGATTAGGTTTAGTCGCGTCTCTTCATTTTCCTCAAGATTCATATATTACATCTTGCATCGCTGTGTGGACGTGTGAGGCCACTCTCACCCCTTCGGCCCAGCCATACAAATCGACCTCTCATAGTTAGGGTACCTGCTCCGCTTCCGAGCTTTTTTTTCCGCCAATGGCCGTTGGACTCTCCCTCGACGCCCATCGACTTCAGCACTGACATCACCAACGGGCTTGATTGCGGTTTCGTCGCTGGGGCATTGAGACAATGAGAATCCCATAATATAACCAGCGCTCGCAACTGAGCCGCCCTCCGCGGTTGCTACCTCGGCCCGGCGACTGCAAGGCCAAAAGTCTCCATTGATCTCCACGGCAATGGTGCCATACCTGCACACTTCGTAGCCATGGCGAGTAGGGTGCCTTACCCTGCCGCATGCACTGCTCGCTCGTGCTTCGTAGCTAGGGGCGTAGCTAGGGGGTGGTCCGGGTGGGCCACGGACCACCCTAGAATTTGGGCAAATTATTATAGATATTTTAAGTAAACTTTAAACTTTATTATATTTTTAAAAATATTTGTAAGACTTGAACCAATGTATTTGTCTTATGTTTTAATAAAATGTGTATTTGTATGATGACACACTAGATTTAGATCCTGTTTAGTGGAGCTTCTACCAGCTTTGGTTCTGGCTTCTTGAACTTTAGCAAGAGCCGTTTTTTATTTCTGTCGATGAAATACGGTCGGCAGTCCACCGAAGGGTATGCCCATGATGGTAGATTGTGTGGTAGATGTGCGTGTGATACGAACTAGATCGTAACAGAGACATAAGACACAAGATTTATACAGGTTCAGGCCGCCAAGATCGATGACGTAAAACCCTACGTCCTGTGCTCTGTTAAATTATATTGATTGTGTATGAGATTGGATGTCGACTAGGAGATCTCTGCCCCTCCTTGTATACTCTGAAGGGACAGAGTTACAAGTAAAGTATTCTATTTGGTATTACAATATCTTTTTGTGCCTTGCGGTGCACGTCGATCAGTGTCGTACCCCGCACGTCTTCATCTTGTGGGCTGAGCCACCTCTGATGGTGCGGCACATGTCTTGTCCTGTGGGTGCCGGGGGTCATACCACCACAGCTAGTCTCCAAGCGCCTTGCATCCGCCTGGCGACGCCATTTTTATCAAGCCCAAGCAGTTTAACATGAAGCCGGCCAGTTTAACTGGTGATCCAAGCGAAGATAATTGAAGCCGACCAGTTGAACTAGTGATCCAAACGGAGATAATTGAAGCCGACCAGTTTAACGGGTTAGCAGACCTTGAACTTAACCAAGTAAGGCTTGCCAGAAGGATGTAAGGGGCTCAAGATAAAATTTAAAAATTCTCCACCTTAGGCGAAGTGTAGCCACTTAGACTCCTTAATCAATAACGAGGGTAAGTCAGAATAGAAGCACTACATTCACCGTCAGGTGAAGTGTAGCCACTTAGTCCCCGAGGCTGACAATAGGAGAAGAATTCACGTAGTGCCAGGGTCAAAAAAAAAGTAGACTTCAGATGCATAGCCAGTCCCTAGCTTAGCTGAAAACCAGTCCCCAACTTAGCTGAGAGAAACTTGTATAAAAAAGAGTACAGTCATCGTGAGATGACATGCACACACGTAGCTCCCGAGCCTACTAGAAGATGAAGGAAAATCGTATAGTAAAGTCAAAGAAAATAAGTCTGAAATGTACTTATCAAGGCCCTCGACGTACTGCCCAGGATCAGCACCCTGATCTGAACAGCATAGAGCAACTTGATAGCACAGTAGCTTAATCGGAATGAAACGAAGACATAGCAAAATCCAACTATCAAGGGAGTCCCTAGCTTAGCTGACGACTTTAGCACGAAGAAATGCCAACACTGAGGAGTCCCCGGCTTAGCTGGTGACGTTTGCACAAAGAATCCGAACGTCGAGGAGTCCCCAGCTTAGCTAGCGAGCCCCAGCATAGTTAACGATGAAGCCAAAGCGACGAACAGTCTGACCAACTGGTTGGCGAGAACCGAGCAGTCCAACCAACTAATCGGCAGCGAAAGGAGCGCCGAGCAGGAGTAAGTGCCAAAAAGTCCGACCAGTTGGTCGGCGGTGAAGTTTGACTGCCAGGTGGTGCGACCACCCGGACAATGATCTTCTAGTCCTTCCTGCCTGATCCGGTCCCCGAGGTTAAAACATAAGCTCATTGACCGAACCGTGCCCCTGAAAAACAAATATGGAGAATGGGTAGTACATGATGTACAAAATAAAATATATGAACTTCAAAGAAAAATCGGCGGCGATGAAATAAACATTATGTTTATTTGTTGTATATAAAGTATTTATATTTAATATAAACTGGTCCGAGCAGTTAGTTCGTCCCTAAGCTCTCCAGCCCCAGCTAGCCAATGAAACCGTAGCACGGAGCTCAGGCACGTGTAGGAATACCAGTGTCACTGAGGAGCCACTGCTGACCACCTGTAACGCAGAGCGCGGAGCTGCATGCACGTGTGGGGAGAAGCCGGTGACGGGCCGTCTCTGGAAAACACAAGTTAGAGAGTAACCGTTCGCGGAAGCAAGCAATCAGGTTTGGTGACTTAGTCAAAACTTGTTGAATGATGCGGAAATGTTAAACAAGTAGACGAAAACTTAGTTTACTTTTATGAAGACGTTTATATTTAATATAAACGAGGAATGCAGTGTGCCTTTCTAGACTGCTCCCCCCGAGCGTCCCAACGGGCGACTCGGGGGTGCTCACCGGCGCCGTCCCAAGGCCGCCCCTTCCTCCTCTCCGGCCGCCGCCGCCGCTCTCCGGCTCGCGGCGGCGGCGGCCAGTAACGGCCCGAACAAGGTCACCGTTGCAGTTCCTCCCCCCTCCTTCTCCTGCTACCCCTCTCCTTCCACCCAACTGCCGCCTTCCTCGACCTTTTCCGGCGAGCCTGCCGGCCGGCGGACCAGATCCAGGTCTCCCGAGGCCAGATCCATCCTCCCCCTCGCCGCATCTGTTGCTGCTACACGGGGCCAAGCTTCGGGGGCGGGCCGTCAGCCGCATCGGCACCGTGGCGCGGGGCGGTGTGGGGGTGCTCGGTCGCGAGCGCAGGCGACGCGCCGCCGCGCAGAGGCGCAGGGTCCACCAGGGCCACGCGTGGTGCGGCCAGGGCCACGCATGGGGGCCGCCCCCCTTGCTGCGCGAGCGCGACTGCGCGCCGCCGGGTCGCTTCCGCTGCTTGGCTCGAGGTCGCGCGGGAGCGTGCCACGACCGCTAGACCGCCGCGAGGGAGCCGTGCCACGGGGGTCGTCTGTGCCGCCCACGCCGTGGAGGGGCGCGGCCGCTGCATTGAGCCGCCACGCCTGGAGGCGCCACGCCGGGCCGTCTCGGGGCCGTGCGGAGGTGCCGTGTCTGGCTGCGTGGTTAAGCCGTCTTGCCTGCGCGCTGGGGGCGGGTCCGCCGGCCTGGGGCTGTTGCCTACGGCCCTGGCCGGTGCCGGTCCGTGGGTTCGCCCCCCGCCCCCCTGGCCGGTGCCGGTCTGGGACAGTGCTGCGTCGCCTCTCGTGCTAGGGCTGGCGGGCCTCCGACGACTTAGGCGCCGTGAAGTCCGTCCTGCGCGGCATTGGTGAAGCGGCGTAGGTGCACGGGTTCAGGGCGAAAGCTCAGCTCGGTGTTGCTGAGCGAACGACGGTGACGCCTTGGGCGCCACATACTTCCTTGGAGGCGTCGTTCCTGAACCTCGCGCTGCTTCTTCGCCTGCTTCGCCGGATTCTGGGCGAAAGCCCAGCCTTAGAGTCTCTAAGGCCAGCGACGATGGCGTCTTGGGCGTCACCTCCTTCTTGAAGGCGTTGATGAAGAATCTCCGGGTGTCGTCGCTCCTCCCGCGTGGTTGTTGTGCTGCACCTAATTGTGCTTCATGTTGTCCTCACTTTGGTATGCTAACTGGTGTTTGTTGTAGCCGTAGTCGTCACTTAGGCCCCCTCTTATGCAGATGCTTTGCTGCTGGGAGTGTATTGGCCCCATCCGCGAATGCTTTTGCCGTGTTGATGGTCTTGTTGCTTGGGCGGCTGCTTCGCCGCTGGTGTCGCTTAGGCCCCCTCGCATGCAGATGCTTTGTTGCTGCGAGCGTGTTGGCCCCATCCGCGGATGCTTTGCCTCGTCGATGGTCTTCGTGCTTGGGCGGATGTTGCCGCCAGTGTTTAGGCCCCCTCTCATGCAGATGCTATGCTGCTGCGAGCGTGTCGGCCCCATCCGTGGATGCTTTGCCGTGTCGATGGTCTTCGTGTTTGGGCGGATGCTTTACCGCCTGGTGTTTCTAGCGGATGCTTTGCCGCTGTTATCTCCTACGACTTCACTTCACTGCTGGCTACCATTGGGTTTAATTCTTATGTATTAGGTTCAGTTAGTTGGGGTTGTCAGGTGGAGGGTCCCCCCTATGTTTCTTGCTTTTCGTTTGTGTTGTGGACTTCGTTGGTAATCCATGGATTACTTGTGAATCCTTGTATCGGTTACTTTGCCGTTCTTTCGGTGCTTCTTCTTAATGAAAAACGCGTGAAGTCGCGATCTCGAAAAAAAAATTAATATAAACTAGCATGGGGAGTTAGTTTGACCTTGAGCCCCAGCCCCGGCTAGCCAATGAATTTGTAGCGCGAAGCGCAGGGCTCAGGCACGCGTAGGAGTATCAGCATCATAGAGGAGCCGCTACCGACCACCCATAACGCAGAGTGCGGAGCTGCATGCATATGTAGGGAGAAGCCAGAGATAGGGCCGTCTCTGGAAAACCCAAATAAAAAACGCAACTGCTCGGCTATCGGCGCATGACATCTTTAAGATGGTATACATGGAGAAAACAATTAAAGAAACAGTACGGAGATATACGAAGACTAAAGAATATTTAGAAAAATATTAATGTTTGACTTAGCTCGAACATCAACCGGATGGAGTAGTTGACCTACCGTGATGTTCGAGTAGATGTGGCTTGAATGGCTCACCGACAGCTCGGACGGCTCGCTTGGTGGCTCAACGGTAGCTTGACGGCTCGGACGGCTCGCTTGGTAGCTGATGAGGAATCTCGAAAGAAATCGTGACGTGCAAGTGGATCTGCTGGGAACGCGTGTGTGTTGTGTAGATGCATACGTACTCTGTTTGGAGTGATGAAATCTTCATGCATGCATGCGTACATGCAGCAGCCAATCAACGAATCAAATATCTTTGATTAACTAGCGCTGGCTTGCACATATTTGAGCAGATGGACATGATCTTGCTTGCCCGACACGTGACTCTGTTGCTATTGGCTTGTATGACCACGTGGCCTCCTTGCTAACTTGTAGCACGAACATGATCGTGATGATGGACCGCCGTACTTGTTTGATTGCCTTGTCTGTTTGATTGGCTTGTCGTATGGTGTGCTGGCGAGGAAGTCTCGTCCGATCTGGGCTTCAGGGTATCGTGAATCTCGACGCGTGGTCGCGATGCTCCAAGATGCAACAAGCGCCGCCGCCGCCAAGGCCCATCGTCACGTCGATCAAAAACCTCATGCCGTAACACGTTGCTGAAGGACGCGCCCGTCGTGAGAAGCCGAGTTGCCGCGGATGACGTTGATGAAGAAAATTCTCATCTGGTTCGCCGTGGATCAGCACGCACACCCCCTATTTGGTGCGTCACTGTCGACGAAATACGGTCGGCAGTCCATCGAGGGATATGCCCATAATGGTAGATTATGTGGTAGAGGTGTGCGTGATACAAACTAGATGGTAACAGAGATACAAGACACAAGATTTATATAGGTTCAGTCCACCAAGATGACGTAAAATCCTACGTCATATGCTTTGTTGAACTGTACCGATTGTGTATGAGATTAGATGCCGACTAGGGAACCTCTGCCCCTCCTTAAATACTCTGAATATATACTCTGAAGGGACAAGGTTACAAGTAAATAAAGTATTCTATTTGGTATTACAATATCTTTTTTAGCCTTACGGTGCATGTCGACCAGTGTCGTGCGCCGCACATCTTCATCTTGTGGGCTGGGCCACCTCTGATGGTGCGGCCCATGTCTTGTCCTGTGGGTACCGAGGGTCATACCTCCACAATTTCTCCTCTTAAAATGAATCGGTAGCTAGTGAAACTATTATTTTTTGGGCACATTTAGGAGGGCTTCTCATGCGCGGCTATGGAGTCAGAGCCCACGAGGCATAGCTAGTTTTCGGGCTACGACTTCTCCGGTTGGGTGCCAGAAGTGCTCCTTCTTCGCTGCAGCCCCCAGCACCTCCACAGCCCCGACCTCCCCCAATGGATCTGGCGCCGCCGCCCCCTCCCCGCCGTTGGTCTCCAGCCATGCACCGGTGGCTTTGTGCCCCCTCCTTCCCCTCCCTGCTCCCTCCGCGCCCACATCTTCATCCATCCCCAGAGCCCCCGTCTCCCCCAGATGCGGTCCCCAGACGCATGCGGGAGGAGCCGCAACGCCACCATCTGGGTTGGAAGCACGCTCCCCAGGGCTGCCTCCTCCCACAGTTAGGCCGAGGAGCCGTCGACTCCGCTGCCAGAGGGCGGTCTTCCGGCCCAGTGCCGCCCGGACAACGAGGGGCGTAGATCCAGCGCCGCCGGCGAGAGCTACTGCAGGTCTCGCGGGGAGGCCGCACGACCACCGCCTCTGCCCGCGGGGCCCGTGCCATCCACACCGGCCTCCCACCACCTCTCCCCACTCGCGGAGCCCTTCTTCCTCGGCGGTACTCCGGGCCGCCCCAAGGCCATGCGCTGGTCGGAGGATTCCTTCTACTCCGACTTGGAATCGGACTTCTCCCCGCCCATCGCTACCCAGGCCTCCTTCGCCGATGTCATCCACAAGAGCTCTCCCGCCCGGTGACCATGTCGCCCACCCGAGCGGATGATGAGTGGCCAGCGGAGGCAGCACGCGACATCGACGGCGGGCAGCGTCAATGCCGCAAGCGATGCAGGCGTATGAGGAGGCCGCGTCACGCACCCGCCGGAGGAGTGGCGGTGACGCGCAACAGCACAGATGATATCCCTATTCACCTGCGGCTGGAACCTCGCGGCGAGGCCAACCAGGGCCCTGCAAAGTGTGTCCCTACCCACCTGAGGTTGGGCGCGCATGTTTCGCCGCAGAGGAGGAGACGCATCTCACTGCCTGAGGCAGAGGGGTGGCAAGAGGTCCTGCACAGCCAATGATGCCTGCTCAGTGCGCCGCCACTTTCAAGCCACCTCGCCAGAGGCACATCCCGGAAGCGTTGCAAGACAGGTGCCTAAACTGCCTGTCCTACTCTCACCGCATCACCATGTGCCACTTGCCTCTGCGATGCCTGCGATGTCGTGGGTTTCATCACTTAACCAGAGACTGCAAGTTGTTGCGCTCACAGAGCCACAACCGGGTTGGCCACAACGCTAGAGAGTGCCGTTGTGGCGGCCATGAGGGCCGGCATCACTCTCGCAGGGGTTATGTGTAGGGATATGGGGTTGCTACGCTAGCCGGAAAATAAAATTTTTCGACCCCATAAACCAGGAACTACTGCTAGTTACAGGTTACGGGATTACCACTAGACGCGCAGGTGCAGCGGAAGCGACTCGATGTAGTCGAACGCGTCGTAGCAGTGCCGTGCAGTTGCGTAGTCGTCTGTCACGTCCACCCTCCGCTCGTGGATCGTCCCTCTCGTGCGGTTCGTCCTTGTGCTCCAGATGCAGCACCTCCAAGGTATCCCACACGTACGGGGAGGAAGCGTTGCGCCTCCGGACTGCTAGGTCCGCGAGGAACAGTAGGCGTGAGCGTGGGGAGGGTGACGGCGGCGGCTGCTCAATGGCGTAAGTCATCTGGCCGCGCCCCCTCCCTCTCTTATATAGGCATCTCTAATCAGCCCCAAGTTGGAGGCCTAATTAGAAAACCCTAAGCCTAGTCAAATTCGGGTCCAACCCGAATTGGGCTTCCAACCCCTTAAGCGTGCGACCCTATGGGTTCATGTACAAATAGACGTGGCCCGAGGACTCCTACTCGGCCATTAGTTGATAGCGGTCTCTAGCAAGACGTGTCAACTCCTATGTGTACACAAAGATCATATCAGACGAACCACCACAAACCATATACATGTCATTCCTTTTGCCACACGATATTTGGTTCAACTCATAGGTTAACAATTAACCTAAGCACGGCCATGCATTTATTGATCCAATCATTAGAGTGTTCCATTGATATCTCTCTCACATAGAGAGGGACAAATTCCACCTTGATTGTCTATGTCTTACAGCATGTTTCTTGACAAACCCGAAGACCACCTTTATAACTACCCAGTTACGGAGTAGCGTTTGATAATCTCTAAGTAGGTCATTTCACATCTTGAGTACATACAACAATCTCAGGTCTGAGGACATAACGTACATGATGTGAATCGAGACAATAACAACATCTCGTGTTGGGTCAGTCCAGCCTACATGTCACACATGTGCCCACATTATTAGTTTGACATCTCTATATCTATGACTTGTGAAACATAGTCATCAACTAATAATGTGCTGATCTAATATTCATGTGCGTCCTAACATGAACTCCGATCAGGGACCATTCTAGAATAACCATACAAGTAAAAGAGTTTCACAAACAATTCACATAATTGCTAATCGATACAAGTTGTCTTTAATGGATATTCAATGAACTCATAAAATGTCATGGATACAAGGCAATACAATCATCTCTATGATAACCTCTAGGGCATACTCCCAACATTATGGGCCGCACACCCAAGGCGCCTAGGGATGCGGTCATGACGACGCCCGCCAGATGGAGGTGACCACCATGATGCTTGTCCAAGACATTGAGCCGGTGGAACAGTCCGGAAGGTCGACAACCAAGGTCACCGACTGTTGGGCCCCACTCTATTTTGAACAAGATCCAACCTCTCAATTCGAGATGATCGTGGGAAGACAGCCTGCCTCAGATTGGATGGTCCTTGAGGTAGGGCTGCTTAGCGGTCACAGTGGCACAACGGAGCAGTCTGGAAGATCGGCACCTATGGTCGTAGACTGCTAGATACCACCTAGAGTTGAGCAAGACCCAACCTCTCTTGACGAGACGATCACGGGAGGGTAGCTGACCTCAGATCACATGGTACTGGAGGCAGGGCTGCTCACCAATCCCCGCAGCGCAACAAGCTCTGATGCAGCGCCAACAACAGCAGGATAGGACGATCCTACGGGCGCAACTATCGACCAAGAGGGAACGGAGGTCCCACCATCCTTACCTATGAAGGCACACACCACGGCTGTGCCTTCGGCCCAGTGCATCGAGGCCAAACTACAAGCTGACGCGGCTGACGGATGGCAATGGGCAATGTTTAGGCAGCCGATGAGCTGAGCGTGGAGGGCATGCCCACACCGAGGGAAGCCGCCAAGCGGCTAGCTAGGTTCACTGCGGAGGTCCAGGTAACGAGGCAGCCACCTCTCATCAACTCCCCTCCCAAGCAGCTGGCACCAAAGTAGACCACTCTACCCTTGAGGAGCAGATGGATTGTTGCTCAATAGATGGACCACATCCCGGTGTCTAAACGCGGCGAAGTACTAATCATGAAGAGGATGAGGTTCGTGGCACCTTCAGCATCGATTTCCTCTATAGCCAAGTGTTCATACGATTTGTACTTCCAGGGCAACCTATCAGAAGCAAACATCGAGGCGCTTGATGAGCTATTCCTAGCATGCAGGGCGATGACTGCTGGAGCAGCGTGGTCTAGCACCTCAACTAGATCGTAGTTTAGGTTGATCCCTATGGATCCCAAGTTTGTAATAGTCAAAATGTAGTCCCTTTTAGGTGACTGTTGGGCTAGGAATGGCCTCTCTCTAGGATGGCATCGCCAAGGTAGCAGGTCGATCTCACAGATGCTATGAAGTGAGCAATAGGTGGTACTACAACAACCGATGGAGGAGGAAACGGACACGCCCACATCCCGGCAGGGTGATCCATGAACGAGGCTGGGCAGGGGATGAGGGGGATGGCAGTTACGATAGGGGAGAGCGCCCATGGGGCGACTCAAGCGCCCAACACGGGTGGCTCGCTGGACTTGCTCACCGGCCATCTCCCATCCATTCTACTCCAGCAGAGGGCGCCACCGAGGCAAACCCCATCGCGAGACACGATTCCTGGTGGAAGGCCAACATCTCGCATCCAGAGGTGAGCACCGTTTCTGCTCAATCCTCTGCTAGAGGCCATGGGGACCCTATCCCTCCTTCTGATGCTTGTATTCAACCTCCAGCTGTCCACCAATTTTTGCTGTAATACACCACAGCCGCTGCCACTTTGGTGAGTCCCCCTCCTCCGGCGAGCTCCTCATGAGCACCCCCTCCTCCGGCGAGCTCCTCTGGGTGGCCGTGTCATCCACAGCATGCCAAAGACCATGCACTTCTCTAGTATCTGTTTCATTCATGGCGACTAGTGAGCAACCACTGCTACTAGAGACGAGAACGAGATCACTGCCTACCATGCGGTTTGCACTTCCTCCTCCACCACCTGCTCCTCTAAGGCCACGACGCCAGGAGACCTGCCGTTGCCTCGTGCCTCCAATGGCCACCAACTGCTGCGCCGCCGCCACGCGTCTCTTGGATCTGCTGCGGGAGCAAGGAGCCCTTTCTCCTCCTCCACCTGCTCCTCTAAGACCACGACAACAGCGCCACGCCGGCCCGCTCGCCTGCCATGAGGACGCAGTGCTGCGAGGCCGAGGAGGTCGTGCGTGCAGGGCTAGGCAGGGCAGGTGTAAGGTCCAAATGGCTAGAGGGGGGGTGAATAGCCTATTTAAAAATCTACGAGCTTCACTAAACAACCACGTTAGATAAAAGATGGCTAAGCTAATTCTAGCACTAGCTCAACTACACTATGCAAGCCACCTATACAATTCTAGTGAAACGAGGCTATGATCTCTAATACACACCAACAATGCTAAGTCACTAAACTACTTACTCCTATGTGATAAATGCTACACTAAGCAAACCACACAAGGACTAGTACAAGAAAGCAAAGAGCAAGTGACTTGATTCTTATACCAACGATGTAGAGAAGCAATGCACTCGAAGAATCAATCACAATAAGCAATCACAAGAGAAATCCTCAGCAAAGAGATGACACAAGATTTTTTACCGAGGTTCACTTGCTTCCCGGCAAGCTACTCCTCGTTGTGGCAATGCACCCACTTGATGGATCACGAGCTAATCAACTATCAAAAGTTGAACCTTCAGCGGGTCCCACACATCCACTCACAAGATGGGGATCCTCCAAGCCACGAGCTCCACTAGAGTAGCCAATTCGCGAACTCCTGCGGGGAAGGCTCAAGAACCCCTCACAATCGCTTGGTGAAGCTCGAAACAATCTCCAATCCCGAGCTCACCACCACCGCTGCTCCAAGCCGTGTAGGGTGTCAGAAAACACCCAAGAGTAACAAGCAATCCACAGCAAACTCAAGAATCAAGTGCCACTAGATGCAACTCTTAATGCAATGCACTTGAATCTCACTCAATCTCTCTAGAGTATGCAACCAAGCAAGGAGATGAGTGGAGGGGAAGTTCTCTAGCTCAAAGTGTGCCTCAATATCTCAAATGTGCAAGAGAGAACCCCAGGGGCCGGCCACCTCTTATTTATAACATTTCACTCAAGAGCTAGCCGTTATCAACTTCACTGGACGATTTTCGGGGGCGACAGACGCTGCACAGTAGCGTATGTCGCCAAGCCGACAGATGCACGCCCAGCGTCTGTCGCGTTCTCCTCGTGCCACGTGTCCCCACACGCTCAAAGCTAACGGTCGAAATCCTAGCGTCAGACGCGTCCTACGCTTCGCGACCCAGCGTCTGTCGCGGGCGACAGACACGTCCGATGCTCCGCACCCTTAGCGTCCGTCGCGCGACAGACGCGGTCCAGTAAGGACTGGAACCACGCCATCATGCGACAGACGCGGCCTGGCGTCTGTCGCTCCACAGCTCACTCCGCTTCCTCTGTGCGTAGCCGACAGATGCTGACATCAGCGTCTGTCGCGCGACCAACCGCGCGTCCGTCGCCACGTCCAGCGCCGCGCTGCTAGGGTTTAGCATCAGACGCTGCGTGCCCGCGTCTGTTGCTCGCGGCGCCAGTGTCTGTCGCTCACAACTCAGCGAATCTTCATCGTTTTCTCGTTCCGCTTGATCGCCCTTGTCACTTATGAGCTACTCTTCATATGTGTATCACTAAAACACATGTTTTAGCTCATGAAACACCTCCGTGCTTTCACAACTTTTTCAACCTTTGGCGCAATGGAAAATAAGCATTTCATTTTCCCGAAAACGCCTGAATCCCACGCTCGCAAGCTCGGCAAGAGGGAGAGCGAACCCCAAACCCCTCACTACCGCTCAAACACCGCTGCCTTCGCAAATGTGCCAACACCATCATGTGTAAAACACCATGTGCATATGTGTTAGCATTTTCACAATCATTTTTCAAGGCGTTACGTTAGCTCTCTACTAGATCCTAATGCATATGCTCAAGATGATGACCTAGTAGCACTTGATTCACGAGCTAACCGTGATTGCCCCTCTTGATAGTCGGCTATCAATCCTAAATCCGGTCAATCACTTCTCTACTCATCTTAGACCAGCAAAAGCAAACCCTATGATTATACCTTTGCC
Source organism: Saccharum hybrid cultivar R570 (assembly GCA_038087645.1). NCBI lineage: Eukaryota > Viridiplantae > Streptophyta > Magnoliopsida > Poales > Poaceae > Saccharum > Saccharum hybrid cultivar. The sequence goes on along the minus strand of JAQSUU010000405.1, from coordinate 31,958,521 downwards.
TTGATCACTTTGTTCCATGTCCATCTCCTCATGCTTGATCACTATGACCATCATTTCATGTCCACGCACCATCTCTATGTGATCTTGTGGCCACCACTCCATGCCACATGCACCTTCATCACATGTGTTGCTTATGCCTAACTTAAACCACTTAACACATGGCATTAGCAACTTGGTGTCATTAATTACCAAAACCAAACTTGGGCTTTCAGCAGGGAGGTTCGGAGATGCCGCGTCACCACCGCGTGAGGCCGGGGAGGCCACGCTGCCGCTGTGCGAGATGGCTGCACCGCCGCCACAGGAGGTCGGGGAGGTCGTGCCGCTGCCGCGCAAGGCTGGGGGAGCTCGCACCGCCCGCATGCACAAGGCTGGAGAGGTCCGTGCTGCCGCTCATGCGAGGCCGGAGAGAGTCACGCCACCACTGATGCTGTTGGTCAGAGAAGGACGGCGAGATGAATCAGCGCCGTGTGTGACAGCAAATATCATTGAAGAGCCGGATGTTGAAGACAAGGGTAGTTTGGACATTTCCCCCACCCTCTCTCGCTCCACAAATCTGAGAAATGAATAAAATATTGGCCGCGGTGTGTTACGGCAAAAAAAACCCCCAAATTTATAATGGTACTGGGCAAATTCCGCTCGTCGCGGTGTCTATCAGCCTATTATGCATTCTAACTGTCCTACAGCAAAATTTCCCAAATTATCAGGGGTGATGGAAATAATTGTAGAGGGCAAACTCAACTGACAATTTCTCTATATCCATACATCACAGTAGTCCATAATAGGGTCAGACAGTATTCCATCCCAGCCAACATGCGCCACGCCAAATTGTGGCGGGTTGTGGCAGTGGTGAAGAAAACCAACGCTACACTTGTGGCGGAAATTAGTGCATGCAAGTATGGAAATATGTGGCAGCCTAAGGCTAATAATAAACCAAACAGTGGCCTGCATGGGTGTGGCTGCCTCAATTGCGGCGGTGGCGAGGTGTGGTTGGGAAGCAAACAGCCCCATATTCTTGATGGTTTCATAATAAATTGTCTGCCAAACTTCTGATAGTGTATCAGCAAACTTATATCATGTACGGATGTAAATCGAATAGACACCGAAGGATCCACTGGGGCAGTATTAGACGAGTTGCCTTTTCTTGAAACAGTCGATGGTGTGTTAACTTCGATCTTAAGTGTAAAAACCTTCTTGTTGCTCACAGCATCAGTCTACAAACAACAGCACAGTTAGGTCCGGTTATTAATGGTTGCAAAAGAAGTGGCACATTTTCAAGTGTTTAAAGAAATTTCAAACTAAAAGATCACAAAGTACCGTGAAAGGTCCTTTGGTCCAGTGGTAGGGCTGTCCAGTATGGGACGCAACGACCCACCAGGGCGTACCTTTTTTTAGGAATTTTTTTAGAAAAAGTAGGGTACACGCATGCGTGCGCGTTTGGTGGTACTACACGTTTCTCGCGCACTGGAGGCTAAGAGCCTCCCAATCTCTTATTTGCGTGTGTGCGTGTGGTGTGAGTGTGTAGTGGGTGAGGTGTGTGTGTCCAAGTTGTACCTGATAAAAAAAAATCACAAAGTACCATACTTGATATTTTTTGGTTATCATTTCATGCACCCATAGAGAGCCTCCTAATCTCTTATTTGCCTGTGTGCGTGTGGTGTGAGTGTGGAGTGTAGGAGTTGTGTGCGTCTAAGTTGTACCTGATAAAAAAAATCACAAAGTACCGTACTTGATATTTTTGGTTATCATTTCATGCACCCATGTGCCTATGCACTATGAATGATGCATCCAATGAACAAAAGCTACAATAAATGAGGTATGCTCATGATCTAAGTTTTAGTAAGTGCTTAACACCTAGGGTGTTACAGCCGATCTAAGTTTTAGTAAGTGCTTAACACCTAGGGTGTTACAGCCCCTCTCTCGGGCTTGTTTGGATGCCCATATATCCACCTCAATCCATGTGTGTTGGAGTGGAAGAAATCTCGTCCTAGGATTAAGTGGCGTCTAAAGTCTTGGGTTGAGTAATGGAAAAGGAAATGTGTCATACACTTTATTTCACATATACTCCCTCCATCCTGAAATCACCTACATTGCTGCGTTTCAGGCGGCAGGATACTGAATCCTCAAACGATGAGGCTGTTGTCGGAAATTCGTCAGAGAATCCAGTGGGTGCGTCCGCCAGAGGGTGTGCTGAAGCTAAATGCGGATGACGCTTTCAATCCAGCATGAAAAAATGGAGGCTGGGGTTTTGTCATCAGGGATGCCCAAGGAGCGGTGATAAGAGCCGGCGCAGGCGGAGAAGATTTTCTGCTGGATGCATTTCACTCAGAAATCATAGCCTGTCATGCAGGTCTGAAAGAGGCGGCCAGAGTGGGGTTGCAGAATATCTGGCTTGAAACCGATGCTACACAGGTTCAGATGGCGCTCATGACTGATGACTTCAGACTCTCAGCGGTAGGGGGCATCATAACTGAGATGAAGTTTCTTATTAGCTCTGAATTTCATTCTTGTAGAATTAACGCTTGTAAGCGTGCTTGTAATGAAGTGGCACATGCTTTGGCCACGGTTGGTTGTAGTCTTCCCAGTGGCACAAACACCGCTTGGGATCATGTACCTCAGGAGTTTGAGGGTTTGGTGACCAGCGATTTGGCTGTGTCGGATGAGTAATAGAAAGTCCAAAATTCAAAAAAAAAACTTCGATCTATGTAGAAACCTTCTTGTTGCACACAGCATCAGTCTGCAAACAACAGCACAATTAGGGCAGGTTATTAATCGTTGCAAAAGAAGTGGCACATTTTTAAGTGTTTAAAGAAATTTCAAACTAAAAGATCACAAAGTACCATGAAAGGTCCTTTGGTCCAGTGATAGGGCTGTCCAGTGGGACGCTACCCACCAGGGTTCAAACCCTGGTGTCGTACCTTTTTTCTAGATTTTTCCAGAAAAAGTAGGGTACACGCATGCGTACGTGCGCGTTTGGTGGTACTACGTGTTTCCCACACACTAGAGGCTAAAGAGCCTCCCAATCTCTTATTTACGTGTGTGCGTGTGGTGTGAGTGTGGAATGTGTGAGTTGTGTGCGTCCAAGTTATACCTGATAAAAAAAATCAGAAAATACCATACTTGATATTTTCGGTTATCATTTCATGCACCCATGTGCCTATACACTATGAATGATGCATCCAATGCACAAAAGCTACAATAAATGAGGTATGCTCATGATCTAAGTTTTAGTAAGTGCTTAACGCCTAGGGTGTTATAGCCCCTCCTCAGTACATGTGTGTTGGAGTAGTTTGGAGTGGAATTAAATGACATGTGTGTTGGAGTGGTTTGGAGTGGAATTAAAGGATTGAGGTGGATACATGGGTATCCAAACAAGGCCTTAAAGAAATCTCGTCCCAGGATTAAGTGACGTCTAAAGTCTTGGGTTGAGTAATGGAAAAGGAATGTATCATGCACTTTATTTCACATATAAACTTCAAGATTTGTCCTAACAAAACTTGCTCTCTGATCTGAGATCTACGACACTGCATGAATAGGGGGTACAAATTTGTTCCTGTTATACGCATTTACCAAAACAAATTGTGGGAATTTAGGGATATAACAGTAATCGAGGTAAATTACTTATCATTGTCTACTCACCTGATCAACACTGCTTTCAAGTCCAAAGCATAAGCAATGCGTTATCTCCTCTGCAATAACCTTCTCAAAATAGTGAAATAAAGATTGCTTTGATGAAATATATAGTTCATTCGCGCATCCTCTGGTGTATTGCTAAGGGGCCAGAAAATAAACTGGTGCTTGATTCAGACTTCGAACCAATTTTGGCACCTCCATTGACTTCTAATAAGGATGGTGAGAGAGAACTCTTAGCAGATTCCCAACATGGTCCAAATCCAGGTAGATATTCCATGTCACATTCAGTAGCATCTGAACCCTGCAAACCATGAAAGTATCACAAGATATCAGCTGCGAGATACAAGGACCAGGTGTTTAAACTCCAAACCACTCTATCAAGAAAGCTACATTTAGCCCTAGTAAACACATTTGGTGTAGTTTCATGACTGTCTTGGGCTTTTATATTATCATCAGGAGTGATGGAAATAATTGTAGAGGGCAAACTCAATTGACAATTTCTCTGTCCGACCGTTACTACTAGAGCCGTTGCGGAGAAGCTCGATGCACTCCGTTTGGTTAATTAGAAAATAAAACTCGATCCACACCGTTTGATGAAAACCACCTACATGGGCGAAGATATGTGAAGCCACCCGAATGCATTGACACCAGGGTCAAAACAAAATTTCAGGTAATAGGCAATAGTAACTCGGTTTCACCTCTTGTGCACCGCCTAGGTTTAAACATGTGCACCAGCCACAATTGCTGCAAGTCTCTAGAAAGTCATCTCTTGAGTGTGCAGTGCACACGAGTCGTCCAAGCTCTAGCTTCGCCCGAGCGTGCGAAGAACATGTACACAAATGACGTGCGAAAGCAAATACAGGTTCGCCTTCACCCATTTACCCTAACCCATATACTCTCAAAAACTTTCCCAAACCTTTTTTTTGGAGGACGAAAATTCCCAAACTTCTCTCGCACTCTTCTCCTGATCGACGGAGAATCGTTCCGACATGACATGCCCTCATCCATCCATCGGCCGGCGGCCCTACAGATGTCAGACTGTGTGACAACAGCCGCTGTCCGTGCGACTCACATCGCCGCGCCTCGAGTAGCTGCTGACTCGTGCTACCGGTCCAACAGTGCAGAATTTTGAGGGAGTACGTCTGGTTGGGGACGACGTACCAAAGCAAAAACAGGTTCGCCTTCACTTCACGGCCGGCCGGGCATCTTTCTCTATGGGCTATGACCCCCCGCGTCTATTCTGTGTATATAAATATAAAACATAAAATCCATGGCCAGGCCGGATGGCCCTACTGCCCCCGCATCTATCACCCGCACAGGAGTAAAGAAGAGAGAACCATGCTTTACCTGCTGCTGCTGCGGCTCCATCGGAATCCTGTTGGGTGCCGGCGACGGCACGGCGGGCTCTATCTGGAGAGCAGGGTAGAGGCCGGTGGGCGACGGCGGGCTCGATCTGGTCTCTGTTGCTCGAGGTTTGCGTGCAGTGTCAGTTTTATAAATCAGTTACTAGGAGTGTCAATTTCAAAGAATCAAGCTAGCTGGATTTGTCATTTAGTGATGAGCTGTAGACCATAGTTAGTTGTGTGTTTTGTGAGTATGTATCACCAGAAAGCAATGATTTATAAGTACTGCATTTAATTAATTAGCATATTGAGCAAAACAAAATTTCAGGTTATAGGCAATAGTAACTCGGTTTCACCACTTGTGCACTGTCCAAGTTTAAACATGTGCACTAGGCATAATTGCTGCCAGTCTCTAGAAAGACATCTCTTTAGTGTGCAGTGCACTTGAGTCGTCCAAGCTCTAGCTTCGCCAGTGCACCGCCCAAGTTTAAACATGTGCACCAGGCACAATTGCTGCCAGTCTCTAGAAAGACATCTCTTTAGTGTGCAGTGCACTTGAGTCGTCCAAGCTAGCTTCGTCAGAGCGCGAGAAGAGCGTGTACACAGGAAGCGAATTAATACGCAAAAATCCAATAACTTGTTGTGGGGTGGGAATCAAATCCCAGCCTCTTGGGTTGGGAGACAAATGGGGGCACTCGATAGGGAGCCAAAACTCGTCACACTGCAATTTAGTCATGCCAGTTTCACCTCTTCTTGTTGGGTTTCATGGGAAGGAGAAGGTGAAGTCTGCTGCCTGCGCGAGGGAGCTAGCGGCAGGAGCAGACTTGTGTGGCATCTCGGCGTGGTGGAATTCTCCCTACCCCATGGATTCCAGGAATCGGAGGACGGGCGGAGGGTGGAGGAACCGGTACCTGCGGAGGAACCGGTGGTTGCAGACGACTCGGCGATGCAATTTGCAGGTAGCGGAGGGCCGGATGACGTCAGCCACGGCATCGAGGCAGAGGAAGATGTCCTCTAGGATCTCAACTGGGAGGATGGGGACCTCATGCACCGTTGCGGAGGTCGTCGACATCACGCTGCCGTAGGCGCAGTTGGTAAGACTATGAGACTAACAGTCGCTGCCAAGCTTCTAATCTAAGCAAAACCTAGGCTGCTTTCTGTCCGACCGTTACTACTAGAGCCATCGTGGAGAAGCTCGATCCACTCCATTTGGTTAATTAGAAAAAAGAAAAACTTGATCCACACTATTTGATGAAAACCACCTACACGGGCGAAGATACGTCAAGCCACCCGAATGCATTGACACCAGGGTCAAAACAAAATATTTCAGGTAATAGGCAATAGTAACTCGGTTTCACCTCTTGTGCACCGCCCAGGTTTAAACATGTGCACTAGACACAATTGCTGTCAATCTCTAGAAAGACATCTCTTGAGTGTGCAGTGCACACGAGTTGTCCAAGCTCTAGCTTCGCCCGAGCGTGGGAAGAACGTGTACATAAATGACGTGCAAAAGCAAATACAAGTTCGCCTTCACCCATTTCCCCTAACCCATATATTCTCAAAAACTTTCCCAAACCTTTTTTGGAGGACGAAAATTCCCAAACCTCTCTCACACTCTTCTCCAGATCGACGGAGAATCGTTCCGACATGACATGCCCTCATCCATCGATCGACCGGTGCCCCTACAGATGTCAGACTGTGTGACAAGAGCCACCGTCCGTGCGAGTTGCATCGCCGCTCCTCAAGTAGCCGCTGACTCGTGCTACCGGTCCAACAGTGCAGAATTTTGAGGGAGTACGTCTGGTTGGGAACGACGTACCAAAGCAAAAACAGGTTCGCCTTCACCTGCACGGCCGGGCAGCTCTCTCTATGGGCTATGACCCACCGCGTCTATTCTATTTATGTAAATATAAAATATAAAATCCATTTCCAGGCAAAACAAAATTTCAGGTAATAGGCAATAGTAACTCGGTATCACCTCTTGTGCACCGCCCATGTTTAAACATAAGCACCAGCCACAATTGCTGCCAGTCTCTAGAAAGCCATCTCTTGAGTGTGCAGTGCACTCGAGTCATCCAAGCTCTAGCTTCGCCCGAGTGCGTGAAGAACGTGTACACAAGAAGCAAATTAATACGCAAAAATCCAATAACTTGTGGGAATCAAATGCCAGCCTCTTGGTTTAGGAGACAAATGGGGGCACTCGGTAGCGAGCCAAAACTCGCCACACTGCAATTTAGTCATGCCAGTTTCACCTCTTCCTGTTGGGTTTCATGGGAAGGAGAAGGTGAAGTCTGCTGCCTACGCGAGGGAGCTAGCAGCAGGGGCAGACTTGTGTGGCATCTCGGCGTGGTTGAATTCTCCCTTCCCCATGGATTCTATGAATCCGAGGACGGCCGAAGGGTGGAGGAAAAGGTGATGAGATTTGCAGGCAGCGGAGGCCCGGATGACGACAGCCGCAGCTTCGAGGTGGAGGAAGATGTCCTCTAGGATCTTATCGGGAGGACGAGGACCTCATGCGCCGTTACAGAGGTCGTCGACATCACGCTGCCGTCGGCGCGGTTGGTGAGACCGTGAGAGTGACGGTTGCTGCCAAGCTTCTAATCTAAGCAAAGCCTGGGTTCCTCTCTGTCCAACCGTTACTACTAGAGTCCTTGCGGAGAAGCTCAATCCACTCCGTTTGGTTAATTAGAAAAATTAAAACTCGATCCACACAGTTTGATGAAAACCACCTACATGGGCAAAGATATATCAAGCCACCCGAATGCACTGACACCAGGGTCAAAACAAAATTTCACGTAATAGACAATAGTAACTTGGTATCACCCCTTGTGCACTGCCCACATTTAAACATATGCACCAGCCACAATTGCTGCTAGTCTATAGAAAGACATCTCTTGAGTGTGCAGTGCACTCGAGTCGTCCAAGCTCTAGTTTCGCCCGAGCGCGGGAAGAACGTGTACACAGGAAGCGAATTAATGCGCAAAAATCCAAAAACTTGTTGTGGGGGTGGGAATCAAATCCCACCCTCTTGGGTTGGGAGACATATGGTGGCACTCGGTAGGGAGGCAAAACTTGCCACACTGCAATTTAGTCATGTCAGTTTCACCTCTTCTTGTCAGGTTTCGTGGGAAGGAAGGAGAAGGTGAAGTCTGCCGCCTACGCAAGGGAGCTAGTGGGAGGAGCAGACTTGTGTGGCGTCTCGGCGTGGTGTAATTCTCCCTTCCCCAAGGATTCCAAGAATCCGAGGATGGGCGGAGGGTGGAGGAACCAGTACCTGCGGAGGAACCAGTGGTTGCACACGACTCGCGGATGCCGGACGACGTCGGCCGCGTCGTCGAGGTGGAGGAAGATGTCCTCCAGGATCTCATCTGGGAGGAGAGGTCATCGACATCACGATGCCATCGGCATGGTTAGTGAGACCGTGAGAGTGACGGTCGATGCCAAGCTTCTAATCTAAGCAAAACATGGGCTGCTCTCTGTCCAACCATTACAACTAGAGCCGTTGCAGAGAAGCTCAATCCACTCCGTTTGGTTAATTAGAAAAAGAAGAACTCGATTCACACTGTTTGATGAAAACCACCATGTTTGGGCGAAGATATGTTAAGCAACCCGAATGCACTAACACCAGGGTCAAATCAAAATTTCAGGTAATAGGCAATAGTAACTCGGCTTCACCTCCTGTGCACCTCCCAGGTTTAAACATGTGCACCTGCCACAATTGCTGCCAGTCTCTAGAAAGACGTCTCTTGAGCATGCAGTGCACTCGAGTCATCCAAGCTCTAGCTTCGCCTGAGCGCGGAAAGAACGTGTACACAGGAAGTGAATTAATTAATGCGCAAAAATACAAAAACTTGTTACGTGGTGGGAGCCTCTTTGAATGGGAGACAAATGGGGGCATTCGGTAGGGAGCCAGAACTCGCCACACCGCAATTTTGTCATGCCAGTGATGTCACAGAAGGTTTAGACCCCTGTTAGCTTCATCGCAAGACTTTGAGCAAAACTTGCCTTTCTTAGCTGGGCTCATCAAGCAAGGATAAGCGATGCAAGGCTTGCCTGTTAGGCAAAGAAATCTAACTGTTCTTACCATAATCTCTTTTTCCCCCCTTACCCTGCTGCTTTGAACTGACTACTATTTTTGCCGCTGCTACTCAACGTCGTCACCGGTAACACTACTACTGAGACCAGCGCTGAGCAACACTCGCAGCAACCAATTCTTCGCAACCCAGGAATCCATTTTTCCTAGTTCCATCACCAACAAAACTCTGGAAGTCGACAAGTTCTTACCATAATATCTCTTTTCCGGTTTTCCCCCCTTACCCTGCTGCTTTGAACCGACAACTGCTGTTGCCGCCACCACGCATTGTCATCACCGGTAAACTGCTTCCATGCCTAACGCGCAGCAACACTACCAGCAACCAATTCTTCACGACCTAGGGAATCGATTTTGCCTAGTTCCGTCGCTAGCAAACTCTAGAAGTAGACAACAATTCTGGGGTAGCTTGGTTTGCAACCAGGCTCATCCCTGATGGTGGCAGCAGCAGGAGAATCTCGGATTCTCGACCCGCACTGAACGGGGAGGCGCTGGTTTGGGGAGACAGGCACGCCACTACGATGAGCTCGAGTGGAGAAGATCGATCCACAACATTTGGTTTACATGGAAGAGCTCGGCCCCTCTGAGAGTCAAATTCTTCGTCTGGCTCCTTATGCAGGGAAGGATTCAGTGCCACAAAAATCTCTGTCAAGCACATTGTAGACTCACCTCTTTGTGAAGTATGCAACAACAAGGAGGAATTCACGGACCACATCATCTTCCGCTGTGATTTTGCAGTTGCTTTCTGGGCTGCTATTGGGATTCAATGGCCAGCTAACCAAACTGCTAGGGACCTACACCATTCTTCACTGCCAGGTTCCATTCCTCAGGAACACTTTGGCCCTCAGGTCGATGGTTTCAGCCTGCTGGTCACAGAGGAAGCAATGCTCGTTTGCCTCGAGCCCATGCCGCTGCGGCGGTCGGCTGTCCACTGTCTTCCGCGAAGAGCGAGCCACATGAAAAGCTTGACCCTGAGGGGTGCCCAAGTCTCCCAGATCAAGTAACAGCCGGGAATAGGGTGACTCCCGACGTGCAATGCGCCATAGGCTGATCGCACTGTGAACTTGCCATCTGAAGTCCATTTCCAAATCAACTTGTCCACTGTGTCAGTGAGCTGGAGGTTGCTGATTTGGTGCCACATGCTGATTGCTGAGGTAGTTGGCAATGGTGGCCATGGAGAGCCCTCCAGTATTGGGCTTCATTTCTGAAAATGATTCCATTTTGACGCTTCCACAGCTGCCAACAACAGTAGAGCCTGGGCACCAATTGAGCATCTTGTACTCAAACTATTTGTACCTTAATACAAAGACGCACAAGCCTTTTGCGTGATCAAGAAAAGAAATGAAGCCCAATCATTAAGGCAATTCGCCACTGCATGCAGAAACGAGGCTCAACTTTGGCAGTTGAGAATGCCAGTAGCCTCGGAGGCATGTAGTTGATCAATGGTGTAATCTGTAATGTCCTTACTTCTTAATTTAGCACCCAAGTGTGCATCAACTCCTCCCCCTCTGCTCCACGTTTATGAGCAGTTCATATGTAAAGGAACCATCAATACTACAATGAACGAAATTCAGGTGGGGGATTTAAATCATCCCCGGTGACAGTTCAAAAAAACTTGATCCACACCGCGGGAAGTAGGATTGTATAGAGGGCAAGATGTTGCTTGATTCCAAAGGATGAGCTCAATTGACGCAACTAGGTGACCAATCCAGTGGTGCATGGGCTGATTCGACGGGGAAGCTCCATCGGTGGGGGCTCGACGCTTGGAATCAGGCCAGCAGGCTATCGAACGTCGCTCGCCCGCACCTGCGTGTCGTGCACCCATGGGGGGCCCGTGCCGCCGGAATGTCACCCGCGTCGCGCGTCCGCGGGACCACTCGTGCCCCCTCCCACTTTGTCCCATATGAAACACCAATAACATCCAGATGCAACACTTGTAACATACAAAAAAAATACATATGAAACACTTGAAACATGCGTCTGAAACACTTGCAAAAACACTTACGCAACATCTAGATATAATATAGTAAAAAACATCCAGATAAAACACTTGCAACACATATGTGAAACATATGCAACATCCAAATAAACATAGTTGCAACATACGTCTAAAAAACATATGAAACATTAGGGACAAATGCTTGCAACATATGTAACATCCCGATCTAGTTTTGCAACATCTGTATGAAACAATTGCAACATACCTCTAAAATATCTGAAACATTTGAAATGTGCACTTGTAACATGTATCGTATCCTGGTGCGGCATCCTCTGCCGTCTGCATCCGGGCGCCGCAGCAGTTGCAGGAAGCGAGGCCGGAGGACTTCCGTGCTGGTAGCAGCTATCAGCGTCGTCGGATGGGGCGGGGTAGAGTAGGAGCAGCGGGACGGGCGGCGGAGCACCGGCAGGAGTAGCGTGGAGTAGGTGCAGGAGCAGCGACTGCGGAGCAGGAGCAGACGGGGCAGGTAGCAGGAGCAACGGAAGGGGCGCGCGGCGTGTAGCAAAGCGGGATGGGGCCGGGTGCGGCGCCGCCACGCTGGAGAAGGCCGCGGCAAGTGGACCCTGCGATGGAGGCTCCCGCGGCGGTGGTCGAGGCGGTAGGGGAAGGATCGCATGCGTGCGGCGGTGGGGGAAGGAAGTATCGTTGGCCTTTTTTCTTTTTGGATGGACAAACCGGGCTGAAGGTGGAAGGAAACAAGACTATTGGGCCTGATCGCTACAAAGGCTCTGGAATAGGCGCCTGAATGGGTCAGCGCAGCATTATCGCTACAAAGGCTCTGGAATAGGCGCCTGAATGGGTCAGCGCAGCATTATCGTTTCACGAAACGCAATCTACGCCCCCCCCCCCCCCCCCCCCCCCCCTCTCAACCCTGTACCGTGGTGCACTCCCTGTCGCCTGATCGACAGAGTACCCCTGCCGGCTCTCATCATCGTCAAAAAAAAATGCAGCTTTGGCAGTCCACGGCCCACGCCCTCCTGTTCGGATCGAGGTGCGATTCCGTTGCGGTTGCACATAGCGCCGCGTGGAGGGGGAGCTGCAGTTTGCAGCCGCCGCCGTTTCCATTGGTCTTTTGTCCACCTTTTCTCACCAAGAATCTCGGATTGACCCCTGGTCTGGCCCCCTCCCCGACCGAGTGATCGACCGAGGCCTGAGGCCTCCGTCACCTCTGCTCGCCGTCGGGGGGCGGGGACTGCCGCCCGCCAGATCGAGAACATCTCCTGCGTCGGCGATCGAGGCACGACTTCATTCACCGATCGGTACGTGTGTTCAATTCGTTCCCCTGTAACCTCTCCGCAACGATTAATAGGGCATAAATAATAGCGACAGTGGCGTGCTCCTCTCTTCTCAGCTGTAGAACATCCCGTGGCCTTGGTTGTTTATCTATCGATCCCTGATGAGGGAGCTAGTGGAATGAAACGAAGCTGCTGCACTGTTTTTTTGGCGTTTCCTTCGTGATTTCACCTGTGTTCGATCTGAACGAACATAGTTGATATGATCCGTTCATCATTTTATTTATTTAGGCGAAATCTAGCTAGCTAATTCCCCCCCCCCCCCCCCCCCCCCCGTGTGTAGATTCATGCTAGTTCTACCATCATCTCTCAAACAAGTAGCCGCCTTTAGTTATTTATTTCAGAACCAATCTAGTATGGGCGTGCTTGTGTAGCGTAAATTCCCATGGTGCTCTTGCCTCTTGGTGACTTGGTTCGTGGTTCATCTATGCCCAAGGTTGATTTGATTCCTTCCTTTCAAGTTGGTCAGTTGAATTCTTTATTTATTTATTATATGTTCTAGTTGCGTTGCATCAGGGGAGAGAGACAGGCAAAGCAGATAGACTCAATGGCTTGGCAAAAAATCATGTTAGTTCTGTCCACACTTCTCATCCTAGTGCAGTGTAATCCGAATTTGTTTCAGGCTGAACTGAACTGAACTTATCTGAACTGAAGTTCCAAGTTAATGTGTTCAGGTAACAATATAGGCAAGTTCAATCTTTTATACATGATATGGATGCATGCTGGTTTGATCTTTTTTTTTTCAGTGGCATTCTGAGCCATTTGTGCTTTAAGATCATCTTCTCTACTATGTTGTGGCCTTATATGCAATTTACTTGAGACTTGTTCGTGCCTTTATTGTTTTTTCAATTCAAGAACAGTTATGTATCCGTCTTTCTTTAGCAATGTTCAGCACATGTTTGAAGTTTGAGCACTGAAAGTTATGATGAAATATGTGTTCTGTATAATGTGGCTTCCTGAGTTATGTTTCTCTGTGATTCTGTTTATATACTAAGTACAAACTGTTAAATCAACGCCTAGCTTTCTGACATTATACTGGAAAATTATATTCAGTATCCTCCTGAAATGTATTATGTACCATTTGCATAACTTAGTACGGTTGTCAGTTGGAATGCTGCATTGTTGCTTCATTCATCAATTGTGCACGTGGTGGACTTACACTGACATTGTCGATTTATTTCATCAGCTTCAGCACATGGAACGGCAGCAGCAGCGGCGCAAGTGCAAGGAGGCCGGAGAGACGGAAACTTTGGCCACAAGCATCCACGACGTCCCCGACGACGTGCTCAGGCTGATCCTCCTCCGCCTCCGCTCCCCGCTATGCCTCGTCCGCGCAGCCTACACATGCAGACGATGGCGTGGCACCGTCGCCGCGGACGGCGGCGCCGTCCTCCGTCTGGCCCACTCGCTGCACCCGCCCTTCGTCGTCGGCCACTACCACCACCGAGGAAGTGGCTCCATAACGTTCGTCCCCTCGTCACCGCCGGCGCCCATCGACTGCCGGCGCTTCTCCCTCGACTTCCTCCCGTTAGGCGCCTCGAGCTGGGACGTCGTCGACTGCCACGGCGGCCTCGTACTTCTCCTGGAGCGCGGCAGCCCGCTGCCGAAGCTGCTCGTCTGCGACCCGCTGACACGTCGTCACCGAGGGATGAGATACAAGCCACCAAGAGAGCACGCTGGATGCACCGTCGCCGACGCCTTTCTCCTCGACAAGTACGATGGCGGCAGCATCTCCATGTCGAATTTCACGGTGGTGTACAGATTGAAATTGAACAACTCACGTCCTGGGGCCTGCGTGTTCGCCACGTCCAGCCGCGGCCACGGCGTGCGCTTCGTATGTGCATCAGAGAACGATCTAGACGCGGACTGCCGGGGGCAGGTCGCTGGCCGGGTCGACGGATGCCTCTACTTGGGGTTGACGACTGGCAGCGTGATAGTTCTTGACAAGGCCACCTTGGATTTCTCCCAAGTCGATCTGCCCAGTCGAGTGGATCCGTCCAAGAAAGATTACCACGCGAGCTTTCGCGTCGTCCATGGCGCCGGCCCAGACTCGGCCTCGCCGCCGACAGCTTGGATCGTCCACGCCAACGGCGAGGAGCTCGAGGTGTTTCGCCGGGTCCATGGCACCGCCGAATGGGTGCTGGAGCACAGCATCCCCCGGCTGTCGGAGGTCGCCCGCGGGCTGCCGAGCTACCTGGCCGAGAGGCCCTTCCACTGGGCCGTGAAGGTGATCGCCGACGGCGTGGGGTTTGCCGTCCTGTCGGTGCTGGACTTCAGTAAGAGGAAATGGCTATTCAACGTCGATGTAGACACCATGGAGGTGCAGTTCATCCCGGAATCAACATACCATTTGTACGGGGGGACGAGGGCAACATCAACCTACACACTGCCAGAATTCATGATAATGCTCGCATAGTAGCTACTAGCTTTGGCATTGCCGGAACTCCTAGGGTTAAATTTACTTGAACCAGCCAAAATGCATTTGTGCATGCATGTGTAGGGAGTCAATACAACTTTTTATTCCCAAACCATTTATTACCTTTGTCCGCCAATAATAGATCTAATTCTATTAGAATTTAGAACATGGATATAGGTACATTACTTTGGTCCTGTTTGGAATCTTTCATCTAAACTCTAAAGCTCTAAAAACTTTAGAGCACTTTAGCTCAGTTTTGAGGCCTAAAGCTCTAATGTGAGGTAGGCTAAAGTTTAGAGCTAATTTTAGACCACCTATTTTGAGGCCGTCGCGCGCGGTGTGGCCGCGCGGGAAGTACGTGGAGGAGGCCGGAGCGGGAGCGGTGTGTGGCCGCACGGGGGAGCCGGGAGCATGGCGGAAGTGGTCGAAGGGGAGGCAGACTGTGGAATGGGGAATTGGGGATTGCGGAGGCTAGACAGGAGGGGGTTACTCCCAGGTAGGCCGGCCCACCCGGGCCTTCTGCTGTTTTTTGGGCTGGGCCGTGCTGCCCGCCGGGCTTAGGGAGCAGCCCAAGCACGGGCTGGTCCTTCGGGACGAGCACGGTGACCACCGGCCCGTGCCGGGCTTGGGCCGGGCCAAAAAACTGGGTCTTGTGCCGGGCCACCGGGCTGCGGGCTGCATGCTCATCTTTAACCTCCACCTATTTGTCGTCCCCACTACGAAGAGCGGAAGAAGGATCCAGTTCTCGGTGGCCCTGGTTGGGAAAATGCTGCACTGCAGTCTTCACTTGCACCAATTGCGATGATATTATAGCACAATTCGAGGGGAAACCAGGTGGAGGAGTCAGGGGAAAAAGGCATCAACTATTCGCTGGAAGAATATGTAAATGAAGCACAGGAGCACATCAAAGAAGGGCAGAAGGAAAGTGACAAAGCTCAAATAGAAAAGTTCGAGGGGGATGAAGCCCTTGTCTTGAAGGACATCTACAAGATGTTTCTCGATCTAGCTGCTCCATACTCCATCCGGCTTCACTACCTGCAGTGTTTCCTCAATTTGGACGGGCAGAATCAGCACGCGATGTTACAGCGATGGATCAGTTTGCAATTTTCGGCCATTTACGCCAAGGTGAGATCAAGATTTACATGTCTTGGCCTCTGCACATTCCTTGTGCTTCCCAGTCTGACCTTAGCTTCTGTGCCCCTCTTCGCCAAGAGCGACAAGGATGCATGGTTACAATAAGAGCGACATCACGGTGACATACGACATCTTATTTTTTGTCACGGTTGTGATGGAGTTGGCACCCATCTTTATGAGTCTTTTGTGCAACCCTTTGGTTCAATGTAATCTACTAAGCCACGTAATAATTTGGGAAGGCATGGTTTCCCAGCACAACATCATGTCATTCTGTGTTCGGAAGAAGAAGCCCCCAACTCTGATGAAGCTTGCTACCTTCAACTACCTCAGGGACTACATCAACAAGCATTGGTATATACATCTGGCACGAGCCCGCAGCACAACAGATCTCGATGCTAGCTGGTTCATCGGCGCGTAGAAGAAGATGGGTGGAAGGAGTACATACGTTACGCATCCACGTACGGAAGATTCAACAATCTCAGGGGCGAGCACACTCTGATGAAGGTGAAGCACCACCACCTGCTGGAACAAGGAAAGCTGGGGTGGACCTTCAATCGACCATTTGATGAGTTGTGCTTCTCTGGCACCTTGCCACCGACCTCTGCCTTCACCACCCCTACACGGTTTCCTGTTCTGAAGACCACTGCGTCCCAAGTTGTGACAATAGTGTGGTAATATCCAACTATACATGATCTACCTGCTGTTCATCTGTCCTAAGATGCTGATTCCTGGGGCAAGCCAGGATCTGTTTATCCTTGCGTGCGATGATATCGAGCACATCATCAAGAACCAGCCACGACCTTCACTTGATGAAAGAAGCATCGCTCAATGTGTTCTCTGCATGGGACAAGACGGCGATGAGTGTATGAGAGAATCAAGGATGATTTCCCATGCATACAAGCTAGCTAAGTGCTCACTGACCTCGATCAACAACGACACGCAGATGTGGGAGATGATCCTAAGGCGCGTGTGGGTGGAGATCAGGACCGGTCCTGAGTTTTATTGGACCTAGAACGGAACTAAAACTTTGGGCCTTTTATATAAACATGATAATATACTACTCATTGCTAGTATATATACACACATATACAAAATGTTACAAATAAGCAGTTAACTGAATGAAAAAGCAGTATTCATATGAAATAATTTGTCAGTACACAGAAGCTGTATTGGGTCCTACACATGGGCTGGGCTTGGAGGTGGCCCATAGCAATCCTTGCATTCGGGTGCAGCGACGTGTCAAAGTGGACTAGTAGTGCCAGGGGCAGCGCCGCGCATTCGTTGCAGTTGCATAGTGAAGCGTTGAGCGTGCTCTGTCCCTGGTGAAGCGAAGCACTGAGAGACCTGCTCGGCGGGCGAAGCAAACTGTGCAGCCGGCTGACCCTGACTCTGAAGCCCACTGGGCTGTATAGCTGGAGTCACTGGGTAGTAGTCACAGCCGAAACAAGTTGCAACGTGGGCTGGTAAGGGGCAACTCCTGTAGCAGTGAGAACGTGCTGCATGAAGCCAAGAAGCTGCTGCTGAGCTACCTGCAGCTGCTGCTGAATGATCTACTGCTGCTGTTGGAACTGATCCTGACATGCCTGCATCTGAGCAATAGCAGCTGCTGTCTCCTGTGCCTAACGAGCCTGGTCCTGCCGCATGAGCTCAAGTATAGCTAGCAAAGCTGGGTCTGTCAGCGGCAGCTATGGTGGAGCTGAGCTGGAGCCACTAGCCTCTCTGTCATGTGCTCGTGGTGGCATATGTGGAATCGGCTGGTAGTCCTCGTCTGAGCTATCAATCGGGTCACTCTCGACCACGTCCTCCTGTTGTGCCTCTAGTTGCTCTAGCTCTACCTCTGCAATGGCCCTAATGGCCTCGTCCTCCTCAGCTACAGTCTCTAGCACCTCTAGTCTATGGCTCGGCTACCTAGGAGTCCTCCCACGACTATGACATAACAACAGGCTCATATCGTACTTCAAAAACTCTGTAGTAGCACCATAATTGCCCAATCAATCATCTTTACCATGACCTAACTCAAATTGCCTCTGCAAAACACATGTTAGTCACAGTAATCTCATGTCGTCATTAATCATCAAAACCCAACTAGGGACCTAGATGCTTTCAATGGAGTCGGGTCTCCGAACTGGCAGTGATAAGTGGTAAAAAATAATAAAAAAGTGCTTTTAGGATTTAAACTCGAGACCTCAAAATTTACATTACCTCAAGCACACGTACTGATTGAGCTACACAACATATAGTTGATGCTATTCTTGTAACTACATGATTTTGAATCTTATATTGTTTAATTGACACTCCAAATTATCTCAAATGAAAAAGTTGTTAACTGCAAAGTGGTATATCTCGTCTCGAGTAATACAACTTTGATGTTGACTTTGTGTTCATTTGACACCGATATTCATCTCAAGTTAGACTAAGAACTTATATTGAATATTTAGGCTTGTAAACCATCTCAAATTTAAAAGTTGTCAACTATAAAGTTTTAGATCTCTTTAAAACTCTACATCTGAACCACAGTACCGTCCAACAAGGAAGAGAGAAGCCCCGCAACATGATGGAACTGCTATGGTAAGGAGTAACCAACCACTTGTGAAGGCAATCTACCTTCATAGGACTAAACTGCTCCAACCAATTCATACTGAATAGCCAACTAGTCTTGATAAAAGTGTGTGAACTGCCTAAATCGGCCAATAATATCAGAATACCCTTGCTTTGAATAGACCCCCTATAACTGCATTGTGCGTGGTGAAGTGCTACCAGATGAAGTTGAGGATGACAAGGGTTACAAGACTGTTTTTTTTTGTTATCCTGTCATTTCTGTTCTGAACGTTACAAAACGTTTACTAATTCCCACCGATATCTTTGCAATATAATGAAGATGAATTAGCATTTGGCTATGGATGGGTGCTGAGCTGGAGTGCTTGTCGCCTTTCAAGTACCTTTGGTCAATGGGACTTATTCCAGTAGCTGAATTTTAGCTTTTTATTCATAATATGATCCTTTTCGCCACTTCACGGCTTGTGTATAAACAAACTACGTGATATTGTTAGTTTCAACAACTGTGCAGCTAAGAAGATGTTACCTTTTTATTCATATGATCCTTTTCGCCACGTCATGGCTTGTGTATAAACAAGTTACGTGATACACTACCGGAGAACGGAACTTTGCCGAGTGCTAAATGATTTGCCGAGTGTTCTTTTTCGGGCACTCGGCAAAGAAGCTCTTTGCCGAGTGCCAAAAAAACACTCGGCACCGAGTGTTTTTTTTTGGCACTCGGCAAAGAGCTTCTTTGCCGAGTGTTTTTTCTTGACACTCGGCAAAGAAGGTCTTTGTCGAGTGTTTTTTTACGCACTCGGCAAAGAAGGTCTTTGCCGAGTGTTTTTTTAAGCACTCGGCAAAGACAAATTTCAAATCAAAATTTGAAGCAGTAAATTAATTCAAATGAAAAAGTTTTCAACTACAAAGTTGTAGAACTCATCAAGATGAACATTTTTTGTTTAGGTCATTTCTTCATACGAGAAAGTGAAAGTAAATTTGTACATAAATTTTAGATCTCTCTCGTAGTTTATAAAAATAAAACAACCAAAATAAACTTTGTAGATCTCGAGAAAGTGAAAGTAAATTTGTACATAAATTAAATAACCAAAATAAACTTTGTAGATCTCGAGAAGTTAAGAAACTTTGTAGTTGAAAACTTTTTAATTTGAAATTATCCTGTCATGCAAAACTGTATCTGAATTTCAAAATTTTGAAATTCGAATTTTTCAAAAGACCTCAGATGGAAAAACAACCTAAACAAAAGTTGTAGATCTCAAAAAGTTATGAAAGTTTGTAGTTGACAACCTTTTCATTTGAGTTCATTTTGTCGTGCAAAACTACCTTCTCGTGAGTTCATTTTGAATTTCAAAATTTTAAAATTCGAATTTTTCAAACGACATCGGATGGGAAAACACCCTTAATGAAAGTTGTAGATCTTGAGAAGTTATGAAACTTTGTTGTTGACAACTTTTTAATTTGAAATCATTTTGTCATGCAAAAGTATGTTGGAATTTCTCAAATTTGAAATTCAAAATTTTCAAACGACCTTGGATGGAAAAACACCCTAAATGAAAGTTGTAGATCTCGAAAAGTTATGAAACTTTGTAGTTGACAACTTTTTGATATGAGATCGTTTAGTATATCAAATAATCACTTTAGTATAGGAGATAGATAACAAGAGCAAATATCATATCTGTACATGAAAATCAAATGGGTCAAGTGGTCAGCATAAGCGGTGGTAAGTCTCGGGGCACGGGTCGCAGGATCGAATCCTGTTGGCCGCATGTTTCGTGATTTTCAAGCAAAAAATAGCAGATGTTGGCACGGGTCGCAGGATCGAATCCTGTTGGCCGCATGTTTCGTGATTTTCAAGCAAAAAATAGCAAATGTTGGCGGGTGCATCTGCCTAGCAGACTGGGGTCCTCCTATAAAAAAAATTTTACTTTTTTTTTGGTTTTTTTCAGTTCAAACTTTACCGAGTGTCAGGCATTCGGCAAAGCCTTTGCCGAGTGCCCGATAAAAGACACTCGGCAAAGAAGGCTTTGCCGACAGTTTTTTTATCGTGTGTCCTTTGCCGAGTGCAACACTCGGCAAAGCCTTTGCCGAGTGCAAATAGGGCTTTACCGAGTGTTTCAAACACTCGGCAAAGAACGCGTATCCTTGCAAATAGGGCTTTGCCGAGCTTTTTATTCATAATATGATCCTTTTCGCCACTTCACGGCTTGTGTATAAACAAACTACGTGATATTGTTAGTTTCAACAACTGTGCAGCTAAGAAGATGTTACCTTTTTATTCATATGATCCTTTTCGCCACGTCATGGCTTGTGTATAAACAAGTTACGTGATAGATTAGTTTCAACAACTGCCTCTAAGAAGGTGAGGATTTGTAAAGTGAATGTATACAAAATGACGCTGGGGACGACCTCTAGGTCCTGGTCCTGCTTATTTTGCATTGATTTAATTTGTGTGTTTTCTGCATGCAGCCATTGGGCGCGTGATTTCTTTTGATTTTCCTCCTTGTTCTGAGGTGATGAACGAGTATGTGGTTTGTTGCTTTCAGTTATAAACTGCTCCAATCGAGTGAGTGTGATGAGTTCAGTCGCCCATGAATCATGGGAGATTAGATGCCTGTTTCTTGTCTGCTTAAATCATGTGTGCCTGTGCCCTGAATTGTCATGTCTTTAATTTCCATCTTTTTTCATGTGCCTTCTCTAATCTGCAAGGCAATCTGTTCAAGTATGTAGCCAGCTGACACCATTGATACACCGTAGAAAAGGAATCAACTAACAACTATTCTCTGGAAGAATACATAAAAAAAGCACAGGATAAAGCTCTTGTCTCGAAGGACATCTACAAGATGTTTCTCGATCTAGGTGCTCCATATATCCTCCGTTCAGCTTCACTTCCTGCAGTCTTTCCACAACTTGGACGGGAAGAACCAGCACAAAGTGTTGCGGCATTGGATTCATTTGCAATTTCGGCCATTTACACCAAGGCGAGATCAGCAGCCACTTGTCTTGGCATATGCTCATACTATGTGCTTCCCAGTCTTCCCTTAGCTTCTGTGGTCCTCTTCGCCAGGAGCAACGAGGATGGTTGTGATGGATGTGGCACAGTTCTTTCTCTCTCTTTCGTGCATGTATTTGCTTTTATGTTTTCCAGCACTACAACCATTATGTTGGCAAGACATGGTTGCCCAGCACAACATCATGTCATTCTGTGCTCGATCGGAAGAAGACGCCCCCAACTCTGACGAAGCTTGCTACCTTCAGCTATATACCTCACTCTGTTCGCTTGGCTGATGGCTGAAATTACTATTTACTGATTTGTTATGAGAGAAAAATACTATTCGCTCGCTGAGAAAGTACGGCTTATATGACAAGCGAACAGGCACTGGTAAGTGGTATACATCAGGCACCGGTGCGAAAACCCAATAGATATGGTAAATGAACACGGAAAATGTTGAATTTTTTTTTTTGAAAAGGTGGAAAAATGTTGAATTGCATTCATCAGTAGTCTCTGTCCACGGTCGAGTAGACCGCTTGTGAGTAGTTCAACATGCGTGGAGCTTCAGTTTGATGCTTTATTTGTGCCACCACTACAGGATTCAGGCGCTTTGCCGGGTGCCGAAAACACCCGGCAAAGGCTACTTTGCACTCGGCAAAGAGCCGCCGGCAAAAAGTTAGTCGGCAAAGATTTCTTTGCCGGATGCTTTTTATCGGGCACCCGGCAAAGACTTTGCCGAGTGTAAACCCGACACCCGGCAAAGAAAAGTGGTCGTCACGACGCCGGCTCCATCAGCCTTTGGTTTGCCGGGTGTCATGTCAGAGGCACCCGGCAAAGATTTTTTTAATTTTTTTTCCAAAATTTCTTTGCCGAGTGTCCTACCGGGAGGCACCCGGCAAAGATTTTTAAATTTTTTTTATAATTTCTTTGCCGGGTGCCATGTTAGAGGCATCCGGCAAAGATTTTTTTAATTTTTTTATAATTTCTTTGCCGGGTGTCGCTCCTCTAGGCACCTGGCAAAGAGTTTTTTTTTATTTTTTTTAGTATTTTCTTTGCCGAGTGCCCTATCAGGATGGCACCCGGCAAAGAATTTTTTTAAAAAAAAATAAAAAAATCTTTGTCGGGTGCCCATATGAAAAAATCATCAGAAATAATAAACCACATTTCATTTAACAACTCTCCATTTAATAACTATGATAATTAGACATCCAAACAGATCATATCCTGAACAAGGAACCGATTGTGTAATAGTACATAAATAACTTTGATTAGTATACACTCAATATAATCTAGTAGCCGATCCTACATTTTATAGAATATGATAAAGTTACTACAGGAATGTTCTGGTAGAGCAATAGCACATTTTCTTCTTAATGTTCTTGATACCCTTTGAGCACGAGGGGATAGGAATCAGTTACGCAGGACCTGCTCCTGAAAAAAAATCAGAGGCTTGTCAAAATCTCCTTCGCTGGATAGGCTCTGGAAGTTACATGTGCCGAATTAGATTGACATAATTCAAATCATATAGAGTAGTGTTTACTATTTAATAGATGATAGATGATGAACATTCCTTTTACCAACCAAAAATATTAACTTTCATAGATACAAAACAAATTATTATGTGAAATACTATACAGATCCTAAGTTCTCAACTCCTGAAATGAACATGTATTTTACTTTTTTAATTTTTGCATGCAAAATAAAATGGAATTGGTCTGAGGAGTAGTAGCATTCAACCAGTGAATACGAACAAGTAACATAGTACTGCAACCTTTGACATATATTACTAGTAGTAACACAAATTCTTCTGGTATACCAGTTGGACCAAGATAAATATCAAACAACTTTGTTCTAAAATTATAAGTACGGCATGATAATATCAAACAATCACTAATTAACCACAAATAAATGATACAAATATTTACTTATAACAAATCACGGCCTCACTCATAGCTATTTCTTTTCAAATAAGGACTGATAGCTAATCTACGTAAAAATAACCCTTGCACTCCAATGCTAGTTCCAAGGACCTCCACTTGGCCAAACTAAGAGGACAAGGACATCCATCCCCAGGCCAAATTCAGAGCAGGACAGAGATAGCACATGTGGGCATTATATTCTGATCTCTGAATTATAGCACTATAGTTTTAAAATGTATTGCTACAAGAAGGCAACGGATTACTCACCATGGTGTAAGCCCATTAATCCCAGAGAAACCCCACGGAATTGGCTATCATGTACGCCGCCACAAGCCCGCTGCACAAAGACACAGAGCAACCCACCGCCATTTCATCAAATTTCTGAAGGGCACAAATACTAATTACATCGAAGAGTCAAAGAGCGCTCGGTCACCTGGCCCCGACGCCGACGACGGCTACCGACCGGGTGGCTGCTGCGTTGCGAGGACCAGACCACCTGGCCCCGACGCCGACGACGGCTACCGACTGGGTGGCTGCTGCGTTGCGAGGACCTTATAGTTTGTTACCAACCCTGACATGGTCTTCGATTGTGCTCCTAATATCCAAGTACAGCTCTATAGCCGAAACAGGAACTGCAGCACAGAAAAATGTTACAACTCAGAATATTAATCAGCATATGCATCTATCTTAACTAATGTTAAATCCATGAATGCTTTACAAGGGTTCATATATATTAATTTCCAACTTACATGCATTGACCCAGTTCATAATTCAATAACATCAGAATCTGTGCTTCCACTGAACAACTCAGAGTAATTCTTTAACTATTCCTAAAGTAATTTGCAAATTTACATGAACTATTGATTATGCAAATCAAAGCATTTAATAGCAATCACCAAAGGCAAAATTTTCAACTGTCGAGAAACAGTAAGTAGTTCTATCATTCTATGAGCCTACTCCATCCGATCTGGACTTGTAATAAATCGTACTCTTCATAGTCTTGGCGGTGAGAACTCTTATCATCGCTCATATAGTCGTGCTGGGGATGATGGTTTTGGATGCCTTTTGTCTGAACCCTGTGTGTTCAGTGCAACTGGCAGCTTGTTTAGTTCAAGCTAAGTACGTTGGTTTACCAAACTCTTGTAATTTTGTTGCTTTTGCGTAATGAAATTCAGTTCGTCCGTAGTGAAAAAAAATGAGCCTACTTCATCAAGCATCACCACATTGCCATCCGGACATGCGTTCAGAAGTGCACAGCAATTGATCACCAGAGAAGAAAGACTTCGCAACAATAACCCTTGAATTCCAAGTAAACAAAGAGAAGAGCAGTAAAAAGAGGAGCACATTCAGTTTGCACCTTTCATAGCCGTCGAGTACACCATAGCCTTGTACTTCTGCATGCAAGAAATACAATGATGATTTACAGTCAAAAAATAATTTCACACTCAATGGGAGAAGCATTCACTCCCTATTTCAATTAATGCAACTCATCCATTTGTGCAAAATTCTCATGGGGTGTATAAGTTATGTCATGATTCAATATCAGCACAAAGTGTGTCATTCATTTATGATATGCTTGAATGGTGGCATCAAAGAGAAATTAACAGTCAACTGAAGTCAAAGATCCTCCCACAAATCCAACCAACAGAATGGCACTCCACAACAAACAACAAATAGTGTGGGCTGAAATTTCAGGGAATATCAAATTCTAGTGACACAAAATTTGCATCTCTGGCAACCGTTTTGCATAGTCAGTCTAATTCATGGGAGCTGAACAGGCATTTCTAGTCATCTTACAAGAATCTGAGCTGTCAAAAAGGCCAATCATCAGAGTACCATCCCTCCCTCCCTCCCTCCTAGGTGAGAAAAGGGTGGGTGCTATGACTCATTGGCTTTGCAGCTCACACGAATACTAGCTAGCTACAATAAGTAACAGAAGATAGCTCACACGAATACTAACAAGCAACCATAAGTAACAGAGGATCGCATGGTATAACTTACCTCGAACGTGGAGGCATCCTCAGGGATGAGCGGCGCTGGGTTCTTCCTGAACTCTCTCGTTTTCTCCTCCACTTCATTCAGCGAATAGGCTGACACGAAAGCAAACGGGAAAAAAAAACAAGTCAGGCGCGCGCAAAATCCCAAGCCAAACCCCAGAACAAATCTGCACTAAAGCCAAATCGCCCTAGCAGACCCGATCGCGGTGAGGAACCGGGGGATCGCACCGTAGCTGGCGTATCCGACGCCGCCGATGGCCCCGGCGACTGCCGCCAAGGCGCCGAACTTGAGCAGGCCCCACCGCCCGCGCGCAGCGGGGGGAGGCGTCTGTGAGGGCTGGTCGCCCGCTGCGGGTGTGGACTCGGCCGCAGCCGCCGCCGCACCCTCCGACTGGGCACCCGCGAAAGGTGGATCTGGATCTGAGAGGGAGGGAGGATGGTGGATCTGAGGAGGGAAGGTGGAGCGGGAGGGCGAGCGGCGGCGTGCGGGTGGGTGGGAGGGAGGGAGAGAGTGACTCAGTGAGGAGTGTTGGGCCGGCCAGCTGGGCTTTTAGGTTAGAACCTTTGCCGGGTGCCGGGCCTAGAGGCACCCGGCAAAGAATTTTTTTATTTTTTTAAAATTCTTTGCCGGGTGCCCTTGACCTGGCACCCGGCAAAGAATTTTTTTTATTTTTTTTAAATTTCTTTGCTGGGTGTCCCTGACCTGGCACCCGGCAAAGATTTTTTTTTATTTTTTTTAAATTTCTTTGCCGGGTGCCTGCTGATCTGGCACCCGGCAAAGGCTTCTTTGCCGGGGGCCCACGGTGGCACCCGGCAAATTAATTTTTTTGTTTTTTGTTTTTTTAGTCTCATTTTTTTTGTGGGGCCTTGCTACAGTAAATAAATCCCTATTTCAAAATTTGGGATAATTTTGAGTTTTTAAACTATATTTCTTTAATTTTTTTCGTTTCATTGAATTTTTGCGACTATTCCAAATTTGAATTGCGGGTACATGAAATAATGGAATTTGGTTATTCAAAAAATGGTATTCATGATATTTAGGGTATGTCGAGGCTGTATACAGGAAGTGGCATGAATTTTCGCGCATCATGTTGTCGTAACATGATGATGTACTCGCGGGGAAAGTGTATTTAAATTATATAAAATCCAAACAAAGTCTGAAAATCACGAAACTTGTCGATGTGTCTTGTTGTTGCATGTGGAGGCCGTGGTAAAAAATTCAAAAAGTTTCTAGCAAGTTGTGACGTCGGATACCTAAAACTCAGACATCTCCACATATGTGATCACATGTTATTGCAAGTGGAGATGTCTGGGTTTTAGGCATCTGACGTCGCAACTTGCTCAAAACTTTCTCATTTTTTTACCACGGCCTCCAAATGCAATAACAAGAAACCTCGACAAGTTTCGTGATTTTCGGACTTCATTTGGATTTTATATAATTTAAATAAACTTTCCCCGCGATTACCTCATCATGTTACGACAACATGATGGTCGTAATTTAATGTGAGTTCCTGGATACGGCGTCAACATACGCCAAACATCATGAATATCATTTTTTGAATGACCGAATTCCATTATTTCATGTATCTGCAGTTTAAATTTAGAATAGTCGGAAAAATTCAAGTGAATGAAAATAATTAAAGAAATATAGTATAAAAAGTCAAAAATGTCCCAAATTTTGATATGGAGTTATAATTACTGTACCAAGGCCCTTAGAAAAAAATAGGGCCAAAAACACACAAAAAAATTATAATTTGCCGGGTGCCAGCTCAGTAGGCACCCGGCAAAGAATTTTTTAAAAAAAATAAAAAAATCTTTGCCTGGTGTCTAACGGCGTGGCACCCGGCAAAGGCTGACGGCAGGTGGCCGCCGTCACGGCGGCCACCTTTGCCGGCGGCCATATTTTGCCGGGTGTCCGGGACCCGGCAAAAACTAATTTTTGTCGACGGCTGTAATTTGCTGGGTGCCTGGCACCCGGCAAAGGCTGGTTTGTCGGAGGCCTTTCTTTGCCGGGTGCCGCCAGGTCTGGCACCCGACAAAGAATGACTTTGCTGGGTGTCCGATAAAAAACACCTGGCAAATTATTTTACACCCGGCAAATTAGTTGTTTCCTGTAGTGCACACTCATGACACACGCATGTTCATGGAATCATGGTAATAAGAGGTTCCTGCCGGCCATGCTCGCGTCGTGATGATTTATCAGTATTCCCCGTCATCACTTTATCTTTAAGATTTTGACCCCTATACCCTTTCTGTCGATCCGTCAAAGCAGTTCAAGTTTCTTGTTCGCAACGCACATTTATTATTTATTTAATTAGTCCAGCAGAGTACAAGATGTTTGGCTTTTTGTTCACGTTCACGTGTTTCACAATCGCTGCGCACTAGTTCTTTGGTTTTCCTTCACGTGTTTTTTTGCTATATAATGTAGGGGCTGTTTAGTTCCCAAGAAATTTTGCAAAATTTTTCAGATTCCCGTCACATCGAATCTTTAGACACATGCATGAAGCATTAAATATAGATAAAAAATAAAACTAATTACACAGTTTAGACGAAATGGACGAGACGAATCTTTTAAGCCTAATTAGATCATAATTGGACACTAATTGCCAAATAACAACGAAAGTAGCTACAGTACCATTTTGCCAAATTTTTGGCAACTAAACGCTACCCTAGTATCGGTACATATACTAGCCAGTATAGTACTCCCTTTATCCGAAAAAAAAATAAATTTAAGTCTAGTCAATGTTTCTCTAATTTGACGTATTTTAATTTAGAGTGAATTGCGCTATGAGTCTTTAAATTTGTTCTCACTTCTTAACTAGGTTCATGAACTTTTTTTTCATTTAGGTCAAGACTTTGTCCACGTCTTAGCCGCCATCCAAAGGAGGCCACATATAGGACTCTGCCACCTATGTGGCATCTGATGTGGTGCCACGGTGGCCACAAAAGACGCTGGCTGCACGCTCACTGTCAAGCCCCGCGCCGCTCGCTGACAACCCCGCCGACGCGGCGTGAATCGTGGGCACCCCCATCGACGTGACCATGGCACACCTACCTCCGAATGGCCACGCGCTTGCTGCCAACCACGACATCGCGCCCTCCGCCGTGTTGCGCGCCGCCAGTGAGGCCGTCTCCAGGGCTGCGTGCACCCGGACAAGGGCGTGGCTCTGGATCCCCACTGGGAAGATGACAATGGCGGCGAGCATGGGACGAGAGGGCCGACGCTTGCCCAACCGCTACCACGTGCGCGCCCAGAGGCTCTGTCATCACCACGCGTGCCCAGCAGCTCCGTCGCGCGTCGGAGAAGACCACAGCAGTGGCCGCACGGCTGCGGCCACATCGCGACGGCGATGGCGATGGCCGCCGCGCCCATGGGGAGGTCGGTGGGCTGGGGCTTGGCAGCGGCGAAGACATGCTGGAGAAGACCGCCGCGGAGGTCGAAACCATGACCATGACCGCGTCGACGACGTGCACGCACTACAGGAAACAGAGCCTTTGCCGAGAGGGATTATCTTTGCCGAGGGCAAAAACACGGGCACTCGG
Organism: Saccharum hybrid cultivar R570; assembly: GCA_038087645.1. Lineage (NCBI taxonomy): Eukaryota > Viridiplantae > Streptophyta > Magnoliopsida > Poales > Poaceae > Saccharum > Saccharum hybrid cultivar. The sequence continues at coordinate 31,929,613 of JAQSUU010000405.1, read as the reverse complement.
CAAAGAGCTCTTTGCCGAGAGCCGGGCTCTCGGCAAAGAGGTGCTCTTGGCAAAGATCTCTTTGCCGAGAGCCCTGGCTCTCGACAAAGAACGGCCGTCGGCAAATTTGTTCTTTGCCGAGAGCCAGACCCTCGGCAAAGGTCAGCTCTCGGCAAATAAGGCCCTCGGCAAAGGACTGACGAGGCTAACCGCCGTCAGTCTTTGCCGAGGGTCCTCAGGTAGGCTCTCGGCAAAAAAATACACTCTCGGCAAAGAAATTTCTTTGCCGAGAGCTATTTCTGGGCTCTCGGCAAAGAATTTAATTTTTTTTTGTTTTCGCATCCATTTTTTTTGATAGCATGTTACAATACTAATATTTTAATTTTAAAATTTGACACTTTTTTAATACATTTTACTATATATTTTGAGTTTAGTTCATTTATTTACATTTCTCCGAAAAATGCAAGTTTGAACTGCAGGTGCATACAATAGTGAAACTTAGCGATTCAAAAAATGATATTGATGATATTGATTGTATTTTGAGACCAAATCCAGGAGCACTCATGAAATTTTAAACATCTCGCGCACGGAACATGGCGACAAACTTTGCGATGAAGTGTATTTTAATTATATAAAATACAAACAACTTCCAAAAATCAAGAAACTTGACGGCACGTCTTGAAATCACATGTGGAGGCTAGGATAAAAATTTGAAAACATTTCACGCATGTTGCAAACAAAGCTGGTTATAAACCTAGACATCTCACGTGCAATAAGAGTGATCAACAAAAGGAGATGTGTAGGTTTCTAACCCTCGTACGGGGCAACGTGCGTGAAACATTTTTAAATTTTTATCCTAGCCTCCACATGTGATTTCAAGACGTGCCGTCAAGTTTCATGATTTTCGGAAGTTGTTTGCATTTTATATAATTAAAATACACTTCATCGCAAAGTTTGTCGCCATGTTTCGTGCGCGAGATGTTTGAAATTTCTTGAGTGCTCATGGATTTGGTCTCAAAATACAATCAATATCATTAATATCATTTTTTGAATCGCTAAGTTTCACTATTGTATGCACCTGCAGTTCAAACTTGTATTTTTCGGAGAAATGTAAATAAGTGAACTAAACTCAAAATATATAATAAAAAGCATTAAAAAAAGTATCAAATTTTAAAATTTAGCTATTAGTATTGTAACATGCTATAAAAAAAGGATGCGAAAACAAAAAAATAAATTCTTTGCCGAGGGCCCAGAAATAGCCCTCGGCAAAGAAATTTTTTAAGAAAGTGCAAAAAAAAGTGGAAAAACCTTTGCCGAGAGCCGGATTGGAGGCTCTCGGCAAAGAAAATGCAGAAAAACCTTTGTCGAGAGCTAGATCGGGGGCTCTCGGCAAAGAAAATGCAAAAAAACTTTGCCGAGAGCTAGATCGGGGGGCTCTCGGCAAAGAAAATGCAAAAAAAACTTTGCCGAGAGCTAGATCGGGGGGCTCTCGGCAAACAAAAAAAGGCATTCGCAGTAAAATCCGGCCCAAAGTCTTCACCTGCGTTTAGTTTCATCCCGCTCCCGCCGCCGCCTGCTCTCTGCGCCCGCACGCCATCGCAAGTCCCGCCGCCGCCGCCTGCTCTCTGCGCCCGCACGCCATCGCAAGCCCTGCCCAACTCCTCCGCCACCCACCAACTCTTCCTCCGGCGCCGCCCAACACTGCTGCCGCCGCCGTCCATTTGGCGCCCGGCCTATCCCCCGCTGTGTAGCCCGTCGTGCGAGGCCCTCAATTGCGACGGCAAGGACTGCAGCGTGGGCTGGAGTGGCTGCGAGGGAGAGGTGCCCTGCGACGACGTCTATGGCTGCTGCCGCAGCAACGACCGCTGCATCCAGAAGAAAGGTTAGATTTGCTTGCTTCCCTGCCTGCCTTGTTGTGTACTTGTGCTCGTTATTGAGATGGCTGGGTGGATGAAGCCATGTCAGTGCTGTGAGGTAGGCAATAAATCGGATCTGGAGTGTTCGTAGTCATGTGAGTTTCATATGGGGATGAAACCTGGCCGACCCAGTTCATGATTAAATCACTAGAAGTAGGCTGTTGTTGTTCATTTCTACATTGCCTTTTAATCATGAACTCAATTTTTCATTCCTCTAAATCACTACTACATACCAGGTAAAGCTTGAAGTTCAGAACATGTCTTATCGCTTGAAGTTCCACCAATTCGCGTTTGTATTGGAGATTCAGAACATATCTTATCACTTTTGCATTCTTTTCCCAAATCTGTTCTAAGAACTGAACTTTCAGGATGTGCATTCTCCCTGACTACATAATTTAAAGTTGATGTATTGGACAATGCTTCCATGGCTTCAGCTGCCATTTGAGTAAGTATGATGCCACACAACATATTGCTCATGTGTCATCAATGATGTAATAGATGAGGGCATAGAGTTTATATTTATATATACGTCAGTGTGGAAGTATGCTAGACTTAGGCTATATACTCCAGTCTCTGTCTCACATAAAGTGTTTCACCAACCAATTTCAATATTTGAAGCTGTAAGCAGATGCTTACTAATAATCCTAAACAAGCACGCACGAGTGCTTGGTTTGCTTCTCATGCCATGCCAAAACAAAGAAGAACTTTTTAAGAGCTTAGAAAAGCACATTTTTAATCGTAGTAGTAGTATCTGAACTCTGCCCTGTATCAGTACAATTGAGTAGGAACTCTAACACTGTAGCACAACTTAAGAAAAATAGAAATTCATAGGATCTTTGTAAAGCTAACTAGAAGAACCAGACCAATACTTATCTCACTTAAATGCAATCACAATCTTCTCCTTGTAGTAGATGAACACTGGAAATCATAATGGCTGTGCATTCATCATTACTGGAATCATCAGCCCAGTCAAAAATACCTACCTTTTGGAGTGGGCTACTGCAGTCACACCTTTTGGCCAGGCACTGGGCTCCTTTTGTGCCTAATATAGAAGCTGACTTTGTTGCACTCATTGGCTCAGCACTTATTTGTTTTATATTTGTTGGCAGAGACTTATGGTTTTGGCTTACAATTAAGAAGCACAAAGTATGACAAATACACATGTATACATTAATACTCCCTTCCTTTCTGTTTTACACACACTTGTGCATGCCTGTGATTATTTTCATAGCGCAGGCTAGCTGCTGCTCTTTTGCTCTCATGCATATATAATCTGTTTGGCTCATATGTCGAAGATAAACAATGCCAAAACATTGAAGTTCACTTGGAATAAATCGATTTTTCAGTAGAGCAGAGGGCAGCATTCTTTTAATGTACCGACTGTGCTCAGGACCTGCTGCCTTATTGAGCAATTCATTCATTTCAGGTTGGCAAGTTTCTAATTAATGATATTTCTAATTGTTGAGGGTTTGGAAGGCATCACATTCATCCCATTCTACTGCAGGTATGTTTTTTCCCTGAATTTTACTTTAACCAAACTGCTATTTGTAATGCTGCTAGTTCTTGTACTTACATAAGGTCCCAAGTTAAGATGCTGTCACCAGAATCAACTTACTGTGTTATTATAGAAGGATAAATATACAGAAGAGTATCATATGTTGTACTTACAAGTGCAGGAATCTAGAACTAAGCTAATCTGGGATGGCCATTTTGGTGTGGGTTATTTATGTTGTGAATACATCAGAATTTTGAGCAGCATTCTTTTAATGTGGTTAGCTCTAGACGTCTGTTTTGTGAATACAAATACTTCTATCAAGTAAATTTTGTATTGTCTTTTGTGTCAGCTAGCACAATCTGTGGTTTGGTGATCCTACTTATGACAGGCTAGCTGTTTGATAACCTGGTTGATTTTTTGCTGATCCATGACATGACTAAATGTTTTTTATTAATGAATTTATGTTTGCTATTTTTTCATTGTGCTATCCTAAACGAATGACTGAAATACAATTGCAGGTTAGGAGTCCACCGCACATCGACTCGCCAGTCGCCACTGCTCCGCTAGGTTGACTCCACCGCCACACAAGGTATAAATAGCCTCTCTTCCTTATCGTTGTCGTAGATCGGTGTAACCTAGTTAGGCGTCTCCCGTCCGAAAGAGATACGGTTGGAAGTATGTAGATCTCTGCATATGTAAAACCGTATCTGTTTCGGATTGTCCACGTTTTTTGGACAGCCCGCGGATGCGTAGACGAGGTTAGTTTCCATGCTCTGCTCCGATCCAAGACAGAGTTTCGGCATCACCTCCTTGTTGTTCTTCGGATACACACTCTCCTTGTCAGGACGTGTATCTGGAGAACAACGGGGAGGTGCTACCGAAATTTTGTCTTGGCTCGGAGTAGAACATGGAAACTAACCTCGTCTACGCATCCGCGGGTGGGATTAGGACCTATCCTCACCTATTAGATAGTAGGAACACCACGTAGATGCAGTTGATAGTTACTGCCGTTGTTGATATCTATTTTAGAGGATGGATGACCGTGAGTGGATGTACACGGGATATAGAAGTCAGAGTGATTTCAGCACTGAATGGGGGCAGAAGACAGAGGCTTTCCTGGACCTGCATTCAGCAACGGTGTGAGTCCGGTGCTTGTAATGAAGTGTCCCTGCAGCAAGTGTGCAAACATGAAATGGCAAAAGAAGGACACAATGGGTATACATCTTCAGAAGCATGGCTTTACGCCGGACTATACCCGGTGGATCCACCATGGTGAAGCCCACAGGATGAGAGAGGAGGTGGTGAGACGACGCCTCGAGCATTGGTTTGACCCAGGTGTAACGAGGAAGACCCCGCATCTTGGTCTAGTCGAAATTCGTCAAGATTCCGTCTATCCAAGAGACGATGTGTATATTGTGGCGCAACAGGCCACACAAGTTTATTATACGCCATATGCTTGCAAAACTAGACCGGATCTTAGTGGTTGGTTTGTTGTGCATAAGGTCTCGCCACACGGCCGACTACCTGCCCCAAACGATGAAGACTACATCTTCAACCCAAGTACGTATGATGGAGAGTTCTATCAAGAAGATGGTCTAGAAGGGAGGTTCGAGATAGACTTAATCGGCGAGATAGGAATGGATGTAGACAATGTTATGGTTGATGATGATGCTGATGATGGATATGAAGTGCAAAATGCTAAGGACTTACAAATGCTTGAGCGATTACGTATAGGCATTGACGATGAAGACAACATTCCTCCGTCAGATAATATAGAGGATTTCGACATGGTTGATAGTGATGATGAGAGTTACGATCCAGCTAATCCCGATGACGAAGAATATTTGTAACATACATGTAATATTTTTAAATTTTGTAATTTTGTAAGTCTCATAATTTTGTTTTATTTATATTGCATCTATATCTAATTACTTCTTTCTTCTTTTTAATTGCAAGTTACTGAAAAAATGCCAGGCGGTCGTCAGAGGAACCTGAGCTCATTCTACCCTAGAGGCTCTAGAGGCTCCAGCGGCGGGGGCGAGGAGGTGCAGGGGACGACCTCGACGAGGCGGAGGACGAGGACCACGAGCAGGAGGAACTCGAGGACCACGAGTGCGGTCCACCAGCAGCAGCAGGAGGAGGTGGCGCAGGAGGAGGAGGAGGAGGTGGCGCAGGAGGAGGAGGTGGCGCAGGAGGAGGAGGAGGCGGGGGAGGCGGACGAGGAGGAGGACGAGGAGGGCGTCGCGGAGGGAGCTACTGCTTTCTCTAGTTCGTCAGGTGTCTACCTGCGAGGTCCCTCCACCCTTCCTAACAAGCCGCAAAGAGCTCTACGCCCAGTGATTCGCCCAGTGGGGCAAAGGCAAGTGACTTTGCATGTTATCACTATTACTTCATATGCTACGTTCGAAATTGAAAGACATTAATATGTTTTCTTAATCACTTGTGCAGCGGGTGGGAGGTTGTGTCGGGGAACACTGCCTCCCGCCATGTCAATGGCATCCTAGGTCTCCTATGCAGGACCCACTTCCCTTGCATAGTCACGCATGCTGGGAAGGACGAGCCCGCCTACACGTTTGCCCACTACGAATCCGAGCCAGACGTGGAATTTGGCAACGTGGGGGCGCTCGTCATTCATGAGTTCTGGGTAAGATAAAAATCGCACTACATGGCTCAATACAACACATTCATTGTACTCTACTTGAAATAACTAATGCATCGTGTCTGTATACGTAGGACTACTTCAAACTGGACAACGGATTCGAGGGCACGGCGGAGGCAGTGGCTAGGCGAGCTTGCAGGAAACGCGTCGTCGACGTCCATCACAAGGCGCGACTCCAGGCCATCATAGATTACCATGCGACGAAGCTTGGACAAAAGATCACCAAGAAGGACATCCGAGAAAATGACATTACACTCACCAAACCACAGTTCCTTGAGGTAGCTAAAGAACATTCAAATTGGTTGCTTTTGAGATTACGTACGAATGACTGACTTGATTTTCTAATATGTGACTACTTGATGACGTGTAGGTGATTCCTTGGTGGTGCAATGCGTGCCCCGAGGCTTGGGAGAAGATGGTGGATAGGTGGTTAAGTCCGGAGTGGGCCGCTCAGCACGAGGCTGCCCGGCAGCGGCGTGCATGCATGCAAGGCATACCACACCATCAAGGCAACCGCAACCTCTCCAGATACAAAAAAGCATGGGTACGTGGTCATGTTTCTATTCTTCTTGCTTTCGTTCAACTCGGCAAAGAATTGTAATCATCTTGTTTTTGTTCTTGCAGTCGGCAGCACATCAAGGCCAAGAGTGCTCCAACTTCGCCGCATGGTCCATGTCACACAAGGGCAAGGTGACGTCCGACGTCTCCTTCAACCCGGATGACCCGCCCGAGGCATACACAAGCTCGACCGCCTACGAGAAAATGATGGCATACACGGAGGCGTCAAGGTCGATCCATGGGCCAGAGTACGATCCACAGACCGACAACATTGATGCAGAGACCGTCATGAGGATTGGACAAGGCAAGAAGCGTGGCCGCTTCTGGATTGGCGACAGCGTGATCAACACGGCCTCTACTCCCACTCTCTCCCAGATCCGAGCATGGACCACAAGCAGCTCCTCACTCCCGGAGATACGCACGCGGCCTAGCACTACACAGCACCGGGTCGAAGTACTTGAGGTTATTCCTGTGGCACTCGTCGTACATTGATCATTACACAACTTTATTTCCTTTGCAATATTATATCATTGGCTTAGCACCAATTTGTAGGCCAATGTGGAAGAAGCAAACCGGAGGGCCGCCAAGCTGGCGTTGGAGTTGGCGGCCGAGCGGGCAGCGCGGGAGGCCCAGGACAAAAGGATTGCAGAAATTGTCGCCTGGATGCAATCTTCGACGGGTTCCCCCGTGCCTCCAGGGTTAATGGGTCCACCGACGCATCCTAACCAATCTCCCCTGATGCAAACTCCTGTGAGTCACACATGCAAGGAATTGCAACATTAGCTAATCAACCAATCTCCTCTGATGCAAACTCTTCTCATGTGTGCAGCTTCCGTCGGCGGGTTCGAACAACCCACTTCCTGGCGCTCAGGGCGACCAAGTGTTTCCGTCACCGCCGTCACAAGGTTATCAAGGGCGGCCGGCGCAGTGAGTAGGACTGGTAGTTTCGTGTCTTGTTTTGGTATGCATGCATGTGGTTGAACTATGCACAAACTTGTTATGCACGTGGACTTGTATTTGAGACAGTTTTATGCGATTTATGTGAACAATTGTGACATATGGTGCTGGATGTGAGTTATGCGATGGATGTGATATATATGGTGCTGGATGTGGTATATCTGTGATGGATAATATAGACATATATATACATTTGTCGTATTTGCAGGGATTGAAAACAAAAAATAAAAAAAAATAAAAAAAATTTGGTCACTTTGCCGAGGGTGACCCTCGGCAAAGGCTCTTTGCCGAGAGCCTTTTAAGGCAGGCTCTCGGCAAAGCTGGACAGTGGACAACGAAATGTCAGCTTTGCCAAGAGCCCTCTTGGCCGGCTCTCGGCAAAGACCAGCTCTTTGCCGAGAGCCGGCCCAGAGGGCTCTCGGCAAAGAAATTAAAAAAAAAAGAAAAACCAAAATCTTTGCCGAGGGTCAGGCACCGGGGCTCTCGGCAAAGAAATTATTCAAAAAAAAAAGAAAAAAAATATTTGCCGAGAGCCGGGAATCTGGGCTCTCGGCAAAGAAATTAAGTAAAAAAAGGAAAAATTTTTTGCCGAGAGCCGGGAATCTGGGCTCTCGGCAAAGAAATTAAGTAAAAAATTTTTTGAAAAAAAACCAAAATCTTTGCCGAGGGTCAGGCCGGGGGCTCTCGGCAAAGAAATTAAGTAAAAAAAAAGGAAAAAATCTTTGCCGAGAGCCGGGAATCTGGGCTCTCGGCAAAGAAATTAAGTAAAAAAAAATTTGAAAAATTCTTTGGGCACCGGTAACGGCGAAAAACTCCTAACGGCTACTTTTGTTTACCGAGAGCCGCCGTGGCCCTCGGCAAAGGCTTTGCCGAGTGCCCGAAAGAAGGCTCTCGGCAAAGGCCCCTTTGCCGGACGCCGCTTTGCCGGCAGCCCTTTGCCGAGAGGGGCTCTCGGCAAAGCCTGCCTGTCCAGTAGTGACGGAGCGCCGTGACGGCGAGCGCGCGGCCGTTCAGGAGTAGAATGCGTGCGTCATGGCGTGGCGCATGCCGCGTCCTAGCCCTAGCGCACAACACAGTGGGGGGGGCGCGGAGCTTGGCAAGCAGAGCGAGGTGGAGGTGTAGCGTCATCGTTGCAGGCGGCCAGGAGCTTCAGCGACATGGCCACCACCGCGTCGTTTGCTTGCCCGTGGCCACCGTTGCCGCTGCGCTCGCCCAAGGCCGCCGCCGCCTGCGAGTGCCCCGCGCCGGCATTCGTGGGCGCGGAGCCATGGCTGTTCCGCTCGCTCATGCATCTGGTGGGGGCTCCTTGCTTGGCGACGCCCATGCATGGCGCTCAGAGCTCCACGGAAGCAGAGCGAGAGAGGAGGAACCGAGGAACACAGGGAGAAGGAGAGAGCACACGCGAGGGGAAGGAGAGAGCATGCATGCTCACGTCCTGACCCTCACCGCCCTGGAGTTGGCCGTGGCGCTCCGCGCCCTCGCCACCGACTGGCTGAACCCAGTGCGCATCTCCGCCAAGCGGAAGCCCATAACCGCGGTGGCTCAAGCGCGAGGGATGAAGGTCCAGGTGCCGCCAAGCGGACTCGGGCCGAGGCATGGAACGACGCACAGGACACCACGGGCGAGAGCCGCTGCTCCACCTTGCGCGCGCCCAGACGCCACCACGCGCATGCCCAGCTCATCGCACACCACCGTGGCGCTGCATCAACGGCCAAGTAGGCAGCAGAGTCCTTCGGATGGCGGGTAGGACGTACATAGTTCATGGATCCAGATGAGCGAAAAAAAAAGTTTATGGACTTAGATGAGAAGTGGAGAAAAGTTTAACAACCCACCACACAATTATAACTGTTTAATTTACAAGAAAAAAATATCAACATTTATATTTTTAAATAGGTTTACTATAAAAAAATTATAATCAATCTAACGATATTTATTTAATGTAAAAATGTTAGTATTTTTCCTATAGATGTGGTCAAAGTTCAAATTGTTTGATGACTCGTAGAAAGTGAGAATTGTACTGTTTTTAGGATGAGGGGAGTACATGCTCATGTGCTTGTCACGGTGGTGTTCTGTCAAGCACCCACCCACCCACTTCCTCCGTCTTAAAATATACACTATACATAAGATATATTCTTGGAAGTTAGTATTCTAAGCACTGAAGCTGTATTGGATTCTACACATGGGCTGGGCTTGGAAGTGGCCCAAAGCAATCCTTGCATTCGGGTGCGCCGCGCATTCGTTGCGGCTGCGTATTTTGACGGAAAAAAAATTGCGTGCAGTTCGGCTGATCTCGCAGATCGTAGTTTCAAAAAAAAAAGGATCTCGCGGATCGTAACGCGCTCTCAGCGACGTTATGGTTTCCGACCCTCCACGTCAGCCATGGAGCTGGACCAGCTGCGGCGGCAACGGGGCAAGGAGCCGAAGGACGTGGTGGGGCGGAGGACCCGAGGAGCAAGGGCGGGCCCACGAGATATGTCAGGTGAGCCATGGCATACCCTGTAGGGCAGCCTTATACTACTTAGCACTGGATTATAACTCTTAGATAAAAAAAAATCTGCAAATAAAGCTACTAATACACCTTGTTAGCCTAGTGGCGAGCCCCGCACTCTTGCGACCTCTCGGTCGTTCAACCCCTGCAGCTGCATTTGTTGTTTTTATTTTACATTTTGCCTTTTTTGTTTTTATATTTTCCATTTTTTGTTCCCTTTAAATATTAACCATAGATAATACATTTTTTTTAGTTTTCATATATTTATCTCATCATGATGTGTCCCTCCTGTTGTGTCCCATGAGACCTCATGTGCCTTTTTTTTATTTTTCAACCTCCAGCTGTTTTAATTATAAATAATATATTTCATCCTTTATTTTATAAATTGGGTGCATTTTATATACTCCTGGGAGTAGTTACTCCCATGATCAATAAATCACGTTGCGTATGTGTACATACTTATTTATCAGTTTGGGTATATTGATATACTCATATTAAGATACTTCAAATCTTTACTATGTGAATGTTTTTAAAAGAGCCCATATTTTTAATATATTATTTAATACTATAACAATATTATATAAAATAAGTATAACCATATACTATAAGTATATTTGCATACTTGACATACATGGTACCCTAGATGGTCTAGTATGATTATATACTCCATCTATATATACTTCGTCGGGTCATACACGTCATAAATCTAGAGATATACACATGAGAGTAACTACTCCCTAGGAGTAGAAAATAATTTCCCTTACAAATTTTCATCCCATCTTGTTGTGTCATGTGAGATACGCCATGAAATGGAATAGAAATCGGTAGCTATGCTTGGCATGGAAATTGGTAGCTATGTATAGTGTCGTGTCTACTTTATAAAGTCTTCACTCCGACACTACTTGTGCATCAGGAAGATTAGGCAAATAAGTTGCTAGAGTGTGGTTCGCAGTTCATCCAACATTAATATTAGAAGATAACATATAATGTGAGTTTTTTTTATGAAATTTAGTATATATTGTTTACCGAATCGGAAATGGTTTTACTGAATTGCATAAGAAAAGGTTTGCACGGCATACCCTGTGTTAAAATCCTACATCCGTCACTGCCGAGGAGCATCCATGACGTCTCGCACGACCACCTCTGGTGTTTCTTCCTCCGCCTGGACTCCCCGATCTGGGTCATCCGCGCTGCGTGCGCCTGCAAGCGGTGGCGCCGCGTCGTCACCGACGGTGGCGCCGAAGTCTATGCCTTCCTCCACCTCGCCAGCTCGCTCCACATGCCCACCGTCGTCGGCCAGTACCACAACCATGCCAGTGGCGATCATCGGTTCGTGCTCTCCTCATCGACGCCATCGCCCATCGACGGCAGCCGCTTCAGCACCGACTTCCTCATCAAGAACTCAAGTTGGCACGTCGCTAACTGCCACGGTGGCCTCGTCCTCGCATGATATTTTGGCAGTGCGCACCCTCCGTGCCAAACTTCATCGTCTACGATCAGTTGACACACCAACACCGGCGGATCTACCGTCCGCCTCCGCCTCACAAGCAGGTGACTCGGCCGCAAAATTAGAGACGCGTTTCTGCTTGACGGCGACGATGGCAACGTCTCCCGCCTTTGTTGAAAGCTTACCAAGCCAAGGATCCCATGCTGGGGATGCCAGCTTACAGTACAGTTCAGAGCACTCCTTAGAGGCTACTCAAACGATGATAAACAAAGAACTCTAACTAGAAGAATTAACAACCACAATAATGTAGCGAAAAACGAGCATCCTAAGCGCAACACCACGCCTCAGCGATTACATAGAAGCAGCATTTGTTGCAACCAATTTTTTAGTTTACAAAATAAAGATTTTTTTATAGAATACTATTTTTTATAGATATAGAATAAAAAAGTATTCTATAAAAATGAATGGAATTGAAAATAATAAAATTGCAAAAAAGAGGAACCAAAAGGGGAACTCCTGGCAACGTATCTGGTGCAAACTAACATCTCCGTGCAACCGTGCAAACTTCTAATCTGGGCCACATGATGTTGATCTAAGGGGCGCATGGGGATTGGGTAATTTTGCGCTTAACCACCCGCTCCTAGTCACAATTTTGCAAATCCCCCCTCCCACTCCCCCCTGCGCCCCCTTGGATCAACATCATGTGGCCCAGATTAGAAGTTTGCACGGTTGCACAGAGAGGTTGGTTTGCACCAGATACGTTGCCCTCATTAAAATAGAATATTTAATTTTTCTTTTTCCATTCTCATCACCTTTCTATCCTTCTAATCGAACTTGAAATTGGATTCAAAAGAAAGCTATTGTGAAAATAAAAGAAATACTTCTTTCAGAATACCCTTTAATTTAAAGGGTAGAAATGGAATAGGTAATGATCATACGTCAGTAATGCATTGTATGTCCTAGAACTAGAATAGGTCCCATTCTTTTACCCTTTCTACAGAAGAGGAACTAAGTCTTCACTAGCGTAATCGTCTTGTCTATGAGCACCACCGGGGAGGATAGCGTCTTCTTGTTGAACACCACGTCATTACGAGCTTTCCAAATTGACCACTGTGCACCTGCACATAGGGACAAGGTCACCCCCTGCTTTACACCTCTACATCTGTCCACGACCTCTTGAAAGAATGAATCTCAACTAACTGGAGAAATCTCCCAGCCCAAGCAGTCTTTCATAAAAGACCAAAGGAACACAACTATAGGGCATTGAAAAAGAATATGATCTGAAGATTCAAGTTTGCCACAAGTAAAACATTCCTCAGTCCCTGACCATTGCTTTTTCTTTAACCGGACTGCACACTGGATTCTATCATGGGACGCCATCCACATAAAAATCTTGATCTTGAGAGGGATACTACACTTCTAGATTAGCATCATATGCCGATCAATCATGCCTCCAAAAGTCATCACTCTATACAAAGACCTCGCAGAATATTTGTTAGTTCTTTCTAGTGCCCAGAAAACCTCATCACGCCCCTCAAATAATTCAAATCCACTTAGTAGGGAAAGAAGATCCTCCCATTCTTCTGACAGACCACCAACCACTTATCTCCTGAGTTCTATATACCACTGGCTAAGGGCCGATGACCCCCAAGGTATTTATACCAACTGCCATTTGTTGAGGGTCGATGACCTCCAAGAATATGCATAGCAAAAAAGAGAAATAATCAAATGGTTGTCGTAGCTTGGAACTAAAGTCACGACCTACAGTTTCGCGTGACCGCTACACCACGAAGTCATTTGTGACTAAGTGAATGTTTCTTTCTTTTTGTATTTGCTTTAGTTGATCTTATAATGAATATTAGAGATCCTATCAATTTCAAATGGAAAAGTTTGAACTAAAATGTTTTATATTTGGTCGAGTACTAGAGCTTTAGTTTAGGTTGTATCTCCATCCAAGGTCATTTGCAAAAATAAAAAAATTAATTTCAAAACTCTGAGAACTTAAAACATAGTTTTTGGACTCTAAATAACTTTAGATAAAAATGTCATCAATTATAAAGTTGTATATCTCTTCGGGTTCTAGAACTTTGATATAAACTTTACCTTCATACGATATTAGTATGTTGCATGCTAGCTTTAAAACTAACTAGAAATCTCAGGCTAAGTGGCAATATGTATTCTCTAGTTCATAACAAGAGAAAGTTGCACCTTTTGTTGGATTAATATATACCATAAAAAATTATATTTCATTTCATTAACATGTTAATGGAGCAGTTGTGTCTATAAAATGGAATGTCTAACTAAGAAGAGTACAATGAGTCCATTATATCGGTGGTTAAGAGGAATGACTATAAACTGAACATTTTTTCCTTGGCCTGGTTACAACAATTTACTTGAGGGTTTTCACCCAAGGAAACTAGCACTTCCTTGACGGTTTCTAGTTAAACCCAAGGAAATGTGAATTACCTTGGCTGTTTCTAATAACACTTAAAGAAATATGAATTACCTTGGTAGTTTTGAGTAACAGCCAAGGAAATGAGGAAATACCTTGGAGGTTTGTAATAACACTCGAAGAAACATGGAATTACCTTAGCGGTTCGAACTAGCACTCAAAGAAATATGAAATACCTTGGCGGTCAGGTTAGCACTCAATAATATGCATTTTCTTGAGGTTTTATACAACCCCAAGGCAATCATATATCCTTGGGGGTTCAATTTTGCTCCGCATGCAAGGAAATTGTTGGACGCCAAGGATATTCTATTTTCTGGTAGTGCATTCTTGACACTTTATATAAGAATATTTGATGTGCATCTCTGACCATTAGTTTGTTCTAGAATATATTCCTAAAATATTTTTTTGAGAATTATTCATAAAATATATTAGATCTAAGAGAATCGATCTATTTGTATTTTGAAAGATGGGACACAGGTATTTTTAGCCTGAAGCTGTACTAGATCCACACATGCTGGCCTTGGAAGCGGCCCACAGCAATCCTTTGGATTCGGATCGAGAACAGGTCGGACCAAGTATATGGCCGCGGCCAGTCCATGCCACCGCTCTTGTGGGACGTAAGGCGCTCGGAGTGTTAGGGTTTTTGATCCTCCATGGCGCCCTTCACTATGCCAAAACATGACAAAGGAGACACCTTAGTTAGTGACTCGAAATTGAAATGCGTCACTAATGTGAGATTAGTGACGCGCATAAATAGAACACGTCACTTGCTAGGTGTCGCCTACTGCCACAAAAGAAAAACGCGTCACTGAAGACAACTTACAAGTGACTCTTCTCAGCTAGACGAGTCGCTGATAAGGAGGACCCATATCAGTGACTCGTTTCGAGGAAGCGAGTCGCTGCTATATGAGCACGGACCCGAAAAAATTATAAACCCCGTAAAATTGAAGAGTCAGGTCCACTCCAGCCCTCGACGGCTCGGCCCGTCCTCCCCCGCGCCTCCCCTCCTCTCTCCAGTCCGTCCCCTCTCTCTCGAACCCCTCGTTTCAGTCTGGCATGGAAAGGGCGAATCCACCCTGGCGTCGACCGGATCTGCAGGCCAGCGTTCCAATCCAGCCACCGCCCCTCCCTTCCCACTCTCTCTCCCCTCCGCCGCCATCGCCACCTCCTCTCTTCCTCCTCTGCTGCCAGCGCGCCTCCCCCTCCCCACAACTGCGACTGCATCACGGAGGCCAGATCTAGGGAGGAGGCAGGCCATCCGGAGAGCGGACGCTGGGCACGGCCCCCTCATCCACCGGCATGGCCTCGCCTCTAACGCCACCCCCCTCCTCTTCTTTCGTCTGATCTAGATCTAGAAAGGGCAAGCGGGTGGTGGAGGACCTGGAGCTAGAGGACGCCCCGAGGTGGCCGTCGTCACCGAACCTCCGCCCCAGGCCGTCGCCAGCGTGGAGTAGATCGCGCCACAACTCGTCAGCAACCTCAGCCGCGAGGCAAGGTGTGGCTGGCTGTTCACCCCGCCGCTGCCCCTGGCCACGCATGACGCCGCCGCGGGCTAGAAGGGAGCGTCGTCATGTCCTGCGGTGGAACCAATGGCATCCGGAGCGGCGCCGTTGTGTTTTGGTCGTGCCATACCCGCAGCTCTAGTGGCAGGTGAGCGCCCCTTTCTTGGCTCGTTGTTTTCTTCCTGCGTGTATTTCCTAGCAGTGAGCTTCCTCATGGTGAAGGATTTTTTGTTTATTTTATTAGGACATGTCCGTCATGTGAATCTCCAAAAACATTTTGAGTTCAACAATATACGGCCTGAGGAACTATTCAAATGGGGATTCAATGTTCCCTCTGTTACTAATACTTTGTAACATCGAGATCACTTCACAAGTATGTGTCTTTCTACCTGTCATACTGTTGCTGCTAAAGAAATAATGAGTGATGGTTAGATGTGAAATATTCTTTGTATTATTCATTCTAAGATTTCGAGTACTCTTGTAACTTTTGTTGAAGCTGCTCATAGGTTTTTGACACAGCTCTCAGGGTCTGTTCACAAAGATTGTCTTAGTATCCAATTACTTATTAGTTGAAATGTTAATTAAACTAGAAAAACAGTAGAGCATTTCTTATGCACTTTTGCCAATGCTGTTTGTGTTCTATGATCCATCGTTTTTCTGTATATATAGAAAAGTGGTACCACAGAATGTGATGTTGTTTATCACTGAAGTCTGAAAGGTGAAAGGCATGCGTTAATCGAAAAGCCATCATGGCATCATTCAATATGGTTATATAGTTATCGCTTGCTACCTAAAGCACAACACCAAACCTAGAATAAGGATGTCGTAACTGAACTATGAATTTCACAAATGACTGTTGCTTAAAACTGGGTCATGCTTGACTGAGTTTGATCAGGATATTTTTGGTCTGAGCTAGTTCCTTTTTTAGTAGTTGCTTTTGTTAGAACACTGGACATCTTACAGAGCAGAAAAGTAGCTCAATTCTCTTGCATACCTTCTCATAGATGTACCGACCTTGGTTTTACTAATGGGAGCCCATTTTGTCCTAAAACCAGATGGTGTTAGTTTTGCTTGTGTCTCTACTGAAACTAGTTACTGTGAACAAGCACTACATGGTTTTGACAGAGAATGTTGGCTGAAAAGTATGTCTTCCTCGCAATGTGATTCTTCTGCTGCTGATATGTTGGAGCAAGCAGGATGCCAGATGTCTAAGTAATAAACACAGGTAACTGATTTTCACAGTAGGATTCAATTTGTGCAGAATTTGCTGCATCTTCTGGCCTTCCACTAACCATTTTGTGCCAATGCTTTGCTCATTGATTTGCAGTTCTTTGCTTTAACAAATTATTTATACTTTCATTTCTTTGCTTTTTCCGGACTGTACTAGTAAGTGCACCAGTCTCAGCAGGTAGCTAGCTATGTAAAAATCCTCTCTAATTTGTCCCCGTACATATGCACGCACCACCAGCTTATGTGGTTCTCACCTGCTGTTTTATGTACTGATCACGTGCGTATTGTTTCTATCTTGAATAGACCAACTACTGTAGTTTCCGTCTAAAGTTTCTATCTTGAATAGACCAACTATGCACCTGCCATTATTGTTTCAAGAAAGGTCCTTCTGATACTTAGCAGAAATGTAACATTTAGTTCTGTTATGTTTACCTGTGGTATTTTCTTTAGACCCATTCTATCATGTAGATTCTGAATGTTCTTGTCTGACTAAATTATATTCTTGGAGGTGCATAAGACTGAGATCACGGGTGCACGCAACTGCCTAGGAAGAAGACGAGCTAGGGTTCTTGGATCGACAAGCATCTGCAAGTCAGCGAGGGCACCTACGGGTAAGTGAGCTGAACTGAAATCCTTCTAAGTGCGAGCTGATTGGATAGAGTTTGTCTTTTTGCCGTCAGTTAGATAAATTTATAGTTGGTGCACTATCTTTTTCCTGTGTTGCTTTACACATAGTATGTCATGAATGCTGCCATGAAATTGGATCTATTACCCTTCCAAGTGGTTAAAAATGAACAGTAAGATTGGCACGTACTCAAACAGTGACTAAAAAAATCACCGATTTTAATTCAACACCAGCAGAAGTGTTCTTATATTATCTTTATTGTTCTGCAAAGCAAGTGAGATTCTGTAGGCTCTGTTGTTCTTGTATTATCTTTGTTTTCCATGCATTGAAATAAGAGGATTGTAGTATCTTGCTAATTGCATGCAATTTTTATTTTCAGGAACTGGGAGATGTTAGATAGCAGCTTTTAAGCATCAAGCTGATCAAACCGCTATTGGATGCTAGTTCTAGTTTTATTTTGGACACATTGGACAAAATTTCTTTTTGTTGTGATGAATCAATATTTTGCATCCTAATAGCTATCCTGGTTGTGATGAAGTGTGTGCTTTTGAGTTTTAGTTTGATGGCTTCTATGGGCAATATAAGCTACTAAGTTCATCTAGAATGTGTAATTTAGTAGCTAGTGTGACTGTAATTTATATAAAACAGGGCCCTCTTGTATATGACCGTGGCATCATGTTTTTATTTTTTTATTTTTTTTTGTTTCTGTAATTTATTATCAGAGACGTGTTTTGCCCATACGCGTCACTCATGAGTTCCTCATCAGTGACGCGTTTTGCCTACATGCGTCGCTTGTCCAGAATCATTAGTGACGCGTATTGTCCACATGCGTCGCTTGTCCAGAATCATTAGTGACGCGTATTGCCTACATGCGTCACTGGTAAGGATCATCAGTGACGCGTATTGCCTACATGCGTCACTGGTCAGAGTCATTAGTGACGCGTTTTTACGCGTCACTAGTCTATCCACATCAGAAAAGCAACATAAGTGACGCGTGCTTTTCGCGTCACTAATGACTGTTTAGACGCGTCACTAATCTGCTTTTCTGGCATAGTGCTTGGAGCTGGAGGGCTGAGGCGGCGGCAGTGGCGGCGCAAGGACCGTACCGGGAGGAGACTAAGGATGAAAACGGACGGAATCGAACGGAGAACTCCTCAACCGTTTTCTACTTTTACATTTGAATATGAAAACGAAAACGAAAGCGGACAAACCGAACACAAAAACGAACACGAACTTACGGAATATCGAGAATTTCGAAAACGAAACAATTCGAGCGGAATTATATCGAACACGGTCGGTACACGAGAATTCAATACGAATCGACCCACAGTGCATAACATTAAACAAGTTCATGGCCAAATACATAACAAGTTCGCGACTAACAAGTGCATGATCTAGTTCAAATTAACAAGTGCGTGACCCATGGTCTTAAGTAGTACGACACACAATTAACAGAACATGAACATTTAGAGCTCATCAGCATCATCCATGATGTCAGGATCAGAGTTCCCCTGCTGGACCAAATTCGGTTCTAAACCGAATTTAAATTCGGTTCTAAACCGAATATAATGTAGAAATGTAAGATCAGAGTTCCCCTGCTGGACCAAATTCGGTTCTAAACCGGTTCTAAACCGAATTTAAATTCGGTTCTAAACCGAATATAATGTAGAAATGTAGAAATCGAACGAACAAATGCCCAAACCGATTTCGTACCGAATTCCGAATTATGTATTCCGTATTTCGTTTTCGAATTTAGTATCCGTTTTTGTCCGCAAAAAACGAATTCGATCGGGTTAAATGTAGAAAACGACTGCGGTTCGGTTCAGGATATTTCTGTATCGTTTTCATCCTTAGAGGAGACGATGGGGGTGAGTACCATCCATGACCTCCCGGACGACATGCTCAGGCGGATCCTCCTCCGTCTCGATAGCCCGCTCTGGCTCGTCCGCGCGGCGTGCGCCTGCAAGCGGTGGCACGTCGCCGTCACCGAAGGCGGCGACGAAGGCCGCGCCTTCCTCCGCCTCGCCAGCTCGCTCCACCCTCCCACCGTTGTCGGCCAGTACCACATCCACATCAGTGGCGATCACCGGTTCGTGCCCTCCTCGTCGCCCATCATCGACGGCAGCCGCTTTTCCGTCAACGATTTCCTCGACAAGGACGAGCAGTACGCGCGTTGGCACATCGCCGACTGCCACGGTGGCCTCGTCCTTCTCAGCATGAGCGACGGGCCGTGTGCAGGCTCCGTGCCAAACCTCATCGTCTACGACCCATTGACAGCAAACACCGGTCTATCTCCGGTCCCCCAACGCGGAAGGAGCAGGGCTTTCGCTACGGCACTAGAGAAGTTTTTCTGCTTGACGGCGACGACAGCCACATCTCCATATCGAATTTCAAGGTGCTCCACCGCCACCTCAACGACGCCCGCGCCGCCACTGCCTGCGTATTCTCCAGAGGTAACGGCGGGGAGTGGGGCTGGCGCTTGCTGAGTCGTCGGTTGTCAGACGAGGACCTATATCCCCGCTGCTCGTTGTACGCCGCTGGCCGCGTCGACGGATCCCTGTACCTGGGCTTGCTGGATGGTAGTAGGATCATAGCCATTGACAGCACCAGCTTATTGTTCTCCATGGTCGATCTGCCCACCCGCGTGGACACGAGTCTATTCCGCCGCCGCCGTTCGTCATCGTTCACTGTCGTCCATGGCACCGGCGGCCTTGGTCCCGCTTCGCCGCAGAGGACTAGCATCGTCCACGTGTATGGCGAGGAGCTAGAGTTGTTCCGCCGGGTCCAGGGCTGCGGCGAGTGGGTGCTTGAGCACACCATCCCCAACTTGTCGGAGGCGACCGCGACACGTGGTCTCTTAGTCTGCCCGGAGAAGAAGGGTATACGTATGACGTGGAGCACCATGGCGAGCGCTAACGCCGACGGTGCTGCGTTCGCTGTCTTGTCAGCATGTCGTTCTGATATCTACGAAGGAAGGCGCTGGTTCTTCTCTATCGATGTAAACACGATGGAGCTGAAGGTGTTGCCCGAGGTACCCTGTTGTCGTGAGACGACATCGATCTTCACCTACACGCTGCCATGGCCTCAGTTCTTGCGGGCCTGCGCCTAAGAGCTATGCATTGCATTTCATTTGAACGAGCATCGATTTATGTTACTTAGCCATCACACTATTTATATATATAGTTCAATTATTTATTTGTTTATTTAGATGTTTCCAGGAGTCAGACATTTCCAGTCACAGTGATCATTTATAGTATTTGATTAATTTCATTGCATGAGCGAGCTTGTTTTGATCTCAGTTACAAAAACAAATGTGGCAAGTCCAAAGTGTTGTTTATTGCTTTCATTTGTTGACGTCGTCGACCTTTTTATGTAAACACTAAACGATTATCGGACCATGTTAATGTGTAATGCATCTCTCCTGGTATGGTACACGTTGTGAACTTTTAGGCGATTCAGACCAGTTTCATAATAATTTCATTCTTTAGCGCCTTCACAAATCTAGTACCTAGGAAATGAAAGGTGGTCATATGATTTGTTTTGTTAATATAGAGGTTTGTTACAGTGCTTGGGAGGAACCGATGTTTCCTCCCTTGAGAATTATTTGCAGCTGTTGATGATTAGAAAAACTAAATAATTGTGTTTAAGCACAGTTTAATACTTTTTTCTACCGCACACATAATAACTCCCTGAACCTGAATCCACGAGGCAGAGGCTCCAGCGCGAGTAGCAACTAGTGGACGCCGAACGGAGGACTTCGCGAGCGCCATCGGCCGCCGCCACGAGCCGCTGAGCAGTACCCCCGCCGGCCATCTGCTGCCGCTCCTCCTGGGCCTGGTCGTCGAGCACCTGAGCGCCTGGTCGTAAGGTTTAATCATATTGTCCTAATAAAGGACAAGTATTTTGACCTTTTGTCACTGGAGGTAGTAACTCTAAACTGTTTGCTTCACGTATAATTATTATAAGTGCGCGCTTGTAAACATATATATGTAGCTGTTTTCCATTATCTTGATTATGTACTCAAACTAGTGGCAAATTAAATGATTCTCAATTTGCGTTCTTAGAATAAAATTCGTTTGGAATAATATTATTTTATCATGTACTACTGTATTATATGTTAGATAAACCCAAGATCATATTTTTTTGGAAGTCGGTACACAGGTGTTTTAAGCACTGAAGCTTTATCAGATCCTACACGTGGGCTGAGCCTTGGAAGCGGCCCATAGCAATCCTTGGATTCGGGCCGAGAACAGGCGGACCAAAGTTTGTCGCGGCTGCATATATGGACCAAAGTTTGCTCGTAGTGTTAAGGGTTTTCGATCCTCCATGGCGCTCTTGGAGGTGGAGCGGCGGCGGCGGCAGCGCAAGGACCGGAAGGAGGCAATGGGGGCGAGGAGCATCCATGACCTCCCGAACGACTTGCTCAGGTGGATGATCCTCCTCCGCCTTGACTGCTCGCTCTGGCTTATCCGTGCGGCGTGCGTCTGCAAGCGGTGGCGCCGCGTCGTCACCGGCGGCGGCGACGAAGGCCGCGCCTTCCTCAGCCTCGCCAGCTCGCTCCACCCTCCCACCGTCGTCGGCCAGTACCACAACTATTCCGTACAAGTTACTGTCGATCCCGACAATCGGTTCGTGCCCTCCTCGTCGCCGGCAGCTGCTCCCATCGACGGCTGTCACTTTGCCGTCGGCCACTTACGTTTCAAGAACTCGTCTTGGCACGTCACCGACTGCTACGGTGGCCTCGTCCTTCTCCGCAGGATATTTCGGATGTCGTTTGTACCCTCGGTGCCGCCAAGCCTCATCGTCTACGACCCATTGACACACCACCACCGGAAGATCTACAGTCCGCCTCCGCCGCACAAGCAGCTCGACGGCGCCAACATTAGAGACGCCTTTCTGCTTGACGGCGTCGACGGCAACATCTCCATTTCAAATTTCAGGGTGTTCTACCGTTGCTTCAAGAGTGTCGACGCTGACGCCGATCCTGATGCCTGTGTATTCTCAACAGCTAAAGGTGGGGACTGGCACTTCCTGGAACGACGACCGATTTACCTATTGCTTTGGGTCCGTGGCTGGCCACGTCGACAGATCCCTGTACATGGGCATGTTCGCGGGTTTCGTAGCCCTAGACAATACTAGCTTGGTGTTCTCCAAGGTCGCATTGCCCATCCGCTGAACATGCTAAAAGTTCGCCAATGGTCAACATTCACCGTCGTCCATAGCGCCGGGACTAGCATCGTCCATGCATGTGCGCGGTGAGGAGCTAGAATTGTTCCGACGCGTCAATGGCAGCGGCGAGTGGATGCTGGAGCACATCATCCCCAACTTGTCGGAGACGACCGCAACACGTGATCTCTTAGTCTCCCTGGAGAAGAAGGATATATATATGGCGAGGATGTGGATCATCATGAAGAAGAACGGTATAGCGTGGAGCACCATGGCGAGCGGTAACGCCGACGGCGCTGCGTTCGCTATCTTGTCAGCACGTCAACGTTCAGATCCTTCAGATATCTACGATGACAGGCGCTGGTTCTTCTCTATCGATGTAAATACGATGGAGCTGCATGTGTTGCCGGAGGTCGATCTCCACCTACACGCTTCCCTGGCCTCAGTTCTTGCGGGCCTGCCCCTAGCTATATATGCATGGCATTTGAACGAGCATCGGTTTATATTACTTATCCATCACACTATTTATATATCGCTTATTTATATATTACTTATCCATCACACTATTTGCAGGAGTCAGACATTTCCAGTCTCAGTGATTAATTATATAGTATTTGATTAATTTCATTGCATGGGCGAGCTTGTTTTGGTCTCAGTTACAAAAATCAAATCACTACCGGAAACCGGCTCTTTGCAGAGTGTCAAGTGGTTTACCGAGTGCAATTTTTCGGGCACTCGGCAAAGGAGCTCTTTACCGAGTACAAAAAAATAACACTTGGCAAAAAAAAACACTTGGCAAAGCTGCTTCTTTGCCGAGTGTCTATGCCAAGTGCCGGGAAAAACACTCGACAAAAACCTTCTTTGCCGAGTGTAAAAAAAACACTCAGCAAAGAAGTACAAAATGACTTCAAATGAAAAAGTTTTCAACTACAAAGTTATAACACTTCTCAAGACCTACAAAGTTTATTTTGGTTATTTCTTCATATGACAAAGTGAAAGTAAATTTGTTCACAAATCTTACATATCTCTCTGGTAGTTTATGAAACTCCAAGAGAGATATATAAGATTTGTGAACAATGTTAGAACCACCATGTCGGATGAACAAATGACCAAACAACCAAAACAAACTTTGTAGATCTCGAAAAGTTATGAAACTTTGTAGTTGGCAACTTTTGATTTGAAGTCATCTTGTCATGCAAAACTGCGTTTGAATTTGAAAATTTTAAAATTTGAATTTTTCAAACGACCTTGGATGGAAAAACAACCAAAACAAACTTTATAGATCTCGAAAAGTTACGAAACTTTGTAGTTGGCAACTTTTTGATTTGAAATCATCTTGTCATGCAAAACTGCGTTTGAATTTGAAAAAATTTAAATTTGAATTTTTCAAATGACCTCGGATGGAAAAACAACCAAAATAAACTTTGTAGATCTCGAAAAGTTATGAAACTTTGTAGTTGGCAACTTTTTGATTTGAAATCATCATGTTATGCAAAACTACGTTTGAATTTCTCAAATTTGAAATTCAAATTTTATAAACGACCTCGGATGAAAAAACTTGCTAAATGAAAAGTGTAGATCTCGAAAAGTTTTGAAACTTTGTAGTTGATAACTTTTTGATTTGAATTCATTTAGGGCCTGAAACAAGCATTTACACTCGGTTTAGTATAATATGTGGGGAACCGAAATGACTTATAGACACATGTGAGTGTGTAGTGCAGTGGTTAGATGAGGTACCGCGTGAGGGAGGTCGCGGGTTCGAATCCCTGCCAGCCGCGTATTTTGCGTGAAAAATACCACGACTTGCGACTTTACCGAGTGCTGGCCGGTGGGGCCCTCCCCCAATTAAAAGAAATTTTTTTCATATTTTTTCAGGTTTTTTCGTTTCAACCGCCTTTACCGAATGCCCGACAAAAAACACTCGGCAAAGACAGCTTTGCCGACGGTTTTTTTACCGAGTGGGCTTTGCCGAGTATTACCTTTACCAAGTGTATTTAGAGCTTTGCCGAGTGCCGTGACGCTCGAAAAAGCCCCGGAGTCCGGTAGTGAATGCCAAGTCCAAAGTGTTGTTTATTGCTCTCATTTGTTGACGTCGACCTTTTTATGTAAAGAGAACACTAAATGATTGTGTTTCGAAGGCACTAGTAGAGTGCTCGTCAAGATACGGTCATGTCGAAGCTCGGGCGCATTAGAATTGATGCCCGATCGAGCACTTCAATTGTCGCATAGACTGACCAGTTGATTATTATAATTATAAAATAAAATAAAATATAAGGACCTGTTTGCTACAGCTCACAACAGCTTAATTTGCTGTTGCGAGCTGTTTTTTTTTTTGCCAAACATCTATTTTCGTGAAGCTGTTTTTTCTTCTCCTCCCACAAGGAGATGGGAGGAGAGAGAGCTCCGAAAAGTAGCTTATTCTAGCTTCACGTGCCACTGAGGGGACCCACCATGCGTCATGTCCGATTTGCCCCAACAGCAGGCACGCGCGGGCACATCTGGCTGGCCAGGGCGTGGCTTCCGCCACGTGGCCACATGAGCGCCACCGCGGGCGAGCGCAGCCATGGCCTGAACGGCTAGCACAGCCGCCGCCTCCCGCCACCACGAGCGGGCGCGGCCATGACCGAAAGTCCAGGTAGGCACGGCCATGGCTGGAAAGCCTGGCGGGCATGGCCCGCCTCGGCGCAGGCACCGCCGCGAGCGGGCGCGGCCATGGCCGGACGGCCGGGCGGGCACGACTGCGGCCGTGGGCGCGGCAGGCTTGGCCATGGCCGCTCGGGATGGGGGCAGGCACGGGCGCCGCCACGGGCAGGCCTGGCCACAGCCAGTCAGGATGGGGACGCACTGGCTGTCGGGGTTTTGATGAAGAAAACGAAGGCCGATTGGATAAGCTGGAAGAAGAAACAACAGAGGAGAGGGGGAGGAAGGGTATCATCAAAACAGCTTTAACTTTACCGATAGAGCTGCTCATGAAGCTAAAACATAGAAAAAAACTTACTTTATTGGTGAAGCTGAGCTGTGTCAAACGGTGTCTAATAATTTTAATGTATATATAATAATCTAGATTATACTATAATAAATAATCGGAATGTGACCACGATCGGACCTTAAGACAAGATTATCGCCTAACAGACGCTTGCTACTTGTTACACTGGCCGCACCTAGTGGCCTGAAGCTTGTCGACCTTTCCGAGACGACGATATGATGCTGTCTGTCCCAAGAGAAGATGGAACAGAGTTTAGCAGGCCAATAACCGGCGGTTTGTAGATTGCCACCGGCGCCCTCCGAGGGAGGCTCGGCAGCGGCGCCTCAAACCGAAGCACGCTGACGACCTGCCTGATGGACGGCCTAAGGTTGCGGTCGCCCTGCGTGCACCAGAGCCCGGCCACCAGCACGCTCTCCATTTCCCGGGCGTCGAACTCTCCATTCAGCCTTGGGTCGGCGGCGTCGAGGACCCTTCCCTGGCTGTGCAGCTCCGACACATGCCACGCCAGGTGGATCACGGCGTCATCAAGCACGACTGCGGGGCACCGGCCACACGCGATCTCAAGCAGGATGACCCTGAAGCTGTAGACGTCCGACGAGGCTGTGGCCCTGCCCGTGACCATGTACTCTGGATCCATGTAACCCAACGTGCCGGCGAGCACTGTGGTGTGCGACCCGCCATGATCGACGAACCTTGCGAGGCCGAAGTCGCCGAGCTTATACAGTGGTGGTGAATATTTTTAATATATTCCCTTTTCTAAAAAAAACAGTGGTGGTGAATATTTTTTTATATTATTTGATGAGTTCTGTGCGGAACATGGTATTATTTATGAGAGGACACCTCCCTATTCGTCTGAATCATACAGGATTGCCGAGAGAAAAAATCGCATGCTGACTGACTTGGTGAACGTCATGTTAGACGCTGTTGTTTTATCTAAGGCATGGTGGGGGAAGCTTTATTGACTGCGAGTCATGTCCTAAATAGAATTCCAAACAGAAATAAAAAGACAACTCCATTGAGAATTGAGTTGGAAGGAAACCATCACTTTCATATTTGCGCACGTGGAAATGTTTAGCGAAAGTCACTATTCTAATTTCTAAGAAGCATAAGCTTAGACCGAAGACTGTGGATTGTGTCTTTCTAGGATATGCTCATCATAGTATTGCCTATAGATTTTTAGTAGTAAAATCTGAAGTTCCTGATATGCATGTGGATACAATTTTTGAATCTCATGATGCTACATTTTTCGAAAATATATTCTCAATGAAAGCTATGCGTAGGAATGCTAGATTTTTCTCTGAGATAGCTTCTGATTTTACTATACCTATTGAGTCTTCTATTGAGTCTTTTGAGCAACCACCTGAAGAAGTCCTTGAAGAGAATGACAATGAAGTTCCTGCGAGGAACAAGAAACGAATGATTGCAAAATCCTTTGGTGATGATTTCATTGTGTATCTTGTGGACGATACTCCTACTTTTATTACAGAGGCATATACATCTCTAGATACAGATGATTGGAAAGAAGCTGATTGCAGTGAGATGGACTCGATTCTTTCTAATGGAACTTGGGAGCTATCTAAGTTATCTTTTGGTTGTAAACCAATTGGATGTAATTGGGTGTTCAAGAAAAAGCTTAGGTCTGATGGTACTATTGACAAGTACAAGGCTCGGCTTATGACTAAGGGTTATATCTAGAAGGAAGGTAAGGATTTCTTTGATACTTATTCACCTGTTGCTAGAATAACCACTATTCGAGTGTTACTTTCTCTGGCTGCCTCGTATGGTCTTCTCGTTCATCAAATGAACGTGAAGACAGTTTTCTTTAATGGAAAGTTAGATGAGGAGATTTATATGGATCAGTCTGATGGGTTTGTAGTAAAAGGTGAAGAGCAGAAGGTGTGTAAGTTACTGAAGTCTTCATATAACTTGAAACAAGCACCTAAACAATGGCATGAGAAGTTTGACACTACTTTAACTGGTGCGGGCTTCGCCGTTAATGAAGCTGATAGTTATGTGTATTATCGACATAGTGGGGGTCAATCTATTATATTATGTTTATATGTTGACGATATTCTAATCTTTGGAACAAATATTGATATTATTAATGAGATCAAGCCTTTTTTGTCAAAGAATTTTGACATAAAAGATCTAGGAGAAGTTGATGTAATTCTAAACATTAAGCTGATTAAGGAAGATAGTGGGATTACCTTGTCACAATCTCACTATATTGAGAAGGTCTTGAGCCGGTTTGGCTTTATAGATAGCAAGCCTTCTCCAACACCTTATGATCCTAGTGTGATATTGAGAAAGAATAAGAAGATTGCTAGAAATCAATTGAGATATTCTCAGATAATTGGTTCAATCATGTATCTAGCTAGCGCAACCAGACCAGATATCTCTTTTGCCGTGTGCAAGTTGAGTAGGTACATGTCCAACCCGAGTGATGATCAGGTCTTGTGTTATCTCAAGCGTACTATGAGTTTTGGGATTTACTATTCTGGACACCTACTGTGTTAGAGGGACATAGTGATGCGAACTGAAATTCTGATATTGTCACACCCCAAAATTTCCGATTTTGGGTTGTGAATACAAAACATTAAATAAAATAAATGCTTTAAATATTTGTATAAAACTTGTCGAGGTCAATTTAAGTTTTTGCCGATTTAGATATAGAAAAGTGTGGTTTTCCAAATTTTCTAAATTAAATTGACGGGCTTTTGTTGATGTGGTGCTTGTCTGTTGCTTGTATTAGGTGCTTCTGCATGTGGTAAGTTTTAAAAACACGTTTAGACATCATACAATCCTTTCTAGGAATTTTTCGAACCTTTCCGGAACCTTTTCCTATTTTTCCAAGAGCAAAATCTAATTTTTGGATGCTGTAAAATCCCTTCTCGTGGGCTCCAAATAGTTTATTTGGATTCATCATCCCTCAATCTATGTCTAGAAGTTCTCTTTGAATTTTTGAAATTTTAGAAACATTTTTCGGTGACTTAAAAAGATTTCTGTTTTTTCTGGAATTGTTTTTGAACTTAAAATGATTTTCTAAAAATCCTGAAATTATAAAAATCACTCATTTTTCCCCGACCTCTAACCCTACCACTATATATACGCTGGTGTTCTCCTCTATGCGCTGGTTCCAGATCTAAAATCCTCTTCGCGAACCGCCACTTGTAGCTCGCTACATCTAGCACCGAAGTTCGCACCAGTTAGGTTTCCGGCAAACTCTCCGGCGAGCGTTTCCGGCCACCTCGGACGTCTCTGGCGAAAACCACCATGACCATGAGGTTTGTCTCGTCATTATCTACGCCGTAGTATCTTTGTTTTCTCAAATCCAGCACAGTAGGACTGTTCCCCTTCGTCTTCGTTTTTCCGGTGAACTTTCCGGCGGCGAACCTCCATGGACGATCATGTTCTTCGTCGTCTCCGGCCATCCCACACCCCGTCCTCGACCGTGCCCTCTCTGTGCGCCACCCAGAACCTCCACCGCGGCCCCACGCCGCCGCCGACCTACACCCCGGTCCCTGTCCCGCGAGCGGGGGCAGCAGTGCTGCTCGGGTACGGGCATCGCCGCCATCACTGCCATGCGGGCCGTGCCAGCCACCGCCTGGCGCATGGGCGAGCGCGCGTGCGCGCTGTGCGCGGCTGCTGCCCAGCCCGGCCATCCCCTCCTTGCTGCCCTAGGTCGAGCCCGTCCCTGCCAGCTCCCTTCATGGCCACGGAGACCACCAGTTCTGTACTATCTACTTAAGGAAGAAGACGAAGGTATTCACGAATTTGCCACTGGTTTCTAATCTCCGCTGTTTAATCATCCTAACTCCGATTAGGTTCGTTCAAGTTACGTTAGTTTTGTATTGTCATGCTCTATGCAATAGTACTAATGTTTTTCATGTCACATGTTTTCCCGTATATAGTTAAATATTAAATTGATTAATATGCATATAGTTAGTTTTATAATTAAAAATGATCTAGGTTTGTCACGTTGGTCCTTTGCATTTAAGCATAAACTTAGCTAATAACAACTTGAATATGTTTTTAATTATAATTTGCTTAGCACAAGCACGATATATATCATAAACTCATTTTAGTGCTCACATGTTACATTGTTTTGCAAGTTAAAGTTTAACTGGCATAAATGATATCAAATTATGTATGAATAAAATATGATCTGCTCCAACACGCATCATGTATAAATTGAATAGATGTTCTCACATGTTCTTTTATTTTGAAAAGTTAAAGTTTACTTTGATTTAATGATACATGCATGTTTATATTTAAAATATGGTTAGTTTAACTTGACTTTTCTAAAATAAAAATGTGATTTGACTAATCTAAATTGGTAGTTTCTCATGATTTTATTTAACTAAAATGGCTTGTAGTTTTTTTCTTTTATAATATAAAACTCTCGATATTCGTATCTTTTTAACGATAGTTCTGTTATCGGCGTTTCTCGTGATCTCGTGACGGTAGCATTAGCTCTCTTTTAGTACGTTGTTTTATCTTATGTGGTGTATTGTTCTTAGTTGCTTTTATTTGTTGTTTGTTTGTTTGCCTACGTGTGGTGCTTGCTACGAGTAGAACGAGAACCGCTTGTGAGCACTGAAGATCAGAACGTGATGACCAGAAGCAAAGTACGAGGAATTTGAGCAAGCATGAAAGGCAAGTATAATATGAGGCTCCTTGTTATCTAATAACATTATTATCATCATTTCATATGCATGTGTCTAATATGATAAAACATTAAGGACCTTACCTAGTATACTTTTGTTACCTTGTTCCTTGCTACCTACTGAGTTATGCATATGGGTAGTTCTTGCTAGTTGTTCTACTTTAATGATGACAGCTCCATAATATTGGCTAATGGCATATGCAATGATGTTTAAAATGTGCTTCTTAGCAATATGGAATCATAAGGCCTTTTCTATCAGCAAAATCCGGGACTTACAGTGCAACCATGAGTGCTACATGGCTCTGGCTTTAGTTCAGTATGAGGACATTTTCTAGCTTGTTAGAGATTACCCGAAAGGGCGCAAAAGGGGCTTGCCACGTTGGGTATAGGACTGCCCCTGTTCTTATGTGTATAGCCACGAAGGAATTGTGCTATATTAAAAGGGTGTTCCTATATCTGCCTGCCGAGGAATCCTAGCGGTCCTAACTTGTTAGACGAACCTTTGAAAGACTTCATAGTGAACCCTGCCGATCTTCCTTAGTAGTGGGTCAAGAGGCTGATCACCTCGGGCGAAAGGGTAAATCACGGCTCATGAGTAAAGATGTACAACCTCTGTAGAGTGTAAAACTGTTATAACAGCCGTGCTCACGGTCACGAGCGGCTTGGAAAACTCACAGAATTATGGATTCTTATTGCACTATGATGTTGATGCTCATATTTAATCATTATTGTCATATTGTCATTGTTTATGATTATGTGGGAGTTGGAGCTTAAGCATAATTTGGCCACTCAGGTTCGGATGATAAAACTTGATCTATTAAAAGTGCTTACCGCAGTTCAGCCGTGTCAAACCTTTTGAGCCTTCATCCCCTCATATTATGCTTGTTAAGCGGTGGTTTGCTTACGCTTGCTTTACTTTTCATTATTTGAATAAAAATCCTGGATGGGTACCAGATGGTGGAGCTAGTGAGTTTTCTGAGAAGTGCTAGGCGTATGTACCCCCAGTCAATCGTCCCTGTGGTGTTTGGAGGCTTCGCTTGAAGATTAGAATTTATGATTCCGCTACTTGATGCAAGCTTTGTCCCTATGTAAGTGATAATATTATATTATTATTTATTAAGTAATAAAGCATTGTCTTTTGATACTATTGTAATTTGTCGTTATATGTGTGATTTGATTTCATGGGCACACATATGGTGTACATCTGATTTTGTTTTTAAAACCGGGTGTGACATATATTCATTAAATCTACGCCACTAGTGGGTATGTTTTTACTCTTAGAGGTGGCGCAGTGTCATAGAGGTCTTGTAAACAGACTATTTTGACTAAATCAATTAAGGATGGGGAATGGGTATTGGTCGGTGTAACAAGTTGTGTCCCGCGGCCACGGAGCATAGCTGGGTTGCATTGTTCCCTGTCCGTGTCAATTAAGGACCGTTCGTTGCATGGACCCTGGTCAAGTCACAGATTTATTATCCCGAGCACATACTTGCTTATGGGAGCGGGAAGGCTTGTTACTCTCTTGTCATGGGCTCCGGCTCTTTCCGGACCGACTGATTGGAGGCGGGGATAGGTGGAGGTCTTAGCACCGCATTGAGGTCGAGCCTCAAGTGCGGGAGCTAGGAGTCCAAGTTTGGACGGGGACCTGGAAACCCGTGACAGGAGGGGAACGGGTTGGTCTCGTTTGTGCCTGGGGTGCAAGCGAGGCATGTGTTTTTCAGGGTCCCCAGCTGGGCATATTGATTCGCGATTCACCGTTTCTGCGTGACGGTACGGCTTGACTACGCTCTGGCATCGTAGTAAGAATTGGCAATTGAAAGATAGAGAAATGGTCCTGATTGCTCAACCCTTGCTTGATTATAGCCTAGGTGCTTACATAGAATATTGGTTAATGAATAAAATACGGCTACTAAAAGTTACGGAATTAAGGACACACTCTTAGTGCTGCTTTCCGCAAACAAGAAACTCACAAGCCATAAAGCCTATCATAATCCTTGAGAGTCGGGAAATATATTTCCCAGTCGGGTAAGTCTTGCGAGTACATTGTGTACTCAGTGTTTATTTTACCCTTGTTGCAGGTGCACCTTGAGCAGATAGGCCTTGTGTGGAGGATTCTTCTGGTGGGCACAGATGGATTCTCAGTTCGCTTCCACTAGATGTTATTCTATTTTCGTTGTTTAATTTATCGCACTCTGAACTTTGGTACTGTAATAAATGATTTCTGAGACTCTATGTTGTATGAAATGGACTAAGTATTGTAAGTTTGTACTCATTATTGGATCCCTGGTAAAAAATGTGGAGTGTTCGAGTTCTCCCGTTTGGTGTGCTCAACGGAGTCACTGGGTTTAGCTCACTCTCAAGGCGCTTAGTGTCTAGTGGAAGACGAGTGCCCTGAAAGCGCGTTAAATCGGGCGATTCTGCCACATCTTTTAGCCTGGCAACAGAGATTCAGACTATGGTATAGGACACCAAGACTAAGCTTGAGAAGGAAAGGTGAGCAAATAACTAATACATATCACCAGCCCTCCAGTGACTTCACTAGAGAAATACATTAGCTCCTGCCATGATATCTGATGTGCTCCTTTTTAGTTGTAGCTATAAACTAAGAACTAAAATAGGTTCTTGGTAATAAATACTGGGAACACGCTTGCTGTTTGCCTTTTTTTATTAATTATCATCAGAGGAAATCTATAGACAAGCTCACCTAAGGTGCTTAATCTGCTAGCGGTTTTGCAGCTAGTAAATGCAAACCATATAGTTTTGTGCTGTACCTATACTGTCACACACTCACACTTTCCTATAATTCGTGATTTAGAAAGGGATAATATTTTATTTTAATGTTAATGTGAAATCACCCATAGAGCACTGTGCTGTGCCTATATTGCCTCACTTTCCTCTTCACTGAGATAGTTGTCATCAGTTATCTTCATTTTTTTAATTGACTTATCTGAGATAGCACTGTACTATTTTCTGCAGACCTGTTCTCGAAATTTGAAGATGATAAAGAGAAATTGCTTGTGCAGTATGAACTGCAGAGTAAGTAGTAGATAGCTAGTTTCTTCGGTTGTGTTTTATGAGTTTGTGCTCTGACATGCTGCCTTTTAACAGGGAAGAAGGAGAAGGCTACTCTATCTGAACTTGAGAAAACATATTCAGAGAAGATAGCGAATGCAGAAGAATCTCTGAAGAAGATGAAGCAGGTAAATGCTACGACATGCATGATTTTTCAGATTGCTGATCCTCGATCACCATGCATCGTTACCGTAACTAAACTTTGCATGTTTTTACTAACCATGATGTTCACTAATTCTGCGTTCATGTTTCACAGGACGACAAATCAATTCACATCCTTCGCAAGTCCATCGGCTCATTTCTGAGTGAGGGTTGCAGCTACTCTGGCGTATCATCGGGGAAGAACTCAACACCTACCGCTCTATCACCAGTGTGTCTGTCCGTGATGGCTCCTCCACCTCTTTTTGGTTTGACCACTGGCTCCCTGATGGGCCACTTTACTCCACTCATTCAACTCTCTTTTCCCATACCACGCGGCCTAACGTCTCGGTGCAGAGAGTTTTTCAAAACAGATTTGAAATGTGGCTCCGGCCGTGACTAACGAGTGTTGCTAGTCCCCAACTAGCAAGTCTTTTGCCTTGTCTGCAGGGGATTACTCTTATCCATGGATCAGACGTGTGGGTCCTGAGAACTACCCAGAAGCCGTATACCACGAGAGATGCATATGCTGCCCTTGAACGAAGACATGAAACACCTGATCCGCATGGGCGACGGGTATGGAGCACCCGGGTACCGAACAAAGTGAAGATTTTTGCCTGGCTGTACTTCAAGGACAGGTTAAGCACGCGAGTAAACTTGTATGCCAAACATGTTGTCGACAACAAACAGTGTCAACGATGCAGCGGGTCCATCGAAGATAGGCATCACACATTCTTTGGCTGTTCAGTCGGTGCTGGTGTCTGGCAACGGCTCGGTTTGGACGACGTATCAACCCTGTCAGATGAAGAGGTCTGGAGCTTTGCGCCTCCTGCCGCGCTGGATGATCGGTTGTGGCCATTCATTTTTCTTACGATTCTCTGGAGACTCTGGGATGCAAGAAACGGCGACATCTTCCGAGGAGAACTCTGCGACAGTAGAATAATCGTGAATCATGTCTGTGATGATCTTGTAATATGGCGAAAGCGCCTGCGTCGAGAATTTGAAAACAGTCTGAATGACTGGCGTTCCTATCTCCTCAGTTGTGACTCTATAACTGCTTCTAGCTCGCTGGAGCTCTCTTAAGAAATGAAATTTAGGTGGGGAAGCCCCCCCCCCCCACCCCCCAGCGTTTGTTTAAAAAAATTCTGAGTGGCTACCCTGATGATCAGTCTGGTCAAGATGATGATAGTTTGTGACGTCCAA
Source organism: Saccharum hybrid cultivar R570 (assembly GCA_038087645.1). Taxonomy (NCBI): domain Eukaryota; kingdom Viridiplantae; phylum Streptophyta; class Magnoliopsida; order Poales; family Poaceae; genus Saccharum; species Saccharum hybrid cultivar. The sequence goes on along the minus strand of JAQSUU010000405.1, from coordinate 31,895,074 downwards.
CTCGTGTGCTTAGTTTTCATCGGCTCAAAGCCTCAAACGCAAATAGATGACTAGAGGCCGATAGATTGGGCTGGCAACAGCAGCAGCCCAAGTGAACGAGTCAGATTAGTTGATTAATATGTGCTAATGCTAACGGGTATTGGATCTTGTTTATTTTTACCTGTGTTGTGCAAATCTGATAGATTTGCATATTAAAAATCTGTCAGTTTTCTTGGCTGACGTGTCAGCTGTTCATTTGTCTAAAATTTAACAAATCTGTCAACAGTTATCTAGACAGTCCCACGAAGAGTTTTGCTATTTAGACGGTCCCTATCATGAAAATACATTTTACAATTAATCTAATAATATTTATTTGATATCATAAATATTGATAATTTTTTATCTATAATTTATCAAACTTAAGATACTATAAAATGTCACACTGTGCTAAAATTGCATGTTATCTTGGATGGAGGGAGTATCTTATTCCATACACATAGGCTGTTTTAAGCGCTGAAGCTGTTTTTTTTTGAGAAAACCGGGTTGCATTTCATTTATTCATAACATGGATTACACAAACACCCTTACAAAGACAACACTGATAAAGAAAATTACATCCAAGTCCTTGCAAAGGTCTCCTGGTCGTCACCGGAGCCACCACTCGAAACGCCACCCTCGGAAGAGAGAAACGCCGAGCTTGCAACTTGAAGCCGGTTCCCACCTCAACGAAGAAGCTTCCAAAGAAGCCATATATAGTTTTAATGCTGCAACGATTGGTACACCGAACTCGTTGATGTACACATGAAGCACTGAACGCCCGAGCAAACTATGATGGCCACCGGCCATATCATCGTCGAGAGATACGGGATCAGACACCACAAGCACTGCTGGCGATCCCAAATCACACGATGACGAAGCAACCCCAAAAGGGATAAACCAACCCGATTTCTCCATATAGGAGTAAGCATACCTCGCAGCACCATCTCCGGAAGACGCGCCATCACTGCCGCAGCCGCCGGAGATGTTGTGGAGGGACAAAATAACCGGAAGCCACAGCCGTGAGCCACCAGGATTGACAAAGCGCGTCGCCGGCATCGCCGCCTCGCCGAGATGACGCAACGGCAAACGACGCAGACTCTACACAGGAGCCGGCACAGCTGGACTCCACCTCCACGAACTCGTCGCCGGCACCGGAGAAGAGCTGTATTAGATCGTACACATGGGCTGGGCTTGGAACTTGGAAGCGGCCCATAGCAATCCTTGGATTCGGGCCGAGAACAGGTCGGACCAAAGTTTATTGCGGCTGCAAATATATATGTACGGCCCCAAACAGGTGGGAGCAGTGCACATCGCAACCGCTTGGGATCCAAAGACAGGTGGGACCAAAATTCCTCTAAAAAAAAATGGTGGGACCAAATTCTCATCGCGGTTGCATATATGGCCCAGTAGTGCTCTCGCAGATCGCGGCGACGTTAGGGTTTCCGATCCTCCACTGCGCCTGCGCCCATGGAGCTGGATCGGCGGCAGCGGCAGTGGCAGCGGCAGCGGCGCAGGGGCCGGAAGGAGGCGGTGGGGGCAGAGGACGCGAGGAGCATCCATGACGTCCCGGACGACCTGATCTTGCGGATGCTCCTCCGCCTCGACTCCCCGCTCTGGCTCATCCGCGCGGCGTGCGCTTCCAAGCGGTGGCGCCGCGTGGTTACCAACGGCGCCGACGAAGGGCGCGCCTTCCTCCGCCTCGCCAGTTCGCTCCACCCGCCCACCGTCGTCGGCCAGTACCACAACTATTTCGTACAAGTTACTGTCGATCCCGACAATCGGTTCGTGCCCTCCTCGTCGCCGGCAGCTGCTCCCATCGATGGCTGTCACTTTGCCGTCGGCCACTTACGTTTCAAGAACTCGTCTTGGCACGTCACCGACTGCTACGGTGGCCTCGTCCTTCTCCGCAGGATATTTCGGATGTCGTTTGTACCCTCGGTGCCGCCAAGCCTCATCGTCTACGACCCATTGACACACCACCACCGGAAGATCTACAGTCCGCCTCCGCCGCACAAGCAGCTCGACGGCGCCAACATTAGAGACGCCTTTCTGCTTGACGGCGTCGACGGCAACATCTCCATATCAAATTTCAGGGTGTTCTACCGTTGCTTCAAGAGTGTCGACGCTGACGCCGATCCTGATGCCTGTGTATTCTCAACAGCTAAAGGTGGGGACTGGCACTTCCTGAACGACGACCGATTTACCTATTGCTTTGGGTCCGTGGCTGGCCACGTCGACAGATCCCTGTACATGGGCATGTTCGCTGGTTTCGTCGCAGCCCTAGACAATACTAGCTTGGTGTTCTCCAAGGTCGCACTGCCCATCCGCCTGAACATGCTAAAAGTTCGCCAATGGTCAACATTCACCGTCGTCCATGGCGCCGGCCTGGGTCCTGCTTCGCCACTGAGGAGTGAGGACTAGCATCGTCCATGTGCGCGGTGAGGAGCTAGAATTGTTCCGACGGGTCAATGGCAGCGGCGAGTGGATGCTGGAGCACATCATCTCCAACTTGTCGGAGACGACCGCAACACGTGATCTCTTAGTCTCCCTGGAGAAGAAGGATATATATATGGCGAGGATGTGGATCATCATGAAGAAGAACGGTATAGCGTGGAGCACCATGGCGAGCGGTAACGCCGACGGCGCTGCGTTCGCTATCTTGTCAGCATGTCAACGTTCAGATCGTTCAGATATCTACGATGACAGGCGCTGGTTCTTCTCTATCGATGTAAATACGATGGAGCTGCATGTGTTGCCGGAGGTACCGTATTGTCCTAAGACGAGGTCGATCTCCACCTACACGCTTCCCTGGCCTCAGTTCTTGCGGGCCTGCCCCTAGCTATATATGCATGGCATTTGAACGAGCATCGGTTTATATTACTTATCCATCACACTATTTATATATCGCTTATTTATATATTACTTATCCATCACACTATTTGCAGGAGTCAGACATTTCCAGTCTCAGTGATTAATTATATAGTATTTGATTAATTTCATTGCATGGGCGAGCTTGTTTTGGTCTCAGTTACAAAAATCAAATCACTACCGGAAACCGGCTCTTTGCAGAGTGCCAAGTGGTTTACCGAGTGCAATTTTTCGGGCACTCGGCAAAGGAGCTCTTTACCGAGTGCAAAAAAATAACACTCGGCAAAAAAAACACTTGGCAAAGCCGCTTCTTTGCCGAGTGTCTATGCCAAGTGCCGGGAAAAACACTCGACAAAGACCTTCTTTGCCGAGTGTAAAAAAACACTCAGCAAAGAAGTACAAAATGACTTCAAATGAAAAGGTTTTCAACTACAAAGTTATAACACTTCTCAAGACCTACAAAGTTTATTTTGGTCATTTCTTCATATGACAAAGTGAAAGTAAATTTGTTCACAAATCTTACATATCTCTCTGGTAGTTTATGAAACTCCAAGAGAGATATATAAGATTTGTGAACAGTGTTAGAACCACCATATCGGATAAATAAATGACCAAACAACCAAAACAAACTTTGTAGATCTCGAAAAGTTATGAAACTTTGTAGTTGGCAACTTTTGATTTGAAGTCATCTTGTCATGCAAAACTGCGTTTGAATTTGAAAATTTTAAAATTTGAATTTTTCAAACGACCTTGGATGGAAAAACAACCAAAACAAACTTTATAGATCTCGAAAAGTTACGAAACTTTGTAGTTGGCAACTTTTTGATTTGAAATCATCTTGTCATGCAAAACTGCGTTTGAATTTGAAAAATTTTAAATTTGAATTTTTCAAATGACCTCGGATGGAAAAACAACCAAAATAAACTTTGTAGATCTCGAAAAGTTATGAAACTTTGTAGTTGGCAACTTTTTTATTTGAAATCATCTTGTTATGCAAAACTACGTTTGAATTTCTCAAATTTGAAATTCAAATTTTATAAACGACCTCGGATGAAAAAACTTGCTAAATGAAAAGTGTAGATCTCGAAAAGTTATGAAACTTTGTAGTTGATAACTTTTTTATTTGAATTCGTTTAGGGCCTGAAACAAGCATTTACACTCGGTTTAGTATAATATGTGGGGAACCGAAATGACTTATAGACACATGTGAGTGTGTAGTGCAGTGGTTAAATGAGGTACCGCGCGAGTGAGGTCGCGGGTTCAAATCCCTGCCAGCCGCGTATTTTGCGTGAAAAATACCACGACTTGCGACTTTACCGAATGCTGGCCGGTGGGGCCCTCCCCCAATTAAAAGAAATTTTTTTCATATTTTTTCAGGTTTTTTCATTTCAACCGCCTTTACCGAATGCCCGACAAAAAACACTCGGCAAAGACAGCTTTGCCGACGCTTTTTTACCGAGTGGGCTTTGCCGAGTGTTACCTTTACCAAGTATATTTAGAGCTTTGCCGAGTGCCGTGACGCTCGAAAAAGCCCCGGAGTCCGGTAGTGAATGCCAAGTCCAAAGTGTTGTTTATTGCTCTCATTTGTTGACGTCGACCTTTTTATGTAAAGAGAACACTAAATGATTGTGTTTCGAAGGCACTAGTAGAGTGCTCGTCAAGATACGGTCATGTCGAAGCTCGGGCGCATTAGAATTGATGCCCGATCGAGCACTTCAATTGTCGCATAGACTGACCAGTTGATTATTATAATTATAAAATAAAATAAAATATAAGGACCTGTTTGCTACAGCTCACAACAGCTTAATTTGCTGTTGCGAGCTGATTTTTTTTTTTTGCCAAACATCTATTTTCGTGAAGCTGTTTTTTCTTCTCCTCCCACAAGGAGATGGGAGGAGAGAGAGCTCCGAAAAGTAGCTTATTCTAGCTTCACGTGCCACTGAGGGGACCCACCATGCGTCATGTCCGATTTGCCCCAACAGCAGGCACGCACGGGCACATCTGGCTGGCCAGGGCGTGGCTTCCGCCACGTGGCCACATGAGCGCCACCGCGGGCGAGCGCAGCCATGGCCTGAACGGCTAGCACAGCCGCCGCCTCCCGCCACCACGAGCGGGCGCGGCCATGACCGAAAGTCCAGGTAGGCACGGCGCCCGCTGTGAGCATACGCGGCCATGGCTGGAAAGCCTGGCGGGCATGGCCCGCCTCGGTGCAGGCACCGCCGCGAGCGGGCGCGGCCATGGCCGGATGGCCGGGCGGGCACGACTGCGGCCGTGGGCGCGGCAGGCTTGGCCACGGCCACTCGGGATGGGGGCAGGCACGGGCGCCGCCACGGGCAGGCCTGGCCACAGTCAGTCAGGATGGGGACGCACTGGCTGTCGGGGTTTTGATGAAGAAAGCGAAGGCCGATTGGATAAGCTGGAAGAAGAAACAACAGAGGAGAGGGGGGAGGAAGGGTATCATCAAAACGGCTTTAACTTTACCGATAGAGCTGCTCATGAAGCTAAAACATAGAAAAAAAACTTACTTTATTGGTGAAGCTGAGCTGTGTCAAACGGTGTCTAATAATTTTAATGTATATATAATAATCTAGATTATACTATAATAAATAATCGGAATGTGACCACGATCGGACCTTAAGACAAGATTATCGCCTAACAGACGCTTGCTACTTGTTACACTGGCCGCACCTAGTGGCCTGAAGCTTGTCGACCTTTCCGAGACGACGATATGATGCTGTCTGTCCCAAGAGAAGATGGAACAGAGTTTAGCAGGCCAATAACCGGCGGTTTGTAGATTGCCACCGGCGCCCTCCGAGGGAGGCTCGGCAGCGGCGCCTCAAACCGAAGCACGCTGACGACCTGCCTGATGGACGGCCTAAGGTTGCGGTCGCCCTGCGTGCACCAGAGCCCGGCCACCAGCACGCTCTCCATTTCCCGGGCGTCGAACTCTCCATTCAGCCTTGGGTCGGCGGCGTCGAGGACCCTTCCCTGGCTGTGCAGCTCCGACACATGCCACGCCAGGTGGATCACGGCGTCATCAAGCACGACTGCGGGGCACCGGCCACACGCGATCTCAAGCAGGATGACCCTGAAGCTGTAGACGTCCGACGAGGCTGTGGCCCTGCCCGTGACCATGTACTCTGGATCCATGTAACCCAACGTGCCGGCGAGCACTGTGGTGTGCGACCCGCCATGATCGACGAACCTTGCGAGGCCGAAGTCGCCGAGCTTATACGGTGGTGGTGAATATTTTCTTATATTATTTGATGAGTTCTGTGCGGAACATGGTATTATTTATGAGAGGACACCTCCCTATTCGCCCGAATCATACGGGATTGCCGAGAGAAAAAACCGCATGCTGACTGACTTGGTGAACGCCATGTTAGACGCTGTTGTTTTATCTAAGGCATGGTGGGGGAAGCTTTATTGACTGCGAGTCATGTCCTAAATAGAATTCCAAACAGAAATAAAGAGACAACTCCATTGAGAATTGAGTTGGAAGGAAACCATCACTTTCATATTTGCGCACGTGGAAATGTTTAGCGAAAGTCACTATTCTAATTTCTAAGAAGCATAAGCTTAGACCGAAGACTGTGGATTGTGTCTTTCTAGGATATGCTCATCATAGTATTGCCTATAGATTTTTAGTAGTAAAATCTGAAGTTCCTGATATGCATGTGGATACAATTTTTGAATCTCATGATGCTACATTTTTTGAAAATATATTCTCAATGAAAGCTATGCGTAGGAATGCTGGATTTTTCTCTGAGATAGCTCCTGATTTTACTATACCTATTGAGTCTTCTGTTGAGTCTTTTGAGCAACCACCTGAAGAAGTTCTTGAAGAGAATGACAATGAAGTTCCTGCGAGGAACAAGAAACGAAGGATTGCAAAATCCTTTGGTGATGATTTCATTGTGTATCTTGTGGACGATACTCCTACTTTTATTACAGAGGCATATACATCTCCAGATACAGATGATTGGAAAGAAGCTGATTGTAGTGAGATGAACTCGATTCTTTCTAATGGAACTTAGGAGCTATCTAAGTTATCTTTTGGTTGTAAACCAATTGGATATAACTGGGAGTTCAAGAAAAAGCTTAGGTCTGATGGTACTATTGACAAGTATAAGGCTCGGCTTATGACTAAGGGTTATACCCAGAAGGAATGTAAGGATTTCTTTGATACTTATTCACCTATTGCTAGAATAACCACTATTCGAGTGTTACTTTCTCTGGCTGCCTCGTATGGTCTTCTCATTCATCGAATGAACGTGAAGACAGTTTTCTTTAATGGAAAGTTAAATGAGGAGATTTATATGGATCAGTCTGATGGGTTTGTAGTAAAAGGTGAAGAGCAGAAGGTGTGTAAGTTACTGAAGTCTTCATATAGCTTGAAACAAGCACCTAAACAATGGCATGAGAAGTTTGACACTACTTTAACTGGTGCGGGCTTTGCCGTTAATGAAGCTGATAGTTATGTGTATTATCGACATAGTGGGGGCCAATCTATTATATTATGTTTATATGTTGATGATATTCTAATCTTTGGAACAAATATTGATATTATTAATGAGATCAAGCCTTTTTTGTCAAAGAGTTTTGACATAAAAGATCTAGTATAAGTTGATGTAATTCTAAACATTAAGCTGATTAAGGAAGATAGTGGGATTACCTTGTCACAATCTCACTGTATTGAGAAGGTCTTGAGCCGGTTTGGCTTTATAGATAGCAAGCCTTCTCCAACACCTTATGATCCTAGTGTGACATTGAGAAAGAATAAGAAGATTGCTAGAAATCAGTTGAGATATTCTCAGATAATTGGTTCAATCATGTATCTAGCTAGCGCAACCAGACCAGATATCTCTTTTGCCGTGTGCAAGTTGAGTAGGTACATGTCCAACCCGAGTGATGATCAGGTCTTGTGTTATCTCAAGCGTACTATGAGTTTTGGGATTTACTATTCTGGGCACCTACTGTGCTAGAGGAACATAGTGATGCGAACTGAAATTCTGATATTGTCACACCCCAAAATTTCCGATTTTGGGTTGTGAATACAAAACATTAAATAAAATAAATGCTTTAAATATTTGTATAAAACTTGTCGAGGTCAATTTAAGTTTTTGCCGATTTAGATACAGAAAAGTGTGGTTTTCCAAATTTTCTAAATTAATTTGACGGGCTTTTGTTGATGTGGTGCTTGTCTGTTGCTTGTATTAGGTGCTTCTGCATGTGGTAAGTTTTAAAAACACGTTTAGACGTCATACAATCCTTTCTAGGAATTTTTCGAACCTTTCCGGAACCTTTTCCTATTTTTCCAAGAGCAAAATCTAATTTTTGGATGCTGTAAAATCCCTTCTCATGGGCTCCAAATAGTTTATTTGGATTCATCATCCCTCAATCTATGTCTAGAAGTTCTCTTTGAATTTTTAAAATTTTAGAAACATTTTTCGGTGACTTAAAAAGATTTCTGTTTTTTCTGGAATTGTTTTTGAACTTAAAATGATTTTCTAAAAATCCTGAAATTATAAAAATCACTCATTTTTTCCGCACCTCTAACCCTACCACTATATATACGCTGGTGTTCTCCTCTATGCGCTAGTTCCAGATCTAAAATCCTCTTCGCGAACCGCCACTTGTAGCTCGCTACATCTAGCGCCGAAGTTCGCACTAGTTAGGTTTCCAGCGAACTCTCCGGCGAGCGTTTCCGGCCACCTCGGACGTCTCTGGCGAAAACCACCATGACCATGAGGTTTGTCTCATCATTATCTATGCCGTAGTATCATTGTTTTCTCAAATCCAGCACAGTAGGACTGTTCCCCTTCGTCTTCGTTTTTCCGGTGAACTTTCCGGCGGCGAACCTCCATGGACGATCATGTTCTTCGTCGTCTCCGGCCATCCCACACCCCGTCCTCGACCGTGCCCTCTCTGTGCGCCACCCAGAACCTCCACCGCGGCCCCACGCTGCCGCCGACCTACGCCCCAGTCCCTGTCCCGCGAGCGGGGGCAGCAGTGCTGCTCGGGTACGGGCGCCGCCGCCATCACTGCCATGCGGGCCGTGCCAGCCACCGCCTGGCGCATGGGCGAGCGCGCGTGCGCGCTGTGCGCGGCTGCTGCCCAGCCCGGCCATCCCCTCCTTGCTGCCCTAGGTCGAGCCCGTCCCTACCAGCTCCCTTCATGGCCACGGAGACCACCAGTTCTGTACTATCTACTCAAGGAAGAAGACGAAGGTATTCACGAATTTGCCATTGGTTTCTAATCTCCGCTGTTTAATCATCCTAACTCCGATTAGGTTCGTTCAAGTTACGTTAGTTTTGTATTGTCATGCTCTATGCAATAGTACTAATGTTTTTTATGTCACATGTTTTCCCATATATAGTTAAATATTAAATTGATTAATATGCATATAGTTAGTTTTATAATTAAAAATGATCTAGGTTTGTCACGTTGGTCCTTTGCATTTAAGCATAAACTTAGCTAATACCAACTTGAATATGTTTTTAATTATAATTTGCTTAGCACAAGCACGATATATATCATAAACTCATTTTAGTGCTCACATGTTACATTGTTTTGCAAGTTAAAGTTTAACTGGCATAAATGATATCAAATTATGTATGAATAAAATATGATCTGCTCCAACACGCATCATGTATAAATTGAATAGATGTTCTCACATGTCCTTTTATTTTGAAAAGTTAAAGTTTACTTTGATTTAATGATACATGCATGTTTATATTTAAAATATGGTTAGTTTAACTTGACTTTTCTAAAATAAAAATGTGATTTGACTAATCTAAATTGGTAGTTTCTCATGATTTTATTTAACTAAAATGGCTTGTAGTTTTTTTCTTTTATAATATAAAACTCCCGATATTCGTATCTTTTTAACGATAGTTCTGTTATCGGCGTTTCTCGTGATCTCGTGACGGTAGCATTAGCTCTCTTTTAGTACGTTGTTTTATCTTATGTGGTGTATTATTCTTAGTTGCTTTTATTTGTTGTTTGTTTGTTTGCCTACGTGTGGTGCTTGCTACGAATAGAACGAGAACCGCTTGTGAGCACTGAAGATCAGAACGTGATGACCAGAAGCAAAGTATGAGGAATTTGAGCAAGCATGAAAGGCAAGTATAATATGAGGCTCCTTGTTATCTAATAACATTATTATCATCTTTTCATATGCATGTGTCTAATATGATAAAACATTAAGGACCTTACCTAGTATACTTTTGTTACCTTGTTCCTTGCTACCTACTGAGTTATGCATATGGGTAGTTCTTGCTAGTTGCTCTACTTTAATGATGACAGCTCCATAATATTGGCTAATGGCATATGCAATGATGTTTAAAATGTGCTTCTTAGCAATATGGAATCATAAGGCCTTTTCTGTCAGCAAAATCCGGGACTTACAGTGCAACCATGAGTGCTACATGGCTCTGGCTTTAGTTCAGTATGAGGACATTTTCTAGCTTGTTAGAGGTTACCCGAAAGGGCGCAAAAGGGGCTTGCCACGTTGGGTATAGGACTGCCCCTGTTCTTATGTGTATAGCCACGAAGGAATTGTGCCATATTGAAAGGGTGTTCCTACATCTGCCTGCCGAGGAATTCTAGCGGTCCTAACTTGTTAGACGAACCTTTGAAAGACTTCATAGTGAACCCTGCCGATCTTCCTTGGTAGTGGGTCAAGAGGCTGATCACCTCGAGCGAAAGGGTAAATCACGGCTCATGAGTAAAGATGTACAACCTCTGCAGAGTGTAAAACTGTTATAACAGCCGTGCTCACGGTCACGAGCGGCTTGGAAAACTCACAGAATTATGGGTTCTTATTGCACTATGATGTTGATGCTCATATTTAATCATTATTGTCATATTGTCATTGTTTATGATTATGTGGAAGTTGGAGCTTAAGCATAATTTGGCCACTCAGGTTCGGATGATAAAACTTGATCTATTAAAAGTGCTTACCGTAGTTCAGCCGTGTCAAACTTTTTGAGCCTTCATCCCCTCATATTATGCTTGTTAAGCGGTGGTTTGCTTACGCTTGCTTTACTTTTCATTATTTGAATAAAAATCCCGGATGGGTACCAGATGGTGGAGCTAGTGAGTTTTCTGAGAAGTGCTAAGCGTATGTACCCCCAGTCAAGCGTCCCTGTGGTGTTTGGAGGCTTCGCTTGAAGATTAGAATTTATGATTCCACTACTTGATGCAAGCTTTGTCCCTATGTAAGTGATAATATTATATTATTATTTATTAAGTAATAAAGCATTGTCTTTTGATACTATTGTAATTTGTCGTTATATGTGTGATTTGATTTCATGGGCACACATATGGTGTACATCTGATTTTGTTTTTAAAATCGGGTGTGACAGATATTCATCAAATCTACGCCACTAGTGGGTATGTTTTTACTCTTAGAGGTGGCGCAGTGTCATAGAGGTCTTGTAAACAGACTATTTTGACTAAATCAACCATGGAAGCAGAACTTACTACTTTAGATATAGCTTCTACAGAGGCAGAGTGACTGCGTGAGCTCTTGTCTGACTTGCCGATGGTTGAAAAACCGATACCGACTATTCTTATGAACTGTGATAACCAAACAGTGATCACTAAAGTGAATAGTGCTAAGGATAATGCAAAGTTAACAAGACACGTTAAAAGACATTTGAAGTCTGTCAGGAAGTTGAGAAACTCCAGAGTAATAATTGTGGCTTATATACAAACAGACAAAAATCTGGCAGATCCCTTTACAAAAGGGCTATCACGGAATGTGATAGAATCGCATCAAGTGAGATGGGTATGAGACCCATGTAAGTTTGCAGTAGCAGTAACCTAACCTTTTTGATCGGAGATCCCGTGACTAAGGATTTAGAAAAAATAAACTATTGATAAACTAAGGAGAGTATAATTATAACCCTCTCTATGTGAAGATGCAATACTCTCAAAGCGCTGAGACACTGTATGAGGTTGGCTAATGCGTTAATATGTTCTATCGGCTTTAACAAGCGAAGGTGCTGTCCCGCATAGCATTCTTGAAACAACATACGTATATGAGCCCGACTGTAAAACGTCACAGTCTATGAGATTTGGGTGATCTCTAATAAGCTCATGAAGAGACCAAGGAGTACGAGTATATGCTCCACCCACGGAGTAAGGCTACTGATAGCCAAGTACTAGTTTGGCTTTGAGTAAAGCTCATTCGCACAAAACTTACAATTCAAGGCGTAGTCCATTGTTCAAGTTGTGGAGCCGAAACGCTGGTATATTATACAGTAGCGAGAACAGGCAAATCCCTAAATGGGTATTTCAGATCTGGTGGGGGATTATTAAAATTTATATGGGCTTGGCCTAATACCCAATTGTGAAATTCCTAATAAATCTCAAAGGTCCATTCATGTAAGTAAGGGAGATGTGGGAACTCTTTAATACCACCTTACTTATTGAAATACAGATAGCCATACTTAAATATGAAAGTCATCTCCACTTCCTCAAGTTTAGTGAGTAGGAGAAAGAGAAGCCCACACACGCGCGCGCTCGCCTCGCCGAGGCAGGGCGGGGCGAGAGAGTCACTAGCTGATAGCCTATATGTGTTCTTGGTGAGTCTTCCATAGAAATCATTTGTAATTTTGTTTCTGAAGATTTTGCTACTTGTTTTTGTTTCCCTTCATGGTTCATGGACTCGCTATCTTTTGTAGATGTAGATGTTGAAGTATGACAGCTTACACGGCAACTGGAATCTCAGTGACATCAGCTTGAAGGATTTTTTCAAGACCTTGCTCTTTGGTGAGAGCCTGGTTTTTGTTTTTTTTTGTCTTAAGTCCTATTTCCTTAGCTGACAGGTAATATTTGCATTCAGTGGTCCAATTGAATTGATGTATCCATATTAATTTATAGTGAACTATGTAGTGTATGTTTGGTCTTTGGCTGATGTAATTTTTGTACACCAAAACTGTTTTGTTGCTTTGTTCAGCTAGTCATTAGATTATCATATTCATATGGATTGATTTACATTTGCATTTTATTGGATTTACATTTGTTTATTTATAATTTTACAGTGACCTCTATAGTGTAATTTTGTTTTTCTGGGTGTTGTAAGTTAGGTTTCAGATTAGTGTAAATTTTTTGATATCATCTTTTCTTCTTTTTTTGTTATGTTAATTTGCAGATTAATGTGAATCTGGACTGATTTGAGCAGTATTTGGCTTATGTTATTCAGTCCGTTAGATGTAGATCTTAAATTCATATGTTTTGGTTTGTTTGATCAGTTGATTTTTGCTCCTGGTAGGAATCGGTTGATTTTGGCCCATCTATCAACCGAATGATAGGATAGGCCAAATCAACCGAATGAGAGGTAGACAGATCCGTTTTGATAGTATGTCTCATGCATATAATGATAATACAACCATTTTATTTCTAAGAAAATCCGTGATTTCATGAGGCCCCGTCATCACCAGAACCCCAACAAGTCACTAAGTACAAACACTAAATTTCATTCGCAAGCTCCATCAGAAGCAACTTCAAACATACCATCCGCTCATCATGCTGCACGCTTGTTGTCTGGTCATCTCTAGCCCATGCCAATTTCCCTACCCCAACAAATGCAATGACGAGCATTCAGGCCTAAACTATCATCACCTGCCTCTTCCTCTCCACCACCAGCAATGATTCTACTCTTCCAGATACCGTTGAAGCACTAATGTTCTAAACAAGATAGGAGATTAGGTTTAGTCGCGTCTCTTCATTTTCCTCAGGATTCATATATTACATCTTGCATCGCTGTGTGGGCGTGTGTGGCCACTCTCACCCCTTCGGCCCAGCCATCCAAATCGACCTCTCATAGTTAGGGTACCTGCTCCGCTTCCGAGCTTTTTTTCCGCCAATGGCCGTTGGACTTTCCCTCGACGCCCATCGACTTCAGCATTGACATCACCAACGGGCTTGATTGCGGTTTCGTCGCTGGGGCATTGAGACAATGAGAATCCTATAATATAACCAGCGCTCGCAGCTGAGCCGCCCTCCGCGGTTGCTGCCTCGGCCTGGCGACTGCAAGGCCAAAACTCTCCATTGATCTCCACGGTAATGGTGCCATACCTGCACGCTTCGTAGCCATGGCGAGTAGGGTGCCTTACCCTGCCGCATGCACTGCTCGCTCCTGCTTCGTAGCCTAGGGGCGTAGCTAGGGGGTGGTCCGGGTGGGCCACGGACCACCCTAGAATTTGGGCAAATTATTATAGATATTTTAAGTAAACTTTAAACTTTATTATATTTTTAAAAATATTTGTAAGACTTGAACCAATGTATTTGTCTTACGTTTTAATAAAATGTGTATTTGTACGATGACACACTTAGATTTAGATCCTGTTTAGTGGAGCTTCTACCAGCTTTGGTTCTGGCTTCTTGAACTTTAGCAAGAGCCGTTTTTATTTCTGTCGACGAAATACGGTTGGCAGTCCACCGAAGGGTATGCCCATGATGGTAGATTATGTGGTAGACGTGATGTGAACTAGATGGTAACAGAGACACAAGACATAAGATTTATACAGACATAAAACCCTACGTCCTGTACTCTGTTGAATTATGTTGATTGTGTATGAGATTAGATGCCGACTAGGGGACCCCTGCCCCTGCTTATATACTCTGAAGGGACAGAGTTACAAGTAAAGTATTCTATTTGGTATTACAATATCTTTTTGTAGCCTTACGGTGCACGTCGATCAATGTCGTGCACCGCACGTCTTCATCTTGTGGGCTAGGCCACCTCTGATGGTGCGGACATGTCTTGTCCTGTAGGGGTATTGGGGGTCATACCACCACAGCTAGTCCCCGAGCGCCTTGCATCCGCTTGGCGATGCCGTCTTTATCAAGTCCGAGTAGTTTAACATGAAGCCGACCAGTTTAACTGGTGTTACAAATCCTGCTACTATTGTATGTTATGCTTGCTCGCTCATGGGTTACTGGGCAGGTCTCTTCCTGGAAACCGACAAAGAAAGTTTGATGGAAGGCGTGAACACAATGTTGGCGATCGCTGTGAAGCTAGTGGCCAAGAAGAAGAAGAAAGATCATCTTCCCCTGAAGGACGTCCCAGATGAAGATCAAGGCTGATGATGGCTATGAATCAAGATCGTTTGGCTGCAAGATTCTGGAAAACTGCAAGTTGTGTTCTCCTGCGAGCCGGCAGTTTGGTTAATCATGTCATTGACTCTTGTAGCCTGTGTTGGCTTCTCCCTTAGTTGTCTAAACTAGTCGTTTATTAGCTTTTCGTATCTCATGGAGGCGAGGTGTTTTTTGGGGCTTGGCCCAGCTTTTCTTTTCTGCTCTTATGCTTGCTTCTGTTAAAACTTTGAATATTGTATTTCCGTTGCAAGCAATGGGAATGGGGAAGGTTCCTCGCGTCAAAAAAAAAAGGAAAAAGTCTACTTCACCCCCCCCCACACACTATAGGGGTGGTCTACTTTACCCCCCAAACTATGAAACGGTCTAATTTATCCCCTGAACTTTGCAAAACCGGCCAAATCACCCCCTCGAGCGGATAAAATTTATAGCAAAACCACCGTCCAAAACCCACTCGAGGGGGTGATTTGGCCGGTTTTGCAAAGTTCAGGTGGTAAATTAGACCGTTTTATAGTTTGGGGGTAAAGTAGACCACCCCCATAGTTGGGGGGCGAAGAAGACTTTTTCCTCAAAAAAAATGAACGAGGCTGAGCGAGTTGAAGAACCGGTCCGCCTCGGCTCGGTCATCATCGTCGTTGAACAGCATCGACTTATCCGCATCAGCACTCGCCGGCGGCCAAGCGCCACCGCTCGCCGCGCCCTCGCTCGCCGTGCCGTGGCTCGCCGCGCCCTGCTCCGCCAGCCCCGTCGCGCCCTGCTCGGCCAGCCCCGACGCAGTCAGCCCTGCGCGGCCGGCGGCCGGCCCCGACCAAGGTTTTGGGATTCGTTTTGGAAAAAATCGGTCCCAACCGAAATGGACGAATTTCGGACTCAATTCGGTGAATTTTCGGAATGTGAAGCGTAAAATTCGTTTCAAACCTCACCGAAATGGACGAATTTCGCCGAAATTCGAACTATTTCGGTCGAATCCCAGAACCTTGGCCCCGGCACCAGCCGGGCTGCGGTGCTGTGGCACACCCGAGGTGGATCCGGCGCCAGCCGAGGTCGATTTGCTGGCGGGACCTCACCGGAGCCGCCCTCCTCCATACCCGGTAGCGTAGCGGCTAGAGTTTCCACCTGATCTCGCCACTTTTTCTTTCTTCTTTTGATTGAGACCGGTGCCCTTCCACGACACTGGCAAGACTATTTCGGTCTTTTTAGGCGCACCTCTAGAGCTGGTTCACGGATTCGACGGAATGGACAGAAGGGCCAAGGAACTAATCATATTTGGTTTTAAGGCTAAATAAGCAAGTTCGAGAGAAAAAAAAAGGCCAAGAATCTAAGCAGCATTTTTTTAGGGCCAAGAATCCGCCCATAGTGATTACTTTAGACACTAGTAGTGTGCCCGTGCTAACGCTACGGCGTGCTTCCTTGCATGGTATTCTCGTTTACATTCCTCTCTTCTCTTTGTTCATTTGTGATTATGTTATTGTTACATCTCCAAATGCCTCCCATTATTTTGTCCGGAGCCACACAGGACTACAAGTAGTAATTATTTGTGCGCGGAGACTAATCATCTCACAACGGAACTTTCGCTTATATTACAATGATAATGGATTTGATTGATTACATCTCTACTTTGTACCTCTCTATCATACACCCAAATTTTCTTTATTAAATCCATCCCCTCAACCACCCCGTAGCCATGCTAATCTAAGTCCACAAAATCTGTATACCAAAGTAATCCTACTTCGTACAAATGAATGGTCTAGATCTCTCCTCAAGCCTTTGGTGAGATAGAAACTGACAGGAACAACAATTCCAGTTAAGAAACACCACCACCAAATTGAGCTGTAAATAAACCTTCTGTAGAGTTCCTCACTGTGGTAGCTTGAATTGCTCGAGATAACATTCTATACAGTTCTTCATTGGGGTATCTTAAATTGCTTTCGAGATAGTCTTCGTGGCTATTATCTTGATCATGAATTGTTGCAAAAACTACATACACCCAATGGTCATGCCCTTACATATATGGCTGAGTTATTCTTTCATACTATCACAAATATATTAACTCTACGTACATTTTCACCCATTGTAACGCACGGGTATTTGTCTTGTAATTGTAGAAAATGTGGAACAGTTAGAATGGAACTTTTGCTTTAAATTTCATCAATAGCAGCTGCAGGCCTTCATGTCGTCCATCCAAGATGCTGCGTGAAGTCATTCACCTCATGGACCAACACCACTACAAAGCAGGCGTGGTAGTTGCAACCCCTTCTGAATGAACCATGAAAGTGAACCAGGCCATGTGGATTTTTCGCTTAGCAAATGGACTTCAAGAAAGAGAGTACCATATTTCTTTCACATTGCAATAAAAAAATCTGAAATCATGACTGAGGTAAGTTTGTAAGATAAAAAACTTGTATCATTGTAAGTTTGTAAGATAAAAAAAACTTGTATCATAATATCCTTGAGTCTGATCATTCAAATCAAATTAGTTTGCACAATAAACTTCATGGCCTCGTCCACTGAAACTGCAGAAAAGCGAGCACACACAAGTGTGAAGAGAGCACCGGCATCCAATATGATGATTATAATGATTAAAAACAGATACATATTTAATACCAATATGATGATTATAATGATTTCATTAGTGAACTCGCTAGGGGCTGCTTCTTGTCTTCTTTTTCCTGCAAGCACATCTGCACAAATTAAAAAGATTTATATGTTGGATCTCCAAAGCAAGCCATTACAAAATGGATATTATCATTCAAGCAAATCAAATACAGAAGGTGCAACTTGCCTGGCTACGTCAATTAAAGAAAACAAATATAGAAGAAAAATGCCAACTTGCCTACATCAATTCACGCTTGTGAACGCCAGACCTATGGTTTGCGCTATGGACGCTAATCGATTCATGCATGGTGGTGACACCAGATGCAGCACATACCTATTTACCTGAGAATCCTTGACAGGGTCGACTGTGCAGGGAGAGGCGAGGCAGAAGACGCCCAAGCACGCGGCACCCACGCGACAGCCCAGGCCCGCCGAGGCGCGAGTCCCATGCGGGTGCTCGCCCTGGCCCCTGTCCACGGTAGCCCGCCCGTGTCCGTGTGTGGGTCGCCGCGTCGGTGCTCACCCACGTGCCAACCAATTTGCCTTCGCCCGATGTCGATCCGCTTGAACAGCCGCCAGATCTACGCCGCACGCAGCGTACCGCCGTGGAGGCCGCCTTCGCGCGTGCCACAGTGGAGGTCGCCACCGTGCCTCCGATGCCGAGATGGAGAGAGCAGTCGCGATGGGAGGGCTGCGACCCATTACTGCATGGAGGGAGCAGCGGCGACGGGGTGGCCAGGTGGGGAAGCGCGGAGCGGTTGCGACGTGGAGGAGGGAGCGGCCGTCTTCGTATGGGATTTTAGAGGCGCAGCATACTCTTCAAAGGAAGGCACACCAATCATACATGCCTGATTGAATGTGATCTTATCTTAGCACAATCAAGGGGATCTGATTGAACCTTGCATGCAAGGTGTATGTGCGCAGATGAGGGCGACGTACTCTGTTTTATTAGGGAACACCAGATTATAGGAGAGGTGGGTGGAAGAAAAACCGGGGGGTGGGGGTTGCGCGATGGGATCGCGCTGTTGGTGCCCAAGGACGCGAGATGGCTGATGGCGTTGAAGCCTGATGGGGTGCGTTGTTTGTGCCCCTAGGATCGTGGTGAAGCCTCCTCGAATAGATTTGCAGCCTGTTCGCTTGAGCTTTCAGCCGTTTATTTTTAGCCAGCCAGCAGTGTTTTTCTCTCACATAAATCAGCTAACAGTACTTTCAGCCACTTATTTTTGGATTGTTGGTTTTCATGCGGGGGGTTCTAGGTTCACAATCTGGTGTAGACGTAGGAAATCTCATCTCTGCGGGGGATAAATTTCTAGGTGGATTGAGTGTAATTTTAATTGGTCCCTTGTAGTAGAAGAAAAAGAAAGAAGATGAGTGAGGAATAGAAGAGGCCCATGGTTCTTGGCCTCCTGTTGCCCCTTAGCGTTAGAGGAGGAGCAGAGGGACTCCATAGGTCAAGCTGATGATGTCAGGTGAAGCCGATGATGGGAGATCGGACTCCATGTCAGTTGGTAGTATTAAGAATGTTTCAAGATAAAGGGATTTCAAATTCACCCGGTCAAAATTCTTCGAGAACTATGAATCCACTTTTTTATTTTTTAGGGGATATCCACATTTTGATTATACCACCGTGAGCCTGCAGCATCTCAAGAAAATGGAAAAGAAAGGCTGCAATTGGCAGGCCCAAGTAGTAGCCTGCAGCATCTCGAGAAGTGAGAATGACAGTTAAAAAATAACAGAGGGAGTAAATGCTCAAAAAAAATAACGGAGGGAGTAGGAGCTTGTCATACGCGTGTAGCCTGTAGGATAGTCGGATCGAGGAAGCATCGTTGGCCCTGTTCATCTGGCTTATAATTCGTCTTATTCGGCTTGTTTTTTCAGCCAGAACAGTATTTTTCTCTTACAAAAAATCAGCCAACAGTGTTTTTCAGCCGCCGAACGGGGCCATTACCATGGCCATAGACTCATAGTTGTTAAAGGAGATGTGTTGGTGGCAACAATTTCAGACTAATTTTAGAAAGACTCTTGGAAATGCGCTTAGAGGACAAAGGGGTATTTGTTGTGCCAGCAAGAACGCTTATTTGATATTTTCTCTTGATTTTTTCCCACACACTTTTTTATTATGACCATTTATAAGCCGGCATTAATGGCAATACCCCTATAATTTTACTGCATCATTTGAGAATAAATTTCGTATGAAACAAGTTAGTTTACAAAAAAATCCACGTGACAGAAAGTCTGTAATAAACAACTACAACATTTTTTCCGTAAAGTTACACAACAGAAACAATATCCACATTGTATGACACATTTTTTTGTGTGTGTGTGTTGGGCTCCTTTGCTCTCTGGGCCGGTATGGCCCATTGCAAAGTTGCAAACCTTTTTCTTTTAGCTTTAGAATTGCATACCTTCGATTCGGTTGGGATCATACACGGACAGGTGAAGTCTGCATATTTGGCCACGAATCGCAGCGGCGTTAGGCCGGGCTTCCGATCCGATCCTCTCCTCCACGGCGCCCATGGAGCGGCGGTACAAGAACTGCGAACCGGTGGCGTCGGAAGAGCCGAGGTGTGTCATCCATGACGTCCCGGACGATCTGCTCAGGCTGATCCTCCTCCATCTTGACTCCCCGCTCTGGCTCGTGCGCGCGGCGTGCGCCTGCAAGCGGTGGCGCCGCGTCGTCGACGGCGGCGACGGCGGCCGCGCCTTCCTCCGCCTCGCCAGATCGCTCCACCCTCCCGTCGTCGTCGGCCACTACAACAACTATGTCGGTGGCGGTCACCGGTTCGTGCCGTCGTCGCCAACGCCCATCCGCCTTTCGTCCATTGACTTCTTCCCCCAGGAAATCGCTGGCAAGTCGCCTGCCCACCACGCCATCGATCGCTGGCAAGTCGCCGACTGCCACGGTGGCCTCGTCCTGCTCCGGGAGGGATCCGAAGGCGTCGTGTCAGACCTTGTCGTCTGCGACCCGTTGTCATGCCGATACCGGGATATCCACCATCCGCCGAACCAGACATCAATTGGCCCGCGCGTCTTTCTGCTCGACGGCGGCGGCGACGACGGAAACATCTCCCTATCAAATTTCAGGGTGTTGTACTGCTCCTACTACTACCCCGACGACGTTTTCAAAGTCTACTCCTTCTCCGTAACTGATGGCGCAGAGTGGCGTTTGGTGAGGCAGTCGTCGACGACAGCAGCATTAAACCACGACAAGCTCTTCTGTAGTTACATATCCATGGGGCGCGTCATTGGCCGGATCGACAGATCTCTCTACCTGGACTCGCCGGGCGGCAGCGTCAGAGTCCTTGACAATGCCAATGCCAGGTTGGAGCTCTCCGAGGTCGATCTGCCCACCCGTGTGAGAAAGTCAGGTTTAGACTACACGGCGTTCGCCGTCGTCCATGGCACCAGCCCTGAACCCACCGCCTCGCCGGCAACGGCGTACATCGTCCACGTGTGCGGCGAGGACCTGGAGGTGTTCCGCCAGATCCCCAGCAGCGGCGAGTGGGTGCTCGAGCACAGCATCCCCCGGCTGTCAGAGGCCACACGTGGACTGCAAGGCCACCCGGAGCCCTCTCGGTGGAGGGCGGTGGACGTCATCGCCGCCGGCACTAGACTGGCCGCGTTGAGAGTATACTTATCATGTGGGAGTTGGCTCTTCTCCCTCGACGTGGACACGATACAGCTGCAGGTGGTGCCTGAGCATGATGTGGCCGCCTATCCCTCTCGTGCCATGGACCCGAAAGTCTACACGCTGCCATGGCCTCACTTCTTGACTGCCCTAGCTAGCTAAGGCATATATATCCTAAATTTACAGGCTTATGTACAACATTGATTTACTTATCTATGAATGGCACTGCATACATATGTTTGATATAAGTTTCTATATGCAGGAAGAATCCACAATTTATGGTCTAAATCCTATCATTTGAATAATTTAACTGCATGGGCGAACTTGTTTGGTCTCAGGTACAAAATCCAATGCCAACCAAGTGTTGAGTTGCATTTGTCAAAAAAAACGTGTTGTGTTGCATTTTTGTTTATTAAGTTATGATGCCAACTTTTTTATTTTATAGATTGATAATTTTGACAAAAGTACCATCCAATAACCATAAATTTATAATCATATAAACATATAATACAAAACAAATAAATGGTCAAAGTATAATCTGAGAGATGTGTCATGTTAGACTACGCCTTATAAACTCGACCGGACATGTAGTTTATAGGAAATAGTATAAACATTTAGCATAAGTTTACATTAAAGATATGCATTTAAATATTAATTTAACGATATTTATTATTATTGTAGTATTTTTATAATTTTGATCAAACTTGAGATCCATGTTTCTGGTATTGCTTAATTATGATCAAAGGCACCACATACAAAATAATAAGTACACAAATTTATTTTGTAGATGTTTTTATTATAATTATAACTAACAAAAATGGCTGTGCATCCCAACGGGACTTGGGATGTACAATTTGATGACTTGCGGCTCAAAAATTCAACGATCATGTCATGCATTTCTGCATCTTGGAACTAGACTTTGTGTAGTGCCTCAACACACGCTGTTCTAACACATTGGACATGAGAGGCGCTCAAAGATTAATGATTATGTTATGTGTCTCAATTGATCTTGAGATTGTATTACCTAGACTAGATGTAAAGTCAGACAAAAAATAGAAAAAAAAATAGCTTGCAGCTGGTGCCTCAATTGATCATGATTAATGCATGCACAGTGAAAAACAAAAGCTCCTATATATCTGCTCATCAAACCTCTTCAAACACAGCTAACAAGAATTCATTTTTTTTCTTAAATTTGCAAGATGGCGAAAAATTGATCTCGAAATCAGTAAACCACTCAAAAGATCAAACAAATAGGGTGAGGATTCTCAATATGTACCTAAACTTGAACGCTGATGTTGTAGGAGAATGAGTGGATCCATTCATTGGTACACGAGAGGCTCCTAGCCCAATCAAATATGACGAAAAAGGAGAATCTTTTGAATCTATATATACAATTTGAGATGGGAACAAGTAGATAGGACTCACCTGGACCGGGAGTGTCAGGTGCATCAGTTGGGCTGCCTCTCGTATGGGCCACGGCCCAGTCGCCTCGCAACAAGCTCTAGCAGGCGCTACAAGAGGAAGGAAGGAAGGAAGGGGGCATTCGGCATGAATCAAATTATCAATATCAGAATATCTGTTCCTCCTAGTGGTTACTATTCATCTTCCTTCTTAGGATTTTCTGTACCCGGTTCTCTGCTACTTGTATCGAGTTGTTGTGAGCAATCCAGTTGAGGATTGCTAACATAGGGCCGTGGCCCATACGAGAGGCAGCCCAACTGATGCACCTGACATTCCCCTCCCCTTGAAAGGCGGCTTGCCCCCAAGCCGCTTCCACTAGCTTGGAAATATATTTGAGACCATGATTCGAAACCCGGAACAGCAGGAACTTGGACTTGTTGTCAGCTTCATAGTAGCAGGAGGACGGCCATTGCATCAGCCACAGAATAGCACCAGCATGACTGAGATGTAGAAGCACAGGTGGCGGCAAAGGGAGCTTCAATAGCATATCATAAGGATAATCTCCTACTTTCATTGCATCAAAACTAACACAAATGATAGTACGTGCATATATTGGACTAGCAACTCCACCAACCAATAGCTTACCATCACTGGAACCAAGCAGCTGGTGCTTCTTTTTAACTGGCCAGATGCTGCTCAACAGGAGGGAAGCAAACTGTGTGAGCCCACCACGCTTCAGCTGTACAGAATATGGTGGGAGCACAAATGCAGGGAGCAGCCAAATGACCTGGAACCAGAAAAGCCCTGCAACAGTACACTGTGAATTGCAGAAAAGCAACTGGACATGATCTGCCACTAGCCATCGGGCATCCAACTTGGAAGTCATCGAACCAGTAACCATCATGGACAGAGATGTAGTCCAGAACACAGGAGTTGTATAACTGGTGAAAAATGGCTTGAGTTGGGCTTCATCGCCATTGATCTCAGAGAGCAAAGATGGTGACCATGGGGCTTGGAACATTGGCCACATCCATTTCAACTTAGCTTGGAGGCTTCAGATAGAAACAAGGTGGATGATCGAAACAATCCCAAGTTCTCCTGAATGAGCACATGGAGATTCCACTCTGTTAGCACTGTCATGTGTTTCCAACTATGCATAGTTCTGAAATATTGATGAGCTGGGGGTGGCCATGGAGGCTTCCTGGGCAAAGTGTAACTCATCCAAATAGCAAGCTCAAGAACGACTGTGGTGAAAGAAGGCCACGGAAATGGACGTATATCATCACTGCCACACTCAAACTCAACTTGCATGTGTGGCGGTGGCCAAGGGGGCTTCGACCATATGACATCCGACTTAGCGTCAAGAAGATTAGCAACCAGTCTGTGCATACCTTGCTCACTGAACACTTGAACTTGAGAGGGTGGTGGCCACGGTCGCTTGCCAGAGCTGTTGTCGACCTCGGCGGACACCCAAGTTGAAGTAGAACTGCTCAGTGCTGTGGTCAGAATGGACATGAAGCCGCTGCAGCGATACATGGAACACATGGTGGGCACGTAACCAGCAGTGTTGGGGATGGTGGAGAGAGCGCGGAGGGAGTCACCGCGAAGGACGGAGTCGGCGGCGGGCTGGCAGAGGTCCCAGTCGCACGCCCACATGAAGCCGTGGCGCCGCTCACCGTGTTGATGGTCCGCCCGAGCACTGGGCGGTGCTGCAGCAGGACTTCGGCGAGGGAGGCGACAGCTCTGGCGACGCAGACGGCGGCGTTGGCCATAAGCAGGAGCCCCGGGACGGCCGTGGAGTTCGCGCTGGCCGCCGTGGAGAAGCTGCGCGCGTAGCCCTCCACGTCGACGGCGTGCGCGCCGCCTGCTCCAAGCACGACGGGCGCGTGCTCGCGGGAGGAGATGACGACGTAGACGCGGCCGCTGGCGCCCAGCCCCTCGATGCCCACGGGGACCTGCGAGATCGGGACGCGCACGCGCTGCATCCCCGTCACGGACGCGGAGGAAGGCACGGACGCTGGCGTGTTGTAGGTGGCGAGCTGCTTGGCGAAGTCGAGGAATAAGGAGAAGGTCGCGGAGGGCGCGTCACTGGCGGCGAGGTCGAGGATGGGGATCTCGACACGTTGGAGCGTGCCGCCGCGGAGGAAGCGGTTGCGGTCGAAGCGCTCGGTGAGGCGCCTTGGGTGGAGGGCGTCGCCGACTTCGGGGTCCGGGCGGAACTAGCAGCTGCGGATGCGATGTCCGTGCCGTCGCGGACGCCGCTCGCACGAAGCGAAGCGCCATGGGGGGCGCCATACGTGACGCCGGAGCGGCCGCCTCCCCCGGGCGGTCTTCGTGCGCTGAGCGCGCATGCGCAGGCGAATGACGATCCCCGGGGTGGCGCGTCCGCCTCCGGGATGCGTAGCCGCACGGATCTCGGACTTGGGGCAGGGGTCGACCGGGTCGTCGGCGTAGGCGAGGAGCGCAGGGGGTTCGGAGACGGAGAGCTCGGGCCAGAACTTGGACGCGTTGCGGTGGTGGAGGATAGGGCGGAAGGAGGCGCGGCCGCTGGCGGTACCGGAGAGCTCGGAGTCGAAGACGGCGTCGGGCGTGGGCGCGAAGAGGGAGACGTGGAGGCGGGGTGACCTGACGAGCGCCACCTCGAGGGTCACGATGTTGGCGTCCTGCGGCTTCTCCTCGAGCTCGATCTCCCTGATGGCAGCGGAAACGGCGGAGGAAGCACAGGATGTGAGGCAGGCGGACTCAGCGTCGGTGGAGGTGTACTCTGGCCACAGCGTCGGGCGCGGGGACGGGCTCATAGGCAAAGGCCGGGATCTCATCGAAGAGACCGCCCCAGTTGTCGGCCACGACGAGCTGCGTCGCGCCGGACTGCTCGATGCCGCCGACGCGGGGCTCGACGACGGCGCCCCGCCGCTCCAGCCTAGCCAGCGTCCGCGAGAAGCGCTGCTCCATCTGAGCGTCGAGCTCGTCCAGCTTCCTGAGGATCTCACCGAAAGCAAGCTCGACGGACGAATCCACGGTGGACTACGAAAATCGACGGCTCTGGTACTGGATGTCCGCAACTCTCAACTGGATTGCTCACAACTACTCGATACAAGTAGCAGAGAACAGGGTACAGAAAATTGTAAGAAGGAAGATAGAACTGGAGCTGGTTGCGAGGCGACTGGGTCGGGGCCCATACGAGAGGCAGCCCAACTGATGCACACCTGATAGGGAGGGGCAGCTAAATTGGGGCTATGGGCGGCTGCCACCAGCCCACCACCGCTTAGATAGGACGGCCGCCAGGTTTATTCTATCATCGGTCGAGGTTCACTGTCGTCCATGGTGGAGCCAGCGGCCTTGGTCCCACTTCACCGGCGAGGACGACCACCAGCTGTTGTTGGAATATAATCGGTCCGGCTAACACTGAGATTAATTTCGAGCATTAATTAAAAGATAAGTTTTTGGTCTATCCATTTCTATCATTAATTCCAACTAAATAAGCACAGCCGTGATCGGCGGCAGCCCTTAGAATTCTAAGGGTTGGGCGCCCTGGCCCACAACTCTATTATAAATAAGATATGCCCCCTGGCGTCACACTGGTTTAATGCATATGACTTTTCACATAACCGATCAATTAGGCGCCGGAGGGTTTTAGGAAGACCGTCTACCCACGTTCGTCTAGGTATTGCAAGATCTACCGCGTTCTTCACCGACTAGGAGCATCAAGCCCCAATCCGGTGAAGACTAAGATCTTCTTCATCTACATCAAGTACACGAGCACAGATGACATCTTCCGACTCTGGTTATATCTAATGTTAGTTTTCGCATTAAGATGAGTTAGTGATTATATCTAGTCTAAGATAAAGATTCTATTAATCTAAATTCTAATTCAACACTAGCATCGCCCACACGTGTGCGGTGTGGAGCTAGAGCTGTTCCGCCGGGTCCATGGCAGCGGCGAGTGGGTGCTGGAGCACAGCATCGCCAACTTGTCGGAGGCGACACGGGGCATCTCAGCCTCCCTGGACAAGTGCATGCTTCTGGAAAGGAGGACCATGGTGGATGCTATCGCCGACGACGGCGCTGGGTTGGCCATCTTGTCAGCACTTTCATGCAGTGGCGATGACAGGAGATGGTTCTCTCTTTCGACGTACAGATGATGGAGATACGGGTATTGCCAGAGGAGCCCTATCGTCATGAGACGACGGCCGGGACTTTCAACTACACGCTGTCATGGCCTCACTTCTTGCGGACTGCCCTTAGCTTTGACATTTAACTTGAACAAGCATCAATTTACTTATCTATCACATTTTATTTAGATGTTTCTATATATATAGTTATACACTCCCTCCGTTTTAAATTACATGTCGTATTAGTTTTGTCTTAATTATAATTAAATCAAACATTTCTATTATCACTACACCACAACACTAATATAGTGTCACATGTATGTCGTTATAAATATAATTATACCGTTGAACCATGTGTCGGTATAGCTGCCCTACGGACCAAGTGTCGGTGAATAGACTTTTTGTGATGAACTATCGGTCGGCATAGAGTGATAAAGAAGGCAGACCATCGGTCCTTATAGGGTCAGGTCTCTTTGCGTGTGCTGGAAAGAAAAAAAAAGCCTGAAATAAGTTAAGGCCCAAATACTCGTTCTCCCCAAACCCTAGCCGTTGTTGCCCACACCAAATCCGGTAGGGGTGTGTTGTCACCGCTCGAAGGAGAGGGAGCGGGCGCCGTGCTCAGGGGAGAGAGGCAGGGGCGCCACACTCGGGATTGGGAGAGCCTGAGAGGAAAACCCTAACTACTGGTTTTATATAAGTCCGATTTGGGCTTTAGCTGGGCCTCGGCCACGATTAACAAAGGTTGGCCTCATAAGATGTCGGCCTCCGTAAATCAATTTGTCTCCATAAATTGATTTTAGAAGACGGGCAAAATCTGACCATCTACGTAAATAAAACGTCTGCCTCCATAATTCAATTTTGCGAGACGGGCAATTATGACTGCCTCCATAAATAAAATGATTGCCACCGAAAATCCTTGGGTATTTAATGAGATGGTCGCATTTTATGACTGCCTGCATTAATGTTTGGACATTATCTCACAAAATTATTTTTGTAGTTGTGTATCCAATCTATCCCTATAATAATAAAAAAGCAAAAATTTCAGGCGTCCAGCCCATTCTATTTCGGCCAGCCCATTTTATTGTCTGGTCCAACTGTTCGGTTTTCAGCCCACTCATTCACGTCAACCTCCTCCACACGACGCTAATTGGCTTGTTTAGTTCTCAAAATTTTACAAAATTTTTTAAGATTCCCCGTCACATCGAATCTTTGGACGCATGCATGAAACATTAAATATAGATAAAAAATAAAACTAATTACACAGTTTAGACGAAATTCATGAGACGAATCTTTTAAGTCTAATTATACTATGATTGGACACTAATTGTCAAATAACAACGAAAGTGCTACAGTACCATTTCTCAAAAAAATTCGTGAACTAAACAGAGAAAAAAAACGTCGTCTCTTTCCTCATCTCCCTGGGTCGCCGCTGCCCCGTGTCTCGCGCTGCCGCTCCTCCCGTCAAAGTGCAGTGCCGCCGCTCCTCCGTGCCGCTGCCCCTCCAGTCCGCGCAGTGCCACTGCTCCTCAGCGCCGCCGGTCCGGCGAGCGACGTCTTTGTCTCCTTCTCCCAGTCCGGCGGGCGGCTAGGGTTTCGGCCGGCGACGGCGCCACCCGGCGCAGGCTCCCTCGCTGGCCGCGCCTCTCTCTCCCCCTCCACTCTGGCCGTCCTTAGCAAACATGGTTTGTTATTGCTGGAGCCACCTCACACCGATTGTGGCTTCACCACAGCAACGTCGATGATGGGGAGGTGGCCTGCCTGGCGCCAACGCAGGTGGTAGGAAGTCCGAGATTACTCTGAGAGACCATGGCTACCTGCACGAGATCATCGCTTCAGTGTCGGAATCGGAAGCGAAAGCAACTCGTACTGTATTAGAGATTTAGAGTTGTCCCTGATGTGTCCGATACAAATTCCTCGTTTTCCCTATGATTAATAGCTGGAGGATTTCTGTAACATGAAGACACATAAATCTTTGTTGAAATTTCTCGCTGGCGCTCCTTGTCTAGTTGGATACGAACCGACAAGGGGATGCAAATCGTGATCTCGCCAGATTCTTACTGGCAGGGCCTGGTTTGGTTGTTGCTACTGTTAGGCAAGATTTGATGGTCATGCTATTTTCCTTTTTTTTAATCTGTGTCAGCATAGTATCATTTCCTCTTCTCCCTACGGTTGCATATAAGAATCTCACAAAGTGTACCGCTGCTATCAATTTCAGTGAAGAACAAATCGGTTGGTCTGTGCATATCTAACTTCCGATCTAACGACTAGATAATTTCATTAATATATCGATTTTAATTTAGCTTGTGGATCATAAGCTGGAAGTCCATAACTTAAAGTTCATATTGTGACTAACAACACAATTTTGTGTTAAACAATCTTCTTTTAGCAGGTGGGTCTATGGGTGGAAAATGCAAATCTATTGGACTTAACACCAAGGACAGCTACCGCGGAAGGTTAAAAATTTGTTGCATTTGCTGTTCAAGAACTGCTATCGACCTATTGTGGGAGGTGTTTTCAAGATCACCGCAAATTTCATTGCTTTTGCTGTTTGCTATTCCAACAGGCACCTCTTTGCTATCATGTACCTATTCAGGTCATTGTCGTAAACTTATCTACAAATTACTTGTCATTATTGCAAAACTAGCAGCTTTGTCCTGGTCTCCCGGATGGCACGTAGTAGATGGTTATTTTGCACTGAACTTTCTATGAATCGGCATCAACATTTGGAATTGTGTTGCACATGGTTACAGATAGGTATTACTTGAACAGTCTTTCAACTCTGGATATGCAGGGCCAATACATTCTGCTGTCCGAATTAATTTCACAACTCATGTTGCTTCTCTTCAAGGTCACAGTTGCTTTTATATGAGACCTTTTCTCTCAATTACAGGTAATGAAGACATGAGAACTGAAGAACGCCCTATCAGCAATATTCCATGATGAAATTGTTACCTCTGCTTTAGCCTTGTAGCATGAAGCTTGAATGGAGCCAACTAATTCCTGCCTCACTGTTTCTCTTCAAGGTCACAGTTGCTTTTATATTTTTTGAAACTCACAGTTGCTTTTATATGAGACCTTTTCTCTCAATTACAGGTAATGAAGGCATGAGAACTGAAGAACACCCAATCAGCAATATTCCATGATGAAATTGTTACCTCTGCTTTAGCCTTGTAGCATGAAGCTTGAATGGAGCCAACTAATTCTTGCCTCACTGGTCCAGTGTTTTTTTCTCGCTTCTAGATTTTAGATGATTATTTTTACTATCCTATAATCATGCATTCTAGGATGGATGCATGAAAAGATTCAGAAGATGGCATGCTATTCTGATGCGCGGAGATGCAAAAGCAATCGTTGGTGGTGTGGCCTATGTTGAGAGCATAGCAGGTAGAAAAACGGACATATACATATAATTGACTAGCTTTATACTGTTATATAAGGAAACATTGTACAAATAAGTTTTTGTTACTCGTTGCAACGCACGGGTATATTACCTAGTGATACTAATATGTATCATGAAGGGCAGGCCTGGTGCAGTAGTGAGAGTTGTCTCACTAAGTCACCAGGTCGTGGGTTCGAAGCAGCCTCTCCGCAGACTGGGTCTGTCCTTACTAATATGTATCATAAATATTAATGTTTAATATTTGTGCCGGTGAGAACGATTATTTTCCATTTTCTATTGATTTTATACCCACCCCTTTGTATTGTGACCATATGTATGCCACGGCTTTAATGGCAATACCCTTCTAATTATACTGCATCATTTGAGAACAAATTTCGAATTATGAAACAAGTTAGTTTACTAGTACTCCTATGTTTTAGATAAACAAAAATCCACGTGAATGAAAGTCTGTAATAAACAACTACAACATTTTTTTTCCGTTTCGTAAATAAAGTTACAAGACAGAAACAATATCCGGCCACTTTTTTTTTTTGTATGACACATGTTGGGCTGCTCTGCTGTGTGGGCCGGTATGGCCCATTGCAAAATTGCAATCCTATGATTCGGTTGGGATCATACAAGGACAGGTGAAATCTGCATATTTGGCCACGGATCGCAGCGGCGTTAGGCCGGGCTTCCGATCCGATCCTCTCCTCCACGGCGCCCATGGAGCGGCGGTGCAAGAACTGCGAACCGGTGGCGTCGGAAGAGCCGAGGTGTGTCGTCCATGACGTCCCGGACGATCTGCTCAGGCTGATCTTCCTCCGCCTCGACTCCCCGCTCTGGCTCGTGCGCGCGGCGTGCGCCTGCAAGCGGTGGCGCCGCGTCGTCGACGGCGGCGACGAAGGCCGCGACTTCCTCCGCCTCGCCAGATCACTCCACCCTCCCGTCGTCGTCGGCCGCTACCACAACAATTATCTCGGTGGCGGTCACCGGTTCGTGCCCTCGTCTCCTACGCCCATCCGCCTGTCCCTCAACTTCCTCTCCCGGGAATTCGTACAGCGCAACCGCCACCCCACCATCATCGATCACTGGCATGTCGCCGACTCCCATGGTGGCCTCCTCCTCCTCCTCGAGGGATCCAACCACGTGTCAGATCTTGTCGTCTGCGACCCATTGTCACGCCGATACCTGGATATCCACCATCCGCCGGACCAGACATCGTGCCCACCAATGGACAGATACTTGCCACGCGTCTTTCTGCTCGACAGCGGCGACGACGACGGCAACATCTCCATATCAAATTTCAGGGTGTTGTACTGCTCCGACTACTCCGACCACCATGACAGTCTCCACAGCTTACGTCTTCTCCACAGCTTACGTCTTCTCCACAGCTGACGGCGGAGGCTGGCGTTTGGTGAGGCAGTCGAAGTCGACGGCAGCATACGACGACGACCTCTTCCTTACTTACATGGGGCAAGTCATTGGCCGGATCGACAGATCTCTCTACCTGGCCTCGCTGGCCGGCAGCGTCAATGTCATTGACAATGCCGGCACGTTGGAGTTCTCCGAGGTCTATCTGCCCATTCGCGTGAAGAAGTCAAGATTCGACTTCGACTACTCGACTTTCGCCGTCGTCCATGGTGACAGCCCTTCCATCGTCCACGTGCGCGGCGAGGACCTGGAGTTGTTCCGCCGGATCCCTAAAAGCGGCGAGTGGGTGCTCGAGCACAGCATCCCCGGGTTGTCAGAGGCCACACGTGGGCTACCAGGCTACCCGGAGCACTCCCGGTGGATGGCGGTGGACGTCATCGCCGGCGGCACTAGATTGGCCGTGTTGAATGTATCCTTAGCACGTGGCAAGAGGAGCTGGAATTGGCTCTTCTCCCTCGACGTGGACACGATGCAGCTACAGGTCGTGCCAGATATGGCCACCTATCTCTCTCCTGATACGAAACCGATAATCTACACGCTGCCATGGCCTCAGTTCTTGACTCCCCTACCTAGCTAGCTAGGGCAATGCCAAATTTACATGCCTACGTACAACATTGATTTACTTATCTATGATTGGCACCACATATATATGTTTGATATGTTTCAAGATGCTGGAATCCACAGTTTTAGTTTAAATCTCTCTATCATTTGAATGACTTGTCTGCATGGGTGAATTTGTTTGGTCTCAGTTTACAAAATCCAATGCCAACTAAGTGTTGTGTTGCATTTTGTTTATTGAGTTAATCGTGATGTCGACTTGTTGTGTAATGGACTGATAAATTTGACATGATGATGTGCACAGGGGTTTTTTTACCGACCGGACGGGTCAAACCGCCGGCCTCCGGTTCCGGTTTACCAGTCCGGTTTACCGGTAACCGGTCAGTAACCGGTCGAATTGGAATTTGAATTCAAACTCGCCTTCGGTTCGGTTGGCGGCCGGTTTACCAGGCGGTTTGAGCGGTAACCGCTACAAACCGTTTAGATTTTTTTTTGCATGAATAAAAAGAATTTTTGGTACTTCTTTTGCACAAATTAATGTAAAAAGACCACACAATGTGGTAATAAATAGCATAAGTCACTAAAGCAACAATATATAGTCGCATACAAATACATATTCGCTTACACAAACAAATAGTCGCATGGTCAACTACGCAGGATGTATGGGAAGACCCCTTGTTGGCACGACATTTCATATTCGGCGGTGGACATAAGAGAGATACCTTGCTGTCTAATTACCCCCTCTACGGTCGTAATTACCTCCTCTCTGTTGCACCCTCTGCTCGTAGTCATATTCTGCTCTCGACTGGTTTAGTGCTTCCTTCATCTGAGCCTCATATTCATCATCACCGAGGGGATGGTTTTCCTCCGCTGTAGCTTTTTCTCGTGCCAACCTTTGTCGAGCCCGGTCAACAGTCGTCTTCTTAGCTCTGTCAAGATCTCGCTGAAAGTACGCACGCACATCTGGTGACACACGGTCGCAATGCAAGGTGTCCACCCCGTGCCCAGCCAAATGCTGTTTAAATCTAGTGCGACCACCGCCTGCTTTCGTCACATGACAATAATTGCATCTCCATCCAGGAGCAAGATTTTCACCATGCTCCCATACAACGTCTCTGTTTCTGCCTGACATTGTCTACCTGCATAAACGGACAACACAAAGTCACACCTAAATAAAATGTATCTACATAATATATACCTAAAATATACATCCTACCACAAATCCTACCTCTAATCCTAAATCTAAAAAAACATCCTAAAGTAAATCCTACCTAAAACCTAACCAAAAACCTATCCTAAATCCTAACACAAATCCTACCTAAATCCAAGATCTTTCCTAAATCCTAACACATAAACCATACCTAAATCCTAAAGCTAATACTACTCTAAAGAAAAAACAAAAAAAAACTTACCTGGCGGTCGCCCGGCGAACCGCGCGGTAAACCGCTTTTCCCGGGCGGTTAGCCGCGGATCCGGGCCGGCTAACCGACGGCGCGGCGGGCGCGCGGTAAACCGCCCGGACCGCGCGGTAAGCCGGCGATCCAGGGCGGTCGCGCGGCGGCGGCGGGCGGACGGAGCGGGTGGGGGGCGGACGGGAGCGGATAAGGTTCTGGGCGCGTTGACCCCCCCCCCCCCCCCCCCGCAGCTCCCGGCGCGTTTTGTGCCCGTGGCGGCCTAATGGGCCTTAACGGGCCGGGACCGGGATTTTTTTTCTTTTTTCAAACTTCTATACATATAAATAAATACTAAACGAACTCGAATTTGAAAAAATTTTACACCATTGGCTTCTATAAATCATGAACTATTTTTAGGAATTTTTTCAGCATTTTTTTCAAATTTTAAATTTGAATTTGGGGAATACCTAACCGGACCGGAACCGGTCCGGCCCGGTTAGCCCGGTAACCGCGGTAAACCGTGGTTTACCAACCTGGATTTTTAACCCTGGATGTGCATGCCCTGTTGTACTGTACACGTGAATGGAGACCCATTTCAAAGAACACACTCATTAAGTTTATTTAGTGGCAAAAGAAAGTTTATTTAGTGGCAAGAGGGACAAATCTGATCAAATTGTCTCATGCTTCCTTCCGTCCTACAGCAGTGTAATCTTAGATGTGGACTAGTAGGTCAGTATTTTTTTTTAAGTTTTATTGCTTCCTCCGATCCCATTTATAAGGCGCACACATATCAAGATTGGCCAAAAATTTCTAACTATTATAATACAAACTTGATACATTTAGATTTGTAAACAAATGTACCATCCAATAACCATAGGTTATAATCATAAAAATATAATATGAAATAAATGAGTGATCAAAGTATAATTTGAGATAGATATTGTGTCATGTTAGACTACACCTTATAAACTAGAGAAAATAGTATAAACATTCTGTGTAAGTTTACATTAAAAATATATTTGATTATTAATTTAACGATGTTTATTATCATATAATAGCAATTTTCTATAGTTTTGATCAAACTTGAGATCACTATACCACAGGTCCACAGTCCATATTTGGTGTCTCCTTAGGTAGTGTTTGGTTGCTGGTATTTGCTGTAACAAGATGGAATAGACCTCTTTGTCAGGCTGTTCAGAGTCGCACTGAGACAGGGACGTCCTAGCTCGGAATATGCTGAGCACATAGACTCCCGTCCCTCCAAATTGAGGGACGAGGTCATCCCCGATTGAGGCCGTCAGCATCGACAACTAGGTGGGGAGGAGTCGTGAGACGTGCAAGGGAGTGGGCGGCGGATGCACGTGGGCTTGGCAGCGTCGTAGCGGATGCGCCTGAGGGCGGCCTGCGGCGGTGCCTGGAACGGCCGGCAGCGGCAGCGCCTAGAGCGGGCGACGGACGCGCACGGGGCGGGCAAAGCCGTAGCAGACGCGCCTAGGGCGCGGCCATCGGAGGCACACCT
The DNA here is from genome assembly GCA_038087645.1 of Saccharum hybrid cultivar R570. NCBI lineage: Eukaryota > Viridiplantae > Streptophyta > Magnoliopsida > Poales > Poaceae > Saccharum > Saccharum hybrid cultivar. The sequence goes on along the minus strand of JAQSUU010000405.1, from coordinate 31,860,060 downwards.
AGGGGCGGGCAACGGATGCGCCTGCGGCCTCTGCTCCATCCGTAGGTTGAAGAAGAAGGGTGAAAATGGATTAGGGAAGTTTTCTAGGGTTTTAGATACAAATCATGTGACTCATATGAATAGTGATGTAAATCCTTAGAACCCTAGGGTCCCTGGTGAAAAATGGTTTTCCATTATTCTATTATCTTTTTCTTTTATGCAGAAAATAGGATGACATTTCTAAAATGCAAAGTAATTAGTAGAAACATTCTAAAACAACAAACCTAGTTTTGTTGAACTCTTTATGAGTAGGTCTATGCAATAGATACATAATTTGGCATGTGATACATATCTACAGTAGCTAACGGTGTTAAATCCACCCTCCATCACATTCCTATTTATCCCTTCAACCAAACACAAAATGGGTCAATCCCGTCCCTCGTCAACCAAACAGAAAATAGAGTCGTCCCGTCCCCGTCCCATCCTAGAAAACAAAGACGGAACCATCCCACTCCACCTTGATTCCCAACCAAACGCTACCTTATATATTGATACAAGTCATTTTAACGACCTACAGTCGGTCGTTATAGATCTATATTGATCAACCCTATGCATCGCTGATGTTGGCATTGCTACAAATCTTCAGCGACCGACCACTTATACCGACTGACAGTCAGACACTATAAATGGTGGGATCACAACTTATTTGAAAGAGCAACTGTATGATTGATTTAGTAAATAACAATAAGATTTTGCCACATCTGGTGTGTTTCGACAAATAATAAGAATGGAGACATAGTCACCAAGGGCCATCTGGCTGCAAACCTCGTCTCCTCGGGTGAAGAAAATGTTACTATAGAGTACTATGTCCTTTTTAAGTGTCGCTATTGTATTTACGCTTGTCAATTTTTTTTAGTTTGATTAGGTTTGTAAAAAATATTAGCAATATTTGTACCTTTAAATAATTTTATTATGAAAATAGATTTAATGATCTATCTAATGATACTAATTAGTAATTATGTCCCCTAAATATCAATATTTAATTATTTTTCTTTTGCATATATTTGATGGGTATGTTTGACTTATCAAGAAGTTAGAACAACAGTTAACAAGTAACGAAGAGAATAGGAGCTCGAGCAATGAGCAGCATGTAGCCTGTAGGATACTCGAATCGAGGACATTACCACGGTCATAGACTAATACTAGCTGTTAAAGGAGACATGTGTTATGGCAACAATTTCGAGTAGATGCGGTTAGAGGACAGAGGGAGTACTTGTGCGTGAATCTTCCGGTCCGACCAGGGTGGCAGGAAGTCACCCGGCGACCACCCCCAATCCTGTGCAAGCGTGGCCCACGAGCGACTTCGGCCCACGCGCGACTGCAGCAGCTTCCGAGCGAACGACCATCTCCTGATACCCACGTGCGCGAACCTTCCGAGCGCACCAGTAAAGTTTTTGAAACACAGTAACATTTTCGTTTGTTTTTTTTAATTAGTGTCCAATCATGGGTTAAATAGGTTCGAAAAATCCGTCTTATGATTTACAACCAAACTATATAATTAGTTATTTTTTTACCTATATTTAATGCTCCATGCATACGTCCAAAGATTCGATGTGACGGGAAATCTTGTAAAATTTTTGAAAGTCTGAAGGAACTAAACAGGGCCTAAATATTTTTTCATCTCTCTTATTCTTTTCATTAATTTCTTATATCTTTTTGCTTTTCTTTTTTTATTATTCTTTTACTTTATTTCTTGCTTCTTTTTTTGTTTTCTCTATTACATAGTTTTTATTTTTAAAATTCCTATATTTTCATGAGATAGATATGATGTTCGTATTGTATACATGTAATTTTCTATGATATGCTTTCAGATGTTTACATAATATGAGATGTGCCATGATTATCGATGAGTATTCACATAGCATTTGTGAGATGTTCTGTGATATATTTAAGGTTGTTCAGGTAATATTTATGCGATGTTCTTTCTTATTTTCCTCTATTACATGTTTTTTATATTTTCTAACTTTTGTTTTTCTACATGTTTAGTTGTGATGTTCAGTAGTATAAATGTGATGTTCTCTGATGTAATTTGTGATGTTCACGTAATATCCATGTGGTGTGTTCTATAATTTATTTTGTGATTTTCACATAGTATATATGTGTGATGTTCTAAGATGTATTATAATTTGTTTCCCTTATTTTCCTCTTATTTTTATTCATGTCTTTTTTGTTCCAATATTTTTTTATTTTATTTTGTTTTATCTATTACATAGATTTTTTATACATGATATATCGCATGGTATATTTTTTGTCTAGAACATTATTCATTTGTGTAACACCTGGTTTTAAGAACAAAACCAGATACATGTTTTGTCCTTAAAACCAGGTGTTACAAAGTGGTATCAAAGTAATGCTGACTGTAGGAAAGTCTAGTTAGAAATTGTCCATCTTAAGGTTTTGAAATTACTATATAAAATCCTTATTCTATAAACCTTGATATTTTCTTCTCTACTATATATCTACCCTTGATATTCATCTCCTCCTTGATGCTTGTTTTAAGCCTTTGTTCTCATCTATACTCATTGCCTTGATATGCTTTTAGAACCATCTCTTACCACCTTCTTGGGTCATCAGAAGAGGAGCATTAGGATCTTTGCCCTTAATATGATTAGAACGGTAGTAATCACGAGTTGAGTCAATGTGTGAAGTGTGAGCCTTTAGTGTTTAGTTGGTTTGTCATTATGTTTGTGCTTGGTTTGGATCTTTTGTAATGATTGTAATGATTTTGTGGATTATTCCATAATTTCATTTAGTTTATAGGCCTAAGACATAAGGATTAAGGAAATAAGTAGTTGGGTTTTGTTTATCTTCTGTTTTCCCTATCCTGTCTTTTCGGAGCAGCCTGTCCTCTTCGGTTTATATCTATGCTCTTGGGTGACAAAAAAAAATTCATGAAAAAATTCTGGACAATAGTAGACTTCAATATATTTCTCTGGCCACAAGAACCACCCTTATAGCTGTTTTGGGTTGGGAGTTATGAAATTCACAAGACGATGTATCTGTGCTGTCAGAAACCTGGGACAGTTTCGGACGTGCACTGTTTTCGACCAAATTAAATGTAGAATCTGGAAAAGTGTTCTATACCAAAGTTGTAGAGAATTTGATAAGCTTTCCAGCGGTATAGGCTACAACGTCATTTCATTAACAGATCATGAGTTACATCTGTTTTACTGTGCTGCCATTTTTCATCTCGCAAGTACATTCAGGTTACTTGTTTATACCTTTGCACACGAGTTTCTTTGGGATGTCAGAATGCCTTTATGCTAGTTAAATCATCTAGAAGGAGGTCCAAGCTACCCTTTTGTGTCCCCTAGTTGACCTTTCTTAAGGGGGTAGCCAAGTTGAAGGGTTTGCAAGATGAAGTTTGTAGCATTTTAGTGCTTCATTTGGAATAACCGGTTATCTCTCTATGATTGGGCTTTCTCTTGTCTCTCGTATTACCAATCCTATCTTATCATCTCTTGAAGCTATAGTTAAGAATGCTATGAACGACTGAATCCTAATGCATACATGTTGAAACAGATGGTTGCTACCAGGAGAAGTGCTTCGCATGATGACCGAAGGAATGCTACCAATTCTAATCCACCGCCACCTAATCCTCCAATTATAGAGCAAGCTTTGATGACGCAGACTCAACTATTATAGACTATTGTTCAAATTGCACTAGACAACCAGCATCAAGCAGCCCCTATTGACAAGCGTGGTGAATTTATGAAGGGACACCCACCGACGTTCTCCCATACAAGTGATCCAATAGAAGCGGATGACTGGCTTAGAGCTATGGAGAGACAACTTAACATAGCCCAGTGTAATGATCATCAGAAGGGTGCTTTATGCTTTCAGTCAACTACAAGGAACTGCCCAAGACTTGTGAGAGTCATTTGAGTATGGGCGTCCCAACAATGCTCCTACTATTACCTGGCAGGAATTCAAGGAGAATTTCAGATCTTACCACATTCCTGTAGGATTGATAGAGCTTAAGCAAGAGGAGTTCCGCAGCTTGAAGCAAGGATCCATGTCAGTGTGTGAGTATTGTGACATGTTCACTCAGCTGTCACGCTATGCTCTAGAAGAAGTGGATAATGATGCTAAGAAACAAAGACGCTTTTTGAAAGGACTGAATGATGGACTCCAACTACAGTTGATGACTGTTGTGTATCCTAACTTCAAAACATTGGTGGATAGGGCCATTGTGATTGAGAACAAGCATCGGCAACCAGAATATCAGTTACACCCTATGAATCTGCCTAGGAGTACAGATCAAGATCAGTATCAGCAACCCAATGATGAAGTGCAGCATTTCAGCTCCCAAGAGCAATGTCTGTCACCTCCTACTAGCACCTTGATGAAGACCAATACTCCTAATAGTGAGGAAGGTTATGATTGTGCTGACCTTGAACATTATGAGAATGACTGTTTTGAGAAGTTTGCTGAGAGTAATGAAAGCCAGAATCAACAGCAACAGGAGCTAGAACAGAATGTCCATAAGGAGCAAGTGCAAAGAAATAAGTTGAAGTGAAACTACATTCAAGGTAGGTTGAACATTGTGGATACGATTGCTACTCATGGAGCTAAGGAGGTTGTGTTGGGCTTCATTCCAGTAAACTCAGTCCCTGCCATGGTTTTGTTTGACCCTAGTGCTTCACATTCATTCATCTCTAGGGAATATGTAGAAGATCATAAGATAACTATGCTTCCAATGAGGAAATGTAACACCCTAAAATTTGCTCCTTTTGAAATAGAGCTAAAATGATTTAATTATGTATTTTTGTGTTCATGAAAGCATAGGAAAATAATTTTTTTTATTAAATTAAAATTTATTATAGGGCTTAGCAACATTGATGGTGCATTCGTGTTGGTGCATATAATTTATTGAAGTGAGTGGTTTTGGTCAAAACTTCAAAAAGATTTGAATTGCTTTGAAAACAAGTTTGAAATAGCTTTGAAATAAAAGAAAATGGAAAATCCTCTCTTCTCTCTTTTAGCCCGAAGGCCTACTCTCCTCCGCTGGCCTGCTCTCTCTCCTTTTTCCCTCCTAAACCGCAAGCCCAGCGCCCTCTGCAAAGCCCAGCTATCCCTTCCTAATCCCGCAGCCCACCTCAGCTTGACAAAGGCCGAAGCCCAGCAGCGAGCCGAGGCCCGCGCGGCATCTCCCTCTCTCCCTTTGTTTCTCCTACTGACGAGGCGACCCCATGTGTCAGTGTCGTCTCCTACCTCCATCGTTTGCGAGCCGGACTCTGTTCGAGGAAAAATCCCATCTCCGAACCCGATTTTCGCGGGATTTTCTACGTGATCCGCACGCCTAGCGCCCTATAAAGCCCTGAGGATCTCCAGCTGTGTCTGTTTCGCATGCTGCTGAGCTACGCATTGAGGTTATGAAGCTGTCTACGCCCCTATCTCTTTCCCTTTTGCTCTTTATTTCACACGCGTCGCCGCCGAACCTTCACAAGAGACACCGTCCACCCCGTTGAGCCCCACGACGCCGCCGAGCCTTCATCGTCCACACAGAGCCCCTTGGTGAGTCCGCATCCATCCTCTCTTTCTCCCCGTGCTATTCCCATCGCGAACCGAGACTTGAAATGCCGTTTGGCAAGGCTCCGGTGAGCTCTAGTTTGCCAGCCATGGTGCTACCACCTCCCCACACCGGTGCCGGCTGCTCCAGCGGCGCCGTGCCTGACCCTCGAGCCACAGCCGAGACGAGCATGCCAACCCCTGCATCCCGCCTCCCGGCGCGCACGCACGCGCACGAGCGAGCCGAGCCAGTAGAGCAGCCATGCGTGCCTAGTTTTGCTCTTGCTAGCTTGATGACATCATCATCACATCACACGCACATTATGGCTGTTTTCTTTTAGAAAAACAAATCTAGAAATACTATAGAAATACACCACCTATACTTAGCAATCGATCTCCACGGTTTCTTCGTTTTAATTCCTTTTTGGCTCAGTTTAAGTTGTGTTAGATGTGTGTCGACACACTCTATGCACTAGTGCTAATGTTTTTCATGTCACGTGTTTATGATTTTATTAATTTAATTGCTAAATTGGTTAACATTTATATAATCAAATTTATAATTAAAAGTCATATAGGTTTTATACCTTAGTAATTTATACATCAAATATTAGTGTGATTAGTTGCTTACTTACATGTGTTTCTAAATTCTAAGTTGCTTAGTAAACACGTTGTATATGAGATAAACCCGAGCAGTTGCTTTCATAGACACCTTTTTCTTTTTGCAAAGATAGAGTTTAATTTGATTGAATTATGTGACATTCTTTATAAATAAACTATGAATAGTTTTACCGGGCTTTTGAATTAAATTATATTTTGAGTGGTCTGGTCTAAATAACTTTTCACGTGGTTTTGCTCAATTAAAATAAATCAAGCATATAGGCTTTTCTTTAATATAATATAAAAGTCTCGATAGTCGTTTCTTTCGAACCGTAGCTCCAATTATCGTGAATGTCGCGCCTGTGTGTTCGTAGCAGCGTGTAGGACATCTTTAAAAAAATTTCACTTGTTGTTTCATATGTTTGGTGTATTGTTCTAATTTAGTTCTACTGTTTGCTTCGTGTATGATTGCATGGATGTTTGTGTGGTGTTCTCTGATCATGTCCAGTCGGTGAGCTTTGCGTTGGTGATCAAGAAGAAAGAAGTTCTTTGAAGGCTAGGACCAGTTGGATCTAAATTTTTAAGGCAAGTATAGCATGAGATAATCCTTGTTACATATTCACTCTAATGTCACTTAATTCATATGCACGTGTCTACCTTGATTCCTATAAGAATATCCTAGCTTTGGTACCTTGTACCTTGACACCGTAGGATTATGTATTGGGTAGTACTTTGCTAGTGCTCAATTAAATAACCATGACCTGTAACTTAACTAATGGTATATGCAATAAACGTGTAAAAGATGTTTTTTAGTAACATGGCTCAAGAGGGCTAGAGCATTGGGCTGTTTTTATGGTGCTCTAGATTCCTCTCCCTAAGGACTTATCTGTAAGTGGATTCCCCCGAGACTTACAGTACAACCATGAGTGCTATGGTTCTGGCTTTAGTTAAGTATGAGGACCTTTCCTAGCTCGTAGTAGCTTACTGAAAGGCGCAAGAGGGGCTCCAATCTGTGTATTCTCGGCCTGCCAAGAGGGTGCACTTTGGTTTTTGTGTATTTTTGTAAGTCACCCCTTGGAGGGGAGTTCATGCTTATTGATGAGGAAACCTAGCGGGCTACACTTGTTAGACGAACCTTTGAAAGACTTTATAGTGATCCCTGCCTGCTCACCTTGGGAGTGTTTTGGGAGTAATTAACCTGGGCATATGGGTATCATGGCTCATGAGTAAAGATGTACAACCTATGTAAAGTGTTAAAAACTGGTATATCAGCCGCGCTCACGGACACGAGCGGTCTGGGCTCCTTACTGAATAGATGATGAACACTAATGGTACTAATGATACAGATGATCACTTATGATTATTGTTTTTTGCTATATATTAATCTTGTTTACATGACCATGTGGTTATTTGGGGCTTATGCTAAACTTGTTGCTACTCAATTGCTAAAATTATGACTCACTAAAAGCTAATCGCAGTTAAATCAGTGTCAGCCTTTTGAGCCTTATGAACCCCATGTTATATTGCTGAGTACAACATGTACTTACGCTTGCTTTACTTTTCTATACTTCGGGAAAATCCCGAATAAGTACCAGATTGCTAGTCTGGAGGAGTTAGGCTTGTGATCAACCAGTCAGTTGTCCCTATGGATCTGGAGCCTTCGCTTGAAGATCATAGTGTCTTTCTGCTGTCTACTATTTAAGGTTGTATTCTTTGTATTAATATGTTATATTATAAGCATTGTCTATTAATATTACCTCTATTTATAGCTATACGTGATATTTGACTTCCTGGGCTCACATATGGTGTGTATCTGGTTTTGTCCTTAAAATCAGGTATTACAATGTGAAGGTGGAGTATTTTTTTTACTTAAATAACTGGTCTGATATCTTATAATACTTAAAACATTTCAATACTAGGATAAACTATCTATATGGTCTAGTAGTGGGGAGTAGGTGAATTAAGTCACAGGTGCAGTGTTGGAACTCCTTTTCATGCTAGTTTCGCTCTTCTTTTCTTCTGTCTTTTTCTTCTCCATGGAAATCACGCGGGAGTGGGCGGAATCATGTGGGAGCAGGAGGAAGGGAGGCGCAGAAGCACGGGAGAAGTTTCCCGCGGGGAGGGAGCGACCAAGCGAGGTAGAGGTGGGACCTAGTCGGCACGCTACACTGAAGGGCCAACAAGACAACTAATTTGGCCCAATTTGCTAAAGCGCGCGGGACGGTTATTTTCTATTTTCTCTTAAATTTATTTTTGCGATCGTGCCTAGGCACGTTTTTCATTAAGCAGAAGTAGAATTTTGTTACAGCAATAACCGGCTACGATAATCAAAGTTACCAAAACCGTTACCAACTAGGCTCGCACGTGATTGTAATTGCACACTAAATTGCTTGGCGACATAACGACGACATTAGGCAATAATTGAGTGATAGGAGAAGACGATGGCACTGGAGTCTAAGCCTCCACAGTGTCCAGCTCAGTCATATCAAGATCCATGGCCGCCGGGTCGAACTCGCCCCAGAAGAGAATCTGCAAGGCCTACTGCTTGCTTGCCGACATCGGACCTTGGAAAGCGGCCTTGAACCTACATTCGATCTCCGAGTCGACGGTGGCAGCGTCGACATCCGACCCGAGCTTCCTCATGAGTATGATCTGCACCTGCCTGGTGGAGTTCGCCGCGCGAGGCCTGGCAGCAATGCACCCACTGCGTCTCAACGTGTGGATGGAGACCGGCGTCCTGGAGCAGCGTAATTTTGGGCCATCATGGATGACTGGTGTCTGCAGCGGCAGGCAGGTCATGGCCTCCGGTTCTTCTTGGACCGGTACGGCGCTACTTGCAGCTGGCATGGTTGAGCCCATGCCTCTGGGCGTGACCACGCGCGCGACTGTTGGTATTTCTAACATCACTTCGCACTAAGTTGTCATCCCTAGCATGATATTAAAAACACTGGTAAAATAATCTACACTTGACTCTCTAAAAATATTAAAAAGAATATATCCGCAAGCGCACAGATAATTCATCCATTGTAGCATTTCACCCAGTGATATCCCGAGTATCGTTATTTATTTTTAGCCAAAAGTAAAAGCTTTCAATTTCACAGGGTTAAAAGATGCTATGGCTTAGAACTACAAATGTGCAGACATATGATAAACCAACCAATCTAATACTTTAGCAGGGCTAAGTCAAGATAATAATAATAATAATAAAATAAATAGAATATAATAATAATGGTATTCCATAGATAGAAAGTAGAGACTCGATAAATGTAATCCGACATAATCAAGAAATTCAATTAAGCTAAAAGACTCCTAAGTTACTCCTAAATAATAGTCTATAATTCACATCAAGACACATACTCTCATCTATAATAATGACTAGTTAGAAAGAACAATCACAGAAGCATCATCTAAAGAGGACTTTTTAAGCATAACCATGCCTCCTCCATCGCGACCGCGCTCTACTTTGCCTATGTACGAAAGGTGGATTGCATAAGGACTCAACAGGCCTGTCACATCTGTGATCTACCACACGTTCCCACACATTAGGAAGCATTCGTAGGTAAATATAATATCTAAGCACCACGCTTACATAAAATCTACCACTAATCCACTCGAGTATTGAACTAGGCGCTTTATGAACATATGAAAGTCATCATTACTAATCAGAACTATATCAAATATGCAACTAGAGCAAAGTAAAGATATATTACACAGAAATATATTGAAATAGAACAATGTCATAAAGGTACAAGGTATCATACCAATCTAGATGAACAAATCCGGAATCCTGGACTTCTATGCCCAACTCTACTCGAACTCAACTCGACGCGCCCGGACTTGAAGAACTTGAGAACTAGAGCTCTCTCTCTAATCTCTGGAAATCCTAATTTCTAGACTAATCTTGACTAATGAATACCCGTCCCCTCAGGGGGAGTCTGGCTCTTTATTTATACCCCGGTGGGAGAAGCGACGTCCGTTGGATCAAACCGACTTCACATAGGGCTAAGATGCATCTTTGGAGGCGGTGTGGTAATACTCTAGAAGCTTGTGGAATATGGTGGAAGGGGGAGGCCGGGCGGCCAGGGGTGTGGCCGCCCAGCCCCACCTGGCGGTCTCTGGCTATCCCGCTCGGTCTAGTGTCTTCTAGTGTCTTCTACACCCTTCTAGTGTATGTTTTGCCGCGGATAATTCTTGTAATTATTGATACATTAATCCTCTTTTTACTATTTTCTAGAATAAACCCTATAAATTTATAAATCACAAAAACTCGTGAAAATTGTCAGATAAAACCTCTAATTTTCTATTTAGTGACCAATTGCATGCTTTAACTTGACGGGTTGTGATGGACGTTAACTACCGTCAACAGCGACGTCATCCACGGGCAGCATGGAGACAGGCTCAATGGTCTCTAACCCGTGGGCCGGGGCCTGCGACCACACATCGACGGCCGGCTGTGGTTGCACGATCGCTGTTAGCATGTTGTCTTGATCAATCCCGAAAGATGAACAGTTGGGCGGGAAGAGGGCCCACGAGACCGGAGGCACGACTGACAACCGAGCAGCAAGCTCCACCTCCAGCTCCATCGGGTCTGGCCCGGGCTCAACATGGCATGGGCAGTGAGGCACGACAAGCTCGATCTCATCGGCAGCTACGGGGGCATGGCCGTCAGCGGCAGCGTCATCGAACCAGCGACGGCGGGACAGCATGGATGGACCCCGGTTAGCGCGATCTAGCCAGCCACTGACGCTGGCCACGCCCTCCAATACATGGTACACCGAGGAAAGGTGCGCCTGAACTTCTGCCGACGAGATGGCTGGCTGGTTCCCACCAGCGAGAGAGACGATAACGAGGGAGAGGTCCGCTTCAACAGCGACGAGCTCTGCGCTCCTTGAGATGACGAAGACCTCAACCTTGGGATGACTATCGGTGTCACCCAGGGATGATGATGGCAATAGCATGAAGTCGTGGTGTTGCAGCGGCGACGTTGGCGGCGTGGCTAATTGCTACACACGAGGAGGCGACGATGGAGGTGGTTCCCGGTGTGGCCCAGCGCAGCGTCCCGACGACATGCTGGGTCGCCTTGGGCCCGTGAGGTGACGCAGCGTTAAGGCACGCCGACCGTGCCTGGCCCTAGAGGACGAGGACCTGCGCGGTGGTGAACGACCTCGCCTGCAAGTCCTGGCTCGATGGCCGGTGCCCCGGCAATGGAGACAACGGGATGGGAAGCGGCACTGAGCGGCGAGGTGACCATGCGCCAGGCAGTTGAAGCAATGGCCCACTAACTCCGGCGGGACAGGGCACTAGCGTATGAGGCTCGTTCTCCCTTGACGATGCAAGCGTCGACGCCACTCGACGACGTGGAACCCGTCAGCGTCGACGTTGGGCCCTTGGCGAGGCACATGCACGGCCGGAGAGTGAGGTCATGGACGCTGACGAGAAGTGTCAGACACCGACGCCCTGTGCCATGGGCCTAGGCGCTAGTGCACAGAGACACGTTCAGCCCGCGTCAGACGGCGCCAGGACCGCCTGCGACCCTGGCGCTTGCTCCGCCCAGCCCCCTTGGTGCTTCTGCCATGACCGCGCGACCCCATGGCGGCGCCGTCGGCGCCCTGAACGATGACAGAGCGCAGCTGAACCTGGCCAGGCAAAGGCGAAGTTGGACGCGGCTGCCGGCACGCGACTTCGAGGTAGGTGGGATCCCGGTTCTCCACCAGCAGCGTGGTCGGATCCCGCAGCCTGCGGCGACGCCGTGGTGCCTTGGCTATGCTAGTAGCATGCGCCGACCCGGCAGCCGCGTCATGTGCCTCCTCGACGGGGGAGGCTAAGAGGGCCCGCCAAGCAGCCGCCGAGTACGTGCCGGCAGAGAGGGAGAGCTCGTCATCGAAATCATCAGAGTCTGCCCATCGTGTACCCTTTGATCTGCCGGCGGAGCAGGGGAAAAATGGAGCGGCGTCAGGGCAGAGGGAGGAAGAGGAGCACTCAACGTCGGTGGGGTTGAGGGAGACGTCGAAGGCAGCGGCCACTCCATCGCGACGGCCGCGGAAACGCCCGCACTGGGGCCACCCGAGTTGGATCCGGCCACAACGGGTGCTCCGCCGTCGGCGGGGGCGGCGCCCGGCCGGCAGCCGAGCAGCGGCGGCGGCGCTTCAGTGAGGGGGCATCCTGCAGCGTCGACGGATGTAGGGGCGAGTGGATCATATACCCACCCTCTTTTTATTGTGACCATATATATGCCGGCTTCAATGGCAATAGCCCCACTAATTATACTGCATCATTAGAGAATATAAATTTCGTTTTATGAAACAAGTTAGTTTACTATAGTCTGTAATAAACAATGAAAACATTTTTTTTCGTCACGTAAAGTTACAGGACAGAAACAATATCCACATTGTATGACACATGTTTTTTTAGGGGAACATTGTATGACACATGTAGTTGGGCTGCTTTGCTGTGTGGGCCGGTATGGCCCATTGCAAAAATGCTGATTCGGTTGGGATCATACACGGACAGCTGATATCTGGCTGGCCCCGTTCAGCGTTCACTCCGCCGCGCATCGCAGCGCGCTGGCAGCGGCGTTAGGGCCATGGGCTTCCGATCCGAACCTCCACGGCGCCCATGGAGCGGCGGCGCAAGAACCGGAAGACGGCGGTGGCGTCTGAGGAGCCCAGGTGCGTCGTCCACGATCTCCCGGACGATCTGCTCAGGCTGATCCTCCTCCGCCTCGACTCCCCGCTCTGGCTCGTCCGCGCGGCGTGCGCCTGCAAGCGGTGGCGCTGCATCGTCGACGGCGGCCGCGCCTTCCTCCGCCTCGCCAGATCGCTCCACCCTCCCGTCGTCGTCGGCCACTACCACAACTATTTTGGTCGCGGTCGCCGGTTCGTGCCCTCGTCGCCAACGCCCATCCGTTTGTCCTCCTCCTCCCTCGACTTCTTCCCCCCTGGAATTCGTACGGCGCCACTACGCCATCTATGACTGGCATGTCGCCGACTGCCACGGTGGCCTCGTCCTCCTCCGCGAGCTGCTTGCCACACGTCTTTCTGCTCGACTACGGCGACGACGACGGCAACATCTCCATATCAAATTTCAGGGTGTTACTGCTCCAACTACTCCTACCACCATGACAGTCTCTCCAAAGTCTACGTCTTCTCCACAGCTGACGGCGGAGGCTGGCATTTGGTGAGGCAGTCGACGGCAGCATTCGATGACGACCTCTTCCATAGTTACATGCATTGACCGGATTGACAGATGTCTCTATCTCGCCACACGGGCCGGCCGCGTCAAAGTCCTTGACAATGCCGGCAGGTTGGAGTTCTCCGATGTCGATCTGCCCATCCGTGTGAGAAAGTCTGGTTTACACTATGACTACTCGGCGTTCGCCGTCGTCCATGGCGCCAGCCCTGAACCCACCGCCTCCCCGGCAACGGTGTCCATCATCCACGTGCGTGGTGAGGACCTGGAGTTGTTCCGCCGGATCCCGAGCAGCGGCGAGTGGGTGCTCGAGCACAGCATTCCCCGGTTGTCAGAGGCCACACATGGGCTGCAAGGCTACCCGGAGCGCTCTCGTTGGATGGCGGTGGACGTTATCGCCGGCGGCAGTAGATTGGCCGTGTTGAAAGTATCCTTATCACGTGGCTATAGGAGGAGTTGGCGCTTCTCCCTCGACGTGGACACGATGCAGCTGCAGGTGGTACCTGATGTGGCCAACTATCTCTCTCCTGATACGAAGCCGATAATCTACACGCTGTCATGGCCTCAGTCCTTGACTGCCCTACCTAGCTAGCTAGGGCAATGCCAAATTTACAGTCTTAATTATTACGTACAACACTGACTTACTTTAATTTATCTATGAATGGCACCGCATATATATGTTTCAATACGCAGGAATCCACAGTTTTAGTCTAAATCTCTGTATCATTTGAATAATTTGACTGCATACGTGAGTGAACTTGTTTGTGGTCTCACTTACAAAATCCAATTAATGCCAACCAAGTGTTGTGTTGCATTCTGTTTATTAAGTTATGATGATGCCGACTTGGTGTGTGTGCTTTGGCGTACGTAGTTGGTTTGGGACCGCCGGTTCAGGCTAAACCGTGCTACTATCACCTTTCCTTTTAATGAAATACAGGCAAAATTGTTCGTTCGCGAAAAAAAGGATAATGCCGACTTGTTTGTGTAATGGATTGGTAATTTTGACATGATGGTGTGCATGCCCCCTGTTGTACACGTGCGAATGCTTCCTTCCGTCCTAAGGCAGCGCAATCTTAGATTTGGACTAATAGGTCAGTGTTTTTTAAAAAAAAATGAGGTTTTCCTGCTTCCTCTGATCCAGTTTATAAGGCACACACATATCAAGATTGGTCAACAATTTTAACTATTGTAAAACAAACTTGATACAATTAGATTTTTAAACAGAAGTACCGTCCAATAGCCATAAATTTATAATCATATAAACATATAATACAAAACAAATAAGTGGTCAAAGTATAATTTGAGAGATGTCATGTTAAACCACTCCTTATAAACTGAACCGGACATGTAGTTTATAGAAAATAGTATAAACATTTTGCATAGGTTTGCACTAAATATATTTAACTATTAATTTAACGATATTTAGTATTAAGGTAGTATTTTTTTTATAATTTTGATCAAACTTGAGATTGATGCGCCTAGTATTGATTGAATATGATCAAAGGAACCACATACAAAATAATGACCACACAAATTAATTTTGTCATCGTTTTTTTTTTTTGCTCTATTCGCTTGAACTTATCAGCCATGGTACAGTTTTTTTCTCTCACAACAAATCAGCGAACAGTACATTTCAGCCTGGCTTTTCAGTGAAACGAATGGGTAACTATCAAAAATGCCCATGGTATGCAATGGGACTTTAGATGTACAGCTGGATGACTCGTGGCTAGAAAATTCAACAATCATGCATGTCATGCGTTCCTGCGTGGAACTAGACTTTATATAGTGCCTCGACACATGTTGTTCTAATACATTGAACACGAGAGGTTCAAAGGTTAATGATTATGTCATGTGTCTCATTTGATCTTGACATTGTATTCCTATCGTATCTGGTCACACTGCTCTAGGCATAAAAAACTCATACCGGTCTCTAGATTGGTTTCATCGATTCGCTGCATTCCTTGCTGCATTGAAGGGAATGTGTTGACCGCGGGCGTGCTAGCCCTTGCTGGTGTGTGATCCGGAACCCATCTGGCGTCAACACACTTCTTTGGCGACTTCGCTCTGAGTTGTTGTTGGAGTCGGACCCACAGTCACAATCAGCCCATCATTATTTGTATAGGAACCTCTGTGGGGCCGATTATGATGGATGGAAGACTATCGGACTTTGGTGTAGGAGCCACGGGAATTTCTTCTATCTTCTTAGGCACATAAACCTGCTGTATAGGTGCTTTTCCCGTCTCTTGAGGAGTCTAGGTTCTTGATGTGATCACTCGGCCTTGACTCACACTGTTGGAGCTCAATTAACCATTACCCAATCAGCTAAATACGGAATATTGTGGACCATTAATGCATGGGTGCCACCGGAGGATATGGCACCCAAAAGGTTCTTGTGATATCACCCCACCTTTATTGGTGATGCGGGGGTGCCGCCAGAGGATATGACACCCAAACTCCATAGGGCACTACTACAGAAACAGTCAACAGTGCCGGCCACATCACTGCCGAAATTAGGACAACCGGCAGTGATGACCCTTCACTGCCGGTTCTAGGCTCTGACAACCAGAAAATAATTGGGGGGTGCGAGAACCGGCAGTGATGACAACTATCACTGCCGGTTTCTGCCTCCCGCCGGCAGTGATGACAACTCCACTTATCACTGCCGGTTCAAGCCACGAACCGACAGTGATTTGATTCTATCACTGTCGGTTCTAGGATAGAACCGACAGTGATGGGCCTGACAGCACAAAAAGGTGGTAGCCGTCATCTTCTTCCTCCACTCTTTTATCCCGAGAACAGAGGCGCGCGTTTGGGCCACTCCCTCCAATGTTGCGGTCGCCCAAATCCGTGAAGCTACCACTTGGATTTGGAAGAATGGCTTGATCTTTTTGCTTTAAGGTTAGTAACCAGCCTCCATTCCTTCGATTTTGTTGCTTAATTAGCTTTGTTTTGATGGCTATAATGCTTGATTCTCATTCTTATTTCTCCATTCTTCTACAGAGCACTTTTCTAATTCATGGCTATAATGCATTGTTAGTATGTGATGTTATAATTGGTTCTTAGGAGTAGAGTAGATTCTTTTACAATGTTGATGAGCAAATTAACCCTTGTGTCACCAAACAATGCATTGTTTGAGCAGTAGTGGCGGATCTAAGGGGGGGTGGGTGGGCTCCAGCCCCCTAATGACTTGATTTACTACTAGAAACAATGCATTGTTCATGATAATGTCTCCAATTTTAGTATTTATTTAAATTAATGTCTCTATTTTTATGTGGCATGGAGTAGAATAATTGTTCTACAATATTGTGCAATAATTAATTTTTATGGGGCTGCGATTTTTAATTTATATGGGCATTGTTTGGAGCTACATTGTTATTCATGATCATGTCTCCAAATTTAGTCTTTTTTTAAATTAGTGTCTCCATTTTTATGTTGCATGGAGTAGAATAATTGTTCTTCAATATTGTGCAATAATTGTTACTTATTAAAACTTTCCTATGTTTCCTCTGCCCGGCCCATTTTACCTGTGCAGACATGGATCGAGGGTGGATGTACGATCTGTCATGTACAGACCAACGGTACTTGACGGGCATCGACGATTTCATCAAGCTCGCTAGAGCCAATGCTGGGGACTCACAGCCTGTATTCTGTCCATGCAAAGATTGCAAGAATACGAGAAAATGGGGCGACGTGGAGCATATACGATTGCACTTGATTACCAGGGGGTTCATGAGAGACTACACGATTTGGACTTTGCATGGGGAGGTTGGTCAAAATGTTGCACAAGAAAACAATGATGATGTGCCTATTGATGATGACCAATGCCTAGACGCATTTCTACCTATTGATGATGACCAATGCTACACAGTACCTGTGCCTACCAACGATAATGTGTTTAGGAATACATTAGTGGACGACACAGAGGAAAATGATGGCATTTCACAGTTTCTTCATGATGTGCATGGCGGATTCCTTAGTGCTACACAGTTGAAAAAACTGGAGATCATGAGAAAGGATGCAAAAACACCATTGTATCCGACCTGCCCAATAAGCAAACTGGAAGCCAACATCATGCTATTAGAGTTCAAATCAACGAATGGATTGAGTGATAAAGGCTTCGATAGCTTGTTAGGTATACTGCATAAACTGCTTCCGAAGGGTACCGAGTTACCAGAAAAGACTTACCTGGCCAAGCAAATGATTTGCCCAATCGGCCTCGAGGTTGAGAAAATACACGCGTGTTCCAACGATTGCATATTGTACCGTGGAGAAAAATACAAAGACTTGGATGCGTGTCCCAAGTGTAAAGCTCCCCGATACAAGCAAGGGCCGTCAAATCAGGGAAGCAAGACCAGAGGAGGGCCCATAAAGGTCGTATGGTATTTTCCTATAGCTCCACGAGTGCATAGGTTGTTTGCAAATGCAAAGTCAGCCAAACGGTTGCGTTGGCACGGCGAAGAGCGTAAGAAAGATACAATGTTGAGGCACCCCGCCGACGGGTCGGACTGGAGGACTATCAACACTATGTTCTATAAGAACATTGGTGGAGAGGTAAGGCATCTTTGGATAGGTTTGAGCACAGATGGGATGAATCCGTTTGACCAGGTTAGAAGCAATCATAGCACTTGGCCAGTGACGCTATGTATATACAACCTTCCACCCTGGCTTTGTATGAAACGGTCATACATCCAGATGCCACTACTAATCCAAGGGCCAAAACAACCTGGTAATGATATCGATGTGCTTCTACAACCAGTGATCGATGAACTACTACAGATGTGGGAGACGGGTGTGAAGGATGTTTGGGATGAGTATAAAAAAGAACATATCACGATAAAGGTTATACTTATCGCTACAATCACTGACCTGCCAGGGCGAGGTTGCTTGTCTGGAGAGAAGACAAAAGGATACACTGGGTGTGTCGAGTGCTTGGACGAGACTGATGCTATTCATCTACCAGAAAACAAGAAGATGGTCTATATGGGACACCGTAGGTTCCTACGAAGGGATCACCCTTACCGCAAGAATAGAAAAGATTTTAATGGGACTACTGAGAAACGTGGCCCTCCAAAGTATCGAGACGGGAAACAGATACTTAAACAAGTAAGCAAACTCACAGATGTTGTCCTTGGGAAGGGGGAAGGTGCAGTACCAGCGCCAGCCGGTAGTATCTGGAAGAAAAAATCAATCTTTTGGGAACTACCTTATTGGCCACTTTTGAGTGTACGTCACTGTCTTGATCCAATGCACATAACTAAAAACGTGTGCGGTAACACACTTAACATGTTGATGAACACCGGGGGAACAACAAAGGATTCTCTCGCGACACGCTTGGACATGCAACACCTGGGCCTCAGGAAGGAGTTGCACCCAATAACTCTTGAGGATGGCCACTTGAAACTTCCGGTGGCATCATGGACACTGAAAAAGGAAGAAAAGGCCATGCTTATTTCTTTCTTTAATGATCTCAAAGTGCCAACTGGCTACTGTGCGAACCCGAAGAGGCTAGTTAACATGAGAGAACTTAAGTTTAACTATGGTTGTATGAAGGCCCATGACTGTCATGTCATTATGACTCAGCTGCTCCCAGTTGCCCTACGAGGTATCCTCCCTGACAAGGTCCGTGCCCCAATCATAAAGTTGTGTTCATTCTTCAACGCGATCTCTGAAAAGGTCATTGAAGGGGCCAAGCTAGACCAGCTGAAGCAGGAGATAACCGAGATTCTATGCAGGCTTGAGATGCATTTCCCACCGACTTACTTCGACATATCAGTGCATCTACTTGTTCATCTTGTGGACCAAATTAAAGCCCTTGGCCCAATGTATCTACACCAGATGTTTCCTTTCGAGAGGTTGATGAAAGTTTTCAGGCGGTATGTTAGGAATAGATTCAGACCAGAAGGGAGCATGGTAGAAGGATGGACAACGGAGGAGGCCATTGAGTTCTGCACATATTATATGGACATCAATCGGGTCGGAGTTCCAGTATCTCGTCACGATGGAAGACTAGGGGGCAAAGGAACGATAGGTGAGAAAGCAGTCAAAATAGTCGAAGTGGTTTCCTTCAGACAGGCACACTTCGCTGTTCTCCAACAGGCCGACGGTGTGATGGCATACATTAATGAGCACAAGCAGTTACTGCAAAGTAAGCACATCGGTAGGTCACAGGCTTGGCTTGAGAAAAAACATAAGGAGGAATTCGGTGACTGGTTTCGACGCCGCAGGCTAGGAATGGTGTCGGGATGTCAGCTAGATCTCTTAGCTCCCGGACCTTCGACTACGGTGATGATGTACCAAGGTTATGATATAAATGGTTTTACATTTTACACAAAAAAACAGGATGGAAAGAGCACCAACCAAAATAGTGCTGTTTGTTTCGACGCCCACGATGAATACGGCACGGTGGAGGCAACATACTATGGTTTCATAGATGAGATATGGGAGCTAGACTATGGACGACAGTTGAAGGTCGCTCTTTTCCGTTGCCAGTGGGTCCGGCTAGATGAAATCAACACCGACAATGATGGGTTCACTACCGTTGATCTATCCAAGACCGCATACAGAGATGACCCCTTCGTCCTTGCAAAGGATGTTTTGCAAATCTTCTATGCAAGGGATAACAATACAAAGGGAAGACTACAAGTAGTCATGCAAGGCAAAAGGAAGATTGTCGGTGTTGAAGGAGTGACGGACGAAGAAGAGTACAAAGGTTATCAAGAAATGGCTCCTTTTGGGGCAGACATTACCCTACCTATCCTTGAAGAGGGTGACGAACCTGCTTACCTCCGGAGTGATCACGATGAGGCCATCATAGTTAGAATATCATAAACTATGTAATCCTTAATGAAATGTTGTAGATCTTCATTAGTTGAACAACTTTGGTATTCATCACTTTCTGAGCTGAAATCATTTAGGGGCTCAAATTGTTTTGTGAACAATGTGTACTAAGAATTTGTCAAATGTGAACAACTTTGGTATTCATCACTTTTTCATTTGAAATAAATTGGGGTTCTAAAATTTGGTTTGAACTTGTCAAAGTGGTAATAACATTGTTCATAAATATTACACATCTCTCATAAGATTTCATAAACCATATGAGACACGTGTAGGTTTTGTGAACAATGTATATTAACAATTTCTCAAATGAAGAAATGACCTATACAAAAGTTGTAGATATTGATAAGTTGAACAACTTTGGTATTCATCAAGTTTCTATTGTTCAAATCATTTTGGGTTTTAAATTTTGGACTGGACGTTCCATTTTTCAAAATTTCAAATTTGAAATGTTCAATTTTTTTCAAATGAAGAAATGACCTATATCAAAGTTGTAGATCTTCATGAGTTGTATAAATTTGGTAGTCCTCACTTTTTCATTTGAAATAATTTGGGGTTCTAAAATTTGGTTTGAACTTGTTGTTTTTAATTTTTTTTTAAAAAGTAAAACTAAACCGGTTTGTTATTAGAACCGGCAGTGATGTGGGACATCACTGCCGGTTGGTAATTAGAACCGGCAGTGATGTGGGACATCACTGCCGGTTTTTAACCAGCAGTGATGTTGGCTATCACTGCCGGTTTGTCATTAGAACCGGCAGTGATGTGGGACATCACTGCCGGTTTTTAACCAGCAGTGATGTTGGCTATCACTGCCGGTTTGTGATTAGAACCGGCAGTGATGTGGGACATCACTGCCGGTTCTAACGACCAACCGGCAGTGATGTCCAACATCACTGCCGGTTGTAATATCCAACCGGCAGTGATGCTGGGGTTATAAAAGGGGCTGGCGCTCCCGCCATCCCCTTTTGCTCGACAAAAATCAAACTCCCGCCAGGCGCCACTGCACGCCGCCGCCGCCCGACTCGCCGTCCACGACGCCGCAGCCCGACCGCGACAGGAGCGACGCCGCAACCCGACGCCGGAGCACGACGCCGCCATCCTCGACACCCCCAGGAGCTTCTCCCTTTGCTGATTCGCGCCACCCCTGCAGTTTGGGTGAGTGCCCATAAGGTGTTCGGTGAAATGCCTCATCTGAGTTTTGAACATGAAATGCCTCATCTGAGTTTTGAACAAGCTTCTCTTTCACTTTGACTTCCTTTCTAGAACTGGGTTTATTATGCTTGATTGTTTGCAGGAAAGGTATGATTTTTAGAGTCCAATGGCGATTTGTCCAGCATGCGCAATGCAATGCAATGTGTTGTTGCTGTTTACTACTGTATATTGATATGTGGGACACTTAAATCAGGATTCTAAACAAATGTAGCTATTTCGACACTAGACTACAAACATGCCTAGATTTTATTTGAACAGTGATTTTTTTCCTTGTTCATACGTAGCAATGTTATATGAACTTATGGCATATGGTAAGAATTTGCTGTTAGCTTTTATGTGAAAGCTTAAGGGATTTGTAAAATTTCCTCTCTATACCATATTTCCACCAGATTGTTGACTACAAGTTCAAGCCAAAATCAGATCTTTTCATGTTAATGTGGCCAGAGAACTCACAATTGTATAGTTTCTCTATGTAAACTCTGACAGTCGTATTAACCGTGCCCTCTTCCCACGCGCGTGACATCCTAGTTATATCAAAACTGTCAAAAGCTTATCCATGTGCACTCTTGTGCTCTGTTGTGACACTGCTCACAGTTGAGCAGATTAGTGAACTAGCCATGGTATAAAAAGAAAGTCTTAATTTTTTGGTGGGAAGCTAGTATGACATGAAAATAAAAACATCACAGGATAATCTCTTGAAATGTGAGATAGTATGGACTTTCTCATGATGATCTCCATTGTCAAGTTTCCAGTCCTTTGAGCCATCATGCTTTTGTGCTTCTTGATAAAAAACTTCTAATAACTTCTTGTCTAAACCTAGGGGTATTCTTGAAATGCTTAATAGCCCTATATAAATTGAAGAAAAACTTCTTGAATTCATCTCTTGTGCCCCTTTGGTTGTTATACGGGGTCGAGTCGGTAACTTGATCAAGAGTTGGAGTCAAGAGTGTTTTGACGCATATATGAGATTTACCCTAAGAAAGTTGATGCCTTTGATTGCATGTCCAGAAACATGACTCGTCATCGCCAATTCACCACCCGTCGCCGAGCTACTGATACCCCACAAGCAGAGAGCACTGTGACAGGAGCGTCGCAGGATCCAACTAATGGTGGTGGTAATCAGGACGATTGGAGCCCTAGCCATTATCTACAGCTAGACCAAGGAAACGAGGTAATAACTTAGGTCAAACCTAATAACGTGATAGTAAGAAATCACGCTAGATAAGTTTGATGGGGACTTATTTATGAATTTTGAAGCAGGTTCCGCCGCAAGAGCCAAGTGGTGAGGGTACCAGCAAGACTAAGCGTGGTGCAACAAAGCTTCCTCAAACAAGTAAACATTGGCACATCTCTGAGTTCGACCAAGTAGGGGAGCCGGTGGAGCCTCTTACAGCATTAGGCCCATACAAGAGTGTCATCGGGGCACTTGTAAGAGACTTTATCCCGATCAAATACAGGAAATGGACTGGTCGTGAGGATGACCCATGGAGGGTTCCAGAAAGTGAGAAGGAGCTAGTTTGGAACAAGTTGAAAGGGTTTTTCAGTTTTCCTAATGACTATGACGAGGCGACAGTCAAGAAGAAGGCCAAGGAAATCATGGGTCGCTCGTTCAAGACTTTCAAGGGAACCTTGTACAAGTTAATCAAGGAGGACAGAGAACCAAATTTTGAGGGAGGTCAATACACCAAGCAGAGAGACTTCTGGGAGGAGTTCAAGGCTTACAAGCTATCCGAAGAGGCCAAGGCATCAAGCGAAAGAAATAGAGCAAACTCACTTAAGGCAAAGGATCCTCATCGCCTAGGATCGCGTGGCTATGTACGAAAGATTCCGGAATGGGAAATGGAAGTCCAGAAACTAGAGCAGCGCGGCGTTAGGCCTCAGACAAGCGATTGGCAGCCCAGATCAGTAAACTACCTACTTGCAAGGGGGGCACGATACAATAGTGACGGGAGCCTTAATGCCAGTAGTGAACCCGTCAGCGATCTCCTCCAGAGGATTTCAACCTTAACTGAGGAAGTGAATAGAGGTAACCGCAAGTCAGATAGAGAAAATGACGTGATCACACAAGCACTTGGAAACAAGGAGCACCCCGGTCGCACTAGAGGAGCCGGGAATGTACCTTGGGTGAAAGCATTCGAAGGTGAATCTTCATCCTATAGGAGCCGGGCGAGGGCTAGAACACAAAGAGAAGAAGAGCTCCAAAGGTTTCGAAAGGAAATCGAAGATAGCATGGAAGCACGGATAGCTGCTCAAGTTGAGGCACGAGTTATGTCAGCTATGCAATCCATGTGTTCGTCACAACCGCAGCCTATCCTGACTTTGAATAGCCCAGTGCCCAAGGGTCGCAGTAGCTGCGGCTCAACCCCTATGCTTGACGAAGAAGAGGTCAATGCTCCTCATCCGGTGGACAACATCACTGGACCAATTAATGTCAGGTTATACATCCGTCAGCAGTGGACAAAAGACAAGGTGGCGGTCGGACAAGCATTTCCAAGAGGAGACGGCATCATTCATGGCAAGCCAATGCCACCCGGGTATGCCAGGGTCAGCATTGATAAGATCTTGGATAAGAAGTACAATAAGATACACATTGATTTCCCAGTGGAGGAAGATAGGCCGCGTCTTGTTCACAACTTGGGCACTCATGTGGCTTGGCGCAAACGCTTCATCAAGCTGGATGAGCAGCCATCTTCGGATGATGAGGATGGCAGTGAATCATCGGCATCGCCGCCGCCAAGAGGTTTCTCTCCTCTGCAAGATCCTCATTCTCCCTCTTCTGCCTCGAAAGAGAAGACACCTCCTCCACCGCCAAAGGAGAAAACACCTCTACCTCCTCAACCGCTAAAGGAGAAAACACCTCCTCTACCTCCTCCACCGCCAAAGGAGAAAACACCTCCTCCACCTCCTCCACCTCCTCCACAGCCAAAAGAGAAGACACCTCCTCCTCCTCCGCGAAAATCCAAAGTGCGATCAGGTTCGACCTCGCAACACAAGAGGTCATCAGTTTCGGTTGGTAATGCTCCCCAGACAAGTAAAAAGAAGGTGGATGCTAGCATTACGAGTAAGATGAAGGACCCGATTGTGGAGCCTCCAAGCAAGAAAGCCGCCGTTGCCTTCTTTAATCGAATAGCCAGTCTACCTAAGTGGAGACAACAGACCGAATTTGAAAGGCAACACAACAAAGAGAGTAATCAAATCAGAGCTAGAGAAATACACACCAAAGAATTGCTAGAGATACAGAACTTGGCCAACAACATGGGCATATCCATGGAGAGGGCCACGGAGTTGTATTACGGAACGAGAGATTTTGAAACAGCCACGGTCGCATACAAGTATTCAAGAGGCAAACCTTTGGTCGCCACCGAACAAGAGTATAAAGAGTTGCCAACATACATGCGACAGTTGCATGATTATTACTCCGTGGATACTGCCAACGGAGACTGTATCGGTTTTGAAGTTTGCATCCCTCCCGGAATGGTTTTTAATCATCCTGAAGAAACGGTGCATACTATTTATTATGAACACCTCTTTCAGCTCTTCCAACGGCGCTCGCTCGATACGCAGATTTTGATGATATGGTCTATGTAAGTACCCTACCCTCACAACGTTATAATAAACTACGTGATTTGCATTTGAATATATCATATGTTTATTATGCAGGTGTATGGCAAAATGGTGCCTAAAGAAGAAATTGAACAATATAGACTTCTTGGATCCCATATTTGTAAATGAGACAACATGCACCGCCCCTGGTGATGATGACTATGTATCAACAAGTTTGAAGATTGAGTTTGAAAGTATGTTCAGAAACAACAAAACAAACGTACTCCTACCCTACAACTGCGAGTATGTGTTCTCGACCCTTATTTTAGTGTTTCTTTTCTTGATATGTCATTCAATAACATGGACTTTGTGATTGCAGCAACCATTTCATCCTCGTAGATATCTATCTTCAGGATTCACATATCGAGGTGTGGGACTCAAAGAAAAAGCCACTTTCTCTTATCGACCCCCTAGTCAAAGTGCTGAATAAGTAAGTGAACCAAATATCACAACACTTTCTAATCACATAGGATATTGTAATGTCCTCGGTCTTCACACTTCATTTACAATGTAACATAGAATGAAGGCATTACCGAATTGGAGAAATCTCGATAGCAAGATGCAAAAGCAATGGAGGGCCCCATTCAGTGTAAAGTATATGGAGGATCTCAAGACCCTAGATCAACCGATGGGGAACAACGAATGCGGGTTCTATGTGATGTGGGCAATGCTAAAATACTTTGGCGCAAAAACAAATACGGGAGATGACATGGTACGTAGGCATCCCATTTCTATTGTTTTGTCTTACGTTTGTGCATCTCAATATCATCTTGCTTCAATTACAGCGCAAAGCAAACAATCACAACCAGTTGCTAGATTTTGAGAAGAGAGGAATTCAAGAGGAGGTAGCAAGGTTTGTATTGGACGAGATATTGACCAAGACAGGATCATTCTCCATTGCGAGGACTAAGAAGTACAAGGCGCAGTACGGAAGAGACCACATTGATAGGCTATTGTAATGCGACTCTTAATTCGATACTTGAGTTTTTTTTTTGAAACTTTTGTAATATAAATGTTGATGGGTTTGTATTGTCTTCATTCACATCGATATCAAATTGATCGATAGCAACCACCTCCACCTCCACCTCCCCGACCTCCCACCCCACCACCTCCCCTCGAAATGAAAATAAAACAATTATTAAAATGCAAATTGTGAATACTATATCACTACCGGTTCAAAGATAACCGGCAGTGATAATATAATCTACACAACCGGTTGGTTAAAACAACCGGCAGTGATGGCTCAAGTATCACTGCCGGTTTGTAACACGAACCGGCAGTGATACATGAGCTATCACTGCCGGTTTGGCATAACCGGCAGTGATGTGATCAGCTCATCACTGCCGAGTTGGTTATGGCGGTTCAAAATCCGCCAGTGAAGGGGGGTTTTGAACCGCCAGTGATGTCCTTCTCTGTTGTAGTGGGGCCCCCATTGTCGTCTGATAGGAGGTGAAACCAGCGGACCTCAACGAGACACATGTGGAGCAACTGTAATTAATGGTTTAAGCATTCTCCAATCTCCATTCTTACAACTGGTACTACTTTAACCACAACAATACATCGTTTGATTCTCTAAATAACGTAGTCATATGGTCTTTGAACACCTCTTCCCCGTAAAGCCCTTGTTGTAGGATATACATCCTTTTTTCGAGGCGTACTAATTCGACAAGGCGCTGGCCTTCGGCTTGGATTGCACGGTGGCATCGACGGAGATCTCCGGTAGGACTGGCGGCGGCGATGGCAGTCTCCCGTAAGACTGGGATGCAGCGATCTCCAATAAGGCTGGGCAACATGATAAGGACACGCCTACAATGTCCGAGAATTTACCCCTATCTTTCACGGTACAAGATAATAAAGAAATAGTGTCTCTTAAGAAGTTCGGCTTGCACTAGAAAACTACACCAGCAGATAACTCACGCCAAAGCAAACAAGTATGGTCATGTAGAGTCCTCAGTAGTAACAGAATAGTACGAAGCTAGCATCCTGGAAACTCAATTCGATGACCAAAAGAGTAGCAGACAGAGGACTAAATAAATCTAGGCTTACAAATACTTGGGTGTAGATGCAATCAGCGACGTCTAGGCTGCTCATGGTGCATTTGAGTTTGATCAATTGAAGAAAATTGGATGGACACCTGGTCCATAGCTGGTCCTGTGAACCCCTCCCCTCGATAGCTGCCGCGTGGCGCAATAAAAAAAAACCGATGTCCGTGGCACATAAAAATCCAACATCCGACTTAAGGGACGTCGGATTTTATTTTTTGCGCCATGTGGCAGCTATCCACCAGAGGGGCTCACAGGGCGTGCTTTGGACACAGGGTCCATCTAATTTTCTTCCTAAAGTTTAAAATGAAGCATGTCTTTGGCATAAAACAAGCTCTCAAAAAGCTCGCAAGAAGTAAAGATAAACTATGCAGTAAGCTATTCGAAAATAGACACCTATGTTTGGCGAATATCCACTACTACCGAACAGATTTTCGAAGCCGGGTAAATCCGATTTTTTGTGGAGGGGAACGAGTCCACATGGACAAAAACGTTTGTGTTAATCGCTCTTCTCCAAGGCGGTTCAATATATGCTTGCTAGCAAAAATAGAGTACAAAAAAAAGCCCACCGGCCGAGCCCGGGCCTGGATCTGGGCCGTGTGCTGCCGCCGTGGTCGATCCGCATGCTTCGCCACCGCTACTGCACAACGCCACTGCACTCCTGCATGAGCCCCGGCCAGGACGCGTTGCTGCAGCAGCAGCTCCAGCACGAGTCCTAGGGAGCGACGCCGCCTAGCCTGCCTCTGCCAGAGAAGACGAGTAGGAGCGCCGCCGCCTAGGCCGCCTCCACCGAAGAAGACGAGTAGGAGCGTTGCTGCCTAGCCCGGCTCTGCCAGATCTGTGTGTCCTCGGTGTGCGTGGGGGAGGAGCAACACACAGTGGCCGCCAGATTTGTTGCGCTCGGTGGCCGCCTAGGAGGAGCTGCGTGTGGTGGCTGCTGAGAGAGGATGCTGCGCGCGATGGCCGCTAGTGAAGACGAGAGGAGACAGAGCTGAGAGAGAGGGGGGCTAAGATTGTAGAATGAGAATACCTAAAGAAACCCTAACTTGTATTTATATATAAGCTCGATAGAGGTTTGGTTTGGGCTTTGGCTAGGACTTGGCCTATTAATATAGGCGGGCCTTTTAGGAGGTCCGCCTCCGAAAATGGCCTCAGTTTTTTAAGGCGGACCTCTTCCGTAAATCGATTTTAGGAGGCGGATATTTTTTGACCGCCTCCGTAAATTCATTTTAGGAGGCGGGCAATTTTTGACCGCCTGCGCATATAATATGCCTGCCTGCGTAAATCCTCAGGTATTTTAGGAGACGATTGCATTTTATGTCCACCTGCATTAAGGGTTGGGTAGTGTCTTGTGAAATCATTTTTGTAGTCGTCATCTCCATTGTTGTTTTCTCCAGGATACGACTTGCTCACTTTAACAATGGTCGGTCATGGTCCTTTGTAAGATGGACCATGAGCATGTCCAATGTGTAGCCCTGAAAACAACCTGTAAATAAGAAGACAACACCTTTTTGTCAAAAATCAAATCATTTCGACTTAACCAAATAGATCAAATGATTGCGCTTGCTCCCACACAAACTTGAGAGTGTAAGTTGCCATCTACTTGTTGAAGTCAAGGACCAAAAAATTATGAGAGCTTGTTGGTTGACGTAAACCAAAAGCTATTTCAAACAACCATGAAACAAACTATGCTACATGGCAATTGAAAAAAATATATGTTGAATAGTTTCATTTCTGTTGCAGAAACAACTCTCATCACTTCTCCAATTACACTTTACAAGGTTATCTTTAGTTAAAATTACGCCCCTAAGAAGAACTAAATGAAGACCTTAACTTTAAGGGGTAACTTTAACTTCCACGCATTGCATGTTGGCTCACTAAGTATTTATACATTGGTCTGTTATTTATTGTGACCATATATAATCATATATGCCAGCTTTAATGGCAATACCCCTCTAATTATATTGCATCATTTGAAGAATAAATTTGATATTATGAAACAAGTTAGTTTACTATTACTCCTATGTTTTAGATAAACCAGAATCCACGTGAATGGAAGTCTGTAATAAACAACTAAAAGATTTTTCCCATCCTAAACTCTTATAAAGCTAAATCCGCTAAACCCTACTAGATTATTTCTCTCTTCATGCAAGATGTCTACATCATTTCCCGCTAAGTGTCACACTAACTTGCAATTATTTTATGCAAGCTATCCATGTCATCTCTTATTAATTACAAAAAAAGTCCACACCATCTCTATTATGTACAATAATTTTGATCTTTAATCTATTAACGTGAAGTCATCTACATATGCTATTTGTTTCATCACCTATCTTCTATAATGTGATCAAATATTTCATTGGTTTTTCTTCTATTAGCTTACCAATTTTTACCAGATCCGATATGAGAAAATAATATGCAAGTCGAATTCATATATAAAAGATTTATTTTTAAGAAAATCAAGGGGCAACGCGGGGCAGAATCCACGTGACTGAAAGTCTGTAATAAACAACTAAAACATTTTTCCCATTTCGTAGAGTTACATGACAAGAAACAATATCCACATTGTATGACACGTATTGGGCTGGTTTGCTGTCTGGGCCGGTATGGCCCATTGCAAAATTGCAATCCTTCAATTCGGTTGGGACTAGAAAAGGCACGCGGCCTTGCCGCGTAGGCCAGTACGAGGCCATTTTACTTTAATAGAGTTTACTATTTGTTATTTTTTTTAAAACAACTTCGATACAAGTATTCGTTTGTCTGCTGTCTTTCCGGAGAAGGGCATCGTTAGGGGAGTGGTCATTGCAATAGCTTGCAGGTGATTATATATTGTATGCAGCAGTTTGTAGTATTGAATTCTGAGTGACTAAATTACTCGCGTGGGGTGGAACCAGTTTTGTAGAAGGTGGTTCTAGTTTTTATCTTTTATGTTTTGAGGATAAGTAGCATAATGTAGCTAGCAAATATGCACGTGTGACACGCACGTGTTTATTATTTGTATTAATAATATATTCTCTAAATTATGTATGAATATGAAATTATGAACTAATTACATCAATTTATGATAATAGAACCATATATTAAGTATAGGATACGTACACAGATAGACAAATAAATAATCTACGACCTGGTAGGTTAGCTCATTTACGTCACTCATATGTGCTTTAGAAAACTTATTGCAGACAACACAATTTGGCACCGTCTAGCGTCTGGTACGTTTTTATGTAATTAGAAAGCTTACCTTTTAATCTACGATTCCCGTGCAAGCCTAGGCCATGTTTAGTTGCCATGC
The DNA here is from genome assembly GCA_038087645.1 of Saccharum hybrid cultivar R570. NCBI lineage: Eukaryota > Viridiplantae > Streptophyta > Magnoliopsida > Poales > Poaceae > Saccharum > Saccharum hybrid cultivar. The sequence continues at coordinate 31,829,742 of JAQSUU010000405.1, read as the reverse complement.
AAACCCAAAATATTTCCTCTTCCATCCATCACATCGAATCTTTAAACGCATGTATGGAGCATTAAATGTAGGTTAAAAAAATAACTAATTGCATAGTTTGTCTGTAAAGTTCGAGATGAATCTTTTGAGTCTAATTAATCCATAGTTGGACAAATTTTACCAAATAACAACGAAAAGTGCTACAGAAACTTTTCACTCAAACTTTCCCAGCTAAACACAGCCCTAGTAATTACCCTATGGCTGAGACGCGGTCTGCTGTCAGGGATGACCGCACTGTAATCATGAGCATAAACACCGATCTGTGAACCTGCCTGTTGTATCTCTGTATTTCACGTGCACCATGTCCACACAGGGAAAAAGGACAGAGGAGGTAGTCTGCTGAGGTCTCGCGTCCCTATTGGGCCTGGCGATGTGTCCTAGGAGCCGGCATTTGCCTTCCCGTCGGTGCGCTCTGCCAAGACAGGGCACGCGCGAGAGAGAGGAGAGCGAGCAGGCCGCCGGTGGAGCTTGCTCTCGGCGGCGCTGCTCCTGGTGCTGCGGGGCGAGGGCGGAGGAGAGGGGAAGCGGAGCAGAGGGAGGCGACGGCGGCTCGGCGTGAAGCAGAAAAGCAGAGCGGCGGCGGCGGCGGGGTGTCTGGTGGCGGGCGGGCGGCTCCAGTGTGCGTGGTGAAGAGGAAGCAGAGGGAGGAGATGGAGAGGGAGGAGATGGAGAGAGAGCAGAGATGCGGAGTGGAGGGAGAAGGGCAGCGCATCGGCGGGGGGGCTCCGGCCATGGAGGCGAGCGGCCGGGCAGGACCGCGGCGTCGGACGACCTCGGCGCGAGGGCGGCCAGGGGCGCGGCGGCCTTGACCGCGCTCGTCCATGGCGCGGAAGGCAAGTAGAGAAGGGAGGGGAATGAGGGAGCAGGGGAGGAGGTGGAGGCGCTGGGCGGACAACCGGTGAGCAGAGGAGGAGAGGGAGGAAGGCGAGGGAGCCGAGGGCAGCTGGGCGGGCGCGGCTCCGGTGCGGCGAAGGCAGGGGCGCGGTGCTCCCTTGCAGGCCTTGGCGGCGATGGCTCCGAGCAACCAGCAGAGGGGAAGAGGAGGAGAGGAGAGGGCGAGCTCGGATGGGAGGGAGGGGAGGAGGGCTTTTTTGAAGAAAAAAATTGAGAGAGGAGACCGGACTGCAGGTTGATTTCAACAAAGTTCGAGTGCTTTTTCGAAAAATACCGGCGCTCGCCCGATCCGGGCCGTCCGCTCGCCCGATCGGACGGCTGGGAAATGCCTGTGACTTGGCTCCATGAGGAGCCTGAGCTTGGCTCAGGATTCATAGGGTAAAGACTAGTGCGCGCGCGCTATTGGCCACGCACCTAAGTCATTAGGCATATGCTAAGTGCGTAAACACTATATATAAAACACATGAGATAGAGCATTACAAAGGATACGCACTGTTAGATAGGATCGATTAGCAGTACATATAAGCATCGCCTAAAGATAGAGCGATGCAAATGTTTGTGTGCAGGTCTCACAAAGCAATACATACACACATCACTGAAACATAACACGGTGGATTTCTAGAGTTCAGGTCGACGATAGGCGTCCAGGTTTCACATAATTATACAGCAAGGTCCTAGGTAGGCTGCATTAGAAGATATGGAGCCTAGGAGGGTCCAGGATAGCACACCGCGAGAGGCAAAAGTCACAGCAAAAGAAGCGGTGCCATGTGCCGAGTTTCGATCGATCTTCATGGCGTTAGTAGAGCTTCCAGCTTCGATCCGACTCAAAGCTGCAGGCGGGCGAGTAATCTGTAGAGTGCATGTACAAAGGTGAGTGCCTATGACGTTACTGCCAATGTGCTGCTAGGAGGGTACAAAAGTCACAGCAAAAGAAGCGGTGCCATGTGCCGAGTTTCGATCGATCTTCATGGCGTTAGTAGAGCTTCCAGCTTCGATCCGACTCAAAGCTGCAGGCGGGCGAGTAATCTGTAGAGTGCATGTACAAAGGTGAGTGCCTATGACGTTACTGCCAATGTGCTGCTAGGAGGGTACAGCTTGTACCTCTGGGCAGGTAGAAAGGCTCGTCGGAAGATATGGTGTAGCAAGAGGAGTCGCTATCTGATGCATGCCCGTGGTATCTTGCACGCTCAAGCCGCATATTGGCTGCATGACAGGTTGAAGCACTATTAAATAGCTGACCATGTAGGAATGTAGAGATCTGGTGTGAAAGCTTAACCACATAACGGTTCATGCAGTAAAGCAACTATTTGGTATGAATGTTACCTCTATGTTGCCAAGCATAAGTCTCCTCGAGGACCTCCCTGTCATAGCCCAATTCTTCAGCTGATGAACCAAAATCAGTGAGCGGTGTTAAAACTATTTCGGTAAGAATAAGGGAAACACGCTAGAGGAAGTATGTGCATGGTATGTGCCTATTACCTATGTCAAAGGATGCTTCGGACCCGGCTGGACTGATAGGGTAATGATGTTCATCAGTTTCTTCTTCAAGGTCTGGTGCTTGGGAAAAAAGGTACGTCTTCATTGTGACAGGAAATACCACATTGGACACGCCATGTTTTTTGGGATACTGGAGTCCCATGTGGCCAGACTGTGGGATAGATCTTGTGTTGAGCGTGTAGGCATCGACACGGCATATACCTTTGGACTTGCAGAAACTGTAGGCCTGGACACTACAATGGTGTGAAAGCAGCGGTCCTAAAGCAGCTGGGTCAAAGGCATGAGGTGGGAAGCCTGTGATATCTATGGTTACTGCAGTATCCCAGTCGATGACTCTGCCTCCATGACGATTGTTCCAGGTTGTAAGCAGCATATCAAAATTGTGGCCCCACAGGACTTCAGAGGACGCCACTATGTCCCTTTCATCGCGGGTGGCAAACTGAATCACAAATTCTGAGCGGAAGCGTGTGATGGTCAGAGGGATAACCTGGGGTGACTGGAACTGCTCCTCGATGGCAAGTCGGATGTCCTGGGTGGTTAGAAGGGCAGTGTTTGGGTTGGGGTCCGTTGCGATAACTGCGTTGGCAAACTGCGACTCCGCCACCTCTCTTTGCTCGTTCCAGTCAAGGATCGGGAAGCCATTGGCAGCACTTGCAGCCTACAATAATAAACAAAAAGTAAAGGGTGTATGCAATCTCTGTGTGCTTTGTTTTTTCCTACCGATGATGTATTAGTACCGTTAATAGAAAATTTGAGCGAGCGATGTACCATTTGGTCCTGTGGTCCTGGGTGTCTCTTTCAGCAGGCGAGACGATGGAAGGAGATACCTTGGATCTGGTAGAAAACGTACGCGGATTAGACGCATTTTACTGGCACGTATCGTTTTTTATTAGGAAGGAAAGCAAAGTAAGATCCAAGATACGAGCAACCAAACCTGATTTGGGCGATGTTGAGGTGGGATCTTGGGGAGGGGATGTGGATCTAGCGCGTAGTGGTCCTGTGTTCGTCGAAGCCGAGAACTGGGAAGCGAGGAATGGAGCGATGGATCGATTGGGATGGCTAGGGTTTGCCTCTGGGAGCGGTGTGTATATAGGATGGCGAGGGTGACATCTGGTCGTTCGTTTTTTTGGCCAGAAGAAGATCCGACCGTCCAACTGGAGTGGGCAGAGGTCGATGGTCTAGTGGGCCACTGCCCGTTTGGCTGGGCCGTCCGCATGGTTCCGGCTCATCTTTTTTTTTGGTATTTCACAGGCGTAAGGAACTGCGGGCCTCAAACAGGCCGTGCTAGCAATGAGAAGCGGCATGTTTTTTTTGCCGATGGTTTTTTCAATGAGCCACAGCGTTAACAAAGCAACAGAACTTCATTGTTTCCAAATAAATTTCCAGGGCAACAGGTCCATACACGGGCATACATGATAGATGGCATCCACGCTAGTGTGGATCAAACAAAATAAAATGCCTGCATAACTAAACTACTTGGTAGGTGTGAACTGATTTGATTCCTTGTCCGATGTGCTGGTCTCTTTGTGAAGATGGAGGTTGCCGTGGTCTTGATCGCTAACAAGAGAGAGCAACTCGCCACGCAGGTGTACCAAGGAGTGTGATAACCTGTTAACAATCAATGCGGTGTCTTCGCTATCGGCTTGCTGCATGCTCTGATGGCGTGCCCTTTTCCTCGGTGGTGTGTTATTTTTAGTGGCATCAAGAAGCGCAAAGCTAGCCGAAGCATCCTGATAGAAGGAGTCAAAAGACAATAGGAAGTCTCGGAGTTTTGCATTGTTTGTAGCAAGCGTATGGCCGATTTTTTTTGCTTTGTATTCGAACAGCATTGACCATGAGTCGGAGCAAAAGAGCTCCTTTTTTAGCCGAGAAACATTGCTAGCATTGTGGTCATCGACAATGACCATGCTTGCATCTTCAAGATATTGCACTGCAGCAGCATATGCGTTTTGAATCGACATTTTTTTGGTGGGTGCAGATTTGCCAGAAAATTCTTTAGTCCCTCGCTCATGTGATTCTTTGGATAACACATTGCCAATTTTTATCTTGGTCAGGTACATGTCATCGTTGATCTCAAACGTTTTTTGTTCATGGATAGTTAGCTTCAGCTCCTTTGCTGCCAGAGCAAAGATCTCTTGCTTGTCCACACGAAGAACCGATGGGACCTGGATAATGGGAAGAGAAGCAGAATAGGCAGCGGCTCATCAGGGAAAAGCTAGATCTAGGTAAAAGAATGAGGAACGCAGAGGTGCAGGTGTGAAGCAAAATGACCGCAGATCCAGTACCTTTGGCAGCATGTCTTCGTCCTCGGGGAAGTCCTCACCAGAAGGGATGGCTGCAGGTTCCATGGAAACCGCAGGAAGGAGAGAGAGGCGAACGCTGAAGGTAAGAGGTGGAGAGCGACGTCGTTGGTAAGTGGTGGAGACTGGGGAGAAAAATGGCGTGTGGTGTAGCACTACAGGGTACTTCACGTCAGATAGCTCTGGGGGCGTGGCCGCTGTCGAGCAGCTATTGGGTCGTTTCGTTTGGCGGTACCGTGTCTTGTGTCAAGGCCAAACCGGTGTCTTTGTTTTTTTTTCTTTTTTTGTTGTCTTAGGAGTCAAACAGTATTATTTACCAGCGTCAATTCGTATATGGCCGTGTAGGCTGCGTCTCATAGGTCGAATATTGTTTTTTTTGAATGAACGATGTGCAAGAGATTTTCAACGGGTACAAACAACGTAGGGCAAGGCACTTAACTCAGCATAAGTAAAAACAGCAGTATCAGAAGCAGCAGGATGATCAGGCATCCATGGAAAGGAATACACTGACAAAATAAGCTAAATCATCACTGTGTGCGTGAAGCAGCTAGCGACAGAGACCAAATAGCGGGGTCCATAATAGTTTTCTACCACACATAGTATTTTTCGCGAGTTTGTTTCTCATGGGACGCTGTCATCCAACGGTGTCACCGAGTTGCCGTTGCCGCAGGGCAACATCGAGCTGCTGAACAACACATATTACATATAGAGGCCTCACTGTATGGCCGGGTGAGACAAGGAGTTCTTCAAGCCTAGAAACCGAGACATGGCCGCAACATACATCACTTGGTGTCAGTCTTCAGGGTGGAACTCCATCATGAAGCCGAGTTCCCAGCACGGAAGATAGTAGACCATCAAAAGCAGGCTAAGTCTCCACTGGATGCCACAATGGGGCAAGGCCATCCAACCAAAAGATTCAGACAAGGATGGACAAGCTGCATGGCACAACGCCTAATCAGAGAAGCGCAAAGTGTACACAGCAGAGATCTAAGAAAAAATTGAAGGGGCAGATTATACCTTGTCTAGCCACTCTCCTGAACTAAAGGCTGTTCTCCACGAGAGCGTTTCTTTTCAGGAGCGGCATCCTTTCCGACTGCACCACTGAAGGAAGATAGGGGCTAAGAAACAACAGTCTAGATGACTGTGCAAGCACCTGAAAAGAATAGGATCGAGAAGCCAGTCTGGGGTATACCTGTTCTGTGCGGCGACCGTGGTACTATCATCTACTTGAGCCGTAGGGGCCCTCTTTTCTTCAGAATCCTTGTCTGGCAGCTATGTATATGCAGACAGATAAGAGGAGATATTTAGAAAGTATGGAGGAACAATGGATAGGCAATGGCTTCAGATATGCTAGGTACCTCATCAGGAGTTTCATCAGGAAAGGTCAACCTCTTTCTCGAAGAAGGATTAGCAGCCTTTCCAGAAGCATCACTGTAGACAAACACAGTAGGGCAGTATGATGATCGAATATGTTAAAGTCATGAAGACTTGGAGTGACTAAACAATGGAGTTCAGATTAAGAAGTTGCAGCTAGAAACATAAAGGAATTACCAGAGTTTGCTCTCTACCGATGGTGGCTCCCCGATGACAGCAGGTGGAGGAGTGGTCTGCAAGATGGATAAATTGGAAGTTTATCAGCAAGGCATGCTGCTGATGTATGTAGGGACTGGTATGTGTAGAAGAGAAAGACAGAACTCACATCTGTAAGGAGTGGTGAAGAAAGGGCAACATCTGACACGTTTTCAACATCTTGAGAAGTGTTCTGAGAGATGTTTCGATTATCGCCACCACTGTCAGAGTGTTCAGCATTCTGACTTTCCACAGGGGCAGCAGCAACAGGCTGGCGACCATAGGCCGTAACCACTGAGACAACTTGATAAGTCTTCTGATGTCGATAGTAGCTTTGCTGAGTGAGAGCAACCGCAAAAGTGAACCTCAGTGAAACAATTCTTGCCACCTCTGGTGGATATGTGGTACTATTTGTAGCTGTCCTGAGAAGCTGCTGAACCGACTTGCCAATAATGCGACGTGCAACATCTCCAAAGCATATCATCTCGGCCTCGTCTGTTCCATCCAACGCGATGAATGAAATCTTGTACCTATTCAAATTCAGGGGGAGGCAGTGATTCAGCCGCACATAAACAGTGTTTATGCTGCATTTGTGGATTGCGTGTTGGATGGGTACTCACTTGAACTTGAAGGACGTGTTGGAGCAGGCATTGCATCTGTAACCAGTGCCGTCTGGTACACAGGATTTACTGCATTTGGTGCAGGACGGGAACCACCATGAAGCGTTGGGCACGAGACGGCCGACAGTAACGTTACAGCGGTAGCCATTGTTCTGCAGCACAGCGCACAAAGTTGAGCATAGTTCTAAAGATACTGTATACAAACGAAGCTATGCACGGCAGCCAAAACAAATGGTCCTTACAGCAAAGTCATAGGGATCCATTTCATTCAGTTCCCGTAGAGTCTTCTCAGCGCGCTGTGCAGGCACCCGTGCCTGACCCTGTTCTTCACGTGGTGCTGGAACAAACCGTATCTCAACCCTCTGCCCCTGGCAACTGGAAAAAAGAACATCATGTTTGAGGACACTTGTAGAATGGAGGTAATTAAGCACATTGTGATAGTCAGTCAGATAAGGCGCACCTAGCTTGGATCTGATGAGCTTCAGGAATAGGGGGGTTGAAGTACCAGCGTGATGCCGCGTTACCGCTTAAATAGTAGGTACCTAGAGGATGCACTGTGAGGTAAGGTTAATCTAGATCACTGAGTGCTCCTATAGTAATATAGAAGCGAGGATAGTACCTTGATAGGACTTCATCAGACCCCCAACAAACAGCACAGTGACAGGCGTAGCCTCACTACGGTTGTACACACTGCTGGTGGTGAAGGCAGCAGCTCTGTGTCCCCACAAAGTTATTTTCATCTCATAGTAGCTGCATATAATAGTGGAATTCAGATTAAATGCATCTGTAGTGCAACCATTAGGTGGAAGCTGCAGAAGATAGTCGTTGACAACCTTAGATCTCTCAAGACGATGTGCCTGGTGAGTATCGGTGCAGGCTTGTTTGGCAGCCGGACTCTATATGCCTCAGACACCTCGACCAACAGTCCAATAGTATCTGCAAACTTGTTTCCGTTAGCGTAAAGCAGAAATTGAAGTAGAAGAAACGCTCAGCAAAGAGAAATTAGCTTACCAAGGAAGTTTCTGGTATCACCAACATGTGAAGACAACGCATCTATCGGCGTGATGTTGTAAGCATATTCTGGGAAGTCAGGCATGTCGGTCCTTGCAACAGAGATGGTTGTATGTAGGGTGACCTCTATCATGTAAGGGCAATTCACTGGCTTGTATCCTGACTTAGCATTTGAAATTCTGAAGCGGCTGATGACATAGATGCCACCTTCCTGAAGAAGGGGACTCTTGTCTTCCACCTCGGGTTCTGGGATCTCACCATACATGCTGTTACCCTAGAAGAAAGAACGGTGCAAACCTATCAGTGGTCTACACATGGATTAGAGGCAAATAGCATAGGCAATACATTTAGGACACCAACAACAATAGTGAAATAAAGAACACAAAGGATAGGACAGAGCTATGGACCTTTTCATCAAGAAGCACGAGGTCAACATGCTGTACCGGGCCATCGTCAGTTCCACCACGATACTCCCACTTCCGGCACACACGAACACAAATGGTTGAGCGCCACTGCCGAGGACGCAGAGTAGGCAGCAGGTCAAAAGTCATCACAGCAGATCTGCACATTATAGCAGTGGAAACCGATAAGACAAGCACATGTGTACACCACAGAACCACAGCAGCTGAGCAGCAATACTTACCACATTCACAGGCTTTTAAACACTAACAGTAAACAGGTGCAACCACCAGTGAGAACAGAACGGGAAAGTAAAAACCTACCAACACTAACACCAAGAGCCCCAAAAAGCATAGTATAGGCAAACAGTACCAACACAACACAGAAACGTCTCAGGCTAACATAATTAGAGCAAAAGAGACAGGTGAAACCCCATACTTCGTTAGGCCAAAAGCTATTTTCCATGTTTAAAATAAGTAAATCTAAGCAGGAGCGGCAGCTGGACACAGCGCCGAAAAGATCTCATCATAGACTATATTCAGGGTCCGATCTATGCAATTACCCTCGAGATCTTCTATGAGTATTTTGAGGCCACTCTTTGAAGTGACCCGTGAAATAGCCACATACAGCTGCCCATGACTGAAAACAGGATTTTTCAAGTAGACACCCACGTGTGATAGCGTTTGTCCTTGGCTCTTATTAATAGTCATTGCATAGCAAACCTTAATGGGAAACTGACGTCTCCGCAGGACAAAAGGTAGCCTTGTACTTTTGAGTGTCAAAGAAATTCTCGGTATATGAACAATGTCTCCAATGTGTGTTCCAGTGACTATCTGGGCCTCTATCATCATGTCACCAATATTAGTAATAACCAATCTTGTTCCATTACACAGCCCACCAGACTGGTCAAGATTTCTAAGCATCATTATTGGCACCCCTTTTTTAAGAACAATACGATGATGCGGGAAATTATTCCCATCTAGTGAATTGAGAAACTCAATCGGGTATAATAGGTCATAGGATTCATGGGTGTTTGGAGACTTTGCTATCTCATCACAGCTTAGGTACTCTCGACTCTCGCCAGGCACCAACGATACTACATATGAATTGATAGTGTCCGCAACCTCATTCGTTGGTGTCAAAATTGCCCGGTTCTGGAGGTACAGTGGGTCAGAGAATCATGCACACAAATCTGGGTAAATTGTACTAACCATACAAGCGATTTTATCTCCCTCTGTCATAAGCAATAGATCAGGAGGTATTTTAATCAATGCACCATCTGTTTCGCCATTATCTTCTGCACCTGCTACACGGCCCTCACCGACATCTAACACCCATTTGCTAAATTCAGAAATTTCTTGCTGTGCCTCTACGGTCAAGTCTGGACAACGGAGCCTCATGTTTATGTTCAAAGACAAGACTGTGACAGTTTTCCACAATGGGGAGTTTACTATAGTAGCATTTACAATCTCAGCTCTACTACCGCCCTCAACAACAGGCAAGATCTGTCGAAGATCACCACCTAGCACAACAACCTTACCACCAAAAACTAAATTGTCCGCACCCTCTGTCTTGCATGATATAAGATCTCGCAGGGTTCTATCTAAAGCCTCGATGCATGACGGTGCGTCATCAAAGCCTCATCCCAAATGACTAACGATGTTTCCTCAAGCAGCTCACAAAGCATCGAACCACGTTTGATATCACAGACAGTGGTATCATCTAGGTCACATGGGATCTTAAAACGAGAATGAGCAGTTCTACCACCAGGCAGCAACAAAGAAGCAACACCAGATGACGCAACAGTAAGAACAATCTTTTGATGTGCACGCAGCCAAGTAACTATAGCCCCCCAAAGGAAGGTCTTTCCAGTACCCCCATACCCAGACACAAAAAAGAAACCTGGCCTATTATCGCAAACTGCCTTTGTGATTGAGTCGAATGCACTGAGCTGTTCTTCATTTAGACGGGCAACTAATCTGTGGGCCTCAACCATTAGCAGGCTAACATCATATGAGAGTTCATGTTCAATAAGTCTGTTACCAAAAGAACAGCCTGAGTCTTTGGATTTTTCAGGTAAATTATGGTCCCTCATTCTCACCTCGTTCTTTGAAAAGAGTGTCGAAAGCTCGTCAAGCAAATAGTCTTTAAGTTCTGTTTCAGAAAGCTCGAAACCAGGATTGCCAAGAGTATCTCTCAGCCGATACTGTATATCATCGGCTAGAAGTTTCCAAGCCTTTTCAAAGAAAGCGTATTCATCATTTACCTCGCAGAACAAAAGCATAGTGACAAACAACTTTCTCAGCTGTGGAGAGGTGGCCCACGCAGCAGCTTCATCGAAAGCATCGTACCACTCTCTATCATCACCTAGGAGGCCACGGGCACTACATGCCTGTTTAAACGTGGGATAGAGAATCCCATCGTATCTCCTAAGATCTGCGTAGCCCCGAGCACCTCTAACCACAAGAAGTAACATTCTAAGAAAGTATCTCTCACCAACAGAGGGATGCACGTAGTAAAGGTGACCTATCTTACCAGCGCCTCGCCGCCTACGGTCCCAGAATCTACCAGAGCTGTCCCATTTCCACTTGGAAGGGAACTCACAGTAAGTGAGATCTCTACCAGCAGGACTGTTCTGGTTGGCCACAAACCATTCAGTGAGCATTGTCTTACGAAGAAATTCCTCGGAAGCAACACTGGCTATATCAGCATTTGCATCATAAACTATACAATTGTCATCTGGCAAATGTACAGGAAACCGCTCTACAGCAGGGTAGCGTCTATGGATGTCAAAACCAAAAATTCGCCAACACGCATCCTGCTCACATATATATCTACAGTCGATGTATTCTTTTACCTCATTAATTGTTTTTGTTTGTTCATCATAGGGAGCCGATTCCCCATTCCGTATTCTTTCTATATAAACCTTGCCACGGTCAGGACCTTTAGTGACATAATTGAACAGGTATTTAATAAATATCCCCTTATTGCACCACTCTACATTGATGTGTGCCTGGTATTTCTTAAGGAAAAACATGTTATATGGTACAACCCAGCCATTATCTAGTCGCTTGTTACTCTTCTCAATGTACATCATATTGTGGGGTCTTTTATATAGAGCAAAGCCAGTTTCATCAACGTGTGTCTGAGGCTGATACTTTTTGGGAAATCTTTTTGAACACTTGCCTTTTTTCATGCATGGACAGTTTTCGTGGCCTGGTCCGCATGGACCATGCATCATGTGCTCAGCAACCAACGCATATCCAAGGGGATCTACATGTGGATCAGGAATCTCAGCACTTATATATGTATCAATGAGTGCAGGGGTTGGGTGTGAGGTGTCACGAGCCAGCCAAATAATAATATGAGCATGAGGAAGGCCACGTTTCTGGAACTCGACAGTGTGCAGCACTAAGCAAACAGATAGAGAAAACATCGTCAATCACCAAGCAAAAAAAAGGAAACACAGCAAGGGGACAGACTCGATCATGCAAAGGACATACCAGCGCTGACCGGGCCAAAAGCAGTACCATCCCTTATGTCCCCAAGGAGCTCCTCAAGCTTCATATTGTACACTCTAACCACTATATCTGCTCTATCAGTTGGTTTCTGACCAGGCTCAGAGGTCAGCGCCCCCGCAATCTCTGGCCACTTTGGATTACAGGTGAACGTAGTGAAAAAGTCAGGTGGTCCATATGTTCTACATATTGCGATCCCATCATGGTAATTTTGGATCATGTAGCGCCTGCTGCCGGTATGGGAAGCTGGCAGCACCGTTTTCTTACCAATCTCGGCCCCATCCACACAGCCTCTATCGACAGCGTCGACTATGCCCTGTAGGCTTTCAACACGCAGCTTACTCTAGTTGTTTAGTACATACCAGAGCCTATTTTCATCAACAGAAGCACGCGCATCAACTTTTGCCTGAGTAGACAAGGAACCGTAGCATAGGAAGGGGTTTGGCTGGTTTTTTCTATAGTGAAATGCATAGCGGAAATAGTCTTGCATAGTTATTTTAACCCTAGCATTCTCACCGCTGACGTCAACACCAGAATAGACTACACCCACTTGATAACCACGCTCACCATAGGGAAATAGAAGAGGGTATTGCAGTGCCATATAAGCAGGGTGCAGGGAGGAAATATGCTGCAACCGACCAGTTCTAGCCTGTACCACTATATCTCGCTGAAATGTGTCCAAGGAAAAATCACCAACAACAAGCATGGCAAGCTGGTCAACAGTGGGAAGATTATACTGAACTGGGTCTCCCTCTCTTGCCCCTATGATCCTGACTATGAATTCCTCATTACCATTTTCTTCTAGTCGGTCTCTTGCCAATCTAAACTGTTTAGCCAGTGGATTGTGGTTGTCTAGCATCTTCATCAACTCCTCAATAACAAGCGGCTCTAAAGGTTCGTTAGGGCGTTCGCCTGGGTGAAGAGCATGCAGTCTATTCCTCACCTCGTTTGCTGTATCATATATGTACAACTGGATGAACTTCGGGGGATTGCCATGGTCTGGAAGAAGGGATCCTATACGATGGTGAATTTGGCCAGATATCTTAAACACAGGAGGCCCACGGCCATCGTTCATAGATCTATCTATATTTGCACCCATCGAAGTGAAAGCAAACAAACAATTGTATTGGCATATATTTTTTAGGAAACGTTTACACCGAGCATCACCATCAAATCTGGCCAAAGAAGCTAGGGGCTCAGGCCGCTGCGTAAATGGAGGTATCACAATCTTACCACCCTTACAACATCTGTTGTAAACAATGTTACTGTTCCTCACGCTTGACTGTCCCCTAGCACATTCACGGAGCCAGAAGGTAGCATGGCAATATCTACATTCATATTCTGGAAGTCCATAATCCGAACGTCCAGAATACGAAGCTACCGATCGTCCAGAAGCCAATAGAGCCACGTAGAAAGCATAGGACCAAGACAGTAACACACAATTAGCAACACTTTGAAGACGTAACTGAAACAATCAGCAATCCAAAGCAGACAGCTACAGCAAACAAACCTTTCAATGCATCAATGAATTCTTGAGTGAAGCGACCACACCCCAAAGCTGTATCACAGGCACTAACAGAGCCTAGCATAGAGCACACAGGGACCACAGAGGAGTTCTATAAATTCAGAGATAAACGGAGTGTACAAAGCATATGGAAAGAGGCAACACCTGTTGAGCCCAGCGGAGGCTGCTCTAAATATCTCCTCCGCTTAACCATTTTCCGTTGGTCCAGATATCTCTTTCGCCTACGACGACACTCGGTAGGAGAGAGACTAACCGGCACGTGGTATGCACCGGCCGCTATAACAAAAGGACAACCAACCATGAACCCTCTGGAGTGACACAGGGCCATCTGCATATCTAAAGAGTTTCACAGAACACCTACATTGCTTCCTAGCACCACGGGAAGCTCTAACCGTGCTTGCAGACCGGGAAGAAGCTAGGCATAACAGAACAAGGATCAGTCAATGGACCATGTCGTCACAGGGCCAGAGAGATCATTCAGAGCTCATTCTGTGAAAACAACACTCAAGATGACATACATGCTCCTTCACCAGCTGTATCAACGCAAGGCAGAAGAACACCTGGCGCCATGCGGGCTACTCAGAAAGCAGGGAAGCGACTGGAACACGGCATGTGAAACAAAACACATTACAGGTCTCTATGTACCAGGTAAACCATACAACCCATTAATCTCATCAGCCTGCATAGCGAAGAAATGGCTAGCCCGTACACCACTCCAGGGTACCAAAAAGCATCAAACAAGAAGACTAAGTAAGGATACCTCCATCAAGTATGCAGACTGCATAGCCAGGTCCTTTCGTTCTACACCTATCCTACTTAAAATCCCAGCAGCCGTAGCAGCAACAGCCACCGCATCGCGTGCAACCCGACTATACAGCACTACACTCTGAAAATTGTAATCGACCACGACGAACCCATACAGTTTCTATAAAAAAGCTATGGCCTGCAAAGCAGCTTGCTCGTAGCCTGGAGCAGAAATTTTTTCTTGGGGTGCCCAAAAGAAAAAAACTACGGGAGGCGACGACGGCGCCAAAGCAGGGCACATCGATCTCGACACCGTAGACAGGTGTCCCGTCTCCGGCCCTCTCGAACACCACCGACGCATACGGCAACCCACACCTAGCCGCCACAGCCTGCAGCAGAGATAGGCAGGAGGTCCCAACCACAAACATGTCTCCTTTCTTCTGTACTCCAGCGATAGGTGGAAACGGAGATGATTTAAACAAAAGGAAAACACCAACGCACCGGCAGTGCAAGAATGCCCAATCGAGGGCGAACGGACGCCGGGAAAAAAAAGGAAAAACCCCACCCCCAAATGTCAGAAATCTGTACATATCAACCAAATATCGAGCACAAACAGTAGCATGGGATCCCAAAGAACCATACCAGCCTCGCCGGTCCCAGCAGGCAGGAAGACGCCAACTCCGGTCAGCCGCAGGTCCAGCGCAGCACAGGCCACCGCCTCCACAAACCCGCACCACTCTCCAGAGCACCCTCCAGACACCGTTATGACCCTGCAGAGAAGGCGCCAAAAATGCGACGGAGAGGCACACGCAGTCAGGAAGAAGCCGCCGACGCCGGCAAAGAACCCAGACGAAACAAGGAGAGGGTAGCCGGAGCCGCCTACCTACGACAAATCGCAATCCGGAAGGGGGGGAAGAACAGTAGCCGGCTGCTCAGGTCCTCTTCTCACCCCAGCTCCTCACCCCGGCTCCGCCCGCAAAACAGTGAGGACTCCACACAACCAGGGACGCTGACCATGGGGGCCAAGGTAGCCACGCGATGTGGAGCCCAGCAGGCAGCGGCACGGAGCGAACCACAACCGCACAGACACGGCGCCTCCAGCTCCCCACCCCGGCTCCGCCCGCAAAACAGTGAGAACTCCACACAACCAGGGACGCTGACCATGGGGGCCCAGGGTAGCCACGTGACGTGGAGCCCAGCAGGCAGCGGCACGGAGCAGACCACAACCGCACAGGCACGGCGCCCGCGGTAGCGGCCGCACAGGCTGCTAGAAAGCCCGTTTCCCAGGCGACGCTGCAGGCGGGGCCGGTCCAGGCCAGCCACTCACTGGGCGACAACGACACAGTGCGGCCAATGAACGCTCGACAACAACGTACGGATTGTACTGCAGCTGACCAGGCCACAACCAAACTCCTGTTTGCGGAGGAAGAGGCCACAGTTCAGCGCCTCCAGCACCGTCGATCAAGATCAGAACGTTCCAATTTTTTTTCGCTACCGTGTACACGCTGTGCGCGCGTTTGCTCCACAGGTTCTCTAAACGCTGCAGGCGGGGCCGGTCTAGGCCAGCCACTCACTGGGCGACAACGACACAGCGCGGCCAATGAACGCTCGACAACAACGTACGGATTGTACTGCAGCTGACCAGGCCACAACCAAACTCCTGTTTGCGGAGGAAGAGGCCACAGTTCAGCGCCTCCAGCACCGTCGATCAAGATCAGAACGTTCCAAATTTTTTTCGCTACCGTGTACACGCTGTGCGCGCGTTTGCTCCACAGGTTCTCTTATCTTTAGATTCGGAGACCAAAGTCCGTCGCCAACACCCATCCGCCTGTCGTCCCTTGACTTCTTCCCCTAGGAAATCGCTGGCAAGTCGCCTGCCCACCACGCCTCGATCGCTGGCAAGTCGCCGACTGCCGCGGTGGCCTCGTCCTCCTCCGTTGTCTGCGACCCGTTGTCACGCCGATACCGGGATATCCACCATCCACCGAACCAGACATCATCGCTCCTTCATATGCGCCCACAAGTCTTTCTGCTTGACGGCGGCGACAACGACGGTAACATCTGCCTATCAAATTTCAGGGTGCTATATTGCTCCTACTCCGACGACGTTTTCAAAGTCTACGCCTTCTCCGCAGCTGATGGCGGAAAGTGGCGTTTGGTGAGGCAGGCCCTGTTCGGCTGTGCTGATAAGCTGGCTGAAAAACACTGTTGACTGATTTGTTGTGAGAGAAAAACACTGTTCTGGCTGAAAAAACAAGCTGAAAAGTATAGATTATAAGCCGGATGAACAGCGCCGCAGTCGACGACGGACGCATTGAACCACGACAACCTCTTCCGTAGTTGCCTATCCATGGATCAGGTCATTGGCCGGATCGACATATCTCTCTGCCTCGCCTCTCCGGCCGGCCGCGTCAAAGTCCTTGACAATGCTAATGCCAGGTTGGAGTTATCGGAGGTCGATCTCTGCCCATCCGTGTGAGAAAGTTAGGTTACTACTCGACGTTCGCCGTCGTCCATGGCGCCAGCCCTGAACCCACTGACTCGCCGGTGATGGCGTCCATCGTCCACGTGAGTGGCGAGGACCTAGAGTGAGTTGTTCCGCCGGATCCCCTGCAGCGGCGAGTGGGTGCACTACCGGAAAATAGATCTTTGCCGAGTGTTTTTTTCGGGCACTCGGCAAAGAAGCTCTTTGCCAAGTGCCAGAAAGTTAACACTCGGCAGAGAAAAAATACTCGGCAAAGACTGCAGGCAAAGAGCTTCTTTGCCGAGTGTCAGATTTGGCACTCGGCAAAGCCGTCTTTGCCGAGTGTTTTTTTTTTGACACTCGGCAAAGAGAATTTTCAAAATACATTTTGAGGTAGTAAATTAACTCAAATGAAAAGGTTTTAAACTACAAAGTTGTTGAACTCATCAAGGTGTACAATGTTTATTTTTTGTCATTTGTTCATTTGATAAATTGAACGTAAATTTGTTCACAAATCTTACATGTCTCTCATAAGTTTCATGAAACTATAAGAGAGATATATAAGATTTGTGAACAATATTAGAATCACCATGTCGGATGAATAAATGACCAAACTCCCAAAATAAAGTTTGTAGATCTCAAAAAGTTATGAATTATTGTAGTAGAAAACTTTTTCATTTGAGTTCATCTTGTCATGCTAAACTGCATCTGAATTTTAAAAAAATAAAATTTGAATTTTTTAAAAAGAACTCGGATGGTAAAACAACCTAAATGAAAGTTGTAGATTTCAAAAAGTTCTGAAACTTTGTAGTAGACAACTTTTTGATTTGAGATCGTTTAGTGTATCAAATAACCACTTTAGTATCGGAGATAGATAACATAATATGCACAAATGTCATCTCTACACACAAACATATAACAGGTCAAGTGGTTAGAGTGTGGTGCTAAGTCTGGAGGCGCAGGTCGCAGGTTCGAGTCCTACTTGCCGCATGTTTTGCGATTTTCAAAGCAATAAAATGAGGTGTTGGCAGGGGCTTCTGCTTGCCACATGTTTCGCGATTTTCAAGCAATAAAATGAGGTGTTGGCAGGGCCTTCTGTCTAGCAGGACGGTTGTCCTCCTATTTATTTTTTTTTTGGCCTTTTTCGGTTCAGACTTGTCGAGTGCCTGACAAAAGGCACTCGGCAAAGACAGCTTTGCCGACAACTTTTTTACCAAGTGTCCTTTACCAAGTGCAAATGGGGCTTTGCTCAGTGTTCCATGCACTCGGCAAAGAACGCGTATCCAGTAGTGGTGCTCGAGCATAGCATCCCCCGGTTGTCAGAGGCCACACGTGGGCTGCAAGGCCACCCGGAGCCCTCTCGGTGGAGGGCGGTGGACGTCATCGCCGGCGGCACTAGATTGGCCGTGTTGAGAGTATGCTTAGGCTGCCTGCACTCGATACGCTAAAGGCGTACTGCAGGATGCAAATAGCTGTACAAGTGCCTGCAGCGGGATCCGGCATGACATACGCTATGCACTTACATCCTCTATATGTAGCGTGATACCGGACCTACGGTAAAATCAGCGAGCCCACACATGTGACGCGGCAAACACGGCACACGCATGAGCTGAAGGGTGCAGAGGTGGGCCCTACTTGTTAAAATCACTAAAAAATGTTATAACTCACAAACCAAAACATCAAATTAAATTCCGATTGCACCATTAAATTCGTTTTAATAAATTCTTCAAAATAAGATCTCACATGGATATATTTAGATAAAGTGACAAGTTGGCCCCACAGTGAATAAAGGATGATATAGAGGATGAATGAGTGCGGAAGAATTAGATATAGAGAAAAGAATCTTGATGACTAGGATATATAGAGGATGAATATAGAGGTTCATAAGTGCGGATAGCCTTATTATCATGTGGGGGTTGGCTCTTGTCCCTCGACGTGGACACGATGAAGCTGCAGGTAGTGCCTGATGTGGCCGCCTATCCCTCTCCTGATACGAAGCCGATAATCTACACGCTACCATGGCCTCAGTTCTTGACTGCCTAGCTAGCTACCTTGCCAAATTTACAGCGCCTTACGTACAACATTGATTTACTTATCTGTGGATGGCACCGCAATATATGTTTGCTACGTTTCTATATGCAGGAATCCACAGTTTTAGTCTAAATCTCTGTATCATTTGAATAATTTGTACGTACAAAATAGATTGATAATTTTGACATGATGGCGTGCATGCCCCCTGTTGTACACGTGCGAATGCAGACCCATTTCAGAACAATCTCATAAAGTTCATTTAGTGGCAAAAGAGGGCCAAATGTAATCAAATTGTCTCATCCTTCCTTCTCCATCCTCAAGCAGTGTAATCTTAAATTTGGTCTAACAGGTCAGTTTTTTTAAAACTACATAGCTAGCGCCCGGACGCGCCCGCAACTGCAGTACGTTTCCACGCCCCCATTTCGCGTGTCCACGCGGGGGCTGTGCTGTGCGGACATTGTCCGGCCGTGCCTGCGTTTCACGCACCCACGCTAGAGACCGCACTGCCCGGATGTCGCCCGCGCGGGTACCGCTCGCGCCCCCTCCCACCTCCCATGCGCTTCAATTCGCACGCGCATCCCATGTGTAATACCCGATCTACTTTTGAAATACCCAGATGCAACACTTGCAATATACACATTGGACGTGAGGGGCTCAAATATTAATGATTTTGTCACGTGTCTCAATTGATCTTAAGATTGTATTTGTAACATATCTAGTCACACTGCACTAACTCATACAAGCATGAAAAAATATAAAAACAAATCACGGAAATGATTTTGTACTTTTATATTAGAAAAAATAGCTAGTACACCTGTGTTGTAATGGATCAAGTAAAGTGATGAATTCAAGTAGCAAGGACAATTTTGATTCATACACATGTTTCGCTTTATTTGTCTGTTTCTCCTTTTTCTTTTCTTTTGTTTGCATTATTTACTTTGTTCATTCATGCCTCAACTTCGCCGTGGAATACATGGACTCCGTGCTACTTGAGTTCGAATTAAGTTTGAAGTGATAAGTCTTGTGGATCTAATCGCTATCCCATTTTAAATTTGATTTTTTTTAGAATTACACAGTACAACGTAGACGTCCACAACGTATGCATACTCACCCATATGAATACACGTACGCAAACCCTACCCCTATGAGCACCTCCGAAGGATTAAGCCGGCAGACCTCGAGATTCACGAAGTCACCACAGACGTCTCGCTGTCAACGAGGACGTCGCCTACCACTGAAAGCATAGCGTCGTTAAATCCTAGAATAAATCCAGAAAAATACAAGCACCCGTGTTAAGTCGAGAACTTAAACCCGGGTGGGCAGGTTCCACCACAAGAAATCCAACCAATATGTAATCATTCAATTTCGAGGGTGTGAGGCTGCACATGCATGGTACCGGTTGGTGACGGCATACATGGCCACGTGGCAGCTGGGCCGGGCCTGCCGGCCCGCTGCTATCCTTTGCAGGTTGTACACATTGGAGAGCTCCTACCAGTAGTTTCCACCGTTTCTATTCGTAGCTTGAAGCTGGTGTTTGATTACATGGACTCTTGAGTAGATGTGGTAGAAGTGATTGACAAAAGTGAAAACACAAGGCCATAAGAGCATCTCCAACAACTCCTTAAAACATGTTGCTATTCTTATAACTTTGGCAAAAACACAAAATTTTTTCTCCAACAACTCCTCAAACCAACTTGCTATTTATCCGCACTTGCTATTCACCGGCCTCGCGCGCGGAAAGGACTTGCTATCCCGATCTCAGGGCCTCGGCGACGCTCCGGGACGGCCTCGGGGCTGGAGCCGAGGGGCGGGGCTGGCCGGAGCGAGGAGGACCGCCGCCAGTGCTGCTGTTCCTCACAGGCGCGGGGAGGAGGTGCCGCAGCCGCTGGTGAGGCGCCGATGACGAGCGCGGGCCGACGCTGTGACGAGAAAAGTTAACGGGGCTCTTCGTTCGCTTAGCGGGCCTCTTCGTTCGTTAGCGGGCTTCTTCATTTTGGCAAGTGAGTTTTAAGAAGTTGTTGGAGAGAGATCTTTTTTTTACTTGCCAAATAAATTAGCAACTTACTAAAACTCAAGATTTACCAAGTGATTTTTATAAGTTATTGGAGATGCTAAGGCATAAATCAGACAAAAAAATAGCGAAGAAATTTTACCTTTTTAAATATAATATATACTCTTTCTGTTCTAAATTATAAGTTGCTTTGATTATTTTAGTACATCAATTTTTCTATATATCTAAATATATTTAGATACGTAGTAAAATCGATGTATCAAAAAAAATCAAAGCGACTTATAATTTGTTACGGAGGTTAACGACGCGCGCAGACCATTCATCCCCTCACTGTCCACACGGACCCTCAATTCGGGCCTGCACATCATAGAGTGTCACACATTTGTTTACTTTTCATTCATGCTGACCTGAATTAGTAGTCAGTTTTAGAAGAGCAAGAAGTTAATTAAGTCGCCTGAGAGAATTAATCCAAGGAGTTCATAGCAGGCAACGGTGCGGCATGCATGTTGGTAGTGCATCTATGCAAAGTGGAAATTTTAGAGGATAATTGATATTTATGGGGATAATTTGCATAGTGGGATAAAGATGTGATCAAAGATAAGTCATGGATGGATGACCAAGTGTGAAGTTATGATCCGGCGCTCTAAGGATAACCATAACTTACCACGCTATAGATTAGTCTGGTCAGAGTTTTTAGGCAGTTTGGTTCAGTACCACAACTATGGTACGACACACTTTCATAGCATCCTGACTCGTCATAGAATTCATTTTTTACCAAAGTTTATCACAAGCGTGGCTTCAATTTTACTCGTCACACTTTTTGTAGCATCCATATAATTTGCCTAATATTTGCCAGGACAAACTTCAGCACCAACCAAATATATATATGACCTAAAATTGTCACGTAATGTGACCTCGTGATAAGAGAGCTTTTTATAGCAATATAAATGACTTTAGTGGTCACAATCTGTATATAGTACTACCTCCATTTCTAAAATAAATTAATTTCTAGAGTCATCTAAAGTTAAGATATCTTAAATCTGATAAATTCTATAAGAAAAAATAACATCGTCTACAACACTAGATAAATATATTGTGAAAAAAAATACTCGACGATGTATGTAGGAGTTTATTATTTTTTGGAACGAAGTATGACAAAGAAAATCAGTTAAAAGAACAGCGCCTTCACGTTACTGCTGTCCTCCGAATGACAGTGGGCCCCACTGTCGGAGCATACCTTCGAGCCCCTTCCAGAAGCTTCCCCCCGCCCGCCCAAGTGCCCAACACTCCTCCGGCGCGAGCAGACCATCCACTTCTCACTGACCACGCGGACCCGCCCAGACCGGGCCCGCACGTCATAGAGTCCCACCCGACCAGCAGCAGGCGCCGTCACCGCAACACTCCACCGTTCCGACTTCCAAGCCTCCGAGTATAAACCCCGCGGCCCCAAACCCTAGCCGCCCGATGCTCTTCGTCCCGCGCCAAGTCGCACTCGCCGCCTCCTCCTCTCAGCCCCGCACCGCCGCCGCCGCAGCCGCCGCCATGGCCAAGGAGGAGCCCAAGAAGGAGAAGAAGAGCAAGAGAAAGGCGGCAGCGGCGGCCAATGGAGCCGCCGCCGCCGTCGCGGCCCCCGGCGCGAGGGCCGCGGTGGTCGCCTCCGTCGCCGCCTTCCTCGAGGCCGCCGGGCTCCCCCGCACGCTCGCCGCCCTCCAGTCCGAGGCCGGCCTCGAGGTAACTGCGGTCGTCACCCTCTCCCCCCTGTACTGTGCGTTTGTGGTGTGGCCGTTTTGGTGCGTTGTTGCTGAGGCGCCGGATTGGGGAATTTCTGATTCCAGGCCGGCGCGTGGGGGTCGTCGCAGGTGAACTTGGAGGAGCTGGTTGCCAGATTCTTGGAGTCGAGGTACTAAATCCAATTAACATTTACCTTTGTCACATTGCTTCAATTGGTGAATGGCGTGTGCGTTACTCTGTTAGTGCAATATGATCGGTTCCTGATGCAAATTTGGTTGTTGAACAGCAATTCAACTCCGGCAGCTGCCGTCCTGGGAAGCAATGAGCAAGGTGGGACCTTTGTTTGTTCAAATTGCTGTCGTTTACCTTTGATTGACACCTTTGTTTACTTTTGATTCGTGCTGACCTGAATTCGCTGGCGCAGATAAGGAAAACGGTGATATAGCAGGAGAAGCTGGCAAGAAAAAGAAGAAAAATGGTGGAGAAGCTGGTGAGCCCGAGAGCAAGGCGAGCGAGCCTTCAGCTCACGAAAAGCCTAGTGGAAATATAGGCGATGAGGCCAAAGAGAAGAAACAAAAGAAGAAGAAAGGCAAGGGTGACCCTTCAGCTGCGAATGCTGCTAGTGGTGAAGCAACTGAAACAGTGAAGAACGATGACCAGAAGCTTGATGTGGACGGTGAGGCCAAAGAGAAGAAACAGAAGAAGGATAAGGGTGACCCTTCAGCTACGGATGCTGTTAGTGGTGAAGCAACTGAAACAGACCAGAAGTTGGATGTGGATGGTGAGGCCAAAGAGAAGAAACAGAAGAAGAAGGACAAGGGTGACCCTTCAGCAGCGAATGCTGCTAGCGGTGAAGCAACTGAAACAGTGAAGAACAATGATCAGAAGGTTGATGGCAAGAAGAAGAAAAGCAAGAAGCAGAGTAAGGATGATGATGTTGAAGCTAGGCTGGAAAAGGCAGAATTAGCAATAATTAACAAGTTGGAGGCAGCACAAAAAGTAAATGGAGATGGCAACGAATCAAGAGAGGAAGAACAAAAAAGTCAGAATGATGGTGCTGACGAGAGCAGTGGTGCTGTGGAAAAGAAAAAGAAGAAGAAGAAAGAGAAATCAGCTGTCGATACTTTAGAGAAGACTGATGCAGGAAGTGCACCTGCTGAGGCTGATGGTGCCAAGGGAAAGAATGGCGTTGTAGAAACAGCGAAGGATGATAATGAGAAAAAGGCAAAAAAGAAGCGGAAGAAGTCTAACCCTGAAGAAAATGTTGAGGTTGAAGGTAAAGAGGCTGCAGGGAAAGATCCAGTCCCAAAACAAGATGATGTGAACGAGAGTGGAATGGATGTTGATGAAGATCATCAAGGAAAGTCGTCAAATGAAAATGCAATTGCTGGCAAAAAACGGAAACTAGAAGAAGTTGAAGGAAGCATTGCCCCTGTGACTCCGAAAGAAGATAGCACAGCTAACCGAAGTCTAAGCAATGGCTTTGCTGAGGATAAAACAAACGAAGATAGCAACATAAAACCAAGTAAAAGGCAGAAAAAATCATCTGAAGTATGCAGCTTTCTCTCTCTAACGATTGGTCCATATGGCTTTTTTGTTCGCACTTCATTTCCTGTAGTTTAGTCACCTTAGGAGGTGTTATACATAATTCTTAGGTCTTGTTTATACATGATGCTTCATTTGCTACTAGCTTCCTTAGCAACTTGCTTATGCATTATGGTTCAGAAATACCCCCATAATAACTGATTACCGGTCTGTTGTGATGTCCACAGTGTGAATTAACCTTTGAGGATGTTTAGAAATTCATTACTTTGCTATACTTAATACATTAGATCCACTGACATTCTAATTTGCATGTCATTACTTTGTATAATAGAGATTATGCAGGTAATCCGACCAGTGATGCTGTTGCTGATCTTTATGCTTGGTAGTGCTCATGATAATGATCTTATTAGGTCCATTGGCTCTTGGATGTACTTCCTTTGTCCCAAAGTATAAGACGTTTTGGCACTTCTAGATTCATATCTTTTATTATGTAACATATATCTAGGTGCGAAGCAAAAGCTATTAATCTAGAAAAGCCAAAACGTCTTATAATTTGGAATGGAGGGAGTAGATATTTCGTGATTAATCTTGTAACAAAAGCAGCAGCAGCAGCCTTTTCTGTTCTGAGCAGTTGAAATAGGCATCATTTGTCTGACCAATGTCATCAAAATTGTGATAAAATTCCTTTTTGTTCATCTACTGCAGCCTAAGAGTGTGACTCCTTTTCAACGGATTAAGGTGGATAGTGTTACATTTGCAGATGAAAGGCTTCAGGATAACTCGTACTGGGCTAAGGTGCTTTACCGCTTTGTTGATCATGGATGCATATGGTGAAAGATTTTAGCATTTATCAAGCTTAACCTTTATGGCCCATCTGTTTTACCTCTCTTTCAGGGCGGCGCAGACACTGGTTACGGTGCAAAGGCACAGGAGATCCTTGGCCAAGTCAAGGGAAGGTCAGTACTTCTTCCTGCTATCTTCTGATTTCTTTGAAGATCAATAAGGGATCGAGGACGTCTAATGAACAATTATACCAACAAAGTGGTAATTATGTCAAGTAGTTATGATCCTGCACAAACCTAACACCAGGTCACAACACTTCCATGGTGCAGGGGGTTTAGGCACGAGAAGACCAAGAAGAAGCGTGGAACCTACAGGGGCGGGCAAATCGACCTGCAAACCCACTCGATCAAGTTCGAGAATTCAGATGACGAGTGATTGCTGAACCTGAGCTTCTCCTAAAGATGGAAGCCACAACATTAGCAGTTCACCAATTTATATAGCCATTATTACCTGATCAGTCCTGGTACCAAGAAGTGAGGCGACGGAAGGAAGGTGCTACGTGGTACAGCGGGATTACGATTATTGCAGTGTGCCAATTTTGCTAGCATGAACAACCTGCAAAGTCATCGAAATTTTGTTTGCTGGGTTATCTGATGTACCGTTTTTGCTACAGTTATGCGACGTAACGTTGCCACTACATGCGTAATATGAGTTTGACCGTGCACTCGACTCGATTTGTAATACTTTTGGAAATGTCTGCCTTCGAGCTTGTAATCTGGCTATATGAGCTGCTGTTAGTAAAGGGTGAGCATTGTTTCTTCTGCATCACTAGCCGATGCCCGTGCGTTGCTACGGGCGGAAAAACTATGTTAATTTAATTTGTTGCTTTGATAAAAAAAAAGGTTTTCGAAACGGTGCTGATGCCAATAATGAAGTTAAAATGGCACATGATCTATTAAGTGGAAATGAAATATTAGCAAGAGCAAAATCACAAAGTTCAAAAATAAGGGTAAAATCACAGTTGGTTTGCTAGACAGGGCAATATCATAATTTTATATTGAAATTGTGGTTTTGCTCATATTTCCTTTACTTTGTGAATTTATCCTTGTGTTTTCAAAACGAAACATCAATTTGCCCCTATTTTGTCATCCTCCCCTGATGGTGTTAATTTTTGTATAAAAGGACAAATATGCCCATTAATTTTACCCCTGGTTTTTATGACTATTTATGATTTTACTCCTGATTTGGAGTAAGATATTTATATTGTATTTTGACAAAAACAGTTAGGTTTGGTCAAATATATTTGGCAAAATTTGCAAAATTATTTCAAATCAAATCTAATATTGAAAAAGTAAAATCAAAATAAGATCCTTCTCTTCTATACTCTTCTACACGTGTTTGGTACAACAGAGCTTCACCAGTGAATCAACTTTTCTTGGCTTTGACTTTAAAAGCAGCTTTACTGATAGAGCTATCTATTTTGGTGAAACGTTCGGTGAAATAATTTCTCTTAATTGTTGGTAAGTGTAAAATACCTTTATATCCATAATATCCTTTCTTTTTTTATCTTATTTCCTTTTTTATTTTTCTTCTCTCCCTTTTCTCTCTCCACCTTATCCCTTCATCTCTCGTAACGCCCGCGTCTCCTCCTCCCGTCCCCATCCGTCCCCGCCGCTCGGCCTTCGCTCCCCGGCATCCAGCGGCCCGGCAGCTGGTGCACCTCGCCGACTTGCGCTCCTCAGCGGCTGGCGCGCTCCCCAGCAGGTCGCGCGGCCCGGTGGCTTGGGCTCCCTGGCAACTGGCCCGCCTAAGTGAAGCTGCACCGCACGCGCGCCCCGACAGCTCGCACTTCCCGGGGACTGGCGCCCCGGCGAGGCTCCTTCCCAGCGCGCATGCCCCGGCCGACAGCTCCTTCGCCCTTGTCTTCTACGCGTCAGCCTTCTCCGCGTGCGTTTCACTGGTGAAGTCTGCAGGAAGCCGATGCTCTGCGTGCCGCCAAGGGCTGCGCTCTGCTGTGCCAGCCCCGCGGCCCTCGCGTGCGCAAAGTGCCAAGCGCCGCGGCTAGACCCGCGCGCCCCATGCCCCCTGCCCAGGCGCCGCCGCCAGCCCGCCGGCCCCGAGCCCCGCGAACGGCCACCGCCGACGCTGGATGGCCGCGGACGAAGGCTCGATGCAGTCGGCTCGTGATAAATCGAATGTGTTTTAATTCTGGTCGGATGCTGAATGCGGGAATGTGGTGGGGTAGGTACACCCGCCCGCCTCTCCGCCGCCGCCTCCTCATGTGGCGCGACGACGGCAGCGTCAGGGGCGCTCAGCGGCGGCTGCCTCGGGGCCGAGGCGAAGGGCGCGCAAGGACTTTGATTTTTTTTTCTGAGGACTCACTAGTCGCGAGGTCGAGGGATTCGGCTGGGTGCGTGGGTTGGGAGGCAGGGGAGTCGGAGGCATGTTAAATGACTGTTGACGTCTCCACTTTCATCTTTTTAGGAGTAGAGAAACAATTGATATTGCTGCTGGAAGTGCAGCAGCTGGGACTTCGAGCAGAGGCCAGAAGGTGCCGTCGTGTTCATGTGCATGCTTGGGGTCTGATCGCTGCAGCTGCTGTTTCCTACGGTAACCTGTGAGGGGCTGCAGCAGCTGCTGCAAAAAAAAAACGGCTTCCGAATGGGCCCTGCCCTTAGTTGGGCCCTGGGCCCCAACTGATCTGATCTGTATCGGCAATTTCCACAGGTAGACCGTAATCCACTCGAGGACACTACCGGCCCATTCCACCACACAAAGGGTGAAACCGTGGAAGACTATGGCTTGACCTGTTATGGCACCTCGGTACTTTAGCTAAAAAACGCTCGTGGCGATGGACCCTGCACTCGCCCACACACTGTGCTCGCAGGACGAACCCGTCCTCGCTTGCGCCGCCCCCGTTAGCACCCCCGCCGCCCGCCTGCATCGCGCACGGCAAGCTTGACGCGCGAGGCGCTCCCATCACGATTGTGCTCCATCCGCCTGCTCCTGTCACTGGCGACCTCTGTAGCACTCCGTGCCAGCATCGAGCCCCACGTTGACGAGCCTCCATTCGTCTAAGTAGCAAGTAGATGCTCGTTGAAAAGCGCATGTTGCAACAGTATGTTTTAAGTGTTTCAGATGTTTTCGAGATATGTTGCAAGTGTTGTATATCGATGTTGTAAACATAGATTGAAAAATTGCACATGTTGTAATGGCTATACATGTATATTTTAAGTGTATGTTCCAAATGTTTTATCCGTTCCAGACGAATATTGCAAGTGTTGTCTGGTTGTTGCAAAAGTAAATCTAGATGTTGCATATCCATGTATGTTGCAAGCATATACTATGTTTCAAGGTGTTTCATACGTCCGTTTGTAAGTGTTGCATCCGGATGTTGCATATGTTTGTAATGGTTTTCAAATGTTTTTCAGGCATTTTCACAAGTGTTTCAGACGCTTGTTTCAAGCGTTTCACTGTCTTCTTTTGTATGTTGCAACTGTTGTATCTGGATGTTTCAAAAATAAATTAGGTGTTGCACATGGGATACATGTGGGAAGCGGTTGACGATGCGGACGGGGACTCCTCGCGAGCCCGACACACTATACACTCCTGGGCTCGCTGGGCAGTGTCTGGACGCGTTACTTTTTCATGTTTTCCAAGCAAAAAAAAATTGAACTAGAATGTCACGAGCTATACCAACGGAGGCTAGTGCTGTCTGCGGTCTGCCTCACTGCCTGCCTGAGTGCCTCTACCATGGTGGCCACAGCAAAATCTTTGGAGCTTCCCTAAAACCTCAGTGGTACTTATCTCACGATGAATGGTGATGATGACCGCGCATCATCATGGGTTTGACGGAGGCCCAGGCAGCAGGCCCGGGAGGACCCTTTTGAATGGTCCATCCATGCTTCTCTGCAGTCAAAAGTCAAAACCTGCAGCAAACCAGCAACCAGGAACACAAACATTTCTCTTCATCTCAAAATTTGGTCAGTTGGTGAAAAGTTACTGTAGCATCTTTCGTTGTTATTTGGCAAAATTTGTCTAACCATGAACTAACTAGCTCAAAAGATTCGTCTCAACATTTACAGACAAACTATACAATTAGTTATCTTTTTTACCTATATTTAATGCTCCATGCATATGTTTAAAGATTCGATATGATGAGTAAAAGAGGAAATATTTTGGGTTTGCATGAAAAATGAAGAGAGAATTCCCTGGTTGCCATCAAAAGCTATACTCATTCCTTCATTGCCATTGAAAATTACAAGTTTCCTTCATTGCCATTGATTTTAGTTTTGTAATGCTTTATATGCCATTTTCATCTTATACTCCTTAACAGTGATGCAAAAAGACGATTATGCCCCTTCTTCCTTCTTGCCTACATCAAATTCCATGCCGTGCCTTTTCCTACCGAGGCTGGTGCCGCCTGCACCAACGGCCACTGCGCTGTGGCATGCGAGCTCCCAGCTCATTGCCCCTCAGGAGGTCCACCCACACCGCTGACCCACATGAGGTCTGCCCGCGCCGCCGCGGCCTCGCTGTACGTGAGCTCTGCACGCCCCGCTCGACAGTCGCTACTGCCCTGTCCGCGGCCCCATGCACTGCCATCCCCGCGTGCGAGCTCCTAGCTAGGTTTGCCGCGCCCTCGGTGCTGCCCCATGCACGGCTCACCGCAGCTCGCACCTCAGATACACCTGGGCCCAGCCGTTGCCAATACGAGGAACGCTTGCACGCCGCGGCCTCACGGTGCGCCGGCTCTGCCACTTTGTCGCATTGCCTGTGGCCACGCCTCGCCCTCGCCGTGGCCCCGCTAGCGTCTCGCGGTTGCCCGCGGCCACACTGCGACCTTGCTCTCACCCGCCGTTGCTCCGATGGCCAGCCTCAGGTGGTCTGCCCGCGGAGCACGCTATCGTGGACGCGCTTGACGACGCCTAGTGGCTTGGGTCGCCCTCACTGCCCTAACCGTCGCGTTCAAGCCCTCGCCGCCGCGCCTCGGACGCCCATGCGGACTCGCCCAAGGGTCTACTCAGGTGTTGTTGTAGGGGCCCAAGGGTCTACTCAGGTGTCGTTGTAGGGGCGCGCGACAGCTGCCGGCTGCCGTGGGTCTGGGTTTTTTTTTAGAAAGCGGGCTCAGGAGCAGGAGTTGAGGGCAAGACTGGCAAAAAAAAAACTATCCCTTGTAGCGTGAATGGCAAAGAAGGAAACAAAAAACATAATTAGATGGCAACGAGAGAAAATTGGCTGAGCGATGGCAGTTAGGAAATAAAAAATTAGAAACCAGTGGCAACGAAGAAAACTTGTAATTTTTAATGGCAATGAAGAAATGAGTATAGTTTTCGATGGCAATCAAGGAATTCTCTCAAAAATGAACACACCCTCAGCTCCTGTTCGGGCGGTCAAGATGGTGCCAGGCCAGGGGCAGGCAGGCAGGCCGCTGCAGTGCCCTAGCTAGAGCAAGCCTATCCGAGTAGGCACGCACTCTCGCCATGCCTGCCTGCCTGCTGGTGCTGGTCCACTCGTGGGTGATGGAACAAACAAACGCCTTTCAGACCTCGTTTAGTTCAGAGAATCAGGAAGAAAAATACTGTATCAGAATTTCTGTAGCATTTCATTTGTATTTGATAAAAATTATCCAAATTTTGACTAACTAGGCTTAAAATGTTCGTCTCGCAAAGTACAATAAAACTGTACAATTAGTTTTTTATTTCATCAACATTTAGTACTCCACGTATTTACCGATATTTTAATGTGACGGAAAATCTTCTTTTTGCATAGTAAAATTTGAGGAGAATTAGGGAACTAAACGAGGCCTCAAATGGACGATCGGATTCATGGATGCTAGTAGTGCTGTTACATTTAGTACTCCATGTACACTCCTACTGCGTTCCCCGATGGGCAGATAGAGGCATCGCTCTTGCTTTAGGTACTCGTTCTTTCCTAAATTTCACTATGAAAAAAAAAATTCCCGTCATATCAAAATATCGACAAATGCATGGAGTACTAAATGTTGATGAAATCAAAAACTAATTGCACAGTTTTGTTATACTTTGCGAGACGAACATTTAAGTCTAGTTAGTCAAAATTTGGATAATTTTTATCAAATACAAACGAAATGCTACAGGAATTCTGATACAGTGTTTTTCTCCTTTATTCTGTGAACTAAACGAGGCCTTATCTGTTGCCCGTTGGAGGGAAACGAAGGCATGCACGGTTGCAGCGAGAAAACGGAGCGCTCCTGCCATTGTGCCCACCAGCCCTGTTGTTTGACTGAGCGATCGAGTGCAGTGCGGTGTGCGAAGCTGTCTCATGACGATGCGAGCTGCTCCCTCCGGCCACGCAAGAATGCAATTATGGATCCGTGCCGGTCAACTGTGCTCAACTTTGACCAAGTTTACAGTAAATAATATTAATATTTATGTCTTCATATAAATTCATGGTGAAAATATATTTTATATGGGAGCCTAATTGCTTTGTGAGTGATTGCTGGAGGGATGATTCTTGGGGCATGAATTTTAAACGTAGTCTAACTGTGCAGGAATATAACAGCTGGCTAGGGTTATTGGATGAGCTTAATGACATTACACTAACTGATAATAAAGCTGATAAAGTTTTGTGGGCTCTAGACAAGAAACTTGCATATACTACTAAATCTCTATACAGGTTCCTTACAGACAGGGGGTCACAAGCAGGGTTGCTGGTTACATTTGGAGAAGTAAAATTCCCTTGAAGATCGAAGTTTTCCTTTGGCAAATGTTCAATAACAAATTGCAGACAGCTCAATGTTTAGTTAGGAAAGGTTGGAAAGGGAGTACTAATTGTTGCCTTTGTGGTTGCTTAGAGACTGTTGATCACATTTTCTTCAAATGTCCCATGGCTGTTTTTGTATGGAGTTTTATAAAAGATGCTTTCAATCTGGATTCGTATCCTACTTCCCTGGGGGATTTCTGTCATAAATGGTTGATGGGTAAAAAGGGGCCTTTACCGATCAAGTTGATTATCTTTCTATTTGCAGGTTTCACATGGACTTTATGGAATACTCGTAATAAGATGGCTATTTCCAAGATGTTTCCTAAGTCCCCCTCTGATGTTGTATACAATGCACTATCATCGATGCAGAAATGGAGCGCTGCCCTTAAGGAGAAGGATCAGGAGCGATTCACCAATCTGAAGAACGTTGCTATCGGGTGGCTGAAGGAGTTCAAGCCTACTACTACCTTTCTTTCGGATGTCTATGAAATATAGCTTTGTAATAGGAGTTTTTGCTCTGGTGATTAGTTAAACTTGTACTGTAAAACTGGCTGTCCCCAGTTCTTGCTACCGGTTTTGGCTTTCAATAAAAGCTGAGGCAAACTCTTGATAAAAAAATATATTCTATAATTAATCTAATCATACTTATTTTGTATAAAAAAATGTTAGTACTTTTTAATATAACTTCAGTCAAAATTCAAGTTGGTTAACTCTTTGATAAATGAGAATTGCATTCTTTTGTGGTAGCGTGACGGACCAAGCAAGGCCTGGCCGGCGTCACATTTTTCGGTCGTCACACATAGTACAGTATATAGTACTCCCTCTGTCTCAGAAAGACTGCAATTCTAGGATTGGGTGGAAAAACCAAGGAGTGGTGAGAAATTACGAAAATACCCTCATAAAGTAGTCTGACGTGTTGCATGTGGTGTCCATAAGTAACCACACGTGGCAATACACAAGCAACACAAACAAAACTGGTGGTCATAAGTAACAATACGTGGCAATACAAAATATGCCCCTTAAATAGCAAAGAGAAGCTTCTCAGAGGATGCAATGCCCACGACTACAAAATTTGAATTAAGCGCGAGGTTTCTTCCCGCCTGTGCCACCTCTCAGCTCCCTCATATAAGTACATCACCCACACGATTGAGCAACCACTCCATTAGCCTACAAGTTATTTTCGTCACCAGCCATGCCCATAGATCTAAACAAGCTACCAGATACACAAGGGGAGTCCTTACCTGACTTGAATGAAGAACCAACACAGGAGCAAGAAGAGGAAGATCAAGTTTATCTCCAGGTCCATATCCAAGGTGGTCAGCCCTTACCTAACCTGAATGAAAAACCAGCACAACAAGATGAGGAAGGTCGAGTTTATCTCCAACTACATCTCTAACAAGGTCAGCCCTTACTTGATCTAAATGAAGAACCTACACATGATCAAGAAGACATCGATCATCTCCAGGAAGGTCAGTCCCAACATCCCATAGAAGACGAACATGTTGGTGTGTATGGCATAGATCTCAATGTTCATGCTTCCATGGGAGAACAACAACCTCATGAAGGTGACCTTTTTCTCCTAACTGCATATGTACAGCAACAATAACATTCTCATTATGATTTCTCTATTCAAAATAAGAACCAAACTTGACTTAACTATTATGCCTCACCTCGTTGCATCATTGCAGTCCTAAATTGTCAACATGAGCATGAACAAGAGGATTGTCTCCACTTTGATGGCCCAGACGAATGTCATCCCAACTTTCAAGCTTCTGTTCAGCAACAAGAGATGCAACAATTTATCAGCAAGCTTCTGATCAACACTAATTTTAAGATTCAGTCATATGCCATAAAAATTCCAAACACAATTCATGCCAAAAGAAGTTAATTATCCAGTAGTTATTAGGTAGTAGATCAAGTTTACTTCTGCAACATATAAGTACTAGCAGACTAATTTACATTTTAACATAATACTACTATAAGCACAGAGATCGCTCATATATACTCTAAACCTGTTCTCATATTGTTTATTTTGTGAAATTCTACAATTTAACAGATTACTTCTCTTCTTAGTTCAATTAAATGGATCTGTACTAGTTCTCCTACAATAACTCAACATGCAAATATTTTCGTAGACATGATGGACGAAGACATGTATGACTATGGTGTGTACGCTGATGCCGTGGAGGTAGACTTCAATGAAAAAGAGTTGGATAGCTCGGACTTTGAACAAGATGATTCTGCAAATGATAGTAGTGCACATCAGGCTAGAAATCCGACATACGATGAACGACAACAAATATACCTCGACATTGCTTGAGAGAAGTAATCGTGGAAGACTAAAAAAGAAGAGTACAACTACAACTGCTCAAATGTTCCAAGTAAGTAGGT
This sequence comes from Saccharum hybrid cultivar R570, assembly GCA_038087645.1. NCBI lineage: Eukaryota > Viridiplantae > Streptophyta > Magnoliopsida > Poales > Poaceae > Saccharum > Saccharum hybrid cultivar. The sequence continues at coordinate 31,795,926 of JAQSUU010000405.1, read as the reverse complement.
ATAAAGTGCAACGCATTTGGCAGAGAGCAAAGCAATGCCAATCACAAGGAAGGCCAGTGGATGTTAGATCAAGGAAGCCTAAAAACTACAGCCGCAAAAAGATACAAGTAGATCTATCTGAGGTTCTAAACATTCCCTTGCGTCAGAGGAGCACTATTTGATCTCTAGCAGAAGCCATCGGTGTAAAAAAGAGCACTCTACATAGGTGGTTCAACGAAGGGCGACTACGACGCCATTCCAGCACACTAAGCCTCTGTTGACGGAAGAAAACAAGAAAGAGAGGCTGTGATGGTGTGTTTTTATGTTAGATCAGTGGACATTGGCAAACCAACCCAAGTTCATTGAAATGGATAACATCATTCACATGGACGAGAAATGGTTCCACACCACATCAAAATATAAGAAGTATTATATGCTTCCAGGTGAGGACGACTCACATAGGACTGTGCGAAATAAGAATTGTGTTGGCAAAGTTATGTTCTTGTCAGCAGTAGAAAGACCCATATATGATGATGCAGGTAATTGTATTTTCGATGGGAAGCTAGGAGTGTGACCATTTGTTACAAAGGTACAACATACACTTGTTTTACTTTGTCAAATCAGTTTTCGATACTCATTTGTGATCCTTATTTGGTTTCATTTATTGTAGGAAGGAGCAAAAAAGGAAGCCGTAATAGAGGGAGCGGGACCCAAGTCACCAAGCCTATCAAGGTTGATCGAGATACTATGAGGTCATATCTAATTGGTAAAGTTTTAAAAGCTATTGTTGAACGTTGGCCACGTGAACATGCTAAAAAAACCATTTATATTTAGCAAGATAATGCTCTTTCACATGTGCCGGTAAACGATAAAGATTTTGCTATTGTTGTAGCACATATAGGGCTTGACATACAACTCATCAACCAACCTGTGAATTCCCAGATTTGAATGTACTAGACCTAGGAATCTTTGCTTCCCTTCAATCCTTAACCAATGGCACTATCTCTACAACCTTGGATGACCTGAATGCTAATGTAGAAAGGGAATTTGCCAAATACGATCCAGCTACTTTGAATCGGGTGTTTCTGACACTACAAGGGTGTTTGATTGAGGTGATGAAAGATAATGAAGGAAATAGATACAAGATTCCTCACATTGACGAAGATCGGCTAGAGGCACTAGGCATGCTTACTAAAAGCCTTAGTTGTGTCCGACAACTCTATGAAAATGTGATGGCAGCATTGAGCACATGAGTATTTTGCTACTGCTGTAATTACTACTAACAACTCTATGAGAATGTGATGGCAGCATTGAGCACATGAGTATTTTGCTACTGCTGTAATTATATACTTTATGCGGTGTGTGCCTAAAACTCTAATTGGGCACATGAGTATTTTGCTACTGCTGTAATTATATATTTTATGTGGTGTTTTGCTACTGCTGTAATTATATACTTTATGTGATGTGTGCCTAAAACTCTAATTATATGAAGTTATTTATGACACTCTCAATGTTTGTTTTCATATAAATAAAAGAACAATGAGATGTTTTCAACATAACAAATAAAGGGTGTGTTGGTGGTCACTAACGACCATTTCTAACCGCCAATTATAGTCCAAAACAGGAGAAATAAACATACTTTTGACACATATGCATATACTATTGACCTAATTCCATTTGTATTGGAGAAAACATGTTTTGCAGGACACACATTCAAATATAAGTGGAAAATAATTAAAACCAAACAAAAAGGCAAACAAAAGGCGTAAAGCAAAAATGCACAAAGGAAAGAAATGGAGAAGCCCACCTACACAACTTACCTGGGCAGAATACCACCATGGACAGGGTCCAGGACCATCCAAGAACCGACCAGGCGAAGGCGGTCGCGAGGCGGGCCCACCACGGTGCGGCTGCACCCCCACCACCTCCGCTCGGCCCCACTCTTCTGTGGCGGTTGCATGCCGCCATGCTACGGCAGTTCCCGGTGGTTAATTACCAAAAATACACGCCCCAAACCGACCACCTAGCACTATATAAGAAGGGCTAGAGCTCATCTCAACACACCATCATTTGGAGCTACACCTCACCTCTCTACTTGTACTCTTTAGTTCTTAGCTTTAGTAGTATTTGAGAGCAAGGCAAGAACTACTTGGAGAGCTTGTCTCCTTGGAAGAAAGAGTAACTTTGGTATGAATTGAAAGGATCAAGATGCCCAAGAGGGGGGGTGAATTGGGCTTTTCTAAAAATTAATTGCAAGAATTAAATCCTACAAGCCGGAATTCACCCCTAGTGCATACTTGTGTTCCTAGAGAGTCTACCGATAAAAGTTTTGCACCCTAGTTTCCAATCCTAGTCTAGCATGGCAATTCTAGGAAAGTAAATCAAGCAATGAAAGTAAATACGAGAATGTAAATGCTTGAAAGTAAAGGGCAAGGAACACGACGATGTTTTTTCGAGGTATCGGAGAGTCGCCACTCCCCACTAGTCCTCGTTGGAGCACCCGCGCAAGGGTGTAGCTCCCCCTTGATCCGCGCAAGGATCAAGTGCTCTCTACGGGTTGATTCTTCGACACTCCGTCGCGGCGAATCACCCAAAACCGCTCACAAGATGAGTTGGGTCATCCACAAGCTCCGCCGGATGATCACCAAACTCCCAATCACCACCAAGCCGTCTAGGTGATGGCGATCACCAAGAGTAACAAGCTAGAACTCTCACTTGACCACAACGAGCCCAAATGAGGAGGTGGATGCACACTTGCTACTCTCTAATCACTAGTGAGGAACTCTCAAGCTTTGATTCTCAAATCTCTATCCTCACTAGAGCTCTTGCACTTCCTTGCACTCTAAAGGGTTTTCTCAGATGTTCAAATGAGCAAGAGACCTCTAAAAGAGGTGGAGGGGATCTATTTATACACCCCTCAAAGAAAACGAACCGTTACTTTCTGACACGGGCTGACCGGACGCGCCGGTCGCCCGTAACGGTCGAATCCCGATTTTTCAACTGAGTGACCGGACGCGCCGGTCAGGGATGACCGGACGCGTCCGATCGTGCAAAGAAGCTTACTGTAAGTGCACCGGACGCGAGGCTGCGTCCGATCAGTGATGACCGGACGCGTCCGGTCGTCTCTGGACCTTACTGGACTGTGACCGGACGCACCGATCACACCCAGGTCGCGTCCGACGGGTGTTTCCCTCAAGTGACACGTGTCGGCCACTGACCACCGCGTCCGGTCCTCGCGAGGACCGCGTCCGGTCGTCAGGGCTGAAACCCTAGTCGCGGTTACGTACTGACCGGACGCGTCCGGTCATGCCGAAGACCGCGTCCGGTCAGTGAGAAACAGCCCGAAACTGTCCGAAACGCGTCGCAACTTGAACCAAGTTGCTTCCAACTGAACTTTGAGCTATTCTAGGGTTGCCTAGCGCCAAGTTTAACAAGTGTGCACCACACCTAAACATAGGACTCGCCTAGGTCAAGCTACCCGTTCATGCCCCCCTTTATAGTACGGCCAAAAGAGAAAAACGAAGATCCTAACGACTATTCCGAATGCATCTCAACACCTCAACATCCGGAACTAACCGTCCTTAATCTTGACATCACTCTTTTGAAAACCGAAATGATTTCCATCAAGGGACACGAATACCATGGTGCCCAAAGCAGTTATAACCTCCATGACCTAACTTACCAAAGTTTCTGCAAAACACACGTTAGTCATGGTAACAAAGCGTTGTCATCAATTGCCGAAACCAAACCTTGGGGCCTAGATGCTTTCAATCTCCCCCTTTTTGGTGATTGATGACAACACTAGGATTCAAAAGAATTGAGAGGATGTTTTCGAGCATGCTTGGTTCACATAAGCAAAAGACAATAAGCACAAAGGGTTAGAAATTGCTTATGTGCCCCAAGCCAAAAGAGTGTACTTCATAAGATAAGACATGAAGAGTTAGTACACACAAAGATTATAGCTCATAAGAAATCGGAGTAAGGCACGGAAGCACAACCTTAGAGCTATAACTAAAACGGTGACATTTATTAACACTGTGACGAGATAGCACTTTAAGACTCAAAGTTTACCACACGACGACGATGTCACACGAATGCAATGCTGAAAAGTAAACATGATGCATGAATGTAGCACACAAAGAATGAAAACCCTCTATCAAAACTCCCCCTGAAACTACTCTCTCTCCCCTTTTGGCATCAAGCGCCAAAAAAAACTAATCTAATGATCTGACGGGGGAACAGACGGAGTCGTGTCGGGTGCCGAGGTGCGCGGAGTAATCACAAAGTGTAGCGAATCACCCTCGGAGTCTGAGCTATCTGGCTGACCCTCTGAAGAAGCACGTGGCTGTGAAGCGGTCTGGGTCTGAGCAGGAACAGGCACTGACTGAGTAGCAACAAGTGGATCTGTCTGAGTGACCTGAGCCTGTAGTAAGCCAATAGCAGGGGGATCTGTCGAGGCAACTGACGAAGGGATAGTTTCTGTAGTCCCGGTCCCTGTCACTGGAGGAATAGCTGCCTCGGGAGCTGACAACCCTGACGAAGTATGAAATGTAGTAGTGTGCGAGGGTGTCGGCTGACCAGTCAACTCGCTGTAGGTAGCACTAAAATCACCAATAGGTGTGCCTGTCAAGAGGTGCGGGCGAGGCTGGTCTGACGGTGTAAACCCCGTATGAATAGGAGTGAAGCTCGGGGACTGAAATGACTGGGGGACCTGCTGCTGTGGAGATGGAAACTGGAAGCTCGGTTGTCCCTGACTCGACGGACCACTGGAATGCAAAGCCTGAGTCATGATAGAAGCAGGCGGAGGAACCCCGACTGTGACAAGGTGGCGCAGGAGATCCAGGTACTGCTGCTGACTCTGTCGCTGCATCTCAACTTGCTGCCTCTGGATCTCAAGCTGTTGTCGCTGAAACTCATCCTGACGAGCCTGAATCTGTGCAAGTGCTGCAGCTGTGTCCTGTGCCTGTCGTTGAATCTGCTGCTGCTGCTGCTCCTGAGCCTGGGTCAACCTCTCAAGAATAGCCACCATGGCTGGGTCTGAGCGGGAGGCTGAACCAGAGCCACCGGCCTCGTGGTCGTGAGACCGAGGAGACTGGTACCTGGGGATGGGCTGGTAGTCCTCATCTGTGCTGTCAGAAGTCACATCCTCAGGTATATCAGCAGTCTGAGCCTCAAGGTCCGCAAGCTCTGCCTCAGCAAGCTCGTCAACTCTGGCATCCTGCTCAGCTGCTGTCTCAGGAACCTCTGGGCGCTCACACTGTCCTGGCACTGGGGCCTGATCTCTAGTAACTGAGGCCCAAAGCTGACGGATATCATACTCAGGGAAAGCTGTGGTGGTGGCTGATATCTCCGCCCTGATCTCTGGTGGCATCTTAATTGAAGATCTAATAATAAAGCAGATCCAGTGTGCATAGGGCAGCTGACGATTACCCTTGAAGCCCTCAGCAATGGTGTCCTCCATCTCACTAAGTATAAGATCCCAGATGTCAAACTGTGTCTGTGAGAGGAGGTGGTGAACAACCCAAAGCTGCATACGCATCAGTCCCTCTCTGTAGCCGAGTCTGGGAAGAAGTGTGCGTCTGATAATAGCATCCAAAACTCTGGCAAGTGGTGTCAGGCTAGCAGGCGTACGACGAGACCCTTCGCCAAAAGGCTCACGGAAACAGGGTCGAACTAGGTCTGTAGGTGGCACTGCTCCGCCGTGAGGGCGTCTGGGTGGAGGAGTCTGACCATAGCATAACTGATGGATCCTCGTGTCAGAAGCTGGAAGTCTGAGGATCTCTCGAGCTCTGGAGCTGTAAAGTCTGTGATCGCGGCCTCTGAAAGCAAAGTGAATGAACTCATGGGCAGGATCAATCCACAGTGAAGCATAAAACTCTCTGACCCATGTGCCGCAGTATGCACCTGTCCGTCCAAGAAGATCCGACAAACCAGGCATATAGGACAGGTGCGGACGAAGCTGCTCTCCTACAACATCAACAAGTGCCTCAAGCCGACATACCCTCTGAGGTCCGAAAGCAATACCACTGTCAACTAAGGCCCTGTAGAAATCCTCCTGAAGTGGGGTATAGAAACCCTCTGAAGCTCTGTGATCCCTCACTGGTGGAAACCATCGGCTGACCTCCACGAACCTCAAACTCTGCACCTGACGTGCTGTAGCACCCCTCAGGTCAAAGCGCTCGACCGGGGGTGAACCTCTAACTCTGGGAGGAGGACGTGCTCCACGACGCTGGCCCTCTGGCCTAGGAGTCACCTGAGTACGAGCACGTGTGGAGCGGCGACGTGGTGGAGACTGAGCTGGCTGCTCCTCTGTGTCTGTAAGGTCCAAATAGGCTAGAGGGGGGGGTGAATAGCCTAATTAAAAACTTCTACAACAATTACTTAACCACAAGTTAGTACAAAAGGTGGCGGAGCAAAATGCACTAGCTCTAACTAATTAAGCAAGCCACCTACACAAGTCTAGTACAAGGCTATCCACTAAACACAACAACAACAAGCTAGATACAAGATGTAATAAGAGAGAAGAGCTTCGAGTGATTATACCGCCGTATAGAGATGAGAAGTACCAATCAATCAATCACACAAGAGAAATCCTCGGGAAGAGAATGACACAAGAATTTATCCCGAGGTTCACTTGCTTCCCGGCAAGCTACTCCTCGTTGTGGCGATACACCCACTTGTCGGTTCGCGAGCTAATCGACTATCAAGAGTCGAGCCCTCGGCAGGCACCGCACAACCGCACACAAGATGGGGATCCTCCAAGCCACGAGCTCCACTAGAGTATCCAATTCGCGAACTCCCACGGGGAAGGATCAAGAACCCCTTACAACACTTGGTGAGGGCTCCAACAATCTCCAATTGCGAGCTCAATCACCTCCGCTGCTCCAAGCCGTCTACCGTGTCGGGAAACACGGAAGAGTAACAAGAAATCCGCAGCAACTCGAAGATCAAGTGCCTCTAGAATGCAACTCTCAAGCAATGCACTTGAATCTCACTCAATCTCACTCAAGATGTGCAACCAAGCAAAGAGATGAGTGGAGGGGTTGTTCTCTAGCTCAAAGAATGTCTCTAGGTCTCAAAATGTGCAAGAGTTCCCCTCAAACCCCGGCCACCATCTATTTATAACGAAGGGGTACGCAGCTAGCCGTTACGGGCGACGCAGCAGAAATCGCGCTGACCGGACGCTCTCCTTCGATCGACCGGACGCGACAGTGCCAGCGTCCGGTCGCGTTCCAGTAAGCACCCGTTGAGACCGGACGCGTCCGGTCGCACGTGACCGGACGCGCCAGCCGCGTCCGATCGCGCTTCGCTGCGCTCGGCCTCTCTGGACACTTGACCGGACGCTCCGGTCCCGTGAGGCACCGGACGCGCCGGTCGCGCGCTTAACTTTTACGCCCAGTTGAACTGACCGGACGCGCTGGTCAGGCCAGACCCGCGTCCGGTCACAAACCCTAGCACCCGCACCGCGATGAACTGACCGGACGCGTCCGGTCAAACCGAGACCGCGTCCGGTGCAGCGTCCGGTCAACACAGTGACCGCCGTTCGCATCCGTTTCTTTTCCAACTTTCGGCGCAATAGAAAATAGGCGTTTCACTTTACCAAAAAGCGCCGAATCCCGCCTCGCAAGCTCGGCGGGAGGGAGAGAGGAACCCAAACCCCTCTCTACCGCTAAAATTTCACCGCCTTCACAAATGTGCTAACACCACCAAGTGTCATTGTTCGCCTAAACGGCCGTTTAGTCCGTTTAAACACCGTTTAAACGGTAAACAGAAGTCAGTTGTGTTGTTTAGGCCCTAAACGGTGAATTAAACGGTTGGGCCGTTTAAACCCGTTTAAACCGTTCAATCACGTCTAAACGGTCTAAACAAAATCAGATTAAACGTGATTAAATGAGCTAAACAACCATTTAATCCATAATTAAGTGAATTAAAGGACTACGTCTATCACAATCAATATGAAACTAATTAACATTGTAATTATATGAAGTGTTGTGGGATTTAGATTTCTTCCAGCAAGATTATTTGGTAGAATATTTGATTTTTATATGTGTAAATATGTATGGGTTCTAGCAAATTTTATTTTTACCTACATAAATATGTATATTTTATTATTATTATACAAAACTGTTTAGGCCGTTTAACTCCGTTTAAACACTGTTTAAACGGTCTAAACGCTAAACGAAGGGTGACCGACTGTTTACCGTTTAGCGTTTAGGAAAACATTGCCAAGTGTACACCACCATGTGCATGTGTGTTAGCATTTTCACAAATATTTTCCAAGGCGTTATGTTAGCTCTTTACTAGATCCTAATGCATATGCTCAAGTCATTGATCTAGTGGCACTTGATTCCCGAGCTAACCGTGATTGCCCCTCTTGATAGTCGGCTATGTATCCTAAACCCGGTCAATCACTTCTCTACTCATCTTAGACCGGCAAAAGTGAAACCCTATGGTTATACCTTTGCCTTGCGCTCTTAGATCCTTTTCCACCACTTGATCATCAAGTCCATCATATTATGTGCATCTCCACCATGATCATCATTTCATGTCTATGCACCATTTCTTTGTGATCTTGTGGCCACCACTCCTTGCCACGTACACCTTCATCACATGTGTTGCTTATGCCTAACTCCAAACACTTAACACATGGCATTAGCAACTTGGTGTCATTAATTACCAAAACCAAACTTGGGCTTTCAGTGTCCTCTGTAGCCTCTGGAGCCTCAGGAGCCTCTGTAGCCTCTGTAGGCGGATCAACTGACATCTGCTCTGTAGCTCCAGTATCCTCGGTACCCTCAGTGGCCTCAGTGCCGAGCTGTCGACCTTCAAGATGAAAGCGACGCTCGCCTATGCGTATGCCACTGCTCCTGCCACCTCTCTCTGCCTGCTCTGCTGCATCTGCCACGGCCTGAGCAATCTCTACATCTGAAGGTGTCTTCTTCTTCTTTCTGGCCATCATCTTGATGCGCTTTCCACGCGCAATCTCAGACCGACGAGTAGGACTGTCGTCCCCGTCACCAGGACCACCACCGGTGTTCTTGCAACGCACCATGCTGACAAACTGACTGAGAACCTCTGTAAGATGGTGAACTGACACTTGAGAGGCTTGGCCTCAGTCCGTATCCGCAGGCTTGGCCTCGAATTCAGCGAACAGGTCTGACCCTGACACACCGACTGACTCGCTGCACGGATGGAATAGAAAGATATACTATAAGCATATGTATAACTAAAAGGTGCGAAATCCTAGAGATAGCAAGCATATGAGATACGAAGTGAATCGTGACGCGAAACTACCTCGGATCGACGAGACGACGGTGACAAGATGCGGTGACCTAGGTCGCGAGAATCCCCGAATTCGACGATCAAGCTCTGAAAGGACCGAGTCGAGATAATCAACGGATGAATACTGTCAAGGTTAGCCCTAACAACGAAACGAAACGAAATTGAACGAGAACGAACGATTTCATCACCTTGAGAACGGGTTAGGGCAAAACCCTAGGCTAGGGTTTGGGTGAAACCCTAGGTAGCTCGGCCGAAGGTTGAAAACGAGGGGCTAGGGCTGCACGGGGGGAAGTGCGGCTGCTGCGGTGAGGCCCACGGCGGCGGAGGAGCTTGGCGGCGGCGGGAAGGAGCGGGCGGCTGCGGCGGCGGTACGGCTGGCAGCGCGCGAGCGGCTCGGGCGCGAGGATGAGCGGGCGCGCGCGGGCAAGCTTGGCGAGGATGGCGCGCGGCCGGGAGCACGGGCGAGGTCGCCGGCGGCGAGCACGACGGCAGGGCGCGGCGGAAGTCGGCGAAACGGCGGTAGGATTCGCGGTGGCGGCAAGATGCGTTCGGGTGAAAGAAAACGGACAAGACCGAACGGTTTTATGAGGGGCTTAGATCCGCTCAACGCGCGATGACCGGACGCGGTGGTCGTTATGACCGGACGCGGTGGTGCAGCGTCCGGTCACACTCCAGTAAGCTCCTGGAGTGACCGGACGCGTCCGGTGAGGACTGACCGGACGCGGTCAGAGTCCGGTCGATGGGAGCTCGGGAATTCATCGCGGATGACCGGACGCGGTGGTGGTAGCCGGGACCGGACGCGGTGGTCAACACAGGCGCGTCCGGTGCAGCGTCCGGTCACTAGGTCTGGAGTTGGTCTTCTGGATGACCGGACGCGCTGGTGGACGCCGGGACCGGACGCGGTGCTGAAGCATCACTGCGTCCGGTGCAGCGTCCGGTCCAGCGTCCGGTCGCTGTTCTTCGCCCTTCTTCGTTCCAAACTCCGACGCGACTTCTCCCAATCAAGTTCTAATTCAAAGAGACACAAATAAACACCAATTGGAACCTGATATGAGTGACCTCACTCAAACCCTCAAATTTTTCAAAATATTTTGCCTTAGGCTAGTATTATTTTTAGGAAAATAGGCAATAAACACCCGAGGAGCAATGTATAGCCATGCAATAGAGTTTTTGGACCTTTAGGAGCGTCGAAAAGCTCTCTCTATCCATGGACGAACACAGAGGTTGCTCAAAGCTAAACCGAAAAGAAACGACAAACAAACAACCATGCATATGCAATGCAATACAAGAAAGTAAAGCTAGGTTGCTTGTCAAGTTTGATCCACGGTTAGGCTTCTTCACTCCTCCAAAGGAGGGTTATCGTAACCGTGTTAGCCAAGCCCTAAATGCATTGCGATAAAATAAACGTGACATATAATACAATGCAATGCAATGCAAGGGACAACACACGCTCATTTTTTAAAGTTGCTAGAATCAAGCACATTGAGTTCACTTCTTAGCCTACAAAAAGTGGCCTCATCCAAAGGTTTAGTGAAGATATCCGCTAATTGATTTTCACTTCTTACACCTTCTAGTGATATGTCATTTTTAGCAACGTGATCTCTTAGAAAGTGATGGCGGATATCAATGTGCTTGGTGCGAGAGTGTTGTACCGGATTGTTAGCAATTTTAACGGCACTTTTATTGTCACATAAAAGTGGCACCTTTTCAAGAACAACTCCATAGTCTAGGAGGGTTTGTTTCATATATAAGATTTGTGCACAACAAGCCCCCGCGGCAATGTATTCCGCCTCGGCGGTGGACAAAGCCACACTATTTTGCTTTTTAGATGACCAAGATACTAAGGATCTCCCAAGCAAATGGCACCCTCCGGATGTGCTTTTTCTATCAATCTTGCAACCGGCATAATCCGAATCGGAATAGCCAACTAGTTGGAATCTAGCTCCTTTGGGATACCAAAGACCAATGCTTGGGGTGTGCTTAAGGTATCTTAGGATTCTTTTTACGACACTTAAGTGAGGTTCTTTAGGGCACGCTTGAAAGCGAGCACACATGCACACACTAAACATGATATCGGGCCTAGATGCGGTAAGGTACAACAAGCTACCAATCATAGAACGGTAGAGAGTTTGATCAACCGGTTTACCTCCCTCATCTAGGTCGAGATGTCCATTTGATGGCATTGGAGTCTTGATTGGCTTGCATTCTTCCATCTTGAATCTTTTGAGAAGATCCTTGGTATACTTTTCTTGAGAGATGAAAATCCCTTCTCTCATTTGCTTGACTTGAAAACCAAGGAAGAATGTGAGCTCACCAATCATTGACATCTCGAACTCCTTCGACATCAATTCACCAAATTCCTTGCAATAATCTTCATTTGTTGACCCGAAGATGATATCATCAACATACACTTGACAAATGAAGATCTCCCCATTAAGCTTCTTGGTGAATAGTGTGGTGTCGACCTTCCCAATGGTGAAGCCCTTCTCAATGAGGAAGTCTCGGAGGCGCTCATACCACGCTCTAGGGGCTTGCTTGAGCCCATATAGCGCCTTGGACAACCTATAAACATGATTAGGATATCTAGGGTCTTCAAACCCGGGAGGTTGATTGACATAGACTAGTTCATTTATAAAACCATTTAAGAATGCACTTTTCACATCCATTTGATATAGTTTCATATCATGATGTGATGCATATGCAAGGAGGATACGAATGGCTTCAAGTCTTGCAACGGGTGCAAAGGTCTCTCCAAAATCAAGGCCTTCAACTTGAGAGAACCCCTTTGCAACTAGTCTTGCCTTGTTCCTCACTACTATGCCTTGGTCATCTTGCTTGTTTCAGAACACCCACTTGGTTCCAATGACTCTTGCACCTTTAGGATGCTCTTCAAGTGTCCATACTTGATTGCGGGTGAAGTTGTTCAATTCTTCATGCATAGCATTCACCCAATCCGGATCTTGAAGAGCTTCTTCTACATTCTTAGGTTCAACACAAGAGACAAAAGAGTGATGTTCAACAAAAGAAGCAAGCTTTTGAGATCGAGTCATCACTCCCTTAGTAGGACTCCCTATGATGAGTTCTTGTGGATGTGCTTGAAGTAGAGGTGAATTTCTTCTATCAACCACTTGAGGAGGTGGAGGGGGAGCATCAACATCTTGAGCTTGTGCCTCGGCTTGTTCATGAGAGATATAGGTGTCTTCATTTTCAACTCTCTCATTCTTGTCATCATCTTGAGGCACACGTGATGAAGATGGTGGATCAAAGATTTGCACATCGTCTTCATCATCTTTTGGCTTGATGTCTCCCACGGGCATGTTCTTCATGGCCTCCCTCAAGGGTTCATCACCTACATCATCACAATTCTCAATTGCTCCTTGGGAGCCGTTAGATTCATCAAATTCCACATCATATGTTTCTTCAACCAAACCGGTGGTATGGTTAAATACTCTATATGCTTTGGACTTTGATGAGTAACCAACAAGAAAACCAATATCACAACGTCTTTGAAACTTCCCTAGGTGTTGACGCTTCTTGTAGATGTAGCATTTGCAACCAAACACCCGGAAGAATGAGACGTCCGGCTTCTTCCCATTAAGCAACTCATAGGGGGTCTTGCCAAGAAACTTTTGGAGGAAGAGGCGATTTGAAGCATAGCATGCGGTGTTGATTGCCTCGGCCCAAAACTTTTCCGGAGTGTTGTACTCATCTAGCATTGTTCTTGCAAGGGTGATCAAAGTCCGGTTCTTTCTCTCAACTACACCATTTTGTTGAGGAGTGTAGGTTGAAGAGACCTCGTGCTTGATTCTAATTTCATCACAATAAGCTTCAATGTTGGTGTTGTCAAACTCTTTGCCATTGTCACTTCTAATTTTCTTTATCTTGACTTCAAATTCATTTTGAGCTCTCTTTGCAAACTTCTTGAAACAACTTGCCACTTCGGATTTGTCATGAAGGAAGAAAGTCCATGTATATCTTGAGTAGTCATCCACTATCACAAGACAATAGAGATTACCACCCAAGCTCTTGTATGTTGTAGGCCCAAACAAATCCATGTGTAGAAGTTCTAGCACTCTTGAAGTTGACATGAAAGCTTTGGTTGGATGAGTGTTTGCAACTTGTTTGCCCGCTTGACATGCACTACAAGGTTTGTCCTTTTCAAACTTCACATCCTTCAATCCTCTCACTAATTCTTTCTTCAATAGCTTGTTGAGAGTGCTCATTCCAACATGTGCAAGCCTCCTATGCCAAAGCCAACCAAGTGAAGTCTTGGTGAACAAACATGTCATCAAGTTTGCATCTTCGGAGGTGAAGTCAACAAGATAAAGATTGTTGTATCTAAAGCCTTTGAATATCACTTGCTTGTCATCTATCTTTGAAACTTCAACTTCATTTGGTGTGAACAAGCATTGGAAGCCAAGGTCACAAAGTTGCCCAACGGATAACAAGTTGAAACTCAATGAAGCAACATAGAGCACATTTGAGAGTGAGTGATCATTTGATATTGCAATCTTGCCTATACCCTTGACTTTGCTCTTTGAATTATCCCCAAATGTGATCTTCTCTTGACATATCCCATTCTCTTCAATGGAGGTGAACATACGAGGATCACCGGTCATATGTTGAGTGCAACCACTATCAATAACCCAATGAGATCCACCGGTCTTGTAGTTCACCTACACACAAGAGATCAAGCTTTTTGTTTAGGGACCCAAACTTGAGAGGGGCCCTTGACTTTCTCAACTAGTGACTTGGCAACCCATATTTTCTTTGGCCTATTCTTGTTTGGGGGACCCAAAAACATGACTTTCATCTTTCCATTTGAATCTTTTCTTAGCATGTAATGAGCATTGAAGGCAAAGGGTCTAGCATGCTTGGGCAAGGGTTGTGGTGGTGGAGTTTTGCATTCATGAGCAAAGTGACCTTCTTGACCACACTCAACACATCTCTTTGGCTTGGGCTTTGACTTGCTTTGTTGTTGAGCTTTTGCCTTCTTCTCTTGATTTGCCAAGTACCCAATACCACTTCTATCCATCTTCATTACGGTGTTCATGAGGAGCTCACTTTGCAAATATTGACCTCTTGTGAACTTGCTTAGACCGGTCTTGAGATGCTCTTTTTCTTGCTTGAGCTTCTTGTTCTCTTCAATGAGTGACACATTTGTTGTTTGCTTCTCAAGAGCCATCAAACCTTTAAGCTTCTTGTTCTCATTTGCAAGCTTCTCATTCTCACACTTGATCTTGGCATAATCATCATGGTTGCATGACTCAACCACACTCTTGCCTTTGCTACTAGAACCTTGCTCAATGCTTTCAATGATCAAATCATCACATGATGTAGCTATATCACACTTAACAACATTGTTAGTAGCATCATGTGTCTCAAGAGCAAGTTCATTAGCAACCACAAGACTATCATAGTCAATTTTTAATGTGGTGTATTTGTCTTTCAAAAAGTTATGTCTAGTGATGAGCTCATCATGCTTCTTCTCAAGTTTATCATGTTGATCTTTAAGCTCTTTATTTGAGGTTTTGAGCTCCTTGAGAGTGGAAGACATAACTTCATTTTGATCTCTAAGCTCACCACTAGTCTTTTGAGCATTTTCAAGCTTTGATGAGAATGATTCATTTTCATTTTGAAGTTCATCATTTTCATTTCTTGTCCTTCTTATGATTTTAGTGTATTTATTTAGCAATTTTACAAGTTCATCATAAGAAGGTGCGTCATATTCATCATCACTATCACTATCATCATCATCATCACTATCATGGTTTTGTACCTTTCGTTCACCCTTGGCCATAAGACATAGGTGAGTAGTGGACGATGATGGTGAAGGAGGCGGTGAAGGTGATGGTGAAGATGTCGGTGAAGATGATGGCCCCATCACAAAAGCGGCAACCTTCTCTTTCTCATCATTGCTCTCATCTTCGGAGGAATCACAAGATGATTCAATGTCGGTGAGCCAATCACCAACAATATATGCCTTTCCTCCCTTCTTCTTCTTGTAGAACTCCTTCTTCTTGCCATCCTTCTTGTATGGCTTGTTCTTCTTCTTCTCATCTTCTTCATCACTTGAATCATTTTTCTTGCCCTTGTTCTTGTTCTTGAACTTGTCTTTTGGTGGTCTAGGGCATTGATGAGCTAGGTGGCCAAGTTCACCACAATTGTAGCAATCCATCTCCGATATGGGCTTTCTCTTGCTACTTGTGAAAAATTTCTTTTTCTTGCCATCGAACTTGATGCCACTCTTGTTAAGCTTCTTTAGCATCTTGGTGGTCTTTCTCACCATGAGTGCAAGTGATTCATCATCGACATCACTTTCACTTGAGCTTTCTTGCACAATCATGGCTTGGCCCTTCTTCTTCTTCTTGTCATGGCTAGCTTTGAAGGCCAAGTCTTTCTTCTTAGAAGATGATGAGCCCTCTTCCGGAGTGATGTGCATGTACATCTCATGAGCATTGATCTTTCCCAATACTTGAGTCGGTGTTGCGGTGGAAAGATCACTTTGGTGAAGCACGGTGACAATGTGACCATACTTCTCAACGGGAAGCACACTCAAGATCTTCCTTGCAACATCCGATTGGCTCATTTGAGTGAGCCCAAGAGCATTGAGGTCCTCTACAAGAACATTCAAGCGAGTGTACATCTCATTAGCACTTTCTTTGGGAAGCATCTCAAAAGAATTAATTTTCTTTAAAGCTATGTGATAGCGTTCCTCACGCTCACTCTTAGTTCCCTCATAGAGAGCACAAAGATTTTCCCACAATTCATGAGCGTTCTTTGCATTACGCACACGATTGAAGATATCTTTGCCTAAGCCCCGGTAGAGTGCATTTTTGGCCTTTGCATTCCACCGGTCGTACTTCTCCTCGTCACCAATGGGGTTTGCGGGATCCTTGATAGCGGGAAACCCTTGGGTTGCGGCTCTAAGACACCCGACATCTATGGCTTCGAGATACGCCTCCATGCAGATTTTCCAATATGGAAAATCATCCCCCTCAAAGGTGGGAGGTGGTCCTTCCCCGTTAGACATCTTGCTCTAGGCGGTAAAGCCTAAAATAGGAGCAACACGGCTCCGATACCAATTGAAAGGATCAAGATGCCCAAGAGGGGGGGTGAATTGGGTTTTTCTAAAAATTAATTGCAAGAATTAAATCCTAAAAGCCGGAATTCACCCCTAGTGCCTACTTGTGTTCCTAGAGAGTCTACCGATAAAAGTTTTGCACCCTAGTTTCCAATCCTAGTCAAGCATGGCAATTCTAGGAAAGTAAATCAAGCAATGAAAGTAAATACGAGAATGTAAATGCTTGAAAGCAAAGGGCAAGGAACACGGCGATGTTTTTCCGAGGTATCGGAGAGTCGCCACTCCCCACTAGTCCTCGTTGGAGCACCCGCGCAAGGGTGTAGCTCCCCCTTGATCCGCGCAAGGATCAAGTGCTCTTTACGGGTTGATTCTTCGACACTCCGTCGCGGCGAATCACCCAAAACCGCTCACAAGATGAGTTAGGTCATCCACAAGCTCCGCCGGATGATCACCAAACTTCCAATCACCACCAAGCCGTCTAGGTGATGGCGATCACCAAGAGTAACAAGCTAGAACTCTCACTTGACCACAACGAGCCCAAATGAGGAGGTGGATGCACACTTGCTACTCTCTAATCACTAGTGAGGAACTCTCAAGCTTTGATTCTCAAATCTCTATCCTCACTAGAGCTCATGCACTTCCTTGCACTCTAAAGGGTTTTCTCAGATGTTCAAATGAGCAAGAGACCTCTAAAAGAGGTGGAGGGGATGTATTTATACACCCCTCAAAGAAAACGAACCGTTACTTTCTGACACGGGCTGACCGGACGCGCCGGTCGAACTGACCGGACGCGCCGGTCGCCCGTAACGGTCGAATCCCGATTTTTCAACTGAGTGACCGGACGCGCCGGTCAGGGATGACCGGACGCGTCCGATCGTGCAAAGAAGCTTACTGTAAGTGCACCGGACGCGAGGCCGCGTCCGATCGGTGATGACCGGACGCGTCCGGTCGTCTCTGGACCTTACTGGACTGTGACCGGACGCACCGATCACACCCAGGTCGCGTCCGACGGGTGTTTCCCTCAAGTGACACGTGTCGGCCACTGACCACCGCGTCCGGTCCTCGCGAGGACCGCGTCCGGTCGTCAGGGCTGAAACCCTAGTCGCGGTTACGTACTGACCGGACGCGTCCGGTCATGCCGAAGACCGCGTCCGGTCAGTGAGAAACAGCCCGAAACTGTCCGAAACGCGTCGCAACTTGAACCAAGTTGCTTCCAACTGAACTTTGAGCTATTCTAGGGTTGCCTAGCGCCAAGTTTAACAAGTGTGCACCACACCTAAACATAGGACTCGCCTAGGTCAAGCTACCCGTTCATGCCCCCCTTTATAGTACGGCCAAAAGAGAAAAACGAAGATCCTAACGACTATTCCGAATGCATCTCAACACCTCAACATCCGGAACTAACCGTCCTTAATCTTGACGTCACTCTTTTGAAAACCGAAACGATTTCCATCAAGGGACACGAATACCATGGTGCCCAAAGCAGTTATAACCTCCATGGCCTAACTTACCAAAGTTTCTGCAAAACACACGTTAGTCATGGTAACAAAGCGTTGTCATCAATTGCCGAAACCAAACCTTGGGGCCTAGATGCTTTTATGAATAATACTATGAAGAGTTCTTCCATAGTCATGCACTCATATCATTTATATAGTAGTGCATATGAACTAGAGTATAGTTTTCATGTTATAATCATGATATATGAACTAGCATATAGTTTGTGTGTTATGATCTTAACATTTTTTACTTTAAGCTTAATCATTCATATGACTTGTATGAGTAGAAGTAGAGCTAGTGTTGGGGTGGCGGTTCATCATTCTTTCGGGTTTGCCCATATTCTTGCTTGTTAATCCGTAGGGTTGGAGTCTCGGGGGGGATATGGGTAGTTTCCTTGTACACAGGCGTGATGCACGGGTGCATGGGAACCTTCGGATATGACGGTATCCCATGGTTGAGGGGTAGGCGATAGGTGGTGACAGCCCTATCCGTCCCTTATAATCCCCCACGTTGGGGTATTGTGTAGGAGTTTTAAAATCTCTCGAGCTCGCTGGCAGACTAGTGCTCGAAGATCTCCCCGTCCATCTTAATCATAGTTCTAATTCTAGTCATATAACTTGCATGATCATTAACTGTTCTTTGCACGGCTATATTAGAACATGCCGGCTCCACGTAGGAACATTCTTCTATTCTTTGTTTTTCTTTCATCTTTGAGGTTAGCCAAATGTGTGTCCACTATCTTTGATATACCGTTTTTACTCCTGTCATGAACTATGGTCCTATATGCAAGTATGTAATCATGTTCATGTCTATGCTAGAATATGTATACCTTGCCCTCCTTTGGGAAAATATAAATAACGATACCCTGAATACTTCTGGGTCAAATGCTACAACGATAGATCCGTACGCTTGCGGATATTGTCCGTAATCTTTAAGGACTATCGTAGTTGGTGTTTCTTAGCGGCGTTGCTAAGATTAACTCAATCTTAGTAATGTTGTTAAGAAATACTAACATGTATTTTTGGCGCCATTGCCGGTGATGGACTTAAAACATCCTCACTTAGTGATTGCGCTAAGAAATGCCAATAGGGTGTTAGAATGACTTTCCATCCATTCTACACAACATATTCTATAAGTAAGAAATAAGAACATGGCTTATCTAGTGTGATAGGAACATTAATTTCATTAACTAGATAACCCATTACTACACCTGGCACTTTTTGCACAAAAGCATTAGTTCATCATGATACATTCATACCTAAAAAACAGTTCAGCATCACATCTAATGACATAAACCACCTAATGACCTAAACCCTATATACAACAGTTCATAATACCAGATCAAAGGCATTCCCAGCATGAAAAACAGTTCATCATCAGACAGACAACAAAAGGACTCCATCACACATAGACATAAAACAGTAGTATATGAACTAGGAGTGGATGGGTCAGAAGCATATAGGCACCAGAATTTTGTACATGCTCACAAAGACGCCATGGTAGATGGGATCCATGTTTGCAAGCACCTCCTTGAGGGGTTTAGGCACGTCTAGGTCCACCTCCACTTTGGAAGCCAACACCGGATAACCATCCGCGGGTAGATCATCGCCGGCAGTCTCGTTGGTGGCCACCTGAAAGCCCAAGTTTGGTTTTGGTAATTAATGACACCAAGTTGCTAATGCTATTGTATCAAGTGAAATGAGCTAGGCATAAGCAACATGTGATGGAGGTGTGTGTGGCAAGGAGTGTGGCCACTAGATCACAAAGAGATGGTGCATGGACATGAAATGATGATCATGATGGAATGCACATAAAATGATGGATATGATGATCAAGTGGAGGAGAAGGATCTAAGAGCGCAAGGCAAAGGTATAACCATAGGGTTTTCCTTTTGCCGGTCTAAGATGAGTAGAGAAGTGATTGACCGTGTTTAGGATACATAGCCGACTATCAAGAGGGGCAATCACGGTTAGCTCGGGAATCAAGTGCCACTAGATCAATGTCTTGAGCATATGCATTAGGATCTAGTAGAGAGCTAACATAACGCCTTGAAAATGTTTGTGAAATGCTAACACACATGCACATGGTGGTTTACACTTGGTGGTGTTAGCACTTTTGCGAAGGCGGTAGAGTTTAAGCGGTAGAGAGGGGTTTGGGTTTGTAACACTCCGGTGTTACGCGAGCACTTGCATTGCAATCATAAGCATGACATGTGATATCATCCATAATCATATATGATAATATTATAACTTGAGTGAAATAAAAGCTTGGAGAATGGTATTTGTGATGTAATATATTAATGTGCTAATCACCTTTCATCAAAATTGTGCAAATACAAATTTTATATCACTTAGAACTATAGGTCAAATTTTTGGAGCAACTAAATTACTCAAGGTTTGGTCAAAAACTTGTTTCAAAAATATTATTTAAAAATATTCAAAAATACTCCCTATTTTAGCTTTTATTCTCCAATTCAAAATCTGTTGATAATTTTTAGTTGGCCCCTTAATCAAAGTTGTAGAGAATTAAATTCTAAGCAACTTTTATTTTTGGGTCAATTCCAGAAAAGGTCTTTTTCTTGTTCAAAATGGGGTTTGAAAACTGTATTTGAATTTTGTTTGAAATTAGAAATTTGAAAAAAAATCAGAACTGACCTAGCAGGCCGCCGCCTCGGTTTCGGCCCACGACCGGAAACGGCCAGCCTCCGCACGCGCGCGCCCGCGTCCGCTCCCCCGCTTCGGCCCGGCCCAGCCAGCCTCCCCCTTCCCTCTTCTCGCCCGCGCGCGCGCTCGCTGTCGCCCCGGCAGAACACGCCCGCCGCGTGGCGGCCGCATGCCGGCGACGCCACCGCGTGGCCGCCCGTGGACCCCGCGCTCGCGCTCCGCTTCAAATCGCCCCGGGCACCTGGTCTCCATCCCGCTCGCCACTCACTCGCTCCCTTCTCCCTCGCTCCGGAGAAACCGAGCGGAACGCCGCTCGCCACCGCGCGCCTCCACCTTCACCGCCGTGTTCCGACTCCGGTGGACCTCCACCGTCCGATTGGTCGTGCACGAAGCTCCGCCCCCTTCTCCTCTCCTCCGAACGGGCGCCACCACCACCTTGCTTGCTTCGGTATGGCTCCATTTCGCCGCCCCCGCCGCGCCACCGCGTCGGTGCCGCCGAGCCCGTGCTCCGCCCACCGCCTCGCTCGTTCCTTCTCCCTCTTCCCAAGCCTCCCTCTCGAGTTCGCTAGCTCCTCGCGAACGTGGTGCGCGAGCTCGCTGGTCGTGGTATGGCCGGAGCTGGCCGTTGGCCGTCGGCCACCGCCGCGCCGTCGCGGCTCAGAACGCCGACGGGGACGCCCCGTTCTCTTCCCCCCCCCCCCCCGCCGGTCTTCACTGGACTGGGCTACGCCCTATGGGCCGCGCCCCGAGCGGGCCTGCTCGTCCGTTTCCCCGCGCGCGCGAACCAAGCCGAGAACGGCCACGGGCCGGTTAACTCTCACGGGCCGGCCCAGTACCGATATTGAAAAATCAATTTCTGTTTTCTTTTATTATCCTTGATGAAAAATACTTTGGAAAATGTTTTTGTAGTCATTTCAGCTCCAAAAATTGTGAAATAAATTTCTGTGGATTCATTGGAACCAGATCTATGATAGAAAAATATTGCATGTCAAGTTTGAAATACTTTTCTGTAGAGTTTTTATTTAATTTTGAAATGGTTGTTTTCTTGATAAATGCTTAATAAATCATAGAAAAATCAGAAAAATGTGATTCCAAGTTTGTTAACCTTTTTATGCCATGTATTTGCTAGGAAAATTAGATATCATGTCTGTTCGGTAGAAAAATGTGTAGGTGTAGTTCAAATGCTTTCTATCACTAGTATTTGTTATTTTTGATAATTAAATAAATTTGAATAGAACATGCAAGTAATAATTTTTCTACAGTGCTTGTTTACTGTGTAGAAAGTAGGAAAATTTCTAAATCTGTTGTTTGATACTTTTCATAATGCAAATATTTTCATAATTCATTTTTAGGCCTTAGCTTGTTATTTTTGTATAGACAGTTCTAGTAATCCCAATGCAATGAAAATTTTGTGGCAGGCTAGTATTAATGTTAGTAATCCACTGTAATTTTCTAAGATTTTTCTATGCTACTAAACTATGTGTTGCTGTTCAAGCATAAGGCTAATTAGGGTTTACATCCAATCTTTAATGCAAGATTAGTTAGTAAACTATGCTTTGGTGTATCTTTGAAGCATCTTGAGTGTCAAGGTGCCTTTGCATGTTAGAGAATAATGGTGGTAGTTTTTGAGTACATGTTCTTAGATGACGTAGACTACCTTGTAGAAGAGTCGTAAGTTCCACGTAATCCAAATAAAGTAACATGCTCATTTACATCTCATGCATTCATCATCATCATCTCATGTCATCCCTACAATGCACCTAGACATGAGCACTTATACTTCTGTATCATACAGGATCGCAGGAAGCGAACTCGGTAGCAGTTCCCGAGGACCCGGAAGAGCAGTCCGAGGTGCAAGAGCAGGAGGCGACCGAAGCCGAAGAGGAGGTCGGTGAAGATCTTCCGGAGTGCCCCGACCACCGTCCGAGCTCTTTTGAGAGAGGCAAGCCCCGGAGCATTTCTCTCCCGGTTTGCAAATAATTTATTATTAACTTTACTTAATTTGATGCATTACGTTTAGGAGTTGTTTGCAAACGTTGCTGCATTATACCTTGTTTCACCTTGCTTTACCCGATCCTTGTTACCCTGGTGTCCGCGGTCAAGAATTGCTAAGTTTGCTTAGACCGGTAGAAGTCGGGTGATTTCCTGTCATCCGCAAGTTATAGGGGATTACTTGAATCTATGTGAAAGTATGTCATATGAGAATAACTAAGTGTCGAAATGAATCTGAGACCGGACGGAAACTTGCAGGGTTTCGGACTGTAGTGTTTTCCGTCTGTGTCGATTAAGGACCGACCGTTGTTGGGCCTCGAGTCATGTTGAACGCTTGCCTCACATTTAGCTGGCCGAATAATGTACCTTTCGACCGCGAAGCTGGGAGATTATTCGGGCCGAGTGGATTGCCCGCAACGCACTGTACCGGAGCAGTAGTGGCAGGATACAGGGGCGCGATGATAAGGCCAAAGAGCAGTCGGGCGGCCCCCGGGTACATGTGGTTCCTGGCAAGCTCGCGACTTTACCTGAATAGTTGACTCGGTGACCAATACCTCACTTTAGCGGGTGAGTGAGGTTTGTGTGAGGAATAAATTACCAGCTGGTTAATAATCGATTCGAATCGTCATCGTTCACTGGATAGTGAACACTTGACTTGAGCTACTTCATCGTAGTAATGATTATGAAACACTTGGATAGTTATGTGGAAAATGACATGATAACTATTGATAATGATCATTAGTAATCCTTACTTGCCTAATTACATGTTACTCTAGCACAAGTGCAAACATAGTTGACAGGATAACAAAGATTAAAATACTGCATGCTTTTGGAAAAGAACTGTTAAGTTAAAAAAGCTTTTCTTGCAAATGAGTCAGCTACCCCACCAGAAAGCCTATCATGATCCTTGGTGTCTTTTATTTTGGTTCTGTCGGGTAAGTCTAGCTGAGTACCTTCTCGTACTCAGGGCTTTGTTCCCACTTGTTGTAGATGGGCAGATGTATTACGGCTACTGTATCAACTGCCTCTATCCTGCGATGGGCGAAGCTTAGGACCAAGGGCAATGGTCATTCGCTACTTCTCATCTGATGCTTTTGCTGGAGATGATCACAAGCTGGCATTTTATTTCAAAACGCTGTATGTGTGTGTGTGATTTGAACTACTGCTTCCGCTACTTTTATTCGAACCTGGTTTGTAATAACTATGTTTAAACTCCGATGTATTTTGTGTCGTAAACTTTTATGTAACTTATGACGGTGACCGCTAAACTTAGTACGATCTTGGCTGTTATGTGAGATGGTTTGAAATCCGTCGGGATTTCACGGACTACCGGGTTATACGGGCTTAAGTTTGTTAAATTGTCCTCTCGTTGGATGATTTTCCTACTTAATCTCGTATAATTGGGCGGTTCTGTTACAGGGTTCCTCTCTCCCTCCCGCCAAGCTTGCGAGGCGGGATTCAGCGCTTTTTGGGGAAGTGAAACGCCTATTTTCTACTGCGTCGGAGGCGGAGAAATGGAGGCGAGAGTCCGGAGTGTTTTTCTCTGAAAAACTCCAACCGGACGCTGAACCGGACGCGGTCCTGGTTTTGACCGGACGCGTCCGGTCAGTTCAACGTGGTGCGGGCACTAGGGTTTGTGACCGGACGCTGGTCTAGCCTGACCAGCGCGTCCGGTCAGTTTACCTGGGCGCAGAGGAAAGGCGCGCAACCGGCGCGTCCGGTCGGTCACCCAGAGGGGCAGAGCGTGGCGAAGAGCTGATCGGACGCGCGGCGCGTCCGGTCACATGCGATCGGACGCGTCCGGTCGCGGTGGGAGCTTACTGGACTCTGACCGGACGCCAGGTGCAGCGCGTCCGGTCAAACGCTAGAGCGCGTCCGGTCACGGCAATGGTAACTTCTGACGCGCACTGTTCACGCTTGTCCTATAGTGACCGGACGCGTCCGGTCACCCTGACCGGAGCGTCCGGTCAGCTCGTTTTTAACTGCATCGTCCGGTAACGGCTAGCTGCGTACCCCTTCGCTATAAATAGAAGTTGGCCGGGGTTTGAGGGGAACTCTTGCACATTTTGAGACCTAGAGACATCATTTGAGCTAGAGAATAACCCCTCCACTCATCTCTTTGCATAGTTGCACAATCTTGAGTGAGATTGAGTGAGATTCAAGTGCATTGCTTGAGAGTTGCATTATAGAGGCACTTGATCTTCGAGTTGCTGTGGATTTCTTGTTACTCTTCCGTGTTTCCCGACACGGTAGACGGCTTGGAGCAGCGGAGGTGATTGAGCTCGCAATTGGAGATTGTTGGAGCCCTCACCAAGTGTTGTAAGGGGTTCTTGATCCTTCCCCGCGGGAGTTTGCAAATTGGATACTCTAGTGGAGCTCGTGGCTTGGAGGATCCCCATCTTGTGTGTGGTTGTGCAGCGCCCGCCGAGGGCTCGACTCTTGATAGTCGATTAGCTTGCGAACCGACAAGTGGGTGCATCGTCACAACGAGGAGTAGCTTGCCGGGAAGCAAGTGAACCTTGGTAAAAATCTTGTGTCATCTCTTTGCCGATGATTTCTCTTGTGGTTGATCATTGTAATTGATTCTTCGAGTGGATTACTTCTCTACATCGTTGGTATAAGAATCAAGTCACTTGCTCTTTACTTTCTTGTACTAGTCCTAGTGTAGTTTGCTTATTGTAGCTTTTATCACATAGGATTAAATAGTTTAGTGACTTAGTCTTGTTGGTGTATTTTAGAGATCATAGCCTTGCTTCACTAAAATTGTATAGGTGGCTTGCATAGTGTAGTTAAGCTAGTGCTAGAATTAGCTTAGCCATCTTTTACACTAACGTGGTTGTTTAGTAAAGCTTGTAAATTTTTAAATAGGCTATTCACCCCCCTCTAGCCATTTGGACCTTACACCACCACCATAGGCCCTTCAACAGAGACATTGCGGCCGTCAGCTCCGGGTGTTGTGGCCTTAATGCCTGGAGCCGCTTTGACCACCACACGGGGAGCCCCTTCCACCACCACTCACGGAGCCCCTTCCACAGCCTCTATGGCCGCCGCCCGCCGTCCTCCTCAACCTCCATGTCGGAGTCTTCATCCTCAGAGTTAGGGACATCTAGGATGCCTTTGGAATTGACGCGTACGCCGGGTCGTCGCATGCAATAGGCTGGCACGCGGTTGACGCCAGTACCATCGACACGGAGGCTGCGAATCCAGTCGTGACGTCTATGGCACCTGCCACCGGCCATAGAAGCAGAATTGGAAGAGAAAGAGGAACGGGGAAGGAGATCTGAGCAGGATCGAGCTCGGTTAGGGATGGGATCTAGATCGACGGGATAAAGTGGGGGGCCAGTGCGGGAGTAGTACACGGAGAAGATGATGCGGTAGAGAGGGACGAGTGGATGAGAAGGTTGAGATTTTTTTTACCAAGTGGAACGAGTGGACGAGAAGGTTGCGGTATTCTCTCTCTGTTTTTTTTTACCCGAGCAGCCGGCGGCTTCTGGAGTACTCGTCCGTGAGCATAGGAGATGGAAAAGATTTGTTTTTTTAAAGTGGATCCCACATATTTCTAACTTTAGGCCTTGTTTAGATTGCAATTTTTTCAACTTTAGCTACGGTAGCATTTTCGTTTGTATTTGGCAATTAGTGTCTAATCATAGACTAATTAGACTCAAAAGATTTGTCTCGTGATTTACTACCAAACTGTGTAATTAATTATTTTTTTACTAATATTTAATGCTCTATGCATGTGTCCAAAAATTGATGTGATGGAGAGAGTGAAAAAACTTGAAATTTGAAAGGGAAGAGAACAAGACCTTAGCATTTTTTTTGGAAAAAATTTGAACTGCAGGATTGCGATCTTTGCGGGACGGGGGAGGACAATGAATGCCTGCCCAGTAGTATCATGGTCCCGTGAGCGTCGTACGTGTTGTTCCCGGCTTTGTTCTTTCGGTTTTGCCAGGTGCCACTGCCAGCAACAAGGGTACTAGTAGCTGCTGTCAACGTCTGTTTACCTGCACTGCAAGTGTTGTTGGTCCTCAACTGGCCTGGTTTAGGGCCGGTTTAGTTACTAAAAATTTGGTAAAATGATACGGTAGTAAATTTTATTATTATTTGATAATTAGTATCCAATCATAGTCTAATTAGACTTAAAAGATTTGTCTCGTCCATTTCGTCTAAATTGTGTAATTAGTTTTATTTTTTATCTATATTTAATGCTTCATGTATGCGTACCAAGATTCGATGTGACGGGGAATGTTGAAAAAATTTGTAAAATTTTTTGCAACTAAACAGGGCCTTAAATGCCCAAATTTACCTCTAAATTTTACTATGCAAAAAGAAGATTTTCCATCACATCAAAATGTCAGCATATATATGGAGTACTAAATGTAGATGAAATAAAAAAAAACTAATTGTACAGTTTTGTTGTACTTTACGAGACGAACATTTTAAACCTAATTAATCAATGTTTGAACAATTATTACTAAATAAAAACAAATGCTACGGTACTGCACCGTGCCGCATAGTGCATTCGGAATGCCCAACAAGGCCAAAGTCACTACAATCATTCCATGTTCCCAACTCTTCTGTACCGCTTCGTGCGTGCTACCACTACCACACGATGTCTTCCGACTTTTTTGTTGTGTCTTCAGCTACTGCAGAGAGAGAATCCGTTCCACTCAAAAAAAAAACTATTTGCATTGCAACGTTCAAAAGGGTTAAATCTGTATCAGCCTTGATCCTGTTGCAGTGCTGATGCGTGCTGCCACCAATGACCAACCCACATCATCGCCTCGTTTAGATTCCAGAGTCGGGGGTGGCCGACTCGGCACAGTGCCACCCCGACACTGTAGCACTTTTTGTTTTTTAGTGGTAATAATTGTCCAAATTTTGATTAATTAGGCTCAAAATGTTCGTCTCGCAAAGTACAATAAAACTGTGCAATTAGTTTTTGATTTCATCTACATTTAGTACTCCATATATATGTCAACATTTTGATGTGATGGGGAATCTTCTTTTTGCATAGTGGAATTTGGGGGTGAATTTTGGAATCTAAACAAGGCCCATGTTTGCTGCCCTCTGCTGCAATGCAATCCTGCAGCTACCACTGCATGCGGCTAGATTGAGACTACCCGCACTCATCCTAGTCAGCAAGATTCTCTCCTCTATACTCAATTCTCCCGCACCCATCCATCCTCTATTCACTCTATTCACTGTGGGACTCACTTATTACTTTATCTAAATATATCCATGTGTGATCTAGTTTTGAAGGATTTATTGAGACGAATTTAATGGTGCAATCGAAATTTAATTTGGTTCTTTGGTTGGTGAGTTATAACATTTTTTAGTTAACTAAAATAGTAGCAGCAGCGGGCCCACGTCTCTCCCTCCCATCTGCTGTGCCGAACAGCAGCATGTCGCCAGCATGTCGCGCGGGACGAGGTACCCTCGCTACCCCGGTAAATTTGGCGGACGGGACCAGCTACCGGATCAACATAGCGTACCCGGTGCGGCTCTTTTCATCCGTTATATTTTTTTACCGGATGAAATAGAGGAGCCGGTGCAGACAGTCTGAGTGGGGTTTCCAACATGTGTGGTACAGTACTGCAATGAGAGGTTCTGCTAGGAGTACTACGGCCATGTTTATCCCTTCAAAATGCAAAAAGTTTTTCAGATTTCCCGTCACATCGCATATGCCGGCATATGTATGGAGCATTAAATGTAGGTAAAAAAATAACCAATTGCACAATTTGTCTTTAAATGTCGAGATGAATCTTTTGAGCCTAGTTAATCCATGATTAGACAAAGTTTGTCCAATACAAACGAAAAGTGCTACAGTATTTTTCAAAAAAATTTGCCAACCAAACATGGCCTACACTTTTGCAGGTCTTCCTGATGACCTCTTGCATTACATGGATGGATTGCAAGCCAAAGATGGAGAACAGTGGCGTCGCTGCTGCTAGCTGCGCCAAAAGTCATGATCACATCTACTAGCACCGTTCCATTTTGTTATTATTCCTAGCATAGAAAGCACACGCGCGCCCTCTTGTACATGTATTACTAGGGCATGGCAGCTTTGGAATGATAGTACGTAGCATCCTTAAAAGCATCGCGTAGCATCCTAAGATCTAGGACATGTAGACGATTACTACTACTACTACTAGTGGCACACTAGGAGTAGATGATTGTACATAGGAGAAGAAGCACTATCACACTCTAGTGGGCAGCGGCACCCTATCTGTCTTTTGAAATGTGCAGTTGGCGCCAACAATTAGCTAGCTAGCACCCAGGAGACAAGGACGACAAAAGTGGAATTCCCTTGGCAAATCAGCAGCCCCAAGAGGGAATCACAGCATGCTTAACAGATCACATCAACATTTTGCATGAGGGTGACGACATCAAGCATTGGACAGTGTGGCCTAGTAGCTCCAAAACCTAAAACACACACGCACACATGCTCACACAGGCCTTGCTTAGTTCCTAATTCTCCCCAAATTTCACTATGCAAAAAGAAGATTCTCCGTCACATCAAAAATGTCGGCAAATGCATGGAGTACTAAATGTTGATGAAATCAAAAACTAATTGTACAGTTTTGTTGTACTTTGCGAGACGAACATTTTAAGCCTAGTTAGTCAAAATTTGGATAATTTTTATCAAATACAAATGAAATGCTACAGGAATTCTGATACAGTGTTTTTCTCCCCTGTTCTCTGAACTAAACGAGGCCACAATTGCAATGCTGAATTAACTAGAAGCATGAAGACAAGAGGTGATGTTTGTGTCATTGTCTGTGTCAGAGAGAGAGAGAGCGCTAGAAAAAAATGTGCAGCGATAGGGACAGAAATGGGTTTTGTGAACTGATGATGCTGGCTCTGGTAGAAAATATAAAAACTTTGGCAAACCCTAGACGAAGAAAAGCGTGAGGTTGCGTTGTGTCCTCTAAACTGCAGCAGGGTGAGTTTTTAACAGGGGCAAGAAGCTAAAGCAAGGGTGTTGTTGGGTTCTGGGCTTTGGAGCCTTCTCTCCCTCCCCTTTCCTCGTGGCTTTTTCTTGGGCATGCGAAGCGACCGTGCTTGGGGTCCGGTGCCGGTGCCATGGTAGGGATGAAAACGGATGGAATTTTTCCCGTACCGTCCCGTTCCGTTTTCTACATTTTTTCGTCCGTTTCCGTATTTGCAAGATCCCGTTTTCGTATTTGCGGAAGTAGAAAATGGTGTTTTCCGTTCGTTTTCGAGTAATCCCGTTTTAATACGGAATAGACCCGTATTTATCCCGTTTTCGATCTATGCTCAACATGTTGAACAATTACATGTCCTTATGTTATGTTAATATAACTACGAATCACCAAATATGCATGTTATTTTCACGTACATAGCATGTAAATGAATATTAAACTTTGTATATATTATTACATGACTTTATATATGTATACTTTGAGAATATTACATTATGTGATCTTAATTTAATTTTCCGGTTCTCCATTCGTATTTGTCCGTTTCCGTATGTCCGCATATTCCGATTCCGTTTTCGAACCCGCATTTTCCGAACCCGCTCCCGTTTCCGCCAAAAAATATAGAAACGGAAGTAGAAATAGGGTTTTTCCATCCGTTTCCGTCCGTTTTCATCCCTAGCCATGGATGGATAGCATGGGTGCGGAGGGAAAATTTAAGTTTGAAAAAATGTTTAGAAAATTCAGGCGTTGTTTGTTCGTGCGATTTGGGACGGATTTGGCAGTCCCGCCTGATACTACCTGTCAAACTCAAAAGGTCAAAGGTTTTGCGTGGATAGTAATATATACTCCCTCCCTTCCAAAAGATGCAATTACAATTTCTGTAAGTCACACTAACTAGGCTTTGACTAAGTTTATAGATAATAGTATAAACATTTATTCCTCCACTAGTTTACTATGAAAATATATTTCATAATAAATTTAATGATACCAAGTCGAAAAGAGAAAATTGTATACTTATAAGTACGGAGGGAGGGTGTCTTTGGTTGAGCCGTAGGCTGTGGAATGTTGTGAGCAGTGGACCGTAGAAAATCTGTTAAGAGCAGTGGACTGTGAGAAAGATGAAAGTCATTTGGTTGAAAAGGCTATGAAACTGCTGGCATCAGCTTCACATACCATCAATGACCCCGCATGTCAGTCTCCTAATACATATTCATCCTTTTTTCTGCACATGTTATCTTCTTCCTTATGCCATTGCCGATCCACACAAGGAGGGTTCGTGGGCTCGTTCGTTGGGGCCTCCTCGCCGCCGGGATGCGCGTCCACACCTCCCTACCGTCGGAAGAGCGTCCGCCACGGCCTCATCGCCCACTCAGATCCAGCTACTGAAGAGGGACTATAGGAGATAGCGCGCGAATCAGGCCGTTGCCGGGATCTCGGCCTCCCCCATCGTCCGCGTGCCCAAAGGCTGCCACCACCGGCATCCGCACGCACAACGATGCCACTCCTCCGGCATCTGTGCACCTAGGCGAGGCCACTCCTCCAGCATGTTGAAAGGTCCTAATATGGCTAGAGGGGGTGACTAGCCTATTAAAAATTTTACAAACTCACTAGAGCAAAAGATTAGTATAATAAATGGCGAAATGCAATTTTGCTCTAGCTCTATAAGGGTTGCAAGCCACCTATCCAACAATTCTAGTCACTATGATCACTATAACTATCAATGGCTAAGTCACTATGAGCTCTCAAAAGCTAGCTACACTAAAGAGGTCAACTAGGTGAGAAACCACACTAGCAAAGATAATACAAGCTCTCAAAACTAATTACACTAAAGAGCTTGTTGCAACTAGTTTGCCGAAAAGTAAATGAGAGGTATGTGATCTTTATACCGCCGCGTAGAGGATGAACCAATCACAATATATGATGACGAATCACCGAAAGAAACCCAATCATACACAAGATGAACACAAGATTTTTCTCCCGAGGTTCACGTGCTTGCCGGCACGTTAATCCCCGTTGTGTCGACCAACACTTGGTGGTCCGGTGGCTAAGAGGTGTAGCACGAACCTCGTTCAACCCGTGGACACCGTAAGAACCTACCCACAAGTGAGGTAACTCAATGACGAGCAATTGACTAGAGTTGCCTTTGGCGCTCTACCGGGGAAGGCACAACACCCCTCACAAATCACCAGGAGATGGCCAAGAACAAGCACCACTCTTGCCACAACTCCTCTGTTGCCTCCAAGCCATCTAGATGGTGGCAACCACCAAGAGAAACAAGAATTCCGTAGCCAAAGATCACCCAAGTGCCACTAAGATGTAAACTCACAAGCACAATGCACTTGGATCACTCAATCTCACTTTGGGTTAGTAACCAAGCAAGGGAGATGAGTGGGGGAGAGTATGCTCAGCTCAAGAGGATGTCAAGATGAACAATAGTTCAAGAGAGTTCCCAAAGAGCCGGCCAACACATATTTATAGGGGTCCCAAAAGAATAGAGCCGTTAGGCTCACATTCCAGCACACCCCAACTGCACCGAACGCGCAGGTGCCAAAGCACCTGACGCTCCTCAGCGTCCGGTCGCCAACACGCTCGCCCGCTCGATGATTGCCACGTGTCACTTTTGAATCCTCGTCGTTCGATCACCAACGGTCAACTAATGTCGCGCTTGCGTACACAGATGCACCGAACGCGCAGGAGGGATGCACCAGACGCTAGACGGTCCGCAACTGATCGAGTCCAGTAAGGTACCATAGAGGGAAAACGCGCACCAGACGCGTCCACTGGGGGGCGATCGGACGCACCCCAACGTCCGGTGATCACTCGGCCTCACCACGCGCTTACATCATTTACACCGGACGCTGACGACACGCGTCTGGTGGCCTGCGTCCGCTGCCGCCCTGCCATGCACCGGACGCGCCGGTGCACCGCGCCCAGCGTCTGCTCGTTGAAGCCCTTCGCGCACGCCTCTGCCTAAACTGACCGGACACGTAGGTGCCCCCGAGGCCAGCGTTCGGTCACTTCCAGTGACCTTTTTCGCCTCTGTTTCTTCGCCGAATCCTAATGCACATGCATGCAAGTCATCATCTAGTGGCACTTATGAGACCAAATAGCCAAAGGATTCCCCCCCTTTATAGTACGGCTATCGATCCTAAACGTGATCACACCCTCTATGGTGTCTTGATCACCAAAACTAAAATCCTAGCAATACCTTTGCCTTGATTTTCATCGGGTTTTATTTTTCTCTTTCTTCTTTTCCAAATGTGAAGCACTTGATCATCTTTTGGTCACCTCCATCACTATGACCATCATCTAGCTCCATCACTTGGCATGAGACTTATCATTTCATGTCTATACACTTAGCATAATGATTAGTCCCTAGGTTTTATCAATTATCTAAAACCAAACTAAGGCTTTCACATGTGTGCACCTAGGCAAGGCCGTTGCCTCAGGGTTTCATAGGGACCCGTGAGACTGCAGCGCCATCACTACCTTGAGCGTCCGAGCGGCTTGCGTGAGACCACCGACCTAGGCTTCCACGGGCCATCACCATGGCTCGTGGGGGAGATCAAGCTTTGGGGTCGGGGGGTGCGGATGCGGGTGCTTCCGTTCAATGAGGGGGGAAAGAACGAAAGAAATCAAAGTGGTACAAATATAACTTGCCGACTTCGCAACCACGTGGATCCAACGGACTATCAGCGGGTGTGCGAATTCAACAGCCTTTCTACTTGAAACACCTAATAGAGTTTGGTCATTTGGTTGTCTTTTAGCTTTTTTGGTAGTCAAAAGCAGGTTTGGAAACCCAAGCAAATGGATCTGGAGTATACCAGAGCAAAGGAAGGGGGGTTGTGCTCCCTCCCCCCTAAGTTTATTCAGTTTTTTTAAAAAAGGACAATTGTCTAAAAAATATATATATTACTTGTCCTACAACAGAAAAAACCTATTTCAAACTTCGTCTTTGAGTGCCTCTGACCATGCGAGCCCCCTTAGCGCCTCTGACCATGCATCATAGACTTATTAAACCAACCAAAATTAAAGCAACAAAGAGCTAGCCGAATAGCTTAAACAACAGGTATAGTAAACCCTAGCAGAAAAAATTCCACAAATGGGATGACTAGATGCGCGCAAAAGGTGAAACCCCTAGGTGACAACAGGAAAAATTGCACTACTCATGCACATGTCTACGACCATCCATCACAAACAATCGAAATAAAGAAGGTACTTAAACAAGATAACAGAAATACCAACTCAATCCAGCGCAAATCAAATAAAGAAGGGGTGGATTTCACCATTCACTGAGCAGCGAGAGGAGCAGTGTGGGAAGTAGATCCTAGCCACGCGGATTAGTAGCAGATCTAGCGACCTCGTAGATGACCGGTCACTAGGTCCACCGCTGCTAGATCTAGAAGAAGAGCCATGACCCAGAGTTGTGGAAGAATATCCGCAACCACTGCACCGCTAGCAAGACGAATGAGGAGGCCCAACCTAGTCGCAACGCCATAGAGCACCTACACTCGTGCCGCCACCATACACCGTTCGTAGGAGGAGGAGGAGGAAGAGTGCGTAGAGGAGCGGAAGAGGGAGACACGAGGGGGAATGGAGAGCAGAGGCAACGACGGAGGCGGCCTTAAGGGCAACTGAAAACCCTAGCATGGGAATAATTCCGCCGCCACGCATGAGACGGAGGGAGCCACCAGAAGAGAGAGGCGGAAATGAAATGAGGAGCCGAGTCCATGAGAAACGAAGGAGGTTTTCATTTCCGCGCGGCTAGGGCGGGAGGTGCTTTAGCGCACATGCAGGCCTGGCTCCCAAGCACGAGCAGAGAAACAAACATAATGGACGGTAGGCGTGGGGTGGCTCACACGCACGGCCGGGGAAACAAACACGCTCCTAGCAGTCCGTATGTACTTTGTTCGTACATGTCCTAAGGGCATCCCAACAATGATCCAAATAGCTAGTACAAATTGTATTTTATTCTAAACAGATGAGAGAGAAGGCCAAAAATGAAGTTGCTAACTACTCCCACCGTCCCATTAAAAATGTTATTTTTTTACTTTTAGATTTCTTATTTAACTGTTCGTCTTATTTAAAATTTTTGATATAAATATTATTTATTTTATTATGACTTATTTTACCATTAGAGATACTTTAATAATAATTTATTTATTTTATTATTTACATAAAAAATTTGAATATGACCAACGACCAAACACGAAGTGTAAAAGTAAAAAACAGACCCTCTCAGTGGGACGGAGGAGCAGGACTCAAGCAGCTAGCTCGCACAGTATCCGAGAAATCCACCGTGACTCTGGCCTCGTTTAGTCCCATAATAGAGGAAAAAACACTGTATCAGAATTTCTATAGCATTTTATTTTTATTTGGTAAAAATTATTCAAATTTTGACTAACTAGGCTTAAAATGTTTGTCTCGCAAAGTACAATAAAACTGTACAATTAGTTTTTGATTTCATCAACATTTAGTACTCCATGTATTTGCCGACATTTTGATGTAACGAAGAATCTTCTTTTTGTATAATGAAATTTGGGAGAGAATTGGGGAAGTAAACAAGGGGTCTATCGGCCCCTTTCTTTCTTACCGTGCAGCTAGTGTTTTCTTGTATTTTTTATTTTCTCTCTCCTCGCTAGCGCTAGCGATTTGTGCCCATCTGTTGCGGATGCTATAAGTCAATAAACTAACTGCTTAAACTATACAATAGTGGTATCTTATTTAGCTATAAAAATATTTATTATTATTATATGGTAATATACCTTATTTTCTCTTTTTCTATTCCTCCTCACATGCAATATTGTTTGGGCCCACATATGTTTATGTTTTCGTGCCCAGCTTGTTGATTACATAAGAGTCGAGCTCTCTTATCTTTCCTCTTCTCTTTTTTACATCAGTAAAAATGCTAACTAGCTTAGCTACAAGTCCATAATTGTACCTGCCAGCACACGAGGCATATGATCTGAATGTACTCGTACACATCCGGAACACACCATGAACAGGAAATGTCGAGGATGGCATGCATTCCCATTGTGATATTAGGTCCCGTCTGGCTGCTACAGGATTTTAAGAATTTGGATAAATAAAAAAATAGAATCTTAGAATTCCATATATTCAGGTTTTTAAAATCCCTTTGAAACCAAACGGGACCTATGACCATGTTTAGTTCCCAAAAATTTTCAAGATTTCTCGTCACATCGAATGTTTGATACATGTATGGAACATTAAATGTAGACAAAAAAAAAACTAATTACACAGTTTGGTAGAAAACCACGAGACAAATTTTTTGAGTCTAATTAGTCTATGATTAAACACTAATTGATAAATACAAACGAAAGTGCTATAGTATCCTAGAAAAAAAATCGCTGACTAAACACACCCGTCGCAGATGTTTTTACAATACCCACGGCGATGCAGAATCCGTGGCGTACAGCAGGCAGGAAGGCGGGCAGGGCTTGACCGCACGTAACATCCATTCATGTCCATCTGATCCGGCGATTGGACACTGTGCTCTGGACTCTGGGGCTTGCCGGTCGCAGTCCTTGAAATCCGAGGATGGAGCGATCGACAGGCTGCAGGCAGGCCGTCTTAACTCTTAAGGCGCCTTGTTTAGTTGTCCAGTTCTTTTCCAAATTCCACTATGCAAAGAGAAGATTTCCCGTCACATCAAAATATCGGTAAATGCATGGAGTACTAAATGTTGATGAAATTAAAAACTAATTGCACAGTTTTATTGTATTTTGCGAGACGAACATTTTAAGCTTAGTTAGTCAAAATTTGAATAATTTTTACCAAATACAAACGAAATGCTACAGGAATTCTGATACAGTACTTCTCTCCCTCTGAACTAAACGACTTGGCAACGACGATTTGGCCATTTGGACCCTAATGACCCTTGCAGTTCTGGTTCTGGACAAGGGACGGGAAGAACACGCAGCAGAGACGGGGCAAAATTTGAACGCATGCATTACGGCATTAGCCCTTCAGTGTGGGCGATTTTGACCCAAATTTGTTGCAACTTTGGATACAAAACTTGTTCGTTTCGCTAAAAAGTCAGGTTAAGATTTACTGTGAGAGAAAAATATTATATCTTCACTGATAAGTTAAAGCCAACACGGTGAAAGCGGGGACGAAAGCCATTTGAGGTTGTGAGGGGGTGCTCCCTAGACCCTTGTCCTTCCCGCCCCGTGCCAGTGGTGGTCCGCAATGGATCCCGCACGCTCGCTCAGCTCCGTCTCCAATGCCGACGTCGTCTTGTTCCTGTTCCTGTGCTTGCTTTGCTTGCGCGCCTCCCTCGCCCTCGCTTCCTCCCTCCTCTCAATATAAAACTCCCTCCCCTCTCTTCTCTCTTCTGCGCGCGGTCGCCACATTTGCCCGCGGCGCGCTGCTGACCTCTCCTCCTCCATTTACTACTCTGGTGGTGGTGCTAGCTGCTGCTCCAGCACATACTGAGATCAGAGAGAGCACAAGAGAGCGAGGCTCAGTGGCTGGCTATGGGGTACGAGAGGATACACAAAGTTCAGGTAACCGCCATTGCTTTCCAATGCTCTGCTCTGCATCGCTTCCCCTGCGAATTGTTGTTGGTACTAGAGTAGTGACTGGATGAGCCACCCTCTTGCTGCTTTACTACTTGCTCATATCAGCAATGCGCCTGATGCAATGGCGTAGCAGTAGCCAGTAGCAGCACGTACTAGTGCTTGGTTGCAACCTGTCCGTTTATTTGGCTCTCTTCCTATCTACAAGTATACCTGTTCTTGCGTCAGTTCTTCGTCTTCTTCCCTGCCTTCGCTGAGAGAAGCTTTGCTGACAGCCTGATGCCATGCTCTCTCCCTCTTCGTCGTTTTTGGTGGTGAGGTTGCGTTGGGTCAAATGACCCCTTGTTTAGATTCCAAAATTCACCCCCAAATTCCACTATGCAAAAAGAAGATTCCCCATCACATCAAAATGTTGGCATATATATGAAGTACTAAATGTAGATGAAATCAAAAACTAATTGCACAGTTTTGTTGTACTTTGCGAGACGAACATTTTGAGCCTAATTAATCAAAATTTGGACAATTATTACCATAAAAAACAAAAAGTGCTACAGTGTCGGGGGTGGCACTGTGCAGAATCGGCCACCCCCGACTCTGGTAACTAAACGAGGCCTGAATAGCTTTATTTCTGGTACTGTTTGGAGCAGATAGTTGACCCAAAGTTATCTGCAGCAAGGCACAGATTTTTACCAGTACTAGCACCATTTACATTAAAAGTACTGCTACCACTACATTTTACAGCTTTCCTTCCTCGACTCCCCTCTCTCTCACACTTCACAAACACACACACATCAATTGCCTCCAATGCATCGGTGACTGCGTCTTTGACCACTTTAAAAATCTGCTCATGCTGTAGTAGTGCTATTGGATATTACTACTATGATCCATGGATTCTGGATGCAGATGGGGGTCATCTCTCCAACCAAGCTCAGGATGAAGCTGCTCGGCTCCGGCAACAAGGACGAGTCTACCCGCAAGTCGCCGCGGGCGTCGCCGCCGTCGAGGATCGACGACGACGACGATGACCACCCCAACAACAGCCTCCTACCGCAAGAGCTCGACGAAGGTGCGTTGCTCTGACAGTCTCACGCGTAAAGATTCCGTCTTTCGCAAGCAGCCACGTTGCTCGATGAATGGACAATGGAGTGAGCGATTCGATCGCCTGCGCCCTGCAGAGTACCCCAAGGACCACCGGTCGGACTCCTCCCGGTCGCGCTCCAACGCCAGCCACGGAAGGGCGGCGCGCAGCCGCAGCTGCGGTGGGAGTGGCAGCGACAGCGGCATCGAGAACGGCGCCGGCGCTGGCGGCAACTTCGAGTTCTGCAAGGAGGAGAGGGCGGCCCTGCCGTCCACGGCGGCGCCGGCGGCGGCGGTGTCCGCGCCGTTCTTCCGGCAGCAGGTGCCGTCCAAGTGGAACGACGCTGAGAAGTGGATCGCGGGGCGCCACGTCGTGCACTCCAACCCCATCTTCTCCAAGAAGCCCGCCGCCGCCGCCGCGCCGCACTGCCCCGGCGGCCGCGTCGCGACAGAGTCCGCGATGGCGTCCAGGTCCAGCGGCGCCGGCGCGAGCGCGCTGACCGAGCTGTCGTCCAAGTCCTCGTCGCCGTCGTCGTCGGTGAGCGGGCCGGGGAGCAAGCCGCCGCACAAGAAGCTCCGCTTCGCGACGTCGGTGTCCGTGTCGGTGTCGATGCGGGACGTCGGGACGGAGATGACGCCGATCGCGAGCCAGGAGCAGTCGCGCAGCGGCACCCCCGCCGGCGCCGCCACGCCGTCGCTCAGCCCGCTCTGCTCGGTGCCGTCCAGCCCCCGGGGCGGCGGCGGCGCGTCCTCGGCCTCCCCCTCCGCGTCGGAGCGGGAGCTCCGGCTCAGGACGCGGCGGGAGATCGCCGCGCTCGGCCTGCAGCTCGGCAAGATGAACATCGCGTCGTGGGCCAGCAAGGAGGAGAGCCTCCTCGCCGCCGCGTCCCCGGAGAAGGGCGCCGGTGACATCGACGAGGAGATCAAGAGGAAGGCGTTCGAAGCTCGCGCCACCGCGTGGGAAGAGTCCAACAAGCGTAAACTCGCGTCACGGTGAGCAAAAAAAAAACATTACAATTTAAGTATTTTCATCGAATACACTTTAAATCTCTATTTCTCTGATGCTAATTTGGTAAAAGAAATATCCAGGAATTGTTCTTATCATACATACTAATTGAGTGGCTTCTAATTCCTCATCATGTGCATGCATGATGCCCGCAGATACCAGAGGAAGGAGGTGAAGATACAGGAATGGGAAAGCTTGCAGAAATCCAAATTCGAAGCCACGCTGAGGCTGGCCGAGGTCAGTTCCATTCATTCGTTCATACATTCAGAATTCAGTTTCTAAACCTTTTCGAGTTTCCTTCTTTCAACCAATCTCTGAACATTGTCTATAAACTGCATTGGTTAGAATTCTTGGATGGAGTATTCAGCAATTCTCACTGACGAGTATATTGGACTGAATTGTTCAGGCACAGGCAGAGCAGATGAAAGCCCGGGCGAAGCAGGACCTGGCCAGGCGGCTGTCGGCCCTGAGCCACAAGGTGGAGGGGAAGCAGGCGAGGGTGGAGGCGCGCCGGAGCCGGCAGGCGTCCCGGCTGGCGCGGCAGGTGGAGCGCATCCGCAAGACCGGCCGTGAGCCGTGCCGGCTCCGGCGGTGCTGCGCCTGGTTCCTGTAGACTGTAGTGTAGCTAGCAATGCTCCGGAACAAGAGCTGAGATCGTCTCCGTTCCGTAGCTGATGGCAGTATATCATGGCAATGGCATGGGCTTAATTTGTAAGTACATGAAAATTCATCCCTGGTTCATGTTTATCCCAGTCCCAGGGCAGTGCTAGCTGCTCGTCGCTGTGGTTTGGATGTCGTTCCGAAGGCACTCGTAAGTCCTGAGTTCGAACCCCTGTCGGGGTGGATGTGGGGGTGGATTTGAGGCTGAGGATAAAAAAATCTCCTCGTTCGTCCCAAGCCAAAGCATAGGTAAGAGACGGTTCGGGTCTAGGCTCCTTGTGTGCGCATAGGTTAAGAGACGATTCTCTAACGGAGCCTGGCTCTCTGTGTATGGATAGGGCGAGGGTTCAGGGATTTTCTCGATTTGCGTGAGAAGATCTTCTTCTTAAAGACAGAATACCCGGAGCCTGTCAGCCCTAGTGGATCGAGCTTTTTTTTTTTTTTTGGTTTGGATGTCGTCTGCCTTTGTGTAATCCTGAGCTGGTTGTCTAGTTTGGCCTGCAGCCAGCTGATGTTCAGATAACCTACTCTTTTAACCGCCCTACATGTTCAGAAACTAAATGGAACAAGTGTTGTTGCCAAGGATCAGGACAGCCGGTAGTCTGTTGGAGCAGGCTCCATTCTCCACCGCTTGCCTATGTAAATATTAGTGATTCCAGAGTCCATTGACGGTAGAAAATGCAATATATCTAAACAAACAATTTGCAAAATCAACTGGCAATGCTTCCTAGCTGAAATCTTGTGGCTTTGACCGGCTGCATGCAAGCATGTTTACTCTCCCTACTTCCATGCATGCTTTGACTGAAATCTAGTGCCGTCCCTGTTCCCGGTGCTGTATGCTACACCTGGTTCCGGCGATCAGCTCCAGAGTTCAGCTTCAGCGTAGCTGCTGTTTGACGACTGCAGCGTGAGCGCATTCACGTCAGGCCGCTGTTGTAGGTTGTGAGAAATGTGGTGCTTGTTGCTTCGGATGTTGCTTGCCCTGTTTGTACAATCTGCGAACTAGATTGTCACCTGGTCTTGGATTGACAGGGAATGTTCTCATCGACAAATCTGGGCTGTACCCAAATGCTGCGGATGTGTAAAAGAAGTTCTGGTGTACATTTCTAGATGCTAGGGAAAGTGATTCAATTGATTTGGCTAACCCTAGAAGAGTAGCTATATAGGTATTATACATGGGCCTTAGCCCCATGGGCCTAATACACACACTCCAACACCCCCGCAGTCTGAACTACCGGCGCAGCGGAGTTCCAGGCTGAACAAGAAAGAACACACACAACCCCCCACAGACGCAACTAGCCACCGGTGATGTTGAGGCTGGAGCGAAACTCGGCGAAGGTCGAGGACGGGAGGCCTTTGGTGAAGATGTCCGCGAACTGAGAGGTAGTCGGAACATGAAGGACCCGCACCTCGCCCATGGCCACCCGATCACGGACAAAGTGGAGGTCGATCTCCACATGCTTCGTCCGCTGGTGCTGGATGGGGTTGATGGAGAGGTAGACCGCACTGATATTGTCGCAGTAGATCAGTGTGCTTCGGGAGGGCGGAGTGTGCAGCTCAGCAAGAAGCTGCCGGAGCCAGGAAGCCTCAGCCACGCCGTTAGCGACAGCGCGGTACTCCGCCTCAGCACTGGAACGGGAGACCACCGGCTGGCGCTTGGACGACCAGGACACCAGGTTGCCGTCCAGGAAGACGGCGTAGCCGGAGGTGGAGCGGCGAGTGTCCAGGCACCCCACCCAGTCAGCGTCGGTGTAGACGACGAGGTCGGTGGAGGAGGCCCGGTGGAGAAGGCTGTAGTCGAACGTGCCCCGGAGGTAGCGGAGGAGACGTTTGAGAGCCGTGAGGTGAGGCTCCCGGGGATCATGCATATGAAGGCAGACCTGCTGAACTGCATAGGTGATGTCTGGCCGGGTGAAGGTGAGGTACTGAAGAGCCCCGGCGAGACTCCTGTGTGCAGTGGGGTCAGACACCGGGGGTCCCTCAACCTTGGACAGCTTGCCCTGAGTATCGACCGGAGTGGAGCAGGAATTGCAGTCAGTCATCCCAGCCCGCTCCAGGATATCCCGAGTGTACTGCCGCTGGTGAAGAAGTAACCCGGCAGGACGATGCTCAACAGTGACCCCGAGGAAGTGGTGGAGCTCACCCAGATCCTTCATAGCAAACTCCTGCTGGAGAGCGGCAATGATCCGGCGGAGAAGTGACTCACTGGAGGCTGTGAGGACAATGTCATCAACATAGAGCAGCAAGTACGCAGTGTCAGCCCCATGGTGGTAGACGAACAGTGATGTATCAGACTTGGCCTCCACGAACCCCAGTGTCAGCAAGAAAGCAGCAAACCGGTGGTTCCACGCCCGGGGTGCCTGCTTGAGGCCGTAGAGAGACCTGTTGAGCCGGCAGACCATGTCAGGACGGGTGAAATCAACGAACCCCGCCGGCTAACTGCAGTACACTGTCTCGGTGAGAAGGCCATGCAGAAAGGCATTCTTGACGTCCAGCTGATGGACGGGCCATGACCGAGCGAGCGCCAGCGAGAGCACGGTACGGACGGTGGCCGGCTTGACCACCGGGCTGAAAGTCTCATCATAGTTGACTCCTGGGCGCTGAGTGAAACCCCGGAGGACCCATTGAGCCTTGTAGCGCTCGAGAGTGCCATCAACCCGACGTTTGTGGGTCCAGATCCACTTGCCGATGAAGACGTTGGAGCCTGGCGGCCGGGGGACCAACTCCCATGTCTGGTTGGCGAGCAGCGCAGCGTACTCCTGTAAGGTCCAAATGGCTAGAGGGGGTGAATAGCCTACTTAAAAATCTACAAGCTTCACTAAACAACCACGTTAGTATAAAAGATGGCTAAGCTAATTCTAGCACTAGCTCAACTACACTATGCAAGCCACCTATACAATTTATACAATTCTAGTGAAGCAAGGCTATGATCTCTAATACACACCAACAAGACTAAGTCACTAAGCTACTTACTCCTATGTGATAAGAGCTACACTAAGCAAACTACACTAGGGTAAGTACAAGAAAGTAAAGAGCAAGTGACTTGATTCTTATACCAACGATGTAGAGAAGTAATGCACTCGAAGAATCAATCACAATGATCAACCACAAGAGAAATCCTCGGCAAAGAGATGACACAAAATTTTTTACCGAGGTTCACTTGCTTCCCGGCAAGCTACTCCTCGTTGTGGCGATACACCCACTTGTCGGCTCGCGAGCTAATCGACTATCAAGAGTCGAGCCCTCGGCCGGCGCCGCACAACCGCACACAAGATGGGGATCCTCCAAGCCACGAGCTCCACTAGAGTATCCAATTTGTGAACTCCCGCAGGGAAGGATCAAGAACCCCTTACAACACTTGGTGAGGGCTCCAACAATCTCCAATTGTGAGCTCAATCACCTCCGCTGCTCCAAGTCGTCTACCGTATCGGGAAACACGAAAGAGTAACAAGAAATCTGCAGCAACTCGAAGATCAAGTGCCTCTAGAATGCAACTCTCAAGCAATGCACTTGAATCTCACTCAATCTCACTCAAGATGTGCAACTATGCAAAGAGATGAGTGGAGGGGTTGTTCTCTAGCTCAAAGGATGTCTCTAGGTCTCAAAATGTGCAAGAGTTCCCCTCAAACCCCGGCCACCTTCTATTTATAGCGAAGGGGTACGCAGCTAGCCGTTACCAGACGACAGAGTTCAAAACGAGCTGACCAGACGCTCCGGTCAGGGTGACCGGACGCGTCCGGTCACTACAAGAC
This sequence comes from Saccharum hybrid cultivar R570, assembly GCA_038087645.1. Lineage (NCBI taxonomy): Eukaryota > Viridiplantae > Streptophyta > Magnoliopsida > Poales > Poaceae > Saccharum > Saccharum hybrid cultivar. Next base: position 31,752,452 of record JAQSUU010000405.1, on the reverse strand, counting down.
AACCGTGAACAGTGCGCGTCAGAAGTTACCGTTGCCGTGACCGGACGCGCTCTATCGTCTGACCGGACGCGCTGTACCTGGCGTCCGGTCGGAGTCCAGTAAGCTCCCACCGAGACCGGACGCGTCCGATCGCACATGACCGGACGCGCCAGCCGCGTCCGATCAGAGTCCAGTAACGGTCCACTTGCGACCGGACGCGTCCGGTCGAACGTGACCGGACGCGCCACCGCGTCCGATCGCATCTGCCCTCCATGCTGAACTCCTGGGTGCGTGACCGGACGCGCCGGTTCCGCGAGGGACCGGACGCGCCGGTCCGCGACCCTCTCATTCGCGTGTCTGTCTGTGGTTTGAATTGACCGGACGCGCCAGCCGCGTCCGGTCACTTCGACCACAGCGTCCGGTCACTGTTTTTCAGTGATAATCATTTCGGACTTTCGCCACCTTTTCTCCCCTCTGGCGCAATAGAAAATAGGCATTTCATTTCCTCGAAAATGCCTGAATCCCGCGCTTGCAAGCTCGGCGGGAGGGAGAGCGAAACCCAAACCCCTCTCTACCGCTCGAACTCCACCGCCTTCGCAAATGTGCTAACACCACCAAGTGTACACCACCATGTGTATGTGTGTTAGCATTTTACAAACATTTTCAAGGCGTTATGTTAGCTCTCAACTAGATCCTAATGCATATGCTCAAGACATTGATCTAGTGGCACTTGATTTCCGAGCTAACCATGATTGCCCCTCTTGATAGTTGGCTATGTATCCTAAACCTGGTCAATCACTTCTCTACTCAACTTAGACTGGCAAAAGGAAAACCCTATAGTTATACCTTTGTCTTGCGCTCTTAGATCCTTCTCTTCCACTTGATCATCATGTCCATCATATTATGTGCATCTCCATCATGATCGTCATTTCATGTCCATGCACCGTCTCTTTGTGATCTTGTGGCCACCACTCCTTGCCACATACACCTTCATCACATGTGTTGCTTATGCCTAACTCAAAACACTTAGCACATGGCATTAGCAACTTGGTGTCATTAATTACCAAAACCAAAATTGGGCTTTCAACTCCTCTTCCATCGCGCGGCGCCAGTGAGGATCCAACAGGGCGTCGCGGACGGAAGAGGGTACCGGAGAGACCACCGCGTCGCCGGTCGAAGCCGCAAGGACACGAGGCGGCAGTGTGCCAGCCGCGTGCCGTGTCACCATCGGGTGAACATGCCGCGGGTGTCGGTGAAGAAGCGGCGGGTGGTAGACCGGCGGTGCACCACGAGTCGGCGGGGACTGCGGTGGTGGTGTCGGGGTCCCCGGCGGAGAAGTGACCGCGAGTGGCGGTGGCCGCGGCCTGCGCTGGTACACCCGTACCGGCGCGGCGAACCTAGACAGAGGTGCCGGGGCAGGATCCGGCGACGGTGACCGGCACGGCCCCCCGGGGCAGAAGCAGGGGACGAAGGCCCCGGGTCTGCGTCAACCGGAGAGGGCAGGGCCGTGCCAGAGGACGACGGGCCCAGACCCACCGGGGAGCCGGGACAGGAGGCCGACAAGGAGCTCAGCGAAGCGGTACCTGCAGGAGACCACGGAAAAGGTGGCTGGACCACCGTGTCAGCGGGAAAAAAGGAGGGAGGGTCAGAAACCGGAGGGGTGGTGGTGCTGGAGAAGGAAAAGACGGACTCATCGAACACCACATGGCGAGAGATGAGGACCCGTCAGGAGGTAAGGTCAAAGCACCGGTACCCCTTGTGATCCAGGGAGTACCCGAGGAAGACACACAGAGTGGAGCGGGGGTCCAGCTTATGGGAGGAAGTGGCAGCGGTGTTGGGGTAACACGCACACCCAAACACACGGAGGTGATCGTACCGAGGAGGGGTGCCGAAAAGGGCGTGGTGTGGCATGGGAGCGGGACAGGTAGCAGAAGGAAGATGGTTGAGGAGGTAGGTGGAGGTGTGTAGGCCCTCAGCCCAGAAGCGAGCAGGAAGAGAGGCCTGAAACAGAATGGTGCGCACGGTGTCGTTGGTGGTGCGAATCATCCGCTCAGCCTTGCCATTTTGCGAAGAGGTATATGGGTAAGACATGCGCAACTGAACACCGTGAGAGAGAAAGAATACTCGGGAGGTGGAGTTATCAAACTTGCGACCATTGTCACACTGGACGGCCTTGATGGTGAGGCCGAACTGTGTGGACACCCAAGCAAAGAAGTGAAGGAGCGTGGGAAATGTATCTGATTTCGCACGGAGGGAAAAAGTCCACGAATAATGCAAAAAATCATCAACCACCACAAGATAGTACTTATAACCAGAAAGACTGATAACAGGAGATGTCCATAGGTCGCAATGTACAAGATCAAAAATGCGGGCCGCATGGGAAGTAGAACTATGAAAAGAAAGACGAACATGTCGGCCCAATTGGCACGCATGACACAGTTGCTCATCAGGAGCCCGAGTACATGGAAGATCGGAACTACGACTGAGCTGCATCAGGGCATCACGTCCAGGATGGCCGAGGCGCCGATGCCAAGTAGTAGAGGAAGTAGAAGCGGCGAAGGCAGCTGACAAAACGGACGGCGGAGAAGATGAAGTAGCCGTCGGGAAGCGAAGGATGTAAAGGGGCCCGGTGCTGTCACATCGGAGCAGAGGACGTCGGGAAGCCAAATTCTTTACAGTAAGACCAGAAGAGTCAAATTCCACAGAACAAGAATTGTCAGCTGTAAAACGACGAATAGAAAGAAGGTTGTGAACCATAGAAGGAGCAACAAGAACATCAGGAAGATGGAAGGAGCCATGAGCACCGGCGATACCCACAGACGTGACTGGAAGACAAGAACCATTGGCGACCATAATGGACGAAAGAAGAGAGGAAGAGGGAGAGTGGAGAGATGAAAGTATACCGGGGTCAGGAGTGGTGTGGTAGGTGGCTCCCGAATCAGCGATCCACTCGGGTCCGACCGGAGGTGTCAGGCCCATGGTGCTGAACGAGCGAGCCAGAGCCGCCTGGTCCCAGCCGGCGACCCCAGGTAGAGTCCCGGAGGGTGGAGCCCACGGCGTAGCAGGGAAGGCGTCGGGAGGAGGACCAGCCGGTGGAGCTCCGGTGAGCATGGCCACCGGTGGGCGAGAGTCGGCCCCGGGGGCGTGGAAGGGCCACATGGAAATGCGTCCGGACCACGGATTCTGGAAAGAAGGCCATGGTGCCCCCTGCGGTCCACCCGGTGCCGGAGCCTTGGGGTGACCACCCCGGCCGCCCCCGCGGCCCCCTCCACGGCGACGACGACCGCCACGACCCCCCCACCCCCGCTCGGCCCGGAGAGAGGAGGGCCCAGGAGAGACGGCGGTGGCGGAGCGGACGACCGTGGGGGAGCAGGTGGACGCGGCGGAGTAGCAGCCAGAGCCGTCGAGGAAGACGAGGACCCCGGAGAAGGAGCGGACCCCGGCTGGATGCCCTGCGTGAGCTCCTCCATGACGAGATCATCACGGACCTCCAGGAAGGTGGGGAAGGGCCTCTGACGGGTAATCCACATCCGGAGGTGGGTGTAGCGGTCGCTGAGTCCGCGAAGGACGTTGAGGACCAAGATGCGATCCTCCACGGGCCAGCCGAGGTCGCCCAGGGAGTCGGCCATGCCCTTCATCCGACGGTAGAACTCGCCAACGGAGAGGTCACCCGGGACGAAGGTGCGGAAGCTCGCGTCGAGGCGCAGAGCCCGAGCCTCGGCGTTGCCTAGGAACTGTCCCTCAAGGGCAAGCCACGCCCCGTGCGCATCAGGGGAGGGGCGGACGAGGTCGTGGAGATCCAGAGAGATCGTCCCCAGGATCCAGGAGAGGACGATGCTGTCGAGACAGAGTCACGACGGTGTCTGGGCGGCGACCGAGGCGTCAACAAGGACGTGGTCGTCGAGGGCGTAGCGGCGGAGAGTGAGAAGCACCAGATCTCGCCAGCGGGCGTAGGAGGGCGACTCCGGCTCGAGGACGACCGACACGAGAAGGCAAATGTTCTGCACCCCTCCCCGGCCTGGTAGTGTAGCTGAGCCATGAGCGGGTCGGCCGGCTCATGCCAGAGGACGGCAGTATGTGACACGCGGCGTCCCAGCGAGGCGGAGGAGGTGGCTCCGGCGTCCTGGGCAGCGGGAGAGGCGAGGAGCTGCTCGGCCTCGGCGATCTGGCGAGCCAGGGCGTCGGCCGCGTCGCGCTCACGTTCCCACGCGAGGGCAGCAGCGCGCACACGAGCCTGGCCCTCCGCGGCGGCCACGCGAGCAGCGACGAGAGCTGCGGCGAGGGTGGAGTTCGGTCCAGTCAGGCCGAGAGGGGGACCTCCAGGAAGGGCCGACTGGAGACCGGCAGCCTCAGGCAACTGCTGATGGAGCAGGGACGGATGGAGGCCGGCTGTTGCCGCCCAGCCCTCGGGCAGCGGCTGCTGGAGCAGCGGCGGTTGGAGACCCGCTCGGCCTTCAGGCAGTGGCTGCTGGGGCAGCAGCGGCTGGAGGCCTGCAGCGGCCACCCCCTCCGTGCCCTCCGTGGTTGCCCCCCCCCCCCCCGCGCGTCGGGACTGGAGACAGCGGCAAGGGCATGGGCGGCGCTGGCGGCTGTGACCGGCTGGGGCGCTGACGCAGGGGCGGCGCGGCGCCGTGCGAGACAGCAGGGGTTGGCGTGGCACCGTGCGAGGCAGCGGGTGGCGCGGTGCCGTGCACGACACCCGGGGGCGCGACCCCGTGCGCGGTACCAGGAGGCGCAGCTCCGAGCGGACGGAGGCCAGGGGCGGCTGCGGGTGGGAGACCAGGGGCGGTGGCGGCCACCTGGGCCCAGGAAGGTGGGGAGTGGGGAGGGAAATAGGAGAAGGAGGGAGGGGAAGGTGGGACGCCAGCCATGGCGCCGGCGGCAGGGAGAAGCCACCGGCGGCGGCTGGGAGGAGGGGAGGGAAGAGAGAAACCCTAGGCTGCTGATACCATGTTAGGGAAAGTGATTCAATTGATTTGGCTAACCCTAGAAGGGCAGCTATATAGGTACCATACATGGGCCACATGGGCCTTAGCCCCATGGGCCTAATACACACACTCCAACACTAGAACCAGGAGAAGCCACTGTCAATGGCAAGCAATCTGGGCTGTAGCCAAATGCTGCAGATGTGTAAAGAAGTTCTGTTTTTAACTGGTATACATTTCTAGAACCAGGAGAAGCCACTGTCAATTCTGAACTCAAACTGAGTTATGGCGAACAATCTCACTATTTTACAAACACATGTTACTATTTTTTTTAATCCAAGCCATAGTAAAACCATCTAATAAATTACTCTGATTACTAGAAATTTCAGAGGTTGACCCTTCAAGTGTTAAGATGACTCCAGCATTCTTAATGGCACATGGGGCTAAGAGGGAGCTTAGGAACCCCTAAAAGGGGTCCCTGTTCTATGCTATACCCTGATTGCATGGAAATCATGGTTTGGTAGACATGAAACTCGCGGATTAACAGGTCAAAGCCTACAGGGTACAGACTACTGAATTACAAACAGGACAAAAAAAAATTGACTTGTATGGCAGGCAGCAAGATCAAACAACCGCAAATTGAGGAGAAAAAAAAAATTGACATAGGTGACATTGACAGGTTTCAATAGTTTGGGCGCCACATGGAACCATCAGTTTTAGATATGAGAAGATAATAGAGAACTACAGGGCTAGGTCACCTCTACAGTGAGTGCCTGCATTCATAATTTCATAGATCAATTCTTGCCTGCCATTTAGAGCTTAGGCTATGGCTATCACATAGCTACAGTAGCTATCGTACAACATGTCCATTACCATAATGATACAATGGATCATCTAGCTATATTAACGACTAGGTTATTTCTGACCAACAGGACTTGAGAGAAGATCATAGGAACTGAAACGACTTGTGGATGGCAATCCTCCGGTGCTGAATTGCTGGTTTTGGTTCAGAACTTCAGATTCCAGTCTTCATCTCAGTCTCAGTAGTCCAGAGGCACCACAGTTGCAATGCTGCCGGTGAGGTTCTGCATGTCGTGGCCTGCAGAATAGTCATCGCAGACACTGCTCTGCAGCATCCTCGCTCCAGGTGTAGACAGAAGGTCGCCTCCGCCGCGGACCATCTGCTGCACATCTTGTGGCGAGAGGATCTTTATGCACCATACGCTATTCACAAACTCCCTGGAAAAACATAGGGTCCAACGATGATCACGCTGAATGAAAGTTCAGGCAAAATAAATTTGTATACGCAAAAGGAAGATAGTTCTGCATTGTATACGCAAAAGGAAGATAGTTCTGCATGCACATACTGCCACGGGTCGTCGCCGACGAGAAGAATATCATTTTCCCGGTCGACGAATACAAGCTGCCAGCCTGATCTTACAGGGTCCTCCAGTTGGCCTTCAAGACCAAATAACCGCTCGAGCTCGCTACGTAACTCGTAGTAGCTGCTGAATCTGGTGATATCGAGCGATCTCCCGAGGGACCCTGATTTGTAAACCTAGTGGTGTCACAAAAGGGGAACAGAAGGCGTCAAAAGGATGTGATGCAGTTACCACCTTGAAGAACTTGATCGCTCAACAAATGAACTTAAAGATTTAATTGACAGCTTTGTGAACCATCAACCCGACAACAACCCACCAAAATGACCTTATCAAAAAAAAAATGGACCTTTCTACCTCCACAAAATAAAGTGCTCTTGCAGTTACCAACTTGGCAGCTTCACATGCCCTTCGATGAATTTAAAGGAATATACAGCACAAGTAGGAACACATACCTTCACGAAGGTTCCACCTTGTGATGGGTTTACACCACAAACATCGTCAAGAGAATTGAAGGTTCCTGATTCACCCAAACAACTGGAAGTTGCTATGGAGTTTTCAGGTAGCAAATTCATATCACCATATCTCAACGAAGCTATGGTTGTCGCATCAGTTCCATTGCCAACACCACCACTCCTGACGGTTGACAAGCCATCATGGATTGCAAATGATGATGAAAGCAGGTGACTCTGAACATTTGTACCACAAGCCTGGGCACTAGAACCGTCTCTTGCTGACAGTGGCGGCAAGGTGCCAGAAACGTGAGATACATTACTCTGGTGATTCACTTTCTCAAGCTTGTGCTGCACACGTTGGAGCTCATGACTAGCAAGAGATTCCACAGCCAACCTCTTTGAAGGCCATCCCTCTGATGCCATTAATTGGCCACTTCTTGGGAGATTAAGAAGGTTGGAGGACTCTTGGCTCGAAAAGTTGTGGAAACTGTTGTGCAGATGCAGATTTGGACCATTGTTTCCATCAAAGATGTTCTGTTGGTAGAACGATGACCCGGAAAGCAAAGAGGATTGTGATTGACAAGCAGAACCAGACTCGGACACACCAGAAGCTACATTAGCAATATCATGACAACTAGCTGAGAGGTGCTGTTGCATTTCCTGGTGTGATTGTTGCTGCAGAACTTGTGTCTGCTGCTGCTGCTGTGGTGGTGGCTCCTGCTGCTTTTGCAGCTGCAGCTGATTTTGAAGGAACCCAGAGTCGCTTGCATTCTGACCATAACCTTGCTGCACAGCTTGCAGGGGTGGCTGCTGAGATTGGAACTGCATCTGCTGTAGAACAGGATTTCCATACAAAGGATCTAATCCACCATTCAAATTTTGAGTCTGTTGGACTGGCAGGAGAGAAGATGTCTGTTTCAAATGATCCACAGCTCTAATTTCTTCCAGTGCGGCAGCAGCCATCTGCTGGTAAGTATCTGGCTTGAGACCCAACAATGGATAATCTATTCTTGGCTGAAGCCATGGTGATGCTCCAAGCCCCTGGAAGTTCAGTGACTGAGCCCCTCTGTTTCCATCTCGAAGCCACATGAGAGAAGAATAACGAGCGAACTCATCGCTCCTCCCACCTGCATATACAAAGAGAAATTGGTTTCAGTATAAACTGAAATGAACCGTTACCATGAATACTAGGTGTTCTGGTCAACAGTTAGCCTACCATTGAACATAGGTAGTCCTGAAGCCCACGGGCGCTTTAGCCTTAATGGAAAAGCAGTTGGGTACATCGGAAAGGTCGTCAGTGGCTCAATCTCCCAGAGTGAAACTCTTGGCTGTTTATCACCAGCTGTAGACTCATCCCAACCAACCTAAGTATCAATAACCCAAAGGGGAAGAAACCATCATTACACGCAAAAAATGTTCTCACAAAGGGTACATAGAGCATGCAACAACAGATGGCTTTGAAAATTGAATAATGAAAATTTAACTAGACAAGATATCAACAATTGTTTTAAAGAATTCACCTTTACAGAACGCCAGTGTGAGTTTGGCCAACGCTCCGAGTCCAGATCGCTTATGCCTGTTATCGTACCCATGTATCTGAAAGAAGAGGTAACCATAAGACGTGCATAGTTTTCATGCTGTGTACACTTACAAGTTTCAACTCACCGTCTGACACTTGATTCCTCTGTCTCAAAAAGCATCCGAAACCGCATTCCAACAGACACACGCGTGTGGTAAACAGCTTTCACATACTTAGCCAGTGGAATGACAAACTCAGAAGGGCTAGCCCTGACAAAGGATGACCATGTTACTTAAGTGCAGAAACAAGGTAAGTATGTTATGCTATGATCATAGTATACATACCGGGGGTTGTAGAAAATAGTGAAACGACTGTTTGTGGCTGCAGCATGAGCTGCTGCAGCAAGAAGACCAATGTGCATGCTATCACTTGATAGCACAGAAGAGGGCATTACAGTCTGTGGACGATTTGCGCGACGAATTCCCAAGAGAAGTTGGTTATTATCATTCCTGGTGAAAAGAAAAACAAAAGGTCTTGCCGTGTCAGCAACCTCAGAAGCTTTAACAAAACTAGAATAAAGTTCAGTTAAAAATTAAAAGTAGAAAATACCAGATAAATATGATAGAATCCCCTGCTACTAGTCTTTTCGCGCTTACAAAAACACTCCAACCAGTCGTCAATAGATGCCTTTTTGGCTGACCTGCACATGCAAGGGCCAAAGCATCGCCCAATTAAGATACAAAAAGAACAACCAAGACATCCCAGGATATAATTTGATGTATCAATAACTTTCACTAGACATCCAGAGGTAAAGAAATATTATCAACACAACATTTTCCAGACTAACTAAACTTACCAAACTACCTAAGCAAAATCACACTAAAGTATTGAGGCCGAAAGAAACAGACAGTTGAGATATGTAAGTAGCGAAAGCCGCTCATGCACAGTAACCAATGTTTTCTGATCGTCCGATTAATCATGATTAATCACGATTAATCGTCCTTATCGGTACTTAGCACTTGATTAGGCCCTCCGATTCGATCAGAGCGATCAGAAACCTGATCATCCGATTAATCATCGATTACTCGCGATTAATCGTCCGATTAGGTCTCTTGGCCGATCAGCACTAAATAGGCAGGTGGGCTGCTCCAGTTTACTGGGCTATATTTATTTGGGCCAGGCCCATTAGGGTTTCTCTTATATACCTCACCCCCACTCTTTCTCTCCTCAGTCCTCACTCCCACTCCAGCTGTCATCTGAGAATCTACAGGGCCGCAACTTGCCTAGGGCTGCTGCTGCTCGTGCAGCAGCCTCTGTCAGCCAGATGTATACCAGGAAGCGTCCAAGGACTGCTGCAGCTGCAGCTGCAACTCCAGATATCATTGATGATGAAGATGATGACCATGAAGCACAAGTTCAGCCAGATGCATCTAATGCTGAAGTAGGAATGGAGGTGGAGGAGACTCGGATGCTCGATGTCTACTATATAAATATATAGTATATGGTATATATACCATACATATATGATATATAGTCCTACTATATGCTGGACGATTATATGGACGATTAGACCAATCAGAGGTCGATTAATCGTCCTGATTGTCCTGGACGATAAGCCGATTTAAAAACATTGACAGTAACATTGTTTCGCCCTTATTGATAGATAAAGTTCCATTCCACCTGTTCAATAATCAAACAGCATCATTTCTCCATTTGCTACCATAATTTAAGTACATACCACGAAAAATGTGGCGAAATTTCCATTCATTATCATGCAGATCTCTTGCAACCAGCTCTTGCACTGGAGGCTGTTGTGAAAAATCCTGCAGATGGTCGGATGCATTAGTTTTTTTTCAAGGAAAAAGCACATAATCATTTCTTATAAATCTATCAAGCTTAAAGAAACTAAATTTTCAGTTGAAATCTTAAAAAAACAAACCAATGGGGGGAAGACTTTCTCAGCTGCTCGGCGTGGAACAGAGAAACCACCATGGGTACTTGTATCACTTGCAGTCAACGTCTTGCAGAAGTAATTAGTTGGCTGCTTGCTACCAACACCCAATTCGATTGGAAGAAAAGGTTCCTTTTGTTCTTCCTGTACATGAAGTCACTTGATGAATGAATAGGCATTGTAATACCTTTTGAAACAACCTTTCATGAGAATCCAGATTACGAGCATAGAGTAAGTGGTGATTGGTAAAATACCGGGCTCAATGGTTGCAGTGTCATTTGGGCATACACCTCTTCAGTCTCCGCATCAGCCTGCATTAACAAAGAAATTATTTCATAATGCTTCTTAAAAGACTGGATGATGATGGTCCATTAAGTTCAAACTCACATGCATTGTGACATTATGAAGCTGGCAGATTAACTGTGGAGGTAGGTTTGGGTAGTTTGGGATCTGAGCATCAACTTCTTTATTAGTTGATGCAGCAACCTGCATGAAAAAAAAACACACACACACAAATGAAAGAACCTCTTAAGCACAAAGGCACGAGAGCAAGTGGTTCTCTACAAATTATTCCATAAACCTGTACAAAGCTAGATTTGACTTAAAAGTTACTTCAAGCACTAACAATCGCTGAACATATTTGATTATTGAATACATGATATCTTCATGTGTATAGTTGGGCAAAGTAATTTTTCAGTTGAATCAGAAGTGTTATGTTTAGTCGATCCATTTTATATATATAATCAAAAGAACCAGAAAGGTAGCAGCTAAAGTGATTCTTTTCATTCCTCGTTTGCAAAACCTGATAGTCTGGAATCAACAAACTCGGCCATATCTAGTTTATTTATTCAAAGATACTGCTGAGTGACCGACCTGCTCACTATGGCCCTGAGGAAAGTAGACGACCCGGCTCCCAACCACAGGCAGGGACACAAGGGGCCCTGCGCATGCATGCCATAGCTCTGAGTTCAGACACCTTTGTTCCCCTGCAAAATGCCAAACACACATGAGTGGAACAGGAAGCCACCAGAAAGCAGAGTTCATGTGAAGCTACTATTCGTACTTGGCTACAGACAAGGGAAGGTTCAGTGAATATCAATAATACTATAACATGTGAACCATGAGTGAAGCTGAGCAATGCATGAACCTTTTCTTTGTGCAAATCAGTGAAGAATATGAATGAATGTAATCATGGATATACAAGAGGAAGCCAGTTTTTGCTTATTTGTTTGGAAACATCAATGCACGATGACAACATTGCATAATCCACTAAACCATGCAGAGAGTAACACAGGTTGAGAAGTTCTGAACTGAATCCATGCCGAAATTGTGATATGAGATATACCGTCACTTTCAGGGGATGGCTCCGACATCTTGGGCGGGGAGAGGTTCATCTCCCACCACCAGTACGACCTTGGACAAGAACACCAAGGTGCTGCCGGCAAGAATGACCAGACTGCGGAAGCTGTTCCTCCTTAGCACCTCACCATGCTCCCAGCAGCAATGCCAGCCTGCTTCCCCTCCGCTTCAGAGCAACCCTTCCTCTGCTGCTGCTGCTGCTGCCGCCGCCGCCTCCTCCTCCTCCCCCTTCCCACGCAGCAGCAGCCAAATCCGCTTGAAGAACCCGCTACCCGAACCCCGGACTGTCGCGGCAAACGCGCGCCATCGCCCACCTCATCGCCCGGAATCCTCAGCTGCGCACCCTCGCCAGGCAACAACACCTCAAAGCTCCAACCTTTCCCCAAAGAACCGAAGAAAAGCGCCGAAATGAGCACGGCCTGATCCAAGAAGCTGGGTTTTGGGCAGCCGACGGAGCAAACGCGCGGAGAAACCGAGGCGGGACGCCGGAGCTGAGCTCATCAGATCACGGAGCAGCTAGACAACCCCACCACCTTCACGAGCACAAGCCACGCGCTCGCAGAAACCAAGACCCGCCGCGGCGACTCACCAGAACCGCCTCAAATCCCCCATTGCACGCGCGGCGCGCTCCGAACCAGCCACGCGCCCTAAACCCCCCGCGCCGCCGCCGCCGCCGAGAGACCCCCTCGGCCGCCGAGCTCAGGGAACCTCCGGCCGCGTCGGCAGCGAGCGGTCACGCCCGGCTGCGAGCACCGGGTGGCCTCCCATTCGACGCCGGCGGCCGAATCGGGCAGCGCGACCACTGGGTGGGGAGTGGAGGAAGCGGCAGGAGGCGCCTGGGTGGGGGATGACGGGGAACCCTAGGGGGGGGCTAGGCCGCCATGGCTGGATCGAGGGGAGGGGAGTGGAGTGGAGTGGCGTGGTGCGGTCCTCCTTGCTTTCTTTTCCCCTTTTTTTTCTCGTTTGGTTTATGGGGAAGCCAAGAATAGCAAAGAGAGCTTCTCGGAGACAGTAAAAAAAGGTATCTCAAAAAGTGTAGATTTATTTCTTCCCCTTTATACCCTCTTTGTTGATTAAAAAAGGATCAAAAAATCTGTATTGTGGCTTTGAAGGTTTTGAAGTTTTGACTGGCCCCTCCAAGAAGTAAACCAAGGTCCATGTGGATTATTTTGGAGAAAGTGTTGCAAGTGGATGCTTTGATACGCCTTGCGTACACGTCGTGATCATCTTTCGCGTAGTTTTATATGTGGTTTTTGTACGTCACGATAATGGTGCAAGCCTTAAATAAGTGAGTACCAATGCACTCATAAGAGGAACGAACGACCAAAATATGAAAATACGGCTAAGGCCACGTTTAGATTTCAAGATTCCCCATCACATCGAATGTTTGGATATATGCATGAAGTATTAAATGTAAATAAAAAAACTAATTACACAGTTTGATAGAAAACCACGAGATGAATGTTTTGAGCCTAATTAGTCTATGATTGGACACTAATTGACAAATACAAACGAAAGTGCTACAGTAGCCACAGCCAAAAAAATTCGCAAACTAAACACACCCTTAGTATTACGGCATTAATCCCAAAAGTAATACTCTTTTCGTTCCTAAATAAATTAATTTCTATAATTATTTTAAGCTAAATCTTTCTAAGTTTGATAACATTTCTAAAAAAAATAGCACCAAGATTTATGAAACCAAATTAGTATTATTGTATACACCGTGTCTATTTGATACCATATATGTTCATATCCATTTATATAATAAATTCATTCAAATATAAAAGTGATGATTTACAAAAACTAATTTATTTAGGGACGGAGGGAGTTTAGAGCACAACTATATGAATACTTAGTTTAAATACTATAAGAAATATCAATATTTATAAAAAATCTAACAATGTTTATTAGTATCATAAATATTTAGAATTATTTTATATAAATTTTGTTAATTTTGGATAGTGTATTGAGACATTCTTTTAGTAAATATAGAATACATGACATCGATAGTTGATATATTATTGATTTACCATTATTGTGTGACCCTTGAAAATTGATATTATTCGACGGTGTTAAGCAAGCAATGACAAAAAAGGTTTTGGAGATAGTTATTGTTAAACCATATGTTATACTAACATTGTTTGAGAGGTGCTCTCCGCGCTTGCCACGCAGTCTATATTAACATTGTTGATGCTACCATTAATGTGTGAGCGCTCAAAAATTGACGTTATTAAGCATTGTCGATGCTACCATTATTGTGTGAACGCTCAAGAACTGACATTATTCGACGGTGTTAAGCAAGCAATGACAAAAAAAAGTTTTGGCGATAACTATCACTGAGGCGTATGTTATATAAGCATTGCTTACTAGCAAATATTATAGTTCAATAGCAAATCCATGTTGGTGAGGATTAGACATGGACGAGTATAATTTTTAGTTTTTTAGTTCTTTTTTTTAAAAAAAACTTATTACACATTTGGACCTCTCAACAAACATATTCCTCTTAGCATTGTTGCAAATTTTAGTCACGTTTCTATGTATACATGTATTCTCTTTTTAGAATTAAAAAGGAATGGTTGTATGTGAGGGGTAGTGAAGATTTTTAGTACTATTTGTATTGTGGTATTAATCGGTGTCAGCATTTGTAATGGACATTTGATCTAAATGACATATTTGCCCTCTTGTATTCAGGCAATAATTTTTTTTTTGTCAATTTACAGATGTAATAATTTTTTCTATGCACGTGGTATATATGGACAAAATAGTGGCACTGCATCATGTTGGCGAAGTCAAGAAGAATGTGAACAATGGTGTTGTTTTTGTGTATGGTGCCAAATAAATTGACATCATACATAGTGTTGCCATACGACACCACAACCTATAGCGTCATCCTTTCGCTATGAGACCTTCATTTGTCTTAAGTCATAATAAATTTATTTAGAGACATAAATGCTAATACTATTTACTATAAACTTGGTCAAACCTGAGCTAGTTTGACTGGCACGATTCCCATAAATTGCGTTCTTTTGTGGATGGAGGAAGTAGCGCCAAAGTAGATGGTGTCGTGAGCCCACGCCAAGCTGGTAGCAAAAGGCTATAGAGGATATGGCACCATGCGATATACCTAAAATGCCATTTTCTTTGGCGTTGGGCTAAGGGTTTATTTTTACAATCTTTGTGTGCCTAGGGTTCCAAGTGTGAAATAAGTTGTAAATAGGGGAAAAAACAGCTTTTAGACCAAAGAAGAACATAAAAAGCACATAAAGATATCCATTTTAGGAATTTTGGTCGAGTAATAACCCTACGTCCAACAACTTATTTCTCGGAATTTAAACAATACTACAATGGCTCTGTTCGCTTGGCTGATAAGCCATAACTGAAATTACTGTTCGCTGATATGTTATGAAAGAAAAACACTGCTCGCTCGCTGAAAAGTAGTACAACTTATAAGACAAGCGAACATGGCCAATATGTGTCTAGGGCCCTCTAGCTAAGCAATGTAATTGTGTTTACAATCATGTATTACATACCTATTTATATACTATAAATTACATAGTTATTACATCAATATAATTGTATATTTATCCCTGACTCTATATAGACCTATCGAGGACGACTTGCGATTTGCCTGGAGTCCACACTATCTAGTTTCTTGAGGTTTCCACACATGATAGTGTCTACACAACCAAGCTCTGGCCTTACCCTATTATTATGTGGTTTTGCCATTGTCAAACATATAAAAGTTTGTTTTAGATGGAATTATTGACCTTTAAGCTTTTGCACCGAACAAATTAAGATGAGGTTAGTCAAGAGTGACTTGTACTTTCTCCTCGATAACACACGTGGCGAAGCGTATTCATTCCTGCACGGACCGTTTCGAAACTTGCTCGAATCGCACACTAGCTTACGCTATCTCAAATTAAAATTGCACGGGTCCAACACAACCAACCTGGAGAGGGCTGAGGTGGAAGTCAAGTCCCGTTGTTTCAGTCTTCCTTCCGAGTGCCCCGTGCGCGGCAAACAGCAGCATCAGAGCCGGCCGGGACGACCTTGACCGAACCTGACGGAGCCGACTGCCGAGCACGTGCAAGGGCAGCACCGCCATTTTTGCCCCGCCCTCCCCCTCTCGTGGGCTCGTGGCTGGCAGTACGAGGATTCGTCGTCCCCTCCCCCTTGAGCCAATAGCCCGCGGACGGACACCCGTGCGGATGATCCGGGCCGTCCGAGTCGAGACGGACGGGCGAGCTCGGCCCTCCCGGTGATACCTGACAACTCGGGAGCGGGCCGGCGTGTCGCGTGGGATGGCCGCCTGTTACGGCCTACTAGGGGGGGCCTACGGTGCAGCGCACCAGCCATGCTCCACGGACCACCGCGGCCACGCAGCCCAAATCGAGCACTGGGCGCCGTATTTTTTTTTCCAGGGAAGAGAAAAGAAGAATTTTGTACACCACGTGACACCATCCGAAGTTGTGGACTGGTGGTCCCATATACCCGTACGTACGTACACCGCAAGTGCTGCGACAGGGAGTCCACGCCCAAGACGACGGAACGGAGGAGCACGGGGGGCAGGACCACCACGCCGCCGGGGCTGGGCGGGCCGTTGACGGTTTTACTTTTACCGGCACTCCGGCTTCCGTAGAGAAGTTACCGTGCTCCGTGCTCGCCAGCCGCGCCCGCGCTCTACCCAATCCAATTCCCACCCACGCGTTTCCCCCCGGACCCACCTGCCTGCCTGGGACCACCAGGTGCTACTGCCGTTCCCCGCTTGGCCTCGCAAGCACCGAGGCCCAGAGCCAGCCCACTGCCCCGCCGGCCCCACCACCAGGCCACCGAGCGGGCGCTGGCGCTGCGTCGGGCTCGGGCGTCGCGTACTCGCGTGGTGTGGAAAGCCGGGGCGGCGACGGGACGGGACGGCGGCTGCAGTGGTGGACGTGGACTAGTCTAGTCGGCGGTGCCGTGCCGACACGACGGGACCTGACGCCTGCCGGTGTACCACTAGCGCACTGTGCTGTGCGTGCGCCAGCAGGACCATGCACCATGCAGCAGTGCGGCGGCCTCGGACGTGAGCGTCAGACGCGCACGCAGCGGCGGAGGGGGCCGCGAGCGACGCGACGGGTCGGCTCTGGGCATCTGATGGCCGTGGCCGCCGGCCGCCGTGCGGTGCGGCGGTGCAGTTGCTAGGACTACTCGTACTATGCCCTCCGCAGACCAGTACCCAGTGGCAGAGTGGCTGAGCAGTCTGCACGCACGCGTGCCGGCTGCCGGTGGGGCCCTGCCGGCCTGTGACTGACTGGACCTGACACAGGAGCGCACAGCGCACGACGGGGAGGCGCCGGTGAGATGTCTGTCGGCCAGGGGAGGAGCGCGGGCGGGGGACGTGCGGTGGGGTCTCCTCGCCTCTCGCTTCTTCTGCCTGGGCACCGTTTGGATGCCAAATTTTTTGGCAAAACGCTACTGTAGCGTTTTCGTTGTTATTTGACAAATATTGTCCAATCATAGTCTAATTAGGCTAAAAAGATTCGTCTCGTCTATTTCGTCTAAACTGTGTAATTACTTTTATTTTTTATCTATATTTAATGCTTCATGCATATGTCTAAAGATTCGATGTGACGGGGAATCTGAAAATTTTTGTAAAATTTCTTGGAACTAAACAGGCCCCTGGTGGACTGGACTGGGAAGGCCTCATGTTGGTCTGGGCCGGCCGGCCCAGGTACAGTACGTGCTACTAATACGTTCGCTACCACAGTAGCACCCACGTACACCTACTGCAGCAGTAGAGTAGTACTCCGTACGTCGTCCCCTCGGCCCTCGCTGCCTCCGCGGTCCGCGCCCCTGTGCTGACCGACGGCCGGGCCACGTGGCCACCTGCTATTTGGTATGGCGCCGTGTCGGCAGCGACCATCTCGTTCATCTTCTGCCACCGGTCGTCCGGGGCCCAGCGTACTCCATAATTTAAGCCTCCGAGCCTGTTTAGTTGGGTTCCTAACCCAAAAAGTGAACCCAAAAAGTGCTACAGTACCTGTCACATCAAATCTTGCGGCACATGCATGGAGTACTAAATGTAGACGAAAGAAAAAACTAATTACACAGTTTAGTTATAAATCACGAGACAAATCTTTTGAGCCTAATTAGTCCATGATTGGACACAAATTGCCAAATAAAAACGAAAAGTGCTACAGTAGTCGAACCCAAACTTTTTCACCAACTAAACAACCCCTCCGTTTGACTAGACAAGAAGGCCGGGCCCACTTTATAATCATTGTATGTTGGGATGTAACCCCTGTGAACTCTGGCTGTGTTTAGTTTCTAAATTTGAGGTGCCAAAATTTACTGTAGCATTTCATTTGTATGTAGTAATAATTATCTAATCGTTGACTAATTAGGCTCAAAACATTCGTCTCGCAAAGTACAACTAAACTGTGTAATTAGTTTTTGATTTTATCCACATTTAGTACTCCGTGTATGTATTACAAGTTTGATGTGATGAGAATTTTTTTTTTGCATAATGCACTTTTCAATAGAAATAAACACAGCCTCTCCAACTACACACGCGATTAGACACCAGCAACTTGCGGAAAAAAAGAAAATAAAAAGAAACCAGCAAAACCAAATTTATAAAACGAATCCTCCGTGAATCGTGAACGTCCCTCGGCGGGCATGAAGACGTTAAAATGATGACTGCGCACAGATGAGATATTGACATGAGTCTAGATCACTTTGAAAGTAGACTTGATAAGCTATGTATGAAGTGCTAGAAGTTCAAATTGAAGTCCGTATGTAACCGTGGTGAGCGTTGCAAGTTTGGGCTTTTTTTCAGCCCGAATCAAACTTCCAAAACACGTTGGATTTTGAGTCCTTGTTTCCTTAGGCTAAAATTGAGGTGACGGTCTGGTGAAGGACGCTAGGAATATTTGGAGGGGGTCCCTAATCAACTTTATTAACCTTTCGTGATTTCAATAATTCTAAAAATAAAAATATACGAACTTCATGTTGCAGCGCTAATTCGTGTGATGTATCCATGATAAGTCTCACGTAAAATGATTGTACGGTTTAGAAGTGGTTAAATGGTCGTATATGAGCCGATGACGCCCTCCTCGGCGGCTGTCATGCGGCTTTTGAAGAGGCGCGTGGCCAGATCTCTAGTTTGCGATGGAAATGGAATAAGCTGTGGCGGCGGACACGAGCGCACGCGAGACGAGCTTGGGCAGGACGAGCAATCTTCGGCAGGGGGAGGGGGGCGCCAGCCAACGTGGACTGGGCTAGTGTGCCGTGGTAGGAATGGGAGAAGAAAATAATAGAGGAGAAGAAAAATAAAAGAAGGCAAGAAAAAGGAGTCTACATGATAGGTGCAAGAGACGAGGCCTGTGAGACAAAATAACGATGTGAGAAACAATTACAAGAGAGATAAGAGCAGGTACAATAATGGGCTTATAGCCAAGCTAATGCTGATGTGGAGGAGAGAAGAGAGGAGAGAGATGAGAGCTTGGCTCTCATGCAAGCACCAAGCTGGGCACGGAAGCATAGGTATTAGTGGGCCAAAATAGCAAGTGTTGTGAGGAGAAATAGGAGAGAGAAACTTTTTAAAGACAAATAGGAGACACTTATTGTATAACTTGGCTCTTATAGCTTGTCTTATAGCCAAACAACTTGGCTATATTATTGCTTTGGCTCTAAGACGGAAACTTTGAATTATCATTCTAGTTTTTTAAGTTATTATCATTTTAGCTTGTGTAGTTAATGACATGTTTGATTGTAAGCCACATCACGCACAAACGATGGTGGCCACGGAAACCGAATGTGTTGTTTGGTTTATTAGGCCAGTCTCAATGCTAATTTCATGTCCCGGTTTCCAACGCATTTATATTTTGGAAATAGTGCAGAAGAGTTTCATCCCCATGAAACTCTCTCTGCTCCCATGAAACTCTTATCATCTCTCTCTTCATTAACACAGTGCCATGTCAGCATATTTAATGCCCATAAAACTCTATGAAATCTCCATTGAGACTGGCCTTATAAACCTGCAGCAGTCATAATACATGCAATTCATTTTCCTGATGAACTTTATAAGCAAGATTCTTCACCACAAACTTCGGCATCGCCGTAGCTAGGAACCAAACAGGCTCTAAAAGATGACTTCTTGTGTTTAGATCGCTATTGATGTAAAATAGGTTAAATAAATATAGGCTAGTTGCTATTTGTAATAATTAGCGAATAAGTATCATCCTAAATATTTTACGGCTATTTTAAATGGGCGTGGTAAATACTACTCATTCCGTTCTAAATTATAAGTCGCTTTGACGTTTCTAGACTCATAACTTTCGCTACGTACTAGATTTCTCTGCTACAAACTTTGGTGGCGCCACAGCCTGGTGTGGTTACCAACGGCTAGGAACCAAACAGGCTCTAAAAGATAGCTGTCGTGTTTAGATCTTTATTGAAGTAAAATAGATATTGTTAAAAAATATAGGCTAGTTGCTATTTGTAATAATTAGTCATCCGGAAAGTATCTTCCTAAATATTTAGTGACTATTTTAAATGGATGCAGTAAATACTATACACTCCATTTTAAATTATACTAGGACGTTTTGAGTTTTCGAGATTCATAACTTTTGCTACGTACCTAGATAGATATATGTATATCTAGGTAATAAAAGCTATGAATCTAAAAATGCCAAAACATCTTATAATTTAGAACGGAGAAGGTGATAATTCAAAGGATAAAGTAAAAATGCGTGATACACGCGAGATGTACCCGTCAGAACCATTATTCTTAACATTGAATGCAACAAAAAAAATTCTCTAAGCAAGTATACTGTACTACACACTAGTTACTTCATCCTGACTCCATGTTATTTGTAGATCCCCAATTTAAGTCAAGTAAACAGTAATAAACACTTCATCTAAACTACAAATCTATGCAAGCAACGAAACGTACACCTGAAAGCAGGAGTAACGGTAACCCCACCTGCGACTGTGAGACCGCTTGCAGTCGCAGCCGAAACAGCTGACGTAATCACTACCGAGCAAGCTGACGTTTCAAGTAACCGCCACGTCAGCAGCAACGGCCCAGCTGGCGATCGTTATCGCGGAACCACCAACCTACCCATCACTTTCAGTCCCCGTCTCGCTCCGGAGTCCGGATCCCCACTCCCAGACCCAGCAAGCGCCGGCCACCGCCGTTTCGAATCCGGGCCCGCTAGCGGTCGCGGGTCCCCGAACCCGGCCGGCGGCGGCCAGCTGCCATGAAGCGCGCGCGCAGCTCCGAGGGATTCCTCGGCGTGAGCCGGCTGCGCGCGCGCCGGGGCCTGGGTGCGCCGCTCCTCGCCGCGGCGGCGTTCGCCTACCTACTGTTCGTGTCCGTCAAGCTCGCTGGCCTCGGCGGCGCGGTGGGGACCGCGCCTGCCGTAGGCCGCCTCGCCACCGCCGGCGCGGGCGAGCCGCCTGCCCGCGCGAGGGGCGATACGAGCGGCGGCGGCGTGTCCGGGTACGGCCGCATCACCGGCGAGATCCTCCGGCGGCAGGAGGCCTTCGGGGAGCGGCGGGAGCGGTGGGGCCGGCGGCTGGGGAACTTCACGGAGCTGGAGCGCGTGGCGGCCGAGGCGTGGTCGCTCGGGGCCGCCGCGTGGGCGGAGGCCTCCGCGTTCGCCGGCGACGTCGACTCCATCGCCTCCCGCGACGACGGGGAGGGCGCGGCCAAGTGCCCCGGCTCGCTCGCGCTCGGCGCCGGCGAGACCGCGGCGTTCCTGCCGTGCGGGCTGGCCGCCGGGTCGGCGGTGACGGTGGTCGGGACGGCGCGCGCGGCGCGGCCCGAGTACGTCGAGGCGCTGGAGCGGAGCGGCGCGGGCAACGGGACGGTGCTGGTGGCGCAGTTCGCGGTGGAGCTGCGCGGCCTGCGCGCCGCCGACGGCGAGGAGCCGCCGAGGATACTCCACCTCAACCCGCGCCTGCGCGGCGACTGGAGCGGCCGCCCCGTGCTGGAGATGAACACCTGCTTCCGGATGCAGTGGGGCAGGGCGCAGCGCTGCGACGGCACCCCTTCCAGAGACGATGACCTGGGTGAGAGTCGCGCTCCAAGAGTTAGTTTGTTTCGAAATTTGAACTAAAAAATGCAAGTAGCAAACTTGGCATGCTTATTAATTGGACAATGCAAGCTCCCTGTTCTTGGGAAATGGTAAGAAACACATAGTAGTCACTAGTCAGTATGGAACAATATGCTCTCATGACACATCCGTTGATGTTTTGAATAATTTTGTCCAGAACCTTGTTAATTCTTCACCAGTTTAGAGCATCTCCAAGAGACTCTATATCATTCCTAAATGTTAGGAATAGAGATTTTGATAAAAAACTACCCTCCAACAGCTTCTCTAAATGGTTATCCAAATATAGCCTTCTTCTATTTCGGGTTTTTCACTAGCCAAAAATAGAGGACGAGAATGACTCTCTAGAGTGCGCACGAGATATAGGAAAACTGTTGGAGAATGAAAAGATATAGAAAGCGATTTTTATGCAAACGACTCTTCAAAAGATGATTTAGAGAGTGAGATTTAGAAATTGAAGATGCTCTTAGGTAATTTTATTTGTTCTTGTGCGTCTATTATTGTTTGCGGCGGTTGGTTGAAGTATAAGGTATTGGGTGGATGAGCACCGATGAAAGGTCAAAAAACGGATTCCCGATGAAGGTGCTAAATTAGTGCTAAATCTATATGCGTAGTGGCCATGTGTCCTAATTTATTCATTTTTATAAGTCGTATTGTAATGTGTTGCTTGCATTTGCTGCTCGTGTCTGTTGCTACCTTATGGCTGCCACCTTTAGTCCTTTGTACTTATTCTTGCAGATTGTTAACTTTGCAGTCGATGGATTCAGAAAATGTGAGAAATGGGAGCGGCAGGACATAGTTGAGTCGAAGGAAACAAAGACAAGCTCATGGTTCAACAGATTTATCGGGCGAGCAAAGAAACCAGAAATGACATGGCCATTCCCATTTTCAGAGGGGAAGATGTTAGTTCTCACTATCCAAGCTGGCATTGAAGGATATCATATTAATGTGGGAGGCCGCCATGTTGCCTCATTTCCTCACAGGATGGTAAATTTTAGTTCCCTTGCCAAAGAATACATTCCATTGTAGAGATATTTCGAAGTTCTGGCAAAGAAATCACTGGGTACTTATTCTTTTATTGCCAATATTTGTCAGGGATTCACTCTCGAAGATGCAACAGGTTTAGCCATAACAGGGGGCATAGATGTTCACTCTGTATATGCAACAGCGCTTCCAAAGGCCCATCCTAGTTTTTCTCTCCAACAAGTCTTGGAAATGTCTGAAAGGTGGAAGGCTCGCCCTGTCCCAGAGGAACCAATTCATCTTTTCATTGGCATCCTCTCTGCTACAAACCATTTCGCTGAGCGCATGGCTATTAGGAAAACTTGGATGCAGTTTCCGGCTATCCAATTGGGGAATGCAGTTGCTCGGTTCTTTGTTGTGCTGGTACGATAAGTTCTCATGATTTCCCAACGGTTCAATCCATAACAGTATTGTTATGAGTTTGTACATGTTTCCTTCTGTAGAGCCACAGAAAGGAGATAAACGCAGCACTAAAGAAGGAAGCAGAATATTTTGGAGACATAGTCATTCTGCCATTTATCGACCGGTATGAGCTGGTGGTTCTGAAAACAGTTGCGATATGTCAATACGGGGTTAGTCATGCTACATTCGCATTAAATGTCTATTTCCAATGTATCATAATCCGACATTGACAAATGCTGACTGGTGAGAACCATTTGTTTATGTATAGGTGCATAATGTCACTGCAGATTACATCATGAAGTGCGATGACGACACCTTTGTGCGGCTGGATATTGTATTGCAACAAATCACTACCTACAACAGAACCTTACCTCTGTATCTGGGCAACCTGAATCTCTTGCACAGGCCTCAAAGAAGGGGCAAATGGGCCGTCACCTACGAGGTACCTTAGCGCCAGCATAAGCGTCACATGTTTGCAATGTTAACATGCATATGTTTGCTCACTCAAAGCGTGCGCCTGCAGGAATGGCCTGAGGCGGCGTATCCCCCGTACGCCAATGGACCTGGCTACATTATCTCGGCCAACATTGCGAGAGACATAGCATCCCGGCATACAAATCACTCCCTACGGGTGAGGTTCACTCTCTTAACCGCAATGCATATGTTTACCTTTTGCCCACCGCGCCTTCCGCCAACACCTCCTGACGGGCCAACTTCTGTGTGCGCTGCTCTCAGCTGTTCAAGATGGAGGATGTGAGCATGGGCATGTGGGTGGAGGACTACAACGCCAGCGCTCCCGTGCAGTACGTCCACAGCTGGAGGTTCTGCCAGTTCGGCTGCGTGGACAACTACTTCACGGCGCACTACCAGTCCCCCAGGCAGATGCTGTGCCTCTGGGAGAAACTGTCAGCAGGGCGCGCGAGCTGCTGTAACTACAGATAACATGAGGCTCCAGGGGGAAATGGTGGCCTAGCCGCCTAGGTGTGATATCCCCCATCACAGGATGCTGTAGAACAGGGGAGAGGTTGGATCAAGGCTCATCATCTTCGTTCCATTCGCCTGGGTTCAGTTTCATGCAACCATCTACTCGACGACTAACGCCACAAACCATCACAATGTTCTTTGGTTCTTTATACATTGAAGGTATACCAGATCAGGGTGTGATCAACTGCTGCTTCATCCTCAATTCTTCACTGAGGTGAATGCAGACATGAGGAGAGGAGAGGAGATAGGAATTCACACTGGCTGCTTGTACAGGCGCCGGCTCATTTGTAGAACTGCAAATCTGTACCCACTGATTTGGTGGACTGTCTGAAATGGAATGGAAATCTGTGCCCACTGATTGTATGCAAATCTGTGTGTTCTACCTGTACACTCCTTGTGCAAGTCGGTGGCGTAATTGACATCCAGGTTGGAGTCGGCGCACCGCCTGCTGGACCGGTGGGGTGGGGTCTCGGGTCTCCACGGCAAGAAAACGCCGTGTGGTCCGGTGGTTTTGCCAAGACCTCCCTCCGTTACAAACCTGAAGCCAAGCAAAAAGCGAAACATCGGAGGGTCGTCGAGGGTTCCAGTCCAGATCCTTCCTTTCCCTCTCTCGCCCGCTCGCTACCCAACCGCCGCCGCCGTTACCGCCGGCGTTCTCGCCGCCAGCGACGGACGGGGCACACCGCGGAGGGGCCCAGCTCCGCCTCCCATCCGAACGTCTTCGCCCCCTTCGCCGGGGAGGCGTCGACCCCGTCCCCACCCGGCCCTCGCGCTCTACTGGCAGGCACGGGACTGCCGCGGGGTGGAGGGGAGACCTGCCCCGGCCTGGAGATCGTTCCGTCCTATGTCGGTGAGTTCCCCAAGCTTGCTCCTGTGACCGGTGCCTCCTCGCTGCTGCGACAGCGATGAATTGAATTGAACCCTTGCTGCTGCTGCCCGACTAGCGCATCCCACCCACCTCTATAGTTCGATTAGACTCGTAGGACATCGCGCACGGTCAATTAGCTGCCTGCAGTACATCCTGCGCGCAGGGTCAATTTAGCTGCCTGCAGTACATCATGGCTTGCCGCACGGGTGTTTTCTGGAATCACTGGCCAGATTCAATCCCCATGCCCTAACTGCATCCTGGATACATCGGTGTTTCAGTGGGCTGTTTCTAGACCAATTGAGCTCATGTGCTGCAACCGGGAGCTTGTAGCGATGCATCCTGGCTATCAACCATTGGCTACAATGCTGGGTTCTGCTTAGTTATGATTGCAGTCTTAGAAGTTTTGGCGTCCCGGATAGGCCGGTTGCTGCCTGTCCATCAGTGTCAGAGGGAGGGAGGGGCTGGGGGCCTACAACCCCCTAAGCTAATGTAGTTTGCATTGAAAAAAAAATCAAATTCAAATTCAAATTCAAATTCAATCAAGTTTTGATAAAATTTGCACTGTTGGTCCCCTCTAATAACAAACAAAATTTATGTAGGCATGTTATCTTGTTATCCTACGAATAACGTCAGAAGCATTTTGTATGGAATTAGTATGGTGGCATGCAGGCCTGCCCTCTCTAGTGCTCTGTTTTGCCAATTGTGGATTTGTGGTACTTGGCAGTTTTGCCCTTTACCATTAGTAACTCTACATGAGGTTAATTGATTGATTGGGTGGTCTTGGGCCTAGTGCTTGCCCAAATTTTCTGCGAAATGCCTCTAGAATGATTGGGATACGGGGATAGTAATGTCTTTCAGAGACCTGTTGATTTGTCTGCTTGAAGCTTTTCTCAACTCCTTGCATTCTAACTGCTGTACTTTACATGCCTAGGGTAATCCCCTATCCTTCGAAAGGAAAAATAAAAACCAGAGCAGAATGATATCCTATTCTCAGTATCCTGTTAACTGAGCAAGTATCAAGCTGCTATCTGGTCATCTCATGACATTAGTTATTATTGCTGATGGGCCTAAGTCAAACTTTTGCACTGATTAGGTCACAGCTTTTATCTGCTAGCTGTTATATCATACAAGGATTTTGTCTACTGACATACAGATGCTATGTAGCCTTTCTTTGGTTCCTCTTTTACTCTGGTTTTGCTATATCAGTCTTGCTCTGTTCAAACAACACACATACACACACACAAAAAAAAAGAGAAATAGAAAATGCTAACCTGGGCTGAATTCTTCACTTGGTATGCTCCATTTATAACATCTGAATCGTCCTTACCATGCTACTCTTTGGAACCACTTAAAGTTTTTTTTCAAAATAATGTTTGATTTGCTAAAATCACATTACTTTACACATGACAATTGACATGTAATTCCATAGCATTTCAAATAAGAGAGGGAAAACCTGTTCATTACTTTTGATGGTGACACCATATGTGGTTATCTATCGATGTTTGCATGGTCATGGGATTTAACATGTATGTGTGGTATGTAGGTAATGTATCCTGTTTGTTCATTGCAGAACCAGTTCACTTTACCTTTACACATTTGTTGTTACATTCTTTCCTAAATTGAATTTCAGGTGAAGATGCTCTTTGCATAGCTCAAGCTCCAATCTGATGGATTCTGATGACAAGAAGTTTGGGAACGGTAGGGTTTGGGTTAAAACTCACCTAAAAGAATGAAATGCACTGTGGGTCCTTAAACAATTTCTGCATTCTCATCTAAGCCCATGAACTCTCAAATTGATCATCTGGTCCTTCAACTTTTCAAGTGGTTCATTTTATGTCCACTCTAGGTCCAATCATGGACTTGAATTTACACTTTGAATGAATCACTTGAAAAGTTAAAGGAACTAGATGATTACTTTGAGAGTTCATGGACCCAGATGGGAATATGTGGAAAGTTTAGGGACGCACGGTTCATTTCACCCTAAATATGTATTTGGTGGACAAGCAATTTTCATAAATGAAATTGTTAATATGGGTGGTTAGCTTTTGTTGGGGTCCCGATTCCTGATCTCCAGGTGCATAAACAACATGCTAAGTGATAAGTCCTCACCTAGCATAGGTTGCCTCCAAGTTACCATTACCAGTATTATGCCAGCCAAGTAGCACTATCTGAAATTTTGATTGTGTGGCTGGTGTTGTCACCAGAATGGTTGGTTAATGGTTAGTGCTGGAAAGTAACAAAAATGAATTTGTTTTATGGAAGCAGGTAATTATTATTTGTGATCCCTATGTTTCCCACTTCCCCTTATGACAATTATTCAGTATGCAAATCTGAAATGCTAAATCCTAATTCATGTGGGCACAAAGCAACAGACTGGTATTAATATCACAGCTTGCTTGATTATGAGCTATCCTCATTAGCTTGCAAGAAATTAGTAATAATTATATGCTTAGAATTTTAAATACAAACTTTTGGTGCTGATTCTTTTGCCAACTTAGGCCAGTATGTCCTGTAGCCAGCTGTTTACTGCAGTTCTTTTAACTATGGGCAAAAATTCACCTGCTTTGACTTATTCATAGTTCACAATGCGTTAGTTGGACAGTATTTTGTGACATGGTGCACAAAGCTGCTAAGTGCTGCAATACTGCATCTAATGTCTATTGGAAGCTAGATTAAATTTTGCTTCATAGATATATCAGTGCATCTATCTTTTCTGAAACCTTATTCGTTGGCTATGTGGTTGTTTGATAATATCATCTCTGTATTTCAGGGCCAAGGGAGCTCACTGGTGCTGTTGATTTGATCAGCCACTACAAACTGCTGCCACACCATGATTTCTTTTGCAAGAAACCTTTGCCACTGGCAATATCAGATACACATTATCTTCACAATGTTGTGGGAGACACTGAAATTCGCAAAGGAGAAGGAATGGAGTTAGATCAACTTGTTCAGAATGCATATATGAGGGATAAACCTGCTTATATTCAGCCCTTTGATATGGAAACACTGGGGCAAGCGTTCCAACTTCGAGAAACAGCTCCTGTGGATTTGCCCTCTGTAAGATCCTTTCTAGCATCTCACTTCTCCTATGGAATTATTAGATTTGCTCATTGTACTGTTTACAACATATACCATATCGACAGACTGAAAAGGGTATACCGACTATTTCGGGTAAACCAAAAAGTGAGTCCAAGGACAAAGAGAAGAAGCATAAAAGGCACAAAGACAAAGACAGGGACAAAGACAAGGAACATAAGAAGCACAAACATCGGCATAAGGATCGGAGTAAGGACAAAGATAAAGACAAAGACAAGGATAAGAAAAAAGATAAAAGTGGTCATCATGATTCTGATTCAAAGAAACATCATGAAAAGGTTGGTCCATTTTCTGTATGTTCAAAAACTCTGAATAGCTTCATTTCAAACCATATACCTTTTGATGGGCAATGCTCACCATTTGTATCAGAAGAGGAAGCATGAGGGAACAGAAGATTCAGCGGATGTGCATAAGCACAAGAAGAGTAAGGTAGCACACTGCTATTATTTCCTTGCTGATACAATAACTTTTATACAGAAATTTGTCCCTTTGTTGTTAACGTGGCCGATCAACTTTGGCAGCACAAGAGCTCCAAAACTGATGAGATGGGGAATGGACTTAGTTAACACTTCCTAGTTCTAGCTTCAATCCTTGTAATTTGCTGTTAAAAGGAGACTGATAGTCTCTGCCATCAAAACCCTGTGCAGAATAGTGGTACGTGCTTCTTTACTTCCCTATTGGATTCTGTTTGTTTTTCATGTAACTGTTTTTTTAGATTCTGTTGTTCAGTACTTCAGTGATATCTGGTTTGCATGCATAGCTTGTCTTTGGGTGGTTTTTGTCTATCTATGCAAATGTTTCAGTTAGAGGTGCATTGTTAACTTTTTTTTTTTGGACAAGAGGTGCATTGTTAACTTGTCTTTAAGCCATTTTAAGAGGCATCCCTATGAGGCTATGACCTGACATTAATCTCATCTGATTTTAGCTCCATCTCTACAATATCTGAATATGCAACGTCATTGACAACTACTCAGATTCTATGTGGACACTTAATTTAACTATTCATTTTTTCCTTAGTACTCTCGTTCTAAAATGGTAGTTATATGTTCCTTTGATGGTTGTCTGTAGTGACATAGTCTTGATGAACTCGTTAGCGTGCTTATAGTGACTTTCTCTAGACCATAACACAAAACAATTGATACAGAGTATAACAGTATATTTCTGAAAATACTTGTGTGCTCTGTGCTTGTTTATGTACCACAGAAGAACATGTCAAACGAATCTTAATAATCGACACTTTTACAAAATACAATCGATAAATCAGTGTGTTTGGAACGATATGCTAATTTTTTTTATGTTTGTTTGGATGTTGCAGGGTATCATGCGTTGGAGCTCTTGTTAAGAACATGATAAAGAAGTATTTTTGCAGAGTCCATTCCGAGGAAAATTAATTTTGTTAATATAAGACTAATCCTTCGTACCGTGCAACTTTCTGTTCCTCCCTGAAGAATTGGTTGTAGGAGCGCCTGAAAGGTTATGCAATGAGATTGCTTTGATTGCAGGGCTAGCACACTTATTGATACTAGGCTTCTGATTAAACTGCTGATGTAACGTGCATGAGTACCCTGAGTAGTTGTGGGTGGTGAGTACCCTGAGTAGTTGTGGATGGTTATACAGTTGTGGTCTAGAGATGTAATTGAGAGCAGGGAATTGGAAATAATTTCGTGTTCCTGCTGTACTGACCTTGATTCGTAGAGTAGGATGATTTGCTGTTTAACCAGTAGCTAAATGTTGGTAGTCAGTTCCAAGTTTATTTTCCATGGTAACCGTGCTTCCTGTGCTGATAACTGGAGTTGATCCACATGGAAGGAATTGGGGTCAAACTAGCATAATGCTTATTTAACCATGATCATTTTTTTTTCGATGAGGGTATTACAAGTATGGTTACTATTTCGTGGCATAATGCGACCTTTTGCATGATTTGTCACAAGTTGAATCATTTTAGATGCTTGCTGCTAAGTCATCTGTCACCAGATAGCCATAAGCTTCCAAACAGAATGAGACTCTGAATCTCTCGCTTGCTCTCTCTAGAAGGGATTATCTCTTCCAGCTGCCGAGAACTGTTGGTGTCGAGCGTGAATTTATCGCCGGTGTGTTCGTACCCAAGGTAGTCGTTTGGCATCGCTGGGGTAGCCGCTGGACATGCTCGCCACTTGAGCAGCTCGTCGTAACCAATTGAAGATGTCATTGACAGCGCGGCCGAAGACGTTGGGCCGGTCGGGCGGCCATGTTGGCTTAGCCCGTGCCTGTTAGAAAAATTAGGCAAATTGAGTACCAATTTAAACAAAAAAAACTAAAATCATGTTTGTGACATTAGATCAGACATGTGCACGTGGGTTGCAACAGAAGCATACACAGCAGAACCAGAGCCTACGCTGATTGACATAGCAGTTGTCGATGTAGTCGTCCGCTCTATACCGTACAATAGTGTTGTAGTGTCGATCATCCCAAGTCATTGGGAAGATGACGAACGGCTTGACCTTGTCAGAGTCGAGAGGTGCAACACCTCGCCATGCACCAGGATCCGGCCACTCCCCCCGGCGCCCCCACCCAAGGGGGAAAATGGCCTTTGGTGTTGTACGTGTGCGTCTTCGCGTTCCAGCCATGGCTGCCGAACTTTGCCGCGCACACGAAGGGAGATGGAGGCGACGATAGGGTTTGGAGATGGAGGTGACGATAGGGTTTGGAGATGGAGGCGACAATAGGGTTTGGAGAGGAGCGGGCGATGCTTTTGGGAAGAGGAGGAGGCAGAGTGGGTGAGGGTTTGGGAGAGGAGGGGGCAGAGTGATTGAGGGTTATATTACATATAGTAGGACTAGGGGCGGTTTGATATCTAGCCGTCTCTATAATTTCCGCCTTTGAAAATGATAGCATTTTTAGCGGCGATTGGTAACTCTAGCTGCCTCTATAGGGTTAATAGTAGAGGCGGCTGGACAGAGAGCTGCCTCAGAGACAGAACGATTCACATGACACTATGGAGCCGCCTCTATAGCATAAATGGTCCTGTTCCTGAAAATCGTTTTTGTAGTAGCGAAACTTAGATTTAAAAACCATTAACAGAGATGGTAAAATTAGGACACCGCCTAAGGTAAAAATTAACAAAGGCAGATATCTTAGAGGCGCCGCCTATATTAATCGTTAACAGAGGAGTGCAACCTAAATTAACCAACTCTGTTAACAGAGGTGAGCAACTTACGGTGCCCGCCTCTAGAAATGGTCTATTAACACAAACCATTTCGTAGAGGTGATCGGCCTACCCATCTGTGAAAAAGGTTTTTGACTGCCTCTCTTAATCCATTTTGTAGTAGTGTTAATGGTCCATTTTAAGCTAGATTTCATGAATGTCTTCCTCAATGTGAGTTGCGGGAAGTGGTATACATGCAGCCACCTCTTGGATATTATGTTCCTAATGGCATGGTCTGTTGGCTATGCCATTTACTCTATGGCCTTAAGCAAGCCCTTCAGGTTTGGCTTGAACGTTTTTGCTCCAATGTCATTGCCGGAATACATCCTAAAGCATATGGTGTATATACTATATAGATCTATATATCTGTGTGCAGAAATCAAACATTTTTAAATCAAAATTTCTGTAGTATCATTTACCACCAGTTTTTTGACGATGAATCAATGGTGTCAGTTGGCCACATACTTGAACAAACTGCCTTCCAAATCATAGAAGGCATATGAAAAAGATAGAAATCAAAGACATAACAATTCGGGGGCATGGGAAGTCGGGAACACATGATTTAAGCTGAGCGAAGCCAGGAAAATTGGTCGCTAGGGTCAATCCCCAAAGTACTAAGTGCTAAGCATAAGAGTTTTCCATATCCCTTCTCCATCCATGTTTTTTTTAGAAAAAATAAAAAAAACTCATCTCCAAGATTACCCCGTATCTCTTCCCCATCTTTTGGCACTCGGCAAATCAACCTCCACAACGCGTAAAAATGCGCGCATCAAGTTGCGCGGATCCGGACTTCCCTGCGCTCGTAGCCGGTGGCCGGTGGCCCTACTGCCTCTGCCCGCGCTCGCGGAAGGCAGCCTGCACGGCTTCTTGCGCCGCGGCCCCGCGCCCGCTGCCGGCGGTCTTCACGCCCACGGCGGCGGCTTCGTGCGTGGTGGCTCGGTGGCCCCTGTGGTGGCCTCGACGCCCGCGGTTGGCTGCCCGACGATCGGAGTCCGCAGCCAGGTCTTCCCGGCGGAGGCGTCCGCGGCCTGCGGCCCCTATGCAGCTTCATGCTCATGGCTACCGGCGCCGGCGCCCGCGGCCAGTGCGCAGCCACACGTCTCGACTGACGGCTTCTGCGTGGCTCCGAATCCCCTTGGTGGCGGCCGACGAGCCCAGCCCTGCCGGCGGTTCCCGCGCGTCTCCAGGGCTGGAGCGGTTGCGCTCGCGAGCCAGGCCGACCGCAGCGCCCCTGCGCCTCACCAGCTACGGTGGTGCTCACGCAGCCCCGAGGCAACTGCCCCCGGCGACGAACCTTGTCTTCCCCGTCGATCGGCAGGAAGATGAATGGAAGCGGTGGCGACCAAGATTCGATGGGGGTCGCGAACTGATGAAAAAAAACCACGCAGGAAAAAATGTGTAGGACCAAGATTTTGATTTTTCGAAGTGAAATATTGGGGACGGTCGGAGATGACCTTCTTTTTTTTCTCTCTCAATACCCTTTTGGAAGTTGGAAAATATGGAGTTTGGGGGAGGAAAATATGAGGGACTCTTAGAGATGCTCATGATAATAGATTTTTAATTTTGGTATTAAAAAATTTCAGTCACCCCTGAAATTACCAAATTTTGTGAAATTCAGCCGAAATTTCACCGAAATTTTTCTAGAAAACTAGCACATGAAGTATGTTTTTCTAAAAATATTTAGATCTAAACAAATATCAACATGATTTATGACTACACATCTATTGAGTAGAAGAATATGCAACATAATTAATATTAAATTAAAGCCAATAGATACTAATGTGCAAGCATGAAGCATCGACCATCGATGATCCATGCCTATATATATTATTAAAAGTCACATAGATACCTGGCATCTTTACTCCAACTGAAGCAACAGAATGTACTACTTGCCTTTCGAGTTCAGACTGTATAGCTGAAAAAACAAAAAACCTAAGACTGGACGGAGACACAATGAGAAGAGGAGATGAGCGGAGAGCTACCTTACTGCTATCGCCGGTGGCTGCCCAACGTTGCAAGTCGACGGCTCGCTCATCACTGGGATTTAAGTCCGGCCGGCCACCCAACGCAGATCATCAGTTCACCACCCGACGGCACGGAGGATTAGCGATGGCGCCGATGGGAGAAGCCGAAAGGATTTTGGTGCGAGCAGCCGAGAATAACGAAGATGAGAGGGGGCGTGGCAACGTTTGGCATTCAGGCCGGCTGCCTACCTGCCTATACGATTATTGCTAGCCTGGTCACTCATGGCCTCAAGGGCTAGGGAGATGTCGAGATGGGCTATTGCTACTGGGCTGCCAGCCTACCACCGGGGTCCAACAAAAAATTTACTGGGGTCCATACCGGCCAAGAATCGCTAGGTGCAAGGGGCGACGGCTAAACCGTCGGTGTCGGCCGACCCCGATGGTTGCACGTAACTTCGCCCTTAAGCATACAAGAACCATGCATCTAATCTCCCATGACTCATGGGTGCTTATCACACTTGGCATGCAGGTAGCCACGGCATCTGTTGGCAGAGTAACAGAGCATCTCCACCCACACGCCTTGGATCCAGTGGCGAAGCTACGTTCATTCGACGGGGTCAGCCGACCCCGACGATTTTGCAGTCGCGCTTGTACCAGCGATTTTTTTGCCGGCTTAGACCCCAGTAAAAAATATATACGACCCCGGCAGGCCGGCAGCCCAGTAGCAGCAGTCTAATTATGCCCTAATTATCTCCTCGGCAGCCCATCTATCGATCCTCACAGGTCCGGAGTGCCAAACGTTGGCTTGTCTCCGCCCTCCGATCCGCTACAATCTGGCCGCGCTACCTTTCATCTACGTAGTCTTGCATCGCAAACGCAAATCCTCCGCCGGCGCCCAGGGTGGAGGCGATTGGCCGGCAGCCTGGCCCCTCGCCGCAGCTCCATAGACGACGCAAATTCACGGATCTCATAGTTGTCGAGGGATACTATAAGAGGTAACTACTATTGTGATTTATAAAAGCTTATTTTATCACAATATGCAGTTATTATAATATTAATTTGATGTTATATATGGTATTATATTATCTCAAGCTCTGTTCGCTTGTCTTATAAGCCGTACTTTTTCAGTCAATAAACAGTGTTTTTCTCTCACCACAAATCAACGAACAGTACTTTCAGCAGCCAAGCGAACAGGGCCTCGATCTATATGTTAATACTCAGTATTGAGAACTGACCCCGGTGGCCATTTATCCTGGCTTCGCCCTGGCTTGGATCACCTTCCACCTCTCCTCTTCGTTGAGGTCGTCGATGAGAACTCTAGCGAGTTTGTGTGCATCGGAGATCGTAGGAGCTTTGGTCATACGTTGATCACCTTGTTCCATGCCAAGAATCCATTGAGCAATGCTGCTTCTTGTTTCGTCCGGCGATGATGACAAAGGTGACTCATTTATCATGCACTCGATCTCATGGCACGCAAGCATGAACAGTTCAGATCTTGTCCCAGCTGGTATTAGCATGTCAGGACAAATGAAAAGCAGGTAGATCATGTAGTTGGATATTATCTCACTGCCGTTGCGGCGACTCTTGATGGTGTCTTGAGACTGAGAGGATGATGCTGTAGCTGTATTATTAGTACTAGTACTACTGCTAGTGTGGTGAAAGCAGAGGTCCGTGGCAAGGTGCCAGAGAAGTACATACTCATCAAATGGCCGGTTGAAGGTCCACCCCAGCTTGTCTTGGTCCAGCAGGTGGTGGTTCATCTTCGTCAGAGTGTGCTCTCCCCTTAGATTGTTGAATCTTCTGTACGTGGCTGGGTCACATATGTACTCCTTCCACCCATCTTCTGCGTGCTGACGAACCAGCATCGAGATCTGTTTTGCTGCAAGCTCGTGCCGGATGTACCAGTGCTTGTTGATGCAGTGCCTGAGGTAGCTGAAGGTAGCAAGCTTCATCAGAGTTGGGGGCTTCTTCTTCCGAGCACAGAATGACATGATGTTGTGCTGGGAAACCATGTCTTGCCAAGTTAATTTTTGGCTTAGAAGATTACATTGAAACAAACGTCGGCACGAAACACCAATAAAGAAGGATCCCAACTCGATCACAACTGAGCCAAAAAATAAGATGTATGTCACCATGATGTCACTCTTATCGTAACCATACTTGTCGCTCTTGGCGAAGAGGACCATTGAAGCTATGAGCAGACTGGGAAGCACAAGGAATGTGCCGAGACCAAGACAAGTAAATCTTGATCTCACCTTGGTGTAAATGGCCAAAAATTGCAAATCAATAGCTTTCCGTAACCTTTTGTGCTGCTTCTCCCTGTCCAAGTTGAGGAAAGACTGCAGGTAGTGAAGACGTACAGAGTATGGAGCAGTTGCATCAAGGAACGTCTTGTAGAGGTCCTTCAACTTTCCTCCTTGAGCCTTTTCACTTTCCTTTCGCCCTCCCTTTACACGCTTCGCTGCTTCGATTACATAATCTTCCAGCGAATAGTTGATTATTCCTTTTTCCACGACTCCTTCCTCTCGTTTCTCCTCCAATTGTGCTTGGATATCACTGAATTCGGTAGTGCACATTTCAATGCACCACCCCCAGCTCCACCTAGGTCTTCGTGGTTGGGACGACAAATAGGTGGAGGTCATGCTGCCATAGCTAGCCCTACGGAGGGCCCATGGCTTCTGGCTGAATTTAAGGATGCCGCCGGTGAAAAGCAAGACGGTCGACTCCAAGAGCCTCATGTCACCAGACCACCACTTGCAGAAGACGTAGAGGGCGACCGTGACTTGGGACACCAGGGTGATTTCATGCCGCTTCCATAGCTCGTTGTCTTCGAGGCTATATGCACTTATCTGTACTTGGCCGCCAAGGTGGATGAGGAGGAAAGGCGCCCATATCACCTCTATAGCATAGTTGCCGCCACCATCCGCCGTTGTCTGCTGCTTCTGGTGGTTGAAGAGGGTGGCCAGCGCGTAGATCGCCAGGGCGTCGCCGCCTATATAGGCGATCCACACCAAGCTCCTCAGGCTTCGTAGGACGTAGGACCGACGCACGTATCCGGCGAAGAGTAGGGAGGAGTGGACAATGAGGCTGCACAAGACGAGGATGCGCAGCTTCCATTCATCCCACCAAACTATGGCACTTGAGAGAACCATGGATAAGCACTCCTCTCTCTCTCTCTCTCTCTCACACACACAGAGGTAAGCTTTCTCCTACAACAACTAAGATGTGCTCTGAGTGAGAGACTAATTAAGAGTGCTGCTGCAGGCAGCTACGTGTGCCTATGAATATATAGGAAACAGCCATGCACTCCGGTCGTCCTTCGCGAAGCTTTTTCTCACCGGTCTATTGTAGGCCATAGATTTATTATACCAGTCCATCAACCCGCACTCTACCACAGACTACAATGTAATCTAGAGGGATATATAAGCTAATAAGCATTAGTTACTGTTCAATATCCCTAACCAATAAAAATTACTTATAATAAATAAATAAATAAATTGTGTCCTGCAGTCTCTATCCGACTCCTGTTAAACTAACTAATTATTGATCTATATGTTTTCCTCGCCCGAGCCTCGTGACATCATCAAAGCGCCCGAACCCCTCGGCGTACTTCCGCCTCGCTCGAGGGACACGTGGAGCCCTCTGGCAAGACGGGGAGCCACGGGCCCCCAACCGCAGTACCCACTCCCGTCGATGGGACAGATGTGACCGTGCACAGTCAACAGGAGCACGTGAACCACGCCCTGACCCAACATGACCCTGGTCATTCCACCACGACGACATCCATACCTCTACAGCGATGGGAGTAACGGCAATTGTACCGCCCACTCCCCTCTCTACGCAAATCGGGGCGCCCGTACCGCCCGTACTCGATGGCACAGAGGCACACAGGACGAAGCGTGGCCACAGCGTATAGCACCAGCGGACAGAGAGGCCAAAAGATCCACGTCTGTTGCGTCTCTGCGCTATAAGGAAAATTGCACCCGAGGCCACCTTTTCCTTTTTTTTTTATCTTTTTCTCCATTTCATCTTTTTACCGCAAATGTAACCCGAGCCCTCTCCTTAGAAACTATAAAAGGGGAGGCAGGGGCCACATCTAGAGGCATCGAATAGAGTTCACTTCGACCGGACAACTCCGATCGAAACAACACACACCCCTCAAAAGAGATCTGGGATTCGCTCTCTCTCGAAAGCCTGTAACCCCTACTACGAGCACTCCGTTGCAAGGCAACACGAGCAACAGCAAAACCCACTAGACGTAAGGTCATTCCTTGTGTCTGCTTTGCACACCATCCGGACCTAGACGCGCAGATACAAATTCACTCATCGCTCTGTTTAGACCCCCGGTTCTCTAGACATCGACACATAATGATTACATAAAATACATTGTATTTCAATACAAATGGAGGATATCCCGTAACATAGGGAGTAAGTCAATTGCTCGCTAGTTGGGACGCTGATTGGTTCCCAACTAACTAAGAGCATCTCCAAGAGTCTTTCTAAATCTCACTCTCTAAATTAACATTTAGAGAGTCATTTACATAAAAATCGCTTTCTATATCTTTCCACTTTCCAACAGTTTTTCTATATCCCATGCGCACTCTAGAGTGTCATTCTTGTCTTGTATTTTTGGCTAGCGAAAAATCCGGAATAGAAGATGGCTATATTTGGATGACCATATAGAAAAGCTGTTGGAGGATAGTTTTTCACCAAAATCTCTATTCCCAGCACTTAGAAAAAATATGGAGAGCCTATCGGAGATGCTCTGACAACTTGCTAATTAGAGGATATCCGGTAACATAGCGAGTAAGTCAATTGCTCGCTAGCTGGGACGCTGATCGGTTCCCAACTAACCACTTGCTAATTTATCGATTGCCAATTCGTCGTAGTTGGACGCTAATTGGTTCCCAATTAACTAACAACTTGCTAATTATATATCGATTGCAATTACTAACCACTTGCTAATATACGTATATTTGACGTGAGTATTTAATCTTTTGATTAAGTTTGTTCTCGTCCTCCTATAGGTGAGGTGTGGGGTCTCTTGCAGACAAACACAACACGCACTTCTAGCTACAGATTCTCTCATCCCTGCTTGTGGTGAAACTAGAAGCTAAACGACACGCTAATTAGAACATTTCCCAGTTGTGCTTATCCCACTGTCTCCATTTGTATTAAAATGCAGAAAGTAGGTCTGACCAGTTTATTATAAATACACTTTTTTTCTAAGTTGTGCAACTTACTGGATAATAAGCTATACGCCTTATACAGTTATACATACACATGCTAGATGTCCACACAGCACACACACTTGCTCCGGCTATAAATAGCTTTTGCCTTGAACCACCTGTCCAAACCAAACATCACCAGGCGCGCGCCATCTCCCCGCTACTTCAATTGCTCTGCCAACCCTTGTTGTCTACCTCTCCCCGGCCGGCCGACCGCAGGAGCATTGTTACTGACACGCCGGCCAGGTTAGCAAGTCGGCCGAAAGCAGGGCGCCGGGGTGCCGGGCGGTGCGTGTGCCGGGATTTCAAGGACAAGGAGGCGCCGGCCATGCAGGCGGCCGCCGCCGTTCATGGGTCACCACGCTACTGCTCTCCCGTCAAAGGTGAGCTTCCGACTGCGTCAGATATCTATATCTATATCTATACATAATAATAAATCTTACCCCTAAATAAAAATTCCCTAGAGCTATCGTCTGTCGCCCCGCTTCGTCCGTATCGTGTCCGGCCGTCAAAACTCCGTATATGCTTATCGTCTGATTGCCCCGCTCCTAATAATCTCTTACGATACTCGGCTTACTCGGCTCCGAAACGGGACCTCAACGGACTTCACGTGGCGTTCCTGGACCGCTGCAGCCCAGTCCCAAAACAAGAAACAAACGACGGTTGCTCAAAAAAAAAAAAAGAAACAAACGATGGTGGTCTGGTGGCCCAAACGGACGGTCCTGGTGTCGTGCACGAGTCCGTTGCTGCTAGAATAACACCACGTTCGCTAGAGGAAGACGTGAATAAATTTGGAAATACCTTAGGTTCCCAATGCAAAACATGTATTACATTTTAATTTATTTCTAAAAATGTATATTAATAAATTATAAAAAAAAAGAAAAAGCGTTTATTAGATTTTTATTTATTTCTAAAAAATGTATATTAATAAATATAAAAGTATTAAGAGCATCTCCAAGAGTATTTTTAAAACTTAGTCTCTAAATTATCATTTGGACAGCTATTTGAGTAAAAATTGTTTTCTATATGCTTATACCCTCCAAAATCATTTTTTATATGTTTATACTCTCCAACAGCTTTTCTATTTCTTGTGCGCGCTATCGAGAGTCATCCTTCCTCTCCATCTTTAACTAGCAAAAAATACAGAATAGAGGATGTCTATATTTGGAGATCCAAGTAAAAAATAATTGGAGGGTATTTTTTCACCAAAATATTTATTCCTAAAAATTAGGTACGATGTAAAGAATCTCTTGAAGTTGCTCTTATTGAAAAGTGAGACAAATTGTTATAGGTTTCTATAAACTTGATCTGCACGATATACGTGATAAAGATCATGAAATATGCTTCATATTTTCTATATGATTAGATTTTTAGATTATTAAATATATTCATCTAAACCACAAGCCACATGCATTTCCAGTTATGTGGATAAAAATTTGCTCCGTGCAACGCACGGGCATATATCTAGTAGGTAAAATTTCTCACTCCCTATTTTTTAGTCCGTCCATTTGTTTTGGCCCGTCTCCCTCTAACTACCGCATAATAGAGAGTTTCTTCCCTTCGGATCTATATATAACCTGTGCTCAAAAAAGTTGGAATAGCTCTTGTTTAGCGCGATATGAAGTTCTATTCCAAAACGTATTGGGTCGTGTACACAACAAACGTGGTCGTATATACAACACACATCGCGATGATATGGAGTCCGATTCTCATAATTACGCTCACGTTGCTCCGTCGTTTTAGACTCCATGCGGTTTAGCTGATGCGTAGTCAAATCAAATTCCTCCTCAAACACGGTATCTAGGCCAAGCAACATCAACCGATTGCATGTTCATGTTGTACACGTATGTGCAACCTAGAACAAATTAAACGTGTTTGTGTAGGATTTTGTGGGTATGATATGTAAGGTCTTGTTTACTTCCCCTCCAAATTTCAAATTTTTACACTCTCTCTCCATCACATCAATCTTTAGACACATGCATGTAGCACTTAATGTAGGTAAAAAAATAACTAATTACACAGTTTGGTTGTAAATCACGAGACGAATCTTTTGAGCCTAATTAGTTTACGATTGGACACTAATTGCCAAATACAAACGAAAGTGCTACAGTAGCAAAATTCCAAATTTGTTTGCATCTAAACACCCCCTAAGTCTCCAAATGGGACTTTATTTACATAGGTCCTTGTCCATGTAACAGAAGTTCTTATTTTTTTTAAAAAAAACATGATTCCAGTCAATCGATACACGTTTAGTAACTAGAATTTATGCACATACCTATCTTTATTTGTTTTTTATATTATTGTAGAAAGAAGTGTTTCTTCTTCTTTAGTCACTAGGACACACCGTCCAGCTTCCTGGCACGATGCAAAAGTCTAAACCTCATATGAATTAGATTGCATAATACAACGATAAGATAAATTTTCAAGACTCGATTCTATCCCTATACGAGTTAATTAGAACAACACGTGTCTCAGTTTGGTCAAAAAAACGCATGTCCAGACATGGTATGGAA
The DNA here is from genome assembly GCA_038087645.1 of Saccharum hybrid cultivar R570. Lineage (NCBI taxonomy): Eukaryota > Viridiplantae > Streptophyta > Magnoliopsida > Poales > Poaceae > Saccharum > Saccharum hybrid cultivar. The sequence goes on along the minus strand of JAQSUU010000405.1, from coordinate 31,711,526 downwards.
TCCAATTCCAAGATAGATTTGAATACATGATACGATTATGGGCATAGTGTTGAGTCTGACTCCAAAAATAATCGTAATGCATGACATGATTATTGGATAAATCTCCAAGTGTCCCATGCCCAAATGTGTTGAGCATCCGGCATGGTACGAAATCTAACTCTAAGATGAATTTCGACCGCACGAAGCAATTGTTGAATAAACTTCCAAGCCACAGTTCGTCCAAGTGACTCTGCATGTTATTATATTATACTTAACTAGTAAATATGCCCGTGCGTTGCAACGGGAGAAGAAAATAATCAAATATTCATATAAATAATAACAGGAATATTACATATGTATTTATATTTTACTGTTTTCATAAATTTTAAAAACTATATTTTATTATGTCCATGGATCCATAATAATTAAGTTTGCATTGGCAATAATATATGACAATGTCCTACTCCATTAAGTATGTATCGAATAAAAATACTATCTTGCTAAAAAAATTTCTTCCCTTATAAGCCACAGAACTATTTACTCATAGATATATCATAATTTTTGTTTTTATAGAATTTATTTAACGGTAGAATTATAAAATATGGAGTTCTTGAACTTATTGTGGATTGCACTGGTATATATACACGCAGCAGCGTTATGTCCCTCGCAGTCATCCCGATGTGGCCCGACGACGACTCCATTAATAGACAGAGGCTCCCGGCACCGCCTCATCCATGCACATTTGCGTTGTTAGCTTGTCAGGCTCGCCCTCGTAGGATAGCTGATGTAGATGGTGGCCGTCATGCGCTGACCATATAGACTTACATGGATCGCTCGAAGTCGATGACCAAGCATGACTTTCATCACGGTTGGTTGCCTCCGGCCACGGTAACTACCGCGATCACCAGGTAACCCAGCTCAACGATGCACCGGACAACACAACATGGGCGCTGGCTCCAGCTAGCTCACGTACCGGGCTTCACCACACATATATATGTACCCAATAAACAAAGAAATACAAGACAAATAAACAAATACGAGATAAGAGGTTAGCTACCCACACGGTGCATGGCTGGCCAGCCTGCCCTTCATGAGGTTCCATCTCATTGCTTGCTTCTTGTTTTTCATAGATTACCTCTATTCATGCAGCCTATGCGCGTATGTCCTTCTAGTGGCCGGGTGTTGATCAGACTCCCTCTGCTTCTTGTAGATACACAGTACCTTGTGGCAGGCTATATATTGCAGTGTAGCAATGCTGCTATGGGGCTGCCATTGAGAGCCACGCGGCGCACGCTGGCTAGCTAGGTTCCAGTGCTGCAGCCAGTGGCAAATCTAGGATTTTAGCGTAGGATGTGCTGCCAAAAAAAATTCATCCAATTCGGTAAATCCATTTTAGCAATTTGGCAATAATTGTAAAATTGACAAAGTGATTCGGGTATATTGTACTAAGTAACACGGCAAGGCCTAAATTCATGGATTAAAGTTGAAACCATCCACTAAATATAATACAAATAGTTCAATGCAAAATCCATACCGATAATTGAAATATAGGCATAAAATTGAGAGTACCTCTATCTGAAATCTTTATTTTTGGAAAATCATGTGCAAAAGGCTTTAATGGACCTTTAACAATATATGCTCTACGAATAGCATCTTGATCATTAATATGATAAGTCACCTGGATCATGTGGAAGGCGATTGATGCCATAAACTGCTAGCAGTGAAGAAGGTTGTGGCTGTGGCATAGGATTTTTAATTCCCTCAATTACTCTCGCATGAGTCTACTCTTGGACCGCAGGTTCAACCAGATCGGAGAAATGATTAGAAGTAGCAGGAGCTACGAAAGTAGACATTAAAAGATGAAGAGCAAAATTTTACCAAAGGCGAATTGGCGATCCTCCGTAGATGAGCGGCCGTGCAAACTACAAACTGTAGACGAATCACTCGGAGGGCAGTAGGGCAGAGGCCAGAGGGCACCAGCCACCAGGACCAGGGTCTCACTGTCACGCCTCACCGCATCCGCCGGTCCTCATCTGGTGTTGGCGTCTGGGCGGCAGCGTGTGTCGAACTCCTTAGCTCCAATGGACAGATAGGGATTAGAATACGGAAAGCTAAAAGGAAACAGCCTTGCTGTGTGTGCCGCATCTGGGCCTTGTGACTACCTGCTTCCGTGATGGATGGCGTGATTGGTAATAATAGTTTATATTTTTTCCTTTTTATTTATATGAATACATGTATAATATGTATATTGTAATGGCTACTTGCCTGGCTCCACCACTGGCTGCAGCCAGTAGCCAGAGCGTGGTGCCTTGCCTTGCTGCTACAACCCTCTTGTTTGGGTCTCCTCCTCGGTCCTGGTGCCGCTTGGCTGTGTACGTGAGTTGATCTTCTTCTCCTCGGCGGCGTGCAGGTGCGGGCGTGCGGCCGCCTCGGTCATCACTCCGTCGATCCGCTCCAAGCCTTTGCATGCATGGCGCCCTGGTGACGGCAACTGCCTTTGTCTGTGATCCAATCAGACAGGCGTGATTAGATAGCGTAGCTTAAAGCTGCTGCCGACTGAAGCTGTTGTCTTTCTCCGTAGAAGCCCAGCGGTGCGTCTTCGTTTGCCTCCGTCTTCTCGTGGTGTGACCTCTGGCCGGCGGCGCGTTGTCCTCCGTGCGTAGCCTCTTCACGTACAACTCTTAGCAAACATACATGTGGTCAACGATGGTTGTCGCATCTCGCCAACCTCTCTATGCGGCTGGGGTGCATCGATTCTTCTTCTCGGCATTGTCCCGTCCATCATACGTCGATCGCTGGACGGCGGTAGATGGCACTCTGTGGATGAATAGACTCTCAGCTGCCCTGCTTGAGGTGTCGACGCGAGGCGCTCGTGACTCGTCGCACCCCGGTGACCTTGTCTCGTCATTCCCGTCGACTGCTCCTGCCCTCCAGATGGTTTGCTTGCTGCTGCCGGTCGAAGTCCACGCCTCGGCCCCTGTCAGCCTCCTCGCGGCGCCGTTTCCATGATGGCTGCCTAAGCACGATCCTACATCCATATCACGTACATACCTGACATACAGCTTGAAGAAAAAAGGAGATAGAAGTTAGAGTTTGGTTCCTTTTGTTTACGGACTGAAAATTTAGAATAAGGAACACACGGACGTGATTTTTTACCTCCCTTTTAACATATAACTAAATAAAAAAAGCGAAGCAAAATAAAGAGCATAACTCTCGTCCTTTTCTATATGATTATTAAGAGTTCTATTCATAATACTCAGGATCTGAGGAATCTATTTAGATTAGGATTGCTATTCCATATTGGTCTAGACGGAACCAATTCTAATTCGTATGAGCACGAGTTATATATATAAACCCGTGCAAAAGAAACTCTCCATTGTTCAGTAGTTAGAGGAAGACGAACAAAAAAAAATGGACGAAAAAAAAGAGCATGAAATTTTGGCTCTTTATTATTAGGTATAGGTATAGATAATAAAGAGGCAAAATTTCTCATCTTTTTTTAGTCCGTCCATTTTCTTGATCCGTATCCTCTAACTAACTGATAATGGAGAGTTTTTTCTGTCCGAACTTATATATATAACCCGTGATACAGAGTCCGATTCCAAAACGTATTGGGTCGTGTATATGAAAAAAGGCTGAAGAGTCTTTGTCTTGTTCGAATGTTTACGTGTGTATTTGTTTTAGATTCCACATGTTTGTTTTAGAAACTAGAGGCCCGATGATGCCGTATCCTTATGTGACTGCCTCGTGTTGCTTTATATATTGAAAAAAATACGGAAAAAAATGTCTGCCTTTCTATACGCTCGGGTTTGCTCCCCTATTTGGTTGTTGTCTCGCCGACTCGCCCCTCCTGTCATCGCGATGAGGTACCTCTGTATCTAGGGTGACGTTGCTCCCTGGCCGAGTGGATCGGAGATGAGCTGCAGGAGACGCACAAGCAGTTCAGGCTTGAGGGCCTCAAGCACGAAGGTCATGTCACCTTACATCCACGAGCTCCGACATGGTTACGATCAGTCATGTTAAGGTGATTATACTAAATTTCTATAAGTTTGACTAATATAATTGGATAGATCTCTTATGAAATAATTAAATATGCATTTTTTGGCAGGGTGTGGTGGAGTTTCACCAACGTAAATATATTATAACTATATCTTTTATGGGTTCTCAAATAAAGCAATTAAACCCAATATTTAATTGTAGCCGCACATACATAGTATAAAAATTAAAGTTATAATATATGTATGTTAAATAATATTGTGTTTTGCAATAGAAGAAAAAAAACTATCGCGATTGTATTTTAATTCCATTATGTTTAGTTTTTTCTGTTGCAACGCACAGACATATTTGCTAGTATATAACTTAACTAGATATAACTTAACTAGAATAATGTGCATCTGTCTATGTTTTTATTTACTAGCAAACATATCCGTTGCAACGAAACTCAATATCCATAGTACTCAGACTTTGTATTATCGCTAGACACAAGTTGTTCTAACTCGATAGGCATGACATATATAAGGTACGGAGAATGTGACCCAATACGTATTTGAATCAGATATCGATCACCTATCGATCACCACTGGACACGAGTTATTCCGACTTGTATATAATCATGAGTCCGGGTTAAATACAAGACTCAGAGTACGTGTATATAGTTTGAGATATAACTAGAGTGACACGGAATAAACTTTCTACTGTCCGGGTAGCTAGGCGAAGATAGACGGAAAAAAGTAGGATGCAATTTTGCATCTTCGCACGCACACGGCAACGCTATTCTTCCACCGTGAGACAACCAGTCCAGACCATCGAGTCCGCCACCAGACCCAACGTACGTCGACCGAAATACCGGCTTGCCCAAACCACCGACAAAACTACTACGTACAGTACGTCGTATCGCGCCGCCACCCAGCGAAAGTAGGACAACCCGGCCTCCGACCACCTCGACTTCCGTCTCCGGCCCCCAACCACCCACCGACCACCTCGCCGTCGCCCCTTCCCCGGCCGCCGCCCTCTTCGTGGAGGTGGTCCCCAGCGGCGGCGGCGTCCTGATCCCGCGGCGGCATGCACCATGGTCTGCTCGAGCTCTTTGCCGCCGTTCCTGCGCTCAGCGAGCACCTCCCGGTGGCCCTCCGACCCGCCCGCCTCGCTTCCCGGCGCCCTCAGCCGCCGTCGTGCGGTCGCGCCACCATCGCATCGTCCGTGCTGCGCCGCTGCAGCAGGGGTTGCGCGCTTGGCCTGCCTGCCTGCCTTTTTCCTGGCCAGGGAAAACTCGATCTGTGGTTTGGTGGCCGCTCGGCTAGAAACCAGGAGGGCATGGCATGGTGGATCTGGACCTGTTGACCTTCCCACTTCATCTCTTCTATACACATGGGTGCGCACATGGTGCTGAGGGATTCCACTAGCACGAGTAGCAGCAGCTGGGATTGTAGAGCTACTGATTCAGATCTACTCAAAATGAGTTCATTATATTAAGGGGGTTTGGGACTGCTCTAAGAACTCTGCTTCACAAACTTCATTGTAGAGCAGCTCCACAGAAAACTAGAGTTTGTGGAGCACCGTATCTTTCTAGGTGTTCTCATAACTCCACCATTTTTTTTAAACACAGTGCGTGAAGCTGAAACCATTTAGCTAAAAATGTAGAGTGAAGCTGAAAAACGAAGAGCGAAACCGTCCCAAATACCACCTATGTATCATCCAGTGTATGCGAGCACTTCTTGATGGTTTCTATCTTCATGTGTTCTGGTAGCAGTAACCTTAGTTACAATAATTAGTTATAGAAATCATGGTGATTGTCGGTATTTGCATCTGGCCTCGGCTGACGGAACAAATTGAGGCGATTGGAAGAGTCGAGTGCCTGATTTTACATGTAATTTCAGCAGACCGAGCAGCAAAGACAAGACCGTGGTAACTTAATACTTGGCTGTGTTGACAACTACTGAATCTAATGATGGTAAATTCGCAAAAAAGAAAATCTAAATGCAAAAAATACTTATAGGTACTAAATCCATTTTCTAGAAAATTACTTAAAATACCAACAACTACTGAGAGCCCAGTGAGTGAAAACCAGGCGGCGGCGGGCGCCACCAAGGGCGACACGTGCAAGGCTCGTGCTGGACAAGTGCCTGCGGCAGCAGTGGGGCGTTCCAGGGCGCAGAAGCACAGCCAGGCCGCGGCGGGCGCTCGCAGGCAGCCGCGCCAGGGCGCTCGTGCCCGGCCGGATGATACTACATTATACTGAATGTTACTGGAATATACTGGCTGATGTTAACAATTACTTATTAATTAAAGATACCGACAAACCCTCTTCCAAAGCATAGTTCAAAGAAATATACTGTTATTTGCATGAATGTATATTATGAAGAAATTAATTCATGTGTTAATTCGTAAACCATGCATATGCTAGTAGCTTGGTATAGCCACCAAGCTCAGTAGCTATTCGGTTAATGGTTTCTGCGGCTGATAAGTCGGTTGATGTTGATTCGTCGTAAGATAAAAACATTGTACCATAGCTAATAAGTTCAAACGATTGGTACAACAAGTACTATTTCAGTAGCCGTCAGTATCTTCAAATATTTTGTTAGTATCTTTAAGTATTTTGTCAGTAGCTTGGTACAGCCAGTGCTATAACTTCAGTAGTACTTTACTAGTAGCTGTCAATGTCTTTAGTATTTCAAGTATTTTATCAGTATCTTCAAGTATTTCGTCAGTATTTTGCCAGTGCTATAACTTCAGTGGTTGCTAGTACCTTTAAGTAGTTGTCAGTATCTTTAAGTATTTTATCTGTATCTTTGAGTATTTCGTCAGTAGCTTAGTACAGCCGGTATTATAACTTTAGTTGTTGCTAGTACCTTTAATTAGTTGTCAGTATCTTCAAGTATTTTGTCTATATCTTCAAGTATTTTGTTAGTAATTTTGGTCAGTACCTTGATATAGCCGGTACTATAACGTCAATAGTTGCTAGTACCTTTGAGCAGTTGTCAATATCTTTAAGTATTTTGGTACAACCGGTATTATAGCTTCAGTAGTTGCTGGTGCCATTAAGTAGTTGTCAGGATCTTCAAGTATTTTGTCAATACTATGACCTGTTAGTATTTTGTCACTATTATCGCTATGATCTGACAGTTGTCATGTAAATAAAAGTCAATGGACTACGGTCACATGCACAGTAGCATGAAAATATTTAATTTGTTGACTTTCTTTATCAGTTCCTAGCATAGCCACATGAGGGAAGGTGCGTCCTTACTCAGGTTGCATGTCCCTCGCGCAAGTGGACAAAGCGGGAGCTGCTGGTGAACTTCCAACATGAGCGCGCGCTCACCCGTTCGGTGGGACCACAAGTCAGCTAGTGGGGCCCGCAGATTGGACAAGGGCACCGGTTTCTGGAGAAACAGGGCGCGTACGGGTTTCGAGGCGGGGGTGGGTGCGGAGCGCGCGGGGTGTGTGGGGGAATAAAACTTTTTTTGAAACTTTGGAAAATAAAATTTTGTTCCACGTGGGGAGGGCGGAAGGGGCCTGAAGGTGGGCGTCGGCAGGAAAGCTGGTTGGGTGTCCATGGCGTAGAATAATAACATAGGGTGTAGAATAACACGTGTATATATATCAGTAAACGTGCACGTATGTTGTAAAGGAGTCCAATACATATAGGAATCACACTTCGTATCATCGCTAGACACGAGTTGTTCTGACTCGTATAAACACGAGTAATGAGTCCGAGTCACGTAGGAGATACGGATAACATGACCCACTATGACTTGGAATCAAGTTCCATATCGATAATCAAATAGGTCGCATGTAAGCAATGGAGGATGACACGATCGTCTTAGAATCCGACTCCATATCGTCCATCTCTAGACGTGAGTTGTGCACCAGCCATGAGTCCGGATGACATGGAGGGTGCAAGAGTAGTCTAAAAAGTAATAAATAAGAAAAAAAAAGATAAAAGAAACTCTTCATTGTTCTAGTAGTTAGGAGGGGTCTATTTTTTTATTTAAATCGATTCTGCTCCAAGGTTTTTTCTTCTTTTCCGGTCGGAGAATATAATCGGATTTAGCCTCACCGTTGCCTCTTGTTTTTCCAACTCAACCAGGTTCATGCCATGTTGTCCGCGGTAAAGGCACCATGGCTGCTTTACGTGTGACCGGCGCCCACTCAATCAGATGGATGACGACATCGACAGGACGGGCCAACGACAAATGCAGCGCAAAAGGTTTTTGACTCTAGACTAGACCAAAACTTGGGTCATGAAAAACCTAAGCAAGAAAATATTGGCTTTGAGCCCGCCGTGGCCTGATAAAACCCCACAAAATCCTAGCCTGAGCTCGCCCATGGCCTGACTTGACAGCCCAATCAGCCGCTAAATAACAAAATCAAGCTATAAAGCCTATTTGGATCCATTAGCACTAAAAGTTGGCTACCTAATAGCTAATAGGTGCTAATCTTTAGCTAGCTAATTTTTAGCAGGGGTTGTTTGGATCTACCTCCTGATAGGTGGTTGGATAGTGAGTTGAAGGTCCATATGAAATATTAACACCTGTTAGCAACTCTAAATCTGCTAATGGAACTAATAATTAGTAGGTTTATTAGCAAATTTGTTTGATCTGCTAGTACTAATTTTAGCTGCTAAATTTTAGTGCTAATGGATCCTAATTGGCCTTAATTCGTGTCAGCAAATCTCATTCCCTTTCCTTTTTTCGAGGGGCAATCATTAAAAGCGAAATGTTATTTTCTGAAAAAAAATATGGAAGTGTAGTCACAGATGTGAAAAAAATAATAATATCTATTGGTAGGTGTGTAGGTCTGGTTTGTCGTTCTTAGAGTAACTCCAACGGCTTAGCTATTGTTGTTTTGGATGCTATTAAGAATTTGTATAGCAAAAAATAGCTCCAGCAGATGTATTATCTTGCTTTGTAAAATAAGAAGCTTGCTTTTGCTTGGTTTTAGGTTGCCATATAAAGCCAACTACGAGTGCTAGGTATCTGAAGATGAGAAATAACAAGGCTTTTGTAGACCTCTTCTTTTTTAAGGAGTTTTTTTTTACAAAATGACTAAACTATGAAATTTGGCTACTATTTTTAGCCAAGTTGTTGGAGTTGCTCTTATCGATCCATTTCATCGTGTGGGTATGCCCTATTTCCATTCATGTTTACGTTCTTAAAACAAAATAAGGCTTATATTCACAAAAAAAGGTTTAAAAACAAATCCGTTGTCTCACTTTCAGTATTTGCAACCTCAGTTCAAGCTTTGCCCTCCCATGATCATGTCTAAGGGTGCGTTTGGTTCAAGGCCCATAGCAGCCAAGCCGAAATTTATTTATTAAAACCATGGAATAGAGCAATGTTTGGTTTGGAGTCAATATATTTGGCCGGCTCAAAGTAGCACAGCCAATCTCTAATTCTGCTAACGAGTATTGCGTCCCTTTGGGTGGGCTTTTGGCTCCTAAAAGCCAAAAGCCAACCAGAGGGGCAAGCTCACAGCTGCTTCCAGGAAAAACAATTTTCTCCGTAGTAGAAATCCCACAGCAGGTTGAACGCTGCTTTCTCCAGCTGTGAAAATCAGAAGGTCCAAAAAAATTATTCTCCAGCAATCGTCTATGCATACTGCTTCGCTGTTTTTCCCGCTGAGTGACACCGCCTTTCTTCTCCGCCACTAGGGATGGGGCGGCCACGCTTCCTTCTTCTCCACGAGCACACACGATCATGGCCTCCAGGCACCGTGAGCTGGGACCTCCATGGCCAATGGCTGACTTGGACTCGCCGCCGGTGGGCATGGAAGAGGAGCCGCAAGCTGGGGCCCTCCAGGGTTGCCGGTGGCGGCACCCCTAGGCCCCACTCCACCACCACCACCTGCTCTGAGTCCACCGGCTCGCCAAGCGAGTGTCATCTATTAAATACTAACCTAAGCGTTAGATCCCAGATAAGCCCCGAAGCATTCTAAGTCTCCTACTTTATAAAAGCCATTGAGTATACATATACGTTATATATGTATTGTTGCATTAAGTTATAGGAGTTGACTGAAAACCACCTGCTGCATATATATATATATACCTTTTCCTTATCCCGTAAATATGTTTGGAATCCTATTTTTGGTTCAGGATCGAAAATATTGCTTAGTCATGCTTAGACGGGTAGAAGTCGGGTTATTTCCTATCACCTGCGAGATATAGGTGGATACCTGGTTATGGTTGGCTATAATTGTTATCATGGAAAATAACCAAGTGTTGATGGATAAATGTAGACCGGACGAAGTTTTATAGGGTTTTGGACTATAGTGATTCTGTCTGTGTCGGTTAAGGACCAATCGTTGCTTGTTCCTCTTGTCATGTTGAACGTATGCCTCACATTTAGCTGGCCGAATAAGTCATTTTGACCACGAAGCCAGTGGCACTATTCGGGCCGGGATCTATACGGGTGCGCAGACTGGTGCTGAAGGGGATCTGACAGGGATGCGAAGAGTGAGCCTAAGGGCGGTAAGGCCGACTCCTGTCTATCAGGCGGTCCCTGGGTAGTGCGGCCCCAGTTTGTCTCGCGACGTTTACCGGAATAGTGTCATTGGTGACCTGTAGCTCACTTGATCGGTGAGTGTAGTTTGTGTGAGGAATAAATCACCAGCTGGTTAGGAATCGATTCGAATCGTCATCGATCGTTGCTCGTCCCTCTTGTCATGTTGAACGCATGCCTCACATTTAGCTGGCTGAATAAGTCGTTTCGACCGCGAAGCCAGTGGCACTATCCAGGCCGGGATCTATACGGGTGCGTAGATTGGTGCTGAAGGGGGGTCTGATAGGGATGCGAAGAGGTCGTAGTTCAGGATGTGTCGGCCCCCTTCACCGACCGGATTTGGAGGCACACTCCTGCTCCCCTGACTGCAGCCAGCGAGCCCCCTTCCCTGACTGCAGCCACGGCCGGCGAGCCCCTCCCCTGACTGCTCCTGCACGGCCTCGCCTCTTGAGTCCGGAGGAAGAAGGGGTTGACGAGCGCACTCGTTAGTGAGAGAGGGAGAGGGTTGGTGGGTGGGCTATGAATGACAAGTGGGGTCTGCTCGTCAGTGTTTTCCAAAAGGCACCGCTGCTCTACCAAACGGCTTTCAACCTTCTCATAGCTCACATCCCACAGTAGCTTTTTTACAGCCCACAACTCACAGTTACTTTTTTCAAAGCCACAGCTCAATCAAACGCACCCTTGGTCGAGGTGCCGAGGCTTGACACAGCATTCTTAGCGAGTTAAGGGACGAGTTGAAACTAGGTGGCATTCCAACAAGTTTAGAAGTAAGGCCACTTACGCAATTTGCTACTCCAGTTGCACTACTCTCTTTTTCGCTTTGGCTTGTTTCTTTCTTTCTTGCTTTCTTGGGAAATTTTTCTATACGGCAATGTTTTTTTTACCCCTGATATGTCTACTAAAAAAGTCAAATCTTATCAGTATCATTGTATTCACAAATTTTAATTTCTTTCGCACCATTGTTGACCATATTTCAATATTTCAGGCTAATAGACATATCAAAATGACTAGTTTGTCCTTCATCTCAGTCAGACACAAATTTAATTAGTAACCCTTCATATGCCTCCAACTAAGAGAATGATTAATACTATTGTTAAAGGACCAGAATAGACAACAGGAGGTTAAATGAGAGCCTTAAATTTCTCTTTTCAAGAATCACAAAGCAGCTTATATCCCAAGACAACCCACACACCTGTCAAGTAGCATTGGCCAATATCTCATAGTCACAGTGAACCTACAGACCCTTGAAACTAGGATAGAAAGATGCGGAAGTGAATAGAGGTGAAAGAGGACAAAATTGGGTATTGTTCTGCCAAAACCGGCTTAGCTGGCTATTTTTTTTCAGCCAGCGGACCTCAAAAGAAAAAATGTCAAAACCCTATCAAATGACCTCCAAAAATCGTTATTTGTTTGGAGGGCTTCACAACTTTATAAGGATCATTTTTCAAAAGATCTCCTCAAAATATGTAAGTTAACTAAACTGGCTTGGCCAAATTTAGAAACTGGCCGGCCTAGCCGGTTTTGAATCAGCCTGTTGACCGCCAAAGAAAAATATCAAAACTCAGTCAAACAGACTCCAAACATTATGAAATTTGGTCAAGGAGTTTACAACATTATATAGAAAATATCCACCAAAACCGGCCTAGACGGATTTGAAAATTGCCTTAGCTAGTTTGCCCAGAAAACAGCAAACACCCCTCCAAAAAAAATCTTAAATCGATTCAAATTAGCTCCAAAAATTACAAAACTTATCAAAAAACTTGACTAACCAATTTTGAAGCTATACCCAAGAGATTATGCAAAAAATATCAAATCGTGGCTAGAAATTTTGAAATCTTGTTCTAAAATTGGGGTTTTCTATTTACGGCTGAAAAGATGGAATAGAAGGTGTATGTGGAAAATCAGTTAAAGACAGAGCCTATCTATGTTCCAAAGACCTCATAGAACCTAAAGACCAATCAAGAACAGCACAAAAACTGCAGCACAAAAATCTTCAAGAAATTCACCAGAAAATGACTTCAGAGGATGGTTTTGAGGGTGAGGAACTTGAGATATGAGAACTAGGCTTCAAGCCATGATATTACCAAGTTCCAAGCATCCAAAACCACTCAAGCATCATGCTAAAAACCTCAGTGAAATCAGCAGGTCAAAAATCCCAAAAACTGGCTCAAAATAACAGAAAAAGGACATTTCAGATTGGGGTGAGAAGTGGAGAACAATTGAGCATGAATTTGATCCTTAGATTAGGTCAATATGTATGGTTACAAGCCATAGCGTATCTCAAATCTTGGATGACAAAAGGCTGAATTAAAAGAGCATATCCTCTCTCCCTCTCTCTAGCCCTAATCAAAGCTCTCAACCTCACAAAAGAGAGCATAGTCCCCTAAAAGCTTGGATTCCAAACCAGACATCTCTCATATATATAGGAACTTGGTTATTTCCTAAATTGCCCTTACAAAAAGCACTCAGCCCAAACACCGTCAGGGGTACAACCATCCAAGTTTATTCTCGTTGATTCAATGGACCCAATGCCTTCTCGACTTTGCTTCGTCCCGACTCAAGCATTGAGACGCTAACATGTGTCCGCCAATCCGCCACTCCACGATTTTGAGGCCCAAACTAGCCAAATCTGCTGCTGATAGTTTTGACGCTCAAACTATCAAACCCATCACCAATGGTTTAAAGCCCAAACAACCAAACCATCCTTGCTCGATTTTGAGGACCAAACTGGCAAACCCTGGGAGGCGTGACTCATTGATATTGACGTGCGTCCAACCTCTGCCAAGGTCTGACGCCTTCACCTTACTTCTTGACTTAATCGACACCATCTTCATCATCCCCGATGTAGATGTATGTCCGGCTTATAGCACCTGCAACCGTTGAGATTTGGCCTAAAGTAATTAAAACTTGCATCCCCTATTTATAATGTACAATGTAATCAATTTTGTCTCAGCACCTGCAGTTCTCCGAACACCCCGCATCAAAAACAAGACTGAAATCGCAAAATGGTCAGCGAAAGCACTCGATCTTGCGGACTACCAAGTGATCCCTGAGGTACATGTTCTTTCACAGACGTTTCCTCTTTCTTTTCCTGTGTTCTGAACGATCTTTTACATCTAGTGATTTGGAAATAAATTAGAGGAATAAATTAAGCTGTCCCTATAGTTAGTTTATTAACTGTTGTTGAAAATTTCCATCATCAGGCTGATGGAACAGACTTGCAGTCACTCATCGATCAAGTGAGGGCTATGCTAAGGTCAATGAACGACGGGGAGATCAGCATCTCGGCGTATGACACGGCGTGGGTCGCAATGGTGCCGAAGCTGGACGGCGGTGGGGCCGGGCCCCAGTTCCCGGCCACCGTGCGTTGGATCGTCGACAACCAGCTGCCTGACGGCTCCTGGGGAGATTCGGCCATGTTCTCTGCCTATGACCGTATGGCAAACACCCTTGCCTGTGTCGTTGCACTGACGAAATGGGCTCTTGAGCCTGAGAAATGCAAGACAGGTGATCATTTTGCTTGTGTCCCAACCAAACCAAGATGAGTGTGATCATTTTGCCAGTGCAAAACTGCAAATGCATGCCGTTTGCTTCGTGTTCATTATATTTTATTTCTTGCTATAGGGCTGGCTTTTCTCCATGAGAACTTGTGGAGGTTAGCAGAGGAAGAGGAGGAGTCAATGCCCATCGGCTTTGAAATCGCATTCCCTTCTCTCATTCAGACGGCTAGGAACCTGGGCATTGACTTTCCACATGATCATCCGGCTTTAGAGAGCGTATACTCTAACAGGGAAATCAAGCTGAAGAAGTATGTGACTACCTACAGTGTCACTGTCACTGTATAATCTATAGCTAGCTACAAAATAAGTTATTTTGTAGCCACCTCTATTTACGATAATTTTATATACTAATTTACGACAATGTCAGTATATATTTACGATAGTTGACTTACTATAACACATGGAGATATTTACCATAATGTTATAGTAAATCACATAGTAAAGAGTTACTATAATCTCGTAAATTAGCATAGCAATTATCGTAACTCAAAGTGGCTATAGAATAAATTATTCTGTAGCCAGCTATAGGGTAGTATATATATATATATGTATATATATATATATATATATATATATATATATATATATATATATATATATATATATATATATATATATAGTTCTTTAGTTTCCTTCAAAATTTTTGCAAAGTTTTCTAACCAATTCTTTTGGTGACGTACGTAATTGTAGGATCCCAAAGGATATGATGCATAGAGTCCCTACGTCAATTCTGTTTAGCCTTGAAGGAATGCCTGATCTGGACTGGGAAAAGCTTCTATATCTCCAGACTCCAGTCAAGTGATGGATCCTTTTTGACTTCTCCTTCGACAACTGCATATGCACTTATGGAAACCGGTGACAAGAAATGCTTCGAATATATCAACAGGATTGTCAACAAGTTCGACGGAGGAGGTAATTCGTCCCATAACAGAGCATACATGACATATTAGATAGACTTTTTTTTGTCTCATTTCAAACTGTTTGTCGTCACCATTTCAGTTCCCAATGTTTATCCAGTCGACCTTTTTGAGCACATCTTCGCTGTTGATCGATTAGAGCGACTCGGGATCTCCCGTTACATTCAGCGAGAGATTAAACAGTGCATGGAATACGTGAACAGGTTTTTGTTTCTGTGATCCCTTTTGCTTTTCCATTTGAACATGGCATGGAAACACTTAGCTTCCGTGAGCACCTTGTTTGTGATGACTTCCCATTTGAACATGTCATGGAAATACGTAGCTTCAGTGAGCACCTCGTTTATGATGAATGTCTTTGACTTAATTATCTTATCGTTTGTAGGCACTGGACTGATGATGGGATTTGCTGGGCTAGGAACTCTAATGTAAAAGATGTGGATGATACGTCTATGGCTTTTCGACTACTACGGCTACATGGATACAATGTCTCCCCAAGTATAAAGACCATTTCTCTGTTTTTTAATAAAATTTCCCAATGACATATATTTAGTTGAGTGCAAACCCAAATAAAATATCTCAAGGACAAACAAGATTCCGGTAGACCGAGACTAATGCTCAGATCAACTGCCTAGTGAAGATTCCGGTAGACCAACTAAGTCTTGTCTTCTGTAGGTGTGTTTAAAAATTTTGAGAAGGATGGAGAGTTCTTTGGTTTTGTGGGGCAATCAACTGAAGCCGTCACTGGGATGTATAACCTCAACAGAGCCTCTCAAATAGCGTTTCAAGGGGATGATGTATTGCACCGTGCCAGGGTTTTCTCTTATGATTTTCTCAGACAAAGAGAAGCCGAAGGCATGCTCAGTGACAAATGGATCATTGCCAAGGATCTAGCTGGCGAGGTAATCCAGTCCATTCTATCATTTAATAACCATAGATAGAATGAAACATCAAGAGAGGTCAAAGTTAAATGATGTTCTTGTTAGAAATTTAGACAATTTCATGTTAAAATTAATCCAGAAAATAATAACAAATTTGTGATGACAAAAATGTGCACATGTATGATTTTACTACTACTCAGATTAGCAGCAAATATGTTGATGAACATTATGCTGATCATGGAGAAAAAGAGATTGAACTTAACCAATTTGAGACCAGATATGTACCCTGTGGAGGGACCCATGCTCAAGGCACAGGTGGCTCCAGACCCACTCATGGTGAGTTGTGCAAAGTCGTGCACCCCAGTCGGTGCAGGAAGATGTACGCCATGCTGTCCCTCGAACTTCCACCGGAAAGTAGACGAAACCTATCCGAGGAAGAAAGGGCACCACCAAGAAGGAGATGAAGACGTTTTGATGAAGAAGAAAACGGTGAGCAGTCGCAGAGACGCTCTCCAAAAACCTAATTGCCTACACACACCCGAGCAGATGTCCCGATCGAACGCCGGTTCCGGAGGCCTACTCTCCCAAAGCTCCGTGTGCGCAGAGAATTGGGACGGGAAGGAATGAGAGCAGTACAACAGCAGCGTAGTGGTGTTCTTGGTTATGTGTTCTACTCTGGCAAACAAGAGAAGCAGCCCCTCTTTTATGCAGCAATAGACGAAGATTAATAGCCAGGCGCATGAAGAGATAGCGGTCATCATAACCCGTCCGTTACCAGTAACTTATGAAACTGACAATTCAATTATCCGTTACTAGTAACAGAAACACTAAGACATTATGACACACTAGCATATAATGGTCATCATCATATAGTTGACACACATCAAGACGTCAGTTTCATTAGCAGCATAAAGGACCACACTTGTTACACCCAACATTAACCATAGTCTTGAAATTATTCTTTGATTTAATTATTGAATAAAAATCAAATAGGTCCAATTAAATCCAACAATCCTCACCAAATTCTAAGACATAGAAAAATGCTCTCAACTGCTAATGTTTGATATGTCAGTTTTTTAATGGAAACTGTTAAGTTGAACATCCATCTAGAATAAAGGTTACAGTTCTTCACAACTGAACAATAGACTATGTCTTGAATTGACAGTTTTGTGCGAAATAAATTTCACCTAAGTCCTTTACTGATACAAGGCTGCTTAAAGCATCCCCTCTGGTTGGAGCATATAAGTCAAACTCCTAGGCCTTTCATGAGTATCTAGAGATCACCCAAATCTCATAGACTATAACTAGTAGTCGAACTCATATAGGTGTGTTTCTCAAAAGATGTTCTGTAGGACAACATCTTTGCTTCAGTGAGCCACTTTGAAACACATTACGGTATAAAACCAACCTGCCTTACAGAAAAGGAAAGAAGTGCATCTGACATGGGTTTAATTAAGGGTCTTTCTTCACAGTCTACCCCTGACTTGTTTCACCATTCTACTTCAGGGGATTTCCTATCACATAGAACAAGTTACCACCATGATAGACTTCATGTGGGTCTCAAGCCTATTTCACTCGATGCACTATCTATCACATTACGTGATAGTCCCTTAGTGAATTGATATGTCAGGTTTTTAGTTGTGTGGACATAGTCCAATACTATCACTCTGGAGTTTCTCAATTTTCTGACAGATTTTAATCTCCGCTTAACGTGCCTTGTGAACTTCATGTTGTCCTTAGAACTGTTTACCTTAGTTATCACAGTTTGGTTGTCACAGTTCATAGAAATAACCGATATAGGTTTCTCTACAACCAGTAAATCCATAAGGAGTTCATGAAGCCACTCAGCCTCAGCGCCAGCTGTGTCTAATGCTATGAGTTCTACTTCCATAGTTGACTTCGTTAAAACAGTCTGCTTGCAAGACTTCTAGGAAACAACACCACCTCCAAGCAAGAACACATCCGCTTGTGGCATAAAGCTCATCAACATCAGAAATCCAATTAGCATCACAGAAACCCTCTATTACCCTCGGGTACTCGGTATAGTGAATGTCATAGCTCATAGTACCTTTTAGATAGCGTAGTACTCTCACAACAAACGAGATATCAGGCCTCATGGCGCTAGTCAGATACATGAGTGAACCAATGATTTGAGAGTATCTCAATTGATATGTTGCTATTCTTTGATTTTTTCTTAATAGCACACTAGGGTCATAAGGCGTAGGAGTAGGTTGATAGTCACTAAACCCGAAGCGACTCAATACCTTTTCCACATAGTGAGATTATGAAAGTGTAATCCCGTCATTGCCTTCTCTTAACAGCTTGACATTAAGAATAACATCAGCTTCTCCCAAGTCTTTCATCTCAAAATTATTAGACAGCAGGTCTTTAACCTCCTTAATCACATTAAGGTTGGTTCCAAAGATAAGTATGTCATCAACATATAAACATAAGATCACTCCTTTGCCCCCACCATACTGATAGTATACACATGTGTCAGCTTCATTCACAACAAAGCTGACATATGTTAAAGTTTTGTCAAACTTCTCATGCTACTGCTTAGGAGCTTGTTTCAGGCCATATAAGGACTTCAATAACTTACACACCATGCCCTCTTGACCATTTGCTACAAATCTATCTGGCTGATCCATATAGATCTCCTCCTCTAACTCTCCATTTAGGAAAACCATCTTTACATCCATCTAATGAATGATAAGACCATGAGAGACAACCAAAGAGAGTAACGCTTGAATTATGGTCAATCGAACAACATGTGAATAAGTATCGAAGAAATCTTCACCTTCTTTCTGGGTATAACCCTTGGCCACAAGCCTTACCTTATACCTCTCAATTGTACCATCAGGCCTAAACTTTTTCTTGAACACCCATTTGCATCCTATTGGTTTACATCCATAAGGACATTTAACAATTTCCCAAGTTTCATTAGACATAATTGAATCCATCTCACTCTGTACTGCTTCTTTGCACAAGTCAGCATCAGGAGAGGAATATACCTCTTCAATGGTTCTTGGTACGTCATTCACAAGATACACAATGTAGTCATCACCAAAAGACTTTGCAGTCCATTGTCTTTTACTCTTTCAAGTGACTACAATGTTATCCTCCTTAGGATTGTGCATATGGGGTTCCTCAGAATGTTCTATCGGAATAAATTGCTCATGAGGAATTATAGATTCATGACTAATTGTGTTAGGTGCATTTTTCATAGGAAATTCACTTTCAAAAAATATAGCGTCTCTAGACTCCATGATAGTACCCACATGCATGTCTGGTACCCCAGAATTTATAATTAAGAATCTATATCCAACGCTGTGAATAGCATAATAAGGAAAACACAATCAACAGTTTTAGGTCCAAGTTTGCGCTTTTTGTTAATTGGCACATTCACTTTGGCCAAACAACCCTAAGTGCGCAAATATGAGAGATTTAATCTTGTCTTTTCCCATTCCTCAAATGTTGTGATTTCTTTATTCTTTGTAGAAACTCTATTCAGGACATGACACACTATCAAAATAGCCTCACCCCACCATTCCTTTGATAGACCCGCTATCTCCAACATGGCGTTAACCAACTCAGTTAGAGTGCGGTTTTTTGTTTCGGTAATTTCATTGGACTGTGGTGAATATGGTGGTGTCCTCTCATGAATAATTCCATGTTTTACATAGAATTCAGAAAATTCACTTGAAAAGTATTCTCCACCACGATTAGACCTTTATCGTTTAACTTCCCTCTCAAGTTTATTTTCTACTTCAGCTTTATAGATCTTAAAATAATACAACTCTTCATCCTTTGTTTTTAATAGGTACACATAGCAAAATTTAGTATAATCGTCTATAAAAGTCATGAAGTATCTTTTATCACCTTTAGTCAACTCTCCATTCATCTCGCATAGATCGGAATGGACTAGTTCTAACGGCGCCAAGTTCCTCGCCTCCGTAACCTTGTGAGGCTTACCAGATTGCTTAGATTGCACACACACATGGCACTTAGAACCTTTGACCAAATTAATTTTTGGGATTAAATTCATATTTGCAAGCCGCGATAGACAACCAAAATTAACATGACAAAGTTGTGAATGCCAAATATTTAACTCATCAGGGATAATAGCATTGTTCACAATATTATTATACATGTCATCATGCAAGGATAAGTGGAACAAGCCTCCACAATCATAACCTTTACCAACCAAAGTTCCATACTTTGATAGTGCATACTTATTGGACTCGAAGACAATTTTATAACCATCTTGACAACATTGAGAGCCGCTAACTAGATTCTTTTTAATAGAGGGGACATGCTGCACGTTCTTCAATAGCACCGTCTTTTCCGAAGTGAACTTCAGAATGACTGTACCAACACTAAGAACACATGCATGGGACATGTTCCCCATCTGCAAGGCTCCAGTCCCGCCGACCTGATAAGAAGAGAATAAAGAAGCATCAGCACATGCATGAATATTAGGCCCAGTGTCCATCCACCACTCAGGCGAATGATAGACAGAAAGAACAGTAGGGAAAGAATAACCATACCTAGATGTTCCTCCTTCAGCCTCGCTAACAACCATATTTATAAATTTCTTCTCTTGCTTAAATTTGCGGTCTGGACATGAACTTGTCCAATGCTTATCACTTCCGCAAACAAAGCGATCACCATCTTTGATGTTCTTTTTCTTTTTAAAAATGGTTGTTTGTTTAGGCTTCGAATTGTTCTCTTGCCTATTCTTCTTCTTATTATTATGAGATGCATTTGAATTTTTCTTCTGCAGCATATTGGCACTAGAAGACTCAATACCTTTCTCACGTGTGTCTTTTGCTCTCGTCCTCTCCTCAACATTAAGGGACCCAATAAGCTCATCCACGCTAAACTCTTGTCTCTTGTCCTTAAGGGAGAGAGCAAAATCCATCTAAGAAGGTGGTTGTTTAGCGATTATACTGCCAGCTATAAACTTGTCGGGCAACATATATGGGAACTGTTCGAGTTCCTTAGTCAGTGCCTTTATCTCATGAACTTGTTCGACCACAGAACGGTTGTCAACCATTTTGTAGTCAAACAACTGCTCTATGACATACATCTCGCTACTGGCGTCAAAAACACCAAAGTTAGCATCAAGTGCATCCCATAATTCCTTGCGTGATGTGTAACAGAGGTAGCTGTCCTAATACTTAGGCCTGCTAATGGGTTGGGTTCAAATGGGTTTAATGGGTTGGGTTTTCAAATGGGTACACTCTGGATGGGTGAGAATGGGTTGATTTATTTAGCGGGTTGGGTCGGGTTGCGTTTAATAGAAAACTGGGTTGGATGGGTGGGGATTGGGTTCTTTTTTTGTGGGTTTGAATGGGTTGAGCCCATGGATGATGTTGAATTTTTAATATATCATAGTATACATATATATTGATTTGTAATTTGTTTAGCTTTTGATATAGGGCCCACATGCATATTTTGCTATGCTAATTGGCACAGATTAGCCTCATGATATTTTGAATCCAGCTTAATTTATTTTGGTCAATTTCGACAAAATTTTATAATGTGAACACGAGCTTTTATTTTTAGGGTCCGGCTTTGATGTGGGGCCCACATATTCATTTGGCAGTGCCAATTGACATGAAATAGCTCCTTGTTACATTAAATCATCTGCAATAAATTTTAGTCAATTTCGACAAAATTTTATAATGTGAACGCCAGCTTTTATTTCTAGGGTCTGGCTTCGAGGTGGGGCCCACATATTGATCTGGCAATGCCAACTAGCATGAAGTAGCTGCTTGTTACATTAAATTATCAGCAACAAATTCTAGTCAATTTCGATAAAATTTTATAATGTGAACGCGAGCTTTTATTTCTAGGGTCCGGCTTTGATGTGGGGCCCATATATTGATCTGGCAGTGCTAATTAGCATAAAGTAGTCGCTTGTTACATTAAATCATCTGCAACAAATTCTAGATAATTTTGATAAAATTTTATAATGTGAATGCAAGCTTTTATTTCTAGGGTCCGGCTTCGAGGTGGGCCCACATGTCTTATCCAAGCATATATACATTTTTATGTAAACCCATAAGTTTTTATAGCAAATCCGTGGGTTTAATTAGTTTATGGGTTGGAATGGGTTGGGTTGAAACTATAAAAATATGGAATGGGGTGGGTGGAAGAAGAGAGTTAATTTGTTATGTGATGGGTGGGTACGGGGTGGGTTTTCACCCATTAGCAGGCCTAAACCAATTTGAGAATAGAGATGTACCCTGTGGAGGGACCCATGCTCAAGGCACAGGTGGCTCCAAACCCACTCATGGTGAGTTGCTCGAAGTCGCGGACCACAGTCGGTGCAGGAAGATGCACGCCGTGCCACCCTCGAATGTCCATCGGGAAGTAGACGAAACCGATCCGAGGAAGAAAGGGCAGCACCAAGAAGGAGATGAAGACGTTTCGATGAAGAGGAAAACGGCGAGCAGTCGCGGAGACGCTCTCCAAAAATCTGATTGGCCACACACATCCGAGCAATTGTCCCGATGCGAACGCTGGTTCCGAAGGCCTGCTCTCCCAAAGCTCCGTGCGCGCAGAGGATTGGGACGGGAATGAATGAGAGCAGCGCAACAGCAGCGTAGTGGTGTTCTTGGTTACATGTTCTACTCTCGCGAACAAGAGAAGCAATCCCTCTTTTATGCAGCAATAGACGAAGATGAATAGTCAGGCGCCTGAAGAGATAGCGGTCATCATAGCGCATCGGTTACTAGTAACTTATGAAACCGACAATTCAATTGTCCGTTACTAGTAACAGAAACACTAAGACATCATGACACACTAGCATATAATGTTCATCATCATGCACTTGACACACATCAAGACGTCAGTTTCATTAGCGGCATAAAGGACCATGCTTGTTACACCCAATATTAACCATAGTATTGGAATTATTCTTTGATTTAATTATTGAATAAAAATGGAATAGGTCGAATTAAATCCAACATTTCTACATTTTCGCCAGGGTTATACCTTTTCTTGACCTTTGCATACTAGCTTAGATAAATTTTTTTCTCAAATGCTACCCATCCTTATATATATTAAGGTGTAAAGAGATACAAGGTAAAAAAAAATGAAACAACAACAAAGATAAGGAATACTTTGAAGTCCAAGAAATAACTAAAATAAGCAACAAACATACTAGGACTGTTCATCTTATCCCATCTGGACTAAACCAGCAATGATTTCTGTGGGAATTAGCAAATATTGATGTATATATTATTACATTGTTTTAAGAATTAGGCTTGGAAAATATATGAAGCTACATTAGTTTAGTCAAATATGTTAATGAAAAAAATCAAATCAATCCAAGCAAGAAGCAAAAAAGGACGAGGGCATACAGAAGGTTTAGGCTACACTTTCCCCCCTAAACAATTCCGTTAATGCCATGTAAGCTACAGCATAGTACACACAATTATTTGTTGACTAGAATGACCATAATGGCTATGCCCTATTATATGCCACAAAATTATGTACACAATATCTAGCTTAATATCACATCGTCTTTAAATAATATAACAAAAAATATGTGTATACTGATTCATAGGTACAATATACACTAGACTTTCCTTGGTATGCAAGCTTGCCTCGTGTAGAGGCAAGAACCTATCTAAATCAATATGGAGGTAAAGATGATGTTTGGATTGGAAAGACCCTCTATAGGTAATGTTTCATACTTTTTATTTAGAGAAAAAAATGTTCCATATACTATTACACATATTCTTTAGTGAAACTAAGATATCCAAGCTACCTATATGTGTGGATGGCTTTTTTTCAGGATGCCTCTTGTAAATAATGATGTATATCTTGAGTTGGCAAGAATGGATTTCAACCGTTGCCAAGTTTTACATCAGCTTGAGTGTCATGGGCTTCAAAGGTAAGCACTATAAGTTTAGTTTTCATTTCTTGACTCTCATTTTTGCAAGATTAACTTTCATTTCACTTGAAATATTTTGGCACCATATTTAGATGGTACAGCAAGAATCGCCTTGAGACTTTTGGAGTGGAGCCACAAGAAGTTGTGAGAGCTTATTTTTTAGCTGCATCTTGCATTTTCGAACCAAGTCGTGCTGCTGAACGGCTTGCATGGGCTAGAACCTCATTGCTAGCCTACACTATCTCTACACATCTTCATAACATTTTGCCAGACAAGAAGAGGCTAGAATGTTTCATGCACTGTGTATATGAACAAAGTGATGTATCGAGGTGAGTACTGCACCTTACCTTAGTTGACCATTATATGGGGCAATCTATGAATCATCATGTGGCAAGGGTTATTTACAAATAAAATAACATTGATGTTTAATTTCAGAAAAATGGAGAAGTAAATTGAGTAATAGAACAAATAATTATCATTGACTACAACAATATCGATAGTAATAATTTTAATAATTAGATTTTCCATACGGTTACATAAACTTTGGTCTACTCATCATGGATAGCTATAAGAGTGAATTGTACCATTGGTCTTTGTAGCGTATTAGTCCATTCTGATTTGAAATCACTGCACTTTTCATTTACTGCATGAGAAATAGTGAAATACTATTTGCATTACTTACATATATTACAAAATCGATAAATATGGAATTGTTGTATACCATTTTACTATTAGTAGTGACAACCATTTAAACTTGCTTTTTAGAGAAAAATTAAACTTGCCTTTTCAGCCTGGGGTGACAAACCAATAAACATTTGTGGACTGGCTTTGCTATAATTTGGTGGCTAATATGTCATGGCACTTAAGTTTCGATCTATCAGCATGAATATTTCAAAAAAATGATGACCTCAATAAAAAGTTGCATATATAAGTTTAATATGGATCACCTTTTTAATCGGGATATCCTCTACTTATATGGATCTTGTCATTGAATATCTGAAGTTTTATAGTGGTCTCATTGATTGTTAGAATTCCATACAATATATTTCCACATCTTAGATTAATACATGTGTTGCTTCACATTTATCTTCCAATTTCATTGTGGCACATATATTATGTAATATATAAAACTGATAGAAAATTAGTTTCTCTAACCATATACCATTATATTGTTATTTAGGCTTAAAACAAATCATGATGATGCTATTCTTGAGAGGGCACTACGACAACTTATTCATTTATTGGCACAAGAATCACGGTCAACTCGCAAAGGACAAAGGTTCATACACAATCTCCTGAGTGATGCTGTAAGTTGAAAGGCAATCCCCACTTGTACATCATCACATTATATGTTCCGTTATCAACAATCATCCTAATATCTTTGTCTACACTTCAAGTGGACCAAATGGATGATGCAAAAGACAAATAACGAAGACAATGAATATAACAAATCCAGTGGTATAGAGACACGATGCATGGTTCATGACAGGCAAACATATTTGCTTTTAGTTCAAATTATTGAGATTTGTGCTGGACGAATTTGCGATGATGTATCTATGGTAAACAACAAGGATGGTGATCAATTTAATCAACTTGCATGTGCTACCTGCGACCTTCTTAACCACAGGATGTTACTATCTCAGGTAAACACTACATTACAATAAATTTATTTTTATTCTTTGCACTAGCTATATATATGATACAAAGATTATTATTATTGCTCCCTTAGAAAATATTAAATTGGTGATCAAATTATTGCATACATAATCTTATTTTTTCAACACCTCAGTTCATATATTGTTCTAGTTTCATCATAGATATCCTTAGCGGGTATAAGTAATCCTCCCTCAGTTCATATCTCCAACTAAGAATTGGTGAATAACACTACTAGAATCCAATGCTTTCCCTAGGGTTGAAACCCTATGGAAAAGACTTAAACCGGTAGGGAAATATTTTCCCTAGTAAATTTTGTGGGGAAAACTTCCTAGGAAAAAATTTCGATGAGAAAGCAACCGTGTCCTATGGGTTTTAACCAAAACCCTAGGGAAAAGAAGGGTTCCCTATGAACTTTGAATAGTAGGGAAACCCATTAGATGGCAACCCCAGATACTACATGTAAAGGGTCTTTCCCTACTGTTTCCCCATCCTTGGCAAATAAATATACACTGTTTTATTAATTTATTGATTTCTATTTGTATTTTGTTAGTTATTGAAATGCTCGTTGATCTGCTCTGTCACTCATATCAATTCACAATGCAAAGAGATTAATAAAAAAATTAAAGTAATATTATCGTACTAAAATTGTCCAGCGAGATTCATTTTACATATGCATCTCTCATAGTCGTATCTCCATTATAGAACACTTATATTTTCAATAGCTATTATGCATTTTTAAGAATATTTTAGCATTTATACATGGTACATTTCTGATGGCATACTGAATATATATATTTTATAAGATATATTGATAAAAGAAGGTATAATTTTTTTATTTCTTGGCACTTGCAATAGTAAAACAGAATAAGAAACACCAAGACAATTTTTATAGACTAATCATGCATATCATAGTTCAAAAACAAAAGCTCATAAAAGTTATTTAGTTTCGAGTGTCAACATTCTGAACTAATGATATAACATGTGACAGGATGCCCCAAAAACTAAAGCAATAATAAATTGCATCGACAAGGAAATCGAGTTGAATATGCAACGACTTGCTCAATCTCTCCTCACAAGATCAGAGGAAAAAATTTGTAACACCAAGACAAAGCAAACCTCATGGGATGTTCTAAGAAGCTCTTACTATGCTAGTCACTGCCCACAGGGTATTATTGATAGACATGTTTCCATGGTTATCTTTGAGTCTGTTTAAAAAGGTTTCATTGAGTGGAATGTTTGTAGGTTTATGTGTGAATATGTGTGTACACAAAGAAAGTACTATAAAGAGTAATGGTAGGGGAAGCATGCAACTATAAGTTGGTAGATGCTTAGAGTTGAAATTAGTGCATCTTTAGGATAAAGAATGTTCCTATATAAGTAATCATATTGCAGATTGAGGTCTTCATTCGAATAATAGTTTTACATGGCCATTGTCAACTCGGTGCATTTCTAGACACCTTTGCATTCTTTTGTTTGATGATTTTCTTAATTTTGAAAACTCATTTAATAGTTCCAAAGTAATAATAAGAAAAACTATAAAGTAGTAAATTATGAAATTCTATGCCAATTGGCTATGGGCCATGATGCCTAAGGACAGGGTTGAGAATTAGACAACTTAAAACTAAACTGGCCAACTAAAAACCTCCTTATCAAAACCTATGAAAGATATCTATCTAGATGTGTGCATTGTGGTTTTGCTAAGTGTTTCTATCACTAGCCCAAAAGAGTTTTTGCACCCTAGGCTCCAATCCTATTAACTAGCCTAGGAAGGCAGACTAGAAAAGGTAAGACACAACCTATGGAAAGCAACTAAGTGCAGAAGCATAAAGGGTTAGAGAATGCAAACTCCTACAGTGGTGATTTTTGCCAGAAGTATCAAGAAGCTCATGCTTCCCTCTAGTTCTCGTTGGAGCCTCTTATAAGGAATTAATGATGCCCTCGCAAGGTGCGTGCATGCATCGATTAATTAGTAAGAGGTATGCTAACTCACTAAACACTAGGCCTAATCCTAGAGCAAGAACTAACAAGTCTCTAACTAGCCTAAGCACTTCACAAGGCACTAAAGCTAATCACTTAATCTTCCTTAAGCACTTTTGGTGGCTAGAGCACTAATAGATGAGCCTCAACTCACTAGCAAATTTTCTTAGCTCTAACAACAACCAAATGGCTTTATAAGGGCATATATATAGCCCCAACCAACTCAACTAGTCATTGGGCTAGACTGCACATTCACAGTGATCACTGGAGAGCTCCGGTGACCTCACTAGTGCTTTCTAGTACCACCACGGGGACTAGTTGTTGTTGACCTGTGGATGACATTATCTCTGATGGTGGAACTTCATTGACCATAGAAGAATTCTAGTAAGGCTAGAACAACTCTGTGTAGCCTCTATGTAGCACCTTTAATCTTTGGTGGTAAGCACCGAACGAAGAAGGGCTTCGGTGCCCTTTCCTCTAATCCACCGTGTCTCCAACTATGTCCAAATGCTTTTTTTGGTGCTCTAGTCTATAGTGACCACCAGAACATAAGGTGAGTGATGTGATCCTAACATATGGGTATGTTAAGCCTCGGGATCAATGGTTCCCGACCGACCCCTCTAGGATCAATGGCTATACCCATCGGGTACGCTCGCATGCACCCTCCGACAATGAAACCTGACCGAGCCTAGGCATGGAGTAGCCCCGCTTAGGGCTCGGGGCTCGCCCAGGCCTCAAGCTCCCGATCAACGACACGCTGGAGCTCAGGCCTTGGCTCCTGCCCAGCTTGAGATGCTAGCCAAGGCCTGGGCACAAGAAGGGGCTTGGAGCTCCCAGACAGTGCACTCTAGGCGTGGCCTTGCCGGCCACTCCCGCGATAGGATCATGCACGGGGTGTGACACAAGAAGACAAGATTCCTTTGGACTCCAGGGGCTAGGCAGCTTCCGGGCCCATGCGTCAGTCCCTGGAGTCGACATCCTTCACCAATAGGAAGACTCCAGAAGGTCCACCTGGGGAGGCGGGTCCAAGCCGACATAGCCTGACATGCAGAGTGTCAGAACAGAGCAGCTGGACGACGCCTGAGGCTTCTTCGGCTCCACAACACCACCACGGTCCACAGAGTGCCACTGCAAGACCCTCCTAGACTCCGGTGCATGTAGACCATAGACACATCTCCCCAAACCGCCATGTACCTGACCTATCTTAATATATAAGGGATAAGATCGGACCTAGAGGGGAGAGGAGGATGATCCAAGACAATCATTCCATTCCTCATTCCATCCGCTCCTGCTCAGCACCAAGAGCAGAGCAACCCAGAGAGGGCACTGAGAGCTCCTCCACTGTATCTCATCGTCTTCCTCCTCTTCGACTAGGGGAAGGCTCCACCGGTGGTGAGGCAACCTTAGGATTAGCACCGAGCTAACCCCCTACCAAATCTCTCTCTACACACTGTTGTAACCCCCGATTTTGAGTGCTTCTGAGTATAAGGATCATCAGCTGTTGGATGTAGGGCATCGATTATCCTAAACCAAGATAAACTATTGTGTCCTCTCTGTGATTCTTGTGTTCTTGAGTCTACCCAAGCCACTAGAGACCCGTACTCTGACACCGACTCTAATAAATATGCTTGCCACAGTTTTGACCCCACGACAGCTGGCGCCCTAGGTAGGGGGCAGCGTCAAGTGTGATTCAGGCTCTACGGTGGCCAGAGCCACCCGCCTCCTCGCCAGAGCGAGCGGCACCGCCCTAGATTTCAACGTTCGCTTCCCTGGTGAGTTCTTCATCACAGCCAACGCCTTCACCTCGAACTAGGTCCTTAACTTTCGAAGCCTTGCCCACATCGCCGAGTGCTATGGCGAGCTTCATCCATCCAACGGGGTTGCATCGATAGGCGATAGGCCCTGACGCCTCTCCCTCTGTCGAGATTCCCGGGAGCGCATCTTGGGCCTCTGGCTTGAGGAACCTAGCGCGGCCTAGGATCGCCCCTCGTCATGCCAAGCCAAAGACAGACCCTGCAAGCCGGTCGGCGGGCCGCCCTTGGACCATCGCTAGGGGCATAACATCACAATTGGCACGCCCCTGATAAGGGGGAACCATGCAAAAAAGGGCTCATCCGGAGGAGGGGCCGACATGCGGACTCCACAAACAGCCAAGTTCCCCGACCGCTAAGCTATTTTCCATGTGTTCTATACCCCTCGAGTTGCCGCTGAGGGAGAAGACGCGCTCAATCTGCTCAAATCAACCCACTTTCAGGCCATGATCCTCCTCACTTCGATCTCGCGGTCAGGGAGTAGAACCACCCATTTTCTTCCTCTTGTGACCACCGGACGGGATAAACTAACGCCCTAACACCACATGGGCACGACCCAGGCTAACGAAGCTAACAGCTGATGACCACCAGGCTCAGGAGGGGGAAAACGGATGCTAGGGGCACTCCCCACTGAGATGAACAGGGAACGAAATGGAAGTGACAATGAAAGTGCGAACATTTAACGGGCAGGCACGCCCTCAGCATCGCATTGTTCTGAAGGGGACAAAGCCTCAGAGTTACAGCAGCGGGTTTTACCACTAAATCCTTGTGCAGGTCACGAGGACGCTAGAGGACCGACGGGCGCGTCGCCCACATTTGGATAGTCGTTAGTCAGCAGCAGTCAATCGTTAATGATGCCCGCCATGACCGCAACTAGGGGCACCACTGCATCCTCGGCTTCCTCCAAGCCTTGTCGGAGGTCTCTTTGGGGACACCCAGGGCCACAACGCTCAAGTCAACCTCTAGAAGCTACAGCCTCACCAAAGTCAGGGCGGTGGCATCCCTTTGGCAAACCACGCCCCTGACAACTCGCGGGACGTGTACCGTGAAGGAGTGCACTAGCCTGGCGAGATTGTGCTCCTTCTCTGGGAGCGATGGAGAGAGCATGGCGTCAGACGCCTCCTATGCTTTAATGACGAGTCCCTACAACTCCGCTCGCGCCGTGTCCAGCTCTTGGCCACGCCTCGCCAGGGCGGTCTGGCCCTCCTCTAATACCTTTGCCTTGCCTACAACTCCTTTCAAAGGCTATCGTACTGCACACGCATCTTCTCTATCTCCCCCTCCAGCTGGAGGACCCTGCTATGCTCATCCGCGAGCTCCACTCGCAGCCCTGTGCCACGCACAAGAGAGAAGACTGAGTTCATGGTGACTTGGGACAAGAGACCCCACCTCAGAGGTAAGGGAAAGAAGGAAGAGAATAGGACATACCCACGACGAGCTATTGGGTGCCATGGAGCTCGAAAGGAGCAGCATCCCTCGTAGTCTCCAGCAGGCCCAGTGAAGCCCTCAGCTCCATGACAGTGCCTTCGGCCGCCCGGTGCGCCTCCTCTATCTCTGCTGCCTTTTGCTGAATCGCCTTAGCCCTCGCCTCTGTGGTGCGCTTGGCCTCTCGTTCTGCTGCCAGCTCGAACTCCAATCATGCCACAGTGTTGCATGCCCCGCCGCGCTCCTTGATGAGAGCCTCCATTAGCGCTGCCACCCAGGCATGGGGCGAAGGATGAGGAAAGGGCAGCAGGGTGGCAAGGACCTCTCATCCCCTTAGAGAGGCCAGAGAACACTTACGGGGTGGCTTTCTCCCACTCCTGGATGAGATCTGACTTCCTTCGGGAGAACTGGAGCAGCGCCTACAACAACAAGGAAGCTCGAGCAAATCCTTGACACCGTCTACGATGCGATGTTCGTACAACCAACCCTTACCTCATTGGAGTCGTATATCCCCCACTGAAGGCTAAAGAACTCCCCCATGTGGCCCGTCATCTCCGCGAAGGAGTCATAGAAGAAAGCGACTAGCTCATCGAAGGCGCCGCGCCACTTCATCAACTCTAGTCACGAGTTTGCCTCAGGGTCGTCGTTTAGCACGTGTGGCCCCCCGGCCACGTAGGGGGAGCCAGCGCCACCACTGATGAGGAACTGGCATCCTCATGTTCTGGGTCCAGTGGAGAACGGAGGCGGAGGCCTCCGCCCGGTCCCCTCTTCTTGTGGGAGAAGGTCACCTAGGGGAGGGCCCGCCGCCATGACACCAGGCCCCACCGGAGGCGTCGGTGCCTCGGCAACCGGCCACTCTGTGGCCGCACCCCACCTTTATGCCTCACCCACTCGAGGCGCCAACAGCGGGCAGCGACGCACCTTCAGCACCAATGGCTGAGGCGGCGGCGCACCTTCATCACGTTAAGATCGAACTCAGCCCTTCGTCACCATCACAAATCAGGCCAAGTGGGGCCATGAAGGGCTCGGGGGCTCATGACGAGATCCTAATGTTATTATTTGTTAACGCACACAGAAAAATCTGCCAGTGCACGAATACCGCTGTAGCTTTCACCTGGGAGTATTCCAATGTATCGATTTCCACGAGGAACACGAAGTGTACTAGCAAGAATCAAAGTCATCTAAAGGTAAAGTAGAAAAGTGTTTTTGTGGGTAGAGAGTGATTTTCTATGGCTTATACTAGATAAAGAAGGATCAGGTTTACTATACTTTACCTACTTTGGAGCAACAGTACCCTTCTGACTCTCGACGGAGGTGAGAAAAAGGTAGTCAGGGGAAGGCTGCCAAAGAGCTCTACGAAGCATCAATCCTAACATGATGGATTACAATGGCCTAATAGAGTAGTCACCTCTGAGGCTACCATAACTAACAGTGAGATTGGGCGCAAACTCAGGTAAACTCTAGCCTAAATACCACGTCTACACTAGGGTTTACTACTCTAATCACAATTTATAATTAGAGCATTCAATGCAAGCGGAGTTCCCGTAAATAAAATATAGTAAAGATTGAATTCAATTAACTTGAGAACTTAAAAATACCAATAGAAGAACCTGGATGTAACTCAAAGATGAATCAGATCCGTAGAGGTACAAAGTCGAGAAGAATCCGGTAGATCTAGCTTCTCCTCAGATCTCTCTCCTCTCCTCTCTCCCTATTTTCTATAATTCAACTAGATGAGAATCATCTAGAGGGACACTACTCCAATTAGGGTATGAAATAATGAAGCTCTGGAGCGTAGGGTGCGTAGATGTGTGCCTCCTGGAGGGGGTCTGGGCATCCTTGTATAGGCCGAGGTGGAGTAGGGGGCAAGGAATCATCACGTCATCGATCCACATCAACTCCCTCGATCACCGTTGGATAAACCAACCTAAAACCGCCTTAAAATCAAGGGTCCAGATCTTAGGAAGGCATCTAAGGCGGCAGAGGGCTCGGGCTCCGTAATGGGCCGGCCGGCC
Source organism: Saccharum hybrid cultivar R570 (assembly GCA_038087645.1). Taxonomy (NCBI): domain Eukaryota; kingdom Viridiplantae; phylum Streptophyta; class Magnoliopsida; order Poales; family Poaceae; genus Saccharum; species Saccharum hybrid cultivar. The sequence continues at coordinate 31,678,903 of JAQSUU010000405.1, read as the reverse complement.
TCCCCACTGGGCTGGCCGGCCTGCTACTATGGCAGGTGGGCCTCCCCTTTGGGGGGTGGGTCTTGGGCTCCGTCTTGAGTTGACTTTTACTGGTTTTGCGAGTTGAATCATTTGTTGATGTCGGTTTGCCTATTTGGAGTGTATGACAGTGGTCCTGGGAGCTGTTTTCTGGATAAATCTTCTTGCATCCAATTATTCACCAAAACTTGTGGAATTCATTAGTTTAAAACCCTATACCTATGTTTCATGATGGAATTAAGTGTCTATGTAGAGTATATTAATGGTTTATGATTGACATTAACAACCATCGACACCTAACATATGGGTATATTAAACCTTAGGATCAATGGTTTTCAACCGAAGGGACCCCGACTGACCTCTCCAGGATCGCCCGGGGCTCGAGGCTATACCCATCAGGTACGCTCGCGCGCACCCTCCGATGAAGAAGCCTGACCGAGCCTGGGCATGGCGTAGCCCCCACTCAGGGCTCGGGGGCTCGCCCAGGCCTTAGGCTCCCGATCGACGACATGCTCGAGCTTGGGCCTTGGCTCGTGCTTGACTTGCGACGCCAGCCAAGGCCCGGGCATAAGAAGACAAGCCTCAAGCCATCAGGGCTCGGGGGCTCCCAGATGCCGCACTCTAGGCATGGCCTTGCCGGCCACTCCCGTGATAGGGTCACGCACAGGGCGTGACACAAGAAGACAAGCTTCCTTTGGCCTCCAGGGGCTAGGTGGCTCCCGAGCCCACGTGTCAGCCCCTGGAGCCGACATCCTTTGCCACCAAGAAGACTTCAGAAGGTCCACCTAGGGGAGGCCAGTCCAATCCGACATAGCCTCCATGGTCCACGGAGTGCCGCTGCATGACCCTCTTGGACTCTGGTGCATGTAGACCATAGACTCATCTCTCCAAACCGCCATGTACCCGACCCATCTCATTATATAAGGGTTAAGGTCGGACCTAGAAGGGAGAGGAGGGTGATCCAAGACAGATCATTCCATTCCTCATTTCATCTGCTCCTGCTCAGCACCAAGAGCAGAGCAACCTAGAGAGGGGCACCGAGAGCTCCTCCACCATATCCCATCATCTTCCTCCTCTCCAATGAGGGGAAGGCTCCACCAGCAGCGAGGCAACTTTAGGATTAGCACCGAGCTAACCCCCTACCAAATCTCTCTCTACACTCTGTTGTAACCCCTCAATTTTGGGTGCTTTTGAGTATAAGGATCATCAACTATAGGACGTAGGGCATCAATTGGCCTGAACCAGGATAAACCGTTGCGTCCTCTCTGTGATTCTTATGTTCTTGAGTCCACCCGAGCCACCGGAGACCCGTACTCTGACACCAACTCAAACAACTATGCTTGCCACGGTTCTGACCCCACGACAGTGACAATCACCAAAATCACAGATGACCCTAGCTTAGGTGCCACTTTCCTTACACTCACCTCTAATGCAATCGACATAATTAGTCCATTAGTGACCTCCACATGTAGACTATTTCGCGCTGGTTGGTGCTCACTAATGATGTCGCTTCTTCTTCCAACTACTATGTCAACTATTGTCAACTTGCTCCCCAAATAAATGCCACCATTGGTTTCCACCTCAGAGCCTAAATCCAATCCCTCTATGACTCTGCTTTCCCAGCAACTATACATTGCTATATAAAGATATCCCACTACTACAAATCAATTTTTGAAGAGGGTGTTTGACTAACATAGGCGGCCTAAAAGTGAGGCAAACTCCAAAAATAGCCAGCGATTTTCGGAGGCGGACATCCCATTTTCAGAGACAACATTGCCTTTAAAAATGGGAACCATTTTCAAAGGCATGCCTCTTTAAGAGGCTCGTCTCACTATGCTTGAAGCCCTAGAGGCCCAACACCGAACTCTAATTTATAAGCACAATACTTAGGGCGTGCCCGACGGGCCCGCAACGCCACCAGCTTGCGTCATGTTTTGTCTGACGTGGAGGGGAGAGAGTCGCAAAAATGTAGTCGCTAGCGACTGTTTTGTCATTAATCTCGCACATCTCCCAAAAATGTCTGCAGTCTCTGCGTTCACTAGCCCACTCTCATTTGCTCTTGGTGCGTCGGGTCATTTTGCTTTTTTTATTGTCTTCCACGCCAGCTGATCCAGCAAAATCGCCGGAGCCATTGCAGATGCCCTTAGGGTTCCACTGTTGTCTCCCTCTCTCTCTCTTCTCTCACCTCCCTCTCTATCTTAGATTCAAACACTGAATTTCATGGCCTGCTGCTCCAAGCCATCGAGGGCACGCGTAGTGTCCTGGCCAAACCCACCCAGAGCGACTCTCTTCTCTCATTCTCATTGGGGAACCGAGCCAAGGGAGCGACACATGGTGGAAAAGCCTTAGCCTAGGGTGCGGCGGCAGTGTGGCGGCCAATTCGAGGCAAGGAGGTGAAGGGCCCAAGGGGCAGTGGCAGCCTGCCCGAGGTCATGAAGGGGTCGCGGTGGCCCATCCGGCGGTAAGAAAGGGATGGCACAAAGGGGCAACTACGGCTTGTCCAAGGGTGGGAGTGCGGCGGCAGCAGCTTCGCACTCTAAGACTATCTCCATCAACATCATAAAAAATACAAGACCTATTCCACGTTTGGATAGTGCTACAGGCAAAGGGCTCAATACCTATTTTTTATCTTCTCTAAAAATATGACTCAAAAGAGAACCCTTTCTACGAATGAGTCTCCAGAAGACAGGATACTCATGCTTGAGTTGTGCCTCAGCTGTAACAAAAATGGGTCTCGCATATACCCCTCCCCAAACCCTTGACGGAACGGGAACAGCGCTGCAAGTGGGCTCGAGAAGGCGGATCTTGTAGTGACAGGGTGGCTCCAGCAAGGGGAAGTGGTGTGCGTTGATCCGAGAGTGGCGTGCGGATGGCTAACGGGCTTGCAGTGGGCTTTGGCTAGCTGGCCTCTGTTCCGGCTTGTTGAGTAGCCTTTTTTTCTCGATTTCCAAAGGCGGATCTAAACCACACCTCTACTATTCTTTTTTTGAATTCTGGGACTTTCATTACTTGTTTGCTGAAGAATCAGCGATCACAATTACATTGACAGTTGAAGGGATAGAGCTGCTAACTATCTCTTCCCCTTCAAAACCAAGGTTTAAAATCTCCGGCTAAGCCTCTTAGCTGCTGACCTCCGTAACAGCTAAGAGAAGCTATAGCCGGAGATAGCTGCAGCTAAGACATTTAGCTGATTTTGCAAAAATCCAAAAAAAAATATAGAACTTTGGCATAACAATTATGAAGTGATCCATAACTAATTCTCTGAGACCTTCAAACATCAATTTCGGACAATCAGATATACCATCAAACATCACCATCAGTACCATCGGGGCATCAAACTTAACAAAATAGCAAATTCATGACCATCAGACATTCAGACATCAGTAAAACTAAGCATACATTAAACAAGAACACATCTTTAATGGACTGCAACTAGAACCGAGACACGGAATCGCTGGCGGAGGGGGCACACTGGTTGCACACACCTTGAACACGGTCTCCATGGAGTTGATGATGCCAAAGAGCCAGTCCTCGGCGGCCTCCTTGCTCCCGCTGTCAGCGGCCACCGCGGGCTCCACTAAGACGATGGCGTCGGCGATGGTGTAGATGAACACCTCGACGCGGCCGCGCAGGTCACCGGCATCGGCGGGAGCAAAGGCCGGGCGAAGCGATGAGGGCAGGCGCCACCGCTTTCATGCCTCCGGGGACCGGGTGCAGCCGCCGCCGCCAGCCCGCCATCTGCCCATCTCGCAGCAGAGAAGAGGTGATTCTGAGCGTTGAAGAGTGCGCTGCCATTTTGGGCCTTTGTGGGCTTCCGTTTCATGGGCTGCGACCTTTTTCTAGGTCAGTCAAGCATTTAGCTGAAGCTAAATAGGCCACTAATTAGCGGCTATCTCCGGTTATCTCCGGCTATTAGCGGCAGCGATCGTTTAGCGCTAAAAGTTGCTTCTCCTAGCTGTACTCTTCCCCAGTAGCTATCTCCGGCTATAGCGGCAGCTATAGCCGGAGATTTAAAACCTTATTCAAAACACGCATACCCCAGATCCGCCAACGCATGTGCGGCAGCATTACAAACACGACTTTTATAAGAACATTCAAAATGAACAAAATTTGATCAAGTTAACGACCTCAATTCCTCAACCAATCCTCCTTCTTGCCGATCACTTGGTACCGATGAGGCTAATTCCTGCTGAATAATCAGGGCGTCTGTCTCCAGGATCAATTTGCCAATGCCGTGGTTGATAGCAGCTTGCACCCATGCAGGCAAGCGATCAATTCAGCATGAAGAGCACTGACTAAATGGTTAACTCGGCCCCTCCCTGTTAACAAGACCTCACCTTCCCAGTCTCTAATGATGAAACCCCAGCTTCCGGACTGATCCGCACTCCTGAACGAACCATCACAATTCAGTTTCAGGTAGTCGACTGGAGGTCTAGACCAGGCAACAACATTCGGCTCCTTTCTCCTCCTTTCCTGAGAATGCGTTCTAATCACTTCATCAGCATAAATCCGAATGCTCCTCACCAAGGACTCTGCACTTCTTCTGCGCCCTTCCTCTCGGATGCAATTTGTCTCCGTCCAAATAGACCACAAGATAATCACCATTTGGATTTGGAATTCTTCTTTCTGTTGTAGCAGGAATGCCGTAGCCTCCTTTGACGAAGAGAAGGTTCCCATGGTAGCTCTCTGACTTTCCAAGAACATTTGCTGCCAAATCTGTCTAGCAAGTTTACATTTGAAGAAAAGGTGACCCCCGTCTTCTTCTTGTATTACGCACACCGGGCATACAGTATCAATCTTCATACCACGCCTTCGCCTTGCTAAGTTACGTCTCAGGGTATGACTATTGTGAGTAAAGCGCCACATGAAGTGTTTAATTTTATTCGGACAGTTTAGCTTCCACAGTTTCTCCCAATTAAGTAATCAGTCATTGCACTGCCACCCTGTCCATCATTCCGGCTGTCAGCCCAGATGATAGTACTGCTAACTTCCTTACACTAAACTGACCTCTCTTGTCAAAGTGCCAGATCAGTCGATTCTCATTTCCTTGGAGTATCGGTAGTGACAAAATAATATCCGAGTCCTCCTCCCAAAAAATATACTTGATCAGTTCCTCATCCCATGATCCAGTAATGGGATTTATCAGTTCGACAACGAACGTGAGAAGACATGCGCCCCTCGTCGTAATAGGACGTCTTGAAAAATCTCGTGGAAACCATGGATCTTCCCAGATTCTCAAGTTGCTGCCGTCCCCTATTCTCCAGAGCATACCTTGCTTCATCACCTCTAAGCCTCTCAGCACACTCCGCCAGGTATACGACATCCCGGCTTTTGGTTTTGCTTCTAACACTGAGGTGTTGGCGAAATATTTAGCTTTGAGTACTCGGGCGCACAGGGAGTTGGGGAATTGCCAAAGTCTCCAGCATTGTTTAGCAAGCATAGCCATATTGAAAGCATAAATGTCCCTGAAGCCTAGACCACCCTCTCTTTTTAGCCTCATCATCAATTCTTTGCTGAGCCAGTGGAGTGTTGCCCCTCCTGCTGGTTCCACCGGAATCTGCAGACCATAGCACTTATTTGGTCGCACAAGGATCTCGTCAGGTCAAAACACCCCATAATTAACAGAGACCCGGCAGCACAGGCGCTGCGCCTCTTAAAAATAAATACTAAACACCAGTCTTGAAAACCTTTTCGTTTTTGTGCAACTAGTAAACATTATCACATTATGATACAAATTTTATAAAGCAGACATACATCATACGTGCAATTTGACCAAACAGTTGGTTGAAACTTACGAAACTTTCGTATTGGCCCACGTGCAGCTGCAGTCATAGGCATGCAGCTAGGCACCCTGAAGGCCTGAACGAACAAAACAGTGCGAAACGACAACATCGTCGTTGTGGCTTCCCGTCTCGTGGTCGTGAATCTTCTTCTAGTTGCCTAGGCCAGTACTAAGCAGCCATGTTTCTCGCCATTGAAAGCTCCAACATTTTTGACTCGATTCACTTATACAGGACAAGTTTCACAGTAGTGTCCACACATTTTATGCGACCGTACATGATTCAGTGTCAAAATATATACGCTACTAGCTAGCTAGCTAGTACGTACAATCACCTCTAAACTAAACAAAAAACAACGTGCATGCAAATGCAATGGATACACTTTTTCTGCTGAATAAATCACGATATGCAGTACATTGTAGCACACGGCTGCACCCAACTAAAAGAAAGGACAACGATCACACTGTGGCCACTAATGCAACATCTATCCCCCACGTGCATATTCAAAACTCAAAATTAAACTACATATAGAAGTAGCACTACAAACAAGCTAGTCCATTTTTTCATGGCTAAATATATAATATAAGGTACTATATATAAAGCCAGCTTTCGGTGGATCTTTCAATAGAATAAAATGAAATAAAAATAAGGAGTTATTAGTGTGTCAGCCATGTGAGCATGTCTGTCTATACATGCCTGACCATGCAATGCAAGCCACCTAAGAGTAAGTACAATAGCAGGCTGTAAGTAGGCCGAATGCTGGCGTAGAGGAGAGAGAGAGGAGAAGCAGGTTGTAAGCTAACAGCCGGCTTAGACACAAGAATCAAGAAACTATGTGAGAGAAACAAGTGTGTCATGTATTAATGCTAAAGAGCTAACTACTGTATGGATGGTGAGAGGTAGGCTGTAAAGATCCTTGCAGCCAGCAGCCGGCTGTATTATTAGCCTTGCTTTAATCTAATAATAATAAGAGATATATAGTTCCAGGTTAAACTAATAATTAAACTAAGGCTTCAGTTAAAGTAGAACAATTAAGTACGCGATTTTTTTAATAATACAGGAAAAGAAAAATACAGAGACAAAGAGGCATGCAGCAGCAGGCTCGGCTAAGTTTCAGAAGATTCCTCGAGATAGTTTAACTAATTAATTTTTTTTTGCGAAAGTTTAACTAATTAATTAGAGACAAACTGCGACGCTTTGCTTAATGCCGGTAGCGTCGTCCTTAATCAGGTAATGAAAGTATGAAACCTTGGGCACCGTGCGCGGCCGCGGCCTGCCTGTCCCCCTACAAGCCCAGCGCGAATATTGGCGTGCTTGTTGCGGCAGCTGCAGGCAAGTCCCTCTCACTCCAGATTCTCCAGCTTCCTTGGGCTCTGATCACAACTCAAGCAAAATCTGAACTCTGAACCAAGACACGTTAGCTAGCTCCTGTATGTACAGCAAGTACTCCGTGATTAGTTTAGTTTAACCTGGTGAACTTGCTCTCTGGCATATATTGATATATATAGTGAATCTTCCAGATAGGTACTACAATGCAAGGGTTCATGACAAAGCCACAAAGGCATGCCGGCTCTGCGTGCTGCCTGCGTCCATCTGCAGACTCTACTGACTAGCATTTCTTCTAAATGACGTTCCACCGTTGACTGAAGATGTTGTCCTTACTCGATCTGATGAGCATATAGTATTTCTTATGAGTAGTACTATGTGTTACGAATTAGTTAATCTGGCTCATCAACCTGCAGTGTGTGGTCCCATGCCTGTCTTCACCTGCATGCTGGTCGTGTGTGTTTGCAAATTCCAAGCAATAAAGTGTAGTATTAGTATTATGTTGAAGCAGCACATAAAGAAAGTTACACTTACACTAGCGCCAAGTGTCGTGGCCGGGGGTAGTGCGACTCTCTTGTTCTTTTGTTGTTTATTTATTTATGCAAGCATAAAAGGGAAATTAGCATGTGTGTTCTAGCTAGTATCTACTGAAAGCAGGAGTGCTGCTAGTACTCAGATTAGAATTGGGGCTCTTTCGTTGAGCCACTGAACCACGGGCCCACCCGGCCATGTTCAACATAAACTGGATACAGAGACTAATTATTGAATCTCAACAATTGATACTAGTAGCTACTTACTCTACTTTGTGACCGATGGGCATCAACATATTCAGCATGTGCATGCATGCATGCAACAGTATGTACATGTCACTATATATGCATGATTTAAGTAACTACTGTGTGCTCATGAAGTCATGATCGATCATCACCTCCTGATCATCATGGTGATATCTGTTTGGCATCAGAATTTGTCTGCCACTGTGTTGTAGGAGCACTGATCAGTGGAAGAGAGCAGTAGTTCCTTCTTTGGAGATAGGCAACAAAGCATGCAAAGTAGGAGTATGGGATCAGGATGGTGATCTTCTGCGCTATATATAGTAATTAATTGCATATGGATAATAACCCATGATCTCTGCATGATTCGATCGGGAAGATAAAAGAAGAGCCCTAGCTAGCTTACTAGTAATTAATTACTATACTGCTAGCTACGCCCCGGCCTTGAGGCCGTGAAAGCCGCTAGCTCTGTACTTCCATTGCCACTACATCACTGCTTCTAGTCTTCTAGATAGATCACGCTTGCTAATCAGCCAGTACTACTAGACGGTAGGTAGCCAGCCACATGCCATGATCTCTCTCGCCGTTGCATTTTGACTCCGCCGAGCAGTAGTTTCTCCTTTGGAGACAGGCAACAGGCATGCAAAGTAGGAGTATGCACCGGACTCAGCTTGTTTTGCCGAGTGCCGGAGGCCACAGAACATTCGGCAAAGACTTTGCCGAGTGCCACCCTCGGCAGAGCCCACTCGGCCTAATTTTAGACGGCTAAGAGATCTTTGCCGATTATTTTTTGTCGGGCACTCGGCAAAGCGTTGATCCTCGGCAGAAAAAAGTGGTCTGGACGGTGAGAACATGGTGAAGGCGGGATTGCCGAGTGCCAGGATGACAAGCACTCGACAAAGGTTTTGTTTTTTAAAAAAAAATTCTTTGCCGTGTGCCACCCTGCAGACACTCGGCAAAGATGGGGGGCACTTTGCCGAGTGCATTTGCCATAGCACTCGGCAAAGCAGAGACACTCATTGGGTTCCTAGGCTTCCCAGAATCTGCTAATTTGCCAAGTGCTTTGGCCTTGGCACTCAGCAAAGGGTGCCTTTGCTGAGTGCAGCACACGACAAAGTGACCAAAAACAACTTTTTTATTTGTTTTTTGCATTCCAATTAGACAAACATTACATATATCACAATACACATCATATGCAGTTCATATAGATAGCAACAACCACAATAAGCATCATAGGCAGTTCACATATATCACAAGTCATAAATAAGCATCACAAACCACAAGTATATCACATCACAAGTGCATCACAACCACAAGTCCATCACAAGCATAAGTTTATCACAACCACAAACAATCACCAATTTAGCCACGGCGAGCTTCGCGGTGGGTCACGAGGTCCATCATTCGATGCCGCCGATTCATGTGTGAGACAAGATTACTTGGATAGCTAATCTAGGAATTACTTAGCAACCACAAGTGAACCACAAGTGCAAATCCAAGTATCTCCAAGTACCATTCACAATAAGCATCACAACCACAAGTATCATTCACCAAGCTGGCCACCTCGACTGATGTGGTGGGTCATGAGGCACATCATTCGAAACCGCCGATTGATTCTGCAAAAGGAGAAGAGATTGCTTGTGTGAGACAAGATTTAAGGTAGGAACATACAAACTAAAACATTCATACTCCACTAGCTCAGGTGAAAGGAACATGATGCTGACCTAAAAACATTGTTTTGGTGAAAAAACTTGGAAGTTAGGCCGCAATGCACAAGAGATATGGACTTAAGGTTTTTGTAATGTGTTCTAACTTGGCCTCAACACAAATGAGTTTTGCAACTTAGAGACAATCCTATCAACTTGCCTATAGCTAATCTAGGAAGGTTGAGGTAATACAAGCAAAGCACAGACGAAAAGCAATAAACATGGTAAGTAAAGAGCTCAAGGTAGAAAAGGCAAACTCACAGGAGTAGTTGCATGAGGAGGTGGAGGAGGGAATAGCTCAGGTGGCGGAGGTTGACCCATACTCTCACCAAGACTTTGCATCCACTGAAACATCTTCTCCATCCTCTGTCGTTCGGCCTCCATCATCTGCCGATTGGCCTCCATCCTCGCCTCCATCTCTTGTCGTAGCCTCCTCTCTTCTTCCCGCTGGGCCTACAATATTTCACCTCAATGTTACAATGCAAAGTAAAGGTATGTATAAATCAATGAACGACGAATAAAATAGAAATAACCTGGATTGCCTCCATCTGGTGTTGTGCAGTGTCCGGCCCTGGACGTATGGCCAGGCTTGAGCTCGTGCTCCTTACTCAAATCTAGGAGAGAGTGGGAGTAGTGGCCGTGTCGAGTGTGCTGTCGCCAGTCCAGTACTGCCCATGCTTCTTGTCTCCTCCCACCCTCATGACGACTTCTCCATCAAGGTTCTGGGTGCTCGGATCATACTCGGGCCCATAGAGCGCCTTTGCCATCGATGTGTACTCACTGAGGCGGCTGTGGACGGTCGCATTGCTGTATGCCGAGAGTGGGTCCTCCGGGTTGTAGTCGACGTCGGATGTCGCCTTGCCCTTGTGGGCCAAAGCCCATGCCTTGACTAGGAGCAAGGCTGGCCACCATGTGACGACGACTGCGAAAAGAACAACAAGATGATTAGAAATTATGCAGAATTAAGCGTTAGAATAAATAAATGAACACTCGTACGCATCTATTTGCGAATTCGTCGAGGCTAAGGTTGCCTTTGATGGTGTGGTGCACCTGGCATCATCAAACGCCGCTCTCGGCAAGCGTTGTGCATCTCCTTCCACTCGGCGGCGCACCACTTGTCCACCATCTATGCCCAGCACTAGAGATGCTGGACGCACCACCACGGAGGCACCTACACGTCATCAAGTATATGACATATAAGAACATCAAATTAAGCGTACTTTATCTCAGAAAAAATCAGTACTAATGTTCTATATTTACCTGTAGGTATTATTCCCCGGTCAGCCTCATGTTTCTTGCTTGAGTTTTGTTGATCTCAATCCAAGGTAGGTAGTGTTGTATCTTCAATCCAAGGTAGGCCAATTTTGCCAAGTGCATCCACAACAACACTCGGCAAAAATCTTTTAAAAAAATTCCTTTCCTCTCTTTCTTTTCATAACATGTTTCACTAATTTGTTCGAATGTACTTTGAGAATACCTTGTCAAATTCACTCAACAATGCATATTCGATGCTTCTACGAATATTGGACCATTATTTCATATGGTTATAGCTCAAATTCAATTTATCACAATTAAAATTCTATAATTGTGGTTAACAAATTAAAATTATCAAGCGGATCTAAAAAAAATTATCAAAATTTCACACGAAACAATCTCTGTTGTCTATTGCCTATACAAAAAGTTTTGAAGTGAAACCTCAAATCGATAGTCCATTTGACTCCAAATCTTACCGGATCCTTCTCAACTGTACGATTCTTCTTCGGAGATGCTCCGTTTTGTAAGCAACGTACGTGACAACTTGTGCGAAACCTTCTCAATTTTTACAACAACCTTCACGTATGATATCATGACATCTTGACAAATCTCATAATTTTTAGATTTCGTTTGCTTTTTATAGAATTTAAGACCAATTCGGCTACAAGTTCGTTGTCATGTTTTGTGAGCAAGATATTCAAAATTTGATGTAATTTCCCAGATTTTAACATTATTCGAATCTCAATAACATGAATATCATTTTTCCATTCATTTTTTTCCATTATTCGAATCGCCTGCGGTTCAAATTTGACTTATCCTCGAAAATTCAATTAAATGAAATAAATTAACTAAATATAGCAAACAGACCGAGAAATTTACCAAACTTTAACATGGAGTACCATGTACTGTATAAGGAGAGCACAAAAAATCTAGAGGGCAGAAGGGAAAAAAATTAATTTGCCGAGTGCAACAACAAAACACTCGGCAAAACGTACTTTGCCGAGTGTCAACAGCTGGCACTCGGCAAAGAGCCAATGGCCAGTAAGAAATCACGGCGAGCACTTGTTTGCTGAGTGTTTTGTCTCTAGCTTGCCGAGTGTCTTGTTCACAGCCCACAGCAAAGAATATATTTGCCGAGTGTATTAGTTTTGTCTCTAGCTTACTAGTAATTAATTACTATACTGCTAGCTATGCCCCGGCCTTGGCCCTTGAGGCCGTGAAAGCCGCTAGCTCTATACTTCCATTGCCACTGCATCACTGCTTCTAGTCTTCTGGTAGATAGATCACGCTTGCTAATCAGCCAGTACTACTAGACGGTAGGTAGGCAGCCACATGCCATGATCCCTCTCGCCGTTGCATTTTGACTCCGCCGATGCCTCCACGCAGTTTACGCGACGCCGTACGTCCTGGCCTTCAAAACAAAACACAAACCGTACTGGTCTCTCCCTCTCTACAAACACTTGCATTGCATTGGCTCATCTGAAAGCAAGCACAACTGCACAAGACGACCTCTCTACAAACACTAGCTTTTGTGTACAGTACTGCTCTAGCTAGCACACGCACACCACTGCACTGATGAATCCATCAGTAAAATAAACGAGGTCCCAGGATGCGGCCACTAACGCAACATCTAATCACACAGCCATATCCAAAAAAATTCAACGCTGCGTACTACTGCTACTGGTGCAAGGACAGATTATTATTAATTAGCCATTTAATTAGTCCATTTTATTTTAATTTCCGAGGTGTTAGTGCTAGTTCCATGCGTGCACGCAGAAACCCATATCAAAAGTTCACACTGCTGTTTGACAAGACACGTACTTGCAGTTTTTTTATTCTTTTGAACCATACGTACATACGTACTTGCACTATATATACTAGTAGTACTATAGTATATATTATTAAGAGTAGTAGTTTGTGTGTGTGTGTGAGCCATGTAGGCATGTCTGTACCTGATAGCCCTGCAAAGCCCCTCCTAAGTCCTAACACCCAATTAAACTAGGCAAAACAGAGGAGAACAAGCTACTTTTTTATTTTAAAAAAATAGAGAAAGAGTTTCAAGGACAAACTAGCAGAGCAGGCTCAGTATCATACTCCTACAACTACTTCAGAAGATTCCTCAAAGAGTAAATTGCACTGTGGGTACCTAAACTATTTGGTGCTTCACAGATGGGTACTCCAACTAAAAAACGTAACTTATGGGTACTGGAACTATACTTACGTAACTTCTGGGTACTTCAACTAAAAATGTACTAGGTATTGGAACTATACTTAGGTAACTTCTGGGTACTGGCGCTTGAGCAGCACCGCGCCCATATCGACGGCGGCGGCGCTCGCTCGCCGTGGGACAGGCGGAGTAGAGCTCCCGCTCGCACGCACCGTGTATGCCGCTGTAGGCGAGCTGCCGTGGGAAACCACGCCTTGCCTATGGCCGCGCAGCCCCCGCGCTAGGGCCCCACCGGTGGCTGCCCTCGCCGACATAGACTGCTACGCGCTCTGGGTGTAGAGTCCGGCGGCACTGACGGCCACGCTCGGCACCAACCACGATGTGAGGACTAGCGATGAAAACAGATGGAAACGAACGGAAAAACCTTATTTCTACTTTTGTTTCTATATTTTTCCATCTTTTTTCAACGCTAGTGAGGACCCGACAGCTCCCTCTCTCTGCTCAAGCGCCAGTACCTAGAAGTTATGTAAGTATAGTTCCAGTACCTAGATGTTACATTTTTAGTTGGAGTACCTAGAAGTTACGTAACTATAGTTCCAATACCTAGAAGTTACGTTTTTTAGTTGGAGTACCCATCTGTGAAACACCAAATAGTTTAGGTACCCACAGTGCAATTTACTCTTCCTCAAATATAAATTTCTTTTTTTGCGATTCCTCAAATATAAATTTCGATTGAGATGCATTGCTTAATGTAATGAACTAATGAAGTAATGATGTAGGGTTCTTAGGTGATGAGATGTAGACATGGCCTCTGCGCTGCGCTGGCTTGTCTGTTCTGTTCCCCAACAAGCTGGCGCCAATATTGCCGTGCCTGCCCTGCAGTCTGCAGAGAGCCCCTGACCGGCCGTGAGCTTCTGTCTCTCCAGATTCTCCAGGTTCCTTGGCTCTGATCTTCTTGAATCTTGATGCATGCAAGGTGACAAAGCAACCATTAGACCGTAGGCTATCTTTGCATGTGATGCGTTGATCTCTCTGCATGCAGATGCAGGTGCTGCTACGTATAAGTACAAAGATCGATCGCCTTATTATTAGGTTAAAGAAACGCTAGCAGGTTCTAGTGCTTCGGAGTGACGGCAAACAGTAATGTGGTGGTGATCTGAACATTTGTTTATCATTAGTAGTCGTCTATGTCAGGTAGCTGATCATGATGACTCACTTGGGAATGATAGTCGTTGCCTAATCTGAGTATTAATCTCTTGTCGTATCGAAGAAACAAATATATATACATACATACTGTATAGTATATAGTGGTCCATGTGTCTGGTCGTGTGTGCTAAGCAAATTCAGAAACAAGCAGATGTGTCATGCAGTAACCTATAATGTCAACTAATACAGTAGTACATATAGATGTTAAAACTAATGGGCCATCATGTCAGAAGATTCAATTCTTGTTTTCAAAACTTTGCTATCCTCTATCAGATTTTCTAAACTAAACTATGCTCTGCTTCTAAGCTAAACTAATACAATATCTATGTTCTGCTTCTAAACTAAGGGCGCTTCTAGCGCCCGAACGCCCGGATCCATGGGGCCGTCCGGACGCACCTTAGGACCCCTGTGCGCCTTCCGCACGGGAACGCCCTCCCCACGGGAAAAGAAGAAGAAACGAAAACACACCCGCTGCTGCCGCCCCCACGCACGCCCCGCTGAAAGTCCCTAGTTTGGTTTTGGCTAATTGATGAAACCTAGGACTAACCTTTGTATCTAAGTGGATGATTTAGATAAAAGGCAGTCATTGAATATGAGACATGACATTGACTCATATGACCAAAATAGTGAAGACCAAGATGAGGCTTGGCTCGATGGACCGGTTGTGAAGGTGAAGGGCTAGTCGAGGCTTCGAAGCGAAGGACCATGCGATGGTGAAGCTTGAGCAAGACTTGGCGCCGATGGACCGATGCAACGGTGAAGAGCAAGTGAAGTCAAGGTCGATGGGTCGAGACGGTCATGTGATGCTATGAAGTGGATCATATCATTTGGAGAAACAAAATGGGCTCAAGGCAAAGGTATAACCATAGGACCATTTTGTTTTACACTCAAGACACCATAGAGGGTGTGAGTGGTTTAGGATCGATAGCCGAACTATTAAGAGGGGAAGTCTTATCGGTTATTCGACGCACGGGTGCCACTAGGTGAATTCATGAAGTGCATTGCATGTAGAGCCTAGTGAGCTAACTGGAAAACCTTTGAAAATGATTGGGAAAAAGCTAACACACAAGCACATTGAGATGTACACTTGATGGTGTTGGTACATTTGCAAAGGTGGCGTTGGTTGCGCTGTGGTTTGCGGGTAGAGAGGGGTTTGGGTTCCTCTCTCCCTCCCGCCGAGCGTGCGAGCGCGGGATTCAGGCGATTTCAGGGAAATGAAATGCCTATTTTCCACTACGCCGGAAGTCGGAAAAGAAACGGAGGCGAACGGAGGTCACAGAGGTGACCGGACGCTGCACCGGACGCGGTCACGGTGTGACCGGACACGTCCGGTCAGTACAGCGGAGAAAACAGGCGCGTGGGCTAGGGTTTGCAACCGGCGCGTCCGGTCACTCGCGGGACCGACGCGTCCGGTCAGGCGCCCTGAGGAAACAGTAGTTCGATCGGACGCGGTGAGCGTCCGGTCACACATGATCGGATGCGTCCGGTCATCAAGGGAGCTTACTGGACTCCGACCGGACGCTGGCACTGTCGCGTCCGGTCGTTGCGAGGAGCGCGTCCGGTCATTGCTTCGCGGCTCGCGGTACTGTGTGACCGGCGCGTCCGGTCAGTTTGAGCTGGGCGTCCGGTCGTCGTGTTTGACCGTTGGCGCGCAGTGACCGTTGGAGGATCTAACGGTCGGGTTTGAAATCGGTGGACACGTGGACGTCGCAGGGCGACCGGACGCGGTGAAGCGCGTCCGGTCAGTTTCGACCGGCGCGTCCGGTCGTCCCGAAAAAACGGTCAGTTGAGTGGCAACGGCTCTATTTGGATGGGATGCTTATAAATACTTGTTGGCCGGCCCTTGGGGAGGTCGCTTGGCATTTCTAACACTCTTGTGCATCCTTTGAGCTAGAGCTACTCTTCCCACTCATCTCTCTTGCTTGATTGCAAATCAAAAGTGAGATTGAGTGATCCCAAAGTGCATTGCATAGCTTGAGGGCATCTAGTGGCACTTGTGGGTGGTTTAGCCGGTGGATTTCTTGTTACTCTTGGAGAGTACCGCTCCTAGCCGGCTTGGAGATTGTTGGAGGCGTTGGCAAGAGAAGGTGATTGTTCTTGGCCACCTCCGGTTGATTGTGAGAGGTTCTTGTGCTTTCCTCGGCGGGACGCCAAAAGCAACTCTAGTGGAATGCGCGTGTCATTGAGTTACCTCACTTGAGAGTGGTGCCTTGCGGGGCGTGCCTTGAGGGGCAAGTGACTTGAGGGTCACACCGGGAAACCATCTAAGTGTTGGTCGACACAACCGGTGACGTAGCTTTTCGGTGCACAAGTGAACACCGGGTGAACAAAAATATTGTGTCTCTTGTCTCCCGGTGATTTGTTTTCATATTGTATTGTTGTCAATATTGATTGATTATATATCTTCTTGGTGATTGGCAACATCTTCACTCCACCGTCGGTATAAGAATCACAATCCTCTCTCTTGCATTTACATTCACTAGATTATCTTGTGTAGCTCTAGTAGTAGCTTTGCTAGTAGTGTTGTTAGCTTGTTCTCTAGTGTAACTTTAGTGACATAGCTCTTGTGTGAACTAGAGATCTTAATCTACTAGACTTGTGGATAGGAGGCTTGCATCACAACCTTTGGCTAAGCAAAACTCGCTTTACGCCGTTTGTTATTCTAACAAGTTTGCTTAGTGGTTTTTATAGAATTTTTTATAGGCTATTCACCCCCCCTCTAGCCATCTAGGACCTTACACCCGCGCAGAGAGAGAGGAAGTAGATCGGAACATCTCCGCACCCCACGCGCACGGAGGAAAGTAGGGTCGAACCCCGCCCCGCTCGCAACGCGCACGGGATCCGCCAGCCCCCCGACCTCTCACGCGCCCCCCAGCACCTCTGCCTGCCGCCAGCTCGCCCCCCAAAGCCCACCCCCAGCTCGCCACCCCCCTCCCTTGCCGCTGCAACAGTAGCAGAAAGAAACTGAAACAACAAAAGCAACACTACTACAACATCAACTGACCTATTGCAACATCGACTGAAATATATTACTTGTTGCAACAAAGAAAATTACTTGTCGCAACATCAAATCAAAGCAACTGCAACAAACAAAACAAAGCTACTGCAAACATCCGAAAAAATACTAATGCATACTTGTTGCAACAAAGAAATTTACTTGTTGCAACATCAAATCAAAGCAACTGCAACAATCAAAACAAAGCTACTGCAACATCCTGAAAAAAATGGTAAATGCAAACTTGTTACAACAGCAACCCAAAAGCTACTACAACAACGGCAATACAAGAATGAAACATCAACAAAAAACTAATGAAACAAAAAGAAGAAAAACTTGTGCAACAGCAAAATGATACTACTGCAACAACATAAACAGGCCTGTTGCAACAAATCTCACCGGAAACCCTAAACATCGTTGTATCTCTCAGATCCAGAACCAGAGAAGGAGTAGGAGGAGGAGGAGGAGAGCTCGGATCCATAGGGAGGAGGAAGGAGGCGGAGGAGCAGGGCTCGGATCCAGATAAAAGACCCCACCTACCTCGTCGGGGAGTCGCGGTTGGGGGAGGAGGGATGCAGGGAGGCAGGAGATGGCACGGCTCGTCGGAAGCCGCCGCCGTCGCCCTCGACTCCGGTGCCATGGAGGTCGCGGGAAGGAGGGAGGGAGGGAGGAAGGGGGCGCCAACGGGACGGCGATGAGCTCAATCCGAGCGTGGCTCCCTCGGAGAGCAGCAGCGAAGGCAACGCTCGAGTAGGCAGCGAGCGGAGAGTGGGCGCGCGCGCGCGAGCAGCAGCAGGGCGGAGTGAGCGAGGAGGGCCGCAACACGCTCGAGGAAGAAGAGTGGGCGGCGGGGCGTATGGCCTCTGGCGAAAGGATAAGGACGGGCCGAGTCAAGTCGCTGCACCGCGGGCTCGGTCAAGTTTGAGCGTGTCGGGCGCGTCGAGTCCGTCCGATGCGTCCGGACGGCCTAGAGGTAGCTTTACCGCTAAACTAAACTAATACAGTATATACTCTTTGCGTCCAAAAATATAGCACATTTTTATTTGTTTTATTCTAAGTCAACCCACCTCATGTTTGACTAAAATTATAGAGGAAAATATTTACTTCTACCACATCAAAAAAGTTAGGTCAAAAAATACATTCCATAATGTTTTTTTCTTATTACATATGCTCTGCTAGTAAACTGGACCCTTGTACTGGTGTGTACCATTCTGCCTGAACTTGCTTTTGCGTCTTCTACCTACCAGAACTGGCTTCTTGTTCAACCACTGGGCCATGGGCCCAGCCAACATGCATTATTTAACTGTTTGTTCTGTTCATCATCACAAATAATTGAATCCCAATTATATTACCACTACTACCAGTTGATACACGATTGAACCCCAATTCTCGGATTCAGCAGCGCAATAATGCATGTTTCGCCACTGTGCTCATCAGTCCACCAACTTCCTATCATGTACTACCTGAATCGAGCTGTTGCTTTCCCGGCCGTATAAAAAATCTTTTGCTTTGCCGATTATAGTCCATCATGTTCCTTCTCGGATGCACCCAAATGGCCAAATATGCATGAAAGGTAGCGAGTGTGGAGATCGACATGGTGATCTGTGATATCATTGCAAAAGGATAACCGTACCAATGATCTCTCTCTCTGTTCGAGAAAAGGGAACCACACTACACTAGAGTGTGTTCATTGTAAAGAACTGGAGTGAAAGGAATGGAAAAAAAAAAGAAATGGTATTATTAACATGAGGAGCCGGTGATGAGTCGTCCTTGGCGCGACGTGGTGCGTGTATGCTTCTGCTTTTGGTTTCCGTTTAGGCAGACAGATTATCCTGTCAAATCTCCATTGAACGGCCAACTCAGATTAAAGTAAGTAATTAGCTAGTATCAAGTGCACGCGTGCAGGTAGCAGTCCTATCGGTTTGACAGTACTGCTTTTTCAAGCCATGCCTCATTTTTGTTGTTGTAGTTGATCAAGCAGCAAGCAATTTTGTCATCGTTTAACGATAGAAATTGTTTGAGGATAGAAAAAAAATATTATTTGTGAGTTGTCTTTTAAATTATACTAGTTGGTTGGGTAAGATTGTCTCATAAAATCATTTTAAAATTCAGACGTTTAAAAATATAGCAACTCCCTTTATATATTCGTGGTTGTTATTTGATATTTGTGTATTGCTGTCTTTTTTTTAGCTTATTGTCTTTAGAACAGGGGGCAAGAGTTTTGCCGATCAATATATTAGATGGAAAAAAAGGGGATTACAAAGAATACAAAGGGAGGGTCACCCTGGAAACATATGAACAACCGGCGTTGCTGCCATGCATTAATCCGTCGGTATGGACAATGGAGGAGCAGTGATACTACCTGTGGCTCCATCACTCAACTTCGGTCGAAAAATCATAAAAAGTCCACTTTGTACTGTGTTAAACTTTGGTTGGATGATATGATCGTACTTCCACCTGCATTTTCGAGAAAGTTATTTTTCTGTTTGTAAGTTTAATGAAGTTTAGTTAACTTTGCATGCCACTTGGCCCCCGCGCGCGCTGGTCGATGCGTGCGTCATGCGTGCATGCCGGTGCCGTCAGGCGGCAACGTCGTCGCTGGCCGGCCGGCCGCCGCAGGCAGCGCACGGAGACACCGCCGACGCCGCGCACATGCATGCATGCCGAGACCGCGCGTCGCTCGCGGCGCCGGCGTGCGTCGTCAACGACAGCCGTGCCAACAACAGCCGTGGACGACGGCCTGAGGGGGCGCACGTACTGGCTGCAACGAGGAGCCCCATGCATGTCTCACCGGACACGCGAACGCGACCGTCGCTGCTGGCCTGCTGCTGCCCCTTCGCAGGGTTTAGTGATCACGTGAGAGACAGCGCTGAGCCGCTGACGATGAAATCGGGTTAGATTAATGCTCGTGTGTGGGAGCTGTTTTCTTGTTCCTCCGATCCGATCCATCCCTGTCAGGCCTTTATTTTCGTTCCATCCCTAAATTTATCGCCTCCGTATAGATCGAGATGAAACGAACGAGGCTTCATGAAATCATTTTAAAATTCAGACGTATGAAAATATAGCAACTCCCTTTATACTCTCGTGGTTTAGGCCTGCTAATGGGTTGGGTTCAAATGGCTGCACTTTGGATGGGTGGGAATGGGTTGATTTATTTAGCGGGTTAGGTCGGGTTGGGTTTAATAGAAAACTGGGTTGGATGGGTTAGGATTGGGTTCTTTATTGTGGCTTGTGGGTGTGAATGGGTTAAGCCCATGGGTTGATGTTGAATTTTTAATATATCATAGTATACATATATATATTGATTTGTAATTTCTTTAGCTTTTGATGTGGGGCCCACGTGCATATTTTGCTATGCTAATTGGCACAGATTAGCCTCATGACATTTTGAATCCAATTTAATTTATTTTGGTCAATTTTGACAAAATTTTATAATGTGAACATGAGCTTTTATTTTTAGGGTCCGGCTTTGATGTGGGGCCCGTATATTCATTTGGTAGTGCCAATTGGCATGAAATAGCTGCTTGTTACATTAAATCATCTGCAACAAATTTTAGTCAATTTCGACAAAATTTTAAAATGTGAACACGAGCTTTTATTTTTAAGGTCCAGCTTCGATGTGGGGCCCACATATCGCCGGCGCGGCCGCACCGGTCCGGGGACGCGGCGTGGGCGGTGATCCGCGCGGCGTCGACGTCGGCCGTGGCGCCGCTGGGGCCCCGGGACTTAGGCTGTTGTGCCGCATCGGCGGCGGCGACATCGGCACCGTGTACCTGTGCCGTCTCCGGGACGCAGAGGCGAAGGCGGAGGTGGAGGCTGGGCGGCCCAGCGGCGGCTACCTGTACATGATGAAGGTGGTGGACCAGCGCGTGGTGGCGAAGAAGAAGAAGCTGGAGCCTGTTGAAAAGTAATGGGAAGATATTTTTGAGAGATGGGGCCTGTTGAACCCCTACCTGCAGGCTCGAAAACCGACGTCCGGACGAACGGACATCCACTACCGAGCATTACCGTATAAATTAGAGTTGTCAAGGTGTGACTTATTGCCAACTCCTCAGATCTGTTGCATATCGATAGAACGCCCGATTTTCTCATGCGTGGCCGGTGGTGCACATGACGCTGAGCTACTCACACACAACTTTTTTTTTGCTTCCCTTAGAACTTATCCGTACAGAGAAGAAGCAGAGACCTGTAGGCTGTAGCTCTCTGTGGTGCCCATCTAATAAAACCACTACAAACTTCAACGGATTGTAGCTTAGCCATAACAATAATGTCATTTACGCACATGGCCAAGCCAATTAACAATAATGCCATTTACGCACATGGCCAAGCCAATTTGCGGGGGGGGGGGGGGGGGGGGGGGGGGGGTTGGGGCTGGACTTTTGTGGCTATATACACCAGAAGAACGCCCCACGTGTTCCCGAGGAAATCGCTGGTGAAATTATACTACTTATATTTACTAATATAGATAAGTACATATCAGAATATATGTTAGTAGGTGATTTTTGGTATTCTGATGTGTATTGCTAAATATATGTTAGTAAATAATGTGGTTTGATAATGTTAATATCTTGAATGAAGACATAATGGCATGTGTTAGTGGATGATGATGTGGACACTTTGCATAGTGAGATAGTTGCATGTGCTAGTGGGATGTTCTAGTGGATACTGATATAGACACTTTGCATAGCAATATAAATTGCTAATGGGGTATATCTTGAATGAAGACATAATGGCATATGTTAGTTGGATGTGTCAGTGGATGCTGATGTGGACATTTTATATGGCGAAATAGTTGCATCTGCTAATGGGATGTTTTAGTGGATGCTGATGTGGACATTTTGCATAACAAGATAAATTGCCAGTGGGGTTTGAAAATATAAGAAAATATAAGATATATAGATATGAATATGAATATAAATATAGATATAGATATAGATATAGATACTATGGATTGCTTTAATGAACTATATGGGTCATATGGCATGTAAATGTGTTAGTGTCAATGTTTTTTTTGTTAATTCTAAAGGCCATTGATTTTGTTACGTGCAGGAAACAATAGATATAGAAAAATGATATTTTTCACAGGGAATTTGTTCCCTTGAAACTCTGGATCGTGAGCATGAAAGGAACTTCACAGATTAGATGGTTTACATAAGCCACGTATGTAGGCTAAAGTTCTTTACTCCCAAGATTTATAGGGAAAGAAACAATCCTTAGGAATTTACATTTTTTTCATATATTGACCACATTTGCCATGTCAAATGTGAATCGGTCAAAATTGTTTCGTTACGTCAATTAAAAACTACTCCCTCTATTCTAAATTAAATCTCCTAACATTCTTGGAGAGTCAAAGCATTTCAAGTTTGACCAAAATTTTAGTCAGAAGTATTTATGACATCAAATAGGTGTACTATAAAAATATAATTAATGAAGAATGTAATGCTATTTATTTGGTATTATAAATGTTATTATTTTGTTATGTAAATTTGGTCAAACTTGAAATATTTTGACTCTTCAATAAATTTAGAATAACTTATAATTTGAGACGAAGAGAGTAGCTGGGCAAGGTGCAGCCGGTTTTTTTTAATGGAAATACATTCCATTACTCAGATGCTGCACTATCAGCAGCCACAATCATCTGAATACAATCTGCAAGAGGATCCACTACTGGAGTACTGGTTTTGATGGTTCGACGACCTAGAAAACTCGGAGTCGGAGAGGTAAAAAACGACTTTCCGTCCCAAAACGTTGTCAGGGGCCCAATCAAAAGTAAGCCTGCGGTAACGGGCCTGTGGACGCCGGTGAAGTATTTCTTGGGCCGTTGGGGCTTGGGCGAGCTCTTTCGCACAAACAAATACTACAGATTTCCTCAAAAAACAAAAATAAAAATAAACAAATACTGCAGATTAATAGCAGCAGTACATAACTACATAAGCAGCAGTGAAATTTTATAAAGCAGGCATACATCATACGTCCAATTTGACCAAACAATTGGTTGAAACTTAGGAAACTTAGCGAGGTTCGTTCGGTCGAATTGGCCCACACGTGAAGCCGCAGTCATAGACATGCATGCAGATGCAGATGCAGCTGGGCACCCTGAAACCGTGAAACGAACAAAAAAAGGTGCGAAACGACAATAGTCGCAAAAAAAGAAGAAGAAGAAGAAGACAACGATTGTCGTTGTGGCTTCCCGTCTCGTGAATCTTCTTCTATTGGCCACTACTAAGCAGCCATGCTTCACAGTAGTAATTTTTGACTCAAACTACTATATACTAGTAAGAAGACAACGATTGAAAGCTCAACTCAAACATTTTTGACTCGATTCACTTATACAGGACAAGTTTCACAGTAGTGTCCACGCATTTTACGCGGCCGTACATCCTTCCGTGTCAAAATATACACGCTACTAGCTAGCTAGTACGTACAATCACCTCTAAACTAAACAAAAACAACAACAACATGCATGCAATGTATACGCTTTTTCTGCTGAATAAATCGCGATATGCACTACATTGTAGCACACGGCTGCACCCAACTAAAATAAAGGACAATGATCACAATATGCCCACTAATGCAACATCCCCCACATGCATCGCCCAGTATATATTCAAAACTCAAAATTAAACTACATATATAAGTAGTACTACAAACTAGCTAGTCCATTTTTTTCGTGGATAAATATATAATAATTAAGGTATTATATATAAAGCCAGCTTTTGTTGGATCTTTCAATAGAATGGAATAAAATAAAATAAAATAAAATAAAATAAAATAAAATAAAATAAAATAAAATAAAATAAGGAGTAGTGTAAAATAAAATAAAATAAAATAAAATAAAATAAGGAGTAGTGTGTCAGCCATGTGAGCATGTCTGTACATACGTGACCATGCAATGCAAGCCGCCTATAATATAATAATAAGATACATATATATAGTTCCAGGTTAAATTAATTAAACTAAATGCTTCACCAGTTAAAGTAGAGCAAGAAATAGTACGGAGTACGTGATTTATTATAAATAATAAAGAAAAAGAAAAAATACAGCGACAAAGAGGCATGCAGCAGCAGGGTCGGCTAAGTTTCAGAAGATTCCTCGAGAGAGTTTAATTAATTAATTAGAGACAAACTGCGACGCTTTGCTTAATGCAGGTAGCGTCGTCCTTATAATATGAATGAAAGTATGAAACCGGGCACCGTGCGGGGCCTACTGTCCCCCTACAAGCCCAGCGCGAATATCGGCGTGCTTGTTGCGGCAGCTGCCCTGCAGCCTGCAGGCAAGTCAGATTCTCCAGCTTCCTTGGGCTCTGGTCACAACTCACACAAGGCCTTGTTCAGTTCCCCAATTCTCTCCCCAAATTCCACTATGCAAAAAGAAGATTCCCCGTCACATCAAAATGTCGGCAAATGCATGGAATACTAAATGTTGATGAAATCAAAAACTAATTGCACAGTTTTGTTGTACTTTGCGAGACGAACATTTTAAGCCTAGTTAGTCAAAATTTGGATAATTTTTACCAAATACAAACGAAATGCTACAGGAATTCTGATACAGTGTTTTTCTCCCCAATTCATCAATCTAAACAAGGCCCAAGCAAAAATCTGAACTCTGAACCAAGGCCTTGTTTAGATGCCGGCGGATTCGGCACTTTGCACAGTGCCGCGTCAAATCAGCGCATTGTAGCATTTTGTTTGTATTTGGTAAAAATTGTCCAAATATTGATTAATTAGGCTTAAAATATTCGTCTCGCAAAGTACAACAAAACTGTGTAATTAGTTTTTTATTTCATCTACATTTAGTACTCCATATATATGCTGACATTTTGATGTGATGGGGAATCTTTTTTTTGCATAGTGGAATTTGGAGTGATTTTGGGTATCTAAACAAGGGCCAAGGCACGTTAGCTGCTAGCTCCTGTGCTGTGTACAACAAGTACTCCGTGATTAGTTTAGTTTAAACTGCTTGTGAACTTGCTCTCTGAAAATATAGTGAATCTTCCACGTAGGAGTACGTACTCCCGCCGTCCCTAAATATTTGTCGCTTTCGCTTCCCGAGAAACGACTTTAACAAAATATATATTAAAAAATATTAATATTTATAGTATATAATTGGTATCATTGGATAAATATTTGAATCTAGTTTTTTGATAAATTTATTTGATGATAAAAATGTTGCACGCATTTTCTATAAATTAAGTCAAACTTGTGACACGAAAATCGAAAACGATGTTTAAATAGGGACAGAGGGAGTACTATACAATGCAAGGGTTCATCACAAAGGCATGCAGGCTCTGCATGCTGCATGCTGCATGCGTCCATCTGCAGACTGCACTACTGCAGGTATGTGAGCATTTCTTCTAAACTTTCCACCGATGACTAAAGATGTCCTTACTCGATATGGTGAGCATATATATATATATATTTCTTCTAAGCAGTACTATGTGTTACGAATTTAGTTAATCATACTATGTGTTACGAATTTAGTTAATCTGGCTGACTGGCTCAACAACCTGCAGCGTGGTCCCATGCATGTCTTTTCCAGTTTGCCTGCTGGTCATGTGTGTTAGCAAATTCCAAGCAATGAAGTGTATATTATTATTATTATTATTATTATTATTATTATTATTATTATTATTATTATTATTATTATTATTATTATTATTATTATTATTATTATTATGTTGAAGCAACAGATAAAGAAACTTACACTAGCGCCAAGTGTCGTGGTCGATGTGGGGGAATTAAAGAATATTGTCACACGTAAGTACATATGGGAATCTGACTCTCTTGTTCTCCTTTTGTTGTTTATTTATGCAAGCATAAAAGAGAAATTAGCATATGTGTGTGCTAGTACATACAAACACCCTCGAATTTGTTCTGCCTTCGCCACTGACTATATACTATGCATGATTTAAGTTACTACTGCGCTCAACTGCTCATGAAGTCATGATTATCACCTCCTGATGATCATGGTGATCTGTTTGGCATCTTAATTTGTCTGCCACTGTGTTGTAGGAGCACTCATCAGTGGAAGAGAGCAGTAGTTTCTTCTTTGGAGACGACACAGGCAACAAGCCTGCAAAGTAGGAGTATCATTTTGGGATCAGGATGCTGATCTTCTGCGCTATATATAATTAATCATAATTGCATATGGATAATAACCCATGATCTCTGCATGATTCGGAAGAAAAGAAGAGCCCTAGCTAGCTTACTAATTACTATACTGCTAGCTATTATGCCCTTGATGTGGCCTTGAAAGCCGCCAGCTATATACTTACATTGCCACTGCTTCTAGTCTTCTAGATAGATCACGCTTGCTAATCAGCCAGTACTACTAGTAGAAGGTAGGTAGGTAGCCACATGCCATGATCTCTCTCGCCGTTGCAACTCCGCCGATGGCTTCACAGTAGCCTCCACGCAGTTTACGCGACGCCGTACGTCCGTGCCTTCAAAACAAAACACACAAACCGTACGACTGGTCTCCCTCTCTACAAAGACTTGCATTGCATTGGCTCATCTGAAAGCAAACACGAGAAGACGATTAGCAGCTAGCTAGCTTTGTGTACAGTACTGCTCTTGCTAGCACACGCACACCAACGCACTGAATAGTCCATCAGTATAATAACACGTTGTAAGCTGGCTAAATGCTGATGTGGAGGAGAGAGGGGAGGAGAGAGAGGAGAAGAGGGTTGTAAGCTTACAGCCGGTTTGAGCACAAGAACCAAGAAACTCTGTGAAAGAGACAGGTGGACCATGTATTAACAGTATAGAGCTAACTACTATATGGACGGACTAAAAGAAAGCTGCAAGAAACCTTATAGCCAGCAAGCCGACTGTATTATTAGCCTGGCTCGAAAGCGAGGTCCCAGAATGCGGCCACTAATGAAGCATCTAATCGCACAGCCATATCCAATAAATTCAACGCCGCGCACTACTGCTACTGGTGCAAGGACAGATTACTATTAATTAGGCATTTAATTAGTCCATTGTATTTAATTTCCGAGGTGTGTGTTAGTGCTAGTTCCATGCGTGCACGCAGAAACCCATATCAAAAGTTCACATTGCTGTTTGACAAAACACGTACGTACTTACTTGCAGTTTTTTCTTCTTCTTTTGAACCATACGTACGTACTTGCAGTATATATATACTACTAGTATATAGTAGTTTGTGTGTGTGAGCCATGTGGGCATGTCTGTACCTGATGGCCATGCAAAGCCCCTCCTTAGTCCAAACACCCAATTAAACTAGGCAAAGCAGAGGAGAACAAGCCACTTTTCTTCTTCTTATACTTAAAAATAGAGAGAGAAAGAGTTGCAAGGACAAACTAGCGAGCAGAGCAGGCTCAGTATCATACTCCTACTACTACTTCAGAAGATTCCTCAAATATAAATTTCGATTATATATTAGAACAAATTGAGATGCATTGCTTAATGTAATGAACTAATGAAGTAATGATGTAGGGTTCTTAGGGCAGCTCCAGTGTTTGGTTCGAACCAAACTGACAAAGCTCAGAGGAGGCAAAGTTCGGTTCGAGTGCTCCAGTGCTGTGGGTTCGAACGTTGCAGAAGAAAACAATAAAAAATGAAGAGCTGATGGACTAGGCATGATGCATGTGTGAGCAGCTGGCGTCCATGCTGGGCTCGGTTCTCTGAACGCAGCGGCAGAGTAGAATATTTTAATCGCCTCGGTTCACATTCTCGGCAAAGTTCGCTTTTGAGCTCTGACAGCCACGGTTCGACGCCTCCCGTGTATCGGTTCGCTTGCCACAGCCCTCAGTTGTCGGTTCGATTTTGCATGCACACCGGAGGTGCTCTTAGGCCATGTTTAGATGCCAAATTTGGCAGGCCAAATCTGCATAGTAAATGTCCCGTCACACTGTAGCAATTTTATTTTTATTTGTTAATAATTGTCCAAACATTGATTAATTAGGCTTAAAATATTCGTCTCGCAAAATAGAACAAAACTGTGTAATTAGTTTTTGATTTTATCTACATTTAATACTCCATATATGTGCCGACATTTTTATGTGACGGAGAATCTTTTTTTTGCATAGTAAAATTTGGGAGTGAATTTGGGTATCTAAACAAGGGCTTAGGTGATGAGAAGTAGACATGGCCTCTGCACCGCGCTGGCTTGTCTGTTCTGTTCCCCAACAAGCCGGCGCCAATATTGCCGTGCCTGCCCTGCAGTCTGCAGAGAGCCCCTGACCGGCCGTGAGCTTCTCTGTCTCTCCAGATTCTCCAGGTTCCTTGGCTCTGATCTTCTTGAATCTTGATGCATGCAAGGTGAGGCTATCCGCGCTTAGACTATCCGCAGTGGGTACTATAAAACGATACTCTAAAGCTTTAGAGTATGAATATAGAGTAAAAACTGCTGCACTGGGTACTCTAAAACGATACTTTATTCTTTCTCTCACTTTATATTTAGAGTAGTACAGTGCTTACTCTATACTCTATAGTGACGGGTCCCACTAGCTAAACAAAGGGAAAAAATGTTATAACTCACAAACCAAAAATCCAAATTAAATTTCGATTGCACCATTAAATTCGTCTCAATAAATCCTTCAAAACTAGATCACACATGGATATATTTAGATAAAGTGACAAGTGGGTCCCACAGTGGATAGAGTGGATAGATGATGATATAGAGGATGGATGGGTGCGGGAGAATTAAGTATAGAGGAGAGAATCTTGCTGACTATGACGTATAGATGATGAATATAGAGGTCCAGGATGAATATAGAGGTCCATGAGTGCGGCTAGTCTTATGGACCTCTATATTCATCCTCTATACGTCCTAGTCAGCAAGATTCTCTCCTCTATACTTAATTCTCCCGCACTCATCCATCCTCTATATCATCCTCTATCCACTCTATCCACTGTGGGACCCACTTATCACTTTATCTAAATATATCCATGTGTGATCTAGTTATAAAGGATTTATTGAGACGAATTTAATGGTGCAATCGAAATTTAATTTGGATTTTTGATTTGTGAGTTATAGCATTTTTTCCTTTGTTTAGCTAGTGGGGCCCGCCACTGCCCACTATAGAGTCAGCACTGTACCACTCTAAATATAGAGTGAGAGAAATGATAGAGTATCATTTTAGAGTACCAAGTGCAGCAGTTTACTCTATATTCATACTCTAAAGCTGTAGAGTATCCTTTAGAGTACCCACTGTGGGTAGACTGACAAAGCAAGCATTAGACCGTAGGCTATCTTTGCATGTGACGCGTTGATCTCTCTGCATGGAGGTGCTGCTACGTATACGTACAAAGATCGATCGCCCCTTAGGTTAAAGAAACACTAGAGGTTCTAGTGCTTCGGACTGACGGCAAACAGTCATGTGGTGTCGATCTGATGAACATTTGTTTATCATTAGTAGTCGTCTATGTCAGCTAAGCTGGGGTGACTCACTTGGGGATGATAGTCGTTGCTTGATCTGAGTATTAATCTCTTGTCGTATCGAAGAAACAAATATATATACATACATACTGTATAGCGTGTAGTGGTCCATGTGTCTGGTCGTGTGCTAAGCAAATTCAGAAACAAGCTGCCGTGTCATGCAGTAAGCTATAATGTCAACTAATACACTAGTATAGATGCTAAAACTAATGGGCCATCATGTCAGAAGATTCAGTTGTTGTTTTCAAAACTTTGCTAGCTTCGATCGTTTTTTCTTATTATGTATGTACGCTCTGCTTCTGAACTTAACTAACAATATACTCTTTGCGTCCAAAAATATAGCGCATTTTTATTTGTTTTATTCTAAGTCAACCCACCTCATGTCTGACTAAAATTATAGAGGAAAATATTTACTTCAACCACATAAAAAAAGTTAGGTCAAAAAATACATTCCATAATATCTTTTTCTTATTACATATGCTCTGCTAGTAAACTGGACCCTTGCATTGGTGTGTACCATTCTGCCTGAACTTGCTTTTGCGTCTTCTACCTACTAGAACTGGCTTCTTGTTCAGCCACTGGGCCATGGGCCCAGCCAACATGCGTTATTTAACCGTTTGTTTTGTTGATCATCACAAAAAATTGAATCCCAATTATGTTACCACTATTAGCAGTTGATACACGATTGAACCCCAATTCTCGGATTCAGCAGCGCAATAATGCATGATTCGCCACTGCACTAGTATACTTCTACTCTTAGCCTGTGCTCATCAGTCCATCAACTTCCTATCATGTACTACCTGAATCGAGCTGTTGCTTTCCCGGACGTATAAAAAATCTTTTCCTTTGCCGATTATAGTCCATCATGTTCCTTCTCGGATGCACCCAAATGGCTAAATATGCATGAAAGGTAGCGCGAGTGGAAGATCGACATGGTGATCTGTGACATCATTGCAAAGGGATAACCATACCAATGATCTCTCTCTGTTCGAGAAAAGGGAACCACACCACACTAGAGTGTGTTCATTGTAAAGAACTGGAGTGAAAGGAATGGAAAAAAAAGAAATGGCATTATTAACATGAGGAGCCGGTGATGAGTCCTTAATTACTTGGCGCGACGTGCGTGGTGCGTGTACTTGCTCCTGCTTTTGGTTTCCGTTTAGGCAGACAGATGATCCTGTCAAGTCTCCATTGAACGGCTAACTCAGATTAAAGTAAGTAATTAGTATCAAGTGCACGCAGGTTGCTAGCTGTCCTATCGGTTTCACATAGTACTGTACTGCTTTTGCCTATATTTCAGGTGCCTCTTTTTTTGTTACTGTTCAAACAATAAGTAAATTTGTCATTGTTTGAATATATAGAAAAAATTATGAATTATCTGTTGTGAGTTGCCTTTTTAATTATATACTAGTTGCCTTTTTAATTATATACCAATTGGTTGTATAAGTTTATCTCATAAAACCATCTTAAAATTCAGAAATCTAAAATATAGCAACTAGTAACTCCCATTATATTTTTCGTGGTTTGTCATTTGATATTTGTGTGTTGCTGCCACTAATTCGTCAGTTTGGACAGCGGAGGAGCAGTTGTACGTACGTACTAGCTGTAGCTCCGTCACTCAACTTCGGTGAAAAAAATCATAAAAAGTCGAGTTTTTCTGTTAAACTGATACGATACAATACCTTCCACCATCATTTGCCATGTTCACTGAGGTGAAAAGTCATGGTTGAAAACATTGTTTACTGATTCATTATAAGAGAAAAACATTGTTTATTAGTTGAAAAACTAGAGTTTATAAGACAAGCAAACACGGTCTTTGTTTGGCTGAAAAGTCATGACTGAAAGTACTGTTCACTGATTTATTATGAGAAGAAAACATCATTCGTCAGCTGAAAAACTACGGTTTATAAGAGAAGCAAAACACTGCCTTTGTTTGCACCACCGTACCCATTTGGCGCGCAAGCGTGCTGGTCGATGGGTGCATCATGCGTGCATGCCCGTGGCGGCAGGCGGCCGCAGGCAGCGCGCGGAGACACCGCCGACGCCGCGCACATGCATGCCGAGACCGCGCGTCGCTCGCGGCGCCGGCGTGGGTCTCGTCAACGACAGCCGTGCCAACAACAGCCGTGGACGACGGCCGACACGCTGGCCTGAGGGGGCGTACTGGCTGCAACGAGCCCCATGCATGTCTCACCGGACACGCGAACGCGACCGTCGCTGCTGGCCTGCTGCTGCGCCTTCGCAGGGTTTAGTCAGCACGTCGTGAGAGACAGCGCTGATCTGAGCCGCTGACGACGAAATCGGGTTAGATTAATGTAGGCCTTGTTTAGTTTCCCCAATTCTCCTCCAAATTTCACTATGCAAAAAGAAGATTCCCTGTCACATCAAAATGTCGGTAAATGCATGGAGTACTAAATGTTGATGAAATCAAAAACTAATTGCACAGTTTTGTTGTACTTTGCGAGACGAACATTTTAAGCCTAGTTAGTTAAAATTTGAATAATTTTTATCAAATACAAACGAAATGCTACAGGAATTCTGATACAGTGTTTTTCTTCCCTATTCGCCGAACTAAACGAGGCCGTAGGCCTAATGGGTTGGGTTCAAATGGGTTTAATGGGTTGGGTTTTCAAATGCGTGCACTTTGGATGGGTAGGAATGGGTTGATTTATTTAGCGGGTTAGGTTTAATAGAAAACTGGGTTGGATGGGTC
This sequence comes from Saccharum hybrid cultivar R570, assembly GCA_038087645.1. Lineage (NCBI taxonomy): Eukaryota > Viridiplantae > Streptophyta > Magnoliopsida > Poales > Poaceae > Saccharum > Saccharum hybrid cultivar. The sequence goes on along the minus strand of JAQSUU010000405.1, from coordinate 31,646,563 downwards.
GGGATTGGGTTCTTTTTTTTGTGGGTTTGAATGGGTTGAGCCCATGGGTTGATGTTGAATTTTTAATATATCATAGTATACATATACATTGATTTGTAATTTGTTTAGCTTTTGATGTGGGGCCCACATGCATATTTTGCTATGCTAATTGGCACGGATTAGCCTCATGACATTTTGAATCCAGTTTAATTTATTTTGGTCAATTTCGACGAAATTTTATAATGTGAACACGAGCTTTTATTTCTAGGGTCCGGCTTCGAGGTGGGGCCCACATATTCATCTGGCAATGCCAACTGGCATGAAATAGCTGCTTGTTACATTAAATCATCTGCAACAAATTTTGGTCAATTTCGACAAAATTTTATAATGTGAACGCGAGCTTTTATTTCTAGGGTCCGGCTTCGAGGTGGGGTCCACATATTCATCTGGCAATGCCAACTGGCATGAAATAGCTGCTTGTTACATTAAATCATCTGCAACAAATTTTAGTCAATTTCGACAAAATTTTATAATGTGAACGCGAGCTTTTATTTCTAGGGTCTGGCTTCGAGGTGGGGCCCACATATTGATCATCAGCAACAAATTCTAGTCAATTTCGACAAAATTTTATAATGTGAACGCGAGCTTTTATTTCTAGGGTCCGGCTTTGATGTGGGGCCCATATGTCTTATCCAAGCATATATATACATTTTTATGCAAACCCATAGATTTTTATAGCAAACCCGTGGGTTTAATTAGTTTATGGGTTGGAATGGGTTGGGTTGAAACTATAAAAATATGAGATGGGTTGGGTGGAGGAAGAGAGTTAATTTGTTATGGGATGGGTTGGATACGGGGTGGGTTTTCACCCATTAGCAGGGCTAGATTAATGCTAGTGTGGGAGCTATTTGTTTGTTCTCCGACACGGAAGGATCCCTGTCAGCCCATATTCGTTTCATCCCTAAATCGAGAGGATTAGAGGACCTCAGTGATCATACGTAGTAGAAGTGTATTATATTTTTGCTTCCTTACAATCACATAATAAAGTGTTTATATTTAGTATTTTTTAAGACATAGGAAGTGGGGTGCTCAGCTAGCATGATGATAGTAGAACTGTAAAAGATCCAAACAGACCCTAGTCACGCGGTCTATGCGACCTCTGATTTTTGCCAGTTGGCCACTGTGCTCCCGTTGACTCGCGAGACCTTTCGATCCGTACGTGCGTGGAGTAGGAGTACGTGTCTGCCTTCAGTTCAGCTCCGATCCGTCGGTTTGTACGTGCACCATATACTACACGTTGGACCGTTGGCAACATTGCACATGGTACGAGCAGGGCAGCGGACCACGTCTTTGTAACGTGCACGTACGTACGTGCGATGCCATCGCTGCTACGTACCAGTATGCTATGGTACTGTACACGTACTAGCAGTAACACACCGGCTGACCGGCCGGTCGCCGGACAAGAAGTGAAGACGACGATGCATGCCATGCCAGCGAGATGGCGCGCCGACCGGCATAGGCCAACGCATGACGACGACCGTGACAACAATATAATAGTACGCCTAAGGGTTCCTTCCATCAACTCATGTCAAACACTTGTTGGTTTTCCATGGTTTCCTCTTGCCGATGCCGGTGGTTAGGAGCTTCGGTCAAATACTCTCTCCCCACAGAGTTGTCCTAAGTCAATTGTTTTATTTGATCAATTTTATTAAAAAAAGTCAATATCTATGGCAACTTAATAAAATATATAATATGAAAAATATATTTCATGTTGTATCTAACTATAATGTTAGGTCATTAATATTAACCATTTTTATAAAATGAAGTTAAACTCAAAAGAAAAGTTTAGCTTAGAATAACTCTAAAATTTAATGTATTCATGGACCAAGAAGTTGGTGAAGCTGAGTTTGAAGAGCTCAGTCGTGAGCGTAGCAAACAGGACCTTTATATTACTTGATTGATTGGCAGAGCTTCAGCTCCCAGATATCAATGGTTTTTTCTTGGTGCTATAGCAATTCTAGTTTTAGAAATCAATGGAGCTAGAGCTACAATTTTGACCTTTAGCACAGCAAAAACAAACAAACAAACAAAAAGGGTTATTCTCCCTGACTTCAGAGTGGGCAGTAGTGTAATCAGGGCCATGTTTAGTTTGCAAAAAAATTTTGAAAAAGCACTGTAACACTTTTTGTTTGTATTTAACAAACTTTGTCTAATTATGGATTAACTAGGCTCAAAAGATTTGTCTCGATATTTACAGACAAACTGTACAATTAGTTATTTTTTACTTATATTTAATGCTTCATACATGTGTCGACATATGCGATGTGATGGGGAATTTTGAAAACTTTTGGTAGCTGGGCAGCACGCGCCCGCAAATTTGACGCCAGTGATCATGTCCCCGTACGAATAATCAAACGCTTCTCTTTTGACGCTCCTCCCGCTAGTAGTACTAGCTTAAAAATCTACGAGTACCCTGGAGAAGACAGGCACCAACCACATGCATCAATGCATGCATTTTTTTTTGTTTGTTTCTTTGACATTTTCCTGCACTATTGGTTCTCGTTTTTTTCAGCAGTACTGTACGTACTGGCCAGTAGGCAGTAGTTAAAAAAAAACACGACGCTTTTGATGGACCCCTACGCCACCGTAAAAAGCGTAAGGGAATCGGGCCACGCAACGCTGCCTGCCTGCCTTCCTTGCGGTTCCCTCACGGCTCACAAGTCACACAGGGAGTGTGGACTTTTTATTGCCGACGGCGTTGACGTGGTTGCCGTCCCCGACAAAGTTACCAGTTAGCTAACGATGCTACAATAACCAATCACCTGCTTATTACTCTATATACGTACGTACGTGTACACGGGCAATAATCCCTGCCGATAGTACTGAGTGCGTGTCTAACCACCTCACCATGTGCTTAATTAGCAGGTTCTCTCGTGTCTTCTCAAGCTGCTTTACGCAAAGCCCCATGTGGCAGGGTTAAGTTTAAAAAAAAGGTAGCTTTGCAGCTTCTAGAATAACCTTGACTTGAATGGCATACAGAAACAAGTGGGTAAAAAGACCTAATGATCGAGGATCAAGGAATAAACGTCTCCCCGTTCACAAGTACATAAAAGTAATTTACATAGAGTACATCCTGGATTGCAATTTGCCAATACATAATTTCATACAATCAAAATTCAAATCAATTAATCAAATTGGGAATCACCTGAATTCCCGACAGGCAATGGCTGCGCCAGCGCATCTGCCCTCTACCGTGAGGTCCTATCTGCTTGCTTCCCTTCGTGTCCCTGCTACCGTTGACCTGCAACGGTGTTGCTCTTGCAGTCTGGCCTTGCAGTTTGTGCGTGACCAGGTGCGTTTCTTAGGTGGCATGGCGGTGAACTGCCTATTGCCGAATTGGTGCTGAACGAGATGAAGATGAGGGGACGAGAGTCGAGAGGACGCGTGCTGCCTCAAGGCTAGGTTTTTCTAGCATTCGACTTTCTAACTTCTAATCGTTGGGCTACTAGGCAGAGAGATGCGAGGCGAGGCCCTGTTTGGTCGCTCACCTCGCACCTGCCCATCGACAGGCCCGCTCATTTCGGACCTATAATCCTACGTCCAAACCCGTTCAACCATCAGGTTCGTGGTTGCCATTTTGAGCCTGGCCATCCATAAGTTTTCGATGTAATTTAAAAAACAAAATTTCAATGTAATGTAAAAAATAAATAGAATTAATGTTTCAAATTGGTTCCGGGTTTTCAGAATTTCAATCCGTGGAGAAATAAGGTAAATCGTGCCAAGGCACACACGGCACTGCGCTTCGTCATTCTCCATAACGGCTCCTGTACTTTACATCACGACCCGCACCGGTCTGGCAACTCTGGCGCGGCCTCCCCGCCAGTCCGCCGCTGCTGCTTCCACGCTGCAGTAATAAAAGCCTGCGGCGCGATGGATTGACGGATCTGCCCCTCCCTACCCGCCCAACCACGACGGAGCCGTGTCTGTCCGGATCGCCTGCGCCACGCCCGCGCTCGCGACCGGTTCGGCCACGTGGCCGCGCGTCGCTGGACCCCGCGTGTCCGTGACCCCGCCCCGTCGCCGTGGGTATCGGCAGACGACGACGGGCGTTTCGCCCGCCGTGGGCTGTGGTGGGCTCGGCGCTCGCCGCTGGTATAAAGCGCCCGCGCCACCAACTCCCTTGGCCGCACGCCGCGACCGCGGAACCACACACAGCAAGCTGAGCCGTCACGCACGCACACACGCCGTGCCGCGAGTGCACGAGACACAGAGCGGAGCTTGCCTGCCGGCTATGGTTGCCGCGGTGCGCGTCGCCCCGGGGCTCGGGAACAAGGCGGGGCCGGGGTTCGCGATGCTAGAGGTGGTAGCGCCGCCGCCGGGGCCAGCGGCGGGGGAGGAGCGGCTGTCGGACGCCGACACGACGGCGTCGTCGACGGCCGCGCCCAACTCGAGCCTCAGCTCGGCCAGCAGCGCCGCCAGCCTGCCACGGTGCTCCAGCCTGTCCCGCCTCTCCTTCGACTGCTCCCCGTCCGCGGCCCTGTCCTTGGCGGCGGCGGCCTCCTCCTCGCCGGCGCCGGCGCGGCCGCACCGGTCCGGGGACGCGGCGTGGGCGGCGATCCGCGCGGCGTCGACGTCGGCCGCGGCGCCGCTGGGGCCACGGGACTTCAGGCTGCTGCGCCGCATCGGCGGCGGCGACATCGGCACCGTGTACCTGTGCCGCCTCCGGCACGCGGAGGCGGGGCGGCAGCCCAGCGGCGGCTGCCTGTACGCGATGAAGGTGGTGGACCGGCGCGTGGTGGCCAAGAAGAAGAAGCTGGAGCGCGCGGCGGCAGAGAAGCGGATCCTCCGCGTGCTGGACCACCCGTTCCTGCCCACGCTCTTCGCCGACTTCGACGCCGCGCCGCACTTCTCCTGCGTCGTCATGGAGTTCTGCCCTGGCGGCGACCTCCACTCGCTCCGCCACCGCATGCCCAACCGCCGCTTCCCTCTCCCGTCAGCTCGGTGAGTGCTAGTACGCCGTCGTCGTCTTTACGGCTGCACCGCACCTATGACTACGAGTGCTAACGGCGGCGGCGCCGGACTGTCGGTGCAGGTTCTACGCGGCGGAGGTGTTGCTGGCGCTGGAGTACCTGCACATGATGGGCATCGTGTACCGCGACCTTAAGCCAGAGAACGTGCTGATCCGCGCGGACGGCCACATCATGCTCACCGACTTCGACCTCTCTCTCCAGTCCACCTCCACGCCGTCGCTCGAGTCGTCCGCCTCCTCCGACGACGATTCAGCGACCTCTGTGTCCTGCTTCCCGGACCACCTGTTCCGGTTCATGCTTCGCCGCCGCAGCAAGCGGCGCGCGCTCCTCCGCCGTGTCGGCTCGGCGCGGCAGCAGCAGCAGCCCCTGGTGGTGGCGGAGCCGCTGGAGGCGCGGTCGTGCTCGTTCGTGGGCACCCACGAGTACGTGGCGCCCGAGGTGGCCCGCGGCGGCCCCCACGGCGCGGCCGTGGACTGGTGGGCGCTCGGCGTGTTCCTGTACGAGCTCCTGCACGGGCGCACCCCGTTCGCGGGCGCCGACAACGAGGCCACGCTCCGCAACATCGCGCGCCGCCCGCTGACCTTCCCCTCGCCTGCCGCCGGGTCCGGGTCCGCCGCCGGTGACGCCGACGCGCGCGACCTGATCGAACGCCTCCTCGCCAAGGACCCGCGGCAGCGGCTGGGGTCCCGCCGCGGCGCCGCCGACGTGAAGGCGCACCCGTTCTTCCGCGGGCTCAACTTCGCGCTGCTCCGGTCCTCCCGCCCGCCCGTCGTCCCCGGCGCGTCGCGCTCCCAGCCGCTGCACCGCTCGCAGTCCTGCAGCGCGGCCACCATGTCCGCGACGGCGACGGCGGCGCGCAGGAGGGCGTCCAAGCCGCCGCCGCCGGACGCCCGGTTCGACATGTTCTGAGTTCCGACCGACCGTTGCGTTGCCCAGCGCCGGCGGGAGACACGCGGCGACGTCCGGCACGCACGCGCGCATTGACCTAGTTGCATCACTCGCCATTGTACACAGTAGTAGTGCTAAATTAATCTCTTCTAGTATGTCATTAATTTAGTCTAATCGAACTTGAACTGGAACTCTGCTGCTCGGTCGAGCTCAAACTCTCTGTGTCGCTGATTTCCGAGGCGTGCTCCGGTGACGTGGCGTGGTTAGGGTTGACAGCGGGGGGAGGTGTGTCGGACTGTGATGGTAACAGCGGGTCACATGGGCGCTGGACTTGTCTGCTGACAGGGGTGCCCTGCCAGGCGATTACTACATTAATGGCGCCGGTTGACCTGGCGCGCGCGCTTGGTTGGCGTGCCTGCCTTCCTCTTCCTGGGGTGGAAGTCTGGAAGACGTGACGTGGCTCGTGGAGTGGTTTGGCTTTGCTGGGGAGACGTGCGGCAGGTCGAGCGGATGCAGGTCGAGCTTCCATGGTTGTCAGCAAATCCTTGGATGATGGATGGCCCTGAGCAGTGAATCAGGACAGTTTAGGACAGGGAGGTTTCCATGGTTGTCGGCTCTGAGTAGCACAGTTCCTCTGATTAAGAAAGTGTTACGTATGTATTTGCGATGGGATTTGATCAAACATTATAAAGGCTGTGTTTAGTTCCAAATTTTGCTCTAAAGTTTGTCATCACATCATGTATGAAGCAATAAATATAGATAAAAAAATAACTAATTTCATAGTTAGGTGGAAAATCGCAAGACGAATCTTTCGAACCAAAATAGTTTATGATTGGACACTATTTATCAAATAAAGTCAAAATATGCTACAATATACTTTTCAGCATTTTCACCCTCAACTAAGCACAAGCAAAGTTTACAAACATCACTGCGTTTTATGTGTCGTATTCAAAAGTACTCACAGAATCTGTCGTATTTAAAATGAAGTCAGTGGCCAAAGATACTTTTTAAGTTTAATAACTAGATTTGAAAAAAAATATTAGCAACATTTGTATCTCTAACTAAATTAATTAGAAAATAGATTCAATGATACTAATTAAATTTTCTTATATATTTGGTCAAAGTTAAAAATGTCTCACTCATCGGAAAAACGAGAACGACGTGTATTTTGGGATCAAGGAAGTACGTACCAAAGAAGACCGTCTTAATAGGGCCTTGTTTAGTTCCCCAATTTTAACCTCAAATTACGTCACATCAAAATACCGGCACATGCACGGAGTACTAAATGTAGATAAAATTTAAAACTAATTGTACAGTTTTGTTGTACTTTGCAAGACGAACATTTTGAGCCTAATTAGTCAAAGTTTGGACAATTTTTACCAAATACAAATGAATTGCTACAGTGCATATTTAATGCGCACTGTAGCAATTCGGGACACCCGAATCCGGATCTAAACAAGGGCTAGGTTACACATATGTGAAAGTATTTGTTTGTAACCGAAGCAAGTACTATATAGGGCCTGTTATGATTCAGCGGGAACCTGACAAAAGATAAAACGGCCCCTCCCAGAATCCCTGATATTCATGAGGTTTTTGGCTTCTCGTAAAATCTACGTAGATTCGAGAATCTCAGAACCCAATTCAACTCAGATAATTGGAGTTATTTGATTAGTTATATAATAATTCACATACAATCCAAGCAAGGCATGTAATCCAAACAATGGATACATGTTGGATACCGGATAGTCCCACGTTGTTTGCTAGCAATAATTCTAAGTTAGAGTATTATTTGTTAGGTCGGAAGCTAGCGATGGCACAGGCATCGGAGACAAGAGTATGTATGTGTTGTCGAAATTAGTTTCATTAATCCATCTTGATGTTATTACGGTGGTCATTGCAAATGCTAATTTTTTTTACATAAATTGGGTTTAAGTTAGGGAATTTGACTTTAGAAGAAAAAACTAAATCAAAGTCGAGGGATTATTATGAATGACTATTGTTAGAAAAAAAACAACCAAACCCAATATTTTGTCTAATGGAAGGTGAAAACGCAAATGACATGTCACCAGTAGTCTAGACCTACAAATTACAGTCTACTCTGGCTTTGTCATAAGTCAAACTTACTCAGGCCCTGTTTAGTTTCCACGAAAACTCAAAAAAATTTGCACAGTATCAGTCACATCGAATTTTTGGACGTAGCATGGAGTATTAAATGTAGGTAAAAAAATAACTAATTAAACAATTTGTCTGTAAATGTCGAGACGAATTTTTTGAGCTTAGTTAGTCTATGGTTGGATAAATTTTGCCAAATAACAACGAAAGTGCTGCAGGAATTTTTCTCAAAAAAATTTGGATCTAAACGAGGCCTCAATGTTAACAAAGTTATTAAAAAATAAATCGACATCGATCGTAGCAAATTATTACGGTCTACGTTTTTCATTTGATTTTTCCGTGAGCCAAAGGGGTCTTAAATGGGTTTAATCTTTGCGATCCCGTGTCATTTGAGTATTTTCTTTTAAGTTGTTTTGAAATTTTTACAATCCCCTAAACAAGGGGAGTGGCGGGTCCCACTGCAAGCACGAGCATCAAGCACGCACGGCGGTTGCTGTAGCTGCAGTACGTGCTGGTGGCGTGTGCCGCTGCACCAGCTTGCCGTGCTGCTGGTTCGATGCTGGGTCCAGAGGCAGAAGGCGCCCGCGAAGGACGCGACCGCGGACCGCTGGACGGACGGGCGGATTGGACGGATCGAGAGCGGTTGCCGGCGGGACGTTGTCGCCGTCGCCGTCGCAGCGCAGAGAGGCTTCGACGGATCGATCGCTCTGTCCATCGTTGTCGGGCGGGGATGGGTCGCCGTCGCCGGCCGGTTTGGGACACGTACGAGCTCAACGATGATGGAGCGTTCGCGGAAGCACCGAAGCCTGTGGCGAGGCGAGGAGGCGAGACGCTCTTCTCTGACGCCGAACTCGCCATTAATCCAGAGCTCAGTGGAACCCAGCTCTGGAGCCTGGAAGGTGTAGTACATGACCCGTGGCTCGTCCCAACACGCACACAGCCACACAGGAGGCAGGCAGCGCGCAAGCATGCACGCAAAGGCAGAGGGAGGGCAAATAAAGGCTGCGTCCTGCGCCTGCCCGTGCCCCGGTGTGCGTTTCCAATCCGGCAGATCAGCAGGCCCCCCGGCCACCTCGCGACTAGCGAACGCTGAAGAACCGAACCGGCAGGCATCGAGGCGTGAGCAACCACAGTGCGTCTCAAAACCAGTGCATAGTGATTAAATTATTCCCTATAGACTACCTGAAACATTGTGGGAGTGATCCATAGAGCAGTCAATAGCTATGGACTGCCCATAAGAATAAAGAAATATTATTCCTCAGTCTGAGACTGAAGGCAGAAGAAGAGCGGCGTCGGGAGTCTGAGACGGAGTGCACAAGTTGGGTACGGATGGTTTTTTTATTTCGTGTGGACCCCGCCTTTATGGGCTGCTCATTGTGGAGGATGCCATAGTTAAAGATCACTAACACAAGAGCCCATCTATATGGACCAGTCTACAATATACATTGGCCTTGCTCAGGGAGCTCTGATCCGCATGCGCCCTGGGCGCCTGCCTGCCCTGCCCGAGCTTTGACCCTAGAAATTGACCAGCTGCCACGCTGGCATGGTTAAAAAGGGCCGTGATTTTGACGTGCTAGCTTACTACGAGTAGCCTTTTGAGCCTGCGACTGCGAGTGGGTAGGCACCCTAGCGTCTAGGGTGCGGTGCTGGTGCATGCGAGGCTGTAGTTGTAGAGCTCATGCTGCATCTGCATCTGCCTGTGAGGCATGCATCAATGGCACTACTCGTACTACACGTAGGTACTCCATTCCTAGCTAGGGCCTGTTTAGTTGCACCTCAAAATGCCAAAATTTTTAAGATTCTCCAGAATTTTTGGACGCATGCATGAAACATTAAATATAGATAAAAAATAAAACTAATTACATAGTTTAGACGAAATGGACGAGACGAATCTTTTAAACCTAATTAGACCATGATTGGACAATATTTACTAAATAACAACGAAAATGTTACAGTAGCGTTTTGCCAAAAATTTTGGCATCCAAACGGTGCCCTAGAGTACGTGCTGTGGGTGTTTTTTTTCTTTAGTCTTTGAAAGATTACGAGGATGCTCGCTATGGTTTACGGAGCCGAAAAGTCAGCTAATGCTATTTTATTACGAGAAAAATATTATATCATTACTGATAAGTAGTTGCAGCGAATAGGACGGTATTGCTACAGCTACCACTGAGTCGATCTGAATTTGCATGCACATGCACTCGATCGACTGGCCTGGCTGGCCGGCCGGCCATTTGTACAGTAGTACACGATCGACGAGCAGAGTTCCTCGACCGTTGGGACGTTGGGTCCGTGAATGACGACCACGAGATGCGGCGGACGGCAGCCACTTTTGCAGCCTCTCTCGTGGATGTGCATGCATCGTTCTCGCTCCTTCCTTCCTACGTGCTCTACGTACTGTACCGATACCGCTAAGTCTGCAGAGGTCACGCAGGGGCATGGTGCGTGCGTGCGAGAGCGAGCATGAGCAGGGACCCACTGCGAAAAGCTCGCGGTGCCGGTGATCCTTCACCATGCAGTGCAAAGGCCTGCATTGTGTTGTGTTGCATGGCTGCTACAGTGCTACCACTGAGTCGATCTGAGTTTGCACTCGATCGACTGGTCCTGCCCGGCCGGCCATTTGTACAGTACTCTACAATCGAATCGATCGACGAGAGAACTGTCCTCGACCGCCATGCCCATGCATGACGACCACGAGATGCATGGCAGCCACTTTTTGCAGCCTCTCTCGTGCTCGTGCATGCATCTCGCTCCTACAGTACCTTCGGTCCTTCCTACGTGCTCTACTGTACCTTTGGGGGTGTTTAGTTCTCCTCCAAATTCCAAATTTTTACACTCTCTTCATCACATCAATCTTTAGACGTATGCATGTAGCATTTAATGTAGGTAAAAGAAATAAGTAATTACATAGTTTGGTTGTAAATCACGAGACAAATCTTTTGAGCCTAATTAGTCTATGATTGGACACTAATTGTCAAATACTCCCTCCGTCCCAGAAAAAGTGTCGTTTTAGGTTTTTCAGACATCGTGTTTGACCGTTCGTCTTATTCAAAAATTTTGTGCAAATTATAAAATAAATAAATCATTATTGAAGTATCTCTAATGATAAAATAAGTCATAACAAAATAAATAATATTTATTAAAAAATTTTGAATAAGACGAACGGTCAAACACGATGTCTGAAAAATCTAAAACGACACTTTTTCTGGGACGGAGGGAGTACAAACGAAAGCGTTACATTATCAAAATTCCAAATTCTTTGCATCTATACACCCCAAAGACAAGCGCTAGATTGCCGTTCGGTTACTGATGTCATGCATGGGCCTGGCGCGGCGCGAGGTGCGTGCGACTGTGCGAGACTGCGAGCGAGCACGAGCAGGACCAGCTGCATCAGCATGCGAAAAGGTCGCGGTGCCGGTGATCCGTCACCATGCAGTGCAAAGGCATGCACACTGCGTTGCATGGCTGCAGCCTGCAAAAGGCTACTACGGAGTAGTCAGCAGCCAGAGCCTATAGCTAGGGAGCATCGTTCGCGGGCCCTGGGCCTAGGGATGCAGTGCAGTCCAGGCTTCCAATTACTCCTACGTACTGTACGTACAGGGCTGGTCACCGGACCGGAGTGTCCGTCCCCGTCCGTGTGTGTGATCGAGCAGCAAGCACCAAGCGCACAGAGAGGAAGAGAGGCGAGAAAGGCTGCGGCTGCATGTGGGTGGGACTGTTGGGGTACGCGTGCGTGGCTCGTCCAACCTCGGACCCTACGCCGCGCCTACTACTAGCTAGCTAGGAGTACTGTAGTAGCTAGCTTTTATAGCTAAGTACTACCTCCGTCCCAAAAAGAATGTAACCCTCGCTTCTCGAGGAGTCAAAGATTCTTAACTTTGACTAAATACAAATAAAAACATATTGATATTTATGATGTGTAATGAGTATAATTGGATTAGTTATGAAATATAGTTTCATAAAAAACCTAATTACAGATTAAAATGTAGATAATATCATCTATAAACTTGATCAAACTTAAAGATTCTTTGACTTCTCGGGAATCGAGATTTACATGATTTTTAGGATGGAGGGAGTAGGCTGTAGGAGTAGCTTCTGTCCATCTTCCATTTCCATCACTCGGCTCGATCGCTGTGGCCATCGATGACCGATCGCCATGCATGGACAGACACAGACCCACAGCCGAGAGAGAAACTGATCGAGCAACAAGAGCATGGCCTATGGCTTGCGCGCTCCATACTTCCATGGCTACCACTCCACCTCCACCCACCTAGCCCTAGCACGAGGAGGAAAGGAAGGAAATGGTAGCGAGAGGAGACTGGAGACCGACCACTTGTTTAGTTCTTCCGATTCTCCTCTAAATTCCACTATGAAAAAGAAGATTTCCCGTTTCATCAAAATATCGACAAATATATGAAGTATTAAATATTGATGAAATCAAAAACTAATTGTACAGTTTTGTTGTACTTTGCGAGACGAATATTTTAAGCCTAGTTAGTTAAAATTTAGATAATTTTTACCAAATACAATCAAAATACTACATGAATTCCCGAGAGTGGGCGAGGTGAGGTGAGGGGAGGGGCATGCATGGCTACCTGCACTCCTGCAGCTAGCACTGCAGCGCTGCCAGAGACGCGGTGCGATCGATGATACGTTCGCACACACGCGCTGCGGGCAGAGCTACAGTAGGGACTGGACATCGTCGACGGCCATCATGCCGAGGCTGCCAATCCCCAGCCAGACCGACCCCAGGTGGAGGAGCTTGTAGCCCCTTGTAGGATGCTGTGGTCTGTGGAGCAGGACTAGCATCTAGCATGCATGTCTTTGGGCCGGAACATGTCGCACCCAGCCCAGCCCAGCCCAAATGTCACACCCCTTGCCGGCCCACGTCCGCTAGCATCTTCTTCACAAGCCCGATATGCCTGCTACTTGCCATGAATTATGTTGAGATATAGCCAAAAAAAAAAAATCACGTGCACAACAGCAGGCGAGCGGGCCGTGGACATGCAGACGGAGCCGAGCGGCTACTCCATGCATCTCCAGTTCTCCACCCATTCAGGGGGAAAAAAAATACAGGCAGCAAAAACATCTTCATTCCAAACTGTTCCTTAAGCCCAAAATTCACATCAAATCAAACTAAAATGAAGCCACAAACGCAGTTTCTATTACAAGAAAACATACACGAACAGACAGGCCTCACCTGACCAGGATGGAAGCCTATAGTGTCTGCTGCATGCTGAGACCACATCCAGCTTTCGGTTTCCATCCGACCGCACTGAATACTCATGTGCAAGATATGATTGCAAGAAACGGCGCTGCAGAATGCTTCAAGGAAAGGCACGGGCGCATGGCACAACAACTTGTTCACTCTCCTGTTCAACTGCAGATTTAATTAAGCAGAGAAATATCAAATCTGCAGAACCAGGTTGGCCGAGTGGCCTGACGAAACCGTAGGTCCTGGCTGCTGCTGTTGCTGCTTCGAAAGGGTGCTACTCCTCCGACTAACAAGCACTTCTCCCTGCATTGGTTGAAGAGAATTGCCGGAGGCCGGACGCCTGATGGAATTTGATTTTACTGGACGGTATCGAACGGCCCAGCAGAAATACGCCGCACTTCCACCGTATCGCTGCCGTCCTCCCCATCTGCCTCATCCTGCCACGCACGTGTACCCTGCCCCTATCCTTCTCGCCCCGCCCCACGCTCGCCGCTCCTTCCTTCGACCCCCTTCTCTTTCTCCACGCGGGCGGGAACTAGGAACCGGGATGAGGACGAGCACCCCCCGTCTGTATGACCCCAGGCGCGTAGCGCGTCCCATCCGCCGGCCCTCGGCTCGCCGCGCCCCTTCCCCCGGCACTCGGGTTGTGCCCCCATGACTCTCTGAACATACCTCTGAAACATGAAACACTTGTAAATATGAAAACACTTGAATGCAACATAAGTCTGAAACAGATGAAATATTTAGAACATACACTTGCAACATGTGTGTGAAACATATGCAACATCCAGATAAATATACTTACAACTTGCAACGTGAAAACACTTTTTGCAACATAAGACTGAAACAACTGAAACATTTTGAACATACTCTTGCAACATATGTGTGAATCATATGCAACATCCAAATAATCACACTTGCAACATACGTCTGAAAAAGCAGATGAAACATTTGGAATGGACGCTTGCAACATATGTGTACAACCATTGCAACATGTACAACATCACGATCTATTTTTGCAACATCCATATGCAATACTTGCAACATATCTCTGAAACATATGAAACAATTGAAACATACTCTTGCAACATGCGCTTTCAACGCAATATCTACTTACAGTTTGGCAGAATGGAGCCTCGTCGATGTGTGGTGTTCACTGGAGGCAGTGCCCCGGCGACGCTTGTTGGTAGTGGGCCGGCGGCAATGGCTGCATGTCACGGAAGGGAGGCATCGGCTGCACAAGCGACGGCGAAGCTGTGGCCGCACGGCTTGGAGAGGGCAGCAACGCGCCACGCCTAGCAGGGACGACAGCCGAGCGCCACGACTCGGAGGCGGCCGCGCGCCGTGCTTGGCAAGGCTAGCGACCGAGCGGTGCGTCTCAGAGGCAGCCGCGCACTCAGAGACGGCAGGCGAGCGGATAAGAACGATAGAAAGATAAACGAGTGGATAGGAATAAGTGGATGAGTAGGTTTTTTTTAAGTCAAGGAGCATGGGTTGTTGGGCTGGCATCGGCCTAGCAACAACAGAGCGTTTGAACAGACGGACGCCCTGGTTCATAGCATTAGTTGGTTGAAGCCATAAAGACAACACAAGCCAGCAATTTCCAGCCTCGTGACATCACGCGGGGACGACAGTAGTATAGGCAACCGATTATTGTTCGATCTTCCTCTAACCTCGTGGTACTTGGTTTCCTGAAGCAAGATACGTAAAAACGTCCATAAACAATTCTGCATTTACAACGCAGGCCAGAGTTTGCCCGTTGACCAAACTAAACCAAGAATGTCGTCCATTCTCTCTCTTTCGTGCGCTTGACATATTCATGGCTTCTGTAGCTAGTGGGCTCCATACAAAATTCTGACTGTAGCTATCAGAATGTGGTCACAAATGGATTTTCTACAAGAGAAACATAGGGTGTGTTTAGTTTGTGAAAAATTTTGGCTTTGACTACTGTAGTATTTTCATCTGTATTTATCAATTAATGTCCAATCATGAACTAATTAGGCTCAAAAGATTCGTATTGTGGTTTTCTACCAAACTGTATAATTAGTTTTTTTCGTCTACGTTTAATGCTCCATGCATATGTCCAAACATTCGATGTAATAAGGAATCTTGAAAATTTTTAGAAACTAAACATGGCCATACATGAACTGATGAACAGACCTACAGGCAAGACCAAGATGGAAGCCAAGCGTCTGTTGCTGAGACCATATCTAGTTTTTGTACTGAAGATACTGAGGTGCAAGAAATGACTCTGCAGAATACTTAGGGCTTGCCCATCACGCAGACCTGGCATGATGCCCCAAGCTCCACCTCAGCTCTGCGTATCCATGTCAGCTGTGCTAGTGGCCTCGCAGAGCTACATAGACTCCTGCAGAAGCACTGTTGGTCTCGTATGACAAAAAGCCCAAGACAACACCGAGGCGTTGAAACGCAAGAGTGATTCCTTGGTGACGTACGTACCCTACAGCAGATGCTAAAGTAGAGAGCATGTGGTCCAATGCAACAGAATATATAATTGAAGTTTGAGGCTACTTTTTTAATGCTGGTGTTGGAAGATTAGCTGCCTCGCTATGCTGCTCTGTCGATGTGACGTTTGGGGCACTACAGAACGTTCGCCTCCGTTGGCCCTGCCCTTAAAGAAAAGGCATGGCACAATCGCAATATGTGCATTCTCCTCTAAAAAGTGAAGCAAATATCAAATCTGCAGAACCTGGCTGAGCAGTCTGACGAAGTCCAGCTCTACACAGGTCATGTTTAGATTAATAATTGTCCAAACATTGATTAATTAGATTTAAAATATTCGTCTCGCAAAGTACAACAAAACTGTGTAATTAGTTTTTTGATTTCATCTACATTTAATACTCCATATATGTGCCGACATTTTGATGTGATGAAGAATCTTCTTTTTGTATAGTAAAATTTGAGGGTGAATTTGAAAAACTAAACCAGGCCACAGATGCAAGAATTGATCTTGGCTGCTGCAAAGGACAGACGTATCGGTGATGATAGTGTGGGCAAGTGGTGATATTTCTTCCTCTGACCTCGTGAAACTTGGTTTCTTGAAACAAGATAAGTAAAACATTCAGAAACAGCTCCGCACTTACAGCACAGGACAGAGTTTGTCCATTGACCAAACCAAACCAAGAGATGTCCATGTTTTCGCACGGTTGACAGAAGCATTCATGGTTAACTACTTCTACACCCATTTCACCATTTTTTGTTAGCAAGTGGGCTTCATACAAAATTCTGATTGTAACTATCAAAATGGATTTTCTACAAAAGAAACATACTGCATGAACAGGCTTACAGGCCAGACCAAGATGGAAGCCAAAGGCGTTCATTGCTTGAGACCATAGCTAGTTTTTGTTTCTAACACACTGATCCTGAGACCTGAGGTGCAAGGAATGACCTGCCGAATACTTCAACAAAAGTCACGACACAATCTCAACATGTGCACACTCTAAAAAATTAAGCAAAGAAGATCAAATCTGCAGAACCTTGCTGAGTAGTCTGATGAAGCCCAGCTCTACACAGACTGGTCTTGGCTGCTGCAAAGTGTGCTACTCCTGTGACTAACATGGACATCTCCTGCAGTGGTTACAGCCAGAAGACGACATAAAACCAGTAGTTTCCATCCATCAGACACATTGGCAATGATTGCGTAGGAAATTGATGGTATTTCTTCCTCTGACCTCGTGATATATACCTGGTCTCCTGAAACAAGACAAGTAAAACATTCAGAAACAGCTCCACGTTTACATCACAGGACAGAGTTTGCCCATTGACCAAACCAAACCAAGAGATGTCCATTTTGCTCGCACGGTTGACAACCTACTCCCATTTCACCGGTTTCTGTTAGCTATGGGCTCCAAACAAAATTCGGACTGTAACTATCTTTTACTCTTTCTTCCTGTAAAAGTCTCCATACGTGTTAACGTATTCTAATAGTATGCCTATAATCATTAGTTTATGCGCTATGAAGACTACCCATACACAGCCCTATTGAGACCATATTATACTACAATTTTCATGAACTTAGCTGCAAACAGAAAGTCCAAGACAAATCCTGAAGTCCACTTCCTATCATTTTAAGCCTCTCCAGTAGGCTGTTTATATATATGTAACACATGTGTGGTAACTCTCTTCTTCTATTAATATAATGCAATGATACACAGCTCCCTTGCGTGTTTGAGAAGAAAAAAAACTACTACCAAGTTTTACTGTCGTTGAGGTTCAAATGTCTTAAAAAAAACTTGCACGAAATCTTATGAACAACATCAGTAAGTGTCCAGTTGAAATTTCACTGTCATTGAGTTTTAAGGATTACCCTCATATCGTTTGGAAATTGGACCGTTGGCACCTATTTTATTTGGTTTTTACTTCTGAACTGGTTAAAAGAAACAGTCAGCTCTAGCGTAGGTATACATGTCATAATGTTTAATTTTGGAAGAAGGTATGTAAGGGGAATTTACACTATACAAAGTCAGATGATCTATTACTTGTTGAAGATCGCTACACAATCATCAAACCCTTGGATCTTCGCGTATCGCTACACAATCAGCAGGAGCTCTTGCTTACTTACATTCATTAATATCTTGCACAATCCTACATGGAGATGTTAAATCTGCCAATATTCTGTTGGATGATCAGCACAATGCAAAGATCGCAGATTCTGGAGCATCTGCACAGAAGTCCATGGACGAAAGTGGGTTCGTCATGCTTGTACAAGGAACACTTGGCTATCTTGACCCTGAGAGCTTTATCAGTCAGCAACTGACTGAGAAAAGTGATGTCTGCAGTTTCGGAGTAGTTCTTCTGTAGCAGATCACAAGAAAAAAGGCTATTTTTGCTGATGACTTCAATGAAAAGAAATCATTATCTTATATCTTTCTCTTGATGTTCCGCCATAATAATCACCAAGTTATGCTTGACATTGAAATTATGGACAAGGTGGCTATGGAAGTGCTTGAGAAACTGGCCCAACTAGCAGTGCACTGCCTATGCCCAAGTGGAGATGACAGGCCAACCACGAAGGAAGTTGCAGAGCACCTACAGATGTTGAGGAGGCTCCACGCACATGGACGCGACTAGTGATTGAAGATGAAGACTGTTATTATTCACACAGCCATGGAGATGTCTAAACTGATCTTGGCATAGATCTTGCAACATGATACTTCTACATTTTTTTTTAGAAAAAAAAACTTCTACTGGAAACTTGTGTATGGTACATGGTTATGTAAAGAGCACATGTTTTTTAAGCTGTTCCACCACACGCTCTGTAGGCTCCATAGAAAATTCTGATTGCGGTTATCTTTTACATTTTCTTTCTGAAAAAGTCTTTGTACATGTTAACTTACTCTTATGAGATAACTAGAACAGTGCGCGGCGTTGCCGCGCTCGAAATATGCCCGCACATTCCGTGTAGATTTCGTAGTTAGACTATGTTTTAATTTAACGAAAGGACAATTGTAGGCCAACTTAAAGCCCAGTAGCAGTTGGGCTTTTGTTTCAAGGTTGTTTCTTGTTTTTTCTGATTTTCTTTTCTTTCTTTATTTTTCGTTATTATATCTTATTTTTTCTATTTATTTAGACCTGGTATTCTCTTTGCATCTTATCCATTCGTTCCCACGGCTGTACGTTTATGGTCCACGCACAACTATGTCGCCGCGTCCCTTTGTACAGCCTCGTGCGGAGACGCGGTCTTGACGGCAAAACGGTGATGTCGCCCCTTGCTAATCCTACCAGACTCCGTGGCTTGCCATGGCTCGGGCGGCCCGGACGCCGCCGCCCGGTAGCTCGTCCTGGCGTCTCGCTCAGCGGCTCGCGCGCGGAAGAATTCGTCACCACCCTGTGGCTTGCGCGCGGTAGGAGCAGCAGCATCCGTCTCCACCTCCCCCAACCTCTGCCTCCGCTGCCCTTGGCGTGCACCAACGGAAGGAAAAAGCTATGGTGGCGTGTAGGGGCAAGTGGTAGAGCTAAAACGGCTTCGGGAGCAGATCAAGAAGTTCCACGAAATAGGCAGAAAGTAAATGTTTTTGTGATTTCTTGATTGATGGTATTTTTACTGAGTCGACATTTTTGTTTGTGTACATTTTAATTTATTTATCCAGAAATTGATAAGGCAGTACCTGAATATATGTTAGGCATTGGTGATATGTTTAGCATAGGAAGAGGTCTGCGATACATCTTGTACATTGTTTGAAGGATACATAGTTATAGTACGGTAGTAGTAATAGTAACAGTATTAGATCATAGGAGAACTTGTGTTTATACGGCACAAGTTCAGTACAATCTGATCAAAAGCATATATATTTGGGTCTTGCAATATAGATACAATACATAGCTGATAAGTGTGGTGATTGCATATTCAAACTTGAAAAGGAGTAATATTGAACTGCCAAGCTTGGGTGCTGTGAAGTTTGAAGGGGAATGTTTGTAGTCCTCAGACTCTCCTTAGCCCCTGCTAAGAGTACAAGTAATTTGTAAGTAACTATGGAAATCAAAATGGTTTTAAGATAGCATTGTGTGAAGAAAGGGTGAAGTTGTATTTTGGCTTTACCTGTTATAGAACGGCTCAGAGCCTCTGTTTTTTTGATGATGCAGGGGACTTCATATTTTCTCCAAAGTCATCATCATCCTGCTTAGTGTAAATGCATTAGCTGTTTATTATGGTTACATGTTAGTGAAGAAATCTTTAAGTGATACCGTTGCATTTTGTAGTCCTCTTTTAATGCCCAAGTTTTTATCTTCATCACCGCTATTATCAGTCCTTGAAATTAGAACAATAAAATAGTTTTTTTGTCAATTAATATGAATATGAAACAGAGAATGAAAGATGCATATAAGTATATAATAATGAAGAGGAATAGTACTTATTTTTAGGATATTCTGTCACTTTATTGTCGATAGTTTGTTGATATTGTACTTCTGATGGATCGGTGATGATAATGCCTTGTTGCTGATTTTTTCGCTGAATCTGTAATTTGAAAATAGTTATGGACAAGTAATGTTCAACTAAGATGAAAAATAAACCAAAGCATAGTAAATTATGGGTCTGAAGTTTCACCTTTTTTGGTTCAATTTGAATTGGTGATGGTAGGTTTATCTGAGTTCGTTGGAAATAGCTTGCTGCAGGAAGAGGATTGGTCTTTCGAAATACTGGTACGTTTGCTTGCTTTCCAAATTGCTCTTTAATGGAGACAACTTCATAAGATGGCTCATCAGTGTTGATACTTCTTTTAGCAGACATCTTTATAATGAAGGTGTATGTCTGACCAACCAAATTTGATATTTCAGCTGGAGCATCAAATTTGCCATACATACTCTGCAGCCTCTGGAGTGGTTTCCCAATAAGTTGTTGTGCTTTTTGATCAAAGGCAATAAACTCAAGCTCATATGTTTCATCGGCTGCCATGAAACACAATTTGTACCTGTATTTTAAATCAAAATATGTAGGTATTGAGGCATTACATTAAATATTGTGTGCTGTAGCTATTGAGTTCATTGTTGTATGACACAGCTATAAATGAAGCCATACCTGTCTTGTGCTTCATTTGAAGGGCAATCTTTTTTGGCACACCTGTATCTTCCATTAATGTAGTAACATCCTGTGTTACAAATCTTGCATGCTGAATAGTACCAGCCTTGATTTAGAGATAACTTAGTAATAGTGACAGTGCATTGGAATTTTGTATTCTGTTGATTAATACAAGATAAGGTTAGGTTTTTGGATGAATTAAAAGAATGGTTCGGTAATTAATCTTAAACTATTACCATTTGTTCAAAAGGATCCATATCCTTTAGTTGAAGGACTGTTTTTTGCTGAACATGTTGCTGCATAGTCTTGGTGTCAGATATTTCTACTTTGTCTACTGCATCCACTTCTGATGGCAACCTGAAATTTCAAAAGCATAACATCTAAATTGTGGACTAATCGTTGTCAATGTTATTTTTTTATATATAACAAAATGTATCTTACATGTTATAGTACTCTTGGATCGCAGGTATTTGGAAATCATTAATATACCATCGACAGGCAGATGTGCCACTAAAATATGATGATTGGCCTGCTAATCCTTTTTTCATGAGGGTACCAACAAAAATAGCTACAACAGCTGTTTCTTGTCCGAGGTTGTAAACTTTATCTCCATCAAATTCCATAGCTCTAGCACCGGATAGGAGTAAATTGATTGCTATACCGCTGGAAAAAATAGACATAATATAAATAAGCCTTTTATGAATATAAGACTAAAGTATTATGTATGCACATGAAGAAGGAAAAATACTTATGCTCTCACTGATT
Source organism: Saccharum hybrid cultivar R570 (assembly GCA_038087645.1). Classification (NCBI taxonomy): domain Eukaryota; kingdom Viridiplantae; phylum Streptophyta; class Magnoliopsida; order Poales; family Poaceae; genus Saccharum; species Saccharum hybrid cultivar. The sequence goes on along the minus strand of JAQSUU010000405.1, from coordinate 31,625,040 downwards.
AATGGATTTTTTGGAGTAAGGTACTACTCATGAGAAATCCTTAACAATATTACTTACTTGATATCTCTGAGAGTGATTTTCCTTCGCATCTGCATTGTTCCAGCTACTGTGTGAAAGTTTGCAATATCTGACACTTGCGTTATCTGTCCAATGACGTCTGCACATAAAAGCAGCAGTTTATAAATAATCTTTCTATGTGCTGCAATCTTTAAGGTGACATTTTTGGAACCCAAAAAATATTTGTGCATACCAAGAAATCGCTCTGTACTTCCTTTGTATTGCTCTAGTTCAGAGAGAGGAGTTAACATATATGTGACCTTAGGGAACATAGATGGTTCCGGTTCCACTGTAGTAATCATTGTTCTCTTATTCAGCCTTAACATATAAGGGTTTGGGACCACCCTATATTCAGGTTTTGCTTGTTCAACTACAAATTTCTTCATCACTACAACTCTCCCTTCCTTTAGCTGAGGTTTTAGAACAGGGATTGAATCTGGTGGTATTTCAACATACATAGATGTGCCCTGTAGAAATAGCAGAGCATGAGAGAAATAGAGAGTAATTTAGGCTAAGAGACTTGAGGTTTAGATATATTTAATTCTATTCAAAATTCGTAGTATTAGAATATAGTGTAGTAAAGCATTACCTTTTTGTCAATTATAACCAGATCTAAATGCTTGATATCTCCGTCATCTGATTTTCCACGAAACTCCCACATCCTTGATATGCTCACACATATAGTCCAGTGAAATTGTCCAGGTCGTATATCTGACAGTAAGTCAATAGCCATCTAGAAAAAATAAAAATGAATAGTTGTATTATCTTTAAGCAGGCATGTCAAAAGGTTAGTAATGCATATGTAATGTAATTTAAGAATTAAATTACACTTTTTTTGTTTACATTTTACAGGTGGGACATTAGCTTTGAAATTCAAAGTCCATTGGAGGTGAAAAGGGAAGATGCAAATGGAGAGATATAATACGCACCTTTGCCAGGGCCAAGCTCTGCCGTCACGGGATGAAGAAGGAAGTGGGCTGGTGGTTTGCTGAGAAAGGACGAGTGGCAATAATAGCCTACGGGAGCATGTTATATTTATACACATACTTCTCTATATTTTTTCGAGAGTACTTTTAACATTTTTTTAAGAAGCCGAAGCGCCACTCACGTTGGTAACTCTCTAGAGTTTTCCGTACTGTGAGAAGTCCAAAAGACATCAATCCTTACTGTAGGAAGTGACGACAGGTTAAAAATCCTGCTGAGTGCTTTTCTGGTTTTCCCTCCTTAATACCAATTGAGACCGGGTGCGGGCCCATATGCATTTAAGGGTATTTAGCTGATACCCAAATATTTTGGAAAAAAAGTTTATACATATAGTGTGTATGTATATGTATTGGAAAAAGATGGAAATGAAGATAAATAAGTAATCTGTGAAGAATTTGGTCCACTTCTCCTTTCTCAGTCTCCCTCCCCACCCGATGGCCCAATACGGTCTAGTATGGCCTCTACTCCTTTCTCAGTCTCCCTCCCCACCCGGTGGCCCAATACGGTTCAGTATGGCCTACTCCATCTCACAGAGAGCTTAGTAGTTCTCTGCCCCTCTCTCAGTCTCTCTGCGCTCTCTCCCGTTTCCGTTATTCACCCGGCCAAAGTATCGAACCCTAGTGCTGAGCGGGCGGCGGCGGCGAGCCGGAGGCCGAGGTCGGCGAGGTGGCCAGGTGGGGTCGCGAGGCTAGGCGCGAGCGCCGATCCGAGCGGTGGCTGGCGGGCGACGAGGCGAGGCTGCGTACCGCTGCGGAGTGCGGACGCGCGGACGTGGGCAGGTAGACGGCGGCTGACGCACGCCGTGCGGGGCTGCAGCCAGGGCGTGCTGACGTGGGCGGGCAGGCGGCGGCCGACGCACGCCGTGCGGGGCTGCGAGATTGAGAAAAGCAAAGGTTCGTCCTATTCTTTTCCTCAAAGGAACACACACTTCTCTTGAATATTGAACATCAAGGGATTTTCTTTTTATCTGCCTATATACTGTTAAAGTTGAAGTTTTGTAAACATAGCCAATATCTGGGGTTTTAGAACAGGGATTGAATCTGGTGGTATTTCAACATACATAGATGTGAGGTTTAGAGATATTTAATTTTATTCAGGATTTGTAGTATTAAAATATAGAGTAGTAAAGCATTATCTTTATGTCAATTATGACCAGGTCTAAATGCTTGATATCTCTGTCATCTGATTTTCCACGAAACTCCCACATCCTTGATATGTTGACACATATGGTCCAGTGGAATTGTCCAGGTCGTATATCTGACAGTAAGTCAATAGCCATCTACAAAATAAAAATGAAAATGCTTGTTATATATATGCAAACACTTCATGATATACTATGTTTTTTGTCTCATTAGTACATGTCCCATCTTCTTTTTCTATAAGAATTTTCAGACCATTTTTAGAAGTAACTCGTGACGCAGCAACATATAATTGTCCATGTGTAAAAACTGGTTTTTAAGATATATACCAACATTAGACAATGTTTGACCTTGGCTTTTGTTTATAGTCATTGCGTAACACACTTTAACAGGAAATTGACGACGGTTCAAAACAAATGGCCATTTAGATCCTCTTGTAGTTAAATTAATACGTGGAATTAATACTTTATGGCCGATATTTGAACCTGTTATAATTAGTGCTTCAATGACATTATCTCCTAGATTTGTAACGATCATTCTTGTACCGTTGCATAGACCAATGGTTTGGTTTATATTTCGTAGAAGCATGATAGGAACACCTATTTTAAGTGTTAGGTTATGCTGTGGAAAGTTATTTGCATTTAAAGAATTCAAGTATTCTATAGGGTATAAAATGTTAGCATCGTTGCATGTTTCAAAACATTTTGAAATAGAATCTGCACTATAGTATTCTTTTTCTTTACCTGGTACGAGTGTTAATATATATGAATTGATATCATCAACTATTTCATTTGTTGTAGTTAATATTGCTCTTTCTTTTAGGTAGGAAGGATTCAAATAATTTTGTTTGAAGTCAGGATATATAATATTTACTAATGCTGGAATTTTTGGCTTCTCTGTGAATAAAAGGAGGTCATTTGGTATATGAATCCATGTTTCTTCTTCATCATTGTCATGCTTAGTTGCTGGTAATTTACCATCTCCTAGATCAAGCAACCAGCTAGTAAATTCTTTTAGCTCCTCTTGTTCTTCTTTACATAGGTTTTTGTTTTGCAGTCGCATATTTTCTTTTAGCTTGATCACCTTAACATCTTTCCATAGATAAGATTTTATAATTGATGCATTAACTATCTGAGATCTCGTGCCATATTCTATTACTGGTAATATTTGCCGTAGATCGCCACCAAGTACTACTACTTTACCACCAATTGTATTGTGTTTGCTTTCTCATCAGTTTGGCTAATGATATCTCGTAATGAGCGATCTAATGCTTCGAAACACTGTCTGTTTGTCATAATTGCTTCATCCCATATTATTAGTGATGTTTGAATTAGTAGTTCTGCAAGGATAGTTCCTCGTTTGATATCGCATATTGACGTCTCATCAATGTCAAGTGGTATCTTAAATCTAGAATGTGCTGTTCTCCCATTTGGTAATAATAAAGATGCTACTCCTGATGATGCAACTGTAAGAACAATTTTTTTCCGAGCTCTAAGATATGAGACGATAGTATTCCAAAGGAATGTTTTCCCTGTTCCACCGTAACCTGATACAAAATAGAATCCTGGTTTGTTTTGCAATGCCGATTCTACTATAATGTTGAAAGCATGTTTTTGTTCTGTATTTAGCTGTCCATATAATATATTGGCTTCTTCCTCTAATTTTTCAATATCATAACTTGTTTCTTCTTCAATTAAACGATTGTTATAACGATTATCATATTCGATGCTTCGTCTTGGGAGATTGAATGTCGTTATTTGTATACCATTGCGAGATAGTATATATTGTAGGTCATCCAATAACATGTCACGTAGTTGATTATCTGTTATATGATATTTGATAGGATGATATTTACGCACTATTTCATTTTCAAAGTCATCAACCATTAATCGCCAATTTTTGTCAAAAAATTCCCATTCGTTCTGTATATTGCAAAATAATAACATAGTTACAAAAAGTTGTCTCAATTGATATGATGAGGACCAAGTAGCAGCTTCCTTGAATGTTTGGTACCATTCATCGTCATTATTCAAAAGGCCTCTTGCAGAGCATGCATCTTTGAATGTACTATATAGAACTCCATTATAGGTTTTAATATCATTATAGTTCGTAGCTCCTTTAACTACCATTAGCAACATTCGCAAATAAAATCTTTCCCCTTCAGCTGGGTTTACATAATATAGGCGACCAATTTTGAAACCATGCTTTCTTTCATTCCATTTACGATTTTTTTGATCCCATGTCCATTTTGTTGGGAATTCACAATAGGTTAATTCGTGAGCTTTTTCGTATTGTTGGTTTGCTGTGAACCATTCAGTTAACATTGTTTTTTGAAGATTGGGATTTTTCATCAAAATTTTAAGGTCTTTATTAGATTTGTAAGTAACATTGTTCATCAATGGCAAATGGACGGGCAATCGTTCTACAGGAGGTGTATGATGATGGATTTCAAATCCAAATAATCTCCATAGTGCATCTTGCTCAGATATGTATCTGCAGTCAAGATATTCCTTTATTTCATTTATTGTATCATCTTCTATGTTTCTTGGAGTATCTTCACCTTTTTTTATACGCTGAAACATAATCTTGGCTTTGTCGGGTCCTTTATGTATATATTTACATAAATATTTAATTACTCTACTTTTATTGCAATATTCCACATTTATGTGAGCTTGATACTTCTTCAAAAGGAGTATATTATATGGCACAACCCATTTGTTGTCAAGATTGTGGTTTTCTCTACAAACATAGATTCCTGTATTGCGTCGTCTATATATCGTGAATCCGTTTTCATCAAATTTAGTTTCATCTTGAAATTCTTTGGGGAAAAATTTTGAGCATTTTCCTTTCTTCATACAAGGACAATTTGGGTTTTTATCTCCACATGGTCCATGTATCATGTGTTCAGCTACAAGTAAATATCCTAATGTGTCTATATCTGGGTCAGGGATTTCAGCTGAGATTAATCTGTCTATTGTTTCATATGTAACATTTATTTTACTTTTTGCTAACCATACCAATATATGAGCATGAGGTAGACCTCTTTTTTGGAATTCAATGCAATATAATATTGCATCAATTGCACCAAAGATATCACTACTTTCAATATCATGTAATAATTCTTGTAGTTTCATGTGAAATACTCGTACTATTATGTCAGGACGATCGTTAGGCTGCTGCCCCTCCAATAGCATTTCTAGTATCTCTGGCCATTTAGGATTGCATGTAAATGTTATGAATAAATCTGGTGGACCATACACACGGCATATGGCAATGCCATCATGGTAGTTCTGTATCATGTATCGTCTACTTCCTGTATGGCTACATGGAAGTAATACTCGTTTACCAATTTCTTCACCATTTTGAATACCTTTTTCTATTGCATCTGTTATGCCTTGTAAATATTCAACTCTTAATTTGGATTGGTTTTTAGCAATGAATAAGAGTCTATCTTCATCTTCACATGCTCGAGCATCAACTATTATCTGTTTGGATAATCTTCCATAACATAAGTACGGGTTAGGCTGATTTGGTCTATAATGTATTTGATATCTGAAATAATCATGCATTGTTAATCTTTTCTTTTTACCATTACTGTTATTATAATAGATATTAATCTGATATCCTCTTTCTCCATATGGAAATAGCAAAGGATACTGCAAAGCCATGTATGCAGGATGGTATATTGAGATTTGTTGTAGTCCATGTTCCTTGCTGCTTACAATGATATCTCGTTTGCAATTTTCCGTTGAGTAGTCACCTACTACTAATAATGCTAACTCATCAGTAGTAGGCATTTCGTATTGTACAGGGTCATCTTTTTGAGCCCCAATAATACGGACTTTGACATCTATTCCATTATATTGTTGAAGTAAATCTCTTGCTTTTCGAAAAGTTTTTACTAACGGGTTATGTGTATCTAGCATTTCTTTTAAGCCTCGTATAATATCAAGGTCTAAATCTGTACTGCTTGAATCTTCATGTGTTATAGCTTGGAGTCTATTATTTATTTCATTTTGTGTATCGAAAATATATAATTCAATGAATTTTGGTATGTTATTTGGTTTTGGTAATAAAGATCCTATACGATGATGTATTTGTCCATTAACACGGAACACATAAGGACCATCACCTTGATTGATGCTTTTGTCAATATTACCTCCCATAGATGTGAAACAAAATAGACTATTGTATTGCCTTATTTTGTCTAGAAAATGTTTTGATCTACTACCACCATTATATTGTAATAGGGTGGATAAAAATTCAGGTGGCTCTTTAAAAGGGGGTATTTTAATTTTTCCTTCTCTGCAACATTGTGTGTAAATAATATTTCTGTCTCTATTTCTTTCATGTCTAATTCTTTCCTCGAACCAAAATATGGCTCCACAATATTTGCAAATATTTGAAGCTGCACCATAATATGAACGTTTAGGATAAGATTCTTTTAGGTATTGTATGTGCTCTGGAGATAAATGAATCATACCACGTGGAATCGATAGATGCGCCAATCTTTTCTGTATGTTTATATTTTTTCGCTTCAGTCTATTTTATTTTGTATTTATGCAAGGTATATTTATATCTTGTTTTTGAATTGAACATGTACTTTCGAGTTTTATTTTCTTAGAATGTTCATTTATATCTGATGTGGAATTTAATTTTTTAGAACTGCGTTTTCTTTCATGTTTATATTCCAACTTTATTTTCTTTCTACACCTTTCAGAATCATCACTGTCAAAATTAACACGCTTTTTATTTTCCTTATTAGTCATGTCTTTATATAAATAAATATATTATATGTAAGCAGACATCAGAATGTTAGTAATGCATATGTAACTTAATTTAAGAACTGAACTGCACTATTTTTCTTTTTTTTCTTTTTGTTTTACGTTTTACAGGTGGCATTGTATGGAAGAAACATTCTTTTGAGAGTTTACACAAATAACTTTCCTACCGAACTGGGACATTAGCTTTGAAATACAAACTTGATTGGAGGTGAAAAGGGAAGATGCCAATGGAGAGAGATAATACGCACCTGTGCCACGGTAATTGGCTGTTTCTCCTTATCGTGGAGAGGGTCAGGCTCTGCTATCACGGGGTGAAGGGAATGAGTTTTTCACCTTACGCAGAAGATGAGGGAAGTGGGATGGTGGTTTGCGGACAAAGGATGAGTGGCTGTAATAGCATACGGGAGTATGTTATATTTATATACATGTACTTCTCTATAGTTTTCTAGAGTCCTCCTGATATTATTTTAAGAAGATGATGAAGCGCTGGTCACGGAGTAGTATATGTAATTTTTTATTTATCTATACCTTTCTAGAGTCCTGTACTTTTAGAAGCCCAAAAGAAACTGGCTGCTACTAGTATCATTCATGCGATTATCATCGAACGGTTCAGATTTGTCAGAAGACCTCCAACGGTTCAGATTTCTCAGATGACATCGTGATGACGTGGCGCAATATTTTTTGGTTACCGCGACGCGGTTTAAGTCTTTAAAGATAACGCCTAAGTCATTACTTTACACATTACAAAGACTATCTCGTACACAGCCCTATCCAGGCAATATTATATATCGCAATTTGCATTAACTTAGTTGTGATAGAAAGTCCAAGACAAATCCACTTCCTATTGTTTTAAGCCAGACCAGTGTGCTGTTTGTATACATATATATACGTAACACAAGAGCAGATGGCATTACACTAGGTGCCTCTAGCTAAAATAGATTGCGAAAGAAAGTGATCTCGCTTGTGAGAAACAATGGTCCCTGTACTCCTCATGCTATGCATTTTCTTTCCAGCAATGGTCATGCCGGATGGAGCCTCTTCTAGACCCTCTGTGTCATTACCAGGTTGTCCTGACAAGTGTGGTGACATTTCCATCCCCTACCCCTTTGGCATCGGCGAGCAATGTGCCGCGACCAGCTTAAACAGCTACTTTATCGTCACCTGCAATGACACCTTCAATCCACCATGGCCAACAGTCGGGGACCAGAGCGCAGCGGTCAAGGTCACTGATATCTTGCTGGAGCGTGGCGAGATGCGTGGGCTCGGACCCATCAACCACATCTGCTTCACGTCAAACACCACATCTACCCAGCTTTTAACTGGGTATGATGTGCATAGCACACCCTTCCTCCCATCCCCATCGCGCAACCACTTCATGGTCATTGGCTGCAACACCCTTAGGCTCATCGGTGGGAACAAAGATGCCAAGTGATGAGACATGACACCTATGGATACGCCCATGAAAGTTAAAGACAAGGTGAGCTCGTTCCTATGTTTGCATAATGATAAAATTAAGAATTTGTTACTACCTAATATCGGTATTTCAAATGTGCTTAGGAACGATGGTGATGATGATAGTATGGATATGCCATGAACAAGGACAATCTCAAAGTGCAAGCTCATCAAAGTTCAACATTCGGTTCGTCGGCAGCCCAACATTGCTTCATTGGGAAGGCCATAACTCATTCACCCGGAGTGCGATTGAGGTCAATGAGCACTTGATGCTTTCAAATAGATCTGGTCCCACTTCAATATCACATCGGCAAGACCTCCAAATCATCAAGACATTCTGTCGCTATTTCTGTCGGGAGCTACGACGTCGTCACGGGCTTGTTATTCACAATTGGGACCCAAGCCCAAGTTGGAGCACGCCCCAAGAAGATGGAGAACACCTAAGAGATGCCCAAGGACGTCCTCCTTCTTGGCCACCACCTTAGGAGCTAAGCAAGGGCGTCCAAGCCAAGTTAGAGGCCCAATCCAAGTCAAGTTCGAGTCCATCTCGGGCTCCAGGAGCAGCGTGTAGTAAAACGGACGCCTAGGTCGCATACGGACTCCGTTTTCGACGATCCACATATGGACGGAAAGATAATTTGATAAGGTTACTAATGGAGGTGGTCCCACATCAAAATTCCATCAGAATCAACGGGAATCGTCGAAACAAGTTGACGTCTAGAATCTGTCAGGGGCTGCGTCGCCGTCTGTTGGGCCTTGTAACGTGTTGGGACACCTTATGGACGTGAAGAGGGGTCCTTGGACACCACTTAGGCTATATAATCAGTAGCCGCCGCCTACGTTAAGGTTTGGGGGTTTTGCTTTAGATCAATCTGTCTTTGAACAGTAGCCGTTATCGGTTTGTGAAACCCCACATTCGAGAGCTTAATCATCGCCTCGACGGACTTGAGCACCTGCTCCATCGCTGCCCGCCATGCCGGATCACCCTGCACCTCAGCATAAGTGGTCAGCTCACCGGCGTGCGTCAGATGTAGTTGAGCGAAGAGCCTCTCAGGCTGGTTCGGTGGAGACTGCTCTCCGAGGATGTTTGCCACCATGCGATACTGGAGGGGCTCATCGTCGTAGTAGGCGTCCAGGCGGTCTTCATCATCCTCTAGTGGCGTCGCGTACTTGACCCCCGGCTGCCCTGCGTGCGCTGGTGTCGCAGCAAGCGAGGTAGAAGGTGCCGGGGAGGTCGGTTGGTGCGTCGGAGAGTTCGACTGCGGTACTGGAGAGGTCAGCACTGCTGCCGATGAGCCCTCGACAGTCGCCGATGGGCTGCCGACCACCGCCGATGGGCTGCCGAGCTCCCCCGGATTTGGTGATGGAGAGCGCGCTGGAGCTGATGAAGAGGTCGGTGCTGGTGATGAAAACCTAGACATCGATGAGGATGCACCTTGTGCTCCCTCAACACCGCCCACCTACGTGTACTCGACGGTGAAGTCGCAGAGCGCGGCCGCCGACCCATGGTCCACTGCCTTGTCCCATGCCCAGCCGTGTCCTTCATCGAACACGACATCGCGCACCACGCGCACGCGCCGTGTCACCGGGTCGAGCACGGGGTAAGCCTTAGCCCCTTCTGCATAGCCGATGAAGACCCCAACGAGCTGCGATTGTCGAGCTTGCTGACGTGGTTCAGCTCCTTGACGAAAGTGAGGCAGCCGAAGACGTGCAGATAGCTGACCGCCGGCTTGCGCCCGTGCCAGGCCTCATATCGCGTCTTGCTGTCGAGTGCACTGGTCGGTGAGCGGTTGAGCAGGTGTACAACAGTCATTACGGCCTCGCCCCAGTAGATCGCCGGCATGCCGCGCTGCTTGAGGAGGGCGCATGCCGCTGCCACCACCGTCTGATTGCGGCGCTCGACCACGCCGTTCGGTTGCGGTGAGTAGGGTATGGAGTAGTGGCGCTGAATCCCCTCGTCGGCGCAGTACGCCGCGAATTCTGTCGCCGTGAACTCGCCGTCGTTGTCCGTGCAAAGCACCCAGAGCTTGCGGCCGCACTCCTCCGCGGTTGTCTAATGGCGCTTGATGGCGTCTGCAGCTGCTGCCTTGGAATCGAGCAGCACGGTCCACATGTAGCGGGTGGCGTCGTCGACGAGCAGTAGGAAGTAGCGCCGACCTCCAGGAGTGGCCAGTGACACTGGACCGCAAAGGTCGCCGTGCACCAGCTCAAGCTGCTCGGTGGCGCGGTAGGAGGCTTGACGTGGGAAGGGCCGGCGCTTCAGCTTGGTCACCACACAGGTGTCGTAGAGCTGCTCGACGTGGTCGACACAGGGCATGCCGCGGACCATCTCCTCCTTGCCGAGCTGCTTCAGGGCCTTGAAGTGAAGATGCCCGAAGCGCTCATGCCAGCGCCACGCCTCATCGTCCCGGCGCGCGGCAAGGCAAAGGGGGTGCGCCACCTGCACATGAAGCACGTAAAGGCGGTTGCTTCCCCGGTTCACCTTGGCGAGAAGGCGGCGGCTTCTATCCTAGATGCGCAACACGCCGTCCTCGATCTCTACCCACGAGCCATTCTCATCCAGCTGCACGACGCTGATGACGGAGTTCCTCAAGGCCGGGATGTAGTACACGCCAGTGAGAAGGCGGTGCTCCCCCGTCTTGGCCTTGAAGATGATCGAGCCGAACCCCTTGATCTCGACGGCGGAGGCGTCACCAAACTTGACGGAGCCTACGTCGGAGTCCAGGTCGGAGAAGAACTCACGCCGACCAGTCATGTGGTGCGTGGCACCGGTGTCGAGGTACCAGCCGTCGATCTTGTCATCGTCTGCGCCTTTGTCGAGGAAGGCGTGGCGCGCGGTTCGTCGAGGTGGAGATGTGCGGAGCTAGCTGATGCGAAAAGGGGAAAGCTTGGACCTTTCATCCCCTCCCCATGCTTCTTGCTGCGGCTCGACGCACCCGTGCACCAGGAACAGAGCAACATCCTCCTCCCCTACTTGCGCGACGTGAGCCTACCCACCGCGGCGTGGAGCAAGGCGGCAGTCCTTGACCCAGTGGCCCGACTTGCCGCAGTTGTTGCAGATATCATCCCGAGTCGCCTTGCACTCGCCGGCGCCGCTGCTATCAGCGCCTGCCTGAGCCCGGGCCCCTTTCTCCTCCTTGCCGCCGCGTGGTCGCCGGCGACACTCCTTGGAGGAATCGGATGGTCCGGATCCTTCCTCCTTCTCAAAGGCGCGCCACTGCTCCATCGTGTACAGCAGCTTGCCTCCAGCGGCGCCCGGCTCGGCATGAGGCCCCTCTTCGCGGTCCTGCACCGCCTTGAGCCTCCTGGTCATGTCCTCGACAGTGAGCTGCTCGAAGTCGAGGAGCGTCTCGATCGACATGACGATCTGCGCGTACTTCTTCGGCATGCAGCGGAAGAATTTCTCCACCGCACTCCTCCGTGAGGTCGGTGTCGCCGTTGCACGCCAGGTTGGTCAGGCGAAGGGCAAAGTCCTCGACTTGCTCACTTGGCTGAAAGGCGAGGCCTTCCCACTCCCCTCGGAGGCGCTGCAACGTCGCCCAGCGCACGTGATCTCCGTCGACGCGCGCCGCGGCGATCAATTCCCACGCCAGCTTCACCGTGGCCTTGTTGGCGAGGGAGGCGCCGAGCTCGGTGGGGACGGCGGCGCACAGGGCCTCCAGCGCCCGGCGATCGTCGTCGTAGCTGATGCCACCGACGTGTACCGCCTCCCACAGCCGCCGGGCCTACAGCTTGACCTTCATCAGCAAGCTCCACTCATGGTAGTTCAACTTGGTGAGCATCGGCCATGGCATTCCCGGTCCGGAGTCACGGTAGACCGTCAGCAGCACCGGGGAGCGCCTGCGGTGACCACGATGCCGCTCTAGTGACGGCGACTGGCAGCGGTGCCCGTCCGGGCTACGCGATCCTCCACTAGCTCCATCTCGGCGCGTAGCGCTGCAGCGGCAGCCACCATGGTCTGCGCCGCAGCCGTTGCCTGCCTGACCGTCTCGGCCGCCGCCGCTGCGGCAGCACGGCGTGTCGCGCGATCTCCGGCTCCGGCTCCCGCTGCGTCACCACCGGGGTTGATCACCGCACCGGCGGTGGCGCACGCTCTGGCTCTCGGTGGACATGGCGCTCGCTCGCTCAAGAACCCTAAGGCTTTGATACCAGGGAAAGTAAAATACAAAAAAGTAAGATACAAGTGCTGCCGAGCACTAGGCTTATCTGTCAGTACTTGTTGATGTAATAAATAGTACATGTTTATTAAGCTGTTGCCACAATATGCTATGTAGGATATGATGCAACATTTACAAAAGTCTTCCTTCTGAACTGCTATGTCTGAGATATCATTCCAAGCCTGCAACTGCATATGCTGTTTTATGCATGTATGATATCTACATGTATGTAATTTTTACATGAATATCCAGCTCTAGTTTTATAGAAACATCAAGGGAGGTACATGTGCAGGAAAGAGATTTTTTTTACCCCTTGGGTCAACTCAACTAAAAGTACTAAGTAATAAACATTCATCAGTTCTTTTATAGTTTGGAAAAGTGTGTCCTTAAATGCCTCTTCCAGACTAAGTGGAACTCCTGCTCTTGAAAGCCTTGCCAACTCAACATTTTCAGATGGACAGTCAAAGTGAAGTTGTTTCTTCAGTCTATGTACCGAACTTAGTTCAGTTTGATTTTCCTGATCAAGCCAATTCTATTATTCTATAACAACATCAGAGCCTGTTAGTCCCTAGCAATTTGGAGTAGGGATTCTGTTCTGAATAGTAAAAGTGCCTTCAGTTCTATACCACAGAAGGAGCTATTTAACTGGATGGATGGAGCAAAATTTACCTGACTAGAAGACTGACGGGTGTGATTCCTGAAGCTCCTTGGTCCACCTGGACTGCTAGAGTCATATTCACTGCTCCTAGGCAACTCACATCACATCTGTGTCTCTTCTTCGTGTGGCTTGATTCTTTCCTCCACTGTGATCTAATCCTGAGCTAAGCGGCAATCCAATCCTGAGCTAAGTGGCAACTGAATGCCGCCACCCAATTGCGTTAGCATTACCACTGTGATCAACCCAACATCTTGGTGCCGCTTCTCTACTGCAGCAAGAACACTGTACTACTTGTCAGTAGCGTCATGTGAAGTCACTACATTTAAGTTTTGCAACATCTACGATAAAAAAAACTTACACAACCTTTTCATGGTAGAATTATGGTTTATATTGGCTATTGGTTAAGGGCATAAAATGCATGAATAAGGGCAAACCAAGCAGTGAATATTTGGTACTTACATCTCCTCAAAGTTATACCCATGGGGGACAGGACAAATGTGAAGAAACATCTGTTAATAATCATCGAAGTGTATCTGTCCCCAACCAACAAGTTTTGCAATGAAAGCTAATTAAGGAATAGCAGTACCAAGCACAACGCTGCTCTGCCCTACTGCCTTCTTGATTCCAGCCTCCAGCATCACCTCTCCCATTCTTGCGCCAGCATGCCAATTCCCATCTTCTAAATAGACATTCCTAATATTCATATACCGACCGGATTGCTGGGGGCCAAGAGACATTAGTTTCTGCCCAATCTCCACTGCAAGCTCCACATTACCATGGAGCTTGCAAGCCCCAAGAAGAGCACCCCACACAGAAGCATCAGCCGCGAAGGGCATCCTCTCTATAACCTCAATGGCTTCTCCAAAACGGCCAGCACGGCCTAAGAGGTCCACAACACATCCATAATGGACCATCAACGGTGCCACCTTGTATTCAGCAACCATTGCCTCAAACCAGTATAACCCAACCTCCACCAATCCTGCACGAGCACAAGCCGTTAGCAAAGCAAGAAAGGTTATCTGGTTTGGCAAGAAGCCTTCACCCCTCATCACGTCAAACTTCACCAGCGCTTCAGTCTCCTTCCCATGATTAGCCAAAGCTGACAACAGTGCATTCCACGTGGAAACCTCCTTGCAAACGACCTCAAAAGCACTACTGCAGCAGCCAAGCCTCCCATGCTTCCCATACATGTCAACCAGCGCTGTGCCCAGGAATGCAGTGAGCTCAATCTCATGGCGGACGAGGTATGCATGGACAGCCGTGCCCGTGGCAAGCCCCTCACCGCCGTCAAGGTTGGCACAGGCCGTGAACACGCAGACCAACGTGGCCTCCTGAAGCCGTCGCCCCATGTTACCCAGCAAAAATCCCCTGAACACCTCGAGAGCGCACCGGTGGCGTCCGCCCCGCGACAGCCCAGACACAAGCGTGGTCCACGACACGGCGTCCCTCGCCGCCATCCGCTCAAAGAAGTCCCCCGCCGCGTCCAGGTCCCCGGCGTGGCACAGCGCGTCGAGCAGGGCGTTGCAGGAGGCCAGGTCCGCGGGGGCCTCCATCTCGTCGAACACCTTGCGCGCGTCGCGAGCCGGGTGGCCCGTTCGGCCGTAGGTGCTGACGAGCGAGCAGGCGACGAAGCGGTCGGCCGCGAGGCCGCGGCGGAGGCACTGCGCGTGGAGGGCCCCCGCTGCGGCCGCGGAGCCCGAGGCGGAGGCGGACTTGAGGAGGGACGGGAAGGTGTGGCGGTTGGGGCGCGCGCCGCGGGCAAGCATGGCGGAGAAGAGGCGCAGCGGGGCGGACGGGGGGAGCGAAGAGGAGGCGGCGGGGACGCGGCGGTGCGCGTGCGCGAGGCAGTTGTAAGGAAAGGCGGCAAAGGAGCATTGGGGGTCAAGGTCAAGGAGCAGCACGCCGGAGGTGAGGAGGAGCGCTTGCACCTGGAAGACGCGGCGCGGGAATGGGAAGTGCTCCCGGAGGCGGCGCTCGAAGACGGCGTACGAGTACGGGGAGGCGCGCCCCATTGGCGCACGGGCGGTCCCAGAAACCTCGCCGTCGCCGCCTCCTCCGCCGGCGCTTTGACGCCTCCGCCGCGAGTCGCCGAGCGATGCGCGGGGCTCCGCTCCGTGGGCCTGAATTGGTGCAGCCCACCAGAACAGCTCTGCTGGACGGACTGGACCGAGCCGATGGCTCAACAAAAAAGCAGCTGGTCTCCTCAGCTGAGTCAGACTCAAGAGGCCCAGGAACAGGGCTGTTTATGGAATGTTTTTTTTCTCTCTCTCTCCAAAGGAGCTCCACGCCTCCGCCCCTACCCCTCCGTTCCAAACTATATAAGACATTTTTATTTTTTAGATACATAACTTTTTTAGATACATACACTTAGATACATACTACGTCTAGATACATAGAAAAATCATTATACCTAGAAAAGTTAAAACGTCTTGTAATTTGGAACGAATGGAGTATAGTAGAATTGCATAATGCACATACCAGATTTACATCTACTTGAAATGGACAGATTCAAATAAAAGGAAGATGTAAAATAGAGTATGTCGGCTAATTCAGATAACTAAACCAAGTCACCAAATTTTTTAAAGAAATATCACTCCATCCGCTTTTGAATTAGACCTATTCCTTCCGTCCCAAGAAGAATGTAATTCTAAGTATGGAACAAGTCAAACTTTCTTAAGTTTGATCAAGTTTATAGAAAACAATGTCAACATTTATGTATCTATATAAACAGGTTTGCTAAAATATATTTTATAATTAATCTAATGATACTTATTTGGTATCATAGATGTTAATACTTTTTCTATAGATTTGGTCAAACCTAAGATCGTTTTACTCTGTGGAAAACAAGAATTATATTCTTTTTGGGACACAAGGAGTATTTGGTATGACTCTACCAAGATCTACAATGGAGCTCAATTCTAGAGCCCTCTCAAACGGGTCTCCATATCGAGATCCAAGAAGGTCAAAGTGAACTTTAACTATTACTCAAATTAATTGTTTGTTCAGTATGTACAAAAGAGTAGTGTATTAATATATCCATATTCCACATTACCTTTCAACAAGACGATTCATAGTAACTGATAATGCATTCCACGAGAAATTGTGTCACTTCAATGTTTGGCCACTAATTAAAACTTTGACAGTAAATTTCTCAGTTTTCAGTGGATTGGCATGAGTTGTGGAGAGACAACTGAACTGACATGATCATCACTCAGCAGAAGCAATGCAGGAGCCCAGGAAAGTTGTGCGCTCCCTGAAGCATCGACATCACTACGGGGAGGGGGAGGCGTGAACTGCGCCGCAGGCCGGACTGCAGACGGTTCAGCAATGCAGCTGGACTATAAAACTCTGTTGTGGATTGAACTTGAACCGGAATGGGTCGACACCAACTTGTGCTCCCAAGGTTCGTCTTGTCTCACAAACATTTCCATTTTTTAGCTGCGATCAGGCAGTGGTGTTTCTCCAACAAGTTTCCTCTTATTGTACACACCCAGGTCATGTATCCAGATGGCCAACTCTAGTGGCTCTGAACTCTGTATCTTTGGAGGGACTTTCCCTCATCGCAGCTTCATGCAGCTAATAAAATTGCCAGTTATTATATATATATATATATATATATATATATATATATATATATATATATATATATATATATATATATATATATATATATATATATATATATATATATATATATATAAACCTATACAGTGTCAAGGCGTAGCTGGCCCCGTCAACGCTTCAACCGGCCGTCAGTCGTCAGGACTCGGATGGCGTAGATGCCCACCAAGCATTCACAAACCACACGTTCACAAACCACGGGCACATTCAGTTAACTAGATCAATCAATCACTAATTGGTCAACACATGTGACCGTTCCAAGCCAGCACATAATACAATACAAAAATGTCCCACCAATTGTACCGTACATATACTACAAAAATTTCTTGCCGTCTAAATATATCTCTCGTCAAGCAGAGATCCAAAACTGTGTTCTTCTTCTGGTTTTTCAGTCCACAGCAAGGTTCCACCACGCGTTCATATATAGTTGATCATGTGCATGCAACTCATAGTCATCTATAGGATGGGGCAAGGAAACAAGGACTATCGCTTTCTCAGACACACGATCGAATAAATAAACCTCAAAACCGGATGCTGCCTTCTCCAGGTTCCGGCAATCTAAGGGGTGACACGACTTACCAGGAAGCAGACCCTTTGACCTTGAAGTTTCCACCTTGCCAACAACTCTTATATTAACTGAAAACATAAAAAAATCACTCATAAATCAGATTTTGGATTGTACATGTTTAGCATTTTCAACTTTTAGCAGTAAAAGGCAAAATAAAAAGTCTTCTTTCAAAAACAAAAAAGAAAGGCAATATACAAGCCAGTTCAAAGAATCCAGTTTACATTGATTTCGCCCACGCTAGTGACATCAAAGATCAAACAAACCGTTCATACTCCCATCTATAAATAATCTAGCATTCTGCCAGTACATACAGCAGGATGCAGAACCACATCATACCAACGAGAACGAAGAACTAGAAGTTGAAAGACTGCTGTAGCAAGTGGCCAACATACCTCATTAGCCATGCAAGAAGCATTAGTCCTCCTGATGCTCATCATCTTCCCAGTGAAAGTAGCGTCGTCGTCAGCCACCCCATCTGAGCCTGCTCTATCACTGCCGGGGTGTCCCGACAAGTGTGGCGACGTGACCATCCCTTACCCCTTCGGCATTGGTGATGGCTGTGCAGCAATAAGTTTCAACCCCAGCTTTGCTGTGACCTGCAACAGCACCTTCCAGCCACCACGGCCTATGATCTATGCCCCTGCCAGTGCCGACAGCAACACTTCAACACCAATGGAGGTCATCAACATCTCCCTGGAGCGTGGCGAGGTGAGCATCTATGCCCCCGTCAGCTATAGCTGCTTCGAGCCAAACACCAATACTCTGGACAACTACACCGGCGAGTTTAGCCTGGAAGGCACACCACTCATCCTCTCAAGCACACGAAACCACTTCATGGTCATTGGCTGCAGTGCCCTGGGGCTCATCGGATCCAGCAACCCTGACCTTTCTGTGGCTGGATGCTTCTCATACTGCGAGGGCCTCAACCAGACATCAGATGGAGCACCGTGCGGTGGCAAGGGGTGCTGCGAGACCACCATCTCCCCCAACGTTACTGCCTTCCAGGTGTTAGTGGACAATGTTACCTTGTTACCGAGCTTCAACCCATGCATATACGCGATGCTTGTCCAGGTTGGGTGGTACAGCTTCAGGAGACAGGACCTTGTTGGGCACCTTGGGTTCATAAGTGAAAGAGCCACCAGAGGTGTACCAGTCCTCAGTGATTGGGCCATTAGAAATGGCTCCTGTCCAAAAGAAGGGGCAATGGCGCCTCAAGATTATGCTTGTATCAGTACAAACAGTTACTGTATGAATGCAAGCAATGGGCCAGGGTACCTGTGTAACTGCTCCAAAGGTTACAAGGGAAATGCTTATCTTCATGAAGGCTGCCAAGGTTTTGATTTATTTAAACAAAGTTGCCGTAAACTAGGTTTAATTTGGACATCAAGATCACAAACTACAGAAACATGCATGTTTAACCAACCACGTAATTGTAGATTGCTTGTTACTAACAATAACAACTCAAGTTTTGTTTTCTCATCATTTGACCCCCTTTTTTGTCACTATATGTTAATCTGTTTTAATTCTCTTCAGATATAAATGAGTGCGAGATGCGTAAACAAGACCCAAAGTACATTGCATTATATCCATGCAAAAAAGGGGTCTGTATCAATACTCCAGGAGATTATATATGCAGATGCAAGATAGGGACAAGACCAGATGGTACAAATTCTGGATGCCAGCCTGTTCTTCGCCGGTCCGAACGAGTGATTATAGGTAAGAATCTAAAAAACCTCGGAAAGCATAGTTTATAACTCTAAGGCCATAGTAGGTTCCTTTCTAGGCTTTTGATGCGTCGAACCTAAAATAAAGCGGTTGTGCAGGCCTCTGTGCTTCTGCACTTGTGGTGACGTCTTTGACATGCTTGTTAGTTATGAAATTACAACGGAGAAAGCACAGGAAGGAGAAGGATGAATACTTCAAACGAAATGGAGGCCTGAGGTTATATGACGAAATGAGATCAAGACAAGTTGATACTATTCTTATACTTACTGAGACAGAGATTAAGCAAGCCACAGAGAACTATAGTGACGATCGTGTTCTTGGATGTGGTGGTCATGGAACAGTCTATAGAGGAATTCTAGATGATGGAAAAGAAGTTGCCATAAAGAAGTCCAAAGTAATAGATGATGACTGCCGAGAAGAATTTGTGAACGAGATAATAATACTGTCACAAATCAATCACAGGAACATTGTCAAGTTACTTGGGTGTTGCTTGGAGGTAGATGTACCGATGTTGGTGTATGAGTTCATTTCTAGTGGTACCCTCTTTGAGTTCCTTCATGAAAATGACCAAAGATTATCAGCCCCATTGGATCTTAGGTTGAAGATTGCTACACAATCGGCAGAAGCTCTTGCTTATATTCATTCATCAACTTCTCGTACAATTCTCCATGGTGATGTCAAATCCCTCAATATACTCCTGGATAATGAATACAATGCAAAAGTTTCCGACTTTGGAGCTTCAGCACTGAAGCCCATGGACAAAAATGATTTCATTATGCTTATCCAAGGAACTCTTGGCTATCTTGACCCTGAGACTTTTGTCAGTCACCATCTAACGGACAAGAGTGATGTCTACAGCTTTGGAGTTGTTCTTTTAGAGCTAATTACAAGAAAGAAGGCTATATATATCGACAATCATAATGAAAAGAAATCACTATCTCATACTTTCATACTAATGTTCCACCAAAATGAGCTCCGGGATATCTTGGACAGTGAAATAGTAGATAATGAGGTTATGGTTGTACTCGAGAAACTAGCAGATCTCATCATGCACTGCCTAAGTCCAAGAGGAGATGAGAGGCCAACAATGAAGGAAGTTGCCGAGCGCCTACAAATGTTGAGGAGACTCCAGATGCAGCTAGTCACAAAAACAAACCCTATCAGAGCTCATTACTCTTATGGAGGACCAGCGACAACTGTCACTTCGGACACGGAGACAGCCAAACTGGTGTTGGATGTTGTTCTCGCCAGATAATATATGCAAGGTTGTTCTTTCTTATGTAATACAGTATGTATAAAGGTTTTGTTGTAAGTTCTGATCCTGCTGTTGTGTGCAGATATATATATATATATATATATATATATATATATATATATATATATATATATATATATATATATATATATATATAGTTGAACTTCTAAATCATTATATATCTACTGCGAAGTATAAAGTGCATTTCTCAAGACAAATTCTAGCAGATTCTTTAGAAAAGCAGCAATGATGTCATGCATTTTTTTCAATTTAAAACATTTTTCCTATCCAGTATTGACTTGTTCACATGTTAGGTACCTCAATTTTTCTTTACACATCTTTTTTTTAAAAAAACATCCTCTCAAATGCCAGCAATAAGTCATGACCAAAATGGGGAGTGTAGCTTGGGGCTCAAATCGTGAGGTCCTAAATTCCTTTTGAGTAGGCTTTTCGGCTAATGGATTTCTTAGCCATGGTCATATAACAAGACATTGTGCACAAACAGCTTTTCTTATTCTAGTTTTTCTCCTAGAGCGGCTGAATAGCCCTGTGGATGTGGAGGCTCAATGGAAAACTCAAAGCCTATTCACAATGCACGGTACCGCTTTAAAACTAAAGCTAAGCCACAGAAAAGCGCATAAGCAAAAGAACACAAACAAGTGGATGTGCATTTTGAACTACAAATTTTGTTAGGCAATGGATTTATAAGAACAACTAGGTTCAGTAAAACAGAATAAGAAAACTTTCTGTTAGAGTAAATAGGAGTAGTACCACATTGTCTACTCACGTGGGGTGTTAGTCCTATGTACCCTATATACCCATGAAGCCCAATGCAATACAAATGAATATTCCACCAATTCTATTCTCCTACATGGTATCATGAGTCTAGGTTTAGATCCTAACCCTAGCTGCCGCTAGCTTCCGCATCGTGCGCCCCCGGGGAGAGCAATCTCCGCCGGGGGCAGCCCACCCCTTTAGGTTCTGGATCCTACTGATCCCGCGGCCATCCTCGATGTCGTCAAGCAGCAAATCAGGCTTTCTTGTGACGCCGCGCCACCTCGTCGCCCTCTCTACGCTCGCCGTGGAGGACGCTGAGCGTCGTCCCATCCCACGCCGCCGTGGTGGTGGCCCGGGCCAAGTCGACCCCAACACCGAGCCACCATGGTGGCAGCCGACCAATCTGCGCCATCCTCGAAGATATATACACTCACTGTAGCTCTGGTGACAAAATGGTCGATCAAATCAAATCATATAAAGTGGTTCCACCTTTTAAACACAAAAGCAATGTCGGTTTGAACCGTTTGTTCTTTCTGTTATTTGCAATTATTTCAGTCTAGAGATGTACTTAGTTATGTGCTATAGAAGAAGGTTGTTTGGTTGGGAATGTGAAGAGAATTACATGTCTTGAAGTGTGCGATTTCTGATGCTTACTGGTTGGCTTCTACCTGAACTAAAGTCGCAATGCTTGGAGTTGGAACTCACGCTCCCATCAAGGCACCTTGGATCGCATCTGACTCCGTCCATTGCGAGCACATCCTAGATTGTGATGTGAATGCGATACGATTGAAATGTGAGAGTGGATAAAAGACGAGGTTTCTCAAAGTCTATTTTGACACCATGTTGTTACAGTAAAGTAGATATGTTAACGGAGTTTGGAATTTATTTTCCAGAACAGCATCGTTAACTTGAGCACAAGTAATTGTACCTTTAGACGGTGAAGGCAAGATGGCATCCAATGATCCAATCCACTCATTCTTGCAGGCAATCTGATCCACCGAATGTCAGTCTGATTGTTATCTCAATGTAGCAGTGTAATTCTCTTTTTTTTCTTCAGAAGGACTTGAGAACAGATATGAAGGGATGACAGCAGTGTGGAACACAACACTGCTCTGCGCACTGCGCACCGCGCTGCTGTCTTCTTGATTCCAGCCTCCAGCATCACCTCACACCTGTCCATTGTCACGTCAGCCTGCCAATTCCCATCTTCTAAATAGAAATTCCTGATAGTCACATGCTCCCTCTGTCCCTTTTTGTGTGTCGTCCGTAAAGCGTGTCTATGAGGGAAACACGGTTTTCTAGAGAAAAACGTTTAGGGACGGAGGGAGTACTTACCAGCGTCGTGATTGCTGGGGTCAAGAGCCGTCAGTTTCTGCACAATCACTACAGCAAGCTCAACATTTCCATGGAGGCACTGCGCGTGGAGCGCCCCCGCGGCAGTAGCCGAGGCCGGGGCGGAGAGGACGCAGAAGTGCGCGTGGGCGAGGCATAGGGGAAGGCGCTGGTGGCGGCGGCAGAGCATTGGTGGTCAGCGGAGGGCAGAGGAGGAGCGCGTGCAACTGGAAGAGATGGCTCGCAAATGGGAAGTGCTTCTGGAGCAGGCGCTCGAAGACGGCGTACGAGTACGGGGAGGCGTGCCGCATCGACGCACCCACGGGCGCTCCGAGAAACCTCGCCGCCGCCGCCGCCGATGCGGGTCTGATGATTTTCTGCGCCACGGGTGCAAAGCGCACAAGGCTCCGCCTCCACCTCCGCCTCCGCCTCCGTCCTCCGGAGTGGACACTTTGGCAATGCAGCTGGCTGGCCCATAAAACCCTATTGCGGATTGAACTTGAACGGAATGGGTCGACAAGAACTGTCCAAAAAAAGTGGGATTTCGGCCCAGATAATATAACCTCTTGTGCTCCCAGCCATAACTACATGAAAACAATATACTCACTCTCATCTAAATTACAAGTCGTTTTGATTTTTCTAGATATAGTTTACTTTGCATGACATACGCTATGTCTAGATAAATAGTAAAAACAATTTTTTTAGAAAAGCCGGAACGATTTACAATTTACAATTGAATAAGCTAAGTCAAAACATTTAACAGGTCACCCGCAAAAGAGACACGCATGCGACGGATTCAAGCAAAATTATACGCTGATCCATAGATGAAACGATCAGACAAATATATGCGCTGCCATCTAATAAGATGATGTCTCAGCTTTCGATTTCTGATTTCATCAAACTAAAGCGACTCCGTAAGAAGACTTGGTATGCATTCATATTTAACTCACAATGTGTCCAATGTCCACGCTGGCATATGAATAAGCAGCTCGCAAAATTAGTTCTGACTTCTCCACATTGAGCATAAATATATTCAACCAAACATTGCAACTCCAGAGCAACTTCTTAACCAGTCAGATTTTAATTTCTGTAAACTATGCTATGTCATCTCCAGACAGAACAATTCAACGCACGAGCACCAAGATACATCTTACATAATCTGAAAAGGAATCTGGTATGCAACTGCTTCCATATAACCAATGATGTAAACCCTATATATATATATATATATATATATATATATATATATATATATATATATATATATATATATATATATATATATATATATATATATATATATATATATATATAAAATCACATCATAACAAGGAAATATGAGAGAGCACTGGCTGGTAGTTATTAGAAAGACAGCTCCCTAGACCATACCTCACTAGCCATGAAAGAAACATTGCTCCTGGTTCTCATCTTCTTCCCAGCAATGGTGATGCCGTCCACTTCTTCTGGGCTTGCAGTATCCTTGCCGGGATGCCCTGACAAGTGCGGCAATGTGTCCATCCCTTATCCCTTCGGCATCGGTGATGGCTGTGCTGCAAGCAACCTTAACCACTACTCCCTCTGTCCCAGTATACAAGTCGTTTTAGCGTTTAAATGATGTCCTAGTATACAAGTCGTTTTAGATGTTTGCCCTACACCTAAGCAGCACCAGCATGCAGCTTTGTAGCCTGCAGCAACTCGCAGTAGCCTGCAGTGAGCTCATTCAATGACTACGGACAAGGAAATGAGGAGAACATGCACTACTGGAATAGGGGTGCCTCGGTATTTTTGCTTGTGTTTTGGTAACCGTGTTGTATGCTAGAATGACTTTAATTTGGGGACGGAGGGAGTACTTTACAGTGACCTGCAATGACAGCTTCCAGCCACCAAAGCCTATGATTGGTGACCCTGACATAGCTGTAGAGGTCATCGACATCTCCCTGGAGCATGGCGAGATGTGCGTTTATGGTGGTGTCAGCTACAGCTGCTTCACATCAAACACTACCATGTCGGATTACGACAAGACCTGGTTCGTTTTTGCGAACACAAGATTGATAACTACCTTGTGTGTTCGTTTTATAAAGAGTGATTGTTAATGTGATCTACGAAGTAGGTTGAGTTACCATGACGAAAGCTATGTGTGCGACATATCTCTTGGTTTGTGTTGTGCAGGTGTGGAGCTCGAGACGGTGGTCGACGGCAAGGTGAGGTCAAGGAGGACGTGCCGTGCCGACGGACTAGGAGCGGTGAAGGACGGACGTGAGGCTTGGACCGAGGGACTTGAAAGCCGGGTGACTAGCTGTGGTGGCTGACACTTGGGACATCGACAAGTGCGAAAAGACATAGGAGTAATGGTGTTGACCGAGTCAAGACGGCGGACGTGCGGGTCGAGCGACACTCAGGAGGATTTAGCGTGCCGGCCGGTCGAGGAAGGCGGTGACACGTGTCGAGCGGCGGGGGACGTGTACGGAGTACGCTACTCGCGAGCGGGTTTGGTGGTTTGGACCTCAAAACCCGGACGGAGGTTCCGAGGAGGAACAGACGGCACGTGACAACATTGGGGAGTTCGCGTCGAGGCGAAGCTACTGATGAGGAGGCGCGGTGGCCGTCGGATGAAGATGACACCGGGTTTGACCATAACGCCCTTGGCTAAGTGGTTTGACTCAATTATATCTAGGGGCAAAACTGGGATTGTGTAATAGCCCTGTTAAATAGGATGAGGAAGCCCCATCTCCCTCACATCTCTCCCCACTCTCATTTCCCCTCTTTTTCTTAGGGTTAGCTTCTTCTAGTTCATGAGAGAGATTAAAAATTTGCTGAATTTTTAGTGGTGTTTGTATTGAGATTTGAAGTAGGAATGGAGACCTAAATCCTCTTCTTGCATTCCTATTTGAAGCTGTGATTTTCGTTCTTCATTTTTTTCTATTTTTGTTCATAGTTTTGATCTGTATTTCTCAGAGTTTGGGTGAATCTAGGCGACGATTTCTCAGGGATTGGTTCGTGCTGAGCTGAATTTCATCTATACCAAGTTTGTGTCGATTTGGAGGCCGTCCCTTTTCTCTGTGCGTTCGTCGGTCTCTTGTTCTTTGTTAGATCGGTGGCGCAGACACATGGGGTCAGACTGCAGCGCTACCAGAGCCGGCGCTCAAGCGCTGAGCTTGCTCGGTTGAGCAGCGCTCGTCCTGTCTGCCTGGAGCCCCGTTGCCTAGCGCTCTTCCTGTTCGTCGTTCGCAGGCACCAGGGCCTTGTTTGTTCCTAATTCTGGGAGCCTAAAGTTGGGTGTTTTGGTACTGTAGGGCATTGTAGCATTTTCGTTTGTATTTAGTAAAAATTGTTTAAACTTTGACTAATTAGGCTCAAAATGTTCTCGCAAAGTATAACAAAACTGTGTAATTAGTTTTTAATTTCATCTAATTTAGTACTCTGCCGACATTTCGATGTGACGGAAAATCTTCTTTTTTATAGTGAAATTTGGGGAGAAATTAGGAACTAAGCAAGGCCTAGGTCGGAGCGACAGGCCTAGGTCGGAGCGACAGTGCGGTGCAGACCCGCCAGTGTCCCTGCTCAGTTCATACGTTTCTGTTTGGAGACCGTTGACCTCCGGTGAGGGTCAGCCTGGCGTGGAGCACCTCTTGTTGGTCGCGCCCTGTAGGCTCGTTACTGGAGTGGGGCGTACAATAGTGTGTGTCCGATTTCTTTTTCTCTCTGTTTGTTGCTTGCTTTCTGGTTCGATTCCTCTCTCTTTTCGATCCGCACTGCAGGTAGGCATCGAGTAGAGCAGACCCTGCTTGCTTTCTCTTGCAGCCGAGGGTATCTGGTTGGAGAGCAGCCCCTCCATGCGTGCCTATCTTTGAGTTAGTTGATTTTGATTGTCAGAGAGCATGGTTCTTGCATCTGTGAATTACTAATGATTAACTAATCTGTGAAGTATTAAATTACTTTTTTCTCTTGATATGATATTCATGGCTGTGGAATTAATTTCTTCTCTCGGTGAGTGGTGCTAGCAGGCTCGGTCCAGTGCAGTTGCTGAGCGAGCAGGTGCAGCTGATGAGCGCTTCGTTCCCTGCAGTGCCGAGCAATTTTCAGTAGCTCTCTCGGTGCAAGAATTCTCCAGTCTCTTATTCTTGAGCTTGCAAATTCATCCGTGGTTTATTCGTTTGAGCTCCGTATAGTGTTCTGTCTTTTGCGTTGGTTTTCTATCATTCCGAATAAGTTTTCTAGGTACTCTCGTCACTAGTTGGCTTGGGTATTTTAGTTCGAGAACTCGCTTGTGCTTGTCGGTGATTTTGGGACAGCGGTCAAAAGTTTTAAGAGAAATTTTACTGCTCCCATTCACCCCCTCCTGGTTGTTGTTTTCGGTCCTTCAGTTTTGGATGTCACACCATTCATCCCCTCTACCACTTGCAACCGTTTCACGATCATCGGCTGCAGCACCCTCGGGATCATCGGTGGCTACAAGCACAACAGCTCTGACCTGTATGTAGCTGGTTGCTACTCCTACTGTCAAGGCATCAACAGCACGTCCGATGGTGCAGCATGCACTGGGACAGGATGCTGCGAGACCACCATCTCTTCCAACCTCACCGAATTCGAAGCGATATTGTACAATCAGAGCATTGTGTGGACGTTCAACCCATTCTACGCAATGCTGGTCGAGGAAGGGTGGTACAGCTTCAGGAGGCAGGACCTAGTCGAGCACCTTGGGTTCATAAAGGGAAGAGCAGCTAAAGGTGTCCCTGTTGTCAATGACTGGGCCATTAGAAACAGTTCCTGTCCAAAGGATGGGGCAAAACCACCACAAGACTATGCTTGTGTCAGTTCAAACAGCTATTGTGTGAGTGCAAGCAATGGACCAGGGTACCTGTGCAACTGCTCTATAGGTTATGAGGGCAATCCTTATCTTCCCAAAGGTTGCCAAGGTAAGTTATTTGCTCAAATAAGCTTGGTGTAAACTAGAATTTAGAAATCAAGGTCAACAACTGCAAGAACAATTTTAGCCAATGCATAATTATAGCCAACTTTGTCATTGAAAGCACAGCTCAAAAACTTATTCGTTACTTGTCCAAGATATCTTTAGGACACTTCATACACTGAAATACTTTGCATTTTTCTTGATCCATATTAACATATTTTTAAATTCTAGCTCCCTTCAGACATAGATGAGTGCAAGCTACGTAAGCAGGACGTTAGGTACAAAAAGCTATATCCATGCGAAAATGGGCGCTGTCGCAATACACCAGGAGGCTATATATGCAAGTGCAGGGTTGGAACAAGATCAGATGGTACAAATTCTGGGTGCCGACCTGTGCTTAGCAAATCTGAATAGGTGGTCATAGGTAAGAATCATAATTGAGAGTAAATTTTAAACCTAAGGTATATTTTCGAGGTTTTGAGGCACTAAAGCATATAGAGTAACCATTGTGCAGGTCTCAGTACTTCTGCGCAGTTCTAGTCATATCTTTGACATGCTTATTAGTTATGAAATTACAACAAAGTAAGCATAGGAAGGAGAAGGATGAATATTTCAAACAAAATGGGGGTCTGAGATTATATGATGAGATGAGATCAAGGCAAGTTGACACTGTTCTCATACTCTCAGAGAACGAGATAAAGAAAGCCACATACAACTTCAGTGAAGATAATGTTCTTGGATGTGGTGGTTTCAACCGTTTTTTCTTGATTTGCAATTATTTCAGTCTAGAGATGTATTTAGTTATGCTCTATAGAAGAAGGTTGTTAGGTTGGTCATGTGAAGAAAATTATACATGGCTTGAAGCGTGCAATTTCTGATGTGTACTGGTTGGCATCGACCTGGAACTAGAGTCATAAGACTGTCCGCAGTGGCATACTCTAAATGATACTCTAAAGCTTTAGAGTATGAATATAGAGTAAAAACTGCTGCACTGGATACTCTAAAACGATACTCTATCTTTTCTCTTACTCTATATTTAGAGTAGTACAGTGTTTACTCTATAGTACGCAGTGGCGGGCCCTACTAACTAAACCAAGGAAAAAAATACTATAACTCACAAACCAAAAATCCAAATTAAATTTCGATTGCACCATTAAATTCGTCTCAATAAATTCTTCAAAACTAGATCACTCATGGATATATTTAGATAAAGTGATAAGTGGGTCCCATAGTAGATGGAGTGGATAGAGGATGATATAGAGGATGGATGGGTACGGGAGAATTGAGTATAGAGGAGAGAATCTTGCTGACTAGGACGTATAGAGGATGAATATAGAGGACCATGAGTGCAGATAGCCTAATGATGCTTGGAGTTGGATGTTGGAAGTTGGAACGCCCACGCCCACATCAAGGCACCTCCGACCACATCTGACTCCCTCCGCTGCAAGCACATCATAGACTGTATGAGGTTCCTCAAAGCCTATGTTGACATCATTCTATGACAGTAAAGTAGATATGTAAACAGAGTTTGGAATTAATTTCCGGAACAGCATCTTCAACTAACCACCCACAACCACAAGTAATGGTACCTTTAGACAGCGAAGGCATGATAGCACTCCACGTGGCGGACACAGATTCGGTGACTTGCCTCTAGCAAGTCACGTGGTAACTTACCCTATCACATCCACCGTGTATGGATAATCCAAGGGCTGCCAGCGATTTCATCTAGAATTTGGCTCTTCACCCGTGAAAGATAGACAGGCCACGAGAGCCTTTCTCCGTTAGTCCGTTCGCGAGTCCTCCCACGCTGAGCCGCCACCGCCCTCCTGCGCCGTCGCGTAGGACGCCGTCCTCCGCGTCTGTGCAGTGGCCCGCTCATCGCGCCGCCCTCCATTCCGGATGCGCATGCTTGCCGCCTGTCCACGAGCTTGCCATGTCGCCCTTCGTGAGGCCACGGCCCTCCGTGTTGGCTGCTCGCTCTCTGCGCCTCCCTCCGCACTGGACGCACGTGCTCGTGGCACCCTAGGCCCGCACCGCTCGCCACGTTGCCATCTGAGCCGGCCCTGCGCACTCGCCGCATCCCGAGCCTGCGCCGGTTGTCCGCGCTCATAGCGCTAGCCATAGGCTCCCTAAGCCGTCCGGCGTTTGCGTTGCCCTCCGCAACA
This sequence comes from Saccharum hybrid cultivar R570, assembly GCA_038087645.1. NCBI lineage: Eukaryota > Viridiplantae > Streptophyta > Magnoliopsida > Poales > Poaceae > Saccharum > Saccharum hybrid cultivar. The sequence continues at coordinate 31,595,457 of JAQSUU010000405.1, read as the reverse complement.
GTCACGCCCATTCACCGTGCTCCGGAGCAGCCCGCTCTCTGCGCCACCGGGCGCCAGCGTCGCGCGCTCCGGCGCTCCAGCCCGAACGCGGCATGCAGCATCGCGTAGAACTCCGCATGGAGTAGCCGAGCATCATCGATGCGTCCACCATGGCTTGAAGCTCATGACAATGTTAGTACGTGTAGCAATTGGGGTCAATTTCTTGCAGCGACACAAGCTCCTCAATGGCGTTATATATTCTTCTCCATGTTTGGCGATGAACCATCGCGTCCCCACATCCACGCCGCGTAGACAGTCGACCCACTTCAGCGTCGGGTTAAAGCCCCATATGCTGGGGTGCCGCTCACCGCGAAGGTCTCCTCGATGATTCCTTGGAGCCTGTGATCGGCGAGCACCCACGGCCGTTCCACCAAGGTGGCGTCGTACGCGGTGACGAAGCACTCTGTTAGCAGCGCTAGCCTGATACTTGAAGGTGCAAGCTCATCTGCCGGTCTGCCTGCTACAAGGCCCAAGAGAGACAGGCGGCCCAGCTCCAAAGTAGTCGCCCATCCTGGATCAACTAGTGACATAGTATAAGTAGCAAGAGGAAGGAAGAGAGAAGGGGAACAGAAATTGTAAACCTAATTCTATTTCAATTCAAGCACTCATCAGTACTAAATTCCTATTGTTCTACCTATTTTTCCTCGTTCTTCCTCCTGGCACCACTCTGGTGCTAACAAATTGGTATCTGCAGTCTCGTTTCCAATCCTAGCCAGCCGTGCTCCTCCGCCACCGCCTCCACCTCCCCGAACTCCACATCACCACTACACTCGGCTCAATCGTGCCTGCGGCGCCATGGAACCTTCCTTGAAGCAGATCCTAGAGACGCTCAACTCCCGCTTCGACGAGTTTGACCGCCGTCTGGACGACCATGACTGCGCGTTCACCAATCGCACGGGCTCCGTCGACTCTCGCTTCGCCACACTAGAGACCTCCATCCACACCCAAGCTACCAGGCTTGAGCGGCGCCTGGCCAGGATCAAAGCGCGCCTTCCCGATTTGGCCGCCCCGTCAGTCGAGCAGCGCCTCACTGACCTCGAAACCGCCAACGCCGACTACTATGCCATCCACACACAACGCCTCGCCAATCTGGAGTCCGGCGGTGCCCCAGTCATCAAGGAGGAGTACGACTCAAGGGTGGTGGCGCTCGAGAAGGCTTCGGCGGAGTTCGTGGCATGGCGTCTCGGCATGGAGGGCGTCCTGGACAACATCCAGAAGGACGTCCAAAAGCTGGTGAAGAATCTCGACCAGCAGGTGTTCGACGATATGTCCCACTGACCAGTCCTGCTTACCTCACCACCAGCGGTGACCGCAACTGCTTCTGCAACCGGTCCGTCTGCCACAACACCCAGTGGGCACCGCGTCGACATGAATACACAGGATGTTGGGTCTAGAGTCGCACCGACTTGGACCCATCTCCCGGCCAATGGTATGTCTCATGACACTTCCCCTCGTGTTCATACTTCTGATTTTCGACCACCGCCCGCGCATGCACCGCCCCGTCCTGTTCCCGAACCAATCCATCAGCCCCTACCTAATTCGTACCGTCCACCCCCACCCCCGCCTCTGCCAACGTTTTTGCATCCACGCCCACCCGCTCCACCCACCATACCCACCTCCACCCTATCCTGATCCCAATCACCCAAATCCCTTGGCCGGACGCCTTCCTAAACTTCCCTTTCCAACATTCAATGGGCTCAACCCAAAGCGTTGGCGTTCTCTCTGTCAGAAGTACTTCGCTACATATGTTGTTGATCCTTCCCTCAGGATTGGCTTGGTCGAACACTACATGGAAGGTCCAGCAGCAATTTGGTACCAATCCATTGCTCCCCAGTTGCCCACAGCAACTTGGGAATCCTTTTGTCAAATGATGCATGACCGTTTCGATCATGATCAGCATGAATCCCTCTTGCGCAAATGTTCAATATCCGCCAACAAACCATAGTCTCAGCCTATGTCACTGCCTTTTCTGAGTTGGTGGATCAACTTAAATCCTACTCTCCAAATGCTGACCCACTCTTCTTCACTACCCATTTTGTCGATGGCCTTTGCTATGATATCAAATCCATTGTCCTTGTTCAGCGCCCCCCCAAATTTCAATACTGTTGTGCGTTTGGCATTATTGCAGGAAGAAGTCGACGTGGCTCCAAATCAGTGAGCCCAGCGTGGAGGTGATTGGCAACCTGCGTACAGGCCAAGGTTGCCGGCCCCGGCAGCTCCACTGCCTCTACCTCCACCGCCTCCGCGCGCCGACAAGCCCGTGGCACAAGCTGCAGCTGCTCCGGCAGGGGCTACCGCTCAACCTGCTCACCAAACCATGGCTGTGGTTAAAGCATACAGGCATGCACTAGGCCTGTGTTACAAGTGCAACGCCAATTGGAGTAAGGATCATGTCTGCGCCCCGGAGATACTCCATGCTATGGATGCCCTGTGGGATTCTCTGTCTTCAGAAGACTCGCTGGCTGATTCTGTTGAAGAATTTCCAACAGCTGAGCAATGTTGCTTGGCCCTGTCCAAGGCGGCAGTTTCTGGAGTTCCGCCCGCCTACACAGTATGCTTCCAAGGGTTACTATAGTCGGTTCCGGTGCAAATTCTATTGGATTCCAGCAGTTCATCTTCTTTCGTGAATGAATCTCTGGTGTCCAGTGACCGCTGCCGAGTCAGTGCCTGTCTCAAGCTCAGCACAAGTAGCTGGTGGTGCTCAGCTTGTCAGTACTGCAGTGCTTCGCCAAGTACAATGGTCAGTCGATGACTGCTCCTTCCAGAATGATTTCTGGGTGTTGCCATTGGGAAATTTTGATGCAATGATTGGCATGGACTGGTTTGCTACACATAGCCCGATACAAATTCATTGGCAAGAGAAGTGGATAGGTATTCCATATCACGGTCATATAGTCGTTTTGCAGGGCCTGCATACATCCTCTCCTCAGCGCATCCTCCTTCATATTGACCCGGTTGACCAGCTGGACGAGACAAACCCGGCGTTTGCTCAGTTGCCGGTGGAGCTACAGTCACAACTTGACAGCTATGCTGACCTGTTCCAGCCTCCCACCTCCTTGCCACCATCTAGGGCATGTGACCATGAAATCCCTTTGATTCCTGTAGCTACACCTATCTTTGTGAGGCCCTATTGGTACCCACCAAAGCTCAAAGATGAAATCGAAAAGCAAGTGCAAGACATGCTGTCTCAGGGGCTCATCTGGCATAGCAGTAGTCCATTTTCTTCGCCAGTGCTCTTAGTGCAGAAAAAGGATGGTGGATACAGGTTCTGTGTTGATTTCCGCCACCTCAACGCGCTGACAATGAAATCCAAGTTTCCAGTGCCGGTCTTCGACCAACTTATGGACGAGCTTGATCATGCTCGCTGGTTTTCTACACTGGACTTGAGGGCAGGATTTCACCAGATTTTGCTTCGGGAAGGTGAGGAATTTAAAACAGCCTTTCAGACACACCTCGGCCAGTATGAGTTTTGTGTGATGGCCTTCGGACTCACGGGCGCCCCAGGCACATTCCAGGGTGCGATGAATGCTACTCTTGCCCCTGGTCTGTAGAAATTTGTAATCGTCTTCTTCGACGACATTCTGGTATTCAGTCCTTCTCTGGAAACCCATATTGAGCACCTGCAGCAAGTCTTTTGATTGGCTATGTCGTGACCAATGGAAATTGAAGAAGTCAAAATGCACATTTGCAAAGCAATCCATATCCTATTTGGGACACGCGATGGGTGCTGAAGGGCTGTCTATAGATCCTGCTAAGGTCTGTGCTGTCGCTGAATGGCCTGTTCCAACATCTATCAAAGAACTCCATGGGTTTCTAGACTGGCCGGTTATTATAGGAAATTCATCAGACACTTTGGTATTCTAGCTAAACCCCTTACTGAGCTGCTTAAGGATCAAGTGTTTGTTTGGAAGCCTACCCATGTTGAGGCCTTTGCTCTGCTGAGGTCAGCTCTCTGTTCGGTGCCTGCCCTCGCCCTACCGGACTTCACTTGCCCTACTGGAATTCATCAGACAAATGCATTAGGTTCAGGGGTTGGGGATGTTCTGCAACAAGATGGTCATTCGATTGCTTTCATTAGCAATCCCCTGAGCCCTTGTAACCAAGGCTTAATAGTTTATGAAAAAAGAATACCTGGCTATATTGCTTGCGGTGGACAACTGGCGTTATTACCTCCTGCAGGCTGAGTTCTATATCCACATAAACCATCAAAGTTTGACTCACCTCAATGAGTAGTGATTACATACAGCATGGCAGCAGAAGGTTTTTGCTCGCCTGATGGGTCTCCAGTACAAGATCTTATATAAGAAGGGAGCAGACAATGGGGCTGCTGACGCTTTATCATGCTGCCGCCATCCTGAACAACTGCGGGCTATATCATCCATTAAACATCAGTGGTTAGATGAGGTGGTTCTCGGTTATCAAACTGATCCAGAGGCTGTTAAATTGCTGTCACTATTGGCTGCTCAACCTGATTCAGTTCCTTCTTACTCACTAGGCCAAGGTGTGATCCGCTACCGGGGTCGAGTCTGGCTGGGCTCCAGTAAGGCGATTCAACAACATGTCCTTTCAGCATTTCATGCCAGCCCGGTCGACAGTCATTCGGGTGCTCCAGGTACATATTCCAGAATCAAGTGTCTTTTCTTTTGGGTGAGAATGAAAGCTGATGTCTGGAAATTCGTTCAGTCCTGCTCAGTCTGTTCTAGGCTAAGCCTGACCGCGCTCGCTACCCCAGTCTGTTACAGCCGCTTGTGCCATCGGCTTCTTGGGAGATTGTGTCCATGGATTTTATAGAAGGACTTCCACCTTCCGGGTCCGCAAATGCAATATTGGTAGTTGTGGACAAGTTCTCTAAGTTTGCCCACTTTGTCGCCTTGAAGCATCCATTCACCGCTCAGACTGTGGCCCAGCTGTTCTTTGACAATGTGTATCACCTCCATGGGTTGCCAAAGTCCATAGTCTTGGATCGCGACAAAATATTCACAAGCTTGTTTTGGCAGTCCCTCTTCAGAGCAGCTGGTACTTCTCTCCGCCTCAGTTTGTCTTATCACCCGCAGACCGACGGGCAAACGGAACGGGTAAATCAATGCCTTGAAACCTTCCTCCGCTCCTTTGTTCACTCTTGCCCATCTCAATGGCGTCGCTGGTTATCTCTTGCCGTATTGGTATAATACGTCTTTTCATTCAACTCTGGGCAAGTCACCCTTCGAGGTGTTATATGGTTGCTCTCCTCGACACATGGGTCTCAATGTGGATTCAGCTGCACCTATCCCTGATCTCCAAGCATGGCTATCAGGAAGAGCACATATGCAAGATCTTATCCGCCAGCACTTGCTGCGCGCCCAGGATAGAATGAAGCGCCAGGCCGACAAGGGCCATTCTGAGAGGGTATTCTCTGTGGGCGACAAAGTGTTCTTGAAGCTACAGCCCTATGTACAGTCGTCCTTGATGCGCCGTGCTAATCACAAGCTCTTCTTCCGCTTCTTTGGTCCCTACAAGATTATTGAGAAGATTGGCTCAGTAGCGTATAAATTGGAGCTCCCAACGTCTTCATCCATTCACCCAGTTTTCCATGTCTCCCAGCTGAAATTATCTCCAGGTGACCAACAGGTATCTTCAGCATTACCTTCTGACCTGCAGGTATTCCAGGTTCCTCTCTGCATACTGCAGCGACAGTGGTCCTCTGGTGATCATCCAGTGGAGCAAGGACTCGTCCAGTGGTCCCATACTCCTCCAGAATTGGCCACCTGGGAGCCGCTCACTACTCTTCGCCAGCAGTTTCCAAGAGCGCCGGCCTGGGGACATGCCGGCTCTGAAAACCTGAGGGATGTTAGCAGCGCTAGCCTGATACCTGAAGGTGCAAGCTCATCTGTCGGTCTGCCTGCTACAAGGCCCAAGAGAGACAGGCGGCCCAGCTCCAAAGTGGTCGGCCCATCCTGGATCAACTAGTGACATAGTATAAGTAGCAAGAGGAAGGAAGAGAGAGGGGGAACAGAAATTGTAAACCTAATTCTATTTCAATTCAAGCACTCATCAGTACTAAATTCCTATTGTTCTATCTATTTTTCCCGTTCTTCCTCCTGGCACCACTCCGGTGCTAACACACTCCTCGGCTGCGTCATGCGCCGACACCAGCAGCGCACGGACAGAGCGGCGCCACCACGTCTCGGCGCCGTGCGCGGCCGCAGGTGTGGCCAGGGAGCAGTGCAGTGGCTTGCCGAGCGGTAGAGTTGGCTGAACAGCGGGAGCAACGGCGGGCTCGGCGCGCCGTTGCCGTACCCCTTACCAAGCCTCGACAAGAGGACAAGGAGATCACAAGGGCAAGGAGGAGCAGTGCAGCGACGTCGCGTCCATGGCTGCTGACAGGATTTTCCGTGAACCCGCCGGTGGAGAGTGCAAATGCGGGCCAACTTTCACCGTGCAGAGCAGCGTGTCTTGACGTCCGAAAGCCCGAGAGGCCAAATCCCAGGGTGAAAACGGCTGCAGCCTTTTGATCTGGCTTGGACGGTGGATGTGGCACCGCAAGTTACGGCGCTGCTGACGATTAAGGTTTCCCAACTTAAGAACAGCTATCAAGGGATGGGAGCAGTGTGGAATACACAGCCTCCAGCATCACCTCGCCCTGTTGCCCATTCTCACGTCAGCCAGCCGATTCCCATCTTCTAAATAGAAATTCTTAGTAGTCACATACCAACGTGATTGCTGGGGTCAAGAGCCATCAGTTTCTGCACAATCACTACAGCAAGCTCACCATTTCCATGGAGGCACTGCGCGTGGAGCGCCCCAGCGGCGGCGGGGGCGCCCGGAGCGGAGAGGACGCGCACGTGCGCGTGGGCGAGGCGGTTGTAGGGGAAGGCGCTGGTGGCTGCGGCGGAGGGCGTGCAACTGGAAGAGGCGGCGCGCGAATGGGAAGTGCTTCAGGCATCGCCGCATCGACGCACGGGCGCTCCGAGAAACCTCGCCGCCGTTCTGATTTTCCGCGCCGCGAGTGGAAGCGCACGGATGGCTCCGCCTCCGATCCGTCCTCCGTGGGCCGTGGCCGTGAACTGCGGCGCAGGCCGGGCCGGACTGAAGACGGTTCAGCAATGCCGCTGGCCCATAAAACTCTGTTGTGGATTGAACTTGAACGGAATGGGCCGACACGAACTGTCCAAAAAAGCAGGTTTCCGCCCGAATAATATAACAACCTCTGTTCTTGTGCTGCTAGAACATTTTCGGATTTTCCCTCTCTTTGCGAAATATTTTTCGTACTAGAACCAATCGATTGTCATATATATATATATATATATATATATATATATATATATATATATATATATATATATATATATATATATATATATATATGATTATAATAAGAAAATCATTCTCATGATTAAAATGGACGATGAAGAGAAACATATTTCTCAATCTTCTTCTTTCTCTACTGTAAGGGAACACTCAAAACAATGCTTGGTACACCCCATATCGTGTTCCCCTATGAAAAAATTCAATCATTATGCACCAAAGAAATTATACCCAGCAAATTGTCTTCATTAAAATCAAGGGACTAAAACCACCCATCAAAGGCTTCAACCCAATCCTGTAGCCATGATTGTTCTTGTCAAATCTCTCTAGGCCTCAACGCTCCTCACCTGCACCCGCCCCACACCGCGCGATGCTCGGGCGGCCAGGGTTCGATTCCCATCCCTGCGTCTCATTTTCTTTGTTTTTAGACAAAACCGCGTCCTATTTTAATTCTTCTTTTCCAAAAAAAAACGTCGGCCTGCCTCCGCCGACTCCACCTTGCGCATGGGCTCCTTCCCCGACGCAGACTACTGCGTCGGCTCACCGCCGCGGCCCTCGCTGCGTGCCACCGGCGCCGGCACTCGCGGCCTCGCACTACTACAGAAAACTTAACCGAGGCGGGCAGATTCGATTAACCGAGGCGGGCATCGCAACTGCCTCGCTCCAAAGGTCACGGTAAATGAGATGTTTTCTGAGGCGGTTCGATGCCCACCTTAGTAAATTGAATAAAAGACAAAAAGAGAAAAACCAGTGGATAAGCCCGATGAGCCCATCCATGGGCCGCCGCCACCATGGCTCGTTGGATCGGGGCGGCGGCGTCGTCGTCGTTGGATCCGCCGCCGGGGGGGGGCTAACTTGGATCCACTACCGCGAGGCGCTTCTGCTGGGGCCGCACCGGATCCGCGCGAAGCCGCCACTGCTCAGGATCGCCCCGCCACTCGCGAAGCCGCCACCGAGCGCGGACAAGGCCGGATCCGGGAGCAGGGTGCCGGATCTGGGCCACGACAGCCGGATCCGCCAGCTAGCACCGTGGATCTAAGCACCGGCGAGGGAGAGAGACCGCTCCGCCGCGCCGCACTGAGCCCGCTCTCAGCCGCGCCGCGCCGTGCTGCGCCGAGCCTGCTCCGCCATGCCACGCCGCGCCGCGACGGAGACAGAGAGTGGAGAGAGGGAGAGTGGACGGAGGGAGAGAGTGGTGGAGTGAGAGGTGAGGGAGAGGAGTGTATGCCTTGGTGAGGAACAGGTGTGGGGAAGGGGGGATCGCGCCGCGCCAGCGAATGAGAGGTGAGGGAGAGGAAGTGAGAGAGCTAAAACCCTAAGTCACAGTTTATATAGTGTGGGTGTGATATTGGGCTGGTTTGGGCTTTTTCATTGGCAGTGGGCTTGGCTATGATTAACCTAGGTGGGCCTTATAAGTGGCCCGCCTCGGTTAATAGGGGTATTTTTGGAGGGGGTTTTCTATAAGGCCTGCCTCCGTTAATGCATTTTAGGTAACCGCCTTCGAAAATCGATTTTTGCCAGGCAGTTGATTGTGACCGCCTCAGTTAATAAAAATGTTCACCTTGGTTAATCCCATGCATTAACCGAGGCGGTTCAAATATCCGTCCGCCTCCGAGACCATTTTCCAAACACCTCGCAAAAGTTTTTCTGTAGTAGTGTCGCCATCCACCGCCCGTGGGCCTGGCCACGCGCCACAGGCACCGCGTGGCGCCCGCGGGCCCTTCGAACGCCCCCCACCGGCCACATCTCCGCCCACGGAGAGGACGCGGCGTCATCTATCGTTTAGCTATTTATTTGGGCTAAACTGCCATTAAACGCGTTAAACGGTGATTTAAACAGGATAAACGGCTGATTCAACGGACACGATAAGCCCTAAGCAAACTCAAAAATAATCATGGAACATTTCATTTATATGTCATCGCGCGTCTTCCACGAAAAGACGGATGCAGATATACATAATACATTTTTTTCTTATTATGACGTCAGCGAGAGGTGCATGGAAACAAACAGTAAAACACATCAATGAGTCAAAACACATGGCGGCTTGCAAAAAAGGAAAATAAATTGCCACGGATTCAAGCCCTAACTATGTACGATGAATTACCAATCCATACAAGATATGAAAGATCAATCAAATATACATATGTTTCAACTTCATTTTCGTGTAAGCTGTCTCAGTTTTTCTGAGTCGATCCATTATTGCTTATTTCATCCAGTTTGTTATTGCAGAGGAAGGCTTCAAGCTGCAGCGATCCCACAAGAAGACAAGGCATGCTTTCATATTCGTCAGATAAAACTCATACGATGAGACTGGAAACAAGGATTGTTTGGCATATGGATTAGCCTACAAAGTGTAGCTGACTTCTCCAGATATAACAAACTATATCATGCCTTCTCAACTTTGGACGGGTACAAATCTCAGTTTTACTTCTATCAACCTTATATATGATGGTCTATAGCACATATAACTGCATCATAGAAATGAAACATGAGAGAGCACTGGCTTATCTAGGAAGCTAGAAAGACACGGCACAGTACTAAGCGGCCACCATACATCTCTAGCCCCTAGGCCATTACTCATCCTGTTGTTCATCAGCTTCCTGGTGACAATGGTGTCAGCCACCCCTTCCGAGCTTGGCATATCATTGCCAGGGTGCCCCAATAAGTGTGGCAATGTACCCATTCCTTACCCCTTCGGTATCGGCGTGCCCCAATAAGTGTGGCAATGTACCCATTCCTTACCCCTTCGGCATCGGCGTGCCCCGATAAGTGTGGCAATGTACCCATTCCTTACTCCATCGGCATCGGCGCAAGCTGTGCTGCAACCAACCTGAACTCCTACTTTGCTCTGATATGCAATAACAGCTTCCAACCACCAAACCTATGTTTGGTGACCCTTCCTTTGCTGTACAGGTCATTGACATCTCCATGGATCATGGCGGGCCCGTGTTTATGGCAATGTCAGCTACAGCTGCTTCACCCGCAACCATTTCACGGTCATTGGCTGCAACACCCTCTGGCTCATCGGCGGCTACATATGGACAACAGCTCTGATTTGCATGTGGCTGGCTGCTACTCCTACTGCGAAGGCATCAACAGCACATCTGACGGGGCGCCGTGCACTGGGACAGGATGCTGCGAGACCACCGTCTCCCCCAACCTCACAGACTTCTCAGCAATAATCACAATGAACGAAAGCAGTGTGTGGGACTTCAACCCATGCTTCTATGCGATGCTTGTCGAGGCTGGGTGGTATAGCTTCAGGAGACAGGATCTTATCGGCTACCTTGGGTTCACCAATGACAGGGCTCCTAGAGGTGTCCATGTCGTCAATGACTGGGCATTATAAAAGTTATTGTCCGAAAGGTGGGGCAAAAGCACCAAAAGATTATGCTTGTGTCGGTTCAAACAGCTACTGTGTGAATGCAAGCAATGGTCCAGGATACTTGTGCAACTGCTCTATAGGTTAGAGGGCAATCCGTACGTATCTTCTCAAAGGTTGCCAAGGTAAGTATCTCCTCAAATAACCTTGCTGTAAACTAGAATTTAGAAATGAAGGTCAACAACTGCAAGAAAAAGTCTAGCCAACACATGACATGATTAGAGCCAAGCACCAGTGGCGGAGGAAAGCCTAGGGCCACTAGGACCATGCCCTAGGCGTTGGGCCATGTTTTCTACACTGTAGCAAACTGTTCCAAAGAGGCTCAATTAATCATTTAATCTAGCAAAATCAGCCCATGGAGTGGCCGTAGGCTTGGGCTAGCCCAGCTCCGCTACTGCCAAGCACAGCTAAAATTTTTTACTGTTGCTAAAAAAAGCTAAAAAATTTACTAGTTCAAGATATCAAAAATTATTTGTTACTTGTCCAACATATCTTGGAAACTTCATACATTTATTACTTCACATTTTTCCTAAATCCACATTAAGATGTTTTCAAATTCTAACTTCGTTCAGATATAGATGAGTGCCATCTGCGTAAGCAGGACGTTAGGTACAAAAAACTATATCCATGTGAAAATGGGTGCTGTCGCAATACACTAGGGGGCTATATATGCAAGTGCAGGATAGGAACAAGATCAGATGGTACAAATTCTGGATGCCGACCTGTGCTTAGCAAAGCTGAACAGGCAGTTATAGGTAAGGATCATAGTTGAGAGTAAATTTTAAACCTAAGGTATTTTTTCAAGGTTTTGAGGCACTCAAGCATATAGAGTAACCATTGTGCAGGTCTCAGTGCTTCTGCAGTTCTAGTCATATCTTTGACATGCTTATTGGTTATGAAATTACAACAAAGTAAGCATATGAAGGAGAAGGATGAATATTTCAAACAAAATGGGGGTCTAAGATTATTTGATGAGATGAGATCAAGGCAAGTTAACACTATTCTCATAGTCTCAGAGAACGAGATAAAGAAAGCCACAGACAACTTCAGTGAAGATAATGTTCTTGGATAAGCAACATGTTGCAACTTACTCCTCAAATACAACCTTGCAGTCAATTTTATCATTGCCGCGATGGAAGCCAGCTGGTGACGTGATCTATACTTTGTACAATTTAGTCTGCAATTTTCTTGCCTAGGAATAGCTAGGGTTAATTTTGTGCAACTATGGTATGCTTACATGACAAAATTTGGAAAGATAAATACTGGCACAACTTCTATTCTTGAGGTTCTCAAGTAATGTGAGGACTGTATTTAACTAAAATCTTGACGCTATTTGCCTGTGCATTGTTAGGATTATAGGTGGCTTAATAATTGAACCTTTCAGGTGATCCAAGTATTTTTTTTGTTTTGAGTTTCTAGAAGAACTTGTGGACTTAACTCGATGGCAGTGCAAGAACCTGCTGTTGGGTCCATGCATCTCCGTTTGGTGTCTAAGTCTATAAAAGTGATTGTGTACTGCAAATGTATGTTGGATCCATACCGATGGCAGTGCAAGAACTTGTTGGATCCATACTTTGTATGCTGCCATGTATGTTTTATGACTTGGTGCAACTGTACAAGAAACCTATATGCATGTCATATGGAGATCCATGTATTTGGGTACTAAATTTGTGAAAGTGAATGTGATATGATGGATCTTCAATTCATAAACTCAAATTTAATATGTATTGATTCTGCTAAATTGGATCTGTTGCTATGTATGTAATTGTGTTTTATGACTTGGTGCAAATTTGCAAGACACCTATATTATGCATGTCATATGGAGATCCATGTATTTGGGGACTAAATTTGTGAAGGTGAATGTGATATGATGGATCTTCAATTAGTCATAAACTCATATTTAATATGTAATGAATCTGCTAAATTGGATTTTATTTTTTTTATCAATTTTAACCGTCTCATTGGACAATCTATCATTAAATGTACCATCGGTATAAATGGTAATGGACTGCCAGTCAGCATTTTTTCTCCATCAAACTATCTATCGGTATAGCTTTTTACCGACAGGGTTTACGCCGTTTGACTTGGTCCAACAGTATATCTCTATACCGACATACCGTCTAACGCTAAAAGGGCTTATACCGACAGGAGGCTGTGGTGTAGTGTGACTACTTTTGCGGACATGGAGGCTGAAGAAACATTTGATTCATCATTCCTTGGACAAGTTGACGAAGTTGTGCACGAAAGAATCACTAACGATGATGTTATTCTGGTCAAAGCCACAAAGAACACTAACGCGGTTTGTACCTTTTCCATACCAATTTTAAGCAAGTTTGCTACAAGAGCTCCAAATTTAATTTGGAGATAATTACATATATATGGCTTGGTTTCCTGCTGTGCAGGTTTCCATAATACTTAAGAGGTGCAAATGACTTCATGCTTTATGAGATTGACCGGTCCTTGCATGATGCCTTGTGGATTGACCAGCCATTTTCCTTGGTCTTCCTGCATATGTATAGCCTATTTATTACTCCTATGGAATACACTGGCAAATCCAACAGCTTCATGGTGTTTATACATGAACAGATTCCTGCTGTGACTGTTCTACCTACAGTGCATTTGGAATATATACATTGATGCGGAACACATGATACACTTAAAGATGTGGACTACTTGAATCTGTGAAAGTTAATCTCACATATTTTCATTTTATAGTTAGAATTTGTGGGTATCTAGAAAGTTAGCCTATAGTGTTAACACGGGCAATACACTAGTGATTCTACTAATTTATGAGATTACTGCAACTCCTAGTAATTTACTATAACATTGTGATAAATATCATCATTAATTATAGTAACACATGTACATAAACATAAATACGTAACCATTTCATCGTAAATAAATATTTATATTATCGTAAATCGAGATATGGTTATAGAATAAATTATTATTGTAAATAAATATCTATATTATCGTAAATCGAGATGGTTACAGAATAAATTATTCTATGATCGAACAGGCTAATATCAGTGGGGGTTTCTCGGGAGTTTCATGCATGAGATGATATGACATAGTATAGATAAATATATATGTTAAAGTCTTATATGAAATGAAATGAGCTGATATAGTATAGTATATGTAGATAAAGAGAATTAAAAGTTTTACATAAAATGAAATGAGTTTCGTGAAGACCAAATTTATCTATACTACTATTTTAAACATACGAGAGTTCTAGAAACTACGGCCTTGTTTAGTTCACTCCAAAATGCAAAAAAGTTTTCAAGATTCTCCGTCACATCGTATATGTCGGCACATGTATGGAGCATTAAATTTAGGTAAAAAAATAACTAATTGCACAATTTGTCTGTAAATGTCGAGACGAATCTTTTGAGCCTAGTTAATTCATGATCGCACTCAAATACAAACGAAAAGTGTTACGGTGGTTTTTTAAAAAAAATTGAAAACTAAATATGGCCTAGGTTATACGAAACTCCCGATGAGACGTGCAGCGGGCGGCTCCTTCCCGTAAAGTCAGGCATGCAGTGAGGGGCTATTGAATGCAGTCTTAAGCGCGCCTCACATGCAGCTGAGTAGAAGCTTCTCTCTCGCTCTCTCCTCCATGACCCTCTTACCTATTCCTAGCGCCATCATCACACGAACACATACGGCGCAATTAATGCTACATGTTATCGCCGCTGAAGGGTCCTTATCAATCAGCTAATAATTCATCCAAACAAAACAATCAATAACCTTGTTTATATATCTCTGCTATGGAGTAATGCACCTAGCACCAAACCGTTGCCTTCTTCAAGCTCTTTGCGATCGATCTTGAGTCCCCTTTTCTTATCTCCGGGAGTGGCCGGACGCAGCACCGGCAATGTCGTCATTCCAGAGGTACTTGCCGTGCTTGATCTTGTTCTTGCTGCACGGAGGAGGACGAGGAGGTGCTGTGGCCGAGAAGAAGAAGGTGCCGGCAATCATCGTGTTCGGCGACTCTTCCGTGGACACGGGCAACAACAATTTCATCCCGACCATCGCGCGGAGCAACTTCTGGCCGTACGGCCTCGACTACGCCAATGGCCTCCCCACGGGCCGGTTTTCCAATGGACGCCTCGCCACCGACTTCATCTCCGAGGCCTTCGGCCTGCCGCCCTCCATCCCCGCCTACCTCGACAACAACTGCACCATCGACCAGCTCGCCACTGGAGTCTCCTTCGCCTCCGCTGCCACAGGCCTGGACAACGCCACGGCCGGCGTCTTGGTAATAATAATTAACCATTCCTTCTTCATTCTAGTTTTCATTCTCCTCGATCGATCGGTGATCGAAAATGGCATGTATGATCCAAAATGGCCGCCGGCCGGCAGTCCGTGATCACGCTGGGTGAGCAGCTCGCCTACTTCAAGGAGTACACGGACCGCCTCAAGATCGCCAAGGGCGAGGCGGCGGCCAAGGAGATCATCAGCGAAGCGCTTTACATCTGGAGCATCGGCACCAACGACTTCATCGAGAACTACTACAACTTACCCGAGCGGAGGATGCAGTACAGTGTGGGCGAGTACGAGGCCTACCTGCTGGGACTCGCCGAGGCCGCCATCCGCCGCGTGCACACGCTCGGCGGCCGCAAGATGGACTTCACGGGGCTCACGCCCATGGGCTGCCTCCCCGCCGAGAGGATCGGCAACCGTGGCGACCCCGGGGAGTGCAACGAGCAGTACAACGCTGTTGCCAGGACCTTCAACGCCAAGCTGCAGGAGCTCGTCGTCAAGCTCAACGGGGAACTGCTGGGACTGCAGCTCGTCTTCGCCGACACGTACCAGCTCCTCGCCAACGTCGTCAACAAGCCGGCCGACTACGGTGAGCAACCCACGCACCGCGAGGGCTAGTCCATTCATTCTTGCTCACAAGATACCCATGCAATCGCTGAATATATTATAACAAACTTATTCAGAGGTATAGATGTTGCTAATATTTTCTTAAATCTAGTTACATTTTAAAAAAATTGACCGGCATGAACCCTGTAGCGGCACTCCTTTTAGAACAGAGGCAGTATAACAATTAACATAAATGTTAGGTACCTCTAATCTAATAATAATAACCGTTATTATGTACCCACTATTAAATATCGTACCATCCTATATACTCCACATATAAGATGTTGGTTATTTATATATTCTCTTTCATGTCTAGAGAAATAGACAAGTAATATCTTTTATCTACTAGGACACAGGTTTTGGCATGAGAGAGAGAACTATTCTAATACTAGTTTTGGCCTCTCCTGCTAGCACAAAGGTTTTGGTCTCTTTTTCCTCTACTTAACATCTAATACTAGTTTAGAATTGACCATTGTGTATATGAAAACACTAACACGGCTGTGGAACGGTATCTTGTAATGATCAAACTCTATTCCTACCTAATACAAAGATACGCATTGCTTGTGCGTATTCGAGAAAAAAAATACTAGTCTAGAATTGACCATTGGAGATGACCATAATTGCAAACTTAGAAACAGAGAATAACTATTTGGGAACTCGTCCCACAAACATAACACGTGAGCTCCACTGCCTAAACCCACCTACAAACCCACAACTACAAATATCTCACCCACAACAATAGAATACATCGTTCTAGCGCACTTAGATAAAGATGAGCAGGGCTGCCCGACCCGGCACAGCACGGGCCCATGCCAAGCACGGCCCGGCAGGGCCCGACGTGTTGCCGGGTCGTGCCTCCTTGGGCATCCTAGCCAACGGCCCAGGCACGGCCCTCCGAGCTGATTTTCTAGCCATGCCAGCCGAAAAGCATGGGCCCAAAAACTCACGGGGCCCGCCCGGAGCCTGTGAATGCTGAGAGAGAGAGAGAGAGAGAGAGAGAGGGAAGGGGAGGCCACGAGAGGTGGCGGCGACTGCCGGCGTGCGCCTCGCGCTTGCCCCCGAGGACCAACAACAGGCCGTAGCCATGGAGGACGAGGCTGGAAGCCGGATCCACGAGGGGGCTTCGAGGAGGTAGCCGACTGCCGTGGCAGAGTAACCATGGAGGAGCGCCGCCGCTCGCGTCGCAGAGGATTCGAGAAGGCTGCTGGTAGCAGGAGGTGGCAGTGACCGCCGGTGAGCTCACCCTTGGGTCCGCCGAGGCGGGAGGAGAGGGAGGAGGCGCTCGGCCCTCGCCCGTCGATGCTGTGAGAAGAGGCTGCGCAAGGGAAGGGGTGGGGGCGTCCGCGCTGTGCGCCTGTGTCTTGCGTGATGTGAGGGAAGGAAAGGGGCAGCCGTCGCGCTGTGCCTTGCGTGACGCGAGGGAAGGGGAAGGCCGAAGGGGGTGTCTGCGCTGCAAGAGAAGGCCTCACCCTCGCGTAAAAGGCGGCAGCTGCTGTATACAGAGGAGGGAGAGTGGGGATGGTAGATTAGGGTTCCTAGGCACCGGCCGGTACCAAGCCTCGGCCGTGTCGTGCTACCCGGTGTGCACCGGGCCGGGCTGGCCTAGACCCACACAATATTGGGTCGTGCCGTGCTTGGGCCGGGCCAAAAAACCGTGCTTTGGGCTAGGCCATCGGGTTGTGGCTGCATGGTCATCTTTACACTTAGACCAGTGGTGCTGGTAAGAAAAAAGGTCAATCCATAACAAACGGGCATCATATCTTGAAAGGCCACAACATATGAAAGCAGGGCTCTGAAGTTAGCTAGAAACATTGGGACCCACGTGGATAAAAATAATGTGTCCTTATCTCTCCTGGTTTTGCTGCTTGCAGAGAGAAAATCCCCTCTCCTTTTCTTTCTTCTCCAGCCTCAGATCTCCAATCAATCTCTCCCTTCGCCTGGCAATGACTCGGTGGAGCTCCTCACTGTGCCTCCCTCCGTCGCCGCCATCTACAGTGTTTGCATCGAGGAAGGAGACCTTGCCTTCGTCGTCGCCGCATGCAGTCGTGAACCTTAAGATTTCTCCACGGCGTATGCCGGACCAAAATTTTTATAGATCATTCAATAAAATCTATTTAACAATTCGGTATAACCAATTTGGCAATTCAGTAAATTACCATAAAAATTATCCCACGGCACACAAATCTAAATTACATATAAGAAATCTTAAATTACAACACAAATACTTCAAACAACATACTAATAAACTAATAGTTTGAAATATAGAAGCTTAAAGAACAAATAGGATTACATCACTACTTGTTGGTTCTATGCTTTCTAATGGCCATGAAAGTCTCAATTATGTCAACTTCATATTATATAAATCTTACAACTAAAAAACATAATGTATAAGTAATCAACTAATACATCCCTAAAACTGCCTACAACTATAAAGCTACATTAATTTAACTAATTTGAGGGAAGTTGAATAGCAACTAGCTCAGTAAATTAGACCGGAGGAAAGTTAGGGTTAGAGTTTGGGAAACTTGCAAGGAGGAAGAGACAGAGGGAAACAAATTGCTTAGTGCTCACCAGGTGTGCTCGGTTGGTGTGTGAGCAAGTGATTGGTTGCACGTGCGTGGGATAAAAGATTTAGAAAAATAAAAATGAAGAGCACCTCACTGTAAGAATCGTGCTTTACTCCTTATTGAGAAGTGCACATGGTGACCCATTTATTGCTTCCAGATAGTTGATTTGATAAGATTTTGAACCATGAGTATCAAGCACGCCGAAATGCCACAAGATGGTACTGAATTGCATGAGAATTTGAAGCAGTTTTCATGTATCACTAAATCTTGGGTGCATAAGCATAACCCAACTATGGATGGAGAGCATTCTTGGTGCCTTCCATGGAATTCTCCTCTTGCTCCATGAAATCCAATGGGATAGACTCACGTGTAAACCTAAGTAAGAGTAGAGTATCTGACTTAGGTAGTATATATAATTCTCATCAGTATCAAATCCTAACTTAGAGAGGAATGTGTACACCTCTTGTTGTTGCTTCCTTACACAACAACACGTAATTGATCCATTATAGCCTTGAGTAGGCATATCCGATACTTAGTTGGGTATAACTAGAGTTTGCCTTAGAATAGACATTTATTGAGTAACCGATGTATTGCTGGCACAACTAGTGTAACCGAGGTAGTTGCTGGCATGATTGATGTAACTAGAACATCTGGTAAGTATGGCTAATATTTCCATGTCATCCTACTCCTCTTGAAAAGAAGTCATCCTTGAATCTTCTGATTCTAAGAGTGGAGACATATTAGAGGTTGCACTTACCTTGTATGTACTTGGAAGTTAAATTTCATATGCATTATCATTGATCCTGAGAAGCACTTTTAAGCAACCATCGGCTCATGGCTATAGCTGTACTTGCATTGTTCAAGAAACTAACCTTGCACAAATGCACCAAACTAAGTCTCGTGGTTCAAAAAACATCTTCTTGTGCCTTTGTTGGCACGTATCTCATAAAACCTGGTCATCTTTTCCATGTTGGCTTATGCCCAATTATGAAGCTACTTGACAAATTCAATGCATGCTTATTCGCACATTCTCATTAGTTGATGCTCTGTGGCACGTTACACAATGAAGAACATGTTTCTCTAGATCTCTTCTCCCCTTAGGCCAAAATAAGTTATCATCTAGTACCAACTCCATTTTGTTGGCACCAAAGTGGACCATAAGTCCACTGGCATGAGCTTTATGCACAAGCATGAAATGAAATTAATGAACATTCTAGAATGAAGAGTTTAGTAGCTTGAAATAAAAACCCATAATGCAAATAGTATTTTTCCCATCCCTTGCCATCACAACTCTTGGAAAATGGTTGAGAAATATATGGAATCAGTAGCATACAAGTCTTTGACACCTTCCAACTCAAACATTTTAGCAACAAGCTATGACAACAAAGCATAGCATCAAGACAAAGCAACAACTACAACATTGTCCTTCCCTTTCTTGGACTTGACAATGTAAGGGAAGGATAATGAATTCACTCCACTTTTCATGTCCTTAGTGCAGTTTTAGTTGGCCTTTAAGATGTTTCAAATATTCATGGTTTGAACGTATCACAAATTCATTATGGAAAAAGGCAGTGTTGCCATGTTTCCAGCCTCACAAGTGCATATAATTCTTTATCATAAACTGGATAATATAGAGTTGGGCCACCTAGCTTTTTGTTGAAGTATGCAGTTTGCCTTCATTTTTGCATGAGCACACCAATTTCAAATGTTTACAAAAATCTAGAAATGCAAGGAGTGGGGCTATTGTTAACTTCATTTTAGCTCTTCAAATGCCTTCTCTTGTGCTTCTCCAATTTGAATGGCACTTCTTTTTTGTCAAGTCATTGATTGGGGCAGCAATGTACTGAACTCTTTCATAAGCGGGTGATAGAAGAAGGAAATTCTAAGGAAACTTCACACTTAGCTCACATTTTTTGGAGGCACCCAGTCATGAACAACTTTGATCTTTTACTCATTCACATCCACATTATAGAGAGGGGGAGGCTTGGGATAATTAGGCCTTGGCCCAAGGCACGGGGAAGTTTGGGCCTCATGTCATTAGTGACAAGGGGAGGTATTATGGTTGTCATACATGTTTGCCATGGCTCAAATTAAAGGTTGAATTGGTCTGATGGAGTATGATAGAAAAGACCAAGGGTTGTGGCGAGGATTCGATTAGGGTTTTAGAATTTTGAGAGATTTGGACTAAATGATGTTATAATATTTGAGTTAAGGCTTTGACCTAATGGCATTTTCGAAGATTGACGATAGCTTTTTTTTTGGAATTTAGATCAAGTCTTATGGCTTCTGAAGCCTTGATCATGCTTTCAAAGACTAGACTAGATTTTTTGGAGATCAGGATTAGAAACCATAGTTGAGATTGGCTTTGTTCATGAGATATATTTGGAGAAGAGAAGCTTGGTCTAAAGATAAGATTAGGGTTTTAAGGTACCATGGACTGTCCATTGAATCTCAGGATGATATGGACCAAACCCTAAGTATGTTAGAAAGTATTTAGATTCATTTGTCACATAGAAATATTATGCAAAGTCATGATATGCAACAAGAAATTAAAATAAATTCTAAGAATTTGATAAAATCATTTCTTCACTCTAAATTGACAATAACCGAAAGAAAGGATGGATTTTTTTTTTAGAAAACTAGTAAAATCTTTTATTTTATTTAGTGTTTTGCAGTCATAACCCAACACTAAAATTTTGAGTGTGACACTAAAAGAATAGGAACAACAGGGTGATACTCTCACACGATTACTCTCTATGACACCGATGGAATCAATAGGGCAACTATACACTTGATGTCTTCATCAATCTGCCCAAGCGGTAAAATCAGCCTACCCTGCACTACATCTTGTCCTGGCATGGCCTGGCCCGAGCACATGCACATCATTCACATGCCTTGCCACGGCTCGGCTCGGAAGCAGCGAGCGCATGTTGCATGCCCTTAGCCCTCTTCAACTTCTCAATAGAAGCACACATAGTCCACACATTTAAGTTAAGTCAATGTTTAGTCAAAATCTCATACCGAGATCAAACTATATTGCACCTTACATTTAATATGAGCCTTAGCATTTTTTATTTAATTTAATTAAAAATAGGACTAGCCCACATTAAATCCAACACACCACCTGTTCAAAACCCGACTTCACCACTAGTTTTCGCCTGTGTTGTGGAAGTGGATGGTGATAACCAAGGTTATCACTGCCAGTTTAGCATATAATCCCAGTTTAATGTACGATCTGGCAATGATGAAGTAGACATGATCGTGAGTCTAGTAGTGATAGTGACAAGACTCAAACATAGAAATATGTTAAGTCCCAGGGTGAGAACTTCCGGACCGATCCCTCTAGGATCACTCGGGGGGGGGGGGCTATAACCGTCTGGTATGCTCACGCGTACCCTCTGGCAAAGGATCGGGCGAAACCCGAGCACGCCCTTAGCCTCTGCTTGGGACTTGGGGGCTCTCCCGAGCTCCAGGCTCCCGATCGATGGTAGCTCGGGCCTGATCCTCAGCACCATCTCTAGTCCAAGCCAAGGGCCAGGCTGGAACCTAGCACCCCGAGCATCCAAGGCTCGGGGGGCTCCTCGATGCCGCCCTGGCCAATGGGCGTGACACCATCACCCACTCCTCCAACAAGGTCACGCACACGGCGTGACACAAGGGGACAAATCCCTCCACCGGCTCCAAGGGCTCGGGGGCTCCTGGGCCCACTCATCAGCCCATCAAGTCGGGCGCCTTCACCACTAAGGAAGCCTCGAGAAGGCTCACCCGGTGGAGGCTGGTCCAAGCTGATAGCCCTTGACGGTCAGAGCGTTAGAACAGAGCAGCCAGAAGGCGCCTAAGGCTCCTCTGACTCCACGACAACGCCGAGGTCCATCCATGCCACAGTAGCGCCCTCCTATACTCCGATGCATGTAGACCATAGACTAAACCCCCAAACGGCCTTGTACCCGACCTACCTTGGTTTATACGGGGTGGTCGGATCCTATAGAGAGGGAGGCAGAACCGAACAGAGTCCTCCAGATCGCTCGAGCTCTGCACCGAGCGCAGGGCAACCCAGAGAGGAGCGACCGAGCACTCCTCCCCACCATCTTTCTTCCCCATGGATGGGGAAGCAACCTCACCGTTGATGAGCCACAGGATATCACCGAGCGATCCCCTTACAAACCTATTACACGCTCTTGTTGTAACCCCCGATTTGGGTGCTCTCAAATACAAAGAACTACTATTGCTGGACATATGGACATAGGGCCCTGGTAGACCGACCAGGATACATCGTCGTGTCTTCTCTGTGTTCTTGAGTCTACCTAAGCCACCGGAGACCCACACTTAGTGACACCCGATGAACAACAATTCTTGTTGTGGTTTTGACCCCGCGACAAATAGTATCTTTATCATCGTTGGTTTAGCGTATATACGGTGGTGATGAAGGGTTCATCACTGAGGGTTTGGTATATGACCTAGTGGTGATGTCTTGATCATCACCACGAGTGCGGCATATGAATGGCTCATCACTGCTGGTAAGGAGTTTGATCTGGCGATTATGAAGGCATCTTCACCGCTGGTGCGGTGTTTCTTCTGGTGGTGATGTCCTCTTTACCACCACCAATTTATTGTGTTAGTAACAGTTTTTAAGGCTAACAGTGATAATGTATATTGATAATATTAATTCAAATGTAGCATAATAATTAATATTGTACCATTGGTAATGTGATAAAATGAATCCTACAAACTGCACAATGCATCAAAATATGTATCTGGTTTGAGTCGTAAGTTCATACATCAAATCCGACAATAA
The DNA here is from genome assembly GCA_038087645.1 of Saccharum hybrid cultivar R570. Lineage (NCBI taxonomy): Eukaryota > Viridiplantae > Streptophyta > Magnoliopsida > Poales > Poaceae > Saccharum > Saccharum hybrid cultivar. The sequence continues at coordinate 31,572,518 of JAQSUU010000405.1, read as the reverse complement.
AGGTTGTGGTCTTAATTAGGAACTAGAGAATGAGCCAATGATGAGGCAGTTGTAGAGGACGAGCAGGTCTTGAGTAGTGATAGGAGAATGAGCGGAGCAATGAATGACCAAAGTGAAGATTGGAGTGGGATCGCTATGGAGGAAGAAGGGGTTGTAAGTTGGTTGTAATCTCCTTTAGACTTTAGTTGTCCGATGTTGGATCTCCTAGCCACACACCCGCACGATCGTCGAGCATGGAGACAATTAAGCCACTGAAGGGAATTTCGAAGGAACTGTAGGACTAACCTTGCTTAACATAACTTAGGGACAAAAACATCTAAGGAAATCAAAAGGAACAATTCCTGCTGTGTTCTGTTAAGATTTTAAGCTTGCAACTTTGCTTCATGCCACTTGCGTGACATTCCTGTTTCTCATGCACTCCAAACACCCCAAAAATACCATTCCCTGCGTTTTGAAATCTTTAACTTTCTACTTAATTTTCATTCTATGTCATACCTGCATTTTTCATTCCTTTATTTTGCATTCTAGTGTTCTAAACATTTCCTTATTTGCAATGTATTTAAAAATATTGAATCATGATAAATGAATGAAAAGTAACATGGTTTTCAGTCATTTTAGAATTAGTCATTTCGGCTATATCATGTTGGATGTTACGTTTATGACAATTAAGAAACTAGTATTCCACTAACAAATTTGAATTTAAAACCTTCACTAGGATGCATTAAATTATATAATAAACTAGAAGGATACCCGCACGTTGCTGCGGGTCTCTTAGAAATGAAGTTGTTGCATATATGAGTTTAATCATCTACATATTCTTACATCTATTCTTATTCTTATCAAAATTGGTTGCATTAAGAGGATGGAAGTTAGTGGGATGATATGACTATTAGTGAAAGATGTGTGGATAGTTAGTGGAAGGTGACGTGGATGACTTGCATGTTGAGATAGAACTTGTAGTGGGGATTAGCTTAGATATAGATAGATATAGATGTTGATGTATATGCTGCAAAAACTACAAAAATAACTAATTATTTTTTAATACTATGTATATATATTATAAATGGGAATAAGACAACATGTGCAAAGAGTTCTAATCATAGTTTCATTTTTTTATTATCAATTGCACAGGATTTGACAATGCTGTGCAAGGTTGTTGCGGTACGGGGCTTTTTGAGGCAGGTTACTTTTGCAGCTTCGGCACCTCAACGCTATGCGAAAATGCCAACAAGTATGTGTTCTTTGATGCAATCCATCCCACAGAGAAGATGTACAGATTGCTCGCTGATACAGTCATCAACACCACGTTGCATGTATTCATGTGAAATTATGTGTTCTTAATGGAAAAGAAGCATGGATTGGTCTATAATGCACATAGATACCCCCTCCTCCAGAGACAACTTTGAATGTTGAAACTATATCATATCCAGTTATTGCAGCACGTGTGCTATAAATCTTGTATTCCAGATCAATATTGTAATCACGAATAGCAGTATATGCATACATAGTGTTTCTATGTTTGTGGCATATGACCAATAGGTAGCATTGTTGGTTAAAGTGTTTGATTCAGCGGTGATGGTGATAATACTTCATCACAGCCGGTCTGTTGGATGATCCGGTGCTGATGAGATCTTCATCACCACGTGGTCAAGTGTTTGATTCGGCGGTGATGGTGATGAGGACATTCCTCATGATAGTCCACTAACCAATGTTGAAGACGACTATAACTCTTGCTACACTACACAAAAATGTGTTGAATAGGCCAACAATGTCTACAACTGACCAATGACTCGGACGAGAATGCAACGAATACAACATTGAAAGCCCTGGTTTGATTTTGGTAACTGAAACAACTAGTGGAGTAACCTTTTTCTAAGTGTTGAATAAGCTAGGTGAAGTCCACACTAAGATGGTGAGCAAGGCTTGGAGATAATGTAGGTAATCAAACCAAATGAAGCAAGATCACACTTGGAGAAGATGAAGAGGTGGAAACAAGCTCGAAGGCAAAGGTATATGATAAGGTTTTGTTTTCACCGGCCAAGACGCAACAGAGTGCATGGTTAGGTTTAGGATGGTAGTCATATTATTAAGATGGGAAATATTAAGTGCATAACGGTTATCTAAGTGCCACTAGGTGTGAAATGAAATGACTTTGCATATGCACTAGATCTAGTGATTTGGTGAGATTCAAGTGCAAAATGCTTTTGAAAAGCTAACTCAGTGCCTAAGGTGGTGGTCATGGAATGGTCTACAGTGGAACTTTAGATGATAACAAAGAAGTTGCCATAAAGAAGTCCAAACTAAAGGATGATGACAGCAGAGAAGAATTTGTGAATGAGATAATAATCTTATCACAAATTAACCACAGGAACATTGTAAGGTTACTAGGATGCTGCTTGGAGGTAGACGTGCCGATGTTGGTGTATGAGTACATTTCCAATGGTACCCTCTTTGAGTTCCTTCATGTCAATGAAAGCAGATCACCAATCCCATTGGATCTTAGATTGAAGATTGCTACACAGTCAGCAGAAGCTCTTGCCTACATTCATTCAGCAACTTGTCTCAGATTTTGGAGCATCAGCACTGAGTCCATGGACAAAAATGATTTCATTATGCTTATCCAAGGAACTCTTTGTTATATTGACCCTGAGAGCTTTGTCAGTCACCATCTAAGTGATAAAAGTGATGTATACAGCTTTGGGGTTGTTCTTTTAGAGTTAGTGACAAGAAAGAAGGCTTTATACATTGATGCCTCTAATGAGAAGAGAGCACTATCTCATACTTTCATACAGATGTTCCACCAGAATGAGCTCCGGGATATTTTGGACAGTGAAATAGTACATGATGAAATAATGATAGTACTTCAGAAACTAGCTGAACTTGTCATGCACTGCCAGAGCCCAAAAGGAGATGAGAGGCCAACAATGAAGGAAGTTGCAGAGCGACTACAAATGTTAAGGCTCGAGATGCAGCAGGTGACAAAGACACCTCCTATTCAAGCACACCATTATTATGAAGAGCAATCAGTATATGTCCCTTCAGATGAGACGGAATACCACAGCATGGAGACAACCAAACTGGAACTGGAGGTAGACATTACAAGATAACTATATGCAATGTTTTCCTTTTTATGTATATTTGTTTATATTTTGTAATGCATAAAAAATGTTGTATGTACAGGTTATACATTTGTGTGTGCGTGCACATAAAAAATCACCACTCATGCCCTGCAATGTGTCAGAATTAATTGCACCTTTAGTTTTAGGTTAGACTTTATTTGGTTGTTAAATTAACTTGGTTACATGTCAAAGTATTCCAAGCTTTTCTTTACATATGAATTCGAAAAAAACTTCCTCTAGGTCCAGGATTCAACATACTGGATTAGGATATATATAAACTGTATGCAAGAAATGAGTTGATGTAGGTTCGTTTAATCAAATTTATGCTACATTGTTCAGCATTCCATGATTTTCCTTACAGAGGCTGGGTGCTACATGGAAATTGGAACCTCAATGTAGAACTTGCAGTTCATTTCATTCAGTATGCAATACCTTATTGTACCAAAAGAAAAACGAGTAGAAAGACAAAGTAAAACAGCGTTAAAAATGCATCACCAAAGAACACAAATACATGGAAGAAGCATTTTGAATTGTAGTTCAACAGACAGATTAAGCAGCAAAACTTATCATAGAACCAGATCCAGTAGATATGCAATCGCCAGGACCTAACTTTAGGGTATCCAGTCCCCATACAGTTTAATGGACTGCACTAGTTTAATGAAGGCTCTGAAAAGAAGTGAGTTACTCACGCAGAAACATGTCAATTGCACAGTGTGCACAATTCATCTGAAGCGAGTTTCTTGCAAGAAAGCCTGCCTTACTAGTAATGTTCAGTTGTTCATTTAGGGTACAAACATCATGGGTTACTTCCACAGAGCAAATGTTGTTTAAGGGGAAATCTTAACAGCATCAAGTGTCACAACATCAGAGGAGAAAATCGTCATTTCATCAAGTATAGGAGAAACAAAAAAAAAAGAGCAATCCAAATCAGGTACCATGTCAATAATAAATGCTCTTTTTAGATACTGCTTAACGAATTGTCAATAACAAAAACAAAGCCTTTTTCGTACGTTAAGTTGGGGGTAAGCTAAAGATCAGTGGCGGATCCAGAAACGGGCTGCGCCCCGGGCTAACTAGTATAAGGCTAGAAATCTTACTAACCGTAGACTATAGATATAACATAGTTTCAAAGAAAACGAATAACGCTATTGATTCCAAGAGCTGAAACAATAGACTCAAACAATGGAGATTCAATCCGTGGTCTTTTTTGTTAGAATAGGCGTGCTCCTAGTCTATGTTTAGAGTATGATGCCCCTATGGCTGCATGTTAGTGTGTTACCTGGTCTTAGTGTACCGGATGTCTCCCATCACTTGTAGGCATGGAGACCGGGCACTACTGGCCAGGAGTGCTCCAGCACAACTATATGTACCTGCGGATAGCACTCTGGCAATACATTGACTTTCTCTCATGGTATCCGCCTAGATTAGGTCCTACTTCCGCTGCCCACCCACGCGCGCCGGCAGCCCTGCCACGCGGCGCACCTGCCCGCGCCGGCCTCTCTACCGCGCAGCGCCGGCCTCCTTTCCCCGTCGCGCAGCGCATCCGCGCTCATGCCGACTCCCCCATCCTCCCCCAAGGCTACGGCCCCTCCCGCGGGATCGCTCGCCGCGGACGAAATCGCGGCTCGCGTCGCCACGGAGCAGGCGAACCAAGCCGCCACCGCCGCCCAGCTTTTGGACAAGGAACGACAGGCCGCGCTCGCCCGCGCCACCGAAGCCGAAGAGGAAGCAGCCGCCGCCGCTCGGGATCGTGACGCGGCTGCCACCCGCGCCAGCGAAGCTCTCGCCCGCGCGGCCAAGGAGCGCGCGGCTGCCTCTGGCGCCCCTGGCCGGTCTTCCTCCAGTTCGTCTTCACCACCGCCTGATCTCACCTCCGCCATGCTGCTGCACGAGGCTATGGCCCTGCTGCAGCTGCACGCCCAGGCTGTCGCCGTCAACAATATCCGGAACCACGTCACCACCGTCCTCGACGTCGACTCCGGTAACTTCAATCGTTGGCGCGACCAGTTCCTCCTCATCCTCGGCAAGTTCACTCTCCAGGACCATGTTCATGCGGACCCTCCGAACCCCATCTCCCCTGACTGGGCTCGGATGGACTGCGTGGTCAAGTCCTGGATCGTCGCTACGCTGACCGATGACCTCGCCGAGATCATCTCCGCCCAAGGCTCCTCTGCTCGACATGCCTGGCTCGCCATCGAGTCACAGTTCCTCGGCAACCGGGAGGCTCGCTCCATCCATCTCGAGACGCGGTTCCGCAACTTCGTCCAAGGCGACCTCTCCGTCACCGACTACTGCCGCCGGCTGAAGAAGATGGCCGATGATCTCACTGCTCTTGGTGAGGTGATCACCGACCGCACCCTCGTCCTCAACCTGATCCGCGGTCTTAATGAGCGTTTCAGCCACGTTGGCGCTCTCCTGCGACGCACCCGGCCCTTCCCCTCCTTCCTGGAGGCTCGTGATGACCTCCTACTCGAGGAAATCACAATGGAGAACAAGGAGTCCCCTGCCGCCGCACTCACTGCCTCCACCACTGCAGGCGCCTCCAGCACTCCTTCACCGACGTCCGATGGCACTGGCAGCCACAAGACCTCTAACTCCAATCGCCGCAACAAACGTGGCGGTGGTGGCAAAGGGGGCTCTGGAGGCGGCAACACCACTGGCAACCAGCGCCCTACCCCTGGCGCACAGCACCAGCAGGCTGGCACTGGGCAGTCTGCCTCCGGCGGTCGCCCCTGGCCCAGCCTCCACAACCCATGGATGGGGTCCATCCAGATGTGGCCAGGGGGGCCTCGCCCTTCGCTGGCTCCCATTCCGGTGCCTCCTCACCTGCAAGCACAGCAGCAGGGGCAACTGCAGGCGCATCAGCAGGCACAGCAGCAGGCGCTCTTCGCCCAGCAGCAGCAGCATGCGTTCTTAGCCCAGCAGCAGCAGCAGGCGCTCCTCACCAACCAGCAGCCCGCCGCTACCTCCGACGGCTCAGGACAGTGGGCCGCTCCGGACTTCTACAACCCCATCGCTGGGCTCCCTTCATGGAACTCGGCGGCCCTCGCCTCGAACTTCAGCACATCGACGCTGAATCCTCCGGCATCAAACGAGTGGTTCTTCGACTCAGGTGCTACCTCACACATGACATCCCAGTCCTCCTCTCTTTCACATACTTTCTTTCCGCGGTATCCTATTCCTTCATCTATTGTTGTCGGTAATGGTTCTACACTTCCAGTTACTGCCACTGGTTCGATAGAGTTATCTCCTAATTTGCGTCTTAATAATGTTCTTGTGTCTCCACAACTTATTAAGAACCTCATCTTTGTCCGCCAATTTACTATCGACAATAATTGTTCTGTGGAATTTGACCCCGCTGGTTGTTCTGTGAAGGTTCTTCCTTCTCGGACCGAGATCGTCAGGTGCAATAGCTCCGGGCCGCTGTACCCACTGCGTCTACCACCAGCACACTCCCTTGTTGCTCAGGCTCCATCTCCACTGTGGCATCGGCGTCTCGGCCACCCCGGTCATGAGGCGTTATCCAAGCTTGCATCTAGTATTTCGTGTCAGATTTTAGATTGTTCAGACTTATGTCATGCTTGTCAGTTAGGGCGTCATGTTCGTCTGCCCTTTCATGCGTCCACCTCTCGTGCATCTAATAAGTTTGATCTCATACATTCTGACTTATGGACATCTCCAGTTGTTAGCATTTCTGGTTATAAATATTATTTGGTCATTCTTGATGATTGCACTCACTACTTGTGGACATTTCCCCTGCGTCTTAAATCTGACACTTTCAGCACGCTCACTCCATCGCCCACGCCTCCACCCAATTCGGTGCCCGTGTCAAGGCTGTCCAATGCGACAACGGGAAAGAGTTTGACAACTCTAGCACCCACCACTTCTTCCTCACGCAAGGCATCCATCTTCGCATGTCTTGCCCTTACACCTCGTCTCAAAACGGTAAAGCCGAACGCATTATTCGCTCTATCAATAATGTCACTCGCTCCCTGCTCTTTCAGGCTTCTATGCCTCCCTCCTATTGGGTGGAGGCTCTCTCCATAGCGACAGTTTTGCTTAACATTTTGCCTACCAAGACTCTACAGTTCTCCACACCTCACCTCGTATTGTTTGGTACACCACCCACATACGATCATCTTTGAGTCTTTGGTTGCAAGTGTTACCCCAACCTGTCTGCCACCGCTCCTCACAAACTCTCACCTAGGTCTGCCCTGTGCGTCTTCCTAGGTTACTCCCCTCACCACAAAGGATACCGCTGCCTTGACCTCTCCTCCAACAGAGTCATCATATCTCGGCACGTCATCTTCGATGAAACGGCCTTCCCTTTTGCTGAGGAACATGGTCCCACTACCCCAGCGGACCTTGACTTTCTTGATGCCACTGATGTTACTAATGATGTGCCCGCTCCGATTGGATCGTTGCACAAGTTTTTGACTGCAGGAACATCACCCGCTGACTCCAGCTCTACTAGCGCCCCTGCCGGTCCCTCTGTGACTGTGCCTGGGGTGCTCACGCCCGACTTGGAGTCTACTGATGATCCACCGGCACCCGCGCTCTACATCCCGCCTGCGCTGCGGGTGCCGGGGGCTCCTACCGCGCCACGCGCGGCCACCGGGACTACTTCTCCAGCACCTACAGGCGCCCCCCCCGCGACTGCTGGACATCCCGCCTGCACTTCGTGCGGGCTCGACGTCGCCCGTGGCCTCCCCAGCGCATGTTCAGGCGCCCCGCGGACCCCCACCTGGGTTCCCGCCTCTTCGTCCGGCGCATCAGTTCGTCCACTACTACACGCGTCGGCCTCCTCCACCACCTGCGACCCACGCTGCATCGCCTGCGGCCCTGGTCGCACCGCTACCCAAGGGTGCTGTGGCTGTTCCACCGGTCACCAATCAGCACGCCATGGGCACGCGCTCGAAGAGTGGATTTCGGATGCATGCTGCCTATCATGCCACATCCCTCTCCCCAGTGCCGAAGACTGTCCGTAGCGCTCTTGTCGACCCCAACTGGCGAGCGGCTATGGAAGAAGAACACCGTGCCCTGCTGCAGAACAACACCTGGGATCTTGTTCCTTGCCCCCCGCGAGCCAACGTCGTCGATGGTAAGTGGATCTTCAAGCACAAGTTCCAGTCTGATGGGTCTCTTGAGCGGTACAAGGCGCGTTAGGTTCTCTGTGGTTTTACCCAGCGGCCTGGTATAGACTTTGATGAGACATTCAGTCCTGTGGTGAAGCCGGTTACTGTCCGCACGGTACTCTCCCTGGCCCTCTCTCGCAGCTGGCCGATCCATCAGCTTGATGTGAAGAACGCCTTCCTTCATGGCACCCTGGCAGAAACAGTCTACTGCAAGCAACCATCTGGGTTCGAAGATTCAGCTCACCCAGATTTTGTCTGCCTCCTGAAGAAGTCGCTCTATGGTCTCAAGCAGGCGCCCCGTGCATGGTACAGTCGGATGGCCTCTTACTTGCTATCTCTTGGGTTTGTTGAAGCCAAGTCAGACACCTCCCTGTTCATTTACCGGCGCGGATCCGACACAACATACCTGTTACTCTATGTGGATGACATTGTCCTCACTGCTTGCTCACCCGGCCTCCTTCGGCGGATCATCTCAGCCCTTCAGCGAGAGTTCGCCATGAAAGATCTTGGTGAATTGCATCACTTTCTTGGCATGCAAGTTCAGCGCAGTGGTGATGGTCTTTTTCTTTCTCAGCGACAGTACATGCTAGACATTCTCGACCGTGCAGGCATGACAGAGTGCAAGCCATGCTCCACTCCAGTTGACACCAATCCGAAGGTTGCTGCAGCTGACGGGGCCCTGTGTCTGATGCTACAGACTTCCGCAGCCTTGCTGGAGCTCTCCAGTACCTGACGTTCACCCGCCCAGACATTGCGTACGCTGTTCAGCAGGTCTGCCTTCACATGCATGACCCTCGTGAGCCTCATCTTGCTGCCTTAAAGCGGATTCTTCGCTATGTGCGAGGCACACTTCACTTTGGTCTCTTGTTGCGACCGTCTACTTCGACTGATCTTGTCGTCTACACTGATGCTGACTGGGCCGGTTGCCCAAACACACGCAGGTCCACCTCGGGCTATGCGGTGTTCCTTGGCGACAACCTTGTTTCCTGGTCCTCTAAGCGCCAGAACACGGTGTCAAGATCGAGTGCTGAAGCAGAGTATCGCGCGGTGGCCAATGGAGTTGCAGAGTTCACCTGGCTGCGCCAGCTTCTTCTGGAACTTCATTCCCCCCTGCAGCGCGCCACACTGGTGTATTGTGACAACATCAGTGCCGTCTACATGACCTCCAATCCAGTTCAGCATCAGCGAACTAAGCATATTGAGATTGATCTTCACTTCGTCCGGGAGCGAGTTGCTATCGGTGATCTTCGTGTTCTGCATGTTCCCACATCTTCACAATATGCAGATATCTTCACCAAAGGGCTGCCCACTTCAGTGTTCACGGAGTTTAGGTCCAGTCTAAACGTGCAAAGTGGCTGACGTTTCGACTGAGGGGGTGTGTTAGAATAGGCGTGCTCCTAGTCTATGTTTAGAGTATGATGCCCCTATGGCTGCATGTTAGTGTGTTACCTGGTCTTAGTGTACCGGATGTCTCCCATCACTTGTAGGCATGGAGACCGGGCACTACTGGCCAGGAGTGCTCCAGCACAACTATATGTACCTGCGGATAGCACTCTGGCAATACATCGACTTTCTCTCATTTTTTTCTTCAACCCGGCTCTCTTTTAGTTCTGGCATTACTCTTTGGTGTATTAGTACCTTCCATTCTAGCGTTCTAATTTTTGTACTATGTCCTAAGATGTGAAATGTTGCAATCACAAAGTAAAATTCAGTGAACAATGCAAATCCATGCTTGTGAGTAGGGAGTAACCGAGTAAGGAGCAACTAGCACTGCATCCCCTCTCAAATCTGTAGTTCTTAATTTTCATGTACCAACTACATGCCGTCATTTACACACACACAAAAAAAAAATTGCTAGCACTACCTCAGCCTTGGTCGAGTTAAACTTGGCTCAGGTGATATCTATTATTTTGAAGTCTAACTATATCTCATCTCATTACTCTTGACTGCTGAGCTCAAATTCACATGTTCTAAACGAATTGCTCTAAAAAAATTGCTCGCATGCCGGCATGCGTATGGGTCCTTTGCCTATAACTAATAACGATGCAGAATTGCAAAGGGAATCGTCAACACCTCTCTCACCTGCCTGTCGCAATAACGCTGGCTGCTGCCACCTGCGGACCTGCCAGAGTGGGGGGCGCCGGAGGCCTGGCTGCCTGGGCGACCGGGAGGCGGGGACCGTGGTGGCCGAGGATGCGGAGGCGGAGGCGCGGAGCGGTCGCCATCGGCTATCGAACTCGCATGGACTCGCCTCACACGGTCGCGGTCTCCGTGTCGAGTCGCGAGAGGGGAGTCGGAGAGTCGGAGTTGCGCGCGGCCGCCGGCCAGGGCTACGGGTTGGAGGCTCCTGTGTTTCCTTGCGTCGGTGTGGGCTATTTAGCTCGGCCTTTTCACGGTGTTTTTATAGAACTTGTTCCTAGAGTTTTTGGGCCTCGCCCTGGGCTGCAGCCCGGGCAGCCCGGGGCCCGGATCCGCCCCTGCTAAAGATGAAACCTACCAAAGAGTCATGGGGTAAGCTCAGTTGGTCCAGGGCTCCAGGGTGTGGATGTATACCCAAACCATCAAGTCCTGGTCGAGGCGAATTTGGGTGCTACTTTCTTCTTGTCAACTAGGCTGATTGGTTCGAATGCAGAGGTAATAATAGTACTAATAATGATATATGAGTGAAAAGGTGCAAAACATAGTTATAATAGTACTAATAACGATAGCGAAGAAGGAATTTTGGAGAGCTAGCCACAAATTCATAATAAAATTTGAAATCAGCAATAACCCAGCGGGCCGATACAGAGGTTCCACTTCATGCCCAGATAAGGCTATCCGCACTCGTGGACCTCTATATTCATCCTCTATACATTCTAGTCATCAAGATTCTCTCCTCTATATTCAATTCTTCCGCATCCATCTATCCTCTATATCATCCTCTATCCACTGTAGGGTCCACTTGTCACTTTATCTAAATATATCAATGTGACATCTTGTTTTGAAGTATTTATTGAAACGAATTTAATGGTACAATCGGAATTTAATTTGGTTTTTTGGTTTGTGAGATATAACATTTTTTATTAAGTTTAAAGAGTGGGACCCGCTACTGTCTCATCCCTGCAGGCACATGATTCCAGCACCGTACGCGTTGCGGTTGGCCGCTGCCGCGCCATATTTGGCGGACTGCGCGTGTGTACCGGATCAAATAGAGGAGCGAGTGCAGCAGTTTTCGTCCGGTATCCACTCATCCAGTGAGTTTTACCGGACCCGGTGCACACAGCCTAAGTGCTGAGAACAATCCAGGTATTGGTACTATTGCTTTGCACAAACAGAAATCCAGGAATTATTGCTTCGCACGAACAGGAACAGGAAAAAAGGTAAATACAAAAAGGACAGGAACAGGAAGAGCCTAATACAAGGTGATCAGGAGTTGAGGACTTAATTCGAGTCATCCACTCTCGCAACACAGCAGCTGATGATTATTCGAGTAAGGAAGGACTTACGAGTTAGGAGCACACTAGTGCTGACTTGAGAGGGCAGAGGAGGGAGGTGCAGGAGCAGCTTGCGAGGTCGGGTCTGGGGTCGTCGAGCTTGTCTGAGAAGGGGCAAAGCCAGGCGCAAATGGGAGCGGAGGTGCGCGGCGCCGGCTGGGTGCGGGTCCGCCACCCCGCCCCTCGCCGCAGCCACTCGCCGGCCAACACCTCTGGAGCCGGCGATGTGAGCGAGCCCAGGCCTACCGGAGGAGCCCAAGCGAAGCGCGCGGCCGCCGTCCGTCTAGTCGCAGTCTGGCCCATCCGTATTCTGGCCCATCGTGAGACCCATCGCTGTGGGCTTGGGCCGACTTAGCCCTCAACGACGAAGAGTAGTGAACAGCACTGTGCGAGTATGCGACCCTCTTCGTTTTGCTGCACCCATGACCATAGAGATGGCCAGATGCAGCGCTATTCTTTTTTTTTATACCTCATCCCTTCCAAGTATATGAACTTACGCACAGACACACACCTCACGTACGCACACGGCTAGAGATGGCAACGGGTATATACCCGACGGGTAGTGCCTACCCGTACCCGTACCCGCACCCGCAAAATTTTACCCGTCGGGTTACCCGTACCCGCATGCGGGTAAAAAAATCGTTCCATACCCGTACCCGTCGGGTAATTCTCACCCGACGGGTAACCCGTACCCGATAGCATACCCGAAAATTATCTAAAAATATCAAATAGTCACATGCAAAAATAAATCATTCTAAGCTTCCAACAAGTTACAAACATGCTAACAAACATTATTAGCATCATTACAACAAAGGCAATCTACTAGAAATATAGTGGATGTTTCAATAGGCCAAATTTATGACTTATATGCGCTAAAATAACTGAGGTTGGCTAGTTATTTTTGCGGGTATGTCTTACCCACGGGTATGCGGGTATGGGTAGTATACACCCGCACCCGTACCCGCATACCCGATGGGTATAGGATTTTGCCCAATAACATACCCACGGGTAGAAAATCCATTCCATACCCGCCTTTTTATCGGGTAATACCCGTCGGGTACTCGGGTTTCGGGTACCCGTTGCCATCTCTACACACGGCACATCACACACTCACACCACCTCGAATGCAAGCTAGATCCTACAACCATACCTATAAAATTTACGCGGCTAAGAAATACCCGAAGTCATTAGGCTTCGAGCGTGACGAATATGTCACCCTAACCATTGTAGGACATCCACGTGCGCATGGGCGGAGCCAAGGCCCGGCCACCCTGGGCCGGTGCCCGGGCCCCTCGGCTGGCTGTTGCAGACATAAATAGTCGGAACGTCATAGCTATCGTACAGACTTCCTTCGAAACAAAAAAAAAGCTACGTACAGACCCTACTTAAAAAAGAAAAGTTGTTACTAAATAAAACTCAAAAAGAAAAGCTACATACAAAGATGAGGTAGTATGGAGATGAGGCATGAGGCAGGGAGCAGCAGCCGCCTAAGAAAAGTTGTTACTAAATAAAACTCAAAAAGAAAAGCTACATACAAAGATGAGGTAGTATGGAGATGAGGCATGAGGCAGGGAGCAGCAGCCGCCTAGGACTTAGTGATTATTTTAGTTTAAAATTTAAAACTGTTTTGGTTGTCTAATTTGCATGTATATTATACAATTATGTGTCCTATTTTACATAGCTTTGTTAGGGCACTGACAATACTAAAAACCATAGATAATTTCTCTGTCTATTAATTTATGTAGACAGTATACATAAAAACTACTTTCTTCGTATCACAAAGAATGTCATTCTTACTTTCCGAGAAGTAAAACTTTTTTAACTTTAACAATTACATGTAAAAGAATATTAATATTTATAATACATAATTGGTATCATTAGATAAATCTCAGAATATATTTTTATAATAAATTTATTTAGTAATATAAATGTTACTAATATTTTCTATAAAGCTAGTCAAATTTAAGAAAATTTGATCAGCACGTATCTCATAGCGTCTTTCTTTTTGTGATGGAGGGAGTATATTCTTGTTGGATAGTTTCTGCACAATAATCTTTTATCCAATGATATACTCCCTTCGTACCAAAATATATGTCACTTTGACTTTTTTAAGTACATTCACTTTGTTATGTATCTAGATATGCGACTTATAATTTATAACGTAGGGAGTATCTTTTCTCTCCCTTGTCTACCTATAACATCTCTCTATGTCTTAGTTCTCACGTAAACATGGTTTCTTATTCATAAATAATTTCATTCTCTCTTTTAATTGCAGTGTCACGTCATCTTTTTACTTAGAGATTATCTGATATCCTAACTAATGAAAATAGAAACCATGTGGTTTCTGCATTGGAAGTGACGTTACTAGTAGTATGGCATTTTGTCTCGCTCAGGTTCTATAAAATTTCTGGCTCCACCACTGCAAGTGCGAGGCAACAGAAAATTATTTGCAACCGGGGTGGGAAGCCCGGCCTACCAGCTCCCAGACCACTGTAGCTTTGCCACTGCGCTACATGTGCGCCTGCGATGCAGCGCTATTCGAGTACGTGAACAGCACTATCCGTTGGTTAGCTTCTTCTTTTTTTTTTTGTCTAACCCATGAACAGGGCTAGCCAAATGGGAGGGTCCGCTCCGTTTCTGCTGGAGCACCACGCAGTGCTCCTGATGACGTTTCATTCCTCTGACAGAAATCTGGCACATCTCGTTCTTCTAATGATGCACTCAACCGCCAGATAGTGGTGCTATGAGCCTTTGAGCATCTATCTTTTTCTCTTCTTGTCAGTTGTCACGGTGGTAGCCACAGAATGAGAGAAAACAAAACAAAAAAGAGTAGAGCAGTGAAGACAAGTACTCACCACGTTCCAATATATAGGTTGTTTTAGCTTTCTAGATACGTAACTTTTATTATGTATCAAAGTATTTCATATATCTAGGTGTATAACAAAAGCTATGTAACTAGAAAACCAAAATGATCTATAATTTGGGACAAAGGGTGGGAGATGACTAGAGATTAGAGAAGTCTAGACTGCTGGGTGCTTACCGCCGTCGTTTCTGCTACTGTGCTACGGTCTGCTGAAGCCTAGCGGCAGCAGTGTTTCATAGGATGGCTCCAGCCTTTGTAATTGTACCTTTGGTTCAGCACGCCCCTGCTAAAAAAAGACGTGATCAGAAGTTCAGAACGAAACACTGTCCCCAAGCACCACGGAAACATGGGACCAGACTCTGCTGCACTCCTCAAAACCGGATTTTTTTTATGCCAGTAGGAACTGTATGAAAACAGAATGAGATCAACGAGTCAAATCATCCGAAACAAAGAAACATGGGACGGCTTCAGGCCTACAAATATACTTATCCAAAGACAAAATGGTCAATCAAACATGATTATCCTTCACCTTTGCTGGCGCCTAAGCTGTCTCAACTTTCCAAGTCAAACCTTCATTGCTTATTTGATCATGTGTCTGTTATTGCGCAGAAATTCGAACTCCTCGAGAAGATGAGGCATACTTTCATACTTGCTACCAGATGCAACGACAGAAAACAAGGATTGTCTGTAATAATATGCGTGGGGGCTCAAAACTGGAGATAGCTTTTCCAGATTTGACAAACCAATAAGCGTCACCCTTTGCAATTTCAGAGAAGCTTCTTAACCACATATGGTTTTGACTTAACAAACCAATAAGTGTCATCCTTTGCAATTTCAGAGGAGTTTCTTAACCAGATACGGTTTTGACATCTGTATATTCGAACATCAGATCGGACCATTTTCAACTTTGAACAGAACAACATTATACAGTTATATAAGTCCAGTCAAAGTTTTTAGCTTAATGCTAACTCAACTATATTAGTTAATTACCAATCGTCAAAACTAGAAGCAGATCCATCAATTTCATTGCATCAGCAGCAGCTTTCATACATCTGAAAGGCTAGTCAAATATGTGCAAGCACATTATAACCTACAACTGTTTCCATATAACATCTGGCCCAGCATGGTATACATCAGAGCACCGGCTTAGCTAGGTAGTTAGAAAGATAACGCATTAGCAAGCGGCCATCATACCTCTCTAGCCATGGAAGAAGCATTAATCCTCCTGGTTCTCATCACCTTCATGGTGAGTTGGTGACAGTGCCAGACACCTCTTCTGGGCTTGCCATATCATTGCCAGGGTGCCCTGAAAAGTGTGGCAATGTGTCCATCCCTTACCCCTTTGGCATCGGTGATGGCTGTGCTGCAGGCAACCTGAACCGCTACTTTACCGTGACCTGCAAGGACAGTTTCCAGCCACCAAGGCCTATGATTGGTGACCCTTCCAGTGCTGTAGAGGTCATCGACATCTCCCTGGAGCATGGTGAGGTGCGTGTTTACGGCGGTGTCAGCTACTACTGCTTCACGTCAAACACCACCATATCAGACAACAACACTGCCGGATTCAGCCTGGAGAACACACCATTCATCCCCTCCACCCGCAACCGCTTCATGACCATCGGATGCAATACCCTGGGGCTCATTGGCGGCGACACACACAGCAACTCAGACCTTTATGTGACTGGCTGCTACTCATACTGCCAAGGCATCAACGGTACATCTGACGGAGCACCATGCACTGGGATGGGATGCTGTGAGACCACCATATCCCCCAACCTCACCGACTTCGCAGCGCTACTGTACAACCAGAGCAGTGTGTGGAGTTTTAACTTTTAATCCATGCTTCTATTCGATGGTTGTTGAGGACGGGTATACCAGCTTCAGGAGGCAGGACCTTGTCGGGCACCTTGGGTTCATAAAGGAAAGAGCAACGAGAGGTGTTCCGGTTGTCGGTGACTGGGCCATTAGAAACGGATCCTGTCCAAAAGATGGGGCAAAAGCACCTAAAGACTATGCTTGTGTCAGTACCAACAGCTACTGTGTGAGTGCAAGCAATGGGCCAGGGTACCTTTGCAACTGCTCTCAAGGTTACGAGGGAAATCCTTATCTTTCCGGAGGCTGCCAAGGTATTGTTTGTTCAAATGAACTCGCTGTTTAGAGTTTAGGAATAATAACAGCAACTGCAGGAACAATTTTAGCCAGCGTGTGGTGAAAGCCAACTCTTTAATAGAAGGCAAAACTCAAAAGAATTTTTTGTTACTTGTACAAGTTTTTTTTAACTTCATATGATGAATTAAATTGTATTTTGGTCTTCTTTTTCCTTATTAAATCCATGTTAACCTGTTTTCTTAATAATTCCCTACAGACATAGATGAATGCAAGCTACGTAAGCAGGACCTGAAGTACAAAGAATTATATCCATGTGAAAATGGGGTCTGTCACAATACACAAGGAGGCTATGTATGCAAGTGCAGGATAGGAACAAGATCAGATGGTACAAATTCTGGATGCCGGTCTGTGCTTCGCCAAGCTGAACAGGTGGCCATAGGTAAGGATTGTACTTGAGAGTAGACTTGAACAATCTAACATGTCTTTCGAGGATTTTGAGGCATCTAATCATAAGAAAATCATCATGCAGGCCTCAGCGCAGGTGCAGTTGTGGTGGTATCTTTGACGTGCTTACTGGTTATGAAGTTACAACGGAACAAGCATAGGAGGGAGAAGGATGATTATTTCAAACAAAATGGAGGACTCAAATTATATGATAAGATGAGATCAAGGCAAGTTGACACCGTTTATATCCTTACAGAGAGATAAAGAAAGCCACAGATAATTTTAGTGAAGATCATGTTCTTGGATGTGGTGGCCATGGCATGGTCTATAGAGGAACTTTAGCTGACAACAAAGAAGTTGCCATAAAGAAGTCCAAAATAATAAATGATGACAGCAGAGAAGAATTTGTCAATGAGATAATAGTCCTGTTACAAATTAACCACAGGAACATAGTGAGGTTACTAGGATGCTGCTTGGAGGTAGATGTGCCGATGTTGGTGTATGAGTTCATTTCCAATGGTACGCTATTTGAGTTTCTTCATGGAACTGATGCCAGAATACCAATACCATTGGATCTAAGATTGAATATTGCTACACAGTCAGCAGAAGCTCTTGCCTACATTCATTCATCAACTTCTCGCACAATTGTGCATGGAGATGTCAAATCCCTAAATATACTCTTGGATAACGAATACAATGCAAAAGTGTCAGATTTTGGAGTATCAGCACTGAAGCCCATGGACAAAAACGATTTCATTATGCTTATCCAAGGAACTCTTGGTTATATCGACCCTGAGAGTTTTGTCAGTCACCACTTAACTGATAAAAGTGATGTATACAGCTTTGGGGTCGTTCTTTTGGAGATAATGACAAGAAAGAAGGCCATATATATTGATACTTCTAATGAACAAAAGGCACTATCCTATACTTTCATACTGATGTTCCACCAGAATAAGCTCCGGGATATATTGGACACTGAAATAGTTGATGATGAAGTTATGATAGTACTCGATGTTAGAATATACATGTATATGTGCTGTGCGTTGCGTGTATGGTGGGCATGTGCATGGTATAGCCGGCCAGCCCCTATATTTGGTTAGACTATATTTGGTTAGAGAGATATGAGGAGATCTCTGTTGGTTCTGTTTCTATAAGCCACAAGATCTCCTCTTCCCTATATATATGTACATAAGACTCTCCAATCAATCTAATCCAATATTCCACGCAATCTCTATTGCTTTCATGGTATCACGAGTCTAGGGTTCCCTTCCGCTCCTGCTCGCCGCCAATTCGCGTGCGCATCCTCTGCAGCACCAATCATGGCCGGCGATCCTCCACCCCCTGCTCCACAGCCGCACGCTCCGCAGCCCTCGAGCGCAGCCTCCGGCGTCCTCACCGACGCCTCTGGTGCTGC
Source organism: Saccharum hybrid cultivar R570 (assembly GCA_038087645.1). Classification (NCBI taxonomy): domain Eukaryota; kingdom Viridiplantae; phylum Streptophyta; class Magnoliopsida; order Poales; family Poaceae; genus Saccharum; species Saccharum hybrid cultivar. The sequence goes on along the minus strand of JAQSUU010000405.1, from coordinate 31,553,961 downwards.
AGCCATCGCTGCCCAGGAGAAGCGCGCCCGTGCCGACGCTGCTCGCCTCGCCAAGGAGGAACGCGAGCGCGTGGCCCAGGCTCGCCACGCCGCTGCCCTTGCCCGCGTGGCTGAGGCTGACCGCGTGGCTGCTGCAGCGCAGGCTGAGCGCGACGCCGCCGACACTCGCCTCCGCGCTGCCCTGGCTCGCGCCGCCCTCGAGCGTGCTGCGACCCAACCCCTCCCTGGAAGTGACGACGGTTCCGGCGGCGAAGACTCCGACGCCGGCGACGATCCCCTCCAGGATGCTCTCCTCCAGCACGAGGCCGCCGCCTTGATCAATCTGCATGCCCAAGCCGTGGCTGTGCAGAACATCCGTCTCCTCGTGCCGCTCGTCCTCGACGTCTCTTCGACGTTCTACGGGCGCTGGCGCGAGTCCTTCCTCCACGTCGTCGGCCGCTACTCTCTGGAGAGTCACGTTCTCTCCGACGTGTCCACTCCCACCTCGCCGGATTGGGTACGCATGGACTACGTCGTTCGGACTTGGCTCGGCGGCACCATCACCGACGCCCTCGCCGAGACCGCCATCGAACCAGGCAACACTGCCCGTGTCTCATGGCTCGCCATCGAGTCACAGTTCCGTGCGAATCGCGAAACCCGTGCCCTCCACCTCGACGCGGAATTCCGCAACTTCAAGCAAGGCGATCAAGACATCACCACCTACTGCAGGAAGCTCAAGGGCATGGCTGATGCTCTCCGCGACCTTGGCGAGCCCGTTCTGGACCGCACGCTTGTGCTCAACCTCATCCGCGGTCTCAATGGCCGCTTTGAAGCCATTGGGCTCCACCTTCGTCGCGGGCATCCCTTCCCTTCCTTTTTGCAGGCCCGCAATGATCTTCTCCTTGAAGAGCTCACCATGGAGGCGACTGCGCCGGCTACTGCTCTTCATGTCGGGGCTGCAGCCCCCTCCAGCGGCACGCGGCCGCAGTCTGCTCCTCCAGCACCTCCAGCCGCGCCTCCACAGCAGCGGCCGCCGGGTCAGCAACAGCCCTCCAACGGTGGGGGGGGGGCAAGCGCTCCTGGCGCGGCAAGCGCGGTGGTGGTGGCCGTGGCCAAGTGGCCAACAGTGGGCAGCAATCGGCGCCTTGGCCTAATCTTCATCAACCATGGACCGGGTCCATCAACATGTGGCCTGGACCCCGGCCATCGACGCTCCCGCACCCTCACGCTCTCCTCGCCGGCGTACAGCAGCCTCCAGTCGGACAGCAGATGCCTCATGCACTGCTGGCCGGCGCACAGCAGGGCTGGGGTGTCCACCCGGGCATGCAGCAGTGGGCACTGCCCCCAGCGGGCCTCTACAGCCCAGCTGTTGGCGCCCCAGGCTGGGATGCGGCGAGCTTGGCTGCCAACTTCCAAACGATGTCGCTGCAGCAGCCCCCATCCAGCAACTGGTACTTCGACTCCGGCGCCTCCAACCATATGACTTCTGATGCTGGTACAGTCACTGCTCCCTTCACTCCACCTTCATCATCACCATCCCATATTGTTGTCGGTAATGAGCACCTTCTTCCCGTTACTTCCGCTGGCGTTACCAATTTTCCTCATAACCTTCATCTTAATAATGTCCTTGTTTCTCCTGGCCTTATTAAGAATCTTATACGCCAGTTTACTTTCGATAACAATTGTTCTGTGGAGTTTGACCCTCTTGGCTGTTCTGTGAAGGATCTACATTCTCGGAGAGAGATCATCAGGTGTGACAGCTCCGGTCCTCTTTACCCACTACAGTTCCAGGAGTCTGCCTCTACTCTGATCGCCACTTCCAGTCCTTCGCTTTGGCACCAGCGTCTTGGTCATCCCGGTCATGAAGTCTTGTCTAGGCTAGCACAATCGTCTGCTATTCCATGTAATAATAGTGCTAGTCAAACATTATGTCATGCTTGTCAGTTGGGGCGTCATACTCGTTTGCCATTTCATGCGTCCAATTCCAGAACCACTCATATTTTCCAATTAATACATTGTGATTTGTGGACCTCGCCTATTCCAAGTGTTGCTGGATGCAAGTATTATCTTGTCGTTCTTGATGACTTTTCGCACTACCTCTGGACTTTTCCACTTCGGTTAAAGTCAGACACCTTTTCGACCCTGTCTAACTTCTTTGCATATGTTGCTACACAGTTCGGTGTCCCCATTCAGGGTATTCAGTGCGACAATGGACGCGAGTTCGACAATCATACTTCTCGTGCCTTCTTCCTCTCTCACGGCGTGCAGCTACGCATGTCTTGTCCATACACCTCCTCCCAAAACGGTAAAGCTGAACGCATTATTCGTACCATCAATAATGTTGTTCGCTCCCTCATGTTCCAGGCTAGTGTCCCTCCAGCCTATTGGGTTGAGGCCCTCTCCACCGCCACACTGCTCCTTAACATTCTCCCTACCAAGACACTCAATTTCTCCACCCCTCACATGGTACTATACGGGTCTCCACCCTCTTATGAGCATCTTCGTGTTTTTGGGTGCCGTTGCTATCCCAACCTTTCAGCCACCGCTCCCCACAAACTCGCCCCCCGTTCCTCCTTGTGTGTCTTTCTTGGCTATTCCCCTCATCACAAAGGCTACTGCTGTCTTGACCGGTCATCCAACCGGATCATCATATCCCGGCATGTCGTCTTTGATGAGACATCCTTTCCCTTCTCCGAGGATTCCGCTCGTCCTACACCCCAGGATTTCGAGTTCTTGGACTCTACTGACCCTGTGATGGCTCCACCAGTGCCGTCATTTTTTATGCCTGCAGGTTCTCCCGGCGCCGCTGCTGCACAGCCACGTGCGGCTGTGTTTCCAGGGAGCAGCGCCCCATGGCTTGCTGCTGCTCCCCTGGCCCCTGGCGCGTCATCTACAGCAGGCCCGGCTGCAACAGCCGGTCATGCACCACCAGCAGCTAGCTCCTCCATCAGCCAGCCGGCTGGTCTGGGCAGTCAGGCACGTGCACCACCAGCTGCTGGCCCCTCCAGCAGCCAGCCGGCTGGTCCTCCACCCGGCTTCCAGCGCTGGGATGGGCAGGCTGCTACGGCGCCAGTCCCACCAGTTCGGGTGACATACAGCCGTCGCCCGCAGGCTCCTCCGTCCAACCTGGCTGTTACGGCGCCGGTACCCCCAGTTCGGCTGACATACAGCCGTCGCCCACGGCCTCCATCTGCAACTGCTCCACCACCACCGGCTGCTGCTGCTGTTCGCCTTCCATCTGGGGCGGTTCCCATCGTCCCTGTGGCCAATCAGCATGCCATGAGGACGCGTGGGAAAGCCGGTTTCCGACAGCCGGCGGCACTTCAGACGACCTCCCTGTCGCCGATCCCGCGGACGTATCGCGCCGCTCTTGCTGACCCCCATTGGCGTGCAGCTATGCAGGAGGAGTTCTCAGCTCTGCTTGCCAACCACACTTGGGATCTAGTTCTGCGACCACCGCGCTCCAATGTGGTGACTGGTAAGTGGGTCTTCAAACACAAGTTCAAGGCAGACGGTTCTCTCGAGCGCTACAAGGCGCGCTGGGTTCTTCGTGGATTCACCCAGCGCCCAGGCATTGACTACGATGAGACTTTCAGCCCTGTTGTGAAGCCCGCTACTGTTCGCACAGTTCTCTCGTTGGCTGTCTCACGCAGTTGGCCAGTTCATCAACATGTGGTCTTTTCCTATCTCAACATCAGTATATGCTGGACATCTTAGATCGTGCTGGTATGGCAGATTGCAAGCCCTGCTCTACTCCGGTTGATATCAACCCGAAGCTCTCAGCTGATGGCACCCCCATTGCAGATCCTACAGATTTTCGCAGCCTAGCAGGAGCTCTGCAGTATCTCACCTTCACACGGCCGGACATTGCTTATGCCGTGCAGCAAGTGTGTCTTCATATGCATGATCCGCGAGAGCCTCACCTTGCAGCTTTGAAGCGCATATTGCGCTATGTTCGTGGCACTTTGGAGTTGGGGTTACACATTCGAGCCTCCAGTCAGCTTGATCTTGTTGTCTACTCCGATGCCGACTGGGCCGGCTGTCCTGACACTCGTAAGTCCACCTCGGGCTACGCGGTGTTTCTCGGTGACACTTTGATTTCCTGGTCCTCCAAGCGCCAGAACACGGTCTCTCGCTCCAGTGCTGAAGCTGAGTATCGTGCGGTCGCCAATGCCGTCGCCGAAGCTTCTTGGTTGCGCCAGTTGTTGTCTGAGCTGCATACACCCCTGCGCCATGCCACATTGGTCTACTGCGACAATGTCAACACCGTGTACATGTCTTCTAACCCCGTTCAGCATCAGCGTACCAAGCACATTGAGATTGATCTTCACTTCGTCCGAGAACGAGTGGCTCTTGGTGCTGTCCGCGTTCTTCACGTCCCGACGACGTCCCAGTTCGCCGACATTTTTACCAAAGGCTTGCCTACTGCTGTCTTCACGGAGTTTCGGTCCAGTCTCAACGTTCGACCCATCGATGCTGTGACTGCGGGGGCGTGTTAGAATATACATGTATATGTGCTGTGCGTTGCGGTATGGTGGGCATGTGCATGGTATAGCCGGCCAGCCCCTATATTTGGTTAGACTATATTTGGTTAGAGAGATATGAGGAGATCTCTGTTGGTTCTGTTTCTATAAGCCACAAGATCTCCTCTTCCCTATATATATGTACATAGGACTCTCCAATCAATCTAATCCAATATTCCACGCAATCTCTATTGCTTTCACTCAAGAAACTAGCTCAGCTCGTCATGCACTGCCTGAGCCCAAAAGGAGATGAAAGGCCAACAATGAAGGAAGTTGCAGAGCAATTACAAATGTTAAGAAGACTTCAGACACAGCTTGTCACCAAGACTAACCCTATTCAAGAACATTATTCTTATGGAGTGCCATTAGTTTCTGTGCCTTCAGATGAGACTGGGATGTTAGAGGACTGAGACAGCCAAACTGGTGTTGGGGGTAGATCTTGGAAGATAAATATGTGAAATGCCGAACTTTTATGTATATTATACTTTGCCTTTTTTTCTTAAATCAAATGAAGCGCAACTCTCCTGCATATTCAAGAAAAACAAATTCAACACTTTATACTGCAAGTTCATTGTGTGATTCTTAATATACAACTATATATTGTAAAAAACTGTCAGCATTAATTGCATCTGTATTTCGATTTTAAACTTTATTTGGGTGTCAGATTAAACCGTTAACATATCAAAGAGCTCCAGCTTTTCCTTACACAGTCATTATATAGTCTTTATCCAGAACCAGGATTTTGACATACTGGATTATGATAGATAGACTGTATGGCACTGAGTTGATGTAGGTCTACTAATCAAATCCATGCTACAATACTACATCAATACCTACCATCATATCTGTCAATGTGAATAACTTATACTTCATTTGCTATGCAATACCCCATACTACCAAGAGTGGAAAAAAGAAAGTAAGAAACAAGTACAAAGACAAACAAATGGAAGAGAACATTTTGAACTGTGGTTCAACTTCAACAAACAGATTAAACAACATACCTTGTCATCATAAAAAAAATTATCTTGTCACAGAACCAAATCCAATAGATATGCAATCAGGACCTAACATTAGGCTATCCATTCCCTGCACATACAATTTACAGTGCATGAGCATGGTTATCTTTAAGAGATCTTAATAAAACTGTGGAAGGCAAATATAGTAATCAGAATGCACTAGTTTCAAGCAGGATCGGCAAAGACAGCATTAATCACATAGAAACATGTATTTGCATAAGAGTGGGTGCATTGATGCATCTAGAGTGTCCCACAGGAAGGCCTAACTTACAAGCAGTTCTTTTCAATGTTCCATTTTATGGTCCATCCCATCGACCCCTTACACCGAGCAAATGCACTTTCAGAGGAAGCTTTAACAGCATCAAGTCTCAGAACATCATTGCATTAGCACGAAGCAAAACTGTATCATAGAAGGGGAAAACGAAATAACTGCTTGAACTGTGTATAGAGCCAAATACCTGACTGTTTACATGAATGTATCTAGCCATGTACAGAAAATATGTAAGAATACACTGATAGTTCGTAGAAATATTACACAACCAAATTTGTTCAAAACGCAGCACCTTAATAAAATGATGAACTACGGTTTGAGTTGTTAGAGCAATTTGGTTTAACATGCACATATGCCATGCAACAGAACTTTTAAATTAAAAAAAGGACTCAAAATCAGGTAGCATCCCAATAAGACATTCTCTTTATGCAGAGCTATCAGATACTATCTCTCTGTACCACTTAGCATAACAACACCACCAAAGCCTTCTAATTATAAGCAAGTTGGGGTAAGCTAGAGATGAAACCCAACAAGGGTAACAAAGATAGAGCATAGATAGAGTAACAAAACAGGTCTTAGAAATCGTACTGATGATAATAAGAAAGAAGGAATTTTGCAGAGCCAGGAACCAACTAAACTATACATTTTACATTCATATAATTTAACCAACTAAATTATACATCATATAATTTAAATCCAATAACCTGCTACGGAGGTCCCACTGAAAGCAGTCATGCTCAAGAAACTGGAGAATATCCATGTCTTAGTATTATTAATTCGCACAAACAGGAACAACAGTAGAAGAAGTACATAGCAGCAGGAAAACAAGAGGTAATAATACAAAACAGGCAGGAAGCGCCTAATATAGAGAAGACTAATTCAGATGTTGGCTATCCTCTCTTCCATGCAGCTCATTTCCCTTCACTCAGATTGGCATGCCTTTTGGCACGATCTGGTCCTTTATCCACATGTAAATAGGCACCAGAACATAGTATGCAGCACATATTGTTCCTACGAGAAAGCGAAAGAGGAAGGTGATCGGATTCACTGGCTTGCTGACATCCTCCGCCTTGGGACCAAGCTGCATAAAAAATAAAACAGAAAAACTTATACCAAAACCCCTGAATGCCTGCCTACCTACTGCAGGTACAGCAGGAAATGAACAATCTAAAGTCTGAACGAGATGTGCCAAAAACACACTGAGATATGTAACTATGAATCCGATACCTACGCTTTCCATTACCAAAATGAAAAAGGAAAGGTACCTCCAAGGGAGAGTCTCCGCTCTGTCTCTTGACACCTGTGACAGAGCAACCCATGATGAGGCCATGCCTTCGGACACCGCGGTACCACTTTGGTCCAATCCTTTTCAGCTTGACATCCTTAAACCCGGCCTTCGTGAACCACTCGATGTACTCTTCCTCCTTGGGGAAGAGCATCCACATGTCGGCGAAGAAGCGGGACAGCCAGAAGGTTGGGTACACCGGGCCAATCACACAAGCTAGCCCACCAAACCTCAACACCCTGTAGGCTTCCTTGATCCCCCGCTGTGGGTCAGGCCAGTACTCGATGCTGCAAGGTAAAATGACAGGGCAGGAAAATCAGCAATCAGTAGTACTACTTGGCTAGCTGTTATATACTAATGGAATGGAATGCGCAATCATCACAATTCACAACATGGTTAATTTGGAACATATTCACAATATATATGAACAGGTAGTACAGGATGGTATATACGGACAGTAGTGAAAAGTGAAGTGAAACGAGCAGCAGGGGAGGACGACTCGAGAGACCTGCCGGCGGAGATGTATCGGTCGAAGGAGTCGGTGGGGAACGGGAGGTCCTCGGCGTCGCCCTCCATGATGGTGACCCCCTTGAGGGCCTCCTTCTGCCGGGCCTTCTCGAGCTGGTGCGGGGACTGGTCGAGCAGCGTGACCTTCTCCGGGTTGACGTGCTTGACGATGCCGAGCGTGGTGAAGCCCGTGCCGCCGCCGACGTCGACGACCTTGAGGTGGCGGCTGTAGAGCTCGGCGGGCTCCAGCGCGTCGTCGCGCATGTCCTCGGTCCAGTGGCCCGGGTTGATGACGTGGTCGTACACGATGGAGAGGAAGCGGTAGAACCAGAAGGCCTCCTTCTTGTGCTGGATGAAGCGCGGCGCCGTGACGGGCCGCGCCGCCGGGGCCGCGGGGGAGGAGGACGCCGCGCACCGCAGCCTGGCGGCGCCGCCGCCGGCGCCGACCGCGACGGAGCTGCTCATCCGTCTGGCGAGGGCGAGGGGGCGGGGAATGCCGCCGGCCTTGGAGGGGCCGAGGAAGCCGAGGCCAGCGGGGCCGCAGACCCTGCCCTTTCCTGGCGCGAGCGCCCCCGCGCCGCCGCCCGGCGCGTAGGTGGAGGGCATCGCCATTGCGCCGCCCGCGCCGCGACGAGGGAGGGGGGGAGGGATGGGTGGATGCGACGAGCAGAGTGAACAAGTGAGGGCGGCCACGCGGGATCACGGGAGCGGGGATGTGTGGTGGGTGTATGGATGCTGGATGGGCTGCACCGTGGCGTCCTCAGTCCTCACACACACGGCCGGTGGGCCTGCCTGGCTGTATTAACATCGGTTTTTTTTTTTTGAAAACCCAAGGTTGCGATCCAGAAGTCAGAACTTAAAAAAAAAGATTCAACGTGTTGAGAATTTTTTTTAATTACGGAATAACCATTCCGGCCTTCACATCCACAGGTGGATGCTTATGGCCCAAAATTACAAGAAGGTTCTTAGACCATACTCCGTTACACGGACACTAACCAAGAATGAAACGATGGCACTTCAAAATCGATTTAAACCTTTGGAGTCATCTCGTGCTCTTCACAGGCGTGAGTTCTTACCATCCACGTTCCCGAAACAGGATGGGTATCATTTTATAACGTGGGAATCCCAGGTGCTCTTCACAGGCGTGAGTTCTTACCATCCACGTTCCCGAAACGGGAAGGGTATCATTTTATAACGTGAGAATCCCAGAACATGAACTTGCGAATCATTTTATGAAACATTCACGTTTTCCAGAACATAGACGTTCCCGGAAGTGGAACATCAGAAGGGGAACGTGAAAAAAATGATACCCAAGTTCATGAGTTTTCGAGATCTGTTTGCGGTACTCACATGCTCAATCGATTTTCCTCTTAAACGAAATACAGTACATGATCGGGGCGCGTCCAAGGAAAAAAAAAACACATGCTCAATTCGATTGACGCACGTACATCCATCCAGTGCAGTGTAGCACTGTAGCTTCCAATTGACAAGAACATTCAACAACCTTACCAAGAAGATGGCCATTAATTTGTGGGCGGCACTGAAATAGCTACTGGCTAGTGACTACTCTCTTTTTTATTCGGAGATTCACGTATAAACTAGCGAAATGTAAAATAGACTATATATATCTACTTGTTGCGCACGAAGAATGATGCACCAAACAGGTTGCTCGCCTTTTTAGTCAGTTTGTACTTTCTTCACAAGAGGGACTGGATGTTAACACCAGCCAAAAAGCCTGGCACGGTTCACTGAGTATGGCATGGTCCTGATATCCAAAGAAGAATAGAATGTCAGTGAACCCACCGGATAGTGAAGTGTTAACCAAACAGACCATGATAATGAATAACACAGTATGATCGATCGCTATAGTCAAAACAATGGCAGAGACTTGTACCTTTCACGGTTACAGATCGATGTAGACACGCAAACCATCACGAGCTAACTGCACATCTATCCCCTCCCTGCATTTCCAAATTACAAAACATGAACATGCACAGTAAAGCAAATGCTTTTTTTTTTTACAAATAGCAGTAAATGAGCACGTGTCATGTGTGCCTTTCTATGATAAGATCATGTTGAAAGAGATGGCATTGCTTCCATTTGCACGTGTTCTTTATGTCAACTTATTCGGTACATGAGCCTGTGTCTGCACACATCTAAAGTATCTAGGAGGAAGGCCTTACCTCCTGGACCACTCTTCCAATGTTTGGTTGTCCTTGTGATGATCCATCTCGTGGGTCATTCCAATGAGCAATGCTCTTTTGGGGCAAATCCTCCTAACAGCATCTAGTGTCTGTATAAGATCATAATGTGAGCATAAATCAGGCATACAGAATATACAAGAAATGGGAAAAGAGTTTGCTTAAATTATTAAAGAGTGGGATGAAATGAAAACCAACCTGGTCCCAACATAGGTGCACATTCTGAGAACCTGTCTGTTCACATGTCAGAGATGCAACAAATTAGTGAAGCCAATGATGCAATATAACACTGCTAACTAATGATCAAATGTCCTTATACAATAGCAATTGTAGTGCCACAAATTACAAGATAAATCAACTGCTATGTAACTAGTAGTTAAGTGTAAACTGAATAATTACTTCGATAACCAAAACCAAAATTATCTATATTGGTCGTTCAATTTCATCTATCTGTTGCAGTCAATGTTCTGAATTTGATTTGCAGAATCCTGTGGGTTGTACGCTTGATGCAAAATCAACAGATCATGTTGTGCTATATGAAAAACATTAATGTTCGCCCCAAGAGACAAAAAATGTTCATCCATACAATATACCCGCAATGAAAGATTTCCTACTATGTGCACGCATCAATAAAGGATTACAAGCAAAAGAGCTTTTGAGAAATGGTGTTTCCCAATTTCTACATGTTCCTCTCAGTATTCAGAGACGTCTGTCCTTATTCTGTAATCTGAGGCGACTAGTGAGCTGCGGTTCAATAAACTAAAAGTTTCGTACTTTATATGTAAATCTAGAAACAAATACATAATGAGCAGCAGGAAAGGGAAAACACAGCATAGCAAACATAAAGAGCTAAAGAAACTAACCCTGTATAGGCAATCCAAGATGAGCAAATCCAGTTGCCCCCCTCCAGACTTTGAAATAGCTGAAACATACATACATGTACAATCAGAGAAGGTATGACAGGCAATAAATCTACAAACCTGCAGCTATTCTCAAACAATCAGCGAAGATAATGTACCAGCCCATGCATGCATGTATTGCTAAGGTCAAGGAAAAGGACAGGCAAAGCAAAGCACTCACAATACATCTATGCAATACATATCAACAGATATTTATTTCCCAAGCCCCATGAATAAGTTTGCAAGTCTATAAGTACTAATATCATCATATTTGTACTATATAATGCTCAGCACTTTCTGCAGCAGGGGAACACTGTATTATGGTGAGTACCAAGCAGAGATGGTAACACATAATACCGTGGGACACTACTAGGGTAATTCCTCTCAACCAAAACCTAGACTGAGTCACCACTCAGGCATTCACCACACTGTGCTCCCCTATCACTGTGAAATTTTTTCCAAAAAAAAAAATCAAGCACAGGCAACATGGCAGCATAAGATGGTTAAAAAGCACAACTAATAGAGTAGCATTAGCAGACAGAAGATTACCATATTCTGTGCTTGGGGGAAACCGTGAAACATCTGATATGTAAGCAACTTTTGATTTCCTTCCGAAAAGGAAACCCAAACAAATGTAGTCTTCACCATGGATCACCTGATATGAATACAAATTAAAAAAAATGCATAGCAAAATAAAATGCAGTTGAAGGGAAATGCTTCTTATTACCGGCAAGGGAACAAACTCTAGCCCTGAAGTTGTAAATGGTTTCTGAATATCACTCTCAATTATCTTCCAGTCAAGTTGAGCAACTTGCCTGACCACCTCCCCTTCCTTTAATTTCTTTTTGACCAAATAAGGGAACTTTTGGCGGATGCTGTTTCAGATTGAATTTATGAGTATAACATGATTGTATATTTGTATTTGTCAGGTACTATATCAATGTTTATTTAGAAATATTTGTTATCCTTCACTAACTTAGTTCTCAGGAAACGTGCTAAAGTGGTAAATTCTGTGCAGGAGAAGTGGTTCCCTAATTTATATTGTGAGAAACAGTCAGCTAAGTGTAGTATAATTATGACAAAACAAGTTGCATGCATTCCTGACTGAAATATACTTGTAATTTGAAAAGAGCAGTAGTGCAGTACCAATGCCTATCAAAGTTGTAACACAATTACCTGTCCATAGCGAATTGAGAGAGATAAATTGGGGTTGGATCAATATCATTTGTGGGACTAAATGGCTGTACGACCCGAACATCATCAAGGCCCAAGATTGCATCTGCATGCTCATGAGTCAGAAGGATCTGTTATCAATAAGGAAGAGGTGTTAGTGTACCATGGGTATGCAAAACACTGAATTCTCTTTTACAGTCATAGTGAACCCTCACTTAGTTGGCCTTTTGGTTTGAAATAAACCATTAGAAAAACAAAATAAAGCAAACAAGAGTATATCAGGAACTCACAGAATCAACGCAAGGGATTTTGTGGCGAACAAACCATCTCAGAACTTGTTCTCTGAATGTCTTCCCAACATCTATTATAATATACTTATGTGCACCTTCATCTTGGCAATAGTCAATCAAAAGAGAAGTATTGCACCTGCATGAAATACACATATAAGCATAAATTATCTACCAACCCTGTTCAGGTACAACAGCATTCTAGAAACATTTCAGACTGAAGTTTTGATTTACTTTCCCTCAAGTAAAATATAAACAAGCATGATATAATCCTAAGTCACTAGAAGATTTCAATTTGATCCTAGAGAAGGTGCCAAAAGTGTGAGCATGGACAGAGTTCAATCATTTCAAAGTTTCTCCATAATCTAAAAATACATGAAACTAAGTTTGATTTAGCAGGACATGTAAAATAGTATATTCAATTTCTTTTTGTAATCTAGGGTTAAGGTATCCTGGGTTCACTTAGCCTACTTTCATGACGTTGTGCAATTGCATCTGATATATGCACCTTCTTCTTTTGCCTTAGGTACTGATTTCATCATGTACATGATCTTTCTTGGACAAAAAGTAAAAATGCTCTAACCTCGCGTAATCACATATAATCTAAGCCTCCACAATACTACTGAGTCTCCTGTATACAGTAGAAAGGAAAAACAGAGTGGAGAAAGTGAACTGTGATTTCTACCATAGGGGTCCAATGTAGAAACAAAAACTGGAAATAAGCAAGTTAGTAAGATATCAATTAATTTCATATTTTATAGATGAAATAGGAAGCCTGGCCAAGTAGTGTGTATAAATAAAAATGTACATAACCTGTGAGTCCAATTCATTGATTTCAAACATACTCCCTCTGTCCCAAATTAGTGGACGTTATAGCAGCTGTCACAGGAACCAATGTACAGGCCAAATGACCCTGCCACCCCTACGCGTACATGCCTCTGGTAGCTGACGGCTGACGGCGACGTTGCTGGGAGCTCCGGCTGGAAATCATATTTTACTCAACTCTCACACGGTAGGACATCAACAGTTGGGAATCTTCTTTTTTTATTTGATCTCACAGAAGAGTGGACGACAGGAAGCGACGCTTCGATGGTACCCTGGTAGAGGTCTGATGTGTGTGCAGGCCTACAACGTCAACAATTTTGAGACAAAGTTTGAACCACAGAATGTCGAGTATTTTGGGACGGAGGGAGTATTTGCCAATCTAAGGAGGATTCTAAGTTGACTCTGGCCTATCACATATCCATTGTTTGATTATATTTAGTCTGATACATCCTAATTTTTCCCTTTCCACAGCATTCCAGTCCCTGTAACAGTTCTCAGACTGCTTAAAACGCATGTTGTGAACAATCAGATGAACTATGCAAATGCACCAACGAGACAGCTGTTGCAGCCGCAGACAAAACACAGAATGATTGATTTATAGTATTCAGATTGCTGCTAAAAAAGTACTAAAACTAACAAACAAAACAAATATGTAATGTATACATCTGACCAACATTTCTCAAACAAAACCAAAGTCCTAGGCAACACTTAATAATCACCCTAAGCAAACTAGGCCAAAGCTCCCCGATCTCACGCCATCACAGATCCGCACCGACCCCGTGATGATAAACAAACACGCTAAACACCCCCCGCGCCGCAACACGACGGTAAAGTCTCACAAGGTTAGGGAGAGGAGGAGCGAGAGGAGGCGAGGCGGCACCTGTAGTTAGGGTTTAGCTCGGGCGGGACGGAGAGGGACTGGGAGCAGACGGGGCAGGGCGGGTCGGGGGGCTGGATCAGGCACCGCGCGTTCGGGACCGCGCTCGAGCACCCCGTGCCCAGGAACACCAGCGACGACGAAGCGGGAGGGGGCGCGTCCTCGTCGCCGGCGGGGTGGCCGTTGGGGACGGTGGCGGCCATTGGGTTTGCCGGAGCGAGACGGCGACCGTGGCGAGGCCGAGGATGCGAGGCCTCCGGTAGGACGACGGGGTCAGTGGGAGGAGGTGCGGGGATTTTTTTTTTTTTAATTTTTGAGGAAAGGAGGTGGGATTTTGTTTGCTTGGCAGATGGTTTTGCACACAGGCACGTGCACAATAAACTATTTCCAGTCCTGTGATTTTACAATTGTGATAAACTTCGTCAGTTTCAGAGAAAAATGTAATTGTAGGTTTAAAATAAGGTAAGTAACAAACTTTTAGGTTTAATTAAATTAATATAAAATAGTATCAATATTTATATTTCAAATAGATTTACTACGAAAATATATATTATACAAATAATCTCATGATACTTATTCAGCATCATAAATACTTATATTTTTGTATAAATTTGATCAAATTTGAATTTATTTGATTGTTTAGGAGGTGAGAATTACATTTCTCTTTTTTTCTACCAACTCAGGGGGAGTTCGCACCTACTATATTGAATCGAAGGAGCTAAAAAGAATTACTAAAGCCGTTCAAAATTATAGTTCGTATGACTTTTTTATCCCAAGTTTGACCACTCGTCTTATTCAAAAATTTGTGCAAAATGTCACTTCTTTCGTTGTGGCTTACTTTATTAACAAAAATTCTTCAAAAATAATTTAAATTTGACTATGTTTGCATAATTTTTTTGAATAAGACGAGTGGTCATACATAGGGTAAGCACGTGCATAAATTTGGGCTCTCTAACATATCTATCAAAAAAAACATTTATATATCTTAATGTATAGGTCAGTGGTTGGAAATGGTGCTTCTTACAAAGAAAGATGACTTGCGATTGAACGAGTCAATGTGAATGAGCTAGGAGAGGTAGAGAATGCATCAAGCGATGGAGACTAATCCTTTAAAATGTTTATTTACATGTCCAATGTATGCTCGCGTTCTTTTCGTACTGGTTAATAAAAGAACTAAGATCAAAGTTATCGTAAAGTTGTGAAAGAGTGTATTATACTTATAAAGATAAAGAGGGGGTTAAGATAATAAGCAATAAATCAAAGGAAGCACTTAATAGTACTCTCTCCGTCTAGAAAAGAATGCAATTACGGAATCCGTGCCAGTCAAAGTAACTTAAATTTATAGTAAATAATATTAGCATTATGTCTCCGAACAAAAATTATTATGAAAATATATTCTATAATAACTAATCTAACTGTACTTATTTTATATCATGAGTGATAGTAGTTTTTTTATACAAATTTAGTCAAAGTTCAAGCTGTTTGACACCTTAAAAAGCGAGAATTATATTCTTTCCTAAACCAAGGAAGCAGTACATAAATTTAGACGATTTTTTTTATAAGTGTGGAGGTCTAAAGGTAATGAGGTAATGGACTAAATATGTGCCGATCGACTCTAAGGTAAGGATCTCTCCATTAACATAGAGAAGGAGAAGAATTCTCGCCTCCCAACCTCCCTCCACCAGAAAAATGAGGAGAATGGGAAAAAAAACATCGCACTTTGTAAAATATAAAAAACAATAAAAGGATACACTTCTAGTTTAGAAAAGAGAGTGATCTTCATGCATTTTATTATTTCCTCCGGTCTTAATTTTAAGTCTATATAGTTTTTTCATTTAAGTTACACCCACTATAAATCCATGAAAGCTCTACCATATCATTTGGCCTCTTTATTTTACGTCTACCCTACTTGAATGCAATATAATCAACGTAGTATGCCACTAATTTTAATTCTAAGCCATGATTGATGAGCATTTGAGCAGCCTTGTATTGTTGTATACCTTGTCTTCTTGTCTGTCTCGATCAAAATGAAGTAGAATTAGATGAAGTATATGTTAGGTCCAGACGTTTGTCTTGGTCAAAGTGAAGTAATATTAGAATTCGATAGAGTATATGCTAGGTGGAGACCAAATGTACGATTACGTTATGGATTTAATTTGGCTTTTATAATAAGACAAAAAAATGTTGTGCTTATACGTATTGTATGGGTGTGTTTAGTTCCTCATTTCATCGAAAAAATTTTGGGTTTTGGTCCGTCATTTTACAGAATGGAACTAAACACCATGTAAATTTTTTGATAAAAAAGTATTCATTCTCCATTTTGGGTTTTGGCCTCAAAAGGCAAAAAAAAACTAAAAAGCCAAAAAAAACTCTCACCCACCCCATGAAAAATTCGACATTTTGGATGGAACTAAACACACCCATGAAAATTTTGGCATTTTGCATTTCATCATTTCAAATTAGTTAGCATTTTACATTTTGTATTACATGGGAAACTAATCACAGCCTCATAAACTACTGCTACTCCTAAATGTCTAATTTCGAAATTTCTTACAACCAATGGACATTTTGGCTGTGTTTTGTTTTCCACGGAATGCAAAATGCAAAGTGCTAACTACTTTGGAATGATGAAATACAAAATACTAAAATTTTTATGGGTGTGTTTAGTTTCATCCAAAATGTCAAATTTTTCATAGGGTTGGTGAAGGCTTTTTAGCTTTTTTTGGTAAAAAGGTATCTATTCTTCATTTTGGATTTTGGCCTCAAGAGGGAAAAAAGCCAAAAAAGCTAAAAAGCCCTCACCCACTCCATGAAAAAATTAGCATTTTGGATGAAACTAAACACGCACATAAAAAATTTTGGCATTTTGTATTTCATCGTTGTAAAGTAGTTGACATTTTGCATTTTGTATTTCATGGGAAAATCCAGCCTATAAACACACCCTTCAGCAAAATTGACCTGACCCACAGCTCCTTCTGCCACCCAACTGACTCCGCTCGTGGCGGCGGCCGCCGGCGGCATCCTCCTGCCATTGCCGACTACTCACATAATCCCAGATTCCCAGGCGCTGGCCTCTCGCATGCACGAGCACACGCCATGCTCAGGCACCTAACCAACAACCCATTGCTCCCGCGCCGATGCCGCCTCCTCCTCCATCCCAACCGGCTCCGCGCCGAAGCCACATCCTCGGCGGCCGCCGGTGAGATCGCGCCGGCTCCCGCCGCAAACGAGACTCCCCTTGAAGATGACCTCGCGGAGGAGTTGCGCAGCCGCCTCGTGCGCGACACCTGCAGGCTGCTCGAGCTCCGGGACTCGTGGAGCGCCAAGCTGGAGGCGCAGCTCCGGCACCTCCTCCGCGCGATGACCCCACAGCAGATCCGCGCCGTGCTGCGCGCGCAGGCGCAGCGGGACGCCCGCGCCGCGTTCGAGTTCTTCCGCTGGGCCGACCGCCAGTGGAAGTACCGCCACGCCCCGGAGGTGTTCGACGAAATGCTGGCGCTCCTCAGCCGCACCAGGCTCCACGACCCGGCGCGCCGCGTCGTGCGCCTCATGATCCGGCGAGGCATGTGCCGGGGCACGCGGCAGTTCGCGCACCTCATGCTCTCGTACAGCCGCGCCGGGAAGCTCCGCTCCGCCATGCGCGTGCTCCAGCTCATGCAGAAGGACGGGTGCACACCTGACATATGTATATGCAACGTGGCTGTGAATGTGCTTGTTGTGGCTGGACGCGTCGACAAGGCACTTGAGTTTGCCGAAAGGATGCGGCGTGTTGGGGTTGACCCTGACGTGGTCACGTACAATTGCCTAATCAAGGGATTATGCAGTGCTCGGCGGATCGTTGAGGCATTGGAGATGATCGGCTCAATGCTGCAAAATGGGTGCCCGCCAGATAAGATTAGCTACTTTACAGTGATGAGCTTCTTGTGCAAGGAGAAGAGGGTGGCAGAGGTGCGGAATTTGCTTGAGAGGATGAGGAATGATGCAGGTATATTTCCAGATCAGGTCACGTATAACATGCTTATTCATGGTCTTGCAAAGCATGGTCATGCAGATGAGGCGTTGAGTTTCTTGAGGGAGTCAGAGGGGAAAAGATTCCGTGTTGACGAGGTCGGCTATAGTGCGATTGTGCATTCATTTTGCTTGAATGGTAGGATGGCAGAGGCAAAGGAAATTATAGGCGAGATGATTTCAAAGGGGTGCCGCCCTGATGTTGTAACATATAGTGCGGTTGTAGATGGATTCTGCCGGATTGGGGAACTCGAACAAGCAAGAAAGATGATGAAGCATATGTATAAGAATGGTTGCAAGCCAAATACAGTCACGCATACTGCACTGTTAAATGGGCTTTGCAAAGTTGGGAAATCTTCAGAAGCATGGGAATTGCTAAACAAGAGCGAAGAAGAGTGGTGGACTCCAAGTGATATCACATACAGTGTTGTTATGCATGGATTTCGGAGGGAAGGGAAGTTAAAGGAATCATGTGATGTGGTAATGCAGATGTTGCAGAAGGGTTTCTTCCCCACAACAGTGGAGATTAACTTGTTGATTCACGCATTATGCAAGGAACGAAAACCAGCAGATGCCAAAGATTTCATGGAGCAGTGCCAAAGCAAGGGCTGCTTCATTAATGTTGTTAACTTCACTACTGTAATCCATGGATTTTCTAGGCAGGGTGATCTGGAATCAGCACTATCTTTGCTGGATGACATGTATCTGACCAACAGGCATCCTGATGTTGTTACATACACTGTTGTTGTTGATGCTTTAGGAAGGAAAGGTAAAATGAAAGAAGCTACAGCGCTTGTAGAGAAAATGCTTAATAGAGGTTTGCTCCCGACACCTGTCACATACAGGACTGTGATACATAGATATTGTGAAAATGGTGCAGTGGAAGATTTACTCAATCTGCTGGATAAGATGTTAACAAAACAAGGGTTTAGTAGTGCATATAATCAGGTCATTGAGAAGCTATGTGCATTTGGTAAACTTAGTGAGGCTTACAATCTCCTCAGCAAGGTACTAAGAACTGCCTCAAAAAGAGATGCTCAAACATGCCACATTTTGATGGATAGTTTTCTGAATAGAGGACTCTCACTTCAATCATATAATGTGGCCTGCCGCATGTTCCAGAGAAACTTAATTCCTGATCTTAAATTATGTCAAAAGGTTGACAGTCAGTTGGCCCTAGTGGGTCAGAAACAAGCTGCTGGAAAGCTTATCACTAAGTTTGTTGAAAGAGGTATTCTAGAACAAGAAAAACAAGATAACTGATTTGTATCATAGTCCTCTGGTATTACCTGTCTTTATTGATAGGACAGTTGAGCTTTAATGAACAATCCATTGCATCCATATCAGGGAAATTATATGGTCTTGTACCATATATGGAGATTCGAGCCCAGGGTACATCCCATGAGTCTTAAATGTACAGTAACATATCATCAGCTCTTACTGGACCTGAAAATCTATGCAGCTTGGTGCCACTACCAGATCTTCAGTTTGGTGACTGGTGAGAATTGGCTATGTGTTTTTTTTTTGAGCTGCAGCTTCAAATAGTTCATTGAAAAGTTAGAACATAATCAGTTTTTATTGACATTTATTTTTATTTGAGAGGCAGAGAGAGATGGAGAAGAACGATAGGGGATATCTGTACTAGAAATTGACAGTTTCTGTGCTCATAAATCGTGTTCGTTCAGTCTGTTGGTGCATGAAAATGCTGCTATATAGTTCATTTACACAATACATTCATATTCTATTGACTGGAGGATAGCTCTATTTTTAGTGCTTCCCCACTGACACCGTTCTTCTTGCCTCTGTACAGCTTGCCAATTTGCTGTGAAATTTGACTTGGGTTTATACATCTACTGAGGGTGGATCCTTGCAGTGTATTCATGCTCCAAATCTTGCTTGTTTTATTTCTTTGCAGGCGTGAACATGCATAATGGTGAGGAGGTGACCGTGAACCTGGTTTACAACGAAACAACTTCTGCATGACTTTAGTGTCAACCAATATCAAGGTGACCAGTTCTAAGCTGGGAGTTAATTCCAGTTGGAGTAATTGGAATCTGTGGTTAGCTGGAAAAACTGGAGTAATAGCCTTGCTGCATATTAGGAGTTGGGAAAACTGGAGTAATAGCCTTGTTGCGTATTAGGAACTGGGAAAATTACTACACAAATTTTCCTGTATAGAAAGGTTAGTTAGGTGTTCTGTTCTAAAATTGAAAGGGTATTCTGATAAAAATAGGAAGCAAATTCTGAGGCACAAAAGCATTGGTAAACGTTGCTATGGTTCATTTTTTCTGTTAAATCTTTTTTATTGTTTGATTCTTGCCAATTTCATGTAATCCTGGACCTGGAGATCCAGAAACAACTTGATTCAAGGCTAAACTTCTTGTGGGGTAGAAAAGCAAAGCAAGGCCATTAGAATAATATATAATACACACATGTTACTTTATCATTAAAACATCACATTTATGGTTTTCCTGATGACTGAATTTTATATTGGCTACAACACAAGAACTTTTGAAAAGCCAGAATATTTCCTTAATTTCACTGCATTCTTTTTTTGTCTGTCTTAGTTACATGATTTAGATTTACTGGTTGTTTCCTTCATTTGCAATCCTCCACATTATCAAGAACAAAAAATAGAAACTGGAGTAAGTAGAAGCCATCTCTGTTTTGACTTGTACAATGGGAAAACTGGGTTTTGGAACTATATCCTGTTTATATCTTAGACTTTCTATTGTATTTGTATTTTACTGGCAATCTGACATATTTCTGATAGCTTCTCACATTCCTGCAATCTTATGGTTAAGGGGTGTCGGATCACCTGATCTATTTGATCAGATAGCTTCTGAGATAACCAGACCAAGGTGCATAAGAACCAGTGGCATCTGAGAGCTGTCAAACTTGCCTTGCTGCATGCACTGGTGATAGCTTCTATCTGCCGTCACCCCCACACTAACTGGCAGGCACCTGTTCCTTGGACGCCGGCAGCGTTTGGAAAAATGCCAGGCACACATGCAATGGACATCAGTGAGCATCCAAACCTCGTGATGCCACTGAATGCACTCACTTAAAGAGGACAATCAAGAGACACACATGCCTAACTGTTCTTACATGGACTTAAATGTTTTGCTGGAGTTTTTCTAATATCATGTAATTACTCACTCCGACTTTTTTCTAATCCTTTCATCATTTAATCCTAGACTGCGTGTGTTTTCTAGCGTCGCACTAAGTTTTGTGTGAAGATATTTTTTTCTGAAATTTTATCTACCATTATTTGCTTATGAGGTGTTCCATTATATTATTATTTTATTCAA
This sequence comes from Saccharum hybrid cultivar R570, assembly GCA_038087645.1. Lineage (NCBI taxonomy): Eukaryota > Viridiplantae > Streptophyta > Magnoliopsida > Poales > Poaceae > Saccharum > Saccharum hybrid cultivar. The sequence goes on along the minus strand of JAQSUU010000405.1, from coordinate 31,532,799 downwards.
ATTTATTTGCCTGTACAGAAAACCGTAACAGAAAGGATATTGTCATACCACTGCAAATGAGCAGAACGAGAATTCCATATTGCCTGAAAGCAATCGTATGGCACTGGAAATTGCTTGATTGATTAGGAGGCCAATAGGCAAGGTACATATATAGGCAAGGAGGGCCTGGGCTTGTTTATAGAATCATGACCACTGTGGGATCTCCTTTTTTTTTAGCAAAGTGTCACCCCTCTTTATTCATCAGGATAACTAGTACAAACTCCATCAAAAGGAGCAACAAACCAAACATGCCTTCCTACCGAAAAGTTTACAGAACTCCTAACTAAACAATGAGCATCAATATTGGAGCGTCTGCCTTCATGAACAAACTCTACCCTTGTGGAGCTTTCCGTCCGAGTCTTGATTTCCAGGACGATTGGCCCGTACCTCCTGAAACCCACGCCATGGATGCTTGCAACTGCATTGACACAATCGCTCGCCACCTGGAGGGTTTGGAGGCCCAAGTCACTGGCCAAAGCGAGGCCCTTGCGGCACGCCACCACCTCGGTTGTTTCCGGGTCGACGTAGCCCTCCAGGACCAATGCTGAGGCGCCTAGAAAATTACCATCCTCATCCCTGGCCACGGCCGATGCCGAGGCGTTGCTTCAATTTTTGGAGATCCCCGCATCCACATTAACCTTTGTAAAACCCCTTGGTGGCTTGATCCATCGCGTTGCTGGATCACCCACCACTTGCTGCTGCTTGGTGCTAGGCTTGATCATCTCCAAATCGCTAATGAACCGCTCCACAAAACTGTTCGTCGAGAACGGACTCTGAAAGTTGTTCTCAAACAGTGCCTGATGTCGCGCGTACCAGATGGCCCAAAGACGGACCACCACCCATGTGAGCTCTTCATGCTTGAGCGCCGCCATCACCTCTGCTAACCAAACTCTTGCGTCTAGCATTTCTATCTGGCATATAAAAGTTGTGAGATCCTCCTTCTCCAACGCCCAGACGCACTTGGCTAAGTTGCAGTCTAGCAGTGCATGCCTCCAGGAGTCCAACCCACCACACAAGGAACAGGTCCCATCCAGCGCCATATTCCTACGATGTCGCACGTCTCCTGTTGGGATGGACTGTCTTGCCAAACATCATAGAAAAAATCGGATTTTTTATGGAACTTTGATTCTCCATGTCACTCCACTCCTCCTGGGCCCTTGTGTCCGAGCGACCTGGCCTATCCTCTACCCAGGCTGACATTACCTCTTGATTCTGAACCAACATTCGATAAGCCGACCGGACAGAGAAGATGCCCTCCTTCTCATAATGCCATGCCCAGAAGTCGTCTTGCAGTGTAGTACTTAACGGGATATTTTCAATGATCTCCCAGTCCAACGGAGAAAAGAACTCCCTCAGAAGCTGTTTGCTCCAACTCCGTGAAGACTGATCAATAAGTTTGGAGACCCACTGCGGCGGGTTATCCTTGGTCGGTCGTAGCAGAAGCAGCATGCCATCTCTGGGGAGCCACGGAGACTCCCAAATTTTCGTCGATTCGCCCGACCCGATCTTGCAGATCAAACCTTGTTGCAGCACCTGAATGCCGTCAATGATAGCTCTCCAAACCCGAGACGGAGACGATCCCAGCTCTGCATCTAGCAGCTCACCCGCGGGAAAGTAGACTGCCTTTAGTACCCTTGCGCTGAGAGATCCCGGGTCCTGCAAAATTCGCCAAGCTTGGCGTGCCAACAAAGCTAGGTTGAATAGCTCGATATTCCTTAAACCGAGCCCACCCGAGCCTTTTGGCACCGTCATATCATCCCATGCAACCCAGTAGGTCCTCATCTTTCCTTCTTTGCTGCCCCACCAGAAGTCGCATAGGAGGCTATCAATGTGCTTACAGAATCCTCGGGGGAGGCGAAAGCACACCATCGAGTACGTCGGGATGGCCTGAGCGACGACCATGATGAGAACTTCTTTGCCCCTAGCCGATAGGCTCTGCTCCATCCACCCCTGCACTTTCTTCCACACCCTGTCCTTGAGATAAGAAAAGGCACTGGTGATTGATGAGCCCACATCCGTCGGCATGCCTAAATACCTCTCACTCAAGGCCTCATTAAAAACTTGGAGCACACCCTTGATCTCATTTCGAGTAACATTGTTGCACCCTTTAGCAAAGTGGATCGATGATTTCTCCAAGTTAACTTGCTGTCCAGAAGCACGACAATATAAATCCAGCACATTCTTCACAGTTTCCGCATTCTCCCTATTTGCCCTGAAAAGCAGCAGGCTGTCATTTGCAAAGAGAAGGTGACTCACCATCGGAGCCGAAGGAGCCACCCAAATGCCCATGAGATCTAATGACCGAGAACAAAATTTAAGAGGCACGAAAGGCCCTCTGCTGGCAACAAGAAGAGATAGGAGGAAATTGGATCCCCTTGATGAAAGCCATGGGAGGGTTTGAACCCTTCCAGCTTGTTGCCATTCAATATCATCGAGAAAGAGACCGAGCAAACCAGTCTCATGATCATATCAACCCACAGACGATGGAAACCCAGCCTAATCATAATCTTCTACAGGTAGTCCCACTCCAGCCTATCATATGCCTTCCGCATATCAAGTTCTGTCCCTTGCCCTCTTCTTCTTCATATAATGCAAGCATTCATAGGCTGTAATTATGTTGTCGGTTATCAGCCTGCCAGGCACAAACGCCCACTGCTCCTCTGATATAATTTCAAGTAGAACAGTTTGAAGTCTGTTTGCTACCATTTTAGAAGTTGTCTTATAGATCACATTGCACAAACTTATAGGCCGAAACTGTCCCAACTCATCAGGATTCTCCACTTTTGGTATTAGGACAATATTCGTATTATTGAGCTTTGCAGGATCATCAACTCCACGCAACACTCGCAACACCACAGCTGTGACTTCATTGCCACAAAGGTCCCAATGCTTCTGAAAAAATGTGTTGGAAAGCCGTCCGGGCCAGGAGCTTTAGTCGGAAACATTTGGAACAAGGCGTTCTTCACTTCTTCTGGACCAATCGGCTTTAACAGCGTATCATTCATCTCCACGGTCACTTTGGTCAGCACCGTGTTCAGCAGCTGATTAGTGTTCACTGTCCCCTCTGTCGTGTACAAGGACCGGTAAAACTCTGTCGTTATGGAAGCCACCACCATTTCGTCTTCAGTAAAACTTCCGTCCACCATCTTTAATTTGGAAATCTTGTTCCTCCTCCTTCATTGAGATGCCCGAAGGTGGAAGAAACGGGTATTCCGATCTTCCTCAGTAAGCCAAGTGACACGAGAACGTTGTTTCCACATTACCTCCTCGCGAGGATTTAGCTCTACAATTCTATCCGCAATCTTTATTTCTTTGTGGGATGGACCCAACCTGTGAGAATCAGAACGAAGCCACTCCAAATCCTCTTTCAAACCCTTTAGCTCTCTTTTCACATTGCCAAAGGTCGAAGTCTCCCAGCCACCGAGATGCTTGGATATGGCAACCATCTTCTTCTGAAGCCCCTCCAAATCCAGAGCTGGCGGCTGGCTCTCCCACACTTGGGAGAGAGTATCACGAAAGCCTGCGTGCGATTCCCACATTAATTCATACCTAAACTGCTTCTTTTGTCTCCTCGCATTGGAGTTTGTCCTCTCGGCCCATCTAAGCTCGATGGGGCCATGATCAGATGCCGTCGAAGTGAGGTGGCGAACTGAGGCCATCGGGAATCGGGCACACCATGCCGTGCATGCCAAGGCACGATCCAGCCTCACTCGACAATAGGAGCCGCCTGCAACTCGCTTCTCATAAGTCCATCGACGTCCTTCAAAGCCTAGATCAACAAGGCCACATACGTCAAGCACATCCCGAAAACCTGCTATTTGGCTCCAGCTTCTTTCCTGAACTCCTTCATGCTCCGAGCGCAGAAGGACTTCATTAAAATCCCCAATGCACATCCATGGTAGCGGCGACGTCGCCCTGATGAACTTGAGCATATCCCACGTCTTATGACGTTTCGGCACTTGCGCTTCACCATAAACACAAGACAAGCGCCAGGGATCAACCCCACTCTCCGTTATAATAGTATCTATATGGTACTGAGAGTTCAGTAAAATTTCCACTCTAGTGTTGTTATTCCAAAAGATGCCAAGGCTTCCACTACGCCCTAAACTGCTTATGGCGAAAGCGTTATCAAACCCTAGAGTACTCTTGAGACACTCCACCCATGCTCGGTGGACTTGAGTTTTGAGGACACAAAGCATGGTAGGGGCAACCATCTTCGCCAAATCGCGAAGCTCCTTGACTGTCATGGCGTTGCCCAAACTGCGACAGTTCCAGCTGAGGCAACTCATTGGTCCTAGCGGAACTCTGAACCAGAGGCCGCCGTAGCGTTGTTCTTCTTTTGCACTTCCTCAAGCTTTTTCACCTTCTTTTTGTCCTTGGGGACATACTGAGATGGAGGCGGTGGTGTACCCTGCTGCTCTCCGCCTGTGGCCTCGAACAACTTCTTTTTTGCATTGCTCGCCCCCTCCTCCTTGTTGGTCTGGTGAGCCGACTTGAGAGAGCTAGAAGCCGAGTCAGTCAAGTCCTTACCCAACCCCGCCTCCATCGAGCCTCGCTTCCTTGAGCCCGCGTTGTCTTCCTTCTTCTCCCCCTCATTCTTCTTCTCCCTCCACAAGCCATCACGGGCGCCATCAAACTGGCCACCACGACCCCTCATCCTTCTGCGCTCACCGGGGCCACTCCGCACCTCCTGTGGCTGCTGACTTCCCTGCTCTCCTCCCACCGCAGCGCGGACACGAGGAGTGCCTGCCCACCAGGAATCACCCCCGGCCAACATCCAATCGCCGAACTGCAGCTCGTCCTCCTTAAATTCACCCGATCCACACCGCATTCGAGATGGACGTGACCCATCAAGCCACAATGGGTGCAATAGCGCGGCATCTTCTCATACTTCACCTGGAGGTGCATAGGATTACACCCTCGGGAGCCAGGGTAACAAATCGGACCAGAGATTTAGTCGCGTCTAAGGGGGTGTTTAAGACTGCTCCATAAACTCCACCTGAGTAGCTCCACGAAAAATTAGAGTTTGTGGAGCACCTCTTTACAACTCTACCCTTTTTCTTCGAATGGAGTGCGTGGAGCTAAAACCGTTTGGCTAAAAAACATGGAGCGGAGCTAAAAAAACATGGAGTGGAACAGTCCCAAACACCCCCTAAGTTCACCCTTGCCCTGTAAAAATCTCCTCTCCCAATCGACACCACCTTCATCTCCACCGAGATCACTTCTCCCACCTTCCCAACCAGCTTCTGGATGATCTCCACTGTTCTGTACAGAGGTGGGATCTTATGAATCTGCACCCACACTCGTACACTTCTCGGGAGCTTTGCTGGGATGGGTGTCGCACCATCAAATTCCTCCATCATCAAAGCGTAGCCCCTGAAAATCCAAGGACCCTCCTCCATAATCCTCTTCCAATCCCCCAAACAAAAGCCTTGCACCAAGAACAGGTTCTTTCCGATAGCACGGAACGAGACTTCTCTGGCCGGGTTCCAGGCAGCCCTCATCGTCAAGATCAAGGATTTCTCGCTGAAATTCTTGGACGTCAGCAATCTTGCCGCCGCCAGCCACTTCACCTCCGGCAGCTTGGTCCTCTCCGCCGATGCCAGGACCACTCCATCCTTCTCTTCCTCGCTCATCAGACTCAGAGTTTTGAGCAACTTCTCCACATCATCACCATCCTCTGCCGACTTGCCACGGGAAAGCCGACTCTGCCGCCATTGCCAAGCTTCCAGAATAGCCGTGCCCGTCGTTCCCCACCCTCCTGCCAAGGCCGGGTAGCCGCGCTAGGCAGCCCCTTGCTCAGCCCGAGCGATCAGGTGGAGAGGATCGATGGATCGCCGGCATGAAATCCTCCCGCAGCGAATCGCCTGGGAGTCGCTCGTACCCTAGGAAGCCCTAGGTCGTAATTCTTAACGATCTCACCGAGGCGCACCGTGGGATATCCTTGCCTAACATTACATCAATCAATCTATAATTAGCCATAATGGGCCAATGGCCCATGCGCCTCTATGCAGCTGTCTAACATTGCCAACATAGAATGAATTCACATTGTAAGCACAAATTATTTTTCAATCCACATGTATTAAAAGAATTTTAGAAGATTTTTCATTCATGTGGATTCGAACCGTTTGCATGAACTTGAATTGTGTGCTTCAGTGCTAATTGTGATTGCTCAATTAACAACACTCGTGATATGACAGTGCTATAGAAATAACATCGTTTTTTAATGGTACAGCATACTACAAACTATAATTATTCTTATTTTCATTTGTTCCCGTTGCAACGCACGGGCATTTACCTAGTCCTGAGAAATAAATGCTAGACAGATCAGAAGGTTTAATAGGTTTATTGTTGTTCTTGTAAAGCAGTGTATAGGAAGTTGGTACGACATAGATTATCTATCTAACTATAGTTTATGGTAGAGTATAGACTCTAAGTCTGTAATCAGCTTATTTTCCGATGAAATATGGTCACAACACAACACATTGACTGGTAGGTTACTAATACTAAAGCCCTCTTCCAAGCTGCATTGCCACTTCATATTCACACCTAACGCCTTCCACCAACGGACCAACCTTTTCAACCATCGAGTTGGCTGGTAGCAGTGACCCAGGAAGGTTAGGTACAGGTCATATGCATGTATCAGCATAAATGGCTTGTTCCATTGTGGAGTGAACTCTAGACTCAGTGCAGAACTTACGGAGAGCGGACAATGGGGGCAGGCAGCAATGTGATTGCACCTTTGCTGGACATCGACGAATCATCGGCTGCGTCGGAGGTGCTGCTGCGGCAGGAGCCTGTACCATGGGGCGTGCTGGCGCGGTTGGCAGCATGGGAGGCAGGCAACCTGTGGCGCATCTCGTGGGCATCCATCCTCACCACGCTTTTGAGTTACATGCTCAGCCTCGTCACGCAAATGTTTGTCGGACACCTCGGTGAACTTGAGCTTGCCGGCGCCTCCATCACCAACATTGGCATCCAGGGCCTAGCTTATGGCGTCATGGTATGCAATGCAACTGTGTCTTCTTCCTTCCTTCACTCTCCACTCTCCAGTCCTTTGCATGCATTTGCTGAAACATAGCGTCCCCTTAGCTTGTTCCTCAACATGCATTGCATCGTGTATAATGCAGATTGGCATGGCAAGTGCGGTGCAGACTGTCTGTGGTCAGGCATACGGGGCCAGGAGGTATGCAGCGATGGGCGTTGTGTGCCAGAGGGCGCTAGTGCTCCAGCTCACCACGGCTATCCCAATTGCCTTCCTCTACTGGTATGCTGATCCGTTCCTGCGCCTCATCGGGCAGGAGGCGGACGTGGCTGCAGCGGGGCAGCTGTATGCTCGTGGCCTGCTGCCGCAGCTGCTTGCTTTCACCCTCTTCTACCCAATGCAGAGGTTCCTGCAGGCCCAGAACATCGTCAATCCTGTGGCATACATCACGTTGGCAGTGCTCATCTTCCACACCCTTGTCTCATGGGTAGCGGTGTTTGTGCTTGGCTTAGGCCTCCTTGGAGCAGCACTGATACTGAGCTTCTCTTGGTGGGTGCTTGTGGTGTTGACATGGGGTTACATCGTCTGGAGCCCAGCTTGTAAAGAAACGTGGACCGGACTGTCCTTGCTCGCCTTTAGAGGCCTCTGGGGATATGCCAAGCTTGCTTTTGCCTCGGCCATCATGCTAGCGTGAGCAATCTGGTGCTAGTCATGCTTAGTTATTTAGATGCTTCTTGCTGGTTTAACATTATACCTCGTTTTTGCATTCTTAATTAGATTGGAGATCTGGTACGTACAAGGATTTGTGCTTCTTACTGGTTTCCTCCCCAACTCAGAGATTGCACTTGATTCTCTCTCAATCTGGTAGGGCCGCGCTGTACATTCATATTCCATTTCCCGTTTCCTAACCATACACTCATATTCAGACATAACTCAAAGGTGCACTTTCTTTGACACGTTTCAGCATCAATTATTGGAACTTTGATTTCAATATCATGCTTGGCTTGAGCTATGCAGCCAGGTCAGTGCGAATGCCTGAGCTATGCCTGTATATTCCGTATACTTTCATCAATATAAATGCTGTCATGACTCATGAACTTCTTACACAGTATTCGCGTCGGCAATGAGCTTGGTGCTGGCCATCCAAAGGTAGTAAGGTTCTCGGTCATTGTAGTTGTCATTGTGAGCGTCTCCTTCAGTTTTCTTGCGACGATTACAGTCTTAATTCTGAGGTATCCACTGAGTACACTCTACACGAGTAGCGCAACAGTAATAGAGGCTGTTATCAGTCTGATGCCCCTGATGGCAATTAGCATCTTCTTGAATGGGATTCAGCCAATTCTCTCAGGTATGGAAAGGAAAGCACGTATCACGGAAGCTACCTAGCTTGTATTCATCAAGCGCTATCATAGGCACATAACGAAACCGTTCTGAAAATTTTTTCAGGGGTTGCCATTGGGAGTGGATGGCAAGCAACAGTTGCCTATGTCAATGTTGGGGCCTACTACCTGATTGGGCTTCCAATTGGCTGCGTTCTAGGATACAAAACAAGCCTTGGAGCAGCTGTAACTTCCTCTTACCTTATAGAATCGTGTAACTTTTAGTAACTCCTACAGTTTTCAGAGGAAGGTGCTGATCAGCTACATTCTGTCTTTGTGTTCAGGGAATATGGTGGGGGTTAATTATAGGGGTCGCTGTGCAAACGATAGCCCTGATTATTCTCACAGTCAGGACTAACACATGGATGTCCCCCCGGGGTTCGCGGAGTCGCCTCCGGTGGCGGCTGCCCCCTCGCCTCAGCCGTCGGCGCAGGACTTGGCGCTGCTCACACCTCCTCGGATGGGTCAGCCCGACGTCGGGATTGACGACGAGACGCCCACGCCGCGCGAGGCCGCTCGGCGCCTCGCACAGTTTGTGGCTGAGGTGCGAGTCGTGCGTGAGCCACCCCTGATTGCCTCTCCACCGCGACAGAGGGCGAGAGCCAGGAGGCCCCTGCCTGTCAGGCGCAGGAGCACACGGATTGCCGCCCAACCGTTAGCACACATACCGGCCTCCCGGCGAGGCGAGGTACTCCTCGAGCAACGGTTGGGGATTGCGCCGCCGGCCGCTACGGTTTCACCGGCGCCCAAGGGGATACTCGACGCCTTGCGTACTGGGACCTTGTCGTCGAGCCAGGTGGAGGCCCTTGACGCGCTGTTTCCGGCGTTCAACGGGCGCGCGTGCGAGCTCTTCGTGGAAGGCCCGTAGGGTGTGGCAGTGTTCGCACGTTGGTTGTTCTATTTATGTAATATCGAACCAGCAAACAATCTGCTAGGATGGTCCGGATGTTGACCACCTAGCGCGCGACATGCGTGTCGTATGTACTGAAAACTCTCTTCTTCTTAATTGCAATGATACGCAAATCTTTTGCGTATTCGAGAAAAAACAGTCAGGACTAACTGGGACAAGGAGGTGAGTGCACATTATCGTTCTCCCATTCATGTTCAGTGGAAACATTTGTTTGAGTGCAGTCTTGATTGTGTTATTTTCATGGGAAGGTGGAGAAGGCGATGCAGCGACTGAAACAGACAGGTGTGGTTCCTGTAGATGACATCATCGCATGATCAAAGCAGCGCCAGTTGGGTGGGAGATTGTGCAATAAGCAGAATTTAGGCCATGAACCTTTTGTTAATCTATAATTGCCTAACTGGATTTATTGGAAGATGTAATTGCTGCTGCTCCACGAACCTGATACCCCGAATTGCCATGTATACATGCTGGCAGGTGGCAATGAAGTATAGGTTGGATGAAGGTGTCATGTGCTTTGTTTTGATTTTTGCCTTTTGTCTTTTGGTGTCTCTTGTTCTTGGCTTGGTACGGCTCTTGCTATGGTGTCTTCAGTTGGTAATGACGTGTGTTGATCTCTTGATGGGTTTTAAAGCTCTTTACGCCGAGCTCCTCTGCTCTGAAGTAGGTTCCTGATTGGTTTGGTTTGTTGCCTCCGAACATGATTTGGTAAAGTTTAACCAACTGAGCAAATAACAACGAATCCAGATTTGAGACTGTTTGAGGGCAGAGAGAAGGGTAGAGGGCAGCCGGCCTGGTGGAAACGTGTTCACCTACTGTGGAAAGTTCAATTTTAAGCGGGCATGTTAGCAATCTGCAAAGATTCAATGCCCCGCCAATGATTCAGCAAGTTTAACACGATATGCAGCTAGGAAACATACACACATGAAGAGGTGCCGCCAAAATATGACATCATAGTTTCAAACCAGAGGCACTACATCAGTCTGCTTCCACCTGAATAACATTGACGGCACCACGACCAAAACATCTATTTCGGTATCGGTAAAAATAAAAGGAGGAAAGCACACGACACCTTGTTGTTTCTGGGAGTAGGCCTCATGCCCTCTCCCTTGTTTTTTCTCCTATCTTAATGAATTTACACGCAACTCTTCTGCGTTGTTCGAGAAAAAAGGAGCAACTAAACATACAAGAATTGCTCTTCAAATCTACAGAAAATGAACTCAAGGCTACATAGATGTTTAGTTACAAAAAAAAGGCTACATAGATGTTAAATTCAAACACATTGTTTTCTTAGAAAGTTGTCACTGCAGTCACTTCATATGTGGCTGACAAGTTAATAGGACCTTCACAGACGGCCTTTATTCCTGGTCGTTACATCATGGAAGGAGTTGTGTTATTACATGAGACAATTCATGAATTACATAAGAAAAAACAAGATGGTGTGATATTAAAATTAGACTTTGAAAAAGCATACGATAAGGTAAAGTGGCTTTTTATTCAACAGGTCCTCAGGCTGAAAGGGTTTTTACCAACTTGGTGTGAATGGATTTCAAAGATCATGTCTAAAGGGAGTGTTGCAGTAAAAGTGAATGATGATATAGGACATTATTTCCAAACGAGGAAAGGAGTTCGACAAGGAGATCCGTTATCTCCTATCTTATTTAATATAGTGGTTGACATGCTGGCTATTCTTATTTCAAGAGCCAAAGAGGCGGAACAAATTAGAGGGGTTGTACTGCACTTGGTTGATGAGGGTCTTTCTGTCCTCCAATATGCAGATGACACAGTCATTTTTATGGATAATGACCTTGAGAGGGCCAAAAATATGAAGCTTTTGCTTTGTGCTTTTGAGCAGTTGTCGGGCTCAAGATCAACTTTCATAAAAGTGAATTGTTTTTCTATGGAGCAGCAAAAGCGAATCAATTTGAGTATGCACAGATTTTTGGATGTGATTTGGGCACATATCCATTTAGGTATCTAGGTATTCCTATGCATTATAGAAAGCTCATGAATAAGGATTGGAAGCATGTCGAAGAACGTTTTCAAAAGAAGTTGAATTGTTGGAGGAGTAAGTTGTTGTCAGTAGGTGGGAGACTTGTTTTGTTAAACTCTGTTTTAAGCAGTCTCCCCATATTCATGCTATCCTTCTTTGAATTACCAAAAGGGGTGCTAAAGAAGTTAGACTATTTTAGATCACGGTTTTTTTGGCAGAGTGATGAGCATAAGAAGAAATACAGACTGACTAAATAGGAGGTAGTTTGTACGCCGAGAGAACAAGGGGGTTGGGTGTCTTAAATTTAGATGTTCAAAATAAATGTCTCCTAAGTAAATGGCTTTTCAAGTTGCTGAATGAAGATGGGGTTTGACAACAACTACTTAGGAATAAATATCTAAAAAATAAGACCCTAACTCAGGTTCAACATACACCTGGGAACTCTCAATTTTGGGCTGGTCTCATGAAGGTCAAGGATGAGTTCCTCTCGTTAGGCAAATTCGAACTAGGTGATGGCTCTTAGGTGCGTTTTTGGGAGGATGCATGGATAACGCCACGTCCTCTAAAGTTGATCTTTCCTGCATTATATAATATTGTTAGGAGGAAGGGGGTATCGGTGAGAACGGTGTTATCTACAATACCGTTGAATGTGGCGTTTCAGAGATCTTTGGTAGATGTTAATTTACAATCATGGCACAAGGTGGTTGCTATGGTGGCAGATGTGCAATTAACAAACCAAAGGGATCGTTTTGTTTGGGGGCTACATCAGAATGGATATTTTTTAGTAAAATCCATGTACCGAGCCTTGTTAGAATATGAAGCGATACCGTATAACAATGTAATATGGAAATTGAAACTACCTCTCAAGATCAAAGTATTCTTATGGTATTTGTATAAAGGAGTAATTCTGACGAAAGATAATCTAGCAAGAAGACATTGGCAAGGAGACACAAGTGTTGTTTTTGTTCATCTAAAGAGACTATACAACATCTTCTCTTTGATTGTCATTTTGCTAGATTTGTGTGGCGGGTTATTCATATTTCATTTAACTTAACTCCTCCAACTAGTGTATACAATTTATTTACAGATTGGTTACTTGGGGTGAATAGGAATTTGAAATATAAGATTCTAGTGGGCGTGGCTACTTTTTGCTGGGTCATATGGTTAACCCGAAATGACTTGGTCTTTGATAAGATCCTAGCATCATCTTATTTACAGGTTATCTTCAGGGGGACTTACTGGATAAGATTTTGGACCATTCTTCAGAAGGAGGAGTACCGCCAAATAATGATGATGGGATGCAGGAAAATTGAGACAGCCGCAATGGAGGTGTTTGCAAGAAACGGTTGGGGATTCGTTAATAGAATTACAGTTTAGATGTTTCTTCGACAGACTTTTTCTTCGTCCTTTTTGGTTCAAAACTTTGTGTTTGAGATTGCTTGGACCTTTGTGCTTCAGTGTGTAATAAGAAACAACTATATGCATTAGTCGATGCAGAAGCTGGGATATTAATATATTCTCTTTTCTAAAAAACAGTTATTAAAGAGAAAACACAGTAATATTAGGTTCAACCAAATCCTAGTGGGAGTTCTCAACTTTCACATGAAACATTTTGACATAACTGGATCTAAAGTTTGATAAAACAACCCGACAGAGTAATGTAAAAACAAGAAAGAATCCTGAGCATACCTTATAATTAATAGTGTCACTGTCACTAAAGGTGTCAAATGGAAAACCAGAGTCCTCATGGCCCTTCTCGTAGCCGCCACTTGTTGGGTGCATAAGATTGATTCCAACATTTTGGCAACCAAAACAATGACCTTTTTGAAAGATAGTACAGATACATCTTTGAATCAGATACACAATTAACAAAAGTTATTAAAAATAAATCTATGTTATTTCTTTCACCAATATATTTATTTCAGAATTAACCAACAAAGATCTGTGTTAAAGTATGGTGCTTATAAGAATTTGAAGTGTGACATGAGATTAGATTTATACCGTTGTCACCATGTTGAAGTGGGCAGCAAATGATTTCTTTTCCTTCCTTTGTGGTTTTGACTTCAGCGAAGAAGAGCTGATAATTTCAAGACCTCTTTCCTCTCTTTTGTCCTGAGGTAAAAACAGGACTTCTTCTTCATGGTAAAATTATAGTGGTGGTACGACTTTGAGGAGGCGTCGTGTATGAGACATTGGTGGTCAAGCTTGACAAACTCATACTTGGGACCCTGAAAATTTGATGGTTTATTAGAAGCATTCTCAAATTCACCCTTAGGATCGGGCTTTGTTGTGGTACCTTTAAATGACTATGAACCGTTCATTTAACGAGATCGGATGGTTAGGATCATCTATTACTTTTTAGGAGGTAATAATTGAAATATATATTTATTTAATTTTTAATTTGGTAATAAGATAGGATAAATAAGGAAAGTTTTAGGTATAAAAATCTTTCTTCCAGACCTAATTGATATATGCGTGATCTGTTGATATGATAAATCTTTTTATTTTGTAACTTTGAACATGACATAATTTGATCAGCTCAAATTGCCATGATAGCTAATGTACGTGATATAATTTGATTGGCATGTAGCTTTTCATTCACCTGTACGTGACAGCTACAAGTTGTAGTGTGTTTGATTCCCAACGTTCATTAGCATACGTGTAACATGTTTTAATTTAGAAGGTGTTGCACTATATACAGGACGACCAACTTGCATACAAGAAAACGGAAGCCAGGTGCTTTTGTTGTCACGTACGTGTAACATGTTTTAACATTATTCACTATAATGATGTACGTGATACACAAACGTGACATGCACACTAAAAGGAGGCCAGGCCACTCAATCGCTTCTATGTAATCACGGAGGGAAAGTTCCCCCCACTTCTTTTGTTGTTCCGGTGATTAGGGGATTTTAGAAGATTTTTCTTTCTTCTTAGATTATTTATTTATTATTTATTTCATTAATTAGTTGATAAAGAAATCAATGGCTCATATTTCTTTGAACTATTACCTCCTAGAAGGTAATGGTTGTACTGTAGCATTGCCCCTTAGGATCATCATAAAACAATGATGATTTGAAAGAATTCATATGACCAAACGACCTAGGTGCAATTGAATTGAATGGTGAAAATTGGACATAGTTGATAACAGCTTGATCCTTTATAGATTTTAAATGCTTGAAGAACCTTACTTTCCATCCATTTCATTCCGTTCTTAATTGATTCTCTCTCTGCCTCAATCCTTTCAAAGCGGTCAGCTTATTTGCAATATGACTGGGTCACACCTACCAGGTTCCAAACTGTCTAAAAGCTCTTCCATCCTACTTTTCTTCTCAGGTTTTGGAGGCTCACTATCTCCACAGACTGCACCGGAGCATGATATAATCGGTACAACATTGGCATCATAGACACAAGTGTTTAGTACTCAGTAACCAGCATAACAAACAAAAACTGGAACATTTTGTGTCATTAAAAATGAATAAAATGTTTTTCAATATGCATACACAATCAGAAGTATATCCACATCCACGTACAAGAACTAACTCTCTAATGTGATATACCCTACATATGCCATAACATAGTTTTGGGAAGTGTTTGGCATTGTTGTGTCTTATGATATACATTTTAATTTACTAGGTTGTGTCAAGTGAACATGTAGAACTTCTACAGTAGAAGTATTATAAGCTAACTTAACTGTAGAATTATTATAAGCTATCTGTTAAGTAGAGCCACAAAATAAGTTTCTGAACTGAAGTAGATAAAGATTCTGTTAATTGAAATATGCCTCACAATACATGCAGATGTTTTATGATAATGCTTGGTTGAGAGCGTTTGGATGGACAGACAGACCCACCCCCACACGCGCATTACGCCCAATAAAAAAAAGGGCACGTAGTTACAGCGCGGTTCACATGCTAGGAGCGCGTGTTGCCACTCGTTCGGGGAGCATGCGGCGTGTGGAGGCCTGTGTATGCGCATTGAAAGGTCTAGATGGCTAGAGGGGGGTGAATAGCCTTTTTAAAATTTTCTACAAAGACAAGCTAAACAAGTTTATCAATACAACAAATAGCGAGATGCGAGTTTTGCTTAGCCTACGGGGTGTTTGCAAGCCACCTATCCAATTTACAATTCTAGTATAATGGCACTCAACCGCACAAGTCAAACCGAGAAAGTAACTACAACTACAACTAGCAAGCTACACAAAAGAGCTACTCTAGCAAAACTAACCAGCTAGCAAAGATAACTAAGAAAGTAATGCAAGAGAGAGTTAGAAGGGTATCACCGAGGGGCGAAGTATTGAGCCAACCAAACAATATGATCAAGAGATGAATTCCACAATACACAACCACCGGGATCGATCAATCACAATAAGAATGATGACACAAAGATTTATCCCGAGGTTCACGTGCTTGCCGGCACGCTAGTCCTCGTTGTGTCCCTCTTCACCACGTGGTTCGGTGGCTAATCGGTCTCACACTGAGCCTCTCAAAAGGCGCCACAAGAACCTACCAAATGGCAAAAGGTTGCAATGGCACGAGCAATTTACTAATGTTGCCTTTGGCGCTTCGCCGAGGTAGGCACAAACCCCTCACAATCACCGGAGGTGGCCAAGAACAATCACCAACTCTTGCCAATCCCTCCAAGCTGCTCCAAGCCGTCTAGGTTCCGGCTTGACATGCACTACATAGCTTATCTTTCTCAAATGTAACATCCTTCAAGCCTCTAACTAAGTCATGTTTCACTAACTTGTTCAATTGCTTCATGCCAACATGACCAAGTCTTCTATGCCATAACCAACCCATACTTGATTTGGTGAGCAAGCATGTTGAAAGTTGAGTGTCACTAGCATTGAAATCAACCAAGTATAGATTCTCATATCTAAAGCCCTTGAAGATCAAATTGGAGCCATCAACACTAACTATCTCCACATCAACACCAAATATGCACTTGAAACCGAGATCACACAATTGAGCAACCGAGAGAAGATTGAAGTTCAACTTTTCAACTAAGAGCACATTGGAAATGCTATGATCATTTGAGATTGCAATCCTTCCAAGAGCCTTCACATCACCCTTGCTATTGTCACCAAATGTGATACTATCAATGCCACTATCATTTGATTTGAGAGAGTTGAACATTCTTGAATCACCGGTCATATGTTGAGAGCACCCACTATCAAGCACCCAATGCCTTCCTCCGGCCTTGTAATTTACCTACAAAATAAATTAATGTTTCTTAGGTACCCATACTTGTTTGAGTCCTTGGAGGTTAGTAACTAAGCTCTTTGGTACCCAAATGGCCTTCTTCTTTGGACCCACAATTGGTGTACCAACAAACCTAGCATGCACACCTTTCTCACCCTTGGTAAGCACATAACAAGAATCAAAAGGAATGTAATCCATTTTAGCATGAAACTTGTTGTTGTTCTTGTTCATTTTATTACAATTAATCTCTAGATGCCCAACTTGCTTGCATCTATTGCAATAACGACCATTGCTCTTCACAAAGCGAGACTTTGGAGTAGCAAAGGTCGCCTTGCCCTTCTTGGGAGTATAGCCCAAACCCTCTTTGTTAAGAGAGAACCTTTGGCTACCCAAGCATTTTAGCAAGCGGGCATCCCCACCATAGGCATTGCCTAATGCGCGGGTGAGATCACCCACCTCTCTCTTGAGAGTCTCATTCTCAACCACAAGTGATGAATCACTAGTAGTAGAGATAGAGTTGGTTGTGGTGGATGATGATGAGCTACATGAAGCATTAGTAGGACTAACAAATAAAGAATCATCAATAATATCACATGTTAGTCCAATATCACAAGTGACAATCACTTGCTCCTCCTTAGCTTCCTTCATGAACTTCTCCAACTTGAGGTCCTTTTCCTTGATGAGCTCAAGTAGAGTGGAGTGGGCTTCCTTAAGCCTAGTGTGAGCAATTTCAAGATCCTCGTGGTCTTCCTTTAGACACTCACGAGAGGCCTCTAGCTCATCAAAGGATTTCCAAAGAGCTTTGAGCTCTTGTTCGATTCCTTTGCACTCCTTACTCTTTTTGAGAGCAACAAGCTCCTCCATCAAGGTATCATTTTCATTGCTCTTGGCAATGAGCTCTTGCTCCAAGATTTTGCACTTCTTGGTTGTCCTCTTGTAGCCCTTGCTCATTTGATCTATTATGCCCAATAGATCATCCTTGGAGTAGTCCTCATCCTCCTCATCATCACTCCTACAACCATCACTAGCACAAGAATCATCATCACTATCATCATATTTTACCTTGGTAGGCTTGGCCATAAGGCATGTCGATGTAGTGTTGAAGATGGATGGCTTGTTGGAGAGGGCGATGCTTGCAATGGCTCGCCGAGTGGTCCTCTCATCATCACTAGAGCTATCATCATTACTATCGGAGTTATCACTATCCCAAGTAACCACATAACCACCACCCTTCTTCTTCTTGTTGATAGTGAAGCTCTTCTTCTCTTTCTTCTCCTTCTTGTCCTTGTTCTTCTTCAACTTCAACTCTCCATCATGATATCTTTTGTCTTCATAGGGGCACTTTGCCACTACATGATCGGGGCTATTGCAATTGTAGCAAAGCACCTCCTTTGCCTTCATGAAGTCCCTTCTCTTCCTTGCCCCATATCCTTTCTTCTTCATGAACCTCCCCATCTTGTGCACTAGGAGGGCCATGGTCTCATCATCGAATGGATCATCATCATCACTCTCCACCTTGCTCTTGCCCTTAGAAGATGAAGCCTTGAATGCAATGGGCTTTTCTTGCTTGACCTTGGTCTCCTTCTTCTCTTCTACCTCATCTTCATCATCATTGTATTGGGCATCGGTCATTATATCTCCAAGCACATCGGTTGGTTTGACCTTGTCCAATCCCTCTCTAAAGATCATTCTTCTTAAGGTGGCAAACTTCTTGGGTAAGCACATCAAGAACTTGTGTGAGAAGTCCTTATCTTCAACCTTCTCTCCAAGCCCCTTGAGATCATTGACAATGACTTGGAGCCTATAGAACATCTCCGGGATGGATTCATCATCCTTCATCTTGAAAGTAGAGAACTTGTCCTTGAGCATATATAGCTTGGCACTTTTTACCGTTGAAGTGCCTTCATATGTTTCTTCAAGCCTTATCCAAAGCTCATTTGCCTTTTCAAGATCTTTGATTTGCTCAAATACTTTGTCATCAATGGCACGGTAGATTGTGTCAAGTGCCGCCGTGTTGCATTGTTTGTTGATGCGGTCATTTGGAGTGAGATTTTCTTCATCAAGAATGATGTATCCTTCTTTGGTCACATCCCAAACCTTCTCATGTATATTGCCTAGATATTGCTTCATCTTCCTTTTCCAATGATCAAAGGAAGAGACGCCATCAAAGAATGGAGGCTTGCCATTAACATGATTGAACATAACTTGAGCCATCTTGCACCGAGGTTGTTAAGCCTTGCAAACGGTGACCACGGCTCCGATACCACATGAAAGGTCTAGATGGCTAGAGGGGGTGAATAGCCTTTTTAAAATTTTCTACAAAGACAAGCTAAACAAGTTTATCAATACAACAAATAGCGAGATGCAAGTTTTGCTTAGCCTACGGGGTGTTTGCAAGCCACCTATCCAATTTACAATTCTAGTATAATGGCACTCAACAGCACAAGTCAAACCGAGAAAGTAACTACAACTACAACTAGCAAGCTACACAAAAAAGCTACTCTAGCAAAACTAACCAGCTAGCAAAGATAACTAAGAAAGTAATGCAAGAGAGAGTTAGAAGGGTATCACCGAGGGGCGAAGTATTGAGCCAACCAAACAATATGATCAAGAGATGAATTCCACAATACACAACCACCAGGATCGATCAATCACAATAAGAATGATGACACAAAGATTTATCCCGAGGTTCACGTGCTTGCCGGCACGCTAGTCCTCGTTGTGTCCCTCTTCACCACGTGGTTCGGTGGCTAATCGGTCTCACACCGAGCCTCTCAAAAGGCGCCACAAGAACCTACCAAATGGCAAAAGGTTGCAATGACACAAACAATTTACTAATGTTGCCTTTGGCGCTTCGCCGAGGTAGGCACAAACCCCTCACAATCACCGGAGGTGGCCAAGAACAATCACCAACTCTTGCCAATCCCTCCAAGCTGCTCCAAGCCGTCTAGGTGGCGGCAACCACCAAGAGAAACAAGAATCCCGCAGCAAATCAACCACCAAGTGCCAACTAGATGCTATCTCAAAATGCAAATGCACTTGGATCACTCAATCTCACTTCGAATATGCAAAGAAGCAAGAGAGATGAGTGGGAGGGGAGTTGCTTAGCTCAATGTGCTCACAAGTATGTCAAAAGTCCAAGAGAGAGAGCCTTGAGCCGGCCAACGAGTATTTATAGACGTACCCCTTCGAATATAGTCGTTACTCACTTGAAACAGCCGAAGTCGCGCTGACCGGACGCGCTGGTCAAACTGACCGGACGCGCCGGTCGCACAACGGCTACACGCGAAGCACCGACCGGACGCGCTGGTCGCAACGACCGGACGCGCTGGGAACGACCGGATGCGCTGGTCCCGTAACTGACCGGACGCGCTGGTCAACCCTGAGCGGCGCACAACGAAACAGCGACCGGACGCGCTGAAGAACTGACCGGACGCCACAGTACCAGCGTCCGGTTGGAGTCCAGTAAGCTCCCTGATCGACCGGACGCGTCCGGTCGACTGTGACCGGACGCACTGCGCGTCCGATCGACAAACTAAAACTCGCGCAGACGTTGAACGCTAACCGGACGCGTCCGGTCAAACAGTGACCGCGTCCGGTCCAGCGTCCGGTCACCACTGTGACCTCCGTTCGCCTCCGTTTCTTTTTCCGACTTCCGGCGTAGTGGAAAATAGGCGTTTCAATCCCTCGAAAACGCCTGAATCCCGCCTCGCAAGCTCGGCGGGAGGGAGAGAGGACCCCAAACCCTCTCTACCGCTCAAACTCCACCGCCTTCGCAAACGTGCTAACATCACCAAGTGATCATCACCATGTGCATGTGTGTTAGCATTTTAACAATCATTTTTCGAGGCGTTATTAGTTCTATCCAAATGCATATGACATGAAATGCACACCTAGAGGCACTTAGGAGTTCAATAGTCGCGTCATTCCCCTCTTTATAGTACGGCTATCTATCCTATAATGTAACCACACCCACTAGGTGTCTTGGTTACTAAAACACAACCCTTAAGCATATACCTTTGCCTTGATCACGTAGGGTTGCGTCCAAATCCAAGTGTGGCCATCATGATCACCATGTCCATCTTGCCACCAACCTTGGAATGTACTAATCCTCATATGCTACATACAACTTAGGCATAGGATTAGTACTTAGGCATTGTCACTAATTACCAACACCAAACATAGGACTTTCACGCATGACCAAACAGAGAGGACTGGCTGCCTGCTACGTCCGCTGCTGGCTAGACCAGACAGCTAGGCCCTTAGCCGCACGCGCCCAGGGCCGCAGGCTTCCCTGCCATGCCTGCCCTTAATTTGCTACCTAGCGCCTAGGCCTGCTGCTTGCCATGCTGCTCTTTTCTCTCTGTGTTGTCTGTGCTAGGCCTAGTTGCCCCTACCCCGTTGCTACTTTGGCTGACCGGCTTAGACACTTAGCTAGTTGCAGGGCTAGCTAGGCCGCTTGCCTGTTTGTGAGAGGAGCACGGACCCACATCTACATGGCAGCTGAGTGTTGGCCCAAATTTTTCTGTCACTCCATGGCATCTAGTTCCATATGTTTCATGTATTTTAGATATATGTTTTTGTCTAGATGTTGCATGTGTTTTGTCTAGATGTTGTATATGTTGCAATGACTGTACAAGTATGTTGCGAGTGTATGTTTTAGTTTTAAATGTATGTTGCAAGTGTTTTATCTGGATGTTGCATATGTTGCAATGGCTATACACGTATGTTGCAAGTGTATGTTTTAAATGTTTCAGCTGTTTCAAACCTATGTTGCAAGTGTTTTATCTAGATGTTGCATATGTTGCACTGGCTATACACATATGTTGCAAGTGTATATTTCAAATGTTTAGTAGTTTCAAACATATGTTGTAAGTGTTTTATCTGGATTTGCAGTGGCCATACACATATGTTGCAAGCGTATATTGTAAATGGTTCATTTGTTTCGGACGTATTGCAGCGAATGCTATATGTTGCAAGTGTTGCATGACCAAGCACAGAAAGTGGGCGCAGATGAAGGTGGTGCCCTTGAGCGCAACAGTCCCCGTGTGCGTGCGGAAAGCGAAGCGGGCGTGGCGACCCCCACATGCATGCGCAGGCGCATGCGTACCGTAGCAGTAGGCAGGGCTGGGCCGCCAAGCGTGGCAGCAGCAGTGCGCGGTGACAACAGCCGCAGGAGCGCGCAGACAGGTGCGGCAGCAGTGTACCGGCGGGCAGGCAGGAGCTGCATGCATGCGCTGTGGGGCGCGCCCAAGCAAAGTGGGAGGCAGGGGCACGGTGCATGTGTCCCTTCCATTGGCTGCATGCATCCAGAGAAGTGCGTTGCCTACGTTGTTTCCTGCCGCATGCAAAGGAAACGCATCAGGCGCGTGAACGAGCAGTAGGCACGGGCGTCCGTGTCCGGACGTCCGGGCGCTAGTCTTTCCCTAATATGTAAGGATGTATTCAAAAGTTCAATTGATAGACACATCAAGCTATCTAGGAAATGAAATTAGGAAACTACTCTTACCTTTTACCAGACCGGATCAACTCAATTAGTGCCTCCATTTGTGGTACATAAACATCAGGATCAGCTTGCACCCTACAGAGAGGTCAAGTAAATAATTAGCTGACAACATTTATGATTTCTTTTTAGTAAAAGTTGGATATATGCATCTCATCTTATCTAGTTTATAATGTACCACAAATTGCTGCGTGTATTACATATATCATAGTTGGTTGCAGAAGTTTAGTAATGGATAAAGCACATTTTTTAAGTTCCAGGAGGCAAAAGCTTCACATTTGAAATCCGAAACACCATAGGGTCTGACTCAAGAATGAGCAGAGCAGGTGCCTCCCTCTCCTCTGCCGCGGTTGAGAAGCGCAACGCAGGGCAAAAAGAAAGCAAAAAAAGAAACGGAGGGAGAGAGAGGGGACAAACCAAGAACAAGCGTGGGGAGGCAGGAGGCTACAACCCCACCCCACCACGGTGACGGCAAGCAAAAAGGGGAAGAGAGGAGCAATGGGTTTGCCTGCCTTCTTGTTGCTGCGCATTTCGTCTACAAGGCTTGATCGTCCACCCCAAAGTCCTGGCCTTTGCGCTCCTTTCTGGGCTCTACTCGCCACCCATACCATCGCAATTGCATCACTGCTCGTCGACCAATGGAAGAGATCCTGTCGGCAGGCGCACAACGCATCGCCGATGACAAACCTCCTACACCGCACAATCAAGCCCACTTTTTGGAGTTACCACGGCTCTTCAAAGGTGCCATTTTTATCTGCAGTGGCACATGTAAATCCTCGCTGTGTTTTCTGTAGCTTGATCTTCATTGGCATCCACCGCCAGTTGTCCCGTCTCTTGTTTGATCCTTCAATCATAAACATATGTTGCTAATGATGCGTGCTTGCACAAACCAACACTACCACGAGGTTGGCACTTCTTTCTCCGTCTCCGGCCACCACCCACCACATGGCTTTTGACCGCCAAAAGATCACTACCACCGCCACCATCGACCTTGACTATTGCTCCTCCTGTCCGGCTCCGACATTACCATCAGTAGCAGTCGCTAGTTTTTCTCGGTCGTTTAGTCAGCTACACACAACCAACCCTCAATTCAATGTGTGTGCTCATCCCTGTCATGTCCGTTAGTCACTCATCCATCTCATCATCCTTTGCTCCACAACACCATGTCGGAATAAGCATCTGCTGACGACGTGCCTACTGTCGCTAATCAAGCTTCAAACCCCTAAGCGCATGTGACTGGCAGCGGCCAAGATTTGGAGGTGTAGCAGTATGCACATGTGCTGGGCCACGTTGACATTGAAGATGATGATTTGGAGTCCATGGTCCTATCGTGGCCTATTTCGTGTCAACAAGGGATTATGGGTAAATCAATTCTCTTTGCTCACCATTTATTATAGCTCATGTAGCTTTGTACATGCATGTTAGCTCACTTACACATTCCAATTGATTTGTTTTGCAACTAGGTTCCTAGGATGCACCAGAAAGGCGATTTGAGACTGCTAACTAAAGAAACTAAAGCAGGATACTTTTATCTTTTGAAGTCTATCTCTCATCCAGCCTATTATAAGCTATTCATTGTCTTGTCAACGACATTAGTCTTACTTTGATGTTGACATTCGCTATGAAGATCACATTGTTGAAGATAGAGATTTGATTATGTTATCTGCTAAGAGCCAAACGAATTTGAGGAATTAAATGATGATTCAAGGGTGTTCATTTTAGCAACAAATATTGGACACCATCCTCATTATATTAAAGGTTTCAATGCTAAGACGATAAGGGACATTGACTCCAAATTTAAGTTTGAAATATTCTTGTGCAATTTAAATGAAAACGTACCTATCTGAATACATTACACTTGAATATCAAAGTGGTGATCAAGCTTATATCGTCACCTTCTCTCATAGTAGGTTGTTAAATTCACTTCTCTAAGTTTCTTCTTTTCAATTTGTTTATTCATAACATAAGCAGTGCATTTTCTTATGCTTTCTTAACAAGCTAAAGAAAATTGCTAGATCTATACAACTCAAATGAAGACATCAGATCTTTTTTATGAATTATGATCTCAACAAAGCACAAAAGCAGCTTGCAACAAAAATGGTTTCCAATGTAAATTGTACTCATACTCAAAGTATAAATGTTGGTTGGGGCATTGTAAGGACAGGTAAAACCAAGATAGTGACAATAATACTGGCAGCTTTCCTACATGGCAAAGTGAGGACAGTTATTTGCTTCCAATGTTTTATATTGCTAAACATTAGTTTCTTATTTGTATGGGTTGGTTAAAAGATCAGAACTTTGCTATGGGCTGGACCCAAGTGTTTGGAATATACTATTGTTGTGTGATATGGGGACAGTGAAGAACGATGTAGTCAAGCAGTTGTTCTTATAGAGTGAAAGATTTACGAGATTGTGCCGTGTACATACTCTGGAGTGTGTTTGTCTAGAACCGAACATAGAAAGATGAGAGTAGAGAAAGTGAGGGTGACAAATGAGACACGGAGGTTCTCCTCCACCCCCTTCTCTCCCCTTTTATAGGTGAGGTGATGGGAGGGGAGGCTTTTATTATTTCCATTGGCGGGGCTTGAATTTACAAAATAGCCTCTAGGGGCTACAAATGGGTCATAAACATTGTCTCACAAGCCTCCTAGGCTATGTAATTGGGCGCTGAACACACTAATGAGGGTTTTCTAACATATGATACACCCTCAACAATATCCCCTCAGTTATTCAGTTTTGATTGGAAGTACAAAATCCAACAGCTGAATACAACTAACTATAGCCCAACTACAACTCAAACCCGACACACAACTCCAGTCTACATAGAGCTTTCACCAATCCAAAGCTGACCTTCTTCTGCTGAGATCTCTCCCCCTACTCGATGTCGGCCGCTTGGATGCCCTATGCCCACAGGAGGAGGCACATCGAGATGACCCCGACACTCACCCCTCCAGGAGGAATTGTCAAGCAAGGCGACGTCGTATCATTGGGCAGAGTGGTGTTGAGCATGGTACCCAAGGCAGGCCACTGAGTTGGCATGGGGTGGCATTGATAGGGCGCGTCGCCCAGTCGGATTGCTGGTAGCAGACAATGTTGATCCTATGTTTTGAAGGGCAGGGCGAACACACTGCGATATACCTTAGGGCTATGTAGTTTGTGTACTCTATAGATATGTTAGCCTAATTTCACATGCAAAGCACTAAAACTTCCAATGACTTATTCTTAGATAACATTGCAAAATTTTCAATACATAAATTGGAAAACAAAACATATACATGTGTCTGGAATCTATCAGCAAAGAAATTACCTATTTCGAATATGTACTACACAAGAATTGCTCCCATGGTTCTCTCGAAAAAACTTTGCACACATCTTAAAGCAGCTTGGTAAATTATAGTTGTTTTTTTTTGTGGGTTTAGTTTGGAACAGGCCCTACCGATAGCCCGGTCAACCTGCGCCCAGAGCCCCAGAGGCCCAGACCATTCCTTACTTGTAGACTTGTAGCCCCATCTACAGTCACCTCGTCATTTCCACAGAGTGGGCGGACGGCGGCGGCGCCAGCGGTGCAGCAGCCAAGGCTACCTCCGTCCTGCAGCATCCCCCGCCCCCACATTCCAGGCCTGTTTTCTTCATGCACTCCCATGCCGCAGCCCCTGCCGCCTCATCCCTCTACGCCGCGACCCGCGATGCTAGCCTCCGAGACGATGGGCCTCACCTTGGGCAACGCAATCCTCATCGTCCCTGTCGCTGGCACCGGCGCCTTTGACGCACTCAACGGCCTCCCGCTCAACCTTGCGCCGTAAATACTCGGTGCCTCTAATATACATATATATATAGTACCACATTTTGTAAAACTGCTACATGTCGACGCTTTGACGCATATCTGGATGCCTGTTGATCGCTATGTAAGTCTCACACTCTGTCTAATTTCTAAATAGGTTTCCATGATCTTAAGAGGTACAGCATTTTGCTAGAATCTTTTAACAGTAATACAATCACAATGTAATGAAACATCAGGAAAATAGGATTGGCCATATCTAAGACAAAGGGAACATCAGGCATAGTTGTGCAGTTGTGAAACATCAAGCAATGTAATGAAACATCAGGAAAATTCGATATGAGCACTCAAAATAGATAACCCTTGGGCTACATGAGCCGATGTCAGCTCTACAGAGCACGGATCAATAGCTAAAACATGTTTAATACTGCTCTTAAGGAAAAACAACGACATAGCTTAGCCATTCTACGCAATATCAGCACTTCATATCTGAACTGGCTGCTGCTCCATTTCACGGCTCTCTTGCAAAGATCCCAGGTGGACTTCATTCTTTACATGCATCGATAGAAGTGATTGAACCTTCCTTCCACAGCTGTTCAATTTACTACATGGTGGTATTATCATGAGCCTGCAGATACAAAAACAAAGCCATCTAAGTAAGAGCCAAAGAGCACAAGCTTGTACCTAATCTACCTTGATCATTCAAAATCCCTACTAGTAGAAAAATGTTTCACCTGTATAGCATGCATGTAATCACGGAACCATTAAGGACCAAACGTGATTCTCTGCACAAGATCGGGCCTTCTCTTGCTTGGCATCCGAACAAGGCCAGTGATTTGCATCTCAGTAACAGCTCTGCAAAACCTTGCTTGGATCATACCTTCAGCCTCTGGAGGTGTGGGTTTTGATTTCTTCTTCGAGGGAGAACTGTACGATTTCCGTTTGGCTTTTGAATTTGTGCTCTTGATAATGCCTTCAAAGGCCGTGTACCAATCATGAAGGTTAATCACATCACCATATTCTTGGGCTAGATTGCACATGATTGATGTGTCATGCAATGACCCTGACACAGCAGCACCACTCCTACTGCAACAAGAGCATTTCAGATGGCTCTGTGACTTCAGAAGATCAAGTTGAATCATTCTTCTTGGATTTCCAATCAGCGCAGATTGGAGAATGTCAACATTCTTGAAGCAGATGATTTCATGAAAAGGTAAGGACTCAACAGGTACCAGATATTTCCTAATAACATCCTGTAATAGCGCAGCTGCTTTCTCATTTAGTACAACTGTTCCATTTCCAGTATTGGCAGTTGATCTCCTTTTGGCCCTAACACTATCGGCACCAATTGTGGTTGACTGAAGCTCCTTCACTCTGTCATTGATCTCACTCATTCCTTTCAAATGGATGCTCCAAACTTCCAGGACATGTAACAAAATTTCCGTAGGCAAGTACCTTATTGTATTCATTACTTGGGCTATAAATCCTTTAGCAGACCCTGACTTTACTCCTAATAAGTTTTTACAAGTCACTTTAGAGGCAAATAGGTAACTATCTGGTGCATTTTCAGTTTGCAAATCTGGGTTGACTGCCTCACAGAAGATATCCAAAAGCTGCACTTTGTCATGTCTTCCAGCTTCATACAGGCACAAGAGAACAGAACTCCAATCCTTTTGCAGTTTCAGCAGCCTAGACAATCCTTCTACCATGTTGCAAGAATTCTTTGAATTATTTGCACTTTTAGATGAGGGAAGATCAAAAGCATATTTCCGTATTGTTTGAGGGAGTGATTCAAACTTATCATGCCAAAATTCCTCAGAATCTTCCTCCAGCATTCCTATGCACAAAAAGCTTAGAGGTTCCATGGAGAAGTGCTTACTGCATGCAAGCCTGAGAGCACTAATAAAAGAAGTTATTGTCCCATCATGCCTAAAAAAGTAATTTCTGAGGAACAGTGCGACTTCATGACTGATGCAAAATCCAGCGCATGGTTTAACAAGGATGGCCTCAACAAGTGCATTCAGTCTATCTGAGGGAGACCCCAAGGTAAGTTTGCAGGGCTCTAATCGTTGAAGAGCCTCTGACGAGAGAAGCTTCTTTGGAGCATCAAGGGTAGTTGCTATCCCCAATACAAAGAAGACTGGAATTTTAAACACCCATTCACTCAGCATAATCACAAGCTCTCCCAGCACATCACCAGAACATTGCTCCAAATCATCAATTATGACAATGACAGGCTGATCAAAGTTCTCAGCTTCACAATACCATGATGCCAGTGCAGATACATCAGCAACATCTGGAGCATCGGATAGAAGCTGCCGAAACAGGCTCCTAAAGCAACCACCAACTCCATGTTTCGCTGATAATTCAGCTGCTGACAGCTTGACTACGTGACATCCATTGGACTTCATATGCCCTGCGAGATCATGAAACGTTGTGATATCATCAACAAACTCTGCATTCTTGGTGAGGACGAATGCCGTGGGGATCCTTCTGCAGATCACATCAGTCAGGAGAGGGTACGGCTGCTGGATTTCAGTGCGGTGCAGTTCTGTGATGGCACGGACCGAGGCGAAGGACTCCTTTGCCCACTGCAGCACCTGGTCGAACAGCTTGAGGTTGATGGCCCTGAGGACCTCGTCAATGGTGGACTGGATCTTGGACCAGGTTCGGTGAAAGGCCTCAATGCGCAGCTGCTCGTATAGCTCCAAATCCCCTTCATCCTCACACTCCTTGCCCACTGGCTGACGACATCTGTTTGCTGGTTTGGGGCTGGGTGAGGATGGCTGTGAGGTCTGAATCTGGCGCTTAGCCCGGGAAGATGGCACCGAGGAGGCAGCAGCCTTGTGAAGGACAAGAAATGGCTGGATGTTGTTGGCGGCGGTGGGCAGGGTGTCACAGGGTGGCGCTGACATGGCTGATTTGACTGGAGCAGGAGTCGGCGACTGCTGCTGCAGCGGCGGTTGGTGGGGGTAGCTTAGGGAGGAATATCTGCCAAATTAGTGAAGATTTGGTGCATTCAAGCCTCCCGTCTTCACCATCATCAGCAATGCCACCTCAACGTGCATAATCTGTAAATGCAGATAAAAATAAGGGGGACACCACTAAAATAATTACTGAGCATACATTTGTAATCTGAATGTATTGGTTCTCTTCAGTTTGCAACACTGATAAAGATGCAGTAACATTGATTTAGGATTATGGCTAATCCAAGTGATCTCTAGGTGCCAAGTCTGGAAATGTTCGTTAGATCAAAGTGCCAGCTGCTGTTGAAAGCTTGAAAAATAACGTTGCAAGACTACAAGTGATTTCTAGGTGATTAATATAAGGGGAAAAAAATTACCTGGCAAGATGCTCGGCTCCTTCCTGCCTGCTTGCTCCTCCTCGCCCCCGCCTCCTCGGGTATGGACGGCACGGTTGCGGCGCGAACGATGGCGCGAAGGAGGGGGGTTACAGGCACCTGGGGGAAAGAGCGGCGGCGGCCGGGCGACGGGCGCAGCGGGCAGCGGCCGTGTGGGCGAAGTCGCTAGGAGGTGGAGGCGGAACCGCAGCCCGCAGAGTTGGAGAGGACCAAAGACCGCGAAGCGGGAGGAGGGAGCGGCGCCCGGCGGGTGCCACGCCGATTTGCTTCTGCCAGGTGTTGAGATTCGCCGGCGGCGGCGGCTGTGCTGCCCTAGTGCTCTTCGCGAGCGAATGAACCGCCGCCGCCACTTCGTAGGGCCCGCTTGCCAGCCCGAGAGGGAGCGCGTCAAGATTCGTGCCACGCCAACGTTGATACAGTGGGCCCCACAAGTCGGCGTCCCAATTCCGTGTCCAAAGACGTCCAGCACTACTCCACTCCCTTGGTCTAACCCCAAAACCCTTTCCTCCCCAACGAACCGGCGGCGGCGGCGTCGCGAGGTCATCGCTTGCTGCCATGGCTCTCGTCGCCGGCTCCTACGAGCGCTTCATCTGGGGCTTCTCCCTCAAAACCCTGACCTTCCCCTCCGCCACAGCCACCGGCGCCTCGCCCTCCGAGACCCTCACCCTCGCGCCGCTCTTCTCGTACCCGGCCCACACGGGCCCGGTCCGCTGCGTGGCCGCGGCGCCGCGGGCGGGGCTGGCGGCGTCCGGCGGCGCGGACGACTCCGTGCGCCTCTACGACCTCCCCTCCGCCGCGGACCTCGGCCCGCTCCTGGACCCCTCGGCCGCCGTCTCCGCGCTCGCCTTCTACTCCCGGGGCCCCGTGCCGCGGAACCTCCTGGCCGCCTGCGACGACGGCTCGCTCCTCCTCTACGACGCCGACGGCTTCGCGCTGCTCGCCACGCTCCGCGCCTTCCCGCGCCACGAGGCCGTCGAGGGGCTCGCCGTGCACCCGTCGGGCCGGGTCGCGCTCGCCGTCGGCCGCGCGGGGGCGCTCGCCATGCTCAACCTCGTCCGTGGCCGCCGCAGCTTCGCCTGCCGCCTCGAGCGCCCCGCGTCCGCGGTCGCCTACGCCGAGGACAGGGACGGCGGGGACCGGTTCGTCATGGCTGCTGAGGAGAAGGTCAGCGTGCACGACTCCGTGGATGCCAGGATTATTCATCAGATGGACTGCGGCAAGAGGGTTCTCGCCATGGCGCCTGCCAAGGTACCACCATTGCCTGGGCATCATGTTGAATTGGTCATGGAATGTCTAGGATTCAACTATTATTAAAAGTGGATTACCGTGAGGAGCTGATAAATTGTTGAAATCTATCTTCTTGTTGAAATGTCGATGGCAAATTCAGCTTGCACCAGCCGTGTAACATGCTGAATTGACATCTAGGTGCAGGCTTATATTTTTATTATTGACTTGCGAGTATATTAGGATGCAAATTGTTGAAATTTATCGTCTTGTCAAATGCAACTTCAGCTTTCATCAGCCTTTTGGTTGCCCGTGACATGCTGAATTGACATCTAGGTGTAGCTTCATATTATTATTATGACTTTACGAGTGAATTAGCATGCATATTGTTGAAATTTGTTGTCTTCTTGAATGCAACTTCAGTTTTCATCAGATTTTCAGTTGCCCATGGCATGCTGAATTGACATCTCGGTGCAGCTCCACATTATGACTCTCATTATTTCGTGATATGTGTAGTAGCTCTTCAGATTGATTTATATCCACTACCTTATTGTCTTCCCACTGATGCCTCTATTACCTTTTGCACTTTGCTCACATGTTTTTTTTGTGCTTTTTTCAGAATGGAGTCCTTTACACTGGAGGCGAGGACCGTTGTGTTACTGCTTGGGATCTGTCCAGCGGCAAGGTCTCCTCACGCATTGAGGGTGCTCATGCAACTCGTGTAAAAGGGGTTGTTGTTTTCGATAATCGCAAGGGTGGATCAGAGCTCTCCAATCTAATTGCTTCTGCTTCGTCTGATGGTGTCATAAGGATATGGGACATTCGGACAATTGGGAATGGAAAGCCTACTCCATTAGCAGAGGCTAATACAAAAGCAAGGCTAACTTGTCTTGCTGGAACGTCACTGAAATGTAAGTCACAGAAACTTCATAATGTAGTGAGTATTGTACACTGTCCTAACAAGTCCATAACAGAAACTTCATAATGTACACTGTCCTAACAAGTCCTTATTATAGCATAGATGTAAATAATCATGTCGTATAAACATGCCTTGAGTTAGTTTTCACAGACAAATTACAGGGCAATGTTAGATCAAGATTTTCATATCCTGATCTTCACTGAGAAAATATGTTCAGTTGATCTGTCAATATCCTCATTTGTATTCACTGGCTCACTGCTGCTCTTTCCATTATGTTAACAGTATTCTTTTGCTTGTTAAGAAGCATCAGTTCTCATGTATTAGTGGTTTTTATTTAAGATTATTAGGACAATAAAAGTTTCTTCTCCATTTAATAACATGTTATCTTTTATTGTTGCCTAACAATGTTTGGTGCCTATTTGAGATCTTATGGTGTACACAAAGTCCATGATCCTTTTTATTCAACTAACTTTTGGTTTCCATGTATAATAGTTTTTTCTTTAGCTTGACTTGTTATGTGTAATGTGTTAATTCATTTGTTAAGTACCCTGTTGATTATCCGCACATAATATGGCTCTGATGATTTACAGGAGGCCAAGGAACCTACAAGCGGAGTGAAGGGTTGAAGCAATTTTTTGACAAGGGGCTAGGCGTCTGATTTTGCATTGTTTAGGTTAGCTGAATTAGAAAACCTGGACATCAAAGAAGAATTGAAGATGAAAGATCTGGCATGCAACCATTATCCGGGTGCATTTGAAATGTATGATAGTCGCCCATTATATACACCAACATAGTTTGGCTTGAGTGCGTGAACTGCAAAACTTATTATGAGATTGTGTTATTTGATTGTACGACAAGTTTTGCAATTAGAACCATTTTCAGTACTAGCATCATCACCTACGGGATGATTTCTGTCAAAAGGGTCATCGAATCTGACAAGTTTTGCAGTGAGAATCATTTCCAGTATTAACTGTGCAATTTACATCACTTGCCATGAGTTCTGTCAAAAAGGGTCATCGAAGCTACAAGTTTTGCAGTATCATTTCCAGTATTAACTGTGCAATTTGCATCACTTCCCATTACGGGATGAGATCTGTCCAAAAGCACCTATACTACTGAAAAAAACCACTTGCCATTGTAAATTTTCGTCACACATTGGGAAAGCATTTTCTTCACGCATTGGGAGAGCTCTCTGTGACAGTAATCCTCCAAAGATAGAAATCAGCATAAGAGATCGTTACATGAGCACTCACAAAGTGGTTCAGAGCATCACAAAAGTTGGAAGCATTGTAAACCTGATCGGAGTCGGCAGCAATTCGTGGAGTTCTCTCACAATGAGAACTCACAAACTCAATCAAACAACACCTAAATTTTGTACAACCAACCTAAAAAAACGCCTAAAAAATTTTCACAGGCTTCTTTAAGAATAGAGCTGCTACGATCTCCTGATCAGAAGTTGTTCCTGAGGCTCGTCCCGGTGTTCCACCCCCGCTCCTTGTCCTTGTTCTGCTGCACCTTTTGCCCACCGCCGCCGCCGCCCACAGGCACTCGCCGTGCCACCCTGCGTGCGTTGTCAGTCCCCTGGGCAGCTGCAGCACCGGCTTTCTTCCCTGCCTGCGCCGCCAAAGACGGCCTGATGACGACCTTCTTCTGCATGCTTCGCCGCAGGATGCTGTTGATCCTCTTACTCCTGCTGCCCTTGTCGACGGAGACAACCGGAGGAGAGCACAGCGGGGGCGAGGACAGGTTCTCCGTGATCTTGTCAAGTGGCGATGGCACTGCTGCTGCTGCAGGCTTTGCTGTGGGCATTGGCTGCAGCGAGCTGCGCCGTGGAAGTGGTAACAGAGACTTCCGGTGCGAAGCCTGGTTCAGCGGCTGCTGGTAAGCTCCACCGTTGCAAAGTGAGACTCGTCTCGCTTTCATTGTCGGCGGCAGCTGCACAGCTTTAGGGTTGTTCTCCTTCTCGTCCCCTAGTGACATCAGCTGCTTGAAGCTGTAAGTGTCAATGTTGCTGTCTGAGAACATCTGCTTGGAGATGCCTAAGTCTTTAGGTGTTGCTGCTTTCTCTGCTGTGGAGTTGAGGTTCCTCTCGGCCATTGGGCTTCTCAGGTACGAGTTCTCTTCTTTCATGCCGTGCTGCTTCTGCAGATGGTCTTGAGCAATCTTGTTGTCGACATGCTGCCGTGCTATCTTTCTTTCAACTAGAAGCTGTGATTCCAGCTCTTTGATCTACAAAAGGTTTGGAAGTAGCAATAAGCATGTCAATTTTTTATTCGGATTCCAATTTTCCTATGCACACAGCACACTCCATCATTCACCACATCACATTTCACAAAAGCATGATATATAAGAAGACAAAATTATATCATCCACTTTCTAGATTAACCAGTCTAATTGAAATTTTAATTAGAATTTAATTGGTTGTAACAGGAAAGTTAATTGCATGATCTGGTTGGTCTAGTCAATCCAATTTAGCTGACAAGGTGCACTCACAATTGAAAAAAATGTGTACATGACATGTTCCATATGACACGAATTGAACTTAATTTTGTGCACTAGTGCCAACTATCGTCGTTCATTGTCACATATTCCACATTTTACGTTACATATGAAAATGATAAGTTATGTTAAGTTGCATCTGAGAAAAGTTTGCAACATAAATTGTGTATGCTTTGCATGAGATGTTGGATCCATGTTTAACATTAGCTACTAGGCAATAATTCATTAGAAATCATAGACATGTGACATTGGCAAAAGCATCAGGATCAAATACATGTGTACCCATTCAAAATACATTGTTTCCTTTTTTTGCTAAGTGTCCAAATAGAAAAACCAGAAATAAACACTAAATTGTCATGGATGACCTATTACCTTCCAAGATAATATATTATCTACTTTAGTCTAGCCATTTAATCAAATAGAATGAACGATCTTTATTAGTCTACTAGAAGTACCTTAACATTTGCCTATAAGTGAACAAGTATACCATCACTGAAAGAACAACAGTCCTGAACCATACTAGTTTCAAGGTGACAAGCAAAAGCAAGTCCTAAGCATACTTATTTGGCATCCAGGCATTGGCATTATTAATATCCAGAACATTATACATAATAGTGACAGCTATCACACACAGAGCATGCATGTATAACAACAATTTTATAATATGTAGAAAACTATTGTTCTTGGTCAATGATTATATGTAGGAAAAGTTAATAACAAGAATAATTTAATGGCAATAAACAACTAAATATATCCAGATATACCTTCTCTTGGAGATTCAGAGTGAGCAAATCTTTGGTCTTATTCTTCGCCTCAAGGGTTTGTATCCTTTCTTCCATACTCTTAATCTGAGCATCTTTGTTCTTGCTATCCTGTTTGGCTCTCCCAACCTAGCAGAACCAATAGCGAGTTACATTTGAGTAAACTTTAAAATTTACAGCACCTCTGCACATACATATATTGACATAATGCTATAATACCATGAGCTTGTATCTTGACAATTCTCCAACATCGACTTGCTTTCTAGCTTGACCAAGCTCTATGCCTCGTACTCTACTTGCAAAGTTCAACGAGCACAGAGTTTCACCCATGTCATTCTCATTAGGGCTGATTTGAACAAACATTAAAGTTTTGGAATCTCCACCTGTATTGTTTAAACATTGCATTATAAAACTAAATTAAAGTATAAGATTATACCATTCCATAAAAGAAAAAAGACTACATACTTAGTGAATCTTGCAGCAAGTGTGTTAGCTTCGAATTCCTATAATTAGAAACAACAATTGTTAATAAGTGGTCATAATTTAAGTTACAAGACTAAAATTTAAATAAAGGATTCAAATTTAAATACCTAAAGGGTATATGCGGGGTCTTCGTTGCAAGAGCAGATATGACATCACCAAGTGCAGAAAGTGATTTGTTTATGTTCTGTGCCTCTTTCAATCTTTCTCCTTGTGCATCTGTCTTTGCTACCCGTTCACTTCCAGCAAGATCAATTAGCCATAATTTGCTCTTTGTACATTCTCCATTCATCAAGTTTTCTCCTTTGACCATTACACAATGTATACTGAAATTAAAAATCAATTAGCACATAATTTGTGAGCTATGTAATAACATAAGTGAACAAAATATCTTTGGGACAAAGTACCAACCAGTGAGATCGACTACTATGCTCATTAGCATTTGTGGAACCCACAACTCTAGCTTTGCTGCCAGTTTGTAGCACCTCCCAAGCCTCATTCATGTTGGTCACCCGTGCTTCAACAAGTCCTGGTACATGGTGAACCCCTTCTGCAACTTGTCTTACTTCCAGTCTGCAAAAAAGGTACAATCTCATAACGGGATTTATATTAGTAATACAGTAATATAGCTCATGAGTTAAATCGAACCTTTTTGTTGTTGCGCCCGGTTGAGATCCTGTAAGTAGCAAATCATGAATCTGCTCATTGTACACCTCCAAAACACTGACAGTAATCTCATATTGGAATGTGCCCTCTCTTTCTTTAATTATTCGAAAGAGTTCTTCTAGAGTCCGGTAGTTAACACCACGAGCACCTTCAATTCCTTCCATGGTAAATGTTTTACCAGTACCGGTTTGCCCATAAGCAAAGATGCAAACATTAAATCCATCCAGCACCGAAATTGCATATGGCGCTGTTTTCTCAAAAACCTTTTCTGTATACATAAGTTGAATAAAAAATTATTGTTAAAAGCATGAATAATCACGTCAATACAAAACATGTGCCATAATGTGATACAAGGTAAGTGAATGCATTTGTATAAGTTACCTTGGTCTTCTTCAGGGCTAAAGACAGAATCAAATTTGTATACTTTTTTAGAAGATACATGACCCCTAACAATGAGCTCTCCATCTTTTGCAGAGTCAAAATCAATGGCTGACGAAGCTCCTGCTGCTATTTCTTCTGCATTAAGTGGCCGGCACCGACAAAATACTCTTATATTACCTAAGCAACATGCAAATCACTGTTAGTTTTGTCACCACTATAATCTGCAATAAATATTTGCAAGATGAAATAAAATAAAACAACAAACCCTTTAGCTCTATAATCTTGTTGTATAAATCTTTCCGCTCCTTTGCCTCCTCATTAAACTTTTCTTTAAGATCTTTAAACTCGCATTCCAAACTTACATATTGATTCACTGTTCAAATGATCATATCATGTTTATAGTCATTTAGTTTATAGGAAGCAAATACAAAGAAAAAGATATTTCAAGGCTTAACCATCCGAAACATACCATATTGCTGAATTGTTGCGGACATTTGTGAAGCATCTAACACACATTTTTTGCACTCTAGTGACTCCTGTCTTAGATTCTGGTGCTCTGACTTTAATACCTTCATATGATTGTAATTAATGTCAGACCACATATGAGATAGAGTTATCAGACCTCTTATATATGACATAAAGTTCAATGCAAGTGTGTAAAATGTTTTTTGAGAATACCATAAATTTTGCGCCCAATTCTTTCAATAATTGACACAAACGACTCTTCTCCTTCACTTGCCCTTCCACTGCAGAGGCTGCATGAACAACAAAAATTGTAAACAAAACCGCTTCCGATAAAAACTAGGAAGCCTAAGTGTGCACAGCATTTTTTGATGACAAATCCAGTGAACTGAACATGTGCGCTTAGCTACAAGACTATTAAATTCTGAACTGAACCACTACACAAGCCAGCGGCGGTCAAATTTTCCACAACCTAAAGTGTGTAATTGTGACAAATTCAGTGAACTGGGCATGTTACAAGCCAGCGGCGGTCAAATTTCCACAACCTAGAGTCTGTAATTGTGTATCTTGTCACAATCCTTTACCTAGAGAGCCAACGTGCATGGACTTTCTCATCAGCTCCATCTGCAGATCGTGGAGCGACTCCTGGGCTTCACGGCATTGCCTGGTCTTGAGCTCGTTCTCCCTCATCAGGTCCTCTAACAGCCTCCTGCACTCCTCCTTCTCCCGCAGAAGCACACCATACTGTTGTTTCAGCAGGCAATCGGATTTATCCTGCAAGGAACACGGAAATTTTATTTAGTTAGACAGTGAGCAAACGCAGCAGCATCCAATTTCCTGGAGATTTCTGGTGATGTGGATAACCTCTTCAATATCTTCCTGTTGCAGGCTCTCTGAGACGGTTCGACCACCACCCACGGCCTCGCTCTCGGACAACCCACCCGCGGCACGGCATTTCTCACTAGAAGCCACCCCCTCAGCGGCGGCGCCAAGTCCTGCGGGCGGCGGCGGTGAGACTGAGGCGGAGAAGAGCTCGAGCGGCGCGACCCTGTGCCGCGCGGCGCTCCTCCGGATGTAGTCCGGCGTGTCCTGCATCGCGCCCTCGGACGGGACGCCGCCAGGCAGCGACGACGATCCGTCGCCGTCGCCGTCGCCGCCGCCGCTGGCGGGTCCGAGCGCCCGCGCCGCTCCCGCGGAGCCCGCCGGCGAACGCTCTGGTAGCCACCGCAACGGCAAAAACAGAGATGAGAAATCGAGAGCCGCCGGTCGAGATCTGCGGAGAGAAGGAGAGGAGCGGTGGTGGGCGGGGTGGGCGCGTTACCTTCGCCGACGTCGAAGCCGGAGGAGCGGCCCTTGTCGGCGGCGCAGGGGATGATGAAGTCGCGGGCCTCGGACATCCTCACCGTCTTCGCCCTTCGCGGCGACGCGAAGGGCGCGAGTGCGACGACGGCCTTGGCGCGGTCCCCGTCCGGTCCCGGGCTCCGGCCGCCGCCGCTCCCCTCGTCCTCCATCTCACGCCACCTACCCAAATCAGTTCGGCGAGGCGAGAGAGGGACGGTGACTGACTGTACTGATCACGTCGCTCGCGTGAGGGAGGCACGGAGGGACGGAGGGCGGGGGGTTCGAATTTGAGGGGAGGCGGAGATGGAGAGGGGGTCGCGGATCGGTCCCTTTGAATCGAGCGGCTGGGCGAGAGAAAGCGACGAGGACGGAGGAGGAGGAGGCGACCGTTGCTCGGGGAGTCGGGGGAGTTTTTTTTCGAACGGATTCGAAACGCGTCACGCGTGCGTGCCCATCAGCCCCCCAATCGTCTCGTCGCGTGGTGCGGTCGTTAGAGTAACGCCCGCGGCGGGGGATGACGGGTGGACCCCTTTTCGGTCCGGCGATGGTGGCTGGGCCCAGCGTCAGCGCCTCATCGCTGGCGGCGGCGGCCGCCCCACCCGGCACGTGCTCATGTAGGCTTGCGGTTGGCAGGTACTCCTCGTTCTAGAGCTGGCCACGAAGACCGAGACAAAAGCAAAAAAGCTAGGCAGGTCACGGATGTCTGTTCTGTTGTACTGGAGCAGGTCACGAAGGCCAATTACGTTGCTATAGAGGACATGAGAGGACGAGCAGACAAAGACAGAAAAGGCCAGGACAAGGCTGCAGAGCTAGTTGGTAGGTGCCGGATACCCTAAAACAATACCATTTTGGTACATGGTTCCGGCTAATGGAGACGGAGGGAATACGGAGTACTCCTAGGAAGCCGGTAGCCCAAGCATGTCGCGCAGACTCGCACGCGCTCACAAAACGGAAGGAACGTACGAACGCTGCTACGTGTCCACAGTCCACCAGCATCGAGTGATGGATCGATCTAGTCCGTCCTCGTTTCAAACCACTGTGGCGGGCGGGCGGCTCCGTCCAACCCGGATCGCGCCGCTTGCGTTGCAGTTGCGGTGTTGCGGGTGGGGACACAACAGTTCACCGGTAGTGGAAGGAAGAGATCTACTAGCTTTTTACATTAAGCCCTCGTTTACATGCCAAAGTTTAGGGGCAAATTTTGCATAGTAAATGTCGCGTCACACTATAGCAATTTTATTTTTATTTGGTAATAATTGTCCAAACATTGATTAATTAGGCTTAAAATGTTCGTCTCGTAAAGTACAACAAAAACTGTGCAATTAGGTTTTTATTTCATCTATATTTAATACTCCATATATGTGCCGCCACTTTGATGTGACGGTAATAGAAATTCTGCATAGTGAATTTGGTGGCCAAACTTTGGTATCTAAACATGGCCTAAAAAAAGAGATGGCATACCACAATCTCAAAGCAAATTTGTCCCTATTTCGTTTAGAGACGATAACAGAAAATTCTTAGAGCATGTACAATAGGCTGATTCAGCCGACAAAATTGAATGCCACGTTAGAATAAAACTAGGCGGAGGAGGGAGATGAATCTGCTAACTTTTATCTCTGCGCTGGGCGCATGGACCGCGGATAAAACGATGACATGCAGCCTATCCCAGGTGAAAGAGAGGGCGCTTTGCTGCCCCTCTCTAATCCCGTGTTTCACACATGTACTAAGTATTAAATGCTTACATGCTAGTACAGCCAACCTATGAGCTAATCCATAATACCAGCTGGCTATATTTTGCTAGTTTTATAAGACATAGCACCTGCTACAACCTTAAATCATTAGCCTTCCTCTCTTAGTCGAGGGTTGTCTCACCATCCCCGTCCCAATCGAGCCCGTTCGCTTCGCTGAAAAGCCATGGCTGAAAGTACTGTTCGCTGATTTGTTGTGAGAGAAAAACACTGTTCCGGCTGAAAAAACAAGCTGAAAAGTACGGATTATAAGACAAGCGAACAGGGCCATCATAGGAAAAAGATCTCATCCTGGTGCTCATAGAGAACATTTTCTTCCCATCTCCACCCATGCGCGGGGATTTTATACCTGACATGGTTCTATCCCCGTAAAATTAGTAAAAATTAGAAGTCAACTACTCCATTCTGATTGAAACACGTGTTGCACATCTATAGAATCGAAGAGACAAGACGAGAGAGAAAACTAGGACTAGACCACTAGTCTAGAGAGTACCAAGAGATGGATTTTTAGCTCTCATCCTCCCTCTTCATCCTCTAAGCTTAGCGTCATGGGAAACTAATCCATGGTTGAACCACCATAGACTTGCATAGGATGGGTGGTATAGAGATCGGGGGTGGCAGCTTTGGATCCGCCTCAGGCCTCATGTGGACGGCACCAAGGCTAGGGTGGTATAGTATCGTCGGGAATGGGAATGGGACGTCGACATCGCATGGGGTCATGGTTGGGGACGGTGGAGTATGATGTGGCATCACGCAAGTGGTACTTAGTGTCGCGAGATGTGAGGTTCAAATTCCCCAACACTGAGTCACCACTTTGGGGAATGGATAGAAGGATGAAGACACACTGAAGATGAACGGTTGGATGTATCGAGGTTCCCGCATAGAACGCAGAGGGAAAAAAATCCCCGTGGGGCAATGCTCCCATCCTCATCCCTAAATAGGAATTGCAGAACCAAGGGTTGGTTCCTCATTAGTCATTACCATCTCTAATTCCACCATCTCTAATACAAGAATCTCACAAAAATGATTAAATGGAACAAAGAATGTGTAATTAATTCTTGAAAATCAAATGGGAATGACTTCATCGGTTGTGAGCGCACAAAATAGAGTACCTAGAATCCCAAGATTCGGAAATCATATATATTTGGAGAGTAAATAAGTTGAAGATCTTTCTTTCCATTATGATGCATAATTAACCGAAGAGGATGATCAAATATGTAACTCCTTTTTGTCAAATATTTAGAACGCCATGGAATATGCATGCTTGCTTTTTGAGAATGTCATGTGCATCAACATTACATTTCGGACAAATATCCCTAATATATAAAAGAAATAAAGGTGCGTACATAGTATCTCAATTGTGATAGGATGAAAAGTGTGGTCATGTACGTGATACCTCACTATCCAGGTTTAAGTCATATTCAACTTAAATTTAGATGCTTGTAAGGGTGTGTCATCCCGATACTTATATTCAAAATCTGTCATTTTGGTCTTTGAACTTAGTTCGGCTCTTGTATATATCCAAATGGGTCTC
Organism: Saccharum hybrid cultivar R570; assembly: GCA_038087645.1. Classification (NCBI taxonomy): domain Eukaryota; kingdom Viridiplantae; phylum Streptophyta; class Magnoliopsida; order Poales; family Poaceae; genus Saccharum; species Saccharum hybrid cultivar. The sequence goes on along the minus strand of JAQSUU010000405.1, from coordinate 31,491,638 downwards.
TCCTCGTTGTAAGATTAACCAAAACTTGTGTCTCTCCTCGTTGACAGTCCACTTCTGTTATCATAATGCCTTTTCGTTCTTGTAGTATGAATTAGTTCACAGACAATTCAACCCAAATAATGCTACTGCTATCGCACACTAGCCCCCTTGGTGACAAACAATATGATGATGCATTGATGCCATTTGGAGATGATCCGTCGATTGCCAATTGCCATGGTTCTCTCCAACAGCACACAAAATATCTCATCTGAACACATTTCATGGCGAAAGGGCATACTGCCATTTTACACCTGACAAGGTTTTAGGGCGTGCATACGATTCCAGAGAGAGATGCAAAACGATGGCTGGATCGATGACCATACATATATAACTAGTGATTTTCGAGTTTCAAACTCGGCAAGGAATTCCACAGATGCTGGCACTGCCAAAAGCTACCACGCCCAGATGGCGCTGACGCGGTCGGCGACGAACGCGGCGAGGCGGCGTGCGCAGGTCGCCACGAACGCGGCGGGGTCGTCGACGCAGCCCTGCCACGAGCAGGCGCGCATGAGCACGCGGCCGCGGCCACCCCGCCCACGCCGCCCACCGGCGCAGCCGCCGCGGAGCTGCGCCCGGCGCCAGAGGCGGGCGAGGCAGCAGCCCTGGTCGCGCCCGGCCGCCACCACCACGGCCGACTGCAGGTACGCCGACGCCGCGTGCTTCAGCAGCTGGTTCCGGATGCCGATGTTGGACGCGTCGAAGTCGTGGATGTCGTGGCACGAGTACTCGCCCCAGCTGCTGCCCCAGCGCCACGGCTGCTGGTGGTTGTGGTGCTGCTCGCCGCACCCGCCGCCGCCGGCCCCGCACTCGCCGCCGCCGCACTGCTCCTCCTCCTCCAGCACGTCGCGGAGGCTCGTGTACTCGATGCTGCCGCTGCCCCCGCTGCTGCTGCCGCTACGCCCGATGCTGCTGCTCCGGCTCCACGGCCTCGACCGGCGCCAGCTCCCCGCCGCCCGTGGCGAGACCTCCAGCGGCGACGCGTCGGCTGCCTCCATCGTCCTAGCAACGACAGACACCACCTCCGTTCCTTCGGGAAGGAAATGCAATTCTTTCTTTCTTGTGTGTTTTTTTGGGGTCAGGTGTAGCTTGAGACGAGGAAAAAAACAAGGCGCCGCATGCATCGACGTTACCAGTGCAGTGGGGGCATCTCTCTCACTGGCTGTGCTTCATTATAGGAATGCTTGTCCTAACTCTGACCAAGCCAGATATAGCACTGCATGCCCTCAGACCAGGATCAACAGCAAGAACAATACACCACAGCTCATTTGCAGTGCAAAGCCTGTTTCAGTTGTAAGGTCACTAAAGCCTGTTTAGATCCACTAGAGGCTAATTAATAGTTACCTGACTAATAGTTTATAACTATCTTGAGAATATCTGCGTGCATGTGAAAGCAGCCTGTAGCAAAAAACTGAAACTCCAGAATCGATCATGGTACGTGTTGGCCATTCAAATGGGCAATAATACTGTTTACCGTTAACGTCAAATGCAAGTCCAGAATATGACTTCTGCCAGGACTCAAAGGCAGTTCAAATGGTTCATGCTATCATTTCAGAATGCATTATTCAAACAGAGAACGAAAACATTCCCATTTCGCTCCGCAGAACTAACAGGCAGATACCTAAGAACCAGGGCAACACCTCAAACGATGTGCTCAGCCAGCGCCAGAATCTTGAGGTGCTTCTTCTTTCTCAGCTCATGGGGCACGGGACCGAAGACGCGGGTGCCGATCAGCTCGCCCTTGTTGTTCACGAGGACTATCGCGTTGTCGTCGAACTGGACCTCGCTGCCGTCGCTGCGTCCTTTCTTCATGGCAGCGCGGACAACCACTCCATAGACAACGTCTCCTTTCTTGACCTTGCCACGAGGCTGGGCCTCCTTGACAGATCCGATTATCGTGTCCCCAAGCCTTGCACCTTTCTTCCCCCTCAAGGACTGTATGCACATAACCCGCTTGGCCCCGGAGTTATCCACGACCTTGAGGTTGGTCCTCATCTGGATGAATGTTCTGATTTGCTGAAAATGGGATAAGAACATATGTTAATCATTTTTTCCCTTGGAATCCACACTGAAATTTGTGATCATTTCAAGACAAGTTAATATTCCAGCAAATATCTAGCTACCGTCACACCATGGCCATATAGGGTTACAAAGAACCTTCTTTTCATTTTTTTTAAAACTTCTTAAATACTTAGTCCAAGTTGGTTTTCATCTTGTAAAGCAATATATAATTCACTCTGATTAAGGACCTATTTATAGACCTACTACAAGTGTTGAAAATTGCAAACTCAGTAACCAGAAAAGGGCTCAGATACTACCAAAGCTACCGAAGCATTCTGCTATATGAAGCAACTAAATGATAGTCAAATAACTTACTGGATGATGGTTGTCATGGGTATTGGGGAAAATTAAAAAGATAGGCAATCTTCATTAATCATAATTAGAATGTCAATGCAAGTTACCATATATGGATTGAAAGAGTAAAATGATTTTCTGATCAACAGTTGTGCGACATGTCTGAGGTCAGTATATATTTCATTTTTCTTCTTCGAAAACAACCAGGATGAGATATACAAGCAAGAGAAACTTATATTCCAAAAGGTATCTTCTTAGCTTCAGACCACAGTTTTTTTCGAGGAACTCCTGAATGTTAGCTAGTTTTCATCAAATAACCAACAAAACATGCTCATGAAGAGTGTCTACAAGAGTGCCTTGTAACGAAATACAGTTTGTGATAGGAATTCAATGTGTCAGGATCTAGTCGTAGTCTTATTATAATGGCTGGTAACAACACATTAAGGCTACTCTAAAAAGGCTCAGGTATAAATAAAAGATTTCCAACTATCCCAGTTGTATAAGCAAGGTCAATGACATGCTGGATGATGTATATCATCGGAAAAATGGAAGACATGCAATTGTTCAATAATCACATTGAGAATATCAGTGTAGCTATCATAAGGCTTTGAAAACATTTATTTTCTTACCAGCAGCTTATTGAAAACAGTAAGTATACATGTTTAATGTCAACATAATAATGTTTCTGCACAGAAAGAACAGCTTACCTGACTGATAGCATCACAATGAGAAGGTCTTGTTACTGCCTCAACAGAAGAGTTGGCGGCTCCAAACAAACTATTTCCAAGGCTTCCCATCAAAGTACGCCCAACTACATAAATCAAGAAGTATTCAACACTTTGAATTAGAACAGCATCCTCACAGATAGCTAGCGAAAGCATAAGCTTTAATAGGGTGCAGACAGTTTCTTATGGGCTTATGGCTATGCATTGGCTGCGCCTGCATAAAAACAGTTATTCTAATTTCTAAGCATTTAAACAATACGGCCCAATTGTAATTAACCAACTGACCATACGTCCATACCAATGTAACTTAGTTGGTCACTAGGCAAACACAAAACATTGGCAGAATTTGAACGTGGATCAGTTTTATTCCTAAAAAAAAGCCTGTTACTTAAATCTAAGGTCATATAAACTGGATCAATTCTATTGTCTGAAGGAAGATGCTACGTCACTACGTGAGGTATCCACGTTCTGAAATCAAAAGCTTAGAGTCAGAGGCCTCCAAACCGATACCTGATGGACATTTTGACCTCAGGAATGCTGCCATTGCCTGCTACCCTGCTCTTTGCCTGAACTTTCCTGCAAGCGAAAATGGCGTGCACAGCAATCAGAGGCGAACTTCGGCATAAAACATATGCGTGTAACTGCGTCAGATCCGGATACAAACAACTTAGGCATCTACATCAGTTCCCCATTATCAACCCCAACGAGAAAAAGACTGTCGTTTGGGGAAAAGCTTGTTCCAGCGGATCCCCATCCGGACCCCTCAAAGAAAGGGGAAACCCCCTGCTCCCAAAACCTGATATTGCTGGCGGGAGCTCCAACTGTCCTCGCTTGCGCAGGTGCCGCCAGCCACTGTCGAGGAAGCCGAACGCCAGCTGAAGTTGACCGCAGCCGCGAGCTCCAGGAGAGGAGGGGAAGGGGCAGCACGATGTGGCGCTGACGGAAGAGGAGAGAAGGGGAAGCGGCGGCGCGGCGCTTGCGTAGGATGAGAGGAGGGGCAGCGGCGGCGAGCGACGGCGCTGGCGGCACGGCAGGGTTTTGGGTGCTCGGTTTGGCACAGCGGAAGGGGGAGACAGGGCAAGGAAAGGGGAGGGAAAGCCGTACCAGGTGTCTGCTCGTCGCTGGCGCCGCCGCCAGAAAAAGCCTCCGTGAGGAGGGGAGGAGGTGTAGAGGACTAGAGGAGATTTGTCCAGCACATCATCGATCAGCCCATATAGAGTAACAGGCCTACGGTCAGGTGCAGCCCAGCTCGTTCGAAAGAATGAGCCCGTTTTCTTTATCGATCTCGCTAGCGCCCTTCGCGTGCCCACATGGGGCCTGCGCCGCGCCCCTGAACCTCACCAGCATCGAGAAGAGAGAGGAGGCGACGGATGCTTAACTGGCGCAGGGAGGAGGATGAGACACTGAGACGAGGCCAACAGAAGGCGAGGAGAGGTATGTAACACCCGATCTACTTTTAAAACATTCGGATACAACACTTGCAACTTTCGTTGGAAGGCATATGAAATACTTGAAACATGCATCTGTAACACTTGCAAAAACAACTAAAAAACAATTGAAACCATTGTAAAAACATACGCGACATCCAAATAAAACACTTCCAAACATATTTGTGAACACAGATGTAAGAACATCTAGATAAACACAATTGCAACATAATTTGAAAAAAGAGATGAAACATTAGGAAAAAATCTTGCAACATACGTGTACAACCATTGCAACATATGCAACATATCGATCTACTTTTGCAACATCCATATGAAACACTTGTAACATACCTCTGAAATATCCTGAAAATACTTGAAACTTAGGCTTGCAACATGCGCTTGCAAGCACAACATCTACTTGCTGCTTGGATGAAAATAGAGGCTCGCCGACGTAGAGCTCAGTGCTACGGAGTGGCGCGAAGGTCGACGATGTGGAGCTCATCGGCGGCACGGACCTCGGCAAGGGCCGTGGCAGGCGAATGGAGCACGGCCACAACAGGAGGCGCGAGTCTAAGCAAGGGCACACGGCACGAGTGCGCTCCAGGGGGCGGCGCGTGCGAGGGTGGGGTTCGTCCCGCGAGCAAGGGCGCGCAGCGCGCAGAGCGAGCGGGCGGCGCGGATGAGGCAACACAGGCGGGGTCTATCCGGACGGACAAACGTCCTATCACGAGCATTACCGTTTCTTTATTCTCCATTCTTTCTTTCTCTTTTCCTTGTAATCTTTGTGATTATATTTATTTCTTTCAGCAATTTTTTGTAACAATTGCATAAGTTAATTTATATAACTTGATCATGTACCAACTTTGCAAGAAAATTGTTACTACTAAACTAAAAAAATGTTGTAGCTTAAATTAAAAATATTTTAGAAATATATATTATTTTAAAATAAAATGGGAGTATTCAGAAAATGTATCAGCTTTTGAAAAAAAATCCAGCTTGTAAGAATTTTGTTCCAATAAATAAAATTTCTATACTCTAGCATAGTATATATATTTTTTCAAATAAGAAAGTATGATCATATCAAACCTCATCTTATCTGATTAGTTTGGAATATCACGTGCTTCGGACACCATCTACATGAATTATCAGTGTGCCACCGAAGCATTTACTATTTATTCGCATTCAAGCACGAGGCAGATATTACAAATTGTTCGGTTGATAAAATGTTAACGGAAACGCAAAGGGAACAAGATTGCAAGAGAAAACAATAAAATGGTAATGGTACCTGATTATGTTAGGGTTGGAGCTATATCGATTTTGTATAAGGTGGTATGGGTTCACAAACGGGACTCGATTACGTGAGGGAAGGAGGGAACAAACATTGAAGAACTGGACCTGTTATCCGTTTTAATTAAGTCATATGCACTACTGGACTCGCATGCTTTGCCGAGGGCCAGGCCCAGAAACCCTCGGCAAAGGCTTTGCTGAGGGCTGCCCTCGGCAAAGAGCCATCGGGGAATTTTTAGACGGCGAAGGGGCCTTTGCCGTGGGCCCTTTATCGGACACTCGGCAAAGAAAAGCAGTCGTCACGGTGATAGCGCTGTTGGCGGTTTCTTTGCCGAGGGCCGGCCCTCGGCAAAGATTTTTTTGAAAATTTTTTCTGTTAAAATTTTTCTAGTAGTGATGTTACATTTACATGAACCAAAGTTATTTTATTTGTAATAACACGTGCACTATCGATCTAGCTTTACTTTGGTCTCTTTATGTCTCCATTATATTTCTCTCTCTCTCTCACACACACTCGCAATGGACACACACTCTCGAAATGCCGCCCTCTTCCTATTCGATCCATGGTGAGCTCTCGCCGTGCTCACCGAATGGATCAATAATGTCAACGGATGGAAGGTAGTAGCCAGTGATTCAGTGGCTGCTACAACAGCATCAGCTTCCACCACAACGCCATGGCTTAATATAATAATGGAAACTACATATTAGGTGAAAACATGAAAGCCAATTAAAAAAAGGTCTTTCGGTCACTCAAACAATTTTAAAATTAGCACATCCATAGTACACTCAAATATATACTCACATGAAAAAATGGGGATGCAAACTCAAACTAGAAAAACACATACGAAAATGACAAATTTTAGATGCGTGCTGTGAACTAGAAGAGAAAATCCTAGAAAATTTCGTCTACTAGTGCACATACACCTAAAAATTGCTATTTTTATATATTTTTTTTATCAAAAGTGAGTTTGCATCCCAACTTTTGCATGTAAAGACATATTTTATATGCACTAACGTGTTGTTTGCACTGACCGAGGGCCAGGTGTGAGTGTGTGACCGAGGGCAAGAGTTTGGGCCTCCTAAGGGCTTCACCAACGCTACAGCGTGGCGTGCTGCCCCGTGCTCCACGTCTTTCGCCCAGCCTCCATGTCACAGCAGATGATAGCCTTGCAGGTTGGCAGAGTCGATGGTTTCACCTGACAAAAGCTGCAGGCAGCAATCGAGCGAGCATTGCGGTGACGGAGCAGCACGGAGGTACGCGGAGACGGACAGAGGTGACGCACGTCCTGGGCCCAGCGAGGAAGGACGCCACTTGCTGCCTGCGTTGGAAGTTTTGGGAGCCCAAAACTTTGATGCCCATGTGGCCTGGGCCTTTAGCGTGAGGCATACGTGAGATGTGGCCCGCGTTGAAGAAGCCCTAATAATAAACCATGACGTACGTATGTGCGGTGTAGAACATGTCCCACCAAAACAACGAAAATAAAACAGACATTTCTCAGAGCAGAACAATGAGCACATCTAAAGTAGTACTAAACCACCACTAGTGACATCCACGCACCCTGGCTCTCCAAACAACTACGTTCGACACGTCACCTCTCTAACAACTACGTCCGCCACGTCACCTCTCCAGCAACTGTGTACGCCCCACTCGTTTAGGACGTACTAGAACTGCTACAAGAAAAATAGATAGACGTATAAAAGGACAAAATTCTGTTTTTGCTAATCTGTTGTTTTTTTCCTTTTGATGATCTATGGCTTTAATTGTGTGCCTGTGCTCTGATGAACTTGCAAGGATTTTAAAGGAAACTCGTCAGTTCCTTCCGCAAGGGAGGAAAAAAAATAAAAGTCACTACATCCAAATATGCGCGCATGGCACGAAATGGGAATTTGGAATTTGGAATTCCATTCCAAGCTGTCGCGCGCTGTCGAAAGCGGCCGGGAGTTTTGCAGTCAACCCCTGCATGCTACTGTGCAGGCGTCGCAGGCAGCACCGACCCGACCCGAGGTCTCCTTTGCAAAATGTGCTTCTCTATACACTAGTACTACTCCACTGTCCACTCCACTCCCAGTCCCGGCTTCGTCCTGGTGCTGCTCCGGCGGATAAGCCCAGGCAGGACCGACCGCAGCCGCAGGAGAGGAGGGAGGCCCAGCGGCTGCAGCAGGTCACCTCGGCAGCTCGTCCCCTACCTCTACTATCTTAGGTCTTGGGACTCACTTGGGTCGCCTGCTGGCTCCTCCCCTTGCTGGCGGCTGGCCAAATCGATCGATCCCCTTCAGGCTCCAGAGCTTACTTCAGGTGAGATTAGTTCATCCCCCTCTTCTATTCCATTCTTTCGCCTAAGATTCGATCGGTCCTCAATCCTCAACCATCATCACCATGTAAAAAGCACACGGATCGATTCACTTGCATTGCATCTCCCCTCCACTCATATCCTGCTTCTTCATGCTGCTGCATTTCCCGATCGAGCGAGATTCGAACGGATTTGATATGATGGATGCTGCCTGCAACCTGCTGCCTTGCATTGGGGATGGATCGATCCATCGAGTTCTTGGATACAATAATACTGACATTCAGCTACCATTATTCCGCTCCCTCCTGAATGAATGCTTCCTAGCTCGGTCCACTCTTCTTTCTTGGCGATGAGTCGCGTCACAAATTAATTTTTTTTTTGCCTCTGTTTCTACTGCAAGTTCTCACTGATTTTATTCGCGTTCCGTCCAGATTTGGTGCCGTTGGTTAGTAGGAGTACTTAGTAAGTACAGTAAGGTACATACAACAAGAGTAGTTAGAGGTTCTAGGCTAGCGCTGTCCGTCACTCGATCAGTCAAGGCCTTCATAACTTGCCCCCAACAACTCTGCAAAGGCTCTCTTCAGTTTAACAGATTTGGGGATAAGAGATGTTCGTATATTTATTGGAGCGCCGAATCTTCGTCTTTTTGCACGCTTTTTTCTGGCAGTGAGTGTGTTTCGGCTGTAAATTAAATCAGTGGTCACTGTAAAGTTAAACAGCTGGAAAAGGGCCGGCACCGTGAATTTTTACTCAAGAACATCCTGTGCGTGTCCATTTTTTTTTCAGATTCCTGTTGCTTTCAGTAGATTCCATTCACAAAAGCTCCTGCCTTTTCACTGATTGGGATTGGAATTGCAATTGCAATTGCTTATCAATTCTAGTTTTTCCAATGATTTGTTAATTGCTTAAAATCCATAATTCCCTTACCATATTAGCATGATTCCCTTTCCAAAAAGAATCAAATCAAATCAATCTGTTCGCAATTCCACCGGCAAATGAGCAGGGACGGCGGCCGCGCATCGTCGGCAACTGGGGATGAGCGCGGCGGCATGGAGGAGGTAGCAGTAGCAGCAGGCATGGAGCGCGCCGCCTGCAAGCGCCCGCGCGGCGCGCTCGACGGCGGCGGGTCGGCGGCCGCGTGGCGGGCGAGCCGGGTGGCGCGCGCCGCGGCCGGCGGCAAGGACCGCCACAGCAAGGTGGTGACGGCGCGGGGGCTGCGGGACCGCCGCGTCCGCCTCTCGGTGCCCACGGCCATCCAGTTCTACGACATCCAGGACCGACTCGGCGTCGACCAGCCCAGCAAGGCCATCGAGTGGCTCATCCGCTCCGCCGCCGCCGCCATCGACGGCCTCCCGTCGCTCGACTGCTCCTTCGCCCTCCCCACCGCCGCTGGGGCCACATCTCCGCCGCGGGCTGCCGACGACGCCGAGGTCAGCACCTCCGACACCAGCAAGAGCTCCGTGCTCTCGCTCGCCAACGCCCCGCCTGACAACACCGCCGCTCAGCAAGCCAGTCACGCCTACAACGGCAACGCCGCCGGCGGCAGCGGCGGCGGCGCGTTCGCCGAGCTGATCCTGCACTGCTCCGCCAACGACAGCAAGCCCGTGGAGCAGCAGCAGCCGACGCTCGCCTACTACGCCGCGCAGCCCCCGAGCGCGCACGCCGCGTCGGCCATGTCCTTCGAGACGATGCCACCCCACTTCTCCTTCATCCAGGAGCAGCCTCACCCCGCAGCCACCTTCGACCGGGGCACACTTCAGTCCAATACCGCCGTCGCCGCGCCGCTGTGGCTGACGTCTCAGCAAGCGTGCCTGCTGCAGAGGTTCGCTGCTTCTCCGGCTGATGCCACTGGACTGCCGTTCTTTCTTGGAGGCGGTGTTGCTGCTTCTCCAGTGGTGCCAGACAATTCGGAGCCGAGGCTGCAGCTCTGGGACTTCAAGCAGGAAAGGAAGACCTGAAAAGTGGAACCCAGAGCATGGCGTTTCAGATGACTATTTCTTGGAGGTGAGAGTTTGATTTCCTCCCCAACTCTGCAAAATTTCGTTCTGAGCAGCATTAGCTTTTCTTTTTAGAGAATTGACAAAAGTGAACAGCTCCCAAATATGACAAAATGGAAGCAGCTAAAACAAATTTGAAAACAACTAGTTGCAAATTAAACTTATGATCAAGAAAGTGAGCTCGAGGTGTTTCTGAACTGGATGTATTGGATTTACAATCTTGCAGTAACACTATGCATTATCATCAGATAAAATCCAACATTGAGTTCACAAACACAACATGAAAGTTAATCATGTGTGGAAATAAAAAGAATTCACTTGCTTGCTCGGATCTAAGTAATTTGTAAAACATGATGATTCATCTCATTGAGATCGATATGAATTGAATGATCTTCTCAGTTCTCGTTTCTAGCAATCCACTGAGGTGTATCTATTCATTTAGCATCAATCGATTCTCCCATTAGAATCAGCCGGCCAGTTCATGGTGCATATTATTCTTTTTAGCGATACAATGTGTTATACGCTCATGCTAGTCAAAAGACTACTGACGTCCTGGTCTTCAGTTCATAAGTTCTATTTCGTACTGTTGTTCCTAAGCTTATATTCGTTAATTTGGAATTATTGTATGCAAAGAAGTCATGGGGCAGCTAAACACATTTGAGGAACAGAGATGACCTTTTTAGAATGCATAAGCAGTTCAGTAGTGTCAGTAGATTGAAGTTTCATGAATCATAAATGGTTTAATCATCTGCATTTCCATGCTTAAATATTAGAGTCAGAGGCTGGAGCTCAAAAATAATAGCCTATGTTGGTGTAAAGAAATTTCTTCTAGGGTATATGTACAGGGAAATTCAGTGAATTCTGATACATATTCTTCAGTCTTGATTCATTTTTTTAAAAAAAATCTTCAGTCTTGGTATCCTGTGGCCTGCATTAGTAACCATTAGTAATATATAACCATGCTTGGTGTATGCAATTTTCTGTGCAGTTTTGTTATTTTGATATTTTTTTTGTGAACATGCCATGCACGTGTTTCATAAGAGAGAAAAGGGTTTTGAATTTGAAACAAAGACTAAGAAAGACAAATGAAACAAAGAAACTAAAGGAAGGTAACACTGTAACAGAAACAAAAGCCTAATAAATAGAAGATAAGCATGACCGTCTACTCCAAATAAGAGAGACACTACGCCTAGAGCCTAGAAGCTAGGTGGGTTGCCGTTGGTTATTAGCGATTAACCAGATGGGCTCAGTTAAGCAAGCACAAGGCAAGAGATCCAAAACGTAGTACACAGCGACTATCCACCCTGCAGTTCTTTGCCCAACAACAGTTACAACTACACTACTTGATCACATTACCATTTCTGCACTATGCAATGTCACTTACTGCAACCATCTAGCTACAATGCTATATTGACATATGCATCACTCATACCTGATGACGTTTTATCAAAATCTTGTCTGACATTAATAATTATCTGTGCAGACTTCCACTGAATTCCTTGCCGACCCTCATTTGCTGACGAATTTGTTGTTTTCATTTCATCATGCAGAGTAGACGACTGCAACTGTGGCTGGGACTGAAGACCTGCAGAAACAAACGCATCAACCGCATCTTTCATTCGTCACTTAACATTTGTCAGTCGCATATGGGCTTGTCTGAGACATCTGCTGTGACGAGGAACCATTTTTTTTCTTTTCTTCATGGGTTTTTGTACTCTGGTAATCTCACTCGGACAAAACCTGAAGGTTGGCTGATTGATTGTCACACGAATCTCCTAACTGTCAGTGACTCGGTACTGAAACTCACGCGTGCACCAAACGGAAGCCATGGTATTTGCATATGAGGATTCTTAGCAAGTTAGCATCTCTAATTCAAACTAGATAGAACTATATAAAATGTTGATAGCAATTCAGAATCCAAACTAGAACTTCAGCATTCTTTTCTGCCTTAGCAAGACCTAAGTGATCCTCAACTCTGAATATCTGATGAACTTCTTCTGAACTTGTGTGCACCTAACCTCTGAAATCTGAAGTCTGGCTGACGAACTCGTGTCAGCAGACCTGCCTCTCTGCCCGGTACTAGGTGGGTGGTTCAGAAGACTAGAAGATGTGTAACTGAAGGCAGGGTTAACAACTTAACATCGATCTCATCCAAGCATCCAGCGACATTTTAACATCTGTCTTCCTGCCCAGTCCAGGGAAGCGTACACAAGTGGTTATCTACGCCGTCTGGAAGAGTTTTCGACAGTAACACACAGACGCCAGCACAGGTTGCAAGCCTAATCAAACAAGACATTCTGCTTTATGCGATGGTGCACGAAGACACCCATGTAAATGTAAAAATTTGAATAGTTCTCAATGTATCGTTGTTGCAGTAGAGTCTGATCACTAAAATTGGAATGGATACGACTAAGACACCAAAATATATCGAGCCATAATAAATGATAAAAGGTACGAGAGAAATATTGGCTAGTAATTGTGAAACTTCTGGATAACTTGAAAAAGGACACAATTGACTCTACCCTCCTCTCTATTTATTCAAGAGATGGAAGGACAGATCCTTTTTCTTGTTTTTCCATCATTTTGTCAAAGAGCTAGTTTTGTTCGGATGTCTGCACTTCCACTTAGACATCTATTTAAACGGTTGGTCTCGTTGCTCGCTTATCATACTTTTTTTTATTTCCGTTGCTCCACCTAGGGTCTTTTTGATCCACCAAATAAACTTTAGCTGGCTAAATTTAACAGCTAGGGATCCAAACGGCCTAGCTAAAAGACCAGCTAAAAGTGTGTTTGGCATAGTTCTTAGGGTCTCCGGCTCCTGCACTGTAGCGAGGAGCCGGAGAAGCTCCAAATCATGTTTGGCATAGCTCTTAGGGTCAGCGAGGAGCCGGAGAAGCTCCAAATCATGTTTGGCATAGCTCTTAGGGTCTCCGGCTCCTGCACTGTAGCGAGGAGCCGGAGAAGCTCCAAATCATGGCTTCATCGGCTCCTTCTCTTCTCAGTTCATTTTTTTACCTCAAAATCCGAAACGGCTCTACGCTACCGTGCTGCACAGTGTCGCCACAGGGATTTTGAGGAGCCAGAGCCCCAAAGAGCCATGCCAAACATAGTTTAAATTTTAGCTGAGTTTAGCTACTTGAATCCAACTAAACATAGTTTAAATTTTAGTTGAGTTTAGCTACTTGAATCCAACTAAAATTTAGCCAAGTGTATTGGCCGGAGGATCAAAACACATAGTTGTGATTTTACCCTCTCAGTTTTGAAACGAAGCTCCTACTTTTTGTCACACCGTTAAGCCTGTGTGGATTAAAAGCCAAAAAAAAAGGAAAAGAGATCCAAACAATGCCCCCAACAGATTTTATGTCAATTTGGGTTCCTCATCTGGAGGTTCTCAATTTGGGTTGACAAGCCAACCCCAGGCAATGCACTTATGAACCTGAGGTATAGAGATGAACGGGCAGCACTTATCACTGGAAAAGAAGGTATTTCTATCAAAGTTTTATGTCAATTGCTGTAATATTTTGTCTGACTTCATATTGTTTTCCCCTTGTATCTGTCATGCTGGTCATACTGTCTTGCTGAACATTTTAGACAAAGCACATCATTTTGTGCTTTTCCTTTACATTTCAATACCCTTTGCTTACATGCTTTGGTTGAGGCCCCTAGTATGTTAGAATTGGCTGATCCTATCTCTTGTGGGGTCTAACTTTGCGTACAGAGGCAGCATTCACAATTATGCTAATTACCTTCCCTTTTTATTTTTAGTGAATTAAAGATGTAGCAACTTTTTTTTGCAACTTATTCAAGTGAAATTTTCAAATCACCACAGATTCAAAGTTTTGAAAGCATGCTCCCAAGAAATCTTAGGCTAAAAAAACATAACTATTATAGTGTACTAAATTTATTTTGTTTGAAAATCCTAAAGTTACTTCCATATTCCTGTTTCAGCTTGAAATTTATTTTGACACGGTTGGTATTTTACTTATCTTAAGCTTTTTCATGATATCCTCACCTCATGGTATGTTCATTATGAATTTTGTGCGCTATTGGGTAGAATGGTGTGCACATATGACCCAATCATTGCATGTAGAAATATCTAATAAGAATGCACAGTAGAGTGAAATGTTGAATTGTGGTCATCTTGTTTGGTGGAATCACTTCAGATATTTTGATTATTGTTTATCTGTTTTTCCCTGAACAATATTGCTTAAGGTTATTTTCTTGATTATACGAGGAAAATAGAAAATAATGACTATTGGATGACAAAAATTTGTTAAACCATCCAACATCTTCTAGTCCCTCGTGTGTTTTCCCGTCAGGCCTGGTTTGAGGTTTTCCTGAAACTTGGTCTTCAGTTCAGGGTATTTTTCCTCAGCCAGATACTAGTGGTTTATCTAGTTGGTGGTGTCGCTCTCGGAAGTAGGTCAGCAGGCAGGACAGTAAAGGCCTGCTTATCATTATTGTTTCTTGGGAGATTCTTGCTGTGCATCCTTGTAATATCAAATTACAGCTTGGTTGGATCTTGCCTTTTCACATTGCATGCCATAAGCAATCTCTTTTTCTTTGTAAAAACGAAAGTTGCAGTCAATGCAGCAAATGAACTGAACCAAACCAAGGTTATCTTAGCCAAACTATCTCATTTGTAACCTTCCTAGGAGTTTGTTCCATACTGGTTTGTGTTGTTTCCTACTGATACATAGATGAGTATTATCTGAGCAACATCTAATGGATTCCATTTGCTTTTCAGTTAGAACAGGTTTGGAAGGACCTGGGCTCTCTGTTTATCAAAAGATCTTTTATTGTATTAGCTTTGTTGGTGGCCAATATATATGGTCACGACTACAGTCTTTTTCTGCTTTCCGTCGATGGGGCGATTCTGAACAGGTGACGCTGACATTTTCCTGAAAACTTACAATTCCTCTTCACTTGTATTGGTATAACTCAATTTCTGTTTCATGATGTAGAGACCACTAGCACGTCGTGCTTGGGGCTTAGTGCAGAATGCTGAAGTATTGTATAGGGCTGCTTCATTCTTTAACCTATTATTTTTTCTTCATGGTGGGAGGTATCTTCCTATGCCTGTTTAATTATGGCCTTTCTTGTATCGTGAGGATGGTAGAAATTGTTCATGATTATCATGGCCATAGCAGGTGGCCCCTAGTTTGGCAAATTTAATTGTCTATCCAGAGATTGAACACTGCCAACATGTACAACATGTACTATCCACTGATAGGAAATTGATCAATGAGTATATTTGAATGAGCTAGATCAGCATAATCTCTGGGAAATTGAAAGCCACTCTTTTTTAATAGATTATCACCCTCTTCACTTTTAATTATGATTAAGTTTGTATGACACACACATACTTTTAACCCTTGCTTATGTGTTTATAAAGGTACAAAACTATTGTAGAAAGGATTCTGAAAGCAAGACTTGTTTATGGGAGCCCCAACATGAACAGAGCTGTTAGCTTTGAGTACATGAATCGGCAGCTGGTCTGGAATGAGTTTTCGGTAAATCTCTTTCTTACAGTCCTGTTGTTTCTCTCACAAACAGTTGGTAATCTAAAAAACTTCTATCTTGTTTATCGGACGATGTGACATTGCATATAAAGACTTAGTTTTTCCAGCTATTTATTGTTTACAAAAGTAAAGTACCACTTGTTACATTGACAGGTGTTCTTTAGATTCACCTTATTGCCAGATGGCCAGTAAAGATAAAAAATCAATGGATTTATCTCTATTATTTAAGCTAAAGTGTTATTCGGTCTAAAATTTGAACATGTTCTTGAAAAACTAGATGAGTAACAGTACTGTGAAGCTATCTCGAGCACTAGTCTTATGGCCATTGCTGGTATTGTACTCTGGAGAACTTTATTGTCATTTAGATGTATTTTACCTGTGTTTAAATTGCTTTTTTTTTGCTAGTCTCTTGTTATTCAGCAGAACTTTATTTTGATGTACTGCCAGTAGATATTAGTTGAACTTGAAGTGACGCCTGACGCTGCTTATTGTTCAGGAAATGTTGCTTTTGCTTCTTCCCCTCCTAAACTCATCCTCAGTAAAGAAGTTCCTTCTCCCCTTCTCCAAAGATAAGTCGGCAGGTTCTTCTGGTGATGAAGCAGATTGTCCTATATGTCGGTCCAGTCCTAGCATTCCTTTTATTGCTCTTCCATGTCAACACAGGCATGCCAGTTCTTATTGTGCCCTGTTGGTCATATATATCTCCCTTTGTGGTATACTCCCTTCAGTAGATTCCACCCTAACATTTTGCAGAACAAAGAAGCACATTAGAAAATCCATGTTCTGGAAGCTATTATTAGATTAATTGAGATTGCTGGGGTTGGTGTTTGTTACACTAGCTCACTGTAGTAACCTAGTAGATAACCTTGGAAACGACTATTTGATCATTCAAAGAGCAAGACATATATAAGAAAAAGCATGTGTATAGTCATCTCCAAACGGTAGGATCCTTCTCAGTATTTCTAGACGACTTCTATAATCATATTTCAGTCGAATATCTATTTTTTGGGAAAATGTCAAAGCGTGAAAAAGTACACTGTTTATAGTATCTAAGCTTTCCTGTGTTGAAATTTGCGTAAGACAGATTATTTGTTGTTTTCAGGTATTGCTATTACTGCCTACGCACACGTTGTTCGGCTACAAGCTCCTATAGATGCCCACGCTGTAACGAGGTGGTGGTTGCAATTCAAAGACAAGGGTCAGGTTAGTTTACTAGTTGGGTTAGTTTACAGAGTCACAGACAAGCAGCAATTTGGTCTTTCTTTCACACAGTTTAGCTGTTTCGATGCTCGATTAAGGATTCGCATCATGACATGTACATGTAATATAATTGCTTTAAGCGTGGACAATTTTGATGCCATTGATCACTTGTATACTGAATCTCTGTCACGAAACCAACATGGATTCACTACACGCGAGGATTTCTCTGCTGCTCGTGATATATGTTTTGTTCAACTCCGGTGATAAGGTAGGGAAACGGTCGGTAATTCCTGGTCGGTCAAAAACTCACTGTATTTTCAATTTAACTATCTGTTGAGGACTTTAATGTTGTTAAAAGAAATTAGAACATTAAATTTTAAATACTGTAATGATAAAAAAGGTCATACAAATACTCCCTCCATCTAAAAAAGAATACAATTCTAGGTTTTGGATAAGTTAAACTTTCTAAGTTTAACCAAGTTTTTTTAAAAACATTATCAATATTTATATCTCTAATCAAATTTACTATGAAAATATATTCTGTAATCAATCTAATGATACTTATTCGGTATTTTGTAATATTTTATATAGATTTAATTAAACTTAAAATTTGTTAACTCATTGAAAAAAATAAGAACTGTATTTTTTTGAACTGGGGGAGTATATTACTTTTACGGAAGCATTTCCATCAGCAGCTGTAGGCTGCAGCTGCCCTAGCGCGGTAGCCACTGTTTGGCAACTGGATACGCTCCGCCGGCCGTGCACGTGAGACGGGCTGAGATTTCTTTGCTATCTTGTCGGGCCCATGAGTTGGGTTTCTTCGAGTGTTTGGGCCAGACCTCATCAGTGAAAGCCGGCCTACCTTCTTCATCTCATGAACCGCCAGTCCTCTTTGCAGCACTCGAAGCACTAGCAGCAGCTTTTGACACCAAGGAGCAGCTGGGAAACTGCATCAATGTCTCCCTCGTTCTCCCAAGTTGGTTGCCATGGATGAAGGCCACTGATTCACTTCAGAAATTATTTTCGTAGTCATTGAGAATGAGAAGGAGAGAGGGAGGGAGGGAGGGAACAGCAAGATAATCCTGCTTATCTTTTTTGTAACATATTTTTATTTCTTAAATGTTGAGTGGCACACTTTCCTAACTTCTTAATACATCATAGTCAGTAGGGGGAAACACCTCCGGTCCCCTTTAAAAAATGCCCGACCAAAGTACATCATTTTCACCCTTCACCAAATCCTTGCTAGCTTGAGTTTAGTCCTCCTTGGTTTCAAGGTCCTCCAGATCCTTCAAGATTTTTGGTGTCTTAGTATTACATGAGTTTGTAGATGCATCTTTCACCTCTGCCAATACACCCAACTCCATCATGAGCCCTTGAGCCTCCAGTTGAAGCTTTTCATTTTCTTGAGTTTCCTCCTCCTTTGTTTCAAGGTCCTCCAATTCCTTCATGATTTCTGGTGTCTCAGTATTACATGAGTTTATAGCTACATCTTTCGCCTCCGCCAATACACCCAACTCCATCATGAGCCTTTGAGCCTCTAGTTGAAGCTTTTCATTTTCAAACTTCACTTTATCATAATCACCCTCTAATTCCTTATTCTTATCAAGTGCAACCTTGAGCCCCAACTCCAAAGATACTACCATTGCATCCATCACTGCTTTCTCGGCCCCAATGACCTTCAATTCCTCCTCCATATCTTTAATTTGCTTGTCTGCTATTTCTTGGTATGTGTCAGCAGCGTTCATGAGGACAAGAACCGCTTTCCTTGTGTCCTCCAATTCCCACTCCTTTTCCTTAATTGCTTTCTTGTCCTTCTTCGTACGCATCAGCGGCGTCCATTATCACCAGGCCTGTGTTCCTTGTGTTCACCAATTCCTCTACCTTTTCCCTAAGTTGCTTCCTTGCTTCTTCTTTGTACTTATCGGCAACATTCATGAATAACAAGCCTGCCTTCCTAGTGTCCTCCAATTCCCACACCTTTTCCTTAATTTGCTTTCTTGCTGCCTCTTCGTACGCATCGGCGGTGTTCATTATCACTAGGCCTGCGTTCCTTGTGTTCACCAATTCCTCTTCCTTTTCCATAAGTTGCTTCCTTGCTTCTTCTTCGTACTTATCGGCAGCATTCATGAACAACAAGCCTGCCTTCCTGGTGTCCTCCTGTTGCTTCACAAGTTCACAGGACAATTTGGTGTTTTGATGCTCCAATTCCAGCACCCTGTGCTCTAGTGTGGAAACCTCCCTTTTTCTCTCATCCAATTGAACCTGTATCTCGTTGTTTTGGCGCACCAACTGCTGTGCCCTACGCTCCAATTCATACTTCTCATTGCGCAATCTATCTTTTTGCCTCTCTATCTTCCATGGGTTCCACCATTCCACCTGCAGCATATGTTTGTAGAGGGAGTGTTAGTGGAGAGAGATGAGACCACATTGCTTGCACGGGAGTTGGATCGATTTGAAATGCTCCTTCCATTCTAAATTATAGGTCAATTTAGTTTTACCATAAGTCAAATTTCTGTAATTTTCACCAAGTTTTTAGAAATAAATATTAATATCTACAGGTTCAGATAAATGGATGGTCAAGAATTTTTTTATGGAGAATTTAATGAAACTATAATAGGATGTTGTAGATGTTGCATTTTTTTAAGAAAAAAAGCAAACTAGTATGAAAGGTGTCATTGTAGACGTTATTGTATTTTTTTTCTATAAACTCAGTCTGAGTTAAAAGAAGTTTGATTTCGAAGAAAGGGAAAAATCTACATAACCACCCTAAGTATTGGTGTTCGTCTACTCCACCCATCACCTAGAAAATCATGTATTTTATCCTATTAAAGTATGAAAAGCCATCTAAACAACATCTTGGGGGTGGTTTTGAAGGCGATTTTGCTGATGTAGCATATTACGTGGATAATGATAACATGGTTACGTTTTTTAAGCCATCACCAGGAGGAGGCCCCTACCTATATTTTTTGTATTAAAAGGGTAAAAATATGTACATATTACACAGCTTTCAAAGCTCAAAAAGGATAAGATCTATCTTCTATGAGAAACATGGTTAGGTACATAATGATAACATAGTTATGCTGTGAGCCAGCAAAAAATAGGAAAAGTCTATATAACCCCTAACATATGGATAGTTGACTTACATAACCCATTTTGAACTATAAAACCTAATATTGTACATACGTAACCCTTAAGTACATAATACCTTTCAAATGGCCTCTAACCTTGTGTGACGTTGGTCTCATTACCCATGCTCGCACATAGATCTATCTATAACTGGGTGCATTCTTTTTATTTTTCTTTTTAACTCTCATTCTCACTGCTTCCCTTCACCTCTCTCTCTCTCTCCCTCTCTCTCTCTCCATTTTCCCTTTCTAGCCTATCTAACCTTCTTATCTCCTGTCTCCTATTTCACCTCCTGACGCTCCTTGGCAGCATCGAGATCATGCAGAGTGTCTACGCCTACACCATTCCCTCCCACATCCCCCCTCTCGCTTTCTCCTCCCATGGTACCTTTCTAGCAAGCTGCCAAACCCGCCCATCTTATAGATGGGCCCACGTGCCAATAAGGGTAATCTGGCAGGCCATGGCAGCAAAGAATCCTACAAAAGCACTCTAGAGTTTTATAGTTGAGTAAGTTATATAGTCAACACTCAATATGTTAGAGGGTTACGTAAATCTTTTTATATTATTTGCTGATGTCATCATCCACATAATTTAGCATGTCAACAAAAATGCCTTCAAAGTCACCCAGGAGTTATTTAGATAGTTTTGAATATTTAATTAATAGATTAAAATACATGGTTTTCTAGGCAAGGAGGTGAAGTAGACGAACACCTATAGTTAAGGCGGTTACATAGACTTCTTTTTCTTCGAAGAAAGGTAAAGCGATATAGAATTTAGAGCATAGGGAAGGTATAGCAAAATGACATCTTGGAATACCATGGCATGCTATGGAGACAGGAGAGACTTGGAGGAGAGAGGTTGACGACGACCTCGGCCGCTGTTGTCACCTATCTACGTGCGCACTGAACTCGACGAAGGTGGAAGATGCCACTCAGTCTTGGCCGTGCCCTAGCCCAAGGATCAATGTGAGTGGTTCGATCTGTTGTATCCTGCCCGTGCCGATATATATAAGGGAGGAAGGAAAAGGAGAGGGAGCAAGGGAAGGGAAGAAGCAGAGGAGAGAAGGCAAGGCGAGGCAACACATGCATTGAGATTGAGTGTCGATGTGGAGGAGGGCTACGATGACAAGACGGAGGATCATGCATGGAGTGTTGTTGAGGAAGATCGATGGAGGAAGCAGAGGAGACAAGGCATGGAGTGCGGCGACCGGCTACGATAAGGACGAAGGATGGAGTGCGCACGACGCATGCACGGCGGTGCCTGCGGGCCCTATTACAGGAGTCTCGTAGCGATGAATTTTTTTTTGTTTGGTAAGTCAATGTTAACAGCTCAGGTCTGAATTCATCCGGTAGCCAAATGCCCAAATCCATGTCATCATCAGCTTAGCTGCGTAGCCTGATAGATCATGCACTTCTCTGTACGTTCTGCCGATGGGGCGCAATCGGGTCCAAGTGACAGCCAGCAGGCTGTTTTTTGGTTTATAAGCCGGCTGTGGCTGATTTGCTGTGAGAGAAAAACACTGTTTCACGGCTGATAAGCTCAGCTGAACAGGGGGAACTTAGGTGTTTGCCTGGTCTCTCAGACTGCTGCAGCTGGTCGATCGAGTGGCATCTGAAAATGAGCTCGAGTCACTCAGTCAATGCAAGGACAACAATTGTGCCTGCATGAAGTAAGAAGACTCGTCACATTGCCGCCGCCAGCAAGCGTAATGCACGCGCCAAAAAAAAAAGTCCAACCCCCCCCCCCCCCCCCCCCCCCCCGGCGGCCGAACATGCATGCACACAAGCGACGACTAGAGTGTCTCAACGTCCTCCGATCAATAGTCAAATTAGTATTAGGTACTATCTTATTGTAAATGGGAGACTTTAAACGGAGCCTCCACCCTAATACTCACGAATTAAGGTAGAAAAAAATCTAAATGTTGTCATAAAAATAGAAATATCTAGTATTTGGTGGACTGTAATCATCATTAATAATAACCACCGACGTGGATAGCTCTCGGCCTCTCGTGTCATCTTTTACGAGGTGGCTCGAGTGCGACTCAACTCGCCCAATTCAAGGAACCAAACCCCATGCCTCCTCTATCAAGCTCGGCCATCGTCCTTGCGGCTCCTCGCATCAACGACCACAGGGCGGCGGCCAGTGGACGCAGCCAAAAAGGGTACTCTCCCCCAAAGTTCTCTCCTTTTCTTCACCACATCTCCTCTTTCCTCTATCCCGAATCTCTGGATTTGTTCCAGCTCTGGCCAAATTCTTGCTTCCAATGGTTGGATTCATGTGCGTGGAGGCCGGATCTATCGAAGGAACGACTGCTCGGCACAGCTAGGTGTGAAAACGGAACGGAAATATCTGAACCGAACCGCATCGTTTTCTGTATTTTATCCGATCGAATTCGTATTTTCATGTCTGACTTTACCGTTTTCGCTTTCGTTTTCGTATTTCAAATGTAAAAGTAGAAAATGGTTGAGGAGTTTTCCGACCGTCTTCTACTTTTAATTCGGAATATCCCGAATTCAAAATTCGGTTTAAACCGAATTTGTTTGCCGATCATTACTGTCCAGGCAACTAGGCAAAGGCAAGTGTAGAGCACTGATGTCCATGGGCCGCATTATATAGGCAGCTCACCCCCGTCGCGCCTCCCTGAGTCGCCGAGGTGGGACTAATCACCTCGCACGGCAATGCATGGCTGCATGGCTGCATTTGGCTTCACGCGGCGCTGTTGTTGCGTTGCATGTGACTAGGCCGACCAAAAAAGAGAGAGCTAGATGGGCCAGACCTTGTTGCTATCCTTTCTAGTCTAGTACCGATGGCATCTTAAATTTTCCTCTTCTTTCTTTTTCTTTTTTTTTCTCTTGTGAAAGAAACCAAATCGATAAATCTACTCTCTTGCACTCGAAATTTGCCATGATAATACTTATTAATTGTGGATCGATATTCCATATTGAATTTTCGTATACCGACCGTGTTCGACATGATTTCGCTCGAATTGGTTCGTTTTCGAAATTCTCGATATTCCGTAAGTTCACGTTCATTTTCGTGTCCGGCTTTACCGTTTTCGCTTTCGTTTTCGTATTAAATGTAAAAGTAGAAAACGGTTGAGGAGTTTTCCGACTGTTTTCATCCTTAATGGCTGGTTCAGGATGCTACTTCTATGGTGGAGGCAGCGGCCGTGGTCCTAGTCGTGTCCGCACACCGGCGCACGTGACGTGCTTGGGTCCATACTCCATATATACTAGCGTTGTTGCAGCATGGGAGACAGTCGGATGCTCAATATTTTGGTGTTCGCGTCACGCCTTTGTGTCACGCTTGGCGGTGGCCACGACCACGCAAGCGAGGTTTGTGCTTGGGGTCATGCCAGTGTTGCTGTGGTGCGGAGCCAGGAGCGGGTGTTCCGTGTTCGTGTCCAAGTTTAGTGCGGTGCGGGAGACAGCCAGACGCTCAACACATCGGCGTTTGCGCATGCCGTTGCAAGCTTCGAGTGTCGTGCCATGTAGCTACAATGGCAGATTCTAGGCGAAAGTCTTGCATGACTTGTAGCTAATGTGGATAACAATTGTGCCCTCATGCATCATGTTTCTCTTTGGAGGTGTTGTTGAAGATCCATATGCCATGAGTGTGGTATCTAGGTTAAAACCTTAACTAGGGATCCTGGACAAGCAATGATGACATCTTTTGATGTCATTCCCTCCGAGGAGGCGTGGCTTTGGAGACCACCCGCACCTCTGTATGTACGATTCAAACTCTCACCTTTAGTGATCTAGACCCCTCTCAGTGCACGATTCAAGCCCCACCTTCACTGACCCAGCCGTTGCCTTCGACCCAGGGCGGGAGGCAGACGATGCCTACAAAAGGACAATGGTTCGAGTTCGAGGTCATAGGTGATCGGTTGGAATCACCTTATCGCGCGGACCCTATGCCGCTGGATTCCGTGGGCGGCGTGACTGGGTGCCTGTCTCTAGGGAGCTGTTTAGTTCCCGAAAAATTTTGGGAAACGTTACTGTAACAATTTCGTTGTTATTTGACAAATATTATCTAATTATGGACTAACTAGGTTTAAAAGATTCGTCTAGTGAATTTCGTCTAAACTGTGTAATTAGTTTTATTTTTTTTATCTATATTTAATGTTTCATGCATGTGTCCAAAAATTCGATGTGATGAGGAATCTGAAAAATTTTGCAAAATTTTTTGGAACAAGACCTGCTCTGGTAGATGGGCGTCGATCTAGCGCTGACCCCTGCGCATTGGGCGTGGGGCCCATGGAGCAGTTGTCGGACTCTTGGCTTCCAGACTGGGTGGCCGATGCTCATGACGAGCTGCTGTGACCGCAGTCACCCATGTCCGGCTTCTCGCCCACTGAAGGTGAGCCCTCTATCACCTTTCTATGCTCAGATTTCGAGGCCCCTCACGTGGATGGAGCATTCCTGGCATTGGTGGATGGGCACGTGGAAACTGGAAGCCACCATGGATGAGGCTAGGCCTGGCGTGGCCGGTTTGGATATTTTTTTTATTTGATTTGGCATTATTCAACAAGAAAAAAAAATCAGAGTCCGACCATGTCCAGCTTGATAGAATCGCTTAAACTTCCGGTCGTCGACATGTTGGTCGCATGCCCCGCAAGGCTACACGTCTCTCGCTGCTTGGATAGTGTGCTCATCCCAAGGAAAAGCAACAGGTTGGCGGCCAAAACACGTATGCGGGATCCAAGGCCGGAGGTTCAAGCAAAGAAGGTGACTCTCCATAGGAGACTACGGATGCGTCGTTCGCCGACCGGTTCAAGAAGACTTTCGCTGAGCCGCTATCGTTGTCCAAGCACGAGGCATTGTGGGAGCTTTTTCCAGCTAAGGCTGTGCACTGAGGGACACCACGGCATTGTCAGAATGAGAGTTGGGCTTAATTAGGATAGCCCTATTTATGTATTGGTTGCGAAGCTTGCGTGTATCCTATCTCCTCTCCTACTATAAAAGAGCGAGTAATTTGTGAGGGGCTCTCCCTCTGTAATAACCGTTGGATCTATACTTCGTGCTATATGAGCCATCTGTTGTCTGAGATCTTACATCTTACTCTCCCATATTAATAACCGTTTGATCCAAACGTCGTGTAATATGAGCCTTCCGTCATCCTCAGATCTTACGTTACTGGCAGCTTGGTTTTTGTGGCCCGGCATGTGCGCCTGTTTAGGACTTTACACGATATACTATAGGAGTTCAAGATTGATACGTGTAGGTCGATGTATATGAAGGCATCACCGCATCAGGTCTGAGATCTTGGCTGATTTGGAGATTGGATTAATTCCGAGTCTGATACAAACTCAAGGAGAAGTAGAAAATTAAAGATCAAAACATGTGGAACCCAAATTAAATATAACATATATGATTACCCAGAAAGCAACAGGCACGGCGGCGATGACGCTGCTCGGGCGGTAGGGAGAGCTCCTAGAGCTGCTCACCTTGCCGTCGTCTCCGCCGTCAGACCGTGCTAGAGCCTCCTCCTCATCGTACGTGGTGGCCGAGGTCTGCCGGAAGGACGCCGTGGTCGGGGACGACGTGTTCCGCCTGGTGGCAGTACCCACGCCTCGGCGCGACGCTCGCCATGGGCCAGTGCCGGAAGGAGGCGATGGTGGTGGACAGCCCACCCACATCCAGTTCGACACAAACATCGTCAGGTCCGATCCGGCGCTACATGACGACACAACAACCTGCTCGGGACCTGTCCTGGTGTTTTTCTCTTAATGAAAAATAGGTGAATGGCCCGATTGAGAAAAAAAGACCTGTCCTGGTGCTACCCATTCAGACAGTCATGGTGCTTGCAAAAAGACCACAACGCTAATCGTAGAATCATATCACCTGATCCGATCGTCGGCTAACTAGGTCGTTGTTCAGAGTTCGATGTCAACTGAGGTCATGCAGGACTGAAAACGCCAGGTTCAGGTATTTACAATGAGCTTTCAAATGATGCCTTGTATTAGCTAATAGCTACGTACTTCTAATTCCTTCATGCTGTTTTAGGATAGTTTCAAAATTTTATGTTCTACTACTATACTTGACACCATCCACTAATAATATGTTTATATTTGATAATGATTATTTTCCAACTTCTCTCTGATGCCTCACACGATACATAAAAAATCTATATGGTCTCCAGGCTACTACCGGTTAATTATATGGAAAATAATATTATACATGCATCATTGGAATATAAAGACAAACACTACTAATGCTGCAAAAAAACATCCTAATTTGGATGCACCGCCGCCTGCCGCGGATCGTTCAGAAAAAGAAAAAAATAATACACGTCAACATGCATGCATGCAAATAATAAATAGATTAATTGAAAAAAGGAAAATATGGATGCATGCATGCAACTATAATAAATATATTAATTTAGAAAAGGAAAATAATATGAAGTACGAATGCATGCATGCGTATGTATTAGCAATTAAAAAGAAAATAATAAAAAACTGAACAAACATGATTTTGTTTGTTATGACAAACAAGAAAAAACTAGCAAAAACCTTGCATTACTTATAGTATCAAATTGTGAATGAAAAACAACTGCAACGTGGAGGTGAAAATAAAATCAAGGAACGTCAGCAATACAAACACGTGTGTGTCGCACGTGCATATTTGCTAGTAATTGTATAAGTAAAACATGTTGTATCGTGGTCGTGCATACGTTCGGCTTCTCTACGGCTCAACAATCGTTGTTCCCATGGGAGTCCAGACAATATATGTTGTATAACAAACTCTAATCTCCTCTTAATGAAACATGAGCCGGAGAGGCCGTTCACTTCATGTAGATTATTATTTTGATGTGTTGGAGTGTTTTGGGGAGGGGGCCCGGGGGGAGGGGTCGTAATGATCTCATTTTTTTAAAACAAACAACACGTGTTGCAAGCCGCAAATCTTTGTTTAAGGATGTTTTTGCCTTGGTTATCCACAAAGCAAATCTTACTTCCTGATAATTATTGACTTATGACTAGAGCCCTTTTGTGTAATCTTGCTTATCTTTTACGGCCATCAGTGGGGGGAAACCGTCCGGTGACCGAGTGCGGTAAGCACCCTTTGCAACATCAAATCAGGGGGACCCCTCCTGTTCCCTTAAAAAAAATCCGACCGAAGTTTATCATTTTCACCTTTCACCAAATTCATGCTAGCTTGAGTTTCCTCCACCTTTGTTTCAAGATCTTCCAATTCCTTCATGATTTCTGGTGTCTCAGTATTACATGAGTTTGCAGCTGCATCTTTCGCCTCAGTGAAGACACCCAATTCCATCATGAGCCTCTCAATCTCCAGCCGAAGCTTTTCATTTTCAACCTTCACCTCGTCATAATCACCCTCCAAAGATGCTGCCCTTGCATCCATCTCTGCTTTCTGGGCCCCAATGACCTTCAATTCCTCCTCCATATCTTTAATTTTCTTGTTTGTCATTTGTTGGTATGTATCGGCTGCGTTCATCAGCACAAGAACCGCCTTCCTTGTGTCCTCTAATTCCCCCACCTTTTCCTTAATTTGCTTCCTTGCCGCCTCTTGGTAGGCATCAGCGGTATTCATTATTAGCAGGCCTGCATTCCTCATGTTTGCCAATTCCTCTACCTTTGCCCTAAGTTGATTCCTTGCTTCTTCTTGGTACTTGTCGGCAGCATTCATGAATAGCAAGCCTGCCTTCCTCGTGTCCTCCTATTGCTTCACCAGCTCACGGGACAAATTGGTGTTTTGATGCTCCAATTCCCGCACCGTGTACTCTAGTGTTGAGACCTTTCTTGAGGACACATACACATCCCTCCTCCTCTCATCCAGTTGCTCCTGCAGCTCGTTCTTTTGCTGCTCCAACCGCCGCACCCTGTACTCTAGTGTGGAGACCTTTCTTGAGGACACATACACATCCCTCCTCCTCTCATCCAGTTGCTCCTGCAGCTCGTTCTTTTGCTGCTCCAACCGCCGCACCCTGTACTCTAGTGTTGAGACCTTTCTTGAGGACACATACACATCCCTCCTGCTCTCATCCAGTTGCTCCTGCAGCTCGTTATTTTGGTGCTCCAACCGCCGCGCCCTACGCTCCAGTGCATTCTTCTCATTTGTCAGTCTAGCGTTTCGGCGCTCCAGCTCCCGCGTCCAGTTGTATTCGGACTTGTAGTACCACCTACAACAAATGTTTTTAGAGGGAGCATTAGAGGGGAGAGATGTGACCAGGCTGCTTGCGCAGGCGAGAGTTGGATCGATTTGAAATGTTCCTTCGATTCTACATTATATATAGGCCATTTTAGTTCAAATTTATCTAACGTTTACGAAGTTTTTAGAAAAAAATATTAATATCTACGAGTTCAGATAAATGGATAATCAAGACAATTTTTTATGGAGAATTTAATGAAACCAATTTGATGATGTAGATGTTGTACTTCTTTTTAAAAAGTGCCTAGCATGAAAGGTGTCGTTGGACAGTTTAGGTGACAGAAGTATGTTGTCATCTTCTAAACATTAATTGTATATATAAGGATTTTATATAGTTGAGTGAGTTATGTAGTCTACATGCATTCAATATGTTAGGAGATTATATAGATCTTTTCATACTATTTACTGACCCGCAATATGTCATCATCCACATATAATTTGCCACGTAAGCAAAAACTGTCTTCAAATCCACCTCAAGAGTTATTTAAACAGTTTCGGATACTTCAATTAGTAGGAGAGTTAAATACATGGTCTTCTATGCGAGGAAGTGAAGTAGACGAACACAAATAGTTTGGGTGGAGGAAGTAAAGTAGATAGACGATCACAAATAGTTTGGGTGGCTACATACAGAGGCGGAGCCACCACTAGGGCGAGCTAGGGCGGCCGCCCTAGGTCCCTGTGGCCGGGCACCCCTTCCCCACCCCCGGAAAATGGCGCTGGCGAGGCTGAGGAGGCGAGGAACCAAGATGTCGGTGGCTCTGTTCCTGTACGAGGCGGAGATGGAGAGCGACAGAGTGTCATGGGCTTGGCTGCCAGAGACTGGGCCGCAGCCCAACAGGCACCCCGCGGTCCCGCACCTAGCCTAGGCGAGGCGGCCTTAGGGCAGGCGGCACCGCTTGCCCGCTCCAGCTCCTGCGACGCGCCGCCACGGCCTCCACACTCGAGCTCTGCCGCTCGCCCTTGCCATCCCACAAACGCGAGGCCGTGGTTCCGTCCAGGTCTTGTGCCCTGCGCCCGCTGATTCGGTGCCGTCGCACCGGCCATCTACTGCTCGCCTGCCTCCCCTCAGCGGCCTGGCCTTGCGCCCCTGCCGCCCAAGCCGCTGTCCGCCCTGCGGCTCGGCGGCCGCTGGCTGGCCCAGCTCCCGCTCTGGCTTGCTCGGTGGCTCTAGCTCCCTGCTACGGCGCTGCCTGCCTGCCCCTGCCTCCAGCTGACCAGCTCGTGCCCTTGTGCTTAGCTCAGCAGGATTTTGTATTTTGGTGATTTGGTCATTTGGTGATGGATGGGGAGCCGATGAAGCTGTTGGGGTGGGGAGTAGATGAAGCTGATGTGATTGATTCAAATAGCAGCACTGCCACCACTATATTTCTCCATTGAAATATGTATTATTGATAATTTCGCAATTAAAAGGTAACATCTCGGCTTTTTATGGTTGTTCTACAATTTTTGCCCTTAACATGCATGTTGTCGTTGGTTAGCCAAAATTTTATAGTATAGATCTGTCCTAGGGGTGTGTTCACTTTCTGAAAAGTGGGTGAAAAGTTACTGTAGCATCTTTCGTTGTTATTTGGCAAAATTTGTCCAAACATGAACTAACTAGGCTCAAAAAATTCGTCTCGACATTTACAGACAAACTATGCAATTAGTTATCTGTTTTACCTACATTTAATGCTCCATACATACGTTCAAAGATTCGATGTGATGGATGGAAGAGGAAATATTTTGGGTTGGCATGTGAAGTGAACACAGCCTAGGTCATTTCTCTGGCTGGTTTCGCCGCTGGCTACATAGATTATACCATGACAGAGGGATACACAGAAAAATGATGCCTTGGGATTATACCGTGACATGCTGCGGAAAGAGATGACTTGGAGGAGAGAGGCAGATGACGACCTCGGCCGCGCTGTTGCGACGAAGGTGGAAGACGCTGCCCGGCAGTAGTCTTGGCCGTGGCCTAGCCCAAGGATCAATGTGGTCCGATCCGTCGTCCTGCCCGTGCCGATATATATACATACATACATAGAAGGAATTAAGCTGCCCCCCGTTCGGGGTGAAGCAAGGAAGAAGCAGAGGAGACAAGGCAAGGCAAGGCAAGGCATGGCACGGAGCGAGAGCACATGAGTTAACGTGCTGTGCTGGTGAAGAAGCATGGAGTGTTGTCGAGGAAGGAGGAAGCAGAGGAGACAAGGCAGGCATGGAGTGCATGCGGCGGCCGGTGGTGAGAATCCAAGGAATTGAAGTATGCATGGAGTGCGCACGACGCATGCACTTCACGGCGCCTGTTGCCACCGGGCTGAGGTCACCTCCGGCTCGTTATTAGAGCCTTTTACGCGCCATTATAAAAGATCGAAATTACCTATGTACCACTGGAAAAAAAGAAAAGTTTTTCAGTACCCTTGCACGCAATGACAGAGCCAGGAATTTTTTTTAGCTAGGGCGAATTCTATGCACATGCTAAACTAAAAGCACAAAAAAAATTTTAAAGGTACGAGACAAACCCAAAACCAATGCTTTCACTGGTAGGTGAATGCAATCTTTCATAGTCCAAACTCAAATGATAGATGTCTATATTATATTAGCATACATTGGGTTATCCCTCGCTAACTGCTAGTGACACACTACTGCATAGGTGATATTTTCAGAATTGCTATCCCAAATCATTGCTTTAATTAATAACATAGATGGGTGTAATTTATTCAGAGTATCAACTCTCAACTTAGTAGCGACTAAATGGGGAGAGTTGTAACGAACCACGGCCGGCCCGAATGCTGGTTGCCGGGTAGACCCTCACCCTCCTCGTGGACCTCCTCTCCTCCCTCCATCGCAGCAGTTTGCAGATGAGCAGAGTCTACACTCTGCAGAACAGCAGCAGCTAGCGGGTTGTTGCTCCTGCCTCCTGGCCGAGCGGGGAGCCGAGGGGGAGGCGTGCGACGGCAGCCGGCGGGCGAGTGGCAATAGCGCGGCGCGGTGGCGCCGCGGTGGCCATGGGGCAGCGGGCCACGGGGCGGCGGGCAGCTCCTCGCGACCTCGCCTAGGCATCGCCGCGTCGAGCGTCAGCGATTTAGAAATTGGGGAGCGAAGAATCTACCAATTGGGCTAAGGGAAAGAGTGTGCGATGGTGGGTTTCAATGTGCCTCTCACCTTTGCTGGGCTAAACTGAAGGGTTTCTTTCTCCATGCCGCACAGGTTGCCTGCTCCTACTCGCCATTCCTCGCCTCTGGACGCCGGTGCTAGGGAAGAAGTGATCCATGGGTCTGGTGCGAGCTCGCCGGTAGCTGGGGTGGCCGCCTCACCCTGCCCCTATGGTGACTCCGCCAGTGCTTGCACGAAACTTCTTTTGCCTACGTGCCACTTCTGTCACTCTACTGTTTGATTTTAACAGAACTGAGTGCCAACCGGACGGGAAATGACCCTTTTGCCGGCGGACCCGCGGGGGAGTCGCGGCCTCGGGTGTCGAGCGCGGGGGCAGTTGCACTTTCTTTTGATTTCCTTCCTTTGTTATCTTTCATGATCATTCCAAACAGACCTTGAGTTTATTCTAAAAAAACAGATCCTGTTGAGTTCCATACTTCCGTTGTAAGAAAAGTTATGTAGATGGCTTCCAGCTCTCTACGATCAATTAATTACGTTTTTCTTTTCTCTGAGATTTCAGTACAAAGGAAGAGTCTTCCCTGGTTGAGTTCTCTTTTTCTGTATACTGTACTAATGCTGTGACGTGCCTGTGTACAAACCATAGTACTCAGATAGCACTAGAAAACTGGGCGCGCCATTGGCGCGCCAAGCTTTTTTCATATATAACATTCGGCTTTCTCTTTAGATGTCATTTATTTAAGAAATTGAATTAAAGCTAACAATGGGTGTGCAGGCTGAGTCTTTATTTCATCATCAGACATAAAAGAAATCTCAATTCTGGTTGGAGCACTACTAATGGTTTAGGGATGTCACATGATTGTTGTGAGGATTCATGACACCCCATTAATATTATTTTGATCTTGTTTAAACTCAGATGGTGGTCAATATCCGTCTTTGAACATAGAGAGGAACACAAGCACAGTTTCGTTTAAGCAAGCACAGTATTGATTAAGTATTCTCTTTAAGGACGGAGGAGCATAAGTAGCCAGAAGATTAAGGTAATTGTGATGAGTAGAATTCGACCTCGAATTATGGAATTTGGCAACTGGATTTTCTTTTTTTCCGATTTTTATTTGAAGTTCATATGTACCATTAGAAAACATAGAAAAATGTACAGTAAAAACTTTTTAGTAAAACATGTTATATTGTGAATCCATTGCATAGATCTATTTATGAGGATTCCGAAACAATTTAATTTTCTATTTTACGATTTTTCTGTGATTTATTACACAATTTCAAAGTTCTAGCAAATTTATTAATAAAAGAAAAAATAGATAAGGGAAACCAGCTTCGGGCCGAATTCAGCCCTCTAAGGCCCAGGAAGCGGGAGGCAGGCCGGGCCATGAAAAGTGCTGGATTGCGGGTTGGTTTTAGAAAAGCTAGAGGGCTTTTCTGCAAAAAGAATTGAGAAAGGAGGTGGAACTACGGGTTGATTTTGATTAAATTGGAGGGTCTTTTTGCAAAATGACCGAGGCTCGCCCAATCTGGGCCGTATACGCGTCCGATCCAACGGACGGGAATTGCCGGCGACGTGGCACGCGAAGGAGGCCTGAGGGATGGGGCCAATTTCGTTATAAGAAGATAAGCCAATCTTCAAAATAACAAAAAGGAACTGCATCTAGGTGTTCAGATCTAGAATTGAAATTCCTTTTTGAAAAAGTAGGTGCTCAGATACATTGGTAATTATGTCAGAATGTATTTAAATTGAGCACTTATTTTAGTTGTCACAATTGTCAAAATTTTTGGATGCATTGCAAAATTATTATATTTATTTGAGTTTTTCATGTGCACACACACAAGCTGTCATAGTGGTATAGAGGAAAAAGTGAAGTTTCGTGCAAGGTACTGGGGAACTTTTCTTTTTTCCAATGGTACACAGGTAATTTCGATCTTTTATAATGGCACACAGGTTAAAGGCTCTAGTTATTAACAACGTTAACAAAGCTCAAGTCTGACAAAGATCCGTGAACGTTTTGTTAACAACCGTTATCGATCTATATGAACAATGTTTTGTTTGGCAATGCAAGTTAATTGGTGTTAACAGCAAGTCATCTGAACCCTGAAACTTCCCTACTGGCAAGCTCACGTGTTAACACTTAAAGTTTTCAGAGACAATTAAAATCAATTTTTAATTAGTGCCGTTTGTTAAAACCACTACTACGCCATCAATTGAAAAAAATGGTCTGTTGATACCTTCGGTGTTTCTGTTGCGTACTCACTTTGAGAGGGGTGTGCCTCGGGCACTTTGAACTCTATCTTTGTAAGCTGGTTTTCTCAGTAAACTCCTTATGCTTTCTATAAAGTGGGGCCAATGGTCTTTGGTCTAAAAAAAAATCAAATGTAAAAATGAGACATTTTCAGAAACGGGTTTTAAAACTGCTAGATCCTGAAAATCGATTTCCAGAATGATAATATAATTGATTGATGAAAATTGTTTTTTAGTTTTTTTGTTAGAAAGATATAAAATTTCCAGGGATGGCAATATAATTGACTAAAAAATATTTTAGATTTTATTAAAAAATTATAAAAAAATAAGAAAAAAACTACTTTGCACAAGTATGGGCAGGGAAGCGTGTTTATGTAGCAGAATTGCATTGGCAGGGACTTGATCCTGCAACCTCATGCCTTGCGCAAACATCCTTCACTTATCACCACACACGCTTAAGCGTTTCTACCCCTGTTTTAAAGTGAAATGGTGATTTTGGCCTCATTTTTTTTAATTTTGTGATTTTATCCCTATGATTTCAAAACGAAGAGAGATTTTTCCCCTGCTCTGTGAAGTCCCCCATAACGGTGTTAACTTTTGGACAAAGGGGCAACTTTGCCCATGCGTTTTTACCCATATTTTATTTTGATATCTGTGTTTTTACCCCCTATGTTCAGATCAACAGTTTAGCTATTTTGATATGGATTAGACAATTCAACCGGGGCAAAATCAGTTAATATAAACACAAATTAACATCACATGGATCAATGTTCTGTTTTCACAATATGCAGCTCCAAAATGGAAGAAAAAGATTAAAAAAATATATCCCCCGCAAGGCTACACGTCTCTCGCTGCTTGGATAGTGTGCTCATCCCAAGGAAAAGCAACAGGTTGGCGGCCAAAACACGTATGCGGGATCCAAGGCCGGAGGTTCAAGCAAAGAGGGTGCTCCTCAAGAAGTGGAAACCAAAAGGCGGTGACTCTCCATAGGAGACTATGGATGCGTCGTTCGCCGACCGGTTCAAGAAGACTTTCGCTGAGCCGCTATCGTTGTCCAAGCACGAGGCATTGTGGGAGCTTTTTCCAGCTAAGGCTGTGCACTGGGGACACCACGGCATTGTCAGAATGAGAGTTGGGCTTAATTAGGATAGCCCAATTTATGTATTGGTTGCGAAAGCTTGCGCGTATAATTGTACAAGTAAAACATGTTGTATCGTGGTCGTGCATACGTTTGGCTTCTGTACGGTGCAACAAATCGTTGTTCCCATGGGAGTCCAGACAATATATGTTGTATAACAAACTCTAGGCCGTTCACTTCATGTAGATTATTATTTTGATGTGTTGGAGTGTTTGGGGGAGGGGGCCCGGGGGGGAGGGGTCGTAATGATCTCATTTTTTAAACAAACAACACGTGTTGCAAGCCGCGAATCTTTGTTTAAGGATGTTTTTGCCTTGGTTATCCACAAAGCAAATCTTACTTCCTGATAATTATTGACTTATGACTAGAGCCCTTTTGTGTAATCTTGCTTATCTTTTACGACCATCAGTGGGGGGAAACCGTCCGGTGACTGAGTGTGGTAAGCGCCCTTTGCAACATCAAATCAGTGGGGGGAAACCCCTTTTGTTCCCTTAAAAAAAATACCTGACCGAAGTTTATCATTTTCACCTTTCACCAAATCCATGCTAGCTTGAGTTTCCTCCACCTTTGTTTCAAGATCTTCCAATTCCTTCATGATTTCTGGTGTCTCAGTATTACATGAGTTTGCAGCTGCATCTTTCGCCCCAGTGAAGACACCCAATTCCATCATGAGCCTCTCAACCTCCAGCCTAAGCTTTTCATTTTCATCCTTCACCTCGTCATAATCACCCTCCAAAGATGCTGCCCTTGCATCCATCTCTGCTTTCTGGGCCCCAATGACCTTCAATTCCTCCTCCATATCTTTAATTTTCTTGTTTGCCATTTGTTGGTATGTATCGGCTGCGTTCATCAGCACAAGAACCGCCTTCCTTGTGTCCTCTAATTCCCCCACCTTTTCCTTAATTTGCTTCCTTGCCGCCTCTTGGTACGCATCAGCGGTATTCATTATTAGAAGGCCTGCATTCCTCATGTTCACCAATTCCTCTACCTTTTCCCTAAGTTGATTCCTTGCTTCTTCTTGGTACTTGTCGGCAGCATTCATGAATAGCAAGCCTGCCTTCCTCGTGTCCTCCTGTTGCTTCACTAGTTTATGGGACAAATTGGTGTTTTGATGCTCCAATCCCCGCACCCTGTACTCTAGTGTTGAGACCTTTCTTGAGGACACATACACATCCCTCCTCCTCTCATCCAGTTGCTCCTGGAGCTCGTTCTTTTGGTGCTCCAACCGCGGCACCCTACGCTCCAGTGCATCCTTCTCATTTGTCAGTCTAGCGTTTCGGCGCTCCAGCTCCCGCGTCCAGTTTTCTTCGGCAACGTAGTACCACCTACAACAAATGTTTTTAGAGGGAGCATTAGAGGAGAGAGATGTGACCAGGCTGCTTGCGCAGGCGAGAGTTGGATTGATTTGAAATGTTCCTTCGATTCTACAATATAGACCATTTTAGTTCAAATTTATCTAACGTTTATGAAGTTTTTAGAAAAAAATATTAATATCTACGAGTTTAGATAAATGGATAATCAAGACAAATTTTTATGGAGAATTTAATGAAACCAATTTGATGGTGTAGATGTTGTACTTCTTTTTAAAAAGTGCCTAGCATGAAAGGTGCCGTTGGACAGTAGTTTAGGTGACAGACGTATGTTGTCATCTAAATATTAATTGTATATATAAGGATTTTATATAGTTGAGTGAGTTATGTAGTCTACATGCATTCAATATGTTAGGAGATTATATAGATCCAATGTTCCAAAAAGCGTTCTTAAGCGCCCGCTTCCGCGCGCATAAGCGCTAAGCGGAGGGGGACCGCGTCGCTTTGGGCGGTAAGCGCTCCCTAAGCGGCGCTGGGAGCCTGGGACCTGAGAGGGGGAGCGGGGAGCTAGGAGAGGGAGCGGCCGAGCGAGGAGCCGCCGCGACGCCGTGCGCCCGCGCCGACCGGTGACCGCCCGCCTTCCGCGCGCGCTGGGACCTGAGAGGGGAAGCGGGGAGTTGGGAGAGGGAGAGGCCAAGCAGGGAGCCGCTGCGGCGCCGCACGCTCCTACCGACCGGCGACCGCCTGCCTTCCGCGCGCGCTGGGATCTGAGAGGGGGAGCGGGAGTGGGGAGCTGGGAGAGGGAGCCGCCGCAGCGCCGTGCGCCCGCGTCGACCGGCGACTGCGCGCCTTCCGCCTTGCGGCCTTGCTGCCTTGGAGCGTCGCCCCCGCCGCCAAGCGCCCGAGTCCGTGGGTGGGGAGCGCTAAGCGTCACGGCCTCTGGCTTGTGCCCCTGCTCTGCTTGCCCTAAGGGCCTGTTAGTGATAGGCCATTCTGGCATTGGGCCTGGCGGCCTGGCCAGACGGAGACGGCCCAGTCATGCGCTGCTGTGCCCCTCGTCCACTCACTGCTAGTGGTGTGCGCATGTGCGGATTCGTACAGTACAAACGCTTAAGCGACGCTTTGGTCGCTTAAGCACGCTTAAGCTCTAAGCGGTGGGTCACCGTTCGCTTAGCGCTTAACGCTTTTTTGAACATTGCTATCTTTTCATACTATTTGCTGATCCGCAATATGTCATCATCCACATAATTTGCCACGTGAGCAAAAACTGTCTTCAAATCCACCTCAAGAGTTATTTAAACAGTTTCAGATACTTCAATTAGTAGGAGAGTTAAATACATGGTCTTCTATGCGAGGAAGTGAAGTAGACGAACACAAATAGTTTGGATAGAGGAAGTGAAGTAGATAGATGATCACAAATAGTTTGGGTGGCTACATAGATTATACCATGACAGAGGGATACACAGAAAAATGATGCCTTGGGATTATACCATGACATGCTGCGGAGAGAGATGACTTGGAGGAGAGAGGCAGACGACGACCTCGGCCGCGCTGTTGCGAGTTTGCGACGTGCGCGCGCGCGCACTACACTCGACGAAGGTGGAAGACGCTGCCTGGCAGTAGTCTTGGCCGTGGCCTAGCCCAAGGATCAATGTGGTCCGATGCGTCGTCGTGCCCGTGCCGATATATATACATACATACAAAGGAATTAAGCTGCCCCCCGTTCGGGGTGAAGCAAGGAAGAAGCAGAGGAGACAAGGCAAGGCAAGGCATGGCACGGAGCGAGAGCACATGAGTTAACGTGCTGTGCTGGTGAAGAAGCATGGAGTGTTGTCGAGGAAGGAGGAAGCAGAGGAGACAAGGCAGGCATGGAGTGCATGCGGCGGCCGGTGATGAGAATCCAAGGAATTGAAGTATGCATGGAGTGCGCGCGACGCATGCACTTCACGGCGCCTGTTGCCACTAGGCTCAGGTCACCTCCTCCCTAACTTGGGCTAGTTATTAACAAAGCTCAAGTCTGACAAAGATCCGTGAACGTTTTGTTAACAACCGTTATCGATCTATATAATATGAATAACGTTTTGTTTGGCAATGCAAGTTAATTAGTGTTAACAGCTCAAGTCATCGCGCGGCAGCTGGCCAGGTTCATCGGCGAGGTTCGGGTGGTGAGGCCGCCACCCCTCATCCGCTCCCCTCCCAAGCAGAAAATGCCACCTAAGCGGACCTTGCCCCTTCGGAGCAAGCGGATTGCTGCGCCGCAGATGGGACACATCCCGGTGTCCAAACGCGGCAAAGAAGATGGGATTCTTGAAACCTTCGGCACCGCCTTTCTCTGCGGCCAAGCGTTCCTATGACTCCTATTTCAAGGGTGAACTTTCAACTAATGACGTTGAGGCCCTCGACGAGCTATTCCTAGCTTGTAGAGAGTTGCACATGTAGTTGGTTGATCCCTGTGGATCTCTAGGTTGTCATTTTCAAAATGTAACCCATCGTGGTGTCGGTCGGGCTGGGAACGGCCGCTCTTGTATTTTATTTGAACTTATGTGTTGTATTTTACAACTCTTCTTCTTAATGCAATGATTAATACAATGATACGTAGCTCTCCTGCGTATTCGCGAAAAAAAAACAGCTCAAGTTATCTGAACCCTGAAACTTCCCTACTGGCAAGCTCACGTGTTAACACTTAAGGTTTTCAGAGACAATTAAAATCAATTTTTAATTAGTGCCGATTGTTAAGACCACTACTACGCCATCAATTGTAAAAATGGTCTGTTGATACCTTTGGTGTTTTTGTTGCGTACTCACTTTGAGAGGGGTGTGCCTTGGGCACTTTGAACTCTATCTTTGTAAGCTGGTTTTCTTAGCAAACTCCTTATGCTTTCTATAAAGCGGGGCCAATGGTCTTTGGTCTAAAAAAATCAAATGTAAAAATGAGACATTTTCAGAAACGGGTTTTAAAACTGCTAGATCCTGAAAATCGATTTCCAGAATGACAATATAATTGATTGATCAAAATTGTTTTTTAGTTTTTTTGTTAAAAAATTATAAAATTTCCAGGGATGGCAATATAATTGACTAAAAAATATTTTAGATTTTATTTAAAAATTATAGAAAATAAGAAAAAACTACTTTGCACAAGTATGGGCAGGGAAGTGTTTATATAGCAGAATTGTATTGGCAGGGACTTGATCCTGCAACCTCATGCCTTGCGCAAACATCCTGCACTTATCACCAGTTCACCACACCCGCTAAAGTGTTTCTACCCCTATTTTGAAGCGAAATGGTGATTTTGTCCTTGTTTTTTAACTGTCATTTTACCCCTACGATTTCAAAACGAAGAGAGATTTTACCCCTGCTCTATGAAGTTCCCCTAACGGTGTTAACTTTTTGACAAATGGACAACTTTGCCCATGTGTTTTTACCCTTGTTTTATTTTGATATCTGTGTTTTTACCCCTATTTTCATATCAACAGTTTAGCTATTTTGATATGGATTAGACAATTCAAGCGGGGCAAAATCAGTTAAATTTTAGAAAAATTTCAACGGCATTTCAGTTAGAAGTCCATATAAACACAAATTAACATCACATGGATCAATGTTCTCTTTTCACAATATGCAGCTCCAAAATGGAAGAAAAAGATTAAAAAAAATATATCTTGCTGTCGGGTTCCGGCGGTTTCTACATGGCGAACCTCTGCAACAGCTTGGAGGGAACTCCCGCGTGCCGCTCGCGCGCAGGCCCGCACACCGCCGCATGCTGCTGCGCACCCACCGCGGGCCATCACGCGCACCGTTGTCTGCCACTAGAGCCGTCTCCCGTGCGTCGCCACGTTGCTGGGCGCCCGCCGGGTCCGCCCGTGTGTCGCTCGCGTGCAGGCTCGGGGGCCTCCCGCGTGCTGGCGTGCTGCTGCGTGCTCGCCGAGTGTCTCCCACGCCCGCGCGGGCTGCTGCACGCACGCCGGAGGATGCCCGCACGCCACCGCCGTCGCCTCGCTGCCGTGCGCCCACCGGGGGCCTCCCACTCATCGCCGCAGCCGCCTCCCACTCGCCGCCTCCGCTGTTGTGTGCCCGCAAGGGGCCGCCCATACGCTGCCGCAGCCGCCTCCCGCTCGCCGGTCCTAACCCTAGCCCTCCAAATGTTTGAATGTTTGAGTGGCCGACCCAGAAGAGAAGAGGTGAGGAAGCCGGGAAGAAGAGTAAGGATAAGGTGAGGACAATCTTGTCTTTTCGTGCGGGTATATTTTGGTTTCTTTTTATCTTGGTTATTTAATCCACTCAGATTTAACGGTGTCAGAAAACAGGGGTAGACGGACGCTTCATTTCAAAATCACGAGGGTAAAATCGTAAAGTTAATTTAATAGGGGCAAAATCACCATTGCAGTCTAGAATAAGGACAGAAACACCAAATTCAAATCCTTTTTCTACTGAATGTCAAACTTTGTAGGAGAAATAACTCGTGTCTAGAGCTGTAGATCACTGCTGATCAGAAACATTCGATGAGCCAGCAAAATGAAGCTCTAATTGTAACCGACGATCTGTGGTCGATCTCAGGAACCACTGACAACTGAACACATGCGATTAATTAATTAGTCCATGAGTGCCGACAAGCAGAAGCAGTAGAGGCAGAGTTGAATCCAGTGTGAAAACCTTGCACAGGAGCTGTGAAAAAAACTGCAAATAATAAGGCTCCGTTTGGTTTCCACGTGTTAAAGTATAACTCCTATCACATCAATGTTGCGGCAAATATATGGAGTACTAAATGTAGACTAATTGCATGCATGTCGGCACAGATTAGGAGTAATTTACGAGACGAATCTATTAAGCCTAATTAGTCCAAAATTAAAAACTTTTTATCAAATAAGACGAAAGTGCTACAATGTTTGTTAAACTTTAACACCTCTAACTAAACATGCCCTAAGCACATCAGAGTTGAATCCATGCAGAACGAGAACCTTGCACAATGAGCTATCATTCAGAGTTGAATCTAGAGTGAAAACTGAAAACCTTTTGCACGCGGAACTGTCAAAAACTGAACGTACATCGGACCCGAGTTGAATCTAGAGCGCGACAAAGTGCCTTGTGCACGCATGGCATGTACTATCATTTTTCTTTTTTGGAAAAAATCATGTACTATCATTTATGTTCAGACTTCGATGCCTAGGGTCGTCGTTGACATTGTGAGTCGTCTACTCTCTCCTTCAATTCCATCCCTCTCTCTGTCGCCATCAGATCAGCCTCTCCAGAGGCAAGTAGCTGGGCATCAGACAGATTATTGGACACTGACCAACATAAGCATGCTGCTGGTCGCCATCACCCATTGTGCTGTCAGATTGTCAATTTCCATAAGCGTGGTACAGTACTATTGTAGACAATGGAAACGCATGACACCTAGGCGGCCGGGAGACACCGGCTGTCAATTCCCCGAAAGTCGCATGTCAATTCACCAAAGATAAGGATCGATGATATAGAGACAAAATGCAGATTCAGTGTTGCTTTTGAAAAGTGAGCTAATGTTAGTTGTTTGCCGCCTGGTCTCACAGATTGCTGCAGCTGATCTAGTGGCATCTGAAAATGAGCTCCAGTCAGCGCAAGGACAACAACTGAACAATTAATTCCTAAGCTAAAGTCTGCCTGTTTTCAGTTCAGGGATTCAGAAAAAAAAAACAATTGCATGCAAGTTTATTATTGATGAGAAGCAAAGTTGTTTTCAAGATCTCTTTCTACCGAATCTCTAACTTTGTAGGGGAAATTGAAATAACTCGTGCCTAGAACTCTAGATCGCTGCAGATCGATCAGAAACATCCGATGAGCCAGCTGCCACCTGCCGAACTGTGCTGTGGTCTTCAGAAGCACTGACTGAACTGAACACATGCGATCAATTAGTCCATGCATTTGGAATAGAGCCGACAAGCAGAAGCAGGCCGTAGACGCAGAGTTGAATCCAGTGTGGAAACCTCGCACACGGAGCTGTGGAAAACTGCAAATAAGTACACCAGAGTTGAATCCAGAATGAGAACCTATTGGGCCAAAAAGTCTAACGAGCAAACAGGCCAGATGCAAGCCCAACATGAAAATGAAATTCGCCTAGCTACTAGTCGTCCATGCCAAAAAACCGTCCAATTAATCGACGACTTGGTTTAAGAACGACTAATCGCGATTAGTCAGGCAACTTAATAACATTGCTGGCCACATGTGATTTTTTTATGACAACACATGCGATTAATTAGTCCATGCATGAGAGCCGACAAGCAGCAGTAGATGCAGATTCGAATCCGGTGTCAAAACATTGCACACGGAGCTGCGGAAAACTACTGCAAATAAGCACTCTACATCAGAGTTGAATCCAGAATGAGAGCCTTGCACAATGGGCTATCAGAGTTGAATCCAGCAGAGTGAAAACCTTTGCGTGCACAAGGAAGCTGCCAAAAACTGCAAGTACATCCGAGTTGAATCCAGAGCTAGAAAAAAAAGAGTGCATTGTGAATGTACAGTATCATTTATGTCCAGACTTTTTTATGCCTAGCTAGCTAGGTTCGTCGTTGACATCGTCAGTCAACGCCTCTCCCAGTCGCCATCAGCTAGCATCTCCGGAGGCAACATAAGATAGATTAGCACTGACCATGGCAAACAGAAGTAGATGCAGCTGGTCGTCATCACCAATTGTCCTGTCAGATTAAGCGTGGTAGTTCGACAATAGAGACGCATGCACGACACCTAGGCGGCCGACCAGAATGGAGACACCAGCTGTCAATTCCCCAAAAGTCGCATGTCAATTCGCCAAAGATAAGGATCGATGACAGAGACAAAATGCCGATTCAGTTTTGCCTGCTAATCTCAAATCTCAACTGCATTTTCCAGTTTGACTTCGTAAATACTTCCTGATTTGATAAGAAATTAAGGATGCATGATATATATGCACATGAGCAGACAGTCCTCAAGATGTTCTATAATCCACGCCTTGTTTAGATACCCTCCAAATTCTAAGTTTTTTCACTCTCTCTCCATCACACCAATTTTTAGACACATGCATGAATCATTAAATGTTGGTAAAAAAATAACTAATTACACAGTTTAGTAGTAAATCACGAGACGAATCTTTTAAGCCTAGTTAGTCCACGATTAGATAATAATTACCAAATATAAACGAATATGCTACAGTGGCAAGAGTTGCAAAAATTTGCAATCTAAACGAGCCCCATTTGCCGTTGTTTCCTTGAGAAAACAAGCAACATAAGGTACAATGTACACGTACAGATAGCCAATAGAAAAGAGTGGATAGCTTCTGGATCAGAAACAAAAAAAAAGTACAATGATGATGCATGCAGTGGCCTGAAATAAAAGAGCCCAGAAAGTCAGAAGAACAGGGTGTTACAGCATATTTATGAGAATTCTTGTAGGAACCACAGCATCTCTGATAATCCAAACAGATGTATCTGCACGTTGATCACAAGCGTTACGGTGATCTCTCTCTATATATATATATTGCATTTTTCCTATACACGCGTGTAGTTACTCCCGTCTTTAATAAACCATATTGCGTATGTGTGCATACTAATTTATCAGTTCGAGTATGTTTATATACTCAATTTAAGATACTTCAACTCTTACTACGCGAAATTTTTTCATAAGAGCCCATACTTTTTAATATATCACTGAAATGTCACTATAATATATATAAAATAAGTATAATCATATACTCTACGTATACTTACATATTTGATGGTCTAGTATGATCGTATACTTTGTCTACATACAC
The DNA here is from genome assembly GCA_038087645.1 of Saccharum hybrid cultivar R570. NCBI lineage: Eukaryota > Viridiplantae > Streptophyta > Magnoliopsida > Poales > Poaceae > Saccharum > Saccharum hybrid cultivar. The sequence goes on along the minus strand of JAQSUU010000405.1, from coordinate 31,447,962 downwards.
TTCGTCGGGTCATATATATATCCTGAATCTAGAGATATACACATGAGAGTATATATATATATACATATATGTATATATATATATAATGGAACTATATGCTGGTACGGAGGAAGGGAGTTATTGTTATCCCCCTTCCCCCTAACATTTAAAGAAAATAACTCAGAAAAGGGGGGAATACAATTACAGTCAAGTCTATCTAGATCGCCTTCTCAATGAAGCAATCATGGGTATTTCGTGCATCAATTGTAAGTGGGCTAGCCCCGATGCCTATTTATACTTTATACGGATTACCTCTATGATTAAGCTTATATGTGGGTTTGTGGGCTGTCTAGCTTAACTCGGCGAACCGCCTGGTAGAACAACCGGATGAACTCTTATCACGCGCTGTGACATTTAGAGTGTGTTTGGTTTGAGGAATGAAGTGGTCCATCTCCTTTTCACTTCTTCTTTTTATTTAGTTTGTGGAATAGAATGACATTTAGGTGTTTGATGAATGGATTGATTCCACCAAAATTCATAGGATGAACTTACGATGGATCACCTCATGAAACATGAGGTACATGATTCCAAAACCAAACACGTCATTAGAGACTATAATAGTCGCAACTCCCGGGTAATATAAATATATATAGATTTGCTTGAAATTAAACCTTCGGTGGGCTTCCCCTGCCAGCTTGTTCCTTTTATAACGAACATATAAATGTAACCTTTTGACACGTATCTGCACCTGTATTTTCTAATAATGTACTTGTGCATTTCAGTGGAAAAATTCACACTAAAATCGTCATTTTGCAATAAAAATAATGCACGGTTGGTTCAGGATTACCTCATGATCGAGTTTGACTGGACCACAGGCCACCTGTTGCCCGAAGAAATGGTGTGGTTTGATACATATATACTCCTATTTTTTAGTTGCTCTGAAGGTTGATACATATCTGGCATTATTATCTCTACCATCTAGATAGATAATTAAGGAGGTTCAGCATCGGTTATGCCTATATATAGATAATTAAGGCGGTTCAGCATGCAATGCATTGCTTGCCTATATGTACTCTCTCCATCCTAAAAACAATACAATTCTAGAACAGTGTAATGCACATTTCAGTATGTCAAGTTTGACTAAATTTATATTAAGCAATACTAATATTTATCATACTATATTTGTATCATTAGATTTGTTATAAAACATATTTTCATAGTACATTTATTTGATGTCACAAACAATAATATTTTTAACTATATATTTGGTCAAACTTCGTGCATCTAGACTTGCATTCTTATCAGAACAGAGGCAGTATATGATTATAAACATGAGGAATAATTGAATGAGAAATTTGAGGACTCCACACCGTGCTACTATACCATCATCAAGCAGCGATAGCCAATCCACCAGCGTGTTGATAACCTGCCTGCAAGAAGTCAGAAGACACGTCACATCGCCACCGGCAAGCCAAAAGTCCAACCCCGCCCGCCCGTACACGCACGCAAGCAAGCGCCGACTGACTGTCTCAACGTCTGTTCAATGAGTACCATATGTATCTCAAGGTAAATTGGAGTACTCACAAGACACAGTTAGAAAAAAAAAGATAAAATTTTAGAAAATATCGTAAAGTAAAAACTATCCAGTATTTGATAGATTCTAACCATCATTGCGAGTAATAGGTATTGGATGTCTTCTTTTCCTAATTAAAATGCTACTCACTTCTACTAGTACTATGAAAAAAAATATAATGTAACACCTAAATTTCATCTAAATAAGTTACCAACATAAACCCCTGAATTGTTTTTAAATAACCTACATATGTCTTAATGAAAGATAATATAAAAGATCCCTTCAATTTACAAATTGAACAAACTACTACTATTTACAATAATATAACCTTCGATGACAGATTGAGAGGATGATAACGTATCTCCTTCTCCATGTAATCTCTCCTCGGTATGCAGAGCAAGGTATTTTTCTTAACAAATACTCCCTCTATTCTAAACTATAAGACATTTTGGCTTTTTTATATACATTGATTTTGATATGCGTTGAGATATACACTATGCCTACATGTATAGCAAAAACAATATAATGTAGAAAAACCAAACATCATATAATTTTGAATTAAGGGAGTACTTTCCATCATTACAGCAAGTTCTGGAAAGATTGATGTCGTAAAAACCCTACACTAAGTTTAAACATATTTGTCTCTAGAGTTTACATTGGACTTCATCTCCTAATTTTACATGTCTGTACTTCTAATATGACGTAGGTATCAAGAAACTTGAATCTCACCCTTGAACTGAATCGATGGGGAGAAAAAATAAACTTGCATTTACAATTGGGCAATGCAAGATCATCCACACACACCCCACGGCCGTACATGTGTGACATCATATACTATACAAGCTGACGACGACACACACCTAGTATATGTGTCGTGATGTATTCGGATAAAATCATCGGATAAATATATCCCCCTCTCATCAGATAAGCTTGAGCTGATCGTTGACTGCATCCGTGGGTGCGAAAGCATCGTTCTGTCATTCGGTTGTTCAGTTTTGCTTCTTCTAGCTTGGTTTTGCAAGGTCAGACCTTGGAAAAAAGAAGAACATACGCGCAAGCAAGCAATGCACATATGCTAGTGTATGTGTTCGTTGGATTATCAATCGCAATTTGAGAACCGGTTCATCCTTATCACAATGATCCAACGCCAAGCATATGCATGCATGCATATATTGTTCTTATATATTCTTGTCAAGAAGGCGACCTCGTCGGTTCACGGAGAGGTTCCTTAGCACAAGTTTAGTGGTGTGGCACTCATTTATTTGTTCTACACTTCTACGCCACAAGTCAAGCTATTTTCTTACTTAAATCCCTCGACAGCCATTGATAATTAATAGTATGCATTTGAGCTTGAGGGATTTAACTTTAATTAACCGGGCCAGTGGTATGTGAGGAATTTTTAATTTCAAACCTAGGTGCGGCTAGTGTTCTCTCTAAAGTCCAAACTTTCATACGTCCATGAGTGGTGTTTAATTACAATGGATACTTAGCATTTCTTAAGAGAAAAGCTATTCGTCACCCGAGTGTTCTTTTTTTTGGCCTCCATCACACGAATTTCTGTCCGCCCGATCGTTGCACACGAGTTCTTGTACGCCCGATCGTTGCGTGGGCCTGGGCATGCACACACCCAGCAGGCCAAGGCTCAGCGTCACGCTTTCCGATGCCACGATCCACGCCACCACATACATGACACGACCACGTCACGACGGCCCCGAGCGCAGCAGCTGCTCCTCCTCCTACTACTTGCCTGCTACTGCATCCATAACACAACGTACTGCATGCCGACGAGTTTAGAACTTTGGTTGATCAGGAGTCCATAAAAATAATTTGTAAATTTTGTTTATTTGTGCGTAATTTGGCTAATATTTCTCTGATATATCTCCAATCCATAAAAATAATTTTTAAAAATTTTTTTGACATATATTGCTTTGAGATCTACACTTATCCTCAAATTACATCACTATGTCCAATAAATTACAGTGAATGAATTATTGTAAATATAATAATAAGACAATGTAAATATAACTCAAAGACATTGTAAATGCATGACAAAAAAATCAGACGCCAGGAGCTTTCAAAACACCGACAGATCCTTTCTTAATTCTTTGTCACTGCACGATGATAAGTTGTTGCCCCAACTATTGAGGTTCGAGCACTTATATATATACTACTCGTTCTACTTGCGAATAAAATTAACTCGAGTACATAGGGTACTACTCTTTGATTCCTTCTCTCGGTAGGTCCGAAGTCGGAAGGACGAACACAAACATATATATACTACTCCATATACACATATATGGCAGTACAACTAATACGAAAATCCCGTTACATTAGTCAATTATTACAAGCTAATTGATGAGATAATATTTTTTTCCACAACGGTGAACCTGAATTTCCTTTTAACAAACAAAATTACAAAGTCAACAAATGCATGATTTTGTTCATCAAATGCATGGTTTATTTGTCGTTCTACTCCAAAACTTTTAAATTTTCTGCATCAATATATAATAGTTTATTTACACAGGCTCACTTCAAAAGGCTGATAACTATTATCTCTTAGATTTATTATGAAAGATACTTTTTGATATTAAAAGTGTTTAAGAAAACATATTTTTATATAATCCTTCCTCGGTCCTAAACTTTGTCCAGGTACGTAGCAATATAGGTAGACAGAAGCTGATTTAATTTGGGATCAATGGAGTATCAGTCAAAGTTGATTTCTTATTATGACAGAACAGATGGACACATGCATACCTACATAGCAGTATATCTCTGTGATTATAGAAATAAAAGTACCGAATGGTTCATCAGATCACACTGTCACATCACATCAGACATATATTTTAGAACGAAAACGTCCCGCTCTCGGTAGTGTGTCCATCAAACTACATCCAGTTGACAAGTATGCAACACAGTGCCTAGGTAGATTGCATTGGCCGACCACACTGATGAGTCGTCGTTGCCCACGATTATTGAGGCTCAAGCACTTATTATTACTCCACTTGGGAATAAATTAAGTAACACAGTTATTGCTACTTCCTCGTTTTCAAATTGTAAGTCGTTTTCTAGATACTTCGTTTCAAATTATAAGACGTTTTGACTTTTCTAGATATGTAGTTTTTGCTATGCACACAGATATGCACTATGTCTAGATGCATATTAAAAGCAATGTATTTGAAAAGCCAAAATGTTTGAGTATATAGCTTTTGCTATGCATCTAGACATAATATATATCTAGATGCGTAGCAAAAGCCAAATATATATCTAGAAAAGTTAGAACGACTTACAATTTGAAATAGAAGGTGTATTTGATTTCTTCTCGGAAAGTCCAACCTCGGAAGGTCACAAGGATACTTCAAAAATTCCCATTTGGCAGTACACTAATAATATATACAAGAAAAAGCAAATCACAATTTGTCAATTATACAAGCTACTTCATGGGAACGTAAGTACAAGTTCATCTAACGATTTTGTTCTAGAATCAAAACTTCTCAACTTTGGACTTCAAATGTATTTATAACTAGAATAATGCCTGTGGGTTGCACGGGATAAGACATTTGTAATTTTGGACCCAAACCCATTAGCCTTTACTAGATATCTTGCAAGGCTATTGTTTTGGTTAGTAATCGGATCCAACTAAATTGAAGTTACGAATAAAAAGCTATTAATTTTGAAGTTTGAGGAATTTATAAAATATTATTGAAATATGTTTTTTAGAAATTGTTTGCACTTAAAACATTATTTTTGATGTCAGAATTAATATAATAATATTTGTAGTGTATATGGGCCGGTGAATGTCGGCGCCTGATCAAACGACTCGTGTGCATTGATTTCTTGTATCTATAGCAGTATATAGGCCTTCTTCCTCTATCACATCGTATGTTTGACATATACATGGAGTATTAATTAAGGCAACATATCTGGTGCAAACCAACCTCTCCGTGCAACCGTGCAAACTTCTAATCTGGGCCACATAATGTTGATCCAAGAGGCGCATGGGGATTGGGTAATTTTGCGCTTAACCGCCTGCTCCTAATCACACTTTTGCAAATCCCCCCTCCCACTCCCCCTGCGCCCTCTTGGATCAACATCATGTGGCCCAGATTAGAAGTTTGCACGGTTGCACGGAGAGATTGGTTTGCACCAGATACGTTGCCATTAAATATAGACTAAAAAATTAACTAATTGCACAGATTGCGACTACTTTGCGAGATGAATTTTTTAAGCCTAATTAGTCCATGATTTGATAATGTGTTGTTACAGTAAACATATGCTAATGACGGATTAATTAGGCTTAATAAATTCGTCTCGCGGATTACTGAGGACATGTGTAATTTATTTTATTATTATCCGAACACCCTCATGTGACACCCTAAACTTTAGCCGCTGGATTTAAACATCACCACAGTAGTATAAGAAAAACGTTCCGATTGGTCATAGTCTTTGACAAACCAATGACATACAGTTATATATGCAACACAGTCACTAGATTGGCTGACCACGCACGTGCAACAATCCATATAATTTGCCCGTGGTGAACTGGAGGTGGCACTACAAGTCTTGTACGAACTGCAACCAATTGCTTGGCTGCAAGGAATTCGATCGAGGATGCAACTCCATTCCCCTACGTTTGTAGTACGTGCGGCTAGCTGTATCCTTGGTAACAGATTCTAATGTCAACTCTTCAAGTGCATTATTGGCATAAAATACAGTCCCAAACACAGTAGGCGCTCTATATATATTGTTTGGTTGAATTATTGTTTACCTACTGCAGTAAAAGAAAGTGATGGGTTGACTAAGTGATCTGATAAGGTGCTGGAGGGCAAAAACGAGGTTTGGAAAACGATACATGTGAATTTTATTTCTACCCGCAAAGAAAATTCTCATGATCGGGGTACTTTCGCAAACGACTCACTGCTATATACAGGGCTAATTTTGGCGAGGTTCAGCTCCTTTTCAAAATGGCTCCGGCTCTGATTCCACTGGAGAAGAAGCAACTTCTCTAGTGGAATTAAAGCCTTATGAAGAAATGTTTGCCAAAACGGCTTGTCTTGTTTTCTAAAGAAAGGGTATAACAGGTGAAACGTCCAGTGTGCCCCTATGTATTTGACTTGTATATATGGAAGAAAAATTAAGGTATATTCTTAGAAAGATTCAAGGGCTTGACCTCAATTAACCATAGATGTTAGGAGTTATAAAGAAAACTAGCAAGACAAACAATTTTCGCGCATTAGTGGAAGGATAGGGTTAATAAAGGGGCTTGGATGGGACATGATTTTAGCAGATTAAAATCATCTAGAGGGTAATTCAAAACACTACAGCAGGTCGGTTCTTTGCCGAGTACCCCATGCACTCGGCAAAGACGCTTTTGCACTCGGCAAAGAGGTTCCGTCAAAGGCCTTCACGGCTAGCCCTGGGCATAATTAACCGAAGACCGAAGACCGAACCGAACTAACCGAGACCGAGACCGAAGTGACCGAGACCGAAAATTTCGGTCACAAGTTCGGTCTTTAGTTTGAAGTAACCGAACTAACCGGACTTAGTTCGGTCATTACCCTCGGGTAACCGAACTAACCGAAGTAACCGAACATTTGAATTTTGTTGACATAATATGTAATTTAGACTATTATTAGTGATATAATATTTATTCTAGTGGGTTTATATCAACCATCACTCTTACCACTATGTTTAATCTATATTTTGTATTGTATTTTTGCCTTGAAATAGAAAAAATATTGGTAAAATTTGCTACAAATTACAATATTTAGTAGTTGTTTTGTGAAATTCGGTTAGTTCGGTCATGACCGAGACCGAACTTGCTCGGTCCTGAGTTTTGAAACTAACCGATCGGTCTCCGTTTTTAGATGACCGAACTTTCGAAATGACCGAAGACCGAGACCGATCGGTTCGGTCAGACCAAACGCCCAAGGCTATTCATGACAAAGACCTTCTTTGCCGAGAGCCGAAAGTCGAGCAGTACTCGGCAAAGATTTTCACCGTCACGCCAAACGGTGACGCCGTCACCGCCTTATACTCGGCAAAGAAATTTGTTTTTTTTTGAAAAATCTTTGCCGAGTGCTGCGCTCGGCAAAGAAATTAGCTTTGCCGAGTGCTACGCTCAATGCACTCGGCAAAGGCTTTTTTTAATTTTTTTAGATTTTCTTTGCTGAGTGTATTGTCCATTGCACTCGGCAAAGCTCCCAGCTTTGCCAAGTGCTACGGTCAATGCACTCGGCAAAGGTGGTTTAAAATTGAATTTTTTTTGTTTTTTGCTTTTCCATCTAAACAACAATGCATATACATCACAAACCAAATATATATCACAAACGACCAAATTTATCACAACGATCACAATATATTACAAACCATAATTTATTACACTTGTCCAAAGTCCACAAGTCCAAAGTTCACAAGTTCATAATATAAAAAATGAGTCTGCAAGCTGCTCACGGTGACAGTGAGGGTTGGGATGGCCCAACGTGCGATCCCGGCGACGATCCTGGTTGGGATGGCCCAACGTGCGATCCCGGCAACGGTGAGTGGTTCGACGCCGTCCCCGATTGATGCTGCACAAAAGAGAAGAGATTGCACGTGAGAGACAAGATAAATATGTAAATAGTTTGAAGATGTGAACAAAGGTGTTTCTGTTAGTAGTTCGACGCGACCACCACCACCACATCCCCATCCACTAGGTTTCTCTAGGTTTCACTAGGTTTGACACTAAGCATGAGCATAGAAAGTAAAACATTGGTCTCATACTCACCGGAGCAGAATCAGGACGATATGGAGGTGGAGTTGGAGCAATAAGCTGTTGTGGGATCGCCCAACCTTGTTGCTTCCCAATTTGCTGCATTAACTTGATCATCTCTGCCATCTGCCGCTGATCATGGTCCCCCTGGGCCTCTAAAGCTTGTATCCTCTGTCGCTCGACTTCCCGCTCGGCCTCCTGCTAGGCCCACATTTGCTGCAGCTCGGCCTGCAACATTTGACCCCAATGTTTCAATAATACAGAGCTAAGAAACATAAAAGTCTGCGTTGTGACGAATGAAACTGGAATACTTACCTGGAGTGCCACCACCGCTGTCGGCCATTGGCGTATGGGCACGCTAGAGCTCGTGCTCGCTGCTCGGAGGTGGTTGAGAGGAGTAGAGGCCGTGTTGAGGATGTTGTCGCCAATCTAGAACCGCCAATGCTTCTTGCCTTGCCCTACCCTCATCACAAGGTTAGGATCAAGGCGCTCCTCGGTCCTCGGATCGTAGTCCGGCCCGTGGACTGACCTTGCCGCCTCCGTGTACGCAGTGAGGTGGGTGGGGACGCTGGAGTTGCTGTACGCCTCGGGCGAGGCATCCGGGTGGTACTGGATGTTGGCCGACACCTTGCCCATGTGGGACAGAACATATGCCATGAGTTGACCAATTGGGTGGCCACCGTGCGCCGCCGACTGCGAGAAAGACAACAACATGTGGTTAGAAATCATGCAGAATTGAGCGCGGCTAGATCAGAGCAATGGTGGAGACTTACATATGCCTTTGCGTATTTGCTGAGGCTGCGGCTGCCCTGATGGTGATGTACACATGGCATGAGCATACGCCTCTCGCTGGCCTCTTCGTGCATCTTCTGCCAGTTCCCGTCCAACCATTTGTCCACCATAACTGCCCAGCAATCGGGGTGGGTGGCGCACCAGCTTGGAATCGCCTATAGGCCATCAAGTATACGACATATCAGAAGATCAAATTAGGCATACTTAATCTCAAAAGAAATCAATAGGAGATATTTTCTATTTACCTGTAGGTACTGCTCCCTTGTCAACGTCTCCCGTCTTGCCTGAGTTTTGTTGATTCTTCTTTTACAGAACTTCGCGTTGTAGTCAATGTGTGCCTGGATGTGGGACTTGTAAACCAAGTCCGAGACATGCCTTTTATAGGAAGCGTAAGCCACCTGATACGCCCTTTCCTCCTGTCCCTCCTGGCATCTGAAGAAGTCCTGCATAAAGACAAGAGGTATCCATTATTTTATTTCAAGAATGTCCAATGGATGCGATGAATTGAGGACAGTAGTGCGAGAAAGACTTACCCACAACTCCATAATCACTCAATCCGCCTTGTTTCTGAACTCCCTATTATTAACATCTCGAGCATCGGCAACGAGGGCGTAGTGGTCGAACGAGGTGGCCAGCTCTGGGTCCTCATCCTCTGATTTCCACACCAGGCCAGGGAAGTGTTCCCTGCACAGAAGTCCCAGGATCCCATTGACATTGCGAGCCTCGACCCCCTCGTCCACAAGCATCCAGTTCCTGCACAAGTGGTTAACAATAGTTATTAGTTCTTATTATGATTTTTCAACATATCAAATGAAGAACATATGAAGTTACTTACTTATCCCCCTCGGGTGCAATCAGTGGGCACCGATCAATAGGTATCGGTCGCTTCGGGAGCTTCACGGGACCTCGCAAGTAGGGGGTCGATGGACCAGAGGAACTGGAACCCCCTGCCCCCTCCTCGGACGTGTGCGGAACCGCCTCATCGGACGCCTATGGAACCGCCTCCTCGTCCACCGTGTGCTGAGGGACGTCATCATCCCTAGAAGAGCATGAGGAGTCGTGCTCGTGGTCAGGTGACCGCTCCCGCCTGGGCCTGCCCCTCGGCCTCCTCCGCCTCTTTGACGGCTCTGTCTCCTTAACCGCTGACGTGCCCTTGGTCTTGAGTAAACCGAGTGACAGAGCCTCCTAGTGGGAGGCATCACCTGCAATTAAAAAGAGTAAACCAGTATAAGTACAGATAAACGAGAAGTACTTAGTAAGAGATGCAAAATAAAGAATATTTAATTACAAAATAACATAGTATTACATGCATTTCTAATATTCTTCATGATCTGGATTATCTAGACGATAGGTGTCGTCATCACTATCAAGATTGTCCAAATCCTCAACAGCCCCATCCTCATCACTGTCATTGCCTAGTCGTAGTCCGTCAAGCATTTCCAAGTCCTTCGGATCATGCACCTCATCAGCAGCGTCCTCATCAACAACCCATTCCTCGTCTACTTCCATTTCAGTCTCTCCGATTAAGTCTATCTCAAGCATCCCTGGTAGCCCCTCATCTTGTTGATAGAACTCCCCATCATGCATGGGTGGGTTCAAGTTGTAATCATTATCGTTTGGGCGAGGTAATTTACCGTGTGGTGATACCTTGTGCATAATATACCAACCCTAAAGACGTGGGTCGGTTTTGCAAGCATATGGACAATAATAAACTTGCCTGGCTTGTTGAGCCACAATATAGACATCATCTCCTGGATAGAAGGAATCCTATCGAGTTTCGACTAGCCCAAATTGAGGGGACTTTCTCGATACTGCAGGATCAAACCACTGGCATTTGAATATGACAGGATTAGGTGCTTTGGCACCATGGTATTCAAGCTTGTATATTTCTTCAACTGTGCTATAATACTCCTCCTGATCAGTGCCGGGCGTAAATACTCTGGTATTCGTGGTCCTTGGATTGGGCTGACTCTGCTCGTACCTTGTTGTGTGAAAGCGATATCCATTCACGTTATAAGCGTTAAATGACGAGACCTTATAGTCAAAACCATTGGCCATCTGTCATAATTTGGCACTTATAGACACATCCCTTTGGCACTACAAGCTCAAGCAGGAGAGAAATGAAATTAGGCAACTTGGAATGCCAAACATGGAACGAGCTAAGTTGGTCAGAAGGTACCTTTCTTTAGAATCATGTAATGAAATTAGGCGAACCATGTTGAAGAAGGGTCTCTCGTTCATGGTTAGAAGGTGGCCTTGGATGATGCCAGGATTCAACAAAAAATTCCCTACACTGACAAGGAACAAGGTTGTTGGATGCAGAAAAGTTACAGAGTATGTAACAAGTTTGTTGAGAACTTACCCCTGATACTTGATGACTTCATCAAGGTTCATCAACACATAGAGCATGATCTTGCGCCACTCTTCATTGGTCAAGGTCTTTTTGGCCGCTCCACTTGCTCTCCCGTGTGGCCCTTTGAATAGGCTGAGGGTCGATTCATTTTCGTCCTCGTTGTAACGAGCGGGTGGATTATGCAAGCTAGGAAGGTTCTCATTATAGTATGATGTTGTGAAGTTTGACACCTCCTCACGAATGAATGCCTCTACAATGAAAGCCTCAATCTTGCCTTTGTTTCCACATTTCTGGCGAATAGTCTTTAGACATCTCTCGATTGGATAGCACCAACGGTTCTGCATGGCCCCCATTCGTACCTCGGACGAGAGGTGTAAAATCAAATGCTGCATCGATAAGAAAAAGTCAGATGGAAAGATCTTCTCCAACTTATAGAGCAATGGAGTTGCCATTTTTTCCAACTCCTCAACCACTTTCACAGATATCTCCTTAGCACAAAGCTGACGGAAGAAAAAGCTCAACTCTACCAGCACCTTCTAGACATGCTCAAGGACATAGCCTCGAACCATCGATGGAAGAAGCCGCTCAATCCATATGTGGTAGTCATGACTCTTCATCCCTAAGACTCGGCCAGTATCTGGGTTAGCTCCCCTCCTCAGATTCGCTACATACCCATCAGGGAACACTAACATCTGCATCCATTGTATCACTTCCGTCCTGTGCTTCTTTTCTAAGACGTAATCGGCCTTAGGCCTTTTCCATGGTTTGTCGTCTCTTGGAGGTAGCATCTCTAGCTTTGGTCTATCACATAGTGTTGTCAGGTCTACTTTGGCCTTAGGGTTGTCCTTTGTCTTGTCGAGAATGTCCATGAGTGTTGCCCAAAGTGCTTGGGCGACATTCTTCTTAGTGTGCATTACATCTATGCTATGTGGAAGGAGAAGGTCATCAAAATAGGGAAGCCTCTCCAATCCCGACTTATGAGTCCACATATGTTCCACACCATAGCCCACAAAGCAATCTTTCTTTGGATTATCTTTCTTTCTGTTACCCTTCTTTGGATTATCTTTCTTTGGATTGACCGCGAGAGCATCTATTTGAGCATGAACCTGGGCACTCGTCATCTTATGAGGTTTAGGGTCGGTCACCTTGACACCTTTTGTGAAGTTCTAGGTGTCTTCTCTGAATGCATGGTTAAGAGGGAGAAACTATCGATGCTTGTCGAACGACGAAAACTTGCCACCCTTCTTCAACCAAATGAACTCTAGAGTTGCCTTGCATACCGGGCATGGAAACTTCCCGTGGACACACCAGGCGGCGAATATCCCATACGCCGGGAATTCACGCATGGAGTACTAGTACCAAACATACATTTTGAAGTTCTTCTTTGTAGCTCGGTCGTAAGTCCATACGCCATCATTCCAAGCACTGATCAATTCATCATAAACAGGCTCCATGTACACACCCATTTTGTTTCCCGGTGCCCAGGAATTATCAACATCAAAAATATGTTTTGCCGCTGAAGTAGGACCTCGGGGAGGAGATTGAGGGGGATAGCAAAAACGGGCCAACAAGTGTATGGAGCCGACATCATTCCATAAGGATTGAACCCATCCGTTGCCAACGCAACACGTACATTACGGGCCTTGTCATCTTTGTCACGATGGTTGCGATTAAAGCTTTTCCATGCTTCACCATCGGCTGGATGTACCAGCTTGTTAGGATTGTATCGAATGTCATTCTTGTGCTATGTCATCTGTTTCGCGGACTCCTCGGACATGAATAGCCGTTGGAGCCTCGGTATGATCAGAAGGTGTCGTATGACTTTCATGGGGATCTCACTCTGCTCCTTCTAGCCACCTCCTTTGTCTACCTCCACATACCTAGAGGATTTACACTTTGGATAGTACTTTGCCTCCTTGTGTTCTTTCCTAAATAGGATGCACCCCTTCGGACAACAATGTATCTGCTTATACGGTATCTTAAGTGCACGAAGGAGTCTCGTCGACTTGTACAAGCTGTTCGGCAGATGACGACCCTCTGGAAGCAATCCCCCAATAACTGCCAACATAGCATTAGGCTCAACTCATGTTGTACCAGGACTTCAACCCCATTAGGCGCCCAATGGCATCCAGTTGAGAAACCGTTGTCTTATTGTGTAGGAGCTTCAGTGCCGAATCCAACATGGCGTAGAACACCTTTGCGGTTGGCTCTAGCTCCTCCTCATCCTCCTCCTCCTCCTCCATAGGTCTTTCAGTGAACGTCGCATCGTGATAGTCACCTAACCATCCTGCTACCCCACCATCACCATCAAATGCCTCCCAAGCATGGTCTCACGACCTCCTCTCTAGTACGATGGGCTTCACCATGGTACACCCACCGAGTATAGTTTGGAGTAAATCCATACTTGTAAAGATGCTCCCCCATGACTTTCCTTGTTTTTCTTTTCTTGTTTTCACATTCGCTGCAGGGACAGAATGTGTCTCTCGCTCTATTAGCTGCCTTGCCAAATGCTTGATCCAAGAAACCCTCAGTCTTAGCCATCAATTCAGGGGTGATTTGAGCCTGACTTCGGCGTCCCATGTACATCCACTCATGGTTATCCATCCTCTAGCATATACACATAATGAAGTAATATAACCATCAATTGCATCTGCACAGCGTGCCTACTGTCTAATAGGTGAGGATAGGTCATAATCCCAGCCGCGGATACGTAGATGAGGTTAGTTTCCATGCTCTATTCTGATCTGAGATAGAATTTTGGCAGCACCTCCCTGCTGTTCTCCCGATACACGTCCTGGAAGGGAGAGTGTGTATCCGAAGAACAACAGGGAGGTGGTGTCGAAACTCCATCTCGGATCCGAGCAAAACATGGAAACTAACCCATCTACGCATCCATGGGCTGTCCAAAAAATATGAACAATCCGAAACAGATACGGTTATAGATATGCAAAGATCCGCATATCTCCAACCGTATCTGTTTCGAACGGGAGACGCCTAACTGGGCTACACCAATCTACGACAACGATAAGGAAGAGAGGTTAATTATACCTAGGGTGGCGGTGGAGACAGGCTAGCGACGCAGTGGTGAGTCGGTGCAGTGGCGAGGCGACGCTGTGCAGGCAGGATTGCGACGCCGACGAAGACGATCGGGGTCGCCTAGGTACTCCGGGTCCCCTCCGATAGGTCCTGCTCTGCAAAAGAAGAAACACAGCACTATAAGTTGACAATTTCGGCAGCACCTTCCCTGCACGGGGAGGTTTCCAAAACCTGCAAAAAACAATGGCACGATGGCCGACAATCACAATGGTACGAAGGCCGATAAGCACAACGGCACGAAGGCCAACATCACTATGACACGAAGGCCGATAAGCACAACGGCATGAAGGCCGATAAGCAAAACGGCACGAAGGTCGACAAGCAGAGAAGGGGTGGATACACCTTGTTCGTGCTCGTAGCCGGTTCGGTGACGGCGGGGGCATCGGCGGGATGGGCACGCAGAGAAGACGGCCGAGGCACCTCCTCCTCCCCTCCACCTCGGCTTCCTCCCCCTCTCCCCTCCTCCTTCTTCCTTTTTCTTCTCCTTCTTCCTCCTTTTTCTTCCTTCTTCTTCTTCTTCCTTCTTCTTCCTTCTTCTTCCTCCTCCTTCTCCTTCTTCCTCCTTCCTCTTCCTGCTACCTTCTTCCTCCTTCCTCTTCCTGGGCCAGGGTGGGTGGGTGGAGGGTGCCGGGGCGGGGGGCGCTGGGCGCGCTGGGGCCGGGGGCGGCGGGCTCGCCGGGGGCCGAGCGGGCGGGGGGCGGCCGGGCCTCGCTGGGGGCGTGGGGGGCTCGCCGGCCACGGGCCGCCGGCGGCGCTCCTCGCGGGGGCGGCGGTGCTCGCGGGGAAGGGGCAGGCCAGGGGCTCAGTGGCGGGGGTGGCCAGGATGGGGGCCTCGGGGGTGGGGGGGCTCGCCGGTGGTGGCGGATGGGTGGCGGCGGCGGGGAGGGTGGGGAGGGCGGGTGCGCGTGGGGAGCTGGGGATCGAGAAGTAGATAGGGTTCGGGGGTGGGCCGGCCGACCGTGGCCCAATATTTCAGGCTCGGCCTTTGGATTTTTTCTTTTTTAAAAAAAGTTTTACCGAGTGCCCTGGGCCAGGCACTCGGCAAAGGCCCTCTTTGCCGAGTGCCAAGGCCAGCACTCGCCAAATTATTTTTTTTTGCCCCAGTTTTTTTGAGGACTTACTACAGTACTTAAAACTCAATTTTGAAACTTGGGGTAATTTTGACTTTTTATATATATATGCTTAATTTATTTTGTTTCATTGAATTTTTTCAAATATTTCAAATTTGAACTGCAGGTTCATGGAATAATGGAATTTATTGATTTGAAAAATGATATTCATGATATTTAGTGTATGTTGAGGCCGTATGTAGGAACTCACATGAAATTTCGAGCATCTTGTTCGCGTAACATGACGAGGAACTTTCGGGAAAAGTGTATTTAAATTATATAAAATCCAAACAAGGTCCGAAATCATGAAACTTGTCGAGGTGTCGTGTTATCGCATGTGGAGGCTGTGGTAAAAATTGAGAAGATTTCAAGCAAGTTATGACGTCGGATGCCTAAAACCCAGACATCTCCACATGTGTGTTTGGGTTTTATGCATCCGACGTCACAACTTACTCGAAATCTTCTCAATTTTTTACCATAGCCTCCATATGCAATAACACGACACCTCGACAAGTTTCATGAGCCTCGACAAGTTTCGTAATTTTCGAACTTCGTTTGGATTTTATATAATTTAAATACACTTTTCCCAGAAGTTCTTCGTCATGTTACGCAAACAAGATGCTCGAAATTTCATGTGAGTTCCTGCATACGGCATCAACATACACTAAATATCATAAATATCATTTTTTAAATCAATAAATTCCATTATTCCATAAACCTACAGTTCAAATTTGAAATATTCGAAAAAATTCAACGAAACGAAATAAATTAAGCAAATATATCAAAAAAAGTCAAAATTACCATAAATTTCAAAATTGAGGTTAAAGTACTGTAGTAAGCCCTCACAAAAAAACTGGGGCCAAAAAAAACAAAAAAAATTAATTTGCCGAGTGCCAGCCTTGGCACTCGGCAAAAAGGGCCTTTGCCGAGTGCCTGGCACAGGGCACTCGGCAAAGTATATTTGTTTGCCGAGTGCTAACGGCCGGCACTCGGCAAACGTTGACGGTGGGCAAGGGTTGGGCCGTCACCTAACGCCATCTTTGCCGAGTGTCGGCTTTGCCAAGTGCAACGCTCGGCAAAGCTGCTCTTTACTGAGTGTCGCTCTTCGCCGAGAGTCTGGCACTCGGCAAAGACACGTTTTGCCGAGTGCTGGCTTTGCCGAGTGCCCGAGTTTTGGCACTCGGCAAACCGCCGAGCGCTCGGCAAAGAAGCTGTCTCCCGTGGTGAAAGACGTTCCAAGAAACATGAATCAAAACGTATGAATAAGATATCTCAAGGGTCTTTTTTGGGAAAGCTTGGCGACATGGCAAGGTAGCCGTCGGTTGTAGGACTGGCTGCCAGGCTACTTATAGCGCCCGCACCGGCTACGCCCAAGCTGCCAGGCAGCATTTCCGTGCTGGCGTCACATATGCAGTAGATATAAAGTAACCCCTAAATTTACATACCTAAACTATCTACTTATGTCTTTATGAAAGACTCATCCGATTGTGTAATACAAGGAAAAACACAAATTAGATATGCATCAGGATAAGGGAGATCCTATTGTAACCGACAAGAAAAAAAATCCTAGCAGGTTTGAGAATCAATATGTAACACTGCCCCAAGACTATACAAGGTGGCCGGGTGTGGGCTCCCTATATCAAGACACCAGAAAATAGGCATCACAATCCACCAAATGCAAAACATGGGTATTACTTCCTCGTGAAAAGCCTAAACATGTATAACTCTGTATCTTGTGTTACCATCGAGCTCCACAGTCAGCGCATAGCCCCATGTTCATTACTATACTACCAATAACAAACACTGACAAAACTCTAAATTTGCATCTAAACAACCCATTTACCATTATGATAGATAATCTTAGCAACTTCTTAAATTTGCATTTAAATTACCTACTTTTCTGCCTTTACTGAAAGTGAAGTAAAATATTTAAAATCTACATCTGAAAAATAAATAAATAATTGTATTATGTTACTTTTACTATATTGAAATGCTAACTTATAGTTGTGTCGTCATGCAAACAAAGTACACATACAACCATAAGTATATATTTTCATATTTTAGTAATCACGCAAAATGTCTCCTTAACGACTCATATATATACCAATGATACTAGCGACCCATTCAAAAATTTTATTAATATCCATGACAATGATTTATCTATGCTATCACTTTAGATAAATTTAAATGTTTTGACTGAGACATTATGATATATAGTGTAACTATGGGCACACTCTATTTGTGAAAAAAATATATATATAAATACTACTTCTAGACAGAATTATCTAATAGAGGAAATGATGATGATGCCCCGTTATCTGACGAGAAGCTAAGAATGTAATGCTTTCAGAAAAAACTTTGAAGAGTAACATCTTGCCGATGACGGAGTAAGCGAAAAAAGGGCAATAATATTTCGATGGCTTAGTTCTGAAAAAAAAAAACTAGAGACGCTGCACCGTACCATATTATATCACTGTTGGTACGGATGAGAAAAGTTGTCGTCTTCTCTTTGCGTACGTCTCCGGTGGCCAGAGTGGCTGCTACCACCTGCTAGTGATCGCCATCGGCCACCCACACCCAACTGCGTTATATAAGCACCTGTACGGCTCCGTGATCTTAGCGTCTATCAACGTCGGACAAGCAAAAACTAGTACATACCAAGAAGAGCTAGCTAGGGCAAGTCAGTGATCCATCCAAGTGGTGGTACGTGTGCTACGTACGGTGGTCGTACGGCCGACCGTGAAGCTTGCCGCCGGCCGGCAACGACGACGACGGCGGCGGGTCAGCAACAACGACAGCAGTAATAATGGCGAAGGTGGCGTCGAACGGGGCGTTCCAGGGGGAGAACCCGCTGGACTTCGCGCTGCCTCTCATAATCCTTCAGATCTGCCTCGTCCTCGTCGTCACCCGCGGCCTCGCCTACCTGCTCCGCCCGCTCCGGCAGCCCCGCGTCATCGCCGAGATCATCGTAAGCGCCCTGGTCCGCCGCCGCCGGCGCGTCCGTTTACTCATTTTCCATAGCTGTCTATATATTTTATCTACTAGCTAGTGTGCATGCATGCCCGGTCCGCCGTGGCGCCGTGTGCTGCTGGTCGACGGCCGGCCGCGGGCCTAGCTAGCCGGAGCCGGCGACAACCGTACCAGACTACCAGCCATGTGTTGCTCCTATCCAGCTACCCAGTACCAACACCTACGGCTATTTTTCTTAGATCTCGTTTGGGAGAGCTTCTAATTGCTCACCAGACGGCTCCGACTTGTAGATCTAAATAATATTTTGTACTATATATAATAAGAAGTTATTCTCTCTCTCTCTCTTCTAGAAATAAACTAGAAAGGTATTCCTAGTTTCACTAGTTCTAAGTCTTTCGAATGAGCCAAAGCCAAAAAAGTAAAGCTAAAAAAACTCTGCCAAATAGACCCTTGGCTCTTGCTATTTGTCTATCCGTGTTGGTGGCATGCATGCTGGCGGCGACTCACCTCTTCTTTCCACTATGATGCCCATGCACGCAAGAATAAGGCTCTATTTAAAACACAAGATTTATTTTATATTTTTATGAAATATAATTGAAGTGTTTTCTATTAAATTTCCGTGCTATTCTTATAAAATTCATGCATTCTAAATAGACATTGTTTGGCAAAGCTCTCCAGCACTGCCTAACAGTTTTTCAGAGATAAATGATTTTCTGCTGATTCTGTGAAGTGATTATCTAAAATGAATTAACAGGCTGAAGCTGAAAACGTAGTTTCTCCTAATTCTATGAAGTGATTCTCTATTGAGATTTTGAGAGTTTATACTAAAGAATCAAAGAGAATTACTTTCAGTCACAAAATCACTTCTCTCAGACAATCAGCTTCCATAAAAAGGGCAGACCCAGTGCTAGAGGCTCCCACACGAGTGGGTCTAGGGAAGGGAATAACCGAAGTAAAGTCTTACCCCTGCAGAAATTCTGCAGAGAGACGGCTTCGAACCCAGGACCTGGTGACTCGGCGAGTTAGCACTCACCAACTGCACCAGGCTTGCCCTTCCATAAAGAATCAGCTTCCATAAAGAATCAAAATCAGATTGAGCTCTACCAAACAAGCCCTATAAATGAACAAGTACGAATGAATCGATCTTTGATGGTGCTCCTAAATCAAATCCTGCGTACGTATAACTAGGCTAAACGATGACGCGCATGGTTGAAACATCAAACATATATGATATAAATAAACTTAAATACGTATATCTCCAGTTATAATAATTGTGGAATATAACTAACTCGATCTTGGTGCTTATATCATACTAGGCTTAGCATGCAATGAGGTTGCATCAAGTTTACTTTGTGTTTTCCCCAAGCCAAAAGCTTTTGAAAATTTTGAAGTCTTTGACTTCTTGCATGCTTCGAAATGATTTAACATGCAAGCATTCTCTAGAGAAATCTGCTCATAGCTTCTAAGTTCTATAACAAACACAGTCCCTATATTCCATATTAGTAGTATAAATACCAAATTTGTAATGAAACGTTAAAAATAGTGACCACGTCAAATTGCTGCATATCGTCACTTGTTTTGACTATAGGGAGTACACAACACACGCGTAATCGTATCGTACGAAATGTACGGTGTGAATGCATGTACAGTACGGTACCGTATTTCCTTCCAGGGGAACAAAAAAAAGCATGCTGATCCATTGATGACGTGGCACTCATGGCTTTGCTCGTGTCGCATGGTGTTTGCATGCATGCAGGGAGGCATCCTGCTTGGCCCGTCGGCGCTGGGCCGGAGCACCAAGTTCCTGAACACCGTCTTCCCGTCGGCGAGCATGACGGTGCTGGACACGCTGGCGAACATCGGCCTGCTCTTCTTCCTCTTCCTCGTGGGGCTGGAGCTCGACATCGCCGCCATCCGCCGCACCGGGAGGAAGGCGCTGGCCATCTCTCTCTCCGGCATCGCGCTCCCGTTCGCGCTCGGCGTCGGCACGTCGTTCGCGTTCCGCGCCACCATCGTCAAGGACGCCCGGCAAGCGCCGTTCCTCGTGTTCATGGGCGTCGCGCTCTCCATCACCGCGTTCCCGGTGCTCGCGCGCATCCTCACCGAGCTCAAGCTGCTGACAACCGACCTCGGCCGCATGGCGCTGTCCGCCGCGGCCGTCGACGACGTCATGGCGTGGATCCTCCTCGCGCTCGCCATCGCGCTCTCGGGCTCCGGTTCCCCGATCATCTCGCTCTGGGTCCTGCTCACCGCCGCAGCCTTTGTCGCCGCCGCGTTCTTGCTTCTGAAACCGGTGCTCGCGTGGATGGCTCGCCAGTGCCGCGAGGGTGAGCCCATCAGGGAGCTCCACGTCTGCGCGACCCTCGGCATCGTGCTCGCCGCCGGCTTCGCCACCGACGTCATCGGCATCCACGCGCTGTTCGGCGGGTTCGTCGTCGGTGTGGTCGTCCCCAAGGACGGGCCGTTCGCCGGCATGCTCATCGAGAAGGTGGAGGACCTCGTCTCGGGGCTCTTCCTCCCGCTCTACTTCGTCTCTAGCGGCCTCAAGACTAACGTCGCCACCATCAGTGGAGCCAAGTCCTGGGGCTTGCTCGTGCTCGTCATCGCCAACGCGTGCCTCGGCAAGATCGGCGGCGCGGTCACCACCGCTCTGCTCGTCAAGATCCCTGTACGCGAGGCGGTCACCCTTGGATTCCTGATGAACACCAAGGGACTCGTCGAGCTCGTCGTGCTCAACATCGGCCGGGACCGCAAGGTCCTCAACGACGAGGCGTTCGCCATCATGGTGCTCATGGCGCTCTTCACCACCTTCATCACGACGCCCATCGTCATGGCGGTCTACAAGCCAGCGCGGCCGTCGGTGCCGTACAAGCGCCACACCGTGGAGTGCGCGCCCGGTGACGACGGCGAGCTGCGCGTGCTCGCCTGCTTCCACACCAGCCGCAGCATCCCGACGCTGCTGAACCTCGTGGAGGCGTCGCGCGGCACCGGGCGCCGCCGCCTCGTCATGTACGCCATGCACCTCGTGGAGCTGTCGGAGCGATCGTCGGCGATCAGCATGGTCCAGCGCGCCCGCCGCAACGGCGTGCCCTTCTTCAACAGCGCCGACAGGGAGGGCCAGATGGTGGTGGCGTTCGAGGCGTTCCAGCAGCTGAGCTCCGTGAGGGTGCGCGCCATGACAGCCATCTCGGACCTGGACACCATCCACCGGGACGTCATCGACAGCGCCGCCGGCAAGCGCGCCGCCATCGTCGTCATGCCGTACCACAAGGCGCTCCAGCAGGACGGCTCCTTCCAGTCGCTCGGCTCGGCGTACCACGCCGTCAACAAGCGCGTGCTCCGCGAGGCGCCCTGCTCCGTGGCCGTCCTCGTCGACCGTGGCCTCGGGGGCCCCGCGCAGGTGTCCGCCAAGAACGTGTCCTTCTCCGTCGCGGCGCTCTTCTTCGGCGGGCCCGACGACCGCGAGGCGCTCGCCTACACGACGCGCATGGCCGAGCATCCGGGTGTCGCCGTCACGCTGGCAAGGTTCCGCCCGCATTCCGACGAGGAGAGCGCCGACGACGAGGCGGCGGTCGAGGCTTTCAAGTCCAAGCTCGGCATTGTGAAGGATGGATCGGTACACTTCGAGGAGCGGCAGGGGTACACAAAGGAGGAGGTGCTGGAGACCATCAACTCGCTGTCCAAGTTCAACGTGTTCGTCGTGGGGCGGATGCCGCCGACGACGCCGCTGGTGGAGAATCCTGACGAGCTGGGCCCCGTGGGCAGCTACCTGGCGTCGCCGGAGTTCAGGACGTCGGCGTCCGTCCTGGTCATCAAGAGATACGACCCGGCGACGAACCCGAAGAGCAAGAGGTTCGATCCCAGCGCGAGGCCGCCGGCAGCGACCGATGAGGACGTGCTGGACGAGGAGATGGGCATAGTGGCGGAGCTAGAGTAGAAATGAAGGGGGGTGCGCCACTTTAGCGTAACTTTCCTTTAATATACTGTATAAATATAGGAATTATGAGACATATTGACGGAGTCTCTTTCGAAATTATAAATATTACGTATAAAAATATGTGGTACCGATCATTTGAGAGACTATTTACCAAATAAAACATGATCATACTATTGGATCCTTGGACACAGTGATGAAGCCGAAAAAAAGTCTTAGAAGTCCGGATGATTTCCTTTTCCTGACGCAGTGAGTTAATGCCACATTGCTACTTTTGCAGACTTGCAGTGGTGCTGGATTCATCAGTAGGGACTCTGGGTGCGTGAATTTGGGTTTGGGTGCAAACACGGTGAAGAATTAATGCTAATAACTGACTTCCATTTTTTTCTGGGTGCGGCTGCACCCACAAGTGCCAACTTAGCTCCGCCCATAGATGGGCAGCAGATCCACTGTGGTGCCAGTGCCGTGGTCGCCGACGAGCGACGCGGCCTGAGCAGAGCACGACGAACCGTACGTGCCCAAATGTTCCCTTAGCTGTGTTTCTTTCCTGCGGCATCCGAATTCCAAATTTCAAGCAGACAAATGCAGGTATGATGCAACTTAAACATGTGCCCCCTCAGTCTTACTACTACGTCAGTACATCACTGTTATATAATCATCTGGATTTGCACATAGAAATAAAATATATGGACATACTTGGTGGAGAAATAATTGTGGAATTTTATACTTTCTTGAAGAAAAATGGCAGATCTGTTTTTTCTCAAATGCACAAAAGGTTTGTGTTAAGATATAGAGTTGTTGAAAACAACAATGACGCGCCTCCACCCTGAGCGCGCTAGGGGTGTTTAGGGGTAAAAAATTGCATGCAGTCGGCCTGTACCCAAGCCTCCGTGCAGGCCCAGCGCGGATGAAGGCCACGTGTCCGAGAGTTCATCAGGCGACCAGCTATGGTGCGGCTCCTCTGTTGCTACTTTCGCATGACACGTCGGCTCAGGCTTGCACTTCCCAGCTGCCGTGGGATGTCTTTGGGTAGACACGCGTCAACAGATGACGGGGGTTCTGCACGCTCGGTTGGGTATAGGCCGATTGCATGCAATTCTTTTCCAGTTTAGGATTTTACATGGACTCGGGCCTCCCTAGCTTACATGAGCAACTCGAAGAGTTTGCCAAATCAACTTGGCATCCATCTATTTTTAGTAAAACAGAAAAAATTACGCTCCAACAGTTTGGCATCCAACTTGGCAAATTTTAGCAACTTGGCAAATCTCCCCCCCTCCACGCGTATATTTGCGCGTTGAGCGCAAGCGCGCATCTCTCGCGCATCCGGCTTTGCGTGCATATTTAAGCAGGGCTCTTCGTTTCTTAGCGGGGCTCTTCGTTCGCTTAGCGAGCCTCTTCTTATTTTACCAAGTCCAAATGACAAACTCTTGGAGATAGTCTATTTTTTCACTTGCCATATATTTTAGCAAGTTACCAAATCACAATATTTAGAGCATCTCCAAGAGTTTGGCAATTTTCATTTGGCAAATCTTGTGTTTTGCCAAGTTGTAAAAAGATATGCCAAGTAAAAAAACAGTCTCTCTCCAAGAGTTTGGTATAATTCACTTGACAAACCCAGATCTAACTTACATCAGGAACCCTGAGGGAGAAACAAAATTATGTTTATGCCCTTCCACCTCTTAAAAACTTACATCAGGAACCCTGAGAGAGAAACAAAATTATTTTTGTGCCCTTCCACCTCTCTCGTACATACGAATGCCAAGTCCGCTCCGCGCGCGCATATTTGCGCGTGCGAGGCCGGTGGATGGTAAGTTGCCAAGAATGCCAACCTCATTTGTCAAGCTGTTGGAACCCAAATTTTCTCATTTTGCCAAAATTAAAAGGATGCCGATCTCATTTGGCAAACTCTTGGAGATGCTCTTACCAAGTGAATTTTGGCAAACTGTCGGAGATGCTTACCGAGCTTCGATCCATTGGTCTGGTCCGCTCCATGCGGGATCATTGCGAGGAGTTGTTGCACCTACGTTGCTGTGCCACGGAAGCATCGCCCGCTTTGCATCATAGTAGATAGAGAGAGAAAGCATAAAGTCAAACCTTAGGGTGGCGAGAAATGCCACGCACACTAGAGCAATCACAAATTATAAACGCCAACGGACTAAACAGTCCCCATCACATGTTCTCAAAAAGCACGGAGTCGTTGCTCTATGTTTTTTTCTTAGCACGAGTCGCTACAACTAGTGAGAAGGATCCTTCATTTTGAAAAACACATTGGTTTTTTCTTTCCACAAACTCTACATTATGTAAATGACTATGCCACTGAAATTATGTTTCGTCTCTTTCGGCAACGCTTTAATTGTCGTTTTCCACCACACGATGGAGTTGGAATTTTATACTTTCCTGAATATAATTTCCAAGTATGTGAAAAGTCAAAACTACTATGAAAATCTCCTTGGGAAGGTATGTTAGTGGTGTCTTATGAGTGATCTTACATAGTGCCACATAATCTTGCACAACCAGAATTTTAGACTTCTCCTAGTGTTTTAGCATTCAAAATTTAGTATAAATTTTCCCTACTAAATGTCTCCTAGTGAGATTTCCATGTGCTATGACTAATGATAGTGTTTTACTACTGCTTAAAAACACTAGGAGAAGTCCACCATTTTGGTAGTGTTGAGTCAGCTTATTAAACAGTATAAACAACGAGTTGTTTTTTGGGTTACCTAGTAGACTTCTAGTAACTTATAGTTCCTCAATTTTTACATATAACAGAAGGAATGTCATGAGTTACTTCCTCTGTTAATCACACTAATGACAGAGTATGATTAGGAAATGAAGCAAGGGTATATGTGTCTTTGGCATTCTCTTTTAGCTCGTCCTAAATACACTATATTACATGACAGAAAGAGTACATGACAAGAACTCATACAATGACACAGAAGTCATCTCATAATCCTAATGTTTAGCTTATGATATGGTTATTTCACGAAACAATGTTGTGTTTCTCGGATCTTCCTCACTCCTATCCACATCGTCAAAAATCTAATGTGGCTCTGCATGAGATGACCAATGAGATTGATGATGTGTAGCAATATACTTGTCCTAAGGTATAGTATTGGCTAGTGAATAAATCAGGCTAGGCCAAAACAATTGGTGCAATTACTTTTGCACTAAAAAAACAGTGCCCGAAACAGCAAGGCCGGTTGATGAGCACGTAGGGTGGCGCTTCTCTCCCTAGTTGAGTTTTTTATAATCAAAATTTAGTCACCCAAAATGTACCTAGTTGCTTATAAATGATACCTTGAGATTTTTGTTCTCCCTCCCTCTCCCTTCCATCTTGAGTGCCCTCAATCGTGGAGGGACTAAATATGATCTATTCATATATTTTGACACTATCACTCCAACCTCACCAATTAAGTCACCATGCACCGCATAGTACGTGTGATTACTAGATCTTCTCTTTTTTTCTCCTATATGCCCTCAGCAAGCGGCCGAGCCCTAACACACTATCCTTTCTCTCTCCTTGGTATCCTATCTATTAGCTTCACACACAGCCATCAAATACGTACATGCCTGCCTTGTTCTTCGTATTGGAGGCACTATTGCCCCATTACTCTCTACCTCTCCAATGACGGAGCTACAGGGTGGTTCCTGTTGGTCATGGACCACCTACAGCTTTGGCCCAAGGGCTGGTATCTCTAGGACTTTTGGGCTTTGGCCGATCAATGTCTTCTCGCATTCACATATTGAATCAACCTCTCTCGTGTTTGAGAGTGTTTGTGTGGTCAACCACCGAGACCAAGGCACCAACTGGCGGCAGGAATAGCGGTTGTCCCGGTACGTCCCGAATTCTTGATCTCCCGTTCGCAGCTTCTAGCGGCTAAGCAGTATAAGGCCCTATTGCTCTAAACAGGAAGTACGAGTGCTCGAAGCAGGACTCCAGTCCATATCGACCGAAGAGTGACAAGATGCAAGTACTGCTAGCACCCTTCTCGTCCATGGCACGTCGACGATCGGCATAGCGAATACAAGTGTACGGTATGTATGTAATTTACATTAAACAAGTTAGAGTTTGTTCATTTATTAAGATGTTCATATGACCTCTAGTTTACTCGTGTATTGCGTTTGATAATATGCACATTACTTGTGTATTGGCATGTTACGATCTCAAGCTTTTTATGTAAAATTGGGCAGCTTAAAATCCTAGCTAGGCGCTACTGCCTCTCCCTCACCGTCGTAGTCAAGAAGTGAATTTTTGGCGTGGATCTAGCACTGCCAATTCATATTTCATATATCAGCATTTTCAGACCACGCACCATTTGTGGTAAAAGACCATTAGACTAATTAATCCATTACGGGAGAAGATTTCATGGTATACTAGCTCAATTAACTAACATCAGGGAAGTTATATATAATTGCTAAATGTTGAGGGCATAGCTAGGGACAACTCTTGGTAGAAGAATTTCATGGGGGCAATGGCTACGAATACGAGCAATGAGATAACTAATGATACTATGTGAACCATGCCAGCTAGTTTGCATGCCCTCATAAAATCTTTTTAATCTAATGACTAAAAAGCGTATATAGCACGTGAATTAGCACGCACAAATAATCTTACATTTGTATATGCCGTGTGGTAGTTCCCTACTGCATAATAATTATTAAGGCATTTGTTTGCTCAAGAATGTGCTTTTTTCTACAAGGGTGACAAGGGCATTATTGCATCCTATATTATTAGAAGGTACAGAAAAAAATACATGTTAAAAATTTTAAAAAATGAACACCAACCGCGCAACAAGTACGTATTGTAAAAAAAAAAGCATTCAAAAGGAATATGTGTTGAGTATCTGCGTCTGTACTTTGTGTAATTCTCAAAAAAAAAGGAACACCAACCGCTACAAGTATGTAAAAAATAGCACTCAAAAGAAACAGGAACACCAAAACCTTAGGAAAACAATAGTAGTTCAAGAATGTACTTCTATTCATGAGTGATGAGTAAATAAAGTTCTCCCTTTCTTTTTTTAAAAAAAAGCTAAAATGGTACAGGAGCTTGGAAAAAAATATCCAAAGAGCGTAGGAGAAGTACTAGAGCACGTGTTGTACAACAGATTCAGAGAGCAGTTCGAGGTTAGTGGATCTTGGACAGCTCACCTATCGAGAATCTAAGGTACTTAACTTTTTTTAAGAAAAAAGGAAATTTTTTATCCTCTGACGACACAGTCAAGGTCTTATATATAGTTTCCAAGTAATATGAGTCTATTTTGCTTGTCCATCCAATTATTGCCAAAAATGTCCAAAAACAAGGACCTCCCGAATGGATGGATCTCGTATCCTCACGCTGCAACAATAACTCCCAAAAACACACCCCATATATTCCAAGTATGAAGGAGATAACACATTTTTATAAAAAAAACAAGAACATTATGCTTACACCAAATTGCCTAAGTAATAATTGTAGTCCCATAAAGATTTTTTTAATAAAAGCCCCATAAAGATTAATTTGCATTCTTTTTGCCATATATACCTGTTATTCAATTTCCATGAAAAAAATTCAGTGCGGGGAGTCCGCACGGGATCTACGTGGGCACCTGTCTGCGCTCCTCTTAAGACTATCCGCACTCATGAACCTCTATATTCATCCTCTAAAAGGAATATTCCATCTCAGTCACCGTAAAATATATAGTTTTTCCGCACTAATCCATACTCTATATTCATCCTCTATACCAACTACCAACTGGTGGGGTCCACACGTCATACTCTCCCTCCCCTTTTTCTCCTCCCTCTCTCCCATCTCCCCCTCCTTCTCTCCCTCCGCCGCTCCTCTCTGTCCCCTTCATCTTCCTCCTCCGGCGCCCCTCCCTCCTCTCTCTCTCTCCAGTCGCTGCCCCGCCGCTCCCATGCTCTCCTCCGCGCCCGTGGCCGCCGGCGCCCCTCCCTCCATCGCGGCGGCCCAAGCAGAGCAGGAGCGCTCCCTCCATCGCCCAGCTCCGCCCGCCCTCTCCCTGCTCTGCCCCGGCGAGCACGGCGCGAGCAGCGGCGGTGCGCCTCCTCCTCCGGCCCCTGCTCGCGGGCGCCGCCTCCTCCGGCCCCTGCTCGCGGACAGGTACAGCGGCGCGGCGGGCTGGGAGGCCGCGGTTGAGGGGAAGGAGGAAGGGGTACGGCTCCGGAGGATGGGTACGACTCTGGCCATGGCGCTCGGGAGGTGGAGGTACTGCGCCCTCTCTCTCTCTCTCTCTCGTCCGGCGGCGTAGGTTGCGCCCTCTCTCTCTCCGACGCGACCGCGAGGTGGGGACGGCTCTTGCTCCCAGCGGTGGTGGAGGTGGAGGCCGCCTCCCCTGGCGGCGGTGCATCCCGAGCATCCCGAACGGCTGCGGAGGAGTTCACGCATCCTCCCTGGTGGTGCATCTCGGTGACGACGGCCTTGCTCCTCTTCCCTCCCCACCGGCTTCTCCACTTCCTCCGGCGAGCAGCGCGAGGACGCGCGAGCGGCGCGCGGGCGGGCGGCGGGCGGGCCCCGCGCCACGGAGGCACGTAGCGGGAGCGCGCTATCCTGCTAGGAATAGCGGGAGCGCTAGCATAGCGCACGCGATGGCATATCCCGCTGCATTGCATTTTTACGGTAAACCGAACTGGACGATGGCGTAGCGGAAACGATGCAGTACCCAGTGCAGCTCGTCTGAGGCGTGTCCATCACAACACGTCCGCTCGGCTCCATTTCCGGTACCTGGTTTGTACGTTCTCGGCTTCGAGTCCATTACAGCGCTAATTGATTCCATTATCCGTGAATGTGGATCATCAACGTAAATTTCGTTTGCTCAAGAATGTGCTTTTTTTCTTAAAGGGTGACAAGGGCAAGTTAAAAAGGAAAACGAACACCAACCGCTACAAGTACGTAAAAAATAACATTCAAAAGTAAAGAGGGGAACACCAAAACCTTAGGAAAACAATAGTTCAAGAATGTACTCCTATTCATCAGTGATGAATAAATAAAGTTCTCCCTTTCTTTAACAATATAAAGGAGATGCTCGCAAAAAAACAATATAAAGGAGATAATACATTTTTAAAAAATAAAGATCATTACATGTATATCGAATTGTCCTAGTACGTAATACATGTAGCCCCCACAAAAATTAATATGTGTTCTTTTTGTCATATACTTCGTCTGTCATGTGATATAGTGCAGAGATTCTATGACAAATTAAGAGAAAATATAAAAGACACATATGCCCTTACTTTATTTAATTTCTAGTTAGACGCTACCATCGACATGATTGATGGTGATTGCTAGTTGATATATTGCAAGTTACAATATAATGCCTACCAATTTTTTGCAACTATTTAATGCAAAACTTTTTTTTTGTCCCTTTAGAGAACCCGTTATGTATATTTGAGTATAATTTTTTACACACCTGGCTAATAGGCTCTCATTTTTTTGAGACCTATACCAATGTAATTGCTACCAACTGAAGAGTCTTGTTAGTAACTAGGTAGCGTGCACGTGCGTTGCTACGGGACAACTAAACTTTTGTACTTAAAATATATGGATCGCAAGACACGAGAACAATAACGTAAAATTAAATACCGACGTTAAAGTAACATTTATTAATCCAAAAAAGCAAAGTTCATGAGCGTGGCGTCGCAGGCTCACAAACTCTACTGTATAGGCTTTTCCGTGATGCAGCTAAGATAATGGTTTAACGGTATGTTTGGTTCATGAAGTCACCTTATGCTTCATGAGGTGATACATCATGAGTTCATCTCATGAACTATGGTGGAATTAATCAACTCATTCCGCATGCACATACTAATTATTAGCTTGTTAGGAATAAGATGATGATAGATCAACGTATTCTATTCTACAAACTAAATAAAAAAAGTGAGAAGTGAAAAAAAGATGGACCACATTATTCCTCAAACCAAACACATTATAAAAGTTCATGTTGCTAGCTCCTAGCTAGAATTAGTTCGTAGTCGTACTACCCAGTGGCGGAGGCACTGCTCGGCCACCCCGGACCGCCGGCCGGGCTCCTCGGCAAACTTCAAAAAAAATTCTATATATCAAAGAAAATGTTATAATTTGCTGGATAAATATTTTTGTGCAATGAGGATCGCCCGGGCTCCAAAAATCTTCTGGCTCCGCCACTGGTACTACCTCTATGCACAACAATATATATATATATATATATATATATATATATATATATATATATATATATATATATAAAATAGAGAAGGGTTATAGCTACTATGCGATCTGTCGTAGAATAACTTATTTTATAATAATCATCTAGATTTAGCATAACAATTGGACTCATTTATGAATATATATTTGAGATACTTGTGTTAATATAACTCGTGATGTTATTATTATACGTACGGTAATAAAATAGACTTATCATCGCAACTCCTTCAGCAGTGGAGAATGTAACCTAACAACATAGGTGGGGTTCATCATCGTCCTCTTCTTATTTCTATTTTACTTCTTCTCCCTCTCTCTATTTTCTTCTTCTACTACTTCACCTATGTTCCAAACCTGTAGGAGAGGAAGTTGTCAAAAAAAAAACTTGTAGGAGAGGCTTAGAGGGGCTCCATTGTCGGTAAAGAGATGGACCTCCCAAATCCGCCCCCATCCTTCATTACTTTACTGTCACATTATGGCAAATATCATCGTAAGCCCTCCAAAATTCGATCCTATATCCTTCAGCGCTTTAGTATCACATTATGAAAAAATGTTATCGTGAGTAGTAGTAACAATAATAGTAGTAGTAGTTAATAATAATAATAATAATAATAATAATAATAATAATAATAATAATAATAATAATAATAATAATAATAATAATAATAATAATAATAATAATAATAATAATATGTATTATATATATTCACAACACCATAATAAATTAATATAATCATTAATCATTGTAAATTTTTATAAAATATAAGTTATTCTACATAGCTCAATACGTAGTCGGCCACATAGTTGGACAACGTCGCATGAAATAATTGCATGCAATGCAAGTAGGCATAGGCACAGCGGGACCGGGACGAACGAAGGACGCGCGAGCGTCGTCACGTATGACGCGACGCAACTTGTTGTCGTCTATGTTGTTGGTGACTCCGATAATATAAGTCGTCGGACGATGTGTGGCTTGCAGGAATTAAATAGATTTGCGCACTTATCCATCCGCTTGCCGTTGCCGGTCGTAATAAGGGCTCTATTATTTCGTTTGTTTTCTCCGACAGGGAGACGTGTCTTGTTATTCGTTGTTTTCCCGAGAGATCAACTACTTGTACTATTTTTTTTTTCTCCATAGTCCACCACCTCTACGTCTACAGCACTGGCTCTATTAAATTAATTTCTAAAATTACTTTAAGTTAAGCTATCTTAATTTGATCAACATTTATAAAATTATAACAACATCTATGACACTAAACAAGTAGAGTATATACATTATAAAAATATAGTTCATGGTATATATCCAGTAATCTTAATTTGATGTCATAAACGGATATAAATGTTGCTTTCAATAAATTTAGTTAAATTTAGAATAGTTTGACTTAAGATAACTCTAAAAGTTGATTTAAACTAGAGGTTGTCCTACAACAGGGCGATAGATAGATAGATGGATGCGCCGAGATCATCCATCGTTTTCAATTCCTAAACATCTAGTATAACCGTGCGTCGTTATCAGACAGGGCCAAAAGTTTGATATTTGTGTTGTCTCGTTAGATATCACACTCACATCTTACCTTTTGCCATGCATGCATCGCGGCCTCCGTACGACGTACGATAGCATATTCTTGTACGATGTACGTTTCACATAAGCCACTACCAGATAAACTGGCTTTAGTCCCGGTTGGAAACGTGCTTTAATTCTAGTTTTTCCAATCAGGACTGCGGATCCAGGAGCCTTTAGCCCCGAGTCATGCAACCGGGACTGAAATGAACCTCGGGTGGGTGACTTTTAGTCCCGGTTGGTGATTCTTTAGTCCTGGTTGGTGTCACCACCCGAGACCGTTTGGTACTAATAACCGGAACTAAAGGGTGACTTTTAGTCCTGGTTTGTTACTAGGCCTGCCCGTGAAATTTAGGTCTGGAACACATTAGTCCTGGGTCCCAACACGATCGAGACTAAAGGTGCAAACCAAAGATCATTTCTCTATTAGTGTACATTCGTTATTACATGTCTTTTGTGCAATTCATACATCCATTGAAGGGACAGCCTTGTCATTGGACGAACACTAATATAATACAGATTTTCACGCACGTAAGAAAAAAATATATAAAAGAGACGGCCTGGCATCTCCATCTCGAGACCATGCATGGTCTCTTTTAATCACATTTTTTCATAGATGAAGCAGCAAGGATTCGCCTATATAAATAAAAAACAAAAAAAAAAAAGACACCATCACCACTGGGATCCACCATGTACGCATTGCTCCAGGAGTCTCCGCCTCCATGAGTTCAAGCTGCCCTCCAACTCTACCTTTTCTCGCGCACAGGTCACTCTATTGCTGTTGTGTGCTTCCACAAGGTCTCGATGCCCCATCGATGGCTATATGCACTACTGCAACATCGCCCAATTGAATGAATGTGCATATGAACCAATGAATAAGTTGGTTGGAGAATTCGTCTGTATCGACCTGGTCGATGAACACGTTGCTGGGGACAGTGTCAAATTACGGCGGATCTTGGTGGCTCGCCCACCCTCATCGTTGTAGATGTCAGTTGCACCATGGAGGTTGCCCTCACCGGTGTGGAGGAAATGCATCTAGCCACTAATTGAAGCCACCCCCCAGCTAGATCAAGTCCGCCTAGCCTAGATCACGGGTGCACACCTCGGATCCTAGCGGCTTGCCTTGGATCCCGCTCAAACACTCCTTGGATTGAACGTAAAATGGGCCAAGGTGGACAATATCAAACCCAATAGTGAAGTGGATGTGGGGTCGGTGACCTCGAATTTGACATAGAAGGATCCTAGGTTGGGCGGTGGCGGTGGTAAAGGGGAGAGAAGAAGGGATGATGACCACCAGGGAGAAGGGGTTGGCATGGGCCGACTAGGAAAGATGAGTGGAGGAGAGGATAGGGCGACACTAGCAGGGGATTGAGGGGCTTGTCTTGTGGCACGGTTAAATGGCCTTTGGGCCTCAAATTTTTGAGGTGGTCCATGTAACTATCCACCTCTGAAAATCAATTTTAAGAGACGGTTGGCTTAAGAGGGACGCCTCTTGAAATGAATCGATTTTCATGGGCAAGCCTCTTACCAAATGTCTCTAAAAGTTGATTTTTAGAGACATGTATAGTCCTTTGAGCTATGATGATTTCTAGAAACGGTGAAGACTGAGAACTACCTCTAAACATAAAATGTACTGACTCATAAAATCTTTTTTTGTGTGTGGTAGTGGAGCTAATATGAACTGGCGATACGTGTATGTAGGAGTGTGTTCCATGCAGTGATAGTAGGGAACGCAGGGCTTGGAATTTAGGTATAAGTTTTCTATAATCGGAGCTGCCCAAAAACACCAAAAATATGGCTGATGTCTTAATAACACGTCTTATATATAGATTATTAACTGTTAACAATATACTAGCTTTTGAGTGTTTTGGATCTTTATAAATACTGGACGTAATTCAACATATCCATACAATATAGGTGGAAATTCGTTATGAAACACCCTATGAAAACAAAATGTGCACATTGGTGCCTGCGAGAGTTGCGCTTAGGCATATATACTAGCTAGTAAGCTAGGTGTGATGTGAAGCCGGTGAGCTACACGTGGCGTCCAAGATTGTGAGATGCGACATTAGGAGTACTATACCTCTCTATTGGATTTTCATGACACTTGTCCGTTATCTTTAGCATCCATGGAGTTTTTTTTCGTGTTCTGTATGCTTTTAAATTTATTTTTTTATAAAAATCTAATTCAGAGTGTGCCTTCGTTAAGAAACATTATATTTCATTTGAGTATGTATGCTAAGAAATTACATGGTAAAAAGAATACTACTTTTGCAACCACGAATTTACATGATTTTTTCAGTATTTTTGGGAAACAGTTTGGGGGCTAAACAACTTAATCAAAACTTAAATTGAGCATTTTAACGAAAAAGTTAATTCTAAAACTACAAAAGCTATGGTTCATTACCAATAGCATGGGCCGTGCTTGACTTTTATAGTTTTTATAATAACTTTTTTATTTGAAAATTATAAGATTTTTGGAGACCCTTAGATTAGATTATTTGTTTTCGGACCGGCAAAAGATCTAATAATAACCCAAAAAACTAGGTGCCTTAATAGACGTTCTACGTGTGGGTGTAGGACTGATGTCTCAAAATCGTTGAGTGGCGGTGGAAGATGATTGATTCTCATGATTCGAGTTGCTACTGGACGGATAATACAGAAAACCGTTTGTGTCATGGGCCGACTCTAATTTGCGGTTTCGTATCCGCAGGGGACAACCTTCGTATTGTTTTTGTGTTTTTCGTCATGGAATATATGTTCGAAATTATATTTATATTATATGTATGTAAAATTTATAGGATCGAGCCGCCGCCGCAGGGCGCGGTTTGGCCGCGCGTGGGTGGGATGCAAATATGGAATGTCAACGCCCCCTCGTTGCATTATTGCCCCTAAACTAATCAGCATACTTCTTGATCGTCTCGGCTTGGCTTCCGATCCGGACACGTCGTCAATGACCTGGGGCCGGCCGGGGCGGCCTCATCCTGTCGCCCTATAAAACCGCTCGCGCGGCCGCGCTCCGACCTCCGACCCAGCACCAGCACCAGCACCAGCACCAGCACCAGCAGTAGTCCAGCACACCAGCCCTCTGATCTCGCCTCTCTTCTATCCGTTTATTACCGAGTTCGATCGGTTTCAAATTTCAAACCAGCACCACCCACGCAGCGGTCGATCGGAGGAGATGGCGGCCAAGTGCCCGGAGCCGATGAAGGCGACGTCGCAGGGGGCGTTCCAGGGGGAGAACCCGCTGGACTACGCGCTGCCGCTGGCCATCGTCCAGATCTGCCTCGTCGTCGTCGTCACCCGCGGCCTCGCCTACCTGCTCCGCCCGCTGCGCCAGCCCCGCGTCATCGCCGAGATCATCGTGAGTATTCCATCCCTCGCTCACGCATGCAGCATGCCGAGTACTCCGTAGTAAGTAAGCGCGTGCGCCGGCCACGCTAGGGTTCGGCGGCGGGCCGGCCGGGATTTGAATTTGTGGGTACGCGTCCGCGGTCGGCGTAACCCAGAGACTGGATGGAGTAACAGTATTCTAGTCCGTCAGGGAACCCAGAGTGAAATTCAGAAACAACGCAACGCGCGCGGCGTCAGTGCAGGCTGGACAGCGATGTC
The DNA here is from genome assembly GCA_038087645.1 of Saccharum hybrid cultivar R570. NCBI lineage: Eukaryota > Viridiplantae > Streptophyta > Magnoliopsida > Poales > Poaceae > Saccharum > Saccharum hybrid cultivar. The sequence goes on along the minus strand of JAQSUU010000405.1, from coordinate 31,412,059 downwards.
CGGCCTTCCGGTTGACTGTTCCCCGGTTTCCTGCGCCGACTTGAGGACCCGTTTCTTTCAACCGTGTCCATGCCGTTGTTATGTTAACTGTTCATTCCAGTTCCAGACGGTAGTTCGTAGCCGGTCACAACAACTGCATGCGTTAATTTTTCTTAAATAAAATCAAGTAGTATATAGGAGTATAATAAGATAAGTAAACGGTAGTCGTCGGTCACAAGAAGAGCACGCGTACCTTGTGAAGCTACCGGCCGTTAGGGTTTGCTTGTATCTAGGATAAAATTTGCTTGGCCATCCCAAGAGTGGTGGATGGAGATTACGTATATGGGCGATCCATCGAGAACGAAATAATACCACGGGGGAAGGGGAACGAAGTTAGCTGTACTTGATGCACCAACACACATACAGTAGTCAAAACCCAACGTTAACAATACCTTATACGAACTTGCTAGCTGTCCTAGCTTTGGTGTACCGTACCATACGGATACTGCAGCCCCGGAACTGACGGATCATCAGCAACCAAGTGGTGGTGCAGTCAAATTCAAACTAGTACCAGTTCGCTAGCTCCTCTCCTCCCATTCCGATCGTGTGGAAGCCGCTGCGCCATGCCAGACTCACGTGGTGGGCACAGCATATCCGGATCTCAGGATCAGCTGGCCCTGGCTGGCCGTCCGGATCCAGTCAGCAAGTCACCAAGCCTTGGGGAGGGAGACCCTGCTAGCCTCACACACTGTTCGCTTATGCTTATCGGCGTTTATCAACTAACCATTCAACAGTGTTTTTCTCTCACAACAAATCAGCATCAACCAGAAACCATCCAGCGAACGAAGGTGTCAGATAAAACCCCAGTTGCTTGCAGCTGTGCGGATTCTCCTCAGAGATCGATGACAGCTCGGTCGGGAGATTCGATTCCTAGCATCTACCGCCCGTCCCCGTGAATAAACAAACTCCCACATCCCAGTTATAATAAGATCATTATCCCTAATCCCTTAGCTTCGGGACTACCCCTAGCTTGCAGCCTTGCTTGAATTCCTTGCACCGTGTCTAGCTGCTCTTGCATGGCTTCATGATACTCAGCCACGTCTGCATGCATGACAAATGCGAGTAGTCTCTCGTCTGGCTAAGGATGGTGGATATGCATGAGCATGACGTGTGATATGATGTTAACTCCACTCCACGGTAGCTCAAAGCCGTTTCTTCTTCCTACACCTCTTTTTATCTTTTACAACAAGTAACTAATCTGCTTACGTATGGAGGGACGACGTTTGAGGATACCTGCACATACACAGTACCAACAACGAAGAACCCATAAAGCGCTAGCGACGACCTCTTCCGTTTCCGTTGTACTGTAGCACTCCTATCTAATCAGCGTGGCCTGTTATTTTGACTATCCGACATGTAGTTCTCCACAAGTTCAGACTCATATGTATCTTTTTTAGGCTACGGCGTGTGTCGTTGAATTGATCAATAAGTGAACGGGGCTGGTTTCTAGGCATGGTTCATCGTCTATCCATCTCAGCGACCTTTGCTTCTGCTGCGTGCGTGTCTTGCATTAATTGGTTTTAGTCATCAAAGTCAATACTAGTTTATGGAGGGTATCTGCACCACAGCAAGTCCGTGGCCTTGTTCATTTACCCCAAACTCCTGAATTTGGCACTATGCAAAAAGAAGATTTCCCGTCACATTAAACTTGTGGTACATACATGAAGTACTAAATATAGACGAAATCAAAAACTAATTGCATAGTTTGGTTGTACTTTGCGAGACGAAGGTTTTGAGCCTAATTAATCAATAGTGGGACAATTATTATCAAATACAAACGAAATACTACAGTATGCTACAGTGCTAAATAATGAATCTGGTGGTGCCAAATTCGAACTAAACATGGCCCGTAACAACAAGTGTGTATAGAAAACTAGGCTGTGGGCTGTTTTTATGTGCATTATTGCAAGGAAATGTAGACTTGCAGCATGCATATGCATGTCCACTTCTCTGCCAACCTACCTAGCTGTCATTGCCATTGACCTGCTGCACATGGATTGCTTAACCGAGAAAAAGAACATAGATACCACTTGCAACAAGTACTAATTAAACACTATTGTCAGTTTGTAGCGAGGGAAGTAAAACGGCTATTAGCACACGTATAGTATATTCCATTCATGCTTGCTTCTCAAATAGCAGCCAGTACTTCTTTTATTCTTGCATACTTCTTTTGTATCATCATTATCAACTGACATCATGCATCCATCAAGTCATGCCTTAGGAAATCACATACTTTACCATCAGCAACTCTTCTAGTTTGTGCCATCAGCGACTCTTATAGTTTCTGATGCAAACCGGCTTCTTTCTATCATTATCAACTGGCATCATGCATTCATCAAGTGATGCCTTAGGAAATCACATACTTTACCATCATGCAAACCGGCTTTTCAGGTTCTTTAGATTCACTACGAAGAATTAAGGGCCATACTTATGACTAAATTCTTGACGGGAGTCTCTGCATCCTAAAATGAATACAGTTCTGGGTCTCGAACAAGTCAATTATTTTAAATTTAACTAAGTTCATAGAAAATAATATTCAACATTTATTTATATGCCTTCTAATAGGTTTACTATACGAAAATATATTCCATGGTTAATCTAGTGATGCTTATTTAGTATTATAAATATTAGTATTTTTTTATAGAATTAGTTAAACTTGAAATTATTTGATTCTTTGATAAGTGATAATTGAATTCATTTTGGGGCAGATGGAGTACTTGCAAATTTTACGGCTAAAATAGTTTCTTATATATTCATATACCCATGTTCTGGACTCGTGATTATTTTTAATCACGGTACATTGCAGCAACAAAATAATCGTTTCCGTTCTAGCTATACCACAAACAGTTCTTTTTTTTTACGAATTGATCTGCATGCATGCATATGTTTATCATGAATGAACGATGTTCTGATGACTTGTCTGGATATGATGATGCAGGGAGGAATTCTTCTAGGCCCATCGGCGCTGGGGCGGAGCCACAAGTTCTTGAACGCCGTGTTCCCAGCTCAGAGCATGACGGTGCTGGACACGCTGGCCAACATCGGCCTGCTCTTCTTCCTGTTCCTCGTCGGCCTCGAGCTCGACATCTCCGCCATCCGCCGCACGGGCAAGAAGGCCCTTGCCATCGCGCTGGCCGGCATCAGCGCGCCGTTCGCGCTCGGCATCGGCACGTCGTTCGCGTTCCGTGCCACCATCGTCAAAGGCACGCCGCAGGGGCCGTTCCTCGTCTTCATGGGCGTGGCGCTCTCCATCACCGCCTTCCCGGTGCTGGCCCGCATCCTGGCCGAGCTAAAGCTTCTGACCACGGACCTCGGTCGCATGGCCATGTCCGCCGCGGCGGTCAACGACGTCGCCGCCTGGATCCTGTTGGCGCTTGCCATTGCTCTCTCCGGTGACGGCTCGCCGATCATCTCGCTTTGGGTGCTGCTCACCGCTGCCGGCTTCGTCATTGCAATCTCCCTGTTCCTTCGCCCGGTGCTTGCCTGGATGGCGCGCCGCTCCCCCGAGGGCGAGCCGGTCAAGGAGGTCTACATCTGCGCCACCCTTGCCATCGTCCTCGGCGCCGGTTTTCTCACCGACACCATTGGCATCCATGCCCTGTTCGGTGCCTTCATGGTGGGCATCGTGGTCCCTAAGGACGGGCCTTTTGCCGGCGTCCTCATCGAGAAGGTGGAGGATCTCATCTCGGGGCTGTTCCTCCCGCTCTACTTCGTCTCCAGCGGGCTCAAGACCGACGTGGCGACCATCAAGGGGGCCAAGTCCTGGGGCCTGCTCGTGCTCGTCATCGCGAACGCGTGCCTCGGCAAGATCGGCGGCACGGTGATCACGTCCCTGCTCGTAAAGATCCCCGTCCGTGAAGCCGTCACGCTCGGGTTCCTCATGAACACCAAGGGCCTCGTGGAGCTGATCGTCCTCAACATCGGCCGGGACCGCAAGGTACTGAACGACGAGGCGTTCGCCATCCTGGTGCTCATGGCGCTGTTCACCACCTTCATCACGACGCCCATCGTGATGGCCATCTACAAGCCGGCCCGGCGGACGGTGCCGTACAAGCGCCGCACGGTGGAGTGCGCCCCGGGCGACGCGGACAGCGAGCTGCGCGTGCTGGCGTGCTTCCACACCAGCCGCCACATCCCCACGCTGCTCAACCTGGTGGAGGCGTCCCGGGGCACGGCGGGCCGCCGCCTCACCTTGTACGCCATGCACCTGGTGGAGCTCTCGGAGCGGTCGTCGGCCATCAGCCTGGTGCAGCGCGCACGCCGCGACGGGATGCCCTTCTTCAACGGCAAGGAGCAGCGGACGGAGCAGGTGGTGGTGGCGTTCGAGGCGTTCCAGCAGCTGAGCTCCGTGCGGGTGCGCGCCATGACGGCCATCTCGGACCTGGACACCATCCACCGGGACGTGATCGACAGCGCCGCCGACAAGCGCGCGGCCATCATCGTGATGCCGTACCACAAGGCGCTCCACCACGACGGCACCTTCGTGTCGCTGGGCTCGGCGTACCACGCCATCAACAAGCGCGTGCTCCGCGAGGCGCCCTGCTCGGTGGCCATCCTCGTGGACCGCGGCCTCGGCGGGCACGCCCAGGTGTCGGCCAAGAACGTGTCCTTCTCCGTGGCCGCCCTCTTCTTCGGCGGGCCCGACGACCGCGAGGCGCTGGCCTACGCGACGCGCATGGCCGAGCACCCGGGCGTCGCCGTCACGCTGGCGAGGTTCCAGCCGAGCCGGCCGCAGCTGCTGGACGAGGCCGAGAGCGCGGCCGACGAGGCGGCGGTGGAGGCGTTCAAGGCAAAGGTGGGCGGCGTGAAGGACGGGTCCGTGCGGTTCGAGGAGCCCGAGGCGTACACCAGGGAGCAGGTGCTGGAGACGATCGAGTCGCTGTCGGGATTCAACGTGTTCGTGGTGGGGCGGATGCCGCCGGCGGCGCCGCTTGTGGAGAAGCCCGACGAGCTGGGCCCCGTGGGGAGCTACCTGGTGTCGCCGGACTTCAGGACGTCGGCGTCCGTGCTGGTGATCAAGAGGTACGACCCGGCGACCAACCCCAAGAGCAAGAGGTTCGACCCCAAGGCGAGGCCGCCGGTGGCCACGGAGGAGGATACGCTGGACGAGGAGATGGGGATGGGCAGCTCCGCCGTGGTGCCCGTGGTGCAGTGCAGTCGCCGATGAGCCACATCGCGTGAGTACGTGTACGTACAGACAGACGACGAGCAGGCTGCATGCGCTCGCTCGCGCTGAGGTGTGACGCGTGTCGTTGTATGTGTAGCTAGTCGCATATTGTTTCCTGCTGGGGCTCCACCTGATGACGAGCGTTCCTGGCCTCGCCTGCATTACTACATATATGGCCGACGACGTACGTGCGGTCTTATATCATAGGAGAGATGAAGTACTGAATGAAGTGTATATATATACTATATACGTGCTTACTGTGGCATATGCTGTTGTACGACTAGCGTATATGCATGCCTTCTTGGGCTAGCTATAAGTTACCCGTACTGTCTGTATTCTCAATGTATACAAGGCTCCTCCTATTTTCCCATTCGTACTGTGTACGTGTTACATAGCTTGTGAAGATGCTCAACGGAAAGTGAGCAACCTGTTTTAAATCCTTATAAAAATTCCTAATGAAATTACTAGGTTGTAATCAAAGTGATGAGTAACTAGAAGAACACCCCGCGCGTTGCTGCGGGAACTACTAATTTGGAATGAAATTTAACTATTCATACAATTCTTAGAAAGATATTAACTATTATAAACTAATGTTAGTGGATAGCATGGCACGCTGACGTGGACAATTAAATGTATGTTAGTGGATGATGCGTCTCGCTGACGTGAATATCATAATTGCTTATGTTAATGAACTTTAATTGCAAGTGACAATGGACTGCTGAGGTGGACACATTGCATGCAAGTGATAGTGGATTGCTTAGGTAGACACCTTGCATGTCAAGGTACTGCTAGTGAGGTTTTGTTTTATAAGAGTATAGGATATGATGAGTAAGGAGCTGAATATTCATTTTTTTCAAGTAATTAAACAGCAGCATATTAATCCTACGCTACGACAAAGGACCACTCTCACTCCTTTAACCGGACATGGTTACTAGAAACTAAAGCCACACTACCGTTTTCCTGGACCACAATAAGCACCCCAACAATTGTTTGGTCCTTTTGTCAGACAAAACCTCTACGCCTTTCGTGTTACATGGACGTTGTATGGGGACATGGAGGTTGGGGCAGTACTCTAGCCTGATGCATTGGGAGGCCCTAAGGACAGACAATACGCCAGGTTTTGGGTGATAAGAAACTTCACAAAGTTAGGGTTGTACCACTTCTTTTGGCTAACCACATTCATATAGTCGAATTTGGATGGTGAACAAACTTAAAAATACATGAGCTGCAGGATCACAATGACTGCATCTTGTGCGACTAGGAACCTAAAATGATAGTTCACCTGCTTCTAAATTGTGTGTTTAGCATGGAGGTTTGGATTAGAGCGGTCACACGACTGGCATGCAGGCAATTGCTCCAAAGTGGCAATGGATGGTTCATAGATGCATTGGTGGGTGGTGGCCAAATTTTCCGTGTATTGTCATCTTGTGTATCTTTGTTTCTTTTGCTTTTAGCCAGTTGCAGACACATGATTTTAAATTAGGATGTACATATAGAACAGGAGAATCGTAGCTTGTGTTCATATGAACAGTGTGTGTTTGTACGTCTAGCGATGGTATAGAGTTCAGTTCCAATACATACTTCCTTCCGTTCTCTTTCATCGACGTTCTGGCTATCAATGCCCTGTTCGCTTGGCTAAAAAGTCATGGCTGAAAGTACTGTTCGCTGATTTGTTGAGAAAGAAAAATATTATTCATTGGCTGAAAAAGTACGGCTCATAGTCAAAAGGAGACAGATGACGCGACTACTACATGAATCTTCGAGCCACAAGTTGTTCAAGGAAGCGCTGAACTACCATAAAGTCTATTTAATTTGAGTCCTGAACTATCAACTTAGCCTAGTTTACCCTCCTCGTGTTTGACTTGGTGTCACGTCAGACAAATCCGCTATTTAAACTCACCAGGAAGCAATTTGGATCGCTTTTAATAGTTGGATGTCAAAAAAAACTATTTTTTGTTTGTTTGGGGGGAGGTACAACGAAGTTAGATGAAAATTGAGGTCAGAATGACTTCCCCTCAAGAATAAAGTGAGATGATTTGGATATGGGCCAATTCTCTAGTTTGGGCTTCAGTGTGTACAGGATAGCCCAATTACTAATATAATCTGTATAATTTGTTCCCCTAAAAAAATTCTGTATAATTTGTACGTGCATATACTAACTAAAAAGTTTCTAGCAAAACTGTTGAATGTGCATCTGTATACCATATCTGTACACCATGTTCATATATTGTGTCGGTGAGCTTTGTTGTAACCATCACTATGAGGCAAAACTATTGTTCATATACTGTGTCCGTGAGCTTAGCAAAACTAGTTTATGGATTGTATATGTTTGCGCTACCTCTGTCCAGCAAAGTGTCCTTTTGGTTTTGTCCCAAATCAAATAATCATAAGTTTGACTAAGTTTATACAGAAACATATCAATATTTATAATATTAAATAAATATTATTAGATTCAACAAAAATATATTTTCAAAGTAAAATCTATTTGGTATTATAAATGTTGACAATTTTCAGTTTAAACTTGAGCATACTTAAAATATTTTGACTTACGCTAAAACCTAAACATCACTTTTGTGGGACATAGGTAGGACTATTCTTCTCCTTACAATTTACTTTCACCCTAGAGGTTTATGAAAAATAAGAGTTTTCGTTCGTAAAATTAGTACAAAATGTCGACTGAGTCACAGCATGGGTGGATTAGAGTCATTTATTCCAATCTGAAACATAAACAAAGACAGAGATAATCTTAAAAAAATGAGCTTTTCATTCTAGAAAGTAAAAAGAAAATTACCCACAAAAATGTCCATTGCAAATAGAAAAATGAAAGTAAAGGATATATTTTAACCTGAAACGAATATCTTTGTATTTTTTTCTATTCATTATTCCTAACTCATGTTTATGAGATAACTACTCTCTTTAAGCGCCCATGAATCCCGGGCCTCTGGCCTCTGGGGGCATCGGCACTGTGCGGCACTGTTCATTTCTCTTTTTTATTTATTTTTGCTTTTTTAGCTAGAATTTTTTTCATTTTTCTTCTTTGACAGAAATTCTTCCCCTCTAAAAAAATGCGTATAACAGGCGCACGTATCGAAGCATGTACTGTGCTTCAAGAATCTTGGAGAGTTAAAGGATCTCAAGTTTGACCAAATTTATATGATAAGATAATAATATTTATGACACCAATTAAGTATCGTTAGATTCTTTATTAATTATATTTTCATAGTATACCTATTTGATGTTATAAATTTTTATAATTTTCTTTATAATTTTGGTCAAATTTAAGATGCTTCGACTCTCGAAGATTCTTGAAATGCTTTGTAATTTGGAATTGAGGGAGTAGTAAAATAAAACCGCCGTGGGAAAAGAACACAAGATGCTGTCCCCATAATCCGCTTTCCAAAGAGGAAGGCGTATAGCCCAATATCAAGCCTGGGCTCCGCCATCGCCACGTCATCACTCATCAGATAGCGCGCTTCCAGTCTATCGGGGCCCACCTGCTCTGCTCGTGGTTCGCGCACGCCCAGCAACAGCAATGGCGCTCCGGCCGCTGCTTCGCCTCCTCCTCCCATCGCCTCCCCACCGGAACCCTCCGCCTCCTCCCTCTTCCCCATCCGTCGCACCCACCAGTCGCCGCGCCGCCGCCTCAACAGTCCTCCTGCTCGCCGCGGCCGCCTCCGCCACGCCCCCGCTCCCCGCCCGCGCCGAGCCCGATGGCGAGGACGTCGACGAGGCCCGCGTCGTCCGCTTGTTCCAGGTACGGGTACCACCCTACTCCCAACGCCGCGGAGTCCTATTCTAACCCCGACGCCGGACGCGGCGCGAGCGCGGTTGTGTGCAGGAGGCGTCGCCGTCGGTTGTGTTCATCAAGGACCTTGTCGTCGCGGGGCCGCAGGGGCGGGGAGGCGGCGGGGTGGAGGAGTACGACGAGGAGGAGGAGGGCGGCGCCGCCAAGGTGGAGGGGACAGGCTCGGGATTCGTGTGGGACTCCGCTGGCCACATTGTGAGCGTCTTCCTGTTTCCCGTTCTGTCGGAATTAACTAGGAAATCCAGAGGTGGAATTAGTGCGGTTTGGACTATTCTATTACGCTGGTTGTTGATACAAGTAGATGTTGATTTCTATCCCGATGTTGTCAGTGACAGCTGTCAGTTTTGCCGTCGTGCTCGGAGCACTGATCTGAGCATTTTTGCTCAAGGCCTCAAGTTACTGTGGTTTTGACAAGTCTGTTGCAGTCTATTCACTAAATGTGGTTATTGATGTAGTATCCAGATCAATACCTAGCGTGGTTCCCATTTCGGCTATAACTTTGATATGTACCACCTGATACATTCAGTAAATTCAATAGATTTTAAGGCATTTTTATATAGGCTGTGTTTAGATCCAAATTTTGGAGTGCCAAAATACACTGTAGCATTTCGTTTGTATTTGGTAATAATTGTCCAACCATTGACTAATTAGGCTCAAAACGTTCGTCTCGCAAAGTACAACCAAACTGTGCAATTAGTTTTTGATTTTATCCACATTTAGTACTCCATACATGTATCGCAAGTTTGATGTGACGGAGAATCTTTTTTTGCATAGTGCATTTTTTAATGGATCTAAACACAGCCATAGTTGTGTTCATTTGTATCCTGTTATGTTGCAGTGCTTGGTAGAATAATTACCTTTGGCGCTTTGAAATATTTGTGTTCTGAATAGGATATATTTGTGAATTTAAGAGTCTCTGAGTGATGTAATTTGCTGCTTCGAATTTCAAAATTTCAGTGTTTACATTGCCACATCAGGTCACAAATTACCACGTGGTTGCAAAATTAGCTGGAGATGGATCTGCATCTCATCGCTGCAAGGTTGCCCACTGGTATCACACTAATGGCAATTCATCTGCTTGTTTATTCCCTTCAACCATTTCTTGATGGTTTCTGTAGGTGTTTTTGGAGGATTCTGGTGGCAAAAGTTACTCAAAGGAAGGGAGGCTAATAGGGTGTGATCCAGCATATGATCTTGCAGTTCTGAAGGTTTGGAATTTCATTATTTGTGGCTCAAGTTCCAGTGATGTCAAATTGGTTCAGAGTTGTGATCTTTGATTTCAAGATTAATGCTGCAGATAGATGCTGACAGTGACCAGCTGAGGCCTGCTCTGATTGGCACATCACGGAGTTTGCGAGTTGGGCAAAGCTGCTTTGCCATTGGGAACCCTTATGGATATGAACACACTCTAACTACTGGGGTAATGATTCCTCAAGTTGTTCAAAGTTTATGTTAAGTTCACTTCTGAAATTCTCAAGAGTCCATCAGTCCGATGTGAATGCATCGTGTAATTATGGATAATGTTACTGTTACACACCCTTGTATATCAAATCTGGAGTATTCTGATGCGTGATCACTAAAGTTTCTTGTAGGTTATTAGTGGATTGGGGAGGGAGATACCATCTCCCAATGGGAGAGCGATCCGTGGGGCTATACAGACAGATGCTGCTATAAATGCTGGTAATGTCTTTCTTCATTTGGTATGATGTATGGACTTAATACCATCTCCAGTATCCAATCATCTTCTCTAAAAAAAATTCAAGCTCACAAACTCGTTTTTGGTAAATGTTGGTAATTATTGAATTTGATGAAGACAGCATTTCATTTGTTTGTTTCACTTCAGCTCCCTTGAGTTGTATTATACTCTTTAATCACGAGTGTCAACCTTTCCTGAAAGAAATTTAGGTTATCCAAGTGTGCTCATGATTCTCAGATGAAATGTTTTGCCATATGCATCTGTTTTTTGTTTTTTCTTTTGTTCCTGTGAATGGATAAGGCTTTTATAATTTGCGGTCGTGCATTGATTTTGTTGCTAGGATAATGTAGGGATTAAGAATGTCTCTTTCTCCCAAAGGAAGATTAGGAAGAGTGCCAGTGCAAGCCATGTCAGACATTAAGCAGGGTAGAAAACTGCTTTTCTTATGAGCAGTAAGGATGCACTACAGATGGCATAACTTGTTGGTGCGTTGCTCAGTGCTTAGAGAGTCATGCCTTTTTGGGCCTTTTAGATGAATTAGATTTGGCCCAACTTGGAGTCCTCTAGGCATGAATTGGAATACTAAGGGAACCTGGGTCTCTCCTTTCATCTGATAGAATAAAGAGTGCATTGGATTCTTTCTTGGCAATATGGCATAACTAGGCCTGACACTGTAGTTATTTTACCAGATAAGCTGACTGTAAGTACATCATTTTTTTTAACTGTCACCAGGGGGATTGAATCCCCACCTGAATAGTATTGATATATTTTGTCATAACCACATCAACAGCCTCGTTTTTGTGCATCATTGTAACTATAACAGTTATCTTTGTGCTGTTGGCTAGTGGTTTTATTTACACTAACTCTCACTATTTTGGAAAATAAGTTCTTTCTCTTAGTTATATAATCCAATATTAGTTTTAGTGCTATCTGCATGGTTTACAATGTACTGGGCTGTGTCATTGTGTGTGACTACCACCATTCAGAGAGAGATTTGGTATTTCCTAGTCAGCATGAACAGTTTGATGAGACTTTGCATCTTTTTTGAAGTGTATCAGATACTGTATTTTGTCTGGTAGTTCAGATAGATGTCCAATGATTATAAACTGTGTTTTGTCTACTACTACAGATTTATTAACTGTTCTGCTTCTGCAAGCAGTAATGCCTCCCATTTTGCATTTATCCCTCTTCTTTTCTCACCTTCTCAAGTCTTGGTGCTTAACATGCGTTAGCTGAATATGAATGTCTTGCATGCATATAAGTTCCATTGCATTCCATATTTTCAACTTTTTCTTACTTCCAGGTAACTCAGGAGGTCCACTTATTGACTCTTATGGCCATGTAATTGGTGTTAATACAGCTACATTCACTCGTAAAGGTAAGTAAAGCTTCCCTCATGTGTTCAGCAATTTGTGTTTCCTCAGAATGAAATCATAGATGTCTTTTTTAAAGAAGAAATCATAGATATCTCATGACATGCTATCAGTCCATTGTATGCTATGTGCGAGCAGTACCAAAATGGTGGACTTCTCCTAGTGTTTTTAAGTAGTAATAAAACACTACCACTAGTCATAGCACATGGGAATCTCACTAGGAGGCATTTAGTAGGGAAAATTTATACTCAATTTTGAATGCTAAAACACTAGGAGAAGCCCACCTTACTAGGAGAAGTCTAAAATTCTGGTTGTGGAGAGTTGCTTTACCATTTTTACCAGTTGTCAGCGCATAGCACACTTTATGCACATCTCAACAAAGTATACTTTAATCATTGAGGAAACCTTTTTTCGTCGCCATGGGGGGAAACATTCATTTGGAAGAAATGAAACATAATTTTTGGAGTATAAAAGACTGGTTGTAATAGCTGCCACGTAATTTTGTGCCTTTTTTAGTCCTGTTAAACCCTGGCTCCAGTATGACCAAAAAAAAACGGTTAACAGAATGATAGATCGAAAAATCAATTCTCTTTTCAATTGTATTCCCTAAGCAGCAGGCAAAGTTGCTATTACCCCATGGTCAAGACCCATGGACCATGTTGGATTGGATGATCACGTCTCTATTTTGCCTTATTTTGTGGGGAACCTTGATTTTCTGTGTGAAATCATAGCTCATAGTCATACTAAGATGGCGCTATTAATTCGACTACTTTGCTGCACTTTATCCCCATTACTGTGCATTTCCGGTCAAGTGAAACTCCACAGAGCCCACGCTTCACGGCTTCAGGGTTCTGTGCCCACATGGTCTATTCCATGCGACATTAACATGATGCCCCTCAATTTAAAAACAAGCTGCAGTGTTGTACGTCTAGAAACATAGATGTGGATCTTGAGTTGTGCATGCTGTGTACTGGCAGGCCATGAGATCTCTGTCTCTGGTAGTACGGTAAGCAGAATATCACTCCAAGGAAGATGCCACGAATTGAATTGGGTTGCATTAATCATATAGGCAGATATCATCTGCGTGTGCGGGATACTGGTCCAGAAGATATACTGAACTTTACCGTGCCAAATCTTCCCTTTTTTTGCAGGATCTGGGATCTCATCCGGGGTAAACTTTGCCATCCCCATCGACACTGTGGTACAGTCAGTCCCCAACCTAATAGTATACGGGACCTCTGTGAGCAACAGGTTTTAACTCTGTTGTACATTATCCATTTTAATGCATGTCCTCTGTCTTTGCTACGCTCATTATTCCATATATGTGTACTTACGTATATTATTACTCATTTGGATCACTGGATCTGCGTAACTTGAGCATACCGCTCGTTATCCCATGCTGTCGAAGTTATCCACAATTAGTGCAATGTTGATATGGTAGCTCTAGTAATATACTAAGTACTAGATGAATTATCAGGTGAGCCCTGAGCCTGATCAGTGCAGCCTCGAGGAAGATCACCTCTCCCTGTAGCCTGTAGGCTGTAGTCACTCAGGTCTCCGTTCTTTGTTCACCACGAAGACGGCCCAAGAAAGGAACGGCACGAGGAAGAAACGGAGGGCAAGGGGAACCTGACTGTCATTATGGGCGACGCAGCTGCGCCTGTCAGGATTTAGAAACCATTCTCTGAAAATATCCGTACGCGAGATTTTACATTAATCTCTATCTCAGCATGCCATATATTTTCCACTTTCCAGGCAAAGCAGGGGTGCTTTCCTGGGGTTCTCTGAAATTTAGATCACTTTCATCTAGCACTGTCATCATCAACATTAATCAGCAAGGCAATTATTCCCTGGAATAATCATTAGTGTCCAGTCCCGCTGTCCCAGGTTCCAGAGCGCAGGAGAGGAAAACAGCCAGCCATCATTGATCATTAGGCAGGGGAACACTTGAGATCCTGATACGGCACCTACCTTGGCCTTGCCTTGCACCTTGCTCAGTCAGTCATGTTAACCTCTGTATGTGTATACCGGTGGTACTGATACTCCTACGTAGCAAGCCATGTCGCATTGCTCCCACTACCAGTTACCGGTGTTTATTTGTGTCCGTGTCGGAGTCCAGTGCCGGGCGCTGTCAGGCCGCCGTTCCGGTCCCCATCGTTAGGCGCGGACGACGCTTCTAGAGGCTCCGGCGCTGACCCGGCCACCGCTGCCGCTGGGCCGGGCAGCGGGGCCATGCACCGGCACGGGTCTCTTTCAGTGTCCGATCCGCTGCATTATTTGCGGCGTTGCTTACCGGTCGCCGGTCGGGTCGGGGACTTGTCGCCGTCGGCCGGCCGGCCTGCCCGGGCGGTCACCGTCCCAGATATTTCTTCGCTTTCAGCTCGCTAGCAGAGGTAGCACGGGCGAGCGAGGCGTCTCGTGGGCCTCGTGGCCGCGGCCGGCGCCAGGTTTGCGGCGTCGCCGCGCGCCGCCGGCCACGGGCCACCCTTGGCTCCGCGCGACCACATGCATGTGTGCCGGCTCATAGCCTTTGACAAGATTGATTCACAACCTATGCATGTACGTTCTCCTACATTTGAGCGTGCAGCGGCGTGTGGCTTTTTTAGGGGAATGAAATGTTCTTCACCTAGAAATCATTATATATATAGTCGGAGGGAGTTAACTAGTGGATTACAGCTCCTAAATATCTATTCAATGGTTCATCCATTGACTAAAAGGCTTGTGTGTTTATCCACCGCTTAGGGCTTGTTTGGGACACATGAATGCAAAAGAAAGGAATGGAAAAGTGCAGAAATAGAACAGAACAAAAGGTAGAAAATTGTAGGATTTCAAAACATAGGAATAGAAACTTTGGGGGTGTTTGGATTGCAGGAAAACAGGAATATCACATGTGCCCAAGAAGCAAAGTTCCAGGTTTCAAAACTTGAGAAAACATTGCTGGAACTTTTCCTTCAGGTTTCCTTGGATGCTTTTTTTCCTTGGTTTTGTGAAGCAAGGCTAGCCTTTCCTCTCGAAAGGAATGTAGATTTCCTTTCATCCAAACATCAATTTGAGAAAAGTTTTTTTAAGGAATCTATTCCTTTGCTTTTCCTTTGAAAATCTTCTATTTCAAACAGGCCCTTATGGGTTTGATTGGTTTCCTGGACAACCCCTTATCTAGACCCTGTAGTGTAATTTGGTCCTGTTTGGCTGCTTACGCAAATCTATATGCAAGCTAGCACTCTCCTCAACACACAGGTTGGGGTTGCATTCTAGAATTCAATATTTTCTCAGGTCAAAAGAAAATCAATATTTTCTCCGTATCTAGGTATGCAGTCTGCTTTGCACCAGATGGGCAAGATGTCATACTCGCTCTGTAGTCTCCTACCAATAGGGTCGTTCCCCTTGGGCACTATCACAGGGCCCAGGGCCCTTGCGTCAGTGTTGTTAAGCCACACACGCTCCGCCGTTATGGGCCACTCATGTCGCCATCGTCAGGCCACCCTGTGCCTCCTCTTTCCTGTTGTGGGCCCACCATAAGAGAGGTGGAAAGTGAGGGAGATGGCGAGGGAGACAGGAAGGAAAGGAAGAGGACAAACCGAACCAGAGAGAAGGATGATAAGAGGAACATGATAAGTCCATCATGTAGGAGGAGAAGAGGGGTCGTGCGACAGAGAAGGTGGTGACAAATGGCAATGAATGGTGAAGGGGTGTGTTTTGGTCCTTTTATGTGGGGTCAGATATAACAGAGGAGGGTATTACCAATATAACAACTTGGGTAACCCGAATACCCCTACTGCAGTCAACCAAACACACCTGTTTGCCCTCCCCTATACAGGCTAACCACTTACACATGAAACCAATCATGTGCATAACATTGTACAATTTCCCATCTAGGCAAACCGAAGGGGTGATGCGGCAGAGAAGGGGGAGTGCGAAATGGCAATGAACGGTGAAGGGGTGTGTTTTTGATCCTTTTGTGTGGTGTCAGATATAACAGGGGAGGGTATGCTTACCAATATAACAACATGGGTAACCTAAATGGCTCCGTATCGTCAACCTTGGAAACTTCCGTTTGACACCATCGATCTGAGATCCAGTGGCAGCAATGAGAATTACGTTTTTTTTTTTGCAAATAACCCCCATACCAATCGGCAGGAGGATTCCTGGACATCCCCAAACCCATCGAGTAGAGAATAGCCACATTCACAAGTTCAGAACAGCCGCCGCTGCCGATTGCGAGTCGCCGGCCACCACCCTCGAGTAGCCGGTCACCACCCTCGAGTCGCCGCCGACCTCACCATGGACTCCGGCTCCCAATCCCCTCCTTCGTCTCCCCCGCCCGCTCCCGACTCGCGAGTTGCCCGCAGGAGGAGTCGCCGATCCAGCCGCCCGCGGAGGAGCCGCCCGTAGGAGGAGCGCTCGTGGCGAGGAGATGCCGCTGCGGGGGCGTCCCGTGCACCGAGGGCGCCCTCATCGACGCGCTGCTGCGGGAGAACATGGTGAGCGCCGTCGCGCTGGTGTCAGGGCGCTGTCCCAGAACCACCGGGTCGGGGCTGCGCGCAGGATGCTCGACGAAATGGCCAGGAAGGGGTGTCCGCCAGATGACGCGACCTACGCGACCATTGTCTCCGCGCTGTGCAAGCTTGGAAGGGTGGACGAGGCCACTGAGGTGCTGGCTGCGACGCCGTGCCATTCTGGCAAGGATGGTGATCACAGAATGCACTCCAAAAAGTGGCTTAATCTGTCGATGTTCCAGTGTGTCTCTTAGTAGTTTGCCTGGAAGTTCCAGTTTGTTCACATTTTCTTTTTATGGGCATCTGTTGTCGAATGCTTAATCGATTATGGTCTTTATTGATATGAAGTGAGATTGTAAATTTGATACTATGAAATAAATATGGATGTTTGAATCTATATTGCTATGCAGCTGGTGTTCTAGTAGCAGCCAAAATTGGTGTTACTGAATTCTGTGAAAGTGCAGGAGCGCTACTGAATCTGTAATGAATTATGTAACAAGGCAAATTCTGGAAGAAGGCCATTCATGCTCTATAATTCACTGAAAATTAGCACTAGTACAAAAAGGTGTTTACAATCAGCCAGAAGGCAATTCATGCTCTGTACCAATGCGTGCAATGATGATTCAGCATCTGAATAATGGTGTGGTTGATCTGAAAGTGCATGGTTTCATGTTTGAACCAACAATATTCAGTAACATAGACAGTAACAGTTCAGAATGGAGGACTATGAACTTAAAATAAAAGTAAGCATTCCAAATTGTCTTAAAAGGTTACACAAACTTGAAATATCAGCCAACGACATTCTTTGGGCAATTACGGGCGTCATGATCCACTAATTGCTTGCATTTTCCACACATCCGTTTTCTTGGTGCCTTCTTCTCCTTGCCCTTTTTAATTCTTTTGCATCGCCCTTTGGAGTTGATATCATTTGGTGGATGTATCTCGACTTCTTGTGGGATTTTGCCACCAAGGAATGCTTCAAACTCATCTTGTTTATTAACTGTAGCAGCAGGAATGATATTTTGGAGAGGTTCTACAAGGTTTGCTAAACTAGAATATAAAAATGCCATTCCTTGTTCAGAGTTCTTGGCCATCTGAATAAGATCTTCAAACTTGTGTGAATCTGAAATTTTTCTCCGCATTGCCACCTCCATAGGATCTTCAGCTTTTTCATCGAGAAGGTTACCTTCGTCATCGAAGAAGAATTCTCTATGAAAATAAAGATCCGATCAACACTATTGCACATAGAAAATAATTTTTCAATGAAAAAAAATCAGCCGTGTCAACTCACCTTTTACACCTTTTCTCCCACCTCTTGATAAAATAAATCGATGGTATCTCATTTTGCTTCTTGCCTCTAAGCACTTGGATGATAGCACGGGATGCCATAGGACTCATAAAATTTACAGGAGCACATACCAAACATGTTTGACTTGTTCATCTGAACCACTCGCTCTTTTCCAGACAGGCTGCTGATGGTGACAGTTTTCATATCTTCAGACTCCGAAATCCCTTGAATAATGCAATGGTCTCTTGCAACTATGAGTTGTTCCTGAAACTTGCTGAAAATTTCATGAGTATATACGATACTACATTGCTTCTCCATGGCCCATGGTGTCATCAATTTAGGATTGGTGTGACGACTTTTATTGTCAGCTATCAACTCCTCTTGGCGCTGGCACTCCAAAGCTGTGTCAAATCTTAGCCAAAACTCAACAAAGGATAACTTTCGATGAATGAAACGGTTAGAAAAAGAATTTGCACTCTCCGATCGTGATGTAGTCCTAAGAAGTCCTGCTAGAGGTATGTCCATAAAGTATGCTGGAATTCATGATTCTCGAATGTCAAACTTTGCGGAAAACCACTCATTTCCAATGAGCTCATACTTCATCATGATAGAATTCCACTCAGATACAAACTCACTTGAATTCTCATAGCCCCAAACACAGTTGTTTAATACTTTTCAGAAATCCTCATTATTTCTTATGGTGGGCCCAACCTTCTCAGGTACCTTTTCCATGATATGCCACATGCAAAGTCTATGAGCTGTATTTGGTAGAATCTGAGCAATAGCAGCCTTAATGCTCGCATCTTCATCTGTTATGATTAGATGAGGTGCTACTCCACCCATAGCCTTAAGAAAGGTCTGAAACAACCATACAAATGACTCGATCTTTTCATCAGCCAAGAATGCTGCCCCAAGAAAAACACTTTGCAAGTGATGATTGACTCCAGTAAATGGCACAAACTTCATATCATATTGATTAGTAGTATATGTTGAATCTACCGAAAGCACATCACCAAAAACAGAATAGTTTTTCCTGCATATGGCATCTGCCCAGAAGACACGCACAAGTCGTCCTTGTTTATCCACCATAAACTCATAAAAGAAGGCAGGATTTACTTCCTTCTTTCGCTCAAGTTGTCCCACAAACATTTGTGCATCAGCATCCTTGATTTTGCTCCTCAGGTCACGATAATATTTCTTCAAATCCCTCAGCGTGCAACCAACATTCTCACATCCACCATCACTGACTTGGAGAAGGCGAAATGCCTGGGACGTGCCAATGCTAGCCTTATGACAGTTGAACAAAGTACTCTTTGCCCTCTCACTAACACGACGGTTGGATCTTAGCAAGTGCCTCTTATCTGGTGACACAAAACCATGGTTGTGCTCCTCAAACACTGAAAATATTCGATACTTCTTGTCACTACCAAGCTTAACAACAATATGTGCCTCACAGCCACATCGGGTTTCCACCACATTTGATGTCTTCCTTTTTTTCCCGGATTGATCACTAACATCTTGTACCTTCTCCTTTTTGTACCCTTCCCTTGAGCAAAAAAACCGCTTGTAAAATATTTCCTCATTTTGCTTCTTGTGCTGACCAACACGAACGGAGAAACCAGCTTCGTGTGCATAGTCCTTGTAAAAATTCTCCACGTCTGTGAGTGTATCAAATGTCATTCCAACCATAGGCTTCGAATGTTCTTTGCAACTATCTTCTAATATTAGGAGAAGAGGTTGCCCGTGGTGTGCTTGGTTCTTCAAGGTAGGCTCCAACTCCGGCGTCGACGTCCATGATGGTCATGTCGGCATCATCCATGGCAGAATGAACGACGACTGCAGGTTCACCGTCCGCGGCATGCAGGACGTTAGCAATGATCGTAGTCAAGGTGAAAGTCTTATACGAGAAACGAACCTGCATCGGGGCAGTGTGCGTTCGTGGGCAGCATGGTGGCTGTGTTCGTGGGCAGCACCAGGCCGGCGTTCGGGGCCTGCACGGCGGCGGCGGCCAGCCAGGGATCCTTCAGCTTCACGGTGGCGGCCGGCGGCCGTGGGTCCTGCACGGCGTCGGTGGCCGGCCGGGGGTCCTTCATCTTCACGGCGGCGGCCGGCGGCCGGGGGTCCTGCACGGCGGCGGCCGGCCGGCCGGGGGTCCTTCATCTTCACGGCGACGGCTGGCGGTCGGGGGTCCTTTGTCTCGTCTGGCGGCGGTAGATGAGTCCAAGCGACGCGACCAGGGGAAGAAACACCGGCGTTGCTTTGGAGTCGAACAGACGTGAACGTGACCTACTTCGGCAGCGGCGGCTGTTCTGAACTTGTGAATGTGGCTATTCTCTACTCGATGGGTTTGGGGATGTCCAGGAATCCTCCTGCCGATTGGTATGGGGGGTTATTTGCAAAAAAACGTAATTCTCATTGCTGCCACTGGATCTCAGATCGATGGTGTCAAACGGAAGTTTCCAATACGATACGAAGCCTACCCCTAATGTAGTTAACTAAACACACCTGTTTGCACTCCCTTGTACAGGCTAACCACTTACACATGGAAACAATCATGTGCATAACATTGTACAGTTCCTATCCAGGCAAACCAAACACAACGGTGAATTACATATCCTTGTCCAGATTAAGGGCCTGTTTGGAACGAAGGAATATAAAACAGACGAATGGTAGGAAACATAGGAATAGAGTAGGAATAAAGTGAGAAAAATGAGGAATTGAAAACGTATTATAGAAAGTGGCGTTAGGAACGCAGGAACAGAAAACCAATGGATGAATTAAAGAACACCAATATCAAATAGTAAAAAACTAATGTAGTTCATTTACTGCTAACCTGTTTGACCGTCTGTGCGTTGTCTCAGCAGTGGGCCAGCAGCCTGAGAGCATGCTTGGGTGCCGACAGGTTGAATCCAATCATATCTTTCATCTTCTCGTTGCTTGAGCCCACCACCATTTTCTCTCTCGCGCAGACGCGTTCCTCGGGCTTCCGCGAAAAAATTGAGTTTGGGCGGATGTTTCGATTCCTCCATTTTGTGAAGCAACACTTTCCTTTCCAGAGGAACGGTAGGCTTCATTCCTTTAATCCAAACGACATGTGACGTCACCAAAACGCTGGAATCATATTCCTGTAAAATTCCTTTAGGAATCCTCCATTCCAAACGACCCCTAAAGGTATGATGTATAACCCATAAACCATGATGCAATGCAATACTAATGTGAGGACCCAACCAGGCCCTGTATAAGCTCAAGACCTCAAATGGTCAACAAACATCTCAACTCATAAGACCCTATATAAGCTCAAGGCATCAATTTGTCAACAAACATCTCAACTCATAAGCTAGCTTATATAATTTATGTTTCCCCAACTTATCTATAAAGATCTTTAAACTTGGTGCGTTAGCTACAGTACCCACAGTAACGGTCCTCCACAGACTCATGTACTGTTCATCCACAGTACTGCCCGTTACTGTTTCATCTTCTCTCTTTTTTTTTGGCAGCAACCTTGGTCCGTGCAAAGCACGGGTCCCCCACTAGTATGATATTATAGTTGTCCTGGGCCAGCTTGTTTTAAACTTCTGTCTTTTTCACCCGCCAAACCAAAAAATAAAATCAAAAGCTCCCTTTCTGACTTCACCCACCCATTGGTCTATTCATCCACTGTTCTCTCTTCTTGGTACCAAATGGTAGCATAACACCCCTTTACAAGACGTGTTTTAGTATATTACAATATATCATCTCTTTCTCTCTCTTCTTAGCGCAAAAAACAATGTTGGATAACGCTAGTCAACTTGGCCCATAAGCCAAGTTAAACACAACAACCATAGGACAAACTATCTCCATGAGGAAAGAATGCAATTCTAGCATTCAAATGTTGTTCTAAAAAGAACACGACTCTAACTTACGACTAATTATAGGCTCTAGTTTTGGTATACTAAAATGGAGCGCCATATAGATGCAAGATGGCAATAATGTATAAAGTTCTTGGATGCAATCTTTTGCCTTGGTCCAATCAACACGATGTGAATGCTACCTGTTCTTTTTCTTGACTACAGAGAAAGAGGACAACTTCTTGGCTAGCGTGGGGGCGAAGGCCTAGGTGAGCTTGGTCTCTAGGGTTGTGGCTAGGGCCGCGATGAGCATCTTGGACATGGGCATAGGGGGTGGCCTCTGGCGCCTCGGCACTTGGCAGTGGGAGTCATCGCAAGGGCCTTGGGCTTGGCCGGCGCCGCTGCAGGAGTCATCGCAGGGTGGCAGAAGCGATGGCAGGAGACAAAAGGAGAGGCAAGTCGAGGACACAGGTGCGAGTGTGACCGTGCGAGGATAGAAAGGGCGATTGGTTGCCACCCGGTCCATCCAAACACAATGCAATGTGACCTATTCACATCGTGAATGACGAGCTGAAAATGTGAAACCGAACAACCTCTAAGGCTCCCTTTGCATTGTATGAAAATTTAATATTTCCTATGTTTTTTCTTTGGATTCTGTACAATTCCTATGACATTTCTGCGTGCAAAGCGGGTATGAATTGTAAGGAGGTGTATCCATGGAAAATTGGCACGAACCCGGTGGCACATGCCCCACCATCTCTAGAGTCAAACTGTCCCAAGCTATAGAAACTTTCACTTTACCTTGTTTAGTTCTTCCCCTAAAAGTTTACTCCATATCCCATCAAATGTTTGAACACATGCATGAAGTATTAAATATAGAGGGAAAAGTCTACTTTACCCCTTAACTATGGGGGTGGTTTACTTCACCCCAAACTATGAAACCGTCTACTTTAACCCCTCCGAACTTTTCAAAACCGGTCAAATTACCCCTCAGGTGGTTTTCGGACGGTGGTTTTGCTACAGTTCCAATTGTGTTACTACAGTAACGGCGGTCTTGCTACGGTAACAGTGTTTTGTCTTTTCCTTTTTTATTTATTTCAGCTGAATCTTTGAAAAATTATAGTAAATCACAGAAAAATTATAAAATGGAAAATCCAATTTTGTTGGACTCCACATGAGTAGATTTACACAGCGAATATATAATATGGTATGCTTTAGTACAAAGTTTTTGCTGTAGATTTTGATCTATTTTTTCTGTAATTTGGACTCCAATTTTGTTGTACTAAAGCATATCATATTATATATTCAATGTATAGATCTACTCATGTGAAGTCCAATAAAATTAGATTTTCTATTTTATAATTTTTCTATGATTTATTATGATTTTTCAAAAATTTAGCTGAAATAAATAAAAAAAAAACAAAACCACTGGTACTGCAACCGCTGTTAACCCCACCCGTGGGGCCACTACATCGCCAAGGCCGTGTGCGACTCGCTGCTGTGCGGCTGTGCCACTGGCAGGAGGCGCTCGCGCTGGCGTGGCGTCACTCATCGACGGCGAGAAGAGGCTCGGCGACTGCCAGTTCGACCTCTGGAAGCAGTCCTACATGGCCGCGTGCGCCGCCGTCGACGACAAGCTCCGACGCAGCCGCCGCTTTCGACGCCGTCCAGAGCGGCTGCACCGCGCTGTCCATCGTCAAGCAGGGGGACCTCATGGTCGTCGCCAACGTCGGCGACTCCCGGGCAATCCTGGGCACCACGTCCGATGACGGCGCCGTCGCGGCCGTCCAGCTCACCGTCGACTTCAAGCCCAACCTGCCACGTAAGTCGCTGCTGTCCGCGCGCCCTGAGCCCTTGACCGGCCATGCATTCTTGGGACGGCGGCCGTTGCTGACGTTGTGTCCTGGAACGCGATGTCGATGTGCAGAGGAGATGGAGCGCATCCGGCTGTGCAACGGCCAAGTGTACTGCCTCGCCGACGAACCCAGCGTGCACCGCGTCTGGCAGCCCAACCGGGAGTCGCCGGGGCTCGCCATGTCGCGCGCGTTCGGCGACTACTGCGTCAAGGACTGCGGCGTCATCTCGGTGCCAGAGGTCACGCAGAGGAGGATCACCAGCGGTGACCAGTCCGTCATCCTCGCCACCGACGGGGTAGCTTTCGTGCCTGCCTGCCTCCCTTTCGCAAAGACGCACACTCGCCTTTGCTATACGTACGGTGGTGCGTGCGGTGCCTGATGACTGACGATGACAAGCGGGAAAGCGTTAGCTCGAGTGGTCCGTCTCTGTCGTGGGATTACCCAGGTCGGGAGTTCGACTCCCGGCCGCTGCGGGCACTGCTGTCATAATGCACAGTAGTGCAGAAAGAAACCCTCTCGTCTGTCCCGTGTCTCAAAGCACAATGTGTCCGGCCCTCTCACGGGGATGCGTGGCGCTGTGTGTGGGTGGGGCAAGGGTTCAGGGGTTTTCTCGACCTGCGTAAGAGGTCCTTCTACCTTAACACAAAGTCGCAGGGGTTGTCTGCCCCCTAGGCCGAGTTTTTTTTAAAAGATCCGGCGTACCGGCTTTGATTAATAATAAGAGGGATAAGAAACATTCAAGTTACATGCGCGAGAAGCGCTCCCCCACACAGCCTAGCCCGCATGGGGGTTTATTTTCCTAGCTAACTACTCACTAGATGTGTGGGCAATCAGAGGCGGCCTGAGAGCCACACAACCCGCTAGCGACCATTGTTGTGCCAAGTCTTGGACCTCCATGAATGTCGCTTGTACTGTCGCTCGGCAATCCCTGAAGATAATGGCATTCCGCCGGTTCCAGATGATCCACAAGGTCAGCATCAGCAAGGCATGCCCCTTCTTTCCTCCGTCTCCCAGCGCTTGAGCAAACCAGTCCTCCAGATCATGTACAAGTCTCCAGGAGCTCGGCCGAAGGCTGGCACAGGAGCTCCAGGATGCCACAAGCTGCCAAACCGCGAGAGAAGGGACATTCAAAGAAGAGGTGCTGTGCCGTTTCCAGGTTCCTCACACAAAGCGCGCAAAAATAGTTGTTTTCCCATTCGCGTACCTGTAAACGCGCTGCTATCCACAATCTATCCTGGAGGAGTAGCCAGACGAAGAACTTGCATTTTGGAGGTGCCTGTGCCTTCCAAATCAAAGACCGGTAGTTGGACTGAGTTTGGCCTGCGAATTGAATTGCATACGCCGATCGCCTGAGCTCTCAAGTGTCCAAACAATGGTGTCCTCTCCTGTGTCCTCTAGGTTGATGCCGACCGTCTCAATGGCTGTCCAAAGCCTGAAAAACTCATTCAGAAGGACATGGTTCAAATTGTAGGCGATGTCTCTGATCATGGTGCCCTCCATCTTCCATTTACGATTGCATCTCTGACCGTTCTGTTTTTCCGCCTACTGTGTTTGTATAGCAAGGGGAGCAAGCTTGCTGGGGACCGGCCATCTATCCAACTTGAGTTCCAGAAGGAAGCTTTTAGTCCGTTCCGTACAGTGACTACAGTAGCCGCGTTAAAAAGTGCCAAGTCCACAGCATCGATCGGTAGCTCTGTGCCGTTCCATGGCCGCTCAGGATTTGACCATTGGAACCACAGCCATCTAATTCGCAAGGCTCGACTGAAGGCATTTAAGTCAATGATTCCTAGGCCACCATACTCTACCGGTTTTGCCACCGAGAGCCATGCGACCTTGCATTTCCCTCCTGTAATCTCGCTGTTGCCTGCCCACAAGAAACGTCTTCTGATCTTATCAATATCTTCAGTCAACTGTTTCGGGGCCTTGATCGATGTCAGCAAATAGGTGGGCATTGAGGACAGCACAGATCGTACCAATTCACGTCGTCCTGCTGGGTTTAAGAGCCGACCCTGCCAGCCAGCAAGCTTGGAATTCGTTTTATCCACGAACCTTTGCACATGCACCACCTTCAGCCGGCCCAGAGTTAGTGGCAAGCCTAGATAAGAGATTGGAAAATTCACCTTCTTCCCCGCAAAGTTCATCAGTATATGGTCTAGATTTAAATCCCCACACCTGATTGGTGCCACCGTGCATTTGTCAAGGTTTAGCTTGAAACCGGTGGTTGAGCCAAATTGTTCCAGGATTCCAAAGAGGGCGCTCACTTCCTCCTGAACTGGATTGATGAAGATGATGGCATCGTCGGCATAGAGTGACAAGCGTAGCTTGGCGTTCCTTCCTCTTAGTGGTGACAAGATGCCATTCGCCGTCGCCATTTCCAGAATGCCATGCAGGGTGTCAATGGCCAATATGAAGAGGTATGGGGAGAGGGGGTCACCTTGCCGGAGTCCTCGAGCGTGATTTATCCGAGTTCCTTCAGAGCCATTAAGGAGGACAGTCGAATGTGAGGATCTCAAGATGAGGGTCAGCCACTCTCTCCATCTTTCGTTGAACCCCCTTTTTTCCAGAAGTTCCAACAAATACTCCCAAGAGACGGTGTCAAAGGCTTTGGATATGTCCAATTTGAAAAGGAGTGCTGGGTACTTCTTCTTGTGATATGCACGAGCAAGGTTCCTAACAAACATGAAGTTGTCTTGGATGCATCGCTTTTTAATGAAGGCGCTCTGGGCATTAGATATCAGCTGGTCCATTAGCGGACGGAGACGGAGAGCCATGGTTTTGGTTATGAATTTTCCAAAAGAATGAATCAAGCTGATCGGCCTGTAGTCCTTCGGTTGCTCAGCCATGTCTGTCTTTGGAATGAGAATTATGTTGGCCCCATTCAGCTTTCCCAGGGGACCCGCTCTGAGGTCATGGAAGCAGTTCATTGCAGCGAGCACGTCCAATTTAATTATATTCCAACATTTCTTGTAGAATATTCCAGTAAAGCCGTCTGGTCCTGGTGCCTTCTCAGCCGGCAACTCATCCACAGTGCATTTTAGTTCCTCCAGCGTGAAGGGTCGGTCGAGGTCCTGGTTGTTGATCCTACTTAGATTCAGGTTCTCCCAATCCGACGTGTGACGCCTGCTGATCTTATTCCCGAGGACTCCCAAGAAATATTGGTGAAGGATCATCTCCTTGTCACTGTGTTTCCAGGTCAGTTCACCATCTTCATTTTTCAGGTATGCAATCAGATTGTGTTTACGACGTCCCTTGGCTCGCTGGTGGAAGAATTTGGTACAGGCGTCCCCTTCTCTGATTTGTATAATGCGCGAGCACGGCCTTCGTCTTGATCGCTCTATTGCAGCCCAACCCAGGAGATGTTGTTTTAGCTGCTTGTGCAGATCAGACTCAGCGTCAGAGAGAGGTCTGGACTCTTGGGCGACATCCAATCTCTTTATCACCTCATTTGCCATTTCCATCTGTAGGCGTGCCTGACTGAACAGCTTCTTGCTCCAGTTTTTTAGTGCCCGTGCAGTGTTCTGTAACCGGTTATGGAGGAGCATGAGTGCGTTATTACCTCTGGCTGGTTCATCCCATGCGCTGTGCACTATCTGTAGGAAGTCAGGCACCCTTGTCCAGAAATTTTCAAACTTGAAAGATCCTCTCCTGTAAGGTTGCTGTTGGTTGCAAAGGAAAAGGGGGCAATGATCTGAAAGAGAGCTGCTTAGCGCCACCAGCCCCGAGAGTGGAAGGATGTCTTCCCATTCACAGTTACAGAAGACTCTGTCGAGCTTCACCAGTGTCGGGTTCCTTCTCCCATTACTCCACGTATATCTCCGATTCTGAAGTTTTATTTCAATTAGCTCACTAGCATCCAGCGCCTGCCGAAATCTCCTCATTTGTGCCCTATTAATGTTGTTATTGTTTTTGTCCTGGGCCTCATAGATTAAATTGAAGTCGCCAAGGCAAAGCCAAGGTGTGCGCCCCCCGGCTGGCTGCTGATAAGCTCGGCAAGGAACTCTTGTTTCTCTGCATTGTTTGTCGGACCATAAACAGTGGTGATCATAAAAGAGTCATTTGTAAGTTTCATGGTGAGCTGCATTGAAAGACAGAACTTCCCCTTGCTCACTGTACCTCCCAGTACATAGTCTTGATGCCAGGCAATCAGTACACCTTCCCTAGTTTCATCAGCAGGTAGATAATCATAACAGGAGCAGAAATTTTGCCCCATGAACTCCATGGCTAGTGTTCCATCTATGGCATCCAGCTTAGTTTCCTGCAGGCAAATAATAAATGGTCTTTCCTTTTGCACCATGAGTTTAACAGCTTCTCTTCTTGCCACACTGTTCAGCCCACGCACATTCCAGTTCAAGATTTTTGAATCATTTTCTGTCATTTGAAACTATGGAACAGCAGCAAGAAAACACAGTTGGCCAGCAACCTTGGAATTCTATTAAAACGACAGAACGTGATACACCTGCCAACAGACTGCAGCTCGAAAGCTTCCCACCTACAGCAAATCCACCGTGGCTGTCAAGCAGCCAAACTTGCACAGACCCTTCACTGACATCACAGCAAACAACTAAACCTAACTCAACCGATTGTGAATCGGCTGGTGCTGGCTCTGAGACTAACATTAACTGGTTGCAAACACTACGAAAGGACAGAAACAAACAGCAGACAGTCTCTAGGTCTCCATCTCCACAGCATCAGCCTCCTGAACAATTGCCTCCAGGACCTTGATCATCTTCTTGTTGCCCAGACGAGTTGCTTTCTTGATGGCCTCGACTGCCAGCTCCGGGAGGTCCCCTGCGTACAAATCAACATATTCGGCCACTGCAGCATCAGGAGCTTGCTGCTGCTGGGAGCTGACGAACTCAAGTTCGCGCATCAGCTTGCGCGTGGCACGTTCGGCCACCGGTACAGTGCATGGCCTGGCAGCTTGGCGTAGACTTGTGCACGTGGCGGCCAAGGTCTTCTTCTTCCTGGGCACACGAGTCTTGGACAGGCGTGAAGACGGTGAGGCCTGCGGTGGCGCCAGCAGGATCGGCGCTGGGAGCTCGCAGAACAGCCCGCTGTAGATGTCAGTCGAGTGGCCGCCCTCAGCCTCCAGCGATCCGGCTACGCCACGATCAGCAGCCGGGTCAATGTCCATCTTGTTGACCATCTCAGAGATGTCGCCCACATGGTCCGCAGAGGACGGGGCCGGCTCACTGTGAGGCTCGCCAGTAGCCCCAAGTTGAACACCCGGTCCGAACAGGATCTCCTCCTGGGTGGCCTTCGTGTTGCCCGGCCACAAACTTGAAACAGGCACGTAAGTTGGAGAAGCTGGGGCGGCGCCGACACCATCAGGTGAGTAGCAGTGGGCCGGTGTAGAATCAGCAGCAGCATGAACGAAGGTGGCCTCCAATGCCATGGGGTTGTCCAACTTGCGCTGTGGGCTCACTGCTGGGGAGGCCCAAAGGCAGTAGTCATCAACCAGCGGATCTGGGCTCATCGTGAAGCCAGGTGGGCTGCCACGCGCGTCAACATGGTTGTGGCGGGCTGGTGACCGCGAGCGGCGGCGTTCCTAGTCTGCTGAGGCATGTGGAATGCCGTCACGTACCCTCTGCGCCCTCCGCGGCGAACGGCTGGGGGTCCGGCCGCGCTCCATGTACTCCATGTCCTCCAAGTCCGGCACCCCCGCATCCCGGCGGTAGGGGTGTGGAGCGCGGGACTGAACGTGAACCGAGCGCTCGGACGCACAGCCAGGGAACAGCTGCCGCACCCGAGAACTTCGTGGAACGTCTTGGTGTCGACGCGGTCTGTCGTGGTCGCTGTCCGGGTCGCGGTCTCGGCGCGACAAGGGGGCAACCGGTGCTCTGCAGCCCTCGTAGCGTGGTATGGGTGGCCGCGCCTGTGATGGCCGGCCGTCCAGGACACCAGCTGCCCAGACGAAGGGGATGAAGGGAGGAGCCATCACCGAGCTCCCATGCTCTGAGGAGGTCCCAGAGGTCGACGATCCTGGCGTGCGCGGGCTCCAGTCCTCATATCCCACCAGATGAACCAGAATGATCTTCTCTCCGAACTTCCCCATGGGCGGCGTGGAGGGGATGCGGTTGGGGGACGGCAAGTCCTGAAGCTCAGTCGCCTGCCCAGCCTTCGCCGCGAAGAACCAATACTCCACAGCTCTGGGCAGAGCATCAGGCATCTCCATCCACACCCAGCAGGTGAGGAACTGCGACGTCTCCCGGTCCGCCGACGCCGTGTTGCTGTCAAATCTGTCGAAGATGCACGCGTCGCCGAGGATGAGCTTGACACCGTCTTCGTTCCACGCCTCCAGTGGAACATTCTCCATGGTCACCTTGACGTGGAACCACCAGGTTGTCTCAGTGGCGCTCCCAGCCGGGCGCCAAGGCCTGATGAGCAGAGGTGAGCCGCCGATGGTGATGGAGCTCTTGAGGACAGCCCTGTCTCGCTCAGGAGCATACTTGAAGTCCGCAACAAAGGAAGCCGAGGTGAGCCTGGTGACGCGGAAGTTGTACCGCGACACCTGTAGCTGCACGGCGAGGGCGTAGGTCACTTCCTGGGTGTTGGGGGAGTACCCACCCGGCGGCACCAAGATGGTCACCGCGTGCAACAGAAGGCGGCCCGCCTCCGCAGCCATGGACTCTGAGGCGACTATGGCGACGCGGCACAGAGCAGGACGGTAGGCGGCCTGACCAGGCACCCGCTCCATCTTGGTGGCTTGTGGTGGGGCTTGGGGCAGGTCGGCGGAGTTGGGTTGGAGCGGCGAGTTGGTTGATTTTGGGGGGCAGAGCTCAGGGAACTCCAGGCGACTGTGAATGCTCCCGGCCGGGAAGACAAGCCGGGAACGGAGCTTGCTGGAGATTGGTTGGCGGCGAAGGGCGGGGCAGCATTTGGAGATGTGGCCGATGCCTCTGCACCGGAGGCAGCGGATTGGGTCTCGGCAATGGGCGACTTGGTGGTCGAGGCCGAGGCACCTGAAACATCGTCCGGCGAGGCGGCTTTTAAAGGCGTCGCGGCCCGTCGCGGGATGCATCGGGGGCGGGAGCACCTCCTTGCGCCTCTGCTTCCCGGAGTTCGTCGCCTACCGGTCCGCATCTTGCCTCCACCAGTACTTTTTCTTCGAAGTTTGCCATTTTGGTGAAAGTAGCTCCCCCTCCTCCAAAGCAATTACGCCGGAGGCTTCATTGCGTTCCCAGCAGCTTGCAGGTGGGGAGTAAATGGTCTTCCCCTTTTGGCCAGCCGGCGGCTTGGATCGGAGAGTCTTCTGCGCCCCTGGCTCCTCAGCGGCAAACTCCACACGTCTCCATATCATTCTGCGACGGCCAGCAGGCGGCGCAGGCAACGCCGGCGCCCTCGGGGGCTGCACCAGCAAGGATTTGACCCTGGGCTGCGTCTGCACTTCGGAGGGGGCAGTAGATGCCCGTACCAGCTGGGGTGGTGATCCAGACGACGCGGCGGCCCCAGCAGATCTGCCGGATCCCAGCGGGTGAGGTGCGGCAGCCGAGGAAGCTCCACCAGATCCCAGCACAGCATCTAGACCCGCGTGCTTGAGACGCAGATCTGGCGTCGCAGCACCATCATCGGTCGCACTGGTAGCAGGAGATCCATCAATGTCGTCGTCAGCGTCGTCGGCTTCGTCCCAGTCTAGGACCTCCACCTCCTCTGACTCAGTATGCAGGGGGGTGAGCTCGGACGGCAGGGGTGCTGCCTGGGTTCCATGGACTGGGGTTGGGTTGGTGGCCGGCGGCGTCGGAGGGGACGCCGGCGGTGGGGGGAGGGGGGGCTCTCTCTCGCCAGGGCGCTCGCTCATTGTTCCGAAACAGACCTGGACTCGACTTGCTTCTGCCAGATCTGGTTTGCATCAGTTTTTTTGACAAGCGGGAACTTTTCCCGGCAGCTGTGGGACGTGCTCTCCAACGACGAGCCCGTGCAGATCGTGGCGGGGACGCCGGACCGGGAGAAGGCGGCCAAGCGGCTGGTGGAGTGCGCCGTCCGCGCGTGGAGGCGCAAGCGGTGCGGCATTGCCGTCGACGACTGCTCGGCGATCTGCCTCTTCTTCCACTCGCCGCCGTCGTAGACACGAAACCCGAACGTGCCTCGGTCCACGTCAAGGAGAGGCAACAAAATGCACATCTCAAGACTACGATTATTGTGCCCGTCGCATTCGTAGTAGACTAGAGACTAGAGAGTGCATTGCCGCCGTCCACACCATTCAGAACGTGCAGTTTGTCGCATGATCGTCACACTCCACGATTAGAACTGCAGCTGGTGGTGGATCACCGAACAAAAAAAAAATCTCCGGCTTTCACACCTTGCCAGTCAAAATGTACGAGAACGAACACCAGCCATCAGAAAAGGGGAAAAGATGCATTTTGTCCTCATTTTTGGGGTGTCTGGCTCTGAATTTCTGTTGTGGTAGCAAACAGTCGCAATTATAGATGCACATCAATCGCAATTTGGTCACGAATCACATGTTTTGGCGCCACCTGCCGAACAAACCAGAATCCTAATCTTCTGCAACGGAGCACCATGCATTATTTGGAACATCCTGGAACACATTACTCCTAATTCACTAACTGTTAATATGATATGCGAGCTCAAGTGCTCAACCTGTGGTGGATATGAGAGTCGTCAACAAATCAGCCACCGTAGCGACTTTTTAGCGACTCGGGAGGCTCCTCTTCCATGATTCCAGCTCCGGTAGTGGCCAAGTATTCCCTTATTGAAGTTTTCCGGTCACCAAGATAGGTGTGGTCTAAGAAGTTGCTGTATGCTGGTTCTCCAAGATTTTTTGCAGCAAGAACGCTGAAAAAGCAATTAGAATCACAAAAATATCAATAAGATCATATTGCTAAAAACATATTGATAACATCATGCTTGTACACACTTAGTCGTTATGTAGAGAAAATGTGTTGATTTGGATAAATGCAATGATCAAAAAGCAATGATTTCCTATTGCTTCAGACATGCATCTTGCTTTCAGTTGTCAGAAAGCAATGATATCATTTTTCCATGAGAGATGAATATTGCTTTGAGATATCATAATGTCATAGATGTGCTATACAAGAGAGAACAGATAATAAATACTGTACCCTAAATTATTGGAGCGTGCACATGTAACTACACAGTAGGCTTATTCCAATTTGATCCCAAGTACCCCTCTAATGTTAATTACTAATTTATCTATGAGATGAAAGAAGCAACCCCACATAATGTTTAACGTTATATATCTTTGAACATCAAATACTCACCAATGTCTGAGGTATAAGCGACATGGTAAAATGTCATCTCTCCATATTTTGTCAATGTTGTACCGTCCATAGCGCTGATAATATATTTCCTTGCTTCCTGCAGAAGTAACCACTCAAAATTTCAACACGTAATTGACTACAAAATCAAATATGATTTGGTTTTATCTCAAGCAATTCTTTAGAAGTTAGCAACCTATGTCTACATTGCCTTAAAAGAACAACTTCCATCTACAGAAACATGTTTTGATTTGCCAGAAAAAAAAAGGTAGAGAAATGTTCAACATAAAGCCTTGTTAGTCATCATAGACTTATTTGAGCGGGATTCAAACATGTCTAGCTTAACTACAATCTGGTGTTAAAGGGGCCTGGATGAACTCAAGAACAGATTACCATTTCCTTTGAAGTATAAACAACTATTTCCTACCAAATCTGATGATCAACAATTGGAGTGATAGATTGACAGCACACAGATATGGACACAGAACAGTTTGAAAATAGTTGGAATGAAGTGAAGACATAAAATTAAACCTCGGCATCTCCCTTGGAAATATTCTTCATCGCTGTAGCGCGCGCAGACAACCTAACCACCAAATTCCACCAAGACAAAGAAAAATAACTCTGATTGCAGGAAGGAAGCAGCAGCAAAGAGCAAAAGCAAAACCACAGTTATGATTTCAAATGCAGAGTAGGAGTACTTACTGCTCGATTTGTAAAAGGTACCCCATCCAATCCTTCAGGGACAACCTGAAACACATTAAAACACAAACAATAGTGGCAGCCAACATTTGTCAAAAACTAGTACAAATTATGGGTAAAGAATTTATTCACTTTACAAACTAAGCTAGATCGGCAAGCATGAAATGAATTAGTTGGTCACCCACCGCAAGAAATCTAAACTCATGTTCCCTCTCAATAAATGATGGGCTTTGATGGCACCTGCAAATATCATGAACTTTCAGTCCTCGCCAAAAAGGAATTCAGGAACAGTCCATTAGTTTGCCCATGGCTGATTATTATGATATATCACTGAGAAAACCACATGACCTCTTCCTCCTTGATCTCGAAAACAGTGACTACTATCATTTCACCGTCGCATGGCTCCATGCTCAAGCTTGAGAATTCCTACAAGTCACCCAATACTGGAATGAGAAAGGAGAACATTATGAAACCACAAGAAACCAGTAATGCGACTTTCTCAGGGAAGTACATTCGGTGCTCTACATTGCCAAGCATAGTCCAATGTCAAACCATTGGATCTCAACAGCATATTAAAGTTTATTATTCTCCTGGATCAGGATAACAGACAGCAAAAGCAGTGATGCTGATGCTCATGTTACAGAGAAGCTCCTTAATGAGCACTAAAATCCATGCCCTCGTGCATGAACCAAGACGCACAAATGTAGCTAGTTATTTGAAATCCCAACCTTTTAGCTGTCCAGTGTTGTGGAACTAGTACTGCAATTTTCATTATGTCAAGAAAACACAGGTTAAAAACAAATAAACTGTAGGATGGTAATTTGCAGTATCATCCAAGAACCCCTAGTACTAAGTGCATAGTTGCCTTATTGTCTGCACATTCAGGTGTGCGCAACAGGTGTGCTAGTTCATTGTATTGCTCTGCTAAAATAGATTATCTGAAATCCTCTACAAAAACTAACACATCTGGAAGAGTTAGTGAATCAGTGGAATCACACAGTCATGCAAAAGTTGCCATCAGAAATGCAAAATTAGTGGAGTACACATCCCGAGTCATCGCCCTGATCAAAATCATATCCACCTTGCAGAATCACAGACACACGGAGAAACCTGCTGCTTAAACGATGACATGAGTAGAGAAATACTAGGCATGGGGACCTTGGTGGCCTCGATGGCGATGCCGCGCTCGAAGAAGATGGGTGCAGCGTGGGCGAAGACTCGGCGGAACCCCCGCAGCGCGGCGACCCGGAAGCCCTCCAGCTCCGGGAACGTGCTCCTCGCGCTCCGCTCTGCCACCAACCAGGAGGCTAGAAAGCGTCAGGCCTAGCAGGTTCAGGGCTCGAGGAATCCTTCCACTACCCGTGACAGCGATCTGCGTCCCGCTTACCGGAGAGGAGGGACCCGAAGCCGACGACGGAGAATCGGCCGCCGGGGGCGGCGACGGCCGCAAAGTCCGCGGGGCAGGTGAGCTCGGGGAAGGAACCGCCGGCTGCGGGGGCGACCGTTGCAGTGGGAGGTGGCATGGGGCGGCTCAATCGGGTGCGCGGCGGCGAGGGCCCTGGCTCCGGTGGTCGGCGGAGGCGGAGACGGGCGGCGGTGACGGGGGCTGGTGGGAAAGTGGCGTGTTCGGGGGCGTTGGATCTTGATCGGACGGCTGAGGGTGGCTCCGGGCGAGGAGGCGCGTGTGGGGAGGCGATGGCGCGCATTGTCCTCGGGCCAGCGACAGTGAGGCAGCAGCAGTCACCAGTGAAGCATATGTGACTCGAGCGGTCGAGCCGACGAGCCTGCACTTCCTGTCAAGCCGATGAAGTAAAACCATCGTCTTCTTATTTTTTTATTTTTCTTTTGTTTATAACTTTAGATTGTAGAATAGAATAGATCGATGCATCATCATCTAATTTCTCACAAACTAATAATTATAGTATTTTTTCAAACCAAACATACTCTGATCGTTGAAAATATGCTCCTTGACGCGCCGTTCCTTGCCCTCATCTTTATTTCGGGCAACCGTCTTTTTTTTAGTCCTTTTTGTGAAAGATTTTCTTAAATACGTCCATGACAGAATGAATTCAGAAAATAAACTCAGAGCTTGGCGCCATCCACGATGACACCAAGGTAACACAGCTTGGCGCTGTTGACGGCAGCGCCAAGCTCCCATGCCACTTGACCGATGACGTCGAGCTGGCAGTGACATGACAGCCACCTTGGCGCCGTTACCGTTAGCGCCAAACTTGACGCCGTCGCGGTTGGCGCCAAGCTTGGCTCCTCCTGTAGTGGCAAGCGCAGCCGGCTGCTGCAGTTTGATTTGGCCGTGTACTGTGCTAGTACGCGGCGGGCTCTGCACCTCTCCTGCTGGAGCATTATTGATTTGACTGGGTAAAGAATAGATATAGAAATAGGGGATAGGGAAACAGGGGGATAGGCTCTGCATCCGTTTATTATGGCCCATGGCTGGCTGGCTTTTTCCTGCGCGGTGTAGCAGGTGCAGGTGCAGTAACATTAAAGCCCACGCTGTTCTCTCCGTACCAAAATATCTGTTGTTTTCGCTTTCTGAGAAAAAACTTTAATAAAATATATATTAAAAAATATTAATATTTATGGTACATAATTAGTATTATTGGAAAGATCTTTGAATCTAGTTTTTTTAATAAATTTATTTGGAGATAAAAATGTTAAACGTATTTGCTATAAATCGAGTCAAACTTGCGGCAGGAAAATGGAAACGACAGATAAACCGAGACAGAGGAAGTATTTCCTTATCCCTTATTTCAGTATCTATTCTTTACTTATGCCTTATTTAGATGCTCCCAAAAATTAAAATTTTTTCACTCTCTCCATCACATCAATCTTTGGACCCATGCATGAAGTAGTAAATATAGGTAAAAAAATAACTAATTACACAGTTTAGTTAAAAATCACGAGATGAATCTTTTGAGCCTAGTTGGTCCACGATTGGACAATATTTTTCAAATAAGACGAAAATGATACTATTTATTGGGTTCAAAATATTTGCAATCTCTAAACGTGGCCTTAGCCAAATCAATAATGCTCCTGCAGGTGCAGGAGGGACGCTGAGCCTGCCTCATACTAGCATAGTACACGGCCAAATCAAACTGTAGCACAGCGGCAGTGCAGGAGGAGCTTGGCGCCAACGGTGACGGCGCCAAGTTTGGCGTCAACAGTAACGGCGCCAAGGTGGCTGCCACGTCACCGCCAGCTCGACATCGTCGGCCAAGTGTTATGGGAGCTTGGCGCCACCGTCAACGGCGCCAAGCTGTGTTACTTTGGCGCCAGCGTGGATGGCGCCAAGACCTGGGTCCATTTTCTGAATTCTTTCCACCAGGGGCGTATTTGAGAAAATCTTTCGCAAAAAGGGCTAAAAACAAAAAAGACGGTTTCGGGCAATGGCAGATGCACGATTTCAAAACTGGCAATCCCTAACCAAAACCATCTACCACTAACTGCACACCATATCGTTGCGCCTGTGTTCGTCTACATACTCGTGTAGTGTAGTTGTCGGTCAACTCTAGGTTCATATATATGGCGATTGAAATTTGAGAGATGCGAGAGAAGTAAGGGTGGATAAGGAGGGCAAATGCATACAACACCGATACACACATGTATAATTGAGGGGCTAAAGAAGATCCTAGATAGGTTGACGAGAATGGCAATTTGGAGGGTCCAGGAAAGCCTTGGTGGAGTATTGTGGGGGTGTTGGGTTAGACCTTCCCCTTCGACCTTAGGAGATCCGGAAGGTCAAGGGAGAGAGGAAAACTCGGCAAGGTACAATAAGGTAGTCAAATTATTGTAGAGATGGAAAATGAAACACTAGATCCATCCTATTGTCTATTAAAGAGTGAGCTTGGCCCTACAATGGATGGATCCATGCATAGTACATCATGGAGTCTGAATGCAAAAAATTGTGATGTACTTTCGACGCATCTAAGCCCCAATTTCAGTTCCAGGGTTTTGGTGATTGATAAACACAAGTGCTTTGTGACTAACTTGTGTTGTGTAGCGGCTATAATCGTGGCCACATAATTTTTTCCCCACAAGTGATGTGAATGGGAGTGCCCCATCTACTTTAGGTAATAATAACTATCGAGCACAGTGTTACATCCACATTTATCATATCTCATACTCCTTCTGAAATCAGGAATAAATACACAAATCACGCAGTAGGACATGGAGGGAGCAGATAATGCAAAATTTTACATGTCTTCATTTGAAGAAATAAAAGAAAAGGACCAGGCAATGGAAGATTGAAATAAACATGTCTAATGCAACCTGTAGAGAATAAAGACACAATAATGAACAAAGGTTTGTGTGACTGCACATTGTTGAAGATAAACTATGCTTGATGAACTTAACAGGTTGTATGATTTAAGGATAATCAGGTAATACGTATACATAGATTGTCAGAGTTCAGCGCTACTCTTCTAGATACTAAACTGAAGAGAACAAAACATCTGCAGAAAGTATTAACTAAAATTCGTCGTGAAAATAGGCCAAGCCCCTTCCTGATCCTGTAGCTATTTTCCATCTTTGATGCTAGTTCATACATCATAGAAATTTATATCACAATCTCACAGCTACACAATCTCGCAGGTTCTTTCATAGTTCATACATGATTACATGACACCCATATATTTATTAACACATCAAACTGACAGATCAATTGTAATTTAATCAGATCTGGAGAATAGATATGCCTAATAACTAATATACTATAACACGAGCTTCACATTTACGAATCTTCACATTGACAGATCATAGATGCCTAATATAGGCCATGTTTAGATCCCAAAGTTTGTCACCAAATTTTACTATGCAAAAAGAAGATTCCCATCACATCAAAATGTCGGTACATGTATGGAGTACTAAATGTAGATGAAATAAAAAACTAATTGCATAGTTTTGTTGTACTTTGCGAGACGAACGTTTTGAGCCTAATTAGTCAATATTTGGATAATTTTTATCAAATACAAACAAAATGCTACATTATGCTACAGTGGCAAAATGCCAACTTTGGATGTCCAAAGTTGGGCATCTAAACAAGGCCATAGTCTTAACACAAGCTCACCATTAGCCATGTTGTGGAGCCGTCTGGACTCTGGAGTCTGGATAGAGTAGACTCTCGAGTCTGGTCTGCAGTTCTGGACTGGACACTGACTAGAGCAGAACGACCTGGCCACCAGGGAGCAGAGCACCGGAGCAGGCAAGCTGCAGCCAGCCACGCCGCCGCCCGCAGAAGCAACCGCGGCCGCGCCCGCAGGCTTCGCCCGTCGTGGCCGCCTGATGCCTGTTGACCGACGAACGCCGCAGCCGCCCGTCACG
The DNA here is from genome assembly GCA_038087645.1 of Saccharum hybrid cultivar R570. NCBI lineage: Eukaryota > Viridiplantae > Streptophyta > Magnoliopsida > Poales > Poaceae > Saccharum > Saccharum hybrid cultivar. The sequence goes on along the minus strand of JAQSUU010000405.1, from coordinate 31,373,240 downwards.
GCCACCGCCGGCATGTGCACCCGCCGCGGCCGCCTGTTTACCGACGCAGCCACCGGCCAAGGACTCCGCCCGATGCCCACCGCAGCGGCCCGCCGCGATTGCGCGCGACCTGCCTGCGGGCCGCCGTGGCTCCAGACCCACCGACTCTCTCAGATGGGGTGGGGAACAAGATTGGAATAGACCTCGCGGCATTGCCAACATTGTTCAGGGGCCTAATAGCAAAGGGTACCGAGGCAGTTTTTTTTTTCGCCGTCTGCTTCCCCTTCCGTCCGCTGCCCTCCTCCTCCTTCCCCACTCCAGTCTCTCTCTCTCTCGCTACCCTCTCGCTCCCAGACGGGCCGCCGCCTCCCTAGGCCAGGTGCTGAGGCTTTCCTTGGTCTCTTCGCCGGCGATGACCACCCACCAGGTACTCCCACCCCTTCTCTTCCCTTCCCTTATGCTGTGGGAAGCTGAGCACCGGAACCCTAACCTAAAGCTATTTAGCTATTTGACAACCCTCCTAACTTCGAAGTTTTTGCAAAAATTATTCGGTGTACATGTGGACACCCATGTCCCTTTACTGGATCCGCCCCTGAACAGGTTGACTCTATGGAGATTGACGACCAGAAGCAGCAACAGCTAGAAGCCCCCGCTGCCGTGCCAGAAGGGTTCAACACTGACTATCTCCGTGTCTACTACGGTAAACTGATTCCCCCCTTATAATGCATGGAACGGACAAGTAAAATGAAACAGGATCCATACCATCTTGTCGGTCCATAACCATCTGTTTTCTATCTTCATTTATCATTGATTCTGCACAAAGTTGTGATGTTGCATCACAGATTAGGGGATCTTTGTTGTTTCGATTAATTCTGTGGTTGCTTTTGTTGTATGTGAATTGTGATGGAGACATCCAACAGATGAGGAAGCAACTGGCTAGCATTTGCTTGATGGAATAGTTCCCTTCTCCTCCCAATTGCTTGACAACTTTAGTATATCTTGTTTGTTATTCGTCTGGTGTAACTAGGCATGCTCTCACCTGACTGAGGCTTTGCATTTAAGAACCCGCTCGACTATGTAAGGGATACTACAGTGTCTTTGATTTCCTGCTGCTTGTGCTAACAACCAGGGCTATGATCGCAGGAAAGCTCTTCCCATATGGTGATTTCTTCAAATGGCTTTGCTATGGAAATGGTTTGTGCTCACATCCTGGTTCTTTGGTTAGGAGTTAGCCTTGCACTCGTGCTGTGTCTTGATTTACCAAATTTTGTTTTCTATAGATGGAAAGCACCCCGGATGTGATCAGTCATATGTTGGACGTCGAGAGTTTTCATTTACACTGGAGAATGACATCTACTTGCGCTTCCAATCCTTTGATAGTGCCGCTGAATTGGAGAGTTCTATCAAGGAGAAGTGCCCATTCAAGATTGATATTGGACCTGTCTACAGCGTAGATGTATGATGCAGCATCGCTAAACACATAAATTTCTTTTTGAGTTTGATTCTAATTTTCTGCATTATACTCTTTTCGCAAGTTCTCAGCTACCTGATGAATCTTTGTTTTTCTGTAGCCTTCAAAGCGTCATGCTTACGCCCAATCTGGCAATAATGTCTTTGTACCAGTGGAGAGAGAACTAATTTTTGACATTGTAAGATAAGAAACTTGCATTATCTTTTTCATTCTATTTTCCTTTTATATTTTGCTCTGTATTTTTGTGCAACAGTTGCAAGCTGTCAACATTTTTATTCTTCCCAGGATATATCTGATTATGATGATGTTCGCTACTGCTGCTCTGGAGCTGATGTCTGCTCAGACTGCTGGCCCTTAATGACAATTGCTATCAAAATTTTGGATACTTCTCTTAGAGGTATGTCATTTGATTATGCAATACATCAGCTACCCACTTTTTCAAATTTATCCACGCGAACTACAGATTTGCAGTGCTTATTATAATTGAAATCATTGTTTGCAGATGATTTTGGTTTCAGTCACATACTATGGGTATACAGTGGCCGTCGTGGTGTCCATTGCTGGGTCTGTGATAGCAGAGCAAGAAAGTATGTTCGAATTTACTTTATCTATTTCCTATGCCTGTTGATCCTAAAACATATGTTCTCGTGTTAGGCTAAGCAATGAACAAAGGGCTGCTATTGCTGACTACTTTCGAGTCTACAAGGTGACACACTTCATCATGCATTACTTTTGACGCCGTTTCTTGCCCTCCTTCAGAAATCTATTTAACCCTATGAATCTATCTCAGGGTGGTGAAAATGCACTGAAGAAAGTATCCTTGGCTGGACCTGTCCTCCATCCCTTCCTTGCGTATGTATTAACTGTCACGTCATTTTGTTTGATCTACCAACGAAAATTGGAAGAGCTAAATTGATTATTATGTAATTTATGCTCCTGCAGCCGGTCATACATGGATGTTCTCAAAACCTTCTTTGAAGATAGGTTGCTCCTTAGCCAACAACTCTTTTCATCAGAGGAGAGATGTCAGAAGATACTTGATCTCATCCCTGATGAAAGTAAGAAAAGGCACCATGAGAAATAAATGTTACTTTCTGACATACTCCCTCCATTTCAAATTATAAGATGTTTTGTCTTTTTTAGATACATTGCTTTTGCTATGTATGTAGACATACTCTATATCTAAGTTCATGACAAAAACTATGTATCTAAAAAAGCCAAAACATCTTATAATTTGGAATGGAGGGAGTAGATGAAATCTACTATCCCTTGTTTAGCATGCCATAGATCTGTTCACCATCATTCTGAATTGGATTTGATTTCTAGATGTTGCTAGTGAGGTCCATGACAAGTGGCAGGGAAATAGACGATCTTCTATTTCAAAGGAAGATGTCAATGTGACCAGATGGGAGCAATTGAAGACGACTTTACAGTCAGGAAAACACAAGGTTCATGTTTGATCTCCTACTTACTTTTTTTTGTGTTTTATCCCCTAGTTCCTATTTACTTTTGTTCGGACATTTGTCTGTTTATCGATCAATGTTTATTTCTTTTGGTTACACCAGATCGTGTATAATATTCCAAGTTCTCAGTTACGATCATATCTGCTAATTCATCTGATTATGTTACATAATAGCTCTAATTGTTCTCTGTTTCAGGCTCAGGGGCTTCGTAGATGTGTGGAAGAGATTGTCTTCTCATACACATATCCTAGACTTGACATGGAGGTAAAAGAAAATTCATCAGTTGTCTGTGTTTGCACTGGTAATAATGTACTAATGTTCAAGGTTGCTCTCGCTCCTAATCAATTTTATACCCATGCCAGGTATCAAAGCACATGAATCATTTACTAAAAGCTCCCTTTTGTATACATCCAAAGACAGGTAAAAGTCATAATGCATTCAATTCCTGTATTAGTTTGTAATGTGATAATAAGGTGGCATGCTCTTATGCTCAAGGGAGAGGCTTTGTGTACGCATGCATGTCCTTTTGAAACCTCTAGATTCCAGAACAGATGCATTCACTCAAATACCTTTGCCATTTTTCATTTAGTTTATTCTAACAACTGCAGGAATAATGTTTGTCACACAATGCACCCTATTGCTGACAATTGACTGTTGTTTATTTTTCTAGGTCGTGTTTGTGTTCCAATTGATCCCAGTAACTGTGATGATTTTGATCCTGCAGCTGTTCCGACTCTATCACAGGTATGGTCCATAGAGCCTAGCATGAGAAACACTAACATTTCATATCCTTCTGCCAAGCATCATGGTGCAATGCCGATTTGCTAAAACAAGTACACTTATACAGCTTTTAGGAGAGCTCAATGCTACTGGTTTTCAGACAGATTCTGAAAATAGTAAGTGATTAGAACCATGCTTCTTTTGTGATTTGTGTAAAAACTTATTATTTGTAATTGCAAAAAAAAAAGCATTCTAGTACCAACATGCAGCCTTGCCTAACAGGCTAATATGCCCTCTTTTTTATCCTATTGAGTTTCAGATTTGGAAAGAACGTCCCTTGGGAAATCCATCAGTTTTTTCAGAACTTCCTTTCTGCACCCATTGCTGAAGGCGTGCAGGGTATGGACTCTGTCCTATTTCATTTCTGTGCCAATGCCAGCATCCATATGCATATATGTGAATAATTGAAACACCGCAAAATATCTTTGGTAGCAGAAACTTAGGCACTATATGATTCTCTTCATCCCCCAGCCCCCACCCAAAGAAAAAAAAAAGATGCTCGCTTACTTTCCGTTAATCGAGCATTCTGTTACTAGGAATTAAAAAAAGTTAGGATGCTCGCTTACTTTTCGTTAATCGAGCATTCTTTTACTAGGAATTAACTCTATCTCATGGTTCTGACATTTCCTGAGGCATAAGTCCGAGTCTTTCTCTGGCATGTAATTTTGCAGGAGGAACTGGAAAGTGCATATAATGCAAAGCTTCAACAGTCCAAGAATTCCTTGAACTGGTAAAAATCTAGGCATGTTTCTGCCTCTATCATCAGCCCCCGTCCGGCCGTCCCCGAGCATTCCAACTGTGGCATGGACCTGGTGCTATAGGTGGATTATCTATGTGACGCTGCCAACCTGTGCTGCATGCCTGGGACTGGGATGCATGCTACCATGTCATTTTTTTTTATTTTTTTATTTTTTTGGTGGAACGCTACCATGTCAGTTTGAAGTTGTATCTACGAATGTGACCTGTTCCGGTTCAGGAATTACTATCGTTAGGTTTCAGTTACTCCCAAGGGGAAATGAATGTAACACTTGGTGTCCGACGGTGGCAAGATGATCGTGCTACCATGTCAGTTAAGTTGCATCTACGAATGTGACCAGGGGTAAACCTGTACTGGCGCTGGAATTGCTGCCATTAGGTTTCAGTTTTGGGCACTGCTCCAATGCTCCTCTTTTAAAAAAGTAAACAGATCTCAAAGCAACCCATCATCTTTTAAATTATCTTTTTCTTAATTATTTTCCTCTTGGATCCCCAATGGGTCCGGCCCATCCAACCCAGCCCAGTTTCAGCACGACCCAATCTCTCTAGATCCCGTTTGTTCGTAGGCTGGTTCGTTGAACGGCGCCGCCCATTCCCGAGGAGCCGTAGCCGGCGGGCTGACGAACCAAGAAACAGCAGCCGGTAGACCAAGCGGACTTGCAGCGCCTCCGATCTCATTTGCCGGCGAGCGTAATCTCAATTCTCAATTGAATCATGAGAATATCCATGATCGTAGTTTCCAGAACCATAAGTAATTCTTGTCATCTTTCTCAGATGACCACTAATCATGTCATCGTTGTTTATTCCACCTTTAATCCATTCACCATTATCAGTAGTAGAACCCAACATCCGTCCACAGGTGGCCGATCAACATAACTGAATACTGTGTTGTCACTCTCTCTTCCCATGCCGAGACCATCACTGAACACCAGATCAAAACTCAAAAGCACCAAAGACAGGAATCATTACCCGGGAAGGAGCACCGCCGACAGGGGCGACAGGCCTATGCGAAGTACCCGATTAAGCGGGCAGGACGCGGTGAGCGGCACCACTGAGCACGTGATGAACCGGGGCCTTGTTTAGATGCTAAATTTTAACCCCAAATTTCACTATATAAAAAGAAGATTTCCATCACATCAAAATGTCGACACATGCATGAAGTACTAAATGTAGATGAAATTAAAAACTAATTGCACAGTTTTGTTGTACTTTGCGAGACGAACATTTTGAGTCTAATTAGTCAAAGTTTGGACAATTTTTACCAAATACAAACGAATTGGTACAGTGCGCATTTAATGCGCACTGTACCAAATCGGGGTCCCAAATTTGGAATCTGAACACGGCCCGGGCGAGTTCCGCCGGCGGCGGCTCGACAACACATCCGGGCTGGACTCAGGCTAGGTTGGACGGGCTGCACCCCCATGAAAAAATTAATTAAGAAAACTAATTAATTAGATGGGGTGCTTTGAGATCTGTGCATTTTTTTTAAAAAAAAGGGAGCATTGGAGCAGTTCTCGTCAGTTTTTCATGGGGAAATGAATGTGGCCGACGGTGGCAAGATAATCGTGAAAATCTTAGGATTCATGTTAACTTGGGACAGATAATCGTGCATCTTTGGGGTGTTTTTACCTTTAAGATTAGTTTATTTATCTGGTTGAAGGGTTACAGTGACGGTCAAACACTCAAATGGATGGAGACATGCTTTAGGTCATTTCATGCAAGTTCGTTGCTCAGCAGATACTGATTGGGCTGCTTGGAACCCCGACCGGCCTTGATTAGTTCACGATTTTTTTTTTGAAATAGTACGATAGCACTTTCGTTGTTATTTGACAATTAATGTCCAATCATAGTCTAATTAGGTTTAAAAGATTCGTCTCGTAAATTTCGTCTAAACTATGTAATTAGTTTTATTTTTTATCTATATTTAATATTTCATGCATGCGTCAAAGATTTGATGCGACGAAAAATCTTAAAAAATTTTACAAAATTTTAGCAACTAGACATGCCCCAGGTTTGCCTCACCTTGCTTACTGCGCTCGCACGCTCAAGAAGAAGTTTGCCCTCGCACACTCAACGAGAAGCTTGACTGGATGAGCAAAGCACTCGCTCAGCGAGGCGTCAGAGCCGAGCGATGGAACCAAACAGCATCTCAAGCCGCCTTTGCATGCAACTCCCCCTCGGTTTTGAACCTAAGGCGAGTCTCGACGAGAGTTTCACGTGAGTTTCATTAATATTAAAATATGTTGACACATACTTCCTCCGTACTTAAAAATAAAGTCGTTTTAGGCCAGTCTCAATGGGGTTTTATTAGAGTTTCATAGGCATTAACTATGCTAATGTGACACCATATTAATGAAGAGAGATGATAAGAGTTTCATGAGAGTAGAGAGAGTTTAATAGGGATGAAACTATTCTACACTATTTCTAAAATCTGAATGTGTTGAAAACAGTGACATAAAATCCTCACTGAGACCGGCCTTAGGGGCTGAGATAGTTTTCACATATGAAGTCATTTTGTATGTATCCCGATCGTTTTGGACGAAATTACCCCGGCCGGTCCCTTCCGTATTCTCGTCACGCAGTCCCGAGGATCATTTAATCACGCCTCCTTGCTTTGCCGTCGGCCATTGGTTCGCACGCGCCCCGCAGAGAGAGAGAGTGGAGGTTCTTTGCTGCCGGACATTCAAAATAGAGTCATTTGCGGGAAGACACTCTCGTTGCTAACAATTATGTTACTGGACACCGCGCCTCATGTTTTATTTATTTCCACTTGTTAAGGAGAGAGAAAGATGGGAAAATGTCATTCTTACCCTCGTCTCTTTCTTGTTCCTCTCTCCCTTTCTTTTTTTTTCCCTGTGTGGCGTTGCGAGCAGGTTTGGCCCGAGCGAGCCTCCCGCTGCGCCGCCTCATCTAGTCCTGGTGCGCGCTCCACGCCGCCGACGGCGTCGACCGCGTCCACATGCCCAAGCGCCGACCGCGCCGCCGTCGCCGCGCTGGTCTCGCGGGTCCACGCCGCCGCCGAAGCCACCACCGGGTCATCGGCGCCACACCCGCAGCTCCTCGCCGCGCTGTGCGAGCTCAGGGACGTGGCGGCCGAGAGCGACCGCAACCGGAAGCTCGTCGTCACCGTCCCTGGCGCGGTAGACGTCCTGGCCGTGGTGTTCGCGGCGTCCGCCAACGCCAAGTCGGAAGGGACAGCCGCCGCCGTCCGCGACGAGGTGCTCGAGGTCATCTCCTCGCTGCAGGTCCCAGAGCAGTGCCTGCGCCGCGTCACGGAGACGAAAGAGGCGCTCGTCTCCGCGCTGCAGCGGTCCTGCGCCACGTCCAGGGCGCGCGCGGCGCTGCTCCTGGAGCGTGTTACGGCCGCGCTGCCGCCCAGCAGGCTGGCGTCCCTCCCATAGCAAGTGTTCAGTGAGGCCATGGATCTGCTCCGCGATAGGCTGGCCGTCTCCAGGCCCACGACAAGGCGGCACTGCACGTGCTCGTGCGCACGGCAGCGTGGGGACGCAACCGCGTCAAGGCGGCGCTGCACGTGCTCGTCGACATGCTCTTCGACAACGGGGCGGAGCGCCGCGCATGCGAGCTCGTCCTGGCGGTGCTGGACCGCCTGTGCGGGTGCGCGGAGGGGCGCGCCGACCTGGTGGCGCACGCCGCGGGGGTGGCAGCCGTGGGCAGGAAGGCGCTGAGGGTGTCGGAGGTGGCCACGGACAAGGCGGTGAGGGTGCTGCGGTCCGTGGCCAGGTTCTTAAAGAAGTAGGAATTTGTCTATGTTGCACTGAGCCATTTCTACTTATGCTTCTTGTTTCCTGTTGGCTGTCAAACAACTGTACAGTTCTTTGAGATGCCAAGGCATGAAGCACTAAAAGCCCTTCACATTTACTGGAGGGCTGACCAGCAGGTAACTGTCCTACACGGTAGTAATGTGCAATGTATCTTAACTTGAAGACCTGGATGTAACAATTATGTGTGCTTAGACGCTTAGTTGCTATTTTTTACTCATCAACATCTTTGATGCTTCAGACTGGAAACCTGTCTGACTTCTATGAAAGTTGTCGGGGTTTAGACCTCGCAGGAAATTTCCAGTTTCCTACTTTGAGGGAGGTGAGGTCATTTGTTTCAGCGTTCGCCATGTAATTTTTTACTATGTAAGAGTATGACCAGATACTCAGATTTGATTTATCTTATTTTCAGCCACCACAAACATTCCTTTCAACCATGGAGGAGTATGTGAAGGAGGCTCCACATATGATGCCAGTTATAGAGCCACCGGTTAGTTCTTGGGTTCTAATAAACCATTTGGATTTTTGTATGACACCTTTACATTTTATAACAAGTAACAAGTAGGAGCCTCGACGATGGTATTTGTGTGATACTTCGTGTGCCTTGCATGTTAAATAGCATATCACAACCAGTGCGAAGCTACAACAAATTAGAGGGGTGCTCTTTCCTTGAGGGTGCATACACATGTTCCACAGGGGTTGCATGTGTCATGTGGTGGCGCCAATGTCAAAGGCGCTGCAGCCAGGGCAGTCTCAAGGGGGCACCAGCTATAGTTAATGACAATTAGTAGTCCGAGGAAAGGATAGAATTAATGAGAGATTAAGGATGATTAATAGGGAGAGAATCAAGGAGCTTGTGGCTGGCGCCTAGGGGCTGGGCAGTCCTATATATACCATGTAATCAGCTTATGAGAAGGCAATCAAGAAACAAGTTATCTCCTAATCTACCTCTGCTGCTCTTAATCTCATCCCCTTCATTTTAATCTCATCCCCTTCAACATAGGATGTCTAGGGGAAATAACCTTACGAAATTGATACTGTCACCGCTACATTGTTCATTTATGTCTCCAAGTGCACGGCACACCTGCTTACCCTTAGCTAGATATGAACATAGTGTTTTTGTTGTGCTTGATTTCTTCTTTCAGTAGAGATTTCACCGTGTGGTAATATGTGCACAATGTGAAGTATAATTTTCTAATAAACAACTGGAATTTTTTATTTCCTAACACTCAGTGGAAATAGTTCAACACTATTCGAAAATCTGTGTTACAGTTATATTTTACTATGGATCTCCATTTCAAAACATTCCACCACGATTGCATTTCCACGTCACATGCATTTGTCATACAACACATGTATTTAAATTAAGAGTGCACCTGAGACGTTTCTTACTTTGAAATTTTATAAGATTCAGATATCATAGTTCTGAATTTTTAGTGTCCTAAGTTGATTGCTGGTAGCCTGGTATCAGCGACAATCTGTTCACCAACAGCTGAACTGATTAAATGTAGTCCAGAGCAGCCGCTGGAGTTCGTCGACGAAATCACCGGAGAGCCCCTATCCCTGTGTCGCCGGTGAGGACGTGCCTGGCTCCTCAACTTCTAGGTTAGAGTCGTTTCTGGACTTCGTCGACGACATCACCGAAGAGCCGAATCCCTGCCTCGTTGGCGAGGATGTGCCTAGCAATCAGGCATCGACGCTCATGGTGCTTGCTCGCTGCCCATCCCAGAAGCTGCTCAATATTTTTAAATATTTTTATTCCAATTTCAGTTTGCAGCAGTTTTGTGCTACATCTTGTTTTTAAAGTGATGCATAGACGGGTTAGATATGCGACAAATTATTTTAGATACTTTTTTGTCAAATGGTTCTATCTGTATGTAACTATGTTTATGTAATATTTGAGTATTTGTGCACAAGTTAATCTCAAGAAGGCTGTGATGCTATATATAGACACTGAGCATTGAAAATTTGGATAGCAGGCTGTCATCTAATCAGTGTCCTTTTTATCAGGTGTATTTCCAGTTGTATGCATGTCTCCTTGGGTGGCTTGTGGCTAGAATCAATTTACTTTCGAGGAGGGCATATGTGTCGTCTATATACCTTTATTTAAACAAATATATACCTTGTACATATGAACAACTGCAAAGTTGAATTGATACTTTTTGTTTAGCATAATTTGTGGACTCATACACGATGAGTGTTGTGGGTTTGCGTTTGTTTGTAGGTGCTGATGTGGCACGGCCTGGGTGGGGCCACGCATGGGGGGCCACCTGGAGCTGCCGACGTCGGGGGAGGGCGCGGTAGCTGCGGCGCCACACATCGTCGGGGGCTCGGCCGAGGTGGCGCGAGACAGGCTATAGCAGCATAGGGTGTCCGCCGTCATTTTATAAGTTTCAAGAAACTTATGGTCAGTTTTTTCAAAAAGAACTTTAAAGGTCATACAATATATATTTCTCGTCATATGTGTTATTATATTTAATTAGCGGAGTTGCAATGTAATTGTTGAAAAAGGTGTATATGGTGAGTATAACATACTTTGTTTTAAGGTTTTGTAATAGATTTTTCAAGACACGCAGTATTACCATGTGACAGTCACTAATATTTATAAATATACTCGAACCTGTGTACATGATGGTATGGAGATGCGGTGGAACTTATTCGTGGTTTTATTGGCGCACGAAAGAAATGAATATCAGAGATTGCTTCCTGCCGCATCAAAGAAAGGTCTATAAAGTAAAGTTTGTGAGCCTGCGATGCCATGCTCTTCGTGACTGTGTTAATTTTACGAACTTCGTCTTTTGGATTAAATGTCACTTTAACGTCGGTATTTAATTTTACAGTATTGTTATCTTATCGTGCGGTCCATGTGTTTTTAGTATAAAAGTTTAGCTGTCCCGTATCAACGCACGAGCACACTACCTAGTATAATACAAGGACTTATTAGGGGCCTTGATGTACATGGGGGTGCTCGGCTGCAGCATCTGTGGTTGTAGCCGAACACACCCATATATATGCACGGTGCAGACTGTACAAAGTAATAGTTGAGTGATTGGTTGAACTATTAATTTATATGGCTATTTATGTATGGTAAAGCCTGCACTATTGGCACGGATTTCTTCACAAGCCTGGTAGTTTATGCAGCCACATGTTGCTAATAATAAACTTGCTACACCACAAGATTTCCTCCAATAATAATCATGCCCTCCTGTCAAGTGGCTTTAGGTCACTTTGGGCGTGTTTGTTTGCCTGGCCCAGGGTGGCTCGTCCGTCCCAGCTCAGCCTGGCCAGGTGGAGACAGCCCCAAATGGTGCAACTGGAGTTGTTTGTTTGTCTAGATGCAGTAGGGGCTGACTGAGGGCGAGATGATGTTTGTTTGACTGGCTCAACGTGTAAGGTTACCCTGCATCAAGAATCAGGTGACCTTACCACCTCACCTTCTTCTTCCCCACATTATTGCCATTTCATCGAGCACCTTACTAGCGTCAACAGCTCAACCACACCTTCTTCCTCACTCCCTGCTGGGCGTCAGCGGCAGGGATGCAAGGCCGCCGGGCCGGGGCAAGCTCGCCGCACCGAGGTGAGAGGTAGTGGCAGGGAGGCGGGCCACCACGCCGAGGTGGGCTCGCCGCACGCGTCCAGGGTGAGAGGCCGCGTCGGGGATGCGGGTAGTTGGGATAGGGCTCACCTCGCCGAGGCAGGGCGGCCGCTCTAGGGCCAGCTTGCCGCGCCGACCAGGGTGAGAGGCGGCGGGCATCTCACCGCGGCAACTCCCTTCCCTGCGCCTCCACCGCGACTGCTCCCTCGCGATGGGACCCATCGCGAGCGCTCTCTCAGCCGCTGCCGCCACGATTCGCTCCCCACAATCCGCCTCCAGATCCGCTTCGCCATCTCCTCTTTTGCAGCATCTCATCCTTCCCCTTCCCTTTGCATTTTTGACGGCGGCGGCGCTACCATGGCGAGGTGGGGAGGGGACAACGGGCAGACTGCGATGCCCACGGTAAAGAATAGGGAGGTGAGGAGAACCACACCGCTAGCCCATGACGTGCTCGCTCCAGCCTGGCTCGCCAGGAACAATTTTTTTTTCGTTTCCCCGGGGCCAGGCCTAGGGGTGCTTTGAGGGGCATGCTGGCCTGGCTCACGGACTGATCCATGCAAACAAACAGCCTAAGTTGCACCCCATAGGCTCAATGGCCCATCTGAGCCAGGCAAACAAACGCACCATTTGTTTCTTCTACTGCTGCTGCTACTGCTACCTGATTTTCTTTCTTCCTGCAATGAAAAGTGAAAGTGATGGCGTAGAGAGGCGCTTGCCTGCATCTACACTCGCTAGTTCGTACAAATCAGCTCGTTCCATCTTCTCTGAATAGGTCTCCCCTAGTGCCCTCGCATCTACTCCTACTGACATGACAATGACAGTAACTGTGTCACACACTGCTATTTTTTTCTTTATCTGATGAACGAAGCATTGCCTGATGGCTCTGGTGGATTACATTACATTAATTGTCCACAGCGTAGTCATGAGATATTTATCCATACGTGTCCACATTCAGCGTTGCAGACTCACTGATGCCTGCGTTGACAGGGAATTTGCAGTAGTTGTATTACCTAGACGCAATGCAACCGGACGTATATACTTCCTCGCCGTTCTAAGATGTAACTTTTGCTTTACGAAAAGTAAAATAATTTTTAGATTCTACTAAAGGCTAAAAAAATACTATCATATTAGATTAATCATGAAATATACTCATAACATACCTATTCGAAGTCGTAAGTATTAATAATATTTTTGTATAAATTTAGTTGAAATTTAGAAAGTTTGACACAGTCCAAACCTAGAATCGTATTCTTTTTAGATGGGGCTAGTCTATCATCTAGCTTTGAGCCTTTGACAGCTTTTTGAAATATCTAACCTCAGGAAGGCAGGCATGGACGAATGACGGCCATGTGTGCCCGTATGTCGTATGATCCACATCCAAAGCTTGGCAGCTATAAAAAATGGAATGCAAAGTGCAGGCGTGGTGGTGTAGGTTTGTCTCCGTCAATGACGGCATGGCCAGGCTCTGTGATTGAGGATGATCTTGTCAGGAAAAGCGAGGGCCAACGCATGCAAGCGGCCGTGCCCGCCAGGCATGGCATGGCAGCCGCCAGCCAGCCAGCCACGCCAACTTGGCGACGCCTCTATCGCCTCGTGCCTCGCGGCCTCGCTCCCATCCATCCAACAGGTCAAGTCACATTGTCACAGGAAGGCAGCCGGCTGCCCACCACGTGTCGCCACCCTATCCGTCCAGGGGCCAACTATTCCATTTTTTATAAGTTTGTTCCTTTTGTTTTGTTGTTTTTTGCGAACACAATGTTGACAAGTACCCTTGTGTGTTCGTTTTGTGACGAGTGATTGTCAATGTGATCCACAAAGTAGGTTGAGTGGTGACTAACCCTACCATGACGAAAGCTAGGCATGTGTTGTGCAGGTGTGGAGTTCGGATGCGGTGGTCGACGGCGAGGTGAAGGTCAAGGAGGACGTGTCGTGCCGACGGACCGGGAGCGGTGAAGGACGGACGTGAGGCTTAGACCGAGGGACCCAGAGGCCGGGTGACTAGCCGTGGTGGCTGACATTTGGGACATCGACAAGTGCAAGAAGACATGAGAGTAACGGTGTTGACCGAGTCAAGACGGCAGACGTGCGGGTCGAGCGAGGCTCAGAGGACTTGGCGTGCCGGCCGGTCGAGGACGGCGGTGACACATGTCGAGCAGCGGGGGACGCGTACGGAGTACGCTACTCGCGAGCGGGTTTGGTGGTTTGGGCCTCAAAACCATCGGTGACGGGTTTACGGGTTTGGGCCTCAAAACCCGGGCGGAGGTTCTAAGGAGGAACGGACGGCACGTGACAGTATCGGGGAGTTCGCGTCGAGGCGAAGCTACCGGTGAGGAGGCGCGGTGGCCGTCGGATGAAGATGACACCGGGTTAGACCTTTACGCCCTTGGGCTAAATTGATTGACTCATTTGTATTCAGGGGCAAAACTGAGAATGTGTAATAGCCCTGTTAAATAAGATGAGGGAGCCCCCATCTTCCTCACCTCCTCCATTTTTATTTTCTCCTTTAGGGTTTCTTCCTCTAGTTGCTTGTGTGAGAGAGAGGTCCACTAATCCACCGATTAGTGTAAGAACCATGAATCTTTGAGGGAAGGAGGTCCCGAATCCTCCGATGTCCTCCGGTGTTTGGCGGATAAAGCAATTTGTGTGTTCTTGATGTGTTTTTCGTGAGCTCCTCCCTTCCCCCTCTAGTTCTTCCTTTGATTCGTCGTTTCTAGCTTGTTTTGATTCGTTTTTGTTGCATGGTCTTGATCAATGACGTGAGTTGAGACTTTTCACCGAAGGATTTGCATCAATTCCTCACGAGATCATAGATCGGGATGAATCAAGAGCTAGGGTTCATTTTTGGGGGATTTTCGTGTTCCTTTGATTTCCCGTTGATTGGCTTCAAATTGGGTAATGACCTCTTAGAGGTAGCTCCCCTACTGCCTTGTGATCATGCTTACAAAGTTTCGTGGCAGTTGTGAAGTTTTGGCCGCAAATCAGGAGATTTTTGGTTGGAGGCGGTTTTTCTCGAGTTCTGTTCTTCGCATCCCGGTCAGACCACCCTTGCATCCCGGTCAGACCGGCTTTGGCATCCCGTTCATACCGCCTTCGCATCCCGGTCAGACCGCCCTTGCATCCCGGTCAGGCCGAGTTGGGAATCGCAGTGAGGCAACCCAGTCAGACCGGCCCTCCGTCCCGGTTAGGCCGGCTTTGCAAGCCAACCCGGTCAGACCAGCCCTCCATCCCGGTCAGACCGGCTTTGCTCAGTTCAAGTGACTCGTTCTTCCGCGTTTTGGTCGCTTGAGCTCCGTTTCTCGTATCGGTTGTTGCACTGGACTTCTACCGTTCCATAGATTCTATCTAGGTGCTCTTGTCACCAGTTGGCTTGAGTATCCGAGATTTAGGACCTTGCTTCTTCTCTATAGAAGTGGAGTGTCTTGTTTTCTTGTCTTTTGGTTCGGTGCGCTCTCATGGTCCGATCGGCTTGCTTTGTGGTGATCCGCTATGTTCTGAGGGAACATCCACCCTTCTCTAGGGTCGTGGTCATCAGGGTGTTTGTGTTTGTTTCTTGGGGTTTGAGTTTTGGACAGAGGCCAAATATTTTGAAAGAAATTTGAGGCTCCCATTCACCCCCCCTCTGGTTGCCTTTTCGGTCCTTTATTTTTTTTCAAATTAAACAGAGGTAAGTTTGGGGTGGATGCTCAACTCCTACCCACTGTATTTGCTTGGTTTGGTGGTGCAATTTTGGCCGAGAGGAATTTTTCGAGCTCGATCGATGATCATTTGTTGCTCCTTGGCAGTAGTTTGCCCAAATAAATTCGAATCCTTCCTCCAGCTAGATAGAATTAAGTGACGAAACAAGCATATGGACCTGTTTGGTACTGCTCCAAACAGCTTCGGCGCTAGAGGAACCAGTAGAGCCAAACATAGTGACTTTATTAGCTCCTAGTTTATTTTGAGAAAGAGAAACCGATTTCTCGTTACAGTGTACAAAGAAGCCAGAGCCAGAGCCTCTCAAAGCTCTACCAAACAGGACCTATATATGCACCACACACCATATATGAACTTTAAGATTTTAAGGTGATCTACATGCACCATCTTTCACATGTTCTCTCCAAAAGTTAAAAAAACAAAAGATTAATTGTTGGATGAGTAATGGATAATCAACTACTCATTAAGATGTAATCGCAGTCGATCAGACACCGATAAGAAAACATCTCATTGCAGTGAGAGGTGTATTTTTTTTTCCCTATAAGCTAGCTTCAACTTTCAATCTACACATATACCCTACAGGCCAATATAATGCTGCCATTGTATGCAGGCAATCAGATTTGGGCGTGGTATACAACAGTGACAGCTCCCGTTAGAGCAACACGCAATTACTAGTTGTCAAAGCAAGTCACTATTAAGACAGGTGTGTGCTGTTAAGTAGTAGCGTCAAGAGTCTAACATTATTGGCCCGCTAAGTTTCGACGTGTCTATTTTCTAGATTGGTTCAATCCCAAGTTAGTTTCAGGCAAGGAAACAATGAACCGTGCATCATTTTCTTTTCCAACAAAAAAGAAGCACAGTTTATTTACCCTTTTTGAAGATAAACTAAAGAATTGTGCCCTTTAACACTTTATCCGAGTAAACAATGCAAAAGGTATCACCACCTGGTAAGCAAATCAGGTCATTAATTGTTAGGTTAAACCGCCCTGTCCTTTTTACCTTGCTCCAATCATGTAGTACATGTGTCACACAATGCAACCGAGAGTGTGTGCAATGGGGTCAATGTAAAGATGTGTCTCTCGTGGAAGGTAGTCAAGGTGGATATGGACACAAAAGCACGTTGTCTTGTTGCTTGTGTGTGTGTGTGTGTGTGTGTGTGTGTGTGTGTGTGTGTGTGTGTGTGTGTGTGTGTGTGTGTGTGTGTGTGTGTGTGTGTGTGTCTAGTTTTAACAATTTCAACATATGGAGATTGCAAGAGCTAGCTAGCATGGTTCTTGTGCCTTATCTCCTAGGCAGCATGGGATGATGCAAACATTATTTCCATTTGAGCTTCTACAGATCCATCAAATCAGCCTTTTGATCTCAACATGATATGGTTCGCCTAGCTAGCTATTAATATACATGAATTGTATCCAATCTGGTTAGCGTGGTTACATGCTTAGGCCTAGGCGCATACCTAGCAATGCCGATGTGTGAGGTTATTAGTCGCATCTGAAGAATATATGACCCGGAACCAGATAAAAGGTTCGTCAAAAAAGAGAATTCTTCTAGTGGTTAATCAAGATAACATCATGCCATTTAGATACACACAAATTGGAAATAACAATACTTAGAAAAAATGCAGAAATAAGTAACCCAACCATCTTGTAACTATATGGAAATCAAACACAGAACATTATTTCCTTCGTCCCAAATTATAATTCACTTTGATTTTGTTGTAAGTCAAAAAATTTAACTTTGACCAAGTTTTATAAAATATATTAAATCTATAAGATCAAATATTTACTCTATCAAAATATATTTTTGAAAAAATAATGAATTTAATTTGACGTTATATGTGTATAGGTGCAATTTTTCTGTAAAAGAAGTTAAAGAAACTTGACTTAAGACAGCCAAAATAAACTATAATTTAAAACCAAGAGAGTAATCATAAATCCCAAGGTGCCACGTGTTCCTACTGAATTGATTCATTCCCAACAAGGCCTTATTACTCAATTCAGGACCAATAACAACTAAACACATAACAAGGATTCAACGGTAACACAACACTCAGTGCTGTACATTTCCAACTCGATTTTGCAAACTTGCCAAATAAAAAACAGACGTGAATGATTTGATACAGCTGAATTCAAGCTGGAGAGTGAATGATTAGTGCTTGTATTTCGAATCACACAAGCTTAAATTTGGTACACGTAACGTGACAGCTAAGGGTTAGTGGCAACCAATATGTCAACCCTCCTCTAGATTATTACGGTTGGGTAACCACATAGGTTTTGGGATAACTACTACGACTCTCTAGCAATCAATCATAAGCCAATAAATTATAAGATAATCATGCTTGCTAAGTATCTAGAGGTAGCTGGTAACTAGTGAAGCGAGTGAGTTCTAAAAAAAAACCTAGTGAAGTGAGTGCCTATGAATAAATCTCATTTTTTTTTCTGTTTTAAAAATGTCTTTTCTAGGCATATAAGTCACAGTTTCATCGTATCTCAACATCAAACATTTCATAGTTATTGACTAGTTATTACAAGATATAAGCATAGTTATTACTTAACTAAAAAAATGATACATAGGCTACTGTTTGCACAACACTGAACTGCAGCAAACAGTGATGAAATATCAAAACCAAACTCTACACAGATTAGGCAATAACCCTGTTTTCCAAAACAGATATCTACTCATAGTGACAGTGCTACTTCCGAGCCGTCCCCACCTGTCAGTGGCAGGCTAGGCTGCACCACCCTGCTAATGAGTAACCTAACCATCACCATTAGGCAGCCAAGTTACTGTGCATGATAGGCATGTCTCACTGTTCCATTCAGAATTCATGCTCCTCATGTCTTTGCTGAATTAAAAAACTTAAATGGAACAAAATAAGAGATTTCAATTCGTCTCCGGTGGCATTATTTTAAAAATCCGTACCTGTCGAAGATCACAAGTTTGAGATCTTGTCGCTGTCAGAAGCTCAGACATACTCCCTCCGTCCCAAATTAGATGTCGTTTTCGGTTTTTGTGCCCGCAAGTTTGACTTGATTTATAGAAAATGCGTGCAACATTTGTATCTCCAAATAAATTTATTAAAAAACTAGACTGAAAGACCTTTCCAATGATACTAATTATATACCATAAATATTAATATTTTTTAATATATATTTAATTAAAGTTGTTTCTCGGGAAGCGTAAAGCGACAAGTATTTAGGGACGGAGGGAGTAGTACTGTAATGGTACTGTTCTGATGTGATCTTCAACTGATTTGCTGAGTGAAGAAGATCCCTGATCCATCTCTGCTCTGCTCCTGCGTAGTACCGGAAATCCTGACGTGTGTGGTTTTATATTTTTTGCCATGAGAAAATTTAAGAAAAGGTGCAGCTATAACTCAATTAGCCAATATGATTATAAGTCAAGTTTTATAATCAAACTTGATTATTTTCTAATAAACACTCCATCTCTGTCTCTTGCTCTGCTGCATATCTTGTCTAATTAGTTTATTCGCATGCGCGCGTGCGTGCGCGCCTTCTTTATTACAAAATCCAAAATCCTTACTACAAATCTTCTCTGCTACAAGATCGGTCATCTTGGAGTGCTCTGCTACACACACATGGAAAAGAGATGACCTGCAAGATCCTAGCAGCCGGACATGGAGTGCTCTGCTATACAAAGGACTGACGGCCGGACATGGCGGCCGGCCGGACGGCACGGACTTGACCGAAGTTGAGATCTTTGATTGATGTGTTGTGCATGCGCGCGTGGCGTCAGTCGCGTCAGGCGGCGGCGGCTTGCTCCTCCAGCCTGATCTCCCGGTTGAACCTGGCGATGAACTCCTCCACGCGCCGGTTGAGCTCCTCGTCCGACAGCCTCGAGTACTCGCTCTCCTTCTCTTCGATCGTCTCCTCCTCCGCCGACGGCGGCGGCGGCCGCCGCCTGTCCGTCGTCGCGGCTCGCCGGAGGTGCCGACTCTCCTCGCTGACCACCACGCTCTTGTCCTGCACGGGAACGAGCCCCTGCGAGTGCGACGGCCGGTGCCCGACGCGCTGGTGCCGCCGCCTCGTCGCCCGCCTCTCCTCCCTCTCGGCCAGGCTCCGTCTCTCCGTCAGCCACCTTGGCGCCGTCGTCGTCGTCGTCGTCGCTGGAATGACGATTGCGCCGGCGTCGACGTTCGTCGCGGACGGGGTTACGACGATGATGTCTCTGGTCTCCGGCGCAGTCGCCGCCACTCGGTCGACCAATGCGTACGCGCGGTCGCTCTCGGCGATGGCCGCCGCCAGGTCTCCGTGCTCCCGGACAACCAAGGCCTGCTGGCCCTTGATGGCCTCCGCCTCCGCCTCCGCCTCGTCGGAGCCACCCAACGTTGACGGCGCGTGGCGGCCGTCCTTGACGACGACGGAGACGGTCACCGCCGGCTCGGCGCCAGAGACAGCGGCGAAGGAGAGGCCGCCGTCATCGTCGTCCGGTGAGGCGGAGGAGGAGGAGGAGCGGAAGAAGAACATGCCGGAGTCGGCGGCGATGACGATGATGATGGAGTTGGACATGAGGAACCAGAAGGTGGTGTCCCTGAAGAGGGCGGCCGGTGGGACGTGGAGGAAGGAGACGTAGAGCACCGGCAGCGACATCACCAGCACGGAGATGGACACCGTCCTCATCAGCTGCTGCTGCTTGCTGCTCTGGCCGGGAGGAGCTTCCATGTTGTTGAGCAGAGGGAGCATGTGCTGCATATGCCGCCTTCTTCTTCCTTGCTTGCCGTGGCCTTGCTCCTAGTCCTATGGCTTGCCGTGGCCTTGCTCCTAGAAGAGGTGGAGGCTTGTAGAATGTTCAGTGCGAGGGAGAGCGTGTGGCATGGGGGTTCCTTTTATAGCAGGGCAAGGCCAAGAGGAGAAAGCAAAAATAAAAATGTAACCTAAAGAAATCAATATCGAAAAAAATGGAACCACTTGTCAAGAGAGTGCCACTGAAACGGCTTTGAGATTTGTGTTTGTGGTGGCGAGTGAAAACCCTTTCTGTTGTTCCATCCACAACCTCCGCCGCAAATTTTAAGTCATTTTAACTTTTCTAGGCACTCCATACATAGTTGATGGCATGAGTAACAGCCGAGCAATGATCCAGATTTAGGAAACGGACTTTCCTAAATACGAAGATGTTGAGGTTACAAGGAATTTATTCTATGATGAGAAGGTTTGCCCTTCCTGTTGGCGACCTTATGATGTGGAGGTTGGAGGATTTTGCTTTTCACGCTTCCTATAATCCAGGTGACTGAAAACGATCGACTGCTTCAGGCGACGCGCTCCCTCTCTCCCCAAGCCGCTGGATGGAGATTGCACGGATGAGCTCGTCGCCTGAATGAAACTCAGTTTTCAGGCGCCTAAGTTATAGCATCTCCCTTTGTTTTTCATTATCTAAAAAAAAACATCCGGTTGATGGCATGTATATATTCTTATATTGTACTATAAGGAGTGAAGCATGCCAAAATAGCGAAAACATGATTTTGGCACCGGTTCAAGCCAAATGAATCAAATTAGTTTGGATACATGTGAAACCCTCTCTTCTACCTATCCCATCTCTGGCCGTGGATTCGGCATGGATTCGGACCACTTCATTCTATTAATACAATGACGTGCAGCTGTGTGTTCGAGGAAAAAAAAACCTATCTCATCTCACAGCACTCGTACAAGCCTCAATAACCATTCGGACATTGTAAGTTTTTTTTCATGAACGTGCCTCGAAATTTTTTCATTAAGAGGAGTAAGAATGGTTCATTACAATTTTTCTTGGTAGTCACAGGGTTACAAGAGAGAGAGCGCGAGCTAACTCAGATAGCGTTCAGAAATAAATGTGATTTGTGACTCTAAAAAAATGCTAATTTCTCATTGAAGAACATACTCTTCTGTGCTAGTAATAAATGCTAATTGCTGTGTGGTTGCAGCTTTTGTGGCTGTCTTTGTGACTGAGAATGATTGGTGTGTCTAGAGAGTGCATGCAAGCAGAGCCATGGAGACAAGCAGGAGTGCCATCACCTGCAGTGTGCTATGATCTCTTCTAATCCTGTGGTTGGATCTTTGTCTAAAAAAATCCTGTGGCTGGATGTGAGTACCTGAATTGGGAGGGCACCTGCTGGATGGCAGTTGGACCTGGGATTGCAATATTTTTATAACAATTTGGGCAGGCAGCAGGCATGCAATTTGCAGGGGCACCCACTGTTTTGGTTTGATGAGACCAGATCACCAGATGGGTCTGTTTCAAGTGTACAAGTTGGCCGGCAGGCCAGGACAGCTACTGGTCATGGTCACTTGGAGGGATATATGGACCTAGTCGGCTAGTCCTAATGGGAGGAGGGAAAAACTCATGGTTATGGCTTCAAAACAAAAGTGAGTTAGGAACACACTTTTGTGTTTGGGTGAATCTATCCACACAACCTAACAAGGCTAATCCAGGTAGCATGCATCGACTTTTGGCCCTCAACCATACGGAGCTGGTGAGTAGATAGTAGACTGGTTCAATTGAAGGTTACCTTTTTGAAAGGAAAAAAAATCTTGTTTTGGGTGGGGGGAGGGGGTTCATTATTTTTTCGCATGACTTGAATTGCTCTCTTTAAGATATTACTGTATTAACATGGTAAGTAATAAGGCTAATTTCAAAGAATATTATTGCAAATGTTTTCATATGACATAAACGTGAGTTTATAAAGCCGTCGGTGCAACATCTACTCAGAGTCAGAGATGATTGCCTAAACCTCAGCTCAAATGGTTAAATTAAGCATGGGGGGTGTCAATTTGCACAATATCAGACTTATGAACAATGAGAGACAATCGAGAAAGTTTATTCGACCCCAAAAAACTAGGTTCATGACATCTATTGTATTACCTGATACTAATGTTATGATGATGGTCACTATTTCACCCATGTTTGTTGTTAGGAAAATATATGTAATATATACTACGGAAGTTGGAGGAATTAGATGATTTTTATTTTTTTTAGATAATGGAAACAAAAGTTTCGGCTTCAGTGTTCCTCTGAGAGGAAGAATCAGACCAATTATTACAAACTCACACTTAAAATAAAACCAGGGTAATGTCCAAGGCGATAAGAGAAACTCCACCCATGAGAAGCAAACAGAAACATGGCACTAGACTCTAAAAGCCTACATGCCTCAACGATGGAAGTCTTGTGCTCATCCAAGCGTTGTAATTGAGTCCAGAATTGGAGCCTATATGTCCCCCTGGAACAATACCTGCAAAAAAGTTTGTTTTTGGCTTTTGTTAAAAACGAAATCATTTCTTGTGAGCCAGATTGCCTAGCACAGGCCGATGCTCCTATCAAAACAAGCAAATTGTGTTTGCGGCAGCCCAATTTTGACCATCCCCTAAACAAGTGAGATACGCTTGTTGGAGGGATAATACCAAACACCCAATGAACTGCACGCCAGAGAAAACCTATGCGGTTAGCTAGAATGCACGGTAATAACACACACGCCAAACAAGTTAAGCTAAGTTAGCCTGAACTTCAGTTTCTACCAAGCCAAAATAAACCTAGGTAGCTAGGTTGATGAACTCCATTATGCATGCACATCAGTCAGTCATTCATCACGGAGGCCGGGCCGGGTCGGTTGAAAAGACCCAGCCCCCTGGACTCTTGTTCCGAAAAGCCAGACGCAACGCACTGCATGGCATCAGGTACGGTGGTGAGAATGCATGATTGGAGCAGCCATGCATGCATATGCATGGTTAAGCACACTGCTGCACACACAACAAACAAACAAACAAATCATTAGCAAGAACAGAAAGGTTAGGAGAGGAGGAGCTACTAGAAACCAATGCAAGGCAACGCAATGCATGCAGTTGATATCACATCAGATGGCTCTCTCGTCAATAATTGGGCAATTAAAATATATCAAGAAAAAAATTGTGTGTTCCATGGCCACAAGTGTCACTCTAGCTACTGCCTAATGTAATCATAGCCTACTGTGCCAGAGATTGCATTGGCAGAATTGCATCCTCACACCGTTGGTGTCAATTTGGAGACCCTTGATGGATTTATTGAGCACAAGCTAGCAATTTCGTCCAGAAATAATATTTCTGCTGTTCATTGGTCTCTGGCCAACATGACATTTTTTTTGTTTTCCTTCTTGACGAAATTAACAAGTGCATATCACAGAAGACACACAGTCCAAAATATCATATTCCCTCCGGACTGAAATATATAACATTTTTTGTACCTTTTGTAGTCATTGAGGTGCAAGTTTGACAATAATATTCCTATAAATAGAACATTGTATAATGTCTAATAATAGATATGTGGATTTTTTTAACACTGTGTGGGATCATGAAAGCGTTATTCGAGAGGGTGCACAGATTTAAGTATTACATATTATTTCGAAACTAAATATTTTGGAAGCTTGTGATGATAAAAGTTTAATTTGTATGCATGATTTCAAAGGTATAAGGGTATATGTATCCAAGATGGGTGAGATTAACGCACATCCCCACGTGCATCAAATGGGATGCACATGGGGGCTATGCCTTTAATGACAAAAAAATAACTTCCCCCGGTTC
Organism: Saccharum hybrid cultivar R570; assembly: GCA_038087645.1. Classification (NCBI taxonomy): domain Eukaryota; kingdom Viridiplantae; phylum Streptophyta; class Magnoliopsida; order Poales; family Poaceae; genus Saccharum; species Saccharum hybrid cultivar. The sequence goes on along the minus strand of JAQSUU010000405.1, from coordinate 31,349,181 downwards.
ACATGCCGAGTTCCCAAATGCCCCAATTTCATCCCAGTCTCCACACATTCCCATCAATTTGTGCTTAAAATTTCCAACAAAAAAATACTCACATAGGAAGGCAACCCGAGGGTTGGAGAATTCAAGTTCATTGGCAACACGAAGGATGATTCCGATCCTATCGCAGAAGAATGATTCTGATCCTGACGATGAGCGACAACGATAGCAATTCATTGTCGAAGATGGAGTCGCCTGCATGGGTGTTGTGCCCGGTGGGGGTGCGCATCGTGCATCCTCCTCCCCCGAGGAGGACACCATGGAATTGTGGCCTGGGTGCTATGACCCGGGGGCACATCGTGCAACCTCCTCCCCCGAGGAGGATGCCATGGAGACGCTACGCGCGAGCTCAGGAAGACGAGTGTGCCCTAGCTTATGGAAGAGGCTGTGCGAGCTCAGGAAGAAGAGAGACAAGTGCCCCGAGCCCCAGTTTACATAGCTAAAGAAGACAGAGAGCCTAAGTGTGCCTTACAAACTGATAGGGGCGGAATTAGCACAAAATTTGAGTGACAGCTTTTTACTAAGAGCAATTCTAGCAGGAGCACCCAAATCAAGGCCCATATTTCTTATATGGGTGCTTCCCCCTACTTTTATTGGCCCTCTATTTTGCATCTGCTCCAATAGAAGCCCCCAAATCCGTTTTCATAGACACTGATAATGCGGACCGACTTGTCATTCTCGTTGCTCTATCTACTAAGCTATCAACCACGGGGAAGAAGGAGCGGCGTCGCTACTACGCGGCTGCGAGGAGTGGAGGCTCGATGGCCGCGGGGAAGGAGAAGCGCACCGTGGCCGCGGGGAAGGAGAAGCGCGTCGTGGCCACAAGCCTCGACGGCTGGCCGCGGAGAAGAAGGAGCTCCTTGTGGCCACGGGGAGGATGAGGCTCTACGACCGCGGGGAAGGAGGAGCGTGGGGAAGAAGGAGCTCGCGGCGGCCATGGTTGGGGCCGCTCCTGCATGGCGGCCAGTGCGACGGAGAGAGCACGCGAGGACGGTGCCGCTCCTGTGTGCACGGCGGTGGAGGGGCCACCGATGGAGGAAGGGAGCATGCGAGGACAGTGCCGCTCCTGCGTGCCCGGCGGTGGAGGGGCCACAGGTGGAGGTCGGTGGTGGAGGATGGGAACACGCTAGTGGAGATCGGCGTCAGAGGGAGGTGGGCAAGCCCGCGTCCATACGGGTGCGGGGAGGAAAGCAGATGGGTGTTGGCCCCATACTCCCATAGGAATGGGGTTTGGAGGGTGGATTTGGGTGCCCACCCCAAATTGGAGGCTCTAGTAGGGGCCCTGCTGGAGCTGCGTTTTTGGCCTGGGCACCCATATTTAGCTATGGGGGCTCAAATAGGGGGTCAACTGGAGTTGCTCTAATGGACCTCTACAGCTACACGAAAGAAGACATATTTTCTTTGGAAATCCAAAATTTAAGTGGAGGCACGTGCCCTGCTCCTCGTGTACTGGGTCCGCCCCTGGTAGCTGAGCACCAGGAGCATGGCGTGCTAAAGCTCTTGGCTTTACATGTGTATTATTATCGTTTTGCCCTTCTTTTAAAAAACGCACTCAACAAGAATCCAAGGATTTCCAAAATACAAACGTATAACGGCGCTGTGACTCTAGGCCTAAGAAGTCAATATATACTGATCAGACCATCTTTGTGCTTTCGCCTTAGTGTTATGTTCATGCGTGATAGATCAAGATTTGTTACTTATAAACGATGATCAATACTATCGATAGGGTTTGTGTGTTCGTCTTTTAAATTTCAGCATTGTACGTCCACACAAGATCATGCATCCTAAATGAGTTGACAATAAATCTTCAAAAGTATCATGATACTATTAACAAAAAAACAATAAATTAGGGTAGACTCCATATTAATTTATCGTTATCATATCATCACCTATTGAACTAATAAGGGCCCCTGTTTATAGGTTCACTCCAGGCCACGTAGCTAATTTCTAGGATCGGCACTGGCAATGCAAGGTTACTGTCGACGAGCTAGGAGAACTACTTGCAAATCGGCAGTGGTGAAGTAGCAGCTAGCAGGTAGCAGCAATTGCATTCGGTGGAGTAAATTACGTACGTAACATATAGTAATAACCGCCGGCGCGCAGCTAGCTATAGGCCATATGCAACGTGTTCAGTACGTGGTGGTGAACGTATAGCTAGCTAGTGCACGTACGTACGGCGGGTGACAGCCAGGACGTACCTTACGTACGTACGTGTCCTAATTTGCACACGCTAAGTGATTGGTTTTTCGATCGCTAATCATGCACAGGTGGCATGCAGCACGGTTTGGTAGAGAGATATTTAGCTTGGTCGTCGTCAGAGCCAAGCGTTGCAATTAGCACGCGGCCCGAGAGCGAGATCAGATCGAGCCACAAATTAAAACGTACAGCCACGTAATAACCAACCAAATGATGTTCGGCCACAAACATATATAATGCAAAGTCTGCAAACAATAATCGTGTTTAAGTCGAAGGCTTTCAAGCCCAGAAATGTATGTACTTCGAGATTGTTCTTGGTAACTTCGTGCAGCTAGCAGTGCCGATCGAGGAGGGTCTCGGGTCCCTCCCATGGGATGATTGAGCCATGAAAGGTGTACTATGTACGTGTGTCAGTGTCACAGTGTGTATGGTTTATTGAGTTGGATCTTCCACGTCATCAGACGGATTAGTGCAGAATCTAGCGCAGGATGCCTCCACGTGCACACGTACGTACGTGATTATGATTATGGAGGCAAAGAAAGCAAGAAGAAGAGCATCGATTGGGTTTGGGAAACAGCAGCAGCAGCGCAGCTTGTCTGGACTCGTGTGAAGGCTACGTCGTACTTCCTCTGCTTACCTTACATCTCACCTTTTGAGAAATTATTTTAAAAAAAACTAATAGATTTTTAAAAATAAATATCAAAATTTATATGTCCTAATATAATATGTTAATTACAAAAGTATATTCTACTATTAATCTGATATTACTTATTGCACATCATAATGACCCTTCAGAGGTTGTTTGAGTTTCAGTTGATGATACACGTCAGCCGGATGATTAGCAGTAGACATTGGTTTAGCGCTGGGAAGGGATGTCTCCACGTCAGTGGCGGAGCCAGGAATTTGCGGCTGGTTATCCCAAATGTATAAAATTTCAAAGCAAATATGCAATATAATGGACGATAAGTTATAATGCCCATAACATTTAACAAATCCATAGTAATGACCAAAGTACAAGTTCAAAACATAAATAATTAAGAAATATTACAAAACAATAACAGCTACTACAATATAACTCTATAATCCCCTTGTCGGAAAAGATTGATGATATCTCATCTTTCACTTGACTGAAGAATTCTCTCTCAATAAATATAACCAAGCAATTGTTCGAATATTCATCTATAGATATGTGATGTAAAGGAGGAAAACTAGATGAAAAACATATAGAATAGCTGGTCAGTCTATCAGAAGCGGGTAATGATCACAAAGCACCGGTATCAGTATTATGTTTGACTATGAATAAATAATAAATAGTGGGAGCACAAATTTAAATATATAGTTTTGATCAGTTGCAGGCACTAATAATCAAAGAGTTATATCATAATAGCTCTTATTTGAAAAGTGAGGGAACATAAGAATTCATCCATCGTGATCTAGCTAGTGACTAGTGTTAAGCAAATAAACTGCAGATATCAGCCAGTTAAGTTCAACTGGTCGTGAACCAACGACGGAAGCCCAAACCGATTACACTATAAAGGACCAGCGAACCAATTAAGAAGCACCAAAATATACGTGGAGAGGATGAGCATAATCTTCAACTTCGTCTGGACGATAAATCGTCGCAACATGCAGGAGAAGCAGGAGGGATGTGGAGGCTTCTTGCACGACCGAATCACCAGAAATCGTTGTTGGTGCCAGCGACATCACCTCCTGCTAGCTGCAATGGCAGGCATATATACACGGAAGGAAATCAAGTACAACTCAACATATTGCATCATTCTTTGTGGTTCTGGATTTCAAAAAAAAGTAAAAAGTGAACTACAGGAATAGTACCTGCGAGCAAGATGCCACCGATGGGCTCACTCTTCCGATCCATCTGAATCTTTTAGAAATAAAGAAAGAAGAGTGTTCAGAGAGAGAGAGTAGAAAAAAGAGAAAACAAAAAAAGGTCATAAAACTAAATGGTTCAACATGAGTACAAGTATTATGGAAACGAAATAGAGAAGATGCATGCATGACCATGTGCATGAGTATTTATACCTAATTCCTCACAATGAAAACTAGGATAGAGCGAAGGACGGTTGGGATGTTCCTCCAACGCACGGCTCATCATATCCTGGGCTCGTTCACGGTCCTCACGCCTGACTTTCTTCATATCATAGTCGATGTAGATGTCCTCTAGCGAAGGGAGGTTCCTCATGCTCAAGTCAAAGTCCCCACTTAGGATGTCCAACACCCGGAAACTGAACCGAAGGGACTGAACCATAGGCATAGCTCCTTGTAGAAAATTAGATGGCACCATTGTAACATTAAGGAAATGACACTGTCTTGCGCAAGGGAATGCATCAGTGCTAAGCACAAACTTCTCCACATCACACTGTTCAGTGGCAAGGTTGACACTTGCCCTGAGGAAGACAACTCGGAGAGTTGGAAGCATCCCTAGGGTCTGAATGTCCTCCAACCTCACTTCACGGATGTTTATATGCAGGTGGGAGAGGAGGGGAAGAAGTGATGAGGAACCAAACCATGTTGGTAGTGTCTGGAGCCATACTCGTAACACATGTGTATGGAGGTGTGGAGGGGGTAACTAGTCTCGACTCAGATAGACATGCTCACCCGTACCACGAATCTCAAGAGACCGCAGGTTGCGCAAATTGTGCAGGGACTCCTCCAAAGCTTGGTCCTCATGATCTTCCTTTTTCTCCGAGCCTCCCCAACAAATGTCAAGTGTCCTTAGGTTGGTGAGATGACCCAACTCCTTCACAATGTCTACACAATAACATTCCACAGATAGTCCGGTCAGCTCTTCAAGGGATGTCAGATTCCTCAACCCTATTGGCACTTGTATAGCCGGTGAAACATACAGGCACATCAAATGCCCTAGCCGCATTACACTCGATGGCAACTTCACCCAAGTTTTTCGCACATCTAGTATTTGCAAAAACTGTAGCTTTCCAATTTCCCTAGGGAGCTCATGAGCTGATGTACCCTCAGCCCTAGGTACCTCAAGTGTAGTAAGTTCCCAATGCTCTGAAGATTAAGATGATGATGACTCCCCCGAAGATTACAACCTTCTAGATCCAATACACGTAAAACTTGAAATCTTGAAAGTGGAAGCATCTGGTTAGCAGCAGAACTAAAAACAGAAAAGGACCTCGCTTGTTCTAACATGCTTGTGTGAGCTAGCCGAGTGGGGGTGAGCTCGGCAATGCTCTTTTGGAGGGACATCCTGTGGATCTTTCTTCTAAAAGGTGTGCCTCCCTTGATAACATCCAATATAGTGACAAAGTTTTCTTCACTTGACAAGTCACATATGAGATCAAGCATCATATCATGCACACAACAAGCTCTTGCCCTGCCTTTAACATTGATGCCTACTGGTTGGATCATGCTTCTATTTATGAGCATGTTGAAGTAACTCTCTCCAAGATCAATTAGGTTAGTCCCATGATTTTCACCTTGAAAAAAACCTTCAACTATCCATCTCCTGATCAGTCTATCTTTACTAATTTTAGTGTCTTCAGGAAATATACTTAGATATAGTAAACAAGTCTTCAAATCGAAATGGATATCATAATAGCTAAGAGATAGTATCCTTCTCATTTCCTCCACACCCCCACCTCTTATAAGTCCACGTCCAATCGAGTTGAGCAAAGCATCCCATTCATCCTTTGGTTTTATATGTTGATCACCAGCCAAATGACTAGCTATAGTTATGATGTCTAATGGTACCCCACCACATTTCTTCAAGATCTCTCTGGACACTTGCTCCAATTCATGAGGACACCCAGTCTCACTTGGAAATATTCTTTTATAGAAGAGAATTTGGGAATCATCGTCAGAGAGAGGTTTCATGTTGTAAATTATATCATTGTTAGAAGAGCAACATGCTTTAGAGACATCAAGATTTCGTGTTGTAGTGATTATTCTGCTTCCACAATTACTATCCGCCATAGCAAATCTAATTGTTTCCCATGCTTGTACGTCCCATAGATCATCAATGATGATGGAATACTTATCCACATGAAAAGCCATGAGTTTGTAAACCATATATATATATATATATATATATATATATATATATATATATATATATATATATATATATATATATATATACCACCATATGGTGTGCCAGCAACCATATTAATACAACGCAAAATGGTACTAGTCAATCAACAACTAGCTAGGTGTATCATGATCTAAGGAAATAAATGCAAACACAGGAAACCAACTTGTCGATAGTGCTCCGTTGAGAGTGCTCGGTATACAATAATAAGGGTTTAGGATTTGTGTTGGTGAGATTGAAAATTGCTACCACCTAGCACTAAAGTTCTACCTTTTTCTAGATAAGGATGTAAAAGTTCAAACGGTATTGCACACTTCTGATGTTTAGATGTGTTGAGCCATGCTTTTCATAAACTTCATAGGACTGAGAAGACACTTATTTGCTTAAATTTTTGGTGCGCACATAATGCATTGGGACGCAAAGGTACACAAGATCTAAAAATTCAAACTAAGCAACAAAGTAGAAATCATGGATGAACCATGGATAAGAAAGCTAGTTCTATAGAGTTCTATAGTTATGATTTAGAAGTATCCACCATTTTCACGGTGCTTTGTGTTAGTGTGTCTACCCCTTCGTCTTGTGGCACCTCGCTACTTGGCGTTGATGGGTGTGTAAAAAAATCTATCTTCTCTTAATGAAACACGCGCTAAGCACGTTCCTGAAAAAAGAGTTATGATTTAGAAGTATCATATCTTTAAATTACATAAATGGTATTAGATGCTAGTGGTACTATATTTTAATTTTAGCTATGATCCTAATATGTTTCTTGTAGTGATTTTAACAAATCAAACTAAGGAACTAGAATGCTATTAGAGCTCAGCTAAAAAAACATTTTACATCATAGAAAAGACCGGACGATTGGTTCCCTTCAATTCCATGTTGAATACAGATGCAGATTCATTCAAAGCTCTAACCCATAATTTCGATGAACTAGTTGTTTGGTACTCTTGCTTTCCTAGAATATAACATGTTTAGACTTTCTCAGACAAATTAAGGAGAGTGGTAAAGGGTCTAATATGACCTTCATTAGACTTATCCTTGCATATGTGGGTGATCTATGTATGGAAATGGTGCCTGCCTTAATTAAATGGAAATGTGTGTGGTACCATTTATTGATTTGTAGAGTGTTATCTCCATCCATTCACCTATTCAATTAGGTTTGGGAACTCAAACATAGTTGTATTCCTTGCATGTATTAATTAAATGGAAGTGTGTGTGTGATACCATTTATTGATGTGTAGAGTGTTGTCCTCATCCAATCACCTATTCAATTAGGTTTGGGAACTCAAATATAGTGGTATTCCATTTCAAATTTTGAAATCTAAACTTAGCAGTATCCTAAAACAAAAGAGAGTATAACATAATCATAACTGCTCCAGTAAGTTGATGTAAATTTTAGTACTAGAATTTTAAGTATGTGCTTTCCTTTAGTCCAATAGACCTACAAGGTAGTAGCGAAGTATAAGAATTGCAAGGCCACAAATACAACAGTGTGTGAATATGTGATCTACCCTTCCCTAAATTTGCATCTAAATTATCCACCTCTCCAATTAAAATATCATTGAAAGTAACCCAAGTTTGCATCTAAATTACCTACTATGCTATTATGAAAGATAATTTAATATAAGGTCTTATATTTGCATCTAAATTATATACCTCAGTTTTACTAAAGATAATGCAAAGGAACCCATAAATTTGCATCTATTTGTGTCTAAAAACAAACATCTATTTTATAAAAGTAAACTAAAATATAACAAATATGTGTCTAAATATCAATATAAGCTAATATAGAAAATAATTCAATAACTATTAGGTATGTTATATATGTTTCTAAATTGCATGCCGCTATTTCTTTTAAATTTAAATTAAAAGTAAATAACATGTTTACACTAGAAGTGTGCATCTAACACAAATGCCATACCTTATGGTGTGAAGTGAATTTCTGAGTTGATCGATGAGCTGTCTTTCATCCAACAGCGTTGCTCCACCCAATTCTCTAAACTTTGGATTATCAAGTTCATACAGAAGATCCCTAAGGACCTTTTTGACATCAGGATTCCGAGACACTGTCACAAACGCCCTGCGATCGAATTGCCCTGAAAGCTCACTATATACTGCATTAGCAAGAGTTGTCTTACCCAATCCACCAAATCCAACGATCGAGAGTATCATGAGTTGTTTCCTGGATACATCATCCCCTTCAAAGAGCTTCGTCATAACCTCAGCCTTTGCATCAGCAATGCCAACAATGTTTTTCTGGGCTCCATACAAAGCTATCAGGCGAGGATCGACGATGGTCGTGACCCGTGTGGTAGCAGCGGCAGTTAGACTAGCAACCACACCATGAGGACCCCTGTACCTTCCATCTCAGTTGGCCACTTCGTGCACCTGGTCCTTGATGTCTTTAATGGCGGTGACAACCTGATGGCGAGCCCTGAATTTCTTGCGCAGGTCTGCCATCTTCACTAGAAGGCCCTTGAAGCATTTGGGGTTAGATGCTAGCTGAGGCTCAGATGCAGGGCCCTCGATGCGAACGAGGAAGGTGTCAACAACATCCTCTATGTCCTGGGACAGCTCCCTGACATCGCTGGCCCAAAGCCTGTCCAGCTCCTAGAGCTGCTCTCGGGGCACCGCCGCCACCACGCTCAGGGCAGCGTGCATGCTCTGCAGCTCCCTCTGGAGATACTCGAAGTCCCTCCTCATGCTCTTCTGAAGCGTGTACTCGTCGCCAAGAAGCTCGCCGAGCTTGGGGAGGAAGGAGCCAATGGCCCCCATGGCGAACTCCATGGCTCAGCTCGCTAGCGCTCTCTCAAGACGTACTCTTCAATCTTGTGTGGACGATCACTTGCAGAAAATTTGAAGAAGTTGTCAGCTTCAAGCTGGCCTAATTAATGCCCTAATGAAAGAAAAAAATAGTTGGAGTATAAAGGTTGTCAAATTTGTAGATTCTGAATTGAGTCATAGGGCTTTATGTAAGATCTCTATAAACATAAATAAAAATAATAGAAACGTAGACTTTAGTAATTACCATCTATCGTCGCATCAGAACCCTTAATTAAGGTTGTCGAAACGTAAAATCTATCGTGGACACTTGAGCTATAAGTTGAGTTGTACAATGAACCGAGTACATATATGAGCTAAGCCAGATGATAGGCTAGCAGACAATGCTGGTACTCTCTTTTACATACTTAGCAGTATCGGAGGAGGCACATGTTTGTCAGTGTCACCACAGTTTGCTTCACCCCGCTCCACCGCCGGAGGCCTCTCCGGCCCCGACGGCCACCTTGGCCTTGACGTCCACCCCACCCCACCGTCGGTGGCCACTCCGGCCCCGGCGTCCACCAAAAAGTCGCTACGCCACCCAACACCGGACACCCGCCATGGAGCCAGGCTCCGGCTCCCGTCTGTGAACAATTTGGCGTATATTTGGCTGATATTTGCAATCCATAGAAATAATTTATAATTTTTTCTGAAAAATTTGGCATATATTTATCTGAGATCTGCACTTATTTTAAAATTACATCACTCTGTCCAATAAATTACAGTGAAGGAATCATTGTAAATATGGCAAAAAGACAGTGTAAATATAGATAAAAGACAGTGAAATGTATAGGAAAAAATCAGGTGCTAGGAGCTTCCAAAACACTCGGTTGTTGGTTAGATAGATCCTTAAAAAATGTTCAAACCCTTTACAAAGAGTCGTTTGTGTGTAGGTATTTATCCCAAGAGTTGCTTTTGTCCAACAGCACTTTACTAATGCTGTAGAAATTCTTTCTTTTTGTTTGGGCTGAATCCTCACTACCGGCCAATTCTCCCCTCTCCACTGGGCCGTAAAGAACAACGAAAGCCTTTCTTGCACGCGTGACGTTACTGGGCCAGCCCGTGCTAGCGGATCAGGTCCATCCAAACAAGAGGGCGGGCGGAGGCCGTCCCGTCGTCGATGGAACCGAGGCTCGCACCTCCGCACCTGCACCCGGTCCACGTGCGCCGCTGTGGGCAGCTGACCTCGCCTCGTGGGCCCGCCACCTGATGTGGCCGTCGCCGCCGCCGTAGAAGCGGGACCCAGACCTCCTCGGTGCATAGACCCCGCGCACGGACAGCCTCCCTCCACTCCACCCCAGCCCTTCCACCTCGTCGCCGAGAAGCAACAGCAGCAGCTGGTCGCGTCGCCTCGTGCTCTCCGCCTCCCCCGCCTCGCTTCCTCCTCCGCGCTCCCTTCGCCGAGGCGACAGCGAGGGCGTATAAAGCGCTACCCCCTCCGCGCGCGTCCGCATCGTCGCCACCGCCTCCCCACTCCACTCCTCGACGAGACCAATGGCGGCCGCTGCGTCCTCCGCGCTGCACGCCGTCGGCGCCGTCGCCTCCGCCAAGCCCAGATCCGCCGCCCCAGGTACCTGTACTCCCCCCCACATGCCAAAGATAACCTCCTCACCCTGTCGTCTCCGCCGCGCCGCGCCAACCTGCGGGTGACTGACCTGACCTGACTCGATCTGCGGCGTCGCTCGTGCAGCGGTGGCGAGGAGGAGGAGCGTGCGCGTGGCCGCGGCGGCCAAGGGAGGACCGGGCTCGGGACGAGGCAGGCTGGTGGCTCGCAGCGCCGTTGCAGTTACGTGTTGCCTCCTGATGTGCTCTCTCCCCACTACCTGATGCGCTCGCGCTCTCTGCGTCGTGCTGATCTGTTTGCCCCTGTGGGATTGTTGTGCTTGCGCAGGCCAAGGCGGATGAGGCAGCCGCGGCGGCGGGATCCAAGTCAGGCGGGTAAGAATAAGATACTGAGATGACTTGCTGTCAACCTGAATTCAAATTCTGGCATAATTTGGTCTGTGCAAACAATTCGTGTTGGTTTAGATGTCACCATGAGATTTAGCCCTGGATACGACTGAATTAGCATGCGTGACTGTCCAGCTGGTTATCTATAATAATAGACTCGCCCAGGACTTGTAGTCCTGTCCTTTGCAGCTGAAACAGATGTTAGCTGGCTGTTAGGCTGTAATTTTACTCCTTAAATTCGGCTACCTCACAAGGTCCTTCTTGCCAGTGGATGTAAGATTGGATCTGTGAGGTTTAGATGCTGAATTCTGTTTAACTGATTGTCTTATTCCTTAATTTAATGTTTTGGCAAGGGTTGTCTTATTCCTTAATTTAATGTTTCGGCAAGTAGGAGTATCACGAATGGAATTGGGTAAAAATATTAGAGATCAAACTCCACCGGGGAGTTATGCTCACCAACTCTAGCGATCATGTTGAACACTCTTTTAAGCAAACCTTGGTTTGCACACATGCACAGTCGATGTCACTATCGGTATGAAAAACAAAGGTAGCAGCTTTATGATATATTCTTAGTGAATACTGCCTTCTACCTTCAAAAATGTCCAGAGAACAGGAGCTAAACGATTGGTGATCTTTATCTAGCTAAGTTGGAATGTAGAACTGTGCATTTGATCCTTGTGTTAGAAATTAGAAAAGTAGAATTTTAATGAGGTGTTCTATTGCATTTTGCATTATACTGGATTACTGTCAACTAGAGCATTCTTAATAGAGCTGAAATTCATTGCTGGTAAATGGTGGTTGGTCTCTTTGAAACTTCCATCGACTTCTTTCCTTTGAGTTCAATGCAAATCTGGTCTCAGCAGATTTGATACCTGGCCATGATTTGAACTTTTGCAGTCCATGTATTGAAGGTTAATCCAAAATAGTTTAAACATTGTTGATGCCTGAGGACTGCATAGTCTATGCTGGGCGCTGAAAGGAACTATTGAGTTCTTCTGCTTAGCAGTGCAAATGAACTTGCCTTCAGAATACATAAAAGTGATTGGTTAGAAACATAGACATTCCTATTCCAGTACTCCTTCAAGCAAACTGTGTTGACAAGTTATATGCATGAATGTGGAAATAGTAAGGAAACTCAGGCAGTCAGGCAATTAAGGTCTATAACCTGGTTTGTATTTGGCAGCACCAAATGTTTTGTTTCTTTTTTATTGTAAAACTGAAAGTGCCTTTTATTCAAGCAAGCCATGTTGACTAGAGGTAGACTGGTTATTGACATCTAGATGTATTGGTTCGAAACCTTGAACCGGCTAGAATCATAAACTATACTCAGGCATGGACATTGGGGCACTGGTAAAGAACAACATATACCAGTTTTTTACCCAATATTAATGCACCAAAGCTGTCAGCAGTAACCAATTGGTTACCACCGACAATCAGAAACCAGTACTTTGGTAAGCTTTGTCAGGCAGTAAAATATGCTATTGGCCCAGTAAAGAACAGCTTGCATCAATTTTTGGACCAATCAATGTACCACTGTTGTCAGTAGTAACTAATTGGTTACCGCTGGCAATCAGAAACCTGCTGTACTTTTTGTTAAATTTTGTTCCGGCAACAAAATATGCTATTAGCCCACTAGTTGAAATCATAAATGAACATAGAAGTCTTGTTCTCTATATGGAATTTTTGTTATATGAGGGCTGCTGTTGCCTCTATGAGTAAGGGATGTAGACAATTCTTGTTCTCTTATTTTTCGAGTGTCCATGTTGACAATTTTGATTGACTAAAAGTAGACTGGTTCTTGACTTCTAAATGTATTTGTTTGAAACATTAAACCTGCTAGAACCGTTAACTTAATACTCAGCCATGAACATTGGGATTTGGGACACTTGGGGTAAACAACAGCGTACACCGGAATTTGATTCCATCAACACAGAAATTGTCATCAGCAGCCAATTGAGTACCACTGACAAACAGAAACTCGTAGTTGGTTAAGCTTTGTCACAGCAAGAAAATATGCTATTGGCCCACTGGTTGACAACCCACTTACACCAGTTTTTTTAACCAATCAGTGTACCACTGTTGTCAGCAGTAGCTTATTGGTTACCACTATTCACTAGCAATCAGGAACCTGTGCTTTGTTAAGCTTTGTTCCGACAACAAAATATGCTATTGCTCCACTAATTTAAATCATAAATGGCATAGAAGTCCTGTTCTCTTATATGCAAATTTTGTTATGTGATGGCTGTTGTTTCCTCTTTGATGAGTAAGGGATGTTGAAATGTAATTTGTATTTGATTTCTATTATTTATGATTATCTACATATGCCTGACTATGTTGACCTTTTCTTCTGTTTAGCCATGAGTTGCTGATGTTTGAGGCCCTTCGCGAAGCTTTGATAGAAGAGATGAATTTGGATCCAACAGTGTGCGTCATAGGTGAAGATGTTGGTCACTATGGAGGTTCATACAAGGTGACCAAAGGGTTGGCTGAGATGTTTGGAGACCTTCGGGTTCTTGATACCCCTATCGCTGAGAACTCCTTCACTGGCATGGGAGTTGGAGCAGCAATGAAAGGGCTCAGGCCTGTTGTGGAAGGCATGAACATGGGTTTCCTTCTCCTCGCCTACAACCAGATCTCAAACAACTGTGGTATGCTTCACTACACCTCAGGCGGTCAGTTCAAGATCCCGATTGTGATCCGAGGCCCTGGTGGTGTTGGTCGTCAGCTTGGTGCTGAGCACTCACAGCGGCTGGAGTCATACTTCCAGTCAATCCCTGGCCTTCAAATGGTTGCTTGCTCCACTCCTTACAACGCCAAGGGCCTGATGAAGGCAGCCATAAGGAGCGAGAACCCAGTGGTGCTGTTTGAGCACGTCCTCCTCTACAACCTGAAGGAGAAAATCCCCGACGAGGAGTACATCTGTTGCCTGGAGGAGGCAGAGATGGTGCGCCCAGGTGAGCACGTGACCATCCTCACGTACTCCCGCATGAGGTACCATGTGATGCAGGCTGCCAAGACGCTGGTGAACAAAGGGTACGACCCTGAGGTCATCGACATCAGGTCGCTGAAGCCGTTCGATCTGCACACCATCGGGAACTCGATCAAGAAGACCCACCGTGTGCTGATCGTGGAGGAGTGCATGCGGACGGGCGGCATCGGCGCCAGCCTGAGGTCGGCCATCATCGACAACTTCTGGGACTACCTGGACGCCCCCATCATGTGCCTGTCGTCGCAGGACGTACCGACCCCATATGCTTCAACTCTGGAGGACGCCACCGTGGTGCAGCCTGCGCAGATCGTGGCCGCTGTTGAGCAGATCTGCCAATAGTCGTGATACGACGGCTTTGTTGAGTTTCCTGATTTGCGGATTCAGATTACTGTGTTTCATTCGTTGTCACATAGTGACTGTCATTGTGCCTTAGACAGACATGTACGAGTATTCTATTTTGCAACGCAGAAGCCATGCACTCATACGAATGCCTTTTGTGGGCTGGCCCGTTTATTCACTGTGCAAAGCTGGATGCCCTTGTTCTTGTACATCATTATTAGGTTCCAGCAGCCCCAGCCTTCACGTCGGAGCCATTGCTCCATGCCATACAGAACAACAGCGTCGCAGAGAAACCGTACGCTCCATCTGACAAAAATTTGAAGCATTCGTTTAAGGCTATCCGCACTCATGGATGTCTATATTCATCCTCTATACGTCCTAGTCAGCGAGATTCTCTTCTCTATACTTAATTCTCTTGCATTCATCCTCTATCCACTCTATCCATTGTGAGACTCACTTGTCATTTTATTTAAATATATCCATGTGTGATCTAGTTTTGAAGGATTTATTGAGACGAATTTAATGGTGCAATTGAAATTTAATTTGGATTTTTAGTTTGTGAGTTATATCATTTTTTCCTTTGTTTAGCTAGTGGGGCTCGTCACTGCCCACTGTAGAGTAAGCACTGTACCACTCTAAATATAGAGTGAGAGAAAAGATAGAGTATCGTTTTAGATTACACAGTGCAACAGTTTTTACTCTATATTCATACTCATCTCCAAGAGTTTACCAAAATTCACTTGGCAAATATCATGATTTGGCAACTTGCTAAAATATATGGCAAGTGAAAAAATAGACTCTCTCCAATAGTTTGCCATTTGGACTTGGTAAAATAAGAAGAGGCCCGCTAAGCGAACGAAGAGCCCCGCTAAGAAACGAAGAGCCCTGCACGCGAAGCCGGATGCGCGCTCGCTCTCAGCGCGCAAATATGCACGTGAAGGGGGGAGATTTGTCAAGTTGCTAAAATTTGCCAAGTTGGATGCCAAACTGTTGGAGCACAATTTTTCCTGTTTTGCTAAAAATAGATGGATACCAAGTAGATTTGGCAAACTTTTGGAGATGCTCTAAAGCTTTAGAGTATCCTTTAGAGTAACCACCGCGGGTAGTCTAAGCGCGCGTTGGAGAACAGGAGTCGGTTCCGTCTACGTGGACTCCGAGACACGCGTTGGGCTGCCCTGAGTTTGGCCAGCAGTCGAATTGTTGAGTTGATTTTATTATTAGTATATTATTATATACTAGTGAAAATGCATGTGCGACATGCACATGTTTATAAAAATATTTATTATACACATTGAAGCAAAAAAATATATTTTGAAAAGTTAGAATAGATGATTTATCAACTAAAAGGATAAAATTGCATTTTAAAAATATTATTATTATTCTTATAAAAGAATTAACAAGTAACACGTGATATCTATGGTCATAAGAAAATAGCATTAAATTAATTTTACAATCTTTCATGATCAGATGGCATAAATTTTGCGGGGTTCATTTGTCATAGGCGTATTGAACCCCGCAATAACCTTGAAGTTAAGCACTGAAACAGAGATCTTCTAACGAGGTGTATGCCATATAGCTGGAGGACCCATAATTCTGGTTTGGTTGCTCGCATTTGGCAACCGCGACGATAGCAGCATTTGGCAAGCGCACCGTGTATATCGAAATGGAGCGCCAATCACCATCGGCTCCAAAAAAAATGTTCACCTGTAAGCAAGGAAAGATCATTCTTTATGCTACCATGAGAAAAGAAAGCACATGGAGAAGCGGAAAATAATGAAAAGAATGCAGAAAATTTGTTGTGCTCTTCTTTATCGTGACTATATCATGTGCTTTTCTCAATGTCTATACCATTAATCAAGGCATGGAGCTTGGACAATTGTACTATGCCACAACTTGGCCCCTGTTGACATGTTTTCACCAGAGTTAACAAGGTAGGGGAACTTACCTCCTAGTCTGTTGTGCTAGATAACATGGAATCCATCAGTACAATATAGTGTGATGTAAGAGACTGAGCATGAGAACCTCAATCAGATATTCCCTATTTCCTTTGAGACCATTATGATCAAGTTGCTTCACAGCAATAGCCTGGGAAGTAAAACTCTATTAGTATCCAGGGCACAATTATAATTGTTAATTTGTTATGTTAGCACTGTCGACCAACATATTATTTATTGTTTCAACTCAGAAGCCAAATTTGAGAGCTTTACAGACAAGCATCAAAATGGTTTCAGACAGACCTACCTGGCCATTCTCCAAACGCCCTTCATATACACGACCAAAACCTCCCTCCCCTAAAAGGCAATTTTGCCTGAAGTTCTTAGTGGCTGCAGCAAGTTCACGAAAAGTGAAAGTCTGTTGCAATATTTTGACTGTTCCCGTCCCTATGGATAATTAGATCCTTCTTAGAGTCTTGTCCACCTTGTGGCTCAAATTTGTTGTGCTCTTCTTTATCGTGACTATATCATGTGTTTTCTCAATGTCTATACCATTAATCAAGGCTTGGAGCTTGGACAATTGTACTACGCCACAACTTGGCCACTGTTGACACGTTTCCAGAGTTAACAAGGTAGGGGAACTTACCTCCTAGTCTGTTGTGCTAGATGACATGGAAGCAACATGCAAGAAAGTTAAATCTGCTCTGCAGCAACATGCCTAGAATAAATAGAGATGCAAGGAAATTGTGCAGCTGCTTCGTTGCATCCTAATGAAAATTACACCCTTCATCAAAAGTGAAATAGTAAGTAATCACATTATAGTGTGAGGTACTGATTGAGGATGAGAAGATGAACTTGCTCTGAACATGAAATGCAAGATAAACAAACCTGCTGTAGAAAAAATTATAGTATAATAAAAAAACTGTACATGAACTGTAATGAAACTACCTCGATGTGAAATCAAAGTTTCAAAATTCATAAATTCGGGAACACACCTACGACCAAAAGTTGGCAGATATTTAGATATATAGGAAATAAAAGCTGAAATCGAAATAAAAATAGAGAAATTGAATACTTGATAATTTTTTCCAAACTGTGCCAACAAAGAGACCAGGCCAGGTAATTTAATCACTTATCCATTCTACCAATACTATCATGCTCTTGCAAATAAGGTAATTTCATGACTCCTCTTCATATGAGAGTGTCAGGTATTGAAAAGGCACGAAAATGATCAATGGCACACACCTAAGGTGACATTTTTTCTTCGAGGTCCCTTGAGTCTCCTTGGAGCCAAGTGAATGTGGTCCTCAGCCCTGACATGCTGTTCTGATTGTACCTAAAACACGATAGGTATTTACAACAAGATCTGCCTGTTCCAGGATGTAGGATGTTGTACAGGAGATGACAACCCTGATTGAGTATGGACCAAAAAAATCTGATTGAGCTTGCGTCCTCCTCGCCTGCCTGGTGATCTCGATAGTTGCTAAAGGAATAAAAAACATATAAGTTAAATAAAAAAACATAAGTTAACAGATTGGTAGGGTTACCATGACGAAAAACACAAACTGGAAAATATGAGAATAATGAAAGCAATTGATTTAAGATCCCACAGTTCTATCATTTGTACTCCCTCCATCCCAAATTATAAGACGTTTGACTTTTTTGACCTCAAGTTTGACCACTCGTCTTATTCAAAAAATTTGTGCAAACATAGTCAAATTTAAGTCATTCTTAAAGAACTTTTATTAATAAAGCAAGCCACGATAAAAGAAGTGATATTTTGCAAAAAAAATTTGAATAAGACGAGTGGTCAAACTTAGTGTCAAAAAAGTCAAACGTCTTATAATTTGGGATGGACCTAGTAGGAAGCATCATGTGTTGACGAATTGGTTTGCGTATTATCTTTGAGAAGAAAACAACCATATCTCTATATTATTAGATATAAGCAGGAAGTTTTGACATCTTTGAACGGTATCAAATATACTTCCTAAAATAATTCAATTCAATTTCTTTGCGATTGCCTACTTTCTTAGATTCCCAAATAAGAGAAATTATAAGTACCTAAAGCATAATAAGTTTTTAGAGGCATTATGTCTAACATGTGGTGGGCAGGTTAAAAGTAAAAGACTCATCCATCTTGGCCAAGGAATTTCATGAACAGATAGTAGATCCCTGTATGGATCAAACAAAGCAACAGAGGTATAACTAATGGGCAGGAGCACCTGCCGACGTCACTGGAGACGGGGTCAGTGCAAACGGACTCAGCCTGCACCACTATTCCACGCGCCACCAGGGTGTACATGATCACCATTAATCAAATCCGATCCCTCGAAATTGGAATTGACTGGAGTTGAGGGTGGAGCCATTGCACTGATCCTATCTTGCCTAGCCCAAGGTTCTAGGGATTTGAGCGGCAGAGTGTACTAACCTGCCTGATCCTTGTGCGTGTCCAGGCGGAGAGGGTGCGCAGCTTACCGTTGGCAAAGGGAGCGGCGGCGTTGCGGGCAGGCGGAGGGAGCGCCGGCGTACGCAGCAAGCGGAGAGGGTGCGCGGCGTACCGTTGCAGGCGGAGGGGGCAGCAGCGTCGCGCCGCAGGCCGAGGGACAAGAATAAGGTGGTAGAAAATAATTGGGTGAGAAATATTTCTATTTCCTTCCCTCCTTTATATTATAGATAGATAGAGATACCAACATGTGTATGTAAAGAATTACATACTTGTTGTAACTTTAATTGACTTATGAATGAGGATTGCGGGCCATCATCTCGAAAATAGTTAGTTTACGTTTCACTTTTCAACCAAAGAGTTATACCCACTAACCCATCTCAAACTGGGAACATGAAAAGTGTCTATCTACTTGCGGAAAAGCTAGCGCCTGGACGTCCGGATGGGAGTTAACGTCTAGACGTCCATGCCTGTTCATGTAGGTATGCTGTTGTGCTCGCGCGCACGTCTACGCATGCTTCACTTGGGGCTCATGTCGCTCCGTGTCCTGTGGCCACATTGTGTCCCACACCACTCCGCCTCGATCTGTGCCCACATGGTTTCCCGCGCCTGCCGCTCACGCCCAATGCATACCCACGTGCATGTAGGCGTACTAGACAGCTGCAGCAGGCAGCTGCTGCAGATGGGTACCACTGCAATATGTACAATACTAGTTCTACTTTTGCAAGATCTAGATAAAATATTTACAACACACATTTGAAACATTTGAAACACTTGCAACATACGTTTGAAACACGGGGAAAACACATGTGTAGCTATTGCAAAAATACGATATCTAGATGAAACACTTGCAACATATATGTGAAACATATGCAACATCCAGCACTTGCAACATAAGTGTGAAACATATGCAACACCCATAAAACACGTGCAACATACTTATGAAACAACTGAAACATTAGAAACAGACGCTTGCGATATACGTGTATAGGCATTGCAATATATGCAATATCCTGATCTACTTTTACAACATCCACATGAAACACTTGCAACATGCATATGAAACACTTGAAACATTTGAAACATATGCTTGGAACATGCGCTTTTCAGCGCAACATCTTGCTGCTTGGGCTAATTGATGCTCGTCGACGCGGAGCTCGATGCTGGCACGAAGCTCGATGCTACGGAGGTCGCTAGTGCGCAGCTCATCGGCGCACGATCTGGCACCATAGAGCTCGCTGGCAACACGTGGCTCGCCGGCCGTAGCGTGCATAGAGCTCAACGACGACGTGTAGATGTCGGTGGCAGCGCGCGTGGAGCTCAGCGAGGCGGTTAAGGTCGGCGAAGAGGCGTGCGAGCTACGACGGGGGGTGAGGAAGCCGATGGGGTGGTCGGTTTGGACGGAGGTCGCACGGAGGCGGGCGCTCAGAGGCACAGGAGCTAGCGGTGGCCATGGAAGCTGGGCGGATGGCCATGGCGCTCGGGCTCTCGAGCAGAGCAAGAGGGAGAGAAGCGAGGGCAAGCAAATGGGAGAGGGAGAGAGGGTGCCGACGCAGTCTTCACACTTGCGTGAACCCAAGGTGACGAGTGGGAGCGTGAATGGAGCATGACGGCCATGCGTTCATTCTATCCTGGAGATCCTTCCTCTCCCCATCGCTTTGAATGAAGAGATGGAGGAGAGAGACAAGATGAAACCAGAAAAAATATTTATGTGGTGGGTAAAATACGTAGAGACTGCGAGGCCACGTAACGTTAGGTGTCTGGATGCGGAACGGATGCACTTAAGTTTCCATTCATGGATCTCGTCGAACTGAAAACTCGTGACATTGGGCCCCTGGCTGGTCGGAGCACGACTTGGGTTTGGATAAGTCGGCAGCTAATAGCGCTCAAAGGCCAGAACCGAACCACAAGCACCTTGATGAAAAGTAAAAGGAAAATATTCCAGGTCATCATCAACAAACGTTTCCGCTAGCAGGTACCACATTTCCTGGTTTGGTGGTGTTTAAATCGAAAGACTAAAGTTTAGGGTGTCACATGTGAGTGTTTGGATAGTAATAATAAAACAAATTACAGAATTCCTCAAGAATCCGCGAGACAAATTTATTAAGCCTAATTAATCCGTCATTAGCACATGTTTACTGTAGCTTTACTTAGCACCTCATTGTCAAATCATGGACTAATTAGGCTTAAAAAATTCGTCTCGCAAAGTAATCGTAATCTGTATAATTAGTTATTTTTTAGTCTATATTTCATACTCCGTACATGTATCAAACATACGGGCCTCGTTTAGTTCAGTGAATTGGGGAGAAAAACATTGTATCAGAATTCCTGTAGCATTTCGTTTGTATTTGGTAAAAATTATCTAAATTTTGACTAACTAGGCTTAAAATGTTCGTCTCGCAAAATACAACAAAACTGTGCAATTAGTTTTTGATTTCATCAACATTTAGTACTCCATATATTTGCCGATATTTTGATGTGACGGGAAATCTTCTTTTTGCATAGTAGAATTTGAGGGAGAATTGGTGGAACTAAACAAGGGGACGATGTGATAGGAAATAAACTTAAGCGGAAGTAACTAAACAAGGCCCATGCGGCCCTAACTTTGGCCCATCAAAAATAGTGCAGGAGCCCACGAGGCAACAAAGAGCTGAAAATTGGGACGCCTGTCCGGGTAACAAGGGGCGGCGCTGCAGTGGGCGGAAGCGGAAGCCCAAAATTCCACCACCCCCAACGCCTCAGCGCACAGTCGCACGGCCGACGGCTTCTCCTGTTGTCCCTCCCGTTCCCCCAAACCCTAGTGCTAGTGGCGAGGGAGCGAGCCGCAAGGCGCCAAGTACCTGCAGCTGCGAGGCGAGGCGGCGTGCGCACCGCGGCAGCGGGGCGGGGGCCTCGAGGCGCCTACCTGCAGGCTGCAGCGGTGGAGCGCCGCCGCTGGGCCGCTGGGCGGGGCGGCGGCCGCTCCTGGCCCGTGCGGAGGGTGGAGCCCGCAGGGCGGCAGCAGCGGCTGGCAGCAGGCAACGCCAACTGCTGTGAGCCCGTGACTGCCGGGTGCCGTCTTCTGTCTGCCGATTGGAGTAGAGGACTAACCGGCAACCGTTAATTCAAATTGTAAGTTAATTTGGTCAACTCGCTTACCATTTCAGTACATTCTCGATTGCAATTTACCAATATTTATGAAAAAAAATAGAAACTGAGACAGTGCTTAGAGTACTTTGCGTCTTTACTGTTCACCACCAATGTTTATCATCATTTTGCTGTGCCATATCCTCTGTATATTTCAGATGTTTATTACACTTCCATATATGTTTTATGTCCTCTGTATATTTCAGATGTTGCCAATTTGATATGTTGAACAATTGGTATTTATATATACATTATAACTAATTCCAAGTTATGCTCATTTCTATGAATATATGAAATCAGGCTCAATTATGTGTTATATCCTTATATATTATACAACTACTACTACGTGGTATTATAAACATACCAAGTAGAGCTTCAGGTTGTAAAAAAAAGAATGCCCAACCTCAGAATCCTTGGGCCTGTCACCGACTATATGTTGTACTATTGTTGTCACATCTTTCATTTTTTATTATAGCTGTCTAATCTAGCTTTTAGATCCAATGTTTCATGTGCAACATTTCTTTTCAATCTAGCTGTCGCCCTAGCTGTATTTTTGTCTTTATAGTACTAGTATGTCTGCTGCTAAGTTGTGTATGGCAGACCTTTCTATGGTTTTGTGCAGCCTGCTATTTCCATCGTGTTTATTTGCATCTTTTTCATGTGTACATGTATAGGCCCCCTCTTAAGTTTGACTGTCACTTAAGGACTCCTTTCCCTAAGAGGCTGAGGCTGGGATATACAATGACTGTTGGGTCACGTGTGGTGGTGATAGACAATGGGGGTGGTCTTCTCAAGGCTGGCTTTGGCGGAGACAATGATCCAATTGCTGTTGTCCCCAACTGTATGGCCAAACCCCCTGGCGGCAATGCCAATTCCAAAAAATGGCTGGTTGCTGATCAGCTGCAGGCAGAAGATGTCGATGTGACTGGCATGACACTGAAACGTCCTATTGATCGTGGCTATCTTATCAATACCGAGGTGCAGAAGGAGGTGTGGGAACGGGTTTTACGCAATCTCCTCCAGGTTGATCCTACCAGCTCATCCCTGTTACTGGTGGAACCATTGTTTAACCCTCCAGCGCTACAACATGCAACTGATGAGCTGGTGTTCGAGGAGTTTGGTTTCAACTCTCTTTGTGTTGCAGATGGTCCTTCCCTTGTCCACCTTTATGAGGCTAGCCGCCAACCAATGCTCTTTCGTGCCCAGTGCAGCCTTGTTGTTGACTGTGGCTTCTCTTTCACCCACGCATCCCCTGTGCTTCAGAACTTTACTCTGAACTACGGCGTTCGGCGTATGGACCTTGGTGGCAAGGCCCTTACAAACTATCTCAAGGAGCTTGTTTCATATCGTTCCCTCAATGTTATGGATGAAACTCTCCTCATTGATGATGCAAAGGAAAAGCTATGCTTTGTCTCGCTTGATGTCCCTGGTGATCTTCACCTTGCCAGGTCAGCTGCCTTCATAATCTGTCACCGTATATATCATATTTTCAATTCTTCTTTCCGTTTGTTTAAGGTTAATGTATAATGGTGTTTTCAATTAAATTTCACGGTCAAACAGCAACCTTGATTTTGAAATGCCATCTGGGAACATGTAGCTGAATGAGTTGCCTGTGTAACCAATTGAACTGCATCCTGTTATTTTTCAAACTTGATTTTATAACTTCTTGAACAGAGTGCATGTGGGATTTTATGCTACTCAAATCACTTAGCAGCTTGCTGTGCAATTGCTTGGCAGGTTATCATTTAAGGACAACCCTTTTAGGTGTTCTTACATTCTTCCCGATGGTATAACATACAAGAAAGGGTTTGTCAAGGACATGGATGAAGCACTTAGATATCGCTCTCTGCCTCTCGATGAAGAAGCAAAGAGAAAAGAACATAGCATGGATATAAATAAGTCCGAGGACCGGAAAAAGCCAGAATTAAGTCAAAATGTAAGATTGTTGCCTCTTTGGTCTCAGCTGCCTTTTGTTCTTATGGTATTGTTAATGAAGTTATAACTCTGTAGGAATTTGTATTGACAAATGAAAGGTTCCTTGTCCCGGAGATGCTTTTTCATCCAATCGATCTTGGTTAGTGGCAATGTCCTGTATACTTCTGCTCATAAGATTTTAAATATATTCTCTCATTTCTAATCTCAATTCTCAAATTGCTTTGGGAAGCGTATCAGTCTCATGATTTTCTTCTTTTTATTTTGTTTCGTAAAAATATCACAAAACACAATAATGATTTGTTCCAGTTGCAATGAATTCAGATCAACCATCAGTTCTTTTTTCTGATGGGGAGGATTTGCACGGTAAACATTGAGATGCAAAACTAGTAACATATATTTTTTGCCAGAGACCCAGGAGTTGATATTCACTTGACCTGCTGGTTCGCATGCTCATTAGTTTGGATCTGCTTGCTGAATTTCACATCTATCATTCTTCTTTTCCTTAAACTTTGGCTAACAAAAGAACAGAAGACATTGACGTTTTGTTTATTTTTCTTCTGCATAGGAGTTGTGAGGTTCATAACTAATAGACTCCGCTAGGCTGGCACATCATTAGCTGCTCATTTTTGCCATACTAATCTCTACTGTGCATATTTATAGGCATAAATCAAGCTGGACTTGCTGAGTGTATAGTTCGTGCTGTACAAGCTTGCCATCCATATCTTCAACCTGTGCTTTTTGAGAGGTATCGTTTACATCTGCACTTGTTTTGATCTTTGAATATGCTATGCATGTGAGTTTACAATGTTGTCCTGTTTCCAGCATCATCTTGACAGGTGGAAGCACACTGTTCCCCAGATTCACTGATAGACTGTAAGTTGTTTCGTTAGCATTATATATAGACACTACATGCTATTTTGTTCGTTGCAAAGGGGCCACCAGATACACTTGTTATTTGGTGTATTTCGATGTGGTCACTGAGATTGCACAAACTGTATTGACAGGGAGAGGGAACTTCGGCCTCTTGTCCCTGACAACTACCAGGTTAAAATAACTCGTCAAGAGGAGTATGTCTATTTCTCTCACACTGTCTCTCTCTCATACATGCCCAAATTTATCAGAGGCAAATACTGAAAAGTGAAATATCCCACGTATTCGAATGATATTAATTAACACTCGGTTACTTCTTGTAGCCCAATTCTTGGTGTCTGGAGAGGTGGATCTATCTTGGCATCAACTCCTGATTTCGAATCAATGTGCATTACAAAGTCTGAGTACGAGGAGATGGGATCAGCAAGGTGTCGACGAAGGTTTTTCCACTGAAGAGTAGAGCTTGAACAATTTAGTTGTATGTGAAATTAGAAGTTCGGTTTACAGTAGTAACTCCTATGCGCCTGGGATTTTTTTTAGTAAAAAAATGCTTTCTTGTAGTTCACCTTTTCAGTAGGTACCTAATGTAACCGCTGATCTGATCTCACAACTGTAGCTAGTCATGAGATTGAAATGGCAAGCTGCCGAGCTGGTTGACTTGCATGTGATCCTTGCTGCCTTAAGCGCATGAGTTATTTCACCCCCCCCCCCCTCTCCCATTTCTATTGAAAATAAACGCTGAACTAAAACTAACCCCATGCAATGCAACATACATCGTCGTGAAAATGAGCTTCAGTTTTCAAAATTCAGAATTTTGCTGGCAGTATGGCTTTTCCATTTGTACATGTATATATATACTTTTGGCGGCAGTGTGCTGCGACGGCCGGAGGCAGCGTGCGTAGAACGGTGAGGTGCTGCGTGCGTGCGGTAGGTACTCTAGTCTATTGATCCCTGCGCCGCCGCTACTCGAGATGTTCGGTCGGATCAAAAGCTGATTTTATGCACACGTGTGCTTGTGTTGGTAGCTTGGGCATGCAACTCTCTTCCACGGCAATATTCACAAACCATTCTGAGCTGCCTCGTTCGAACAGGTACAATAATAGACTTATAACAAGTTAATGATAATGTGGAGGAGAGAAGGAACGAGAGAGATAAGAACTTAGCTCCCATATAAGCACCAAACTGGGTACGGAAGCATATACATTAGTGGACCCAAAAAGCAAGTGCTGTGAACAGAAATATGAGAGAAAGACTTTTTTAAGATAAATAGAAAACACTTATTATATAACTTGACTCTTATAACTTGACTTATAGCCAAACAACTTGGCTCTATTATTGACCATGTTCTCAACAGAAAGGTTATCGTCTACTTGAGCGTACCTGTCAGTTTTCACTCCAGGCTGAGCCTCCGTGTTTCTCATACATGACAACAGGGGGCGTTAGAGCATATGGCGTGGATCAAAAGAATCTGGTTGTCACTGCTACAAATATGATTTTGAAAGACTGGCAGTTTTATTTATGGAGGCAGGCACAATTGGATAGCATATCTAGAAATAGATTGAACTTTAGAGGCATGGTCTATTCATTTTAAGGGACACTTCACAAAATGACTACCTCTTAAAATCTATACTATACTACTAGAGTCGGAGATCCCTCCCCCTCTCTCAAAACCCTGTAGATGAACATTCCCATCCCTCCCCCTCTCTCTGAACCTGTAGATGAACATTCCCATCTCATAGAATACTGTTCTAAGAACAGTACTAGATCTTGCAAACAGTACCACCCCGGCATGAACAATACCAGCCCAAAACAGTAACGGATCTCGTGAAATAGTACTCACCCGGTATGAACAGTACTAACCGTATGCAACAGTGCCCCATAATAGTATGGACCCGTCACTGTCCCAACTTTCCGTTCATGCACCTTAACGGGTCTGCTACTGTAGCAAAAGTACGTCACTGTCCCACACATTTTATTTTCCCCCTCCACTCCTCCTTCCAAAAATAAATAAATAAATAAATAAATCGCTCGTGCTTTGCACGGATCCCTGCTAGTTTATTAATAGAGGCAACAGAACTTTTAAGAGGTTCGCCTCTAAAAAATAGAGGCTATTTTTGGAGGTGGACTTCTTAAGAGGTCGTCTGCCTCTGTTAATTGCGGCAAGGACACCAGCTCATTTAGAAAACCCAGGAATATATGAGCAAGAGCCCTCTCCCTCATTTTCCTCTCGCTCCCTCAGTAGCACCGCACAAATCTCTCTCTCTCTCTCTCTAGATTTTCTCGAGTGTGGGGCAACCCCGTCCTGATGGCGGATTGCGAGGGCATGACCCATCTACCGGCGCGACGAGGGCACGGTCCTCGTCCATCTGCCATGGAGCAGATGCGGGCTCGCCCCCTTAGTCCATCATGGGACCCACACGAGGCCCTTCTCTGGTCTCCCTAAGGGATGGCGGCGCCGGAGGCCCGGGTAGTTCCCTCATCTCATCTCTCTCCATCTTCCTCTCATCTCTCCCTCTCCCTATCCATGAATCCTTGATGCGGTGGGTGTAGATGCGGATTGGAGAAGGCTGACCCATGGTGGCGTGGCGTCGATCATTACTACACAAAATCTTTTGCGAGGCGTTTGCAAATGGGGCTCCGAGGCGGGCAGGCTGGTTTGCCCGCCTCCATTATTCGGTGGCAGGGCAGCCGGCCCAACGCCCGCCTCGGTTAATCCTTAATGGAGGTGGGCAACCTTAAGTGCCTACCTCGTTCGCCTCAAATCAACAGCCTCGGTTAATCGATATTAACCAAGGTGAGCGCTTAAGGTTGCCCGACTCGGTTAATACATTTTCGGAGGCAGGCACACTATAAGGCCTGCCTTCAAAAAATAGTGGCCTAGCTCCCAGCTCAAACAAAGGCCCATATATATCCTCTACTGGGCTCATATATAATAGAGACTTAGGGTTTTTCTTCTCAGTTCATTCTCTCCTCACAGCCGACCCTCTCCTTTCCCCCTCTCCACAGACGGCGATGCCGTCTCCTCCCCATAGCGCGTGCTCCTCCCTCTCCCCCACATATGGCAGCACCCCTCCCTCTCCCTCTCCTCTCTCTCTTCCCACAAGCGGTGGCGCCCCTCCCCCTCCCTCCCCTCCAAAGGCGGCAGCGTCCCTCCCTCTCCTCTCCCTCTCCCCCGCAAGCGAGCAGCGGCCGGATCTAGCGAGCAGGGTGGCCCCCAGCTTTGTCCGTGCCCGAATCCAGCATGGAGGCGAGGAGGAGGCCAGCAACGGGCGGACCACAGCGTGGCGGTGCTCCTCCCTCTCCTCTCCCTCTTCCCCATAGGCGAGCAGCACCCGGATCTAGCGAGGGGCGCCCCCCTGCTCCGTCAGCGCCGGATCCAGCGTGGAGGCGAGGAGGAGGCCGGCGTGGAGGTGAGTAGCGAGCGGATCCAGAGTAGGGGGCAGGGGGCCAACAAATCCAACAAGGAGGTGAGGAGGAGGCCAGCGTGGAGGTGACGACGGCGTCCTGCGTCGTCGGATTTGGCTAGTGGGCTCAGGAATGAGCTCAACGGCGGGCTTGGGAACGGGCTCGCCGGTGGGCTCGGGATTTTTTTTGTTTTTTAATCAATTAATCAAGGCAGGCGTTATAAGGAGCCCGCCTCCGTTAATTGATTTACCGAGGTGGACAAAGCAACCGTCTCCGTTAAGGTCTGATTAACCGTGACCTTTGGACGGAGACGGTTGCGTTGCCCGTTTCTGTTAATAAAAAATGTCCGTCTCCGTTAAGATTTTTGTAGCAGTGGGTCTAGCAACGCACGACGGTCGATCCAGCGCGGACGCCAGCCTAGATCTAGTCTCGAAGCAGCCCGGATGGCAGCCCATAGATATCGACCTGGTGGCGACATGAAGATGTTAGTAGAAATGTAGAATATATGGCATGGATCCGAAAGGATGATCCTGTTGTCTCTTTAGCAGGATTGCTTGGGATCCAAAGTAATTAACCACCATCTACACTCTACACATAGGCCGCGCTCAGTACAAAGCGTTCAATAGCTGTAAAAATTAAGGGAAGAACGAGCTAGTGAAGGTACCGTCACTTTTTACCAGACCACAGGGCCGGAAGCGATCGTGTGCATAGTCCAATGATGAGGCGCTGAGGCGGACAAAAGCTAGCGCAGTCCGTGCTCAGTGTTAGCACTGCTGCTCGTCAGTACTAGGAGTATACATAATACATGTACTACAGCAGCAGGCTGGCCAACTGCTGCCGACCCACAGCGGTGGCCAAAAGGACACTGGAGGTCTGGAGCCGACCTACCTGGGCCAGCCCCCGCCTTCATTGTTGCACTACAGCACACAGACACAGAGCCAGAAACACACACACTTGCGCGTGCATGCATGGGCATTGCAATGCATCGCGCGCGCGGCGGTGCACGCCGGCGGCCGGCCGGTGGCGTCTCATCCGTGGGCTTCGTTCGTCATTCGCCTACGTCGTCCATGACAATGACAGTTGAACGGTGAACACGGGGAGTAGCTGCTGCGCGTCTTCAATCCATGGCGTGTTAGCTTGCCCCTTATGGGAACGGCCTCTGTATCCATATGTGGGCATAGTTGTAGGAGAGGAGGACACGTTGACGTGCGACAAAAGCGTCAGTCGCTGGTCTCTTGTCATGAACCGCAGCCAGGACCCCAGAAAAAAGCTAGATGTGCGCTGCGGTGGGCCGGGCCTGGTGCAGCACCCATGCGCGGTGGGCCTTCAATGTTTTGTAGTACGCACGGAGAACAGTGGGCCGTACGGCTGGTCCCGAGCTGAGCTGGTGTGTGCCTCGTCCTGGCCCCGGCCCGCCGTAGCTGCTAGCTAGGGGCAGAGGAATCCAATCCGTCTGTAGATGCGGCGCTGGACGACAGTGCGCGGCAGGTGTCAGCAGCACGAGCCTCCTTCACTCTTCCGTCTCTACTGAAATTTTGTAAAATTTTTTTAAGATTCTCTGTCACATCGAATCTTTGATACATGCATGAAACATTAAATATAGATAAAAAAATAAAACTAATTACACAGTTTAGACGAAATTCACAAGACGAATTTTTTAAGCCTAATTAGATCCTAATCGGACACTAATTACTAAATAACAATGAAAGTGCTATAGTAAAAAAAAATTCACGAATTAAATAAGGCCTTAGTTGCATGTTTTGTTGGACGGAGGAGGAGTAATTGCTGAATGGCGACACATCATTCAAGCCTCAAGCACAGTCACCGCTAGCGACAAATGGGCCGGGAGCAACAATGCGAACGAAAGCGACGGCCAGGCCGCCATTATTCACTACTCCGTACTGCCACGGAATGTTTGCTTTTCTTTTAGCAACAGTCAATCCACAATTTCTAAAGACGTACGTAAGGTAGATGCAACCGCATCTCTAGAAATCTACCGAACGGTCGATAACATGGCCCACCAATAAAAATTACCTTTTCAGAAATAAAAAACAGAGGCTACAAGATATTAAATTAATTTTTAATCCCATGAGAAGCCCACCAGTGATCCCGAAAATCGGTTGTAAATAAAAATTGTAAAGTAAGACCATTTTCACATGAAAAACATGCGCACGGTTCCTAGGATTGCAATCCGAGATTCCGAGAGCTTAACTGTAGCTATGGACTAATTTTTCTCTCTACTCTCAAAATAAACTAGAAGTTGATAAAGCCACCATTTTCCGCTTCATCGGCTCTACTCCTTCGTGCATAGCAAGGAGCCAAAGCCGTTTAAGAGCCATGCCAAATACGACCAAAGTTTGTCTTCGTTCAACTTTATTTGAAAAGGTTATGATTTTATTACCCTACTGCAGAAACGATTTTATTACCCTACTGCAGAAATAATTTCAAATGAAAAGGTTGTCGACTATAAAGTTATAGATCTTTTTGAGATATACAACTTTGATATATAATTATCTTCATATGATTTCATTTGAAAGTTATGAATTTTTCTATGGTGCATCTATTTTTAGAGACGGCTTAAGATCTAGCCGCATCTAGAAATCGATTTCTAGAATGGCTCCAGACTCCAGCGGTCTCTAAACATAGGGCATTGTCTAGAGGTGGCTGTAAATCTCAATTGCCTCTAAAAATCAATTTTTAAAGACAGACCGGCTCGGGAACTATTTTTAGAGGTGGGTTTTGATTGAGTCACCTCTACTAAAAAATGCCTTCATTACTAAAAAATAATTTGTGTAGTAGTAGTGTTGTGATGCACCTATTCCTAGCTGCGGTCCACATTTATCAACCTTGGCTAGAAATTGATCTGTAGCCACAGTTAGTGTTACCATTTACCAACCACGTCTAGCCACGGTTGGTGGCTAAAAATTTTGCCCTTGCATTGTGTCGCCTCTATGATAAGTTGTGCACCCACCTGCCTAATTACTGCACTTAGATGATTAGTTAGAGAAATGATGTATATCTAACACCCACCTGAAAGTTTGTGTACTAATTGTGCCCTGAACTATTTTATTAAAATGTTTGCAATTTTTTAGGCTTAGTAAGAATTATTCTTTATTCTTTATTTGGTAATGATAGGCCACGGGCTTCCGTCCCATCCGGACTTCGCACGCTCCCCTACCACGCGCCTGCCTCGCTACAGCCGCGTGACCCATCTCGATCCGCTCGCTCCTTGCCCCGCTCGTCGTGCGCTCCACCCACGCATCTTACTGCTCGCTCTGGCCACGCCCCCGACTGGGCAGACATCGGGTTGCTTGTGCTACAACTGTGCACTGGGCCGGCCGTGCCGCGCCACGCCTAGGCTAGCCTGGATGGCCGCAGCTGCTCACGTAACCGCCCACTCGTTGCCATCTCCCTTCTCTACCATGACCGCACAGCCGGGTTCCGCTGTGGAGTACTCCGCCTGCTAGGGTTTTGCCGAAAGCGCATGTTGCAAGCGTATGTTTTAGAGATATGTTGCAAGTGTTTCATATAGATGTTGCAAAAGTAGATCGAGATGATGCATATGTTGCAATGGCTATACACATATGTTGCAAGCGTATGTTCGAAATGTTGAATCTATTTTTCAAGCATATGTTGCAAGTGTGTTTATTTGGATGTTATATTTGTTTCACACATATGTTGCAAGTGCTTTTATTTGGATGTTGCATATGTTTTGCAATGACCTTTCAAGTGTTTTCAGGTGTTTTTGCAAGTGTTTCAGACGCATGTTTCAAGTGTTTCATCTGACGTACATTGCAAATATTTCATCTGGATGCTTCAAAAGTAGATCGTGTGTTGCACATGTTGCAATGACGCTGGTGATTGGCAGACAGCGGCCTACCGCAGGGCTTCGGCTCCTACCTCGCGCGGCGCGCCTCGCCCTCTCCTATCCTCTCCTCTCCCTCCCCTCCCTTCCCTTCCCTTTCCTCTATCTTGCCACAACAGTTTGAGCTCGATGACAGGGCACGACGGGGGGAAGGGCGGCACAGCGGGGAAAAGGGCGTGGTTAGGCGCGGATGCAGCAGGGATGAGGATGTCGCAGCTCGCTGGTGACGCGGGCGCGGTGGGCGCTTTCCTTTATGCGGGGACGGGATGGAGTGTGGTGGTGCGCTTGAACGGGAGCCCCACAGACGTCCGGACGCTAGCTGCCCCCTTCTTTATTTGGTTGGCCATCAATGGCCGGTCATCTTGCCAAGTGTGGGCTGCCCCATCCTACTTCTTGCCCATGTTTTGATCAGGCTGAGGAAACAGTTCAACACGTACAACTTGATATCCAGTGTATTCTCTCGTCAGGTATGGGCCTTGGTCTTCCAGAGCATCTCCATGGATGCCGCCACACCCCTGGCTGCAATAAGATGGTTTTCTAGTTGGTGGAGTGGTGTTATCAGGGACCCTCCGATCCCAAGGACTGCTCAAGGGGCTAAACTCACTAATTATCTCGGTAGTCTGGGAGATTTGGAAACATGTATAGAAATGCATGCGTGTTCAAAGGAGCTCTTACCAATATTCAGGACCGTACCTCCTACGGACTGTGGGAGATGAATGTGGACTTTGGTGTTTAGGCCTCGTTTAGTTCGCGAAATGTTTCGGGAAATGGTATTGTAGCACTTTCGTTGTTATTTAGTAATTAGTGTCCATTCATGGTCTAATTAGGCTTAAAAGATTCGTCTCGTAAATTTTGTCTAAACTGTGTAATTAGTTTTAATTTTTATCTATATTTAATGTTTTATACATGCATCTAAAGATTCGATGTGACAGGAAATCTTGAAAAAATTTGCAAAATTTTGGAAACTAAACAGGCCCTTAGTCGGAGCTTCCAAGCTCTAGGACCTTCTCTCTAGGTCACTTCCCCTTGAGTCCTAGATTCGAGATTTCTTGATGTCTTGTTGGTCTTTTCTAGTCCCTTAATTAGTTGGGGTTGTTTGCTTTCTTTTGTTTATTTAGTTTTTGTTTGGTGTTTAGGGTGTGAGTTCGGGTGTGATTTTTTGCCTCGCCTTTATATTGTTTTTTGAGTGTTTCTCCTATATCTTAATAAAATGACACGTAGTTTTTCTGTGTAGTTCGAGAGAAAAATGGGATGTACATAATTGTGACCACTTTGATCATTAATTTGTGAAGTATCTAGAAGATCACATAATGGTGTAGGTTTCATTTCTAGACCTAAAAGGTTAACTAAAGTAGTGCAAAATTTACGAGCCATGGGGATGGGCATGGTATATAGCCCTCTACAAAATTTGTCATCAGCAAATAAACTCATCTTCATTGGGACGTCAACAGGTTTTCCACGTAAAGCAATAAGATCGATGGGCGATGGCGCTTCTTGTCACCTGGGAGCTTTGGAGAGAGCGAAATGCATGGATTTTTTTTAGCATCAACACAGATCACCGACGGTGCTGATTGCAAAGATTAAGGAAGAGGATAGATTATGGCGTAGTGTGGGAGCCAAGCGATTACGAGAAATTTTGCCTATGGATTAGGCCTTTTGCCTCTTTTGCTTTGAGGGCCTAAATCCCTCGTTTGGGTCTTTTTGACTGTTCATTTGTAATTTGACTGTTTCCTCTCCTCTATCAATATATTTGCCTGGCATAATCCTGCCAACAGTTTTCGAAAGAAAAACTCATCTTCACAAAAAAAAAAGAACTGTCCCCTTTTGATCCGCGTAGCTGTGGCGCTCATGCTTGTGGTCTTGCTGCTAGATAGTTCTACGGCTTTGTTTGCTTGCGTGCTCTATGTGGTGCTGCCCACCTGACAATATAATGATTAAGAGGGGCTACTTATAGCCTCCCTCAATAAGGGTGTGTTTAGTTCCCAAAATTTAATAAAATTTTTCAAGATTCCCTATCACATCGAATCTTTAGATGCATATATGAAGCATTAAATATAGATAAAAAATAAAACTAATTCACAATTTAGAAGAAATTCACGAAACGAATCTTTTAAGCCTAATTAGACTATAATTGGACACTAATTGCTAAATAATAACGAAAGTGCTACCGTACCATTTCCAAAAAAAATCGCGAACTAAACCAGGCCTAAGAATCACACGCCTACTCGGACTCCCTCCCTTATATAAAATAGTGTAAATTCTATCTTTAGACCAAATTAAATAAGTTTGATTAAATTTATAAAAAACAGTATCAATGTACATTTATGTTTGTACTATGAAAATATATTCCATAACTATTCTAATGGTGTTTATTTCGTAACATAAATATCAGTGTATTTTTAGTATAGATTTGGTCAAGTTTGATGACGATGATTGACTTAGAAAAAAATCAGAATTGCGCTCTTTTTGAGATGGATGGAGTAGATGATTTGAATTGAAGTTGGGATAGTGCCGTTTGTGTTTTTATTGCTTAATTTCACTCCTCATTACAAATGTTTTTTTCAACTCAATATATCTAGTGTTGTTTTTAAAATAGACTAGATATATGCCCGTATATTACACCGGGCCATTTTTACTAAATCTCATTAATCGGATGCCTGAGCTTCGAGGAATTCGTTTCCGACACACAGACATGTGGATTCAGTCTTCGTACTGATACTAGATAGGACGCTAACGCTTGAGCTCCAAGTGGAAGATGACGTGAACGTGTGGGCAGGGACGACAACTTTACAGTCTTTTAGGTATAGAGATTACGAAAAAACTAATTCAATTTGTAGGTGCCACCATGTTCTTAAAAAGTATAAAGTCCCAAACACACTTCAGCATGTTTGTTATGCTTTGCTGCTGGCAATTATATGGAAATAAAAGGAGGATACTGGATACGCGCGCTAGTAGTGTGCAATATTTTACAGGCATTGTAATCCTCAAATAATACTCTCTTGACCCATGCAAAGTTTAATTTGATAATTCTACCGGCCAGCATGCATGCATATTTGTACGTATACGTAACCCAGCTTCACCCAGAGCATGGCAGTATAGCAATCTGCAACAGCTTCTTTAGAAACATTAACTACTAGTAGCAGTAGTAGTAGTTAACATATGTGCAAACGGTACAAGCTGCAAACGGTAAAAGCACGTACTTCACACACCGAGCAAGCTAAAAACAAGAGCAACAGGAACAAAAGAAACCGGAGGAACAAAACGATACCCTGGCCCTACGAACCCATCAACCTACTTACAATGCAAGCACACTGCCCACGCTCTTCTAGAGCTTCAAATCGAGATCAACCTGCCCTGTTTGCTTCTCATCGCCATGGCTGTCTCCAAATGCTACAGCCGCGTCGTCGTCGTCGTCCGTGTGGTGGGCTCGACGAGGGTGTCCGTCCGGCCGCAGCCGAAAGCTCGTGTCAATGGAGGTCGCCGTGGCCTCCTGGGGGTCGCAGTAGAGATGGGCACCAATGTTCTGTCCCACGCCCCTCCTCTCCTTCCGATGCGCGTTCTGGTGGCCCCCGAGCGCCTGCGAAGTGACGAACTTCTTGCTGCAGAAGGCGCAAGGGAAGAGCCTCGCGCCGACGACGACGCTGCCTTTGCTTGCATTACTACCAGAGGAGCGTGGCGGCGAGCCGGGGCCCAGCGTCAGTGACAGGCAGACGACGTAGTCGTCGTCGACATTAGCGGCAGTGGCTGGAGGATGAGGATGAGGAGGAGAAGGAGAAGGCTTCTCCATTAGACGACAGCACCACCGTGAGATTTGCTAGCTTCGTTTGCTTGCATGAGTGAGATGAGCTGCGTTCTTTGCTGGTGGGTTGGATGGTGAGTGCCTGAGCTGAGTGTTATGAACCCACAAAGTCACCATCGAGGAGGTATATAATGGATGTTCCCGGACATCTATGGAGAGTCCAGAAACTGCACAGAGGCCACTTGCTAAATCTGGAGTTGCATTAAGGGTATTACATGGAGTACATCCAAATAACTATCGGTAATGCTACAAACACGACGTCCTCCCTCCGGACAGACACGTGGTGTGACACACCAAAACTTTGCCTTTTTTTATTCCTTGCTTATTTCTATGTCTGTTATTCTCGTCCGGATGCCGCGCCTCACTTCTCTTGTTGCTGCAGCGTTCTCCCACCGCACCCCTGACGCTGCGCCTCTCGCTCGCTTGCTCCTTGCTCCCGCGCCGTCGCGTGCCCCACCTACGCCGCTTGCTCCTCACTCCTCTCCCTCGCCCATCGCGTGCCCCACCCGCACCTCGCTCCTCGCTTCGGTTGTGTACGCCGCGCTGCCTGCTCCCTCTCGTGGCGCGCACCTCACGACAGGCTGAGCCACAGCCGGTGCTGCTGGCGTTGGATGGTGATGGTGCTTGCTTGCCGCCGGATCCTACCCGGATGACCGGAATTGACCGGCCCCAGCCTTGCTCTCCCCTATGTTGCAAATGTATGCTTTAAGTATTTCAGATGTTTCAGAGGTATGTTGCAACTGTTACATATAGATGTTGCAAAAGTAGAAAGTAGATCGGGATGTTGCACATGTTGCATATTTTTGCAAGTGTTTTCAGTGTTATGTTAGAAGCATTTTGAAAAATATGTTTTCAGACATATGTTGCAACAAATGTTTTATCTAGATGTTGCATTTGTTTCACACACATGTTTCAAGTGTTTTATTTGGATATTGCATATGTTTCACACACGTGTTTCAAGTGTTTTATCTGGATGTTGCAT
This sequence comes from Saccharum hybrid cultivar R570, assembly GCA_038087645.1. Classification (NCBI taxonomy): domain Eukaryota; kingdom Viridiplantae; phylum Streptophyta; class Magnoliopsida; order Poales; family Poaceae; genus Saccharum; species Saccharum hybrid cultivar. The sequence continues at coordinate 31,312,423 of JAQSUU010000405.1, read as the reverse complement.
ATGTATTACACATGTTGCAAGTGTTTTATTTAGATGTTGCATATGTTTCACACATATGTTGCAACAATATGTTTCAAATATTTCATCTATGACGTATGTTGCATTCAAGTGTTTCATGCTGCAAGTTTTTCACGGGGGCACGGCGAGTGATGGGTGCATGGCCTTGGCGTCGAGAAATGGTGTGCAGCAGAGCTAGGGACCGGCGGACAGAGGCGCATCGAGCTAGGGGCCGTCTCGCGAGTCTCGTCCACACGGAGAGAGAGGAGGGGTCTGAGAGAAGGAGCGGGGCGGGCTGCATGCACAGTCGTCCATCCGCACGCGAGGAGCAGCGCGCACATGCATGTCGCCAACGGTCGCCATGGGTGCGGCCACCTGGGTGGACACGTGAAAAGTAGGCACGGGCAGGGCACACGGAGTGTAGGCATGCATCCATCGGGGACACGAATCGGCTCGGTCCACGGTACCCGTCCGACACATCAATATCCGATCGGACGACCAGGCATGAGCAGTCTCGAATAACTCTAGATGGATACTACATACCCTGCTAGCATATCGTGTCTGTCCATTCGATTGTGTCTTCGGTATAGGCACACACTGCCTTGTAGTATATCAGAAAAATAGATATAAGAGTAGAGAAATTTTACGGTGCTTGAAAAAAGGTAACCGTTCATCTATCTAGATCTAATGGTTAAAAAAATAAAAGAACCTAGAGGGAGGAACTTAAGTTGTTGGCCGGAACTTAATGTCGGTGGGCTAGGAACTAATTCTAAATTTAGTTGCAAGGGTATAATAGTATTTTAATAGGTTACTGAACTAATTAGTTCATGGGGATCAATACATAATTTTTCCCTTCAACGCTGGCAGTGTTGGTCTAGTGGCCTGATCAATTCAGCACTCTGGGAGCCGCCGTCTCCACAGACCTCATCACTATTTTTGCTGCCCCCATGCCCAGAAAAATTTCTCATAAGAGTATTTTTAGATCAGTTCTACTATGAAATAAACAAGATGACTAGAGTGCCCTTAAACGGTACCGCTAGTTGCGGCCAAGCACCGTAAAATTTCTCATAAGAGTATTTTTAGATCAGTTCTACTATGAAATAGTAGTGGCAGTTAGTTCTTTGGCACTGGTATACACGTGAGCTGCCTCTGCAGAGGCAGGGTCTCTGATAATAAATAAATAGTTTTACCGAGGTGGCACCATTGCATCGCCGCCAAATGTCGGGCCAGGCCAGCCACTAGCCGGAATGAATCTCTGTGTGCTTCCTAGCAAGAGGCCCGTTACGGCATTACTGAACTTGCAACCCAACCACGTCTTCTGGGATCTCCGTCGTCCACACCAAAGTCGATGTCACTGTCACGCACCGTTGGCTGTTTGGATGGAGACAAATCTATTCCAATTAAATTAATAAATTAATCTAGGCGCATTCAAAATATTTTTGAAATGGAGTTGTTATCAAATGACTAAGGATCTATCTAGATACAAAGTACTTTCAAAGTTTTATAACAATGTATACTATACAGCTAATTTTGCAAAACACTTTAGTTTTAGAGGGTCGTGAAGTTTTTGGATAGAACAAACTTTATAATTTTGAAAATCGTAGTATTACTAAAATGGTTTTGCATGTCTCCTGCTTTATTAAAACTAAAGTTTCTTGAACAACAGCGTCCAAACAGGATCTAAACTGGTTAATACTAGTACTAATTGCAACTAGCAATTCAGCATATATATGACAAGCAATAATCATCGATGCGCAAAATATACAGCAGTAACCACGCCTCAGTTATGCTTTATGAATTTGGACACTTTTATTTGTAGAGCAAATACAAATGTTAGTTTAACCCAACAATGCAAGAGATAACACAGGTGTGGATCTGAAGACACTTCGTATGCTAACTCAGTATAATAGACGCTGCGTGTGGACTACCATTTAAAGCCTGCATTGCATGATCGAGAATGATCATTGGCATGGACCCCTGTTTTTACCATTTGTGCTCTTGTTTGGGTTCCCTGTTATGTGCCGACAGAATGCTGCAGCCTCGGACGCGTTCCCTTGCATTGCATTGGTGTATAGCTAGCTGCTCCGTCGTCCCTGATCAATCACACCTGCACAGTCAAGCTATCATTCTCGCTTTAGATAATGTGGACATGGACATGGACATGGCCACATGAACAACTCGATCGACTTGTTGGGACGTGACAAGAAATTAGAGAGAGAAAGGACGAAAAGGTTGCAACCGGATATAGCACTGTGTAGTTGCATGGTGAATGGTCTAGCTAGCTAGGGTGCTCTATTTTCCGTACAAATCATGACAGCGTTCTTCTGTTGATAATTTTACTACGGAGATTCACATGCACAAGTGTAAATTCTTCACGGTGCTTAGTGAACGAATTGAAGGTGACGTGTCCAACAACTCTGACTATTGTTGCCTTGCCCCTTCTGCTGCCCTTGCGGCCGAGCCGTCTCGGCTGCTCTCATTGCTGATGCTGCGGTGGTGGATCAGAGTTGGCAAGTCATCATAGATCAGAGGCTCGGAGGTCTGCTCGAGGCAGGCTGCACCTAGCCTACGAGCGGATCCCTCCGCCGGGTCCTCCTTAGACCTCGGTATGGTCTACATCAATCACAAGACGCTAAGTATCACTTTGGCTACGCTGCCACTACAAGAATCACAAGACACAAGGTCACTTACTTAATAGAGTACATGGACATGATCGGTGACTGCTGAGGCGGGCTTCGACGGCTCCTGAGGAGTCGGCTCAGGACGTCGTTGCCTATGAGATAGAGCCTCCCTACTCTTCTTTGTGGTGGTCTCTCTCTCTCCACTTCCTTCTCTGGATGAGGGGGCACCATATTCTTCATCCTCCTCGTCCTGACGAGCCCGTGCTTCCGTGATGAAGGAGTTTGCTCCCTCTTCTTGGAGGGCGATGGTGGCAGCGGCAGTGTTGTACTCACGGAGCACCCATCTCCGACTTTCGGCTTCCTAGTCGGCAAGGGGGTCATGGACACACGCACCCCCACAAGGTTCTGCAGGACATATGACAATGGTCAATAATATGGATACTCGGACAATCAATGTAAACAGAAGACCCGAGAAGATTTACTCGTCTTGGAGGTTTGGTAACTGAAAATGAAATCGGGTACCCATTCAAGTCTATACCTGGGGCCAAGAGCCTCCAGAGCCATTTCTCCACCTGGTGGTTAGTGAGGAAGGTATAGTCTCCCGCGTCGAGTCTTTATAAACAGAGAACTCATACATTAGGTGGGCTTGAAGCTTTGGTTGACTGAATTTGATGGCCAATGAAGGTTGAATTTAGGTGGACTCTAGTCATACCCTTCTGCACCAGATCTTTGATGTGTCTCATCTAAGTTGCCACCTCATTTCCCTCATGGTACACCGACACGCCAGACCAGGAAAATAGGACCTTTGACAGATGTCCAAAATATTCATGTAGCATCAACGTGATATTCCTGGCAATGTAAAACGAGTTACAATGCCACCCCTTGTCGAAGGAACCCATCGACATATCAAAATATTTTTTCCTCGTGTTGGACCTTATTTGAGTCCTGGCTCCTCCAACGATAGCAAGGTTCTTGGTCGGCTAGACCCCAACTTGAATAGACCAATGTGGGTCTCAATCCCTATGAAACACTCACACAAGGTGATGAAAGCAACAATATGCATTTAGGTTGAGATATTGCAGCTCCAATTGATAATAATGAAGAAAGCTGCAAAGAAATAGGTTCACTTACATTCAAAATCCCCAATCAAAGTACTAGATGAAGATGACGATCTCACCTATGTCAAAGATATATAGGAAGGGCTCTCCGGCTACATAATGACATCTGACAAGCTCTTTTGGCTACAACATCCCCAATTGGACCACAGTGAGGAGCTTTTGGCCTCCATCACCGTAGACTTAACCCAAGAACCCATTGGATCAATGAGCCATTCTTCATGGATGTGGCACCTCCTCCTCCCAAATAGTGGCCCCTCCTTCACCCTCACTTGCATCAATGGTGGTGGTGGATCAAGGTTAGGGTTTTGGCTAATAATCAAGATGTGTGAACTACAAGAAATACGTAGGTACATGATGGTTTAGATATGACGTTATGAAAAATCATCATGAAAAGCTGTATTCTATGATGTTTTGTATCTAAGCAAGGGAAAATAAAAAAAACTCACCTTATCCCCTCCCGCACTCCCCTGAGACCCTATCCTCGACTCCTCTCAACACATAGCCGCATCTCGCCAGTCACCACTCGAAGCCGCCGCCACTGTCCTCCGCATCGGGACCCCGCCCTCCATCTCGGCCATCGATGTCCATCGCATCGCGACCCCCGCCCTCTGTCGCGGCCGCCGATGCCCTCCACAGGAACCTGGCCGCCTCCTCTTGGGAGATCTAGGGCCGATGAATCCTGCATCGGCCCCAACACCCCTCCCGCGTTGGCCGCAAGCAGGAGCCGCCGGCAGCGCCCTCTAGCGTTGGCCGCAAGATGCACAAGCAAAAGGTGTGTCGTGCTGCCTCTCCCTTCTCATACACAACAAGGATTATTTATAGGGACCAAAGTGGATCTAGTATCTCGATCTGAATACCTTCTTTGTTCTAGTGCTAACTTATCCTCAATACCTTCTCTGTGCTAACTAATGATTGGGAGCATAGTATCTTGGATTTTTTAGAGGCACTGGTGCTTGCTTGTGACTGGACTAGAGAGGAGTGCTAGAACGTGATTGGGAGAAGCAGGGCTGCATGGATTTTTAGATCCCATTGAACAAATGCTCGTATCATCTCCACAAGGTAATTAACTAAAGGGACCAAGATTATTTCATCCTTTTTTAGTTTCCATAAGCATGATTCGGTAACATGCCAACATTAAGCAGGATTCAGTAACATGCCAACATTATTTTTCAGACTCATCTGGATTTGTTGCTTTAAAAGGTTGAAAGAAAAAACGGTGATGTATTTCTGAAAGTCAATTGAATTCTTGGTCTCAATTTAACATGCTCAATTCTTGTTCAGAGTTGTACGGTGAAAGGAAAAAGGGAGTACCGCCACCAGGAACATTTAGGTGATAATCCTATCTGTTATGACCAAATTTTCTTACAATTTGTTCTTATCAAATGCAAATTTTCCGATAGCTATGATATCTTTTCTACAATTAGTCATTGTTATCTGGTATATGTAGATTATGAGATAGAAGCCTGCATATGCATTGTTTGAATAATGATGATGTTGAAGTTCAGTCTATAGTGTGATGACTTTTGGGAACTTATTTATGTTCTGTATGACATGCTCCCTCTGTCCTAATATATAAGGCATAACTACTTTTTATTCATGTCCCATAATATAAGGCATGCTCTCTCTAGAGGCGCATACATCGATGCAGTAATACTAGTGTTGTGAGAGAGTTAAATTCATTCCTTGGTCTTTGAATCAAAGATAGTTACACCTTATATACTAGGACGGAGGGAGCAATATATATAGGACCCTTAGATGACAATGTCCTCACATTATTTATATTGCATAGTTTATCTGGACATCAAAGACTTGTCTCATGAGAAGGTTACGCGGTAAAATCTGAGAAGGTGAGATTCTAATACATACTCCTATTTTTGTGATAAAAAGATCATGTAAGCTCTTTACATATTTTCATTGAGATCTTGTTGGACTTAGAGAATGGCTGAATGGAGATATGCAGTCATCTTTCTATTTGCTTGATTGCACAGACTGTTTGTACTATTTAATTAGTTTCAAAGCTTACTGATAAATGGATGACAATTCTTTTTTTAAGCATAGGTTTTGACTATTTAATTATTCATGGCATTTGCTTTTAGAATCTTTGCTCACAACTAACTCATTTCATATTTATATTGATTTTCTGGTAGCTTCTGGAGGTGCTTGGTAGCACATCATATGGACAGCATGACAATTGAAGTACTCATGGAATCATAGATACTAATGTTTGTGTATTTTAGACTCCCTAGAGATGAAACCTTAGTTCATACATACTTGTTAGCTTGGCTATGGATTGATTGTCCTCAATCTGTATGTTGCAATAGTGGACATGCCAATAAATGAAAGGATCAATGTTTGTTTATATGATTGGTTATGAGATGTGTTGCAGGTTAATGCAGTGATGATTTCGCACTATGATGTTATTTTTCGTCACTATGGTTTGGATCCAGGCTTGGATATGGACTGCGTATAGCAGATGGACAACTAATCCATGATGAACACAAATGTCAATCTATGACGGCTCAATTTGGTCCAGCAAATGTATGACGCGAGATACATGACAGTTTTTTCGATCGTCATGGTAAGTTAACCATGACGCATTTTCGACTGTCTGTGACCAAAGTAATCCGTCATGTAAAGCCAAATTTCTTGTAGTGGTGTGGCGACGTATAGGAGGTAGATCTAGGTTCAAAGATGTGGTAGAGTTAGTGTGTCTAGCCCATCAACAATAGACTAATATTAAGCTGAACATTCCTCATTTTCTTAGTTATTGCAGAACATTTGCTTGTCCAATGACCTAGATGATAGAACCAAGAATTGATTCTCATGATATGTGCACAATGCATTCTATGCTAAAGTAGACAATAGGAAAGTAGTAAGTCCTAACTTTGCATCTACTGTGCATACTTTGTTGTACAATAAATGGGCCCTCGCATATTTCAAGAATATAGTTAGTAGGGAGAGAACAAGTTGTAATTGAAATTGGTGATTGTTCCTCTCTGTCAAATTATTTTGCTCCGGCAACATCTAGCAACATGATTGCATAGACGAAATCGGATGGTAACACACGAGACAGAGAGATTTATACTAGTTCGGGGCGCGGTGGCGCGCCAAACCCAACTCCAGTGGTGCGACTGCTCTTGTATTCGTATGCTCAATTACAGGGGCTATTGCTCCTTGCTACGTAGTAGATTGGAATGGTGGAGGATGGATCCCGAGCCCGGGGTCCCTACCCTCCTTTATATAGGCAGGAGAGGTAGGGTTACAGAGAGGGCGATCGGGCTAGCAGATTTAGTTCCTAGTTTGTTACATGATATGCGCAACAGATTGATCCTAGCTATCGTCCAGATACACCCGTCTTGGTTTGCCTTGATCTCCACGTTGGTCGATCACGTCAGCCCTCACAGGCCTCCTCCTTGGCGGCTGCTGGGCCGATAGCCTGGCGTTGGTCACATATACGAGCGGTGCAGGTACCCCTAGCCCATATATCTGACACTCTCCTTAATAAATATGAGGTCTCCTCTAAATCTAATTAACTAAGCAATAATCAGTTCCTCCAAGTGTCTAAATTAAGTCTTTTGTTCAGAAAAAGTGATTCTTGAGCATGATTTGTAAATATTGTGCCCATGATGGAAAATGCCTTGAGATCTGGAAATGAAGTGATTTTAATTTATGTCATGTCAAATATTAGGTTGCACAGATGACATTGATGTGATCAATCTCAATAGATGAGTGCTCCAACAAAATTGGGCCCCACATATCAAGTTTAGATCTTTGCGATGGAAGTGGAAATGTACCATATTCCATAATTGTCCGATCAAAGGTACTGGCCATATGAAAAGGACTAATGTTAATGTTAAACTTGAAGCTCTTTTTTCTCAGGGTAATTAGTTCAAATAATTGAGAAACCACATAAAGGGGAAAAAAGCAAATTCCCAATTATTGGCATATGTGGAATAAGCATCTTAGTTTCCAAAACAAGATGGTTGGACTAATGGGTGTTCGGGTAACCACAGACAACACTAACACACAACTAGTCAGTGGTAGCAAAAGCAACTTCAACACAATATTAAATAAGCCCAAAATCTGAACCCATTCACAAAGAGAAACACATGCATCAGGCATATATGGAGTTATAAAGGTAGCAACGGGGCATCAACTAAAGACACCAAGATTTGACACCCCCAAAAAAATCAATGTAAAAATCACAGGAGACCAAGGTAGCCAGATCGCCTTCCGCTATTCGACTATTTTACTTATGGGATTACAACAGATTTATCTCTAGATAACATCAGAGGCATCCGTACATTAAGATATGCAAATCTTGAACAACAACAAAAATAAGGTTTTTGGCTGCAACCTTATGACATAGAAGAACATCATCAGATGACGGTAGAACTCAGATAGGAGACATCGAAGATGTGGATCTACACCTCACAACTTTGAGGACGAATTATTCTTGCTTTCTTGCAAGGTCTGTTCTCTAATCCCCTTCTCCATTCCATTTTCTTCCCTCTATCTATTTTTGTGGTCTCAGGCTTAACTGTTACTCTAATACAAGTCTCTTCCTTCTTCCATAAAGCTTGCAACACAAGTAAATGTCCCCCAAGGTATGTAGACCCACATCATGTGGTACATATCTAGCTAATATCTTACATGTGTCTCGTTTGGAGAGATATAAATAATCTCCTCATCTTCCACATCATGAGGAGGATTTCGCAACAATGGATAATTCATGAAATGAAATAAATGACATGGGTCAGATCAATTAATCTCAACAGATTAATGATGCTCCAACAAAATTGGGCCCACCTAAAGTGCAGATTTTTTTTGTCAAGGAAATGCCAATGTACGGTATCCATAAGTGCCCGATCAACAGTGTCGATCATCTGAAAAAGACTGTTGATGTTTAAGTTGAAGTGTTTTTAAAGTCAGTGTAATTCTTTTTTCATAACTATTTCAAAACTAACTTAAACCACATAAGAAAGTGTAACACCCTCGGTGTTACCACGTGTAACTTTACACTAAATCTTGTCATGAGAATCTTATTTATGTGTTTTAGCTTGTGCCTAAGTTCGTGGAATCATTTTACTGAATTGAATTAGCTAATGAAAGTGTTAATTAGAAGTTGAAGCTTTGGGCAGTGTTGTATCGTTAAGGTTCAGAACGAATTTTTATTTAACAAAAATACTATAAAGCGTATGGGTGAACTTTAAGCGAAGTTGTAGTACGAACTTCGTAGTTGCTAGTGCAATGTTTGTCTCAGCGAGGTGGTGCTCGTAGCCGGAGTTTCTTGTAGCTTGGAAATCGAACTTGCGAACAAAATCAGTCTTAGAGAATAAATTCAAATGGAAACACAACTTGACGTGGCCATGTTCGGGAGGTTGTTTTTGCTGGAGTTCGTCAGTAGTGGTGTCATGGTTTAGCCCCGGTAGCTAGCCTTAAGGATCCTCTCAGGCAACGTTTAGTTGTTTGAGCTCGAGTCAAGCTGAGTTAGAGGTTTCCTGTGCTTTAAATTGCGTGCACAACACTTGTGTCGGGCTGCCTGTCGTCTGTGCGCGGTCACCTCGCGTGGGTGCCGTCGTCGCCGTACTGGCCGCGCTGGCCGGTTGCTGGTCGCCTGTTGCTTGCGCGCTGCTTCCTTCGCGTCGTGACGCTGCGGCCGGCCCGTTCGTCTGCTGGTGCGCGGGCCTGCGCGCGCTGACCTGCGTCTCCCTCTCGCGTCGCGATGCTGCGGCCGCCGTCCTCTCGACGTTGCGTCCGCCTACAGCCGCTGCCTCCCCCCTTGGCCGCTTGCCCCTCTGCACGCCACGGCTGCCTGTCGCGGCAGTCGCGTTGCCGCGGTCGTCGGGTAGCGCGCGCGCCCGGGGTCAGCGCAGCGTCGTGTCCGCGTCCTGGCCGGCCGACCGGTCTACCGTGCACGCCCCCCCTTGCCTCGGTGTTTCGTCCGGGCGTATCCCACCCTGTGCGCGCGTCATCCAGCTACCGTTCGGAAGTGACGCGGCCGCTGTCCTCTCCTTTCCTCCCATGCCGCCTTGTTCGCCAGTCCGCGCTGGTCGGCTGCCGTCGGTAGAGCCGCCTCGGCCAAAAATTGTTTGCGCGCAGTGCTCCGCTGCTCAGTGCCCAGTCGCCCGTCCCCACCTCGGCCCGGGCTGCTCGCCACCGAGCTCCAATTTTGGAGGTTACCCGGCATCGGGCCTTTAGGCCGAGCTCGACCGCGTTCTTAAATTGTTGGCGAGCCGTGTTCCTCGAGTCCAATTGAAAGCACTCACAGTGTCGCCTTCGCCTACCCTTCACCCCGCGCACCACCCTTGTGACCGTGTGCCTCCTAGCCGTCGTTGCCGCGGGCGTGCCGCCGCGGTGCGCCACCTAGCCCCGCGGGTCGCTCGTGGCCAGCCTCCCCCGCCGTTCTCCAACTTCTTCGAGCACTGCAGCCAAGACTGGGGTAGGTCAGGGATGCTCTAGCAGTTGATGTAATCACTTCACGTATAGCTGCAAGGATGCTAAGTCTATTAAATCGATGCAAAAACGATCGTTATTAAGATATTAAATTGTGTAGGATTTGTTGTGGCAACACCGTAGTAGCTTTAACCCTAAACCTTTTACAGCAGCTTAATGGCTTTGTAAAGTGCTTACTGTGATGTTTGTAGCAATTTATTAGCTTGCTAGATGTGGTCGCTAAGTTCTCCTAGTTTTTGATGCGTTGTAACGTTACCCGAAAGAAGTGATGCAACCTTTTTGGTAGGAACGTTTAGACTGCTTAGCTTGTGATTAATAGGAGTAGTGGATGACTTGGTATGTTGGTCATTAGAGTTAGCTAACTAGCTTAGTAGTTGTTGTTTTTAGAGTTACCGTTGTTACCTTATTAAGTGTGGTATTATCATTGCATGCATGTAGATCACGAGGAGGTTGAGTACATGGCCGCGGAGGAGCAGGACTACGAGGAAGTCATCGAGGAGTACGAGGAGGAAATCTTTGTACCGAAGGAGTTCCAGGAGCCGCCCGCGACTGACACCTCTGACTTTGCGCCTGCCCAAGGCAAGCCCCGGTGCATAACCCCTATTTTGCAAATCTTATATATATTTAAATGTTGTGCATTTACGTTTCAGGAATTTTATGATACCCACGTGCATCTATATATATGCCCATGAGTCTTACTAGTATAGGATCGTATAGCTGCTTTACTTAGGTTCATCGCTAGAGTGAGTAACCTGTCGTTACTCACAATAGGAGGTTACTCATATTATTATTATTACATTATGGGTAAAATGATGGAAAGGAAATGGCGACCGGGCAGGGATGTGGTATTGGTATTGGTGGGTGTAGCAAGTTGTGTCCCGCGGCCACGGGGCACAACTGGATTGCACTTTTTCCCTGTCCGTGTCCATTAAGGACTGTTCGTTGCATAGACCCTGGTCAAGTCACAGATTTATTATCCCGAGCATATACTTGCTTATGGGAGCGGGAAGGCTTGTTACTCTCTTGTCATGGGCTCTGGCTCTTTCCGGACCGACTGATTGGAGGCGGGGATAGGTGGAGGTCTTAGCACTGTGTTGAGGCCGGGCCTCAAGTGCGGGAGCTATGAGTCCAAGTTTGGACGGGGACCTGGAAACCCATGACAGGAGGGGAACGGGTTGGTCTTGCTTGTGCCCCGGGTACAAGCGAGGCGTGTGTTTTTTGGGGTACCCAGCTGGGCACATTGATTTGCGAATCGCCGTTTCTGCGTGACGGTACGGCTTGACTACGCTCTGGCATCGTAGTAAGAATTGGAAATTGAAGGATGGAGAAATTGTCCTGGATTGCTCAACCCTTGCTTGATTATAGCATAGGTGCTTACATAGAATATTGGTTAATGAACAGAATACGGCTTCTAAAAGTTACGGAATTAAGGACACACACTTTAGTGCTGCTTTTCGCAAATAAGAAACCCACAAGCCATAAAGCCTATCATAACCCTTGAGAGTCGGGAAATATAATTCCCAGTCGGGTAAGTCTTGTGAGTACATTGTGTACTCAGGGTTTATTTTACCCTTGTTGCAGGTGCACCTTGAGCAGTTAGGCCTTGTGTGGAGGATTCTTCTGGTGGGCACAGACGGATTCTTATTTCGTTCCGCTAGACGTTATTTTATTTCCGCTGTTAATTTATCACACTCTGAACCTCTGGTATTTTAATAATTATTTCTGAGACTCTGTGTTGTATGAAATGGATTAAGTATTGTAAGTTTGTACCCATTATTGGATCCCGGGTGTAAAATGTGGATGGTTCGAGTTCTCCCGTCGGGTGTGCTCGACGGAATCGTCTTGTTTTGCTCACTTTCAGGGCACTTAGTGTCTAGTGGAAGACAAGTGCCCCTGAAAGTGTGTTAAATCGGGCAATTCTGCCACAGATGGTATTAGAGCCAATAATGGGTTTACAAGCTTAATCACATCTTTCAAAAGGCTTAAAACTTTGACCAACAAAAGATTTATGAAAGTAGGATGCGGTGAAGTCGACGTAATTGAGTATTCAGCCCTAGCAATATGGTTTACTAGGATAGTGGCACTGTTTTACCTAACCATTTTTTGTAGGTACACTAACCTACGTTGCGTAAGAAAGCGCTAGTTTCGAAAGTGAGTGTACGATGTGCCAAAGATTTCTGGCGAAAGGCCGCTATATTTCTGGCTTGAGTGAACGTGTAGGGCGATGCATGCATCATAAAGATAAAAATCTATTAATCTAAAAACCCCTTCACGCATAATCTTGGATAGTAACAGGGTAGAATAAGAACAAAAAAAAATTGCTTTAACTTTTGTGAAGGCCGTTTTTCCCCTAGTTGTGTTCTTAACCTGGAAGGTGCCCTAATGGTTGGTTCTTATCTGTTATAGATGAACCTGAGGTTCGGTCGCGGGGCAGTTGGGTCTGGTCATGGGAGTACCAGCGCTGGAGCGGGCCGTGACCTTGAGGGTCATGGCGAGAATGGTCGCGAGCATGCCAATGGGGAGAGCCACGATGCCCCACTCTTGGCCCCTCTTCCTCCTCCACCGCCACCACCACCTCTGATGACTCCGGCAGAGATGATGGCGGAGATGTTGGCTACTCATCGGGAGACAGCCCGTGCCCTTGAGTTGATGGCGCAGGCTGTCGGTGGACTCGCTCGTGGGGACCCCGGTGGCAACGGCGGGAACGGGGGCAGTGCTTGTGGTCTTGAGAGGCCCTGTTCTTACTAGGACTTCTTAAAGACCAACCCGCCCACGTTCACACCGACTGCAGAGCCTCTAGACGCGAAGCACTGGCTTCGTGTGCTAGAGCAGAAGTTTCTGCTGCTCATGGTGACCGATGAGCAGAAGGTGCGCTTCGCCGCATAGCAGCTGCTAGGGCCTGCTAGCGCTTGGTGGGATACCTTCAACGCCATGCAGTAGGTGGACCACCGGGTGACATGGCAGGAGTTCACCACTGCCTTCCAAGAGTATTTCATTTCGGTGGGTGTTCTGAACAGAAAGCTCTCGGAGTTCTTGGATCTGAAGCAGGGAAGCTTGTCCATGATGGAATATGCCAACAAGTTCAACCATTTGGCACAGTATGCTGGCACTCACGTCGACACAGATGAGAAGAAGAGGGACCGCTTCTATCGTGGCCTCTCTTGCATTTTGCAGAAGGAGCTCTACACCGGGAACTACCAGATTTTTGGCACCCTGATGAATGCAGCCATTGCTATGGAGGGTCTGCAGCGTGACACTCAGGCTGAGTGGAAGCGCAAGCGGGGGATTTCTGGGTCTTCTAGTCACCCACAGGCACAGAATATGCAGGTTGTCAAGAGGATGTCCTACCATTCCCCTGGTGGACAGCCGTCTCGGCAGCCTCAGCAGACTCGTCAGGCACCGTCGACTCAGTACCGTGCACCTCTCCAGTAGGTGCAACAGCCACAGGGACAGTAGTTTCCACCTCATCAGGGGCAGATGGTCAAGTCTACTAGCTATTTCAAGTGTGGCAAGGAGGGCCACTTTGCTCGGGAGTGTCCCGAAAACCAACCCGCTCAGTTGTCCCAGCCGTCCGCCAACTCTCGCCTAATCAAGAGGACGGTTGTCAAGAAGAAAGTCCCAGTGAGCCGTTCGGGGCAGGTGAACTACACGGAGGCTGAGGAAATATTACAGGATCAACCGGTGATGGCTGGTATGTTCACCATCAACTCTCACCCAGCACTTGTGTTATTTGATTCTGGAGCATCACATTCATTTATGAGCATGGGGTTTGCAGAAAGGCATAATCTACCTATTATGGCCATCCCTAAGGCCTATAGAATCAGCACTCCAGGTGCGAAGATGTTTATCAACACCCAGACGGATACTGTCAGTTTAGTGCTAGCCACTCATAGTTATCGCCTCCAGTTCATGTTGCTACCCGGGCATGGCATTGATGCAATACTGGGCATGAACTGGCTGAAGGTTTATGGGGTAGTTTTGGACCTTAAGCGGAGAGTTGTTGAGTTGCGACTTCCTGCGTCCGAGGATAGGATGTCTCTTCTCATTCCTTCGGAACTCACTTCGCCAGTTGCTGCTAATGTGGAAGTCTCTTCTGATCTTACCTCTATTCCAGTGGTCCACGAGTTTCCAGATGATGTTTTTCCTGATGATTTGCCTGGGTTACCACCGGATAGAGATGTGGAGTTCACTATTGAGTTAGAGCCTGGTACTGCTCCTATTTCCCGGCGTCCCTACTGTATGGCCCCGAAGGAGCTAGCTGAAATGAAGAAACAGTTGAAAAAATTGCTTAACAAAGGGTTCATCCGTCCTAGTTCTTCACCTTGGGGTTGTCCTGCCATTTTTGTAAAGAAGAAGGATGGTACTCTTCGCATGTGTGTGGATTACCGCCCCCTCAATGCGGTAACCATTAAGAACAAGTACCCCTTGCCCTGTATTGATGCTTTGTTTGATCAGTTGGCTGGGGCAAAGGTGTTCTCAAAAATAGATCTTCGGTTGGGCTATCACCAGATAAAGATCCGACCACAAGATATACCAAAGACAGCTTTTTCTACTAGGTATGGGTTGTATGAGTACCTAGTCATGTCCTTCGGCCTCACAAACGCTCCTGCATTTTTCATGTATCTCATGAATTCAGTCTTTATGCCGGAGCTGGACAAGTTTGTAGTGGTATTCATTGATGACATCTTGATATATTCCAAGAGTGAAGAGGAGCATGCACAGCATATCTGCATTGTCTTGACCCACCTACGAGAGCACAAGCTGTACGCTAAGTTCAGCAAGTGTGAGTTTTGGTTGGATCGGGTTCAGTTCTTGGGACATGTTTTGACTCCTGAGGGTGTGTCTGTAGATCCTAGCAAGGTTCAGGATGTGTTGAGTTGGAAGTCTCCTACTTCAGTGCATCAGATCCGGCAGTTTCTGGGTCTTGTCGGGTACTATCGGCGTTTTATTCTGGACTTCTCCAAAATAGCTCACCCCATGACCAAGCTACTTCAGAAGGATGCAAAGTTTGTATGGAGTCCGGCTTGTAAGGAAGCTTTCCAGGCACTGAAGAAGTTTCTTACCTCTACTCCTGTTCTTGCTCAACCGGATATTGAGAAGCCTTTTGATGTTTATTGCGATGCCTCCAGGACTGGGCTTGGGTGCATGCTTATGCAAGATGGGCGTGTGATAGCATATGCTTCGCGCCAACTGAAGAAGCATGAGGTGAATTACCCAACCCATGATCTAGAGCTAGCTGCAGTGGTTCACGCTCTAAAAATTTGGAGACACTACTTGTTGGGGAATAAAGTGCATATTTTTATGGACCATAAGAGCCTTAGATATATTTTCACCCAACCCGAGTTGAATCTGAGGCAAAGGAGATGGCTTGAGCTGATTAAAGATTACAACTTAGAGGTCCATTATCATCCAGGAAAAGCTAATGTGGTGGCTGATGCTTTGAGCCGTAAGCCACATGTGCCTGATGAAGAGTCCTTGCCTCTCTCTCACTCTGCAGTGTTAGCACAGATTGCTTTAGTCTCAGAATTACTCGAGCAATTTATTGCGGAGCAAAGATATGATGACTTGGAGATTCCCCACATCAGGAAGTTGATGGCTGAAGGTCGTGGTGCGCACTTCAGTATTGATGAGCAAGGTATGGTAAAGTACAAGAACCGGCTAGTGGTTCCTGGTAATGATGAGCTTAGAAGGAAGATTCTAGATGAAGCTCACCAATCCAAGTTATCTATTCACCCGGGAAGTAACAAGATGTACCATGATTTGCGTCAGTTGTATTGGTGGTTCAACATGAAGTAGGATACTACCAGGTTTATTGCTGAGTGTGATATTTGTGGAAGAGTTAAGGCAAGCCATCTGCGAAGGCCGGGTTTTCTGCAGCCTCTGCCTATTCCGGTCTGGAAATGGGAGGATATCTCCATAGATTTTATTACCGGATTACCCCGCACAGTCAAGGGCCATGATTCTATTTGGGTCATTATGGATCGTCTCACAAAGACTGCTCATTTTCTTCCAGTGGATACTAGGTATACAGCCTCGCAGTATGCCAAGCTGTATTTTGATCGCATTGTGACCCTCCATGGAGTTCTGCTTACTATTGTTTCTGACCGCAGAGCAGTTTTCATGTCGTGTTTTTAGACGCAACTCCAAGAATGCCTGGGTACTAGCCTTCTCAGAAGTTCAGCCTATCATCCCCAGACCGACGGTCAGACAGAAAGGGTAAATCAAGTGCTTGAAGACATGTTGAAAGCTTGTGTCATCTCTTTTCCTAAAAAGTGGGATGAATGTTTAAAGTTGGTTGAGTTTTCTTATAATAACAGCTATATATCAAGAGAGCATCCAGATGGCACCGTTTGAGGCTCTGTATGGCAAGAAATGCAGAACCCCACTCAACTGGGTTGAGGTGGGAGACCGTGGTTATTTCGGGCCTGACTTTGTGCTTGAAGCGAGAGAGAAGGTTGGGATTATCCAGAGTCACTTAAAGGCAGCGCAGAACCGACAGAAAACCTATGCAGACAAGAGAAGGAGGCCCTTGGAATTGGAAGTTGGGGATTATGTGTATCTCAAGGTGTCTCCCATGAAAGGTGTGCATCGTTTTGGTGTCCGTGGGAAACTAACTCCACGCTATGTTGGGCCCTACAAGATCTTGGCCCGGCGTGGTCCAGTGGCTTATCGCATTCAGCTTCCCGATATTTTGTCAGCTGTCCACGATCTTTTCTATGTGTCCCAGTTGAAAAAGTGCTTGCGAGTTCCCACTGAGGCAGTAGAAATTGAAGGACTTCCCTTCAACTGGACCTTTCTTATGAAGAGCATCCCGTAAAAATCCTGGATGAAAAAGAGAGAGTGACTAGAAACAATGTGGTGAAATTTTACAAGGTCCAGTGGCAACATCATTCGGAAGATGAAGCAATTGGGAACTGGAGAGTTATATTTTGAACCACTATCCCCATCTCTTGTCTAGCTCCTAAAGGTAACTCGTAAGTTGAGAGTTTCCCTATCCTCTTTTCCCCACACTAGGCACGGGAAATCTCGGGTCGAGATTTTCTTTTAGGGGGGTAGAGCTGTAACACCCTCGGTGTTACCGCGTGTAACTTTGCACTAAATCTTGTCATGAGCATCTTATTTACGTGTTTTAGCTTGTGCCCAAGTTCATGGAATCATTTTACTGAATTGAATTAGCTAATGAAAGTGTTAATTAGAAGTTGAAGCTTTGGGCAGTGTTGTATCGTTAAGGTTCAGAACGAATTTTTATTTAACAAAAATACTATAAAGCGTATGGGTGAACTTTAAGCGAAGTTGTAGTACGAACTTCGTAGTTGCTAGTGCAATGTTTGTCTCAGCGAGGTGGTGCTCGTAGCCGGAGTTTCTTGTAGCTTGGAAATCGAACTTGCGAACAAAATCAGTCTTAGAGAATAAATTCAAATGGAAACACAACTTGACGTGGCCATGTTCGGGAGGTTGTTTTTGCTGGAGTTCGTCAGTAGTGGTGTCGTGGCTTAGCCCCGGTAGCTAGCCTTAAGGATCCTCTCAGGCAACGTTTAGTTGTTTGAGCTCGAGTCAATTTGAGTTAGAGGTTTCATGTGCTTTAAATTGCGTGCACAACACTTGTGTCGAGCTGCCTGTCGTCTGTGCGCGGTCACCTCGCGTGGGTGCCGTCGTCTCCGTACTGGCCGCACTGGCCGGTTGCTGGTCGCCTGTCGCCTGCGCGCTGCTTCCATCGCGTCGTGGCGCTGCAGCCGGCCCGTTCGTCTGCTGGTGCGCGGGCCTGCGCGCGCTGACATGCATCTCCCTCTCGCGTCGTGATGCTGCGGCCGCTGTCCTCTCGACATTGCGTTCGCCTGCAGCCACTGCCTCCCCCCTTGGCCGCTTGCCCCTCTGCACGCCACGGCTGCCTGTCGCGGCAGTCGCGTTGCTGCAGTCGTCGGGTAGCGCGCGCCCGGGGTCAGAGCAGCGTCGTGTCTGCGTCCTGGCCGGCCGACCGGTCTACCGTGCACGCCCCCCTTGCCTCAGTGTTTCATCCGGGCGTATCCCACCCTGTGCGCGCGTCGTCCGGCTACCGTTCGGAAGTGATGCAGCCGCTGACCTCTCCTTTCTTCCCATGCCGCCTTGTTCGCCAGTCCGCGCTGGTCGGCTACCGTCGGTGGAGCCGCCTCGGCCAAAAATTGTTTGCGCGTAGTGCTCCACTGCTCAGTGCCCAGTCGCCCGTCCCCACCTCGGCCCAGGCTGCTCGCCACCGAG
This sequence comes from Saccharum hybrid cultivar R570, assembly GCA_038087645.1. Classification (NCBI taxonomy): domain Eukaryota; kingdom Viridiplantae; phylum Streptophyta; class Magnoliopsida; order Poales; family Poaceae; genus Saccharum; species Saccharum hybrid cultivar. The sequence goes on along the minus strand of JAQSUU010000405.1, from coordinate 31,293,996 downwards.
CTCCAATTTTGGAGGTTACCCAGCATCGGGCCTTTACGCCGAGCTCGACCACGTTCTTCAATTGCTGGCGAGCCGTGTTCCTCGAGTCCAATTGAAAGCACCTGCAGTGTTGCCTTCGCCTACCCTTCACCCCGCGCACCACCCCTGTGACCGTGTGCCTCCTAGCCGTCGTTGCCGCGGGCGTGCCGCCGCGGTGCGCCGCCTAGCCCCGCGGGTTGCTCGTGGCCAGCCTCCCCCACCGTTCTCCAACTTCTTCGAGCACTGCGGCCATGACTGGGGTAGGTCAGGGATGCTCTAGCAGTTGATGTAATCACTTCACGTATAGCCGCAAGGATGCTAAGTCTATTAAATCGATGCAAAAACGATCGTTATTAAGATATTAAATTGTGTAGGATTTGTTGTGGCAACACCGTAGTAGCTTTAACCCTAAAACTTTTACAGTAGCTTAATGGCTTTGTAAAGTGCTTACTGTAATGTTTGTAGCAATTTATTAGCTTGCTAGATGTGGTCGCTAAGTTCTCCTAGTTTTTGATGCGTTGTAACGTTACCCGAAAGAAGTGATGCAACCTTTTTGGTAGGAACGTTTAGACCGCTTAGCTTGTGATTAATAGGAGTAGTGGATGACTTGGTATGTTGGTCATTAGAGTTAGCTAACTAGCTTAGTAGTTGTTGTTTTTAGAGTTACCGTTGTCTCCTTATTAAGTGTGGTATTATCATTGCATGCATGTAGATCACGAGGAGGTTGAGTACGTGGCCGCGGAGGAGCAGGACTACGAGGAAGTCATCGAGGAGTACGAGGAGGAAATCTTTGTACCGGAGGAGTTCCAGGAGCCGCCCGCGACTGACACCTCTGACTTTGCGCCTGCCCAAGGCAAGCCCCGGTGCATAAACCCTATTTTGCAAATCTTATATATATTTAAATGTTGTACATTTACGTTTCAGGAATTTTATGATACCCACATGCATCTATATATATACCCATGAGTCTTACTAGTACAGGATCGTGTAGCTGCTTTGCTTAGGTTCATCGCTAGAGTGAGTAACCTGTCGTTACTCACAATAGTTGGTGACTCATATTATTATTATTACATTCTGGGTAAAGTGATGGAAAGGAAATGGTGACCGGGCAGGGATGTGGTATAGGTATTGGTGGGTGTAGCAAGTTGTGTCCCGCGGCCACAGGGCACAACTGGGTTGCACTTTTTCCCTGTCCGTGTCCATTAAGGACCCTTCGTTGCATGGACTCTGGTCAAGTCACAGATTTATTATCCTGAGCACATACTTGCTTATGGGAGCGGGAAGGCTTGTTACTCTCTTGTCATGGGCTCCGGCTCTTTCCGGACCGACTGATTGGAGGCGGGGATAGGTGGAGGTCTTAGCACCGCGTTGAGGCCGGGCCTCAAGTGCGGGAGCTAGGAGTCCAAGTTTGGACGGGGACCTGGAAACCCGTGACAGGAGGGGAACGGGCTGGTCTTGCTTGTGCCCGGGGTACAAGCGAGGCGTGTGTTTTTCGGGGTACCCAGCTGGGCACATTGATTCACGAATCGCCGTTTCTGCGTGACGGTACGGCTTAACTACGCTCTGACATCGTAGTAAGAATTGGAAATTGAAGGATGGAGAAATTGTCCTAGATTGCTCAACCCTTGCTTGATTATAGCATAGGTGCTTACATAGAATATTGGTTATTGAACAGAATACGACTTCTAAAAGTTACGGAATTAAGGACACACACTTTAGTGCTGCTTTTCGCAAATAAGAAACCCACAAGTCATAAAGCCTATCATAACCCTTGAGAGTCGGGAAATATAAGTCCCAGTCAGGTAAGTCTTGCGAGTACATTGTGTACTCAGGGTTTATTTTACCCTTGTTGCAGGTGCACCTTTAGCAGTTAGGCCTTGTGTGGAGGATTCTTCTGGTGGGCACAGACGGATTCTCATTTCATTCCGCTAGACGTTATTTTATTTCCGCTGTTAATTTATCGCACTCTGAACCTCTGGTATTGTAGTAATTATTTCTGAGACTCTGTGTTGTATGAAATGGATTAAGTATTGTAAGTTTGTACCCATTATTGGATCCCGGGTGTAAAATGTGGATGGTTCGAGTTCTCCCGTCGGGTGTGCTCGACGGAATCGTCTGGTTTAGCTCACTTTCAGGGCACTTAGTGTCTAGTGGAAGACAAGTGCCCCTGAAAGCGTGTTAAATCAGGCAATTCTGCCACAGAAAGCATGGTGAACTAATTAAGCGTCTAAGCTTCTTGCTTGCAGGAACAAGCTAGCTCTTTGAAGTAACAGACAATTGTTAGTGAAACGAAACAGTTGGTAGTAAATCAAGGCTTTTAATATAGTTTTTGGCAAACATTCATCAGTCCACAACAGTTGGTAGTTCTTGCAGCTCTTGATCAGAAAGAGAGGCATAGCATATATGTGGCAGGCACCAAAAACTATACACAAGTGATGCAAAGTGTGCCACATTACTACACTGGCTATCTTCTCTGGCCCAGAGTCAGTCCAGTCCAGTCCCCCAATGCAACAAAGAACAAACTGTATGTAATATCATGCATGCAATCGGACAACAGCTTGACAACATTTTTCAATAACAAACCGTTGCACAATCGGTAGCAGTACGTACGTACTTTAGGGTGTTTGGTTTGATAGTTAAAAGTTTAATGAACACTGTAGTACTTTCGTCTTATTGGACAAAAAATTTTTAATCTTAGACTAATTAGGCTTAATAGATTCGTCTCGTAAATTACTCCTAATCTATGCCGACATGCATGCAATTAGTCTACATTTAGTACTCCATGCATTTGAGGGAACATTGATGTGATGTGAGTTAAACTTTAACAAGTTGAAACCAAACAGACCCTTACATACTAGTTTTTAAAAAAACAAAAAAAAGCTGCAAAAAGCAAGCAAAGAGAAAATCAAAAGTACAAAAACATATGTATAATACTAGCTCATGCATCATATATAATAATAATATATTCAGCATGAGCAACAGCACGTACAGTACATATTACACGTAGATAGCAGATTGCTAGAGCTTGAGATTGAGGTCAACATGCCTCTGCTTCTCCACCTCCGGGTACCACCACGCCGTCGTCGTCGTCTCCAATGGCGCCGCCGAGCCGCCGTCCGGCTGCGCCCACTGCTGGTGACTGCACGAGTACTGTGAGACTGCCTGGATCATGGGCAGGGCCGGCGGCGGCGCGTGGCTGCTGCTGATGGGCGTAGCAGCCGTGGCGGGATGAGCGTCGGCGGCGGTCGTCGTCGTCTCCGCGGCCGCCGGGAGGTAGAGGTGGGCGTTCCACCCGATGCTCCTCTCCTTCTTGTGCGCGTTCTGGTGGCCCCCGAGCGCCTGCGACTTGAGGAACTTCTTGTTGCAGAAGAGGCACGGGAACAGCCTCACGCCGGCGCCGCCGCCGGCCCTGTCACCGCCGCCGGCTGCGCCGTCGGAGCTAGAACTAGCGGCGGTGGCGGGTGTTGCGTGGTCGGGGGACCAGGAGGAGGGTGGCGGCGAGGCCTGGCCCAGCGTCAGGGACAGGTTAACCACGACGTAGCTGCCCTGGTCCTCGGTGACAGACGGAGGTGGCGGTGGCGCCTCCATTGGGATCGGTCGGTCGGTCGGGGATCGTCGAGCTAAGCTACCACGGGGATCGAGCTTCGTTCGTCTTTTATCTAATATTAAGGCTGTCTCAGCTGAGCTGAGCTTCCGATATATCCATGGCGAGTGAGCTGAGGACGGAGCTGAGCTCGATCTCTAGGTAGCTAGCTATCAGCTGGGGGGTGTGATTGGTGAAGGAGAGGGAGGAGGTACTCCTACTATATAACACTGGCAGGTAGGAGTACTTGCATCAGCTTGCTAGGAGGAGACGATGGCCATGGCGGGCATCAAGCAAAGGATGCCATGGTGAATGGTGATGGAGATGGAGGGATATTATTGCCACACAGGCAGAAGCTAAAAGAAATCAGAAATGGCAAGCCCACCATGTCCTAATTCTGACGCTGCATTATTGAAGGGGCGAACTGCGTGCAGCAGCGGTGGGGCCCGCGCGCGGCAACAGCTAGCCATGAGGCCATGGCCCCATGAGGAAGAGAACAGGGAAGGGAAGACGACAAGCAAGTTTATTTGGTGCCCAAACACCAAAAGGAGGGTGAAGACGATTATATTATTGCCACAGAGATCACAGTTGGTGGTGGTAATCAACATCACACTCATGATGTGTACCTGCAGCTCCTCCACATGTCATGTTCGACGTTCCACATCATTTCTTTTATTTTTTATATAAAAAATATAGGAAGAGAGGTAACTAATAAGTAAAGTCAGTCTTATAGGGAGTTTCATCTCAATGATTCTAAGACTCACCTATGTTGGAAACAGTGTAGATAAGTTTTACCCTCGTAAAACTAGTATGATCTATCATCTATCTATCGATATTCATGCATGTCAAAAGTAGTAATGACTTGAGGTTATTTATGTGTAGGTGATGACCGTACACTCGATAATTGCACTTACATTGTCCTCGCTTTGTCTCAAACCTTGAGCCTGACCCTGACTAGCTAAGGATTATATACTCCCTCTATCCCAGAACTCTAGACGTTCTAGCACCGGAGTGAATCGTCCAGGTTCAGAGTTCGTTGAACGCACCAGGACGCACCTACGTGACACATTCAAAGATTCCTTGATGCACCAGTTAAAAGCTAGAACGTCATTCAACGTGGGACAGAGGGAGTATGTGTGTAAATAAAAAAATGTAGTCTGTCTTGTAGTGCATGGTGTCACAAGTGATCGGTCGGCAAGGCTCATGAGACGCTCATCTCCCAACAGCGACAACGGTGCTCCTAGTACTAGTGGCTTGTTGGGAGTTGCGAAACGAAAGAGATGTGTGGTTGTTTGGCATCCATCATCAATCATCAACGGAAACGTTCGTTGTGGAGAAAGATCAAGGAGGAAGGTCGTCAAGCTCAGTGCATAGCGGGGCTAAGAGGGTGGCGTGTGGTTTATTTAATTTTTTGCTCTATTTTCCTTTGTCTTAATTTGTAGCCTCCTATATATATGTGGGTGGGTCTATTGTTTTGGAAGTATTTGCTATTTCCTTCTCTATTAATATATAAACCAAACAAAACTCCTCTAGTCGATCAATTTAAAAAAACAAAAAGGAAAGACAAAATACAATGAACATGTATGCATCCAATTAGAGTAGGCTTGTCAAAAATAGCGGAAAAGTTTGTTAGCAAAACACCGAAGCTAAACTTGAAGTTTGCATGACTCAATTTTGCAACAAGGAGGCCTAGTGGGGTGAGCTTGAAAGCAATTTGGTTATTGTGTGATAGTCATCGATCGATACAGAGTTGGTTGCTCACTCCAACCGGTAGTGCATCCTCTTGTTGTCAGTTCTCTCCTTGCTGAGAATAGTACACATCATTGTAGAGCAAGGCTCCTGAGCCGCCCATTCCCAATGGCGACAACGGTGCTCCTACTAGTGGCTTGTTGGGAGTTGTGAAACAAAAGAAATGTGTGGTTGTTTGGCATCCATCATCAATCATCAATGGAAATGTTCGTTGTGGAGAAAGATCAAGGAGGAAGGTTAAGCTCAGTGCATAGCAGGTGCTAAGAGGGCTAGAGGACTTGTGCCATTGTTCGTCCGAGCTGAGGGGCGTGTGGTTTTATTTTTGCTCTACTTTCCTTGGTCTTAATTTGTAGCCTCCTATGTGGGTCATGGGTCTTTTGTTTTGGAGTATTTGTTATTTCCTTCTCTCTATTTGTTATCAATTAAAAATATATAAAAGGAAAGACAAAATACAATGAACATGTATGCATCCAACTATAGTAGGGTTGTGGGGAATAGGGGGAAAGTTTGTTAACAAAAGACACCCAAGCTAAACTTGAAGTTTGCATGACTCAATTTCGCAACAAGGAGGCCTAGTGGGCTGAGCTCGAGAACAATTTGGTTATCGTATGATAGTGATCGGTCGATACAGAGCTGGTTGCTCACTCCAACCGGTAGTGCATACTCTCGTTGTCGATTCTCTCCTTTCCGAGAACAGTACACATATCATTGTAGAGCTAGCATGGAAATATCACAAGAGCTGGAAGTTGGGATAATTCTTGGTAGCTAGTAGTAATAAAATTAATGTCAATACAGCAAGCTAATAAGGTTTCATGTGCCTTTCTCCTTTGGCGTCACGTCGCAAGTCCAAATGTGTTCATGTGATCATCACGCCTGTGCGTGTGCAGTTGTGATTGGCCAGCCGCAGGGCCGGCCGGGCAGCTAGCAGGGAGCACGTGCGAGCATGCGCCATGGTGTCGGCACATAATAGGGAAACCCTTTACAGCCCTTCTTGGGGTAGAGAAACCAACAAACCTGTGAAAACTACTGCTCCTCTTTGCCTTCTTTATTTCATCGATCAAAGGCCGGCCGGGTCCCATGCCATGTTCTTCTTGTTCGTTCTCACGTCACCTTTGTTTGGTCAGGTATATTCAGGGTACGCAGTTACGCACGTACGTACGCATGCATGGTGAGATATTTTGTACGTGTACACTTGTGAGCTAGAGAGGAGAGGACGATAGAGATATGTACCAGATGTAGTAGTAGTATTCTTCAACTTGATGGTGATTAGCTAGGCAAGCGGTCACATGTCTGAGATCACCTATTTTGGCGGATTAATATATATAGCATCTCTGTCACGTGTCTGAGAGTACCACATGGTACCCTAGCTAATTTTTTTTACTTTTCTAGATAATATATATACGTACCCTAAGAGCATCTCCAAGTGTTTGCCAAATTAACTTGGCATCTATCTATTTTTGGCAAAATAGGAAAAATTGTGCTCCAACAGTTTAGCATCCAACTTGGCAAATTTTAGCAACTTGACAAATCTCCCCCCTCCACGCGCATATTTGCGCGCTGAGCGCGAGCGCGCATCGCTCGCGCATCCGGCTTCACGTGCATATTTAAGCGGGGCTCTTCGTTTCTTAGCGGGACTTTTCGTTCGCTTAGCGGGCCTCTTCTTATTTTACCAAGTCCGAATGGCAAACTCTTGGAGAGAGTCTATTTTTTCACTTGTCATATATCTTAGCAAGTTGCCAAATCGCGATATTTGCCAAGTGAATTTTGAAAAACTCTTGGTGATGCTTTTCTGAAACAAGAATGACCACACATAGTTCGAGCGGCATGCATGCATGCATGGATAAAGGCGGCAACGGAGGCAGAAGATGGACGGATAAATTAGGGTACACGACACACTCTTTCGACAGGCATACGGTGTGTGCTGCACTACAAGGTTATTATGCCCGTCCTCTTTCTTTTTTCCCCCTCCTGATGAAAGGCATCTGTCCACGTTTCGACCTTCTGCGCTAAGAGACAAAGACAAGGTTAGCGGGACTAGGTGTTTGGTTGTTTTAGCGGCAAAGCTTTTTTTCTATAAAAAGGTACTCCATCCGTTCCAAAAATAAATGATGTTTTAGATTTGTCTTAAGCTAAACTATTTCAAGTCTGACCAAATTTATACAAAAAAGTAATAATGTTTATGATACAAGAAAGTATTATCAGATTTATCATGAAACATATTTTCATATTCTACCTGTTCGGTATCCTAAATATTAATGTCCTTTGCTATAAATTTGGTCAAACTTGAAATGGCTTGACTTAGAACAAACTGAAAACATCACTTGTTTTGGGATGGGGGAATATATAATACGGCAAACCACGCTCGATTTTGTTTGACTGTAGTCATATTTACCTTAATCCATATGTATTGGGATGAACTAGATACGAGTGCAGCCAAACAAACCCTTCATAATTTTGGACGATGTTCAGGAGACTTGGACAACAAATTCCACAAAAAATGCAGCTATTCACAGGTTCTGTAAATCAATCGGTAGCGTTCTTTTATAACAATTAATCGGTAGCATTAATCATCTACTAAAAATTCAAAGCAAGAACTAGAGTAAATAAAATAGTAAAAATGCTATGTTCTGCATAACAAATACTAAGGGTGTGTTTGGTTGAGTTGGTTGTGAGAAAGTTGAAAGTTGTTTGGTTGAACAGTTGTGCCTTCTTGGAAAAACTAATGGGGCTCATATGTCATCTGACCCCACATGTCAACCACTTGATCCATATCTCTGTTTTTTGATCAACGAAGCAGAGGAGGCCATGAAGATGCGCCTGTCGCCAGAGCCAGAGCCGGTGCTAGTGCCGTGATGACCGCCGTTGGCTGGGATAGGGGCCGCGCTCGCCAGTCATAGGGCAGGGGCCGCACCCGCTATCGGATTAAGCGTTGCGCTCGCTAGTGAGGGCTCTGGTTGGCAGGACTAGGCCGTCAACGTGCTGGTGCTCGCGAATCCATGCAGGACCTACAACAGAGCAGTCGTGCTTCGGATACCACCGTGCCAGGGAGGAGAGGATGGGACCCGCACGTGGCCCCTTCGGCTGTCGACGAGGCCTTCCTAGCTACAAGCCTCCAACCCTAGGTGTAACACCCCGGGTGTTATAGTGCTAATTAATCTGCCATGTCATCATAATGCATTGCTAATCATACCTGTTAGGTTAACATTGTTATGCATCAACTAAAATGAGTTTACTTCATTAGGTTGAATGTGTTTCTCAGTGGTGTGCTCCGAAATCGAAAACCCTAATTTCGAATACCACCGCAAATACTTAGTCCATACCCTGCGTAATTTGAAGTGCGCGACTGTGTTGCACACTAGTGTCAAGTGTAGGGTATGAGCTCAAGTACAACATCTAAAATGAAGCTCCAAATTTGAGTTTGAATTGGAGTCCCAAAACTTGTCGCGAGTTTTTCCGATTCGAATTCGAATTCAAATCTGGGGAGAAATGTAAAACAATTTCAAAAGTAAATTGGTCAACCAAGTGTGACATTTGGTCAACCATGTCATGTTGGTCCAAATGATGCCCTTGGGTGAGGTTTTGATCACTAAGTAATCACAAATCAAAGTAGAAACAAATTCCAATTTGAAATCCCTCCAAAAACCCTAAATTTCAAAATCCAGTTTTACCCCTTTTGAAATAATTCAAAATCTAAACAAAATTTGGGAAAAAGTTCAAAACCAAGTTTGTAGAACTTTTCAAGGGCTACAACTTTGGTGTTTTGAGTTTTCAAAGTTTTAGTGAAAAATGTGAAGTAATTTTGAAAATAAACAAATTTCAGATTTAATTTATGTTTGTCCCCAAACTAAGATTTCAAAATGGAGGCAGAATTTGAAAAAGTTTTCAACAGAAAAGTTATAGGTCTGGTCAAGATGTACAACTTTGATGTTTGGAGATTTTGAAGTTTCAATATAAAATCAAAAGTAATTTCTAAATTACCAAATCTGCAAAATGTGTCCCTTTTTGAATTTCAACTCAAATTTCAAAATCCAGTGAGAATTTGAAAAAGTGTTCAATATCAAACTTGTAGAGCTTGAAATTATGAAGATTTCATACATTGGAAGATTTTCAAGTTGTTATACAAATTTGAAAGTAATTTGAGAAAATAGTTTGAATTTCAAATTTGGGGGGGCAGCTACAGTGCACGGCGTATCACCGCCGGCCACCGCGCGGTATGGGCGCCGGCCGATCGCCGCCGTGGCCGTTTCCACGATCTTCTCGAGCGCGCCAAGATCGCCAGCGAGATGGCACTGCAGTGCGGCTCTGTAGACGCGTTTTCCTCCTATATATACCGTAGTTCACAGTGGCGTTCGTCGGTTTCGCCATCGCCACCACCGCAGCTCCGCCGCTCGCCGCCGCCGCCACCAAGCCGCCTCCGGCCACGCCAACCGCACCACTAGCTCCGCCTCGGCCTCACGCATCTTGCGGACCACTTGCGTTCACCGCTTTCGCACCCGAGCTCCCGCACCGCCTGTTCCCGTGCTCAGCTCCGGCGACTGTCCGCCATCCTCGCCTTCTCGTGGCCAGGCCACTCCAGCCGCTCCCCGTCGCCACCAAGAGCTTCACTGCAACCGCGGTGAGCTACTGATGCTTCCCGACCCTTCAATTTAACCTCTACCGCTTTGTAGTCGCCGGCGTGCTGCTCCCGTAGCCACCGTGCCGCCATCGCCGTCGCTCGCGGGTCACTAGGGCTTCAATCATGGCGCAACTTAGCAAAACGGGTTCGTGAGGTGATGTAGAACGTGTTGGTCAGCTCAATTTGTCGACCGGGGCACTGGTCACCGGCCGGCCACCGCGTGGAGGTGAGGGAGCGCGCGGGAGAGCGAGGGGAGGCGGGAGGAAGGCGATGACATGTGGGGACGCGATGTCAGCGAGAGAGAGAGGGAGGCCGACGCGCGCGGGCGCGCGCTGCTGGGCCGTTGAGCTGGGCCGGACCGCGGGAAAAATGAAAATCGGCCCGAGTTCGTTTTTGTTTTTCTTTTTCAAATAAATGAATAGTGTTATTGTTTGTTTATTTCATTAAAAATTGTGTAGAGTTCCAAAATTCATGAAAATTTTTGTGTAAGCTTCTCAATGTATAAGCTATCTAGGAAAAATATTAAATCATGAATTTGAATACTTTATGCAGTAGAAATAATTGGTTTCAATAAAGATTAAATGCAACTTCCAGTAATTTTAATAATTAATTTATTTATCCAAAAATTATGAAATTTATTATGGCACTGTTATAAATCATTGTTAACCCATAGAAAAAGTTTGAACTTGTTTAGATAAAGTTTGATCAACTTCTAATTATGCCCTAATTATTTAAATAGAAAATAAATGTTAATTTGAGAACTTTAAGTGTTGTGTGCCTTTTGATTGAGTGATGTCCTTAGGTCACTACCCTGTTGTGATCTCTGGCACTTTAATTTCATGATTGAGCTCGTTAATAACTTGTCAGGTTAAAAGCTGGTATCGCGGGAACTCGTTGCTACTAGTTAGTAGGTTTTCTGTTTACGACTGTACCGTGAAGGGAAGTTGTACTCGAATCGTAAACGTGGCATGTTATCATCAAGCATCATGTTTATCATTGAGCATCATGTTAAAGCATGTTATGTATTCGTGTAGTCACCGCTTTCGAGGAAGCCGAAGTCACCGAGCAGGTCTCCGGAGAAGAGCGATCGTCAGTGGGTTCTGGACCAGACGTTGGAGTCTCCGAGTCTGAGTCAGTCGTCGTGTCCGAGCAAGGCAAGCCCCGGTGCATTTAAACCCTACCTTGATATTTACAAATCATTATTATTTATATTATGGTTTATTGCATTAAGTAATTAGGAGTTGAGTGATAACCTAATTGCTGCATTGTCATCCTTGATTATTGCGATATCAACCTTGATACCTGTTTTACTGAAAATGCGTAGTATGCTTTGCTATGCTTAGAAGTTAAGCTTTTAAATGAAATGTTTACTCGGCCATGACGGCATACTTAATGAATATTGAAAGATGAGAATGAACTAGAAGATCGGGCGGGTGGTTTGGCAACTGCTAACATGCATTGAGAAAGGAGTCTCAATGTAATGTTTCCGCCTTGTCAGTTAAGGACCGTCCGTTGTATGGCCCGCTTGTGTTTCGAGACTTTGCAACTAGCCTCACGCCTTGGGTAAGCCCAAAATGTTGGTGATTCCATTACGAGAACGTCTAACCTCGCACTGGGAGTGGAGAGATGGCGGGAGTAGCGTGTACCCTCGGGGCTAGAATCGGGCCGGGTTCGAGGAGTACTGTACTCTCGGGTGGCGATGGACACGTTCTGGTTTTGGGAGATCTAAATGAGGGTTGATATATGCAGATTCGGTTCTACATATGTCGTGATGTTAGGGATCCCCAGCTGGGTATAATCGGTTCGAATCGTCGTTGCTCCTCGGTTATGGAGACTCGATCACCTGTCCTGCATCGTAGTTAAGAACTGGAATTGAAAGAAAGAATAAGAAAGGTTTTGATGATAATTACTTTGATCTAGATTAGGATCACCTAGATTTGGTTAATGAACCATCAATGGTAAAAGTAAAATGTTGAAGATAAGGACTTACTCTAGTAAGCTTTTCTGCGAAAGAAAATCTTGATTCTGATTTACCCGTACCTTGATTCCCTAAAGCTAGCATGCCCTTGGAGTCTTTGTCTTAGTCGGGTAAGTCTTGTTGAGTACTCTCGTACTCAGGGTTTGTTGAACCCCTTGTTGCAGGTGCGGTTCATGAACAAGTCTGCTTCGAGCCTTGTTGCATGACCGTCGTGGTTGAAGAAAGCGACGACGAGTAGACTGTGTGGCCTTTGGGCAAGGCATCTCGTTTGTTTGATGTAATAAAGTTACTACCGATACTTCCCTACTAATGGTTTGTAATAATGTTACATAAAGTTTGAGATTTGAAAACTGGTTTGTAACCTTAAGTTATTGTAAGACTTCCGCTACTTTACTCTGTTGAATATTTTTGAATAAACTGTTGTAATATTGCAATACTCCTGTGATTGGATCCTGTTCGGAGGAAAGCAGGCCTTTTACGTTATGGTGAACATAAGTACGACTGTCAGAGGTCATTATGGCAATGACGTGTACTTGTGGGCCATCATAATTAGGAGGTTCTGTGACAGCTGGTACCAGAGCATAATCACTCGAGTTATTGTAGTATTACTTTGCAAAATTTCAAAATAATTTGGGTCAAATAAACTTAATATTGATATTTTGGGTCCAAATTGCTTTTGCTTATCTTAATCTATTCTATAGTTTCCTTAGCTCATATTTGAAAGCTTCGTAGTGAAGTATCATGTATAGTGCCCTATGTTAAAAAGTTGGCATGTGTTACTTAATCTTTCTGTTAGATCGTAAGTACGGTGCATGCATCATATTTAATTAACCTGCTTAAGTTACCTTCCCTTTTAAAGTGGTTTGGGTTAAGTAAGGTTCAATCCTATTCATGCTAACCTTCAGATCCCCCTATCTGTTCTCATCGTCCTAATTCTATCTTGCTTTAGGATGGCACGTGTGAAGACAACTCCTCGCAAGAAGAGTGGACCGCAGGGAGTGCCGCGTCATCAGTTGGCTGCCAGAGGTGATGGAGCAAGCAGTAGCCGTAATCCGAACCCGGATTCGGAATCAGAGGTTGCGAGGCTTACATCAGAAGTGGAGCGACTGAAGCGCAATATGCGTTTTTGGAAGCAGTTCCAGAACGAGTCTCTGGAAAAGGAGACAGAAGCCAGAGCTCGTGTTCGGGAGCTGGAGCTTTATGTGACACACCTGGAGCAGTACAATACTGTTCTGCATGAGGAAGTCCATAGGTTAAATGATCTGATGAATCCCAATCATCAGCCCCAGGCAGTGGAAGATGATGTTGGTGCCGTGGTTGTTCCTGATGGAGAGGACAATGAAGAAGATCCGAATGAAGATGAACATATGATGGAAAGTGGGGATGATGCAAGTCATGTCACTGGTGCAAGTGTTCCAGAGGTTGATGATGGAGTGATCGTGATCAGTGATGATGATGAGGAGTGAAGTGTTGACATGGATGGCTATGTAATATAGTAGTCTTTCCTACTTTCTAAGAACCTTAGTGGGTAGTTTCTTGCTTGCGAGCAAGTTTGTAATGAAATAATGTAAGATAAGTTTGTATGTGTATACAAGTACTGTTTTAACTGCTTTTTAATTCAATAAAGCGATGTAAATAAAAATGGTTTGTGTACAACAGATGGACGGTACCGGAACTTCCTAGGACGGGGACAATACTCCGAATCCCCCACCGTTTCCACCCACCTTGGCAGAGGCTATTGCCGCTTTGGTTAATGCCACTACCTTGATGGCTCAGAATCAGAATCAGAATGGAAACCAGGGTCGTAGAGGCCGTAACAATGGAGGGGAAACCACTTATGTGGATTTCACCGATACCCGTCCACCAGTGTTCTCAAGGGCAGATGAGCCGCTAGAGGCGGATGACTGGCTCCGTACCATGGAGCAGAAGTTTGAACTGTTACAGTGCACAGAGCACCAGAAGCCCGTGTTTGCAGCGCAGCAGCTTAGAGGTGCCGCAGGGGCGTGGTGGGCGAATCTGGTCGCCGCACGGCCTGCTGGCCACCGTGTCACTTGGCAGGAGTTTCGTGAAGCCTTCAGAGCACATTATATTCCAGATGGTGTCATGGCCATGAAGCTAGAGGAGTTTCTCTCGCTGAAGCAAGGGAATCAGACAGTTCTGCAGTACGTGGGCAAATTCAATCATCTATCCCAGTATGCAGCGGAATATGTGAACACCGATGCGAAGAAGAAAAGCTGTTTCATGAGAGGTTTGAGTACCAGAATCCAGGAAGCATTAGTCACCTGTTATAATGCTACATACCATGAGATAGTCAACGTGGCCATTGCGTCAGAAGAGAAGTCCAGACTGCACAAAGAGTCGAAGAAAAAGAAGCCAATGTTTTCAAGCCCGTCTGGCGGCATTAAGAAGCGCCAGATGTTTGTTTACCACCCTCAGAATCATTTCCGCCCAACCTATCGTCCACCACAATACCAAGCTCAGCCGCAGACGTTTTATCGTCCTGCCGCAACCCCGCAATATCCACCACAGCCGAATGCCCCTGGTATTCGAAACCAGACTCCAGCCACCCATAACTTTCCCTGCTACAATTGTGGAAAGCCAGGCCACTTTTCCAAGGACTGCCCGTATCCAAGGCAGTACAATCCCAACTATCCCAGAGCTCCCGTACCACAACAGCAACAATCTCAGAGCAAGAATAATAATCTGAATGTTCAGAAGGGTAAGGGTGAGAAGAAGAAGACCGGACGTGTATTCTATACTCAAGCAAGTGCAATCCCAGAGGGAGAACCTGTTATGATGGGTATGTTCCCTGTTGCTAATCATCCAGCAGTACTGTTATTTGATTCAGGTGCATCGCATACATTCATAAATCGCACCTTTGTTGTTAAGCATGACATTCCAATCATGGGAACGCAAGAAGAATTCTTTATCCAGTCGCCCGGGGGACGACTGTGTACTAAGGAGATGGTACGTGATGTACCTATAGAGTTAGGTGGGCATATATTCCCTACCTCAATGATAATATTACAGAAACAGGATATAGATGTAATCCTGGGTATGAATTGGATGTACCAAAGAGGAGCCCTTATAGATGCCCTGCACAGAACTATAAGGTTGAACCTGCCAGATAATAAATCTCATCTTCTTATCCAACTTCCTATTCCCAAAAGAACAGTTGAAAGGATATGTGCAACTGCAGTACAGGAGGTTTGTGATATACCGGTAGTCTGTGAATTTCCAGATGTGTTTCCAGATGATCTACCAGGTCTGCCACCAGACAGAGATGTAGAGTTTGTGATTGAGTTAAAACCGGGTACTGCCCCAATATCCCGGAGAGCTTACAGAATGCCACCCAATGAATTGGCAGAACTCAAGGATCAGTTGCAAGAGTTACGTGACAAAGGTTTTATCAGACCTAGTTCCTCACCATGGGGATGTCCAGCTCTGTTTGTTAAGAAGAAAGATCAGACTTTAAGGATGTGTGTTGATTACCGACCGTTGAATGAAGTAACCATTAAGAATAAATATCCGTTGCCGCGCATTGATCTACTCTTTGATCAGCTTGCGGGGGCAAAGGTATTTTCAAAGATCGATCTTCGATCAGGGTACCATCAAATCAAGATTCGACCTGAAGATATCCCAAAGACTGCATTCACCACCAGATATGGACTGTATGAGTACCTAGTTATGTCTTTTGGTCTCACCAATGCATCGGCACATTTCATGTATCTGATGAACTCAGTTTTCATGCCGAAACTTGACAAGTTTGTGGTAGTGTTTATTGATGATATTCTGGTATACTCCAAAAGCAAAGAAGAGCATGTTGAGCATCTCAGAGTTGTTCTGAATCGTTTGAGAGATCATCAACTGTATGCCAAGTTCAGTAAATGTGAGTTTTGGTTAAGAGAAGTGCAATTCTTAGGACATGTGTTGTCAGCTGAAGGAGTAGCAGTAGATCCTGGCAAGGTGAAAGATATTCTGAATTGGAAACCACCAATCTCAGTTCATGAAGTCCGAAGTTTTCTAGGAATGGCGGGTTATTACCGTCGATTCATACCTGACTTTTCAAAGGTAGCCAAGCCAATCACAGAGCTGTTGAAGAATCAAACTAAGTTCATATGGTCTCCAGAATGTGAGAAAGCTTTTAGAATTCTAAAGAAGTCATTGACAACTGCTCCAGTTTTGGCACAACCAGATATAGAAAAGCCATTTGATGTTTATTGTGATGCCTCGGGTATCGGCCTTGGTTGTGTATTGATGCAAGAAGGCAGAGTCATTGCTTATGCCTCGAGACAGTTGAAGCGCCATGAAGAACATTATCCGACACATGATCTTGAACTAGCAGCTGTGGTTCATGCATTAAAGATCTGGCGTCATTACTTGCTAGGCAATACTTGCCACATATATACAGATCACAAGAGCTTAAAGTATATCTTTACTCAGTCAGAATTGAATATGAGGCAAAGAAGGTGGCTTGAATTGATAAAGGATTATGATTTGGAAGTACACTATCACCCCGGAAAAGCAAATGTGGTTGCTGATGCACTCAGTAGAAAGAATCATTGCAATTGTACGACTGTGAAGCCAATGGATTACAGTTTGTGCTACGAATTGAAAAAGTTGAATATTGAAATAATTCAACAAGGTCAGTTGACTAATGTCACCGTAGAATCAACAATCAAAGATCAGATTGTGTCTGCACAGAGAAATAATTCTGGAATAGCTCATATCAAAGAAAAAGTTAGAACTGGTCAACAGACAGATTTCAGTATTGATGATACAGGTGTGCTGTGGTTTAAGAACCGGCTAGTGGTCCCAAAGATTCCAGAGTTACGTCAGCTCATTCTTGATGAGGCACATAGTACAAGGTTTTCTATTCATCCAGGGAGTAATAAGATGTATCAGGATTTGAAACAGAGATTCTGGTGGACCAAAATGAAAATTGAGATTGCGAAGTATGTTGCCAGATGTGATACATGTCGAAGAGTAAAGGCTGTACGTCTGAAGTCAGCAGGGATGTTGCAACCATTGCCCATTCCGTCTTGGAAGTGGGATGATATCGGCATGGATTTTATTACTAGTTTACCCACAACTTCAAGGGGGTTTGATTCAATCTGGGTTATTATAGATCGACTTACTAAGTTAGCACATTTTCTTCCAGTAAAAGTGAAGCACTCCACTGTGACACTTGCAAAATTGTACTTTGAGCGGATTCTGAGTCTCCATGGGGTACCAAGAACCATTGTATCTGATAGAGGTCCACAATTCGTCTCCAAATTCTGGATGGAGTTACATAAGTCAATGGGTACCAAAGTTATACATAGCTCAGCCTATCATCCTCAGACTTCGGGACAGACTGAAAGAGTAAATCAAATCCTAGAAGATATGTTGAGATCTTGTGCTCTCACTTTTCGAGATCAATGGGATGAATGTTTACCCTTAGCAGAATTCTCATACAACAATAGTTATCAAGAAAGTATCAAAATGGCACCGTTTGAAGCATTGTATGGCCGCAGGTGCAGAACTCCCTTAAATTGGTCAGAACCGGGAGAAAGATGGTTTTTCGGTGTTGATCTTGTGAAACAAACAGAAGAAAAAGTTAGACAGATCCAGAATAATTTGAAAGTTGCTCAGTCCAGACAAAAGAGTTATGCTGATAAAAGGCGTAGACCTTTGATATTTCAAGTAGGGGATTATGTTTATTTGAAAGTGTCACCCATGAAAGGAGTTAATAGATTTGGAGTCAAAGGCAAACTCGCACCACGTTATATTGGCCCATTTCAAATTGTTGAAAGATGTGGACAGGTAGCATATAAGTTAAAGTTGCCTGAACAACTGTCATCTGTGCACAATGTATTTCATGTATCGCAATTGAAGAAGTGTCTTCAAGTGCCTGATCAAATTGTTGATGTTGATGGAGTTGAACTTGAGCCGGATTTGACATATTCTGAATATCCTGTCCGAGTTTTGGATCGAAAAGATCGTGTTACCCGAAGTAGAACAACTAAATGGTACAGGATACAATGGAATCAACATTCAGAAGAGGAAGCTACCTGGGAATCGGAAGACTACCTGTTAGAAAAATTCCCAGAGTTCTTTGCTTCTATCTAGGTTGCAATTTCTTCTTTAAACTGTAACCTATCCTTTTAAAATCTTTGTAATGCAGAAAACCCCTACCTGTGTTGTAGACAAGTCTTGGACGTGTTTGCTTGACACGTTTCCTTTTCCATTACTTAACTCAAGGCTTTAAATCTCGGGACGAGATTTCTTTAAGGGGGAAGGGCTGTAACACCCCGGGTGTTATAGTGCTAATTAATCTGCCATGTCATCATAATGCATTGCTAATCATACCTGTTAGGTTAACATTGTTATGCATCAACTAAAACGAGTTTACTTCATTAGGTTGAATGTGTTTCTCAGTGGTGTGCTCCGAAATCGAAAACCCTAATTTCGAATACCACCGCAAATACTTAGTCCATACCCTGCGTAATTTGAAGTGCGCGACTGTGTTGCACACTAGTGTCAAGTGTAGGGTATGAGCTCAAGTACAACATCTAAAATGAAGCTCCAAATTTGAGTTTGAATTGGAGTCCCAAAACTTGTCGCGAGTTTTTCCGATTCGAATTCGAATTCAAATCTGGGGAGAAATGTAAAACAATTTCAAAAGTAAATTGGTCAACCAAGTGTGACATTTGGTCAACCATGTCATGTTGGTCCAAATGATGCCCTTGGGTGAGGTTTTGATCACTAAGTAATCACAAATCAAAGTAGAAACAAATTCCAATTTGAAATCCCTCCAAAAACCCTAAATTTCAAAATCCAGTTTTACCCCTTTTGAAATAATTCAAAATCTAAACAAAATTTGGGAAAAAGTTCAAAACCAAGTTTGTAGAACTTTTCAAGGGCTACAACTTTGGTGTTTTGAGTTTTCAAAGTTTTAGTGAAAAATGTGAAGTAATTTTGAAAATAAACAAATTTCAGATTTAATTTATTTTTATCCCCAAACTAAGATTTCAAAATGGAGGCAGAATTTGAAAAAGTTTTCAACAGCAAAGTTATAGGTCTGGTCAAGATGTACAACTTTGATGTTTGGAGATTTTGAAGTTTCAATATAAAATCAAAAGTAATTTCTAAATTACCAAATCTGCAAAATGTGTCCCTTTTTGAATTTCAACTCAAATTTCAAAATCCAGTGAGAATTTGAAAAAGTGTTCAATATCAAACTTGTAGAGCTTGAAATTCTGAAGATTTCATACATTGGAAGATTTTCAAGTTGTTATACAAATTTGAAAGTAATTTGAGAAAACAGTTTGAATTTCAAATTGGGGGGGGGGCAGCTACAGTGCACGGCGTATCACCGCCGGCCACCGCGCGGTATGGGCGCCGGCCGATCGCCGCCGTGGCCGTTTCCACGATCTTCTCGAGCGCGCCAAGATCGCCAGCGAGATGGCACTGCAGTGCGGCTCTGTAGACGCGTTTTCCTCCTATATATACCGTAGTTCACAGTGGCGTTCGTCGGTTTCGCCATCGCCACTACCGCAGCTCCGCCGCTCGCCGCTGCCGCCACCAAGCCGCCTCCGGCCACGCCAACCGCACCACTAGCTCCGCCTCGGCCTCGCGCATCTTGCGGACCACTTGCGTTCACCGCTTTCGCACCCGAGCTCCCGCACCGCCTGTTCCCGTGCTCAGCTCCGGCGACTGT
Organism: Saccharum hybrid cultivar R570; assembly: GCA_038087645.1. Taxonomy (NCBI): domain Eukaryota; kingdom Viridiplantae; phylum Streptophyta; class Magnoliopsida; order Poales; family Poaceae; genus Saccharum; species Saccharum hybrid cultivar. Next base: position 31,274,351 of record JAQSUU010000405.1, on the reverse strand, counting down.
CCGCCATCCTCGCCTTCCCGTGGCCAGGCCACTCCAGCCGCTCCCCGTCGCCACCAAGAGCTTCACTGCAACCGCGGTGAGCTACTGATGCTTCCCGACCCTTCAATTTAACCTCTACCGCTTTGTAGTCGTCGGCGTGCTGCTCCCGTAGCCACCGTGCCGCCATCGCCGTCGCTCGCGGGTCACTAGGGCTTCAATCATGGCGCAACTTAGCAAAACGGGTTCGTGAGGTGATGTAGAACGTGTTGGTCAGCTCAATTTGTCGACCGGGGCACTGGTCACCGGGCGGCCACCGCGTGGAGGTGAGGGAGCGCGCGGGAGAGCGAGGGGAGGCGGGAGGAAGGCGATGACATGTGGGGACGCGATGTCAGCGAGAGAGAGAGGGAGGCCGACGCGCGCGGGCGCGCGCTGCTGGGCCGTTGAGCTGGGCCGGACCGCGGGAAAAATGAAAATCGGCCCGAGTTCGTTTTTGTTTTTCTTTTTCAAATAAATGAATAGTGTTATTGTTTGTTTATTTCATTAAAAATTGTGTAGAGTTCCAAAATTCATGAAAATTTTTGTGTAAGCTTCTCAATGTATAAGCTATCTAGGAAAAATATTAAATCATGAATTTGAATACTTTATGCAGTAGAAATAATTGGTTTCAATAAAGATTAAATGCAACTTCCAGTAATTTTAATAATTAATTTATTTATCCAAAAATTATGAAATTTATTATGGCACTGTTATAAATCATTGTTAACCCATAGAAAAAGTTTGAACTTGTTTAGATAAAGTTTGATCAACTTCTAATTATGCCCTAATTATTTAAATAGAAAATAAATGTTAATTTGAGAACTTTAAGTGTTGTGTGGCTTTTGATTGAGTGATGTCCTTAGGTCACTACCCTGTTGTGATCTCTGGCACTTTAATTTCATGATTGAGCTCGTTAATAACTTGTCAGGTTAAAAGCTGGTATCGCGGGAACTCGTTGCTACTAGTTAGTAGGTTTTCTGTTTACGACTGTACCGTGAAGGGAAGTTGTACTCGAATCGTAAACGTGGCATGTTATCATCAAGCATCATGTTTATCATTGAGCATCATGTTAAAGCATGTTATGTATTCGTGTAGTCACCGCTTTCGAGGAAGCCGAAGTCACCGAGCAGGTCTCCGGAGAAGAGCGATCGTCAGTGGGTTCCGGACCAGACGTTGGAGTCTCCGAGTCTAAGTCAGTCGTCGTGTCCGAGCAAGGCAAGCCCCGGTGCATTTAAACCCTACCTTGATATTTACAAATCATTATTATTTATATTATGGTTTATTGCATTAAGTAATTAGGAGTTGAGTGATAACCTAATTGCTGCATTGTCATCCTTGATTATTGCGATATCAACCTTGATACCTGTTTTACTGAAAATGCGTAGTATGCTTTGCTATGCTTAGAAGTTAAGCTTTTAAATGAAATGTTTACTCGGCCATGACGGCATACTTAATGAATATTGAAAGATGAGAATGAACTAGAAGATCGGGCGGGTGGTTTGGCCACTGCTAACATGCATTGAGAAAGGAGTCTCAATGTAATGTTTCCGCCTTGTCAGTTAAGGACCGTCCGTTGTATGGCCCGCTTGTGTTTCGAGACTTTGCAACTAGCCTCACGCCTTGGGTAAGCCCAAAATGTTGGTGATTCCATTACGAGAACGTCTAACCTCGCACTGGGAGTGGAGAGATGGCGGGAGTAGCGTGTACCCTCGGGGCTAGAATCGGGCCGGGTTCGAGGAGTACTGTACTCTCGGGTGGCGATGGACACGTTCTGGTTTTGGGAGATCTAAATGAGGGTTGATATATGCAGATTCGGTTCTACATATGTCGTGATGTTAGGGATCCCCAGCTGGGTATAATCGGTTCGAATCGTCGTTGCTCCTCGGTTATGGAGACTCGATCACCTGTCCTGCATCGTAGTTAAGAACTGGAATTGAAAGAAAGAATAAGAAAGGTTTTGATGATAATTACTTTGATCTAGATTAGGATCACCTAGATTTGGTTAATGAACCATCAATGGTAAAAGTAAAATGTTGAAGATAAGGACTTACTCTAGTAAGCTTTTCTGCGAAAGAAAATCTTGATTCTGATTTACCCGTACCTTGATTCCCTAAAGCTAGCATGCCCTTGGAGTCTTTGTCTTAGTCGGGTAAGTCTTGTTGAGTACTCTCGTACTCAGGGTTTGTTGAACCCCTTGTTGCAGGTGCGGTTCATGAACAAGTCTGCTTCGAGCCTTGTTGCATGACCGTCGTGGTTGAAGAAAGCGACGACGAGTAGACTGTGTGGCCTTTGGGCAAGGCATCTCGTTTGTTTGATGTAATAAAGTTACTACCGATACTTCCCTACTAATGGTTTGTAATAATGTTACATAAAGTTTGAGATTTGAAAACTGGTTTGTAACCTTAAGTTATTGTAAGACTTCCGCTACTTTACTCTGTTGAATATTTTTGAATAAACTGTTGTAATATTGCAATACTCCTGTGATTGGATCCTGTTCGGAGGAAAGCAGGCCTTTTACGTTATGGTGAACATAAGTACGACTGTCAGAGGTCATTATGGCAATGACGTGTACTTGTGGGCCATCATAATTAGGAGGTTCTGTGACACTAGGCAGCTCGGGCAAGGGTATTCGCAGAGACAAGACCGGAGAAAGATGATCATGGGTGGAGCTCCGACGACCAGGGACGAGAGGATGGGGGTGGGGCAGTAGCGCGCACCGGTCGACGGCTGCAGGCATAGGAACGCGTCGGCGCCAGTGGTGATGGAGCGGGTGGAGGAGAGAAGTCGCGGTCGATTCGAGAATGGAACGAACCGGTATTCTTCATAATCAGTGGCAGGTGGGTGAATTTCATGAAAGCCTCATGCCCTCAGTCGATGAAAGCGACTCAAAACCTGCTGTGAGAAATACACTGCGTGAAAGCTGCTTTGGGTGGAAGCCAATGGATTAGTTTGGGCCCTTGGATGGCTTTTGGCTTTTTTGGAAGCCAAAGCATGTTAAAAAGCCCAACAAAAGGGACCCTAAACCTTGCCTAGAGAATCACATAAGGCAGCAATGAAACCCAAACTTGGGTGAAAAGGTGGCCTCTCAATGGGGGACGACCTAACCCTGAGAAGACTCTTTGATGGCAAGCTTATTAGGGATAAGATAGGTTACCCACGAGGTTATGCAACAACTACACCAATTGGTCAATAGGCAGTGGCGGAGGACGGATGAAAAGTAAGGTATGGTGTAAGTGACAAACGAAACGATGAGCTGCAGTCCACGGTACCAAGGCTAATGGAACTGAAATGCTCTAGTATAGCATTTGACATACTCAAGGTGTGGCAATGGCCAGACCTTGCCATACTGAAGCTCCGCCCCTGTCAATAGGTGCGGGAGGTATTTGAAAACACATAAAACTTGCAATGTTAGGGCCCCTTTGACAAAGGCTCCTAGTCCTAGGGGCTCCGGCTCTGGTTTTCAGAAGCTAGAGCCGATGTGGCTGGGTCGATGTCCAAAAGGAGTTGAAGAGAGATAAAGTCGTGCCAAACAAACCTTTAGATTGTGAGAAATTAAAGTGCAAATGGCTCTTTGAAACCCCTCTGGTTTGCAGGTGTGTTTCTGCAATTTTCTATTTCCTTGATTAGAATCAATGTTGGGCTCAAAGTAAGGAAAATAAATAAAAAGCTTAGGGGGTGTTTGGTTTGGGGTGTTAAAGTTTAACAAACAATGTAGCACTTTCGTCTTATTTGACAAAAAGTTTTCAATCTTGGACTAATTAGGCTTAATAGATTCGTCTCGTAAATTACTCCTAATTTGTGCCGACATGCATGCAATTAGTCTACATTTAGTACTCCATGCATTTGAGGGAACATTGATGTGATGGGTGTTAAACTTTAACAAAACGAAACCAAACAACCCTTAGTCTCTAGTAGCAAATTTGATTCATTCCCCAAAGATTGTCCTCTTGTTAACGAGTCACTGCTGCTTGGTGGCACATCTGCCCAGCCACGAACTCATCTGTTTCCTTTTGTTTGAACCGTGCCTGTGAGGAGGCACGGATTCCAAACGACAAACAATACGGCACAGACGAGTATGATCTAACCCAGCGTCCAGCCAAGAGAAGCAGAGTGATGTGGTCCTGCCTGTCCTGTGAACTGACGCTGTGACCCAGACAGGCAGCACCAGAAAAGCAGAGACGATGCAGACGCGTAGCTTTCCTTCTAAGAGAGGGCTAGGTAGTCCGTGTGCTCCGCGCGGCCACGGCCGGCCGCTTTTTTACTTAATTTTCTTTCTTTTAATACAATAATATGTAGACTCGTGCGTATTTGAAAAAAAAGAGGGCTAGAGGAAAACATTTCCATGTTGAACATCTGAATCCCAAAGGGGCCTCCCGTTCTCATTTCATTTCAGGGGCCAGCAAACTTTCGGTAGATATTTTATATCCTTTTGCTTGTGTAAATACTAACCACTTAAATATTTTAGATCCTTTTGCCCGTGTGCATACTAATACTAACCAGTTAAAAATTTTACAGCCAGCTGAACAATTATGAGCGAAATTGGGGTTCTTGGGGAAGAAACGGCAAAATTTGAGGGTCCATCACTGGAGATTCCATGGACAAAAAACATGTGAGAATGCAGTGTTGCTGTTACAGCTACAGCTGCAACACCAGACTACAATCGACCACTTGTCCAGTTTCTTCCGGTTCTTTCCTCTCGTCAGACTATATTAACACCATGATGACGCTGCCATGGCAGCAGTCCTTGCTCCCAACAGCTTGGGCAGAGATGGACGCTAACAAGACCCCAAATTGACAACGATGGTTACCAAATTGACACCAGAGGAAAATTCATCAATACTTTATTGGGCAAGCGGTTGAGAGCTTCCCAGCCGGAGAACAACCATGTCGTCGTCTACTCCAGCTGATCCAGCTGAAGATCCTGCCTGAGCAAGTGAGCAGAGGGCCAGAGGCCCAGGCCGCGCCAAGCCAAGCTCCAGGACATGGACGCCCAGCAGTGGCTTGCTACAGCCACAATATCAGGCTCAGATTCAGTTGTGCACCACGTTTTCAGACAGTTCACTGACTGAGTGACTGGCTCCAGGGACCACCGTCCGCTGCCGGAGACGACGGTCCTCATCGCCATAGCGTGGCGACAACAATGGCCTGGCCAAGCTGAAGACAAACGGACAGAGTTAAAGCCGAGCGCCATGGCATCAACCCTACCAAAGATGCTCATTAGTGCTGGCCATTAAACAAGGACCATATATATACATATATGCACATCACTTTCAGCAACACGGCAACTGCACAATTGCAGTGATCCACAGCACCAACAGCCAAAAGGAAACCCGGTCAGATGATAGGATGAGCTCCAAGGTGATTAAGGGAGTTAGATCTGACTCAGAGACATGATATTATCAAGTGTAGGGTCCCTTCCCTTACTATGGATCGACGTCGAGGTGGCCAATGGCCAATGGCTGCACTGCAAAGCATCTATTGCTGGTGGCAGGAGATTGATGTTCATGTGTACCCATAACACCAAAAGGTGACCAGAGATTGCAAATGATGACGCATAACGACGACATTTCAAGAAAATGGTAATGGTTGGGTTCTGCAGGGGACAAAGTGCACAGGAACTAGGGCTGGACTGATGGACGGAAACAAACTATTCATGGACATTCATGTTTGGTCACCTTGTTCGAGGGTAGGATAACGATTATATGGCTACCAATCAGCCATTCTTTGGATACCAAAAATGGTATTTTCACTTGGGCTGCAAAAACCCTAAAAATATCAATTGTTGCTATACAGCCTTGGATTTAGCATATGTGCGCATGTGAGCTTGTGCTCCATGGCCTGTCCTATGAACAGTCAAAACAGAAATCCTTGGAACTTGAAACCGACCATAATGATTGTGATCCATATCAGTGCAACCGATCAACTGTGCGGGTGATGAATTCCACAAAATTACAACAAGGTAATAAAATCATCACCAGATGACCTGAGGTAAATCGCTGACGAAAACTATTCCTCTGGAACTGTATATATCAATCAATTGAGAAAAAAACATAATTTGTGTGACTGAGAAATTTTGGGCAAATGGTAGAGAAAATAGTCAAATATTCTCATGCAAAACAGGAACATCACTAACACAGAAGAGTGATATCAGAAGTCAATTACGAAGGCCAGATTCATAGGTTATACTCCCACCAGCAATGGTATAGGTAAATGCAAAATTTTATGTCAATTGCTTCAACTCATTAGCACAAAGAAATTACAGGAGAAAACAACCAATTTGATGGTTGCAAAACTAAGATATAAACATATGCTGATATGCTCACACCACCCCACTACCATTCCACTAAGGCAGCAAAAGCTGTTCAGATTATCATACCTCAAACTAAACAAGAAAGGAAAACAGTGGCTTCTATATCCAAACGTGCTCCCTGCGGTACTCTCTTACAATGACTGGTACACTAGTAGGTGGGAGCTGTGACAGCAAAAACAAGTCATCAATTCAATGGACCAAATGGCAGAGAGTTCAATTGAAATATTGCAAAATATGAGAGATATTTTATAACTGGCTCTGTGATAAGACATCCAAACCTAACTAATGAGTCAGAAAGGTCGCCTTATGAGGGAAAAGCCATCCAAAGACACAAGAAATAGGGAGCCTTTTACAAGGGAACAGAGAAAAGAGGAACTACATGTGCTTGCTAAATAATGCTTTTATAATGGGGGAACACCGACTAACGAAAGTAACTAGATACAAATCGTTCTCCACATCATATAGTCCTGTCATCATTCATGCAGTATGAAGCCATACATCACTGAGCACAATAGTCCTTCTATGGTCCTGTTTGGATCCACTAGCTGCTAATAGTTAGCAAGCTAATAGCTCATAGCTAATATTAGCTAAGCATCTCCAAGAGTTTGCCAAATTTTACTTGGCAAATCTTGTGATTTGCCAACTCCTAAAACTATATGCCAAGTAAAAAGACAGTTCCTCTCCAAGAGTTTGGTATTTTTGACTTGGTAAAATAAAAAAAGAGCCAACAAACTGCATCAGTCGGCCATCGTCTCGAGGCAGCTACTAGTAGACAGCGCATTGCAGCGAGATATCAGCACTTGGGCAGCAGTCATGGCAGCGAGCAGCAGCTCATATCTACGGCAGCAGCAGGTCATGACGCCTACAGTAGGCTCAAAGTACTTGCACAGCAACAGCCATACAGCAGGCTCAAAGTAGACAAGACAAGGCAGAGGCCATGACGCGAACCGCAAGCAACAGAGTAGACAAGACTACGGCCAGCTTGCTTGTTCGTACGACGCATGGGCGCTGCCTGCTCGCCTGTCCGTCCTTGGCCCACGCTCAGCGACCCAGTTGCAGGTGAGCAGCAGGATGCGCGAGCAGATGCACGCTTGCGCCTGCGCGCATATATGCGCACGCGGCAAGCACTTTTAGCAACTTGCTAAAGATGCCAACCCCTTTACCAAATTGTTGGAGCTCCTTTTTTCTTCTTTTGCCAAAAAAACTAGGATAGCAAATCCTTTTGGTAAACTGTTGGAGTTGCTCTTAGTTGCTATTAGCTGGTTCGCCTCAACTAGTGAGATAGTTGTTAGTTGGTATTCAGCTTGGACCCGTTCAAAGGAGCTAATTATTAGCAACTAACTATTAGCTCTATGGATCCAAACAGGCCTTATATCAATATTTTCAAGATGTAAGGGGAAAACACATTGCCTCAGCAAGTAAACGTACTGACACTATAGAAGGGTCGCAACAATCAGAATATGTGTGTTTGTATGCAGCAGATTAACTGAAACTCAAACATATGATTATATATTTCATAATGGCATAGCTTTTAATGTGGGGGTTCATAGTTCATCTATATGATGCACATTCCGTACAGCACTAGATAATACTATCAATTAACCACTAATTATCATTAGCAAGTAAAAACAAACAGTTTGACAATATAATGGGAACGAGCAAGATCTGTTAGGGTATGTGCAATGGAAGTGCACTTAAAGAGATACTTAAGGTGAGAGAATAAATAAACATCTATGAAACAGCCTTAGCTTACAATGCTAGATTTGTTTGATAATGCCTAGATAGCTAAGAGCAAGGTTAAGCATTGAAACTGCAATATAGATCATTTATGCCTTAAACATTTTTCACACTAATCTTAAGCGCCTCAGCGCTTTAAGCCGGTCCAAGTGTTGGGGCTTGCCCGAGCATCCTGCCCTCCACCGTGGCAAACAGATACGCAACTACAGGTAAGCGCCCAGCATCGTATGTGGCATTAGTGATTTGACTGACATTATGGAGTTGTGTTCCTCATTGCAAAAGCATAGACAAATTGGCAGCTCAAAGCTGTAAAATCAAAGTGGTAATATCCCCTATCTAGTTGACAACGTGTTCAGTATGTGGTAAAAGAATGTAACACTTAACTGTTAGAAGCATTAAGCAATTAGAATAATTGTAATATGATTTGCTTGCAAGTATAAGCACAAAGAGTCAAGTGAGAAGATGAAGCACGTCTTACCATTCCATAATCTGTTATGAGCATTGAAACATAATCGGAAGGGGTGATATCATACCTGCAGGTGCACGAAAATGATTTGATTAGATGCAAATTAAGAAAGGAATCATGAACTATAACACCTGCAGGAAACAATGCACATACTTAAGATTCAGAAGATGAAGATTTTCGTTCTCAGCCCAGTTTTTGAGATGGCTCAAACTTTCATCCCTAGGAACTCTTGAAATAGCATCTGGGTCACCTGAGTAGATATCATATCAAGTCTTGTGTGGTTCCTTGACAGTAGACTAAACAAATAACTTACAGTAAGAAGAGCAACAATAACATACCAAGTTCATTAAAGCATATAGAATCGAGTTGAACCCTCTCATGAAACTTGTATGCCTCACAGCACACTAGAACAGGAACTCCAAAAGCATGTGCAACCATAGCAACCGAAGCTGTCCCAACTCTGGAGTAGACAGTACCATTTGATAGTACTGAAGAGGCACCCAAAAACACTCTTGTAACCTCATGCATGATGTATGATACAGCATTTATGTGTGTATATGTGCAACTGATACCCTTTGCAACTAATTGACGCAACAATCTTTGTCCCTCATGGTTTGGACGAGAATCTACCACCACAACACGGAACTTCTTTCCAAGTTCATGAGCATGGTCAAAAATCATTTCAATAACAGAGGCTGACCCAAATGTCAATAGGACATCGTCATCTCTGATTTTTGTGACAGCATGACTAACAATGACCTTATCTGCAACTATTATCTTCTCATTTATAAAGCGATCAATGTCAGATTGAAGACTAACTTTAGCTTCTGACTCTGACAATGCAAGTGGTAGCTTGGTAATCCTGTTCTTCAAAAATCTAATAGCGTTGCCCATGCTGATTGAAAGAGGCCTGAACTCAATGAGAAATGACACATAGCTACTGATTTTAGCAGTAAGATCCCTATTCAGAATTTTTTCAGCAGGTGTGGAGTAATCATTTATTGCCTCTCTGAATGCAAGAAGCATTGCTATACAACGAGCATTGCCGCCCGATATGTCACCAGACAAATATTGAAGTCCAACCTGAAACGTAACACAGGGGACATAAGATACTTGGTGTTCACCATATGACAATAAACCGTTTACCAGATAACCCGCTACTCAAAGACACATGAAAAGAAAAATAAAATTCTGTTTACACCTATCTATTTTATGTCAATTGTGCTGCCCACAGAATCAGTAATATAACATGAAACAAATCACGATTTTAGGTTGATCAATATAACCATTATTTTAAAAAATTTATTTGAAGAGAACTAAGCACCTTGGCTACCCCCCTCCTCCTAAAGTAAGAATAACGGTAGGTTTCTTTTACAGTATATTGGCAACATGGTAGCTAATAATTACCTTGTACACAGAAGGATGCATTAGATCAGGTTGAAGAAATTTTGACTCAAGGTCAGGAAGTTGAGTGCCATGTGCATATTGAGGCAGATGTCTGAACAGTTCAACCCTGTTTCGAGCTTCTGATTGGCTAACAACAGAACGCTTCTTTGCTTTCACCACCCGATGTGCATCATCAAATTGCATACGGGGTTGAGGAACATCTTTTTTTCTGTCTTTGTCAGGTAGGCGTTCACTAGTTTTCTTATCAGAAGCAACTGGAGAGTTAACTTGGTTCACATCTTTCTTCAGAGATGTCTTTGCTGTCTTGGGTTGCTTTGATATTTTGGTGCTAGCATCAGAAACCATGGCTGTTGGTTTTAAACCTGCAATTTTTCACAGAGACATAAAGTTTGTGTCTGCAGACAGGTCAGGTGAGTCACTGTGAATGATACCAAATGCAAACACAGACACTGCCCTTCCATCTAAAATGAAACTACTCATTCTTTTCTTTCAACAAAAGACTTAGTTTCACTTTAGATTTCCTTGATAAGATGGTCTGGGGGTTTTGTGTTCTTACTCACTCCCCTTTTAAAAATATACATGGGGTTCTTATATTCACCAAGACAATGTAAAGAATGAAAGCAGATCAACTACCTGCCTCCTTGGCAGCAGCTTTAGCAGCACGCTGAGCCTCCTGAATGGCACGTCTCTCTGCTTTAGAAAGCTTTGGTTTCTGTGAAACTGAAGTTGGAGCATGTTCATTCTTTGTTTCAGTAAAATCTCTCTTGTTTGGTTCTGAAATAAATAACAGAAGCAAATTGTGCAATAAATAACCACAGGAAAGCAATTCTTCAAATGAATGCTGATAGACATAGCGTGCTGTTTCCATGCTTTAGAAAGCATGAAAATTGTTAACAAATACTATATGTTAAACCAAGGTGAGTGATCCTACAATGTGCGCCATTTTTCACAATCCGAACTGCACATGAACAGACACAATACGGATATCTAAAACATAACTAATGATTCACAGTATGACCTTGATCTTGCAAGCAGTGATTTTGCTAATAGCCGAATACAGTCACCAAGATTGATGAAAACAGAATCATTGCTGAGTCAGGTTGTCTCCAACAGGAGACCCATCAGGAGACCCAAACCTAAAATGGGTCTCCAACAGAATACATGTAGCCTCCAACAGAGTACCTATATGGAAGACACATTTTAGGTGTCAGGAGAGGTATAACCCAAATCTAAGTATCCTCTCTCCTGAAGACCCATTTGCAGAAATGGTTCTCTTTTGGGTGTTGTTGCTGGAGAAGACAAAAAATGGGTATTGAACCCTTTGCAAATGGGTCTTATATTTTGGGTAACGCTACCCAAACATGAAATGGGTCTTATATTTTGGGTAACGGTTGTTGGAGACAGTCTCATGCATGTAAAAATGAGTTTCACTACCTCTACAATGGCCGCATTTGTGACTTGTGACTTTAATATCCATTCTTAACATGATCCTGGTTTGCCTAAAATACTTCTGGTCTGACCAACAGTGTACAACAACTGTGGGTCAGCATGAAGCAACAAAGCCTCTCAGTTGGCTAATAAATTATTGGAGTGTTCGGTTTGCAGAATGGATGATCCATCATCTTACAATTCCTAACATTTTTGTCTGGTTTGGGGAGTGGAGTGGGTTGATGCGTCATCACCTACCTCCTCACACACACAAACCCGTATACTCATTTATCTACACAGGGGATTTTGATCAGTGCTTATTTGTAATATGCATGCCCCCTTGACGGTATTCCCAGCAATACAGCTCCTAATTACAAGATTTCACAACTATCTCTAGATAGGGTACGATTCAATTTTCTCACTACTAGGTATATTCAGCTACTAGAGTCATGGAGCAGTCGCGCATGGCCATGAGCGATCGAAGACACAGAAAACCTGTAGACTGCAGAGCTGAGAAACCACGTACCTAGCAAGGCGGGCGGGGGTGGGCGCGCCCAGGACACGTCGATGTCGTCGTCGTCGGCGTAGTCGTCAAGGTCGGAGACCACCTCAAGGAGACACGAGGAGGCCGGGGGCGGGGACGAAGGCATGAGGGACTCAGACGCGGGGGCGGGGACGGGGATGAGCGGGGGCGGGATCATGACGGGGGAGAGGCCGTCGGACGCGGTCGGCGACGCGGCCGCGGGCGCCACGGGCCCCCGCGCGGGCTCGGCGGACGTGACGAAGCCCACCTGGCGGAACCGCGGCTCCACCCCGCCCGACGCGGCGCGCGACGGCGGCGCGCGGCGGATGTCCATCGGTTCGGGGCGGCGGCGGCGAGTTCGCGCACGCGAAGACTTCAGAGACGCGGAGGGACAACAAACTCGGAGGCGACGACGGATCGTGCGCGAGCTGGGCCGTTTGTAGGCGTTGGTGGGCCCACGGTAGAGGGGTTCGAAGAGGCCCAGTAGTGGCGACGCAGCGAGCGCAGATGGGCTCAGGCCCTCAGATGATTGATGCCGTTGGACCTCCTGCTGCGAGCGCAGAGGCCGGGCCAAACAACGCGTCGGAGTTCCGGCCGGCCCATAACTAGGAGTTGTAGTGGCAAGGGATTGGTGTGCATCACGCCTCAGGCATAAAATTTTGGAACAAGATCTACGAAACTAGTTTTTTAAACCTCTCTTATAACTACCTAAAGAAGAAGAAGGAGGAGGAAGACTGAAGTTTCTCAACTCCGTTCACTTTTATACCCTATGGTTTTGATGGTGCTTTTGCTAATGTGGCGCCTTGTCGGAGAGGGTAAATCGAACTAAGTTGAAATTTCAAGGAGGTAATACGGACTAGAAATATGTTTATAAGAAAATATCTAAAAAAAATCAAAAATCAAAAAGTTATTCAAATATACTTTTACATGAATGCAATTAAAAATCCTAAGAGGAGAAAATTAGTTCCTTGGCCCTAAAAAAAGTTGTGCTTAGTTTCTTGGCCCTTTTTCGATTGAACTTACTTATTTGGTCCTAAAATGAATTTTGTTTTGGTTCTGGGCCCTTCCGTTAGTTTGACAAGGTAACGGTGTTAAAAGCAACGCGAAATGACTCTTTTACCCCTGGCGCCGAATGCAAACACTATAGCAGCCTACAATAGAGTCATACATGCCTTTTAGGCTACCTACTATCAATAATTTCTCAAAATAAGATATAATATTTTTTCAAGCATGAAATTATTATTATATATTTTTATATATAATTTTCCAAAAAATATATAAAAAACTAAGCATGGAATTATTTTTTATGTATATAATATGTCCCAATAATTATTATTTTTAGGGAAATTATTTTATAAAAAATAAAGATAATAATAATTCTATGTTTGAAAAAATATATTGTACCTTATTTTGGAAAATTATTGATAGTAGGCAACCTCTGAAAGGTCTGTATGGCTCTAGTTGCATTCGGTGTCAGGGGTAAAATAGTCATTCCGCATTGCTTTTAACACTGTTACCTTGTCTAACTAACGGAAGGGTCAAGAACCAAAACGAAATTCGTTTTAGGGCCAAATAAGCAATTTCAATCGAAAAAGGGCCAAGAAACTAAGCACAAATTTTTTTAAGGCCAAGGAACTAATTTTCTCAAATCGTAAACCTAAGAAAATTATGAAACTAGTTTTATTTTTCTTATATAAAATCACACTCTATGCTGTGATGCATAGCTTGAAACTAAATATCAGTATATTTATATATAAATGTGGTCAAACTTAACATTATGACTTTTTGAGAAACAGGATTTCCTATTTTTTAGGACGGTGGGAGCAGTAGCTCGATCCACACCAATTATGAGAGCATGCATGCAACAACTGTAAGCTGCTAGCACATGAAACTGGATGGAGCCCCAGGAAGTCAATATAATTGCCTGAAGAATGTATGCAGTGCCATGTGGCACTGGCACGTATAATTGGCGCACCGTCACACACGCGCGCACAGTTTGTACACTGGCTCTACGTGCACCATATTATTGGTGCATGCGACAAAGAGCTCAGATATTTTTCAGTGGCCTAACACTAGCAGGGCTAAAAGGCTACAGTAGTCACTAGTTCTACTACTAGCAAGGACGGATCGGAGGTTAGCTCGCTCGTACTAGGGTCGACCGAGAATATGTGTGTGTGGCCAGCAGCGAGCCGGGGCGCTTAGCCGCTTATCCAGTTTCTGTGTCCTTCGCCTGCATGCGAACTCGATCATGTTGCTGCTGATGTGCATCATCAGTGCACGCATGGGCCTCGGATTGGAGAAGAGCTGCTGCTACCGCTACTTTTTTATCGGTCGTACTACTAGTACTCGTACCACTGCGGCCGGCAAGCAGGCAGGCATGATGGATGGACATGCATGGACACCGATGGGCACTGGGCAGATCGGTACAAACCACGACGGGTTGTGCGTCCACCCCTTATCTTCCGGCGTCCATTTTACTTCAAGATTTTCAGTGCTTTTTTGGTAAAAAAATCCATACGCTAATGCTTTTTTTATGGTGTGTAAGAGTGAGTTGGCTCGCACGAATCTCGGAGCAAACTGAGTCATAAGATAAGTGGTGGGCGCACACCTCATTGTGGAAATTGTAAAGCTCTGGGCAGATGGCTAAAACCCAAAAGCTTCCTGCCATCTGCGGCTGGCCTGGGTGTTGACCGAGACCGGACCAGCAGCTGGATGCATCATGCATGGATCTATATGACCGCCTGCCCCGCCGCGCGCTACGTACTAGTACGTTCAAATGCATCGATCCGTCCGTCCGTCCGTCCGTCCCGACACGATGGAAAACACCTTACCTGTGGGTGGTACACACGAATGCAACCATGCATGCATGTGATCGATCATCGGTGATGAGGGTTTCAGAGGGCCGGCCGGGACCACTGCCCTATCCGCACACATTGGAAGGACGCGCGTGCACATTGACATTGCTGTGTTGTCATGAACGACACACATAGTACAGTTCAGTACTACGCGCGTCGGTCGTTTCATCAGCTGCCTATGCATGTGGGTGGGTGTGCATAATGGCCCATGCATGCACTACATACTGCACACTTTACGTACGTGGCCGGTGTGTGCCTCCCTAGCTCGTCAGTTCCATGCACACTTTAATTTATTTTCCCAGCTGCTTTTCATCGTCCGAGTGCCACTGTACGTGCACGCACCCATGTGATCGATGATGTGGCACACACTGGCACGCACTACTCCTAGCTAGCTAGTATCAGATCAGGCCGGCCGGCAGCGCTAGCTATAGCCTGCATGCGCCCCTGCAGGTGTCAATCATCAGCTGCAGTTTATTTAGGTCGACACGACCTGGCGCGAATGCATACGTATGTGGGTACGATGCACGCAGGACCATTCTATCCATATGCATGCAGATGCAGCATGCCCCATGTTACAAACTGCCTGCTATTTGTATAGGTGACCTGCTGAATATACGCTGCATGCAGGCCCGGGGCACACACGTACTACGTGACCAATAATGGGGGGGCACGAGTAGTGCACACATATAAAAATTAAGCGGCCGGAAGCAAGTTATATACGTACATGTGAGCTGTGGCTGCGCAATGCATATATGCACATATATGTACTCTGTATACCTGACACTACGCGGTGTAGGTGTTTGTGAACTAATAAGAGTATGCTGAGAGTATATATTTTTCACTCAATATCCCTAGCTACTAAGCGCTTTGTAAAAACAGAGGATTGGTGATATCATGCCTGCCAGTGTTTTATATATATATAGTGACGTGGATATGATGTATTGTCATACTCACATTGTTGTCTTTTCTTTTTCTAGCTACCTAATAACACATTGATTGAATGAAGAGAGAAAGAAAGAGTAATAAGGGAGTTGCTATATTTCAGGTGACTGAGTTTTTAAGCAACAATCTCAGGAAAAGCCAAGTAGTATAATTAGAAGGACAACCCGTAAGAGATAATTCATATTTTTTTATAGTCAAGCAATGAGAAAATTACACAATGTGTGGACAACAACAGGAAAAAAAATCAGACACCTGAAAATATAGGAGAAGTGCTCTAATCATGGCCATCACACGTACGATGCGACTGTCAGCAAATAAAAGGCAGCACGCGTGCTTGGTGATCACATACTAGCAGTTAAGCACAAACTAAAGCAGTTTTTAGTTAGGAGTACCCACACTTGCTTTTAGTTAGTTATACATATACATATACAATGACTGATAGACTAATGGAGCGATATAGAGCTAGCTAGTGCTCAGCATGTCACGCTAACAGTGAGGTGAGATCCAATAGCCAATAATCTAGCCTACTTGTTGACGACGTATACTTAGCTCTAGATTGCTAGGACTAGAACGTACGACGACTAGTGGCAGCACTTGCCAGTCAATGATCGGTGTAGCATGTTGCATGCATGCATGTACGTGAAGACTCGTGAAGTGGGCATATGATCGTTGCATGCACTAGAGCATAGCATATGGTATCTGCACAGAGCTTTGTTTGGCTGTATGCATAGGTGCACTCATGCAGGGCAATTATTCCTTCCTTCTATGCCTGCCCCGTGTGGACGTGTACTGTATGTGCAAATAAACTGCGTGCCTAGCTCTAGCTGCACCTGTCGCAGGGTGACCAATAATGGGGTGGTCAAGAGCCAGCGCAGACAAAGTGGGAGGTTATCGACTTATCGCTCTCTTTTTTAGCGAGATTTTTGTTGGTATTCTCGATCTACCGCTTTAATCCTAATCGCCGCTAAATGTGCACACATGCACACAGAAACGGATTGTATTGTATATATGAAGCTAAAAACTGTGGAGCCAGCCGAAGCTATTTCTAGCCTAGAAACTGAAGCAAAAAAAAAGATTTTTCCTGGTTTCACCGTTTTTGAAGAAGTTTTTTTTAGCAAAATTTTTGAAGAAGTTTTTTTGAGCTCTGCCAAAGGGGAGAAAATATTTGCACATATATATGTGGGCATTGATGGGTCGTTGATCTGCTGGGTAAGTTGGGCTCACACACCCTGATAATGTTGGCCCAACAGCAGGCCCACTAGCTACCTCTACTTACCCCATAATATGCTGCTGCTGCTACCTCCATGCCTATGCTTTATTTGCTACGTACGTACTGCTAGATAGATAGATCTCTCTCTCTCTCAAAAATGAAATAACTCTTCTTCTGGTGCCTGAATTTTTAATTAAGCACTTTTGGCCAACAACAATGTTACACAACCGACCAGTATAATTAAAATGACAATTTAGAAGAGACACTTCACAATTCTTTTCTTTTCTATAGCCAAACAACAATGACAAAATTGTATGCTACCTAAACAGCAACAAAAGAAATCAGACACCTGAAATATATATAGGAGAATTTTATTTCATACATATAATTCCCACATGAAACAAGTGCGTGCATGCTGTATTATTACATACTGTCGTCGTCATTTGTCAAAAAGTTTGCATGCATGCGACCCAGCAAATTATTGGTCAGAATTAAAGTGAGGCAGCTTATTAGTCGCATGCAACAGACATGTACGTGCCGATGTATGGCCGTAGTCCATTCATCATCGAATCTCGAACGAGTTAAACATGCATACACACACACAGTCGACGGCCGGCCGGTTGGAATTTGGATTCATGAATAATGGACAGTACTGTCTCGTCTGAATATCATCAACACATGGTGCATGAACATACGTACTGTTGCGAGTTGCGGCAGAAAACATACGCACAACATGTTGCACCGACGGACGGCCGGGCCGAGGAAGGGAACGGCCGGTAGTTCCGTTGGTCTCGTTGAACACTCACTGCCGACGTCAACGTATGTACTTTGTGGCACGTTTTGAACGAGAGCGGCACCCGGCAACATATCTCCAGGTCATACAAGATTATCTATTACTCTCTCTGTTCTAAATTATAATTCGTTTGACTTTTTTTTACCACTCGTCTTATTTAAAAAATTTGTGCAAACATAGTCAAATGTAAGTTATTCTTGAAGAACTTTTATTAATAAAGCAAGATACACCGCATCGAGCTGTGTGTGTGTCGTCAACACCGCCGTACCATCGATTATTGGTGGCACTGTCACTGACTATAGCTGCTACCAATAATCGTTAGTACTCCCTTCGTCTAAAAAAAGTCGTCAAAGGTTTTTTAATCAAACTTTGTTCAATTAGCCTATGTTTAAAAAAAGTAGTACGTTTGTATCTCCGACATGAAAATATATTCAGCGATTAACCTAACAATACTTATTATACACAATAAGTACTAATAATATCTTGTGTGTGTATAATTTGGTCAAAGTTAAAAATGTTTGGCTTCTCAGAAAATGAGAAAAACTCTTTGCATAATAAGTATTAATAAGCAAGAGTGCATGTACGAGTAGCATATGATTAGTGCTGAACGTAACTATCGGATAGTTTCTATAGTCTAAGAAACTACCCATAAAATCACACTTAATCACAATGCAGAATTTTTCCTGTGGGTCCCTTTCTTATCCCCATCCAATAATCTGCTCTCACCAAACTAGCTGTCCTCCCCAATGCAGCGCCCATAGTTTCTTCTACCATCGATTCGCACAAAGACATAGTTTTTCTTGTTTAGAAACTGTTTCTTCAATTTTTTTACTCTCTCTCTCCACTAAATTATCTGCCACATCAACAAAATGTGTATGTGGTAAGGTAATTATTAATAGAAACCATGCTGGTTTCTTTCCATATATATATTGGGAGTGCCATCTAGTAGCATCGATCATATATGAGTTAGCATGCGTATAGCTGCATCCGGTGCATGCATGCAAGTACATGTGTAACTGAAACTCCAGTCTCATCAGTCAATCGCGCAACACACATGCATGCGGGCAGGTGACATTGGCATGTGCATGTCGTGTTCATGATCATAGATGAGTAGGAGATTAATTGCCTCGATCGATCATTGGGGCCGATCGAGAGATGGGATCATTGTGTTCATCTGTATCTGTATGCATGAACGATGATTGGCCGTCGTCGTCGTGTGATTTCCTCTGGTATGACATGCGTGGGCCCGTTGAAGGCTGTGTGGCCCGTCGTGTCAGCCGGCCTCACCTGGAATGGAAGGAGCTCGACGATCCCTGACGACAATAATAATACTACTACTATGTACTACCGTGAATGTATGCCTCTGACTCTACACATCTCTGCCCCACTTGCATTTACCTGCGTGCCTGGGAAATTAAACGCACTGTGGACGACGACTACTATGCTGTCACCATGCATGCAGCGGGTTATGTTACCACTAAACCACGCCACAACGTACGTTTTCTAATACGACCTTTGAAGAAGCAAATTAGTACTAGAAGAGATAATGCACTGGTCAGAGAACGAAATGTACAAGTTGCATTGCATTGCGTGATCTGCCCTGAAACTTCGTTCCATGCATTGTGAATTGTGATTTGTACATACGTCCACGCATGGATCGATGTCCATGTTCTTGTCTGATTTCTTCCCGGCCGCTGACCAATTATCAGTGGTCAACCACTACAACTGATGCTCAGTATTGGTCATCGGTCGATCAGCAGGCCAGTCAGCTTTTGTCACTACAGTTAGTCCCTGCTGACCATTATACGTATATAGCTACCTGCTGCTTCCTAGCTAGCTTCCATGCCGGCCAGTGTCATATATCACCACTACTTCTCTCAGTCACATGCATGCATGTATATAAATTAAATGTCAACTGCAACAAAAAAAGAGTCATCAGGATTGACAACATTAGCAGATGCCAATTGATTGTTTATGATCTAGCTGCTAGCTTCTACAACATGCATGCATGGTTAACTATGACCAAATAAGATTCAACGCACGCTAGCAGCCGCTGCATATGCAGATGCAGCTTCTTGTTGCCTGCCATGCATCCCTGTCTGTAACAACGACTATAGGGTGTGTTCATTTCCCATGCAAACCCAAAATATTTTCTCTTCCACCCATCACATTGAATCTTTAGACATACACATGAAGCATTAAATGTAGGTAAAAAAGATAACTAATTGCATAGTTTGTCTGTAAATGTCGAGACAAATCTTTTGAGCCTAGTTAGTCTATGGTTGGACAAATTTTGCCAAATAATAACGAAAGATGATACAGTAACTTTTCACCCACTGAACACACCCATAGTGTAAATAAAGGACCTACACTACACTATACGGATCAGAGTGCATGCAGAGTAGTCATGCATGCATGTCAGCATGTGCCGGCATGTGCGTGCCGGCGCCCGGCCGGACGGCGGTCCGTCGATTGGCCGGTCGGGCGCCGCAGCGGCGCACGGTCCCCGGCCCTGGCACATACAAAACGCGTGCAGCAAGGCTGCACGAATGCATATGCTCCCTCCGTGTTGATAAAAGAAGTCGTTTTAGACAACGACACGGTCTTCAAAGCGTAACTTTGACTTCATTTTTCTATAAAAATATTTATTCAAACGTGATATATGTATACTTTTATGAAAGTATAATTCAAGACAAATCTATTCATATTGTTTTCACATTTCTAAACTCAACAACTTAAAAGTTATTCATAATTTATATTCCCAATGTTTGACCCAAACCTTGTCCAAAACGACTTCTTTTACCAACGTGGAGGGAGTATATATATATATATATATATATATATATATATATATATATATATATATATATATATATATATATATATATATATATATATATGCACGTACGCAAATAATGATTTAAGGCTAGTAGTATATTAGTAGGAGTTCCATCTTTAACTTTTATACTACCAAAAAAATGTGTTATTGTAGCGGAACCCAACACATATAGAAATTGGACTCCACGACGGGCTTGACCTCTAGTCCCGGGCTGCGAGCCGGGACTAAGGTTTCGGAACTAAATGTCCCACCTTTAGTCCCGGTTCTTAGGTTAGTCCCGATTGGTAATATCAACCGGGACTAAAGGTGCTGCCAGACATCGACGTGGCGCAGCACCTTTTAGTCCCGGTTGGTGTTACCAACCGGGACTAAAGGTTCTTTTTTATTTTTCCTTTTTCTTTCTAATTCATTATTGATTTTGGTTTTCAGTTATATTGTTTTTCAATTTATTCTTCGCTGCTATTATCCGTATACGTTGCACCTATACGAGAGCGTTATTATTGCACACAAATAAAGTATGAAACTATATATATATATATATATATATATATATATATATATATATATATATATATATATATATATATATATATATATTATAGAGCTATACATATACGTACATACACAAGTAGTGACGGTCTCTGACTTGGACGCTCAGATATTGTTCACTTTGATGTTGTGCACAGAATCTCAAGTAGTACTCATACAGCTTATACATTTGTGTACCAATATATTTTTTTTACCTTTGCAGGGTCGCATAGACTCCTGCCATATACGTATTTCCTCCGCCATTCATCAACAACTTCGGCCTCTTTAACAGTTATCAGTTCCTCCCGACCGAGAAGTTGTTCTAAGGAAAGCCCAGTCACATTCATCCACTTGGCGAGTTCATCTAAGTCCACATCATCAGGTACCGACATTTGCATCAAGTTCATGTTGGAACCATATTGATTCTCAACCACTAGTGGCGGCACTGATTGCTGCGCTTGTTGGCCGAGCTGTGTAACATCTTTTCCGGCCGCCTTCTGTTTCCTTTTGTCCTCCTTGATTTTCTTTGTGATAGTACGCTCATAGTCTGATAGTGACGGCGCTGGTTTTTTACTAGCGGCACGCTTCTCGTCTTGCATAGCCTGCACCACTTGACGTAGCTTTACACGACGATACATTAGGTATGGCTTCTCTTGCTTTGCTCGTGCGTCAGCTTTGGTCTTTTCGAAGAACGCTTTCACTTCTGCCTTGACTGAAGCATTAAGTTCTTCATCAATCTTCTCGTATGAAAGCTTGGTCATCTTCGGGATCTTCGTGACCACAACTTGTTTCTTCGGCAGAGGTGGTGGGACCGATCTCTGTGAGCCAGCAGGCCTCTTGTTACTCGATGGACCAGCCGGTACCGATGAGGCGGCCGTTGTCGGCATTGGCGGAGGCGGCGGCGGCATGGTTGGAGCTTGCTGTTGTGGAGGAGATTGGGCCGCTGGCGGTGTTGGAGTATGTTGGGGAGGAGATACGGCCAGCGGTGGGGATGCAGCCTTGTCTTGTATGAAATTGTCATCGTCGTCGTGTCCCACGGCACTGTGGTCATGTGGTGAATGGATAGACGGACTTGGGGAGGTCCTGGGTTTGAAAAAAACGAACAAGGTATATACATGAGTGAATCGTAATTAGATACAGTACATAATTATTGAAAAGCAGGTACGTTCACAATCATCCACACCTAGGGTTTGGTTGTTGTGGCGGCGCCCCAGGAATAATGATGTACCGTTTCTTCCAACATATGAATGTCTTCTCCGCTTCACCTAGGGTCTTCTCCCCATCACCACCTTCGATATCCAGAGCCACATTTTCATGGCCTTTGACCACTCTATCCACTGAGACACTAGCATATCCAGGTGGTATTGCGACCGAGTGGATGCTTGGTGTCTTGGTGGGGTCGATAGGAGATATAACACCGGTAGCCACCTTGACTATGGCATTCCCCTCCAGAATATGCAGCTCATAGGACGTCAACGGAGCGGTGACGTCATCCACCGGGAAGCGCATCCCTGCGTCATCATCTTGGCTCACAGGCACCTCCGTAGAAGCACAACTACTTTTCAATTGAGCTGAGCCGGGCTGATGTTGGCGGTCGGCTGTGACAAGCTCTGGAGGCGGGAACTTACAACTTCCTCCACGACCTTTCTGATTTGCTCATTCATAGTGGCCATAAGCGCTTCCTCCCGTTCTAGTGCCTTATGAGCCACTTCACTGGTCTTCATAACAGCCTCCTCCAACTAGCGTAGCCGTTCCCTATCCTCTTCCTTCTTTCTCTGGCGGCTTCTATAAGTTTCTCTGTCCTGAGGGAAGGCATGCTCCCACGACACAGAGCCATAGCCTCTCGTCCGTCCACCGTGCTCAGGGTTCGCCAGGGCGTATGTCAGCTCATCTTTATCTCTGTTCGGCTGCCACTCTCCACTTTGAGCAACGGAGCGAACTTGATGAAATCTTTCTACTACAACTTGGATGCGCTCCCCATACACGACCTTTCTGGTCTCTAGGTCTAGGCGGCCTTCGTGAGCGAAAAACTAGTGCTTAGCACGCTCAGGCCAGTCGAGGGATTCTGGCACCAACCCCCTGTCAATTAGCTCTTGCTCGGCTTTTTTCCACTTAGGAATGGCAGTAGGGTAGCCACCTGATCCCATCGTACGATGGTAGGTCTTGTGTCGGGCATTCTCTTGGTTCCTTCTCACTCGTTGCTGACCCTCTTCCGACGTCTTGAACTGTACAAACTCGTCCCAAAACGGTTGCAGCTTGACAGAGTGCTTACAGTTGAAATCTGGAGTCTTGTTCTTCTTGATATAGTCGTTATATAGATTCTTCTTATAACACTAGAATTGTGTGGCCATCTTCTTCATAGACCAATCCCAAACTCTTTCCTTCAATTGTTCATCGTTTGTGTCTAGCGTGAAATGTTGCAACACGTCACCCCAAACTAGTTCCTTGTCACGGTCGGAGACATAACTGATTTCTGGGTGTTGCTTATTTTTCTTCCATTCACCGACATTGATCGGGATCCTATCCCGGGCAAGGTACCCTAAGTGGTTGACAAAGGCCCTTGCATGGGGTCCACGTGGCTGGCCTATTCCCTCGTCGAAATCCGTGATAACCAACCGGCCCTCCATCGGCTTCTTCGGGCCTCGTACTTTTCTGCTGGTCCCCGTGGTTGTCGTTGAGACAGAGGGCTATGTAGGCAGAAACAAGACAATTAATAAAAGGATTTTTTTTGAATTTCATGTATATAAACATAGGAGGCTGCATATATTACAAATCTCGCCAACATTGTCTTGGTCATTCGGGTCGACCAAGTACTGAGAACCATCATCGATGCCCTCAGGGTTCTCATCGCCTTCACGATCGTCATAATGACCTTCTTCAGCGCTACCGCGGATCATGTTCAACAATATTTCTTCGTCTTCTCTCGGGTCGGCCATTTCTGCAAAAATATTTAGGGTTTAGGGTTTACAGTTTAGGGTTTAGGGTTTACAATTTAGGGTTTAGGCATTACTAAGCATAAGAGATCGACTTACAAATATTAGTGGGATATCATCTGGATATAAGTGTAGATCAAGGTAATCATGCAGCAACGGTATCGACCAACTCCTACTAACTTAATACATCTAATAACAAGTAAGTCTATCACAAGTTGTATTTCTGAATTAAAATAGATATTTTTAACTCATGGAAAAACTATTCAAATTTCAGGTTTAATAGTTTTCCTAGATATTACACATCATAGAGAGTCTACATAAAATTTTTCATAATTTTATTACACTCTTAAAATCTTGTACAAAAATAACAAAAAACAACTGGAATCTCTCTCTATATATATGCAGGTAATGAGGAAGAGTGAAGAAGGACTAAAAATGATAACGTCAACACAATTATCATGCAAAATTAAGTGCTAAGGTTGAGGCTTCTAAAATGGACACAACATGTATATTAACTTAAATTCTTGAAAACATATTAAATTTTTTTTGGTCTTACCTTATCATAAATAATCTAAGACTATATAAATTGATAAGAGTGTCGTATTCTTTTCATAGAAGATAAAGTAAGATCAAAGAAACCGTTCATTCTTTAATGTTAGGTATACATATCATTCATGAATAATCGATGCAAATATATTTGAAAAAATTATGAATTAATTAATATCACCCATTAATATGAATAGTTTCCTAGTGTCGTACATATATATATATGTATATATATATGTATATATATACATATATATACACACATATATATATATATACATATATATATACATATATATATATATATAGATATACATATATATACATATATATATATATATATATATATATGTATATATATATATATATATATATATATGTATATATGTATATATATCTGCCGCTGGCGGCGCGGGTGCCAGAAGCGCCGCCCCCGCAGCAGCGCTCCGAACTGCGGCTCATGGAGACCGCTTCGTTTAGGCCGGGAAGCTCCGGCAATGGCGCGCCGCTGCCCATGTCCAGGGCCGCTGGGGCCATACCGACGCGTCTGGCCTTGGGGCAGCAGCAGCCCAACATTGCCGAGAGGAGCAGAGGAAAGACCTGGCGACGCGGACGCGGACGATGACGAGGGCGGCGCGCGGGGCGGTTCTGGGGCAGCGGTGCTCGGGAGACGGCGGCGGTTCGTGTCTGCGCGCGGGTGGGGAGGAGGAGGAGGAAGAAGGCCGAGCTTTATAGGCCAGGTACCTTTAGTCCCGGGTCTGGCCACCGCCCGGGACTAAAGGGGCTTTAGTCCCGGTTCCCGCCACGAACCGGGACTAAAGGGTGAGACCTTTAGTCCCGGTTTGTGGCTGGAACCGGGACTAAAGCCCCTTTTAGTCCCGGGCGGTGGCCAGACCCGGGACTAAAGGTCCTTCGACCAAATTCTGGAGCCTGTTTAGACGCCAGAATTTGGTGGATTTTATTTTTCACCTTTTTTTTCCTTTTATCTTTCTAAATGCATAGTAAATTAAATATTTAACATAATTTTTTTCAAAAATACACATTAGTTTAGTTTGACTCTATTGTGCATTACATAAATTGTAAACACTATTTTTTTTTCAAATATTTCATATTATCCAAAATAAATGTTATTTATAATGAATATTGTGTTAATGCAAAAATATAATGGGCAATTAAAATATATAAAATTGTTGGCTTTCGACAAAAAATTTATTTTTGGGTCATTTGGACGTTAAACTTTTGTTTCTTCAATAATAATTATCCAAATGCGCGACATTAATTGTCTAAATTTGAAAATTTAAAATTTTCAAAGATACACATCGGATTTTGAAACTCTGGATGGTCTCGAATGGAAAACTCATGAATGCAAAGTTTGTTACACTCATCAAGACCTACATTTGGTCTAATGGTCAACTTTTCATTTGTTAAAGTTTGAACCACTCAATTTTGAATTTTGAAAGAATTCATAGCCAAACGCCGGTTTTTGGAACCCTGGACGGTCTCGACTGGAAAAGTCATGAGTACCAATATTGTTCCACTCTTCAAGATCTACATTTCATACATAGATCATTTTTGCATTTGACAAAGTCTTGGTAAAGTGTAGTTGAAAATCCATAATTCCCACATACAGTTTCATATAGTTTGTGTGAGATTCAAGATTTGGTGAGTATTGTTTATTTAAACTTTTTCAAATAGAAAAAATGGTCTATATAAAAAGTTTGGATCTTGATGAGCTCTAACAACTTGGTATTCCAAAGTTTTTCATTTCAAGTCATTTAGTCTGTCATTTGACCAAGTCTAACCAAAACCCGTCTTCGATTTTAAAAACATGTGCCTGGGACTTGCTAAAATTTATCCAGATGAAAATATGGTCCATATATAAAATGTAGATCATGATGAGCTCTAACAACTTGGTATTCAAAAGTTTTTCATTTGAAGTCATCAAATAGGTCATTTGACCAAATTTGACCAAAGTCAAAACATTGGTTTTTAGAAACACACTTTGACTGAACCCTGGATGGTCTCGAATGGAAAACTCATGAATACAAAGTTTGTTACACTTATCAATACCTACATTTGGTCTAATGGTCAACTTTTCATTTGTAAAAGTTTGAACCACTCAATTTTGAATTTTGAAAGAATTCATAGGCAAACGCCGGTTTTCGGAACCCTGGATGGTCTCGACTAGAAAAGTCATGGATACCAATATTGTTCCACTCATCAAGATCTACATTTCATATATAGAATATTTTTGCATTTTACAAAGTGTTGGCAAAGTGTAGTTAAAAATCCACAATTCCCACATATAGCAAAGTTTGAACCACTGAAATTTGAATTTTCAATACATAATGTTACAATTATATGACACAAGATGTCAAATACACATTATTAATTTGAGTTCACTACCTATATCAAGCGGGCACAGTGGTAAACTTTTTCTTGATGTAATGCCCTTGGTTATGATCATTTCGTAACCATGGAGTGTCCTCAGCAGCGAGCAAGATGCTTGGGTCTTTGGCCACACAGAAGGGTGGGATTCGTTCATCCTTTTCATAATCCTCTGACACATCTGACTTGTCTTCAATTCCCACGATGTTTCTTTTCCCTGTAAGAACTATGTGGCGCTTTGGCTCGTTGGTTTTTTTTCGTCGTGTTTCCCTCTCTTGGGGTTTGTAGACATGTCTTTCACATAGAACACCTGATTCACATCAGCAGCAAGGATAAATGGATCATTTCTATACCTAATATTGTTGAGGTCCACTATTGTCATTTCGTACTCCTTATCGACTGATACCTCTTCGTTCATCTTCACCCATTGGCATCAAAATAGAGGGACTTTAAAATTATGTGCATAGTCTAATTCCCAAATCTCCTCTATGCGACCATAATATGTGTTTATATTCCCATTCGGTTCCGTAGCATTCACGCGGACACCACTGTTTTGGTTGGTACTCTTTTTATCTTGGGATACGGTGTAAAATGTATTTCCATTTATCTCGTACCCTTTGTACGTGAGGACGTGCCACGCTGGTTGTCTAGCCAACAAATACAGTTCATCTCTAATAGTTTTATCACCCTGACATTTTTTGTGCAACCAATCACCGAATGTCTCCATGTGATGATGCGTAATCCAAGCCTCATTCTTCTCAGGATTCTCGGATTGTACAAAATTCATGTGTTTCTCAATATACGATTCCACCACAGTGGAGTTTCGAAGAACTGTGTAGTGCGCTTTATTGAAAGAATCATCACCCTGGCTGATATATGTTTTCTTTCCTAGTGTACCCTTTCCACCAAGTCTCCCCTCATACCGTGATTCAGGAAGACCAATCGGGTCAAGGTCAGGAATGAAGTCCACACAGAACTCAATGACCTCCTCTATCCCGTATCCCTTGGCAATGCTTCCTTCTGGCCGACCCCGCTGGTGAACATATTTTTTCAGTACACTCATAAATCTCTCTAAGAGAAACATGTTGTGTAGGAACACAGGACCCAGGATATTAATCTCTTTGACCAGATGAACTAGGAGATGTGTCATGATATCAAAGAAGGATGGAGGGAACACCAACTCAAAGCTGACAAGACATTGAACCACATCATTCTGTAGAGTAGCTGGATCAAAAGGATTGATTGCCTTCTGAGAAATTGCATTGAGGAATGCACATAGCTTCACGGTGTCCAGACGTACATGTGGAGGTAGAATTCCTCTTAAGGCAATCGAAAGCAGTTGCGTCATAATCACGTGGCAGTCGTGCGATTTTAAGTTGACAAATTTCTTCTCTAGCACATTTATTATATGCTTTATATTGGAGGAGAACCCAGATGGAACTTTGATGCTACTTAGGCACTCAAACATGTTTTCCTTCTCCTCATTGCTAAGAGTGTAGCTAGCAGGTCTTAAGTAATGACGTCCATCATCTGTCTTCTCTGGATACAGGTTGTCTCGTTCTTTCATGCGCTTCAAGTCCTCTCATACCTCAAGAGTATCCTTATGCTTTCCAAACACACCCATGAACCCTAGGAGATTGACACAAAGATTCTTTGTCAGGTGCATCACGTCGATCGAGTGGCGGACCTCAAGGTCTTTCCAATATGGTAGCTCCCAAAATATTGACTTCTTTTTCCACATTGGGGCGCGCCCCGAAGCATCTTTTGGAATAGGTTCACTGCCTTGTCCCTTTCCAAACACTACTTTCAAATCCTTGACCATCTTGAATACCTCTGCCCCATCTCGGTTGCCTAGCTTGGACCGGTGTTCTGCCGTACCTTTAAAATATTTGCCTTTCTTTCTCAACTGGTGGTTCTTAGCAAGAAATCGACGATAGCCAAGGTACATGACCTTTCGACATTTTTTTAAATAGACAGCCTCAAGGTCACCAAAACAATAGATGAATGCATTATATCCCTTATTTGTCTGTCCTGAAAGATTACTTAGAGCTGGCCAATCATTGATTATCACGAACAACAATGCTCGCAGGTCGAATTCTTCCTGTTTATACTCATCCCACACACGCACACCTGGTTTGCTCCATAGCAGCTGGAGTTCCTCAACTAATGGCCTCAGGTAGACATTAATGTCATTGCCAGGTTGCTTCGGGCCTTGGATGAGCATTGGCATCATAATGAACTTCCGCTTCATGCATAACCATGGAGGAAGGTTGTAGATACATAGAGTAACGGGCCAAGTGCTATGACTAGAGCTCTGGTCCCCAAAAGGATTAAATCCATCCGTACTCAATGCGAACCTTAGGTTTCTTGCGTCATCTATAAAGTCTGGGAATTCTCTATCTATTCCTCTCCACTGGGACCCATCTGCAGGGTGTCTCAACATGTTGTCCACCTTACGGTCTTCTTTGTGCCATCGCAACAATTTTGCGTGCTCCTTGTTTCTGAATAGTCGTTTTAGGTGTGGAATTATTGGAGCATACCACATAACCTTGGTAGGGATTCTCTTCTTCGGATGTTCTTCATCCTCAACATCGCCAAGATCATCTCGCAAGATCTTGTACCGTGACGCATGGCAAACAGGGCATTCATCTAAATTCTTGTGAACGCCACGGTACAGGATGCAGTTATTAGGACATGCATGTATCTTCTCGATTTGTAATTCTAAAGGGCAGACGATCTTTTTTTCTTCGTATGTAGTGGTGGGCAATTCATTAGGCTTCGGAAGAATCTTTTTTTGGATCTTCAGTAATTTTCCAAATGCCTTATCAGATATACCATTCTCTGCCTTCCACTGTAACAACTCCAATGTCGTGCCTAGCTTTTTCTGCCCATCTTCGGTCGACGGGTAGAGTAACTTATTGTGATCCTGTAGCATTTGGTCAAACTTAGCCTTCTCCTTTTTACTTTCACAATCTCTCTGTGCATCACGAATGACATCACCAAGAGCATCGTCATCTTCAGCGATACTGTTTTCTGCATCCGCCTCTTCTTCAATTTCCTCCATCGCGAAGTCACATTATTGAGCAAAAACATCGTCAGGGTCCGCTTGTTCTTCTTCACCTTCTTCCATCATAACCCCGGTCTCTCCGTGCTTGGTCCAACAAATGTAGTTTGGCATGAAACCCAACTTGAACAAGTGCAAGTGAATACTTCTTGAGCTACAAAATTCTTTCAAATTCATACACACGGCACATGGGCAGCACATAAAACCATCCTGCTTGTTTTCCTCTGCCACTTTGCTGAATTCTCGCACGCCCTCAATGAACTCGTTGGAGCGGCGATCGGCATTGTACATCCAATGGCATGTCATTATCTGCATTATATGGCATCACATAATTAAAAGCCCAACATGAGAAAAGAGCGCGACACAACCTTGTCTAATTGAGTTCAAAATTTTATAAGTGGTTCATCATTTCATAAAATTAATTTGTGGACGTTAATAAAAAGATAGCAAAATCATAAAATTTGTATTTTTCTATTAAAAGGTGTAATTTTATCTCTAAATAAAATTAATTTGAAGAATTTTTAAACTTAAAATAAATTTGTTTCAAAATGACAAAGAATCAACATTATTTAATATTTTAAAATGAGAACATGAACAAATTAAAGTAAAAAGTATCCTAAAAAGTCTATAATAGAACTAAACATTATATGTGTATACTACTTTCTAGGTACTATAATTAGCATCGTTCATAAAAATTCAAACATGAAAAGTGATTGGAGCCAGCAATATGAAATAAAATAGCCATATACAACATGGATTTACATATGGTGCTGCTAAAACATAGGAGGATGAAGCTAGCAACCTTTCAAACAAATCGACGACGGCGTAAAAGCGTTTGAAGTGGATTGATCGCCGGAGATGAAACAAGCAAGAATAATGGAAGAACAAGCAACAAGAACATGAACGGGCTCGGGCAGGAAGGAAGAAGAGGGAGGTTCAATTTATAGGGGAGGTTTTAATCCCGGTTGGTAACACCAACCGGGACTAAACTCAGTCCTATAGTCCCGGTCGGTGCCACGGACCGGGACAAAAGCTGTAGTCCCGGTCCGTGGCACTGACCGGGACTAAAGGCAGGGCTTTAGTCCCGGTTGGTGTTACCAACCGGGACTAAAGGTCCCTCCCGACAGTGCCTGACAACAGAGCCGTTGATGAGGGACCTTTAGTCCCGGTTGGTAACACCAACCGAGACTAAAGCTCTATTTAGTCCCGGTCGCCGAAATCGCCGAGATCTTTGTTGGTATTCTCGATCTACCGGTTTAATCCTAATCGCCGCTAAATGTGCACACATGCACACAGAAACGGATTGTATTGTATATATGAAGCTAAAAACTGTGGAGCCAGCCGAAGCTATTTCTAGCCTAGAAACTGAAGCAAAAAAAAGATTTTTCCTGGTTTCACTGTTTTTGAAGAAGTGTTTTTTAGCAAAATTTTTGAAGAAGTTTTTTTGAGCTCTGCCAAAGGGGAGAAAATATTTGCACATATATATGTGGGCATTGATGGGTGGTTGATCTGCTGGGTAAGTTGGGCTCACACACCCTGATAATGTTGGCCCAACAGCAGGCCCACTAGCTACCTCTACTTACCCCAAAATATGCTGCTGCCGCTACCTCCATGCCTATGCTTTATTTGCTACGTACGTACTGCTAGATAGATAGAGATCTCTGTCTAAAAAATGAAATAACTCTTCTTCTGGTGCCTGAATTTTTAATTAAGCACTTTTAGCCAACAACAATGTTACACAACCGACCAGTATAATTAAAATGACAATATAGAAGAGACACTTCACAATTCTTTTCTTTTCTATAGCCAAACAACAATGACAAAATTGTATGCTACCTAAACAGCAACAAAAGAAATCAGACACCTGAAATATATATAGGAGAATTTTATTTCATACATATAATTCCCACATGAAACAAGTGCGTGCATGCTGTATTATTACATACTGTCGTCGTCATTTGTCAAAAAGTTTGCATGCATGCGACCCAGCAAATTATTGGTCAGAATTAAAGTGAGGCAGCTTATTAGTCGAATGCAACTGACATGTACGTGCCGATGTATGGCCGTAGTCCATTCATCATCGAATCTCGAACGAGTTAAACATGCATACACACACACAGTCGACGGCCGGCCGGTTGGAATTTGGATTCATGAATAAATGGACAGTACTGTCTCGTCTGAGTATCATCAACACATGGTGCATGAACGTACGTACTGTTGCGAGTTGCGGCAGAAAACATACGCACAACATGTTGCACCGACGACGGCCGGGCCGAGGAAGGGAACGGCCGGTACTTCCGCTGGTCTCGATGAACACTCACTGCCGACTGCAACGTATGTACGTTGTGGCACGTTTTGAACGAGAGCGGCACCCGGCAACATATCTCCAGGTCATACAAGATTATCTATTATTCTCTCTGTTCTAAATTATAATTCGTTTGACTTTTTTTTACCTTAAGTTTGATCACTCGTCTTATTCAAAAAATTTGTGCAAACATAGTCAAATGTAAGTTATTCTTGAAGAACTTTTGTTAATAAAGCAAGCTACAACAAAAAGAAGTGATATTTAGCGCAAATTTTTAAATAAGACAAGTGATCAAACATGGGGTAAAAAAAAGTCAAACGAACTATAATTTTGAACGGATTTAATATATATTGTTGTCCGAAGATTCAAATACGACCTTTGACATAGCAACTTTATATAGTGCACGGCTCCAAGTCAAAACGACGACCCATGTGCGACCTGGTCATCATCACTAGATGTCAAAAGGCCGGCGCGCGTCAACGCCGACGACCCCGGTGGCTACATGCATGCACCGGCGGCCATCAGCTGCCACTGCCAGTCACGTTGAAACGTAAACGAAAGGGAAGCACATGCATGCTTTGCCTCGTTAGTTCCATTGTTGCGTTTGCGTTTCCGTTTCTCTCACGCATAGGCTTACGATCGATCTGGAGTAGATGTGTCAATCTCAAAAGTTTATTACGTACTAGCTAGCACGTGCATGCACGAGTACGTACGATGAATAGCGCGGCGTGTCAAACGCTGCCAAACGAAGAAAAGACACCAGAGCGGCGCTGTATTGCTCAATGTGTCGTCAACACCACCGTACCATCGATTATTGGTGGCACTGTCACTGACTATAGCTGCTACCAATAATCGTTAGTACTCCCTTCGTCTAAAAAAAGTCGTCAAAGGTTTTTTAATCAAACTTTGTTCAATTAGACTATGTTTAAAAAAAGTAGTACGTTTGTATCTCCGACATGAAAATATATTCAGCGATTAACCTAACAATACTTATTTTTTGACGGCAAAGACTGTGGGGGAGATCCCCACAGTGTGAAAACTTTTTAAAAAAACTTAAAAGAACCTAACAATACTTATTATACACAATAAGTACTAATAATATCTTGTGTGTGTCTATATAATTTGGTCAAAGTTAAAAATGTTTGGCTTCTCAGAAAATGAGAAAAACTCTTTGCATAATAAGTATTAATAAGCAAGAGTGCATGTACGAGTAGCATATGATTAGTGCTGAACGTAACTATCGGATAGTTTCTATAGTCTAAGAAACTACCCATAAAATCACACTTAATCACAATGCAGAATTTTTCCTGTGGGTCCCTTTCTTATCCCCATCCAATAATCTGCTCTCACCAAACTAGCTGTCCTCCCCAATGCAGCGCCCATAGTTTCTTCTACCATCGATTCGCACAAAGACATAGTTTTTCTTGTTTAGAAACTGTTTCTTCAATTTTTTTACTCTCTCTCTCCACTAAATTATCTGCCACATCAACAAAATGTGTATGTGGTAAGGTAATTATTAATAGATACCATGCTGGTTTCTTTCCATATATATATTGGGAGTGCCATCTAGTAGCATCGATCATATATGAGTTAGCATGCGTATAGCTGCATCCGGTGCATGCATGCATGTACATGTGTAATTGAAACTCCAGTCTCATCAGTCAATCGCGCAACACACATGCTTGCGGGCAGGTGGCATTGGCATGTGCATGTCGTGTTCATGATCATAGATGAGTAGGAGATTGCCTCGATCGATCATTGGGGCCGATCGAGAGATGGGATCATTGTGTTCATCTGTATCTGTATGCATGAACGATAATTGGCCGTCGTCGTCGTCGTGTGATTTCCTCTGGTATGACATGCGTGGGCCCAGTGGCGGATGCAGGATGAGAATCAAGGGGGGCTAAAACAATGGAGATGTTGATTTGCATTAAGATTTAACGGTGATTTAAGGTTTTGCTACAGTATTTTTAGTGGTAAATCAAGTCGTTAGGGGGCTGGAGCCCACCCAGCCCCCCCTTAGATCCGCCACTGCGTGGGCCCGTTGAAGGCGTGGCCCGTCGTGTCAGCCGGCCTCACCTGGAATGGAAGGAGCTCGACGATACCCTGACGACAATAATAATACTACTACTATGTACTACCGTGAATGTATGCCTCTGACTCTACACATCTCTGCCCCACTTGCATTTACCTGCGTGCCTGGGAAATTAAACGCACTGTGGCCGGACGACGACTACTATGCTGTCACCATGCATGCAGCGGGTTATGTTACCACTAAACCACGCCACAACGTACGTTTTCTAATACGACCTTTGAAGAAGCAAATTAGTACTAGAAGAGATAATGCACTGGTCAGAGAGAACGAAATGTACAAGTTGCATTGCATTGCGTGATCTGCCCTGAAACTTCGTTCCATGCATTGTGAATTGTGATTTGTACATACGTCCACGCATGGATCGATGTCCATGTTCTTGTCTGATTTCTTCCCGGCCGCTGACCAATTATCAGTGGTCAACCACTACTACTGATGCTCAGTATTGGTCATCGGTCGATCAGCAGGCCAGTCAGCTTTTGTAACTACAGTTAGTCCCTGCTGACCATTATACGTATATAGCTACCTGCTGCTTCCTAGCTAGCTTCCATGCCGGCCAGTGTCATATATCACCACTACTTCTCTCAGTCACATGCATGCATGTATATAAATTAAATGTCAACTGCAACAAAAAAAGAGTCATCAGGATTGACAACATTAGCAGATGCCAATTGATTGTTTATGATCTAGCTGCTAGCTTCTACAACATGCATGCATGGTTAACTATGACCAAATAAGATTCAACGCACGCTAGCAGCCGCTGCATATGCAGATGCAGCTTCTTGTTGCCTGCCATGCATCCCTGTCTGTAACAACAACTATAGTGTAGATAGATGGGATGGTCTCTGACGACTCTATTCATTCCTTCTCTGATCTGATCTGGACCCACCATGCATCCATGGATGGATGGACCGATCGATATAGTATGCATGATCTCCATCGCCACATGCATGTAAACATCATCAGATATTCATTGGATGCATGCATGCATGCAACAGTTCCATGCATAATATTTGGTGCCGTCGTCAGTGATGGATCCATGGATCCAAGTGGCACGACCGAGTATTGAAAAAACAAAGCTGGTGAGGAAATATCTAACTGGTAGGTAGTACCGGACCGGCAGGCCGGCAGTTGGTAGTTTTTTTTTTCTGGTGGCGATCTCATACATGCGTGGGTGGGGACGGCCCGGGCGGGCAGCAGAGCGATCAGATCAAATGTTTGTTTGTATTTGATAAAAATTGTCCAAATTTTGACTAATTAGTCTCAAAATGTTCGTCTCGCAAAGTACAACAAAACTGTGTAATTAATTTTTAATTTCATCTACATTTAGTACTCCATATATGTGCCGGCATTTTAATGTGATGTGATGGGAATCTTCTTTTTGCATAGTACAATTTAGGGTAGAAATTGAGAACTAAACAAGGCCATTGAAGAATGGAACACTGGTCGGAAGGTTCAAAAACATCGATTTCTGTAGGGCCAGATGGCAATGTGTTTGTGCAGAGAGAGAGACGACTGATGATTGTGAGGACCAGTGGACTATACCTCCTGCAACGGCCACATGATCATCAGATCATGCATGCATGACCACCTTTATTAAGCAGTATGCTAATGCAAGAAAGAACTAATAATGTACACATATATAATTAATTAAGGAGCTGGTGACTAACTAGGAATAGTACACAGGCCACAGGGCAGCATCTATCTATAGCTATAGGTATTCAACTTTTTGGTCCGGACTAGAATGATACTACTAGCTATAGTTCTTGTCATCATGTCAGATGAAGCGCCAGCAAACTGAAGATCGAGTCGAAGATCAGTTGGAGCCAGGAATAATCTTTCTCGATCGATCGGCCAGCATTCGGCCGCCGGCCGGCCGGGCGTGCAATCTTGCATTGCGTGCACGGTCCACGGAGACGAGAGCAGAAATAAAGGACCTATACTACACTACACGGATCAGAGTGCATGCAGAGTGGTCATGCATGCATGTCAGCATGTGCCGGCATGTGCGTGCCGGCGGTCCGTCGATTGGCCGGCCGGGCGCCGCGGCGGCGCACGGTCCCCGGCCCTGGCACATACAAAACGCGTGCACGCGGCAAAGCAAGGCTGCACGGATGCATGCATGCGTCTGGTTCATATACAGTATATATATATATATATATATATATATATATATATATATATATATATATATATATATAAAAACAAACCGAACTGCTCGGGCGTCTGAACATTGGCTTCCGTCCGGGCACACTTGGGGCCCACTGTTGCAATATTGGCGATGTACTAATGAAACATGCAAAACATGTACAATATTGTTCTTGCAACATCTCTAAACACGACACCTGCAACATACGCCTGAAGCACCTGAAACATGCACTCAAAACACCTAAATCATCGAGAAGAAAAATTATAATGGCACATTTCCAAATAGAGGTTAAAGGCAAAGCTGACATGTGGGGCCCACAAATCAGCGAGTGGAGGGAGAGAGAAGCAGCAGGGGTATTTTGGGACATATTAGAATACATTGACATTTAGTCACATGCGCGTGGGCCTAATGCTGTTGAATACGTAGAAAATGACTCGATTCAAGCTGAAGGAGAATTATAATGACATATTTCCAAATAGATGAATAGTAATGATATTTCTCCAAACTTGCAAAACTGTAATGGTAGCAATCAAAAAACCTTATATATAAACAAGTTCCTTCCTTGCAAAAAAAGTTCCTGTGTTTTTGTTTGAAACAAGCACTACATTTTCGTTCCTTCGTCTCACCAAGGGACGACAAAGCATTATCATTATCACACCCGGTTTTCTAAAGAACAAAACCAGGCTAATTATATGTGTGCTCAGGAAGTCTACACATATGTCAGAATGAAAAAGTATCAGAAACAATGTTATTATATAACGTATACATAGCTGTATTAACACTTACATCAGAGTATCGCGGAACGGTGACTAAACTTCAGGCTCTATTCTTCTCAGGGATGGCTGACTGGTGGCTCTGTATGCCAAGCTCTTCTGAAAGACTTCTGGAAACTCCACTATATCTTTATCCTTTTTCTGAGCAACACCTTACTCTACACTGGGGTGTGGTGGAAATAGCAAGAGCGAGTCCATGTCGAACTCAACAAGTACAACACAAGGTTCATGAGGCACAAAATGCTAGACACTGTTTGACTGCATTTAGCTTTTAATCATCATATATTTAGCAATTGAGTAGCATCAAGATAATCCACTTCCCATTAATGAACCAATGATCAATTATAATAAAGATAATGAATAGCATTAACATGAGCATAATAATAACAACAGTAATTAAGCATGATATAACAATGGTGATCATCTATTTGTAGATGTTCGAAGGCCGCCCGTATCCGTGGGCATGGCTAGTATACCAGTTTTTAACTCTGCGCAGAGGTGTACACTTTCACTGTGAGTCATGACTTCCAAATGCATAGGTTCGCGACTCCCTAAAACACCGGAAATCATATAAAGCCATTAAAAGGTTCGTCTAACATGTTAGGGCCATTAGATTCACTCGGCAGGCATATGTAGGAACCCCTTTTTAAATGGCACAATTCCTTCTCGGCTATACTCATAGACTAGAGGTTGTCCTACACCCAACGTGTCAAGCCATTCTTACGCCATTTAAGGTAACCACTAACAATCTAGAAAAGATCCTTTAAACAACTAAAGCCAGAGCCATATAGCCCTCACAGATGTACTGTATGTCCCAGATGATCACGTACAGATAAGTCCTTATGGAGAGAAACCAAAGCATCAAAATAACCCACATGCTCTAGCCCCCTTTTCAACAGTAATAAAATCATCATTAAAGGTTGATTGCTTAATCCATTAATCAAATTACAAGATCATTGTTCATAATTAAGCACTAGCAGTAGCTACCCAAATGCATTCCCAAGGTTGACAAGAAATCAAGGTATCAATCGCTAAGTTATAATCTCTAAGGTTGTCAAGAAAGACACATACATATGTATGATAATTTCAGTGAATAGGACAACAAGGACAGTCCCATGTTATACTCGCCTTGATCAAAGCTTCCCTATTGATACCGCTGGTCTGGCTCAAAATAATAGTCCTGATCGTCAAGAAACTGCTCACCGTCTATACTCAATCACCAAGCATCAACACACAATCATCCGACCAATCATAGACGAAGCAAATAAAGAAACATAGTTAGAACAGTATACCAACAGTAGCAAAACAGTATAAAAAGTTTGTAAAACTCTTCTACACGTTACTACGATCACACAGACGTAAAGATCACAAAATTCGAATTTAAAACGTGAAAGTTATGAATTTTCTAAGATTTTCTATAGATAAATAATTATTTTAATATAAACTCGAAAATTAAATTTTTCAAACCTACTGTACAACTACACTAACATGTAGAGCTCGTAAATACGAATCTAACGCAACTTGAATCACTCGAATCGGACGTAAAACGAATAAACAACGGAGGAAAAACAAACACTAGCAGAACCGTAATTACGAGCATCTTCTACCTTGAGCTGA
The DNA here is from genome assembly GCA_038087645.1 of Saccharum hybrid cultivar R570. NCBI lineage: Eukaryota > Viridiplantae > Streptophyta > Magnoliopsida > Poales > Poaceae > Saccharum > Saccharum hybrid cultivar. The sequence continues at coordinate 31,235,431 of JAQSUU010000405.1, read as the reverse complement.
ACGAGCGCGTGGCCTCCATGGCCACTGCTGTTGCTGTGCTTCGCGGGGGAAGGGAGGGCTCGGCCACCCAACAGCGGCCACGGCAGCACGGCGCAGGGGCCCACAAGGGCGGCCGAGGCAGGGAAGAGGCACAGGGCGTCGTGGTGGCCGTAGAAGACGATGAACATGGCCGCCATGGTGCACCTCACAAAAAAAAAAGAGAAGTGGAGGTTAGGGAATCGATCAAACGGACACAGATTCGCAAAACGAAAGAAGTGCCGTTGAAGAGGATGACGAGACGAACCTCGGAGGGGATACAGAATTCGCCGGAGATGTCCGAGGTGGCCAGAAAAGCTCGCCGAACCATCGTCAGAAGTTCGCCGGAACGCAAGCTGTAGATGAAGAACTTCGACGAGGGGTGGAGGGAACTACGAGCGGCGGCTCGCGATAAGGGTTGTACTTCTGAAACCAGGGCGTCGAGGGCTAAGCCGGCATATATATAGTCATAGGGTTTGGAAACTTTTCGGATTTTCTTAATTTCGGGATTATTTTAATTCCACGAATAAAATAATTCTAGAAAATCCAGAATTACCTTTTTGGCCGTGAAAAATAGCCCGGAGCTCAGAAAAATCACGGAAAAAATCCTGGAGACTCTTGGAGAGATAAGGAACTCAACCAAATGAGTTTGAGCTCATGAAAAGATTGATGAAGAGATCAAGGAAAAAGATTAAGCTCACGAAAATTAAAAATTTAAATCTAGAAAATACCAAAAAGTTTTCCGATGAGAAGTAATCATCGTCCTATGGTATTTTGAAAATAATAGCACTCACCAACACCAAAGACAAGCATCACACAAACACCACATTATCAAATTAATATGAAAAAGTTTAAAACCATAATTTTCTATATTTAAATTAGCGGCAACTTAACTTATCTAATAAATTTATTCAAATATTGAAATTATTTATTTTATTTAGTGTTTTCTAAGCACAACCCAAAATTGAAAATTTTGGGGTGTGACAATCATATATATCACAAACAAATATAAGAGGACAAATGTCGGTTCCACACCAAAAAAAAGCTTTGAACTTTATGAAAGCCCAAATTATGGAACGACTAGTATATATATACTTAGATGAGGTTGTTATAAATAAATAAATATATAAACCACTGCACATATATAATGGGCCGAATGCAGTGATGTCCTGTAGCTCGATGCAGCCAAACGATCTGCTCCAGGCGGCTGACAGTTCGTGGTTTATTCCGAACAAATGGAATCAGAACAACTGAACTACCATGCAAATTTTGAATGTACGCTATAGCTTGTTGTGTTTGATACGATTATAGTACTGATCCACCTGCTCATCACTTACTAATCAGTCACTGACCAAACCCTAGCTAATTACAATTGATTACTGGCTAACGACCGGTCTGCGCACGCCAGAGAGAGACCGTTAGCACTTTATTAAGCAACTACTAACCCATGATTGATTTCAGGCCTGGGAATAGTCAATTGATTATAGTATGAAACCACCACTACCATGCATGCCAACAAAAGCAATTCACATCATGTCAGCACATGACATGATATTCCGTAATTGGAAACTGACACACAATTTAATCAGCTTTACCAATAACAGGAGACACCTTCCCCAGCTATGACCTGCACTAAGTATTTTTAGTGCCACTAATTGTTAAGTATTCTCTCCATTCAAAATTATAGATCATCCTAGCTTTTCTAAGCACATAGATTTTATTATGAACCTAGATATATTGTTATATATAGATACATAGCAAAAAAAACTATTCTAAATTCTAAGTTGTTTGGGCTTTTCTAAGTATATACTTTTTGCTATATATGAACAAGAAACCAGCATATATACTCCTTAGATTCTACTCCTCTTTAGTCACCAGCATATGCAGTCAATAGATGATGAGAGATGCGGTTGTCGGGCTGTTCGACTAATGGTTTCTGCGGCTGATAAGCAAGCTGATACTGTTTTATTGTGAGAGAGAAACATTGTACACGGCTTATTCATTAATTCTTCATGGCGTTCATTGTAGATGCAGCTTGACCTTTACTATCATATAGACAATTCTAAAATAAAACTTTGTTATAGACAAATAAAAAACAAATCCAATTCACGTATTTGATCATGAGTCTTATTACAGACGTTGTGAAAACACGTCCACGGTGGACCTCACAGTATTTTTTTTTCTCTGGTCGTCGGAGACAAAAGCAACCAAAGACGTGGATGGCTTCCGATACGCCTATGATAATACCACTGTGTTCACCCACATCTTTAACACACACATTTTCTTTCAGGTGACCTGTTTCTTCGGAATTGAACGAACGTATCATAGACACGCGTAGGCCTGCCGTTCTCTAATCTTGCATTAGACACATTTTGTTTCTGCGTCACTAATAAATTAGATGTCTTCTTTGTGATGTTTTGGTTACTGTGGTCGACTGCGTGCACTTTCCACTTCATTCGATAAGTTCTCATCGACACTTGCGCTTTTGCCGACAGCAAGGCCTCTACATCATCGTTAGTGCTAACCCGTGCGTTATTACTGACGACACATGCAATTCTGGTGGTTTGCACGTGTCGAGGCCTCCACGCACGAGACTATATATTCTCAGGGAGGAATTTTGTTTATTTTTTTCGGTGGTGCAGCGTTGGAGATGATGATGATAATGTACCTATATATGAAAGTGAAACGAGTAGTACCGCCACGCATGCATATTTTGCATGCATATATGCTAGCTAAGCTTGTTGGTGAGACACCACAATTTGTGCTCAATTGACCCCGTAGAGTACACAGTACGTGCGTGGCAAACTGGCATTGCAAGATTGCGGCTAGCTTGCTTGTCAGTGATATAGTGTCCATTATCCATTATACTCGACTGTTAAGTAAAGTGCTGTCTGATTGCAACTGCTTGCTGCTTTCATGCACAAACGTACCTTGGAACGGCGGTCAGCTAGCTGCAAAGGTCAAGTGACTTTTTCATTATGTCAACCTTCTCTCTTTTCCCACTTTTTTTGCGTTTGAAAACATACATGTCAACGGACAGAAAAAAAATAAAGCGTCCGGTCCTTATTGCTGAACAAATGTTGGGTGCAGGTTCGTCGGATGTGGTGCGCGTCATTTGGACCCAATCGGTTCGCGCCAGGATTAATTCAACCATCCGGCACGATAATAGACGCATTCCTTTGCATACATATTGTCAAATAAATGTTAACTGTTGCTTCCACTTTCTCCTCTTCATACTATCATACAAGTTTTTGCAAAAACCACTCTCTAAATCATAATTTGAAGAGAGCCATTTGAATAAAAATCGTTTTTTATATCTTTCCACTCTCCAACATGAGCTCTCCATCTTTGACTAGAGAGAAATCGGAATAGATGATGGTTATATTTGGATAACCAATTAAATCTAATGGAGGAAACTTTTTTTCACCAAAATTTTTATTCTTAGGAATTATGAATGATATAGAGTCTCTTTGAGTTGCTCTTATCGCAAGCACGTGTTCCCTTGGTAGTGCTGAGATGCATGTATATAATTGAGGCTCGGTCTAAGGTGTTGTACAGAGTTTAGCTAACATCACAAAAAGTCTATTAGTTCATTAATTAGACCACACAGGTGAGAGAAAGTAGCCAACTAAACTTTAGACTATAGGATCCAAACAAGACCTTTTTTTTCTAAAAATTAATAAAAGATATAAAATAGCTCATTCTTTCGCTCTAGAGTAGTCAATGAGAGCCGCATAACGATTATTGTAAACATATGATTTGTTCTCTTCTAATAAAAATTGTGACAAATCTTTTACCGTCCTTTAAAAAAAATCTATGATTTGCCAATTGGAGTCTTATTTCCTTTTTCTTAAAAAAGGTTTACATACAAGGATATGGTATATACATATATAAAGTTACCCGGAAAGCAAAAAAAAAGCTGGAAATATATTGTACTTCTCATAAACACGCTTGGTTTTAGTCTTGACACAATATGGAAAATCGGGTGCTTACTAGAATCGGAGTGCAGCAACTGTCACTCCAAGTCCAAGCTAGTGAAGAGATACAGTTGGGCCACTCAAACATTGGAGCACAATGATTTGGCACCAACCTGGTGGGGCCACTCAAGCCCATTCAACGCCACCAAAAAAGAATTGCCCGCAGTGGCCAACATACAGAAAGTTAGCTGTCAGCAAATGGTGGTGTCAGGGCTAACTTGCCCACATTGGTCACTAGCGCCTCGTTTAGTTGGTAGGCTAGAGTTGAAATTTTTTCACACTCTCTCTCCATTACATCAACTTTTGCACGCATGCATGAAATATTAAATATAGATAAAAAGAATAACTAATTGCACAATTTAGTTATAAATCATGAGACGAATCTTCTGAGTCTAGTTAATTTATAATTGGACACTAATTGTCAAATACAAACGAAAGTTCTACAATTAGAAAAATTCTAACTCTTCACCAGCTAAACAAGCCGTAGGAGTAGAATGGTGTTGCACAAATGCATATTGAACTTTTTTTAATTAATTACGTGTTTCAGCAACGAATCTAAATTAATGCCCTGAACACAACATATAGCTAGTAATTTGGATTAGTGCCGTATACTATGAGAGCAAAAATCATTACAGATTTATTGGTCGATTAGTTGCCTGCACAAGCGTAGACTAGTCGCATTGTTTGGCTCAAGTACGTGCTATTTATAATTAACTTTTATAATATTAATTAACAAATGTAAATTCTATTTATAATTAACTTTTAGTAATGTTATATAATATTTCGGTTGCTACATTATCTTTAATGAAAAGAAGTCAACTACAAGCACAATGAGCATGCATATATTACAATTGCTTTAACTTGAGCGTACGTCAGGTGTGCAGGACCTCCACATCCGCCTGGATATTTTTCTAGACGTATGCCGTTCGGACCAACTTTAGAGCTGGCACAATACGCGTTGAAGGGCGCAATACCCGTTTTCAACGATAGTAAGGAATCGTATCCAAAGACGTTGTAGCAATATCTGTAGTAGGAAGGATAGCACCCTATCAAAGAAGTGCTAAGAAAAGTGTTGTGAAAGTATGTATGGATGTGCTTGCGGCCGATGGATAGGATATTCCTAACTTGTCATCTTCAGCTATAAGCTTTGCAAGAGAGGTATTCACTGATTACCTCAAGGTGTGGGATCTAGTGGAACATGTCGAACTTCAGCCGGGATCGTCATACAAACTGATCTGGAGGTGGTCATCCGATGGTGCTTACTCGGCATCGTCGGCTTACAGGGCCATGTTCATGGGGTCCTGCGTGCTTCGTGGTGCCAGAGAGACATGGAAAACTCCAGTGCCTTCGCGGGTACGCCATTTTTTCTGGTTGGTGCTCCATGGCCGATGCTGGACGGCGGCGGAGAAAATGCCATGGCTTGCAAGACACCGATGATTGTGTCTTGTGTTCGCAGTCTTCTGAGACAGTGGACCACCTCCTGGTTGCCTGCGTGTTCAGTAGGGAAGTTTGGTACAAGGTGCTTCAGGTGCTCGGGTTGCAGCAGCTTACCCTGAACTTGGTCGACTCCTTATGTTGAGTGGTGGCTGCAGGCAAGAAAGCTAGTTCCAAAAGTTCGCAGAAGAGGTTTCGACGCACTTGTCCACCTTGTCGGTTGGATGATTTGGAAGGAGAGGAATGTAATGACGTTTAGAGCTGAGGCACAGGGCGTTGTAGTGGGATCATGGTAGGTATAGGCACATCAGGCGCTCATTGTTCCAGGTGATAGTAAAGCGTTCCAAGGCTCAGGTTTGTTAGGCATTTTCCTTTGTTCTTCAGCTTCTGCATCTTTGTAGATGCCGTTTTCTTTTTTTTTTCCTATAGCACCGGTAATTTCCGATTGCCGTGCTTGTTTTCGAGTTTGTATGTTTGATTTACTTCCTCTTAATGAAAAACGTGCCTCATGACACGGTCGAGAAAAAAAAGCTTTGCAAGAGAACAATCCAGATGTGGTTGCAATTAGTGAGAGGATTTCTCAGCACAACCAAAATGATATGATATAAACAAAGTGGTGCTCATAATGTGTATATATATTTTATTGCAAGGCCATTTGTTTTTTCTTTTGATTCTAGCTCATTTGCAACGCCTCCAATTTGTTTAATCTTTGGTAGACCATGTGCTCAGGCTTATGAAGCAAAAGAGAGTACACTAATTCATACGTTGATATTACATAAATGATGCCCTCGATTATATAATTGAGGATGTTCACTACACAGACTATGTAATGGCACACAATAGCTAGTAGTAGTACTGAGACTTTGGTTTTTCTAATTATGATGTTCAGTATCGAATCTTGTGTGATGATAGTGAGATATATGAGATGCATTAGTAATATGAATGTAAAATATCAGACAACAACCTCTATTTAAATGCAAAATAGAGTATATAAAAATTGGGGAAAATGAGGGTCACTGCTAGTTTTGTCCTCCAACTAGATCCTCAACCTATTACCGTCAATTGTTTCTTACAACTGGCAGTGATACCACACTATCACTGTCGGGTGTGAAACAGGCATGATAGGCTAGCCCGGTCCCGCAACCGGCAATGATTGCTAGTTCTGTAGTAGTGCCTTGCAGTAATACAAATAAATTTTATAGGGTTCAATTTTTTGTTCCAAAGAAAAATAGGAAAGAAAGTTTCGTATTGTATTACAATCCTAAAAAATTCCTACACTTCTCCTTTATTCTTCTAAATTAAGGGACGTTACTATATGGAAGAGAAACTGTGTTGGAGAGGATACGGGGAGCTTTGCAAGCTATGCCGACCAAATAAAGTGCAATCAAGCAGGGTGAGCAGCGAACCTAGCTGTGACCAAAAGATCCAATCAGGCAACTTTACTTTTGAGCACGCATGCATAATTGCATATAGCCGAATTTGGCCTATTAATTAACTAGCGATCGACAAATAGAGATGCTCCATCCATGTGGAAGGGGTTCAAGAGAATACGACGACCGACCCAACCGTACCACCGCCGGTGGATCCAGAATTGTTTTTGAGACCACACGCAGGAGTAAAACACGGCGTCTTCGGCGTGATTACTCTATTTTGCTCATTCTGCTCATCTGCTGGGTGTGTTTATTTGTGACATTATTTTCCAGTAATTCACATCAGTATTAGACTATTAGTAATAGTAATAGTCAAAGCGCCTATTTCTACCACTACCGGAAATGTAGCCTTTGCCGAGGGCTTCCGGCTTTGCCGAGGGCTAAATATTGAGCACTCGGCAAAGGCCCTGCCAAGGGCCGCCTCACTATTGGCCCTAGACAAAGAGTCTTTGCCGAGGGCCTACCATATGGCCCTCGGCAAAGATTTTTTTCAAAATATATTTTGAGACATTAAATTAACTCAAACAAAAAAGTTTTCTACTATAAAATTATCTAACTTTTTAAAATCTACAAAGTATATATTGGTCATTTCTTCATTTAACAAATCAATAGTAATGTTGTTCACAAAATCTACATCTCTCTATTAAGTTTCATGAAACTGCTAGAGAGGATATATAAGAATTGTGAAATATGTTAGAACCACCACGTCGGTTGAACAAATGACCAAACAACCAAAATAAAGTTTGTAGATCCTGAGAAGTTATAAAATGTTGTAGTTGAAAAATTTTTCATTTGAGTTAATTTAGTGCATCAAAATGTATTATGAAAAATCTCTTTGCCGATGGCCATAATGTAGGCCCTCGGCAAAGAGGGTCTTTGCCGAGGGCATGACCCTCAGCAAAGAGATTTTTCAAAAAGTCTCGGATGGAAAAACACTCTAAACGAAAGTTGTAGATCTTGAAAAGTTATAAAACTTTATAGTTGACAACTTTTTCATTTGAAAGCATCTAATTGAGGATATTTATATTTAAAGTTTGAAATTTCAAATTTTAAAAAAAGTCTTGGATGGAAAAACACTCTAAACGAAAGTTGTAGATCTCGAAAAGTTATGAAACTTTGTAGTTGACAACTTTTTCATTTGAAAGCATCTAATTGCCGATAATTGCGTCTTAAGTTTGAAATTTAAAATTTAAAATTTTGAAAAAAGCCTCGGATGGAGAAACACTCTAAACGAAAGTTGTAGATCTCGAGAAGTTATGAAACTTTATAGTTGACAACTTTTTCATTTGAATTCGTTTAGTGCCTTAAAATATATTTTAAAAAATCCCTTTGTCGAGGGCCATAATGTAGGCCCTCGGCAAAGAGGGTCTTTGTCGAGGCCTCGAGGGCCTACATTATACATTATGGCCCTCGACAAAGAGGGTCTTTGCCGTAGGCCTACCTTATGGCCCTCGACAAAGAGAATTTTCAAAAAAGTCTTAGATGGAAAAACACTCTAAACGAAAGTTATAGATCTTGAAAAGTTATAAAACTTTATAGTTGACAACTTTTTTATTTGAAAGCATCTAATTGAGGATATTTATATCAAGTTTGAAATTTCAAATTTCAAATTTTAAAAAAAGTCTTGGATGGAAAAACACTCTAAACGAAAATTGTAGATCTTGAAAAGTTATGAAACTTTGTAGTTGACAACTTTTTCACTTGAAATCATATAATTGCCGATAATTGCGTCTTAAGTTTGAAATTTGAAATTTGAAATTTTGAAAAAAAACCTCGGATGGAGAAACACTCTAAACAAAAGTTGTAGATCTCGAAAAGTTACGAAACTTTGTAGTTGACAACTTTTTCATTTGAATTCGTTTAGTGCCTCAAACAATCAATTTACACTCGGTTTGTTATAACATATGGGGAATCGAAATGGAATATAAACACAAGGATAGAGGGTTGGAGTGGTTAGAGGAGGTAAGTGAGAGAGGTCACGAGTTCGAATCTCACCGACCACAACTTTATAAATAGGGTAAAAAATACTGTGTAAAATGCTACAAAAAAATCCCGCGGGTGGGGGTGATGGCTCGTCGGCGTCTCTAAAAAAATAAAATTATTTTGCTATTTTTTTCGAGTTTCTTTTCGATTTACATTTTGCCGAGGGTTTTTTTTTCCCTCGACAAAGGCTTTACCGTGCCCAATAAAGGACCCTCGGCAAAGACCTCTTCGCCGACTCAAAATTTCCCGAAGGCCGCCCTCGGCAAAGCCTTTGCCGAAGATTTTGGGCCTTTGCCGAAGGTCTGAGATCCTCGGCAAAGAACCCGAGTCTAGTAGTGTACACTGTACCCATATGAGAATACTACGGTTATCCATACCATCATTTCCACATGCCTACGTAATTAAGGTAAAATGTAGAGTGTTTTTTTAAATGGCATATCTTACTTTCTGTTGCTGTGGTTCTCATACGCGCATTCTATTTATGATGTTCCATGAAGACATCATATATTTGTGAGAGGTCTAACCCAAATTCTAGTTAATAACGCATGGGGTTGCTTGGATGCCTAGCCACAGTTAGGCGCCTCGCCTCTCCTCACTGGGCAAGGCAAGCCTTGCCAGGCCAGGCGAGCCGAACCGGCTCACCTGCTCAGGTGAGCAAAACCCTGGAAATCATGTACTACTACAGATTCAGTCATCGATGCCGGCATCATCACTGCCGGAATTAAGTGAACCTGCAGTGATGACCTTTACTGCCAGTTCTTGGCTCTCAAAACCAAAAAAATATTAGGCGGTGTGACCGAACCGGTAGTGATGACTACTATCACTGCCGGTTTGTGTCTCTAACCGACAGTGACTAGGCCGCTACCTATCATTGCCGGTTCTAACCAAAAACCGACAGTGATTTGATATTGTCATTGTCGGTTCTGGCTTTGAACCGACGGTGATAATCTGGCAGCACAAAAGCTAGCGCTGTCCCCATCTAAATATATACCCACCTCATCTAGCGTCCCCCCGCCCGAGACACAATGGTTTTGCCTATTCAGCCGTGTTCATTTGTTCTTGCTTAGGGGAGCAAGCTAACACTCTCGGCTGCTGGCTCCGTCTTCAATCTTCTAAAGGTTACCGACTTCTTTTTCTAATCTTTTGTTGCTAACAGTGTACTTCGTTTTATGCTTTAGTTTTAAGCATCGAAATAATAAAATATGTGGTTTTTTAGATTAGAAATAATAATGGTGGATTTTATTTTTTTATACATCATTTCTACATAACCTTTGTTAGTAACAAGCTTATGTTTTCTACATCTGTGTTAGCAACATTATATCTTGATCTTTATTAGCAACATTATTTTTATTTATAAATCATTTCTACATAACTTTTGTTAAACAATATTTATTATATTCTAGGACTTTGTTAGCAATATTATTTCTTGATGATTTATTGTTTATATGTTTCTCTAATATATATTGTTGCCTAGTATATTTATATCGGGGTTCTATATTTATTGAGATGTTTTTTCAGTTTTTTTAGTTGCGATGAATGGTGGCGGACTTCCTCAGGCATAGGAACTAGGTTTCCACTCTGGCAATCTCACGCCATCGCCAGTGTGGGCCGTCCGGTGTTACCCAGACCCATCAATAGTATGTAATATTTTAAGTTTTTCGTGCTAATATAATTTTGCAAATATATATTTATTTATAATATGATTGTTGTATATGTCACAGACTATAAAACCAGTCAAGTGGCTGGAAACAACATTATGGCTGCTCGGGGTGTGGGACATCTTCGAGAATACGACAAGTGAGGTCGTGAATGATGAAGGAGACAAGCTATGGAAGTGCAGTCTTGGCTTCGAGATCCCAATTAAGAACAATAATAAGGTGCGCCAGGACATCACGCAGGTTGGACAACCCACGCCGACCAAGGTAGATGCGCAGATCGATGTCGTGATGTCTTCTTTATATGCAATTGAACGAATTCGCTACCATATACCTGATTGGTCGACATTAAAGATACAAACTTTATAGTAGCATAGCCTAACGTGCTGCGAGTATGCGAGAGGCATGCTACATTCAACTATATGGATGTGGTACGTCGTGCATGATATGAGAGTAATGTTTATTTATTCTTATTATTATATGATCGCTTCCTGATATTTTTAGTTTGTCCACTTGCAGGTTTTGCCCTATGATTTCACCTATGCTACATTAGGCTTGCAGCCCATTCTCTCATAAGCTCTTAAACGTCTAGGGGGTACGTCTAGGACTTCGTGGACGCGATGGGCCAGAGGATGACAACTGGCATCCAGTATTGCGTGAGAATTAGGCAGAACCAGGCCATCCATAGTCCGTCAATAGGCTATATCTATGAGATGCAGTGTGCTCGGCATTGTGAGGCAATTGAGAGTGCTGTAGTGCGGGTCTTGCATTACATAGACAATGAGTGTGGTTACACCATCGAAGACATACGCTACTGACAGTGAAGACTGACCACCACAGTAGGAGCACTGCTCCCACCTACCCCGACAACTTTAATTCAAAAAAGAAAAACCTAGCATGACTGCTAGCGCCTATAAAATGGCCCTTGGCCAGGAGCTTCTCAATGGCCAAGTCTTGCCACCCGCTTGCTGCTTATTTTTCACTTGGTTCTCTCTTAGCTAGTATTCACAGCTATGACTTCTCTGTGGAAGAAAGCCCTCCACATACAAATTTCAACAAGCCTGGTCATCCGCAAGGATGGTGCATACAAAAGGTACTATAAGAATGTTTAGAAGATAGAGCCACGTCGAGGCTTGACGGTGCGACAAGGTTGATAGAGCTATCCGAAGAGGCATTGGTTCATCGATCTTTGTCAATCGTCTGATGTGCTCGGGATACTGTCTGGAGAGGCACGGGTTCAACGGTGCACGACAATCTCCCCGTTCGTCTCCCGGCGTAGCTCTCGCTAGCCATCTCGGCATTCTCGCCGTTTGTTCGATCTTAGGGTGCTAGAAGAATACTTATGATATGGTTGTATTATAATGTGTTAGTACACTTCGATGGTAACATAAACCTAGACTGTAATAGGTTTTTGTTATCGTATATTTAATTCTAGTATTAAGTCTTTGTTATCGTATATGTATTATTTCAAATTTTCTAATATTTTAAGTCATTATTTGAGTATTAAATAAAGATAAAAACATTAATATTTACAAGTTAGGGTTAAGTTTAATTTGACTTGTCATGTAATCCATGTGCTGTGCAACAAGAACACTAAATTCCAGTGTCATATTGATCTCAAACTTTTTCTTAGGTTCGCTCGTACCACGGATGACGGTACTACCAAGTTTGGAATTTTTCTGGGATGGTTTGGTATTTTCTTTGGTTTAATTGATTTTCCGCGTGATGGCACCGATTAATTAGAGGTTGAACTGAGCCTACCCCGGAAACCATCCGAAATGATGTCAAACTTTTCCACAGGGTCTCATGTGGTCTAGGGACCAATTTTTGGTCCATGTGGATGCAAAATTCTAGTGTGCCCAACATGTAGGTGGTTCTCTTTTGTCTCATGTAGCATAAGGGAAATATAATAATATTAAAAATGATCAGAAAAATCTAAGATCTTGTGTGAGACCATAATTTGGGTGTACATGCTTGCCAAAAAAAATTTCAAGCAAATTCGATATAGGAGGATTATACATGCTTCACAAAGGTATACAACCGTCTAATGTTGTAATGACTAAATACTTAGGCTCCAAGATTTCTGTGGTTCATATACATTCAATTGCCATATTAGTCTTAAACTTTCTCTCAAGCTCGCACATGCCACGGGTGAGAGAAGCACCATGTTTGGAATTTTTTTGGTATGGTTTGGTACTTTCTTCGGTTTAACTGATTTTCCGCGTGATATCACCGGTTAATTAGAGGTTGAACTGACCTACCCCGGAAACCATCCGGAATGGTGCCAAACTTTTTCATAGGGTCTCATGTGACCTAGGGACCAATTTTTGGTCCATATGGATACAAAATTCTAGTGTACCCAACATGTAGGTGGCTCTCTTTTGTCTTGTGTAGCACAGAGAAAAATATAATAATATTAAAAATGATCAGAAAAACCTAAGATCTTGTGTGGGGCATAATTTGGGTATACATGCTTGCCAAAAAATTTTCAAGCCAATTCGACATAGGCGGATTATACATGCTTCACAAAAGTATACAAGCCGTCTAATGTTGCAATGACTAAACACTTGGACTCCCAAGGTTTCTATGGTTCATATGCATTCCATTGTCATATTAGTCTTAAACTTTTTCTCAGGCTCGCATGTGCCACGGGTGAGGAAAGCACCAAGTTTAGGATTTTTCTGTGATGGTTTGATACTTTCTTTAGTTTAATTAATTTTCCTCACGATATCATCGGTTAATTAGAGGTTGAACTAGGCCTACCCGGAAACCATCCGAAATGGTGCCAAACTTTTTCACAGGGTCTCATGTAGCCTAGAGACCCATTTTTGATCCGTGTGGATGCAAAATTCTAGTGTGCCCAACATGTAGGTGGCCCTCTTTGTCTCGTGTAGCATAGAGAAAAATATAATAATATTAAAAATGATTAGAAAAACCTAAGATCTTATGTGGGGCCATAATTTATGTGTACATGCTTGCAAAAAAATTTCATACCAATTCGATTTTGGTGGAATAGGAATATTAATGCGTGAATTTATTAATACTATCATCGTCGGTTCCCAAAACCGGCAGTGATGATAAGATCACTGTCGGTTTCTCATTTCAAACCGACAATGATAACAACAATAATAAAAAATTTCAAAAAAATGTTCTTGGGCCTGGGTTTGAGCCCGGGTCTTCAGTTCTAGACTGCTAAGACTTAACCACTGTGCCATTAGTAGTATTTTAAACATAATACAAAAGAAATTTTATTTGTACAGTAGACGTTTCCCTCATCAGTGCCGGTTGTTAGCTAGAACCGACAGTGATGGTACAGATCACTGTCGGTTTGTTTTGTTAACCGACAGTGATGGTACTGATCACTGTCGGTTTGTTTTGTTAATCAGCAATGATGTATCTCATCATTGTCGGTTTGTAGTTAGAACCGGCAGTGATGATGCATCACTATATATAGGATGAGTGCGCGTGGGCGAAATATTTCGCACTCTTTCAAACTGTCGCGCGTGCCGCTCTGTTTCTCCACGCCGACGAACGTCCGCTGCCGTCGTGCCCTCGTCTTCCTCCATGCCAGCGGCCTTGCTTCACCATGTGCGCGCCTGAGCGAGGAAGCCACCCGACGCCATCGTCTTCCCCGATGCCGCCAGACCACGGATGCGCCCGTGCCATCGTCTTCCCCGACGCCGCCAGAGCACCTCTGCCGCGCCCGCGCCCTCTTCTTCGTCGACGCCGCCATAGCACCGACGACGCCTGCGCCCTCGACGCCGCTGGAGCACCTCAGGAGCGCGCGAAGAGCTGCCACCGCCGTCCAACGGTGAGTGCCTTCGGCCATGCCCCTTAGGTGTTCGCGGAAATGCCCGTGAGCTATAGCAAACCATGCATGTCTATCTCTACCATCAGCAATGAATTATAGATAAAATATGACTCTTTTTTTGCATTGATGCCGATCTATCTACAGCAGACCATCTCTATCATTAGCAATAAATAAATTGTAGATAAAATGCAAATGTTTTGGTTTAGTTTTAAGCATTTCTTTTTCTGTTCAATAAGAACTATATAGTTTTTGGGACTATATATTTTTAGCACTTTATAAAGACATTTATGGCATTAATCTAGGTCTGCAAGCATATACAAACATATTTGGGGTCCTACTTATTTAAAGACTCCATTTTGCATTGCCATTTTTATATAGATAGAACTTGGAGACATATGACATCGTTACATCCATCCATTTTGCAAGCATATACAAACATATTAGGGGTCCTACTTGTTTGACAACCAAAATACACGGATGATTATATTAAAGATGGAAAAATTAAGATTTTATCGGTAGATTTAGAGTAGATTTTATTTAGCCAGCTGCCCCAAAAAATCAATTTCTAGGGATGTTTTCTAATATATACTACTATAAATGACTTTTGGAGGCGGTCTTTGAAAAAGTAGTAGGTGATTGTAAACCTCATCTATCTAGTAGTATAGATACACTTATGCGTCAACTGCATGAGTATTACATGATTGATACCAAGAGCGGAGAGTACAGTGGTTTTGAAGCTCTCGTCTTGCCTAAAGTGGTGTTCAATCGACCAGAAGAAACACTACATCACATCGGATATGACTGTCTATTTCAGTTATTCAACAGGCGCGACCTCGACAACCAAATCATGATGTTGTGGACTTTGTAAGTACCGTTCCATTCCAGTATGATGCTATAATAAACCACTTCAGCAACGTTTTAACATATCACATGCTTTATGCAGGTGGGTGGCTGCATATTGCGCTAAGAAAAACCTTTTTCATATTGGATTCTTGGACCCAATGATAGTAAACGAGAAAACATGCAGAGGCGATCCAGGGTATGACAAGGCCCATATGACAGACATGGTGACCACGGCTGTCAAAGGTTTCATCGAACAGGGCAAAACGAACATCTTTCTAGCCTACAATTGCGAGTATATGTTCTCATCCTTTATTTTGGTCATCACTGCTGTGTTTTTAAAGATTTTGATTAATTAGGACTTTGTGATTGCAGTTCCCATTTCATCTTTGTCGATATCAAACTTTGGCCTCCACGTATCGAGGTGTGGGAATCCAAGATGAAGCCACTTTCTTGTATCGATCCCCTATGTGCAGTGCTAAATGAGTAAGTGAACTCAATAACATGTTTTTTTAATCACATAGCAGATTCTCATATTTTTTTATTTTACACATTATACGACAGTGTCAAGGCACGAGTGGATGGGCTCCCAACCCCACCATTCGAGGTTGCCCGCATGGAAATGGCTATCCTACAGCAGCCGATGGAGAACAACGAATGCGGGTTCTACGTAATGTGGGCAATATACCATTACATCGGCGGGAGAACAACAGCCTCACATGAACTGGTGTGTAGCTTCCCATCTCATGTATTTCAATAAAACAAACTAATGTACGTTTTGTCTAACATTTATTGATTCCGAGACAGCGGAAAAAATTGAAGCACCACTAACTACTAGAAGGCGAGATTCGAGGATTCCAGGATTTGCTAGCGGCCTTCATCTTGGACGAGGTGTGTAGGAAGAAAGGGTTATTCTCCCTTTGGCGGGCCGAAACCAAGGAAAACAAGGAATATGCAAAACTTGCTGCCAATAGATTATTGTAATAGCTCATCTTGATGGACTTGTGAACATGTAAATCTTGTCATTTTTTGTAAAGTCATTCTTGTAAATGCTGACGGATTTCTAATGTTTAATTTGTTATATAAATCGTGAATACCGATTCCATCAAAAAAAATTATAAAATAAATTATATACAACAAAATGCCAAAAATACATCACTGCCGGCTAGCATCGAGCTGGCAGTGATGGCTTCAATAACACTGCCGGATTCAGATTGGAGCCGATAGTGTTGCTGAACCTCTCACTGCCGGCTTGAGGAAAGAACTGACAGTGATACCTTGAACATCACTGCCAGGTTGAACCACAAGCCGACAGTGATTGTCTTAAGCATCACTGCTGGCTCGAGCCACAAACCGACAGTGATGGTCATAATATCACTGTCGGCTCGATCCATAAACCGACAGTGTTGGCTGAATTGAACTCTGTCGGGTTGTGTAAAGGACCGGCAGTGAAGTTTCAGTACAGTGCCGATTTTTAAGAACCGGCAGTGATACCTAACCCTCGTCACTGCCGATTTGGTTGTGCTGGTTCAAAATCTGGCAATGATGGGGGTTTTTGAACCGGCAGTATTGTCAAGATCTAGGGTAGTGATGGATAACGAGGTGATCTAGCCTACAAACCAAAACACATCTTTCTCCTTGGTTCTTTGCTGGGCGAGGCTAGACTAAGCGGCTCTCCTGAGAACCGGCGTGCGCAATAGCACTCAAAAGTTTAGTGGTGTTACTCAACTCTCATCAAGTGGATTGAGGGCATGTTTGGATGCACATATATGGCTCGTTGCTAGTTAGAGTTACAAATTAGCTCAAATTAACTGTAACTGGCTAGTTAGTTGGCTAACAATTAGTTGAAGATTTAGCTAAAAATTAGCTTACTTATTAGCCCTCCTATTTAGATGCACTGAAACTAATTTTGGCTGGTTTTTAGTTAGCTAGCAATTCGCCCTGCTATCCAAACAGAGACCCTGAATTTAGTTCCTACTAGCTCGGTGACATATATAGTGTAGCCTACAATGCCTGTAAAAGAGGTACTCGTTGCAACTCATAGCTCACGCCTAAAAACCTCGGGGAACTCAACTCATAGCTCACGCCTAAAAACCTCGGGGAACTCCAAGAACCATCATAAATTTAATTAATTTCTCTATATTCAGTCAGATAGAGGCATCCTAGCTAACAATTTTCCTATCTCAGACAACATATAGGGTGGACAATATACTATCCTAAATTTGATGAAAGAGTACATATATAATATAGGATGTTGGATAAGAGGTTGTGTTGTGTTGCATATATAGTTCTTTATAATTCGGATGTTGGATATGAGAACTCACGGACATGGTTGCTGTTGTCCTGTGACCCAACTAGACCTCTATCGTGGCAGCATCCCACGAGCCAGACAATAAGTAGTTGCACAAGCTACCAATTAGCTGCTTAACCAGAAAACATAAAGCACCAGCCTCTAGTCTAGTTAAATATTAATCCAAGTGGACGCAGGCAGGAGGGGGTAAAGTACCTTCCAATTGAGTTCGGTTATACTACCCCTCCTACTTGTATTTGTAAATTCCTCGGATCCTACTTGCATTATTGTATTTTTGCTCTCTTCGTTCCAAATTGTAAGTTATTTTAGTTTTCTTAGCCACATAGCTTTTGTTACGCACCTCTCTCTCTCTCTCTCTCTCTATATATATATATATATATATATATATATATATATATATATATATATATATATATATATAATAAATAGTAAAAATTATATATCTAGAAAAACTACTTACAATAATATAATCACCTGTAATCTTTAATGTAATAATATATAGGCACGGTGCACAAACTATATGCGTGTCAGTGACACCGGTGCCGATGGGTTTTCCATCGAAATATATGTACTAATAATTTTGTATCTACGAATATATATAGTATATGCTTTTAATTTGCAGAATTCTTCAAATTAAAGGCACTCCGATCCGATCCTGTAAGCAGCACGCATCGACATACCTAGCTCACGGTTGCATAGCCTCCTTAATTAATTTCGCATGCAGTCGTGTTGCCATGGAAGATTACGCTTGTTTAACTAAGCCGATTTATTTGTTGCTGTCGTCCCCGGACACTGGATTCGTGGAAAATGACTCATTAGTGCGTAGCTGTAGCTAGAGACGTCCTGGCAAAAAAGATGGAATGAAAAATGAAAGCGAGACGCCGACCAAAAGGCTCCTCCTTATTGCATTGTTATTAAAAGGTAGCGTGCGTGAGGCATGCATGCTAGCACCAGTTAGTTAATATAATCCGCAGTTAGGACTAATGGTGCAATGTAATGTCATCTCATCAAACTGTCTTCTCCGCTAACCTTCTAGTTACAGACACCTGGACCGAGCTAATTAGGTGAGTTTCACTTGACCTTAATCAGCTTCAACGTGTCCAAATTCTTCAAACATATACATATGGTTTTATTTCCATATATGACAGTGTGGTAAAAGATTTGAGCAGTTTGCACGCATGGTTCGCACAAGCTCGATTTTTTTTCCTGCATTGGCTAGCTAATGATCACCAAACTCTCTGATTACCAGTAGTGACCTCTCACTATGTAAAGAATGCTTTGTTAGATTCACCAGTGTCAGTCACTGACCATTTTTAAGTTCTGATGATCTTCCAGATCTATGTGCAGGTGGGGAAGGACACTGATCGGACGCGTGTCCCAGCAGACACGAGCCACTTGGAACATAAAAGAAATCGGCGCCGAATCGGTGCCGGACAAGTGCCCTTTTGCTCCCCCAGGTGAGGTAACTTAGGTCTTAGGTGGCGGTCCACGTCATCCTCCACGCTTTATACTTTAATCGCCTCGTTGTGCATGCCTGTACTATATATATTTCCTCATAATCAAGGGAAGGATCTATCTAAACTTGTGTATTAAATTTGGATACTGATAACTACCCCTTACCAAAATTAGGCACTATTTCTGACAGGGATATATTTATCTCGGAGAAGTAAACAAATCTCGGCTAGCTGCATGCAGTTCTAGTATATATAAACGGATGATACTCCTGCTAGTGTATTTGACTAATCGTTTAAGAGAGATGGTTTCACAAAGATTGTGCTTTTTTTGACTGATCCTCGATTCCTTATTATTACTTGTACGTCTGTCTCATCGACTGGATTTATTGCAGTTGCAGACACTCTGATGATGCATTTCGCAGTGGAATTTGCATTGGACGGTGCAATGACAAGCATTATATATGTAGCCAAAGAAGTTAGCAACAATCTTCACACCCATCAGCAATGACACATTTTCCAGCAACTGCTTGAGAGACATGGCATGGAAGTCAGATTGCAAGATGGATTAAATCAAGGCGTCCGTCCGTGAGTCTCGGCCACAAACGAACCCTATCGCTAGCACTACACATGGTCAGGAAAGTCTCAGTGTTTATTTTCCCTTTTGCGAACACAAGGTTGACAAGTACTCTTGTGTGTTCGTTTTGTGATGAGTGATTGTCAATGTGATCCACAAAGTAGGTTGAGTGGTGACTAACCCTACCATGGCAAAAGCTTTGTGTGTATGTCTCTTGGCTCGTGATGTGCAGGTGTGGAGCACGGAGGCGGTAGTCGACGGCGAGGTGAAGGTCAAGGAGGACGTGCCGTGCCGACGGACCGGGAGTGGTGAAGGGCGAACGTGAGGCTTGGACTGAGGGACCAAGAGGCCGGGTGACTAGCCGCGGTGACTGACACTTGGGACATCGATGAGTGCAAGTGTACATGGTGATGAAGACGGCGTCGGTCAAGTCAAGATGGAGACGATGGCGTTGTGGCACTTGGCGGAGGCCGGTGGGCCGAGTCAAGGAGGAAGGCGAAGGCGTCATGCTTGGAGGGAGGTCGGACACACGTCGACATCGGGGGTTTGGTGGTTTCGTCCTCAAAACCATCGGCAGGGGATGCGTATGGAGTACGCTACTCGCGAGCGGTTTGGTGGTTTGGGCCTCAAAACCATCGGAGGCGGGTTTACGGGTTTGGGCCTCAAAACCCGGGCGAAGGTTCCGAGGAGGAACGGACGGCACGTGGCGGCATCGGGGAGTTCGCGTCGAGGCGAAACTACCGGTGAGGAGGTGCGGTGGCCGTCGGGTGAAGATGACATAGGGTTGGACCTTTACGCCCTTGGGCTAAATGGTTTGGCTCATTTGTATCCAGGGACAAAATTGGGAATGTGTAATAGCCCTGTTAAATAGGATGAGGGAGCTCCCATCTCCCTCACCTCCTCCATTTTCATTTTCTCCTTTAGGGTTTCTTCCTCTAGGTGCTTGTGAGAGAGAGGTCCACTAATCCACCGATTAGTGTAAGAACCATGAATCTTTGAGGGAAGGAGGTCCCGAATCCTCCGGTGTCCTCCGGTGTTCGGCGGAGAAATCAATTTGTGAGTTCATGATGTGTTCTTCGCGTTCTTCAGTTTCTCCCCTCTAGTTCTTCCTTCGATTCGTCGTTTCTAGACCATTTTGGTTCGTTTTTGCTACCTTGATTCGTGCTATGACGTGAGTAGAATCTTTCCACCGAAGGAAATCCATCAATTCCTCACGAGCAAGTAGATCGGGCGATTTCTTGGTCTAGGTCTCAAGAAACCAGTGTTTTTCGCTCTCCTTCGATTTCCCGTTGTTTTGCTTCAAATTGGGAGATGACCTCTTAGAGGTAGCTCCCTTACTACCTTGTGATCATGCTCACTAAGTTTCATAGCAGTTGGTGAAGATTTGGGCGCAAATTTGTGGATCGAAGTGTAGAGGCAATTTTCGAAGCTCCCTGTTCTTGCTGGAACACGATTCGCGGACAGTCCGGGATCTAAATCGCGGACAGTCCGGCCCTCGGGAACAATTTCTGGCGAGTTTCTGGAGTTGCTGATTCTTGTACTGCGGACAGTCCGCGCCCTGACCCCGGACAGTCCACAGTTCATTTCTTGAGACGTGTCCAAAATTGTCTCGGTTCAGTGTGTTCTTCGGTTTTTGACCTGCGGATAGTCTGGGATTATACCTGCGGACAGTCCGCCATTCACCGCTGAAGTGTGTCCAAAACCAATACTTTTCAGTGTGTTTTCTGGGAGTTTGCCTGCGGACAGTCCGCCCCCTCGAGCCGGACAGTCCGCCGTTGACTGTTGTTGACAGGTGTGTGTCACCGGACAGTCCGCCAGGGTGACCCGGACAGTCCAAGAGCTGTCCTGCGGACAGTCCGCCACCCCAGTCCGGACAGTCCGGCACTGCGCAGAGAAGGCATCTCTTGCCCGTTTCTTTGAGGGATTGTTTTAGGCCTCTTTCGAAGTTGTTCCAACGTGCCTAACACTTTGCGTGGGATATCTTGCTACCGGTTAGCACGTGTATCACTTGCATCTTGTGTGAGTTTGCTTTTGGGGTTGTGGATCGAGCCGAGGACCAAAGTTTTCGAAAGAAATTTGAGGCTCCCATTCACCCCCCTCTGGTCGTCATTTCCAGTCCTTCACCTTTTCAGAGAGGGAACATGCACGCATGCTCATCCATCAGCCCATCAGGTAAGCAATAATGTTGCATTGCATTTTTTTATTTTTTGCGATCAAAATGTTGCATTGCATTGAGAGTGCCTAACTAGCACCATTAGGGATTGGAAAAGCTTTTATTACACCAATGCATGCAACGCGACTGACCTTACGTACGTAAGGTCGTCGTCGTCGACGACGACGATCGCCAGGCCGGCGGCCGGTTAGCTAGCAGCTCTCACGCACTGTCATTGTTGGGGGTGCATGCCCGCTGATACAGACAAGCAGTGGTGGTGAAGCGTGGTACGTTGTTGCTGAATCGGGCAGGCATCTCGATCGACTGCATGCAGTCTGGCACCAACCAAACCAATGGTTGCTTGCAGCATCTCTCGATCAGCTCCGATATGATATGCTTCGATCGGACGATCCGTCAGCTGCAGTGCAGCCTGCAGGTTGTGGTCGCATGCATGCATGATGAGCTAGTAGCGTGCGTTTGTACACGACCGAGGCAGGGCGACGGCGACTCTGAAGATCTGAATATGCATGTCTGATCAAGATCATGAGCATCGCATCTCCAACGGTATCTAATATTTTCTTCCTAAAAACATGAAGTTTTACAATTTTTAAAAAGTATTGGAAGGAATAAAAAAGGCCGTCTCCAAGAGTTTCTAATAATCCACTCCAAAAATATAAAAGACAATTTTACATCAGGAATCATATACTATTTCTAAATTATCCTAATCACTTTTATATATTCTTTCTCTCTTGTATATTTTCATCAGAAACTCTTTCCTACTCTTTATTCTTTCTACGCCCTTCCACCTCTAGATTGGCTGACAAAAGCGCGCGGGTGAGAGAAGATACGCGCGACTCGGAAGCGCGTAACTTTACGCGGAACATGGTAACTTTCCCAAATTCTAAAAGATTAGGAGGATGGATTATAAATCGTTGGAGATGTGTTTTTTCTCATCTTACTAAAAACCAAGGATTAGCGAGGGATTTAGGAACTCTTCGAGATTGCTCTGCGCTGCGGTTGGCACCCAGCTCCGATCCCGGCCGTCAGTTCAGTTGCCATGCATGCATGCTGCTCGGCGCTGCACAGTGATGATGATGCGACCTGCTGTCTGAAATCTGAATGCCCGCTCAGCTAGCTGGTCGAGCAATGAGAGCAAGTTAACTGTGTGAACTATGGATTCGTTACAGGCAGGGAGCTAGCTAGGCAGAGAGGCAGAGCTAAAACAAATCCAAGAGGGAGGTGTGCTTGCCTTGCTGGATTTTTAACATCTGGGTGTGTGTATATGGTGACTGGTGAGCCAGGCGAGCGCGCTAAGTTCCAAGCTGTCTGGGCCAGGCAAGCCCCTCCATCATCTCCCTAGCTCGCGGCCCAGCTGCTCCAGCAGGCAGGCGCGCGCGGAGTGAGAGGCAACGATGATGGGAGAAAACTCACTCCAAAAAATAGTTAACGATCGCTATAGTCAACGATCGTGTCGTCTCCAACTCATCACAGCCACCACGTATAAGAAGATCTACGGCCGATTGATGTGGAATCTGCCATGAGCTCAACATGCTTGTCCTTGATTCAACCAATCTCCAACACTGGTCTCCATCTTCTTTGACGGGAGGTGAACTAATATTCCAGAGAAGGGAAGAAAAAACTCCTCAAAGGCAAGCTTGGGGACTGTTGGAGCACCAAAACCCTCGAAAAGTTTGGTTTGTATAATTGGGTGATGGGAATGTGGAACTAGTACTGATGATATGAGGCATGAACCATTACCTAGCTCGTTCATTCTCGCTAACGCTGATGCTGATGGCGCCATGTTCTATTCTACTACAATACGAGTATACACATCGAGTGACTTGTCTCATCAGCTCTAGCACATCGACACGTTATCATGCCTCCTGAGCTCTAGCACCAACACCACGTAGAATGAAGAGCCAGGATAAACCTAAATGGAAAGTTTGAGGACTAAAACAACCACTTTGAACTCCTAAAATACAATCACTTTGATAGTTCATAAATGGAATTGAACCTAGAAGTAAAGTTTGAGGACTAAAATGGCCACTTTGATGATTTAGGCACGAAATTGAGCCCAAAAGTGAACTTTTAGGACTAAAATGACAACTTTGGTTCTTTAGGGACGAAATTAAGCATCTAGGGATAGTAAGGGACAAAAATGGTTATTCCGCCCTTTGCAATCACTAAGGAGATCGATGCTAAGAGGTAGAGAGGTATGAACACCAACTTATGGCAACAAAATAGGTTAGCCTAGCTCAGAAAAAGCTAAAAAAAAGTATGTTATTTGGCTTCTAGTTTCAGCCTATTTTGATCATAAACAACTTATAACTTATATCAAACATGCCCTATATACTCCGAATATTAGTTTCTAACTACTGAAATTTGGTCCTACATAGCTCCTAAGGTATATGTAAAAAAAAACCTAACTAATTCAACTAATAACCGGTGGTTGAGATGAATGAATGAACTAGCTGACCGAGCTTCTTTCTTTGAAAACAATATAGACATGTTTGGATGACGCCCTGGCCTAGGAGTGCTTGGCCAGGCATGTCAATACAATAATCCAGCCACATGAAGTTGAAATTGTTGGAATGGAATGCCTATCTCTAGTTCAGAAAATTGCATTCAGGTTTCAATCCAAACATGTCCTATCTTATGGTACTGGACATGTGACATGCTAAAAAGAGACAATGAATCTAAAAAATTTACTTGTTTTTTGAAAAAAGGTGAATTTGTGCCCTCAATTAGACTACTCTAAGTATCATGACATAGTAGCCATTCAATCTAATCCATTTCCTGAAAAACTACTCAAAAGTTGCAACTATATTTCAAATAACCATCTCTAACCTATATAGTATAAACTGCCTCAGATTTACATATAAATCACCACATAACCTTTAAATATAATCTAAATAACCTCCTAAATTTTAGCACATAAAGGAGAAGATCTAATTAGTGTGGTAGCTTAATTATGCCTATAAATCCACTTGCCCCACAACTAGAAGGGCCATTTCTTTTATTCTCATATTTGGACTTGTGTCGATGGGTTACCTTGGCTTCTACGCTAACCAAGGAGTAAATTTAGGACACGTTAAAAAAAGGGTTATTTGGATTGGTACCATTACAACTTTTAGTGTTTTGAAAACTATCATTACTATTCACTTATTTTGAAATGTACCATTATAATTCTTTGATTGTTTGAAATATGCCATGATATACGTTTGGGAATGACTCGGGCCCACCTGCAGGCATACATGACATGATTGTATTTTCGTATAGACAAAACTGACCCTCTACCTTCCTCTCTCTTTATATGCCACTGACGTGTGGACCCCACTTGTCATCTCCTTCCTTCCGCATCTTCTTCTCCACAACAGCTTCTTCCCCAACATCCTATGCCGTCGTGGCTTGTCCTGCTGCCGCGTGCGCGCGGCTCTGGTGGCCAGCCCAGCCCCCGTAGGCGGGTGGGCCGCTGCACATCGCTGGCTACGACCCGAGCGTGCGCCGCCGCTGGTCGCCTGTTGTGCTCCCGCATGCGTGCCACCACTGAGTGCTTGACGAGCTCCTCCGCGCTGGTTGAGCTGGTGTTCTGGCCGAGCTCCTCCGTGCCAGCCTGCCGGCCAAGGCTCACGTCCCGCCCCACGCAGTCGTTCTAATGTGCAGCTCGCCCGTAGCTCGGCCAGTCGGCCTCCGCCGTGTCTGCGAGGCGGGGGAGGCTGTGGAGGGTGGCCGGGGCGGGGGAGCTCACGTAGGGCGGCGGCCATGGAGGGGCCAGGCGAGGAAGAAAGCGAGGAAGAAGAAGACCATGGGCAAAATCGACCATGGCCAAATACTTGGTAGCCGAATAGGTCTGCAGGGGGGCCGGAGTTCCTTCTAAGCGTACACCACGGCGTATTTCAGAGAATCATAAAATTGTAATGGTACATTCCAAAATAGGTGAATAGCCGTGGGAGTTCACCAAACTTTGAAAATTGCAATGGTAGCAATCAAAATAACCAAAAAAAAAAAGAAGGAGAGAGGAGGAAAATTGATCGGCAAGCGAAGCTGCCCAACATCCCAAGTGCCCCAACCCAAGGGAAGCAAAGCAAGAAAAAGCGGCGGTCACGGTCACAAGTCCAAGCTGCAGCAGTCTTTCTTGTGTGCTGTCTGCTGCGCGCGCGCTCGCTCACCTGGCCTCCCTCCTCCCTTCTCCCGGAATCCACCACGTGGTCTCCCCTCACCTCCTCCCCTGTCTCCCGCTCCCCCTCCCAAACTCTATATATACCCTCCTCCGCCTCCTGCTCATCCATCCATCCATCCATCCCCCTCCCCGGGCCACAGTGTCGGAATCCTCGGACCGGCAGCAGCGTCGTCGCTCCATCTCACACTCTGCTCTCTGGCAGCAGCAGCGATGCAGGCCCTCACAGCGAGCTCCCCTGCTTCTTCTTCTTCTTCTTCCTGCCCTTCCTCCTCCACCGCACACCGGCACCACCGCGGCACGCGGAGCTCCGTCCGCTTCGCGCCGCCACGCGCCGCGACGGCCGCGGCCAACTCGGTCTACAGCGCGCCGCCCGCCGCGGCCGCCGTGCGCTACGCCGCGCCCTCGAAGCCGGCGGCGCCCATTGCGCCCATTGCGCCCGCCCAGGCGGCCGGCGAGCAGGACGGCGAGAAAGGCCTGAGCTTCCTGCAGCGCGCGGCGGCGGCGGCGCTGGACGCGTTCGAGTCCGGCGTGATCGCGAACCTCCTGGAGCGTCCGCGCGCGCTGCCCCGGTCAGCGGACCCGGCGGTGCAGATCGCCGGCAACTTCGCGCCCGTCGGCGAGCAGCCGCCCGTGCGGTCGCTGCCCGTCTCCGGCCGCATCCCGCCCTTCATCTCCGGCGTGTACGTCCGCAACGGCGCCAACCCCTGCTTCGAGCCCGCCGCGGGGCACCACCTGTTCGACGGCGACGGCATGGTGCACGCGGTCCGCATCCGGAACGGCGCCGCCGAGTCCTACGCCTGCCGGTTCACCGAGACGGCGCGGCTGCGGCAGGAGCGCGCCCTGGGAAGGGCCGTCTTCCCCAAGGCCATCGGCGAGCTGCACGGCCACTCCGGCATCGCGCGCCTGGCCCTTTTCTACGCGCGCGGGCTCTGCGGCCTCGTCGACCCGTCCCGTGGCACGGGCGTGGCCAACGCGGGACTCGTCTACTTCAACGGGCGACTCCTCGCCATGTCCGAGGACGACCTCCCGTACCAGGTGCGCGTCACCGCCGACGGCGACCTCCGCACCGTGGGGCGGTACGACTTCGACGGGCAGCTCGCCGGGTGCGCGTCCATGATCGCGCACCCGAAGCTGGACCCGGACTCCGGCGAGCTGTTCGCGCTCAGCTACGACGTCATCAAGCGCCCCTACCTGAGGTACTTCTACTTCCGGCCCGACGGCACCAAGTCGGACGACGTGGAGATCCCGCTGGCGCAGCCGACGATGATCCACGACTTCGCCATCACGGAGCGGTTCGTGGTGGTGCCCGACCACCAGGTGGTGTTCAAGCTGGGCGAGATGTTCCGCGGGGGTTCCCCCGTGGTGCTGGACGAGAGCAAGACCTCCCGCTTCGGCGTGCTGCCCAAGTACGCGCGCGACGCGTCGGAGATGGCGTGGGTGGACGTGCCGGACTGCTTCTGCTTCCACCTGTGGAACGCGTGGGAGGACGAGGCGACGGGGGAGGTGGTGGTGATCGGCTCCTGCATGACCCCCGCCGACTCCATCTTCAACGACGACGACGGCGACCGCGGACTCCAGAGCGTGCTGACGGAGATCAGGCTGGACACGCGGACGGGCGCGTCCACGCGGCGCGCCGTGCTGCCGGCGTCGGCGCAGGTGAACCTGGAGGTCGGGATGGTGAACCGCGGCATGCTGGGGCGGAGGACGCGGTACGCGTACCTGGCGGTGGCGGAGCCGTGGCCCAAGGTGTCCGGGTTCGCCAAGGTGGACCTGGCCACGGGCGACCTCGTCCGGTTCGACTACGGGGAAGGACGATTCGGCGGGGAGCCCTGCTTCGTGCCCACCGAGGGCGCCCCCGCGCGCGGCGAGGACGACGGGTACATCCTGACCCTGGTCCGCGACGAGCGCGCGGGGACCTCGGAGCTCCTGGTGGTGAACGCCGCCGACATGCGGCTGGAGGCCACGGTGCAGCTCCCGTCCCGTGTCCCCTACGGCTTCCACGGCACCTTCATCGGCGAACGGGAGCTGGAGGCCCAGGCCTGATGACGATTTCTTGATTCCTTGGTTCTTTCTTGACATACACTGATCTGATGACGACGACTGATGATCGATCGATCCATCCCCCGCCGGCGGCGCAGCTGCTGGTGCTCCTCCTCCTCTGTTTTCGGTTCCTGGAGCAGCTGGAAACAGGGGATGGAGGGAGAAGGCTGTTACCAGAGGGAGCCTGAGCCCGTACATAGGAGGTCCCCGGAGCCTTGTTTCCCATACCAGATGCAATGCAATATTTGCACTGCACAGACACCACTACTCCTACTCGGTTGTTTCTTTCTTTCGGTTACCTTTTTTTTTCTTTTTTTTACCATGTTTTAAACATGGATTATGGCTAGGTAGTGAGTAATAGGGTCAGTCACAGTACACCTAACTTGTAAATTTTATTCCGGAGCCCATTCCGTTTTGGCTATTGGAATTGAACATTCCGCTACCGGCCCATACCAGTGTACCATTCCGGACTTTATAATAATAATAATATGTGAATAAACTTATACATAAATGTACGTATAAATATATTTTGACTTAACTTATGGCGTAGTTAACATTTTTACCAAACTAAGATGTCATTCAACAAGTTCATATGACCTTATTTCAAATTTTAAACTCCAAAGTTCATACATGGAAAAATATAATACATGCAGTCACGGCCGGTATTGACCGGTATTGGCCGGTATTGACCGGTATTTGACCGGTATTGACCGGCATTGACCGGTATTGACCGGTATTTGACCCGGTACGGGATTGAGGCTCTTCTATACCAGTTTAGGGACCGGTACGAGATATTCCGGCCATTCCGGCCGGTACCGGAATGGAATTCACAACTATGCAGTACACTAGGGAGAAGGGGCTGCAGCAGCTTGTGCACTCACTGTCACTGTTGTGCTTGTGCTTGTACAGGCAGGGGTGCCAAGAGCTCAGCTGGACTCTGTTTCCACCTCCACACTGAGAGTGTGTTTGGAGGTGGTGGCATTACAGTAGTAGTAGACTAGTAGTAGAAGACGATGAATTGAACCACCCAGTTGCTGCAACTGAGGTGATATTGTTGTTCACCCATGTAATGTAATGTACCATCTCCATCTCTCATTGTCATTGTGTAGAATATACTAGTACTAGTATACATACATACATACATACTGTTTCTCCTCCGATCCATCATCTGGTTCTAATCCTCATATACATATACAGATATAATACTACTAGTATAGTGGCAACAATGATGAAGCTCCCAGAGTTGTTTTTGTTCGCACATGCTGCTCACCGAATCCAAGTGTGAGTGGCCTGTCCGCTTGTGGGATTTCTGTTGGACTGCTGTTCCTGTTCCTGCTCCTTCCTCATCATTGTTCTGATTGCGCAGCAGATGCCGGCGCCACGCATTATAAGGGAAAAAAGGCCCTGGCTTCCCCCAATCTGATTGCCGCTCTTCCCCTCCAGTTCAGGCCGAGCATGGATGGATGAATTCAGGTGTCTTTGGCTGTTTTCTGCTCTGAATTTCAGGTGAAGTAAGCGTACTAGTAGTACAGTAGATTCTTTGGGGGGGTGAAAAGTAAAGATCAGTCGGGAATGACCTGAACTCAATGGAGTGAGTGAAAAATGTGGTGTCGGTTAAAAAGACGAGTCAAGCGCCAGTCAAGTGTTTCCTTCCTTCCTGGCAAGAAAATCAGCGTGCAATACCACGAACTGGTGGTGTCTGTCGTAGATAAAAAACCAAAGAAGGACGCCTGCCTGCCTCCGACACCGGCCTTCTTGGTCAGTTGGTCCTCCTATTCCCATTCGCATGGTGGGCACAGCATTTGCATTGGCATCAGGCATCAGGCATCAGGCATCAGCAGCAGCCGTCCTTCGTCACCTTCGTTCGTTTTCTATCGTCCCTGCCTAATTCTGGAAGCCTAAAGCGGCCATAGTATAATAC
Source organism: Saccharum hybrid cultivar R570 (assembly GCA_038087645.1). NCBI lineage: Eukaryota > Viridiplantae > Streptophyta > Magnoliopsida > Poales > Poaceae > Saccharum > Saccharum hybrid cultivar. Next base: position 31,205,654 of record JAQSUU010000405.1, on the reverse strand, counting down.
TAGCAGCAAATCTTAGCTGCCTCCGCCGCCGTCACACCGGCGGCCATCGTCCCTGGCTCGCAGCCTCCACGAATCCCAATCCAACTCGCGTCCATCGCCTTCATTCGTACAGCCCTGCTTGTTTGTTTCCAAGTTACTCGATCGGTGTACCTTCGTGGAAACTGAACTGGAAACATCAGGGAAGAAGCTGCAACTAGCCAGCAGCCCAGCATGTCGTGCGTGAGCGTGACTGACTGGTGAGCGGATGCAGAGCAGCCTGCCTTGTTCAGCTCCTCTGCTTGGGGCCCAAGCATGCAAGAACAGCAGGATGGCAACTTTTCTGTGTTGTGCAACTATACTCGAAAGATTAAGCCCTTGTTTAGTTCCCAAAATATTTCCCAAAATATTTTAGATTTCCGTCACATCAAATCTTTAGACACATGCATGAAGCATTAAATATAGATAAAAAATAAAACTAATTATACAGTTTAGACGAAATGGACGAGACGAATCTTTTAAGCCTAGTAAGGCCATGATCGGACAATAATTGCCAAATAACAATGAAAGTGCTACAGTATCGCTACAGTTACATTTCCCAAAATATTTCGGGAACTAAACAAGGGCTAATCCAAGATTTTTTCTCTCATCCAAACGGCACCTTAAGCTCTGTTTAGTGGAGTTTCGGGTGACTTTGGCTTTGACTCCATGCCCAATTATGAGAAGCCATTTTTTGCTCCCCTATGAAAATAAACGGGAGCCAGTGAAGCAATTTTTTTTCACGGGCTCCAACTCCTCCCTATACTGTAGCAAAAAGTTGGAGCCGTTTAAAACCACCAAACATGGCCTTATAGTATACTTAGGCATTTATTTATTTACTTTCAGTAGACCTGCGCAGGTCTCTCGGCCCTGACCTGGGCCACGTCGCTGAAATTACTGTGCCACCGTTGATCGGCAATGAGCGGTGGACATGGCCGCCGTACTACGTGATCCTTGCGCGCGCTCTGCTGCCCCGTTCCTACGCTTCTACTGCCAGAAGGAAGAGGCGCCAGCTGCTGGTTGAGGGGGCATTGGCGGGGGACGTCGAAGCGGGGCCCAACGAGCCCTCCGCCTTGTGCGCACTTTCCTATTTCACCCAGTTTCACCTCGCCTCGCTCAGCTCCCTATGGCCCGGCGATTTCCTCACACGCTCTTTCCGACTGGACCACACAAATACTTCTTCAAAAATGACACCCCTCAGCGTTCCACCGGATCAGGCTTTCAGCAAATGCCATCCATGCAAGTAGATCTGCGGTAGTTGCTCGCGATCAATTTTTTGGAATTTGGAACCTGACATGGTGGTGCGTCCTGCCCCGTCGCCCGCCCCATCCGGCGCTCCACGATCCCCGACCCCTGGCTCCCCACGACGCTGCCCCCACAACATCCACGCCTCTCGCCTCTCCCCCGACACCGCCCCACCCTGCCCTACTCCGTATTATTGTCGCCAACGCGTTGCCCTGCCTCGCCCCTCTTCCCCGCCGACGCCGCTCTCCCATGCTATCCCGTCCCACGGCGATGGCCATGGCGACGGGTATAGGTGAGAACGGAGGAGGAGGAGGGAGCGGAGTGACAAGGGGGAGGAAGAGGAGGAGGTGCTGGTGGTTGTGCTGCTGCTGGTTGCTGTGGAGGTGTGGAGATCGTCAATCGATAGCTGCGTTTCGTCGGCAACGATATCGACATGTCGATGGACTGTCCAGTGTCCACACCACGCGCCCTCCTCTCCTAGGCCACGATCTTGGGCAGCACGAGCCTCGTGACGAGTGGCAAGATGACCAGCTCCGTGGCGGACGACGCAGCGTAGCATTGGTGTCGACTGCAAGCCCCCATGATAGGGAGAAAATTGCATATCTGGGACTCCAAACAATGCGCTTCGCAGATTTGGGACTTCAAACATCGACTTGGCAAAAATGGGTCTCCAAACATTGCACATTTGATTTCGTTGCCATTATGCGTATTTCATCTCTTTTTTAAGCTGTGTACATGTATTTGGAGACCCGAAAGGACTCTTTTGCCCTTCTGCTGTTGGCGATGAGAGTGGTCTGTGAATTCGTGGTGATCCATACACCATGGTGATGATAATACAGTATTAAACTATAACTGATGATAGTATATGACTAAGTAGCGATTAAAACTACGGCGACGAGATAGACGATGATAAGTTTTGGTGGGCATCGTCATCATCCACTGTGCGAGGCCCAGCAGCACCAGGACAAGGACGCGAGGGCGAGGCGCTGCCGGTGGCACGGAAGTGGTGCACGAACGAGGTGAACGCCAGGACCGTGTCACGCGCCGCGTCAGCGTTGGCGGCCTGCCTGCCTATGCAGCGTGGCCACGAGGGCCTCCTCGTCGTGCCTGCTGGCCATGAACTCCGCAGCGCCAAGACGGAGCCTGGCGGCCATCCTCTCCTCCATCAGCATCGCCTCGTCCTCCACCTGGGCGGCCTCGGCCAGCTTCTTGGCCGTCGGGACGTAGCCGGCCTGCAGCGCCAAGTCCGTCTGGCTCGCCACATACCCCAGGAGCGCTGGCATGTCGGGGTCCACGAGGCGGTAGTGCTCCTCGGCCTCGCCCCCACCTTGCGGAGCAGTGGCGGATCTAGGATTGAGACAAGAGGGGGGCTAATTAAGAAAGATGTTGATTTGCAATTAAAAATTAATGGTGATTTGATGCTATGCTACAGTCTTTTAGTGGAGAAATCACCCTCCCTTGGGGGGGGGGGGGGCTGCAGCCCCCCAGCCCCCCTGGATCCACCAATGCTCCAGAGCTCCTTCTGCTGTCAGGCAACACGTGGCGGCGAGCAGCGCCTCCGCCTCCACGTCCGCGCGCCGGGCGTTTGACAAGGTGGCCTGCGCTTGCAGTGCCTCGACGAACGTCGCCTCCTCCCCAAGTCGCCTGAGCGAGAGCGCCGATAGGGCCGCCGGATGTCATCCCCTTCCTCCCGCATTGTCTCCGCCGGATGTATTCAAGTCTCCGAATACATGTACACAGCTTAAAAAGACGATGAAATACGCATAATGGTAAGGAAATCAAGTGTGTAACGTTTGGAGACCTATTTTTGCGAAGTCGATGTTTGGAGTCTTAAATATACAATTTTCTCCACGACAGGATGGCCGGCCTCTCCCCTCCTTCGAGGTTCACAGATGTTAGACCTCGCCACCTCGGTCTTTAGTTTTTCTGTTTTCCCCTTTGTCACAATCACAATTGCAGCAACCGAGAAGCAAGCATTTCATCTCTCCATCTCCGGGAGTCGATTATTGTTTCTTCTTCTGAGATGTTGCTCGTTAGTTGTTACTGTTCTTCTGGATCTGTCACCGTACCTTCCAGTGGTAGCTAGCTATCCCTGTTCCGCTGGGCGCCCACCGTGCGCGTCTGTGCTTTGCCCGGGACATGGCGAGGTGATAGCGTGGGGACCGACGGGCTCGAGACTTCAGAGGCCAGGCAGGATGCAGAGTTAGGCTATCCGCACTCGTGGTACTCTAAATTTATTCTTTGTACATTCTAGTCACCAAGATTCTCTCTTTTATTCTCAATTCTTCTGTACTCATCCATCCTCTATATCATCCTCTATTCACTGTGGGGCCCACTTATCACTTTATCTAAATATATTCATGTGAGATCTAGTTTTAAAGTATTTATTGAAACGAATTTAATAGTACAATCAGAATTTAATTTGATTTTTTGGTTTGTGAGTTATAACATTTTTTCATACGAAAAAAAAGTTGGCACGGTCTTCCACGCAATAGGCAAGCACACGGTCTCTCGCGCGTGGGGCCATCCTCTCCGAGAGGTGCTGCCGCGTATGAACAGTACCACGCCAAATATAGATGACAGACTCTCATCCTGTTTGATAGAGTAGGATATAGAGTATACCACTGCAGCTGTTTTTTCTCTATGTGTTACTGTAGGAACGTTTCTCGGACGCCAGTGCGGTCGGTCTTATCTCGTAGACTGACGTGGCGTTCCTCTGCGAGAACGGCCCTGGTGCCCTGCCGCTGTAGGAACAGTTCCTTATTTGTTTCTTGGGAGACAGCTGCAGTTGATCTGTTAGGGATTGGGTTGTTGGTTAGCGCTGGGTTCAGATCACTCCCGATTATATTGCAGCCAAAGCTGATTTTGGGATTTATGGTATGGTATATTGGTATGACTCTTCAATTATACACCTGATTTCGTAGCTATGACCAAGAAATTGGAAAATTTAAAACTTGGACCAAGGAACGGTGGTCATGTTGAAGCTGGAAGCCCTCAACACTGGTTGCCAAATCAAAACCTTAACTCTGCCATGGGAAGGAGACTATCGTCAACGTCAACTGCCCAAAGCCCTAAACGAGGCAGGGCTTGGTTTTTTTTTCGAACACGACTTTATGTGTCATTGCATTAAGAAGAAGAAACCGAAAGCACACGGCGAGTACAACGCCTTCAATTTTCTCGATTTTGCATTCACCATCAACTTGTTTTCTTGCTTGTGTTTCAGAATTTGGCAGCCAGACTAAATGGAGAAAAGGTTTGTTTTTACCCACAAAAAAAAACTTTATGTTGTATAGTTGCATCAAACATTTTATTTTTTTCTCCATTCTAGATTCTTGTTTGATTTGGGCATATAGTTGCATCAAACTTTATGGAGAACAGGTTTATTTTTACTTCTGCTCTCTGAGATGAGCTTGCTGGCAGCCGAGCTCATAGAGATTACACTGCTGTTGCTGTAGAGATTGCTGAGCAACATTCTGACTTTGTGATGGGATTTATATCACTATTAGTAAATCCTTCGTCTTGATCAGTAACACCATCAAGCCCGACGTTTATTCATGCCACATCTGGAGTTCAGATGGTCGCTGAAGGAGGTGCTCTTGGGCAACAATACAACACTCTTGATTCTGTTTGTGTGGCTATTAGAAACATTGGTGTTTATTCACACATCTTAATGCTTTTAGTTTGTTATATACCTGTGCACATCCTTGAAAATTTTGAATTTGGTAATGACACTGCATTAAACAATTTGTAGAATATTAGTCTGTTCGTAGACATGTTTTTCTTTTGACCATGTGGGAATATATTTAGATCATATAATGACCACAATCATTAAAAATCTATCATTTTGTTTAGCACTGAAGTTTTAATTTACATATAGTTGCTGCAAAGACTATTGTCCTTTTGAAATGTCCAAATCTTGACATTTGTTCAGTTGGAGGTTTTCTTGCCTTCAGCGCTCATGAGAATTTGAGCCGTTATTTTTTCTGTAACTTTTGCATTATCTGATACACCATGTCACTTGCATCTTGGATTTGCAATTCAGGTGATAAACTACGGGGGCAGTGACATAATCGTAGTTGGATGTTGGATTATAAATGCAAGAGATCCTTTGAAGACTGCATGGGAGTACCGCTTGCAAAGGATTAGGGCTCAACTACGGAGGAGACTTCCACCGCATGCACCATCATCATTTATGTTAAATTACAACAATTCCCTCTTGGCTCACTCTGTTCTTCTTGCTTGAGTTGGGCATTGTGACACCGGTGCTAGGTTATATTGTATTGTTGCTAAGGGCGTGTTTGGTTTGGGCAGCTAAAGTTTAAACTTTGGTCCATTTAATCCACTTTTTACCAAACACATGGATTAAATGGGAGCTAAAAGTTAAGCTGCCAAGGGGGAGCTAAAAGTTTAGCTGCCATGGACTAAATGGAGCTAAATATCACCTTTTAGTCTTATTTATCTAAATACATGAACTAAAAGGGATTAAAAGACCTCTTTTAGTCACCCAAACAGACACCCAATAACTAAAGTTTAATCTATAATTTAGCTACTAAAGTTTAGGAAGGCAAAACCAAACAGACCCTAACTAAGATATAGACTCTCGAGCACCGTTACATTCGAGTATTATTTTTTAATAACAGTACAACACACATTCATATTTATATTATCATGGCATTCCTTTTTCCGTTGCATCGCACGGGTATTTACCTACTTGTTCTGTTCCTAAATATTTGTCGTTTTCGCTTCCTGATAAACAACTTTGACTAAATATATATTAAAAACTATTAATATTTATGATACATATCATTAGAAATATTTTTAAATATATTTTTATAATAAATTTATTTAAAAATATAAATATTATACGTACGTTCTAAGTTAAACGTGTGGGACACGCTTCCCCAGCGCCGTCCCCGTCCTCGTTCTGCTTCTTTTCGCTGGTTCTCTCGCTCTCCTCCGTCTCTTCTTCTACATGGTGCCTACTGCCTAGTGGCTACTGGAGCTCCGACCAACCCTCGCCTAGATCTGGCCAGCCTCACCTGCGCCGCCGCTGCGACGTGCCCTAGGGTGGAGGCGGGCGTCACCTGCGACCTGCGCCGTTCCCGCCGCGGCGTGCCGCCTAGGGATGGCCGCCCTCACCTGCACCACCACCGCGAGGTGCTGCCTGGCCTCGCCCCCCTCGCTGCCTCCACGAGATGCTGCGTGACCTTGCCCGCGTCGCCACCGCCGCAACGGGCCGTCGCGAGTCGCGACCTGCTCCAGGGTTGGCCGCCCTCACCTGCGTCGTCGCCATGGCGTGCTCTATGCAGGGGCGGAGCTATGTTGTTGGTCGTGGGTGCCCAGGCACCCAAAAAAATTCAAAAAATTTATGTTAAGAACAGATTTTTACCATGGTTTCATATTAAATTTTCATATCTACAAGAGCTAGGCACCCTCCTCTGATTTGCTCTAGCTTCGCCCTTGGCCCTATGACTGACGCTTAACCCCGTAGGGCCATACTCACCCATCCCTTCAGGTGCGTTGCTCATCAGCCAACGCAGTAGCAGTTTGGCCTGCTACACCCTTCCTTCTACATGGAGCTATCCCAACCAATGTCGTCTTCTCTTTTTTCCTGGTTGTCCTCCCTGCGTATCCCAACAACTCCCGGCGTATCCCAACAAAGTGAGGCATGTCAAAGGGGTCTTGTTGTGCCAAATCTATTTTTTATCCTAAGTTATGTCAAAACATTTTATCTTATATTGTTCCTGGGTTTTTTTTTTGCAGGTGCAATTTAGCATTGTAGATTTAGTTTTGTAGACTTGCTTCTCCCCTCAAGACCAACAGGTCAGGTACGTCTAATTTCACTTTTCTACTGTGCTCACTTTATGCAGCTCAATCTGTGTACTGTATTCTTTATAGATTAAGCATTTTTGTGCTAATTTATATTGATGCAATTGCTTCCTTTTAGTTTTCTATTTTATGTTCCCTTTTCTCATCATAGATGAAATTTAGCATTGTAGATTACGATTTAGCCATCCGATGGATAACAATATGGCCAAGATGTTTTCATACTGTTTTGCTATGTGTTATCTTCCAATAGGTGTAGGGGAGGATGTCTATTACCGATGTGTATGGATAACTTAAGGACAAAAAAAAATAAGGGATGGGCAAAGGAGATCGTTTAGGTTCCTGCAAATTTATGGATGGGCAAAGGAGATCGTTTAGGTTCCTGCAAATTTATAGTGATGGTTGTTTTTGTTGTTGTGATTGCATTTTTCAAGGTGCGGGTGAGCGGAAGGGGAACATAGGTTCTTCAGTGGGGGCACGTGAACAGCTTGCCGTGGTATATGGTTCTCTCGGATACCCATGCTTCTGACGATCTACATTTTGACTTTGATGTATATGACTTTGCCGTGAATTAGTGCCTGTTTATTTAATTCATTTTGTATTCCCTTTTGTGTGCCTATGAATTATGAAATATGGTAGATCACTTCTTCAGTAAACCTCCACTCCAAAAGCGTGCCTCGATGGTCTATCTGTGCTTCCTTCCTAAATTGATTGCTTGCATCTTTTTGTTTGTATCATTTTGATTCATAGGAGATGTAGAGAGGGTGAAAAAGAATCCGCTGGGAAAACAAGGTTGGGTCAAGAGTAGATGCTCCTTTGCATCTTTAGATGTGATAATCCTTGTGCTAAAGAGTAAAGATGACTATCTGCTTTGGTAGATTGGTTATTTTGGCACTCACACACTGTGATAATCTTTAGAGCTGTGTTGCTTGGAGCCATAGTGTTATCATCTTGATAAGTTGTTTATTTCTCTGTTGTCTACTATGTTTCCAATTTTTTTTGGCTTGCTGAGATGGATTTTTACGTATTAATATGTTTGTCCATTCATACCCTAAAGAGTCTTTATGTCTCGATTAATGAATATATACAGTAGTATGCTCATCAATATGTGGGCCGGTCAGATTTGAACTCTATTGCTTTAGCTACTTGGAAAATCAATTTAACTGTATCTCAAATTCTCAATATATAACACTTAGTAAGTCTACTTCAGAGCAGTGTTGTTTCCTAGCTTAGCAATGGATAAAAATTGTTTTATTTTGCTAAGGTAGGATTAAAAAAGGTCTTACGGTTTGTTGTATTTGACTCCTTGAGAGATGGAATTCCTTGTCTAATCTTGGATGGAGCAGCGCTGAGAGAAGCTACGCTGTTGTTGTCTTGGTAAGTTCCTGTTTGTTGGAAGAAGTGAATTCCATTACTTGGCTAACCCTAGAAGGGTAGCTATATAGTTTCCATACATGGGCCACATGAGTCTTAGCCTCATGGGCCTACATATACTCCAACATCCCCCCGCAGTCTGAACTACCGTCGCAGCGGAGTTCGAGGCTGAAACAAGAAAGAACACACACAACCCCCCACAGACGCAACTAGCCACTGGTGATGTTGAGGCTGGAGCGAAACTCGGCGAAGGTCGAGGACGGGAGGCCTTTGGTGAAGATGTCCGCGAACTGGGAGGTCGTCGGGACATGAAGGACCCGCACCTCGCCCATGGCCACCCGATCACGGACAAAGTGGAGGTCGATCTCGACATGCTTCGTCCGCTGGTGCTGGATGGGGTTGGTGGAGAGGTAGACCGCACTGACGTTGTCGCAGTAGATCAGTGTGCTCTTGGAGGGTGGAGTGTGCAACTCAGCAAGCAGCTGCCGGAGCCAGGCGGCCTCCGCCACACCGTTAGCCACGGCGCGGTACTCCGCCTCGGCGCTGGACCGGGAGACCACCGGCTGGCGCTTGGACGACCAAGACACCAGGTTGCCACCCAGGAAGACGGCGTAGCCGGAGGTGGAGCGGCGAGTATCCGGACACCCGGCCCAGTCAGCGTCGGTATAGACGACGAGGTCGGTGGAGGAGGCCCGGTGTAGGAGGAGGCCGTAGTCGAGTGTGCCCCGGAGGTAGCGGAGGAGACGCTTGAGAGCCGTGAGGTGAGGCTCCCGGGGATCATGCATGTGGAGGCAGACCTGCTGAACTGCATAGGTGATGTCCGGCCAGGTGAAGGTGAGGTACTGAAGGGCCCCGGCAAGACTCCTGTACGCAGTGGGATCGGCCACCGGTGGTCCCTCAGCCTCAGACAACTTGCCCTGGGTGTCGACCGGAGTGGAGCAGGGCTTGCAGTCAGACATCCCAGCCCGCTCCAGGATATCCCGAGTGTACTGCCGCTGGTGAAGAAGGAGCCCAGCAGGACGGTGCTCAACAGTGACACCGAGGAAGTGGTGGAGCTCACCCAGGTCCTTCATCGCAAACTCCTGCTGGAGAGCTGCAATGATCTGGCGGAGAAGTGGCTCGCTGGAGGCGGTGAGGACAATGTCATCAACATAGAGCAACAAGTATGCCGTGTCAGCCCCATGGTGGTAGACGAACAGGGACGTATCAGACTTGGCCTCCACGAACCCCAGGGTCACCAAGAAAGCTGCGAACCGGTGGTTCCACGCCCGAGGTGCCTGCTTGAGGCCATAGAGGGACCTGTTGAGCCGGCAGACCATGTCAGGACGGGTGGTGTCGACGAACCCCGCCGGTTGACTGCAGTACACCGTCTCAGTAAGAAGGCCGTGGAGGAAGGCGTTCTTGACGTCCAGCTGGTGGACGGGCCAAGACCGAGCAAGTGCCAGCGATAGCACGGTACGGACGGTGGCCGGCTTGACCACCGGGCTGAAGGTCTCATCGTAGTCGATGCCAGGGCGCTGAGTGAAACCCCGGAGGACCCATCGAGCCTTGTAGCGCTCGAGAGAGCCGTCCGCTCGGCGTTTGTGAGTCCAAATCCACTTGCCGGTGACGACATTGGCGCCCGGCGGCCGGGGCACCAACTCCCACGTCTGGTTGGCGAGTAGCGCGGCGTACTCCTCTTCCATCGCGCGGCGCCAGTGAGGATCCAGCAGGGCGTCGCGGACGGAGGAGGGTACCGGAGAGACCACCGCGTCGCCGGTCGAAGCCTCGAGGGCACGAGGTGGCAGGGTGCTAGCCGCGTGTCGTGTCACCATCGGGTGAACATGCCGCGGGTGTCGGTGAAGTAGCGGCGGGTGGTAGACCGGCGGTGCACCACGGGCCGGCGGAGACAGTGGCGGTGGTGTCGGTGTCCCCGGTGGAGAAGGGACCACGAGCGGCGGTGGTCGCGGTCTGCGCTGGTATACCCGTACCGGCGCGGCGAACCTCGACGGCGCCGGAGGCGCCGGGGCAGGTGCCGAGACAGGATCCGGCGTCGGCAACCGGCACGACCCCCCGGGGCAGAAGCGGGGGACGAAGGCCCTGGGTCTGCACCAACTGGAGAGGACGGGGCCGCGCCGGAGGACGAGGGGCCCGGACTCGCAGGGGAGCCGGGACCGGTGGCCGGCACTGAGCGCGGCGAAGCGGTGCCTGCAGGAGACCACGAAAAAGGTGGCTGGACCACCGGGTCAGTGGGAAACAGAGAGGGTGGGTCAGTGACCGGAGGTGTAGAGGTGCTGGAAAAGGGAAAGACGGACTCATCGAACACCACATGGCGCGAGATGAGAACACGTCGGGAGGTAAGGTCAAAGCATCGGTACCCCTTGTGATCCGGGGAGTACCCGAGGAAAACACAGAGCGTGGAACGAGTGTCCAGCTTGTGAGAAGAAGTGGCAGCAGTGTTGGGGTAACAAGCACACCCAAACACGCGGAGGTGGTCGTACCGAGGCGGGGTACCGAAGAGGGCGTGGTGAGGTGTGGGAGCGGGACAGGCAGTGGAAGGAAGGCGGTTAAGAAGGTAGGTGGAGGTGTGCAGGCCCTCAGCCCAGAAGCGAGCAGAAAGAGAGGCCTGAAATAGAAGAGTGCGCACGGTGTCGTTGGTGGTGCGAATCATCCGCTCTGCCTTGCCATTCTGCGAAGAGGTGTATGGGCAAGACATGCGCAACTGAACACCGTGAGAGAGGAAGAAAGCTCGGGAGGTGGAGTTATCAAACTCGCGACCATTGTCACACTGGACAGCCTTGATGGTGAGACCGAACTGAGTAGACACCCAAGTAAAGAAGTGAAGGAGCGTGGTAAAAGTATCCGACTTCGCACGTAGAGGAAAAGTCCATGAATAATGCGAAAAATCATCAACAACCACAAGATAGTACTTATAACCAGAAATACTGATAACAGGAGATGTCCATAGGTCGCAATGTACAAGATCAAAAATGCGGGCCGCATGAGAAGAAGAACTAGAAAAAGGAAGACGAACATGTCGGCCCAATTGGCACGCATGACACAGTTGCTCATCATGAGCTCGAGTACATGGAAGACCAGAGCTACGACTGAGCTGTATCAGGGCATCACGTCCAGGATGGCCGAGGCGCCGGTGCCAAGTAGTAGAGGAAGTAGAAGCGGCGAAGGCAGCTGACAAAAGGGACGGCGAAGAAGACGAATGCGCCGCCGAAAAGCGAAGGGTGTAAAGGGGCCCGGTGCTGTCACATCGGCGGAGAGGACGCCGGGAAGCCAAATCCTTTACAGTAAGACCAGAAGAGTCAAATTCCACAGAACAAGAATTGTCAGCTGTAAAACGACGAATAGAAAGAAGGTTATGAACCATAGAGGGAGCCACAAGAACATCAGGAAGGCGAAAGGAGCCATGAGCACCGGCGGTACCCACAGATGAGACTGGAATACAAGAACCATTTGCGACCATAATGGACGAAGGAAGAGAGGAAGAGGGAGAGTGAATCGACGAAAGTATACCGGGGTCAGGAGTAGTGTGGTAGGTGGCCCCCGAATCGGCGATCCACTCGGGTCCGACCGGAGGTGTCAGGCTCATGGTGCCGAACGAGCGAGCCAGGGCCGCCTGGTCCCATCCAGAGACCCCCGGTGGAGGCCCGGAAGGTCCGGAAGGAGGAACCCACGAAGCAGCAGGCGGTGGAGCAGGGAAGCCGCCGAGTGGAGGACCAGCGGGAGTTGTGCCGGTGAGCATGGCCACCGGTGGACGCGAGGCGGTCCCGGTGGCGTGGTAGGGCCACATGGAGATGCGCCCAGACCACGGGTTCTGGAAGGAGGGCCATGGTGCCCCCCCCTGTGGGCCACCGGGTGCCGGGGCCTGTGGAGGTGCGCCCCGGCCACCCCCGTGACCCCCTCCGCGGCGACGACGGCCGCCACGACCCCCCCACCTCCGCTCGGCCCGGAGGGAGGGGGACCCAGAAGAGACGACGGCGGTGGAGCAGACAGACGTGAAGCAGACGGGCGCGGCGAAGTAGCTGCCAGAGCCGTCGAGGAGGCCCACGGGGAAGCAGTGGAACCCGGCTGGAGGCCCTGCGTGAGCTCCTCCATGACGAGATCGTCACGGACCTCCAGGAAGGTGGGGAAGGGCCTCTGACGGGTGATCCACGTCCGCAGGTGGGCGTAGCGGTCGCTGAGCCCCCGGAGGACGTTGAGGACCAAGATGTGATCCTCCACGGGCCACCCGAGGTCCCCCAGTGAGTCAGCCATGGCCTTCATCCGACGGCAGAACTCACCGACGGAGAGGTCACCCTGGACGAAGGTGCGGAAGCTCACGTCGAGGCGCAGAGCCCGGGCCTCGGCGTTGCCCAGGAACTGGCCCTCAAGGGCAAGCCACGCCCGACGCGCGTCAGGGGAGGTGCGGACGAGGTCGTGGAGGTCCAGAGAGATCGTCCCCAAGATCCAGGAGAGAACGATGCTGTCGAGACGAAGCCACGACGGCGTCTGGACGGCGACCGAGACGTCGACGAGGACGTGGTCGTCGAGGGCGTAGCGGCGAAGGGTGAGAACCACCAGATCTCTCCAGCGGGCGTAGGAGGGCGACTCCGGCTCGAGGACGACCGGGACGAGAAGTCGAATGTTCTGGACCCCCCGGCCTGGTAGTGGAGCTGGGCCACGAGCGGGTCAGCCGGGTCATGCCAGAGGACGGTGGTGTGGTGGATGGGACGTCTGGGCGAGGCAGAGGAGGTGGCACCGACGTCCCAGGAGGCGGGGGGAGCGAGGAGCTGCTCCGCCTCGGCGATCTGGCGAGCCAAAGTGTCGGCCGCGTCGCGCTCGCGCTCCCACACGAGAGCCGCCGCACGCACACGAGCTTGGCCTTCCGCGGCAGCAGCACGGGCAGCCACGAGGGCGGCGGCGAGAGTGGAATCCGGCCCCGGGGCGCGCAGAAGTTGGGAACCACCGAGACCGAGAAGGTCCACAGAAGGAGCAGTAGCGCCAGCACCGGCACCAGGGGGGTCTCCAGTGGAGAGGAGCGGCTGAACTACCCCTGCCGGCGCGACATCCTCGGTGCCGTCCCCCACCGTGCCCAGATCAGAGGAAGTGGCGAGGGCACTGGCAGCAGTGGCGCCATGAGCAGTAGCATCAGCCGCAGCTGGGAAGGGGGAAGGGGGGCGGTGCTGGAGGGTTTGGGCAGCCAGAGGATCGGTCCCTGCTGTGGGATGCCCGCCGGCCAGAGGAGAGCCGCCAGCAGGCAGAGGGTGGCCGGCGGCCAGGGGCTGGCCGGCGGGGAGAAAGTGGCCGGCGGCCAGGGGCTGGCCGGCGGGGAGGGGGGCGGCCAGAGGAGGGCCGCCGGGTCTGGGCGGGTGGGAAGCAGCGGCGGTGCTAGGAGAAGAAGCAGCGGCGGCACCAGCCAGGATTTGGGCCCAGGTTGGAGAGGAAGAAGAGGGGAAGTAGGAATAGAGGGAAGGGGGAGGGGGAGGGCCGCCGGCCATGGTGGCTGGGCCGGCGGGCGGCACCACCAGGGGAGGGGCGGCGGCTGGGAGGCAGGGGAAGAGGAAAACTAACCCTAGGCTCTGATTACCATGTTGGAAGAAGTGAATTCCATTACTTGGCTAACCCTAGAAGGGTAGCTATATAGTTTCCATACATGGGCCACATGGGCCTTAGCCTCATGGGCCTACATATACTCCAACACTGTTGCGTGCTGTGTTTCCAGTCACATGCTCAGATGCAGTGCATGTAAGGTTTTAGAAAACTAATTCTATAATATTTTTATACAACCCCTCCCATGTTTCTTAATGGCATATTTATTGCAAGATAATAGTTATGTACTTTCCAGTCCTTATTGCATACTACAATCAGAACTCCCAACGATGGTGCATGGTATTTTCATTTTTGTTGATTTGTGGAGAAAAGCAAATTGGTTTGAAAACTGGATTTGTTTGCATTTTTTATTTTGTACTAAGGAGCAATTAATTAAGCTATCCAAATAGTGATGGAGAGAAATCCAGATTGGCATAACGCCTTTGTTTTGACTGTTGAGTTTTGACAAGTGTTGGTTTTGCTTAGGGCCAGGCAATTGGTCGACCGACATTGGCTTGACTGAACCAACTGAAGCAGCACCACCATCCCGGCCTATCCCTGGCGGTTACCACTTGGTTGGCAACACCAAGCTCCAAGCAGACGTTCATAGGATGAGCTGAGGAGCAAGGGGTTTGAAGCTGTTTAATTTCCTTCTAGGTGAACTTGCTTCCCTGACACTGATGTGAATATGTGATCTCATTATCTCTGTATATCCTCTACCTTTCCACACCTGATGCATGCATGCAGGCTATGCAAGCAGTTGATCTGTTCTACCCAAATTTCCTTTGACGATACAGGTTAAGCGCTGCACTGCATGGGCTCAAGTTGTTATGACGACGTGTTTTGGCTGGGACAGTTTTTGCTGCCGATGAACTTATTGCCTCTGCTTACTTCCATCAGATGGCATGCTAGCCGTTGGAACACTGTCTATGTTGCCTGAATATCTGTATTCTTTGATCGATCCCTCGTCAGGTCGAAGTATGGAACACCACTTGATCACCATGTTGTGGCTCTTGTTTCACGCTCAGATTCCGGTGACTTGAAATGCAAAGCTATGCTATGATATATGCTTCAATCCTGGGCGACGAATTGGTCCTTGCATTTGCTGTTTCATGTTCTTCTCTTTGTGGTGTGTGAAACCTTACTCCATCATTACTGTTAGCTTGTGTGCCTTGGATTCATGCCTGATTCCGGTGACTTGAGCTGCAGTGCCATCTGAACTATTATTGTTTAACTCTGATATATCTTAATCAATTTTATTAGTGTGAGTTGCATCTGTAATCTGGTGTATCTCGATTCTACTTTGAACCCTTAGCTTGGCTATGTTACAACCTATGTTATTAGTGTATGCAAGGTTTGTGGTCTGCAGTCATCTCAGTTTTGGTATTAGTCGTTCTTTCCTTTGTGCTTTTGTTATCCGTAAATTCTACTCTTAAAAGATACCTGTGGTGCCATCCCGCGGCAGGGGCGCGCGCTAATCACTAGTGTAGTACAGCCTAGCGAGGAACTAACAACTTCTCTTATCGCCAAGTAAAGAGAGAGATAAACTTAGCAAAAACTAATACAATTAATGGTTGGATCCTGCTTCAATCCTAAGTGTAGCCGGTATGTAAATAAACAAAACAAAAATAGTGGCCACCGACTTCTCACTACAGGAAACCGGGACTTTGCCCAGTGCTCAAATCTTTGCCGAGTGCCAAATATCGGGCACTCGGCAAAGGCCACCTTTGCCGAGTGCTGCACTCGGCGAAACTTGGCACTCGGCAAATAGGGCTTTGCCGAGTGTCTGGCACTCGGCAAAATAAGGCACTCGACAAAGCCAAACTTCGCCCAGTGCCAGACACTCGACAAAGTTGGGCACTCGGCAAAGAGGCGCCCGGGGATAACGGTACCCAACGCCGTCCTCTTTGCCGAGTGCCTTCTGTTTGGCACTCGGCAAAATATTGGCTTTGCCGAGTGCCTAGGGTTAGCACTCGGCAAAATATTCACTTTGCCGAGTGCCAAACCTCGACACTCGGCAAAATAATTTTTTTGTTTTTTGCCACCAACTTTATTTCTTAGATTTATATTTGTACCATGAACAACATGTTCAAATTTGGCACAATTTCATTGCTGTTTGCTATATTTCTTCACTTTATTTCGTTTTCTTGCAATTTTTCGGAAAAATGTAGGTTTGAACTGCAGGTGCATCGAATAATAGTTTTGATCCATTCCAAAAATGTTATTCTTGTTTGTTAGTGTCACTTTATGCTAAATCTAGGAACTGTCTCCAAATTTCGATCAACATGCTCACGGGGCAACGTCGCGAACTTGCGTGCGAGTGGTTATTTAATTCTATAAAATTCAAACGAATCCCGAAAATCATGAAACTTGGTGAGATGTCGTGATATCACATGCATATGCGGTGGTAAAAATTTGAAAACATTTGGAGGACGTCATTACGTATGGTGTTCACAAACCAGGACATCATCACATGTGATATCAGCCTCCCGCGCCTGGCAAGAAATGGAAAAGGACTTCGGCCGATTTCGTTTTGAAGAAGGACCAAAGGAGGGAAGTATGTCAGTGGGTTCAGTCGTTAATGTTCCCTGATGGGTATGCGGCGAATCTGAGGAGGGGAGTGAACGTGTCCACTTGTCGAGTGTTAGGGATGAAGAGTCATGACTTTCACATATGGATTGAGCAGCTCCTTCGAGCGATGACCAGAGGTTTCGTCCCTGAGCATGTGTGGCGCGTCTTGACAGAGTTGAGCTATTTCTTCCGCCAGCTTTGTGCCAAGGAGCTATCTCGGGCCGTGATTGATGACTTAGAGAAAGTGGCACCTGTGTTGCTCTGTAAGATGGAGAAGATCTTTCCACCCGACTTCTTCCTCTCAATGCAGCATCTGATTTTGCACCTGCCTCACGAGGCACGAATGGGGGGTCCCGTGCAAGCCCGTTGGTGCTATCCAATCGAGAGATGTCTAAAGGTTCTTCGGAAAAAGTGTAGAAATAAAGCCAGAATTGAGGCATCCATGGCAGAGGCATTCATTCTTGAGGATGTGTCAAACTTCACAACATCATACTATAAGGATAGCCTTCCCAGCGTGCACAATCCAATCTCTCGTTACAACACCGACGAGAGGTCATCAAATCTCAGCCTTTTCAAAGGTCAACTTGGCAGGGCAAGCGCTTCGAGCACCAAGACCTTGTGGAATGATGAGTGGCGCACTATCATGTTGTATGTGTTGTTGAACCTTGACAAAGTGAACCCTTATGTGCAGTAAGTTCTCAATGAGCTTGTTACATACGCCGTCACTATTGTCTATCTATCCAACCCCCTTGTCTTTTGCTTTTTCAGGAAATTTCTGAATACATACTAGACAGGAAATAGGGATCCTTCCCCTCAAGAACAAGATAGTCTTCTCAAAGATGGTGTGCCCGATTTCATTTCATGGTTCGAAAAGAAGGTACCATCCAATTTACATCGTTCCATTTGTGACATCCCACTTTGCTCCTACGAGCGAGTAATGATCTATCCGCCCTCACCTTACAGGCACGCACGGATGCGGAAATGGATGAAGAGTTGAAACAGGTTGTCAAAGGCTTCCCCTATAGGGTCAAGTCATTCACTGTATATGATGTGAATGGCTATCGCTTCCACACAAGAAGCCACGAGCTCAGTCCGCCCAATCGAAAAACCACGAATACTGGAGTTCGTACGCCCGGCACCGATGACCGTGACTACTACAGCATAGTCGAAGAAATATACGAGCTCAACTTTGAGCTTCGCGGAGGTCATAAACCAGTCGTATTCAAATGCCATTGATTCGATCCCAATGTCACGAGAAGAGCCCCTGAGATTGAACAAGTTGAAATTCGACAAGATTCCCTCTATCAAGGAGACGATGTCTATATTGTAGCTCAACAGACCACACAAGTTTATTATCTTCCATGGGCATGCCAAAAAGATCCCACTCTTGAGGGTTGGTACCTTGCACAGTTGGTATCACCGCATGGCAAAGTGCCTGTCCCAAACAATGAGGATTACAACTTTGACCCAAACACATATACAGGGGAGTTCTATCAACCTGAGGGGCTAGATGGCATGTTTGACATAGACATGTTTTCGCTGATGGGCATGGAAGTAGACAACGACATTGATGAGGACGATGGAGATGAGGACGATGGAGAAGAGGTGCAAAATGCCAAAGACTTAGCACTGCTTGAGCGATTACAGTTTGGCGTTGCCATTGATGACAGCGATGGAGATGAGGTGGAAATGTTAGACAATATTGATAGTGATGACGACACTTATGATCCGGCCGCTGCCGATCCTGAAGATTATTTCTAATTCATGTAATACTATATTATTATTATTTTCTAGTTATGTTTTGTTCATTTTGCATCTCTATATTTGTCTATATTGTGCTAACTGGTTTACTCTTTGTATTTGCAGGCACTCGACAAAATGCCAAGCGGAAGGCGGACCCGGACCTGCAACTCGCTCTACGCGAGGACGACTCAGGAGGCGGAGGCGTCGGTGAGGAGCCATCCGGCCCGCCCCCCGCGGCCGTCCGAGGAGGGCGGTGCAGTCGTATGCTATCCCCCCGCCCGAGGAGGACCGAACGACGACCACTGACGACGAGGACCAGCAGCTGGCCCCCCAGACAGGAGGGGGTAACACTTCCTTTGGGGGTGGCAGGGGGTGACATTTCGAGCACCTCATCGGTACCGTACTTGCGCGGGTCCTCGCAGCTCCCGGCGCGACCGATCCCATTTCAGAGGAGGCTGATGATTCGTCCCAAGGGCGACAAGTAAGTATCCGTTCATTTTGCATCTCTTCTTGTTCATATGCTGAAAATTGAACTGCGGACTAACAATTCTTCTTACTGACTCCTGTAGGAACTGGGAACTTGTGTCTGGGGGGCGATCATCGGCAGTGCAATGGGATACTCGGCGGCCTGATCTGCCTGCACTACCCTGGTTTGGTCACCCAAGCCCAGGTTGAGTCGCCTCCTTGGACGTGGGACCACTTCAACTCCGCCGTGGATGCCGTGTACGGCACCGTACAGGAGCGGATCAGGTGTGAGTTCTAGGTGAGTCTACATCACACTACATTGCTCAATACTATGAATTCATTAGACATTCTTAAAATAATGAAAGGACACATGATGTCTGTATGCAGGACTTCTTCACGTTGGAGGAGGCGCATGACCCCACCTGGGTGACGAAGGTGCAGGACAAGGCATGCGGGGGCCGAGTCACGGACCTGTACTACGAGGCGAGGCTGCAGTGCCACATCAACCACTCGTGCGACGTCCTTGGTCGGTACCTGAGGAAAAGCGAGGCTAGGACCATGACACTCAACAGGGAGCAGTACCTTGCAGTAAGTTATAAAACATTGTTACTGACTCATTCCATGAAGAACAGGTTGCCTTCATTTTATATTCTAACATTTCTAATACTTGATGGTATGCAGATGTGTCCTTGGTGCGCCACCCACAGTGACTATTGGGCGGCCATCGTGGACAAGTGGGTCCGATGAGTGGAGGGAGAGGCACGCCCTCCGTCGGGAGTACCGCCTGCAGATGGGTGGGCCAGCGCACCACCAAGGCAACCGGCCCCTCAGTTCATACGCCTAGACCTGGGTACACACTGCGCACTTATTTATTTATTTGTTCTAACGCTCAATTCTCATTACTTCTAATCGTCTTTGTGTTTTCCTCACAGTCCCAGTCGCATGATGGCCAGGAATGCAACGAGTTCATGGCGTACGCCATGGCACACAAGGGCAAGGCGACAGCCCCAGACACCGTCTACAACCCGGAGGACGGGCCCGAGGCGTACAACAACACGAGCATCCACAGCAAGCTCACCGACTACGCCTTGGTGGCCCACGAGCGGCATGGGGAGGACTTCGACCCCGCCACCCAGCCCCTTGATATCGACCTCATGATGAGGCTCGGAGGAGGGAAGCAGCACGCCCGGTATTGGATGGCCTCCAACATGGTCGACTCGACCTCTGTGCCCAACCTCGCCTAGATCCGAGCACAGAGCACGAGCTCCTCCATCCCCATTCGACCTCGGCAGGTGAGCACACTGCAGCAGATGGCAGCACTCCAGGTTAGTTCTATTTCATTTGCCGTTCATTACTTTTACACATGTACCTTGCCTTTGCATTGTTTAAACGTTGGTGATTGAATATTGCAGGCCACTGTGGAGAGGATGGAGGCCGAGAGGGAGGCCAAGAGGGTCGAGAGGGAGAGGGAGAGGGCCCAGAGGGAGGCCGAGAGGGCCGAGTGGGAGGTCCTAAGGGCCCAGGGGCGGCCGAGGCGCAGAGGATGCAGGACATGTTCTCATTCATGTCGAGCCTCAGCACCACTCTCCCGGGTGTGGTGATGCCCCAGTCGCTACTCGCTCCAGTTGTGCCTCCTACTCCTCTGGATCTACGCACTCCGGTGAGTATATATATATGGTTGATCAAGTCCTTTAGCTTGTGTAGATACTAATGAATTCAATTCTCCTTTGTGCAGCAACAGTCGTCGAGTTCGAACCCGACTCCTTCGCCTCAGCACACACCCCCCGACTGGACAGGTCCACCACCGCACGGAGGTGCCCCTTCAGGCTCCCATTGGGATCAGTGGCAGTAGGTGGTGCCCCTTCATGTTTCATTGACTTTTCTTGATCTAGGACTTGTATTGGATGAAGACTTTTGAGATGTTGTCATGGATTTGCACATTGGATGTGCGTGTGATGGATTATGTAGGAGGATGTGCTTGTGATGGATGTTGGATGTGCTTGTGATGTATTATGGATGTATGTGATGGATTATGTATGCGTTTGTGTAATGCTAAATGCCTGTGTGCTGTCTCATGTATTATATATGAGTTTTGCGTGTTTGCGTCGAAGGAAAGCAACAAACAAAAAAATAGCAAATTTTCCAGCTTTGCCGAGTGCCAACACTGGGCAAAGAAGGCTTTGCCGAGTGCCAGGGGTGTGGCACTCGGCAAAGCTGGAAAAAATGCTGCAAAAACAGTCACTTCCCCAGTTTTGCCGAGTTCCACAGCCTGGCACTCGGCAAAGAGGTCAATTTTGCCGAGTACCAGGTGGTACCACTCGGCAAAGACTATTTTTAAAAAGATTTTTTTTAAAAATAGTTTCTTTGCCGAGTGTTGAGCCCTGACTCGGCAAAAATTCAAATTTTGTCGAGTGCCAGTCCCTAGGCACTCGGCAAAGCCGGCGTCAAATGTTGATGGCAGTTATTTTTTTGCCGAGTGCGGGCTTGGCACTCGGCAAAGACTTTGCCGAGTGTCGATTTTTGGCACTCGACAAAGAAATTTTTGCCAATAAAATCTTTGCCGAGAGACCTTTGCCGAGTACGGCGCTCGGCAAAGCCTTTGCCGAGTGCTTGGCTGGCTTTGCCGAATGGCCCCAGCACTCGGCAAAGAGGGCGTCTGCAGCATAGTTATTAATTCCGTTCCGGTACCGGCCGGAACGGCCGAAACGCCTCGTACCGGTGACTAAAACGGTACAGAAGACCTTGTATCCCGTACCGGCTTCCATCTCGGACAATTCCGGTCGTTTCGGCCAATCCCGGCCATTCCGGGCGGAACTGCCAGTGCCGTCGATACCGGTGCCGGCCATGGCAGATACAAGAACCTCAAATCCCATTGCGTTGCGTGTGAGATCCAAATCCAGAAATCAAAGAGGAAGCCATCTAATCTGGACAGTAAGAAAGCCATCGTGATACACTATCTCTTCCTCAGCAAAGATTGAGGGGGAATATTCAAGATCTGAGGAGAAAACAAATTCAGCAAAAATAAAAAGAAGGAACACGGGAGACACGGACGGACTGCAGGTCGGTAACAGCTCCAGCCTCCAGAGTCCAGACTCCAAGATCTCACAGACGGCAGCAGGTTCGAAGCTCTCACCGGCAGCGGA
This sequence comes from Saccharum hybrid cultivar R570, assembly GCA_038087645.1. NCBI lineage: Eukaryota > Viridiplantae > Streptophyta > Magnoliopsida > Poales > Poaceae > Saccharum > Saccharum hybrid cultivar. The sequence continues at coordinate 31,183,710 of JAQSUU010000405.1, read as the reverse complement.
GGTACGCGGCATCAGCGGCGGACGGCGCGGCGGCTGCCCAGCTGCCCCTGTGCGCCATGCTGAGCCTTGGCGGAACTCTTCGAGGCGAGGAATCAGGCTCCTTTCCTTTGGATTGATGTATACTTTTTTTATGGGCCAACAGAGCTACGTCTTGGGCTATTGGTGGGCCAATAATAACTGTGCTTCATATTTGCCTAGTTCATATTTACTAAATTTACTAATTTATAGATATATAATATATAATTATTATATATAAGCTGAACTCCGGAACGGTACACCGGAATGCAACGGTATCGGTACGTTCCGTTCCAATAAGTAAACCGGAATGGTCACCGGAACGGAATTGACAAGTATGGTCTGCAGTGGTGTCTATTGTTGGTTAGTCTTGGAGAGAGATTGCAGCAAGCAATTTCTCTTCTCTTAGGACATGTTTGGTACAATTTCTGGTAAATCTGGCTCCTTTCACGGGAGCCATATTTCTCTCTCCTGGCAAAATAAACATGGTGCTAGGAGAAATCATAGTTTGTGGCTCCTCCGGTATTGTAGCATAGAGACGGAGTCCGAGGAAGCCCAGTTAAACAGGGCTCTAGTATCTTCTCTCCGTGGCTCCGAACATACTCCGACTCTAGAACTTTTTTTCTTAGTTTTTTATGTGTTTGCAATGGAGGAGCTAGGAAAATGATAAAAGGAAGGCTTGAGCTGCACATGTAGGCTGTCCATAGTGAGAGGTTGCGCTCCAAGCCGCTACTATCTTCCTTAGACCCGATTTCATACACTTTAACATCGGTCCTATATAGAATCCGTCTCCATACATAAAACCAGGTCCTTTCGATTTTTTTAAAGTCCCTCTCTCACAACTCTCTCGACGCCTCCATATGTAGACTAATTTTTTTATTCTTGTGGGTCTCATTTATAGATCTAGAATCAGTTCTGTATATTGTGACTATTTTAACAAGCAACGTCAAATTATTGTGTAGAAATGGGATTGATACTATACGCTGTGGATGCCCTAACCACACCACTACTAAGGGGCCGTTTGGCACCGCTCCAAGACCAGCTTCGAGAGTTGTTTTGCAGCTTTGGCAACCAACGCGACCCCATTGAGGCGCTCCGGGAGGCGAAGCTCCGAAAATCGCTCTAAGAGAGTGTGGAGAGGGAGCCAGAGCTGGAAAAAGGTAGCTTTGCCCGGCTCCACGAGCAACCGTGGACCCATCACTTGGTCATGGCCACATTTGCCCCCCGGGTCCATCTGCGCTTGTGGCGACGGCGCAGAGGCGAAGTGGGGGTAACAACGGTGTGGAGAGAGCATGGACGGAGGCGGCGGAAGCGGGCTTGCGCGAGGAGGGCCGCCGGAGAGGAGCAGAGGCGAGCGGAGTCACTGGGGTGTGACGGACCACACGGAGACATCGGGGCGCGAGGGTCCGGGCGTAGTCGCCGGCGCTGGATGGCGAGACAGAGTTGTCACCTGGAGTTGTCACCTGTTGCCGGGGAGGGCGTGGCACCGCCGGTGACCTAGGGCCGGGCGCGCTCCCATGCACGGGCGGCGACGGCATAGGCACGCGTCGTTGGGAGGTTGAAGAGGAGACGCGATATACTCGCGTGTATGTGGTTGGACCACGGGCGACCAGATAAGATAAGAAAAGAAAAAAAAGTATTATGGACTTTTTCCTTTTTTTACCACCGGTGAAACTTTTTTGTCAAACGGTAAAAAAACAGCTTCAACTCCACGATTGTAGCTGCTCCATTAGGTGAAGCCCACTAGTACACGGGCATACTATATAGGTGGTTGGTAACCTATTTCTACTGGCATTTTCCAGCAGAGGCCAGCAGAAATGGACCAATTCTACAGGCGGTTGCTTGTGAACCGCCTGTGGAAATGGATTTCCACAGGCGGTTCATTTAGCGAACCACCTGTGGAAATGAATTTTCACAGGCAGTTCACTTAGCGAACTGCCTGTGCAAAAAATTCCCGAAAAAACCCGAAAATAAATAGCAAAAAAATATTTTAATTAGGGGGAGGACCCCACCGCCTAGCGCCCGCCCGTCTCCGGGGAAGTCGCAAGTCGCGCAATTTTTCTCGTAAAAATTACGCGCTACACGCTCTGGGTGGGATTCGAGCCCACGAACTCGGCCTCGCGCGAAGCCTCCTCTACCACTGTACCACACACTCACATGTGTTCATATACCCTTTAGGTTCCCCACATATTATACAAATCCGTGTGTAATTTGCTTGTTTGAGGTCCTAAACGATTTCAAATCAAAAAGTTGTCAACTACAAAGTTTCATAACTTTTCGAGACGAACAACTTTCGTATGGGTCATTTCTCCATCCGATGTCGTTTACAAAATTTGAATTTAAAATTTGAGACCATTCAAACGTAGTTTTCATTGACAAGATGATTTTAAATTAAAAAGTTGTAATTTACAAAGTTTCATAACTTTTCGAGACGAACAACTTTTATTTTGGGTGTTTTCTCATCCGAGATCGTTTGAAAAAAATCGAATTTTAAAAAACACGGGTATTTCTAGTGGCGGATTTCTTAACGAACCGCCTGTAGAAATGGATTTCTTCAGGCGGTTTGTTAAGACAACGGCCTGTAGAAATGTCTTATTTTCAGAGGCGGTTGTCTTAACAAACCACCTGTAGAAATCCATTTCTACAGGCGGTTTTGGTCTTGGGGTCCACCATTCCATTTCTACTGGCGCGTGATAACTAAAACTGCCAGTAAAAAAAACGAGCGCTGGGAAAAATCATCTTTCTACTAGTGGCAAGAAAAAAACTACTTCCTTCGTCCATAAAAACATGCAATTCTCATTTTTGAGAAGCCAAACAGTTTCAACTTTATCTAAATTTATATAAAAAAATATTAATGTTTATGATACAAAATAAGTATTATTAGATTAGTTCTAGAATATATTTTTTATAATAAATTTATTTGGAGACATAAATGTTAATACTATTTGCTATAAACTTAGTCAAACTTGAGTCAGTTTGACTGACACGTATCCCATAATTACATCTTTTCTCGGACGGAGGAAGTACTCTACCACTGAAGCACAAACCGGTCCCAAATGGCTCTAAATTGTCAGCTGTCAAATGTCATCCCATTCCAGTGAGAAGACTGTGACAAGAGCATACATGAACAGGGACAGGGAAGCAACAGGGAGCCATACAAATGGTGCTGACCAGAAGTAGAGGCCACAGGCCAGGGCGAAGTTGACAATGCGGGCGTGGAACGGAAGAACGTGTGGAGGGCAGGTGCTGAACGCCGGCAAGCCGCCATGGTCTGGAGCAGGACGACAAAGACGCCGCAAGCCGGGAGGGAGGGAGAGGGTGACATGGCAGGGTAGAGCCAGGACGCACCTTTTGTCCCGTGTCTTTTCAGAATCTTTTCTCTGTCCACCCAGCGAATCGGAACGGAAGCTATCCGTAATGTAGCCACGGAAGGATGACGCCATCGAGTTGGATGAACGACACTTGGAAGCCATGGATCATGGATGTCCCCGTGAGGATGACAGATACTAGCTAGGTACACTGTACTACGTGTGCTAGCAAGCCCTTGCATAGGTCCGCTCGAGAATGCAAAAAGTGCACAGATTCCCTATTACATCACTGTCACATCAAATCTTTGATACATACATGGAGTATTAAATATAGGTAAAAAAAATAACTAATTACACAGTTTGCTTGTACTTTGCGAGACGAATCTTTTGAGCCTAATTAGTTAATATTTGGACAATAATTGACAAATACAAACGAAATGCTACAGTATTTCTGGCACCTCCCAACTTTGAAACTAAGGCTGTGTTTAGTTGCACCTGTAAAGTGTTTGGAAGTATAGTAGCACTTTCGTTTGTATTTGGCAATTAGTGTCCAATCATGGGCTAATTAGGTTCGAAAGATTCGTCTCGTGATTTACAACGAAAGTGTGTAATTAGTTATTTTTTTATCTATAGTTAATGCTCCTTTTTAAAGCTCCGAGAGTTGTTTTGCAGCTTCGACAACCAAACGCGACCCCATTGAGGCGCTCCGGGAGGCAAAGCTCCGAAAATTGCGCTGAGAGAGTGTGGAGAGGGAGCCAGAGCTAAAAAAAAGTAGCTTTGCCCAGCTCCACGAGCAACCGTGGACCCATCACTTGGTTGTGGCCACATTTGCCCCCGGGTCCACCTGCGCTTGCGGCGACGGCGCAGAGGCGAAGTGGGGTAACAAGCGTGGAGAGAGCAGTAGAGCACGGACGAAGGCGGCAGAAGCGGGCTTGCACGGGGAGGGCCGCCGGAGATGGTGCGACCACGAAGGAGTAGAGGCGAGTGGAGTCGCCGGGGCGTGACGGACCACGCGGAGACATTGGGGCACGGGGGTCTGGGCGCAGTCGCCGGCGCTGGACGGCGAGATAGAGTTGTCACCTGTTGCCGGGGAGGGCGTGGCACCGCTGGCGACCCAGGGCCGGGCGCGCTCCCATGCACGGGTGGTGACAGCATAGGCACGCACGCGATATACTCGTGTGCATGCGGTTGGACCACGGGCGACCAGATAAGATAAGAAAATAAAAAAATAGGAATTATGGACATTTTCCTCTTTTCGAGCATCCGGCGAAACTTTTTTGTTAAACGGCCCAAAAAACAGCTTTAGCTCTATGAATGTAGCTGCTCCATTAGGTGAAGCCAGAAAAAACTACTCTTCCACTGAAGCAAATGGCTCTAAATTGTCAGCTATCAAATGTCATCCCATTCTAGCGAGGAGACTGCGACAAGAGCATACATGAACAGGGACAGAGAAGCAATAGGGAGCAATACAAATGGTGCTGACCAGACGTAGAGGCCACGGGCCAGGGCGAAGTTGACAATGCGGGCGTGGAACGGAAGAACGTGTGGAGGGCTGGTGCTGAACGCTGGCAAGCCGCCATGGTCTGGAGCAGGACGACAAAGACGCCGCACACACTTGGAGCCGGGACGGAGGGAGAGGGTGACATGGCGGGGTAGAGCCAGGACGCACCTTTTCTCCCGTGTCTTTTCAGAATCTTTTCTCTGATCCGCCAAGCGAATCGGATCGGAAGCTATCCGTAATGTAGCCACGGAAGGATGACGCCATCGAGTTGGATGAACGACACTTAGAAGGCATGGATCATGGATGTCCCCGTGAGGATGACAGGTACTAGCTAGGTACACTGTACTACGTGTGCTAGCAAGCTCTTGTTTAGGTCCCTCCAAAATGTAAAAAGTATAAAGATTCTCTATTACATCACCATCACAACAAATCTTTGGATATATATATGGAGTATTAAATATAGGTAAAAAAAATAACTAATTACATAGTTTGCTTATACTTTACGAGACGAATCTTTTGAGCCTAATTAGTTAATGTTTGGACAATAATTGACAAATACAAATGAAAATGCTACAGTATTTCTAGCACCTCCCAACTTTGAAACTAAGGTTGTGTTTAGTTGCACCTGTAAAGTTTTTGAAAGTACAATAGCACTTTCATTTGTATTTGACAATTATTGTTTAATTATGGGCTAATTAGGTTCGAAAGATTCGTCTCGTGATTTACAACCAAACTGTATAATAGTTATTTTTTATCTGTATTTAATGCTCCATATATATGTCTAAAGATTCGATATGACGGAGAATCTTATAAACTTTTAGAAAGTTTGAAGGAACTAAACATGGCCTAAACAAGGCCCAAGCTATACGTGCCACCATATCCCCATGAGGATGACAGGTACTAGCTAGGCACACTGTACTCCAGCCATGGATGGACCGATGGATGCTAGCTTCTCCATCGGCAGTAGCCTGGCCTTGTTTTACACGTACGCACACGCAACACGCACCATGAACTGTGTCGAGAGCTGCACATACGAGCTATAACTACCAGGAAGGAAGGAGGCCACGGAAGTTTGACGACGATTTTGTTGTTTCCCTTTGCGAATTTGACACAAAGACGAGGCAGACGTTCCTAGCTATGAACAAAAAACAACCCACATTCGCAAACTCTATCGCTATGAGCACATCTGAAACACTAAGCTGACAGAAATCTCCAAAAAGGATTAGATAAATACCCTGATGACAACTTTGCTTGACCCTGCCGTTGACCTTTTGTGGTGAGTGCCTTGTCAGTTTTTGTTTCTCCAGGGTACCACCAAAAAAAAATGATCAAATCTAGCGTCGAGTGCCTTGTCAGTTTTTGTTTCTCCTTGTCGAAAATGAATGAAGGCGGCCTTTAGCTAAAATATCTTCTGCATGCTGCCGCTGCGGTGCTGCCTATGCCGCCAAATAGTTCTACTCTGCTGTATATATGCTTGATGCATGCGCATTTCTCATGGGCAAAAAGGAAACATATAGAATAATAGAAATGAATAGAAAACTTGCATTGGCCAAAAGTATCTGCACTAATATCCAGATGGAAACTGGCGTCAATGATGAAAAAATAATAATTGGAACAGTATAGCACACAACACCCAGCGTCACTATCACTAGGACTAGAGCTGATCTTCCACAAAAAAAAGGGACATATATTTCTAATACGAGGAAGAAATTATGGTCACAATAACAGTGTCATCCAAAATAACCATTCAAGCTTCACATCCGTCTCATCACTGAATATTTTTACTTTACATAAGAAAGGAAAAAGGTACATATTTTTTTACTTTACATAAGAAAGGAAAAAGGTACACATATTTTTACTTTACATAAGAAAGGAAAAGGTACATATATTTCTGAATAAATTACTTTGTGCATGACTCTCATCTGACTGATTACAAGCTTTAGTCAATTCAGATGTGGCAGTAGTAAGTGAAAAGATTGCTCAGCATAATGGAAATGATGTAGTAAGTCAAAGTGGTGCTTAGAGTGTATACTTATTATTATTATGTTTCCATTCATGGTTCTCATATTGTTTTTCACTACTACAAAAATGGTCATCACCAGCGGCACTTTCACCGCCGGATTTATTAAAACCGATAGAGATGCACCGTTGGTTCATAATACGAACCGACAGTGATATGGTTATCACCGCCGTTTTGTGTTGCGAACCAGTGTTGATATTGGGGTCTCATTATTGCTAGCAGTGACGATGGGGTCTCATCATTGCTAGCGGTGACGATGGCGTGTCATCACCGTCGGCTCCTAATACAATCTGACTGCCGGCTCATATTACGATCCAGCGGTAATAACCATGGTGCAGTACAGGAAAACTAATAACTTTTTCAAATCCAGTAGAATGAAGACGGACTTTATATAAAATTTGTAGATCTTAAGATCTACAACTTTGTAGTTGATGACTTTTCATTTAAAATAATTTATGTTCCTAAAATTTGGTTTGAATTTCTTATATTTTGAAATTCAATTTTTTAGAATCGTCTAAACATCCTTGGATGGAGAAATGACAGGAAGCAAAGTTGTATATCTCAATGACTTTTTTGTTGGAAATAATTTATGGTCTACGAAGTAGGTGAACTTGAAGACGGCAGACGTTCTGGAGGCCCTACTCTCCTAGTTCCAGTGCGTGCAGGAACCAGGACGGGGAGAACCAGAGAGCAGCTGAATATGTGGTGTCTCAGAAGCGAAGAAGAATGACTGACGGAGGGACTGGGATTATATGCTCGCGGCCACAGAGTGAACGGGCTCAGGAGGAGATCAGAGGACGGAGAAAGCGGGTGGATGCAGAAGGATGGAGAAGGCAGTAACAGGCAAACTCTCGCAATGAAGCCACCACCAACATAAAAGAGAGTAACTCCTGAAATTACATGGATTGAGTGGCAAAACCACTCCCGTCCCATCCGCTTTGTTCGCTCGCCTGCCCTGCCACGCCACGCCATGCCCATGGCCTGGCCCGACCGGCGGCGGCGACGCACGCGCACGCGTGGCACACCTACGTCCTTTTCTTAGCTTCTCAATATAGATAGACAATATCCAACCATATAAGCCGAGTCAATATCTAGTCAAAATCCCGTATGGTATTAAACCATATATCGCGCATTATTATGGGCCATAGAGTTTATTTGATTTATTAAATATTATATGGGCCAAGCCCATAATATGTCCAACAATCTCCACCAAACTCTAGGGTTCGTAGTAAAATAGTATCAAAACCACATTTCTTTGATATACCAGAATTTCGATGGAGACTGTTAAGTTAAACATCTATCTAGAGCAGTAATTACACTTAGTCACAATTGAGCAATGGACTATGTCTTGAATTGACAGTTTTGTATTAGATGTGTTTCAGTAAAGTTTTTATCTGGTACTAGGCTGCAACAAGTATCCCCTCTATTTAAAGCATATAAGTCACACTTCAAGGCCTTTCATGAGTGTCTAGAAATTACCCACTTCTCATAGATTGTGACTAGCAATCGAACTCATATAGGTGTGTTCCTTCTAGGATATCCTGTAGGACAACATCCCTGCTTAAATAAGCCACTCGGATCACATTAAGGAATTAACCATCCTGCCTTACAACATTGGAGAAACAGTGCATCTCAAATGATTCGGACCTTAACACAAGGGGTCTCTCCCTCAGTCAACCACTAACTTGTTTCACCATGCTACTTCATGGGATCTCCGATCATATAAGACATGTTACCACTATGGAATGACTTCAAGTGGGTCTCAAGCCCAAATCCCTCGCAGCACCTTCTATCACATTACATGATAGACCTTTTGTAAACTGATCTGCCAGATTCTTTGATGTATGGACATAGTCCAATGCAATTACTTCAGAGTTTCTCAGTTTTCTGACAGATTTTAACCGCCTTTTCACATGTCTTGTAGACTTCATGTTGTTCTTAGAACTGTTTACCTTAGTTATCACAGTTTGGTTGTCACAGCTCGTAGAAATAGCCGGTATGGGTTTCTCTACAACTGATAAATCCATAGGGAGTTCACGAAGCCACTTGGCCTCAGCGCCAGCGGTGGCTAATGCTGTTGTTGACTTTGTTAAAACGGTCTGCTTGTAAGACTTCTAGGAAACAACGCCACCTCCAAGTAAGAACTCATATTAGCTTGTGGCATAAAGCTCATCAGCATTGGATATCTAGTTAGCATCACAGTAACCCTCTAGTACCCTCAGATACCCGGTATAGTGAATACCATAGCTTATGGTTACCTTTAGATAGCGCAACACCCTCTCAAGAGTATGCCAATGTGTATCTTCCGGATTTGAAACAAATCGGCTAAGTTTGCTCATAGCAAATGAGATATCAGGCCTTGTTGTACTAGCCAAATACATAAGTGAGCTAATAATTTGAGAATATCTCAATTGATCTCGTGCTATTCTGTGATTTTTCCTTAATAGCACACTTAGGTCATAGGGAGTTGGAGAAGGTGTGCAATCACTATATCCAAAATGATTTAGCACCTTTTCCACGTAGTGGGATTGCACAAGTGTTACCCCACCATTTTCTTCTCTCAGTAGCTTTATGTTAAGAATAACATGAGCCATACCCAAGTCTTTCATTTCAAAATTATTAGATAGAAAAATTTTCACTTCCTTGATCACATTAATATTATTTTCAAAGGTTAAAATATTATCCACATACAAGTACAAAATTACACCTTCTCCCCCACCATACCGATAATAGACATATTTATCAGCTTCATTCACAGCAAAACCGGCTGATGTCAAAGTTTTGTCAAATTTTTTATACCATTGCTTAGGAGCTTGCTTTAGGCCATACAAGGATTTTAATAATTTACAAACCTTACCCTCTTGACCTTTTGCTACAAATCCATCAGGCTCATCCATGTAGATCTCTTCCTCAAGCTCTCCTTCAAGAAAGTTGTCTTAATGTCGATCTGATGAACGAGAAGACTATGTGAGGCAGCCAAGGAAAGTAGTACGCGTATAGTCATCAAACAGGCAATTAGTGAGTAAGTATCAATATAATCATTGTCTTGCTTTTGAGTATAACCTTTAGCCACTGGCCTCGTCTTGTACTTCTCAATAGTACCATTAGGCCTAAGCTTCTTTTTAATACCCATTTACACCTCACTGGTTTGCATCCGTATGGACGATCAACCACTTTTCAAGTTCCATTAGATATAATAGAGTCTATCTCACTTTGAACCGCTTCCTTCCATAAGTCAGCATCAAGAGATGAATATACTTTAGCTATGGTTGTGGGAGTGTCATCCACAAAGTATATAATATAATCTTCACCAAAGGACTTTACAGTCCTCCATCTCTTACTCTTTTGAGTGACTATATTGTCATCCTCCTCAGGAATTTCTTCATGGGTTTCAACATCTATGTATTACCGGTTCATGTGTCTCAGGCAGAAAAATAGAAGTGCTAGGTGTATTTTTATGGGAAATTCACTCTCAAAAAATATCGTATGTGTATTTTTCATGCGAAATTCACTCTAAAAATGTCGTATCTCTAGATTCCATAATTGTACCAACAATCATATCAGGAACACCAGAGTTTATTACTAAAAATGTATAACCCACGCTGTGAATAGCATAACTGAGAAAGACACGATCAACAGTTTTTGTTCAAGCTTTCACTTTTTGTTTATTGGCACATTCACCTTTGCCAGACAACCCCAAGTTGGCAGGTAAGAAAGATCTAATCTCTTCTCCCATTCCTCGAATGGTGTAATTTCTTTGTTCTTTGTGGGCACCCTGTTCAGGACATGACACACTATCAAAATTATCTCACCCCACCATTTCTTAGATAGTCCTGCAGCCTTTAACGTGGCGTTAACCAACTCAGTTAGAGTACGGTTCTTTCTCTCTGCAATCCCATTGAACTGTAGTGAGTATGGTGGCGTCCTCTCATGAATAATACCATGCACCGCACAAAACTCAAAAAATTCATTTGAGAAATATTCTCCCCCGCGATTAGACCGTAAATATTTAATTTTCTTCTCAAGTTGATTTTCTACCTCAGCTTATAGATTTTAAAATAACGCAATGCTTCATCTTTTGTTTTTAATAAATACACGTGGCAAAATCGAGTGCAATCATCTATGAACATTATGAAATATCTCTTGCCACCTTTGTTCAACTCTCCATTCATCTCACACACATCAAAATGAATTAGTTCTAAAGGTGCCAAGTCTCTCGTCGCAGCAGCCTTGTGAGGCTTGCAAGGTTGCTTTGATTCAACACAAATATGGCACTTAGAACCTTTGACCAAATCAAATTTCAGAATTAAATTTAAACCAGCTAAGCGAGTTATGCAACCAAAATTAATATGACATAAGCACGAATGGCAAATATTTGTCTCATTATCGTGGCTCACATGGTTCACAGACAAGTATCCGTCAAAGACAAGCGGAACAAGCCTCTGCTCTCGTAGCCTTTTCAAATAAAAGTTCTATACTTAGAAAGTACGCACTTTTTAGACTTGAACACAAGTTTAAAACCATCACAACAAAGCAAAGAACCACTAATCAAATTCTTCTTTATTGAGGGGACATGATGCACATTCTTTAGCTGCACGGTCTTTCCCGAAGTAAGCTTCAGATCGACCGTACCAACTCCATGTACAGCCGCACACGCCCCGTTCTCCATTAGCAAGGAGGAAGTCCGCCCGACCTAATAAGAAGAAAACAACAAAACACCAGTACACACATGTATATTTACTCCTGTATCAACCCACCAATCAGGTGAATGATAAACTAAAAGAACAGTATGCAATAAATTACCGTACCTCATTGTTCCTACATCAGTCTCAACTGTGTTTGCTGTTTTCTTGTGTGGCTTCCACTTAGCCTCCTCACACTCTCTAGCATAGTGCCCAGGCTTGTTACAAGTGAAACAATTTTCCTTTTTCTTATTCTTCTTTTTCTTCTTAAAAGGAGTGGTGGACTTTTGTTTGAGTTCTTGCTAGAATTTCTTCTTGTGGGATTTGGAAGGATTTTTCTGCACCACATGGGCACTAGAACTCCCCTCACCAATTTTCTTGCCACGAACATCCTTTGCTCTTACCTTCTCTTCAACATCTAAAGAGCCAATGAGCTCGGCAATGCCAAACTCCTGTCTCTTATGTTTCAGAAAAGTAGCAAAATCTGTCTGAGCCTGTGACAGCTTAGCAATGATACAGCCTGCCACAAACTTATCAGGCAACACACAACCAAAAATTTTGAGCTCTTTTGCCAGTGTTTGTATCTTATGAGCTTGTTCCATTATAGAATGGCCATCAACCATCTTGTAGTCATGAAACTGCTCCATAATATACAACTCAGAACCGGCATCAGAAACCCCCATATTTGGCCTTAAGTCCGTCCCACATCCCTTTACTAGTCTGTAGCGGCACATATGCATCAACTATGGTGTCTCCAAGCATGCTCAAAATTGCTGCCTTGAACGTAATGTCAGCATGTTTGAACGCACGCTCCTCATCAGGAGTATGCGGCCCAACAGCCCTAGGTTCAACAACAAAATAACAGTGCATAGAAGTCAACCATAGAATGAACCTCTGCCGCCACCTCTTATAATGAGTGCCCTCAAACATTCGGTTTCAGCATACTCGCAAAGCCAACTATCGAAAATTGCCTATCACGTTTTTGGATTGTTAGAAATTTAATCAATTTTAGTAGCAATTTAATCCAGAAAATAGCAATAACCAAGAGGTTTGTGACATCATGTATGTGCTTGTGTGATCTAAGCATGAATACCATGTATATGATACTAACTAGTAAGTTATTGACACACCGGAGAGCCTTCAATGTGCGCAAGGAAGAAGAGGGCATAGACGTAGCGAGTAGTCGCGCCGCCAGCGACACTCTGCAAAAACATGATTGCCGCCCTTTACCCGAGCAGGTGAACTCGAAGACGGTAAGCGTTCCAGAGGCCCTACTCTCCCGGTTCCAGTGCGCGTAGGAACCGAGACGGGGAGAACTAGAGAGCAGCTGAATATGTGGTGTCTCGGAAGCGAAGAAGAATGACTGACGGAGGGATTGAGATTATATGCTCGCGGCTAGGGAGTGAACAGGCTCAGGAGGGGATCAGAGGATGGAGAAAGCGGGTGGATGTAGAAGGACGGAGACGGCATTAACAAGCGAAACTCCCGCAATGAAGCCGCCACCAACATAAAAGAGAGTAACTCCCGAAATTATGTGAACTGAGTGGCAAAACCAAGCGGGTTGATGTAGAAGGACGGAGACGGCATTAACAAGCGAAACTCCCGCAATGAAGCCGCCACCAACGTAAAAGAGAGTAACTCCCGAAATTATGTGAACTCAACGTAAAAGAGAGTAACTCCCGAAATTATGTGAACTGAGTTGCAAAACCACTCCCGTCCCGTCCGCTTGCTGCCTGCCACGCCCACAACCCGGCCGGCGGCGGCGCGCGCATGTGACACACCTACGTCCTTTTCTCAGCTTCTCAATATAGATAGACAATATCTAACTATATAAGCCTAGTCAATATCTAGTCAAAATTCTGTATGGTATTAAACCATATATCGCGTATTATTACGGGTCATACAGTTTATTTAATTTATTAAATATTATATGGGCCAAGCCCATAATATATCCAACAGTGTCATGCTTGGGCATTGCTTTAGCAGACATGCCTCGTGCCTCCTATAATGTCAGATCCACTTAGACATCTGTAATGGCGATCGGTATAATAGCAGATCCACTTAGACATCTGTAATGGCGATCGGTATAATAGCCACTTGTTTTATTTTGCTTCTTTTAATACAAACCTAGCAATGCCATATATATAGGTATTCCTCAAGATGGGAACGGGCCGGGTCGACCCACCGGGTCGTTGGCCCGACCCACTAAAACAAGGCCAATGGGCCATAGGGGCCGGCCTTAAATTAGAAATGGGCCAACGGAGTCTGGCACTGTTGATCCATCGGGTAAGCTGGGTCGGCCCCGGCACAGCTCCGTGACTACGACCTAGCCGACTTCCCTGTACGTTCCGCCGCAGCAACTTTGATGCAGAAGACACCTCTCCCGCCGCCAAACAGGAGACGACACCGACACACTGTTGCCTCCTAAGGCCCGCCATGAGCCATCACCTCTTACTCGCCCCAACAGCCGTTTTACAAAGGTCTTTTATTGCAGCGCTAGCCGAGGAGAGCGAGGGCATCGGTGCCACTGCTGTATTTCGTAAATCTTGATCTGATCCAAATGGGAGTGAGAGCTACTTGTATGTTTTTCTTTTTTTTCCCAGGAAAAGGCGCCACTGCTGTATTTCGTAAATCTTGATCTGATCCAAATGGGAGTGAGAGCTACTTGTATGTTTTTCTTTTTTTTCCCAGGAAAAGTCTCTCCCCTTCTCTGTGTTCTTTGTTCTTTCTGACAGATATGCATATCCAATTCAAACTGTTTGTGTTTCTTGCTGTGCCCAAGCCGCAAAACTAAGATTTCACTAGTCACTACTCGTTTCTTGGTCGTCATCTTGCTTTCTCTATAGGATTCCCTTGGATCTATGCGTTCTCCAAGCGTGTTCTTTTGGGGCTGTTCTTGGTTCCTGTTTTTCAGTGCTCTGATCCTCCCAGGTTCTTGGATCTGTGTTGCCAGATTCTTGCTCGTTGATTGTGACCATAGCTGGATATGTATCGCCTGATTCTTGGCTGCGATTTAGTTTTGAAGGTGGTCATATACTCGGTAGAAGCTTCAATATGAAGGCATTTTCAGTATCTCTGCTGCCATGATGTTGTAATGATAAATCATTGTTAGTACAAGCTTTGGTCTCATACGCTCTGCAGTACACGGAATAAACCTTTTTTCACAATGTTTAATCCTTGTTTATGAGCGTAAGCAATAATTTGGAGTTTGGTCACCCGAGTGTTTGAGTAGTAGCGATCATGATGTATTTTCTGTTGCTTGCATGCATCATACGCTGCCAGAGACTACAACATACACGGTGAATATCAGCAAATTGACATCAAGCAGGGCCGACCCGTAATGCCCAATGGGACAGCAAGGCCGAAGACTTTAGATGAATTGGGCCACCCGTGGCCTTGCAAATTGGCCCTAGGGCCACAGGGCCAGGTCCAGGGCCAAGTCCGGGCCGACCCATTCCCATTTTGAGGTATTCCCACGATCAAACACATAGCTCAAGCTAAGATTTCAACTAAATACATTATGTCAAACACACATGAAGGTGCAATACAAAAGGAAAATTATAAATATGGACCGAAATTTATATTATATAGAGAGTAGTTGGCAACCAAAGTTTGAATTATAGAAAATAAGAAATGAAAGTACCAATATAAGTACACAATGTTAGAATATGAACACAATATATAGGAAAAAAATATAAGCAATTTTGAGTAGCCACAGGGCACTGGAGTGGTGTGGTTGAGATGGACTATATACGTTGAGATTATATTTTGGGCAATGAAGGAGGGGGGCCCACGGCCACATACGTACATGGGGACGCATCCGAAACTGGTGCCTCTTGAAGTCTATGCTCAAGTGGCGACGCCGGGAGAGGTTGACGCCCACCTTGCCGGCGAGGGAACCCGGCTGCTCCGATCACCATCGTCCCGTCCCGACGACCGGACGATGAGACGTCGTCGGCGTGCCTGTTCTGGATGCGGAGAGCCGGGCCGGATGCCTACGTTTCAAGCGTACGCCAAGCTAAGGGGCGGCAGGTCCTCGATCGATCGGACGGTCGCTATCGGATGCCACCGCCAGACTCACGTCCATCGCACCATCCGCTTCTCCTCTAGTTCTCTAGCTTAGTCCGGCCAATTGGTTCTGCGACAGCTGGTCAATCCAGCCAATACGTCTGGATTGTCGAACACACACGTACTTCATCCATGTCCTCATCTTTTGCAAGTTGCAACTAATAAGTAATTAACCGAAAAGGGATCGATATATGTTAATGCGTACTCGTGGCTCTAAAGTGTAAGTCGTTCTATGTTTTCTCTAGATACAGAACTTTTGCTTAATTGGAAGTGATCACTGTTCTAAACTGTAATCAGTTATTCTGTCTTTTCGAGAAACATAGATTTTACTATGTATTTAGACATTACGTATATATTTAGATAATTTAGAACGGAATGAGTATGTAGTAAGTATGTGGAGAACTTTTTCATCAAGTAGGGTGTTTGGTTTGAGGAGCCATTTCATCCCGGATGAGGTGGTGCATCGTGAGTTCATTCCTCAAATTTGACGGAATGACTCCATTCCTCATGCTAGTACTAATTATTAGCCTGTGAGGAATGAGGTGATATTGCATCAACCAATTCCATTCCACAAACTAAACAAAACAAGTGAGGAATGAGTAGATGATAGCCAACTCGATCATTCCTTAAACCAAACACACCACTCCCTCCATCCTAAAATGATAAGCGTATTATGAGCCTATTTGGTAGGGCTCCTCCCCGACTCCGACTCTAGCTCCTCCGGAGTAGCCATGCCAGACATTTTGCCGGAGGAGCCGTTTTTCAGTGAAAAACAAAGGAACCAGAGCTGTTTTGGAGGAGTCACAAATTATGGCTCCTCCAAAACGGCTCCGGCTCCTCCGGATTCCGGCGGAGCCCCTCAGAAGGAGCCCAGTCAAACCTCATATTTTGATCTGGAAAAAGTTATATATAGAAAATGGATATTGACCTTTAAGAATCGATATCATCTCAAAAACACCTTGAATACAAATTACTGATACAAGATTTATGTCCTAAACTTATATATAATTTGACTAATTGTTGATCAAAGTGCACAAGTAAATCTCAGATATACAGGTATAAGCTTTAACAAAGAGCCTTATTACACGAGTCGATATTGCTCAAATTGTGATTTATACTACATTCCAAATTATAATGTAGCTCTATTCTAAGTCAAGCTCCTCTAACTTTGACTAAGGTTTTATAAAAATATATTAACACCTACATTCAAATAAAAATGACTATCACCTAATATTTGAATTATTGGTGTTGATGTGTTTTACAAAAAAAATAGTGAAAATTAAATAGGTCCTACTTAGGATAAAGCTAAAAGAAATATGATTTGCAACAGAGGATATATATCAACATCATCCACTGCAAATCTGGACATACTAATTTTCACCTTGAAGGCCTAAAAGTTACCACGTCAATCATGAAAAAGAGTATATGCATCACTGACTTTTAGTGATCACCTAACTATCTAAATGAAACTAAAAAGTCCATGTGATTATGTACAATAAATGTACAACTAATTTCATAATAAAATATGTATAAGAAGTGATTTAGTTTCCATACTACTTAAGGAGAGAAAAATATGTAAACAAATAGTTTATATATGTCAAATAAAGTTAGTAGATATCTAATTAGTAATGTAAATAATAAAGATTGTTATTTGAATTATTGATGGATTGGAAAGCAAAGTGTGTAACTAGAAAGCACATGCAAATATAATTAGTTAATATGTAATGTTGGGAACAAAATTAAAAAAAATATAGTATTTTATTTCCACAAGGGTTATGAGCAAAACATATAAACAGAGCTCAAGAGTTCAAGACTCTGAAGTTTTTCTTCAGGAGAAGGCCATTGCCAGGAAAGCCACTACGAAAGGTACTCTACAATGTCCTATTCCCTCTCCCTCTACTTCTTGTTCCCTGGAGGATCTAGCTAGAGTTTGTGGTTTTTCCCTAGGTAGTGAAGAAATAACTAGGCTTGCTAATATTTCCATGATCCAAGCCAAGGAGGAGGCTATGACAGCCTTACTGAATACTAAACAGAAACTTACTGAGAGCTCTGCTACTCACAATGATTCTGATGTTAGAGGTACAAATTCAGCTGAGAGTTCTGGTGTGCAACCTGCTTTAGAGATAATGGCAGAAGGGAATAGAGCTATGTTAGATGATACTTTATCACCAGTTGATCAGGGATGAGGATCCTATTTTGGAATATTAGAGGCCTGGGTAATGCAGGTAGGACAAAATAGTTAGTGGAGTTAGTGAACAAGTTTTCCTTTGATTGCATATGTCTCCAAGAAACAATCAAAACCTCATTCAGGCAGAGCGAGTTAGGTAGGTTTGCAGGCCAAAAGGATATGGCTTGGTCTTGGCAACCCTGCTCTGGTCATTCAGGGTTTGTTACTGGTGGTGGATAGAGATCTGGCAATTGTCAATAATGAAGAGTTGGGAGAGTTCTATCAAAGTTGTACCCTAACAATGAAGTCAGATGGTTTCCAATGGATGTTGTTCAACATTTATGGTCCTTCTCATGATGGAAGGAAGAGAGATTTTTTTGGAGGAAATCCAAATTAAAGTGTTGAGCTCTGATTTACCTTTGTTACTTGGTGGAGATTTTAACATGGTAAGGAAAACTGAGGAGAAATCTTCCGGCAATGCTGATATTCACATGATGGATGCCTTTAATGAAATGATCAATCTAACTGCCTTTAAGAGAGTTATAGAGGACTGGTAGCAGGTACACTTGGTCAAACAAACAAACACCTCATATCTTTGTGTGTATTAGATATAGTTTTGTCTCCAATTCCTGGGAAGATAAGTTCAATTTAACTACAGTTCTAACTGGGCCTAGAGTGGGCTCAGACTATAACCCACTCGTTGTTGATACTGGTGCTTGCCTGAATTCACATCAACACTTCTTTAGATTCAGCTCCCATTGGCCAAACCAAAATGGATTTATTGACTGGGCGAAGACCAAATGGCCAGACAGATACAAAGTTGACCCTCTGGATCACGGCACATAACTTCTAGGAAGCTTAGAAGAGCAATCATAGGCTAGGGGCAGAACATTAATAGTCAACAAAAGAGAGTCAAATAGGATATTCTAATGAAAATTGGGCTCCTGGTGATCAAAGTGATAACAAAAGCCTCTCTATGTCTAAGTGGGAAGAGACATATAACTTGGACAAAGAATTACAACAAATTTTAAAGTGGTTACTAGAAGGTGACCCCAACTCAAGCTACTTTCACAAATGTGCCAATGGAAGGAAAAGGAAAATGCAAGTTACCATGTTAGAAGTGGATGGTCATGAAGTGGTAGATCCAACTTGTCTCAAAACCCACATAACTGACTACTACAAATAACTTTTTGGTAAAGCTACTACTGCTAATATGCACCTAGAACCAGATATGTGGCCTGTAGACCAACAAATTGAACATAGTGATAATGAGTTTCTTACCAGAATCTTCACTTTGGAAGAGGTGGACAAAACTATGAAGGAGATGAAAAACAATACAGCTCCTGGTCCTGATGGTTTTACTGTGGAGTTCTTTAGAGCCTTTTGGCCTCAAATGAGAGTGCTTATCAAGGAGTTGTGGAATAACCTTTATGAAGGCCAATTAGAGTTATGGAGACTTAATTATGGTGTTATTATTTTGATTCCCAAAGTGAAGCCTGCTATCAATGTGAAACAATTCAGGCCCATTTGCCTACTCAATGTCATTTACAAGGTTATCACGAAGGCTCTGACAATTAGGCTGATAGGAGTGGTGAACAAAGTAATTAGCCCATTTCAAATAGCATTTCTCTCCCGAGAAGGAACATCTTAGAGGGTATTGTTATACTGCAGGTGATACTACATGAACTAAAATACACTAAATCTTCTGGAGTTACTCTCAAGCTAGACTTTGGAAAAGTCTATGATAAGGTGAGTTGGGATTTTCTAGTAGAGACTTTACATAGGAAGGGTTTTTCTAATACCTGGATTTAGTGGATCAACAAAGCTGTTAGAGGTGGCAAAGTCTATATAGACCTTAATGGAGAAAGAGGTGAGTACTTCAGAAGCTTCAAAGGCTAAGACAAGGAGATCCGTTGTCACCATTATTGTTCAACTTGGTAGTTGATGCCCTGTCAGATATGCTGACTAGAGCTTGTAATGCTGGAGCAATTCAGGGTTTGGTGCCGCATCTAGTGGATGGAGGTCTTACCCACTTGCAATACACTGATGATATTGTCATCTTGCTTTAGTTTTCCTTGGAGAATCTGAGAACAACCAGAATGATCTTATCCTACTATGAATCCATGTCTCATCTGAAGATCAATATTGAGAAAAGTGAGGTCTTCATTATGGGTTTGTCTGCAGAGGACCAGCTATTAGTTGCTAACACGCTTGGATGTAAGATTGGAGTTTTCCCCACGAAGTATTTAGGAATGCCTGTGAGCTATTGCAAAATCACTAAATTAAAGCTTAATTGAAATATGTTAGTGACAAAGCTAAAAAGAGACTGGGTACTTGGCAATGTGATTACCTATCATCAGGGGGTAAATCAACTCTGATTGAATCCTACTTATCTAACATCCCAATGTATATTGTGGGTGTCTATTAGCTCTATGAAGGTAACTTCTAGGCCTTGGACTCCATCAGATCTAGATTTTATTGGCAAGGAACAGGGAAGAAGAGGAGGTATCACATGATAAAGTGGGAGGCCCTGAATAGACCTAGAGAGTTTGGAGGCTTGGGTTTCCTAGATGTTAGAGTTATGAATACCTGCTTACTGCACAAATGGATTAACAAATTAGAGAGAGGTAATGAAAGTCTATGTTGTTCATTGTTGAGAAAGAAATACTTGGGTGTAGGGTCGAGATGGCAGACTAGAGGGGGTGAATAGTTCTTTCTAAAATTAATCGCGCCGGCTAACCGAAACAAATGCGGAATTAAAACTAATAGTCTAGCTAGGACTGCACCCCTCTATCTAAGTTCTTTAGCACCGTACAAAGATACTAATTAAGCAACTAAGGTGCTGGGCTAGCTAGAGCTCACCTAACCAATTCTAGAAGCAAAGTCACACAAACCTATGCAACTAGTACTTCAAGCATCGGGGAGCTCCTACACATGCTAGTAGCAAAAGCACAAAGCTCCTAAGCTTACTAGCAATGCTCAATAACAAGGCAAGTAATATCAAATTATAGAGCGCAAATTACTTAGCTACATAAACTAAGCAATGTAACTAACAATGTTACTAAAACCAAATTAGTTACGCAAGAGAGCTACTTCTATGCTACACAAGTAAGAAGGTAATTAGCAAGCTACACAAGCTAATTAATTACAAGAGCAACTACACAACCACAATATGTGAAATATAAATACAATATTGTGTTGGGGAATTACAAACCAATGGGATGAACAAGGTTGACACGATAATTTTTATCTCGAGGTTTACTTGGTTGCCACCAAGCTAGTCCCCATTAAGACAAGCTCCAAGGTTGCCACCGGTCCTCTTGCTAGTGGTGACCTACAAGTCACACTCTCCCATGTGGAGTGCTTACCACAAGCTTTAGCGCTTTGACATGGCCGTACCACTTGTCGCCCTTCGCGTCTCGCTCTACTAGATTGCTCTTCACGGCTCCCGCGGGGCGAGCACAACACCCTACACAATCTTCTCTGGAGCACCACACAAGCTTCCTTGCGTGCTTCGATGGAGATCACGCCACCAAGCCGTCTAAGAGGTGGCAACCTCCAAGAGTAACAAGCACCACTGGCTTGTAACTTGAACACCTAGTGCTACTTGATGCAATCTCTCAATGCAATCGCACTAGAATCACTCACTCTCAATCGATTCTCATTCTTACAAGTATAAGTGAGTTAGAGGCTCTCCTAGCATTGCCCAAGAATGGACACTAAGTCCCAAGGGTGGCAAGCCTGTGGCAAGGCTAGCCACACACTTCTTTTATAGCCCTAAGGCTAAATATAGCCATTATACTCTTTCTGTGCAATGACCGGATGCACATGCGCAGAGACCGGACGCGTCCGGTCGCATGCGTCCGATCACTTCGACACCGCTATGTGTCTCTGCTTTTGAAGAGAGCCATTGGCACCCAATGGCTATCCCACTCATGTGCTCACATTGCACTGACCGGACGTGCCTTTGTGGATGACCGAATGCGCTCCTGCCAGAGTCCGGTCACGGTCAAAAACTACACTGAGGGATCCAGACGCGTCCGTCCACACATGACCGGACGCGCCACCTCAACCACTCGTCCGCGTGTTCTGTGCCATCCCATGAATAGTGGCATGGTCGCTTGGCCGAGCCAGTGTCCGATCGCAGCCAGCCAGCTGCCTTCACCTCAGGTCACTTGACCAGATGCGTCCGGTCATCCTAGACCCAGCGTTCGGTTACCTTGTCCACTTGTTTCATTCACTTCACACGATGTGTCCTTTCACTAGGTCAACAAAGCAAGCATGCAGCCACACACTCCCTCTCTTTGGCTTAGAGTGCATGCAATGCTTGTCTATTTTTACCCTTCTCAAAGTGCATGCAATGAGAGAGAAGCTGAGCGCACACAAGCCTCCCTCTCTCTTTGCAATGCATGTGTGCTCTCCTCCATTCACTTTAGCACAGTTTTCTTCTCCATTATCAATGCCTTTGCAAATGTGCCAACACCACCAAGTGTACAACACCTTATGCACGTATGTTAGCTTTTCACAAATATTTTTCAAAGGATTAGTCACTCAATTTACCACGCCACTCGATCCTAGCAACAATGCAAAGGTAGATCACTCAAGTGGCACTAGATGACCGATATGGAAATAAGTTTGCCCCACTTGATAGTACAACCATCTATCCTAAACCCAATCATAAACTTCTCTACACACCTATGACCAATGAAATGAAATGCCCTAAGGTTATACCTTTGCCTCATGCATTCCATTCTATCTCCTTCGATGTTGATGCAACACATGCACCAACCAATCACCAAATGATATGATCCACTTCATATCATCATGTGACTGTGTTGGTTCATTGATCTTGACTTCACTTGCTCTTCACCGTTGCCTTGGTCCATCGGTGTCAAGTCCTCGACTTGCCCTTCACTGTTGCATCTGGTCCGTCAAGCTAAGTCTTGTCTTGATCTTCTCCACCTTAGTCACATGACTCCATGTCATGTCTCATATGCAATAAGCTCCTTCATCACATGTGTGAGCCTTTGCAACATATCCAAGCCATTTCACCTCCATGGCATGAGTTGCTCACACAAGTGTACCTGTGGACTAATCACCTATGTATCTCACAATAAAACACATTAGTCCACCTAGGTTGTCACTCAATTACCTAAACCAAACAAGGACCTTTCAATCTCCCCCTTTTTGGTAATTGATGACAACTCTATAAAGATATGAAAATTAAGCACTTTTGGATTCATGTTTCTTGCCCAAGCAATTTTACCTTGTGTAAATGATTTTGGACTAGTACCACAAACCTGAAATGGTAGTATTAGCTTCCCCTATATATGTGCTATAGTGTTTGGTTCTATGCTTGCACATATGCATGGATAGGAATTGTGGGAGAGTAATTACTACCAAATGATGCTAAGGTGTAAAGAATAAACCTTTGTAGCATGATATCAATCGGAGCACACATTTTACACCATGCTTAGCACCATATGACTAGCTAGATACCACAAAAGACTAGATACCTCATGAGATCAACATTATGAGCAAGGTTCTAGTATCAATTGAAGCACATATATCTAGCTATTCTCCTATGCATGCTAGTTATCAAATCATCAATCAAGTTCTATAACTAGCATACATCACACAAGTATTGCATAGAAATTTAAAACTTATGCAATGCAAGCAAGCACATGAATATGCACATATCAAATGCAAACAACCAAGTTCATGAGGTTGCTCCCCCTACTTGTGTGCTTCTCTTGTCCAAGAATGTTGATCCTTCTTCATTCTTCAATGTTGCTCCCTCTTTGTCCATGTCAATGTCCAAATCAACTACTTCCCCAAAGCTTTCATATCTTTGTACATACCAATCTCTCCCCCTTTGTCATCGATTTCCATAAAAGGTATGCCTCATTTGATTCAAAGGGTTGGTTGACACTTGAATCTTGCATTTTTTATGGAGACCACCACATACGTTGGAATGACACCACTTGTGGCCCTTGAGATACCCCATGTAGTGTCAGATTATTTAGCTCTAGCAATGCCTAGCAACGTGATTGCATAGATGGAATCAGATGGTAGCACACATGACACAAGGATTTATACTAGTTTGAGGCGTGGTGGCACGCTAAACCCTAATCCAGTGGGTGTTGCTGCTCTTCTTGTATTCGTATGCTCGGTTACAGGGGCTGTTGCTCCTAACTACGAGGTAGATTGGAATGAGGCGATGGTGTCATGGTGGACGTGACGATCGTGGAGTCCTTACCCCTCTTTATATAGGCAGAGGGGTAGGGTTACAACGAGGGCGATCGGCGCTTTGCATTGGATTCCTAGTTAGTTACAACATATCAATTCTATCCTACCATAGAAGATGACAGCAGATATCCTTGATACGTCTTGATCTCCAAGTTAGTGGTTGCGCCTAGTCCTCACGGGCTTCATCCTCGATCGTTCTTCATCGATGGGCCAGATACATGGTCGGTGAGGGTACCTCGGGCCCATATATCTAATAGTAGCCCCCGTTAGATTTGATGATAGGTTCGTGGAGCTGTACAATCCTTCGGGGGTCGTAGTCCCCATAATCTTCGAGTACCGTAGGTCCCAATGAGCACTTCTCGGGTGCCAAGATGCTTGAATACAATCAATAGACCCCGAGTATCGGGACGACTGTGAGCGTAGCATTAGCAAGCAGTAATGCCTTCCCGAGTATCGAGATCTGCATGGTGGGAAGTCTTCCGCCCATTGAACACATCGTTTGTGCTTCATTGAATCCTGTAAAAAACAAGGATAATGGTGCCTGGGAACTCAAGCCATTCTGTTTCCCATGCTTTTACTTTGCGGAACTCTCTCGATGCCTGAGTCTGCCTTTAATACCAATGACCAATTCCCCCACTACCATCCTCAGGGCGCTTATTAAAGCAGGGGGTAGAGAGGTCGTCGAGTCTCACCCCTCCTTTCTTCCCTGAATCCGCTAGCCTTAGACTGAGTGTGAGAGTGGTGACTTTGCTAGCATGCCATGGTTCACGGCATTTTCTGGCGATCGCGCCGTTGCTGGGAGAAGGCTTTCAAGATTGGGTTCCACGGTGGACTGATACTAGCTATTTTCCTTGGGTGTTAGAGGAAGTTTCGTGATGATGGGGAGGCACAATACCATTGGTGGCCCGGGCCGTCGGACTCTCCAATGGTCGGCCCAAGGGGGCTCTCCGGGTCAGAATATATGTAGGAAATCCTCGAGTGCAAAGGGCGGCTTGCTTCTATCGAGAAGCCCTTTGGCCCACAGATCTCGACCTGGGAGTTCTCGTGTATCGATTTGGAGGCTTGAAACCACCGTTTTGTCGCCGCTCGCTCCTCCCAAACGTCGAAGAAGATGGCACGAGCTGTGCTCCTCGTGACGCTCCTCCTCCTGGATGTTAGAGGAAGCTCCACGAGGCGAGACCCTCTAGGGCTTTCCAAGTGTCGTCTATGCTCATGGAGACTCAAGGGCGAGGTGAAGGTCATCGTGCACCTTTGTCCAAACTCTACGCTTCACGAGATTTTCATCGCTTGGATGTCGAAGGTTGATCCTATGCTCATAAGACTATCATAACTGCTGTAGTTTCTAATAGATTTGGTTATTGTAAATCTAGTGATGTAAAATGCAGCAGAGTTTAAATGAAAAAGAATGACTTTATTGATTTTGAACTGACTTTATTGATTTTGAACACTGCTACCTATGTCGCGATTAAATCGGGTTGTTTTGGCGATTTTCGTTTAGTCAAACTGACCTTGCATTATTTTGGGCCCCCCTTTCCGACCCGATGGGTAGTTAGTGTAACTATGGGCAATGTAGGTGATCCAATCTAAAATTTTACTCCGACCAAGTGCGGTCATTCGTGGCTCCTGAAGCCATCAATCCCGAATGCTTAAGGATTACTTGGGTGAATAGCGAACACATAAACCTCTAGGGTGTAGCGTATGCTATTCTGTCGAGTTAATAACAGGTAGAACAGGTGAACGTCCACTATCCAGAAGCGATAGGACAAAGCTTGACCAACTGGGGCATGTTATAAAACCCTTTTCCTAGATCCTAGAAGCTCGTACTTTGGTTGCAGCCTGGGGCTGACCAGTTTTCTGGTTTCCCACAAAGGGGCACACATCTGCTGGAACAAGGTACTTCGAGCCTGCTCGAACATTCGAAGGATTTACATAGCCTCGAGGCTAGAGGTTTTAGGATCGGCTGGCGACCCCTGTGAATATCCCCCTCACTCTAGAATGGCAGGGTTTGGCTTTCGTGGTTCTAGGCCAAAACCACCAACTGCGCCTACCGCTTTTTTGGGTTACGCTGGGCTTTGGTGGGGCCCAAATGTTGGTCAACCCGGTTTCACTAGCAATTTTGGGCCTTGGACCCAGGGTCCATAAGGGTTTCGGCTAGTACTAGCCTCCCTTATAAGTAGCCGAGGATAGAGGCGGTCCATCCCTTTGCCGTCGTCGACAAAAGCAGTAGTGCTCACTCCTCTGCTTACCTTCACCTAGCAGACGTTGTCACATCTAGATCCCACTCACGGTAGTCACAGTAATGGCGCTGAGAAAGACCTTGGCCAAGAAAACTAAAACCATTAGTTCAGTAAGTGAAGAAGATATGAGCTCAAATAACAAGGTGGGACGGAGTCCTATCCCCAATTCTTCGTGGGAGGTGTCGACGGTGACGGAGGACATCAAGAATCTTATGGTTGGGGGATTTCTAGCGCTAAAGGAGCTTTTGGGCTACCAGTGTGCCTTCAGACAGGACACTGCCCCTAATTCCGATAAGATCGTGGTCTTCATCTACTTCTTTCACGCGTGGATTTGGGGTCCCCATCCACTAGTTCATCTGAGATCTCCTCCGATACCATGACACGCAGGTACATCACCTGACCCTGAATGGGATCATGCCTCTGGCGATGTTCATCTCGTATTGCGAGGACTTCGCGGGGATTGAACCCCACTGGCGTTGTTTTGCCGCTCCTTTGACGTTCTTCCTCAATCGGACTAAAAGGTCATCGGCAGCCTCTAGATCGAGGCAGCCGACAAATCTCTATTCTTCCACATCGATCTCTCTTCTAATGTCCTGAATTGGGCGAAGAAGTGGTTTTACGTCTATGACTTCTCTGCTCTAGCATTTTCCCACAAACTCCCCCACCTCTGCTAGCGGTAGAGGAGGAGGTGCCCGAATCTGAACTGGAAGAAGTAGATGAGCTTGAGAGTGACATGTAGGATTATCATCAGAGAAGAGGGGTTACCGATCGGGCTTGCCTGGCAACCTTTTTTTGGAGGTGGATTCAGCCCCTGAGGGAATGCATGTCCTTGATGTGTGTTTGCCCCGATGCTATGAGCCCATCGGGAGAACCCATTGAGCCAATGATTGCACTTTAGGTGCTTGTTGTTACCAACAAGGTGCTGGGTCTGAAATCCTAGCTCACCAGCAAAGAGGGTCTGATGGAGCCCCTAAGTTTGAAGCTGAGGACGACGAGAATTCGGTAAGGTGTCAGTTGTCGATGATCAATTGATGACCTATCCCGATTCCTTGTGTAACATGTTTTGCCTTGCAGGATCATTAGAAGTATTGCTCCCGAGCCCCTTTGGACAAGACCTAGGAGAGAAGGACCGATTGCGTCGAGGCATCTACCAGTAATGGCGAGATGTCTGTGCTTTGGGAGGAGTTGAGTGAAGTCATCCCTACACCTCGCCTGAGCCGTTCCAACTGTTGTGCGTCGGGTTCAGGCGTGCAGATGAGGAGGCATAGGACTGTCGTAGAGGTAGAGAACACCAAGGAGGGGGAAGGAGCCCCCGAGAGGAAGAAGAAGAGGCACTGTCATGTGCAGGCATCCGTGGTGCCAGGTACGTCGGGCAATTGTGGCCAGTTATGACCTTGGTTTGTGTTTGCTTTGGCTTATCGTGAGTTGGTCACAGTGCCACGAGCTTTGGTCTCACCCAGGTCTGCCGAGGACAAGCTGTCGGTGTGGCGGAATCGCCCAGTTTAGCACGCTTTCAGGGTGCTTGCCTTCCACTAGACACTAAGTGCCCTGAAAGTGAGCCAAACCAGATGATTCCGTCGAGCACACCCGACGGGAGAACTTGAACACTCCACATTTTACACCCGGGATCCAATAATGAGTACAAACTTACAATACTTAGTCCATTTCATACAACACAGAGTCTCGGAAATAGTTATTACAATACCAAGGTTCAGAGTGCAATAAAACAGCGGAAACAAGATAACATCTAGAGGAAAGCGATGAGGGTCCGTCTGTGCCCACCAGAAGAATCCTCCACACAAGACAAACCTGCTCAAGGAGCACCTGCACACAGGGGTAACAATAAACCCTGAGTACACAATGTACTCGCAAGACTTACCCAACTGGGAATTATATTTCCCGACTCTCAAGGATCATGATAGGCTTTATGGCTTCTGGGTTTCTTGTTTGCGGAAAGCAGCACTAAGAGTGTGTCCTTAATTTCTTAACTTTTAGAAGCCGTATTTTATTCACTAACCAATAGTCTATGTAAGCACCTATGCTATAATCAAGCAAGAGTTGAGCAACTCAGGACCATTTTTCCATCTTTTAATTTCCAATTCTTACTACGATGCCAGAGCGTAGTCAAGCCGTACCGTCACGCAGGACGGCGATTCGCGAATCAATGTGCCCAGTTGGGTACCTCGAAAAACACACGCCTCGCTTGTACCCCAGGCACAAGCAAGACCAACCCGTTCCCCTCCTGTCACAGGTTTCCAGGTCCCTGTCCAAACTTGGACTCCTAGCTCCCGTACTCGAGGCCCGGCCTCAATACGGTGCTAAGACCTCCACCTGTCCCCGCCTCTAATCAGTCGGTCCAGAAAGAGCCGGAGCCCATGACAAGAGAGTAACAAGTCTTCCTAGCCCCCATCCGCTAGTATATGCTCGGGATAAGGAGATCTGTGACTTGACCAGGGTCCATGCAACGAACTATCCTTAATTGACACGGACAGGGAAACAGTGCAACCCAGTTATGCCCCGTGGCCACGGAACACAACTTGCTACACCCACCAATACCATACCCCATCCCTGCCCGGTCGCCAGTTCCTTTCCACCATTTTTCCCAAAGTATAATCATCATAAGGGTAACTCCCTATTGTGAGTAACGACAGGTTACTCACTCTACCGATGATCCTAAGCAAAGCAACTACGCAATCCTGTACTAGTAAGACTCATGGGTATATATATATGCATGTGGGTATCATAGAAATTCCTGGAACTTAAATGCACAACATTTAAATATATATATAAAGGCTTGCAAAAATAGGGGTTATGCACCGGGGCTTGCCTTGGGCAGCCGCAGGGTTAGAGGTGTCAGTAGCAGACGGCTCCTGGAACTCCTCAGGTACGAAGATTTCCTCCTCGTACTCCTCGATGACCTCCTCGTAGTCCTACTCCTCCGCGGCCACGTACTCGACTCCCTCGTGATCTACAAGCATGCAATGACAATACCACACTTAATAAGGTGATAACGGTAACTCTAATAACAATGACTACCAACTGCTAAACTAACTCTAAAAGCTAGTATGCTAAGCTATCATTATTTCTACTAACAAGGTTGACTTGATGCATTTCGACTCTAGCAACTAACAAGCGCACCATTTTCCGATTACCGATTTACTACAAGCACTACCAGGGAAACCTAGTTACCCTAACAAACAAGCTATTCGAAGGCTATAAAAATTACAGCAAGCATCTAACAAAATCATGAAGCTACTGTAAAAATTGTAGAGCTAGAGCTATCCTAGATTTGCCAGAAAAATTCCTACAATAATGGTTGCATTAATATTCGTCACTTTACGCAAAGATTTAATCGACCGAGCATCACTACAGCTATACACGAAGTAATTACATCAACTGCTAGAGGATGAAATTACCGATCTAACAAAACTGGTCTCGCAAATTTTGGGCGCTTAATTAATTTATTATAATTTTCCAAAGTATAGCCACTTACATGAAATCATAACTAATTTGATTTATCTAAGAAAAAGGGAAACCCTATATAACTGCGCGGCCCAACCCAGGTGGCCCATCCGCGCTACGCGCGCGCGCGGCCAAACCGCGCGAGGCGGCCCGCGGCGACGCAGCCCACGACGGCGCGGTCCACGCAGGAGGAGCCCACGCGCGACGGCAAAAATTGCAGCCAAGCCCCTGAACTGACTAGCAATGCGGCGACCAAAACCGGCACTATTCCTACCCTCAAGGGTTTTGCAAGAAAACCCTTCCAAAAAGTCATCTTCACAACCGGTCGGTCCCCGACACCCTGAGCCTGCCGGAGCAGCACCGGCCGGCACTGCCCGGCCACGCCAGCCAGCTCAGGCTCCCGCTGACCCAGGCAACGGGCTGACCAGCACCTACGGCCTAAGCACCTACCCTAGGCGGAGGCACAGGAGCAACGGAGCTCGCGGGACCGGTGGCCACGACGAGCGGCCAATGGCGGCGATGGCGCGACCGTTCCGGCCACCCAAGTCCACCGCGAAGGCAATTGGCGAGTGCTAGAGCATCTAAAGCATACCTAGGACCTAGCCGTAGCGCTCGTTGAAGCTGTAGAGCGACAGAGGAGGCTAGCCACATGCGGCCCGAGAGTTGCGGCGGCGCACCGTGGCGGCACAACCGCGCCAGCCGCGCCCTGGCGGCGGTAGCGATCCGATAAGGGTGTGCGGGGTGGGGCGGAGGTGGTGGCGAAGCTAACTGCGCGATCAAACGGAAGTGCGAGGGAAGGGAAGTGGGTTGCCATGAAACATGGCCGAGCTCGCCCTTAAAGCCAGGCGGAGTGGAGAAAGTCCAATTGGAGCACAGTGAGGCCAAGCTCGAAGCACAGAGGGGCCGGTCGGCTGGCAGGCTAGAAGACGAAGCCGTGGCCAAGAAGAATTGAAAATCGGTGGCTGCTTGAGGACGGAAAGGGGACAGTGAGTCCGCGGCATGGCGACAGCGCGCGGAGGAGAGGGGAGGTCAACCCACGGTCACCTCGCAAGGGAGGGGAAATGGTGTCGACAAGGACCAGGCGACACACGCGCAGTGATTCACGTCGGGCACACACGAGCGAATCGGGAGGGACGCGCGCAAGCAGCTGTCGGGTGACCAGCAGCGGCGCAGGGAGGGGGGCAGGGCATGGGTGCGACGCCACAGCCCTGACCACGGTCGCGTCACCGCGCGCGACAAGAGAGGTAAGGACAGGGGTAGCGCGAGAAGGCGCGGGGCAGAGACCGACTGCGGCCGGCCGGACGCGCTCGCCTGCCCAACCCGACAGCGCGGCCAGGCGCTGGCGCAGGGCGGTGACCGCGCGCGCGGTGCCAACAGCAGCGACAAGGTTACGCACGAATTTTAAAGCACAAGCAACCCACTACCCCAGCTCAACTACGGCTTAACCAATGGGTCTACCGCCTAGAGGGCACCAAGGGCTGTCCCCAGAAACCAAAACACGACTACGCCGGCAACATGTTTCAGCAAGAAAAAGCTCGCGAACACAAGGTTGTCAACTACTTCTAAGCTCACTGATCTCGCCAAAGATTTGGTTTCAACTTCGATTTCCAAGCTAGTAAAAACATGAGCTGACAATCTTATTATGCTAATACACTTGTAGCACTGCCATGAATAGAGTTTGTACTTCAATTTTTACTAAAGCGTTGCACACACGTTCTATAACATTTTTGCTAAAAATAATTCATTTTGAACCTTAAGCAAGTACAACACGGTAACGCGGCAACTTATCAATTAACACTTTTATTACTATTTAGGATTACTAATTGATTCCACTCGCTCCCACAAAAAGTAAACAAAAGAAAAGATGCTCATACCAAGTTTAGGTGCATTGCACACGCGGTAACACCAAGGGTGTTACAGTCGGCTAGGATACCTTTAGCCGTTGGCGACTTCGGCCCGAAGGTGGAGTACGTCCCCTTTGAGCAAGGTTCTGGGATCTTGCGCAGGCAGTTGAAGAAGCCTGCTTTGCTGGATGTTCCTAGTGATGAGAACATGTGAGTTCAATTCCTTTACCTCATTGCTTTTGTATGGTGAACTCTTGACACTTATTTATGCTTTGGGTGCAGTTCCTGATCGATGATCTCATTGACTGGGAGGTTGCCCGAGGCCATCGCACTAGACGGTGCTAGTGGGATTACGACTCTAGGAATTCATCCAAACGAGAGTGAAGACTTGAGTAATTCAGGCGAGATTTGGGTCGCTGATACCCTTAATGACTTCATGGCTGGTCTCAACACAGGCACACCACCCTTGAAGGATGCTTAGGAAGATGTTTCTCTGGTGATCTCGGGGGAGCCTGTGTAGGATGAACCTGCTCGGGTTCCCAGTATGGGTATCCCAGGGAAAGAGCCTATCATTGAGCCGGTTCACGGGCTTGACTCGTCAGGGTCATCCTTGGGAGATCTCCCAGGGGCCGGCCCCAAGAGGGTGCTGCTGTAGGTCGACTCTCCTCCGTAGGTGGATGATGTCCGCCTAGTCTCTCTTGGGTCTCAGACCGGCCGAGCAAGGAGAGGTCCATTACTGCAAGCTTTTGGCGCCGAGGGTAAAATTTTGTTTGATGACATCGAGGAGCAGTGACGTCTTGACTCTAGCCATCGGGAGTTAGACGACATGGTGAAGCACTATTGGGAATTTAACTTCATCACTAAAACATAGCCCCAAACTTTAGAGATAGAAGACTCTGAAACTTTGTAATAGTATTTGTTTGCAGGAAAAAGGGAAAGTGAAGATGTTTTCTCCACTTCAAGAGAGAAGATCCAGCTTCACCAAGAAATAACAGATTAAAGACCAAGATGGGAGCGAAGACAAAAGTTTGCTTCGCTAGCATAAAGTCGGCTTCGCTATCAAACGAAGATGAAGAAAGGCTAAGCCGAAATTAGCTGAGTCAAAAAGACTGATCTCACTAGGAGAACAACGACCAAAAGGGAATAAGAAGACTGAAGTAGAGAAAAATTACCACTTCACCCTTGTAGTTAAAAGGGTTGTTAACATTCAAGTCAGGGGTAAAATAGTAATTTTGTACAATGTACGAAGACTAGGGCCTATAAATACCCCCTCTGACACATGTTGTATGAGGACAAAATGAATACAACTTTGTCTTGTGTTCCAATTACGATGCTTGAGTGATGCTTGACAATTTCTTACCCAACATCTGGCGCCCACCGTGGGGCTCGAACCCACGACCACAAGGTTAAGAGCCTTCCCAAGAATTTCAACTGCTTTAACTTCAACAGCAGAGACAAATTGTTCATCTTCAGAATACTTCTTCGGGTGAAAAGATTCATTATCTGGAAAAAGATAAGTTTTACCCTTCACCGTCTTCTCATGAAAACGAACAAAACTCCAACCTTTTTTCAATGGCTAAATCTGAGCCGCAATATATTCTTCACAAAAATCATGGGCACTTTGCATACCAGCAGCAAGTTTGTAATTGTTTTCACAAGTTCTTGAGCTCTTCGAACTTGGAAACTCAGGCTTGCAATAAAAACATTCTTACTCATCTTCGCATCTAAAGGATATTTTTTCACAATCTTTCTAGATTCATCCCTTTCTTCGACAAGAGGAACTGTATGATAAAACCAATAACGGTACCAATTTTCAACCCATTTGTTTTTTGAGGCTGGAGAAATCTGCTTGGCACCTCGAGCAGGCTTAAAACTGCAACAACCAAAATACTTGATAACATTCTTGCCATCAACATTCTTGTTTCTAAATTGTGTATGCATTTCATGAAGAGAGCAAAATGCACCAATATCTAGGTTTCCTCTCTGAGATTTCACTGCCCAAGTAAAAAGTGCAATCTTGGCTATTCCATTTAGAGTCAGATGATGGATCTCAATGTTATATGCCTTTAGAATTTCTTCAATAAAATCTTGACATGGCATGCGAAGACCAGCCGAAAACTAATCTCGAAGCTTCAGCTTAGGAATCATTTCACCTTCAAGTGGCAACCTAGCATCAGCCTTCTCTAACATCCTATTTTTAACCATCCAATCTAACTCCACCTCATCCATCAAAGTCATTCCAAAATTCAAAGATTTTGTATCATCGCCAACCAATTCAGACTCTAACGCAGAAACATCAGACAAATCTTCTCCAGATTCAGATTGATTTCATTCCACTAGAAAGTTCTCAGAAATAATTTTCTCTTGTTCAAACATCTAAGACAAAAAATAACAAAACAAAGAACAAAAGAATAAACTAAAAACAGAAGTATAAAAAGAAAGGAAAAAACAAAATTAAAGGTAACCAAACTTTTACCTTCAAAAAATCCAAAACCTTCGCAGAAGAAATTGACTTCGCAACAAAATTGACTTTGCGTCAAACAAAAATACAGCAGCACCCCCCCGTCTTCGATAAAGTGACAGGGACAGGGGGGAGGCAGCGCAGTATATATAGGCGGCTTCGATTCAAAGGAAACGGTCCTACTTCAGTTGGTCAAACTCGATCGTTAGAATTTCAAAAATAAAGCTATTCTACAAACTAACGGACATAAGCGGCCAACTCCAAAGTTTGGGACGGCGTTTTGTGTCTTTGTTTGAAATTAAAACTTCACAAAATTCAGAACTTTGGAGTAGGTCTTCGTCCGTGAGGGGCTGCTATTGGGAATTTAACTTCGCCACTAAAACATAGCCCCAAACTTTGGAGATAGAAAACTCTAAAACTTTATAATAGTATTTGTTTGCAGGAAAAAGGGAAAGCAAAGACGTTTTCTCCACTTCATGAGAAAAGACCCAGCTTCACCAAGAAATAAGATATTAAAGACTAAGACGGGAGTGAAGACAAAAGTTTGGCTTCGCTAGCGTAAAGTCGGCTTCACTATCAAACGAAGATGAAGAAAGGCTAAGTAGAAATTGGCTGAGTCAGAAAGACAAATCTCACTGGGAGAACAAAGACCAAAAGAGAATAAGAAGACTGAAGTAGAGAAAAATTACCACTTCGCCCTTGTCGTTAAAAGGGTTGTAAATATTTGAGTCAGGGGTAAAATAGTAATTTTGTACAATGTACGAAGACTAGGGCCTATAAATACCCCCTCTGGCGCTTGTTGTATGAGGATGAAATGAATACAAGTTTGTCTTATGTTCCAACTAGTGGGCCGGCCAGCCCAAGGGGAGGCTGCCCCCCTATCACCGCCATATGCCCTGGTCTTTCTCTGGCGGTGGCATGGAGGCATGCAACGTCGGTTCCCCTGGTGCTTCGCGCCAACAGTATGGAGGAGCACCGCCTTTGATTTAGTATAAAAAGGGGCTCCGTTCCCTCTCAAAGAGTAGAGAATAAATCCCAATTCAATTCACAAGGAGAGAAGAGTAGACTTTTACTTTTTCAGTAGTTGTGATTGAAATAAGAGAGGTGAGTGAGTGAGGAGAGAGTTGGAGAAGAGTCGGAGTACTAGCAACTTCCCTTAGTGTGCTAGCTACACTAAGTCGAAGTGTTGGAGCCGGGACCTTCTCCACCTGTACCTCTACAAGCTTCTTACTATTTGGAGTAAGAGACTTGTTGTTTAACTTTGGTTATTTATCTTAAAAAGTTATCTTTGCACTATTATAGACCTGTGGGTTCGTCGTCCGTTCTTGCGGCAGATACTCTAGTAGAAGGGCCCTGATAAAGACGGATAACCCTTGCTAGCACTCTAGAGTATTAGTGGATAGCGTAGACGTGGTGTCTAGGCTAGAAGCTATCTTCATTTGCCTCTTTCCCTATGGATTGAGGGGTAGGCGGCAGGTGGTGACAGCCCTGTCTGTCCCTTGTGATCCCCCATGTTCAGGCTCGTGGTAGAGCAGAGGCCGACATCGCTTGGCAGACCAAGTGTAATCTGGCGCCTGAAGCAAGTCTATAGTAACAAAGCTAGCTCCATTAAGATATCTGACCTTGGAAAAACCTTGCTACCTCATTCATTTCTCCCTTGTGGTCATAGGTTAACTAAGTAAAGAGTCTAGCACAACCATTCCTTTGGGAAATTACGATACCCTGAATACTTTCGGGTGAAGTGCTACAACAGTGTATTCGTGCGCTTGCGGATTCCTCTGCTTACGCTAAGAAACACCAACAAGCATTTCTGGCGCCGTTGTCGGGGAACGGTTGTCGTTTCTAGTCTCCAAACCTAGCTGCCTGTGTTTTATCTAAAAGAGAAAAAATCATTTATAAAATATAAATACATTCTTCATGGAGCACAATCAATTCACCAACTTTCTGCTCCCAAGGGCGAGTTCTTTGAACCACCACAATCTTCAAAGCCAATCACAGCTTCAGGTTATGAACTCCACCCTAGTTTTATAGCTATGGTTCGGGAACATACCTTCTCAGGGTATGATTAAGAAAACCCCTATCATCACCTAAGGGAATTTGAGCAGCTATGTGCATGTCTGACAATCGCAGGCATGTCACATGAAACAATTCGGTGGAAGTTGTTTCCCTTCTCGCTTGATGGGAGGGCAAAACAATGGTACACTCACAATGTAGGGAAGGTAGCTAGAGATTGGGAAGAACTAAGGCACAAATTTTGTCTTGCGTTCTTCCCTATATCCCGAATCGCTGCCCTACGACAAGAGATCCTCAATTTCCAGCAAGAGGAGAAGGAAACCACAGGCGCAGCTTGGGACCGGTTTTTAACTTTATCTCGTTCAGGTCCCGACTTGTCTATACCCAATCATGTGTTGTTCCAACACTTTTGGCTAGGACTTAGCAAGGAATCTGCCCTTCAACTGGATATCACAGCCAGAGGTTCCTTTACACATAAAACCACAGATGAAGGAGAAGCCCTCCTAGATCGAATCTTAGAAAACACTCCTCCGCTAGAACCCATTCAAGTAGAGCCAATGCTTCAACACGAAGAAGCCTCCTCAGTTGAAGTTGAGCTTTCACCTCCCAAAGAAGAACTATTACCCAAACCTGAAGACCCAAAAGAAGATCCTGAGCCCATAGATCTTCCACCTTTCGATGATGACATGTTTGAAGACTTTTGAAACACCTCGAATTATCTATGCCAAAAGAAACCCCCAACTCCTAATCCTCCATCTGACCTACTAGATAAAGAGTTCCTCAGAAAATCTATTAAAGAGTTGAGTGCCATCCTAAACACTGAATTGTTGGAAGAGACAGAGCAATCAATGGAGGAAATTGTAATACTTACCCCTCCTTCAACCATTCAATGCAAAATTCGAGGAAAATGGGTAGATGTGTTGTACAATCCAACGGTTGGATCAAACCTTATGTCCGCATCTTTTGCATCTGACTTTTTAGATGAAAATCTCCATGTCTTAACCACAAAGTTTCTCAGGATCAGTCCACAGACTAGCCTGAAAGGGCTTGGAATTCTCCATGACATAAGTTTACACACGAAAGATGCTGACCTATCACTCAATTTTCATGTTTTTGAAATCCCTGATTTTGACATCATGATAGGTCATCCCCTAGAAAAACTCTTCGTGGGAATTCCCCTTTCAAGTAAAATGGATTTGAAGTTAGGGAGAAACACGGTCACAATACCCATCACTCAAACCAAAAACTCAGTGACAGAACCTCTCCCCCCACTCATGGAAGTCATGTCGATTGCACCTTTTGAGTCCCCGGGGTCGTCTTTAGAAAAAGATACTCAATTCTTTATAGAAGAAGAAGACGACTTGGGAGAGACCATCGAACTTCCCAAAGAGGAAGTACCAACACGACCTCTAGTTGACCTTAAACCCCTGCCCTCTGGCCTACGCTATGTTTTTCTAAATGGCAACACACAAACTCCTGTTATTATTAGCAATAAGCTTTCCGAGGAAACATCCCATCTCATTGCCATCTTAGAAAAACATAGATCAGTCTTCGGGTATTCATTATAAGATTTGAAGGGGATAAGTCCAGCACTTTGCACGCACCGCATTCCTATTGACCCTGCAAGCACACCATCACGTGAACCCCAGCGCAGGCTCAATAATGCTATGCGTGAAGTCATGAAGAAAGAAGTCTTAAAACTTCTTCATGTCGGGATCATCTATCCTGTACCACATAGCGACTGGGTCAGTCCCATCCAAGTGGTCCCAAAGAAAGGAGGCATGGCGGTCATAGAAAACAACAAGAATGAGTTAATCCCTCAAAGAACTGTCACAGGGTGGAGAATGTGCATAGATTACCGGAAACTTAACGCGGCAACAAAGAAAGATCACTTCCCGTTGCCCTTCATTGATGAGATGTTAGAGCGGCTAGCGAAGCATTCTTTCTTTTGTTTCCTCGACGGCTATTCAAGATATCATCAAATTCCCATCCACCCCGATGATCAAAGCAAGACAACGTTCACGTGCCCTTATGGAACATATGCCTATCGTAGAATGTCGTTTAGGCTTTGCAATGCACCCGCTTCGTTCCAAAGGTGCATGATGTCTATCTTCTCAGATATGATAGAAGAAATCATGGAAGTTTTCATGGATGACTTCTCAGTCTATGGAAAAACATTCAATGATTGTCTTAATAACTTAGACAAGGTCTTGCAACGATGCGAAGAAAAAGATTTAGTCCTTAACTAGGAAAAATGCCACTTTATGGTTAGAGAGGGCATCGTTCTTGGACACTTAGTGTCTGAGAGGGGGATCGAGGTAGATAAGGCTAAGATTGAGGTAATAGAACAACTACCACCCCCTATGAACATAAAAGGAATCCGTAGTTTTTTAGGACATGCAGGTTTTTATCAGCGTTTCATAAAGGACTTCTCTCAAATTTCCCGACCTTTGACAAACCTGTTAGCTAAGGATGTGCCTTTTGAATTCATTGATGAATGTTTAAATGCTTTTTACACCCTTAAGAAAGCACTTATCTTAGCACCAATCATCCAACCCCCTGATTGGTCGTTCCCCTTCGAGATAATGTGCGATGCTAGTGACTATGCTGTTGGTGCGGCCCTTGGCCAAACCAAAGATAAGAGGCATTACGCAATCGCCTATGCTAGCAAAACCCTGACAGGAGCACAACTCAATTATGCTACCACTGAAAAAGAACTCCACACAGTAGTTTTTGCTATAGATAATCAAGATGGGAACGGGCCGGGTCGACCCACAGGATCGTTGGCCCGACCCACTAAAACAAGGCCAATGGGCCATAGGGGTCGGCCTTAAATTAGAAATGGGCCAACAGAGTCTGGCACTGTTGACCCATCGGGTAAGCTGGGTCGGCCCCGGCACAGCTTCGTGACTACGACCTAGCCGACTTCCCTGTACGTTTCGCCACTGCAACTTTGATGCAGAAGACACCTCTCCCACCACCGAAGAGGAGACGACACCGACACACCGTTGCCTCCTAAGTCCCGCCATGAGCCATCACCTCTTACTCGCCCCAACAGCCGTTTTACAAAGGTCTTTTATTGCAGCGCTAGCAGAGGAGAGCGAGGGCATCGGCGCCACTGCTGTATTTCATAAATCTTGATCTGATCCAAATGGGAGTGAGAGCTACTTGTATGTTTTTCTTTTTTTTCTAGGAAAAGTCTCTCCCCTTCTCTGTGTTCTTTGTTCTTTCTGACAGACATGCATATCCAATTCAAACTGTTTGTGTTTCTTGCTGTGCCCAAGCCTCAAAACTAAGATTTCACTAGTCACTACTCGTTTCTTGGTCGTCATCTTGCTTTCTCATTAGATGGATCCTCTTATTCCAAGAGTTTGATCTTGAAATAAAAGATAAAAGGGGTAGATAACATAGTTGTAGATCATCTGTCGTGTATGCCAGCCACTAACATGCAGGAAAGGCCGATCAATGATTTCTTGCGCGATGACATGCTGCTCAAGGTGATGGACTCCAACCCATGGTATGCAAACATAGTGAACTTTATGGTTTCAGGATACGTACCACCGAGTGAGAACAAAAAGAAGCTATAAATTGAAAGCAGACATCACCTTTGGGATGACCCATACCTCTACCGGATTTGTGCTGATGGTCTGCTAAGAAGGTGTGTACCCACAGTAGAAGGAATGAAAATTATTGAAAAATGTCATGCAGCCCCATATGGAGGACACTATGGAGCATTCCGCACAAAAGCCAAGATCTGGCAATGTGGGTTTTTCTGGCCGACAATGT
Organism: Saccharum hybrid cultivar R570; assembly: GCA_038087645.1. Classification (NCBI taxonomy): domain Eukaryota; kingdom Viridiplantae; phylum Streptophyta; class Magnoliopsida; order Poales; family Poaceae; genus Saccharum; species Saccharum hybrid cultivar. The sequence goes on along the minus strand of JAQSUU010000405.1, from coordinate 31,143,897 downwards.
ACGAGGACACCAAAGAATTCATCCAAAGGTGTCGAAGGTGCCAGTTTCAAGGAGGCATCACCTCCAGAAATGCAATGCCCCTACATTATAACCTTCAAATAGAGATATTTGATGTATGGGGCATTGATTTCATGGGACCCTTCCAAAAGTCCCAAGATTGCGAATACATCCTCGTGGCCATGGACTATGTGTCAAAGTGGGTGGAAGCACTACCATGCAGATCAGCTGACTCCAAGAGCGCACGAAGAATGTTCCATGAAGTGATTTTCCCTCGTTATGGAATGCCCAGAATGGTGGTGAGTGATGGAGGGTCTCACTTCATTGACAAAACCTTCTGAACCTTTCTACATGAACTTGGATCCCACCATAATATAGCCACCCCTCATCACCCACAAACCAGTGGCCAAGCAGAAACCTCCAACAAACAAATCAAAAATATCCTACAAAAGACCGTTAATGATATGGGAAAAGGATGGAAAAATAAGCTTCCGGATGCACTTTGGGCATACAAGACAGCTTATAAAACTCCCATCGGCATGTCACCATTCCAACTAGTCTATGGAAAAAGTTGTCACTTGTCGGTTAAGCTTGAACACCGAGCTCACTGGGCAATAAATACTTGGAATATGGACATAAGACTGGAAGGCAAGAATCGCCAAAGACTAATATCTGAATTGGAGGAATGGTGTGAAAAAGCATACCACAGTGCCAAAATCTACAAAGAAAGAACCAAGAAATGGCACGACCACCGAATCAAAAATAAAGAATTTCAGGAAGGAGATAAAGTTCTACTATTCAATTCCCGTGTAAAACTCTTCGGCAAAGGTAAATTACACAGTAAGCGGGAAGGTCCCTTTACCATCGTCCATTCATCTACTCATGGTGCAATTACTATACAAGATGATAAAGGCAACGTTTTCAAAGTAAATGGACAATGATTAAAAATTTTCTTAGACCCTTCCAATATCTTTGATCAAGAATTAGATAAAATAGATTTGATATCTTTTGAAGAATTTTATGCAAGCCGTTAAAAATCCTTGCTGCTAGCAACTCTAGGCATGTCACAAAAAATCCTTTAGCCAAGATTTCAAAACACACTACTCTGAGAATAAGCGTTAGAATAGCCAGCACCAGAAAAAATTGGGCCGCATCGGCAGGAAGAACGGGCTGGTCGCCCCTAGGGGCGGCCGCCCCCTCAGCTACTCCATTCGTCCCCTGCTTGCTTGCTCTCCTAGCTATGACCATGCATGGTCAGTTGGCATGGTGTCCCGACGTGGCTATCCGCTGCTGGTGTCGAAGCTATATAAGAAGAGACATACCCCCTCTCTTCCCTCACACACTCTTGCTTATATCAAACACACAAGTTCCACTTGAGATCATGGCATTACCCAACAACCACCTCGCCATTGTTGCCAACTCTAATTCCACCTTTGATCTATGCCTTTGCCCATCCCATGCCAACCAAATGCCTGACACCACTCTTGTTAGAGAAGAGGTGAACGCCATCTCTATGGCACCACTTGCCGCCCTTCTACCGCCATGTAGTATTGTGAGTGGAGGGACTAGCATCCAGTCCACAGCCAGGACCAAGGTTCCACCTAGGTGCACCACCCCACCACGGTTGGCCCTGGAGTCAGATGAATCCAGGGGCACGCGAACCACGTCTTGAGGCAACACGGTGTACACTTCCAGTTACACCGTGGTGGGGATCCGTAAACCCGACGGGGGTTACGGAAAAGGGGTGATGAGAAGGATGAATAAAGGAAAAGAACCAGCCCTCCCCACGCAGAGGAAGACAGCTAGCTCACACTCCAACCCCCCTAAAACTAGGAAAACCAAGAGATCACCCACTTTAGAGGACTGTGCTATCTTCAAAGAAGATGAAGAGCCTAGAGCCCCGGAAGATCCAACCATCGCTGGACTTAAAAGAACCATTAAAAATCTGCGCGTTGATCTTCGGGAACATAAAAATTTGGTGAATGACAATTAGGTCAGGATGGCAAGCCTGGAGCACCAGCTAAATGTCACTAACTTTAGTCTCAGGCGTAGTCTAAGAAAGATAGCTAGAGCCGCTCAGGTCGAATTTGCTCTTGATTAGGCTTATGAGTGCTTAATAGGTGCATCTTTATTTCCTTTTTTATTCTTTTTATTCATGCAATGTTGTAATGCACCTACAATTGAATAAAATAAAGGATCCTGTTATTCATGATTATCTATCTACCTTGTCATTATATATATATGAACAAATGTTTAGACAAGAACAGGAACAAGTGTGAGGGAGAAGACCATACACAGAGGTATAATTAAATACACTTTTTTCCCATACTCTCTTGATTTTTTTAAAAAATATGTAATAATCTCTGATTCCACTTTCATATGTGATTTAGGAACACTTAAGTTCTCTTTTGTTGAAATGATGAATAGTTGCTCTGTCTATAATTCATCTGTGCCTAAGTTATAACTTAGTATTCCCCAATATTTAAGTTTGTTGGCTAAAAATGTCTCATCCTAAAAACTTGAAACTTGTGGGTTGCAAAAGCATGATCCTTTTCTAAGTTGTTGCAAGTTATGATATGGTAAATAGGATATGCTATGACTTTGTTCTAAGAGAAACTTGACATCTAGAGTTTTCTAAAAAAAAGGGTTCCTTAATGATTATGAATTCCTACCAGAGCCATATGACAATATTCAAATACAAACCTTAGTCATATGCTGCTTGTACTTACATTGAGTTTTGTCAAATTGATGTGACCCTTGTTGAGATTCTCGTCATACACCCATGATCAAGATTCACGTTGCACGCCATAAATAAAATGCTAACGCTCACACTGAGAGTTACACAAAAACATGCCCTTTCCATCCACCAGAAAATAGACTCCATACATCAAACATGAGTTTTTCTCTCTAATATTTTCATATGCCAAGAAAGAGTATGGGGCTACTTCAAAAAAAAGAGAGAAAGAAATATGAACCTCTCATAATAGCGAAAGAAAAAAATGGAACACATGAAGGTTCCAAAGTACTGAAAAAAGAGAGAGAAAACAATGGGTACTTTGATGCCCGCCAGTGAGGATAAAGAATAGCCCCTACTCCCAAGGAAGTTTTCAAAGAGAGAACATTCATGACCACATTGGAGTACAAAATATATAGGATAGGAAAATTTTCCACACACTTGCACATCTTGATCAAAGTGTATGACTTGCATCTCTTTGGATCCGGTTTTTGACTTAGCAATATATGTGATACAAGTATGCCCGCCTCTCATACCTACCCAAAACTCCACTCAAAGCCTTAGAAGTAGCCCATGGAAAGTAAGGCAACAATCTCAAAATGCCTTGGTAAGGATCATACACATTGAGTGAATGAGTGAATCATTGAGGAACTTACTTTCTTTTTTGCAAAATTCATAAAACCTCCGGATAGAAGGTTGATGAAAGAACAAATGATTAGTTATTCTATTATTCCGTTCTATCTTGCAACCGCCTAAGACATGGAAAAGCAATAAGCCCCACAGGGATTAAAGTTAAAAGGATGGATAAAATGCCAACTTATTTAAATTGCGGAAGAATACCTTGTTATAGGCATGGCACTTTTCGAATTATATCGGCATAGTAGCGTCTCCTAATCAACAACCAAAATACTTAGCTATTTGCTCAGGACGAGCAAAGCTTAAGTGTGGGGGAGTTGTTGACAGTCACTAACGATGAAATTCGACCGTCAATAAGCTCATAAAAAGGAGAAACTAGCAAACTTAAGTCCCATATGCATTTACTATTAACCCAGTTCCACATGTATTTGGAGTATATCACTTTGCAGGTCACAAACACAAATACATTGTATAAACCATCAAAAGGCGCTTTCTAATGTTAATTCACGCAAAGAATGAAGAAGGCACCAAGCATTGCAACACCAATGGGGCAAGGCACACTCGCAAAGGCGGTGGCCATTTGGGCCAACTAGTGGGCTGGCCGGCCCAGGGGGCGGCCGCCCCCTATCACCGCCATATGCCCTGGTCTTTCTCTGGCGGTGGCATGGAGGCATGCAACGTCGGTTCCCCTGGTGCTTCGCGCCAAAAGTAGGGAGGAGCACCACCTTTGATTTAGTATAAAAAGGGGCTCCCTTCCCTCTCAAAGAGTAGAGAATAAATCCCAATTCAATTCACAAGGAGAGAATAGTAGACTTTTACTTTTTCAGTAGTTGTGATTGAAATAAGAGAGGTGAGTGAGTGAGGAGAGAGTTGGAGAAGAGTCAGAGTACTAGCAACTTCCCTTAGTGTGCTAGCTACACTAAGTCGAAGTGCTGGAGCCGAGAGCTTCTCCACCTGTACCTCTACAAGCTTCTTACTATTTAGAGTAAGAGACTTGTTTAACTTTGGTTATTTATCTTAAAAAGTTACCTTTGCACTATTATAGACCTGTGGGTTCGTCATCCGTTCTTGCGGCAGATACTCTAGTAGAAGGGCCCTGATAAAGACGGATAACCCTTGCTAGCACGCTAGAGTATTAGTGGATAGCGTAGACGTGGTGTCTAGGCTAGAAGCTATCTTCGTTTGCCTCTTTTCCTATAGATTGAGGGATAGGCGGCAGGTGGTGACAACCCTGTCCGTCCCTTGTAATCCCTCATGTTCGGGCTCGTGGTAGAGCAGAGGCCGGCATCGCTTGGGAGACCAAGTGCAATCCGGCTCCTGAAGCAAGTCTATAGTAACAAAGCTACCTCCAATAAGATATCTGACCTTGGAAAAACCTTGCTACCTCGTTCATTTCTCCCTTGTGGTCATAGGTTAACTAAGTGAAGAGTCTAGCACAACCGTTCCTTTGGGAAATTACGATACCCTGAATACTTCCAGGTGAAGTGCTACAACGGTGTATCCGTGCGCTTGCGGATTCCTCTGCTTACGCTAACAAACAGCAACAAGGGGTTTGGGGTCCTCTCTCCCAAAGCGGAATAGAAATGACTAACTTCCTTTACGCCGAAAGCAGGAAGAAGTGGCGAAGTCGCGGGACGTTTTCTTGTTGAAAACCGAGAGATAGATGCGGCGTTCGGCAGCGACGAATGCTGGGCCGCGTCTGTCGCTTAACCCTAACAGCTATGTGCTGGCTAGTATGCGACGGACGCGCTGGTGGTGCTACGACAGACGCATGGCATCAGCGTCTGTTGGCGGTGACGTCAGCCACTTCCCAAGCCAGTGATTGCATCAGACGCGGGCGCGAGTCTATTGCCGCACCGACGGACGCGTCTGTTGCGCTCGGGCGAACATAGACCTTACTGGACTGCGTCTGTTGGTGTGACGGACACTTGGGCTATTCTCACCGAACGCGTCTGTTGATCGGCGTTTCGACCGTTGGAACTTCGAACACACAGGACACGTGGCGACTCAGGGTGCGACGGACACGGCCGATCGCGTCTGTTGCCCCTGACCAGGGCATAACGGCTAGTTGCTTACCCCTTCACTATAAATAGTTGGTGGCTAGTTTTGGGGGTATGCTCTTGCACTTCTGAGATATTGAGACATCTTTTGAGCTAGAGAACTTTCCCTCCACTCATCTCCTTGCTTGGTTGCTAATCCTAGTGAGAATAAGTGAGATTCAAGTGCATTGCATTGAGAGTTGCATCTAGTGACACTTGATTCTTGAGTTTGCTGCGGATTGCTTGTTACTCTTGGGTGTTTCCCAACATCCTAGACGGCTTGGAGCAGCGGTGGTGTTGAGCTCGTGATTGGAGATTGTTTCGAGCCTCACCAAGCAATTCTGAGGGGTTCTTGAGCCTTCCCCGCGGGAGTGTGCGAATTGGCTACTCTAGTGGAGCTCGTGGCTTAGAGGATCCCCATCTTGTGAGTGGATGTGTAGCACCCACCGAGGGTTTGACTCTTGATAGTCAATTAGCTCGTGATCCATCAAGTGGGTGCATTGCCACAACGAGGAGTAGCTTGCCGGGAAGCAAGTGAACCTCGGTAAAAAAATCTTGTGTCATCTCTTGCCGAGGATTCTCTTTTTGATTGTGTGTGATTGATTCTTTGGATATATCTCATCTCTACACCATTAGTATAAGAATCAATTCACTTCCCTTTTTCATTCTTGCACTATATCTTGTCTAGTATGCTTAGAGTAGTTTGTATCATATACGAGTAAGTAGCTTAGTGACTTAGCTTTTTTGGTGTGAATTAGAGATCATAGTCTTGTTCACTAGAATTGTATAGATGGCTTGCTTAGTATAGTTGAGCTAGTGCTAGAATTAGCGTGGCCATCTTTTATACTAACAATTATTGATTAGTGAAGCTTGTAGATTTTTAAATAGGCTATTCACCCCCCTCTAGCCATTTAGACCTTACAACATCAACCCTGGGCTGAAAGCTCGACCGAGCCTATGAAGACTTCGAGGTCACAATGGCCTCAGAGGCAGTGTCGGCTCCCCAGGTGGAGCAGCCCAACCCGCCGATCGACGGGCGCTCGGGTGGCGCATCCCCCAAAAAAACCAACCAACTCCCTGGAGTTGGGTCGAGAGACGCTGAGTGGTGGGCCCAATAAGGGCCCCCGTCCGAGCCTTGACGCGCTCTCACTTTCCTAATCTATGGCTACAAAGGGTCGGCCCTAGAAGGCTGGCTTGAGAGGATCAGGACCTGCTATCACAGTCCTCAGAAGGGCATGGAGCTCTGGATGATCAGATGGCCTAAGTCAGAGCCTAGCGCTCTTGATCACCTGACCCAGATGGCCCTGAGTCAGAGCCTAGCGCTCTTGATCACCTAACCCACAACAGGCTCTGATTAGAAAGGAGGGTGCCCCAGGCCTATAGTCAGCGACTCCCAGACGAGTCTACCGAGCTCTTGCTCAAGTTGAAGACCCATGCAACATGGGCTCGCGAAGGGATCAACACCATCTTCGCTCAGCCTCGATAGCCAAACACCATCCATCACGTTGGAGAAGAAGGCCCCAAGTAGGGCACATCACTCTCACCAGCAGAAGCCATCCCAGTCAAGGATAGTTCGATCACCAGAAGATCAAATTTAGCCCTTATCGCCATCACGCCAAATGAGGCCATGAAGGGCTCGGGGGCTCCTGACGAGATCTTAACATACAGGTGTGTTAAGCCTCGGGTCCAATGGTTCCTGAACGTAGAAGACCCCTCGACCGACCCCTTCAGGATTGCTTGGGGGCTCGGGGGCTATGCCCATCGGGCATGCTCGCACGCACCCTCTGGCAAAGAGATCTAGCCGAGCCTAACTCGACCGCAGCTTCTGCCTAGGGCTCGGGGACTTCCTTGAGCCTTGGGCTCCTGATCTACGGCACCTCCGGGCATGGCCCTTGGCTCCTGCCTAGCTATCGATGCAAGCCAAGGCCTGGGCATAAGAAGACAAGCCTCAGGCCACCGATGCCTGACATCTCCCTAGCGCTGCTCCCTAGACGTGCCCTTGTCAATTGCTCCTTTGACAGGGTCACATTCAGGGCATGACACAAGAAGACAAAGCTTCCCGTGGCCTTCGAGGGCTCGAGGGCTTCTAGGCCCATGTGTTAGCCCCTGGAGCCGACCTCCTTTGCCACCAAGAAGACTCCAGAAGGTCTCACCCGGGGGAGGCTAGTCCAAGCCGACACCGTCTGACACACAGAGTATCAGAACAGAGTAGCAGGACAACACCCAGGCTTCTTTGGCTCCAAGACACCTCGACGATCCATGACACACCACTGCAAGACCCTCCTGGACTCCAGCGCACGTAGACCGTAGACTATAACTCCCAAGCCACCATGTACCTGACCTATCTCGTTATATAAGGGATAAGGTTGGACCTAGGAGGGGGAAGGATCCCGATTTGATCACCAGACACTCCATTCCATTCCATCTACTTCCACTCTACACCGAGAGCAAGGCAACCTAGAGAGGGGTACCGAGAGCCTCTCCCACCGCATCCCATCGTCTCCTTCCTCTCCGATGAGGGGGAGACTCTACCGGTGGAGAGACAACCTTTGGATTAGCACTAAGCTAACCCCCTACCAAATCTTCTTCCTTTACACTCTGTTGTAACCCCCCAGATTTTGGGTGCTCTTGAGTATAAGGATCATCAGCTGCTGGACGTAGGGACCGAATTGGCCTGAATCAGGATAAATCATTGCATCTTGTCTACATGATTCTTATGTTCTTGAGTCCACCTGAGCCACCGTAGATCCTGTACTCCGAGACCGACTCAAACAGCATGCTTGCCATGGTTTTGACCCCGCGACACAATCGCACTAGAATCACTGACTCACAATCAATTCTCACTCTTGCAAGCACAAGTGAGTTAGAGGCTCTCCTAGCGCTCCTCAAGCATGGACACTAAGTCCCAAGGGTGCCAAGCCTATGCCAAGGCCGGCCACACACTTCTTTTATAGCCCCAAGGCTAAATATAGTTGTTATACTCTTTATGCATAATGACCGGACGCACATACACAGAGACCGGACGCGTCCGGTCGAATGCATCCGATCGCTCTGACGACGCCATGTGTCACTGCTTTTGAAGAGAGCCATTGGCGCCCAACGACTATCCTACTCATGCACTCATGCTGCACTGATCGGACTGGCCATTGCGACCGGACGTGCTCCAGCCAGAGTCCGGTCGCGGTCCAAAACTACACCGAGAGCTCCAGATGTGATCGGACGCTTCTGTCCACACATGACCGGACGTGCCACCGCGTCCCCTCATCTTGCACGTTCTGTACCATTCTGTCAACAGTGGCATGGTCGCGTCCGATCGCCTGGCGGGGCCAGTGTCTGGTCGCAGCCAGCCAGCTGCCTTCACCTCGGGTCACTTGACCGGATGCGTCCGGTCATCCCGGACCCAGCGTCCGGTCACCTCGACCACTTGTTTCATTCACTTCACGCGGTGCGTCATTTCACTTGGTCAACAAAGCAAGCATGCAGCCACACACTCGCTCTCTTTGGCTTAGAGTGCATGCAATGCTCGTGTATTTTTACCCTTCTCAAAGTGCATGCAATGAAAGAGAAGCTGAGTGCACACAAGCCTCCCTCTCTTTGCAATGCATGTGTGCTCTCCTCCATTCACTTTAGCACAGTTTTCTTCTCCATTATCAACGCCTTTGCAAATGTGCCAACACCACCAAGTGTACAACACCTTGTGCACGTGTGTTAGCTTTTCACAAACATTTTCCAAAGGATTAGTCACTCAATTCACCACGCCACTTGATCCTAACAATGATGCAAAGTTAGATCCCTCAAGTGGCACTAGATGACCGATATACAAACAAGTTTGCCCCTCTTGATAGTACGGCCATCTATCCTAAATCCGGTCATAAACTTCTCTACACACCTATGACCGGTCAAATGAAATGCCCTAAGATTATACCTTTGTCTTGCGCATTCCATTCCATCTCCTTCGATGTTGATGCAACACATGCACCAACCAATCACCAAATGATATGATCCACTTCATATCATCACGTGACCATGTTGGTTTATCGATCTTGACTTCACTTGCTCTTCACTGTTGCCTCGGACCATCGGTGCTAAGTCCTCGACTTGCCCTTCACTCTTGCAACCGGTCCATCAAGCCAAATCTTGTCTTGATCTTCTCCACCTTAGTCACATGACTTCATGGCATGTCTCATATGAAATGAGCTCCTTCATCACATGTGCGAGCCTTTGCAACATATCCAAGACATTTCACCTCCATGACATGAGTTGCTTACATAAGTGTACCTGTGGACTAATCACCTGTGTATCTCACATTAAAACACATTAGTCCACTTAGATTGTCACTCAATTACCAAAACCAAACAAGGACCTTTCATGGGGCAAAAAGTATTTTCCAAATCAAGAATAGAAAAGGGTCCCAATTTTGGAGATCTCTACTAGAGTTGAAACCTTGGTACCAGAAAGGGAGAATCATTGAGGTTAGAGATGGCACCAGAACAAGCTTTTGGCATGACTGCTGGTTAGCTGACTTCCCTTTGAAAATTAGTTTTCACAGTTTGTATATGATCTCTTGAAACCTAGACATAGGGGTAGCAAGTGCATGTGTTGATGGTAACTGGTGCATCACTTTCAGAAGACAGTTAAATGAGAGTTGAAGACACAAGTGGTCTAATCTGTAAGCTTTGCTTAGAGGTGTTACGTTGTCCACAAGACCTGACAAAGTTCTCTGGGCACTAGGAAGTCTCATAAATACTCTATAAAGTCAATGTATAATGCAATGACTTTTGGTGGAGTGATCAATTCTAGAATGATGATGATTTGGAAGTGTCCTATCCCTCTGAAAGTTAAGATCTTTGATTGGATGGTGGTGCATGACAGAATCCAATGTGGTGTGCAATTAAAGAAGAAGAAATGGTCAAGTCCAGATAAATGCTTTGTCTGTGACAAGCATGAATCCACTGACCATATTCTTTTTCAATGTCTAGTGTCTTTTGTGGTCTTTTCTGAGAGAGTGCCTAGGTTGGCCGGTGTCAACAACTAGTTGCTCCTCTCTCTTCTTAGAGATCTTGGAGAATTGCCGAGGTAAGAAACAGATAGTAACCTTATTCATCTGTGCAGGTGCTTTATGGTCGATCTAGAAGTCAAGGAATGAGGTGGTGTTCAACATGAAGGTCTTATCATCCCTGATGGTGCTTGTCTACAAAACCCTGATGCTATCCAAGTCCTGGTGCCTGCTGCTCAAACCAAAGCTGAAGCCAATGCCAGAGGACATGATCAATTTGTTATCAGCTAATGCCGCGACGGCGATGTAGTCAGCTTTAACTAGAGTCCTGTCGGGTACCATGATTAGGGGTACCTAAATTAAAGGTGGAAAACCACTCGGCCCCCAAAAACAAACCAAGCATTAATCTACCCCGTCTAAGGGAAAAATCAACTAAAGAGACCTAAGGGCTACACTCTCCCTTGCTGACACTATACGCACGATTCAGGCTGGAATGACAGGGGTCAAATCATGACGCCGTCGCCCATCTCGAGCATGGGGAAGAGCTGCTGGTCACTATGTCGCCCATACTGGCACTATACGCACGATTCAGGCCTACGCGGCATACGAAACGCCGCTCTAGGACACTATTCCCTCGAACAGAGCAAAATCATGCCATGATCTATGCTTACGAGGCCTCAGCCCTCCACGCCAATCAAACCACAGGACAGGCACGTCGCCATAGGGGTAATCACGACTCTACGCGTTGTAGTTGTGTCGTCCACAGGGCTACGTGTGGCCGGACACGTCGCTACAGCATCAAAGGACAGGAGCCACTCCTCCAACAGTAATACGCCAACGACTATAGGAGGCCTCGGATCTTCCTTCCCAGAAAAAAATATCATATAGCACATGCATGTAACTCTGCGTTCCCCTTGCATCTATAAAAGGGGAGGGCAGGGATCATTCGAGAACAAGGACAAGAAGAGAAAAAATATACATAATGCAAATCCATAGACCATTCGGCTTATCAAAGACGAACACACACTCTCCCCCCATTCACATCTTGAGACCTGGGAGCTCCTCCCTCTCTCACCCGCTTATAACCCCTACTACAATCACTTCGGTGCAAGATAATACAAAACTCTCCTCCCCCATTGGACGTAGGGCATTCTTCGGCCCGAACTAGTATAAATCGCTTGTGTTCTTCTTGCACACCATCCGAATCCCCGACGCGCAGACACATATTACTTGTTGGTGCTAGAACTGCCGTTTCTTACACCGACAAGTCCCTTAGGAGTGTCGTCTCTTTTGATGTCTATCTTTCACTTCGCTATTATACTTTTTGTTGAGGTGGTCTAAGCTTTTCTTGAGATGCTAGTTAGAGTTCAACTTTTGCCATTTGAGGTAGTCGGCATTTCGCTAAAAACTTTCTTGTAAGCTGGTGTCCCCAGCATCGGATCAGGGTGTTTGATACGCTTTCTAATAAAGTTGGGAGAATGCCTTTGATCTAAACAATAAATAACGAATCCATTATTGCAAATGCAATAAATAATACTTAATGTAGAATAGAAATGTCAAAAAAATATTTTTGATTTCACGTGGGATTGGAAATATGTAAATAAGTAGCCAATCTAAAAGAATAAATAGCTAACATTTAGATTAATGAATAGCTAAAATCAAGAATAATAAATAAGAAAAATAATATTCAATTTCACATGGATTGGGAACGAAATATCTAGACGAAGAGTCTAAGACACTACAAAAAAATACCCTTATACATGACGGTTTACTTTGGTCACAGACAAGCGAAAATGCGTCACAGTTAACTCACGATGACGATAAAAAAAACATCATGTATCCCGCGTCATACATTTGTTGAACCGAAATGGAATGTCACAGATTGGCATTTGTGGCCGTCATGGATTAGTTGTCTGTCTGCTATAATCAGCCCGTATCCAAGCCCATATCCAACCACAGTGACGAAAAAGAACATCACAAATTAGTGCCGAATCATCACTGCATTAACATGCATCACATCTCATAAGATACGCCAATCATATAAACAAACACTGATCATTCACGCACTGATGTCACATTTTATCAAACTACAAATTGGCATGGTTCACAACCATTTAGTTTGACTATCAAAACAACTAAGTTTGAACTTAAATATTTCATCTCTAGTAGGGAGTCTAAAATAACTAAACATGTATCCACGAGAACTTCAATTGGCTTACTGTCCATAAGATGTGCGACCTGAAAATCAAAATGAATGTAAGATAAGCAATTTTGAGTAAAGATTCTAAAAAGAAATGTCATCTATTTATTATGAAGCTTTGAAACTAGTTAGCTAGTTCAATGGATATATTTTTGAGAGCCCAACAAGCCGAGCAAGAGAATCTAAATATCAATTAACAACCAAGCTCATAACAACTAAGTAGCAGTTAGCATTTGGTGTCAAAGGAGTATTCATCACAACAAGAGTAGATTAGATGGTACTAGAAAGCAATAATTCAGTTCATACCTACTCTCAAATTCTCATTAAACTTCACATAGTGAAGCACAAGGAGTAATATCACACAAGTAGATGCCTTTGCGGAAAAGATCACCATGGTATAGATAGGATTATAGCATAAGTAGATGCCTCTGCAGAAAAGATCACCATGGTATAGATAGGGTTATAGCACAAGTAGATGCCTCTGCAGAAGAGATCACCATGGAACCAAATGACTAGAAAGCTTACCTAAACCATTCTGATATGCTAAGTTTAAATTTAAGGTCACACATCTGCAAAGTAAAAGCAAGTGGGTTTTAATTTAAGATCAATCATCTGCCATGATAATACTTTAACAAGGCATACATTGCATATATTCAACTAACAGATAGTTCTTACCTGATTTACTTCATGCAGTAAGGTGACAAAGATGGGTTGTATTGAATTTATTAAGAAAGAAAGTATTAAATTGAAGCAAAAGCAGTTCGACACCACATGTTATCTGCAAAAATGCACAGTGATGTCCAAGTTCAGTAGCCACTCATCAAGCAAAGTCACATACAACTCAATTACAGGAACTCAAATTCAATAACTTCACTGTTACATAAGATCTCGGCCCCTTCAACATGTATTAGTCAAATACTGAAAGTATGATAGTATAGATTTTTCAACATGTATTGCTCTGGTAAAAAAACAGTACTAGTCATATTAACCAAATTCAACCCACATCCTGCAGCATACATGCATACACTTGGGATTAGATCAGATCCGTTCCTAGTCATATTAACAAAATTCAACGCACATCCTGCAGCATACATGCATACACTTGGGATTAGATCAGATTCGTTCCAAATATGGATAACCAAATAGCTTAAATTAAGGTTCATCCTCTGTTTTGCACAAAAGGAAGGGAAGAGAAGGCATAGGCATACCTGCAGCTGATGTGGCTGCTCGTCGCTGGCAAAGGGCTTGACCAAGACTTCGGCAACTGGAAGACGGGCTCATCTCAGCCACTGGAAGGAGGTTGCGCTCAGAGCTACAACTGCCCTGATGTGGTTGTGCTTGGAGCTACAAATCTGGACGCTGGGCTGAGAAGGGGGGCTGCCGGATCTGGATCAACGCCAAGGGGCGGCGACCGGTGGGGAAGGCGCCGGATGCGGAGACAGCGGCCAATGGGGGAGGAGCAAGGAGGGGCGGCAGTCGGATGCGGAGTCGTGTGGAGGAGGAGTAGGGAGAGGGCGGCGCTGCGAGGGAGACCGAGAGAGAGAGAGAGAGAGAGAGAGAGAGAGAGAGAGAGCCTCAGGAGGGAGTCGGGCGTGAGAGGATGAGAAGGATGGGGATGGAGAAAAGTGGGTGACGACTAGTCCTCCTCTCTCTCTGTTTTTAATTTCCTTTTTCTTTTTTTTTCTTTGGTGTGTTCTTTTCTTATTCTTTTTTGTTTTTATTTCTCTTTCTATGCAATCATATTTCTTGTTTCCATTTATAAAATTGTTTTAATTCCTTGGCTTTTCTAGAGTCTCACCTGAAGATCTTTTAACATTTTTTTAATTTTGTTGATGCATCAATGATTAGTGTTAATGACTGCCTAACACCTAGGATGTTATACTTAATTTGATTTTAAACATTAGCTATAACTTTATGATTAAGATTTACCACAAAGGTGTCAAAATGATCCGTGACGTCCAACCATGACGACAACTTAATCAGTCGTCATAGATGCATCACCTTAGAAATGAACCGTCACTGATGATAGAGTTCTATGATGATTTCTTATAAGGTCATTGGTGAACCGTCATGTATAAGGGTATTTCTTGTAGTGAGAAATGTAATTCAAAGAATTGAAATTAGGATTAGAAAACAGAAATAGGGGTCATATCAAATAGAATCTTTGAACAATTTCAAAATGACAGCTAATAAATTTAATACTATGTATACCGTTAAAAAAATGGTGTTGTTAATTTGAGTTCTAACTGTGAAGATTTATCTATATGAAAAAAAACTATATGTGATATAACTTTAGCGTGTATATGGGACAATCTCTGCAGAGTCCTAGCTATATATATGGAAATCTATGTGCATTTGAGAAAATATTGAAATCAAAGAGGAGAGAGATAAAGTGTAAGATTTATGCTTCCATAGATTAATTAAGCGGATAATGAAAGAGCGGTTATATTGGTGTGGTGCCTTGTCACAAGATCACTTGGTTATTAAGTATGTTATCTAGCAATCTAGTAACTCTTGGAGCAGCTAATGGTTTAAATTTAATTATATCCATGTTCGTGCCTTTTCGACCGAGCGCGCGTTGATGGAAAAGGTGGCAGAATGCAACAACAACCCCACTCAGCTTTGAACAAACAAGACCAACATCGCATGCAGGAGTTGTGACCAAAAAACAAACTAGAGACCCAGCACAAATAATAAGCTTCGTATGCATTGACCGGAACACCACGAGTGAGCTGGTGAGGTGGACTAGCATTATATACAGGTTGACCCCGGCCGGCCAGTTGGTAAAAAAGCACACACTCTAGCACGTCAGTGGATAACGACAGCGACAGCGGGAAAATGTCAACCCACCATGCACATGCATGCAGCAACACTACCAGGAGGCCACGCCCGTTTCCACTATATATATATATATATATATATATATATATATATATATATATATATATATATATATATATATATATATATATATATATATATATATATATATATATATATATATATATATATATATATATATCCAATGCATACAACGGATAAAGTTACAGCAGTCAACTCCTGACAGACTGACGATCGATTAAACAAATTTGGGGCCTTTCACAGCACTACTAATGACCGCCACTAGCAACTAACAAACACAAAACCTTTTTGCCGACGCACAGTGCGACGAGCGTGTTCCTTCCTGTCGCTGTCCCTGATCTCCTGGTCAAGGAAAACTAAGCTAAGGACTCTAGGATGATTTAAGTTACAGCGTTGGACTCTGATGATCCTAGCTAGTTACTAGCACCCTCTCCTTTTCAAATCATAGTCGATTTAATTTTACGTAGCTTTTTTACTGTATAATACAGCTAGGTATACATTATGTCTATGTCTAGATGCAGATTAAAACTAGTATTTATTTAGAAAAGTCAAAATTACTTGAAATTTGGAGAAGGCGGAGTACGTGGCACGCCATATATACTTACACTAGGGTAGTGCATGCTGGTTTCGTTGCTGTTTCCCCAGTGGCCAATGCAACAAGAAGGTGGCCGGTGCACTGCTGCCCGGTCTGGGCCTGTCATCATTCGACCATTTTGTAAAAATACGCTAATTACATTTTGAAAAAGTACGCTAATGAATAAGGAGTAATAAGTAATGTAATCACACGGAGCTCGCAGAGAGCATGCACACGAAGTAGATAACATACAATACACACGCAGGAGATGAACGTGTACTATAAGGTGGAGTCCACGTACGCAGAGCAGAGAGACACTAGACACATTAAACTACACCTAGCCTGGAAACGGATCGGAAGCTAGACGTCGCCCATCATATCTGCATCTTTATTTTTCATCCAAGCCGAAGGTTGCATTGCGCATGCAGTTAGTGATATGATGACGGCCCAGAGGCCGGCCAATGTATATGTGACCAATGCAGTGTAGGAACTAGGAAAAGATAGTAATGCGTAGAACTGCAAATTCAGTGGCCATCAGAGCTGGGTGTGTTAACAAATAAAGGGCCTCGACTTTTAGCTACCGTCCATGCATGCAACTTGACTAGCTACTTGCTTGAGGCCGGCCGGGTTTGACAAATAATAAATATATAATCATGCATGAACATATACATGTCAAATGCTAATATATATATAGACACACACACACTTGTTTGCTTGGTTGCCATCCAGATAGATGCAGCATGCACACCGGCAATACGTATGCACGAAAACAGCCACTTGCTAGCTCGACCGTGTACGTGCACGCAGGCAGCACTGCAAGTAGGATGGAGCAGTGATAATGGTTTCTACGTATATAATAACATCTTCTATATATATATATACTAGCAACAAATTAAAAAAAAGTATAGCATGAAAATCTACGTCCTGTTGTTTGTAACTATCTACACTAATAATGGTTTCCTCTTCTGATAAGGTTCAGTTAAAGTTACAAAAACGACTTAACGCACAACTCTAAATTTGATTTATATATACTACTGTCCACTATCTACTGTAGTAGGATGGAGCAGTGAGTATTTGGTTACAATGATTTATCACCATATATGCATATATGTTCCTGTCGCTAGCTGTCGAGCGGCGCCCAGCCCCAGCAGGCCGGGAGAAACGAAAGCGACGCGTGCAGTTATCACATGTGAGATGTCTAGGTTTCTAACTAACTTACGTGACAACGTGCACGAAACTTTACCAAATTTTGACCATAGCCTCCACATGTGCTCCAAAGACGTTTCGCTAAGTTTCGTGATTTTCGAACTTTGTTTGCTTTTTTTTAATTTAATAGCACTTCACGCGCAACTTGGTCGCCGTGTTCCGTGTGCTAGATGCTCGATATTTCATGCGTGCTCTAGGATACGGCCTTAACATACGCTAAGTAATATGAATATCAATTTTCAAACCGTCCAATTCGAAGATTCGATGCACCTACAGTTCAAATACGCGTTTATCGGAGAAATTCAATTAAATCAAATAAACTAACGATAAATAGTAAAAAGATTTAAAAAAGTACCAAAACTTAACATATACTTTTAAATAATGTATAATGCATGACAAAAAAGTTTAAAAGAAAAAAATAAAAAAAAGAAAATTCTTTGCCGAGCGCCAAATATCAGCGCTCGGCAAAGAGGTGCCTTTGCCGAGCGCCAAGGTTGGTACTCGGCAAAGAGCCACCTTTGCCGAGCGCCTAACGCAGGGCGCTCGGCAAAGGCGCCTCTTTGCCGAGCGCTGACCTTTGGCGCTCAGCAAAGAATTTTTTTGTTTTTTCTTTCAAACCTTTTTTATCATGCATGACACATTATTTGAAATTCTTTGCCTAGCGCCCCCGATCTGGCGCTCGGCAAAAGAGCGTACATCAATTAAACAAATAAAAAAACAAATTAAAAAATAAATTAAAAAAAACGAAAAAGTCTTTGCCGAGCGCCTCCGATCTGGCGCTCGGCAAAGTAGTGTACAACAATTAAACAAATAAAAAACAAATTCAAAAAAACAAATTCAAAAAAAACGAAAAATTCTTTGCCGAGCGCCTCCGATCTGGCGCTCGGCAAAGAAGTGTACAGTAATTAAACAAATAAAAAAATAAATTCAGAAAAACAAATTTTTAAAAAAACGAAAAATTCTTTGCCTAGTGCCCGCGATCTGACACTCGGCAAAGGCACCTCTTTGCCGAGCGCCAGATCACGGGCGCTAGGCAAAGGGCGCATTCTTATTACATGAGCCGGCCACAATTGAAAAAAAAAAAGAAAAATTCACATGGACAGCAGAGGCCGACGCTAGCAGCTAGCCCGCGCCGCGTCCGTCCGCCGCCGCCGCCGCGCCCGGCCGCCGCTGCCGCCGCCCCCCGCGCCGCGTGCCACGACCCGTCCCACGCGCTGGGCGACCTCGTCGGCATCAAGAAGCACTTCCGGCGGAAGCACAGCGGCCACCGGCAGTGGGCCTGCGCCCGCTGCTCCAAGGCCTACGCCGTGCACTCCGACTACAAGGCCCACCTCAAGACCTGCGGCACCCGCGGCCATACCTGCGACTGCGGCCGCGTCTTCTCCCGGTATGTGATCGAGTCATCGAGCAGCTAGCTGCTGATTTTACTACTGCTTCTAGGCTCTAGCTCCCCTTAATTAATTCTGTTTATTACTAGTCTTCCTGTACCACTAATCAGCCGACGCCAGAAGATAATCCAGCATGCCATTAGTTCCATATCTCTTTTCCCTTGCAAAGATTTGGCAGAGGAGTGAGGGCCGGGATCCAGAAAGGCGTGATGATTTTTGGGAGAAATTTTGCGGGATCACTCTTTGTCTTTCCAGGCATATCTACTGCACTTTTTATCGCTCGTCTCCTTGCCGTTGCTGCTGCAGCTGCTCCGTCTCTCTCCTTTTGGCGTCCGTCAAGACTGTGAGGACGAGGGAGAGGAGAGAGAGAACGGGGAGGGAGGAGAGACACTGTAGGGAAGGGACAGGCACCCTGCTGGCGAGCTGGGACGCGAGCATGATCAATGGGGCATCGAATTGGAGAAGGATTGAGGAAAGGTTCCCAGGATCTTTTTTAATTTAATTTAATTTTTAGTGCTGATCTATATAATATCATTCAGATGAGCTCATAGATATTTTGTTCTCACTTGATTACAAATAAATAAATGAAAACACGGGCCTTTTCCTCCCAACCATTGAGAGGTGTTGCACGTCGCTTCCACCCATCGTTGTCATTGGTGGTACCTTCGTGTTGCATCTGCTCGTCCCTCTCTAATTCTTCATTTAAGGTAACTGATGAGTCATGGATTTTCATCTATAGTGAATATTAGTTTGTGGGATGAAAACAAAATTACCACACATTGACGATGATTATAAAGCTCAGCTGGAATTTGTTTGCAAGTGACGTTCTACAGGTAACTTGATCTCCTTAATTTTTTGCCAACTGAATTGCTATCATCGAATTATGTAGGTGAATGTTAGTTTGTCCAGGCTTCCGACAGTGTTGTGCATTTGTGGAGTGGTTGTCCAGGCTCGGAAGTGAATGTTGCGGCTGCTGCTGCTTCGACCACTCCAGCATTGACTGTTTTGCATGAAGAAAACAAGCAGTGCAGGTGACTGACTGGACAGGCAGCATCTACTACCTCATCACCTAGCTGCTCTTTGACATGCCGTCAGAGCAAGTTTTGGGAGGTCATCGCTGATGTTGACCTTTGGACCATAGATGGATGTTGCATGCTATCAGTGCTTCCGTGAAAAGGATTAACAGTGAGGGAGACCGGATGCTCATACACGACAGCAAAGCCAGTGGTGAAGCTTTTTATTTTAGGCTTTGGTTGCAAGGTCATGGTGCTACTATAATAACGTAGTAGGAGAAGCTAATTCTAGGTGATCAAGGTCAGTTGTTTCCAGTCCGTGTCATTTCAAATTGTTATCTTTTTACCAATCCAAATGCTACATTATTATTAATAAAATTATTAGAAAATGGTATATGATGGAAAATGGGTCACTGCAGGTCAACAAAAGTTTGAAAATGTTGGTCCAATAGTTGTCTTCTTGTGTTTTATGACGTGGGCAGAGGAAGCCGGAGCCGATGAGGCAGAGCTGAAGAGCAGGGAACAAGCAGGTTACTACTGCTAAGAGAGGCTGCTGGTGCTTGTTCTATTTGGTTAAGTGGTTATTTAGATAATTTTTGTGTGTTTGTCCAGGTCCTTTATTCTCTGGTGTATTTTTTTCTTTTATTTAGTTGTATAAATATGCATCACCAATCACAATAGTTTCTGTTATTGGGTTGTTTGCAGCTATATTAACTGGCACGAAAACTGCTATGCTCATTGTAGTATTAATAATGTTTTGACACATGCTAACATGGTCTAAAACGTCTACATTTGTTTCTACACTATGTAAATAGCATTATGTACAGCATTTATAAGTTACCGGTAGATATCTCATATCTGTTAACCCTAAGATGGCCAGGCTGATGCTAATATTAATAGCATATCTAAATATATGTTCTAATAATAGCTTGTTTATGTTTTGCCCTAAGAAGTGCCGAGTGATGGATATTTTTCTCTCTTGACATCTTCCTAATTGTTTCGGCTTGTTGTTTCAGATAAGGTTATCTAGATCGGTTGCTTACCTGCATTTGCTTTGGCCGCAATGCTTCTACGAGATAAGCGAAGTTTTATGTCACTTTGCTTATGTTTAGAGCATTGTAAGTTATCAGCCTCCAGTAGTAATGGTTAGGTTTGACGACTTCAAGGAGGAGTTGGGCTCAATCAGTTTGGAATTTGGAGAGCTGGTCTCGATCAGTTTGGAGAGAGTTTGGAGTTGGTAACATTGTTGAAATAGAAGCTTTATTCTGAAAAGGGATGTTGGCTGTGGGCTCCCTTGCTCCCATTTGATGCAGCCACGGACACCCTCATCACTTGAAGCACAGAAGCAGACCGGGCCACAGCCTCAAGACCTAGAGCCAAAATTGATTGATCCTTGTTGTGCACTAATTTTCTGAACGCTGTCATCTTTTTCTTCTTTGTAATTATTAATTACCTCAACAGAGAATTTGTTATGAAAAGAAGAATAATTTGATTGCATTAATATTGATCTAAAGAATTTCTTGAAAAATATTGCAAATCTCAGCTTATCCAGCTTTGCCGAGCGCCAAGCTGGAGGCGCTAGGCAAAGATTTTTTTTTAAAAAAAATTGTTTCTCTTTGCCGAGCGCCAGGCGGAAGGCGCTAGGCAAAGAATTTTTTTAAAAAAATCGGTGTGGTCTTTGCCGAGCGCCAGGCTGGAAGCGCTAGGCAAAGAATTTTTTTTAAAAAAAATTGTTTTTCTTTGCCGAGCGCCAGGCGGGAGGCGCTAGGCAAAGAATTTTTTAAAAAAATCAGTGTGCTCTTTGCCGAGCGCCAGGCTAGAAGCGCTAGGCAAAGAATTTTTTTTAAAAAAATCAGTTTGCTCTTTGCCGAGCGCCAGGCTGGAGGCGCTAGGCAAAGAATTTTTTTTTAAAAAAATCAGTTTGCTCTTTGCCGAGCGTCTTATTGGAGGCGCTCGGCAAAGAAAACGTCACGCCGTGACTACCGCCGTGACCGTCGCTTTTCTTTGCCGAGTGCCGCCTAGGCGCTCGGCAAAGGCTTTGCCGAGCGCCCGATAAAAAACGCTCGGCAAAGGAGGCTTTGCCGAGCATTTCATTGCCGGGAGCCCTTTGCCGAGCGTTGCGCTCGGCAAAGCCTTTGCCGAGCGCAATTCGGCCTTTGCCGAGCGTCTCAGGCGCTAGGCAAAGCCGCAGTCTGCAGTAGTGCATGCACTCGTGTCTGCCTCGCGGGGCGCACCGGGTGCTTGCTGCCATGCTGCCGCGCAAGATTTCCGGGAGAATTTTTTTGTATCTCTCTCTATAGAGAGAGGGAGAGAGCTCTCTCTATATAGAGAGAGAGACACATATTAAATATAAGATGCAATTTTAGGTTCGATTGGAGTTAAACTACCATAGTTCAAGAAAAATAGTATTAACACGTATGACTCAAATAGCGGTAAACTATGACAATATAATTTTTATGGCCGACCTAATGATACTTATTTACCATGATAAAATGTTGGGTTTCTTATCTATATAAATTTGGTCAAATTTCATATCGATTGACTTTGCAATGTGAGGCCGGGAGTATATGTGTGGGCATGGCATAGAAAAAGCTAGAGAATAGAGGGATCCAGAGATATGGGCACCATCAATTAGTAAATGAGAGACAGGAATAGAGGGATCCAGAGATATGGGCACCATCATCAATTAGTAAATGAGAGACAGGAATTTAAGTGTTAAATAATCTAGAGAAGAAATTTGGTGATGATATGCGTATCTATCCCGTAGGACTTTTGGGAAGACATTTGCTTAGTATAAGGTGCCCGGTTTAAATATCTTGACTCAAGACACTGCTATGATCTCCCAATATTTTTGGAGACTCAAGTTTTTTTTAAAAAAAAGATTTGTTTTGGATAACTAAGTTTTTTTTAATGAGCTGAGTAGACAATGATGATTCACTATATACCCAATAATAAAAGGCAGTCATGGTGAAGATTTGCATATATAAATGTATCTCATAAACTCGGGTCATGCTTGTATACAGGCTAGCAATTTTAAGAGACACAAAATTATTTTTTGAAAATACATACATATACAAATACATATGTACATTGAGTTAGTTTTCGTACAATCCTAAAAATTTTATTATTATTTTATAGGAGCATCTAGTATCCATTAGCAAAGGAAAATGGAGGTTACATTTGGCTATTTGTTTTAATAATGAGAAAATATGGGTAATTTAAGGGTTAATAATTAGAAGCACATTGGATCTGGTGGATGTTAATTAATGTCAACAATGATTGAATCAATGGTCATATGTTTTGCTTTTCTTTTTAGGAATCCCTAGGGTTTCACCATTTTTATGGTGTGCCATGTGAGAATAACGTGGAGGCGCAAAAGTGAGTTAATGGTAGAACTACTAAACGCAGTATTTCAAACTAGTTTCACAAGAAGGGAAATTACTATAGTGCACACATGGTAAGGCGCCTTCTAGTGTGTGACATTTCGACAACTATACCCTCTCCCATTGACCCATTCCCCACCTCTCACAATCATGAACCTTCATCGAGCTTGCCTTTTTGCTGCCTCTTTCTCCTTCATACCACATCAACCACGACAAGTAGCTTGGTGCAAGCGCGCGATTGTGGATCTAGATTCTAGAATCTATCAATTGTGTTAGTCACTCGTATTCATATATACATGCATCGTATACCATGTATTGCAGCGATTGAAATCATCTGGCAGAAGGGATTGGATGGCCTGTATTACTTCTGAGTGTGCTCTAGAAGTCCTTACCAGTTATGATGTCTTCAGTGTATTGTGTGTAGCATCCTGCATCAAACAGATTCGTGGTTCCTACGGCCTAATAAAACAAAAACAGGAAGGAGTATTTATCTACGAATTGCACTCTGTACGTATGCTATATATGCATATATATTTCGCCGTGTACTCTACATGTTGTGCGCAAGCATGAACTCCTCCAATAGTCAATGGGGCAAAGTAAGAGGGCGCCAACAGTCCATGTCTATGCATGGGTATCGCGATCCATGCATGCTTTTAACCTGGACGCCAAAGAAACGGGACTAGCCTATCAGCAATTAGCTCTGTTTATACATTATCCGAGTGCATAAATATATGCAGACTTGCCGTTTAACCAATACGGTCTGTACTTACGTGTTCGTCAAACAATCGAGCAGCCCATGCACGTCGAAATAAAATGGTTTCCTGCGCGCTGCATGCAGCCGGCGGCGCACACGTACGTGTCGATCCGCGCCCAACGGCACATAGCTAGACACAGAGGAGACACAGCTGCATGCAGGCTGTGTGGCATCACCGAATGCGTCATTTCTAAGCTCTCGATCATGACCATTTTCAAACATCACAGCACGATATATAAATATGGTGTACATACATATTTATACATATAGATAGATAGAAGATCCCTTGTTGGCCGGCCGCCAGGGTACCTAGGTGACCCTTGGGGAGTCGCCTAGGGCCGCCTCGCGGCGTGCACGTTCGTGCATGGCGCATGCAGACCATGCATGGCGCCCGGCCTCCATGCGTATGGTGACACGCAGGGAGCACTGTCCTGCGGTGTCGCGGCGCAAACTTTGAAATGGTCACAATTCTAATTCTATGTTTAGTAATAAAAATATTAAAATTTGACTAAATCCATAGAAATGCTAGTAAATATGTATTCTGTAAAAATATGTTCAAAAACTTGTATTACTTATTTTATATCATAAACATTGTTATTTGTATAAATTTAGTCAAACTCGATCGAAATAATTTGATTCAATTGCATTGTTTTCAATCGGTATTATATATGCGTGGCACCAAGCGAGAGCCCATCGTTGCTATGTTTCCAGAGACTACTCCCTCTCCTATCTTGTTGTTTCCCCTTCCTAAACTTCTCTATGACATCGGATGATTGACATATGCATGGAGTATTAAATATAGACTAAAAATAATTAATTATACAGATTGCGACTAATTTGCGAGATGAATTTTTAAGCCTAATTAGTCCATGATTTGATAATGTGGTGCTACAAGAACACATGTGCTAATGACAGATTAATTAAGCTTAATAAATTCATCTTGCGGATTACTGAGGACTTGTATAATTTGTTTTATTATTATTGTCTGAACACTCCCGTGTGACACCCCGTAACACCTGATTTGACACCCTAAACTTTAGTCTTTGGATTTAAACAATGCCGGGTGTTTGTTTCTTCCTCCTAAACTTTAATCACTGTCTCATCGGATGTTCGACACATGTATGGACTATTAAATATAGACTAATTATAAAATTAAATGCACAATTAGAGACTGTTTTGCAAGACAGATTTTTTAAGTCTAATTAGTCCATGATTTGACAATGTGGTGCTACAGTAAACATATGCTAATGACGAATTAATTAGGTTTAATGAATTCGTCCCGTGAATTACTGATAGATTCTGTAATTTATTTTTTATTAATATCTGAACACTTCATGTGACACCAGTATAACACGAACTTTAGTCACTGGCACCGGTTACATAGATGTGCTGACCGATCAGCAGGAGACGGTAGGACAGAAGAGTCTTTGTCAGGCCGGGCCAGTGTACACTGATGCCAAGGGTAGTAGATGCGGTGATGCTAACTGTTGATGAGTCAAAAAAGAGTCCCAGGCCTGGTTTAGATGGCAAACTTTGGAGGCAAAGTTTGCATAGTAAGTGTCCCGTCACACTGTAGCAATTTTGTTTTTATTTGGTAATAATTGTCTAAATATTGATTAATTAGACTTAAAATGTTCGTCTCGCAAAGTACAACAAAACTGTGTAATTAGTTTTTGATTTCATCTATATTTAGTACTCCATATATGTGCCGGCATTTTGATGTGACGGGGAATAGGAATTCTGCATAGTGAATTTGGGAGGCAAACTTTGGAATCTAAACAAGGGCCCACAGAAACCACAGTGTATAGCAATAATAACGAAGACACTGTACTACTTCTTACGTCTCAAATTATAAGTCATTTTAACTTTCTTAGAGCAAAGTCAATAATAGAGTCAAGTTGCTTGGTTATAAGACAAGTTATAAGAGTCAAATATATACGATAAGTGTCTCATATTTGTCTTAAAAAAGTCTCTCTCTCCTCTTCCTTCTCACAACACTTGCTACTTGGACCCACTAATATATATGCTTCTGTGCCCAGCTTGGTGCTTGCATGGGAGCCAAGCTCTCATCTCGCTTCTCTCTTCTCTCCTCCGCATCAGCATTAGCTTGGCTATAAGCCCATTATTATACTTGCTCTTAAGAGTCAAAGCATCTCAAGTTATAAAATTTATATAATAAAATAATGCTCCATTTGTTTCAAATTATAAGTCGTTTTGATTTTTTTGTTCATCCATTTTGCTATGTATCTAGACATGTTATTATATCTAGATGCATAGCAAAATGGATATATCAAAAAAGTCCAAGCAACTTATAATTTGAGATGGAGGGAGTAACATTTATGATACCAAATAAGTATCATTAGATTCTTCATTAATTATATTTTCATAATATACCTATTTAATGTCACATAATATTTATAATTCTCTCTCTAATTTTGGTCAAACTCGAGATGTTTTGACTCTTCAAGAAAATTGGAATGACATATAATTAAGATTGGAGGAAGTACCAAATTGCTTAGCTAGGCACAATATTGATACTAACCTCTAGCCCAAAGAATGAATTGCTAGGTTTGTTCTAAGTTAAAAACTATTTCTAATTTAGTTTATAAAAAGTATTATCTAGATTTGTGATATATATCACGAATATATGTATACTTCTTGAGTAATTTAATACTATTTATTTGATATTGTGCATGCTAGTCATGCATGTTGTATGAATTAGGTGAACTGAAGATAATTTGACTTATTGTAGATATAATTGCATTAGTATCATATATGCATGGGCACTACAGTGCTATATGCCAATATACTAGTGATCACTTGATGGTTCATAATTAATTGGTGTGTTACTGATCAAAATTTGGGCTAGATTAAGTAATGAGATGATATGATGTTGATCTCCACTAACAGCCAAGATGTAGTTACTAGATAGAGCGTGTGATATGAACTCGGGATGCTCATCTCTTACGCCTGTTTGGCACAGCTCAACTTTGCAAGTGAAGCAGTTTTTTAGTTTTAGCTCTGCGAGCAACTTAACCCGTGAGGTTAAAGCTACTTTGATAATAAACCGTTTGGCAAAACAGCTCTATATATAGAGTTCTTTAAAACATGCTCTTACCAGAGCGAGTTGAAGCTAGGAACATCTACTATTTTCAGCTTCATCCCACACCAATCCCTCGTGAGAGCATGTTTTAAGGAGTTTCACATGTAAAGCTATTTTAAAATACCCATTTGGCGTAAAATAGCTTTAAAAACTCATAAAGTTGTTGAATAAGTTGTGCCAAACAAGGCCTTATTTCTCTCTCTTTTTGTTTTATTTAAAAGAAATAATATTTCTTTATTTACTTGTTGCAATAATAAACACATAACCTAATACAACTAAATTGTGGAAGCATGTAAATGGTTGTGAGTAAACATAGATAATTTCTAAAAATGAACATAGCAGTACATCATATATTATTATTACTACATAGGAATACTCCCTCCATTCCACAAAGAACATACTCTTCCATTTCAAATTATAAGATAGTTTGGCTTTTCTATGTATATAAATTTTGCTACGCATTTAGATATATATATATATATATATATATATATATATATATATATATATATATATATATATATGTCTAAATACATAGTAAAAACAATATATCCAGAAAAGACAAAACATCTTATAATTTAAAACATTACAATTTAAAACAAAGGAAGTACTATTTAACAATGTGAAGACTACATAGGGCTGGGCAGACAGGACCCATCCCCAGATCATATGACGATGCACATGCCCGATCTTTGGTACAGTATGTGGAGACTACATAGGGCTGGGCAGACATGGCTCCTAGCTGGCGCATTTTAACTAAGGTACAGTATGCAGTGTCTAGAAACTATCCATTAGCTCTACCCGATCTTTGGTTGGTCTCTTTTGGATTGCTCCTCATTGTCTTCACTATGGAGAGGTTCCTCCAAACTACTAGGGTCCTCTCATCTCTCATACAACATCAGTAGTCACACCACACACATAGTTGGTGTGATCTTACAATACTCAAGATGGGCAGATAACTCGGGATATGTGCAGTTTTTTTTGGGAGGAAGGGAGTATTTGGAATGTCACTAGGTTCAAGAGTTACTCGAGATTGTATTTCATAAACCAGTTCTAGAAATTCTTATTGCTAAAGCGGTTTTGATATGCGCATATCAAAGGTGTTTAGTTAAGCAATTTTGATGTTGTTTTGGATCAAACACCCATGTGTTTAGACTAGAGTTTATTTTGCTCTACAAACACTACAGCCTGCATGGATCTTGGAGCTAGTGTTGTGCTAAACACGCCATTATAATTGTCAAGTTGGCTCCATTATCTAAAGTGCTTAATTAACTTGTCAACTTAAAGTAAAATGTAGATATAGTGTGTGTGGAAAAGCCCTGGCCGAAAATTAATATAATGTTAGGCGGCTGTTTATTAGATGTTCAGATAAGCAATCAGGTAGCCCTTTCCTAAACCATGATGCCTAATGTTTTATCCTTTTGTTAGGAGAATCTTCAAAAAGGATCATGCATTAACAAGCAAATGGCCACTCTTGTCGATTCCACTTCCATGTCGAGGATATATAGTTTTTACATACCAAAATATATATGCACACCACCCATGCATCTACTACTATATATATAGACGCTGTCATAAACGCACATCACTGCAGAGAAAAGGTAGTAGAAAAAGATTAGTGTCCCACTATCTACTAGGATAAGATTAGTTAATTAATTGGTTAGTTAATCTTTGGTTCAACCTTAATAGGCCTCCAAACTGGCCTGTGATCATAGTGGGTGGCATTGACCATGCGCATGTCAACTTGTTAAGGTGATCTCGAAAAAGAGTTGACGGATCAAAAAAAAAGTAGCAATACATTTTTTAACGAGACAATAGGGCATCCACACTTGTCCTTCCCCACTAGGTAATTGTTGGATTTATTGTGGGCTTGGCCCATAATACATTTAATAAATCAATAAACTCTATGGTCCATAACATTATGTGGTGTATGATTTGTACCGTATGGGAGTTTGACTAAACGTCGACTCAACTTATATGATTGGATTTTATCCGTCTATATTGAGAGGATGTGAAAAGGATAAAGGCGTGCCACACGCACGTGCGCGCTGCCGTCGGAGGCGGCCGGGCCGGGCCGTGGCGTGGCAAGGCAGGCGGGCGTGGCTCAGTTTTGTCACTCACCTCTCATAATTGCGGGAGTACTTTCAACTCTTTTGCATTATGGTGAAGTGGGTTGGCATTAATCCCGTGAGTTACCATCTCCTGATCTCCTCGGCTGGCCTCTTCTCCTCCCCACTGCGGGAATAAGAGTCCTGACTCCTATCCTTCTTCTTTCGAGAGCCGGCCTCTTCTCCTCCCCACTGCGGGAATAAGAGTCCTAACTCCTATCCTTCTTTCGAGAGAGACAACAGAAGCACAAACGACTCCTATCCTTCTTCTTCCGAGAGAAACAACAGAAGCACAAACACCACAACTCCGTTGCTAGATAGCGATCTCCGTCCCGTGACTTCGCGTGCACGAGGTTGCGGGAGAGCTGCCTCCGGAACCACCGCTCGTCTGAGAACCTTGCCCGAGGTGTGCAGGCGATTAGGTTTTTGGGGAGCGACTACGCGATTGCTCGTTCGTCTTCCCGGCAACAACATCTGCTCATTCTTCTTCCTGGAGGCGCGGACGGCACTGCTATCCTCTTTTTACATCGACTGCGATCCACTACTTCAAGCAACTAACTGATTCTACCATGGGTAGTACAAGTGAGAATAGAACCTCCAATGCCTTCGGCATGGACCCTCCTCTGGGTACACCCTAAACTCATCATCTTGTATTAACATCTTGATATTCATGCTTTGCACTATCTCTGTTGCGTTTAATATGCCATGGATGTATGTGTTTATCCCTGTTTATGTTATGTTCATGGTTTGTGCGCTTTCTGGTACGGTTTATATAACATGGTTATATGTTTTTTATCATGCTTTTGCTTCATACATGTTTTATGATCATGCTGGTATACACCTTTTGTCATGGTTTGATACTTATAATCATGTTGATCATGCTTATGAATTTTGGATGAACATATATGATGCCATGATGTTATTGCTTGTTTTCTCATATGACATCATCATGATACAATTATTTTTCCGGATTAAATTAACTTGGAAATTGTCTAAATATCTAATAATCCAAAAACTTAATATTAGGCAATTTTCTCTCAATGGTTTTGCTGCTGCTTTGAAGCTAAATCCTTTTGATGGGAAAAATTTCATGATATGATGTGCCAGGATGGAGTTGTGGCTTACTGCTATGAGTTGTTATCACGTCGCACAGGGGAGGCCCGAGAACTTAGCTCCTGAGGATGAGTCTAAGTTTCGGCTTGCCGATAACCTGTTTCCACTACAAGAAATATGTCATCTTATGACGTTTATGGTATGACATATGGTCAAAATGTCACTAAATCGATTAGTTTATGACATTAGTTTGGAGGGCATCTCAACTTAGTGACATTTGTAAAGGTACGTCATAAAAAACGTCTTAAAGCTAGTCTAATTCTATATTGTGACAATATTTGTCGTGTCATAGAAACCAATCTGCAAAGATTATAAATCGATGACAAGGATAGTGTGTCATAGATTATTTTCTTGATTTTTATAAACATTGTTAGCCAAGCTGGCACGTGGCTCCTCCATGTATTCAGCACACAAGGTCGCTAAGCATTCCTCTGAAGTGGGCCAACTCATTAGCTTGTAGTCGGTTTAGGTGAAAACTATAAAAAAAATTAAAAATTTGTGTGCAAGGGCGCTCGACCTAGGGATCAAACAAAACTAAAAAAGGGCCTTATCATTTAGCTACAAAGATATTTTCATTATCAAGCGCAGCTCATCGTTATGTTTATATTTTCCGTAGAGGCTAATTGACTTAGGCTCGTGGAGCACAAGCCGCGAAAACCAACGACGTCCACACCCAGCTCGTGGAGCGTCGTGTGAAAAGAACTAAACTAGGCCTGCTGCTCGTTATTAATAATAAACAAAAAATGTCTTAGTACAGACTCTGACCCTGGAGCAGATCGTTCAAAAGTTGCCCCGTATAAAAAAACTGAAATAGACGCTGCTTGCTTCCTTCTTTCCGTGCGGGCCGAAAGGCCACAGGCCGAGCGGCAACATGAGCCCAGCCCTCGTCCCTGTGTAATCTCTTCTATCTTCTATTCTATTATATATATATATATATATATATATATATATATATATATATATATATATATATATATATATATATATATATATATATATATATATATATATATAACTAAAACATCTAAAACTATTCTGTCCACTCGGCGATGTGGTGTCGCTCGCTCCCAGGCCCGTCCGATAATTCTGCACGCACGCCCGCTCCCAGACCCGCTGGCACTTCCGTGCCCGCTCGTCTCGTCTCTCGCCCGGGATGGCTCCGCCGCTCCACCCGGCTCGGTAAAAGGAAGGCAACACAATCTCCGTGTGATTTGCCTAATTCCAATTCATCTCCCCCGGCAACATCCCCGGCCTCATCTCGCTCCAGCCGCAGCAGGCACCTCCGCCCTCCGAAAAGTTCCCCAATCCATCCCTAAACCCTAAATAAATCTTCGATCTGGCCGCATGGGTGCAGACCTCATAGCCAAGCTATTGATGATGGGCGGCATCAGCAGGGGCCGAAGCGCCGAGCTATCCATGAAGTCAGCGACCGCGGTTAAGAGCGTGAGGCCCAGCACATGGGTAGTGGCTGGTAGGATCATGTCCATGAAGAGAGTAGTGCCAAGGACACCAATGTGCTGCCCGCCTGCCCGACCATCACGATGCGGAGGTGGAGCTCTGTGTCATCGGTGCGGATGGTAGCTCCGTCAATGGCAACCTCGTCACCGTTCGGCTTCGTCTCTCCAAATACAGATGTGAGGAGGCTTACATGTCAAAGAAACCTCTGTTTAGTTCAGAGGTGACCCTTCCTTTAATTATATCCTTTGACATACATTCTCATTTTTATTTTGTGATCCATGTATGCGTCAGTGTGTGTGTGCGCGCGCAATGCCCCTGCTTGTCTTCTCTGGTTGGACAATAGGTGTTGTGCCCATGGTAAATGCTGATGTTCTGAGTATCTTTAGTATTCATGCAGCTTAGATATATACAGGACGAAGCCAGGAAATAATTTAAGGGGGGTTGAACAAAAATGCTACAACCACTTAGCTCTACTATGATCCCTTACCATAGACAAATATGATAGCAGGAAGTAGTCTTATATTAAAAAGATTGGTTAACAATGAAATTCACAAAATACATCCTGACAAATAAAAGATGTTCATTCATACCGAAAAGCCAAATTACGAAACTAATAGATGGTGCTCGACGTTGACACACATTATTCATCCGAAGTAGCAATCTACACAAATAGACATAATTGATTAGTCAAACATATATGGATCTCTAAATTATGAATTTAGAAGAGAATAGAGCATACCACTAATTTTTTAGGCAATAACATACGACGCTTTTTCATCTCTTGAAACCGCTTTTTGGTCTTTTCATTATCAATCTTTCTAAATATCTCTTTCTCATTATAGCATATCATCAAGTCATTAAGGCATTCATCACTCATTTTACTACGCAAATCTATCTTTATAATAGACATGGCTGAAAATATCCTCTCAACTGAAGCCGTTGCCACCGGTAGTATCAAGGTTAGCTCAATGAGACAATTAACCAATTTATAAGAAGTGTGCATTTTAGTCTTCACCATAATTTCAGCAAATTTTCCAAGCTCAGTGCATCCAAGAAATTCTTGACTTCTTCTAGCACGGTTCATAAACTGTCTAAGCTGATTTGGCAAAACAGTAAGTTCACCAATATCAAAATCCTCAGCATAAATTTCAGCGAGCCTCACAAGTTGGTCCACATCAAAATTAGAGGAGGAGTTCCTTGGACTAAAAGCAGCCATACATACTAATAACTCTGAACTAATTTCACTGAACCGATGATTCAACTCAGTCAAGATGGCATCAATGGCGATAAGAAAAATCTCAATATAATAGTAATGCATGTTTGTTACCTTTTACTTCCTTCGTCTAGATGTCCCTCTAACATTTATTTCCTTACCCATATCTGGCACTTCAATCTCATTTTTCTCACAGAATGTTTTCACTTTTTTCAGTAATGGCTCCCATCCATTTTCCCTCATATTCTGCAAGCTATCTTTCACATCCGTGATCAAATGCATTGCTTCAACTATGTTTTGATCCTTCCTTTGCAAAGCATGCGACAAAATATCTGTCATGCTCAACAATTCTATCATCAAATGCAGGATAAACACAAAATCAAAGTTCTCCATTTTTCCAATTAAACCTAAAGCTCCACCATTACATGTTGGTTTAATAGAATCTTTCTTCACTATCTCAAGAACATCTATGATAGCCTCTCACATGACCAAAATGCGAAGCAAAGTTTTAAGATGTGAACCCCATCTAGTATCTCCAGGCCTAGCTAGGCTACTTTCTTGATTTAAACCTCTTCCGGTCATAATCTCACCATTCTCAATCTTTTCTAGCAACACATCATGATGCTCTGCTTGCAAAGCATCTTTTCTCATACAAGATGCACCAACATTGTTGATTATTAAAGGAATGTAATTGAAAAAATCTGCAATGTCTGCCTTGATGTGCAAAGACAGAACTCCCAAATTTTTCAGGCCTTGCCGAATTAAATAAGAGATAGCAATATAAGCAATAAGCTGCATCCTTGGACTCACTATATTCTAGCCAATCACATTCATCAAACCAAGTATTTTGAAATGATCTCCATTGACCACCAATCCATTTACTAGGAAATTAAAATTCACGAGGTTGGGTTGGACCACTCAAAGCATATGCTCTCTTTACTTTGTCTCTAATTTCATATTCATAATCATCAATTGGTTTGCGTTTTCCAGGATCTGCAATCATGTTTGATTGACTAAACTCTGCTCTAGGTTTCTTTGGTTGAGTTGTGCTCTCATTAGTATGTGGAGTCGATGAACCACTGCCACTAGAAAAGTAATTGTGCAAAGTTCTTTTCGATGACATACTGAAAATCTGAAAATGAAAATCTATCATCATTCATGAATCAGACATTCCATCGTTCAATCTCAAACTCAATTTCACAATGAAAAAATCACTTGCTCCGCTCCGCTGCTCGGCTGCTACTCGCCTGGTAGCCTGGACGCCTAGTTGCAGTTGCAGGTTGCCTGCCGTGCGCCACCTGTGCCGCTGCCACCTGCGTCTGCGCCCAGCAGCCCAGCGCCCAGCCCACGGCCGCCAGGCGCCAGACGTCGTGCTGCTATCGGCCTGCCGCCCGCCCGGCCGCCCCCCCTTGGCCCTCACTACAGGCTGCAGCGTGCTGGAGCTGCCGAGCCGACACCTGCGCGGCTGCGCGTACAGGGGCTGCGCGCGTAGAAGAAGCAGGCCGCCATGCCGCCGCCGAGTCTGGGAACTGGGTCGTGGACTCGTGGCCAGGCAGGGAGTCGCGCCGTGCGCTCGCTGGCGAGTACGAGAAGGAGAACGGGAGTCGACGCCGCCCGCTTGGCTGTACGGGAAGGGACCGAGAGATAGGGAGTCAGAGTGCCGAGTGGATATGATTTCTTTTCATTAGATGAGCTTTAGGCTTGATTGAAACGGCCCAATAAGGAATAGATGTCTTTTTTATCTTCTCTAAATATTAGCATCTCCTACTTAATACATTTGTGCATGAAATTTTGAGGGGGCTAAGGGGGGCTCCACGTGCCTGGCATCAGTAGGAGGGGCTCGAGCCCCACCGTTGCCTCCGTCGCTGTAGGCAGGACCGGGGCTGTGGCGAGGCAGGCAAACGCTACCACACACGGCCAGGCGTGTGCGCGCTAGAAGGCCCAAGAAACTGGTTGTCGTGCTCAGCTTTTGCGTTGCACGATCAAAATCGGACGTGGCAAAATGAGGTGCCAGGGACCATGGTGCAAGATTCGTCTTGAAGAAGATATATGTGGCTCAAGGTGCCCTGCAGGGTACGTGTGTGCCCTTTCTCATGCATGGACCTAATTAACACGGATTGGATTGGATTGGATGCCACTCGTGTCGATCGTGATGATACATACGATGCTCGCCTAGCCTAATAGCTTTTGTGGCCATGATGACTGAATGAATTGATCGATCGAACGACCAACATCTGATCACTAATCATGCAAATTTGATAAAAGCTTCTTCCGGCCTCTGCACGGCTGCCTGCCACGTAGCTCTAGCTGCACGTTCTGTGATAGACGATAGCAACGGATGCAGGCCGGGATGCTACCTCTCTGATGATGTCACAAGACTAGATTTCACATCAGTTTAGGCAGCGTGCAGTGCAAAAGCACCAGCTGCAACTGCATGCATGCATGTTCTATGGGACGGAGCATATATAGGAAATTAGGAATTGCACTTTTTCTACACCTGCATGGCTGATATATAGATAGTGTACACGTTGTCATGGAGTGGATGAGACTGAGACTGACAGAAGTTGCAACAAATAGTGCAGTTCAGACATGAGATGTCACACACTTTTTCTCTTCAGCTGAATGCATCTGGTGGTCGTCATGTTGCAATAGTACATATACCAGAACCAGTGTGGGATTTGGCAGTGGTGTTGCATTGCATGCATGTAAAGGAGTGATCATGCATACAGCCAGCGTGCGTATATGTACCGAAGTGGCAAACAAAGTCCAGATATGCAGACAGGCACATGAGATACTTAGATGCATATGCAGAAAGCAACTGAAAAAAAAACAGCTAGCGGCAGTATCAACCTACCCAACCTACCTAGTCAAAAGCACCAGCTGCAACTGCATGCATGTTCTATGGGAGGGAGCATATGTAGGAAATTAGGAATTGCACTTTTTCTACAGCTGATCGAGTGCATGGCTGATTTATAGATAGATAGTACACGTTGTGATACAGATGGAGACTGAGACCGACAGAAGTTGCAAGGAAAAGTGCAGTTGAGCCGGCCATGAGATGTCGCACTTTTTCTTTCAGCTGCTGAATGCATCTGGTGGTCGCCAAGTTGCAATAGTACATACCAGAACCACTGTGAGATTTGGCAGTGATGTTGCATGCATGCAATTAAGGGAGTGATCATGCATAGAGCTAGCGTGCATAATATACCGAAGTGGCAAAACAATGTCCAGATATGCAGACAGGCACATGAGATACTTGGATGCATATGCAGAAAGCAACTGCAAAAAAACAGCTAGTGGCAGTATCAACCTACCTACCTAGCTGAAGATAGCTAGCACAATACTCCTATATCAGCTGCAACTGCATGTTCTATGGGAGCTATATATAGCATAGAAATTGAAAAAAAAAATTGAAAGCAGAAATTGCAAATTTTATTCAGCTGATCGAATGCATGGTTGAGTGTACATGATGTGATGGACTGATGGAGACATGACCGGATTTGCATGAAAAAGTGCAACTCGGCCATGACATGTCACGCTTTTTCTTGCGCTTTTCTCTTCTGTTGCATTACACTGTAACCAGTGGTGTTGTATGCATGTGTAATTTCCTCCTCTAAACATTAGAGGTCTAAACCTTAGAGCTAAAGCTCCAAGTAAATAGTTTAAAGTTAGTTCTAAACTTTAGCTTACCTTACGTTAGAGCTTTAGAGTTTAAAAGTGAGGTAAAGTGTTATATCCATAAAGTTTAGGAAAGGAGATCCGAAAGGCCCTCGGATGAAAACAACGGCAAAAACAGCTAACAGCACGCACGTGAAATTAGGCGTGGAAGGTGGGCTGCATAGAGTGTTTTTTTTGGAAGCAGGCTGCATACAGTATTGATTAGCCTTGCTTGTTATGCATGCACCTGGGCCTTACGAGGCCCAATGGTAGATATCAATCCATTTGACTACGTTGGGCTTCTGAGGAACATACAGCCCATGTGGCTCATAATAAAGGGGGCTTATGGATCAAGTCACATGGCTGGCTAACTTTTTTTTGGCAAACACATTCTGTGTAGTATTTTATTAAGAAGAAGGCTCGGTACGGAGACCAGTACAAAAGAGAACTCCGCCAGTCGTGCCCGGCGGCTTAGGGCCGTTTGGTGCGGCTTCGGCAGCTCCGGCTCCTTCTGTGTTTTCCACTGTAGCAACACTGTTCATCAGAGCTGATTTTCTCTCCTCCTCCCTCTCACAGCGACACCAGGAGCCGGTGAAGCTAAAAAAAACTGGCTTCACCGGCTCCCATGTGCGCTGTGAGAGGGAGAGGGAGAAGAGAGAAAATCAGCTCTAATGAACAGTGTCACTACAGTGAAAAATCGCAGGGGAGCCGGAGCTGCTGAAGCCACATCAAACGGACCCTTAGAGTGCAAGACGCATGCAAGGCCGCTAGCGGCTAGCCTGATTGGGCGAAGTACGGCCATTGAATTGGCCAGACTCATGAGACCAGCTTGTTCGCAGTTCGTTTGAGATTATCTACCAGATCAGCCAGTCATTCAGTAGTATTTTTCTCTCGCAAAAAATCAGTTAAATCAGTCAGATTTCAGCCAAGCGAACAGACTGATGTATATTATTACAAACGGTGTGTGCGACAACAAACAGCAGCTTGGTCACCGCGCGCTAGCCGGGCAACAAGCTGAGTAATGTGAACGTACGTTTGCTGGAACCTCTTCCATGCCGAGTCAGCAGGCCTGGCGCCGTGCACAGCGTTCCTGTTCAGAGCGCCTGCGTCCGAATTCTTTTTTTTATAAGCCTCTTATCTTAGTACAGTTACAGAATTTGTTCATTTACAAATACACACACTCACGCTACGTACGCACACCACTTGTGCACTACTAGACCTACAACTACACATAGATAGCAACCGTGTCCTTGAGATCACCGAGACCATCCAAGGCTTCGTAGACAACGGGCACATCGTAATCCTATTGTGGCTCCATGCGAGAAAGGCTACAGTCATTTATTTTGGGGGAAAAAAACTGGTGGGAAATCACGCTTCGAGCTGGGCTCAAACACGCGATCGGTGGCCTCCACACCCGGAGCGCTCACCAACCAAGCTATGCCTCGGTCCCGCCCGAATTCTTTCTTGGGCACGGACAGACACGCCTCGCCGGGGTCGGCGCCCTTGGGGTTTGGCACCCAAAAAAACATGGCTGGCTACCTTCAAAAGTTCAAATCTATTCTCACAGTAGGCGCATGTCGTCTCACGTAATGACGCCCATCCGATCCTATTTATTGACATCAGCCCAATTCTATTCCAATGTCGGGGCCTTTTGCTCGTGAACTTGACCTTGGGGCTGACCTTGCTATCCTTTTCTTCCTTTGTTTTCTCATCTTCTCCTTTTCTTCATCTCCTCTCTCTAGTTCATCTTGCTCTTCCTTTGTTCTTCATGTCTAGAGAGAGAGGAGTGGAATGGGAGAGTGGACGGGGTGGACTGGTGTCTTTCTGCCTAGAGGAAAGCTCCAACTCGTGCTGACATGTGGGGCATGCTTGGGTAAGTGGACGACAGCTCATTCTCCACTCAATCTGCTGATTCAGGGAAATTGATGGACAATCCATCAAAACTGCCAAAATGTTCCGTCAATTCTCTACCTTTGGAAAATGGGTTCAAAAATAGGAATTCTTGGCATTTGGGGGCCAATCTGGATGTCCAAGAGATAGATAATCACTCGTAGAAGGGTCGAGAATGTTGCTTAGCACCTTTCGGGGGATATTCTTATGATGATGATTTCGGGTTGACCACGGTTGACACTGGTTTGACTTGAGAAAAGTCAAGGAGATCGATTGGCGAATTTGGAGTCTTTATCCTGGTAGAGAACGCTAGGAATCCTTCGAGGGCATGATAAAGTGGTTCTTAAGTTTTTTAGGGTCTCTTCAAGGTGATTGAGAGTATATTATTAAAAGTTTTAGTTAGAACGACTTTGGGTCGTAACAGGAGTGATACTTGATGTCGATGTGCTTGGCAAGGGCTATGGTGGACTGATCGTGAACCATCAATGCTGGTGCATGCACGAGCATCTTCTCCGATAAGCTCGCCCAGCAATCGGCACAGCTACAGTACTCCTTAGCACGCCGTCGTGTCTCCTACAATGTACTCCGCCTCACACACGTTGACAACGCCACCACCTTCTGCTTCTGCTTCTGTGTCTGCCATGCGACAGGGGACGAACCGAGGAAGACGAGCATGATAGAGGTGCTCTTCCACCCATCAATGTCGCTCGCCATGTCTACATCGTTGAAGCCCTTCAGCCACAGCTATGCTCCGCCAGTCTTGGGGAAGACAACACCCTGGTCGGTCATTCCCTTGATGTAGCGCAGCAGACAATTCACTGCAGCCCTTGATGTAGCGCAGAAGGTCGAAACATGGACAGATGCCTTTCAGGAGGAAAAAAAATAAAGGACAAGCATGATAACATCGTAGTGCAGCAAACACCATATGCATGTCGAAAGAGTGTCACGTACCTCAGGCCTTCCACAATGTCATAGCGACGCCCAAGAACCACCG
This sequence comes from Saccharum hybrid cultivar R570, assembly GCA_038087645.1. Lineage (NCBI taxonomy): Eukaryota > Viridiplantae > Streptophyta > Magnoliopsida > Poales > Poaceae > Saccharum > Saccharum hybrid cultivar. The sequence continues at coordinate 31,104,579 of JAQSUU010000405.1, read as the reverse complement.
CGGTCCACCTATGAATTCTGGCACCACTTTTCCTGTCTCACAACGTTGGTAGCTCAAAGCATCACTCATGGGACCCACCAAGGAAGTTGATGAGGACAAGTACCAGCACGACTCCGTCGCATCCACTCCTGTGCAACCAAGGTAAGGCGCAGTTGTGGTGAACAAAGGAAACATTATTTTATCCATTGGCATCACTAGGGCACCAGCGCATGTTCCACTTGCCGGTTTTCTGCATCACTAAAATCTGGCTTCACTTGCTGCTAGTTGGAGTAATGCTAGAATCATCTCTCCTCTTTTAGGTATCACTTAGGAACACATCGTGGAGGGCCTTAATTTTATCATCCATCCTCTACCTCTTGTTGCCTTATCCATGCATGCATGCCACTCGAACTATGATGTGTGGTCATTCTTGTTTCATAAATAAAGTTAGGGTACGTACCATATTTAGAAAAAGAAAAATAAAATGAAATTAGCTAGGCTACCATGCATGTGGTACTCTCAGACACGTGACAGAGATGCTCCATATATAAATTTATTAATCCGCCAAAATAGGTGCTCTCAGACATGTGACCCCTTGTCTAACCGTCATCACCATCAGCAAGTTGAAGAGTATTACTACATCTGGTGCATATCCTATACTCTTATAAAGCTAAACTCCACTAAAGATTTCTCTCAATATGCAAGCTATCCACATCAACAATCCACTAGAACTTGCAGTTATAACCAACTAGCACATACATTTAGCTGTCCACGTCGATTTGTCAAACCATTCACCAAAATTAATTTAAGATTGTTTCATTTATATAACTATAAATATAAATAGTCTAATTTCTTTCTAAATTATCTGAAATCCCTGCAGCAACGCGCGGGGTATTCTCCTAGTATAACGCCAATGCAAGATATCTCTATCGTCCTCTCTCCATCTAGCTCACAAGTGTACGTACAAATTAGTATCTCACCATGCATGCGTACGTAAGTAAGGTGACGTGAGAAGGAACGAACAAGAAGAACATGGGCATGGGACCCGGCTGGCCTCTTTTCTTTGATCGATGAAATAAAGAAGGCAAAGAGGATCAGTAGTTTTCAAAGGTTTGTTGGTTTACCGTACCCCAAGAGAGGCCGTTCGTCTCTGTGGAGGGTTTTTTCCCTATTATGTGCCGACACCATGGCGCACGCTCGAACGTGCTCCCTGATAGCTGCCCGCCCTGCGGCTGGCCAATCACAACTGCACAGCGGCACAGCCTGCTGTCCTCCCCTCTCTCCTCTCCCCTGTTTAATTTGGACGCCAGGATGGGCATTATAGACGATGATGATCACATGAGCACATTTGGACTTGCGCCGTGACGCCAAAGGAGAAAGCCACTTGAAAGCTAGCTTGCCAAAGAGACTTGCTGTTGGTATAGAATATAGATATTTTTGTTTTCTAATTTTGCTCTTCTTTTTTAATTTCGATTTCTCGCTAGGACGACCATGCAGCTCTCTCACCTTGTTTCTAATAATCAGCTCTGGGTGGATGCATGCTCTCTCCGTACATGCCATGTCATGCGCATGGCTAGTACTAACCCTAGCTTTCTGTGTTGACATATAATTAATTTTATTACTACTACTATACTGTGTATATATGCATGTCATTGGCTAGTAGCCACATATATATGGGATCCACACCAAGAACGTACTGTCTCATTTTTTTACTTCACTGGGAACTTATATTAATTAATTAGTTCCCAACTTCTTCCAACTCTCTTTGTAATATTTGCATGCTAGCTCTACAATGATGTGTACAGCTGTTCTCAGAAAGGAGACTTTATATAGATCGATCACTATCACACAATAGCCAAATTGCTCTCGAGCTCAGCCCACTAGGCCTCCTTGTTGCAAAATCGAGTCATGCAAACCTCAAGTTTAGCTTGGGTGTCTTGTTAACAAACTTTCCCCCCTATTTTTCACAACCATACTCTAATTGGATGCGTACAAATTCACTATAGTTTGTCTTTCCTTTTTTGTTTCTTTTTTTAATTGATAACAAATAGAGAAGGAAATAACAAATACTCCAAAACAAAAGACCCATCACCCACATAGGAGCCTACAAATTAAGACCAAGGAAAACAGAGCAAAAAAAACCACAGGCCCCTCAACTCGGACGAACAATGGCACAAGTCCTCTAACCCTCTTAGCACTTGCTATGCACTGAGCTTGACCTTCCTCGATATTTTTCCACAACGAACATTTCCGTTGATGATTGATGATGGATGCCGAACAACCACACATCTCTTTCGTTTTGCAACTCCCAACAAGCCACTAGTTGGAGCACCGTTGTCGCCGGTGGGAATGGGTGGCTTAGGAGCCTTGCTCTACAATGATGTGTACCGTTCTTGGGAATGGGTGGCTCAGGAGCCTTGCTCTACAATGATGTGTACCGTTCTCAGGAAGGAGAGAACCGACAACGAGAGCATGCACTACTGGATGGAATGAGCAACCAACTCTGTATGGATCGATCACTATCACACAATAAACAAATTGCTCTCGAGCTTAGCCCACTAGGCCTCCATGTTGCAAAATTGAGTCATGCAAACTTCAAGTTTAGATTAGGTGTCTTGTTAACAAACTTTCCCCCTATTTCCCACAACCCTACTATAACTGGATGCATACATGTTCATTGTATTTTTTTTCTTTCCTTTTTCTTGTTTTAAATTGGTCGATTAGAGGAGTTTTGTCTGGTTTATATTAATAGAGAAGGAAATAATAGAAATACTTCCAAAACAAAAGACCCACCCACATAGGAGGCTACAAATTAAGACCAAGGAAAACATAGCATAAATAAATCCACACGACCCTCAGACGAACAATGGCACAATTGCAAGTCCTCTAACCCTCTTAGCACCCGCGTGCTATGCACTGAGCTTGACCTTCCTCCTAGATCTTTCTCCACTGCGAACGTTTCTGTTGATGATTGATGATGATGGATGCCAAAAAAACCACACGTTTCTTTTGTTTCGCAACTCCCAACAAGCCACTAGTAGGAGCACCGTTGTCGCTGTTGGGAGATGGGCGTCTCATGAGCCTTGCCATTGCCGACCACTTGTCACGCCATGCACTACAGGACATACTGCATTTTTTCATTTACACACATATATAATCCTTAGCTAGTTATGGTTAGGCTCAAGGTTTTATACAAAGCGAGGACAATGTAAGCGCAATTATCGGTCATCACCTACACATAAATAACATCAATTCATTTCTAATTTTGACCTGCATGGATATAGATAGATCATACTAGCCAATTACCATCACACATATGCATGGTTATTAGTTACCTCTCTTCGTATATTTTCTATAAAAGAAATGGTGTTGAACGTCGAACATGACATGTGGAGGAGCTGCAGGTACACCTTATGAGTGTGATGTTGATTACCACCACCACCAACTGTGATCTCTGTGGCAGTATAATCATCTTCACTCTCCTTTTGGTGTTTGGGCACCAAAATAAACTTGCTTGTCGTCTTCCCTCATGGAGTCTCCTAGTCCTACACTCCTACTCCTAGCTAGTACTCCTACCTGCTAGTGTTATATAGGAGGAGGACCTCCTCCTTTTCCTTCACCAATCACACACCCCCAGCTACTAGAGAGCTGAGCTCACTCGCCCATGGAAGCTCAGCACAGCTAGCTAGAAGAGAGAGAGAGAGAGAGAGAGAGAGCCATATTAGAAAGAAGACGAACAAAGCTGCTCGATCGCCGTGCACGTGGTAGCTTAGCTCGACGATCCGCGACCGACCGACCCCAATGGAGGCGCCACCGCCACCTCCATCTGTCACCGAGGACGACGGCAGCTACGTCGTCGTGGACCTGTCCCTGACTCTGGGCCAAGCCTCGCCGCCACCCTCCTCCTCGTCCCTCGACCACGCAACAACCGCCGCCGCCGCCGCCGCTAGTTCCAGCTCCGGCGGCGGCGTGAGGCTGTTCCCGTGCCTTTTCTGCAACAAGAAGTTCCTCAAGTCGCAGGCACTCGGGGGCCACCAGAACGCGCACAAGAAGGAGCGGAGCGTGGGGTCGTGGAACGCCCACCTCTACCTCCCGGCGGCCGCGGAGACGACGACGGCGACGTCCTCCACCGCCGCTGACGCTCATCATCCCGCCAAGATCGCTACGCCCATCAGCGGCAGCCACGCGCAGCCGCCGGCGCTGCCCATGATCCAGGCTGTCTACCACTCGTACCGCCCCCACGAGTACCCTAGCAGCCACCACCAGCGGGAGGACCCGGACGGTGGCACGGCGGCGCCATTGGAGATGACGGCGTGGTGGTACACGGAGGAGGAGCAGCAGAGGCATGTTGACCTCAACCTCAAGCTCTAGCAGTCTATCTACGTACGTACTGCTACTGATATATTGTGCAACGGTTTGTTAATGAAAAATGTTTGTCAAGCATGTTGTCCGATTGCTTGCATGATATATTACATATAGTCTGTTCTTTGTTGCATTGCATTGGGGGACTGTACTGACTCTGGGGTCAGAGAAGACTGCTAGTGTAATAATGTGGCACACTTTGCATCACTTGTGTATAGTTTTTGCCTTTTTGGTGCCATATATGATATATATACATGCTAGCCTCCTTCTGATGATTGACACTGTTGATCGGACCATTATGGATACCCTAAAATGCCAATTCATTCCTTGGCAAAAAAATGTACACTTTATGTGGGCCCAATTTTGTTGGAGCACCATGAATTTTGTTGGAGGCTAATATTGCATTTTTATGTGATTTATCAGTTAGTAGTTTTGAAATACTTATGAAGCTAGTATAGTGCCCGTGCGTTGCCACGGTTTCATTTAAGGGATGCACTTAAAACCAACAAGATGATAAGATTTTTCCATAGTTTTTGTCTCACACAATTGTATGACCATAAATATAATCCGGAATGCATGCAATAAAGACATGTCTCGCATAGTCTCATACTACAAATATGTTCTGAATATATACTTATACCTAACAGATACAGGCAACAAACGTGAACCATCCATCTCTTGGTCTCTACCAAGAAAAGATACTTCTGTAATTAATTCTTACTAAAAAATTGCAGTAAGAAAAAAATGCTCCTTGGTACAAAATAAACGATCAGTAGAAAAAAATGCTCCTTGTGACAAAATAAACGATCAGTATGTCAACAATCTCATGGGGTGTTTTGCCTCTTCTCAGCTCCTTCACCGGCTGCCAAAAACAAAGTGTTTGTCACATAGGGTGTTTTGCCTCTTCTCAGCATCTCAACAATCTCAACAACTCGTTTCATAGTGAGGTCCTCCGGCAAAAGAACTACTATTAGGCCACTTGAGCAGAGTTAGCCATTGAGGCCTGCTGCTAAAAGAGCAGAGCTACTGAAAGTCATACACAGGTAAATTAGCTCGAAAAGTCCCAAGCAGGCTCCAGCACTCCTATGTTGGCAAACAGAGGCAAGACTAACCAAGTTCAGATCCACTAATAATGAAAATTTGCATGTTGATGAAAACCAAAACAAGGAGCTTCGAGCTGCTGAACTAAAAGAGATGCAAATCACAGAAATTGTAGTTCAGAGAAGGAAAATAGAAAGCAAGGATCTGAACTCGAAATAAACAAGCTACCTGCTACCACAGTTCTATGTACTTTTGATGAGTTTGAGAAAATCAATATATCAAAACTCCTCGGAATGCATGAATTTCCTAGCTGAAGAGTGCTAGCTTATGTCGAACCCAATAAACTACCTGATAAATTATTTTCAGGTAATTTACAAGCAAATTCTCAATTCTAGCTACCTGATAAATTTACAAGTATTTTGCAGACTAAAAATCAGTTGCTTCCCACATAAACTTATGTTCTGTATATACATGAGAATGCACTACTTCCTTTTTTTCCTTTAGGAGGTAACTCCTATGAAAATTACAGGGCTAAATATATAGCATGGATCTTCAGAAACAAGCACCAGTTGAACTTACAAACAAATTCTGAACCCAATATATTTTTTAGAACGCCATGCTCCCGCCTAGCACCAAAGTTGCTGCATAACCCACCTCCTAATGGTGCCACCTGCTTGTCACTTTTTAAAGCAAAGAGCCATCCAATAGTAGTACCACCCAGTAACATAAATAAATTTGCATAGATGCAGTGCAGACTCATCTTGATTAGCCACTGCATCAACTGATTAGCACTGCATCAACCTGATTAGCACTGCTTGTTCCCCCAAATCCCACACTGAGCAAACAAACTGCATTACTTCCACTTAGATCGATGAAACCATTAATCGCACGGAACTAATTCGAACAAGAGGATGGATAACATCACAGACGCTAGCAAGCTGGCCGCTCGATCAGCTAATTACCATTTACCATCACTCGACGCACGAATTTGTAATTGTAAGATCATAAATTAGAAGGAATGGGCTTGTACCTGTCCTGTATGTCTCCATGTCCTTGGTCCTTCTTCACCTAAACCACCTCGAGTTGATCAACGTTCCCAGCAATGACGCATGCCACAAGCTCGAGCACATGGCGTGCGTGCACCACCGATCACGCTACACAGTAAAATAATCATAAGAATTCAAGTTTCCTGTGCACCTTAAAACAGCTATCCAGAACATCGTCACTGAGCACAATACACTTTACTACCAATGAACAAGAATCAACAATTGAACAAACTGAATGTAGCAATAACTCTCAGTTTTCAGCCATGTATCATAAATCTGTTGTAAGAATCCATGAAAAGGGCTCTGTTACCTCGATTCAAGCCTCATATCTTCTTTTCTCGGTGAGGACCTAAAATGCAGAGTGACAAAGCGAGGATCTAAAATGCTGTCACCATCCCTGTTACAAATACCTATGCTTAGGAGTTTAGAGCATTGCATTTTACAGATATCATATAGAAACCACTTGTATGTACCCGATGCAACGAGTTAATCAAAATCAAGCATGCTAGTATGATTTGGGACACAAGTGCATAAACTCCAATACAGTAGTAACAAAAAAAATAGAAATTCTTGACTCTTGTACTCAGGCGCTAGACAGGGTTATCTGTACTCCAGTATAACCGTAATTTTTTCACATGTAATTTGTCCTGAAACTCAAAACCAGAAGAAATGAATAGAATCAATTAAAGCAAAATAAAGGAAATGCTCTCTGAACGCATCACCAAATAGATTGGAGAGGACAAACCTTTGCTTGGAGAAGTCAGTGATCTGCACATGTGCCACGACCATGGTCCACCTTGGAGAGATCTACTGTGTTGTGCCACCATCTGATCTGTCATGGTGCTACAGCCTAGGATAGCTCGGGGGATAAGAAAATCCTGACGAAATAAGTGTATGGTGAGGATCTGTTAGATGCCAATTTAAAGCACAGAAGTATTTTGTTTCTCAACAATGAAAATCCCATTGGAGAAAATGGAGTATTTTTTTGCGAGTATCAGAGATCACAAGAGTTCTCTTAAGAAATGACATTGTTGACTGTTACAGGATTTCAAAAAAGCTTCACAAAAATTGTATCAATGTCAGGAATAGATGCTTAGATTACACAGACAGTTCATAAAATGGCAACCCAGTGATCCTAACGTACAACTACAAGAAATTTCAGAATATGCGTAAATTCTGACATAATTATATTTTTGGAGCTTCAACTAAAAAATATACAAAAGGGTAGCACAAACATAAGCAGCTGAACTGAGGCCATTCTTCCTGATCATGCACCAATCTGCAAGGTACAAGAAGGAATGTTACAGCAACAATCTGAAATCTGCAATGAATGTTACAGAAACCTTCTAAGTGAAGCAAAAAACTCTTAACATGTCATTCTTCATCTTCTCCAGCTCCTTTTCACACTCACCAACCTTTCTTGATCCTTTTATTACTGCACATAGATATCTTGATTCTTTTAGTACAATTTACATTAATCCCTAGCGCATTTCAATCAAACCATATCAGAAGGGAACAGAATAATAAATAATAATAAATCAAACAAGCAGCCAAATTGAAATGAGGTATACACTTCAGGGGAATTCCTTACTGCGGATGTGCAGACAGGGGTACACCTGCAACAAAAACATATGAGACTCAGGCCAAAACATCTAATCAGAGATTCCGAGAACTCAAGAGCGAGATCTGACCGGTGGCTCCTCGATGTGGGGGTGTGGGCCTTGGAGATAAAACACGTTGATCAGTAAATAAAACATGTTGATCAGTAAATGACAACAAGCACAAGGGCTGCAAAATCAGAAACTGGAAAAGCTTAATGAATTTGTTGCTCGCCCAATCTTTCGCCAGGGCATCCACTTGTTGCGCTGCACCTGCACTGCTCGCTGCCGCCATTGGGCCCGTGCTCACAGCATGATAGAAATCTTTCATATGTTCTGGTGTAAAGAGACTTCAAAGGCACCAGGAGGCAAGATGAGCCTGGATGCTTTTGCGTTTTACACAGATCGGATATGTAGAAAACTTGAACCAGACTCTATTGGGGATGGATTTGCATTACCTTTGGATTTCCATTGGATAGAGGTAGCCGATGTGCTGGGCCTGGGTGCCGGAATGCAGGCCGCCGCTGGCACGGCGATGGGAGGCAGCGGAGGAGTACGGGGAGGGAAGCAAGTAGGGGGGCCGAGCTCATCCGCCGCCGGGGAGCTCGTCCGTCGCGGAGGCCGATCCCGCTCGCCGAGGAATACGGAGACACAAGGCGGAACCAGCGTCATGGCGACTGCGAAACCCTAGCGGCGTCCGCTACGCCGCACTGCCGCGTGCTCCGCCCTGGGGTTTGTCCGTGGGGGAGACGAAGCGTAGGGGAGAGGGGGCGTCGGGGGAGAGGGAGAGTCACGAGCGGGGTGGGCACGGGCTGCGAGAGAGGGGGCGTCGGGGGAGAGGAATGGCCCGCGCGTGGGCTGGTTGCGGGACTGGAGGAGGGATAAATGATGAGGTCTGATCCAAACAACTTGGTCCGTTGGATATGAGTGAGTAAGAGAAAGTAGTGGGTAGATTGAATCTGGACTTTCTATTTTGAATGGTTAGTTTGTTTTGGGTGCATTTGTTTGGGTATACTTAGGAGAGATTAGGAGAGATAATGACTGTGGTGGACAGTTTACTGTGTGGCTTTAGGGATGTTTTTATGGTGCATTATATGTAGTAGAGAAGAGAAAAGGGGTACACCGACTTTTAAAAAAACGCTTCAATTTAACATCAGCAGTCCTTTTTAGATGATTGACACTGTTGATCGGACACTTGTAGATACCGTACACTGCCACTTCCTTGACAAAAAACTACACTTTATGTGGGCCCTTTACGTGGGCCCAATTTTGTTGGGACACCATAAATCTGTTGAGATTAAATTGATCCGATCCATGTCATCTGTTTCATTTCATTATTTATCCATTGTTGGGAAATCCTCCTCATGACGTGGGAAATGAGGTGAGTATTAGTTATCTCTAGATGAGTGGCCTCACATGTAAGATATGTACCACATGATGTGGGTCTACATACCTTAGCTTAGGGGACATTCGTTACAAGCATAGAAGGAAGATACTTTTATTAGACTAACAGTTCAACCAGAGATCACCAAAATAGATAGAGCCTCCAAGAGAGAAGAAAAGAGAAGAGACCTTGAAAGAAAGTAAGAATGATTCATCCTCAAGGCGGTGGAGGTGTAGATCTGCATCTTTGATGTCTCCGATCTGAGTTCTATCATCATCTGATGAGGTTCTTCTATGTCATAAGGTTGCAACTGAAAACCTTATTATTGTTGTTGTTCAAGATTTGTATATCTTAATGTATGGATGCCTATGTTGATATGTAGAGATAACTTTGTTGTAATCCCATAAGAAAATAGTCGAATAGCAGAAGAAGATCTGGCCACCTCGGTCTTGTGTGATTTTTACACCGATTTGGCACTACTAGGAATTTGCACTTTCACAACTAACAGCTTTCGTCACGGAAGAAACCAAATTCGTCATAATTTCAGTTTTATGAAGAATTTATGACGACAAAAATGGCTCACCATAGAAATCGCGTCATACTTTGAACTTCCATGACGAATCTAGAAACGCATCATAGAAGTGGCTTGATCTGTGACAAAAAACTGACCATCGTAGAACTGTTTTGGCATGCTTGGCAGGGGGCAGCCATGCTGGTGGGTGCTTCTGTTGAAGATGCTTTCCATGTGTACATGCTATAACCGGTTGCATTGGAGAAGGTTTGGGTCACGTGTCACCTTGTTATTGGATAATGTGGCCATCTTTGGTTCTTGCATGTTCCAGGTTTTTACTGGACCACGTGTCGGGTCCCTATTGTTCTTCATGTCAGTTTTCTATTGGCACAGTTTCGTGTTACCGTTGGAGCAGGTGTCACTTCTTCATTGACCATGTGTCGCATTTTTATTGATCCACGTGGCCGTTTCTTATTCAACTATGTGTCACGGTGCTGTCCGTCCACGTTTCATTTTTTTATTCGGCCATGTGGCTTGACGACTTCCTTCCACGTCTTGGATTTTTATTAGCCCATGTGTCGTGCCCTGTCTATTTCACGTGTCATGCACTTGTTCGTCCACGTGTCGTATTTTTATTTAATCACGTGGCCTGTCCAGGTCACGTGCTCAACAATCATTTCATCAGAAAAATAATTCGAGATTATCACTGCTGCACAGATTGACGACATAATTATTCAACGAATGTCTACATAATTATTCAGTATGGCAATCAAATACAACAAATTAAAGTTCACACATCAGGAGTGTCAAATCTTGGTGTCTTTGGCTGATGTCCTGTGTTTAAGTTGCTTCTGGTACCACTTACTAGTTGTGTGTTAGTGTGGACTATGGTTATCCCAACATTCAATTGGGAATTGAAAATTAGCCCGGTGCAGACAAGCACGCAGCCGCCGCTCTGCGACTTGCGACACGCTCGCCCTAGCGCCGCCGCCTCCGCATCCACCACCGTTGGTCCCCCTCCCTTCCCCCTCCGGCGTCTCGCTGGAGGCCGGAGGGAGTGGGGATCCATCGTTTTTGTAAGTTTTTCAGTAGATCGAGTCTTTTAGGGTTAGAGTATCTTCATGCCAAGTTTCTTGGTACTGGGGATTTATCTCCTCCTCTTTCTCCCTGGCAACGGCGAGGGGGCAGGGTGGATTCATTTTCTCCATGGCATCTCTGTTGGAGACGACTACGGCGTCAGCAACTTCATCAGCTTGATGACATGGAGACTTAGCTTTCTGGATGACGACATCAAGGCGGAGATGATGTCGCCGACATGGAATAATTTTCTCCGGTCTTTTCTCCGTTTTGTTGTGGTTAGATCTAACCATGATGAAGGACTAGGGAGAATATGTTTCAGATCAGTCTTCCTTATTCTTCGGTGGCAGAAAGAAGAAGGAAGACGCAAGAAAGAAGAAATTTCTCCACTTCGCCTGTAGGAATGTAGGTCGTCATTTGTTGGGCATATGTTCTCAGGCTTTTTGCCGAATACTTGCCTGTCCGGTCATCTATACGAATCGTCATATAGGTTTGTAGTTGAGATTTGAGCTATACAAAGCGTGGGTACAATTTAGATGATCAGGTTCTGGATACACGTAGTGTATTTCAGTGTGCTTGTAACGTGATGATGTACTCAGCTCTGATTTAATATGATTCTTCTTTCGTCTCAAAAACAAATTCAATTGGGAATTTGCTTTTTTTTTCTTTATGTGGTTTCTCGGTTAGTTAAACCAATTACCCTGAGAAAAAAAAAAGAACTTCAAGATTAAGATTAGTAGTCTTTTTCAGATGGTCAGTATTGTTGATCGGCCAATTATGGACTATGGTACATTTCCCCTTCCATCACAAAGATGTAAACTTGATATGTGGGCCCAATTTTGTTGGAGCACTCATATGTTGAGATTGATCACATCCATGTCATCTGTGCAACCTAATATATTGACATGACATAAATTAAAATTGATTCGTCTCTAGATTTCAAGTCATTTGCTATCATGGTATTTACAAATGGTGCTCAAGGACCATTTTTTCTTAACAAAAGACTGAATTTCTTTGAAACAGTCTGTTAGATAGGTCCAGTCCTAATTGTAAGATCACCTAGCGCGCTCATCAGAAGCAGTGGCAGAGCCACCGCTCGGCCACCCCGGGCCGGCGGCCGGGCTCGTCGCCGACGCTCAAAAGAAAAATTTGTTTATATCAAAGTAAAATCTTGTAATTTTCTAGCTAAATATTTTTACATAATAAGAATTGTTCGGGCTCTTAAAAGCTTCTGGCTCCGCTAATGATTAGAAGCGTGTCATTTGTACAGTTAAACTCTTCTTAATTACAATGATATGCAAATCTTTTGCGTATTCGAGAAAAACAAAAGACTGAATTTAGACACTAGGAGGAACTTGCAACATGATACTTGGACGACAGTACCATACCCTGTTGCAACCTTTTCGTCGTTTCTCTTTCTAATTTCTTGTCACGTCCCAAGTCGATCGATCGAATTGCTCATGTGGTCATTTCCATGTCCACATCTAAAGCGAGAATGATAACCTGTTTACAGTTGTGATTGGTCAGGGACGGAGCAGCTAGCTACCAATGCAATGCAAGGAACGCGTTCAAGGCTGCAGAGCATTCTGTCGGCACATAACAGGGAACCAAACAAGAGCACAATATGGTAAAAACAGGGGGTCCATGCCATGTTGCTCTTAGTTTGCATCATTCTCGATCATGCAATACAGGCTTTAAATGGTAGTATACACACGTAGCGTATATTATATTGAGTTAGCATACGTAGTGTCTTTTAGATCCACACCTGTTTTATCTCTTGCATTATATTGGGTTAAACTAGTGACCTTTGCAAAAAAAATTTAAATGTCCAAATTAATAAGCATAACTGTAAGGCGTGTTGTCGGTGTTTCGGATCGCCGAGTAAATTTGTAATTGCACGTTTGGCTCGGATGGTGTACTAAGAGGACACAAGGATGGCTGAATGTCCCTATGTCCAGTCGCTGCTGCTGTTTGTGTTACTAGCACTGAATGTTTATAGTAGGGGTTACAAACGGGCGAGATAGGGACAGGGTCCCAAGTCTCTGGCGTGTGTGTGTGCGGGTGAGTGAGTGTGTTGCTTTCCAGTGGTGGAGTGCGCTAGAAAGACTTGAGTTCAGATGAGATGTCCTGATAGGGAGCCCAGCCTTCCCTTTTATAGACCAAGGGAGAGGCCTAGTATACACGAGAGAAAAAGAAAGGAAGGAAAAGAAGAAAGAGAAAAACAGGGGAGAAGAAAACTCCGGGGTTGTGTTTCTCTTCTCCCCTTGCAGGCGGGTCCCATTAGGCTTGTAGCGATTGTCATGTCCCTGCTATAGGTAGGCGTCGCCATCCGGTCGTGGCGTTCCGTCCCGTCGCTGCGTGCGGTGTGGTCAACAGTTCCCCTTGACTGGGGCCGTACAAGGATTTGGTAGCACAGTGCCGGTCCGTTCGGCACTATTGGTGATGTGCGTGACCAAATATGTCCTATTGTGGCTGCGGGTCACGTCGACACGTGTCTACCCCCTTCCTGGCGTCACAGGCATGGCCCTGGGTCCACATTCCACGCCCGTAGTAGTTGGGGATAACGCGGGCCCCCACGGGGGTGCGCGCTCCCGTCTGGCGCCTGGTTTGCCCTCAGGGGTCGGGCGAGGAGGAATCCCTTCCAAGGGGTCGGGCGAGGCGGAATCCCTTCCAAGGGGTGAGGCGGAGCTCGGGTCCTAGCCGTCGGGCGAGGCGGAGCCCGTACTTCAGCCGTCGGGCAAGGTTGGACCCGCGCTTGGGCCATCGGGCGAGGCGAAGCCCGCGCCCCAGGGTTCGGTCGAGGCGGGACCCGTACCTTAGCCATCGGGCGAGGCAGGGCCCGCGCCCTAGTCATCGGGCAAGGCGGAAACTCCCCCCAAAGGGTCAGGCAAGACGGGGCCCGCGCCCTGGGGCCGGTTGAAGCCGTAGTTACACACTTAATTGCTCGAGCGAATCAGTGTTGATGACTATTAGCTCCTCTTCTCCGGGTACCCTGATATTAATACCCGACAGTAGCCCCCAAGCCCCTGGGTGATTTGGGTAGAATCACTTGGGTGATCTTTTGACTTGCCAGTGGGTGCGCGCGAGCGCACCCGGTGGGTGTAGCCCCCGAGCCTGCGGAGGAGTTGGATACTCCTTTATAGGCTTTTTCGTGTGGGGAGCCTCCAGCGTGTCCCCTTACCAGTTGCAGCTCGCGTGGCTTCCCCTGTCAGGTTGTGGTGGTTGACATATGGTTCATATGTGACCGCGCATGGGGTCTCTTTGCAAGGCCGAGCCCCCGAGCCCCTGCGCGTAGTGGGGGTCCGGTCGAGGGGTCGGCTCATCTTGTGTTCATTTTCCCTCGCGTGTTTTCTCGAGAAAACAGAGGGGTTGAGCCGTGCTAGGTTTTCCTCATTGGGCGAACCATGGAGCTCAGCGAGCTACTAGCGGGTTAGTTTGAGTGGGGCCCCGATTTCTATTTGCGGGGACCCAGCATGGGTCAGCTGGTGACCGACTCCTGATTCTCGGTGACCAACCCATATAGTTCCCGAACCCGTTCGACCGGTCCTAGGGGCTCATTGCCTCTCTTCAAGGAGAAACCATGGGCCGTGCACAGCCGAGACTTGAACGTGGGCCAGGATGCCCTCAGTGCTCGTGCGCCTAGGTACTGGCTGCTAGCGGGCCCATCCCTCTCCACCCCTCACTCTATGGACACCCTAAGCGGTTGTCGAACTCGTTAATGGGCCAACCTTCGAACTCTTGGGCCTAGATGGGCCGTAGGAGCGTTTTTAGCTCCATATCCCTCTTACCTGTGGCAGGTTGTGGTCCGTTTAGGGAGGCAAAACGCTATCTAGCGCGTCCTTCGAGGGGGCAGCCAGAGGTTGCATGCACACGCCCCACGATGAGACGCGGTGATAGGACGTGGCGGGCAGTTGGTTCCTCACCTCTGTCTTCCCCTATAAAATCAAAGATTCGCCCTCTGTGTTTCATACGCACGCCTGCATCCTTACCTCCGTAGCTCTGACGCCGACGCCTATGTTAGGGTTTCTTGCCTCCGCATCCTCGCCACCATCGAGCTTGCATTTGTCTGCCCCCACCTTCAATGGATCCATGGTGCCGCTCCAAGATTACCCCCAGCGCGTGGAGGGCCTCGTCTGATGTGGCCTCCTCCGCGCGCAGACCGTGGCCGAGGAGTGGATGCTGCCTGGCGACGAGGAGTCACCGTCACCGCCCGATGGCTACATAATGTCCTTCACGCACTTCCATGAGCACGGACTCATGACCCCCACCCACCGATTCCTCCGGGGGCTGCTATTCTACTATAAGATCGAACTGTAGCACCTCAACCCCAACGGGATCCAGCACATGTCGGCTTTCGTCACGTTGTGCGAAGGATTCCTAGGGCTCAGACCCCACTTCGACTTGTGGAGGTACTTTTTCGCCGTCAACATCCAGAAGAAGAGTGATAGGGGCTGGCCGGAGCTGCACATGCTGATGGGGTGCTCCAGCATCCAACTCCAGAACAATCGGGCTGGCGATTACCTGTCCATGCGGCTATCGACATTGTTGGTATTTCTTAACGAATGCAGAAGAATCCATAAGCGTATGGAATTACCGTTGTAGCCTTCACCCGGAAGTATTCAGGGTATCGTATTTTTCACAGGGAACGGAGGTACTTTCTTCTAGCTAGCTCATCCAAGGACAACCCAAGGGTAGAGATGGATTCCTATAGCTCTTAGGTCTTAAGGGTAGCGATACTCTACTTTTACTTGTTTACTTCAGGCACTGGAGATCACCTGGTCTGCCAAGCGATGCCAGCCTATAGCTCTACACCGTACCTGAATGTGGGGGATTGCAAGGGATGGACAGAGCTATCACCACCTGCCGCCTACCCCTCAACTGTGGAGCACAAGGCAAACGAAGGTAGCCTCTAGCCTAGACACCACGTCTACGCTATCGACTACTACTCTAGTGCCGATCAGGGTTATTCCGTCTTTATCAGAAGCCCTCTACTAGAGCATCTGCCACGAGGACGGACAACGAACCCGCAAACAAGAGAACGTAAAGCTCAACTAAACAAAAGACATAAAAGACTATAAGAACCACGAACACTTACTTAGCCAAGATCCCGTTAAGGAGCCAAGCACTTGTTCGTAGAGGTACAAGCTCGGGGAGACACCAACAAGCCCGGTGCTTCCCCACTCTCTTCCCTCACATCTCACTTTCTCACTCTAGCTAGCTACTAGGGCATAGCCCTTTGGAAATGAAGCTCAAGTGGTGCTCTTTCCCCTCTGTGTGCTGCTCTTTTCTCCCTTGAGTGGTGTGTATGAGAGGGAGGAGTGAGGCTCTATTTATAGGAGGTGGGGGAGGGATGTCCATCGAATATTCCCCCTTTAAGTGCCCAAACTGACCTCCACTGCCCTATAGGTACACTGAACCTAGCCGTGCACCAGTGAACCGACGTGACTGAGGCGGTATCTATTGGCAGGCCGAAGTTGGGCCTGTTTAGTGGCGACAAGAGAGCGGCCATGCTAGGGGCGCACCCACGCCCTGGCTAGGCCCTCTCAGCCCCATCTTTTGTGAGCAGATAGATTATTCAGTTAGCTTTCCGTGGATAGGTAGATTGCCCAAAACGGAGTCCGGATGCATCCTGGGCGACCAATTTACCTGGGACTACTCCTGGAGCTCGAGATGGACTCAAGCTTGATTTGGGCCTACACCTCTTAGTCTCATGTCGGGTGTTTGTATTGTTGTCTTTTTTATTCAATAAGCTTATTTTCCATGTAATCCTGACATGGTCTCCTGCACATGAACAATCACCAAAACTTGTGGAATATGTTAGTGTAAAGCCCTATTCACTAAGTTTGGTACTCATTTTATGTGAATGTTGGCAGTAAAAAGTGTGACGTAAGGACCGCCAATAGGTAGCCTCTAGCCTAGACACCACGTCTATGCTATCGACTACTACTCTAGCGTGATAGGGTTACCTGTCTAGCAGGGCCCTTCTACTAGAGCATTCGTCACAAGGACGAACGATGATCCCGCAAACAAGCACAAGCAAAGATTAACTAATCAAAAGACTTGGAACCATATGATTCACGAATACTTACTTAGTGGGAAAACCCATTGCGGCACAAGTATCCGTTGAGGTACAAGGCAGGGAGACACCGACAAGTCCGGTGCTTCCCCGAGCTTCCCCTCACATCTCTCCACTCCTAACTCTACTAGCTAGCTAGGGCATAAGCCACTAGGGCCTAAGACCATTTGGGGTGGTGATCTAGCTCAAGTGAAGTGAGCTCTTGCTCCTTGTGTGTGTTGTGTGTTGAGTGAGCTCCCCTCTTCTTATATAGGGCTTTATGGTCGGTTTGGGGGGATATTCCCCGGCACACCCCCACACCGCCAGCCCCTGGAGTAAAGGAACCACCACGCGAGAGGTGGGGCCGGGTGGTAGCAGGGTTGGCGTGCCCGCGCCTGGGCTCGCCCGGCCTGGCCTCTCCTTCTCACGGTTGATTGCTTGTTGGGCCTGGGCTTTGGTGATGAGGTGGGTTGGCCCGTTTTTTGATATTTTGTTGGGCTTCTTTCTTTGTTTTGCTTGTTCTGCTATGGGCTAGATGTAATTCTGCAATTCCTCTACTCCTTCGGCCCATGTATGATGTATTTCCATGTATGTGCTGCAAAACAGTTGAACTCACCAAAACTTTAGAAATGGTTAGCTATAAAGCCCTATCTATATTGTTTTTGGTGAATTCCCTTCAAATGTTGGCAGGGTAAGATACGAGTTAAGGATCACCAACAAGCTCCCCCACACTTAGTTCTTTGCTCATCCTCGAGTAAAGGTATGAAGGACTAAGGTGGTTGTTACTCCAAGATTTACAACATGCATACAAATTATTCCAAGCTTCACCTATATTTGTGAGCATTCAGAGTGTCTACCAAATTATATTGAGTAATTGGATAATGGAACAGTTTGGATTCAAATCATTTCATTCTACTCATGCTCTAGAACTTGGGGTTTTTTAAACTTTTTGCACAAAAGAGATAGCGTTGCTCCTCAAATGATACTCTCAAGTCACTCATGTATTTCCTTTCTTGATTTCTCACCAAGACATTTCTTTTAATATCTTTTCCTTCTTGCTCATCCTACCTTTATAAGCTTTATCTGGAGTTGTAGGTATGGATGATGAGAAATGCTTACTTACCTTGTGTATGTTGTTGAGTCAAACCCTAGATCCTTGGAGGGAAGAGTCATACTCTTAGATCAAAATTGTGCAAGTGTGTGGAATTTTGATTTATTTCTTTTGTACTCCTTTGATTATGACTCTCTCTCTTATGTTGAAAATGCTTCTGAGAGTATGGGCTATCTTATTCTCACTGGCGGACATCGAGGTGCCCATTGTTTTCTCTCGGGGCGGGCATCTAAGTGTCCATTGTTTTCTCTCTTCTTTTTTTATATGCATCATGCTCTTTGGCATGCTTTCTTTTTCTCATGCACTTTAGCATGGATATATTTTCATAGCCCATACTCTTTTGGCACATGAATATTTTTGGAGAGAGAATCATAATAATTTGGACAATTTTTAGTGGATGGAGAAAACATGAATTGCGTAACTCTTAGTGTAAGAGGTAGCATTTTATTTTTATGGGTGTGTGTGAAATTCGATCTTAGGAGCATGAAACTTCTCTCAACATAGATCTCAAGTTTTGACAAAACTCAACACAAAGTAAGCGACTATGTGTAAGGTTTTATATCAAGAGGCAATGTATATGGCTTTGGTGGGAATTATTCTATCATTGAGGAGCATACTATTGTATTTTTTATCTTGAAAATAAATCCCAAGTCTATTGCAAGAGAGAACAAGTTTCATATCATCCTACTATATCACATATTTCAATTACCTAGAGTAAAATGGGGTCCCTATTGATAGGTTGCTCACAAGTTGAAGGATATTGGCAAGGAATAAAAAGTATGCATGTTGTTTATCAAAGGATAGCGTGGAGATGGAGCGTCAAAAGTTTTGTTTTCTTAATTTGTTTAGTTTTAAACTTCAAACATTTTAGGAGAGGTGAGGGTAGAATTGCATAAACCACTGTTGAAGATGAAGGAGCTAATGGAAGTCATTTGTCTTGTCCTTCTTCATTATGGATTGGTCTGGTGTCGTGCAACGTGTTGGTGGGAGATCTCGGATGTGTGTTCGTTATGCTTGAAAGATCTCCCCCACACTTATTCTTGTACCTGCTTTATTTTACAAAGAACAAAAACAAAGGATACAAGCAAGGGCTTTTATCGGCTTGAATACCGGTGAGCCTAAATTTTATTATGATTATTTTTATTTATTTATTTATTTTATTCTAAAAAAACATGCTCACCCAACCTTTATTCAAACTAAAGCAAGGCTAAGATAAAGTTTGTAATGTAACTCTAGCCTTGATTTGTCTCCATATTGAATTACATCTATTGTTTATGTCAGTAACTCAAAGTTCATTAATCAAATTTCAACACCATGTCAAATTTTGATTGAAGAAGGTCATTTTAACCTAAGCATCAAGCTTAATTTAAAAAGACCTATGGATGTACAGAATTCAAATACACCCAAACCAGAGTATGTGACATAAACAATAGAGGCATGAATTTATATGGTCTCCTAGATGCAAATATGAGTAAATGAGTTGGTGAACATATTATTATTATTATATTTTTTTAGTTCCCTTTGCATACTTGAGCGTTACTTACCGGCAGCATATGGATGGAGCTTCAGAAGCTGCTGCAACGGTGGCTTGTATACGGTTCATCTCAGGTTATCACCAAGGCTAGGCTACACACAGCTAGTGTGTGTTGACCATGGGTCTTAGTGATAGCAAAGGTCTAGGAGAGAAGAATGCTCCTTCTCTCCCTTTTTTTCTCCCTTTTTTTCTTTATATATTTTCTCTCTTTTTTTGGCAAGGTAGAGCTGACATCATCTCATTTTTTTAGCCCAAGATGACCTTTTGTGTGGATGAAACTTCCTCGCCCACACTTGGACTTTTGTGTAAAAGTCAAGTGTGCAATGTGGGGGGTCTCCCTTTGAGTTTGTTCCATTGCAAAAGAGCATTGTCGTGTATAACTGATGTAGCTCCCACGTTCTCTAGTATTGTATGCCCCTTGTTCTTTTTTATCTCTTTCCTGAAAAGGTTAGTAACCAAGAATACCCGAAGGTACATACTAACTTGATAACATGATATTGCTTTTATTAACAAGGAAAGTTCTTTTTTTAATTATTATTATAATAAATTTTTATGATAATCCGGGGTATCTCCCGGCAGTGCTTGATTTATGGTCTTAAGCTCGACCTTGGGAACTCATCTTGCAGTTATCAATGGTGGTATAGTTCCCAGCTTTACCACCAAACATTTAACATGAATCTTCAAGCTGCAAGGTTAGTACCATAGTGCTTCCTCGAGATTTGCAATATTTATGGTAAACTAAAACATCCACAACCATCCTTTTGAAAAGTTTGCAAACAAGGATAGAGATATGGTTGTGGTTCTCATGAAAGCACATGGTACTAAGCAACACAAACTCTAGAGACCCCAAAAATGAGCATGAATCAGAAGGAGGATCGAGAGTGAAGTTTTCATGCTCGTATGTGGAATCCTTCCTCTAGGACTCCAGAGTTGGTGCTTTGGGCATCTCCATGGCACAAAAGTTATCGCTTGAATTGCCAGAGGGACATGGCTTATGTTCAAGCAAGGGAGATGGTATACATTCTGTTTCACAAGCAAGCTTAGGTGAAACGAACGAAGATATGAACTTCACCTCCTCGAACGTGTTATGGTTGGGTTGCTGCTTCGCCTTTGGATTTTCGAGACTAGGGATATGAATGGCGAGGAAGTTTTTTCCAACTTTTCATCACGGCTCCCAAGGAAAGGTTTTTGTTGAAAAAGTTTTTCTAAAGGGTAGCCTATGAGAATATCAAATTCAAGGATGGCATAGATGTGGAAATCTAAGTGAACCTCGATTTCATGAATTTCACTTCGAGGTATTGCCATAATCCTTGAATTTGATGGGAAACTCCAAAGGATGAAGTAGTTTCTCCTTCGGTGTTCGTGGTTTGGGTGAGGGCTCATAAGTCGAACTTAGGGATGGTGTGCGTTTGGTTTTGACTGATGAGGACTCCTCCACACTCTACATGACTTTCGCCTGGAGGGGTTTGGTTCTTATGACAGAAGAAGTGTGTTTGGCTATGAAGTGCTTAAGGAATTATACTTGTTTCGTCATAGTTTTGTGTGTAAATCTACCTCCGGCAGTCATGTCTAGGCATAGGTCTGCTTCCGTGTCAATACCCAAACAAAAGAGACGCAAAATCATGCCATCAGGTAATGACAAGTCCAGGCCGACATAAAGTAATGTTGAAAATCGGGCCCAGGCTACACCTATAGACTCCTTCTCATGCTACTCAAAGTCGAGGATTGCCCTAGGTAGAGAGCCGATACGGAACATGGGGAAAAAAGCAAGACAAAACTTGTCCTTAAGTTCATCCCAGTCCCCATTCATGATTTCTATGGCGTCTGTGTACCATTGTTTCACCCTCCCCGTGAGAGAGAAGGGAAACAATTTCCACCTTAAGGGTTCTTGTGTCATGCCCGAGATGCTCGGACACGAACACATTTCCTCAAAATCTAGCAGGTGTTGGGAAGGGTTTTCATCATCGTGCCCTGAGAAGGGTAATGCCCAAACCATGGCTATTAAGTCCGGGTGGAGTTCATAGCCAGATGAACGGTTTAGTTTTGAAAGAGGTGGTGGCTCACGGAACTCCCCCTTTGAAATGGACTGGTATTGGATAGGAGTTGAGTTCATGTTTGAAAAAAAAATTATTTTTTTATAAAATAAAGGATACAGATACGAGGACGAATTAGGCCCGAAGAAGATAGCGACCGTATCTCCGGCAATGGCGCCAGAAAGCTTGTTGGTATTTCTTAACGTCTACAGAAGTTAATCCGCAAGCGTTCGGAATTACCATTGTAGCTTTCACCCGGAAATATTCAGAGTATCGTATTTCCACAGGGAATGGAGGTATTTCGTCTAGCTAATTCATCCAAGAACAACACAAGGGTGGAGTTGAAAAGGGTAGAGATGGATTCCTATGGCTTTGGGTCTAAGGATAGGTAAACCCTACTTTATCTTGCTTACATCGGGCACTGGCTTATACCTGGTCTACCAGGTATCCCCGGCAATGGCGCCAGAAAGCTTGTTGGTATTTCTTAACGAATGCAGAAGAATCCACAAGCGTACGGAATTACCGTTGTAGCCTTTCACCCGGAAGTATTCAGGGTATCGTATTTTCCACAGGGAACAGAGGTACTTCTTCTAACTTAATTCGACCAAGGACAACACAAGGGGTAGAGTTGGGAAGGGTAGAGATGGATTCCTATGGCTTTGGGTCTAAGGATAGGTAAACCCTACTTTCACTTGCTTACATCGGGCACCGGCTTATACCTGGTCTGCCAGGTACCTCCAGCATACGGCTCTACGCCATGCCCACACGTGGGGGAGTGCAAGGGATGAATAGGGCTATCACCACCTGCCGCCTACCCCTCAATCATAGGAGATGAGGCAAATGAAGGTAGCCTTTAGCCTAGACACCACATCTACGCTATCGACTACTACTCTAGCATGATAGGGTTACCTGTCTAGCAGGGCCCTTCTACTAGAGCATTTGTCACAAGGACAAATGACGATCCCGCAAACAAGCACAAGCAAAGATTAACTAATCAAAAGACTTAGAACCATACGAATCACGAATACTTACTTAGCGGGAAAACCTATTGCGGCACAAGTATCCGTTGAGGTACAAGGCGGGGAGACACCAATAAGTCCGGCGCTTCCCCGAGCTTCCCCTCACATCTCTCCACTCCTAACTCTACTAGCTAGCTAGGGCATAAACTCACCAAAACTTTGGAAATGGTTAGCTATAAAGCCCTATCTATATTGTTTTTGGTGAATTCCCTTCAAATGTTGGCAGGGTAAGATACGAGTTAAGGACCGCCAATAGACATCCAACAAGGGGTGGCACTCACAGAGGTTCTACCTAAAGAATGACGCCGCCACCTGTAACAGAACCGACCAAATTATAAGAACGTAAGTACAAAAACAATCACTGAAGTGATCAAATTTCTGTACTTAGGCTCCCATAACCCCGGTAGTCCAAAAATCTCGAAGGATTTCAAACAACTTTCAACATGCAAGCCAAGTTTATAGTGATTCAACACAACACATCATTCGTTACAACAGTTCATAAGTAGCATATGGATTACATCCATCAGATTTTAAAATAAAATATTACAAACCGAGTTTGTTTCATGGAAGCAACATAGTTCGATACATAACTTCATAAGTTCAATTATATTGCCAGGGTAAAGTCATGTCCCACAAAAGCATTTCAGGTAAGAACACTAGCAGAGACTATGCCCGACAGCCTAGTCTTCATCCCCAGCCATGAGAAGGCAATACTTGTAGCACCCATGATATAATAGGTCATCTGCAACATGTGGGAAATAAACCCTGAGTACGAGAAGGTACTCAGCTAGACTTACCTATCATAAACCAGAAATAAAAGACATCAAGGATCATGCAAGGCTAATATAAGGTGGAGCTAGCTTGACACATTTTGCATAAAAGCTTGCATAGATTGAGTAACCATCTAGAGCTTAGCATTAAGTTAATAATCATTAACCTGTCATCTATATTAGCACCTGTACTAGAGCACTCACTTTATTAAGAGCAAACAATATTAACCATAGCAGATATAATAAGGCTGTTATTATCATATCATCATTCCTAAACCATAATTATTATTTAGTATATCTACTTTGGAGATACTCCCGTCAAGTTCTCACTAACCGGTGAGAGACGGCGACTCGAATCGAATTACAACTCAGATGAGGGGGTATTCCTAACTCTCATCCTGGCATACTTTGCAAGGTTAGCCATGGGTCACCTTTGGTACAACTCAGGAACCAACTTCGTGGGTTCAGTCAGCGCCAGCACTCTCAGGGATTACCCTTCTGTCAGGTCGATCAAGACTTTTAAATCACCTGCCCTTGGACTCACACCTATGGCTCCCTTCCGAGGCGCACTTTATACTTGCCGACTCCCGGCCTGAGTTGGGCCACTCGGATTCGTAGTCAGAGACACTCGAGTCTGGCCAGCTAAGAGAGAGGCATGTGTTCAATATGACAAAGAAAGGCTCCAAGAATCGGTCCTTAAGTGACACAGACGGAGTCACTATAAGCCTACAGTGTTACAAGCCCCCGCCCGATCTTCATTCAATTGTACCAGGTTCTTTTACATGATAGCAAATATAGTCAACCGTGCCACATGTATATTCCTATAGCTCGCAGATGACAGAAAATCACCCGACTTCTACCGCTTAAAGCAGGGCTAAGCATCTACTCGAGCCTGAGCTACATAGGATTCATGGTAATAATATCTGGACAAGTATTGGATATCAATGCAACAAGTGTTTTTATCCAACACCTATAACTTAACGTAACAATATAAACAACATTATACTTAATTGCATTTCAGAAATTAGGAGGCTTATAATGCTGCGGGGCTCGCCTTTCATGAAATTGCAAGGGACGTGGTCAGGACAATCAACGATAACCTCGTCCGGCACCTCTCCTGCGGGCTGCACCTCCTGAACTCCAGGTTCGGGCTGCTGCACCTCTGGAGCTTCCTGGCTCGTCCCGTCGAATTCCAGCAAGGTCACGTCCTCTGGTACACCTATTACATGTATATGCAGAAAATGAATATCATGAATGCATAAGAGTGACATGATGCTCATGGATGAAGAATAGCAAGTAACAAACATCACTAGACATTCGGTGACCGAGTAAGAATAGCTCTATTCAAATCACTTTAAAAGCATGTGTCTATCTTTACTCTAAGAGCAAGATCAAACTTACCTAACTTGCACAACCTAAGATAAAGATGTTCATCTTTAGTTAAAGGCCTAACACCTGCACCTAAACTTATCTTAATCAACTTAAGCACCTAGTAGCATCACAAACATGCTTATAAATAGTAAAGACACTTAAATCAGAAAGTTCAGGTTTCGCATGCAAAGGAGCAGTTCAGTAAATCAATCACAACAGAAGTTCTACAAATCCAATTGACTTGCAAAAGGATATTCTAGAAATCTTATAAAATCCTCTACAATTCATTTATAAACATCATAGCATGATTCTAAAGTTTATCAGATCGAAATAAAGTAAACACAGAATCTGTTCTGTGCAAACAGAGAACAAGTACAGCTGAGAGTCAACTTGAACAGCTATAATTCCTAAACTACATAGTCAAATGCCACCAAATTTGAACAGCAGGTAGATGTATAAGTTATATACAACTTTTGTATAATCAAGTTTCATAGTAAAGCATCATAACATGGAGAACTTTACCAAGTCCCCAGATCTGCCCAGAATTGGCAGATTCACTAAATTAATTAATTGGAGGCGTAGCAAAAGTATATTTGAGCTAAACCAAGTTTACGAACTCATTACTCATGATAAAATAACACCAAAAAGTGTGGTGCCAACATCTAAATAATTTCTTTAATACCCTTTATTAATTTATTTAGATAATTAGGTGAATAAAGGAACCTATAGCCAAACTATACAATAAATTCAATAAAAATTACAGAAGCTACCACATGCTTCCAGGAGGCTACCATAAAATTTTCATGGCATTTGAGCAAGTACATTTTCCTATATTAAAAATAACAGATAGAAAAGCTGATTTTGGCATAAATGAGAAACCCTATTGAAAAGTGTCAAACAATAGATTTCATATTTTTCCTAGGTTTTTACTAACATAATAATAGCACTCACCATATTTCACCTTTGCTGGATCTATAGATAAATTATGAAAATTCACACAAGATCCAACCATGCAAACAAGATAAATGCATAACTCCATCGTCTAGCATCCAAAATTGAGAAAATTTAAACTACAAGCTACTCATGGCACAAACAGCACCCCATAAAAAATTCACATTATTTGGAATTATCTACAAAGATATATGATTTTCTTCTTTTCATACATGAATGAAAGGCATAAATAATAACCATTTATTTTTCTATAAAACATACCTAGTTTTATATTTTTATTAAAAACTAGACTGCATAAGGAGCACCACAAAATTTGAATCACTTCATTTGGAGCTCTAAAACTCCAGATATGTATTTTTGAACTTAGCATTCAAATCTGTATAAAAAAGAAAATAAAAACTAAACCCTAAACCTAACTGGGCCGGCCCGGTCAAGCAGCTCGGACCACGGCCGCCTTCAGCCGACGACGCTGACAGCGAGGGCCCGCTGGCCAGAGAAACAGAGACAGGGGAGGAGGAGATCGGCAAGCTCGCCGCCGGTGAGTCGGCCGGTGGAACCGAGGTCACCGGCGTGACCTACGCCTCAAGCCGCATCGATTGACCTAGCTAAATGAAAGGTGGAGCCATCGGGGATAGCTTGCCGGCATGCATGGCGGCTCTGCGCAAAGCACGGCGGCGCTCCGGTGGTGGCAGACCCGCATTGCCTCGTTCGAGCTCGGTACGAGCTTCACGACGTCAAGGCGGAGCTCCCTAGATAGAAAAGGAGGGACGGGGAAGGCCCTAGCTATGCCGACCACGGCGAGCACGAGCTCCGGCGAGGTGACCCCCATGGTGGTGGCGGCGGAAACGCCAATGTGGCCTCACCTCTACTCGATTGGCTCAGGGAAGGGCATGACGAGGTAGAGGAGCTCAGGGCGGAGCTTGGTGCGAAGTTTGGCCGGCTGGCGGTGCTGCGGTGCGCGGGCACAACGGTGATGAAGCTCGAGCGGCGCACAGTGTCGCCGTTCTCCGCCTCGGCTTGTACGGTGGGAAGGTAGGAAGAGAATAGGAGAGAGCGAGCTGAGGGCGTCGTGGCGGCCAAGAAACATCGCTATGCAATATATGCAACCTATGAAACATATGCATGCTATACTTGAAACATATGGTGCATTTATGTAATAATGCTTGATGGTTATGCATGACGATGCTCATGACCAAGTTTTAGTTGCTTTTAACATCTGGATGTTATAGCCATAGTCGTCGGCCATGGCGGAAACTCCCCCCAAGGGGTCGGGTGAGACGGGGCCCGCGCCCTGGGAGCCGGTTGAAGCCGTAGTTACACACTTAATTGCTCGGGCGAATCAGTGTTGATGACTCTTAGCTCCTCTTCTCCGGGTACCCTAATATCGGTACCCGACACGTGTGGTTACTGCTGTATATATTTGCACGTCGATGATTATTGCTTGTTATATATATGCTGAATCGCTAGTTGTGATTAGTAGTAGTATTAACCAGTTAAGATTTTGTTTGATGGCCCAATTCTATTTGAGCGGTCGTGCAATCGATTCCTCCACGGCGAACGACGTGTCCGCGCGGATCATTTTCTGTGTCGTTCATTTCCCTTACTCGTTCTCTAATATATTTTCCCCATTCCATGGCATGCGGATATATTCTGTGCATGCAGGTATTTTTAGACATGCTGATCGAATTCGTCCCGTGGCATTGGCTGCATCTATATGAACGTTTCTTTTTTCTTCATTTTTTTCTTTCTACTATTTTTTCTCCTTTTTTGTTACATATTTACAGGTTCTACTATATAGATATTTTTCATATATAGTTTCATATTTCTGCTAATATATTATGATATTAATGTGTATATTTAAATTCTTGAATATAACTTATACGTCCAACTTTATATATAAGTCATTCATTAAGTTATATATCTAAGTTATACAAGCAAGTTATACATATAACTTTCCTTTCTTTAAGAAAGTTACTAAGTTATACACATAACTTTTATGCATAACTTATTACCATTACTTATATCACAACTTTTACAATATAACATTTTGCAGAGGAAAACTTATTAGCACAAGTTTTTATTAGAACTTTGTTGGACATCATTAGCAAGTTGTATAGAATAAGTTATGTACATAAATTATAAAATAACTTATTAATATAAGTTTTGTTTTATAACTTTTATACATAAGTTGTGTTTTGATAGCTTTTGTGTTTTCAAGTTTTGGCATAAGTTATAAGTTATATGTTATAAGTTATACGTTATAAGTTATACGTTATAAGTTAGTATACAGAAATTACTACTAGAATAAAATTCTTTGAAACATATGCTAGTGGGTCTAGTTTTGTACTTTTGTTCATCTCGTCACGTAGAACACAACGGTGTAGACCGAATTAAAAATGAATACACTGTTCAGAAGTTATTCAATTTGAAATAAATATTTTTCTTTTTTTCCTAGGGTGACATCACAGCCAGACATGTAGAAGAGTGGGCGCATGCGCGCCGCGGAGCATGGGGCACTATTGGCACCATCCAATAGGGGAAAGAGGTGGGAGTTATTTTTTCTAAAAAAGGAACTGTAGCTTGTCGGAATATTGCTCGATGTTTTTCAAATCAGGTGACGATCGCCAATTAGTGGAGTCGTTTGGTTGTTGTTGTTCAAGAAACTTTAATTATTAGTTAATCTTAAGTGAAATTTTACGGCGCTTGGAAAAAGTAGAGCCATCTATTTAGATAGATCGGATGACTATAAATAAAAAGAACCAATGTGGGGGAATTTAAGTTGTGGTCCAGAACTTGAAATATATGGATCCAGAACCAAAAATATAGGGTCAACCATTATTTATATATAAAATAAATTTAAAGGGCAGAATAGTATTTTCTACCCTTGTCTCCCTATGCGAGCTTTATGCCTTTATCTCCTTCACGTGAACCCGCCCCTTTGAGCCTGTGTGCTCCTCCCGGCGTACGCGTGCACGGGTGCAGCATGTCGCGCAGCAAGCCGACGTCGAGGTTGTCAAGAACACCGTCACCGGCATGAGCGGACAAGAGAGCAACAATGCATGCACCTGTTATAAAAAAAACGATGCATGCACCTGCAGCTAACCTTGTATATATGTGCATTCGTTCACAAATTCGATTGACGTCATGGCTCAAGACCAGAGCAAGGCGTACGGTTCAGGTTGGCGTTCGGCACGCTCGTATCATACGCAACAGAACTGGCTTCCGGGGCCCGGGGACCAGGGTTGCAAGAAGATGCCTCGTCGTCGGCCGCAAGCTCTTCGTCTGGACACTCGGGCTGTTCTTCGCCCGTCGCCGTTGCCATGCTCAACCTCGTCCGCAGCCGCCACATCTTGTCCAGGCTCCGCGTGCTCGCTGCCGCACGACGCCGCCTTCACCCTCGCGGAAAACAGCGGCACGCTCGTACCATACGCAACAGAACTGGCAGCCGGGGCCCGGGGACCAGGGTCGCAAGAAGATGCCTCGTCGTCGGCCGCAAGCTCTTCGTCTGGACACACGGGCTGTTCTTCGCCCGTCGCCGTGCCTGCCTTGCACAACCTCGTCCGCAGCCGCCGCATCTTCATGGGCGGCGCTAGGTGTCTTCCCCTGTATTCCATGGAAGACCCAAGATTTTACAAGCAAACACAAATACATATATGTATTAAGTATACGTATTTCTTCATGTTCCAAATCTGGCCCAAAAGCCCAATAGAAAGAGAAATTTTCAGCCCACCATCGCATTTTCCCTGGCTGTTGGCTTTCCCAAGTCATCACATCACATATTCGCATGGACTGGCAACAAGCCAACAAATCCTCGATATGACGATACCTCGTGCTCCTGGCGGCGGCGCCCAATCCTAGAGTGTTTTCCACAATGAATTATGTAAAGAATAAGCAAAGGAATAGAATGGGTAATGAATATTTGAATAATTGCTTGGTCACATTTATTGAGAGAGAATTCTTCAGTCAAGTCAAAGATGATGATATCATTAATGAATTCCAAAAGGGGTATCGTAGAGTTGCATGGTAGTAGCTTTGAGCCTTTGCTGTTTTGTAATTTTTTTCTTAATTAATAGAGACAATGGCACTATGCCACTATGCTCAGACCTTGTACTTTCTTTGTTACCAATGCACATTTGTGTCGAACATTTTATGTACGCGGAATACCCAGCCGTGAATTCCTAGCTCCGCCACTGCGCATCTTGTCCAGGCTCCGCGTGCTCGCCGCCACACGACTCCGCCTTCGCCCTCGCGGACACCAGAGGAAAGCTCCCTCCCAACCTCTGTTAGAATGCGCAACAGAATCTGGCCGAGCTCGCTATACCCATAAGCCAACACCCCTTGGGCCCAGATCCACCTGAGCCCACAACATATCAAGCATTGGGCCTAACTCAACCCAAAAGACTAGCCAAAAGACTAGTCTGATAGGTGAGGGCTGCCCCTACCTTCAATTACCGATGTGAGACTAAACCTAACAATCTCCCGCCACACATCGGACCCAACTCTTCACATCACACAACCCTGTGTGATCTCCGTCACACATCGGATCTAACTCTTCACATCACACAACCATGTGTGATCACCGGAAGACGTTTTTCAGGCCCCAACTCCAACACTCTGGTCACACACAAGACGTGTGACCTCCGAGATGTTAACGGGCTCTCCCGTAACCATATGACCCCTGAGATTTTCTAGGTTTTTTTTGACGATGGGCTTTGATATCATTTGTTAGAGTGTGCAGCGGAATCTGGCCCGGCTCACTATACCCATGAGCCGGCACCCCTCGGGTCCAGGTCCACCAGAGCCCACAACATATCCAGGCATTGGGCCTAACTCAACCCAAAAGACTAGCCTGATAAGTGAGGGCTGCCCCCGCCTTATATATTGTGCTCTTCCATTTTCAATTACCGATGTGGGACTAAACCTAACAATGCTTGTTAGAGTGCGCGGTTAGTTCCAGACCTAAACGGATCTATTAACTGATGAACGCGAAAGCACAACCACCATAGAAGAAAATACGCAAACGAGAACGACATCGAGGCACGATGTTTTTAACGAGGTTCGGCGATGTGCCTAATCCTCGGGGCAAGGACTACGGGCGCTCCTCCCCATAAAACAATAGCTACACCGGCATTCAGGTGATCCCGCGGCCTCACCACCACCCAAACCAGCCGCCAAGTCATCTCATGGTTACAGCAGGGGTGGCCTCATTTATGGCCCCATAGGACACAGAGTTCGACTACAACTCTATCCTAACCTCTAATACAACTCAAGTCCAACGTAACCAAAACTGTACACATATTCGACACATATCTAACAAACTTCACCTTGGCGAATATGCACGTCATCTTGAAGCCGTCCATGCACGAACCTCCGTGTACCCAGACTTGAGCCATCTCCTCCTTCGCTCACTTAGAACAGCCTGATGAGGCTGATCCCACAGCCGCATCACCATCAGGATAGACCACCACATTTGCATTGCCATCCATGACTCCACCTTCAACAACACTTCCTTTCAGCTTGTATTGGTGTGCACTTTTCTCACCAATCATGACCGTCTTGCCTCCATGCATGACTCTTAAGG
Source organism: Saccharum hybrid cultivar R570 (assembly GCA_038087645.1). Classification (NCBI taxonomy): domain Eukaryota; kingdom Viridiplantae; phylum Streptophyta; class Magnoliopsida; order Poales; family Poaceae; genus Saccharum; species Saccharum hybrid cultivar. Next base: position 31,073,156 of record JAQSUU010000405.1, on the reverse strand, counting down.
TCTTCTTATCAGGAACCGCCTGATACAACCAGCCTTCTTCATGCAATAAACCAAGCGAAATCCACTGCTACACAAATCTTAACCGTGGCGGGCAAAACGGGTTAACCAAGGTGGTTTTTGCAACCGCCTTGAACTAAAGGTCACGGTTAATCATGGCCTTAACCGAGGCGGTTAAGTTATGTAGCCCGCCACGGTTAATAATTTTAGGAAATAAAAAAAAGCCCACCAAGCCCGGCACCACGTGCCGCCGTTGTCTGTGGTAGGATCCACACCCTCGCAGCCTCCGGTGGCCGAATCCGCTCCCTCGCAGCCTCTAGTGGCCGGATCCGCTCGGTGGTGGCCGGATCCGCGCCCCCACAGCCTCCGGTGAGTGGATCCGATCGGTGGTGGCCGGATCCGCTACTCGAAGGAGAGGGAGGCGTTGCCGTGCTCAGAGGAGAGGGATGGGTCGCCGTGCTCGGAGGCCACACCGCCGGATCCGCCGCCAGTGAACTCCCCACCGGATCCACCACCCGAGCACTCCTCCCTGCCGGATCCACCGCCCGAGCACTTCTTCAAGGCCGAATCCACCGCCTGTGGCCTCCTCCCCGCCGGATCCGCCGCCGGAGGGCTCCTCCCGCTGGATCCGTGCCGTGGTGGAGCCGTGGAGGGAGGAGGGGCGCGCGCCCCCAGCCGGACATCGGGTTTGCGCTGGCCTCCGCTCCGGTGCCGTGTGATGAGGGAGGGAGGGAGAGACGGAGGGAGGAGGGGAGCCGCGCACGTCGGCCTGCTGCGCCGCTGCGTGGGGGAGGGAGAGGGTACGCGCACCGCCGTGCTCGGGAGAGAGTGGAGGGCGCCGTCGGGAGGGAAGGGTGCACCGCTGGGTTGCGGGGAGGGAGGAGCGCGACTGCTGGGAGGGGAAGACTGAAGTGCGAGTGAAAACCTAAGTACGCCTTATATATGTGGCTTAGTTAATGGGCCAGCTGGGCTGCGGGCCTTTTTTTGGAGGCGGGCCTATTAACCGAGGCGGTTGCGTTGGGGCATTAACCGAAGCAGTTTTTTTAAGGTGACCGCCTTGGTTAATGGAGGTTACATTAGGGCAACTGCCTCGGTTAATGCCTATTAACCGAGGTGGTTTTTTTTACGTTGCCCGCCTCGGTTAATAATTAACCGAGGCGGTTGCTAGCCCGGCTGCCCTGCCTCGAATAACCGAGGCGGGCAACCAGGCCGCCCGCCTCGGAGCCCCATTTGTAAACGCCGTGCAAAAGAATTTTTGTAGTAGTGATCAGATTCCTCGTTAGCCCCGGCACATGCTTCACACGATTAAGCAACATCTCTTCACCATCACACAACTTGAACTTGATGTCGTCCACTCCTTCAGCAAGATAGCCTGAACCATCTCCCAAGTAAGCAAAACCATTTTCCTTCTCAGTGTATGACGAGAATAACTCCTTCTTTGATGTTGCATGGAACGAGCTAGCTGAATCCAACAACCACGCTTCACAGTTGACACCGTGAGAAGGTCACCATCGCTATCCGAGTCATCTTTCTTATTGTCAATCACAACACTTACAGATCCTCAATCCTTCTTTAGTTCTGGAAAGTCTCTCTTTTCATGTCCCCAACCCTTGCACTTAAAACACCACGGCCCCTTCTTCTTGTTGCCCCTCTTATCTTCCACACCACGAAAGCGTCACCAAAAGACTCCTCCATTGCATTATTCGTCCTCCTTTGATCACAAGCAAGCAACGCAGCAACAATGTCCACCTTGATGTACTCCTTCCCATACGTCAGCATAGTAACCAAGTGCTCATAAGATCTCAGCAATGAACACAGAAAAATAATTGCCCTGTCTTCATCATCAATCTTCACCTCGACCTTCACAAGATCAGCAACCAATTGATTGTAGATATGTTGATGTGCTCCGCAAGATCTGACCCCTCCTGCATCTTCAAGCCAAACATCTTCTACTTTAGATACAGCTTCTGAGTCACCGTCTTGACATGAACTGACTAGCTAACTTGTCCCAAATTTTCTTCGACGAAGTTTCCTCCATGACATGGTACATGATCTGATCAGAGAGACACAACCTGATAGTTGCACACGCCTGCGCCTGCATCTCCTCCCACTTGTCATCATCTACCTTCTCCGGGTTAATCCCGTTGAACACCTTCGAGATACTCTGTTGAGCTAATAGATCCTTCACTCTCGTCTGCCATAGCCCGAACTTCCCGGTGCCATCAAACCTCGTCACCTCAAATGTAGATGCCATCGACGCCATCTGCCTGTTGCCACAGACCGCCGAAAAATCACGTACCTTATGTACGCCCGCGTGCTCGCTCCACGCGCACCAAGCACGTCACCCACCCGCTTGTTCCTCGCTGCAGCACACACGTCACCGCAGCACACGCCTCCAGCACGTGCTGTGAAAATCCGCCGTGCGTCGCTGCCGCCGTACACCGCCTGTGCACAGCCATGCCGCTCACAAGCCTGCCGTCAGACTGTCCCGTCGCTCGCACAAGACGAAATCAACCCGCCTGAGCGCCGCCCGCCGTTCGTCTTCAACCGTCGCAAGCACCGGTCACGAACAGCTCCAGATTGCTTTTGGATGCAATCTCCCGTGGACTTTCTCTGGTTTTATGGAGACCGACCGGATCAACACAATTCACTCCGCCTGTTACCCGCGTACTTTCCAAACCACGATCTCCTGTAGGCGCGCCAATTATTTTTACGTAGCCTTAGAAAAATAATCGGCAACAAGGTTGCCCTTCCGTATCTTTCTCCAACAAGAAACCAACACGTACACCCTTGCCTCCTTTATTTGGTCACCGAAACAAACACCAATAGCCATGCACACGTGCCTAGGATGGACACCTCACGTGCGACTCCCTCTCCAGAACCATGCAAGATTCCAAGTATACACGGTGCGTATCCAATTTCCATCGATTTGCAACAGCTCTTTGTTTCCAGAGATCACGCACGCAGACCTTCCCAGATTGGACGCCCACAATATCGTAGCACGAGACGCCTCCATCAACACCAAGTCCACAACCGTGGCTTTCGCCACCATCATTGCTACTCCAGCTGAGCCTGCAACGATCACGCCGATCATAATTGGACTCATCAATCTGATCGCACGCCGAAGCCGCCGTCTTCGTTCATGACGTCTTCCGGCCACACCATCGAACCTAGCTGTCACGTCTAACCGACCCCTATCGAATAGGAGCCACTAGCTGCCATCAAACTGATCTCCACGTCTGGAACGATCCCCGTTGATTGCAGCCCATCGGACGGTTCGAGCCACCCGCTCGAAGTTTCCAACTCAACCGATCGAGTCGTCGATCGCCGCCATGCTCCACCTTGCGCCATGTCCTTCTCCAGACACACCCGTGCGAGCCTTGCGCGGTGTGGAACATATCCATCGTACCTTCCATGATCTTCTTCTATAAATCTAGCTCTAGATACCACTTGTTAGAGTACGCGATTAGTTCCAGACCCAAACGGATTTATTAACCGATGAACGTGGAGGCACAACCACCATAGAAGAAAATACACAAACGAGAACGACACCGAGGCACGATGTTTTCTTAACGAGGTTCGGCGATATGCCTAATCCTCAGGGCAATGACTACGGGCGCTCCTCCCTATAAAACAGCAGCTACACCGGCATCCGGACGATCCCGTGGCCTCGCCGCCACCAAACCAGCCGCCAAGTCGTCTCATGGTTACAGCAGGGGTGGCCTCATATTTATGGCCCCCTAGGACACAGAGTTCGACTACAACTCTATCCTAACCCCTAATACAACTCAAGTTCAACATAATCAAAACTGTACACATATTCGACACATATCTAACAGCCTCCGCACCATGCTCCATGACTCCCGATGTTCCTCTCCAGGGCGGCGATGCAAGGAGCAGCGTTCGTGGAATTGGGCTAGGGAGTTCTGTATGGTAGAAATAGTACTAAACTACCCTTAATTACAATTAATTATTTTTCTTAATTAACACCTACGGTAAATATTTTGATGGGCCTCCCAAGCACCGTAACAAAAGCGCTAATCTTAAAGCGGGAGACATGCAAAACCATGGTTTAAAAAAATGACTGGCATACCATTCTAGTAATAATACTATAGTTTCCAAAATTATAAAGTTTGTTCCAAAAACTTCACGACGCTCGAAAATTAAACTAAAGTATTTTCCAAAACCATAGCATATATTGTTATAAAACTTCAAAAATACTTTGTTTCTGAATAGATCATTAGTTATTATTGGATAACAACTCTATTTCAAAAATATATATTTGAACGCCTAGATTAATTTAGTTAGCATAGATTTTTTTTAACTTAGTTAGCATAGATTTTTTTTTGAACTTTAGTTAGCATAGATTTTTTTTTGAACTTTATAGATTTGCCTGGCCTGGTAGGCCTCCATCCAAACAGGTCACCGTGCCCGTGCGTGACATCGACTTTGGTATGGACGAAGGAGATCCCAGAAGATGTGGTTGAGTCCAGTAATGCCGTAATGGGCCTCTTTCTAGGAAGCACAGAGATTCTGGCCCATGACAGGTTTTGAACTTTTTGTAAATTTGCAAAAAAAAAAATAAATAGTTTCAAAAAATGTTTCACTTATTTCCAAAAATTTGCAAAAATAGCTGCAGCCTCAGCGCGCTCTTGCACGGCCGATAGTTGCACTTAGTTCAAATGTCGACTATTCTCATGGCATTTTAGTATAACCAAATTTCAGCGAAACAAACTGGATAGCCTCTGAAGCGGCATGTGCATGCATTTGGGGAAGATCTGGAGAAATACACTGACAAATCACTAGTACCTCTATCTCCATTCATTTATTTATTCCATGTTTAGGTGCCTCGCCTATTCTTTAACCCCAGGTCACTTGCGCTCACGGCGGCCTCGCCTCCTTTCACGCCGCGCGCCCGCAAGAGAGAGACCCTGCCCTGCAAGATCGAGAGAGAGAGAGAGAGACGAGGATCAGAGAGATCGAGCAACTGCTTGCCTTCTGCATTATCGATCGATCGGTTGATCGAGGAATCGCCTCCGGACAGGACAGCATTGATCGATCGATCGATCGGCCGGTTGTTGTCACCAAGGCACCACGCTCGCGCGCCACGGCGCCGTCCCGAATGGTGGTGGACGATGATGTCCCGTAACCCAGGAGCAAGAAGACGATGTTCGGGTGCGGCTACCGGACCCAGTTCATCAACGGGCGCAGGGAGAAGTTCGTGAGACTCGTCGAGGCAGACGCGCCGGCGGAGTCAGCGTCCAGCCCCACTTCCGGCAGCGGCGGCGGCGGCGCCATGGAGCACGGCCACGGGGACAGCGGCGGCCACGGCGGCGGTGGGTTCCACATGGACAGCTACTTCTCGGGCAACCCGACGGCGGCGGCGGCCAAGTTCCGCGCGCGGTCGGTACGTGTGGCGGCGGGCGTGATGAACCGGTCGGAGCGGCTGCGGAGCATCGGCCTGGTGTTCCAGGAGGACTTCCGGAAGATGTCGCAGCAGGTGTTCGACCCGCAGGACGCGTTCCTGGCGCGCATGAACCGCGCCTTCGTCTTCGCGTGCATCGTGTCCGTGGCCATCGACCCGCTCTTCCTCTACCTCCTGGCCGTCAAGTACACGGACAAGAACACCTGCATCGGCTTCGACCGCAACCTGGCCACCGTCGCCACCGTGGTGCGCACCGCCGTGGACGCCTTCTACCTGGCGCGGATCGCGCTGCAGTTCCGGACGGCGTACATCGCGCCGTCGTCGCGCGTGTTCGGGCGCGGCGAGCTGGTGATCGACTCGTCCGCCATCGCGCGCCGCTACCTGCGCCGCTTCTTCGTCGTCGACCTGCTGTCCGTGCTGCCGCTGCCGCAGGTCTCCATCTGGAACTTCCTCAACCGGCCCAAGGGCGCGGACCTGCTGCCCACCAAGAACGCGCTGCTCTTCACGGTGCTGTCGCAGTACGTACCCCGCCTGGTGCGCTTCTACCCCATCACCTCGGAGCTGAAGCGCACCACGGGGGTGTTCGCCGAGACGGCCTTCGGCGGCGCCGCCTTCTACCTGCTGCTCTACATGCTGGCCAGCCACATGGTGGGCGCGTTCTGGTACCTGCTGGCCATCGAGCGGCTGGACGACTGCTGGCGGGACAAGTGCACCAAGCTCAACTTCCACCAGTGCCGCACCTACATGTACTGCGGCGGCGGCAGCCAGGGCCAGTCGGGCTTCCTCGAGTGGCGCACCATGATCCGGCAGGTGCTGGCGCAGGAGTGCGCCCCCGTCGACGGCAGCGGCACGGGGTTCCCCTACGGCATCTACACGACGGCGATCCAGTCCGGGGTCTACTCCACGGAGAACCTGACGGCCAAGATCCTCTTCTGCCTCTGGTGGGGGCTGCAGAACCTCAGCACCATCGGGCAGGGCCTGGAGACGACGCACTACAAGGGGGAGCAGCTCTTCTCCATCACGCTCGCGCTGCTGGGGCTCATCCTCATGGCGCTCCTCATCGGCAACATGCAGACGTACCTGCAGTCCATGTCGCTGCGCCTGGAGGAGATGCGGCTCAAGCGCCGGGACTCGGAGCAGTGGATGCACCACCGCGTCCTCCCCGACGAGCTCCGGGAACGCGTGTGGCGGCACAACCAGTACAAGTGGCTCGAGACGCGCGGCGTCGACGAGGACAGCCTCGTGCGCAGCCTGCCCAAGGACCTCCGCCGCGACGTGAAGCGGCACCTCTGCCTCCGCCTAGTCCGCCGCGTCCCGCTCTTCGCCAACATGGACGAGCGGCTCCTCGACGCCATCTGCGAGCGCCTCAAGCCCAGCCTCTGCACCGAGTCCACCTACATCGTGCGCGAGGGGGACCCCGTCGACGAGATGCTCTTCATCATCCGGGGACGGCTCGAGAGCTCCACCACCGACGGCGGACGGATGGGGTTCTACAACCGGGGACTGCTCAAGGAGGGCGACTTCTGCGGCGAGGAGCTGCTCACGTGGGCGCTCGACCCCAAGGCCGGCACCAACTTCCCGCTCTCCACGCGCACCGTCAGGGCCATCTCCGAGGTGGAGGCGTTCGCGCTGCGCGCCGACGAGCTCAAGTTCGTGGCGGGACAGTTCCGGCGCCTGCACAGCAAGCAGCTGCAGCAGACGTTCCGCTTCTACTCGCAGCAGTGGCGCACCTGGGCGTCCTGCTTAATACAGGCCGCATGGAGGAGGTACCTCAAACGGAAGGCGGCCGAGCAGCGGCGCCGGGAGGAGGAGATGGAGGCCGACGAGGCCGCCGCGTCCGGGGTCTCCACCAGCCGGTTCAAGACCACGCTCCTCGTATCGCGCTTCGCCAAGAACGCCATGCGCGGCGTGCAGCGCCAGCGCTCCGTCCGAGCCGACAGCCTCATCATGCTGCCCAGGCCGCCGGAGCCGGACTTCGGCTCCATGGACTACTGATCGCTCCGCCACCCACTGAACTTCAGCTTGGTTGGCACAAAGAAACATATATACATGCTTGTATGTATTTATTTCATTATTTGTGAATAATTTGTCAGAGGTTATTACGGTTTACTGGCCTGATCAATACCCAAAATTTGTTGCAGTGCTTAGTTCTGTAGGTTTAGATTTCCTTTTACCAAGACATGGGTTGACAACCAAAAATGTTCATTTTATGAAGTTGTCAAAATGTGTAACTGACTTCACTATTGCGTTCCTCTCGTCGAGATGGTCGAAAAACATATATGGAACGTCCAATTTGGGGTCCGGACGAGGGAGTTATGCCTCCGAGAAAATATCTGTTTGGGGACCGAACTTCCGATCTGTACTTCTGGTCCGAGACCGGAAATTCCGGTGGAAACTTCCGGTGGTTGGCGGAGGAAGGCGCAGTTTTGCATGAAAATGAACTATCGTTACTTCTGGTCGAGACTGGAACTTCCGGTGAAACCTGAATCTAATTTTCAGATTTCGAACCGATTTATTTCTAGATCAGTTTTTGGACGTGGGAAACTTGAAAAATAAGCTTTGGAGATGTTTCCTACCGGGATAAGACCACCCCTTCTATATATATGAGAGGATCATGGCCGATTGAGTTCCCATCTATCCAATCGACACAAAAACACAACAAATCAACCTCCTACCTCTTTTTACCCTCTCTTTCCCTCTACTTCTCCTCGTTCTTTGTCGGTGCTGCATGGCTGGAGGATCGACGACGACGACACTCTAGAGCGGTTAGGCCGGTTAGGGCAGCCCATAGCCGCCGCACGCCCCGACGGGGTCTCTCCCGGACGTGTGAGGTTCCGGATATCAAGAGACCTCGCGGGTGTGCCCTGCGTATCGCGGTCCCGGCGAAGCTCCTCCAGCGACGTGTCCTGCGTATCACGCTCATCACTGGAGGCACAAGGTCCAGGTATGGACATCCCCTAGGCGTCAGCCGATCCCTAAATCGGCTAGGCCCTACATCGAGCGATCTAGCTCCTTATCGAGTGTGTGACCTAATTAGACATCAACAACATGCATGAATTTGATCATTAAACCATTGCACCACACAGGATGCTAACAACTGCAGGACTTCAGACTTGAGATCCACCATGAAAGTCAGTCCTATATGGCACCGTAAGCTCCTGTCTTTACTGAAAATGTTGGATGATGATACATAATAAACTGCTCAGGTATGTACCATCTAGTACACAGTAGGAATCAGATACAGAAGATAGATATTGTAGGAGAATATACCTATCAATGGAAGTTTATTACATTGTGGCTTCAATCAATATAATCTGTGCTGTGAAAAATGCTATTCTAAATTCTGAAATGTTGCTAATTACAAGCGGATGCTACCAAATCCATGCACTCAGCTGCGTTGGAAAATTTGTCAGCGGAAAGTATATCCATCTTCAACTGTTTATGGTTGCTGCATGGCTTTAGATAGTATGCTGTACGGCTGCGCAGCTCAAGCTCAGTATTTTCAGTCTATAGATTTGCTGCACAGCTGCGCGACATCTCCACATGCCACACGTGTATATGGTTTCTATTCTGTACGACTCCATATATCAGAACTTAAATGCATTATTGCAGTCTTTAGAAGTGCTTCAAGAAACCTGTAGGAGCTGCAAGAAATGTGGCACTTCTGATCAGCCCAGCAATTAGCCAATCACCAATGAACTTGATCCTACAAGTAGAGCTAGAGTATCTTCCTATCATTTACATTAACCTTGCATCAAGCAGATTGATCAATCGTTTCCTTGCTTGTACTGGAGGCTTCATCGCTTCCATCATCAGATTCCAATAGACAGTATGCCACACCATCTTCAGAATCTACTCTGTCAAAATCATATCCTGGCTTATCATTTTCCACCTTCATATCAGGTATCCTATTTGACACTGGCGGTTTTATTGCCTTTATGTCTAGGCGGCTACTTAGACTTAACAACTGCTCCTGGGCTACCATTCTTGAACCATTACCATTGCTCTCCACTAGATCTGACACTCGTACCTTCAAGAAGGAATTTAGCTCAGATGAGAAATGAAAATGGTATGATTTTTTTCTCAAATTAAAGAGGGTGCACAGGGGCAATTCCATGAATTTGAGATTGTTTTTTCAGATTTTAGGAACCTGAAGAGGCTTCATGATATCAACTTCTTGGTCCGCAATGTCTTTTAGGGCTTCCTGAGCTTGTAGCTCCATTGAGTCTCTCACAAGCTTACTCAAGAAGGATACATCATCAGACATGACGCCCAGTCCTTTCAAAAGCATTGAACCTAGCTGCAAGCTAGTCTGCAGCGAAAGATTGACAAGACAAAAATGATCACATGAATTCTTATGTGCTGCTCGGTGAACACAGAATTTGTTGACAAAATTACCTCAGCATTTTCCAGGACAACGTCTGTTGCACCTGCTTTCTTAAGATCTAACAAATGCGAGAGGTCTCGAGCTCTAGCGTATATCGGAACCTGTTAAAGCAGAAGGTATTGTCAACAGAGTGTTCGTTAATTTGCACATCTTTCACTATTTCTTGGTTTCTATATCAGAATAAGGGTCCTCTCCTAACTCTAAAAAATAGTGTTCTTGCACAATGCTGCTATCATAGCATGTCTCAACTTGGTAACTAAATCCTGAAATTTCGCAAAGCATAATGCAGTTTCACTTTGGAGATTCTTACCGCAGTGAAAGCTTGCCGCAATCTGTTTACAGACTCAATCGTTTTTTCCTTTCCAGTATACATAACCATGATAGCTTTTGGAAACGTTATGCCAGCAGATTGCAGAACTGAAGGGCGTGAACCATCTCCATAAAGCACAGGAAATCCTGATTTCCTAGCTGACTGGTAGGAGAGAACAAATAATAAGCTTAGTTAAACACATGAAGACACATCAATCCACCTTTTGTGAGAGAAGGGAAGATGCATTAATCATTATACCAAAATGCTTTCTTATTTCCAACCTTTACAACAGCAGGATTAAGATCAAATGCGACATATGGCCATCCTTCTGTGTCTTTCTCAATTCCAAATGACAATGGTGCAGATAAAAAATTAGCAAGGACCTGCACAAACCTGAAATTTTATGGTCTGCACTCAAATGAAACAAGAAAAAAGTCATGGAAGATACCTGTCCCATCTCTCCAAAACCAAGAATTACAACAGGTTCAGTTGCACCGTAATTCACCATCTCAGCAGGCTTCTGCAAAAGAACATCTTAGAGTTCACAAGAAAAAAATGCTAATGGTCAATGTGAATGTATTAATGATTGCAGTTACGTACTTCTTTTTCTTCAGATCTTTCATCAATGATCCCTGCTACTCTTCTTCCAACTTCATTGAGTAACGGAGTTAATGCCATCGACAGCACAACAACAATTATAAGCAGTTTATTTAACTCAAGTGGTAGGACACCAAGCCTGTTTGCCAAAGAAAACACCACGAATCCAAACTCGCCTCCTTGAGAAAGAAGCAGTCCTATCCTTACACTTTCTTTAAGAGTTAGCCCGACTCTAGGCCCAATTGCGGTAATTATCAATGTCTTGATTGCAATAAGACCCCCCAACAGCGACAGAACATTAGGCCACTCCCGGATGAGAAGCTACATATATCATGCAAAAGGTCAAGATGGATCAACGAGCATATAAACAATGTTTTGTTAACTAACGAAAAAAAACACAGCAATGCCCCTTTAATTGTTACTTAGCAACTGTCCAGCGAATGGAAACGGAAATGAAGGCATGTAGGCCTATATATTTTAGCCAAGGAAAGACATGAACTATTGCACATGAATAAAGAGTGCGATCGACATTCAACCATTCGTTCACTTGAAAAACAGAAACAATTGTACCTGCATGTCAATGGAAGTCCCTGTAGTCATAAAGAACAGCCCAAGCAACAAGCCTCTGAATGGCCTTATGTCAGCTTCGATTTGTGTGCGGAAATTTGTTTCTGCAAGAATGGCTCCAGCTAGAAATGCACCCAGCTACATAGGATGATGTTAGGAGGTAAACAATCAGCAATCCAAAAAACTGAAAGAGCACAATCTGGATCTCACTGAAATTTTCAAATAGGACATACTGTGTCACTAAATCCCAACTTTTGGGTGATAAGTGATGTCCCTGCGACTGTAAGAAGACAGAGCGCAACAAATGCCTCTGAACTCCTTGACTCTGCAACAAACTGCCAGAATGGTAATTCAGTTTTCATTGTATACTAAACCAAAAGTTTATTGAACAAAATATGAGTACTTATTTCAGAATGTAGAAGGTAACATACCTCAAAGACGCGTCTCATGAGGTATTTCCCGCCAAGGGAAAGTAAGCCAAGTCCGCCCAGTGCCTTTAAGCTCTCAGCTAGTAAAAGTGGCCACAAACTTTGCTCCACGATATTCTATAACAAAGCCAGTAAATGTTATTGTATGATTCAATGTAATGTGAAGGCAGTGCAGCATGCTCATACTTAGGAACGTGTGCAGTAGCTGAACAAGTAGGATGCAGTAATATGTTAGTGACTATCTGTATGTTTACAATATCAACCTTTTTTATACTTAGTAACTTAACATGCAAAATATTATCAACTACAAAATGGTCTTAGAACTACACATATCCTTCAATGAAATTAGTGTCTTAGGTTGCATTGTAGCATAATGGGAAAGTATATCAGGTGCATGTTTTGCAGATGAGCCTTCTGTAATTTGATATATCTAAGTGCTAACCTTTTGCGTACCTGACTCTCCAGCACAGGGAGTATGACCAACAGGGGGACAACCGCAATGTCCTGTGAGTATCAGCAGAATACATCCTGGAATTAATACACCTCGCACTCCTTGGAGGATTCATGAATAATAACAATTTTGGAGACAGGAAAATGTATAGAGCTTCAATCGAACACCTGCAGGAGAAGAATTCCCAGTGTAGCTGAACCAAATCTTGTTGGAAGTTCACCTTTCTCGGCAAGAAGCTGCAGACGATATACATAGTCACTTATCAAGTGCAAAAAGAAAAAAATGTAACAGTTGTAAGCATGACAAGTTGCTTGAACAATTTTGTGTAACTAACTGTATGCATAGATGTTAGAGTGCATGTCGTGAGTCAAGCCATTCACCCAAAATAGACAAGCTACAAATGTGAAAGCATGGATAAACTCAATACTTCAAAGAATGCTTGCTGATGTAATTCCTGAATAGAATGCACACCTGGAGAACAAAAGCAGATGAAGATAGTGAGAGGGCGGCTCCAATTACTATTGCTTCATCAATACTCCTGATGTTCACCTGCAGATCAAAACCAGATCAAATGCTAATATCAAGAGCAACTTAGCTCACACTGAGAATGGCCAAAGAACTAAAGGAGCTTAGCCCCTGGCCATATGAGATGTCTTAATTCTGTACCCTGAGAATGAAACATCGGTATGGACTACAGAAGACTAGAAGAGTACTTTTCATTTTCAATTTACAATAAATCTTACCAGATCAGGTCTTGAATCGAAGAGAAACTGCAAGATCTTTGTTCCTATGGCACCATTAGGAGGTAGCTCGAACGCCGTGAAAGCGAGGGTTGACAAAAGAACCTTCAGGATATCGAAAGGTATAGCGAATCAGCTTTATGGCAGCACTTTCCCAAATTCCACATGGAACATTAGCTCGATCGAGTAGTAAGCCAGATAATATGAGCGCATCAGAATTTCTTATCATAAATTGACAGGCATGCATATTGATATATGTAGTCAGTAACGCAAGGAGGACGAGTAATCGTACCTGAGGCAAGCCCATCCCAAAGGCGTACCTCGCAAGAGCCTTGAGGCGAGAGAGGGAGAGCTCCAGCCCCATCTCAAACAGCTGCGGATCGGAGGCAGAGCGGCGAATCAATCACTGGAGTAAAAGCATTTCCTCCAAACTAATGCCGATGAAATAACCAGGCTCTAAAGCTAAAGGATACACGCACCAGGAAAAGGATTCCCCACTCGGAGAGCAGCTTGACGTCGGTGAGGTTCCTGATGAGACCGAACTGGTTGAGCACGACGCCAGCGCAGAAGAAGCCGAGAATCTGCAGCAGCATTTGGTGGCGCGGCGTGTAAGCACGGGGCGAGCAGGCGGCGGTGGCGGTGGCGGCGAGGAGGACGGGGGAGAGATACTTCACTGGGCTGGCCTTGACGACGCGGAAGGCGGGGACGACGAGGACCGTGACGCCGAGGAAGGTGAGCGTGTCGAAGCCCAGGTCGTTGATCACCTCGACGGCGCCGCTGGCCAGGTCCATGTCCATCCCCGCGCGCGGCGCCCGGAAGCGGGAGCCGCTCCTCCTCCTCCTCCTCTTCCTCCCGGCCGTCCCGTACCAGGGCGCCCCACCCACGCGGCGGAGGACGCAGCGGGTCGACGCCGAGGTGGGCGCGGGCGCGGCGCAGGCCCGGAGGAGGACGTGGTGCCGTGCCAGCGCCGCCGCCGCCGCCGCCGAAGCGGCAGCCGACGCCATGGCGCCAAGGCGGGCGGCGCGCGTGCCGAAGCTACCGGAGCGGAGAGGCTTGCCGGGTGCGTGTGCACACGAGGACCACCGGAGGGCGAGGAGACGCTGCGCCGTGTCGTGTCCCCGCGCGCGCGCGGGGCGTACCTTTTATCTGGCTGCGAGCGGGGCCTGGCGAACTCGGAGGAGAGCTGGGAGGATGGATAAGATGTCGAGGCGACCGGAGCGCCGCGCGGGCCTTCGTCCGCCTCTCGCTGCCGCCTGGCCCTGCCGTCGACGTCGCCGCCTCGGCCGTTACCAGTTGTTTTTCAAAAATAATACTCCCTCCATCCCAAATTATAAGACGTTTGACTTTTTTATCCCAAGTTTGACCATTCGTCTTATTCAAAAAATTTGTGCAAACATAGTCAAATTTAAGTTATTCTTGAGGAACTTTTATTAATATACCAAGCCACGATAAAAGAATTGATATTTTGCACAAATTTTTGAATAAGACGAGTGGTCAAACTTGGTGTAAAAAAGTCAAACGTCTTATAATTTGGGATGGAGGGAGTAATAATAATAACCTTTGCTAATACTATGTGGCTACGTGCACGCTCGCACTGTGAATATTTGACGCTGCACCATGTTACCAAAATCGTAAGAAATAGCAAAAACAAAATATGATCCAATATTTTTTTTTTGGAAATTGTGTTCCAATATTAGTTTGTATGTAGGGTTCTGCAGCGTTGTTTGCTCATGTTTAGTTGTACTCTTAAGCAGACTTGCACGGTGCTCAAAGCAAAGGCCAATGCAGTATTATCTAATACACATTTTTGCAAAAGCCATAGGCACACAAAAATAAAATATGCTCGCCCCACATACCTCTAGTAGAAACATGAAAATAAAATATGCTTGCACCACATACCTTTGGTAGAAACATAAAATCTCTGCTATAACATAAAGGTGACTTTATGCAACAAAATGTAAACGATCAAACATAAAAAAGATACGTTTATATTGACTAGAAAATTGTGCTATATAGTAAGATCTAATGCAAGCAACCATCAAACCTTAGCGTCCACAGATAAGCAGGATAGCATTCGATTCAGTTAGTCGCCTTGCGCACGCTGTCAGTGTCACGTCCCAGAAGCCCAGAGGTGCACAGCATAAAGCTCAAAATCGAACATATTGCTTCTCTAATAAATCAAATCAAATCAAATCACCAAACCCGTCCATAACCCAAAACTTTGGACAACAGACAACAATATATTGTACACATTCTCAGCACTGGTGACGCGAATTACAACAGGAGGGAGGTGTAAGGTGGTGCTGACAGCTGACTCACTGCTAACATAAACAGGCGACAACACTATTATACAATACCTGACAGAACGACGGACCACCGTCACATAAGTAAACCCATTTTCCCACTCCATACTTTGCAACATGAGAGACAGACAAAAAAATCTACAGCAAATGAATACCTAGTACGATGGACGCTGCTATCCCTTTTGACGCTCAACAAAAATAACACATACACAACCCCCGCCTATCTGCTGGCATCTGAGTATGTACAGGCGCGATCTCAGGCAAGACCCTGTGGTTTACCAACACTTGGTTCTGTTCTTCTACTTCTCATGTTTGGGGAAAGGATTTGGGGAGCGCTGTCGGCGGTGACTCGTGAATCTTCTCTAGCCTTCGTCTTCAGAGCACCGCTTAGTCTCGCTCCCTCAACAGTTTCCTTTCGACGTTGTTTTGGGCTAGCAATGTGCTTTCAGCACAGACCGCCTGTATGTGCCCAGGATGGATGGATAATATAGCCTCAAGCCACTGGTGGGAGGCAAGAAATCAATTGTTTCATAATATGGCCAGGCTGCTATATCCAGGCAAGGGAGCCTCGGTCATTGTTGGGTGCTTGAGGGCGGCCCCTGGTTGGTGTTGGCGGTCTGTTGGCGTTCAACTCCTGAATTTTATTTCAATGAAATATGGTGTTAGAAATGGCCAAAGCAATAACAGTCACCGCGAATACACCAGTTAACAGTATCTAATATTATACTATAAACCACCATTACCTGCATCCATGTGTCCTCAATATGATGCTCTGGAGAGGTCTCAGGTGACGTAATGGCAGGCGGCAAAGGATGGATGAGTTTTGGAACAACCACCAGATCCCTTCCGAGAACTAAGATTGCACCTGCGTTGTTTGCCGTTCCTGCATGCATACCATGTTAAATAACTGGACAATCCAAGTGCATAAGAAAACAAGAAATGAGTCACATCTGAAAAACTTATGCTTACCACAGTAATTTGTTGCCGAGAAAAGAGTGATCAAGTGACCTTGAGCGAAACGCTCAAAGCCATCCATCACACACTCATGTGCTCGCACAATCAACTGCAGGTCATTGTTGTTGCAGAACTCCATAACTCTATCAGGCTGTGGTGACAATGCACGTTAAGTGCATAATTCATAAATTATGGGAACCAGCAACTAAAAAAAGGGCACAATAACAGATGATAGTGATACAGACCCCAAAGGTAACAAGACCAGGGCCCCGTGCATTTGGCCTGAGCCCCTCTACGCTGTCATTCTCAGTTGGATCAGACCTTCAAGCAACAAACAAATAAATCATGACATCAACAAATGTTATAGGATCTTGCAATAACAATCTAATAACAGTAGCAGTTCAAATACTGACCATAGAAGATCCATCAGAACAACTGAGCCAGCTTCCATGGTAATTGGTCTTTGAAGATTTTCAATTTGTTCTATATGGTTGATGGACCGACCAATACCACCATGCATACAAATTATCTTCTTTTCTATTAGTGCAGCCAAAGGAAGCCAATTAAATAACCTGTTCACACGATGCCACGTCCAGATACCATCCCGCTCACCCTTTAAGTGGCAAATAAAATAACACGTCAGCAGATTTTTTTTAAAAAAAAGATGTCAGCTGAACATAGGACAGGCATGTATAGAGGACAGCAAAGATTGAACCACAAACTCATTACCATTCTCTCTATGCACTCTATTCGGAACCCAAAAAGAGCATTGATATCCGCTGCTTCATGATTCCCTCGAATTAAATGTACATTGTGAGGATATTCAACCTGAATTATACAGCGAACATGATTTTAATTTTTTTTAGAAAGAAATGACACCTGATGAAAAGGTGCAGCTGCAATGCATATTTGCAGCCTAGTAAGACTACCTTCAGTGCAAGGAGAAGACTGATTGTCTCCAGACTATGCTGACCACGATCGACATAATCTCCCAAGAAAAGATAATCAATGTAACTGCAATTTTTTTTTGTTAAAAAAGTACATACATAGTCAGGAGTGCCTATCAGGACCGTTTATATCACATAATAAATGAAGAGCTTCAATTTAACATCGAGATCCCTATTATTTCTTTCAGAGAATAAGCATTTAGAGAGTCTTGGAATCCAAAATAATTTTAGAGTTCCACAATCCAAAACAATATTAGTCAAATCCAGGAAATAGGAACGAACCAAAAAAAAACAAATCAAAAATACTCACGCAATGTCTCCAGCTGTTGAAGGAGCACCGTATTCATCAAATAAGCGCATGAGGTCACCAAATTGACCATGCAGATCACCAAATATCTTAATGGGAGCTTTAAGCTGTAAGACACTAGGTTCACTTGAAAATATTCTTTCAGCACTATCACATAGATCTGCAATCTCATTGCAGTCAAGAAAGAACTGCCTTCGCACAGGCGGCTTCCAACCACGAGGTTTCAGAAGAGAAGCAATTACCTGGATAATTGGGCCACAGAATATAATTAGGTGAGTAATTAGCCAAGCAATATAGAAATCTTCATCTTAGAGAAAACATCATCATATGAAGTGCTTGTTTTTTAGCAGAAGCCATTATGATAATAACTCTTTTCAGTTCCAAATAAATATTTCTAGCACGTGTTGCTTTTGACCTATAATCTTAACGTAGTAGAAAAATTTAGAATACCTTTTTGGGCACACTATTAATAGACATTTGCCGATCTAGTAATTTCCTTGCTGCAGTTGCATTCTCAGGGGTGCCATAAATGACCCTTCTACCTTCATTCTCAAACTGGTCAATCGACAGCTGCCTAACCATGCCACCTAAGGCACCTCCAGTTTCTGCTGCTACCACAACCTACAAGACCAAAATATGTAACTGGTGTCAAAACAAATAAGAGCTATTTTCAGGCAATGCCTTCTAAGATAATAAAACATATTGAATGTCTAAATAAGAATAATTAAATTTAAACAAGCAGCAAAACGAACTACGTTTTCAACTCACTGCTCTATGGTGCAACCGAACCCCAGGAGGTGGCGTTGAATTGTTCACAAGAGCAGCATCTGGTTTTATGAGGCTTGAATTTTGCTTGGTACTTGGTGCAGCATCTGGAGACTGTTCCCTGTCAGGTGAATGCTCCATCTCACCGTTAACTTGCCTAGCCTTTACAGCAGCTAAAGTAGCACTGATTGCCTCAGCCTCTGCAGCTGATGCTTCAACCAAATAATCAACACCTTTGCTCAATCTTCTGCACAAAAAATAAGTTTGGAACACACATCTCAAATTCTCAATGCATAGCAACTCCAAAGAAAACTCAGTTCTGATCTAGGAGATAAATGATCCAAACCTCTGTCCCTGTATAATGGCATTCTCAGGACTAATATCAGTATACATGTCCCCATTGACCGGAGGAGCAACTGGAGTCCCAAGGACAACAGCTCCATCAGGACTTGAAACAGTAACTGTTTGTCCTGATTGATCATCGTTGTAGGCATATCTACCAGGTTCTCTTTGTACATTTGCGGATGCAGCAGCTGCTGCTGCATGATTAGCTGCACTGGTTGTTTCAGCAGCAGCAAGATCTTCAGCAACTAGGAGGTCATCTAGCAGCACACCTGTGTAGCAATTGCATTAAATTTGGTATCAATAGACATAGAAAATCAACCTACGGATCTGAGACAAAAAGGAATGTCAGAAATGCGGTCCGAAAAACCACATCTAGAAAACTCTTAGGAGTTGCACAGTGATGAGCATAATCAAAATTCTAATTATGTTTGTGCTAATCACTTGGTACCCTAAATTCTTAATATCTTCTCCAAGATGAAAAGGATTATAAGGAATGTGCATCCAACAAGCATATCCAGTAAAGATAACTAACAGGAACATGGCAAATTCTTAAGCTTTGTGCATAAGAACGTCACTTATGTGATCAAAATAAATCAAATCACAGAGGAAACTATGCAAATTTGAAGCAATCCAATTCAGTAATCCATTTCATGCAAACAAGAGAAATCAATATTTTGTCCATAAACAAAAATAGGACAGGTTCAATAAGAGAAAACAGGACACGCGTGGCAAGAGGGGAGCGGGGATGTATAATACTTGATATTAGAAATTAGATGAACTAAGAGACTGAAGTTTCTTACCTCCCCGTAAACCTCCATAAACAAATATCAAATCACCAACAGCGGCAGCTGCATGCCTGCACCGCCGTGTAAGCTCTACAGAAGCATCACCACCTGCTGCATCTGCACTATATCTTCCTGTCCTTGGAGTTGTAACTACTGATTTGGTATCACACCAAACTCCAGCGGCAGTGTCCAATACTGAAAAGGCAGCATGGCACAGAAACTAAGTAGATAAACATGGAAATAGAAATATTATATTACTTACATAAAAGATTGAATGGTCAATGCTGAAAGTACTGACCATGTTCTGGTACTTTACAAACCATGTGCTTTAATGAAAAAGGTTATTTGCATTACAAGTAGCCAGTAACGACATAAGTACTTATATTTACTAATCAACCATAGCAGCATATGAGCAATTTACCAACAACAAAAATACAACGTTGAGCTTAGTAAAAGATAGTAATTATTTCTAAATTACTTTTCTGCTAGTAACCTGCAAAGAAACTGAGATCTATATGATGACCTGTAATAGAAATGGTAAAATTTACTATCGAATACCATGAAAATGTAAGTTAAAATTAAAAATATGGAACCTGCAACGCTAGAGGAGTCTTCTACCATGCGACCACCCCCAAGAGCCCCTCCTGAGACATGAAGCCGTGCATTGACAAAAACCTATTGCAACAGAAGGAAAAAAAAATTACACATACTTAGGAAATCTCAACTTTAACTAAATAAGTGAAAATAGGGAAAGTAGACAAGTTACAGCTGCATGTTGATATCTGGGTGATGGAGACACGCCAGGGGCAATTGCCCACTCCCAGCGCCCATCTCTATGCTTAGCGAGCCCATATGCACTTGATAGGGGCTGATGATCAGAGTCAATGGGGAAAAGGACAAAAGAATGTCATTATTTGTGACTAAGTATGCTTGGAGTGAAGTCGCAAAGGAAAGTAGATACAGGGGCCACTGTAGCTCCAAAATTAGTGCAATTACAGAAAGGCCCATCTTAGAGGTCTTTATTTTGATTCACCAGTAGTATGCTGATCAAGCGGATACAGATTTAGTTTGTGGCCAGGTGAGCAGGATTTTTTCGGACTGGTCCAAAGTTCATATAGGACACAATTTTGTAGGTAACTGACTCAAACATACCATTATGGATTATGTACACTTGAAAATCACTTAAAAAGCACTCATACGATGTCACAGAAAAGGATGTGATAACAAGACTAAAAAGGAAAATATGCAGCATATAACATTCGCATATGGTGCTTCTAACTTTCATTCATCTAATTGCCAGAAATGCCACTTGAACCCTTGTGCATCTTAAGCGGCCTTTAATTCCAAAAAACAGAGACAGGAAAATTTAATACCCTATACTACAGAGATAGGCAAATTTAATACCCTATTAGAATAAATTATAAATTGTCAAGCAACCAAATATCCCCAGTCAACAACTCCTAAATTTTGCTACAGACTACAGGAGATGCTACTCCCACAAATAAGTAAATAACATGGTACTTACCACACTATTGGCATCCCTTCCACCACAAAGCAAAAGGAGGCCATCAGAACGGGCACTAGCTGTTGCATACCTGAGCATCACCATGTAATACAGTTAACAGAGAACAAACAGGGAAAGAAACATATTTACATTCAGCAGCTTACAAAAAAGTATGGTTCGAGCAGATTATCTCAGTACAACAAATAACTAGATGTGGAGTATAGTCGGTGGCGGAAGGTTCCATCTAATCAGATGTGTGGTGTTTGTCATACAAATAGACTGAAGTACTGAACAAAACTTTTTTTGTAATTTTAGCATAGCTTTGTCAGACAACAATAATATCAGCTGTACAGGGAAAGGTAGACGTTGTTCTTCTGTGCAGGGGCGATGTGGGTGCTATGGATTATGGAAGGGAAGGAATGACCTGGTTTTCATTAAGGTACTGATAGATCCGAAGAGGATGATGCACAAGCTGACGGCATTGCTGAAGTGCTCAGAGGTGCTGGTTCTGGACAAGAAGAAGGCCAAGATGGAGGCGCAAATGTAGAGTCTGATGCAGCTGGTGGCAAATGTGTAGACTTGTTCTTTTAAGGCTGTGTGCTGCTTTCTATTTTCCTTTCAGTAAAGAGAGTGTTAGTGTCTTAGTGATGCTGGTTCTGTTGGTTTCTCTGATGTGGGAGGAACAGGTTGGAGAGGTGGTATCTGGTTGGTTACGGTAGTTAGAAGTTTGGTTGTCGAAGCAGGTTATTGAGTCCTCCTATGGTAGGGAGGTTCAGTACTTTTGCTTGTAAACTGGCTTACTCCAGTAACTCCTATTAAGCTTTCAATAAAGCTGGGCCAAGTGGTCTTTGGTCCAAAGAAAAGGTTTTTAATAATCGCCCCAGAAGACATAAAAGCAGTACTAAAACTAACAATGGTGCCAGAACAAGCGGTTGCATACCGCACAGAATGATAGAATAAAAAGGGACGAAAAGCACTGGGAACTTTATTACAAATTACAAGGCAATTTAACATGAATCAAAAGCAGCTCATTAATGTATGCAGCGACATCATGCCATAAAATCTAAGTGTTTTAAGCTCATTGATTTAAGTAAGAATCCAAAATGGCCAAAGTTTCCTTATTATTATTGGGGCACTTGCACTTACATGCATGGTGGTGGCCCTTCACCTTCTGGCTCAAGTTTTCTCCATTCGTATGGCTTAGCCGCAGTATCAAGGGCCCATACATCTGCCAGGGGCCGTTTTCCTGAAACATTGATGCAGTCTTACTATCAACATCGGTTAGAGGGAAAGATCTGCACGTAGCTATATAATCTAGACATGACAGACGCATAAGCAAATTCCTACCATCATTGCCACCAATTGTCAATAAGAATCGCTGCCCAACTAAGGCCATCACATGTCCATACCGTGGACCAGGACCAGGACCTTGAACCACCACTCTGTGAACAAGAAATAAAATCCTCAGCAGATAGTTGAACTAACAGTCCAGATATAAACCACAGTAGAATAGTAACCACCTATGCCATCGCGGTCGTAGTTGTGTAAGATCCAGAACATGAAGGTCCTCAGCAGATAAGCCAGCAGGGCCAATTCCACCCTAAAAGGTAACAAAATACGAAGGGATAGATGACACTCACTGTTGCAAGAGCACTCGTCTGACAACAAAATTGACACAGCTAAGCTAGGTACCTGAATGACCACCATGGTTCCAACAGCAGTGGCTACATGTGCAGCTCTTGGTGAAGGAGGTTCACCAAGTGGAGTAAGCCTGGCAACATTAATGTTGTGGTCAAATTGAACTAGTAAGTGGTACATGATATCCAGAAATGGGCATCAGATCCAACAAACTTGGGAAAAGAAAACGACAAAACATAGTATCTAAGCGCCGCATTGCACAGAATACAGACAATTCCTGAAACACTGTACCTGGTCCACTTATTTGATAACACATCATAACAATGGACATCTGCGGTGGCACCAGCAAGACCTGTGACAGATCCATAAAGAAAACAAGGTTATGGTAAGATTTTGTCAACTTTTGCACCTGAAAGGAGATAAAATTCCATTTCAACACTGGCTAAGGTCCTGCACCATTTCCAATATTGTTTTGAGTGATTTATATGGTAGTTGGTACAATAAAAGGTGTGACCCTCTAATGTTATGCCTCAGAGAACTTGGAAGACATATGACTTCAGTTCAGGTTTAGCTTTTGAAGCAGTACAGTTCAATCTAGTTAATAATTGCATCAAGCTTACCCTACAGTGTTCGATGGACCTCCATAATGTCTGACCACAGCGAAATTTCATAGTAAATTTCCAATATGGGGACATTGAATTGAATATTTCTTTGCCACACAACCATAATGCTAAAGCAAAAGGATGGCAGCACAAATAGGCATAAAAGAGAACCATAATGTCCTAACTATTCTCAACACAAGAATGTCCCACAGCTGTAATAAAATTTGTGCTTTGATAAGTAACTGCAGTTTAAAAGTAATAGAGTATTATTGTTCATTAACTAAGCTTGGCAACTCAATTCAAACCATATAAAAGCACCATTGGCCCCAAGTAACAGCCTGCACACATGGAGTTACCAGACGACATAGAGCCTTGGCATCTCGCTAATAATTACTGTCCAAATCAGACAACAGTTCAAATTCCCAGCCAATTATTTGTTTTTATCGTAATCCCACCTATAGGTGCAAGCAAGCCCGGCAGCCAATACACTGAGTTGCAACTTAGAATGAGACACTGAAAACACTAAAGCCACAATCTGCTATGGCATATCCCCTAAAGCATTCTGTCGCAAAACAAGTTTTTCCCCAGCTCCGACTCCAAAGCGAGATTAACAAGCAAACCCTACCTATTGTTCCCTTTCAATTTGCTTTGAACTTCTCAAAAAACTACAATAATCATCTGAAACAAGAGTACGCTGAGGTTGAAGGGGGCGTACGGATCCCAGCGCTCCCAGCCGAAGAGGGCGGCGTGGCCGAGTTGCCCTCAAGAGCGGTGGCACCACCAAAGAGTATCAGGCGCGGGCCCACAAACCCGGGCGAGCCCTCCTCCCCGACTGCCGGCACTGCCGTGAGCGTGTGCCCGCACCGGCACCCCGGCCCGTCCTCTTTCTTGTCCATCGCAGCGTCCACCACCGTGTACCCCGGCGCCGGCCTGGGCCCCGCCACCGGCCCCGGTGACGCGGCCGCGGCCGTGGGCGTCCCGGGCGCGGAGGGGGACGGTGACGCGGACGGGGACTGTGACGGGGACGGGGACGGGGACGCCGTGGGGGTCTCGCTCCCAGACCCTGACCCGCCGCCGCCGCCGCCGCGCGCGTCGGAGTCGGAGTCGGACTCCGTCGCCATGCGCGAGTCCACGTCCATCGCCGCCCGCCAAGCCTCGCCTCCTGCTGCTGCTGCCCCTAGGGTTTCGCGAGCTGAGCACGGGGATCCCCCTCACGCGCGCGCACGAGCTCGACCTCGGGTAACCGCCGCCTTAGGAGACGGTCGAGCTCGCGGCGGCCGGCGCGGCCGCCATCACCCGGAGATAACCCCTATGCTTGGCCGCTCGCCGGCGGCGGCGAGGTGTGGTGGTGGCGCTCCGCGACGAGCGAGACTCGGGTCGGGTCGAGGCGAGGCGATGGGATCGCGAGGGAACGGGCCGGGCGGGAGGTAAGCGGAGAAGCCCCTGGGAGATTTGGGAATTGCGCGAGGCGAGTGGTGGTGAGGGTGAGAGTGTGGGGGGTTGGGGCGGGGGAGGCTGGAAGTGGGAGTGAGAAATGCGGGGGAGGTGGGGGACTCCAGTGGAAAAGAGAAGCGAAGAAGAGACGGCGGAGACGGCGGAGGACGGACAGGGAGAGGGTGCCGTGTAGTGGTGTGTCTATAGCGTGAAAGAATTTTCCCAGGAATCTCCTATCTCCTATCTCCTACGACTAAAAAGAACAAAACGTAGACATTTTTTTGGTGCGACATTCTAACGTGGGCCTATGGTTCTGCCTGCTGCGATCCCACGTCCGTCCCTCCTACGCCCGTTCCTTGCGACGTGATTAAAAGGAAGGAAACAAACCTCGGAAGGAAACACTCGAAAAGTCGGAAGGAAACAAACGCCGCGCCCCCATCACACGCGCCCGCTCGCAGCCTCGGCCGGCCTCACCACGCTTCCCTGCACGAGTGCTCTGCCCCGGGAAAAAGAAGGAAGGTTATCCAATCTCCGCTCCAATTCCAATCCTCCACAGCCGCACCTACCCCTGCCCGCCCTCCGGTCTTGCGTCTCTCTTGCGCTCAACCCTAGGAAAATGCGGAGGGGCGTCGCCTCACGTCGTCCTCGGCTCCTTTCTGGCGCTCGCGACCTCTCCCTGGCTAGCAGGCATGCACGGCCCCCTCCCCAACTACTGGCGATCGGAGCCCTCCTACCGGGGCATGGCACTGCACGCGGCCCCTGCCCCCTGGCCGGCGGCACTCAGCTCTTCCTCCCAGTTGGTGCACTTGAGGATGGTGTCATCCGTCAGCGTGGTGTGCTGTAGGGCAGTGGTGCGACGTTCGGAGCAGCAGGTGAGGAGATCGCGAGGAAGATGGTGCTAATCGGGTTCTGGTGCATCCAAACAGTGCCCACGAGTAGGCCATCGATGAGCAGGGTGCCTCATCACCGCATCCGCTGACCAGACCGCCAAGCTCTGGTAGTCCAGCACGGGGAAGGCACTCTTCAGCTTCCACTTCGACGCACCGGCCAGGTTAGTCGCCTCGCCGTCATCACGGACCACGTCCCCACCCTCCAGGTCAAGCACATCGTCGAGGACACTGACGACCGTTAGTGCTTGCCTTCTCAACTCTTTATTTATGCTTCCTTTTTTGTTTTGTTTGAATGGCAAGTCAGCACCCTTGAGATCATGTGTATGATGGAGTTTTAAGGCAAAGTCATGTGTTGGGGGATGCAGAGACCGACGAGTCTGCACTCGCATCTGGGACTCAGAGCTTAGGATAGCATGCTGTTATATGCCTGCACATATTTACTGATGACCACTATCTGGTGGTGATCAAATTCTCCTTTACTATGTAATAATATTATATAAGATGCAATATTTTTTTCTTCCTGTTCAGTCACCTTACTTCTATAGTTTTATCAGCTTAGTGAACTAAGACAACAACCAACTAATGTGGCAGAACTGGACACATCCTTACTGATTACTGCTTCCGGTGTTACTATAGTCTATCCAATGAGTCCATGATAATTTATGCAACATGCCATTTACTCAATGGGGGAATGAGGAAACTGAAAGTCGGTGTAGGATTCAAAATCAAACCTGCTTGCTTTCATGTAATATATCCATGTTGCTCTTTCTCTGCCATTTTTACACTGTAAAAAATTTTAATTGTTTATCCATAATATGGACTGTTTTTTCACGTTACTCATGGGATGCTCTTTAAGTTGTATGTAGATTGGACAACTACTGAAAGAATCTGATAAAGAATCTGGACGTGAGAAGACCATTTCATCATTGTCAAAATCCTACTAAAAACTTTTTTGTCTTTTCTCTGTCTAACAAAAATTGCGGCAAAGCTTTTGCAGTCCTTTAAAAAAAATCCTCAGATTGGTCACATTTCGTTACTGGCTCCTTGGATAAATCTGCTAAGGTTAGAATTTGTTCAAGTTGACTGTCATGAAGATATATATTTATATCTTCCCTGACAATCAAAGTTCCATGCCTAGCTACGGGATACAAGAACGCTAACCCTAATCTAGACGTATGACACAGTATGTTTCTCTTCACAAACTTATTTATACACATCTTTTCTATTCCACTTTCCCTTGCCACATGGCAAAAGCTGAAAAGCAAAAAATGCATGTCGGCCTGTGTAATATTGACACATTGTCATGAGCTTTGTGTCGAATATGTAATTCATGAAGTAGCAACATGGGGACTGTCTAAATGCCCAGGTTATCTGCACTGCTGAGCTAATTTGTTTGACAGTTGAGTTTCATAATTTGTATAGTGGATCTTCATATGCCTGGTATTGCAAAGTAGCTCTTTGTCCAATTTAGTGCATTTTTATGTAATAATCATATGTCATGATTTTTTATATATTTAACAATGCTGTCAGAAATTGCATATTTTGCTGTGTACATTAGGAGAAAAGTACTTTATCACATTTGACATTTAAGCATTTGACCTATGGCTTATGCATTTTGTTAGTTGGTGCGCTTCTTTTTGTATGTACACTAGAACACTATTTATCACATTTGATTTTTTTAAGCCATAGATAAATGCATTGTGGTTATGGTTTACATGTCATTCTGAGCTTAGTGGTGCCATCATCTGTGTTTCATCTTCCTAAGATTTTTGTTTCTGTTTTTATGTGGTTCTAGGAGGTGGTCAGGATGCAATGAATCTGACTACGACAGACCGCTGTGCTGGTAAATTTGAAGCTAAATTCTATCACAAGGTAAGTTCTTTTCCAGTTAATAAAGTATAGAGGTATTAATCCATTTGTGTTGCTTCATTGCTACACGCAGAGGATCTTCGGAGCAGCAAGGAGCACCAATGCAGTATCAGGTATTCAGGATCCTCCCTCTGTTGGAGAGCCCCAACCAGCGAGAGAGAGTTAGATCTTGGCGGCGGTCAGGCGCATGGAGATGCTAGGGGTGCCTAGATGACACGACGGCTAGCAAGACCAACGGCGGTGCGGTCCCGCCTTCTCTGAATTGGCATGTCTCCTGCACTTCCCATGAGGTGTGCAACCTGAAGTAACAGAAACTGCAGGTTAGTCATATCTACATGCTCCCACGTACGCACAACAGGTTTTGTGCATCAATTTGTTGATTTACGTGAGTGATAGATGCAATGATTTAGGTTCCTTTGACAGCTCCAATGGCCGATGTCTTGCTGAAAATAACAGGATTTTAGTCATGTTTAGAACATATAAGGCCGAGCCTTTCAATTAGCCTACAGTTGTGCCTTGATGTTTTCAAGCTGTTCAGGCTTTCAGAATAGAAAATCAATAGAATAAGAAAACAGATTTTGAAGCCTCCTACAAAACTGGCCACTTTGCTTCCTAGCATGATGAGCTTTAGACAAGTTAAAGTTTATATTCGGTTTCTTGAACTTTAGTTTTTAAGTTAGTGTTACAATTTTGAACGAGTTGACTTGAATAGTTTCTAGGAAAATATTGTGCACTATGCAATTTTTCGTCACTAGCATTGTCTTATTTAGTTATTTGCATCAGGTTTTGAAGGGTGCTAAAGTCATAATGAACATAGCACGTCGCCCTTGGCTGTCTGCCACCATGAGCCACTGTCACTGTCGACGCCCACGCCATGCGGTCCACACTCTAGGCCACCATTACCATTGACGCTGGCAAGCCCGTAAGTGAGTCCCCGACACGAAGGCCCATTTGCTGGGCCATCTCCGCCGCCTCTGCCGGCAAGCCCATAGACTGTAAATTTAAACTGTATACTCTTATATTGCTGATAAGGCATATACTGGTTCACTTGCTATATAAACTAAAACTGTATACTCTTATATGCTTGTCACTGTCATGTAGACTCAACAAATTATTGGACACAAGTGGTCTGAATTGCAAAGATGTCTTAGGAAGGTAGGCTTTTCTTCATACTTGATTACTATTTTTTGCAAAAAGGATAAGAAATGAGACATGTCAAAATATCCTGAATTTTCAATTGTCAGATTAATGATTACTATTATTCTGCAATATGTACTCAGTATGGATGCAATGTACTAACTCTGTTCCAAATTATGACTTGTTTGACTTTTTTGACCCCAAGTTTGACCACTCATCTTATTCAAAAATTTGTGTAAAATATCACTTCTTCTTGTGGCTTGTTTTATATTAATAAAAGTTTTTCAAGAATGACTTTAAATTTGATTATATTTGCATAAATTTTTGAATAAGACGAGTGACCAAACTTGGGGTCAAAAAAAAGTGAAACGAATTATAATTTGGAACCGAGGGAGTAATATTTCTTTTTCTGATAAGTGGATTGCTATCTGATTACACAGTTCCTTTATTTGGTATGGATGCCATGCATGGTGAGATTATATGAAGATAAGTTTGTGACGCCATGGCTTTCTTGCGTCATTTAGACCTGGTTGTTCGACATGGCAATGCAAGCAGGATGCAGTGGATGGAGTTGTTTCTATTGCAACGCACGGGTGTTCTCTCACAGTCAGTTGTACGTTGCGATGTCAAGAGCCACATCAAGAACAAATATTAAGATCCTTGTTCTCCCGCTTGATGCGGATGCACAGGACGGGGAGGCCAAAAAGATGGAGAAGAAAAATGCTAAAAAGAATGCTTAGAAAAAATAAGAATGCATCAAATAAAAAAGAAAGGATAAGAAAATCCTAATAGTGGATGGAACTTTCACGAAGAATATTGTATTTAAGGAGGTCCTAACACCATAGGTGAGGTAATAAAAAATTACTAACACATGTATTTTTTTCATTCAATTTATATTATACAAATATTATTTCACTAACGCCATATTTGTTGCTGTTCTTAGGAACTTATTCGTGGATTTATTGGTTCACGAAAGAAATGGATATCGAAGATTTCTTCCCGCCGATATAAAATATTATCTTAGCTGCATCACGGAAAGGTCTATAAAGTAGAGTTTATGAGCCTGCGACGTCGCGCTCTTCGTGACTGTGTTAATTTCATAAATTTTATTTTTTAGATTAAATGTTAATTTAACGTTGGTATTTAATTTTTATAATATTGTTATTTAATCGTGCGATATTTCTGTTTTTAATACAAAATGTTAGTTATCCCGTAGCAACGCACGGGCACGCTACCTAGTTTTTGTACAAAAGGTTGGGTTTGTCTGTTCGGATTCTCGTTTTCACCCTTGGATTTCGTCGTATTTTACGACGAGGTGTCTTTTTTTTTGTTGCAAGTAGTGTCTTTTTTAATTCAAACATTTTGTCTACCAGATAGAGGGAGACAAGACAACTTCAAAATATATGTTTAATGATCTGGCTGTTAAAGTTATTAAGTATGTGTTGATTTCAAAACAAATTTAATTATTTGTGGTATTCATCCGATCTAAGTTATATATCATGACACGTAGCCTTAAGAGTAGTCTCGATGGCAGTTTTATATGTATTTAATAGACTGGCACATAGGCGTTTTTTATGGCATGACGACGTTTTTAAAAAGAGCTTGGCACGATTAATAACAACTTTGTATAAGTCATGAAACTAAATGTCTATGAAACAATAGAATGAAACTTTGCATCGAGAATAGATGTTTTGTTCATGCTTCGTTTCATTGCATTATTATGTGGCAGTCTTGGAAGCAACACTATAAAACTCGTCATCGAGAATGGCCTAATAGTGATATGTCACAACCTTTAAATTAGCAACCTCAGAGAATCAGGGCTGGATGTAAATTATTGGGTTAGATGGGGCTCGAGGGCCCTATCGTTGCTAGGGGCACGAAGTTCCACCTAAGCTTTTGCTAAAAGTTTGTAGCCACGAAGCTTACAATGAGGGATCAGAGATGGAAGACAAAGGAAAAGAGCCCCTTCTAGCATCTATTGTGAATCTACTCAATCAAACTAAGGACATAATGAACCAGATGTTCAAGTTGTAGAACACAACATAGGCCCATGAATAGTGATCACTAGTCTCTTTCGCAACGAGAGCATGCAACGCACCATCCACATAGAACAAGTGCATGTACCAGGACGACATGGTTTTCGAAACTAGTTGTGGGCGATCGGCAATGGTAGCACTGGTTAGCAATGTCAAGTGAATAACCGACAATATTTTTCATTTCACAAAACAAAAAATAGAAAATAAAAAATAGCATGTGTGTTGCTTGATGCTGCCCGTGTGCCCATCATTACCATTATCGCCTCCCAAGCCTAGCCAACTGCCCTCGAAACACAAGCACCGAAATATGAGCCTCCCATGCTAAATCCACATGGGATGGGTTGAGGCAGGCGAATCATGCTCTAGCTCATGTTGGTGGGCGATTGCCTTGTGTCGTCAGGCCTCACGTCACTAGGCCTCACCTTTGTTTTGCCTCGCCTTGTGCCTTCGGGCCTCCCGCTAGGAGGGAGAGATGAATGAGGAGGAGGGTATGCGAGATGTTAAAGGGAGAGATATAGTGCGGTGCACAACCGTGAGTATGAGCTAAACATAGTTGATCCAAAAGATCGACTCCAAACCTTGCTACTATTGTCTAGTGTTGGAGACCGGTAATAGAGTTGTTGTTGTCAATTCTTGGTTAGACCCAACAATGACATCTATTATTATTGCCGATGTTTAGTTAGAACCGGCAATGATTTCCCTTTTCTTTACCAACCGGCAGTGGTGCAGTATTCTATCGCTATTGGTTTTTCCCGGTTCTTAAGCACCCAACAATGACAGGGGCGACAATACAAGTGGGTTTTGTATTAATGTATGACACGAGAAAATGGCCCACTCCACCGGATCATAACCCCCTCAACTCCTCAAAAGTGAACTAGGAGTATGCATGTGGGCATACAAGGGAATAACTACCACTGTTGTTTTAGAATCAGTAGTAATCCTGATTTCAAAAAAAACAATTATGGAAGAGAGGGAGCGTCAAATAAGAGCATCGTCCTCACCATTGAGGTTAATGTCGAGTTTGAATTAAAATTGGCATCAATAATTACCAAAGGCTATATTTCCTACCATAGAGAGAGTCTAGATTTAAGAGCACCGTTGTCATAGTTATGAAGAAAATGCCATCACCACGGTTGTGGTAACCGAGCTGTGACTTAAGCAAGTACATTGTTAGAAGAGTCTGGTTCCATGTGTCATAGACGTGCTGCCTTGACTATTTCCACCGAGCAAGCGTACATCGGTCTGGTGTCTATCTGCCGAAACTAATTCCCCGGTATTATTAATTGGGTTGTTCGGTTTTATCAACATATGCCGACAATTATAATTTGCATGTTGTAGTTCCTTTGTGTTTGACAGAACTTCGTATCAATGGCTATCTTTGGTAAACAACTTCAACATCAGCCAAAGGAAGACAATAACTCTAGGTGGGATAAAGATTTTCAGATATTCGTATAAATGCAGGGTTACACCTAAAGGAAAGTAAAGCTAAACTTCACTCGAGTGATTCTAGGCTTTCTCTCACTCGATTTTTTCTGCCCAATCTAAGGTTGCCATATGAACTTCTTCCCCGACTTCAGCAATGTTAAGGTTAGGGTGCAAGG
This sequence comes from Saccharum hybrid cultivar R570, assembly GCA_038087645.1. Taxonomy (NCBI): domain Eukaryota; kingdom Viridiplantae; phylum Streptophyta; class Magnoliopsida; order Poales; family Poaceae; genus Saccharum; species Saccharum hybrid cultivar. The sequence continues at coordinate 31,041,137 of JAQSUU010000405.1, read as the reverse complement.
CTTACCTAAGTCCGTCAGGCTTAGTGGGATCATTGGAGAAGAAAATTAGACATATGGTGATGACGAGCGTGGGGGCGATCGTGGCACTGTTGGCCGGGCAATAGGGGAAGGAAGTTTGGCGAAGAAAAGGGTGGGGCGTCAAGGTGATAGCTTGGATGAAGATGAAGAAGATGGCGAGAAGGAGGCACATCCAATGGACTTTAGGGGTAAGGTTGTGGGTGAACGGTGAGGGAGTCGCTGCCTGACTAGGAGGTGAAGTGGCACTACTGGAATCAGGCGCTTTGCCGAGTGTCCAGGGCACTCGGCAAAACCCTAAATACACTCGGCAAAGGTTTTGCCGAGTGCCACACTCGGCAAATAGCACACGACAAAAAAAGCTATCGGCAAAGTGGCCTTTACCGAGTGTCTTTTATCGGGCACTCGGCAAACCTTTGCCGAGTGCCCAACACTCGGTAAAGGCCGAACCAAAAAAATCTAAAAAAATAGGAAAAAAAATTTAAATTTTTTTAAATAGAGGACCCCCAACCAGTCATATGGCAACTGCTCCCAAGTTACCAGCCAAAGTAATTTTTTGAAACTTCACGTCCAGCGAGAATCAAACCTGCGACCTCTCACACACGCGCGAGCTCCTCTACCACTGCACCTCTCTTTCATTTGTGTCTTATTCCATTTCGGTTCCCCAAATATTATACCAAATTAAGTGTAAATTGATTGTTTGAGACCCTAAACGAATTCAAATCAAAAAGTTGTCAACTACAAAGTTTCATAACTTTTCGAGATCTACAATTTTCATTTAGGAAGTTTCTCCATCCGAGGTCGTTTGAAAAATTCGAATTTTAAAATTTTGAATTTCAAACATAGTTTTGCATGACAAGATGATTTCAAATTAAAAAGTTGTCAACTACAAAGTTTCATAACTTTTTGAGATCTACAATTTTCATTTAGGAAGTTTCTCCATCCGAGGTCATTTGAAAAATTCAAATTTTAAAATTTTGAATTTCAAACGTAGTTTTGCATGACAAGATGATTTCAAATTAAAAAGTTGTCAACTACAAAGTTTCATAACTTTTCGAGATCTACAAAGTTTATTTTGGTTGTTTTTCTATCCGAGGTCTTTTGAAAGATTCGAATTTTAAATTTTTGAAATTCGGATGCAGTTTTGTATGACAACATGATTTCAAATTAAAAAGTTGTCAACTACAATGTTTCATAACTTTTTAAGATCTACAATTTTCATTTAGGAAGTTTTTCCATCTAAGGTCGTGGTTCTAACATTATTCACAAATCTTGTATATCTCTCTTGTAGTTTCATTAAACTATATGAGAGACATATAGATTTTGTGAACAACGTTACTATCGCTTTGTCGAATGAAGAAATGACCAAAATAAATTTTATAGATCTTAATAAGTTATAAAACTTTGTAGTTAAATTTTTTTTAATTTGAATTCGTTTGTGGCCTCAAATGTGCTTTGAAAAACTGCTTTGCCGAGTGAAAAAAAACACTCGGCAAATGGCAAAGCAACTTCTTTGCCGAGTGTTTTTTTTTTTGCACTGGTCAAAGCAGCTTCTTTGCCGAGTGTTTTTTATTTAGCACTCGGCAAAGAGCTTCTTTGCCGAGTGCTAAATAAAAAACACTCGGCAAACCACGTGGCACTTGGTAAAGAACCGGATTCCGGTAGTGTGGGGTGGGCGCCATGTCGGGATAGTCAGGTGGAGGAAGAAGGAGAGAAGGTAAGATGGAGAAAAAAGAGAGATTTTGATCTAAGCTCTTTATTTTAGATCTAAGGAAGAAATTGAGGGATGTTTACTCGTTGCTACGTAGACGGGCTCAAAAAATTCATAATTTTATAAAGGTTTTGCAGAAAAAAATGGTATGGTGTGGAGTTGCATCATCAATATTCAACTTAGATTAAAATTCAAAACAACATTTAAAAAAAAACAACTGGCAACAACAATTACCGAAGCCTAGATTGACAACAACAATTACCAAAGCCTAGACTTTCGATCGTAGGGACGGAGCAAGCTGTCCTCACAAACTGTTGCAATGAAGAACACGCCATCACCATGGTTGTGATAGCGATATTCGAGATGCGTCTCGAGCGAGTACACTGTCTGCAAAGTCCCGTTCCGCATGTCATAGTACCCTAGTGCCTTGCCCGTGTCCAGCAAGATCCGGCCATCTATGGGGTCGACGGCCATGGGCATCACTGCAAGCTCCGTCGTCCGTGGTGAGAACTCCGGCCACTGCTGCAGCTCTATAACGTGCTCTCTCCTCCACCCCTCCACGTTCTTGCCCCATACAGTCATGGTCTCCATGCTCGTGGACAAGTTCACCGCGCACAGCTTCCCGGCGAGCTCCGCGAGGACCATCCTGTCGCCGCTGTCCACGTCACCTAACAGAGCAGGCGGCGCCGGCACGACCTCAAAGGTCTCGGCGCACACGTCGAACGCCAGGATGGCGAACTCTGCGGCGGCGGCCCCAAGCCGCGGCTCCCGGGGCCAGTACATCTTGCCGCCGACGTGCACCGGCGGCACGTCGACCGCCGCAGGGATGGGCGGCTGAGAGTCGAGTGTTCTCGGATACAGATCCCTCGCCGGCCACACCCTGCACTCCATGGCATACGTCCGTGTCTCGAGGCACTGTGACGTGTAGGAGAGATGCACCACGACGTGCTCCTCCCTCGACGGATCGTACCCAAGGCCAGCGCATCCGTAACCTTGGTCGGGGAAGACGAAGCTTCTCACTGCTCGCGTCACAGGGTTGCACACGACATGGCGCTTTCCACTTAGGTGGCTCAGGAGGACGAGGCCGTGGCATGGCGTGCGGCACACCACCCTGGTCGTGGACAGGGGAGGGTTCCAACGGTCAGCTCCGGGGTCACCGGAGCACGACTCCAGTGAGACGACCGTCCCGGTGAGGAGATCCAATTCCAAAACCTCCACGGGGACATCGGGAGCTGTCGTCGCGCCGAAGGGGGCCAGGAACGCGACGGACACGGGACTGGTCGCCGCCGTCGCTCTGGCGCTGGCGTTGTGCAGCGTCGCGAAGCGGTCGCTTTCGAGCATGGCGCGCCAGCTCCTGCACACGAGCTTGAGACGCCCGAGCGTGCGCGCCGGCAGCCGGCCCAGCGCCACGGACAGAGCACGCGCAGGCGGCGACGACCATAGGATGTCCTCGAACGGCCGCCCGGCGGGCACGAGGCTCTCCTCGTAGGGCACGAGAAGGTGGTGGTGCGCTCCTCTGCCCCCGTGCCCGCGAAAGCCTGGCACGAGCTCCTCGAGGGTCCCGGTGGCGAGGCAGTACGCTGCCACCTGATACTCTCTCGAGACAAAGAGTATGCGCCGGCCGCCGTCGACGAGGGCGAGCGGAGTGACGCCGTTGAACATGAAGTCGTCGCCCACTTCCGGCGGCGGCGGCGGCAGCTTGGTCAGGTCGATGTTCCAGTGTTTCTCCCATGATCCCGTGGTATAGTCGGTCAGTAACCAGATGTCAACGGATTCCAGGCTCGACTTGGGACAATGGGGCGCCGAGAGAAGGCACAAGCATCCGGCGAGCTCCGCCAGCGCGAATGTCTTGACGGCCGTGCCAGGCGGCGGCGTGACGTAGCCGAACCTTTCGTCGGCCATGGAGAAGGAGACGATATGTTCTTCCTCTCCGTGGCGGCCCATGGTGGGCCAGTGCACGTGGCCTTCAACGAAGACACCCATCTGGTTCATCCGGACACGTTCGGGCGGGAGCACCGCGCCGCCCGCCGCCGGTCTCCAGTGGCCGGTGGAGCTCGCACCGACGTCGTAGATGTCGCAGCCGGCGGGCCGGTAGTCGTGGTACAAGAGGCGCACGACCTTGTGGCTCCTGCTCCGCGCGTCGTAGCCGAGGCCGAAGCTCGCGTAGTCGCTGCTCGGGCGAGGGCGGTCCGCCATGCGGCCGTCAGGGAGCGCGGCGATCTGCCCCATGGACGGGTTGCAGAGGTAGTACATCCTCGCGTCCGTGGCGCGCAGGAGGAGGACGCCGCGGCACGTGCGGGTGACGGCGTGTAGTTTGCCGTTGCGACTGTTGTGCGGGACGGCCATGAGCTGCGTGAAGACGTCCTTCCCGAGCTCCGGCGACCACGCGTACACCGTCGCAGCGGCGGCCGAGCGCGGCAGGAAGCAGAGCCTAGGAACCTCGCGGTGGCGGTTGGCGAGGTCCAAGTGCCTGTCGACGAAGGCGTCCGAAGACAGCGTGGCGGCCCAGGTGCGGGAAAGGCAGCGGCACCGGAGCACCGACTTGGCCGGCATACGCACGAAGATGTCCTCGATGATCTCGTCCGGGAGGTCTTGGTGGCGCCGCGGCGAAGCTTCATCATGATCCCGGCTCATCGAGGGCTCCCCCAACATCTCCCGGTTGTTTTTGCATGGTGATGAAGCCATCGCCTCGATCGCTTCTGACGATTGATTGAGTAGACGAGTACAACAAGCACGCGAATACATTAATATACGCGGTTTCAACTTTGCTTTGCCGACTCCAACACGAATCCGTGGCGTCTAGTCTATTTTGCTGTAAAACGACCGGACTTGATGATCCCGTTTAGGAATCGTTAGATCAAAAATCATACCTCTTATCAAACTTTTCACCCTTGTCCACACTATATGTATTACTAGCAAATATGCCCGTGCGATGCAACGGGAAAAAAACTATGAAACGTCCATAAAAAACATTGTAAATGGTACATATCTATTTATATATTACCATTATTATAAAATTTAATAACTATAATTTATTTTATGATAATCATAACATCCATAATATAAGCTAAATATAGGGGCATGCACATGTGACACGCACGTGCCTAAAAGAATCATAAACATTAGAGGAATAGTAATGTATTTTTTTACAACTCTTCATCATCATTGTCCTCCCCCATTACATCATGTAAAAGCTAGCAGAGTAGAAATGAAATCACCATGTTAATCTTAAAGCACAACCCTAAAAGCAGCTGTCGTTACTGCGTTCTGCTCTTCTCTCATCCAAAATCTTAGCCGAATCTTAAGACTCGTCTTCTATTTATTTGCCCATACCAACAGGCCACGGACCGTTTTCCTTTCTCTATTCGGCCACGACATGCAGCACGCCACTTCCTCCTAATCCGCCAAGTCCTTGCTGTACACGTACAACACCATGCACGAGTACGTGCATCCCACGCAACAAAAGCCTGACTGAAAATCGGGCATAAGATTAGAAAGTAATTTCTATTTTTATCGTTTTCTATTTGGATTTCAGTTTGATCTGTATTGAACCTATTGAGGATTGGAAGTACCTATTTGAATTAGGAATAAGATTACTGGTTATATACACGACTTAATACGTTTTGGAATCAGACTCCGTATCGCGCTAGACAAGAGCTATTCTAACTTGTATGAGCATGGGTTATTATATATATAATAAGTCCGGACGGCCGGTAGATAAGAGGGAGACGGACAAAAAAAATGGATGGACGAAAAAAAGAGCCTGAAATTTTGCCTCTTTATTATTTAAAAAAATAGAAATAGAAATATATATATATATATATATATATATATTTGATTTGATATAAGCTGATTGTCCTCGTAGAGTTAGTTTGATCTGATTTGGATTTGGATTCAGTCAGTTTGGAAAATCGTCGGTATAGATTTGGGGGACATGAGGAAATTTCGGAGCAGAGACGTAAAGGCCCAGAACTCGATTTTCTAGTATTTGTGGATGATCTGGCATGGGTGTGCTCTGAATTGTGATTTTTAGATCTGGAAGTTGTATTTGATTGTTGTTGATCTGGTATTCTGGTGTACGCATATGCTATGATTTAGAAGTTATATTTGATTTCTGATCGAATTTGGTCTAGGTGTATTGTGATTTCCTGATCTGGACGTCCTCTGATATCCAAACCGAGTACGAACTACATATCTGATTGAGCTCTGACTCCAGATGGAATCAGAAGCCGTGGGAAAAAGTTCCTTTTCCATGACAACATGTGGGATTATAAAATTGCAGTGCCGAGAACGGAGCGGAGCTTATGGTTGTGCAGCGATAAGGCAGGCCGTGTATGGATGGGGCGAGTGGACCGGACTGTTGGGTCACATTAAATGGGCTGGACGAAAAAAAAAACACCTGAAATTTTACCTCTTTATTATTAGGTATAAATTAATCAAATTTGACGTAATTATTGTTAATATTTAGAAAATAAATAATAGTTCAGCAATATTGGTTTGTTTTGAGAGAGAGATGAATTATCCAATGTGGATGATGTGTAATTCTTTTTTATTATTTTATATGATTAAGATTTGCAAAACACGATACAAATGTAAACAGAGAAGAGGGACGATTCACTGTTGACGACGTATTGCAAAAAACAGTGTAAATATAGACACTCACATATATTGCATAGAACAGTGATCACAAATACGCTTACACCAGAGGCAACATAGGCGTTCAATATCATTAAAACGTAACATAGTTTATTCTGAATAAATCCATAAAAATATGAGCATCTTTTCTGGTGTGACGACTTTCCACCACAATAAACATAATCAATTGAGCTCTGTATAGTTCGTAGCTAGCTACAAAACAGCTTGTAAATAAACACGTCTAAATATTTTGATAATATTAAGTTTAAGTGATCTAAAAACAAAACACTATGTAAAGATAGTTGCATGTGTGTTGTTTCGTTGATATAAAAAACACTTATACATTATAAGAAGATGTTCGTGTTTTACTATCAAACTCTTGTTGTAATCCCATTTTTGACCCTCAAACTAAAAAAAACTTGATTTGTTCGAATTATGGAACCCAAAAAATGTAGTCTCTTAACTAGTTTTTAATTATGATTGTACCTATATGTATTTTCTAAAGAAAATAATAAAATATGGTTTAATATCTAAATTAAAAAATAATCCATTATAGTTAGAAAATATCGGTACCAAACATTTAAATATAAGCTATCTATATTGGTGCTAAGTTATTTGGACTTTATTGATTTGTGTTGTTAGTGTTTTATTGTTCGCTTTCATGACCATCATTTTACGCTTTAGTTTGTGTTGATTGAATAGTTTTATCCATCTTTGTTTAAAACCTATTACCTAGTAATTAAAGTAGTATATAGCAATAAAAATAAAGTAAAGTACTAATCATGCCATGCATGTCTAACTAGGATATTTATATGATGGATCATGTCATCCACGAGATTGGTGTTGTCTTTACTACCTTATTACATGTATTGTTAGATGATTTTGGTCGATCTCTTGCCTAATATCAGATTGGTATAGTAAATAACGCACGTGACAATGTGCAATAAAAGCACTAGAAGAAAAGGAATAAATAAGATTTGAATAACTTTAAGTATAGCACCATTTAATAGATTATGTTATTCCAAAATATGGATACTATATTGTATTTTTAAACTCAAATGAGTTAGTTATGATCTTTTAGAGACTAAGTTAGTTTTTTTTAATATTTTTAGAAGATATATGTACAGGAAAAATCACACTTGAAACCAAACTAAATGGCTAAATCTACTTTGGTGCCCAGCAATATGTTGTTTTTAGTTTGATGGACAAAACCAAACTCCAATGGTAGTGCAAAGGTTAAAAATAGACTTCTTCCTCCGTTTGAAATTAGTTGACATACTTCGTTGTATTTAGACAAACCTTTAAATAACAATTTCTTTATTAATGTATAAATTTTGTAATAAAAAATTGTTGTTGTTAGTATTGAAATGTATATATTTCTTTTAAATAAAAGGGAAAAAAGTTCAAATTACTCGCCTTAAGTTTGGCATATGCCTAGATAACCCCCAAACTAATGTTAGGTTCATTTTACTCCCCCTAACTATTTTTGCTAGTCTAATTTACCCCTTAACAAGATTTGTTATTTTTATTTCTCCGCATATAAGTTGAGTTTTAATTTAAAATTTTGTGAGGTGATGGGGGACAACATACTCTTATGTTAAAAAACGTTACATCTTAGATTTTTCCATTACTTTGATAGGTTAGGAAATTTAATAATAAGTTAACATGAGAGATATAAATTGTACATAACCTAATCATGTGTATATATATTTCTAATATAAAATGTGATGTTCTCTATCATCTCACAAAATTCGAAATTGAAACACAACATATATGTGGAGAAACAAAGAAGATAAATCTTTGTTAAGGTGTTAACTAGACCAACTAAAATAGTTAGAGTGAGTAAATTAGTAGCATAGGGTGTATCTGGACATATCCGAAACTTGAGGAGAGTTTTTTTACTTTTTTTTTTCAAAACAGAACAATCTACTCTAATACATGTGGATTGAAAGGGATTGAGGTAGCAAACTATTTCCACTCTTCTCAAACTCACATGAATTCAAAGGGTCCTAGTTTATGTAAACAAACTCCAAATTACACATAAGCCAATTGTACATGAAAATTGATTTTTTTATTTAAATACCAATCATTTGGTCGGCATATATAGTTCAAATTACACATGATGCTCTTAAGAACAATTTGATGTACATACACATTGGCACATGACTAAAACATGATACTCTTACAAACTTACAACAGGCACTAAAGACCTACTCCCTTTGTTCCAAATTGTAAAACGTTTTGGCTTTTCTACATATATTTAACCGATTACGTATCTGGACATAGTGTATATATAAATGTATAGCAAAAACTATTTAACTAGAAAAGTCAAAACGTCTTGTAATTTAGAATGGAGGAAGTAGCAATTATGAGGTTCAGCACATTTTGTTCATCACAGGAAGGATCAGATTTCCAAAATCGGTCCCATTGCTACTAACAAGCTGCCAATTTCCCACATACGTATGTTTTCGGACTAAGGGAACCTGGAAGCTACAATAAATACTCAAAATAGGTCATTTGGTCTTCATCTATCCCTAATAATAAAGAGGCAAAAATTCTGGTGCTTTTTTCGTTCAGCCCATTTTAATCTGGCCTAACTGTTCGGTCCACTCGCTCTCCACTCAAAGGCCCACTTGTGACTCGCTCCAGCTACTAGACTGTCCGGCCCATTCACGGCCTATCTGACACCTGCATAGGCGAGGGAATCCGGGCACCTGCGCAAGCGAGGGACTGTCCGGTCAATTTTTGTTAGCCCATCGAGCTAAATCGTAAACAGCTCAGTCCACTCCACCCATCAGAAAAAACTGGAAAACAAGCCAAAAATTCTAGCCACGCGAGGATTCAAACAGTGGCTTCTAACCATTAGACCATGTGAACTCGCGTGATGTCAAAGGAATCATTTTCTATTTACCCTTACCACCTTCAAACCTTTACATTGAATCTTTTTTTTCCTTTTTGATTCCGTTTTTCACTTGGTTCTAGTTTTTATTTTTGTCCATATATTTTTCCTATTCATTTCATTTTTGGACCCTTCATTTATTTTCTTTCAGTGTTTTTCTCTTTCTTTTCTCCCAAAGTTCTGGTCTACTCTGAATTTTCTTTTCGTAGTTTTGTTTTTTTCCAAGTGTATCTCTCATTTTATTTCTTACTTATGCTTCTGTCTCCAATACTAAATCACTTGGTTGTATTTATTTTTAATAACAAGTATCTTCTATTCTTTCAATAAATATTTTTCACTACTAATTTGTTACATCTATTATATCCTTTGCTTGAGTTACATTCGTCTGTCCGCTTCCTAATCAATGTGTTTGACACCCATTTTGTCTTCGTGCCGGACGAGGTAGCTTTGTTCTACTCCCTCTACTACGTCCAAACCTGTTACACCTCTAAAGTCTCATTAGCACGTGCGCTATGGATTGTCATAGACCTATGCCCCTATAAGAATCTAAGCCCTCGACAGAGTGTAGGAGATCAATAATGATGAGGCAAGGCAAAAGACACATCATGCATACTAAAATTATGAGGACCTATGGTTCGGAAGATCGACAGTGGAGCAATTGATTGACCCTCACGTGATACATCTACTCCTTTCTAGGCTGATCTGCACCAACTGTTGCGTCGTCGTGGGCGCTAATGGCACAACTAGATTTTCCATGCACGTCACTCTTCTAGCTAGATTGTTGCGGGCACCGTAAGGGTTGCACGCTCTCTCAATTGCGATCGTCAGGCCACGCCTATGCCGCTGCAAGGAGCCTGATCCGCTCAGTCACCACCAGAGTCACGCCACACGAGCGTTGTGCCGCCCTATCGCTTAGTTGGGCAGTGCTAGCCCATGTCTTAATGGTTGGTGCATCGGCGTACATTGCTTGGCTGTGCCCGACGACACTAGGTGTGCATGCTATCGAGGCCAATGTGTCACACACGGCTTCACCATACAGCAACACTTGTGACGCCGATGACATAATAAATTATTCTCCCGTTACAACGCACGGGCATTTTTGCTAGTAAGAAAAAAACTGTAGCCCAAACACATATGCCATAGATCAAAAGCTCAAGAGAGAATCCAGAAAATCTATACAGCACAGTACATGCTAGCTAAATATTGTGGTTCCTTACTTTACATCAAAGTTCGCCGATCTAACATTTATGAACATTGCCGAACTTCGTCGTGTCCATGGCAAAACGGCAAGATTGTACAAGTTTTTGACAAACGCACGATGACTGGAATGCCCGGAGGTCACGCTCGTCACGAATGCAATCCATGAGTTTCCCGGCTCAGGAACTGGCGCACGGTGCACCACGGCCGACGCGGTATTTTTCCGCCTCGTGCTTCCATGGCTTGAGCAGCGCGCCGTTCCGTAGGTGTACGGCGTGACCAGCCAGCGGGAACGTGGCTGGTCGCGGTGTCGAGGCGGCCGGCGTGAAGCGGCCTGCGGTGTGGGACGACGGAGAAACGGAACATGCGCCGGACGCGGTGGCGTTCGTCCACGAAGAAGTCGCGCTGACGGCGTCACGGCGAGCGCATGAAGGGCGAGGTTCGGGACGGAGTCCACCACGGGGAGGTGGAACAGCAACGCGTGGCGCGCGACACTTTGCGGCCGCCGGAGGGAAGCCACGAACAAGCGCGCGGTGGAGGAAGCGGAAGTCCGGCGTCGAGGCGCCGAGGGCCGGAGCGCGACACGTGGCATCCGGCTCGATGGGCGCGACACCCACCCGAGGGCTGTTGAGCTTCTTCGGAAGCTTCTTGCAGGGGAGCAGTGGCGGGCGAGGAGAGGGTCTGATGGAGAGCAGCAGCGGGCTGCCACCGACGACTACTGCGAGGTCTGCTTCGTGAAGAAGGCGGTGTTCCTCCTGGAGTGCTGCAACAAGCCCGTGTGCAACTTCTGCTTACGTGATTTCGTGAGGAACCACCACGAGGAATCCTGCAAGCGGCTGGCGGACTTGAGGATTGTACCACTACTTCACCCGCACGACGAGTTCTAGATAGGCGCACCTGCCCCAGTACCCGCCGTGGTACTTCGCCACATCGGTGAAGAAGAACTCTCGAGTTCACTTGTTCTACTATCATCTTCAGGAGTTGGAGGGTAATGGAGGTGATTCTCCTCGCATACCCTCGAGGCGAACTGTCCGCGGCAGTTCAGTGCGACATTCAGCCGACGATGAGGCCGTTTTCTGAGCTATAGGCTCTCACCTGGTACTGAGCCTCGTATTTCTCTCACTACGCTAGCTCTGAGCTTTCTGTAGTCTAGCGGTAGCTGAATAAGCTTTCTGTAGTTTGGAGCCTCAGACGTACCCGTATTTCTCTCCGTACAATGCAATGCTAGCTCTGAGCTTTATGTAGTCTAGTGGTAGCTGAATAAGCCTTCTGCAGTTGGCTGCTACAATGCTAGCGGTAGCTGGCTTTCTGTAGTTTGCTGCCCCAGGCGTACGATGTTAGCGAATGTATGGATGTACCGTGTACACATACACATCAGTAAATGGTGACTGCTTGTTACTGAGCTTCCTGCAGTTATATGCTCATTCTGGCATTTCTAGACCTTCTTACATAGCGCTCGATGAGCAATAGCAAAATCTAGCATAATGAGAATGTGATCGATACAAAATAAAAGGGCAGTAAAAAAAATCCAGACATTGCAACTTAGCAGGATCAATCGTCTGAATATATTTTTTTCACAAATAAAGGTATATTTGCAACTATGCAAGACATGGAAACAAATAAAACAGCACATGCCACCTGATGTAGTGTGTATCTACCACGCTACAACTCAAAGCATATATATGGTAAGGACGCAAGGGCAACACAGGTTCTGGCAACGACTACCGGCGCTGTTTCTAAGGTTTTGCAAACTCTCATGCTTAGCACTACTTTCTCCCTTCCATCGAAGTAGCTTCAGCCATTGTTACAGTAAGAGATCCCATGCCCTTGCCCATGCGTGCCATGGTTGTGCAAGCATTAAGTTGAGGCATCAGACCCTGCCGCTTGCGCTGACTGCGGACAAATTAACAGCAGGTTTCTGGTACACCCTTACAACTGCTGTTCCATCGCCACCATCATTGCCAACCCTCCAGGACCGATCCTTCTTCCGCTGGGGCTTCTTGTGATGCTTGTGGGACGCCTCTTTCTTCTTCTTTGCAGTAGTTTTGGACCCTCCATTGGCCAAGTCAAAAGATTCAAGGTCGTCCAGGACATCTCTCATGTCTGGTTCAGCAGGATCAACTATATCCCCATCCTCTTCATCAAGATCATCAGCATCTGATTCATTAGCTGCTGAAGTAGTTGGACCTTCTGGTCCGGTAATTTGTTCAAGATCCATCTCAGAGTCTCTTACACCAGGAGGGAGTTCATAGTGTGGGATTTTACCATCAATATAATCCTTCAGAATCTGTCGAGCAGCCCTGGTCTCATCAGGCAGCCCAGCATGGCTGACATGCCCACGAGATGCACAGTAGGCCCGCAACAGCTCAGCAGCAGTTGCCGGCCTAGACTGAGGTTCATATGGCTTTGGCTTCGGCAAAGTGATTTTGTAAATCTGCTCAAGGATATCCCTTGGGACACGATCTGCGACCACTTGAATAGCTTCCCGGTGCTTTGTCATTCTATCAATCGGCAACACACCACATGCCACCATCTCATGCCTTGAGCTTGAAAAGGATGGGAAGACCAGACCGGGGCAATCACACAGAGTGAGCTCTTCGGAGATTATCAGTGTCTGGAAATGTTTTGTCTTGCCAGGTGTGTGAGTAACACCAGTCCTCTTCTCCCCAACCAAAGCATTTATTGTTGAACTCTTTCCAACATTTGGATAGCCAACAAATCCAACAACTACATGCTTAGCCACTGAAGAAACAGAATCTGAAGAACTGGCTTCCTGATCATCTACAGAAGTTGAGGTCCTTCTCTGAGCTACAATAGATTCTGCCACAGCTTGCAGCTTCATCAACAGTTCATCTCTGCCATATATCTTGGTATCCAAATCAAGTGAAGCAGATTCTTCTTCAGAGTACCCACTTAACTTCTTGCCTTCTAATGTGGCAGTGGCAGCCTTAGCCGACCAGAACACATAGAGAATATCATGTGCCTTAAAATAATCAGCCCATCTCTTCCTGCATTAAACAAATGTAAAATGATGTCACTACTAAGGCAATAAAGGTAGTACACAATCAAGTCTTATGAACAACATGCGGACCTGATGTTTAACGGCAACAGATCAGCCTTGTTAACAAGGAGCATTGTTCTCTTGTGCTCATCAATTTCCTTTGCATATGCCTAGTACACACACAGAAAGCCATGTCACAAGTTATACAAGTCAAAAATAAGGTAGGATGCTCACCAAAAAAAAAAAAAAAACCATGTAGTGCAACATAAAAAGATTGTCGTGAAAGCAAACTCCCAGGAAAGAACAAAGATTCCTGAAAAACAAAATTTACATTTCTAGAAAATAAAAGTCATAGCAAGTTTATCCTAATGTGGAACAAAGAAAAGTGAGATCAATATATGCTTGCTTTGAAAGGAATATAATTTCTAGGGAACATGGCTTTCATTGCAATCTGGCAGCAAATAATATTTCAAAGTGACGATATCCAGGAAATCTCAGTTCCAGTTGTTTTTTCGTGATACAAAAACAAATCTGGCTTGCTTCTGCCAGAAATACAGGAAAAAACACAGTTTCCATTTGTACATTAATTGGTTAAAATGGATAAGGAAAGCGCAAAGCAAAAACTCTGAACAACTCATGAATAAGGCTTATGTAACAATTTTACTGATACTGTGCAGTTCTGCAACATCACGGGAGTTTTAAGAAGTGTCTGGCAAGCCATCATCATTTGTTTGGTTTATGAGTTATATACCATTTGAAAGCTAAACAATTTATATCAAAATCAAGAAAAACAGTACCTCAAGATCAGGGCAGCGGTAGAATAAAGGATCCCGAGCATCAACCACCATAACCAACTTCACAGAAGAAAATAAAACAACAGTCGGTTATTTGCATAAGAAACAATATCAGAGGATGTTACTCTTCAATCAGATTGAGCACAGCATGACAGCAGAGTAGCATATTTCCAGGAAAAATGGTATTTAAGCACCAACAGCTACACTAAAGTATGCAAGTGACCTTAAATCTGTGTATGTTACTTTCTTAGAGTAGTTTATCAAATGGTACAGTATATGAGCACGCACTCAGAGAGAAAGATATGTGAGGAAAGCAACCAAAGCCACAGCAATGACACTGACAATTAAGTGGAGCGTAACTTACCAAGTCACTGCGTTCAAGCACTCTCCAGAGTTGTCTCCAGATGTCAATATTCTTCTCAAAGGGAGTCAGGACAAGCTTATCATTCTCTTCCAATCTGCATAGGAGATTGATCATCAGTCTTGCATACTAAGCATTAATTTCGAAAAATAATGCTAGAAAATGCATTAAGCACTCTGTGTCAAATTTTACAACAAACACATTCTGTTCTGTGTAAGAATGCAAGTCTCATCTTTAAATTATCCAGAAGGTAAATTTGTGACAGGAATGTTATAAAAGTAACTAAGTAACATTCGGGGTACCAAAAATATCAAGTAAAGGTGCATCATAAAGCTCATAAGCTCACTTATCTTATTTGATTCCATTATAGAGAATCCAGTAGTTATAGCTTAGCCCCCAAACATACCAACAATATCAAGTAAAGGTGCATCATAAAGCTCATAAGCTCACTTATCTTAATTGATTGTCAATTATAGAGAATCCAGTAGTTATAGCTTAGCCTCCAAACATGTACTTCTACACAAAAATACCCCTCCCACTAAACATTTGAGTATGAGTATGTCTCTGAGCCGACCTTGCAAGATTCCTACGCCACACCAGGAAGGCTCGCCGCTCATTCGCATCAAGCTCCTCCACGGTCATCTGACTATGCCATGGTGGTCTGCAATGACACACACAGGATCATATAACAATCAGAGAAAGGAACAATCCTAAAATCAAGAACAAACAGTAACACCGTCAACGGCCAGAAATGCTCACCGCCTGGGAACCCTGAGACTGCTGGCGTGCAGGGCCTCCTGCTCCTTGCGAAGCCGCCGCCTCTCCTCTTCCGTCTCCCCGGTCGCATCCCTGGCGCCAACCAATCCAATCCGTAAGAATCCACAACAAGAGAACACGCCGATTTCGCAGCACCAGCAGAACAAGACGCGTGGTTTCATTATCCCCATGGAGTAAGAAAGGGGAGGAGACGAGGGCTCACAGGTCCATGACGAGGTCGGAGTCGGAGGAGACGGAGGCGGCCTCGGCGAGCTGGTCGGCCTCCGCGGCCCGCTGGAGCACGGCGTCGATGTCGCTGACGTCGATGACGGACTCGAGAGGCATCGCGCGGCGGCGGCCGAAGGCGAGCGCCTCGCCCCGTTCCTTGGCGGCCGCCGCCGCCTTGTTCCGCTGCCGGATTAGCGCGCGCCCGAGCCCCTCGCCCTTCTCCTTCTTGCCGCCGCCCGCCATCGCCTTCGAGCCCGTGGCCGGTACCGAAACCACCTAGCCTTCGCCTTGGAGATAGAGGAGAGGGTCGCGGCTGAGAACCGTGGAGGCGGAGGAAGTTGCGGCTAGGGTTTTTGCAATTGCAGCGGGGCGGAGGAAGGAGACGACGCGGCGGAAGGGTGGGGGACTTCGACTACGTTTTCTCCACCGAATGAGCCTCTGACGCGTTGGACCCACCTGCAGGAGTCGTGTGCAGTGACGGAGAGATTTTAGAGAGAGACTGACACTCATTTCCGAAGCCCTTCAAAATCAGGAGTCTATTTTTCAGTCATCCAACCGAGTTTGTATATTTCTTAACCACCAAAAAGGTTATGGCCATCTAATTAGTTTCAAATATGGTTTTTATTTATTAAAAATAATAAAACTGGTTTATTTTCTAAAAATCTGTAACTTTGACTTTTATGATTAAAATTAGAAAAATATGGAATAGGTACCATTTTTTGTAAAAATATAATATGTTTATTAGTTCTGAATTAGAGTTGTTTTGGATCTTATTTACAAAACAAATGACATATGTGAGGCTCATGTGGATCTCATAGTTTTGTGAAATGGCTCCTAATTTCAAATTTAAATCACAGCTATATCTAGATGTTGTAAAGTGGTCCTCATATATTCTTGAAGATGTCCCTAGCTTGGCTTGACCAGTAACGAAGCAAGGTATTATTATAGTTTGTACATTGCTTCTTATACGTCAAGTAGATTTTTTTTAGATTATTATACGTCAAGTAGATGAAATACTCTAGGTAGAATTCGCAAGGGCCGGTTTTGGCTTCCGTGATGATGCCTGTAGGACTTGTGAGCCCGTGACTCGTCACCTTTCTTGCCACCTGTTGGGCTTCCATTCTCGGGCTTAGGCGAAGGCAAGGCGAGGAAGGAGGGGAAGGCCGGAAGGGGAAGGAAAAGGCCCGATGTCATTTTTTTTAACCATTTTTTTAAGTTCCTGAAATCGGTCGTAGCATAGCATGTTGGCTTTTCATAGTCATAGTTGCACTAATTGACTCTTTGCACCGTGGTTGGTAATCTCCTCATCTTGCTTGTTTGTGTCATTTTTGGTTGTGTTCATGTAAGTAAAATACACCACTTATCCTTGATCTGGCAAGTGGTTCATTCTCTCCAAATGTTAATTTTGGCCTCTTAATTTGGTTGTGGGTCAGGTCCGAATCTAAACGGAAGCTAACCCACTCCGTATGCTAATGTGGCTCATTGATCGTGCTTTGACAAAGACCCCACATGTGGGGTCCGCATGGCGGCGAAAATGGTGGGCCTTAACCATGGGAATAGAAGGGGCAGGGGTGCAAGCCAGCTTCGGAGGTGGCGACAGGGATAGGATGGAGAGCATGGCCATAGCCACCCGCTAATGGATAGCGAGCAAGCCTACATGCGGATTCATGGGCTAGCCCACTTGCATTGCTACCGATGAACGAGGGAGGAGAGAGAAGAAGAGAGAATTAAACAGAAACACATCACAGCTTGGGCTAACCTGGTAGATATGTCCCCCGTGTCAGAGATGAGGAATAGATAGAAGGGTATTGACCTGGCATATAGACCCCACATGACAGGTCCATGTTAATATGCACAACCAACATGTTACGTCAAATATATGAAGTGTGTTAGGCCCATTTGGCCTGAGGTGAGACAAGAAACCAACTATTTTAGAAATTAAGTTCGTGGACTGAGATCACACCACCTGCCAAATTTAAGGAAGAGAATTGTTGCGGTGCAGACAATGCAAGTTTCATGTGTTCTTCTTGTAGTACATATATATAACTATATATACTATCTTGCGTGAAATTAATGTGCCATATCTTGCACTTGCCAGTTGTGATGGTGAGACGGGCTCGGAGTGGCGATGCGAGACGGAAAAAAATTGGGTGCGGACCCCCTGCACCCAACCTTTGTGCAGACCCACTTTGGATGGAAGCTACGTGTCCCAAAAAGCCCATCACCTGGTCAGAGGTGGTTGGCAAAAGGCCCACCAAAGTTTAAGCCTGAGCCAACCACTCCTGGCCATGTGATGGGTTTTTTGGCACACGTGGCTTCCATCCAAGGTGGGTTTGCATGGAGGTTAGGTGCAGAGGGTTTGCACCCAAATTTTTTTTCCCGCGAAACTCGGTTGCGGCAGTGGCGCAGTATGGACTTGGGGCATGAGCAGACCGAGCTGTGATGCCTAGCATCACAACACTGCCAATGGCCTATAATGTCATGCCTAGGCCTCGACATGACAGGACACGAAATGGCTAGCCGTTGTGTTGAACCATGCAAGTTCCGTGCAGCCCATTTGACCATCTATAACTACAACATACGAGTAACTTATTTTATAATATATTTATATTCCAGCTTAATTTTTAAATTTAAAACTTGGCAAGTTATTAGTTAGTACCGATATATATAGTACTAGACAAGGTGTA
This sequence comes from Saccharum hybrid cultivar R570, assembly GCA_038087645.1. Classification (NCBI taxonomy): domain Eukaryota; kingdom Viridiplantae; phylum Streptophyta; class Magnoliopsida; order Poales; family Poaceae; genus Saccharum; species Saccharum hybrid cultivar. The sequence goes on along the minus strand of JAQSUU010000405.1, from coordinate 31,022,853 downwards.
AATTTTATATATCAGTACTATATTAATAAATGAATTTCATTGAATTGCACATGAAAAATTTGACATAGTTGTTAAATCTTAGATCTGCCAGGTAGAAACAACCCTAAGGCACTATTCATCCAACTATTTGGAAGTGGAACTAAAACGACTCACAAATTCGCAGTGCATGGATACCGGAGGTTGCTCACGCGTGGGACTCTGGCTCGACCCCTTGCCGCATCTGCCACTCCTTATCCACTATTCCACTACCCACTGCCTCTAGAGATGGCAATGGGACCCGTTCTCCGATTCCCTGCGGGGAATTTATCCACTGGGGATTAGGGATGGGGCAAACTTGCTCCCCACGGGGATACTAATGAGGAAAAATCCCTCCCCATCGGGTCTATCGGGTTCGAGGATGTTCCACCTGTCCTCGTACCTGAAACCCGCGTACCCGCACAACTCAATCTCGAAGGCCCAAGTTCGATATCCAGCTCATCTAGCAAGAAGTATATATTGCAAGTGCTAACAGCTAACCCGAATTTTCTCCTCTCCACTCTAGACCCAGCCACCACGGTCTGCCTGTCTCACTCTCTCTCAGGCTCTCAATCGTGGGCCTATGATCGTGAGACTACGAGAGTCACGACTATCCCTGTCTACTGTGGGAGCGTGGGCAGCGCGGTGCATCTCCGACCTGTGCAGGGCCGCAGCTGTCCGGCGGCCACCGCCTAGGTCGCGCGTTTCCGTAGATCGAGCTCGAGCTACACTGCCCCTGTCCACTGCCTCCGTGGCTGCTCCACACGGCCATGATTCACCAAATACTTCCTCTTCCTCTCCCATGGATTCGCCATGTGATTATTATTATGTGTGTATGAACTGTTTGATGCTTATTGTGCTATTGCATCTTGTTGAATGTCGGGTATGGGGATCCCTGCAGGGACTAATTCCCCACGGGAAACGGAGATGGGGAAGAAATGTCTCCCAATGGCCTTCACGCGGACAGGGATGGAGAAATTTATCCCCACAAGAAATTTAACTGCCTCTGCACTCTGCACCTAGCAAATCCAAAGAGCACTGCACAATAGCGTGTTGCGTTGACCAGGCGTTAGGTTGGTGAGCGCCTGCACGCTGTCCATACCATCGGCGGCCTGCCATGCTCTCTCTGCAGCCTAATCAGCTCATGGCCCATCCACAAACAACTTGTCACCTCGTGATGCAAGAATATCATCAACAGAAAATGGATAATTTTAAAATATGAAAACCACTTAGTTTTTAGCTGAGCTCCCAGTCAATTTAGTTCAAAAAACCAATTTACAGAGAGGTCATAAATGGCATTGTTGCAGATTTGGCATTTGCAAGCTTCAAAAAAAATTCCTCCTAGCTATGAAAATCTACTCCAAAGCGAAATGGGCCATGGCACAAGACACAATAAGAGACATGCAACAACAAAAAAATACATACCAAGCTCAAGTTGCAGCAAAATTATAGAGTTTAGGTTTGAGACAGTACACAACAACTAGATGGATGGCAAATCCACAAATGTATTCAAGCATCAAAGGCTCAACATACGCCACCACAGCAAAAAAACATCATAAGCAACTATTGAATGACCAAGTCACCACAAAACTAGGTAAACATATTATGGCTACTGAAACTTTCTACGAAGTTGAAATGAACTGAACTTTACATGCCTCACAGATAGGAAAATAGCACACATGCTATGAGAAACTCCTCCAACAGATTATGCACATGCCTTTCAATTCTTCTGAGCACCTTGTGCTTGATGGTGAAGCTACAACACTGCAGCCTTGATCACTCCACTCCCATTTTTCAATTTATTAGGATTCTCCTCCTAATCAAAGAATGAACAAATCGTGCACACAATCTAAACTAACACAAACTATGTATCCACCATGCAAAACCTTAGGCGATAGAAGAGGATGGGGAGATAACCTTGGAGTGTGGGTATGGAGGCAACACTGACCTTCTCAGGATGATAGGAAAGTATACGTTCTCTCCAAGCGTGTGTGGAAACAAGCATCTCTTTGCAACACACAATTCAGGCGTGTGTGGAAACAACAGAATAAGGCTGCAAAAGTATTAAAGTAGAAGCCATCGTTCTCGATCAAAACAGTACATGCATTTGGGATCCACTTCATCTAAAATCACATTCTCCTTGTCCCGTAAAAGTCAGCACATGCATGAGAAAGTCAATTATTCAAATTTAAAATGCATTGTTTGATCTTACAAATTCAAAATTTCCTTATTTGATGCCCTATAGGGGACTAGAAATATTAACCTTAAATGAAGGGTCAACTGTTTGCACAAATTTCAAGGTCAATTGACAATTTGACTCCCTCAGTGCCTTTTGGAGTTTTTTCTAGACAAATTTTGAGCATAATCACGATTGAAATAACTTCTACTTTTAATCACATTAAATTACCAAAATAATCCATCGGTATCGGGGTACTCCCTCTGTCCGGAATTAAATCCGCGTATAGGATTCAAATTTTTTCCGAAAATATTGGTCAATATAAGCTGCCACGTCATCTAAATAGGGGGTACGGCCTAGAGTTGCCGGTCTGTCATCTGCAACTCTCTTCGCCGTGTTGGAGCCAACTAATAAAAATATCACCATAATAAAAAAAGAAAAAAAATACTACACGGCACTTATCCCTTCATCTGGAATGCCCGTGCCCGTTCATCCCCGCGTGTTTCTTCCCCTTTCCTTCCCCGTTCACAGTGCTGAGCGCTCCCTTCCTCCTTCGCTTCCCATCGGCCATCGCCTCACACACCTCGTCCCCTGCGTGCCCATGGCTGCAGGCTGTAGGATCCGCTGCCGTAGCAGCGCAATGCATCAAGGCGGCAGTTCGGACTTAAAGCTCTGCGGCCGGATCCAAGGCATCGTGAAGACGGTTGGCAGCGGCATCAACTCCAGTGGACGCGGGATCCGAAGGCACAGCTCCAGTCCGAAGCCAACTAGCGCCAAATCGGAGATCCAGAAGCCAAGCAACATCGATTCGTCCAAGGAAGGCTGGATCTACGTGCGCGGGTGCCGAATCAAGAGGTCGCCTGGCATGCGCTTCGACTCTCAGGGCGAAGTGTACGTCCCTGACTCCAAAGATGATGAGTCCGGCGAGGATCTTGCCCCTGCCGTGGCCGCGAACGGGGCTGCCAGCGCGGATCTAGCCCCTGCGGTGACCGTGGAAGGGGCAGCTGGCTCCTATGGTGCCCGCGGATGGGACTACCAGCGTCGACGTGGCCCCTGTGGTGACCGCAGACGGGGCTGCCAGTGTGGAGATGAGCCCAGAGGTAGCTGCACGCATAGCCAAAAAGGTGCTTAGCGAGGACCTGCACCCAGAGGTCGCTGTGCGCCTGGCCGAGGTGCTTTCCAGGATTGAACCGTTCTGCCATGAATGGTTCATCGGCGCGTACAAGGTTATGGTGCCTCTATTCTTCACCCCTGCCCCCTAGTTTATTTGCTGCTAAGTATAAATACAAATCTTCTTGCTGCGGGTAGATGATGAGCTTTTGGTGGCATTATGAACTGATGCATGTGTGATGAAGTGTATGCTATCACTTTGTGTAGCTCAAGTGATTTCGTGTACTAGGTGTAGGTTGTCACTTCCTGTGCATGACGACCTTTTGGTCCCAAGATGTACTTTGTTAGTGTAATTATGAACTGATGTGATGATGTTAATAAGTCTTTCATACACGTGACCTGAGGACCTCTTATGTGATTCTACTATACCATTGTTAGTTGGCAAATTCGCATTGCGGTTTGTGACAACTCTGGTTTCATAGTAGTGGCACCGCCCCATGATCATAAACAAGTACGAGTACATATTATAAGGTCTTATAATTTACATTAGAGGCACACATGTTAACCATAACCTAGGACACCTGCGGTCATTACACATTACAGTACCATATTTATTTACAAATTTACAGCACCGCCACACAAGGACACCTGCTAAACCACACAAGGACACCTGCTAAACTTACATATTTTCCCAAAATTATAGCAGTAGCAATATACAGAGTACCTACTTTGCCAATGTAGCCATGACATCCTCATATAGCTGACGGTCACAACTAAGCCTTTTAGGAAGGATGCCCAGTGCCTCCAGCCTATCCTTGTTAATGTGAGGAATTTTGTATTTGTTTCCTCCTCCATCTTTCATCACCTCAATCAAACACCCTTGTAGAGTTAGAAACACCCTATTCAAAGTAGCTGGATCGTAGTTATCAAACTCCCTTTTCACATTCTGAATCAAGTCGTCCAAGTTCCTAGAGATTTGCTCATAGTTTCGAGATTGAAGAGACCTAAAGAAGCCTAGGTCTAGTACATTCAAATCTGGGGAATTTGCAGGTTGGTTGATGAGCCGTATGTCAAGCCTAGTTTGTGCTACAGCGGCAGCAAAGTATTTGTCATTTTCTAGCACATGTGAAGGGGCATTGTCTTGTTGAATATATATGGGTTGTCTTGCAAGTTCTCGTGGCCAGCGTCGAACAATAGCTTTTAGAACTTCACCAATTAGGTATGATCTCATAGTACTTCGATCTACCTTAATAGGCTTTGTCACTTGAGCTCCACGCCCCCTATTCCGGCTTCTTCTTTTTGCTTATTCCTAGAGTCAAACAAACAAAGTAAGAATAAATATTGAGCACCAAAAAATAAGCTTAGGAGTTGAACAAGTTTGTTTTGTACCTTTCTGACAAGTGGCCACATTCCTATCTTGCCATCAAAAATGCAATTGCCTTCAGCATCATAGAAAGGTCTTCCTAGTGCAGTCAAGAACATAATTTTGCCAATAGAATTCTTATTTTGCACAATCCTATGTGGGTCGTCCTCTCCAGAAAGCATATAATACTTGTCATACCGTGATGTGGTGTCATACCACTTCTCGTCCATATGAATGATATTTTTCATGTCTCTAAACTTGGGATCATGTGACAATGTTTGGGGATATAACATGGACATACACCATCGTAACTGGTCTTTCTTATTTTCTTCCCGCAGTAGAGGCTTTAATGTGCTCGAATGGCGTCGTAGTAGCCCTTCTTTAAACCTGTCGTGGATAGTGCTTTTAGGTACACCAATAGATTTACCTAGAGATCTTAAAGTTCTCCTCTTATGCAAGGGGACATTAAGGATGTCTGATAGTTCTATGTGTCTCCTTTTGCGGCCACAATTTTTCTTCCTTGATCTAACATCCACTGGTATTCCTTGTGCACGACACTGCTTCACTCTCCGCCAAAGACTTCGTACTTGATATAAACTGACCTGGAACATTTCAGAAACTATTTTGGTGGTGTTCCTTCTTAATTTTCCACGATTACTTCTCTCAAGCAAAGCTGCATATATTTCTTGCCTTTGAACTTCTGTCAAATTTCTTGACTGATGTCTAGTATTTTCATGTGCATGTTCATCTTCTTCAGTATCAGAGTCCTCTAGCTCCTCTTCATCAAAGGTTATGTCCACAGCATCGTTGCACACACCATTGTCATGTGTATCATCGATGATGTCTGCAAAAAAAATCAGGTAAGGCAGCAATACAAATTTGTTAAGGCTGTTGGCAAAGAAAAATCCATGCTTACTGGAAATGCAGATATGGATATATGCATTTGTTTAGTGTTTTGTACTTTAGGATGATCTCTTCATTGTTACTAGTAGCCAGCAAAGTTCCTTTGCAGATTGCATTGTTTTGTTGGGATGGTGGTGCAAACTTAATGTTTGATTAGTGGGTTCTTAAAGCACATTGGAAAGTAGGGACTTCTGGAATACTAGAACAAGATTTTTTTTAGCAAGTAAAATCTGGTCGACTAAATTATTCTGGTTTGCAAAACATGATGTGAATACTTAGTTAGAAAAACTCTTAGAACCTAGCATAGTCAATTTACTCATTGCAAAATTAAGTACCGAGGGTTGCTGTTTTCAGCCTTACTAATTTTCATCTCTTTTGATGACCTGAAGCTTGTAAGTTGAGGTCAAATACACCGTACTCATGTGGACCAGCAAAGTTGTTATCTCCATCTTGTTGCTGATCTGAAGCTTGTAAGTTGAGGTCAAATAAGTTGATATCTCCATCTTGTTGGTGATCTGAAGCTGGAAAGTTAAGGTCAAATAATCCATGTTCATGTGGACCATCAAAGTCTCCATGTTGCTGGTCATCCTCGGCAAGGACTGCAGTAAGGTGGGAGAAGGATAGGTAATTGCATGTTCGAACTTGTGTTTACAAGTCATTTACTTGTTGTGAGAGTAAGAGAAACATTACCTGGAAGGTTGAGATCTATGCCATGCAGAAATCTGTGTTCCCCTTCATAGAGGAGATGAACTTGATCTTCCCGAAGATGATGGATTTTATCTCCCTGCTCATCAGGCTGTTGTTCATTGAGGTCAGGTAATAGCTGTCCACTGCCTTGATCTGCTACTATATTTAGATCTATGGCCATGGTTGAAGAGGGAATGAATTGTAGGCTGAGGAAGATGGAGTGGATTGCATGGTGAGAAGTTTTGGGTCAGTTGGAGCAAGTGGATGCCTCACAAGCAGGTGAAGTCTTTTGTAGTGGGGGCAAATGGCGCGTGGCTCAAATTTGAATTTCCAGGCGGAGTGGCGCGGTGGCTCCTGAGACGCCCTAGAAGTTTCTGTAATGGTCTTGGATGACCCTTTGTTTATTGTCTTTTGTTTGTTTCTTGTGCTATTGTGATGCCACATGCTTCTCAGATACTGTATGAAGTTTTTGGCTAGACTTGTGGTGGGTTTATTTTATTCGCATGAGCAATGTACGTACTGTCAAAACTGGAGATGCCAGACCCATTACATAGGGGTATTTTGGTAATTTCATAGCTGGACTAAGTTGGCAAGTTTGAACCTATACGTGGGTTTAATTCCGGACGGAGGGAGTATACAGCTATATTTTTTTTATTTTTTATAAGTATGTCTAACTATAGAATCAAATCTATACATTAAATTTTATAAACATCTTTATAACAACATGCTCATGCACTAGTACATAGGACTCTTGCATACTCATAAGGTCTACTACAACCATAGCAATCTAATTGTGTTTAAGATATAGTGTCTATTTCATGGCTCATTATATCTCTCATGTGGCTTGGTATTGATAAGGAGCACCCCTATATATAGTTGCTTATAGTCACAATTATGTTATGACATGGCAACCTTTCACACTACCTAATAATTTATCCATTTCTTGCATAATTTTTACCATGCAAAATATCTTGAAGTATTCTATACTTACCATGAACCGTGGCGAATAGGGCTCATGCACGCTCACCATTTATCTAGAAAGTTTTTCATGTGGATGCTACATGTTGTGTATGCAATTTGCAACAAACCAGATGCAAAAATTAGTGTGATCACTGAGATCAAACATGTGATGGCAGAGGATTTATTTGTAATAACATGACTACAAAAATAATTTTGCGAGACACCACCCTTTCATTAACCGAGCCAGGCGGACCGGGCAGCCGTCTCCGTTAGTCGGTGGCAGGGCTGTTGACCAGGCGCCTGCCTCGGTTAACAATTGACGGAGGCGGGCAGATTTAGGCATCTGCCTCCATTAATCATCCATTAACAGAAGCAGTCGCATTAAGGGAACCACTTCTGTTAATGGATTAATCGAGGCGGTCATCATTAGGCGTCTGCCTCAGTCAATCGAGCATTAACGAAGGCAGACGCCTAAAGCTGCCCACCTCGGTTAGTCAATTAACGGAGGCTGTTTCACCAAGGCGACCGTCTCCATTAATGGGTGATTAACGGAGGCGGTCGCCCTTATATTGCCCACCTTCATTAATGAATGGCTATAAATGTAGCGCCCAACCGCCCCTAAGCTTCTTCATCACGGCGTTCTTCTTCGTTTTTGATGGGTTCTAAACTCCAAGACCTTGAAAATTCACCATTTTTATGAGAAGTTTTGCTTTCTTGAAGGAGGACACCATAGGTGGTTACTACGCACTCCCCGTCCTTGATCTTCGCCATTATCCCCATTGCTGCCTACCAGAACGGGTCCACCTCTCTATCGCTGATTGATCTAAGTTCTTGCACAAACATAGCTGATCAATGGGGAGTACTTAATAGTACGCGAACCATTTATATGAAATTGCGTTGTGTTATGATAAGGAGATGCAGGTAGTGTCTATACATTACCTTTTTTACAGGTTATTGCATAACCATATTAGAAACCAAACCATACGCTACGCAACGGGTTCGTCATGAAGTGGATCGATGCAAATTGTAATGGATCATATATTGTTGGTATTTCTTAATGCAAACATAAATGATCCGTAAGTGTACAGAATTACCGTTGTAGCATTTCACCCAAAAATATTCAAGGTATCGTATTTTCCACAGAGAACGGAGGTACTCTTCTAGCTAGTTCGTCTAAGAACAACACAAGGGTAGAGTTGGTAAAGATTGAGGTGGATTCCTATGGTCTTAGAGTCTATGGATAGATAAACTCTACTTCTACTTGCTTACTTCGGGCACCGGAGAACACCTGGTCTGCCAAGCGTTGCTAGCCTGTAGCCAGCGTCGAACCTAGACGTGGGAGAATACAAGGGACGGACAGGGTTGTCACCACCTGCTGCCTACTCCTCAACCATGGGGAACGAGGCAAACGAAGGTAGCCTGTAGCCTAGACACCATGTCTACGCTATCGACTACTACTCTTATGTGCTAGTAAGGGTTATCCGTCTTTATTAGGGTCCTTATACTAGAGCATCCGTCACGGGGACGGACGATAAACCCGCAAACAAGTAAAAGTAAAGCTTAACTAAACAAGAGACCTTATAACCAAAAGAACCATAAATACTCACTTAGCGGGAAAACCCGTTGAAGTACAAGTGCTTGTCGAGGTACAAGACGGGGAGACACCGACAAACCCGGTGCTTCCCCGAACTCTTCCTCACATCTCTCCCTTACAACTCTAGCTAGCTACTAGGGCCTAAGCCCTTTGGAGTGTTGCTCTAACCCAAGTGAGGTGTGCTTTTCGCCTTGTGTGTTGTGTTTAGAGGGGGTTGCCCCTCGATTTATACACGAAGGAGAGGCAGTGCTATTGCTATTCCTGGCGTGAAGCCCATGCACCACCGCCTTCTTCATGGAGGCATGCAACTGCCACAAGAAGGAGAGGACGAGCGGCGCCAGCAGGGGGCTAGCCGCCCCTTGACCACTGCCTCTGGCCACCGCCTTCGCGTGGCAGGCCGTGGGCTGGACCTACATTGCTCCCTGATGGAGTTTTGCTTCGTTTGAGTTGAATTGATAGGCACCTTTGTCATTCCTTTATGCAATTCAGTGTTGGAATGCGCCTTTCGGTGAATTTCTCATGCATTTTATGTTCATGACCTGCAAAACATGCTTGCACTAAAACTTGTGGAAAGTGTGAGTTAAAATCTCTAATTCTAAGTTTGGTGTTTATTTAAGCATATTTTATATGAAAGTTGGCGGTTAGAAGTTAGAGTTAAGAACCGCTAACAAGCTCCCCCACACTTAGCCCTTTGCTCGTCCTCGAGCAAAGCTTAGTGTTAAAGGTAACCATGAGCATAGCATCTTAAGATATATGGCTTACATAAGAGTTATTCCAACACATTTCTTATACAAGTGGGATATGTGGCATTTGCTAACATGTTTCCTTGGGTTGTTGAAAAGCAGATAGTTATTGAAATAAAGTCACCTTCCTAATTTCACATCTTAGCAACTTGGAGTTTTGAAAGTTTTTCTCAAGAAAAAGCATAGTTCACTTTATACTCCTCAAATGGCACTCTCAAATCACTCAATGGTGTATAAATCCTTACCAAGGCATAGCAATGTTTTGCCTTCTTTTATTTTCTCCTACTTCTAAAAAGGTTTATGTGGAGCTTTAGGTAGGGATAAACAATATAGCATACCTGTATTGCATATGTTGTAAAGTCAAATCGAGGATCCAAGGAGAGAGATGCCATACTCTTAAATCAAGATGTGCATGTGCGTGGAAAAAGGTAAACTAAAACTATACTCCTTTTGTTTATATGGTCTCTCTCTATAACTTATTATTTTGAAACATGACCATCTTTCTTCTTTCCTATTTTTTCAATACATGAGCCTTCATGTGCTCATCATTTTTTCTTTTGTACTTGGAACTTCGTGTGTTCATATTTTTTTTCTTTTTGCATAGCCCATGTCTCTTCTTCTAGACCATCTATTTAGAGATAGATTATTATTTTTTTAAAACATGGAGTATTTGCCTAACAATATTTTTTTGTCTACTCCAAGTGTAGGAGCAGAGTTTTTTTTATCTAAATGGAAGCATGTTTGTCCGTACTCCCAATGTAGGAACAACATGTGTATGTGGAGTGTACGTGATCTTGACCTTGCGAGTATGATAAATCTCTCAACAAGGATCAACAAGACTTGACCAAACTCAACACAATAACAAGCAGCTTATGTTAAAGGTTTAAAACTTGCAAGATGTCATATTTGGCTTTGGTAGGAATTGCTCACCAATTGAGGGGTATGTGATACTATGGTTTTATAATAATTTTTATCAAAACAAATTCTCCAAGTACCTTGAATAGAAATGGTAGGATTTCTAAGTCAGAACTATATCACACCTCACAACAATTTAGTCAACATGATGTCCTGTCAGAACATTTTCCCACAAGTATAAGTGTGTGTATATGGAACAAACATTTATGCAAGCTTCTATCTTAAACATGATATGAACATGTCACTTTTCAAAAAATTTAGATAAAGTGTAGTGCATTGGGGCATTGTTCATCAGAAGGAGATAATAGGGATGAATTGAGTTTAATTTTAGTGATCAAGATTTATGTTTGTTCAAACTCAAATTTGGAGGGAGTTGAGGGTAATGTTGCACAAACTATCGTTGAAGATGAAGGAGCTATGAGAAGTCAGAGAAGATTTGGCTAAACCAGAGGTCTAGCCCATCCTCTTTGGGGCTATCTGTCCTATCCTTCTGCATGTTATATTATTCTATGTTTTGTGCAATGTGTTGGTGGGAGATCTCGAATGTGTGTTTGTCATGCTTAAGAGATCTCTCTCACACTTATTCTTATACCTGTTTTATTTGATAAAGAGAAACAAAAGTGGAAACAAACAAACAAGGGCTCTACTAGCTGTAATTCTGCTCAGCTGTAAACAAACAAACTCGGCCCGCTCGAGGTGCCGTCGCCGACAGGTTCTAGACACAGTGACGTTGATGGGTGCTGGACCGGTGAGCAGTGGTGGCACGGGCCAGCGCACGGGTGTGCCCATGGACTCATGGAGGGCCAACGAGCAGCTGGTGGCGCGACACTCGGGGGCCTGAGGCTACTGCCGCAGGTGCAGCTGCGCTGAACAAGGGCCGAGGTGCCACAGAGAGGCCATGTACAAGGCTGATGTCCAGCGAGGTCAAGGTCAAGCACGACATGCATCCATGGAGGCAAGTTGCTCGTCCCTCCAATCCTGGCTCATGCTCATGGTGGGGCGCGAGGAGGCATGCATCATCGCCAAGCGGTGCGGACGAGCATGACTAGTGAGGTACGACGCGCAGGTGAGCATGACTGCGTAGGCGGTGAGCTAGCTTGCCGAGGCCGGTGACCGCGCTGGAGATGGAGGGAGCTACAGAGACATCAGACATGAAAGGAGACAAAACTCGAACAGGGAGATAAGGGCAGCAAAAGTACTATTCTACCCTTTAAATTTATTTTGGAAATAATTTCTAACTCATATATTTAAGGTTTCTGGTCCACGTATTTTTGGTTCCGGCCCACTATCCAAATAGATGACTCTATTTTTTTTCAAGCACAGTAAAATTTCACATATATTTTTATGTAAAAAAATCAGAAGCGATCGAGGCGATGGTTCACCATGCAAAAAAGAGTAAAAGACTCGCCATGCCAAAAAGAGTAACACCATGCCAAAAAGAGTAAAAGACGAGACAGTTGTCACGGGCGGATATGGGCCTAGGGCCACTGGGGCCGTGGCCTTAGGCGTGGCCCAGAAAGCCTTTTATCTCCTTTGGAATTTCTACCCCAGGAAAATCTTCCAGCCAGTCTCGCTATTCTGACTCCCGACGCCGCAATCCGCTCCTTTTCTCCTTTCTTCCCCGCTCCTCCTCCTTCAAACTTTGTCAATCGAGGATCCAATCAGGGCAGTTGGTGTCGCGGTGTAGCAAATTGGAGAAGGCACGACTGACAACTTGTCGGCGGCGGCGTCGTCGTCGTCGGACCACCAAGACCTCCCGGACGAGATCATCGGACATCTTCGCGCGCATGCAAGCCAAGTCGGTGCTCAGGTGCCGAGCTGCCTTTCCCGCGCCTGGGCCGCCACGCTCTCTTCAGACGCCTTCGTCGACAGGCATTTCGACCTCACCAACCACCACCGCGAGGCTCCTAGGCTCTGCTTCCTGCCGTGCTCGGCCGCCGCTGCGACGGTGGACGCGTGGTCGCCGGAGCTTGGGAAGGGCGTCTTCATGCCGCTCATGGCCGTCCCGCACAACAGTCGCAACGGCAAACTACACGCTGTCACCCGCACGTGCCGCGGCGTCCTCCTCCTGCGCGCGATGGCCGCGAGGATCTATTACCTGTGCAACCCGTCCATGCGGGGGCAGATCGCCGCGCTCCCCGATGGCCACATGGCGTTGCTCCCGCTGGAACGTGTCCGGATGAACCAGATGGAGATGGGTGTCTTCGTTGAAGGCCACGTGCACTGGCCCACCATGGGACACGAAGAGCAGATCGTCTCCTTCTCCATGGCGGACGAAAGGTTCGGCTACGTCACGTCGCCGCCTGGCACGGACGTCGCGACATTCGCGCTGGCGGAGCTCGCCGGATGCTTCTGCCTTCTCTCGGCACCCGATTCTCAAGTCGTACCTGAAATCCATTGACATCTGGTTACTGACCGACTATACCACGGGATCATGGGAGAAACACCGGAACATCGACCTGACCAAGCTGCCGCCGCCGCCGGAAGTGGGCGACGACTTCATGTTCAACGGCGTCACTCCGCTCGGCCGGCGCATACTCTTTGTCTCGAGAGAGTATCAGGTGGCAGCGTACTGCCTCGCCACCGGGACCCTCGAGGAGCTCGTGCCAGGCTTTCGCGGGAGCGGCCTCGGAGGAGTGCACCACCACCTCGTTCCCTACGACGAGAGCCTCGTGCCCGCCGAGCGGCCGTTCCAGGACATCCTATGGTCGTCGCCGCCTGCGCGTGCCCTGTCCGTGGCGCTGCGCCGGCTGCCGGCGCGCACGCTCGGGCGCCTCAAGCTCGTGTGCAGGAGCTGGCGCGCCATGCTCGAAAGCGACCGCTTCGCGACCCAGCACAACGCCTGCGCCAGAGCGACGGCGGCGACCAGTCCCGTGTCCGTCGCGTTCCTGCCTTCCTGGCCCCCTTCGGCACGACGACAGCTCCCGATGTCCCTGTGGAGGTTTTGGAATTGAATCTCCTCACCGGGCGGGTCGTCTCACTGGAGTCGTGCTCCGGTGACCCCGGAGCTGGCCGCTGGAACTCTCCCCTGTCTACGACCAGGGTGGTGTGCCGCACGCCATGCCACGGCCTTGTCGTCCTGAGCCACCTAAGCGGAAAGCGCCATGTCTTTTGCAACCCTGTGACGCGAGCCGTGAGAAGCTTCGTCTTCGCCAACCAAGGTCACGGATGTGCCGGCCTTGGGTACGATCCGTCGAGGCAGAAGCACGTCATGGTGCGTCTGTCCTACACGACACGGTGCCTCAAGACACGGACGTACGCCATGGAGTGCAGGGTGTGGCCGGTGAGGGATCTATGTCCAAGAACACTCGACTCTCAGCCATCGATTCCTGCAGCGGTCGACGTGCCGCTGTGTTAGCGACCTGGCCAACGAGACCGGTCGTGAAGAGGAAGGCCGCGCCGGCTGATGAGGTCCGGTCATAGAGTTTACTAGTGTCTATTACAAGAATCAGTTCGATGCCCTATTCGGCTTAGCCTCTCCCCTTTTCTACTCCGACAGCTAGCACTCACACGCATTACATGCCCACTCTGGGCCATGGGTCTTTGGATTATGACGACGAGCTCGATTGCTCCTTCTTGGCTGGGCCGATGTATTGGGCTTGCTTAGGTGCGGCGCTGTGACATTCCCCTCCCCTTGGGCACCGGCATGTCCCCAGGCCGGAGCTTGTGGGAACTATTGGCGAATAGCTTCTTTATCTTCCTAGGTCGCCAACGACACGTCGAGCCCGGACCACTTGATGAGAAGCTGAGGAACAAAGCCGTCTTGGCGATGATGGAGACGGCGTTGGAGCACGGCTTCAGGCACCTCGAGGTTGTCGTCGACGTCGAGCAGAGACGACGACACCGTGCACTTTGTTGATGGCGCCGGCTTGAGGAGGGAGACATGGAACACCGGATGAACGGATGACGAAGGTGGAAGCTCCAGCTTATAAGCGGTGGCGCCGATGCGTTCAAGCACCTTGTACGGCCCGAAGTAGCGGAAGGACAGCTTCTGATGAGCCCTTGGCGCCAACGAGGATTGTACATATGGTTGGAGCTTGAGGTAGACGAAGTCACCGGCGCGGAAGGAGCGCTCAGAGCGGCGCTTGTCCGCTTGGGTCTTCATACGGAGTTGAGCTCGTTCGAGGTGTTGTCGCATAGAGGCCACCATAGTAGCATGTTCAGTCAGTAAGGCTTCAACGTCAGGGGCGGAAGTGACTGAAGAAACAGAGAGCCCGAAGTGGCGAGGGGGGGTGGCCATATAGTACCTCAAATGGCGAACTGTTGATGGAGGAGTGGGGACTGGTATTGTACTAGAATTCCGCCAAGGGAGCCCACTTGAGCCATTGTCGCGGGCAAGAGCTGACAAAGCAGTGCAGTAACGTCTCCAGACATTGGTTCACGCGCTCCGTCTACCTATCCGTCTGGGGATGGTAGGCCGAGCTCATGGACAGAGTCGTCTAGGCGAGACAGAATACTTCTCGCCAGAAAGTGCTGGTGAAGATGCGGTCACGGTCACTGACAATATGAGTTGGCATACCATGGAGACGATAGACGTTGTCCAAGAAGGCTTGAGCGACCTGTTGACCAGAGAATGGGTGCAACAGGGGAATGAAATGTGCAAATTTACTGAACCTGTCCACGACGACCATCAAGCAGTTTGCAGTTCTCGAACGTGGCAAGCCTTCGATGAAATCCATCTAAATCATCTGCCATGATTCAGATGGCATAGGTTGAGGAGCGAGCAAGCCAGGATAACGAGCTTGATCGGGCTTGGTCTGAGCACAGGTTGTGTAACACCCTAGGTGTTAAGCATGCATTAAGCATGTTAAATCATGAGCATGAGCATCATATTGCATTCATAATCACATGTGATAATAAGAGTAACATGGAATTGAAACATGCAAAACATGACTTCGAAACATAAATGTTGCATGTGCTTGTTTAAATACAATTTTACCATGATTATGCTTGTTAGGCCATTAAAACATGTTTGGTTATAAGTGAAAATCATTTAGAAATGTTTAGTGTAAAATTTGGAACAAGTTTGGTATTCAAAATTTCCCCAAATTTTGCTTTTAAAAATAATCTAGAAAAATGGAATTTTGATTTAAAATGAACTTTGATTTCCCCTTTCAAAATCTGTTTGGAATTTCAAAATGTACCCTAAAGCAATGTTGTAGAGAATTAAATTTTGAACGACTTTTGTTTTGGGGTCAAGTTTTGAAAATGCCTTTTCCACTTCAAATTTGAAAATATAAAAGAAAAAACAATTTGGATTTCCACTTCAAATATAAAATTTGAATTTGAGACCGTATGCCGGCGCCGGCCACCGGGTGGCGCTCCGGTGGACCCCGCCGCAGCCGTGTCGCACCTACACCCCGCGCTGCGCCGTGCTCTTCCTCCTCGCTCGCCTCATTCTCTCTCGCCTCGTCCACGCTCGCCTCGCCAGCGCAAGCCGCAGCGGCAGCAACGCCGCCCCATCGTCGCCGCAGTCGTGCCCTCCCCACCGTGTGCCATTCTCCGATTGCTCGCGGCTCTAGCTCCGCCTCGACCTCCGCTTCCCCGTGCTCCCGCTTGCGCCGTCGTGTTCGCGAAGGTAAGGCCCAATCGGGCGTTTTCCCCTCCGCCGTGGCGCCAAGGCCGCCGAGCTCGGCTCACCGTGGCCGGAGTCCCCTCGGCTCTCTCTCTCTCTTCTGTCTCGGGCACCAACATCGACTTCACCTCATGGTGCTCGTGCGCGCCTCGTTGGCCGCCACCACGGCTTGCTTCGGCAGGTCATCGTGCGCCAGCGCCGCCGCTCCGCCATTCTCGCCGGTGAGCTCCCTTCGGAGTTCCCGCGCCTCTGGGAGCTGGCGCACCGGATGTGCCTCGGTGCGGGGAGCGCACTGGTACCCTCCCCGCCACCGGAGGTCTCACTGGTGGCGAGCTTACCGCCGGTCAGTGGCCGCGCGGGCTCGGCTCACTGACGTGTGGGCCCGGTCAGCGCCTTGGTCCCGCATGTCAGTCACAGATGACAAGCATGGGTGCACTGCCTCGGGTGTACCCAGCGATTTCAGCGGCTTGTTTTTAAAGGAGATTTGAAAAATGAATTTCCAAAAATTGTGAAAATGCTTCCAAAAATCATATCTTGAAAAATATTGCTCCAAAAATTATGAAACTAATTTTGGTAGACTTCTTAGGAGGAGATCTACAATATAAAAATATTGTATGTCAGATTTGTGATACTTTTGTATAGGGTTTTATTTAATTCTTATAATTGCTATTTTCTTAGAAAATGCATAATAAATCATAGGAAGCTCAGAAAAATATGATTCCAAGTTTGTTATTCTTCTTATGTGATGCACTTTGTATGAAAAATATATGCCATACATGTTCTGTAGAAAAATTATGAGGTGTAGTTCAAGTGCCTTTATTGCCTGATTTTTGTTATTTTTGCTAAGAGAGAGAAATTTGTATAAAACATGCATGTGATAATTTTTTTACAGTGATTGTTTACTGTGTAGAACATAGGAAAAATACTAAATTTTTGTTTGATACTTTTCATAATACAAAGTATTTTCAGGCCCATGTATATGCCATAGCTTGTCATTTTTGTGTAGACTGTTTTACTAATCCAAATCCCATAAAAATTTTATGGTAGGCTACTTAGAGTAGGACCATGCTACTGTAATTTTTATAGATTTTTCTATGCACTAGAAATATAGGTTGTTGTTGTAACCCTAGTTTAAATTGAATATAAAGTAATATTCTTTATGTATAATTAGTTTAATAATGAAGTTTTGGTGTATCTTTGAAGCACCAAATCACTTGCTGGTATTGCTTGATAAGTTAATGTAGTTGTGTCCATAAAGGGTAGTAGCACTCATGTTAGGGTTATATGATAGTTAGCAGAAAAGATGAGAATTTAGCAGAAGAGAATGCAGTAGATGACATGCACTAGTGGTAACTATCGTTTGAATGACGTTGATGTCACGAAACCACCCAAATTATAAGAACAAAAGTACAAAAACAATCGCCGGAGCAATTAAATTCCCGTACTTAAGCTCCTATAACTCCGGTAGTCCAATAAAATCACGAGGGATTTCAAACCAAACAACATACAAGCCAAGATTGTAGTGGTCCAACATAACAGGTCATATGTTACATCCATTTCATAAGTAATTCAACATATATCGGAGTTCAGTAGAGTTATTACAACTCAAGTTCAAAAGTAGCAGAAGCAAAGTAGTTTGAAACTAATATCACCTTAATTCAAATACATGCCAGTACCAAGGTCAAGTTCCCATAAAAGCATGAGAGACAAGATAGCTCAGATGGATCATGCCCATGATCACACTCCGCCACTACTGCAGGAGTCTTCCAATTCTTGCAGTAGCTATGATACATCACAACCTGCAACAAGTGGGAATAAACCCTGAGTACGAGAAGGTACTCAGCTAGACTTACCCGTCAAAAACCAGAAATAATAACACCAAGGAGTATGCAAGGCTTTCTTTCAGTGGGCTAGCTCGACTCATTTGCGAAAAGCATAAGTTATCATGAATAAACCATTTTAAGCACTTTTATATCATCCTTGTTATAACCTATTAATCTAGGTAAGCACCTATGCTAAAACAATCACTTGATTAACCATTAACATCAAAGGTTACCATTTCAGGTTTAGCATTTCTAACATCATCCACATAACCATCCGTGTTCCATCATCATTACTATGATGCCGTAACTCGAGTCAAGTGTTCACTATCCAATGAACGATGGCGATTCGAATCGATTATTAACCAGCTGGTAATTTATTCCTCACACAAACCTCACTCACCCGCTAAAGTGAGATATTGGTCACCGAGTCAACTATTCAGGTAAAGTCTCGAGTTTGCCAGGAACCACATGTACCCGGGGGCCGCCCGACTGCTCTTTGGCCTTATCATCGCGCCTCCGTGTCCTACCACACCTGCTCCGGTACAGTGCGCTGCGGGCAATCCACTCGGCCCGAATAATCTCCCAGCTTCGCGGTCGAAAGGTATATTATTCGGCCAGCTAAATGTGAGGCATGCGTTCAACATGACCCGAGGCCCAACAACGGTCGGTCCTTAATCGACACAGACGGAAACTACAAGCACCCCAGAACCCTGTCTGGTTGCCCAATACTTATTCCGCCTGGTCTCAAATTATTCATCAACACTTGGTTATTTTCAGGATATCATCCATTCCATAGCTAAAATATTCCAGTAACCACCTATAATTGCAGGTGACCGGAAATCACCGATCGCTACCGGTCTAAGCAGGGCTAAGCAATATTTTCGATCCTGAACCAAAATAGGATTTTAGGCATATTTATGGGACAAGGAAAAGGATATATATGCAGCAAGTGTTTCCAATCAACTCATATAACTTAATGCAATAATACATATATAACATATATATATACTTAATTGCTTTTATAAAGTAGGAGGCTTAGTATGCTCCGGGGCTTGCCTGAGATCGAACACTAGGTTAATGATTGACAGATGACACTCGCTTGGCGAGCCTCTCCCATCCCGACACTTGCTTAGTCCTTCCATCTTCGGGATAGGTCCACCAAACACCGTCTTCGGGTTTGACTTCAACATATCATCCTTCACGTGGTGCATCTAGCGTACCTAGATGAGATGCAAGATGCATGTGTATGAATATGATAAATGGTAACACAAGATGTATCACATAAGCATTCAAGTAAACACAAGATTACGCAAAACATAGACACCAATAGCTATTTAACTAACATCACACAACCAATTAAAGAGGGCAAGCACATCAAGCATAACACAAGTTTAACAAGATCACAAGTATCTTAACTTGACCATCATCAAGGGCATAAGCCACACTTAGCAACACATGGAGTAAACAACCACAACTATCATCTATCTATTTCTAGACTGCAAACAACAGCTGCATGTTTGGATCATAATTGGAGTTATACAAATCTAATAGCCATGCAACAAGACATTCTGGAAAGCTTATGAAATTGTCTATAATTCATCTTTAATCATCTTAGCATGATTCTCAAGTTAACCAAGTCAAACATGCATAATTACAGAATCTGGTCCAGAGATTTCAGAGAACAACTATTTCTGGAACCCAACTTGAAACAGTCATTACTCACAAACAATAAGGACAAATGCCACCAAAATTTAACACAAGCTAGATTAATGAGTTATCTGCAACTTTTCTATAAGCATGTTTCTCATCAAACATCATTTTCATGGTGCAATTACCAAAGTCCCAGAAACTATCCAAGAAAGCATCAATTGCAAGAATAAATATTAACTTATATTCCAAACATACATTTGGCCACAACCAATGTAACCATCATAAAGTGCATGTTAAATGATCACCAAAAAGCATAGTGCTCATCACTAAATAAATTCTTTTAATGCATTTCTTAATTTATTTAGATAGCAAGGTGAAATAATAAACATATAGCAAAAGTCCATAATAAAATCTATAAAAATTACAGTAGCTCTCACATACACCCAGTAGTGTACTGTACAAACTTCAAGCCATTTGAACATGTATATCAACCTCTATGAAAAAGATAAATTGCTATTGCAAGAATTCATGTGAGAGCAATATACACTAATAACTCACTTATATAGCAACCAAAATTCATAAAATTTTTACCACGCATCAAACATCACATGAGTAGCATGCCACAAAAATTTCACTTCATTTGGAGCCCTAGATCTACAGTTATGAAAATGACAAATACAACTAGCATTGAAAACCTAGCTGCACAAACCTATTTTTACAGAGAAAACTTTAAACTAAAACATGCCATATTATAAATCTACTGCATAGATAATTTTACAAGGATTCCAAAAAGTCTTCATTTGCTATTTTACCATTTTTCTACGATTTACTATGAATTTCCAAAATTCCTGCAAAATAATTACGAATCAGTCTCGAGAGCACTATTCATTTGAGTCTATGACAGTGCAGATAGGCCCCTGGCTTTAGTCGAATTCTCGGACGAGGTCCCTGGTCGTGATTTGAAAACAGAGGATGCCGGGGAAACGACCGATGGCGGCCGGAGGAGGCATGTCGGCGATGATAGAGTGGTGGGGGAGCCCGGCCCGTGCGCACCCGCTGGACTACCCAGCTCGGCGCGAGGCGGTCCGAGTTGGCCTGACCACGTGAGCCCGCGGCTCGACGGCGGAGCGGCACGGCAGGAGCGGGCTCCAGCGACTTTCGGCTTGGGCGAGCGTGCACGCGAGGTGCAGCACGATGAGGTGAAGGCGGTGGTGCACGTGGCTGCGGCCGTGAGGGCCTAGAGCGGTGAGGACGCGGGCGGCAGCAAGCTTGGCCGGCCGTCCATGGCGGACGCGCCCGCGCGAGCGACAAGGGCGAGCGGGAGCGCGAGAGCGAGTGAGGGAGGCTGAGAGAGAGGGCTCGGACGCTCCAATTCAAGGCAGCAGCGCCAGCAGAGATGGCAGTGCACGTGGCAAAAGAGGTGCCGCGCGGCGTGCATGCACGGTGACCACGTTGGCCAAGTGTCGAGCACGTGGTGGGCGCAGAGTGGAGCAAGGTGGGCAGCGATTTGGGCTTCGTCCTGGCCGAATTTGGACTTGGGCCCAAAACCAAAGTTGGAGCTCACACGAAGCTCTACACTTTTCATTAAGGGGCTAAGGTCATTAGAGCAACTGATTAGCGGTTAATTAGTTGCCAAAACAACAGTGTCAACACTTTGATGGCAGTCACGGAAACTCACTTTCGATGGTCAAAACTTCGTCAAACTGAACTCAACTTTTTGCATGCTCTTCGCCAACATGTAAACTCCAACTTTTATATTTGGTTCAACCTAAGTTACTTAGCAAAAACACGAGAATGCGACGTGCCAACCGTCTTGTCGTTGCCGGTCCAACTTCATGAATATGACAAAATTAGCAGTTTTGTGAATTGATTTTGAAGGTCCAACCAAGCTCCAAATCTGGTGAGACTTGATCTATTCTTTCCTTCACAAGGCGTACTCCAACTCGTATTGAGGACTCCAATTGAGCTTCCATATGAATTTGGAAGATAAGAGGCCACAAACATAGCAACTCACTGCTGTCAATCCAGGACTTAGAATTATTCCTAGGGCTGAAAAACAGCAGCTGATCCAAACTTCGAGCCTCTATTTAACAAGCTTACAAGCTGATCTAGCTCTTGGTCCAAAAACAAAGTTTCTTCTACACAATATGAACTACAACTTTCATTTAAGGTCCAACATCAAAACTGGTATAGAAACTATATTTCTACTTTGACCAAAGTAGGATCACGATAAAGCTTAAATTATCCTTTTTGATCAATTGGAGCATTTTCTGGGCATTTGCTCAACACAAACCTTTCATGAATTTTGTTGTAGAGTCTATCTAGAGTCATTTGGGTAAGGTTGCAAGGTTTGGTTGATGACCTATATTTCCATTCACTTAATAGTGCAATTCAAGCACTTAGTAAAACCATTCCAACAAGGATATAACTTATCATTTCATGTGACTTTTTAATTCCAAACTTCATGAAACTTTTCCAAGGATCAATATAGATAGGTACTAAGGTGATACACATGAAGATATTGCAATAACACCACCCAAGCATATATATTGAAAACTGCATATATGTAAAGCAAGGTGCAACATCTAAGTTTAGGTTGGGGCTCCTGTCCATAGGTTGACCTTGACATCCTCATCTCCACTTAATCTATCATGTTTGAGCTCAAACCCACTACTTAATGAGTGACAAACACCTGGGGTGTTATAGTTGACTACCTTGTAGAAAGGTTTTACCTATATGCTATCTAATAAGGTCTCAATGTGTTCATCTGTACATCATATCATCATGATCGTCGCATGCCATCTCATCCGATGCACCATTTGTATATTTACTTATACACTTGCATCATATAGGATCGTAGGAGGAAGCGCCAGTAGCAGTGCAGGAGGAGCAGACCGGGTCCGATCCACAAGAAACCCAGGAACAGGAGGTGCCCGAGGTAGATGAGCAAGAAGAGGATCTACCTGAGTGTGTGGACCACCAACCCAGTTCCTTTGAATGAGGCAAGCCCTAGAGCATTTTAAGTCTCCTACTTTATGAAAGCAATTCCTTATATATGTATGAGTTTATATATTATTGCATTAAGTTATAGGAGTTAAGTGAAACCGTTGATGCATTTATTTCTATCCTTGCATACTTTATTACATTCTTACCCTGTTAGGTTTAGGATTGAATACTGCTTAGGCCTGCTTAGATCGGTAGCGATCGGTGATTTTTGGTCACCTGCATTATAGGTGGTTACTGGAATGTTCTAGCTATGGAATGGATGAAATCCTAGAAATAACCATGTGTTGATGGATAACTGGAGACCGAACGAAAAAGTTGGAGGCAACCAGACAGGGTTCTAGGGTGCTATTAGTTTTCCGTCTGTATCGGTTAAGGACCGATCGTTGCTTGTCCCTCTTGTCATGTTAAACACATGCCTCACATTTAGCTAGCCGAATAAGGTACCTTTCGACCGCGAAGCTAGTGACACTTTTTGGGCCGGGGTAAACTCGGATTGGTAGACTGGTGCCGAAGAGGGTAAGACGGAGACACGAAGAGTGAGCCCAAGGTGTGTCCTGGTAGTCGGGCGGTCCCTGGGTAGTACGGTCCATGATTGTTACCCCACGATGTTACCTGAAAGGTGTCATTGATGATCTGTAGCTCACTTGATCGGTGAGTATGGTTTGTATGAGGAATAAATCATCAGCTGGTTAGGAATCGATTCGAATCGCCATCGCTCCTGGATAGTGAGCACTTGACTTGAGTTACAGCATCGTAGTAATGATGATGGAACACGGATGGTTATGAGGATAATGCGATAAAGGCTAAATCTGAAATGGTAACTGGATGTTATCGGTTAATCAAGTGATTGCTATAGCATAGGTGCTTACCTAGCTTGATAGGTTGTAATAAAAATGATGCAAAGTACTTAAAATAGTTTATTCATGATATCTCATGCTTTTCGCAAATGAGTCAGCTAGTCCACTAAAAGAAAGCCTTGCATACTCCTTGGTGTCGCTTTATTTTAGTTTAAGACGGGTAAGTCTAGATAAGTACTTTCTCGTACTCAGGGCGTTGTTCCCATTGTTGTTGCAGATGGTCAGATGTACTACAGCTATTGCATCAACTGCTTGTATCCAGCGATGGGTGACAACTAGGACCACGGGCAATGGTCACTCCGTATGTCTTACCTAATGCTTTTGTGGAAAGTGACTATCTCCTGACACTGTATTTGAACTAAGTGTGTGTGGTTTATGAAATTATTTGCTTCCACTACTTTATTGTGAACTTGGTTTGTAATAACTTTATGTTCTAAACTCCGATGTATTCAACTGTCGTTGCGAACTTTATGTAATATGTGACTGTGGCTGCTAAACTTGTACGCTCTTGGTTTGTATGTTGGTTGGTATGAAATTCTTCATGGTTTCACGGACTACCGGGTTATACGGGTTTAAGTTTGCTAAATTATCTCCTTCGGCGGGTGATTTTCTTACTTAATTTCGTATAATTGGTCAGTTCTGTTACAGGTTGAGCAGGATGCAATGAAGTTCTTGACATCCGTCTTCGTGCCTCTCCAAGCGAACAACTTCCTGAGCTTGCTGAAGGTTACCGGGAACCCCGAATGGCTGCCCACAGCGCTGTTATGAAGGGCTGCCATGAAGCGGTGTTGGAGAGCAGTATTGGACCCAATCCAGATCTGGCCACGGAAGCGGAGGACTCCATCAATAAAACTAAAGTGTGGGTGTGACTCAGGCGAAACAAGTAGCTCCTGTATAAGCTTGGTGGAAGCTGAATCTTGATCATAACCAGCGATAACATCATTTAGCCAGGATGGGGATGTCAAGGACAAAGCATTCAACTGCTTGGAAGGAGAAGGATGGCGAGATAGGGCATCAGCAGCGAGATTAGATGTTCCCGGCTTGTAAACGATTTTGTATTGGAGGGCGACGAGCTTGGTGTAGAGCTTGAGCTGCCAAGGAGTGTGAAGGCATTGCTCTATGTTGTGGACTAGACTCTTCTGGTCTATAAAGATTGTGAACTCGCCATGTTGTAGGTAAGCCCGCACTGTTCAATTGCAATGAAAATGGCCAAGTACTCCTTCTCGTATGTTGATAGTCCGCGAGTGCGTGGTCCCAAGGACTTGCTCACGAACGCCAATGGATGGCCATCTTGGAGCAGCACTACGCCAACACCCCACTCACTAGCGTCAGTCTGTACTTGAAATGTCTTGGAGAAGTCCGGCAGCGCCAGAACTGGAGCTGTAGTTAGAGCATGCTTCAAGTCCAAGAAGGCAGACTGATGTGATGGAGTAAATACAAACAAGGCCCCTTTCTTCAATAGATCCGTTAGGGGGCGAGCAATTAGAGCGAAATGATGCACAAACTTTCGGTAGTAACCCACTAAGCCAAGAAAGTTGCGAAGCTGTTTGATATCCTACGGGCAGGGCCAATTGTTGATGTCCTGAATCTTGCTTGGGTCGGTTGCCATGCCAACCGCACTAACTGTATGTCCAAAATATGAAATACTTTGGCGGCCAAAGCGGCACTTGGATAGTTTGACCTGCCATTGATCGTGAGCAAGAAGTGTAAGGACTTGTTACAGATGAAGAAGGTGTTCCTCAAAGGACTTGTTGTATATTAGGATGTCATCAAAGAAGACAATGACACACTTGCGAAGTAAGGGATGTAAGGTGGAGTTCATAGCACCCTGTAAAGTATTTGGTGCTCCTGTCAACCCGAACGACATGACTATGAATTCAAAGTGCCCCTAATGGGTTTGAAAGGTTGTTTTATGTTCTTCACCAGGGGCCAATCTGATTTGATTGAATCTAGCACGCAAATCTAGCACTGAAAACCAAGAAGCTCCAAACAATTCGTCCAACAGCTCATCAACCACTGGAATGGGAAATTTGGACTTGACGGTAAGGGCATTCAACATGTGATAGTCTACGCAAAACCGCCAGCCCCCATCTTTCTTGCAGACGATGAGGACTGGAGAAGAGAAGGTGCATTTGCTTGGCTGGATCAACCCATTCTGCAACATATATCAGTTACTTGTGCTTCGATTTCCGACTTGAGAGCGGGTGCGTAACGGTAAGGGCGTACAGACACCGGCTAAGCTCCCTGAACCAGCGGAATGGAATGGTCGCAAGAGCGACGAGGGGGTAGACCAGAAGGCTCAGCGAAGACTGAAGAAAACTCCACTAGCATCTTCTGATTACTTGGGTGCAGATCAGAATCTGTAGTGTCTTGAGAGTCACTGCCGATATGGTTGAGCTAGATGACTGAACAAGCAGTAGCAGCATCAGAGTGGCCATGGAGCAAAATCTGATCAGCGCCATAAGGAAGTAACATCCACTTGTGTGCCCAGTGTATTTTCATTAGGGAGAAAGTGCTCAACCAATCCATACCGAGGATCATGTCAAAGCTAGCGAGAGGCAGAACCTTGAGGTTCGAATGGAACTCATACCCATCAACTGTCCACACAACAAGAGGAATTTCAGATGTACAATCAATGGATCCACCGTCAGCAACATGGACTGTGACCGGTGAACAGAGGGAACGCAATGCTGGGTGCAAACAGGCCGCAGTGCTGCTGATGAACGAGTGCCTAATCCCAGAATCCACAAGGATGACAATGGGCTGGCCCCGAATTAATCCCTTGGACTACATGGTCTTGTTGCTTGGAGTACCAAAATAAGCAACTGCGGACAACAGTGAGAACAACTGAGAAGGACCTGAATCAAGAGTGGTAGTATCTGATTGAACTTCATCATCAGGACAGAATACATCTTGGCACATGTTCCAAACTTCCTGGAGGGCATGCAGCTGCATTGCTGGAGCACATTTGTGTCTCGCTGCCAGTGTTCACCGCAGCGGACACAGAGGCCACAAGCCTTGCGATAATTGCGAAGCGTCTGAAGCTTGTCATCGACGGTTGAAGGCTTCAGCGGAACGCGCCGCTCCGCGCCCCACTTCTGAGCTTCTGGAGGTACAGGAACGCTGCGGCCTGGCTGATGTTGAGGTGGAGGACCCCCTTTAGGAGTCTGGGGCTTGACAAGCAGTGAACCATCCGTCCTACGGACCTCCTTGCGGCTTCCGGGCTCAGTCGACTCCTCCTGCAACAAAGCCAGTGTACACACAGAGTCCAAGTCCATGGGACGCTGAACAAGAACAATAGCACGAATATCATCCCGTAAGCTGTCAATGAAGCGAGTAGTGTAGGTTAGGTAATCAGGATGTTCAGTATATGCGGAAAGCTGTTCTATGAGATCAACAAAGCGATCCACATAGTCCTGAATGGTGGAGGTCATCTGGATGTGAAACATTTGATGGAGCAAGAGCTCATGTTGATTGCGGCAGAATCGCTCGCGGATAAGGCGACGGAAGGATGGCCAATCCTTTCCGGCAATTTGGTGCTCAGCAAACTGGAACCAGCGACGGGCAGCACCAACAAACTGTATAGTGGAGCACTTGACCCACATGGACGGATCAACATTGTACATGTCGAAATAGTTTTGAGCACAAGTCATCCAGTACTATGGATCGTCACCATCGAATTTGGGAAAATGCATTTTAGGAATATGACCCAGATGAGTCGTGTTGGCAAGTTGATTAGGAGGAATTTGGTCAGGGTGAGGTGGGTGGGTGTGCAAGGGGGGTTGGCGAGGATTGGGATTAGGTGGGTGGCGAGGATTGGGATCAGGTGGGTGGCGAGGGTTGGTCTCAGGGAAACGAGGGGGATGATAACAGCGAGGGACAGTAGGGGAGTTGGGGTGACCATACGTACCGGTCGGGGACGGCACTACGATCGGTAGTCCGGCACCCATGTAGTCGATTCGACGCCGTGCCCCTTGGGCTAGTCGGTCGTTTTCCCGCCAGGATGTTGCTCGGCGGCGACCAACTCTCGATCCGCGCGCGATAGGTGTTGCCCGGCTGGATCCAGGTCAGATCGACGGAGACGCCGGAGGTCATAGCGCACGTCGTCGATGTAGCCCTCCGTGTCCTGACGCCAGGCCTGCAACTCGCCCACGGCGCCCTCTAGATCCTCCACCCTATCATCGCGCTCGTCCCGGATCTCCGCCTGGCGAATCAACTCGAGATCTGCCATGCGTTGCTCCAGTTCAGAGACGCGCGAGTCGAAGTGGGATCCCCAGTTGTCCGCTACGACGGCGGCGCTGCAGCCTGGTGAAGTGCTCGTGCGAGACCGACGAGGCCTCCAGAGTTCACCGGACCGACGGCTTTGATACCAGATATGTTAGCGACCCGGCCAATGAGACCGGTCGCAGAGTTTACTGGTGTCGATTACAAGGATCAGTTCGATGCCCTATTCGGCTTGGCCTCTCCCCTTTTCTACTCCGACGCTAGCACTCACATGCATTACATGTCCACTCTGGGCCATGGGTCTTTGGATTCTGACGACGGGCTCGATTGCTCCTTCTTGGTTGGGCCGATGTATTGGGCTTGCTCAGGTGCGGCGCCGTGACACTGGTGCACGCCGGCGGCAAGATGTACTGGCCCCGGGAAAGCCGTGGCTCGGGACCGCCGCCGCAGAGTTTGCCATCCTGGCGTTGGACGTATGCACCGAGACCTTCGAGGCCGTGCCGGCGCGGCCTGCTCTGTTAGGTGACGTGGACAGCGGCGACCGGATGGTCCTCGCGGAGCTCGCTGGGAAGCTGTGCACGGTGGGAGAGAGCACGTTATAGAGCTGCGGCAATGGCCGGAGTTCTCGCCACGGACGACGGAGCTAGCAGTGACTAACTGATGCCCATGGTCGTCGACCCCATGGATGGCTGGATCTTTGCTGACACGGGCAAGGCACTGGGGTACTATGACAAGCAGAACGGGACTTTGCAGACACTGTACTCGTTCCCGCCCTTTCTCCGCCCAACTACGGAGCCGTTCGGTTGTGCTGATAAGCCGGCTGAAAAACACTGTTGGCTGATTTGTTGTGAGAGAAAATACTGTTCCGGCTGAAAAAACAAGCTAAAAAAGACGGATTATAAGCCGAATAAACAGGGCCTACCTTTCCCCTGCTGCCCAGCCAGCAGCGCCACCGCCTACTCCATGCTCGCCATCACCACAGTCCCGATTTTCTCCCCAGCAATCCCTCGGAATTTTTTTTGAAATAATATTATTTTAATAATTAATTGTAGATCTATAAGCTCTAATAATAAAATTATAGATTTAGGTGTTAATCGGCGACCTAGAAGCCGATAAGAGTCTAATCGGCGTTCCAGTACACGATACGAACCTGTCGACGTTTGGATAGCCGATAGGAGGCCTCACATAGTACGCGCATCCGTCCTCGTGGGTGTTATCATTTCCGATAGAGTAATCGGCATTCCAGGGGCCAATATCTAGCCCCCGCCACACACAGCCACGCGACATTAGTGGACGGATGTGTTTTTTCTTTCTTTTTCTACTACTATGGTCAGTAATTTATTGATAGTTAGATAAAAAATAATATATATTTTAGGCACGTATTTAATACGTATAAGTATTTACGTATTCAGAAGATGTAGAATCATAGTTGCTTAGTTAGGAAAAATTACTTTATTTGTTTGATAAATTTGTTATAGGACACTCTTCCATGGCAGTATTTGCTGAAGGAAATCACTCAATGTTGTATTTGCTAAATTTTTAAACCATGAATTTAAATGATTTTATTTTTAGGTTATTTTAGGTCTAAATAGCTTACTCGGAAACTTAAATATAGAATTACACCATCAGTCCTAAAATAAGTGATTCTCGTTTCTTAAGAAGTCAAACATTTTTTAATTATAGATCTAAGTATTGTAATAGATATACAAATTATAATTTTTCAAAAGGGTATGTCACATAAAAAAATTACATCCAAGGTTTATATGTAATATTAAAATCTTTTAGACGCGCACGCAGACTCATTCTTATAAATGCATGCACACACACCTTAGCCTTACGAGCACTTGCGAGAGTGAGAGTTGGATCAAAAAATCTCAAGACACCTTTGCTTTACTCTAGTGCAGGAAATAGAGCGTGCTAGTCAATTTTAGATCACAAGATGCTGCCTTACTAAACACAATAGAACCGATAACTTTGATTAATATATAAAATCTAGCAAGAGATCAAATGATGTAGCCTTACAAGATTAGACGAGCTGCAAAAAAAAAAGGAAACAATAAAAGGAAAGTCCATTCGAAAGGTGGCTGGGAAGGCCTAAAGCCCTGTCGGTACACCACGAGCCGATAGGTCCAAGCCAGTCGGCAATCCTGCAGCCGATTAGTAGGTGCTCACTTCTCGGCTGCTGAGTGACCGATAGGTTCCCTGTCGGCAGTTCAATTACCGATAGGATACTAGATTTGTAATTTCTTAAAAGTGGCATCTAAATTTGTAATTATTTATTCAAATAATATTATATCAAAAAATTTTCCGCAATGCCTAAGCCCGACGGACCCAGGTAAGCTCCGCACCCTAAACTTAACATTGCCGAAGTTGTGGAAGAAGTCCACTTTGCTTGTTTTTGCATTCATAAAAACAAAAACTACAGAATCAGGCAATTTATTGGGCGCCCTTCCAATTTGTAAACTGCAAATTCGCATGCATAGCATACCAAATTAATAAAATCCAAGATTTAACATCATTCATAAACCACATCCATAAAACCATTCAGGTTTAAGCATGCTCTCCAGTACCAGTACGGTACATGACCTTACAAAAACTTAGCCAATCTAGAAGAAACTAGGTAGCACTGTAAATAAGAAGAAACAAACATCCAAATTTGAGTTCATGAGGACTCAAACATGGGTGATAAGCAGCTGTCCACCACACACATAACCTTATTAATCAAACAGGTTCAGTACATAACCTTATTAACCAAACAGGCTCAGTAACCTTCTTAGCTGGACCAACACACATACTGAGAGTCTGAACACAACCAAAAGAGAACAGATAGCCAACAACCAGGGAACTAAGTAAATCAACAGCCTGTAGAACGGTAGCAGGGGCAGGCCTATAGTGTGACCTGCCGCCGGTCTACCATCCTTCTAACTTTGTCATCACTTTGTGCACATCATAGGGGCCATAATCTGCAGCCGGATCATACCCTGCATTGTTCATGATGGTCAGGAGGGTGGTGAAGCCAGGAGCCTGGAGGCGGGCCACATTCTGGAACTGCTCTGAGACTTCATCTATGCTGTACCTGTTGCCCATCATGATCCTGAGGAGATCGGTGGGATCAGGTGATTCGAGGTTCAGGATGCTGTTGTAGGCGACCTCGCCGACGTTTTCCTCGTCGTCATTGGTTGCGACAACAGGCCAACAGAAGTCTCCTGCAGGGTTGCTTATTGGCCCCTCGCTCCCATAGGCAGACTCACCAATGTCTTGCCCGTATTCATTGGTCGCAACAACGGGCCAACAGAAGTATCCTGCAGGGTTGCCGATGTTTTCCTCGTATCCACTGGCCATGATGAGGGGCCAAAAGAAGCCGCTTGGGGCATTGCTGCTTGGCACCTCACTGCCAGAGGCGACGTCACCAACATTTTCCCCACCATTGGTTGTGATGAAGGGATAATAGAAGCCTATTCCAGCAGGGGTGCTGCTTTCCCCACCTTCATTGGTTGTGAAAACATACCAATAGAAGCCTAATGGGGTGCTGCTTTGCGCCTCGCTGCCAACAGTGGTCACTTGCTGGTATTGATTGGTTAGGGCAGGGTTCCATTCCACCATGCTGCCTCCATTGGGCCCTTCCTGATCGTCCTTGATCGGGACAAAGCGCCCATTAGGACCTCTTGGGCGGAGCTTCTGCATCAGTACATTATAGTTGCAGAGACAACAGAAAGAAAGCAGAAGAAATGCTGTATTAACATGACAGGAACAAACATAGAACCCCACTATGGCCAAAATAGGGCCCTGTCCAGAATTTAAGTGGAACACACCTTGACTTGGAGCAACCTTCGCTCCCTTGCTTCTTTGATACGAAGCCGACGTTCACGCAGACGAAGGATAGCAGCATACTGCTTTTCACACACAAAAATTGGTTCATCACCTGGTATGATCGGTGGAAGCAGCTTCCGGCCAACAACCTACATTTCATGAAAGAGAAAATCAACAAATATTGAAGGATTTATTAGCAAGCCACAAACTGCTTTGTCAGATAGCTCTCCAACTAATATTCCTACTATTCTCTCATGATATTTACTTTGTAGACCACTCATGGCAGGATATTACTGGAGGTCATTCATTATTTTCTTATGTTATTGGCAGGTCATGCCACTGCTAAAAGAAAAGGCAATTTAAAGAAACAGTCAAACAATCAATGAACCTAACCATTGCATATTATATCACAAGAAAAGGTCAATGTGGTTAATTTCACCCTTTTCAAGAAAACAAAATTGAAAGAATAACTTACCATTGGCTGACCAACACCCATCTCAGACGGACCATTATCATCAGACATATTCAGAATTGCAGGAGTAGAGCACTCAGAAGCCTTTGTTGTGTTCCCTGGATATAAATGCCACAAATCAGCTACTACTACATGTCAATATCTGTAAAATTCATCAAGGATTCTTAATAAGAAAGAAGTGAAGTCAGACATTAATGAATAAGATCTAAGTCAGATCATGCCCTATTAGTGCAGGGAATTCTCAAGAAACAGTTAAGTAATCCAATTCCTACTAGTAATTCAGATATAGGTCGTATTTGAAGCAGCCAGAGAAACCAATGGCCATTGGATATGCAGAGTAGATATTGTTCGCCATGCATCTTGACTATATCCCATAGAATTCCAAAGAGATGAATACGCGACATATCATATACTAATCATCGCTTAGAAAGTACATCCCACGCGGATTTTTCCATATCTACTATTGTATCACGCATAAATCATTCTTTCCATTTTCACCATGGCCTGTGCAAAAAGTATAAATATGTACTAAAGTTAGATATTAGAGCATCCTCACCTTGAGACATCGATGAAGTAACAGGTTCAAATCCAACCCGTGAAGCTCACCGCTACCTCGCTGAGATAGATCAGAGTTGTTGGATAATCATCAGGAGGCATCATATAGTATTAGAACAAAGAGATCGAATTAAAAACTCGGAAGGAACACAACATATTAAGTTGAAGTATGGGGGTTGTCCTAGCACAAAAGGATCTGATAGTCTAGAAAGTAGAAACCAAGAACAAGGCCTGGCTATGCAACATAGCGGAACAATAGCCGCACACATCAGAAACAGAAGATATCATGAAAGGAGGTTAAGAAAACAAATACCTTTCCTGGTGAAGGAGCAACAAGGAGATTATGAGGCAACCGAGAGAGGACACTAGCACGGCGGATATAAATAGCCAGCAGGTGCATAGGAGCGGTAACGTTCGCCTTCTTAAAAATGATATCCAAGATATAATGCAGATTCGCTCCTTAATGTGGAAGGGCATCATATCATCAGTATATAAATGCCACAGGTAGAACCGTAGAACACCATCATATCATCAGGATATAAATGTTATGGCTAGAATGAAGCTGTATCCTGTATTGCTGTGGCAATAGAAACTTCTGCATGGCTGATTAAATGCTAGAGCCTAGAATACAAGATATGCATTAATAGATGGAAAGTTATTAACAAAATCATGTTTTTGCAGCGTTGTGGTGTCATGTAGTGCTGGGGTACTCCTGGACAACTAGGTGCCTTCTAGGCGACGCCTAGGCGATATGGCGTAACTAAAACCTTGTGCCGTCCTGTGGCACCTCGGATACGCCTCAACGCCTAGGCAATGACTCAAAAATCATGCTGGTCAGATCACACCAAAGTGACAAATACCCATTTATTGTATCCAACAATGTACTGAAACTTAACTGAGGAGTATACAATGAATTCAGTATTTGGCACAGAAGTTGGTTTGACTGAAAAAACAAAATAGTCATTACCGATTTTACTGAGCCTACAAAATGGAACATGCTGAAGTATAATGTTGTCAGTTGACTCTGACTTGTCTAACATTCTTTTATAAAATTTTTGGATTGTCATATGTAAGTGTAGATATTACAATGTATGTGCTCTGTTTAATAGCCACTGTGTCATCATTTAAGCTATAGCTATCGGCTAATGGCAAAACATCAATTCCTACTACTAGGTCCATTGGTGCTACGTTTGTATGTTGTAGGTATATTACAATGGAACTCAATTACCATTCTGTTTCATGTAAATTTTTAAATTAATATTTAGAGGCACCGTACCTAGGTCCAGAAACTCCAGATAGGTTTGCTGTGTGAATATGTCATACCATCACATTGTGTAATCATTAACGTAAGAAATTATCTATTCTCACCTCATCATACAACCTGAATTCTATATTTGAAAATTAAAATAGCATGAATGTAAACTATTTCACAGTTTTATATGCACCTAAAGCTAACCCTTTTCCTGTTGGAGAAGCTTCCAAAGAAAGTTGATAACTTCATTCTGGGCAAATATAGTATCCTAAAACCATAGATAACAAAATCTAAGGCATACCTTATTAAACCACATAAACCTTTCAAAATGTTCAGTGCTCAGTTCTGTTTATTTCCTAACACTTGAAGAAAAAAATAACAAGTGGCATTCTACGGATGATGGAAGACCTCCGATCTCTCCATGCAGGGATTCATTCTCCAATGTTAATATACCAAACTTTTGCTAGTAGTGCTGACAAGTAAATACCCTTCCTTCTTCAACAAGGAACTTGTCCTCATTCCATCAGGGACAAACTTCTGGTAACTTCAGGTTAGCCAGACCTCTTATTATCACCCTCCTTTGTTTCAATTGCAACTCCTACAAACGAAACTACAGGATGCACCTCAATTTAAGTGATTTGTCACTTCTTTACGCTAATCCTTCCTTGGCATGGAAACACCTAGTTGTCAATTAACTGCAACCAATTTTTTTCACTGTTGTATGGTGCCACACCCATGAATCCTCCCTGATGTTCATCTCAATGAGCAATGCTACCTGTACCCAACCATTCTACTCTTATTCCTGTCAAACAACACTGACAAATGACAACTTCGCTTGTTTGTGGCATCCTTAGTTGAGGATCAAGTGACCATGCTATTCGGTGACAACTACAAGTACCACCATGTTCCTCAAGCGGGCTATTTTTACAGCATCTACTGTCCATCACTATCACCAGTCACTCATTCGTAACCGTAACAAACAACAACACATTCAGGCCATTGCAATCGTAACAAACTGCTTGCGAAATTGGATCTATGATTACAAGCGAAACTAAAACTTTCCCACATAAAAACAAGTCGTCAAGAGGTCTTAAATACCAAGGTATGGTATGGTTCCTAAATTGCCTGTTTTCTTATGAACCGCTCGGCAATGCACGTTTTCTTTGTAGAATTGTTCTTTCCTGGCGTTCACCTTTCTGAGACGTTTCCTCAACTTCAATCATGTTGGCACTTACAAGCTGCAATACATTGCAGTCTACCTGTACATTAAAACTAGACCCTTTAACATTTCACTGACCTTCATTGACAACCAGGAAAAGCACTCTGGTTCTGTCATAGGGCAGCTCCAGAATGATCAACTGACAGGTGAAAATACAGTGTGGAGACTTAAAAATACCATACAGCCTTTTTCAGCTGTCAAGAGTTACAGAGAAACCAATATCATGCAGATGCCCAAAATGATGCAGAAAAGTGCATGTACAGTAAAATCTCAGTTATCTGCTAACCTTGCAAATTTCCTCCATTGATCGAGGCAAGATCACCATTTGGTGGTGGTAATCACATCCGCGATCATCCAAGCATTCCATGGCAGATAGTCTGCAAGAAACAACCCCAAAGACACTATTCATATATTCATACAACAATATGGAACGAAAACGCCTCGCATTGCGAAATAGATGATCACAAGTGAACTGCTCACTACCATGGATACCGGAGCCCCCTCGCGCTCGGGACTCCGGCTCGACCCCTTGCCGCATCCGCCACTCCTCCTTATCCACCTAGCAAATCGCAAGAGCACAATAGCGCGCTGATCAGGCGCCAGGCTGGTGATTGAGCGCCCGCACGCTCTCCGCACCGCCGGCGGCCCGCCATGCTCTCTCCGCACCCTGACCAGCTCGCGGCCCATCCACGAACAACTTGTCACCTCCCGCCGCCGCCGCCGCCACCAAGGCGGTAGCAGAATACCCTGACCCGAGCATTGGCGGGGAGCTGGAGCGCGAAGCCCTACAAGGGGCCGACTATTGAGCGGAGGCGGGTGAAGACGGAGCGGCGAAGCGCCGCCGCGGCCGGAGCCGACGGCGGACGAAGGTGAGGCTAGCAGGTGGATCTAACGGCGGTTTAAATTTTGTAAAATGGCCCCTGGTTTTGGTCGTCACTATTCACCGCGGTCCAAATATTTGTAAATTAGTCCACAGATATTCCAAATGGGTCCCTAATTGTAAATTTGTAATTGATGTTCTAGGCTTCTAGCCGAATTTTGTTTGTACATGTCAAATGATGGAGGATTGGATTCGCACTTGTCTTGCATTTTGCACATTTGCTCATTTTTTCTATTCTGAAACCTTGCTTATGCCAAGAACACAAGAGTATCAGCAACAAAAAAAAGTGGATAATTCTGATCATGTGGCTGTCGTTGCCAATCAAGCACGAAAACACCATTCAGTTTTTAGCCGAGTTCCCAATCCATTTAGTTCAAGAACTAATTTCCAAAGATCGGTCATAAATATTATTCTTGCAGATTTGTCATTTCCAAACTTCAAACAGAATTCCTCCTGGCAATGAGAAACAACTCCAAAGCCGTGGCACAAGAGAGCAAGAGACATGCAACAGCAACAAAATACAAACCAAGCCCGAGTTTCATTACATTACGATTACGATTACATTACTGAGTTCAAGTTTTCAGCACAGCACAAAAGTACAAATCAAGTCCACACAAGCTTCAAGCACACTACAATTCATCACCAACAAAGCCGTAGTCTTCAAGCTTAACAGACTCCACACAGCACAATTCCAGTACCTCTGAAACTTCAGAGGAGTCCGAAGTATCAGGCTTTATTATTCAAGAAAGCTAAGGTGAAACCATTTCGAAGTTGGTCGATAGTACAACCAACTAGTATTTTTTTAGGCAAAGGATGTTCCCCTCACCACAGGATCCCAGAAACTAGGTTTCAGAGTTTCTAGGAGAATTAGGTGGAATGAGTGGAACACTCCACAATACCTTCAGCCAAGAATGATTTGCCTACCGGGAGCCAAATGATGGGAGGGACAATCCCTGACCCTGGAGCTGGAAACTGCCAGCAGTCACCAGCTCCTAGCATTTGGCTGCCCGGCAACCCCTCTAGTCATGCTTTCAGGAGGTCGCAGCAGACTTCAGAGGCTGCTGCCCACTTGAAGGGGTTACCACCGACCCCATGTTCGCCGTCCATGATGCTCGGGAGCGGGGTGAAGAAGGGCGTGCGGAGGTGATCCAAGCTGTGGTAGTGATCCATGTCTTCACGGTCATACATGCTTGACACCTCCGAACCCGACATGCTGGAGACGCTGCTCGGGTTGCCCAGGTCTGACTGCTGAATCTCTGAACTTGGAGAAGCCACTTGGCGCATAAGGGGGTTGCTGAACGTTGCCTTGCTGCCTCCACCAGCATCCTTCCCGTTGGATTCTTTCTTTGTGTTCAGGAAACGCCCACCAGAGCCTCGTGGGCGACGCAGTGCATGCTGATGGCGTGACTCATGGAGATATGGCTGCATCATGAAGGCAGTAACATGAATGTAGTGGTAGAAGACAACAGAAATATGTTGCATGGCATGGTGATAGAGCATCATCCAGTCAAAGGTGACAATTAAGGATTTCAGTTCATAGTTTGAGATGTGAGAGGGTGATTCATGGAGATATGGCTGCACCATCAAATGCATGACTGACAGAAGATATGGTGCATGGCATGGTGATATAGCATCATTCAGTCATAGGTGACAATTAAGTAGTTAAATTAATAGTTTTAGATTTGAGACTTGAGAGCATGACTCATAGAGACAGCTGACTGACATAAATGCTACTAAGACAACAGAAGATTTGTTGCATGGTATGGTGATATAGCATCAGTAAAAGGTGACAGTTAAGGAGTTCAATTAATAGTTTGAGATGTGCAAGATACCTTTCTGGCTTTGAGCAGCCTATTTTCCCTCTCTGCTTTGGCACGGGCACGGCGTCGACGCATAATGGCGTCATATTGCTTAGCATTCACATAAATTGGTGCTTCTGTTGGCATATTCAGTGGTATAAGCATTCGCCCTCCAGGCTGCATCCATAAACATAAATGCTGTAAGATAAGCAATAAGATCTACTCATAAACACTCTACAGATTTTCTACTTGAAAAGGGAAGCATCAAATAAAGATATCTCCTTTCTTCTATATCCTCATTGATTAGAATGCAATCCATGGAAAAGATATTGCTTCAGCATAGCATTTATAAAGAAATCTCTCCAGATTATAGATATATTGGCTGGAACTTTGTTCCGTTATCTAAAAAGATTATAGATATATTATATCTGCTCATTTAATGATAGACATTAATTCACTGGGTTTCATTGTATTCCTTATATTGTTTTCATGGTATAATATCCCTTTCTATATCCTCGTTAATTATAATGCAATCCATGGAAAAGATATGGCTTCAGCCCTGCATTTATAAAGAAAATCTCACCAGATTATAGCTATTACACCTGCTCACCCAACTATAGTACATTTATTCTATGGGTTACATTTTATTTTTTTTATGGTAGAATACAATATTAACCAATCACTTTTATTTATGTATGAAATATATAGGCACTAAAAGGTAAGTTTTCTGTGCATTTAAGGCACAGGTGAATTTCATGTTCATTAAACAATACACACAACATTAAAAAAAAACAGTTTGAGAAAGAGAAGGAAAAACTATCACATAAATCGCTGAACAAGTGGAATTGATCACTGAAATGAGTTCTCATTTTTACGTATATGTATTAACATATTGGTTTTGTGATATATTAGCATATTACCACAACAACAAAATCAGCCAAACAAATTTCATATATGTCTGAACGTACCGTTGCCCCCATTGGATAAGGAGAAAGCAGGCCATAGTGTTGGTCAGCATAAGAATTATCAGCAGAAATCTAAAAACACAGAAAATCAGTCACAAATCAGCAGCTTGAGAGTGAAGATGCATTTTGAATTGTGAAGAAAGGCAAAATGCACTACAATTTCAATCACAAAGAGGTTATCTCAAATCATTTGTATAAAAAAGTAAATGGAATCATACCATTGACTGAGCAAGGCCCAGCTCAAAACGACGATTGTATATTGCGAATGGTGATTGCAAAGCAACAGTGGCAGAGTGCTCAGAACCTTTCTTCCCTTTACCTGAAACCAAATGCCACAAAACACGGAAGCACTCAGGAATGGTCCTTGTACGCTAAAACGGAAGTGAAGTATACATGCATCAACATTCAAGTTGCTATAGCCAAGAATCTGTTCAGGCAAAACTGATAATTCCGATAACTAAGAAAAGAAACTTATCTAGTATCATCAACAACAATTAAATGACAGTACATATGAAGGAACATCATTATGAGTCCTGTACCGGTGACAATGTAATTTCCGGTGTTTGATTAGAAATACTAGGGTCTGTTTGTATCCTATCCAACATGAACCTCAATATTTTTTGTGTCAGTGTTTTAAAAACCTGGGCCGCACCAACATGCTACCAAAAAGCTGTTGTTTGGGTTGTGAGCCTGCCAATTCATTGACATTGCCAAAGCATGGGATGGAAAAATAATGTTTCCATTGCAACCTTACACTTGCTAAGATTGTTAGTATGACACGTATATCATTTGTGTGTGGGGGATTACAGCTAATTGAGATCTTGTTTTGTGGATTCAACTGCCAGGAATATAATGGTGTAAACTTATTGCAAATCAGATAAACTCTAGGATTCAAAATCATTTGAAGTTTGCTAAAGCAAAGACAAATAATCCAACCAACAGCAACATGCCGTGTTATTCAAGGGTGCTACAAAATATTTGGTATGGTTTGCAGGAACCAAACCAAATAGGCCCCAACCCCAAGTGTGCAAATATAAAGGGGATAAAGTTTGTGTAAAAACTAGAAGTATCTTTTCTTTTTTTTTTCTCCAATATAATCCTTGTTTGATTGCATAGCAAACGCATGATTCAGCAGGTTATGGTTGTTTCTAGGGTCACAACAGCTCGGAATGAGAGAAAAATACCTATCATCAGAAAATGTCAATATTTGTATGGCACCTATCAAAGATCTTGGATTCACCAGGTGTCTGTCATATAATAGAATCCATATCATCTAGGTGATCATGCTACTACTCTAGGTGAGGTGTATACATTAAGAAAGCACCAACAAACTTACAGCATGTATGCTACTTCTCTGAATCTAACGCATCAGTCTGTGGAGAAAATCTAAGTGCAGCATATCATGATTATTGGAGGAGAAGAGTACATCACTCTTTTCCCATTCTAGCAACTACCAACCGTTGGACACAAGGACAAGTCAAATTTAGAAACAAACAGGGAGTATCCACCCTTGTACCAGGTCCCATAAATAGATGAAATCATGGAAACTATCTATTTGGCATGATAGATGCCACCATGCTCCTCTTGTCCTAGCCTCCTAGGTAGCGACAGGTATGGATATGAAACTTTGCCACACTCCTACAACACCTGCTTTCAGTCATGTCAACTACAGATAATCTTTGCTAAACATCAGCACAAAATTATGCCTAATGTGCTTCATGGATTTGAGCAAGGTAGTGGGGAACAAACACTTATTTTGCATACCGAACCGTCCCTGGCTGTGGAATAAGGAGAGCAAACAAATGCTGCTAGATTTGTACTCGAAATCTAGATTACTGCAATCTGAATCTTATAGTGTGTTCTTCACATGTGTCACATCCCTGAAGCCAAATAATTTCAGCAGATTAAACTAGCCCGGTAGTCCCTGTCATGTTCTTGCGTAATTTTACTTATAATTACAATCTACTGTACAAGCACACACAGTCACAGAAGCATATCCTCACCTTGATGAGCCACGGAGAGGTTGAGGAGTTCCGGGAGTCCCCTCTCCGGCTGCTGCTGCGCGACAGGAGCCAACGGTCCTTGGAGGACCTGGAAGCGGCCATCCCGGCAGTGGTCCTCCGGCGACAGGGCCGGCACCGTCCTCCCCAGGCCCAACGGCTCGCCGCACAGCATCGGGGCCGTCGGCCCTGCCCACCACGGCAGCGGCGCTCCGCTGGCTGCGGCGGCGGCGTGGCCGAACCCGGCCCCCTCGTGGGTGCTCCTGAAGCTCATCATCTTGCTGGCGGTGCTGCTGGCGACGTTGACGAGGGATGTGGGTGAGAGCACCGTGCCTAACCGAACCACCAGCTGCTATGCTACAATGAAGAGCAGCAGAAAAAAAAAGTGGAGTGAGCATAGCAAGCACCGTGCCAGGTTGTGGCAAGAACAAGATGCAGAAGCATTAAAAAAACAAAAGAAAAGAGGGAGGAAAAAGAAGAACAAGATGCGGGAGGGAGGAGAGGTGAAAGTGAAACTGTAAAAAGGAATTGGGGGGTAAAAAAAAGGTTCGTGGAGAATGAAGCAGTGAGGATTGAGGATCGAGGAAAGAGGGAGTGTTGAAAAAGGAAAGAGAACATAAAGAAGCCGCATGGGGAAATGCAGCAGAGCAATGAAGGCGAGGGAAGCGCGCGGGTCAGAGTCAGATCAAGAACCGAGGAGACGAGACGAGACGAGACCTCAACTGCTCTGCTCCAAGAAACAAACCCATGAACCAAGGAGGCAGAAAGGGGGGCAACAAAAACCATGATTTGTGATTAAAAAGGTAGGAGCGCCGAAGAACTCGAATCGAAGTCATATGAATTGGGGGAGATGCGAAGATTTTCAGTTGAATTTACCCCCCTCAGACCAGCACGGAGAGGAACACGGGGCTCCCTACCAGGCCTGGAGCTCCGTTTGGATTCGAGGGGCAAGAGCCCGAGCAGGAGGTATCAAGAACGCGAGGGCATTCCCGCACAGCAGCAGAAGCAGGAGGAGGTCAGGAAGACAAGATGCAAGAACATGGGTGCGCGCAGCAAGCGGAGCAAGGCACCAAACGGGAAGGATCCAATCCAATTGCAATTGCGACAGGGAGGAGGAAGGAGGAAGGCAACAAGAGGCACTCACGTTGGTTTCGCTATCCCAGGCTCCCAGGCCAGCAGCAGCGACAGCGGCCGTCGGGCTCGGGCTCGGGCGGGCGGGGCCGGAACAGGACAAGAAGAACCACCGCAGCTAGCGCGCCACTGAGCACTGCAGCAGAGAGCAGAGAGAGGACAAGACGGGACGGGGGAGGCCCTCTCCGTATAAATGGGGGAAGGCGAAGGCTGAAAGGCAGGCAGCGTCACTGACACCGAGAAAAGGCTGGCTGCAAGTTGTTGAGCGACGCACGGACGGGACGATGCACTGGTGGTGTTGGATGGCAAACAAAACAAAAGGCGGTGGTTTTCTACTGCCCGACCTTGGCAAGTGGAGAGGAGAAAGGAGGAAGGGGAAGGGGACGGACGACGACGGCACCCTTTCGAGAGCATCATCCATCTCCATTGCTACTACAGTAGGAGAAGCAATTACTAGCTCGAGTGCGTGCGGCCGCACAAGCAGCGGAGTGGAAGTGATGGTGGCGCGTTAAAGCAGAGCCACCGCGCGCGCTCTAATCATGGTGCCGAGTGACAGGGAAGAGTGGAAGTGGTAGCAGCAGAGCAGCTGTGTTGGGATTGGGACTGTGGGTCTACTGGCACGCAGCAGCCAGGCCGTGGCACTCTACGTTGATTTGGGGCTGTTTAGTTGGCAAAAATTTTTGGCGAAATGCTACTGTAGCAGTTTCGTTGTTATTTGGTAAATATTGTCCAATCATGGTCTAATTAGGCTTAAAAGATTTGTCTCGTCCATTTCGTCTAAACTGTGTAATTAGTTTTATTTTTTATCTATATTTAATGCTTCATGTATGCGTTTAAAGATTCGATGTGACGGAGAATCTGAAAATTTTGGCAAAATTCTTGGCAACTAAACGGTACCTTAGGGTGGGTGTGTTTAGTGCTCCTGTAAAATTTTTGAAAGCACAGTAACTCTTTCATTTGTATTTGGTAATTAGCGTCCAATCATAAACTAATTAGGTTCTAAAGATTCGTCTCGTGATTTACAATCAAACTGTGTAATTAGTTATTTTTTTACCTATATTTAATGCTTCATGCATGCGTCTAAAGATTCGATGTGACGAGAAATCTTATAAAATTTTTAGAATTTTGAAGAAACTGAACACACTCTTATTATAATAAAAAAATATATTTTTTTATTAAAAAGTAGTGCTAAAATAGTGTTGAATGTCATTCGGCAAGGCAAGGCTCGTCGCGCGTCGCAACAGTCGCAGAGGTGGCTAGCGGTGGAGGAGGCGAGGAGCTGCTGCTGCGAGCCTGAAGCCTGCAAGTAGATACT
The DNA here is from genome assembly GCA_038087645.1 of Saccharum hybrid cultivar R570. NCBI lineage: Eukaryota > Viridiplantae > Streptophyta > Magnoliopsida > Poales > Poaceae > Saccharum > Saccharum hybrid cultivar. The sequence continues at coordinate 30,979,854 of JAQSUU010000405.1, read as the reverse complement.
CTGTCTGTCCAGTAAAACATGCAACTACGGCTTACGTACCGGTAAAAGTAGTTTACGTTTGATCAAATTTTTAGTAAACATTATTCACCTTTATGACTTCAAATTAATTTATTAAGAAAATACATTTTGTAATGAATCTAATGATATTTATTTGATATCATAAATATTGATATTTTTTATCTATAATTAATTGAACTTGAGATATTAAACCATGATACTGTGTTAAAATTGCATATTTTCTTGAACGAAGGGAGTACTCCCTCGTCCAGTGAACATGTTTACTTTTAGACTTCTTATTTGACCGTTCATTTTATTTAAAAAATTTTTATAAGTATTATCTATTTACTTATGAATTATTTTATGATACTTTAATAATAATTTATTTATCACACCAACCTAGGTACCTGCCGCTGCTCGCGACTGGTGAACGTCAACATCAACAACCCGCGATCGCGACTGCATGGCGGTTGACGTGAGGCCACACTAGTGGCCAGGAACCGGAAGGGGAGGGTAATTAGGGAGTCCTACGCCTCGTTTAGTTTGCCTCAAAGTTCTAAGTTTTTTCACTCTCTCTTCATCACATCAATTTTTAACCACGTGCATGGAGTATTAAATGTAGATAAAAAAAATAACTAATTACACAGTTAACAGTTTAGTTGGAAATCACGAGATAAATCTTTTAAGCCTAATTGGTCTATGATTAGACAATATTTGCCAAATAAGACGAAAATAGTACTATTTATCAGTTTGAAATTTTCTTCAATCTAAACGAGGGCCTAGAGGGAAATTATGGAGTCCCAGAACCAGAAGCAAGCAGAACCAAGGACCGGAGCCGGAAAGAATCCAGCAGATAACAAACGTCCTCCTCCCCCTCCCAACTCCATCGTCAGCAGCAGCAGTAGCAGGTGTGGTGGCGTGGTGCAGTCAGCGTGCACTGTGCAGGTGTACCCGAGATCCTCCCTAAAGTTTAGTCCTATCCCATCTCATCGGATAGTTGGACATACGAAGTATTCAATATAGACTTAAAAAATAATTAGGTGTACATATTGCAACTAATTTATAAGATGACCGTTTTAAACCTAATTAGTTCATGATTTGATAATATATTAATGTAGATTAATTAGACTTAATAAATTTGTTATGTGAAGTACCGAGGACTTTTATAATTTATTTTATTATTTATATCAAACGCTGCCACGTGAGACCTCAATATGGCACCGATGTGACACCCTAGACTTAGCCCATCATTTATGTCTTGTTTGGTTCTGGAGGACTAAATTTTAGTTCTCATCACATCGAATATTTTGACACATGAATGGAGTACTGAATATAGATTATTTACGAAACTAAAAATATAGGGGCGAGGATAATTTGCGAGATGATTTTTTAAGCCTAATTAGTCCATAATTAGCACTAATCGTTACAGTAACAAAATGTGCTAATAAAAGATTAATTAGGCTTAATAAATTCGTCTTGCGAATTATCCGCCGAATATATAATTTATTTTTTAATTAATATCTAAAAACCATATGGTCAACTCCGGCCAAAACCCTGACTAAACTTTAGCTCGTTGAAAACACACCCTTAAACACCACCGGATGGAGTACTCCCTCTGTCTCTAATTGTGTGTCGTTTTTGGTTTTTGTGTCCGCAAGTTTGACTCGATTTATATAAAATGTGTGCAACATTTGTATCTCCAAATAAATTTATTAAAAAACTAGATTCAAAGACTTTTTCAATGATACTAATTATATACCATAAATATTAATATTTTTTAATATATATTTAATTAAAGTTATTTCTCGAGAAGCGTAAAACGACAAATATTCAGGGACGGAGTGAGTATGTTGCACCTACAGTTCGCAAAAAAAAAAAGAGTACTTCTACGCTGCACCTACCCTGCTAAAGTACGCTGCACGCCACCATGCCATGCATGTGTGTTGCTGGCAATGGCATGCATGCTGTACGACGACTTTGTTTGTACAGTCCACACACTCGAAAAAAAACAAGCCAGGCCATGTTTAGTTCGTCGAATCTGTGCTAAATTCACTGTAGTAAAAATGTAGCATTTCGTTTGTATTCAATAATAATTGTTCAACTGTTGACTAATTAGGCTTAAAACGTTCGTCTCGCAAAGTACAACCAAACTGTGCAATTAGTTTTTAATTTTATCTGTATTTAGTACTTCATACATATATCACAAGTTTGATGTGACGAAAAATCTTCTTTTTACACCGTGTATTTTTCAGAAGTTTTGAGGATTCCAGCGTACGGACCCCGGCCTTGCTCACTCTCACAGTCTCACTCACTCACCCGTGCCCAGCCCCAGCTGCATCCATGCAGTAATTAGACTGCATGCACGTACCATACGCGATGCATGCACGTACATACGAGTGGTTTTTGTTGGTTATATGTATTTCCCTGCTTCGTTGTCAGTCGTGCATGACACGAACCCCGTACGTCAAAGTTGCGACGACTGGAGACAAGAGAAGGCGGTCCCGGTCCCGGTCCCGGTCCATCCGGCGGCCCATCGTCTCACGGTCGCACACGGACATGCATGCATGCAGTGCACGTCTGTCTGCAGCGGGTAAGCAAGTTACACAGTAACCTCGTACGTACGCTGCATCATGCACGTGCACACAACCAAACAGTACTTGCTCATGTAGGGGGCCTGTATGCATGCTCATCTGCAGTGGCGGATTTCGAAATGGGTTAGGAGGGGCTAAATTATTGTAGACCAGAAATTTTACTAACATACACCTTTTAGAAGGCTAGAAATTTTGCTAAAATTCAATTACAGAGATGTTAGGAGGCGCTGAGGCTACGTTTCAGCACCGTTGAGTGGGGCTAAAGGCTATTTACTTGAGCTCCTTTTGCATTGCACAGCAATGTTGTTACTGGAGATTTTGGGCTACGCCCCGGGCTGCAGCCCTGGCAGCCCGGGCCCTGAATCCGCCCCCCCCCCCCCCCCCCATATGTGCTTTTGCATGCACCACCAACCAGCCAGGGTTCGTTTTACACGCTCGCTCTCGCTCCTTGCTTTTAATTTCAACCCTATATATACTCCTACTGGAGTACACTGGTCGAAATCCCCACTCGATCTCTTGCAGGGACCATGCATGGACATGGTGCTACAACACGGATCCGGTAAGATTCATCCTCCCCCCCCCCCCCCCCCCCCCCCCCCCCAACAACTGTAGGACTAGGACTTGTTGTTCATCCTTTAACACCACCACTGCAGCAAAAACTGGTGATTTTTGTTTTTGTGCGGGGAAGGCAGGCAGGCTTCCAACAGCAGCCTCGGCCTCGGCCTCTGTTCTGATGATGGCGGTGACCGGTGGCGATACATATTGCCAAGAGGCAAACTAGCTACATCTCTGACGATAATGAAACTCTAGTAGCCAAAATCCTTAGCTGGCGAATTAATTTACAGGTACTCAGGATGTTGGTGGCTCAAATTAACCCCTTCTTGTAAGATCATGCACTTGATTTAAGTAAATACATCGTCATACGTATGTTAGAACAAAAAAAAAATACCCTATGTTCATTGCAGCTTGAGTACGTGAACATGGCCTAAACATGTACGCATGCAACACTAGTTATTACAGTCTGTATGCCGCATGTATAGGGATCTACTTATGTAGACTACTACGCTCACTTGGGCCCGTTAGTTTGGTGTGCCTCCGATCCGGCAGCGGAGTGGACGAATCAACATCAAACGAGTATACGCGGAGCCAGCGTGCTAAAAACTGGCTCCGCCTCGAAGAGCACTGCCAAGAATGTCCTTGTTAGTGGCCGAAAATTTCAACACCGTACCTGCATAATATTATGTTTTCATTGATGAGATAATCATAACCTTTTATGCCAAAAAAAATGACCATATACTCCTATAGTGATATAAAAGGTTGCATTGGAGTGCTTTCTAGTTAGCTAGTATTAGCTCGTAAATTTATACATTTTAACCGTCTTTCTATAGCTACATCTACCTCCTAAGTCTTAGGCCTGCTAATAGTGTGCCTCCTACAGTCCTACTTAACTTCCTCCGATCTACTAAAATGTGAGTCCATTCGGACACAGACACGTTACTCCTCCATTCTCCATTCTAAATTGTGGTCGCTTTGACTTTTCGAGATGTTCCTTGAGTCGTATCAAAATAAGTACTCATCTCATATTTTGAGAAGACAACTGCACTTTTAAGTTTGACTATCAACATTTATTATCTCTAAATAACAAGTTTATTATGAAAATGTATGATGTAATTAATATAATGATACTCAAGATGTGAGATGAACACTTATTATAGGAAGGAGATCCAAAGACTAGAGTATGTAGCTTTTACTATGCAGTTATATACATTATCTTTAGATACATAATGAAAATTAAATTATACATCTTAAAAAGTTAAAATGACTTACAATTTGGAACGTAGGAGAATACTTTGACCTGCATTATAGGTAAACAAATTATTATATGTGGAAAAAACATTTGTTACAAATTTAGCAATACCCATCTTAGGTTATCAATATGTACAAAAAAAATTATGTATTCATAGTCAAGAGTAGAAATATTTGACTTCCGACAGACCTATTAGTCGAAGTTTTTAAAACAAAACCTAGCTACAGGTCAACCTACGTTTGTGATTGACTGATTGGAGAAGAATCCTCACTCTGGGCACAGTTACGACCTCAAGGTCATCACATATTTCACCGATAACCTCATTGGCTAATAAGGATGGCAAAAATGCGTTTTTGTTTGAACAGAGTAGGTCTATCAAGTGACGATGATTCACAGCATGAAACACTAGTAATAACAAACAAAATAGGTGAGTCACTACTCAATTGTTATCAGCAGAAAAGGGACAGCTATTTACATATATATATTTATATATATCAAGGGCTAGTGCTTCGGGAGTAGGATTGCTCATTCAGCTAGTGGATGCACACAAGAGGTAGAGGCTCTCCTCCACTGGCAAGGTAATATTGAAATAAGTGAAATCAGGATGAAAGATGAGTAGTGACGCTGTGTTGGAGTCCACATTACATTGAGCTGGCTACGTGCATGTGCATGTGAACTTCACCTCGCGAAAGGATTTGGGAAGCTTCGTTCGCTCTAAAAATGACCAAACACGGTGTGACATCAGCACGCTCATTTGTAAAACGTTTTGAATAATTCTCCTCTGATAATTTGTTAACTAAATAGAAACTTCATTTAAGCATTGAAGTTTTTTTTAAATATATATACTCCTTTTGATTCAAAAAAACATAAATCATTCGGTACAACGGCATGGTATCCAATGTTGCAATTTGACTTGACTTGTAATATTTGTAAGAGCATCTCCTGCAACACTACCTAGATGACCTCCTATCACCAAATTGGCTACCGGAGGCCAAAAATTCAACTCTAGCAGTCCCCTACTAGACCTCCCGAATTTGTTCGCCTCCAATTCTCTTTCCTACCATCCATTCTTGTTGCCCCCCTACTTGGCTACCCAAATTCTTGTTGCCCTCTGTTTCCTCCCCTGCTCGACTCTGCCTCCACGACGAGCGTCTGATCCGCTGCCTCCACGCCATAGGTACCCGCCGCAAGGGAGGTGCCTCCATGCCGACACTGGTCTACCATCGAGAGCCTCCGCTGCAGGGCATGATTCACTATCTCCACGATGTAGCAGGGGAGCTACCTCCCCGCTAGATCTGTAGTTGCGCCCCTCCTAGCGACTCCTCACCTCGCGGCACGACTCCTTCCCCGTCGGTGGCCCTCATCTAGCGGCTCCCGTCCCCACCAGTGGCCCGCTACCCCGATGACCAAGTTAATCTATGGCCACAAGGAAAAGAGGAGTATGAAACGTAGGTCCCACATGCCAATAACTGCTTGAATGAAATTGAGAGCCACAGTTTTGTTAGTATTGCTAGAGTTGGAAAAAATAAACGGTAGCATTAAAATGTGTGGCTACCCAAACAGACAAGTAGGGGCCTATTTTAGGTAGCATTGTTGGAGATGCTCTAAATTATGTCATTTAAAATACTGAAAGTTACATGTTATGAAAGTACTTTTCCATGAAACAATTTAGCAACATCAACCATGTCTTTTCAATCTATATAATTTTTCATATAATGATGGGTTAAGTTAAAAGAAGTTCGACCAGCTAGAATCAAACCACATTTCGGGACCACAGTCCGTGGCTGCGCGGTGCAGTAGACAAACCGCAACACCAGAAACTGGGTGGTGTAGTTCAATCTCGCGGTGGATGAGTTTTACGTAGTATAATGAATCATTGATATCGTGAGACGTTTGACAGATTTTTTTTTTGGTTCTCGCAGTGGGCGATCGTAAATCCGATTATAATCAGTTCCAAAAAGGGCCAAAGTTATAAATTCTTTTGAGAGTGACTTTTTCTGAAATGGGCCATACTAGTGATTAATATTAGATTATTAGTGAATGCGGTGTGCCATGTTGGCAATGGGAAAAGGACTCCACTTTTGTGTGTAAACTTTTATAGTCCCAATTTGATCAAATAATTAAGCACCAAAAGGATGCGTCTAAGGGTACCACCGATTAACCCCATTCAGTTCATATAATAGTTGTTTATTATTTTCTAAAAAATCAGCTCACTTTATGGTATTTATTGAACTAAAAGGGGGTGCACCAATATCCTTAGGTTCATCAATTTTCACCTCTGGAAATATCATACTCCCTCCGTCCCAAAATAGAAGATGTTCTCGCTTTCCGAAAAGTTAACTTTTTTCAACTTTAACCAATTATATATAAAAGAATATTGATATTTATAATATATAATTAGTATCATTAGATAGATCGTTGAATATACTTTCATAATAAACTTATTTGAAGATATAAATGATGCACGTATTTTCTACAAACCTAGTCAAAGTTGAAAAAGTTTGACCTGCACGCTACCCATAACGTCATCTATTCTGGGATGGAGGGAGTAATTAATAATGGCTTTTATATATCAACGCATAGAAAATATAAACCATTTATATACGAAAAACTAATTGAAATATTTTTTTGTTTCCTTAGACAACTGAATGTATGGAGCAAGAATTTCATCTTGAGTTGTCTAGCTTTATTAAACTTCCAATTATTTCAGGTTATATGCATGCCTTTTGCAGCCCATAAAGATCAAGTCACTGATGAATGCCCCAAATAGGTTCAGTCTCAGAAAGCCCTATCCACAAACCTAACTTTACTTACTTTCCAAGAGAAAAGGAAAAGAAAGACACGTTTAAAAAAATATATCAAGAGGCCACTAACAAAAAAAAATGATGTGATCCAAAAGGCCAATTCGTTAGTGGAGAGGCAACTAGCAGCTAGACTGGTATGGGAACATATCTCTATCACCTTTGCATCCGAATCCAGTCCCTGGTGTGCAGCCTTTCTAGCTAGAGAGTACATGTACTGTATCTAGAATTTTTCATATTGTGATTTTTTGGGCAAACAAAGGAGTGTAATGATCCACTGATCTGCTGACACGTACGCTGGTCTTTTGCGCCCAATAATGCATCTTCTGATCTCAATGTGCATCTTTTGGCTTGTTTAAACTTTGTAGCCTCCAGCTTTGAGTTCTCAGTAGATTTTGTTTGGTCGAGGGCTATGAGTTCTCTGCACACAAAAGTTGTTCGGTGGCCACTTGGTCGTTACATTATTCTGAGTACTTTGTATTAAGATACAGATATATAGTCAAACAGTTTAAGAATACAATAGTGAAGCTTTTTTTCTGCATACCTAAGCTCTTACGTTAATATCCCTGTACGTCTCAATTATTTTTTTTCTTTTAGAGTCATTTGTGTTCTATCTTTGTCTTTATCAGAAGCCTCTTTTCCTCCTTGTTTAGCTCCTGCCGCATTTTTCTCAAAACAAAAAGGGGAATGCCGTTCCAATATCGTCGGCATAGGTTTTTTTATAAAGATACTCAAAAAAGTGTCTGACATATGATATATCTCATAAACAAAGTTTAGTACAAAATATAGATAACAAAACACAAAACAACGTCTAAAAAATAAGAGTACATAAAAAAACCAAATCGGACATTTTCTTGCTTTGAACATCCAATGCCTGCTAAAGCTTGAAGATCGCACTGAAAAACTGCAAAGAAAAGAGATACCTACAAACATCCTCGCGCTCACAATCCTTCACCATCAGGATAGTACTACAACTGAAATCATCATCCATTAACAGAGGTGGACACCGCCTTCGTTAATTCCATTTAGATCTTCAGATAACCTTAAAAACAAAAAAAAATGTAACTATAGGGAATCAAACTCATGATCTGCTATTGAACACTACCTCTTTACCACTACACCACACACTTAGTTTCTGACTTTATATAAGGTGTTATCTTTTTATATCAACATTTCTCAATCTTATATTAAATATTGTGGGTACTAAATGAACTCAAATGAAAAAATTAATTACAAAGTTTTAAATCTTGTCAAGCACTACAACTTTGATAAATGATGTCTCTCCATCCGAGATTGTATTAAAGATTCAAAAATGTGTGTCTCAAAATATGTGGATTAAAAAAATTGAGACTCTAAACTGCTTCAAATAAAATACTTATCAACAACAAACATGTAGAAGGTCGGCCACTATAACTTTGGTTTCAACCATGTGAACATTCAAGGCCGTTCAGGAATTCTAAATTTTGAATTTCAAAACATACAAACTTAGAACACATATTTGGGACTCTAAACGACTTCAAATAAAAAAAAACTTTTCAACTACAAAGTTGTAGATTCTATTGATACCTACAACTTTGGCATAGATCATGTCAACATCCAAGTTTGTTGGAAAAAAAATTAAATTTTAATTTTCAAGACCCGTGAACTTAGAACATATATTTTTTAGGACTCAAAGCAGTTTTAAATAAAAAATGTTCCAACTACTATAGCGCATATCAACATTGGAGTAGATAAAAATATTCCACCTACTATAGCTAGATAAAAAATGTTCAAATGACCCTAAATGGTTTTGTTAGGCTAGCTATTTTGAGATCCTACCCATCATGCTAGCATCATTACCCATGCGTGCACGTAGCTTATCTATAAGTAGTTACATTTTCTTCTTCTATTTTTGCCCCCTCTCATCCTTGCCTATAGACCGACGAATAGGTGGCATGGCCCTAAAAAACATGAGCCTGTGTTAAGTTTAGGCATATGCTCGAGCGGCATGAGTAGGGTAATGAGCTTTGCTCTCCGCACCCGGCGTGCTCAACCTGAGGCCCAGGTACACGATGCCAAGGTTATCAGTGTCGTGCCGCCCTGGGTGAGCTTGATTGCTTGAAGGGTCATGCCAAGCCCGTTCATCTCGTTCTAGCAAAAAAAGATGAAAAATATATAGGTGTTTAGCAGGTTGCATCCAAAATATGTCCATATTATATAGTAACTATAGATAAATCCTATAAGTACGCCCCATACTCATGGTGCTACCAATGAATTGTTTAGCAGAGACAGCGATGGCCACCAGTGGCGGACCTACCCTGGCCAGCTGCAGTCCCCGGCATATGTAAAAAAAGAAAATACAAATCAGCTGTGTAGGCGTAGCTCGGACGCTCGGTGATTGCCTGATTGGCATGGAAACCGCCGCAGCCCGCATGAACGAAGTCTCGGTCTCCGATAGGCTCGAGAGTCGAGACTCGAACTTCCGATCCATCGGCACGGCGGTTCCACAGGCCACAGCCACAAGTGAATCGGTGCTGTGATCCCGTCTCCCGATCGATCCTGCGTGCTGCGTGCTGTAGCAGTGCGCCGCGGCGTCTTGTCTCCCAGAGCCCCAGTTTCCCTCTCACCCTCTGGCGCGAAGGCGCGGCTGCGACGCTGCAGTCACCGTCTGTTCGTTTGCCCCAGGCCACGAAGAACAAATTGATCTCACGCACGCGATTGCTGATTGGACAACGGCGTGATGCCGAGCAGAGTGGCCGACCACCGCCGAGCCAAGGCACAAAGGCCATCGGCATCAGGTATTCAGGTCCTTTTTTACTGCGCTGGTTAATCGTTTATTTTTTAAAAAAAACTTGCTTACATGATTTATTCCTATATTTCGAACTATATCAGTATTGCATTTAAACTATTTATATTGTAATTTAGTAAATTTAAGGCTTATTATATTATTTAGCACATGTGTAATGAATTATATTGTAATTTCACAATTGTTTATCGAATTGTTAAATAGTTTTTACCAAATTACTTATGAATTTTTTTGTGTAACATACCCTACCGTAAAATCCTAGGTCCGCCACTGATGGCCACCTGAGTAAACTAGGTGTGGCGAGGTATAAAAAGCAAATACATGGGGAACACCTTTTTTCTTAGAGGAAAGGGCACACCCGTTGTGCCTGGTAATGAAAATATATGAGCGAGTTAAATTCCGAGAACCCAAGGAAAGGACAATAGAGAGACTACTCTCAAGACCAATAATATTTTACAGTTGACATGTGAAATTGCTTCCATACCATTTGAGCTCAACTAATCTTGATCTTGAATTTTTTGCTAGTGGAGTGCAAGCCATGCATCTTTAAGAATACCGGGGTTGGTTAGCTTAAACTAAGTTCCTTAGGGCTCGTGGATACACTTGTATTCACTTACATGTATTAAAGTGGATTAGGTGGAAATTAGTTAATTTTCCACCCCAATCCACCCCCAATATGTGTGGTTTGAGGTGGATAGGAGTGCATAAAAATTGGACTTAAATGGTTAACACTCAGTTTTAGTTATTGGGCGGGTCCTCTCACTATATTTCGCAAACAAAAACATTGTTGATTACTAAAAAAAATGATATTGTTCACAGTACCGTGATTTGATATTGAATTTATATCTCAAAGATGCGAACCCAAAAATTAATATCATGCAATGGTGGTTTCAGACTTTTAATTTAGCCTTTCTACTTCTTTGGCTGAAAAGCTTCCATTCTCACTCCTCTCTACTTTTTTTTAGCCCCAACTTGTTCTTATCTTCTTTCTCTTTCTTAAAAACCCTCTATCTCCTTGTTTTCTTAAGACTCTTCTGCTGCTGCTGCTTTTGCAGTACCATTTGTTGACACTGGATTGCCTTTTCAGAGAGGGCACTCTCAAAATTGGATCCATTTCATATAAGCACTATTTGTCCACACGTACAGCTTAAGGATCATCCTCAGGTGTAACTTAAAGTCCAAACTCTGAACCTTCATCCCTTTGTATTCAACTTCAGGCTACCCTTCACCACCTTATCTTATGCATTTTGTGGAACTAGGAAATTTACAGATATGTAAATAAATGCTAACCTCTCTCACAAATTTATTGCTATAGAACCTTAAAAGGAGGGGGCTAGAGGTGAAAAATGAGAGGGATGTCCCTCGATATTAATTTATGGATCTGGCCCTGCTTGTAATAATTTTAATAATATACATTCAATTGAAGCAATAGGCACATGATCCAACACAGGGAAACTACAAAGTCAACGTCAAAAACTCACATATACAGTAAGTAAGATTCCAAGATTCCAAGTTGTCGCTCAGATTCCCTAATGTTTAGTACGCAACCAAATGCAACATGGTTGTTGCTGAAATGGAGACAGCAAAAGGATAGGGTTTTTTTAATCTGGCAACAAGTCAACTAATTCTTTGCTCTTGTAGTCTTGTGGCTGTACAGATAGTCAAATTTGCCTACGGCCTACCTAATCTGCATTTGGTTAATAGAATATAGACAGCCTATAATACTTATTGACAAATTGCAACCATAAAGATTCGTTCAGATCACACTGGTTCTGAAAGAGAAGTGTGCATTTAGAGATGGTCAGGAAGAACAGTGGCACTAGTTGACCTTTGAGATTTTTTTTATTTGTAACACTTTTTAAAAACTATTTTTAATTTTAGCACCGAAATTTTTTTATACCTAACAATTTTGGCCGCTCCCCACGGGAGGGAGCGGCATTTCAACTTTGCCGCTCCCCACGTGGAGGAGCGGCAATAATGCTGACGTGGCACTCACCGCACGGGGCCGCTCCCCAGATCAAGGAGCGGCAGCGGGGGGAGGGGGGCGCGGAGGATATGTTTTGTCTCGGGTTCATGTGTCACTACGAGCTGTTTTTGGACCCCAGCGCCGGCGCCCGCACCCCCCTCCCCCTGCGGAAGGTCGCCGGAGCAGCGGCGGCGGCGCAGGGCCCCCGCACACCCCCCCGGCGCGCAGCTCCCCCTCCCCGCACCCCCCAGCAGCCGGGCCGCGCGTTGCCCCGTGAGCAGCGCCGAGCCCCCTCCCCTCGCGCACTTCGGCCCAATAGCAGCTCCCCGCGTCCGAGCTAAGGTAATCCCATTTTTCTATTTTTTTGAATTTTTGATGTATTTTGATTGTTAGTTAGATTAGTTTGTTTAGCTAGTATTATTAGTATAAATAGTTAGTTTAATTGTTTAGTTGGTATCATTAAAAAAGTTAACATAGTTAGTATAGATATTATAAATAATTATTTTAGCTAGTATGATTAGTAAAGTTAGTATAGGTATTATAAATAGTTAGAATAGTTAGTATGTTTAGTTTAGATTAGTAAAGTTAGTATAGGTGGTATAAATAGTTACTTTAGTTAGTTTAGTTAGTATAGTATAGTTAATAAACTTAGTATAGTTAGTTTGCTTGGACGACTTGATGAAGTTTGCTCGAATGGTTTTCAGATGGATTGTTGTGTTCGAGTTTATTTCAGAGGAATTGTTAGGAAGGAAGATGGTGAATTTGAGGATATGGAAGAGAAGTTGGAATAGTTTGATGAACCGCCGAGCTTCAATGAACTTTGTGTGCATTTGAACGCAAGGTTTGGCGGTGATTTCACAATCAAGGGGAGATTTGACAGTGGGAAGACTCGGACAAAATATGTCATGATGCCTTTGCGCGACCCTTCTCATTGATCCCGCTACACTAGGGTCCTCGCAGGCTCGAACTCACCCATTGCTGAGGTGGTTGTGGAGAATGGATACAGGTTGGAGGATGATCATCATGACGATGTTGGAGGTGACGAAGAAGTAGTTCCATTCATATACAGTCAGTTGTATATGGATGGTCAGTTGACGCAGGAGCAGTTGCATTCACATCTAGTCGGTTGTATAAGCAATGACTTCGATGTGAGGGAGTTCGAATGTGAAGAGCATGAGCAGGCGGAAGAGAACTGGTTCGGTCATGACGATGACGACGACGATGATGACGACGACGACGATGATAGAGCTGCCCATGCGATGCTGGTTCATGCTATAATGTCCGATGTTCCACTTTCGGTGCTTCATGCCATGCCGACTCAGGGCAGGCTGGTCCATGATTTGCCAGAGGGTGGTGCGCCGTATTTTGATTTGTGGGGTAGGATCAGCGAAGCACAACATTATGTTGCACCGCCCCCTTACACATAGACAAAACTCATGCAACTGAGCCAGGGCAGTGTACCTTTAAGTAGTGGACCGAACTACAGGGATGTTAGCATGATACATATGGCAGTTTGTGACACAGGTCTGCAGATGTGTGCAGAATCACTGTATAACCATGAGCATGTAATCCTTCAGAAGGGCATGATATTCAATACAATGTCAGAGATGAAGCTCTTTCTTTAGGATTATGCTGTGTACCACCATAGGCCATACTTGATTACTCATTCCGACAAGAACTTGAGGTACCACATTACCTACAAAGCAGGTTTTCCATGCTAGTGGAGGCTTACTGCAAGGAAGAAAGCGAGTGGTGGCAAATGGAGGATAATTAAATTGGTCTATCCCCATTTATGCTTAGATAACAAGGGGAAAGAATATCATCCGCAGCTCACTGCACGTTACCTTGCCCATCGTATATTGGGCCTTGTTGACAAGGACAATGACGTCTCGGTGTCTTATTTACAGCAGTCCATATATGAGCTTGTAAAGTATCATGTGAAGTATGGCAAGGCTTGGCGTGCAAAGCAAATTGCACTGGCGATCCGATGGGGTAGTTGGAAGGAGGCCTACAACCGGGTTCCCCGAATACTGTCTACAATGAATTACTACAACCATAGCATGAAATGGTTTGTGGACACCGGTGGGATGTCTTTGCAGAACTCGATGCGGCATATGCTACACCGTGTTTTCTGGTCGTTTGCTCAGACGGAGCATGCTTTCCAGTTCTGTAGGCTAGTGGTCCTTGTTGATGGCACTTTCTTGACGAAAAAGTACAGGGGCACTTTGATGATAGTTACAGCGGTTGATCTGGAGGACCAGATAGTATCAATGGCTTTTGCTTTGGTAGAGGGAGAGAACAATTCGTAGTGGTCATGGTTCATTCGGCTTCTACATATCCAAGTGCTTGGGCCATCACGCACTATATGTTTGATCTCGGACTGGCACGTAGGGATTCTCCACGCTGCCGGTGAAGATATCGAAGGGTTCCCGCCTTTGGTGCATAGATGGTGCATGCATCATTTTACAGCTAATTTCTGGCGGCGTCAGAGGAAGAAGGAGGTTAGTGACATGGTTAATGACATTTGTGCACGTAAGCAACACGTTGAAAATTTCCTATAGTGTTGTACAAGTCAAAAGGTTGTCCTAAATAATATGAGTCCACATATGTGTTTGCAGAAAATGAGCAAAAGTTTGAGGAAGCTAGCCCAGAAGTTGAGCTGCATGGACACTCTGTGGGAGCCGCCAGCAAACCCTCCGCATTTCGAGCACACCCTGGTGGACCCTTCCCTACACCAGGAGATTTGCATGTCGCAACTCTTTGATGCCCCGTTGGGAACCCAAGGAGACAAACAGGTAAAACTAAATAAGCAAATTTTTTTATTTGCCTAGCCCATGTTATATAAGAATGCCACAATCTAACACCGATTTGTCTTTTATCTGAGCAGGGGCCGATCTATGTGCAAGGGACGAGCCATGCGCAGGGCCAAGGACGGCAACACCGTCATCGGGACCACACGGACGTTGGCTACACCCCCAATGTGGTGCCTACCAATCCGAAGAGACGGAGGCGGCTGAGGGAGCCTTACACTCCTAGGACATAGAGTGCATGTAAGCATAACAATTATATAAGGATAACATTTCGATGATAAAAAAATGATCTATGTGTTACTTACCAATGTCATATATACTGCAGGTTCACTTGGTCATTTTCATGGCAGGATGAAGTTGAAGACCCTTTGTTGCACTCTATATCACCATTTATGTATCCAAGTTATTTGTCAAAGAACCTACTTAGTGTTGAACTTATGTTTCCTAGCAGTGTGTCAAAATAATTTGTAGCTTCATATATTTGGAACTAATGGATTTGAGCTTGTAATGTCATGTTTTATGTGTTCCAGTGAACTTATAATGTGCAACTTCATGTGATGAGCCTTTTGTTTCCGTGAGTCTTATGTTCTCCTCATCAAACAGGACTTCGATGCAATACTACTGATGTGGAACTTTCTCTCAGCTTACATTCTACTTTTCAAGCTCACTGGAGCGTTCGACGACGTGTAACAGTGTTTTATGGCTGCCGCTCCCTAGCTGGGGGAGCAACAAATCTGCTGCTCCCTGTCTAGGGACTGTGTTTGCTGCTGCTCCATGCTTTGATCGGTAATGTAACAGAATCGTCCAATTATACGAAATTAAGTAAGAAAATCATCCATCAAGCAGACGATTTAGCAAACTTAAGCCCGTATAACCCGGTAGTCCGTGAAATCACGACGAATTTTAAACCAACTTACATACCAGCCAAGATCGTAATAAGTTTAGCGGTCACCATCACAAATTACATAAAAGTTCGCGTCGCAAATACATCGAAGTTTAAACATAGTTATTACAAACCAAGTTCAAATAAAAGTAGCAGAAGCATTTAGTTCAAACCACACACACTCACACAGAGTTCGAAATAAAGTGCCAGCTGATGATCATCTCCAACAAAAGCATCAGACAAGACGTAGAATGACCACTGCCCATGGTCCTAAGCTTCACCCATCGCAGGATAAAGGCAGTTGATACAGTAGCCGTAATACATCTGCCCATCTGTAACAAGTGAGAACAAAGCCTTGAGTACGAGAAGGTACTCAGCTAGACTTACCCGACATAACAAAAATAAATTGACACCAAGGATCATGATAGGCTTTATGGTAGGGTAGCTGACTCAATTGCAAAAGGCATTTTAAGTATTTAAAGAATCTTTTCCAGAAGCTTTGCATCAAGTTAAATCTTTATTAACCTGTCAACTACATTTGCACCTGTACTAGAGTAACATGTAATTAAACAGGTAAGGATAACCAATGATCATTAACAACTTCCATCATGTCATATTCCATATAACTGTCCAAGTGTTCCATCAATATTACTACGATAAAGTAACTCAAGTCAAGTGTTCACTATCCAGTGAACGATGACGATTCAAATCGATTATTAACCAGCTGGTAAGTTATTCCTCACACAAACCTCACTCACCCGCTAAAGTGAGATATTGGTCACCGAGTCAACTATTCGGGTAAGTCTCGAGTTTGCTAGGAACCACATGTACCCGGGGGCCGCCCGACTGCTCTTTGACCTTATCATCGTGCCCCCGTGTCCTACCACACATGCTTCGGTACAGTGCGTTGCAGGCAATCCACTCGGCCCGAATATTCTCCCAGCTTCGCGGTCGAAAGGTAAATTATTCGGTCAGCTAAATGTAAGGCATGCGTTCAACATGACTCGAGGCCCAACAACGGTTGGTCCTTAATCGACACAGACGGAAAACACTACAGTCCGAAACCCTGCAAGTCTCCGTCCGGTCTCAATTTCACATTAACACTTAGTTATTCTAAGATGACATACTTTTTCAAGCAGATCCAGGTAACCACCTATAGCTCGCAGGTGATAGGAAATCACCGACTTCTACCGGTCTAAGCAAGCTAAGTATTTCTTGACTGCGAATACCAAGGTAACAAGGATATGGTAGAACAAGGGTAAACAAGGTATAATGCAGCA
The DNA here is from genome assembly GCA_038087645.1 of Saccharum hybrid cultivar R570. Classification (NCBI taxonomy): domain Eukaryota; kingdom Viridiplantae; phylum Streptophyta; class Magnoliopsida; order Poales; family Poaceae; genus Saccharum; species Saccharum hybrid cultivar. The sequence goes on along the minus strand of JAQSUU010000405.1, from coordinate 30,962,934 downwards.
ACGGTTGCAAACAATTCCTAAACGTAATGCATCAATTAAAGTAAAGCATTAATAAAATATTTGCAAACCGGAAGGGAAATGCTCCCGGGCTTGCCTCTTTCGAAAGAGCTCGGACGGTGGTCGGGGCACTCTGGAAGATCCTCACCGTCCTCCTCGTCGGCTTTGAGCACCTCCTCTTCTTGCACCTCGGGTTGTTCTTCCGGCTCCTCGGGAACTGCTACCGGAGTTACTTTTTGCGATCCTGTATGATGCAAATGTATAAGTGCTCATGCCTAGGTGCATTGCAGAGATGACATATAATGATCATAATGAATGAGATGTAGATGAACAGGTTTACTTTATTGCATAAAGTGGAAATACAACTCTTCTACAAGGTAGTTCACATCATCCAAGAACATGTACTCGTATACTACTACAAACATTCTCTACCATACCAAGTCACTCCAGAAATCTAAGATGCTTCAAAGATACACCAAAGCAAATCTTATCAACTAATCTTGCATTAACAAGGTTAATTAAACCCTAGTTGACACTATGTTTGAATAACAACACTTCTTTTGGTAGCATAGAAAAATCTAATAAAATTACAGTGGCTTATTATCATCTAATCTAGCATGCCACAAAATTTTCATTACATTTGGAGTACTAGAACTGCCTACACAAAAATAACAATCTAAGGCCTAAAAATGAGCATAAAAATACTTTGTACTATGAAAAGTATCAAACAACAGATTTAGCATTTTTCCTATATTCTACACAGTAAACAATCACTATAGAAAAATTATTATATACATGTTTTATTCATATTTTTCTCTCTATCAAAAATAGCAATTATTAACAATAATAAGCACTTGTACTACATATAAAAATTTTTCTACAGAACATGCATGGAACATATTTTTCCTAGAAAGTACATTACCCAGAAAGATTAACAAAATTGAAACCATATTTTTCTGAGGTTTCTATGATTTATTACATATTTATCAAGAAAATAGAATTTCAATGATTAAATAAAAACCCTACAGAAAAGTATTTCAAACTTGACATGCAATATTTTTATATCATAGATCTGGTCCTAAGAAGTCTACCAAAATTTGTTTCACAATTTTTGGAGCCAAAATGAGCAAGTTATGGATTTTAGAAGCCTTTTATCATTTTCTGTAAAAACATTTTATTTAAATCTTTTTGAATCCGACCACTCAAACGCTACACGCACCCCAGAAATGAACCCAGAGAACACACGCGAGACAGACATGTGGGCCCGCGACCCCACAGTCAGTCACAGGGAGAGGGAGAGAGACGCCAGCGGCCACAGCTCGCCGGCGGTGAGGCCTCCGGCCAAGCCAAGGTCACCATGCGGACCACCTCGATCTTGCGAACTCGATGGCACACACGCGGTGGCCAACGGAGCTCGGAGGACCGATCACCGCCGTCCATGGCAGAACGGTGGCGCAGGTGGTCGCCGGCCAGCCATCCCTAACCACGATACGGTCACCGGAAGGGTGCTCGAGCACAGGTGAGTCGAGGCGAACAAGATACGCGCGCAAGAAGGGAAAAAGGTGGGGCGGAGATGAGTGGCCCACGGAGCGGAAATATCCGGCGAGCTCGGCCGGAACTCCGGTGAGCGATTCCCGTGGAGGAAAGGCTTACCACAGGCGGTTGAGGTGAGCGCGGGCAGCGCCAGAGGGAGGAGAAGCCCAGGGCAAGATGGAGCGGCTCGCGGTGAGACGGAACGGCCGGAACGCGCGTCTCTGGTGATGGCGCGCGCGGTGGCGAAGCCGGAACTACGGCCGGTGCGCGCGGGAAAGAGCAAGGCGAAAAGAGGGAAGAAGAAGGGCGAGGCGCTGCGGGCGGGTTTGTAGTGGCGAGCACGCGCGCTGGTGGGGGCGACCGGGGCGCCATCTAGCCGGCGTCGCCGGCATGCGCTCGCCACGCGGCGGGCGCGGCCTGCCGCGGTCGGGACAGCGAGGCGCGCGGGCGGGAGAAGGAGACGGCCGCACGGGCGTGGGCCGGTGAAAGTCCCTAGTTTGGTTTTGGCTAATTGATGAAACCTAGGACTAACCTTTGTATCTAAGTGGATGATTTAGATAAAGGTGGTCATCGAATATGAGACATGACATTGACTCATATGACCAAAATTGTGAAGACCAAGATGAGGCTTGGCTCGATGGACCGGTTGTGAAGGTGAAGGGCTAGTCGAGGCTTCGAAGCGAAGGACCATACGATGGTGAAGCTTGAGCAAGACTTGGCGCCGATGGACCGATGCAACGGTGAAGAGCAAGTGAAGTCAAGGTCGATGGATCGAGACGGTCATGTGATGCTATGAAGTGGATCATATCATTTGGAGAAACAAAATAGGCTCAAGGCAAAGGTATAACCATAGGGCCATTTTGTTTTACACTCAAGACACCATAGAGGGTGTGAGTGGTTTAGGGTCGATAGCCGAACTATTAAGAGGGGAAGTCTTATCGGTTATTCGACGCACGGGTGCCACTAGGTGAATTCATGAAGTGCATTGCATGTAGGGCCTAGTGAGCTAACTGGAAAACCTTTGAAAATGATTGAGAAAAAGCTAACACACAAGCACATGGAGTTGTACACTTGATGGTGTTGGCACATTTGCAAAGGAGAAGGTGTTGGAGTTGATTTTGATCAACTTGGTGAAGAGAGAGAGGTTTTTCGGTGTTCTCCGGACACTAGGATGGCTCTTGGAGTGAAATACTGCTTTGATCCATTGTGAACTGGATCAAGTGCTTTAGTGGGTTGTGTAGCCCTCTGAGTAAGCTTTCCAAAATGTCCAAGATCATCGAAATCGGAGTTCGGAGCTAAGAGATATCGCCGTTTTACCGGAGAGTGGTCTGTGACCGGACTCGTGACCACCGCGTCCGGTCAGTGTCGACCGCCGCGTCCGGTCAGTGTCGACCACCGCGTCCGGTCAGTGTTTTTTGTGGGCGAAAGTGACCGGACGCTGCAGCGAGTCCGGTCAGTGATGACCGGACGCGTCCGGTCACTTCGGGAGCTTACTGGAACCCGACCACCGCGTCCGATCACTCTACTGACCACCGCGTCCGGTCAAAACAAGTTTATACACGCTACTGACCACCGCGTCCGGTCCCGTTAGTGACCACCGCGTCCGGTCAAAACAAGTTTATACGAGCGAAAACTAGCCGTTGGAGCACGCTACTGACCACCGCGTCCGGTCACTCTACTGACCACCGCGTCCGGTCAAAACAAGTTTATACACTACTGACCACCGCGTCCGGTCACTCTACTGACCACCGCGTCCGGTCGTCCCAAAATTTACTCAGTGGAGTAGCAACGGCTCTATTTGTTTGGGATGCTTATAAATACTCGTTGGCCGGCCCTTGGGGAGTTGGCTTGGCATTTCTAACACTCTTGTGCATCCTTTGAGCTAAAGCATCTCCTCCCACTCATCTCTCTTGCTTGATTGCAAATCAAAAGTGAGATTGAGTGATCCCAAAGTGCATTGCATAGCTTGAGGGCATCTAGTGGCACTTGTGGGTGGTTTAGCCGGTGGATTTCTTGTTACTCTTGGAGAGTACCGCTCCTAGCCGGCTTGGAGATTGTTGGAGGCATTGGCAAGAGAAGGTGATTGTTCTTGGCCACCTCCGGTTGATTGTGAGAGGTTCTTGTGCTTTCCTCGACGGGACGCCAAAAGCAACTCTAGTGGAATGCGTGTGTCATTGAGTTACCTCACTTGAGAGTGGTGTCTTGCGGTGCCTTGCGGGGCGTGCCTTGAGGGGCAAGTGACTTGAGGGTCACACCGGGAAACCATCTAAGTGTTGGTCGACACAACCGGTGACGTAGCTTGTCGGTGCACAAGTGAACACCGGGTGAACAAAAATATTGTGTCTCTTGTCTCCCGGTGATTTGTCTTCATATTGTATTGTTGTCAATATTGATTGATTATATATCTTCTTGGTGATTGGCAACATCTTCACTCCACCGTCGGTATAAGAATCACAATCCTCTCTCTTGCATTTACATTCACTAGATTATCTTGTGTAGCTCTAGTAGTATCTTTGCTAGTAGTGTTGTTAGCTTGTTCTCTAGTGTAACTTTAGTGACATAGCTCTTGTGTGAACTAGAGATCTTAATCTACTAGACTTGTGGATAGGAGGCTTGCATCACAACCTTTGGCTAAGCAAAACTCGCTTTACGCCGTTTGTTATTCTAACAAGTTTGCTTAGTGGTTTTTATAGAATTTTTTATAGGCTATTCACCCCCCCTCTAGCCATCTAGGACCTTACAAGTGGTATCGAAGCCGTGGTCACTGTTTTAATCAAGGCTTAACATCCTTCGGTGTGAAAAATGGCTCAAATTGTGTTCAATCATGTTGGGGGCAAGCCACCGTTCTTTGATGGTGTTAGTTCTTTTGCTCATTGGAAGAGAAAGATGACAATGTACCTTGGTTCTATTCATGAGAGAGTATTTCAAGTCACCGAGAATGATTTTGCTATCATTGATCCCGATCATCTCACCGATGAAGATAGAGCAAATAGAACATGCAATAGAATGGCTCTCAATACACTCTACAATGGTATTGACACAAAAGTGTTTGAGGGCATCAAGGATTTGGAATTGGCTAGTGAAGTATGGACAAGGTTGAGTGAGACATATGAAGGCACTAAGGTTGTGAAGAGTGCCAAGCTATATGGGCTCAAGAGTGAGTTTGAGAACTTCAAGAAAAAGGATGATGAAACAATCATCGAAATGTTTCATAGATTACAAGTGATAGTCAATGATCTCAAGAGCTTAGGGCACAAGACTCAAGATCAAGATTTTTGTCACAAGTTCTTATTGAGCTTACCTAGAAGATTCAAGATGTTGATCATGATGTTGCAAAGAGATGGGCTTGAAGCAATGAAGCCTAATGATTTGCTTGGTGAAGTATTGACCTATGACAAATATGATCAAGATGTTGATGACAAGGAGAAGGTGGAAGATGAGAAGAAGAAGAAGACCGTGGCATTCAAGGCCACCTCCTCCAAGGGCAAAGCTACCATCATTGAAGAAGAAGAAGACAACAATGAAGATGAGGAATTTGAAATTGATGATGAGGCACTTGCTCTTGTAGTCAAGAAGATGGGTCACATGTTCATCAAGAGAAGAGGCTTTAAGAGGAGAAATGACAACTTCAAAAGAAATGAGCAACAAAGAAAGTGCTACAATTGTGATAGCACCGAGCACCTTCAAGCGGAATGTCCTTATGATAAGAAGAAGAACAAAAAGGACAAGTTTGAGAAGAAGAAGAGAGAGGCCAAGATGACATTCAAGAAAGGCAAAAATGGTGCCTATGTGATCACTTGGGAAAGTGATGATAATGAAGAAGAAGAAGAATCATCCAACAAGGCTTTTGCTTCCATTACTATCAACAAGAAGCCATCACTATTTGATTCATCCTCTTCATGCTTCATGGCTAAAGAAGCTAAGGTATTATATGATGAGAGTGATGATGAAAGTGAAATGGAATATGCTCATGATAGTGATAATGATAATGATAATGAAAATGATGATGATGAACCAACTAAAGAACAACTATATGATTTGATGCAACAAACTAGAGACATAGCTATTGCTAAGGACAAAGAGTGTAAGAAGCTTTCAATGAAAGTAGCAATACTTGAGAAAGTCCTTAGTGAGCTTAAGACCACTCATGAGAGTCTAGTGGAAGACCATGAGGATCTTGATAAGGCTCATTCCAAGCTTGAAAAAGCTCACTCATTGCTACTTGAGCAACAAGCAAAGAAGGAGGTTGTTGTATCATGTGATATAGGTGTTACATGTGATATAATTGATGAATCCTTTAATGAACCTATCATCATGTCAAATACTAACCCTTCTTGTAGCTCTTCATCCACCACCACTAACTCTACCTCCACTACTAGTGATGGTTTCACTTGTGATGCCTCACTAATGGTTGAGAATGAGACTCTCAAGAGAGAGGTGGATGAGCTCACTCACGCCCTAGGCAAGGCCTATGGTGGTGAGGCCCGCTTGCTTAAGTGCTTGGGTAGCCAAAGGTTCTCTCTTAACAAAGAGGGATTGGGCTACACCCCCAAGAAAGGCAAGTCGGCCTTTGCAACTCCAAAGCCTAGCTTTGTGAAGGGCAATGGTCGATTTTGCAATAGATGCAAGCAAGTTGGGCACCTAGAGCATAATTGCAATAAAAAGAACCAAAGCAAGAACCTTGTTAACGCTATACCTTTTGATTCTTGCTATGTGCTTACCAAGGGTGTGAAGGGTGTGCAAGCTAAGTTTATTGGTACACCAATTGTGGGCCCAAAGAAGAAGGCTATTTGGGTACCAAAGAGCTTAGTTACTAACCTACAAAGACCCAAGCAAAAGTGGGTACCTAAGCTTCATTGATTTGCTTATAGGTCAATTACAAAGCCGGAGGAAGGCATTGGATTATTGATAGTGGGTGCACTCAACACATGACCGGTACATCAAGAATATTTGACTCAATCAATGACAATGATAGTGGTGTTGATTCTATCACATTTGGCAATAACAAGAAAGGCAAGGTTATTGGCTTGGGCAAGATTGCAATATCAAATGACATGAGTATCTCCAATGTGTTGCTAGTTGAAAGCTTGGATTTCAATCTTCTATCCGTGGCACAAATATGTGATCTAGGCTACAAATGCATCTTTGGGGTTGATGATGTGGAAGTTATTAGTGTGGATGGTTCAAATGTGGCATTCAAGGGCTTTAGATATGAGAATCTCTACCTAGTCGACTTCAATGCTAGAGAAACTTCATTGACAACTTGCTTAATCTCCAAATCAAGCATGGGTTGGCTTTGGCATAGAAGGCTTGGTCATGTTGGCATGAAACAATTGAAGAAGCTTACAACTCACAATCTTGTCAATGGTTTGAAAGATGTTGAATTTGAGAAGAATAAACTTTGTAGTGCATGTCAAGCCGGGAAGCAAGTTGGAAGCTCACATCCAAAGAAGAGTACAATGAGCACATGCAAAGCATTTGATTTGATGCACATGGATCTATTTGGACCAACAACATACACAAGCATAGGCGGCAACAAGTATGGCTTTGTCATAGTGGATGATTTCACAAGATTCACGTGGGTATTCTTTCTAAATGACAAAAGTGAAGTGTTTGACACCTTCAAGACATTTCTCACTAGAGTTCACAATGAGTTTGAGATTAGAATCAAGAAAGTGAGAAGTGACAATGAAAGTGAGTTCAAGAATACAAGAATTGAAGAACTTTGTGATCACTATGGTATTGGACATCAATTCTCGGCCAAGTACACTCCACAATCAAATGGCCTAGTTGAGAGGAAGAATAGAACATTGCTTGATATGGCTAGATCAATGCTTCATGAGTACAATGTAAGTCAATCATTTTGGGATGAAGCAATCAATACCGCTTGCTACTACATCAATAGACTATATTGTCATCCATTGCTAGAGAAGACCCCATATGAGCTACTTCATGAAAGAAAGCCCAATATTTCTTACTTTAGGGTGTTTGGTTGCAAATGCTATATCTTGAAGAAGGGCACTAGATTGGGGAAGTTTGACAAGAGATGTGATGAGGGGTTCCTACTTGGTTATTCAACTACAAGCAAAGCTTATAGAGTTTGGAACAACTCAAGTGGCATTCTAGAAGAAGTCTATGATGTGGAATTTGATAAAACCAATGGGTCACAAGATGAAGAAGAGAATCTAGATGATGTTGGTGGAACTCAATTAGTGGAAGCAATGAAGAACATGGACATTGGGGACATTAGAGCAAAGCAAGTAATTGATATTCAAGATGATGATAAAGATCAAGTGCTAAACTCTCCATTCAAGCTAGCTAGTGACTCTCAAGTGCAAGATCTTGGTGCTAGTACATCTCATCAAGATACATCAAGTGATCAACCAAGCTCAAGAAATCAAGTGCAAGTACTCCAACCACAACATATTGCAAGAGATCACCCAATTGATAGTGTTATTGGTGATATTAGAAGTGGTGTGCAAACAAGATCAAGATTGGCTATGTTTTGTGAGCATGCATCATTTGTGTCAACTATAGAACCAAAGAAGATAGAAGAAGCTTTGAGGGATGCCGATTGGATCATGGCTATGCAAGAAGAGCTTAACAATTTCACAAGAAATGATGTTTGGGAGTTGGTAGAAAGGCCAAATGACTACAATGTGATTGGAACCAAGTGGGTGTTTAAAAACAAGCAAGATCAAGATGGCATTGTAGTGAGAAACAAAGCAAGACTAGTTGCTCAAGGTTACACTCAAGTTGAAGGTCTTGACTATGATGAGACATATGCTCCCGTGGCAAGATTGGAGGCAATAAGGATTCTATTAGCTTATGCTTGTGCACACAACATCAAACTATATCAAATGGATGTCAAAAGTGCATTTCTCAATGGGATTATCAATGAGTTAGTCTTCGTTGAGCAACCGCCCGGATTTGAAGATGACAAGAAACCCAACCATGTGTACAAGTTGAAGAAGGCTTTATATGGCTTAAAGGAAGCACCTAGAGCATGGTATGAGAGGCTAAGGGATTTTCTTCTCTCTAAGGGATTCAAGATGGGCAAGGTTGATACAACTCTATTCACCAAGAAGATTGGAAATGATCTATTCATAGTGCAAATATATGTTGATGACATCATCTTTGGATCAACCGATCAAGCTTATTGTGAAGAATTTGGTGCTATGATGGCCAAAGAGTTTGAAATGTCTATGATTGGTGAACTTAGCTACTTCCTTGGTCTCCAAGTCAAGCAATTGAAGAATGGGACATTTGTGAGTCAAGGGAAATACATAAGGGACATGTTGAAGAAGTTTGGAATGCAAGATGCAAAGCCAATTTCAACTCCAATGGGCACAAATGGCAATTTAGATAGTGATCTTGATGGCAAAATGGTGAATCAAAAGGAATATCGGTCTTTAATTGGAAGTCTACTCTATGTCACCGCATCAAGGCCGGATGTCATGTTTAGTGTTTGCATGTGTGCTAGATATCAAGCTTCACCTAGAGAAAGTCATCTCACGGCCGCAAAGAGAATATTGAGGTACTTGAAGCAAACAAGAGATGTTGGACTATGGTATCCCAAGGGGTCAAAGTTTGAATTGATTGGATATTCGGACTCCGACTATGGGGGTTGCAAGATCAATAGAAAGAGCACAAGTGGCACATGTCAATTACTTGGAAGATCACTTGTGTCATGGTCCTCAAAAAAACAAAATAGTGTGGCAATATCTACCGCTGAAGCCGAATATGTGAGTGCGGGGAGTTGTTGTGCACAATTACTATGGATGAAATCAACTTTGAAGGATTATGGCCTCAACTTCAAGAATGTGCCATTGCTATGTGATAATGAAAGTGCAATCAAGATGACACAAAACCCGGTTCAACATGGAAGAACAAAGCATATTGACATAAGGCATCATTTCATTAGAGATCATCAACAAAAGGGAGATATTGCCATTGAAAGTATTGGCACCGATGATCAACTTGCCGATATTCTCACTAAGCCACTTGATGAAAAGAGGTTTTGCAAGCTAAGAAATGAATTGAACATTCTTGATTTCTCAAACATGAGTTGAATGCACTCCACCCACTTATTGACATGCCTCTCCTTCGACATTGCAAGGTAAAGTTGATTGACATGTCATTCATCCTATGCTAAGGACTTGCTAGAGCATGTAGACATATTAAGTGGTATGCATGAGCATTCATGATAAATCAAATGAATTTGATGGATATATGTTACCACTATTGCCTCTATGTTTGTTTTGATCTAGTGGTGGCATATGACATGTTTGTGAGCTTGCACACCTAGTGTTGAATCTAGAAGATTTGCTATAAGTGTTTAATTCAATATAGGCAAGATAACCCTTATTAGGAGGTGTGAAGAAGCTTGTCTTTGGTTCAAATCGAATTAAATATCTTTGGCAAGTGTTCTAGGTTGAACCAAATTTGATAAATTTTAACCTACTCCATCAAACTTTTTTTTTCTCTCCACAATTTGATCCCATTTTTGGGTAAGTTGTTGATAAAGGGGGAGAGAAAAAGATGATTCAACATGATAAAGGGGTAAATAAAATTTTTGATGCACACAAGTAGGGGGAGCAAGCTCATAAACAAAGTTGTTGCATTTGTTTGTGCATTTTCATATGACTTGCTCATTGCACATGTATTTAAATTCAATATACATGCTTGTGTGGTGCAATGCTAGTATAGAACTTAGATGATGAAATGATCTACTAGCATGCATAGGAATAGTTTACACGTGGTATCTAGACTTGCCTAAAGTTTTTACAAGTGGTCCAAGAACCTTTACATATAATGTTGATCTCACGAGGTTCTTGAGTTTTGTTGGATGTCTAGTTACTTTATGATGCTAAGGATAAAAGGCAACTCCGATTGGTATCACGCTTCAAAGGTCCATTTCTTACACCTTAGCATCATTTTGGTAGAATTACTCTCCCAACACTTCTATCCATGCATATGTGCAAAGCTTTCAATCCAAACTCTATGCACATATGTAGGGGGAGCTAATGCTACCAAAACCGAGCTTGTGATAATTGTCCAAATTTTACTTATGAGCAAAATGATTGGACAAGTATGACAAGTTCAAAACTTTTATTATCAAAATCATCTTTGTGAGGGTTGTCATCAATTACCAAAAAGGAGGAGATTGAAAGTCCCTAGTTTGGTTTTGGCTAATTGATGAAACCTAGGACTAACCTTTGTATCTAAGTGGATGATTTAGATAAAGGTGATCATCGAATATGAGACATGACATTGACTCATATGACCAAAATGGTGAAGACCAAGATGAGGCTTGGCTCGATGGACCGGTTGGGAAGGTGAAGGGCTAGTCGAGGCTTCGAAGCGAAGGACCATGCGATGGTGAAGCTTGAGCAAGACTTGGCGCCGATGGACCGATGCAACGGTGAAGAGCAAGTGAAGTCAAGGTCGATGCATCGAGACGGTCATGTGATGCTATGAAGTGGATCATATCATTTGGAGAAACAAAATGGGCTCAAGGCAAAGGTATAACCATAGGGCCATTTTGTTTTACACTCAAGACACCATAGAGGGTGTGAGTGGTTTAGGGTCGATAGCCGAACTATTAAGAGGGGAAGTCTTATCGGTTATTCGACGCACGGGTGCCACTAGGTGAATTCATGAAGTGCATTGCATGTAGGGCCTAGTGAGCTAACTGGAAAACCTTTGAAAATGATTGAGAAAAAGCTAACACACAAGCACATGCAGTTGTACACTTGATAGTGTTGGCACATTTGCAAAGGAGAAGGTGTTGGAGTTGATTTTGATCAACTTGGTGAAGAGAGAGAGGTTTTTCGGTGTTCTTCGGACACTAGGATGGCTCTTGGAGTGAAATACTGCTTTGATCCATTGTGAACTGGATCAAGTGCTTTAGTGGGTTGTGTAGCCCTCTGAGTAAGCTTTCCAAAATATCCAAGATCATCGAAATCGGAGTTCGGAGCTAAGAGATATCGCCGTTTTACCGGAGAGTGGTCTGTGACCGGACTCGTGACCACCGCGTCCGGTCACTGTCGACCACCGCGTCCGGTCAGTGTCGACCACCGCGTCCGGTCAGTGTTTTTCGTGGGCGAAAGTGATCGGACGCTGCAGCGAGTCCGGTCAGTGATGACCGGACGCGTCCGGTCACTTCGGGAGCTTACTGGAACCCGACCACCGCGTCCGGTCACTCTACTGACCACCGCGTCCGGTCAAAACAAGTTTATACAAGCTACTGACCACCGCGTCCGGTCCCGTTAGTGACCACCGCGTCCGGTCAAAACAAGTTTATACGAGCGAAAACTAGCCGTTGGAGCATGCTACTGACCACCGCGTCCGGTCACTCTACTGACCACCGCGTCCGGTCAAAACAAGTTTATACACTACTGACCACCGCGTCCGGTCACTCTACTGACCACCGCGTCCGGTCGTCCCGAAATTTACTCAGTGGAGTAGCAACGGCTCTATTTGTTTGGGATGCTTATAAATACTCGTTGGCCGGCCCTTGGGGAGTTGGCTTGGCATTTCTAACACTCTTGTGCATCCTTTGAGCTAAAGCATCTCCTCCCACTCATCTCTCTTGCTTGATTGCAAATCAAAAGTGAGATTGAGTGATCCCAAAGTGCATTGCATAGCTTGAGGGCATCTAGTGGCACTTGTGGGTGGTTTAGCCGGTGGATTTCTTGTTACTCTTGGAGAGTACCGCTCCTAGCCGGCTTGGAGATTGTTGGAGGCGTTGGCAAGAGAAGGTAATTGTTCTTGGCCACCTCCGGTTGATTGTGAGAGGTTCTTGTGCTTTCCTCGACGGGACGCCAAAAGCAACTCTAGTGGAATGCACGTGTCATTGAGTTACCTCACTTGAGAGTGGTGTCTTGCGGTGCCTTGCGGGGCGTGCCTTGAGGGGCAAGTGACTTGAGGGTCACACCGGGAAACCATCTAAGTGTTGGTCGACACAACCGGTGACGTAGCTTGTCGGTGCACAAGTGAACACCGGGTGAACAAAAATATTGTGTCTCTTGTCTCCCGGTGATTTGTCTTCATATTGTATTGTTGTCAATATTGATTGATTATATATCTTCTTGGTGATTGGCAACATCTTCACTCCACCGTCGGTATAAGAATCACAATCCTCTCTCTTGCATTTACATTCACTAGATTATCTTGTGTAGCTCTAGTAGTAGCTTTGCTAGTAGTGTTGTTAGCTTGTTCTCTAGTGTAACTTTAGTGACATAGCTCTTGTGTGAACTAGAGATCTTAATCTACTAGACTTGTGGATAGGAGGCTTGCATCACAACCTTTGGCTAAGCAAAACTCGCTTTACGCCGTTTGTTATTCTAACAAGTTTGCTTAGTGGTTTTTATAGAATTTTTTATAGGCTATTCACCCCCCCTCTAGCCATCTAGGACCTTACAGCCGGGCCGTGGAGCTGCCGCGGGCGCGCGGGGGGAGGAGGGAACCGGGCCGCTTTGGCCAGTGTGCCGAAAGGGAAGCGGCGGCCCGATTCGGTAAGAAATGACTTTTCCATTTCTATTTCCAATAAATTTTCAAATAAATTCAATTAACAGTTTTAAAATCCCATTTTGAGCAAGAAGATGACTTTTTCTGAAAAATGGTCCAAAAATGAAAGTTGCTTAGAATTTAATTCTCTACAACTTTTATTGATGGACCAACTCCAAATTCCTAACAGATTTTGAATTGGAGAATAAAAGCTAAATAGGGAGGGTTTTTGACCATTTTCTAACAATATTTTTAAAAGCAAATTTTGACAAAACTTTGGTTACCAAAGTTGCTCCAAAAATTGTACTAACTAGTTCTAGGTGATTTAAAATTATAGCCAGACATGTTTTACTAGCCTAACCAGTATAATTTGGGTGAAACAATTCTAAACCATTATATGCAACAATCATATTCCACAGAAATGCTTTAATTCAAGATGCACTCTACTTCACATGTGATTATGAATGCAATGATGTATCATGCGTATGATTTGAAATGCTAAATGCCTGCGTAACACCGGGGTGTTACAGGTAACCTCGACTACATGTACTTTTTTATAATACTAGGACATGTTGGAAATCAAATACTTGCACGATCAAGGGAAATAGTAGCCAAATGGTACATACTTATTACAAGGTTCAACAATTCCACTACCACTTGCTCCAACATGAACATTGTTCAAACTCAAACACTGATATTAACGAACTAAACAATGACATGTTGCAAACTAAACCTAGCATGCCTAATAATGGTACCGCATATTGAACTGAGTTGCGTCTTTCCTACAGTAACCCCCCATTGACGGCGGCGGTGGCGGTGGCGGCGGAGAAGGAGGCCCGTGCTTCTTATGGTATGAGCACTGGCAGTATGGATTATTGTATAGTGGCTCATCTGCATCGTTGATGCTGTCGTCCACCGACTTGTCCCTGTACCACTTCCAGGGCCATACTCTAGATCAAATATGCATCCCTGTAGATATGTGATGTATTATTGATGGGGATAGATAGGAGGAGGATCGACCCATCGAGTGAACCCTACAGTTATCTGGGCAGCTTGAATCCTGAAAACGCATCTACCAATAAGTACTTCTACAAACCAAATGCAAATCTAAAAAATAAGGGTTAAAAGGAAATACAAATCCTCGCGGGCATCTGAAAAAACAACGGCCTCCACCGTCACAGTCGTTGTACATCTGCACGACGTAATCCTCACCGTGGTGGTATTTTGGCCAATCTTCCGTGCAGTTGTCGTATGATCTAAGAGGTCTCTCGCGAGTGAAGTCACTCTTGCTCTCCAAAGGAAATTGTTCTATAGGTTCCTCAAAAGAATCAGGACACAGAGAACCCTCCCACACAATCGGAGGTCCCTTTCTCACTCCCTTTTCTCTACCTCTGCTCGACGAACCTCCATCCGATATTTGAACTACAACTAAACAAGAAAATAACTTGTGTGATGGCCGGGAGGGGGAGGGGGGCGCGGCGCCGAAACGACGAATGGCCAAAGCTTAAGAAGAGAAGAGAATAAAAGGCGTCCTGCGCTTGCCGCTTCTTGATCTGGGGAGCGGCAGACTTGTTGATATGGCAGTGACAAAAAGCGGGCACGGGGCTGCCGCTCCCGCCACGTCACCATTGCCGCTCCTCTACGTGGGGAGCGGCAAAGTGTTAGATATAAAAAAAAACTTTCGGTGCTAAAATTAAAAATAGTTTTTAAAAAGTGTTAAAAATAAAAAAATCACCTTTGATGAGATTCGCTTTTCTAGAGCAGAGCTAAAAAAACTGAGGTTCAAATTCAAATGACTGAAATTTGTAAGAAAAAAATTGTTATCTCGTCTATGTGTTTTTTACAGGGAGGAGACAACAATCTCTACTGCTGCTTTTCAGGGCCTTTTCTGAAGGGCTTTTCAGTGCCATTTGTTGACATTGGGTTACTTTTTTTTTGTGACAGGCATTGAAAAAGTTGGATGGAATTCATGTAAAGCTTTTCCACACTCCAGGATTCAGCGCATTTCATGTAGGCTTTAACTGGGCCGTATTATCTTACTGTGGTCTGTGGGCTGGGTAGTCATCTATCTCTGGGCTGGGGATCACCCAATAATGGGCCGTCACCAATGTTTGCAAATGGCGACCGGAGTGGTGGGCCATGCTTCAATTGGGAGCTCCAATCAGACATCAACGTCGAGCGATTTCGGTACAGAATCGTGCCGAATTTCCGGCATATTGGAGCGGCAAAGCTAGGGTCCGGACGTTCACATCAACTTCTGCGTCCGAATGCCCGTGCTGCACTCTCGTTTTCCATGCTCGGCCCAGCACGTCCTCGTCTGAGTCTACATTTCGCACGCCCACCTGGGGCTCACACCGCCCCGAACGATGCCCGTGCCGCTAGACCGCGCGCAGGGCCCGCTCACACTCTCTTTGCTTCTCATGCGTATTGCAACATATGCAACACCTGATCTACTTTTGCAACATCCAGATGAACATTTGCAACATACGTCCGAAACAGTTGAAACACTTGTAACATACGTCTGAAACATTTGAAAAACACCAGAAAAAACTTGAAAACATGTGTGTAGCTATTGCAAACATATGTAAATATCAAGGTTGCAACATACGTATAAAAACACTTGAAACACTTGCATATATATACAACATCCCGATCTAGTTTTGCAACATCCAAATGAAACATTTGCAACATTCGTCTAAAACAGATAAAATATTTGGAACACACTTGAAACATACATGTATAGCACATTACAACATGTGCAACATCTCGATGTACTTTTGCAACATCCTTATGAAACACTTGCAATATAGCTCTAAAACATCTGAAACAATTGAAATGTACACTTGCAACATACATAGTATCTCGGTGCGGCCTCCTCCACCATTTGCATTAGGGCGCCATAGCAGTAGCAGGAGGCGAGGTTGGAGGGCTTCCGCGCCAGGGCCCGATGCTTCTCCTTGCGCAGCGGGCTCAGTGGCTAGCTACGGTCGAGGGAGCAATCGCCACGTGTGGGCGCAGTGGTGCTCGCGCCGTCAGGCAAAGCGGGCCTTAAAGCAGAAGCAGCGATAGGAAACAGCGGGGCGGGCGCTGGAGCAGGGGAAGGAGCAGTGACCATTGACGGCAGTGTGGGCCGCAAAGCAGGAGCAGCGGGACGGTTGACGGAATAGGAGCAGACAGGGTCACCGCCGACATGCAGAGCAGAGCGGGTTTTTTCCTCTTCTGCTTTTCTTGTCCAACCAGCGCAGGTGAGGAGACGGACAGAAATACCCTAATAAAAAACGAGCCAACGCAGAGCGAGTTTATTTCGCTATGTAGGCCCACGCAGGGGGCAGGCCGGACGCCTGTAGGTAGCATCTCCGCATTACCGATAGGTATGTATAAAAATGTTTGCGTTGATGAAATGTTCTTTTAATTGCGGAATAAAAGTAGATGGCCTTTCAGTGTCATCTGTCGCGTCCTTCGCGACTCGCGAGATTCGAGCCTTTTGCCTAAACCATGAAGCGAAGAATCATTTTTTTTTTCAGTTTTATGACTTTTCTGGATAGTGCAGTGTGAACCTTCAACGGACTTGGAGTTCTCCACAGCACCACGACATTCATTCATTTTGTAAAATTTTTCTCTGGCGAATTTGGCAACAAAAAAAATATCAAATTCCACAAAATTTGAATATCATGAGACCGCAATTTGCACAGCAGGCAACACATAAAGCTCTCCAAAATATTTAGCTCAGATGATTTCTTGTATCACTGATTCTGTCAATACTCAGACCAACCCAGTTCATGCACATCTGCACTAGTTAGTGTTAGATACTCAAACTCACATTTCATCTCTATCAAAAAGAAAAAAAGGAAAGAAAGAAAAAAAAAACTCGCATTCAGAAAGAAAAAAAAAACTCACACACCAGGTGCCTCAAAACACTGCAGATCATATTCAGAATTTCAGATTACAGCTCAAAGCATGAAAGCCTACATAAACCGCACCACCAGTTCAGCACCGTATTGCTTCAGCATCTCAGCAGTACCAACGCAGCACAGAAAGGAAACCTACCTTCATGGAATGATCTCACTCTAATCATATGCTGCCGTCATGAATGGGTGCACAAAATCTCCTCCCAAGCACAAAATCACTTTGCGGTTGTTGATTGAGCACATCAGCACATAAATAGTGGTATGCAAATGTGGCCCAGTGTCCCTTTCCATGCACCCACCTCACCTCCCTACCAAGAAGCAACCAAAAAGGACAATAACACCAAAAGAAAACAGGGGGGGGGGGGGGGGGGGGAGGAAAACATGGAGAACTGCAGGCACCCACTTTATTTGGCCTAAATCTATAGTACAACATTTGGACCGCTCCACTGTCTGCTTCCAGGTAGATATAGCTAACCAAAAAAGAAATCAAAGATCTGTGTGCTTCAAAGTAGATATAACTAACAGAAGATTTAAATGTGCACTTCTGAGCATAATCCAGAACTACTTGATCCGTCCAACATAAAACATGATACATTGAGTGTAATGTGTTTACTGGTTCGCTTCGCAGAAAAGCCAGGCTGGGGGGGGGGGGGGGGGGGGGGGGAGGAAAACATGGAGAACTGCAGGCACCCACTTTATTTGGCCTAAATCTATAGTACAACATTTGGACCGCTCCACTGTCTGCTTCCAGGTAGATATAGCTAACCAAAAAAGAAATCAAAGATCTGTGTGCTTCAAAGTAGATATAACTAACAGAAGATTTAAATGTGCACTTCTGAGCATAATCCAGAACTACTTGATCCGTCCAACATAAAACATGATACATTGAGTGTAATGTGTTTACTGGTTCGCTTCGCAGAAAAGCCAGGCTGGGGGGGGGGGGGGGGGGGGGGGGGGGAGGAAAACATGGAGAACTGCAGGCACCCACTTTATTTGGCCTAAATCTATAGTACAACATTTGGACCGCTCCACTGTCTGCTTCCAGGTAGATATAGCTAACCAAAAAAGAAATCAAAGATCTGTGTGCTTCAAAGTAGATATAACTAACAGAAGATTTAAATGTGCACTTCTGAGCATAATCCAGAACTACTTGATCCGTCCAACATAAAACATGATACATTGAGTGTAATGTGTTTACTGGTTCGCTTCGCAGAAAAGCCAGGCTGAAAAGTATTGTTCCCTGATTTGTTGTTAAAAAAAACACTGTATCATGATTGATAAACCAGGCTGATAAGTTAGTATTGACACTGCACTTTTGATCTTTAGGCTTTTTTAAAGAAGAAAGAACTGATATTCAGGCTTTAAACAAGGGCAAGCAAGCAAAGACAGGTGTAAACCTGCAAGACGTTAACGCTACACTGACCGATGACTTGAAAAGCAAGCCAATGGTGCCATGACACAAATGATGTATTTTAAGAAGGCGTGATATTGACATATGTAATATATGCAACAGATACTACAAACCATCACTGCATGTACCGACAGATTGTCTCCATGCAAATACACAGGATGATCATGCTAACTACGACCCTATTACGTGCCAACTTCTCCATCATCTTTAGCCACCACTCAGCTCTCATTGGAAAAAAAGAAAAAGAAACAAGACGCACAAAAAAAAAATACTCACAAGAGGCAGCTGGGGCCCTTCGCCACCAACACCGCCATCATACATGGCATCCAACTTTTGCCAAAGAGCAACTGAAGGTGCAAAACAAAGTAGGCTTGCCTCTGGTTGCTCCACTCTGAAGAATTCCAAAGGGAATGGATGGATCAGCTTACGCTTGTTCATCACATCACAACCCTGTAGGGGAATACAAAATTTCCGTTATATTCTTTTCATGAACCTGATCCATGACCCACGCCAAGACCAAAAAAATGGGTAATACAGCAGCAAGTATGATCTTCTGTATAATATCAGAGTTAATACAATGTCTGGTAGTCTTGTTCTTCTACAGGTTAACAGTTTGCAAGTATGTGAATGTGAAGAGGTAAGGTAACATCCTTCTACTATGTACTGATAACATAGTCAGTAACAACAATTCTCAATACTATCAGTAAGTAAATATAAACCCAACTGTTTTGGATCAGATGCAATTCTAATATGAAATACCCAACTTAATACAATTAAGCTATTAACAGTTGCAAGTTTGTGAATACACGTCCCAAGGTGGCAAGGGTAACAAGGCGCTTACTGTCTTATTAGGTGAGGTTAGTAACGATGTCATATTCAGTTGCTCAGCGTTTCACAATAGCAGCCGAAAAGAAGTATAAAACCCACAAGCTTTGAACCAAACACAGTCTAATACGGCATGCCCACTGATTATGATCAATTTCTTAATTCCTGCTGTCTGTTTCTGATTTCAACCTAACGAAACTAGGTACACTAGAAACTGAAACAAATGCAGAAAGAATAAGCGTTAATTACCTCAGCTCTTCCAGTTGTGCAAACGGAGGGAGGCAAGCAGCTAGTCACGAAGAATGACAGAGTCGGCAATCTCCATGAGCGGCGCAAGGCATCCAGGCGAGAATTTGCGGGCAAACATGTGGGAGTATGTGCCATTGGACTTCCTGAGTTCCCTGATGAGCTCGGCGGACACCTCCTCCGGCTGGTACGTGTGGGGATGGCCGTCGAAAGAGTCGGTCCAGTTGACACTGGTGAGCGTGAACTTGGTGCATCCGGCGGGGTCCTGCATGTCCAGCAGCGTGGGGAAGTAGTGCTCCTCCGGGTAGCACGAGAACTTCCTCTTGACGAGGCACGGCAGCTTGAACTTGTTCCAGAGCCTCCTGTCCCTGACCACCATGACGGCGTGCCTCCTGGTGAGCACGAAGAACTGGGAGCCGACGCGGAAGCTCTCGTAGGGCACCTCCGGGAGCATCACGTCGTCGCCGCGCGCGTAGTAGCGGTCGTGCAGCGTGGGCTCGGCGTCGAGGATCTCGATGAAGCTGCGGTGGCGGCCGCGCGGGCCGGCATTGTCGGCGGCGAGCGTGCGGTAGAGCGCCGGGAAAGGGCGCAGCGGGACGCAGGACTGGGAGAGCAGCGCGAAGAAGTGGTTGGCCGGGTCGTCGAGCAGCGCGGTGGCCAGGAGGCGGCGCGCGGCGGAGATGAGCGTGGCGGAGGCGCGCGCGGTGGCTTTCCCCCGGATGACGCGGCCCCGGAAAGAGGGCGTGGGCGGGAGGAGCAGCTCCGCGGACGGGTCGGCGTGGACGTACACGTTGAGGAGGTCGTGGTGGCCCGCGAAGAACTTCTCCCAGAGCGGCGCGAAGACGAGGTCGGAGTTGGTGAGGAAGAGGAAGGCCACCTTCTGCTTCCTCTGTCGGTGGGCCGCGCCGAAGAAGCGCGAGGGGGAGGCGGAGGCGGGGCCGGTCTTCGAGGGGGCGGCGGAGAGGAGCACGGCGCGGCGGAACAGCGCGAGGTCCTCCGTCTCGTCGGCGTCCGGGATGGCCGGGAGCGTGCGGGGCGGGATGAGGCGCGGCGCGAGGAGGAAGACGGCCGGGACGGAGAGCACCAGCAGCAGCAGCGACAGCACGTACGGCGAGGCGGCGTACGGCGGCGCCATCTCCCCTGCTCCTCAGCCTTGCGACTGCGATCCTCTCTCTGGTCGGAACAGACGAGAGAACGGGGCACGGAATCCCCGCGGCTCAGGTCAGGATGGGTCGGTTCCCTGCCACGCCCGGGCTGGATCTCGCCGCCACTGCAGCCGAGGACGCGCGCATCGGCCGCCGCACGAGGGCGCGAATTCGAGAACCCGCGAACCAGGACCAGGATCAAGAAACGGAAAGGGGGGAGGCGGGCGCGGGAGGGAAACCGCCTGCCGCAGGCGCAACAACGGGAACCGGCGGAGTGAAACGGGGAGGCGGCGCGGGGAATGGCCACGCGCGCGGAGGCGGATCCGATGAGGGTCTGGAGCCCAATCGCGCGGCGGGGGGCGGCGGAGGGAGGAGTGGAGAGGAAGCAGAGCAGGGGTGGGGAAAGAGGAAGACACTTGTGTAGGAAGGGGAGTGACGGAGTATTAATAAAACTAGGGGATTGAAAAGTGTAAATAAAACTAGTAATATCTTGTCTTGACTTAAAAATCAGTTTGTACGGTAAATGCTAATAAAGGGTATATTGGACCAATTAAAAAAGTAGAGGGGTAGTAGATCTAACTAAGATTAATTCGGAGGTTAACCATCTATTCCGTGGTTGGAAGTGCACAAGGTTATGCTCAGAGCACCTTTGAGATTAAACCCACTTTGTAAATTCTTATTTGGAGAGTCATGAGTAAAAATCGCTTTCTATATTTTTTTACTCTCCAATAGCTTCTCTACATCTTATGTTCACGCTAAAGAGTCATTCTCGCATTATATATTTGGCTAGCGAGAAACCTAAAATAAATGATGACAATGTTTAGAGACCTAATTGAAAAAGTATCTGAACAACTAAAATCTATGTTTAGGGGAGATACTTGTGTACGGAAGTGGAGTGACGGCGAGCACCAAATTTAATTAGTAGTAGTTATTATTAGTCCTACACTCAAAGTAACTTGAGTTTATTAGGGCACTCTCAATGCTAGTTTCTATACCTATTAATTTCAATAGACACTACATATAGAATCCACGATTTCAATTGAAAGTTTTACGGAACAATTTTTTATCCAATCACATACATTCTCTCTCCATTCTCTACCAAATACGTCCCTTCATGTCTTGGTTCTCGTGTAGATATAGTTCCTAATTTAGACTCGGTTTCTATGATTTTTGCTCTCTCCCTTCAATAACTATCTTGTCATATCATCAAAACACTTAGGTGACAGTACAATTAATGTCTATAAAAACTATAGTGGTTTCTGCATTGGGAGTGCCCTTATGGGCCACCAAGTTTTGCTCTCTCTTTACGGCCGGGATTTAACATCAGAGTGACTCTAACATCCATGTCGTTATTAGCGTCGATGAGTTTTAAAACATTCGGAACTAGGCAGTTAATGGATTGGAGAGGCGAACAATGTCATTTGTGGGCTCTAAATCACTGTATATCTTTTTCAGTATAGAGGAGTACATGTATTATGACTTTAGAGCAACTTTTAGAGACTCTATACATTTCCTAATTACTAGGAATAGGTATTTTAGTTTAAAAATCCATTAAAAAGCTTATTTAATGGGTTATCTAAATACTCTCTCCGTCCACAGAGGAATACAACTATGAATTCGTGTCTGCTAAAGTTGTAAAGTTGTGTTTGTTTGATCAAATTTACAGTAAATAGTATTTACACTTATTGTCTAAATTGGTTTATTACGAAAGCATATTTCATAACGAATTTAATGATATTTATTTTGCATCGTAAATGTTAGTATTTCTTTGATATAAATTTAGTCAAACTTGAAAGCATTTGGTTTCTCGAAATATGAGAACTGTATTCTTCTATGGATGAAGGGAGTATAATCATCTTTTTATTTCGATTTTTTTGCTAGCTAAAGATAAAAAACGACAATGACTCTTTAAAGTATACATATAGAAATTTTTTAAAAAAATGTGTGGTTTTCAATTACTCGTGGGCTGATTGTTCATCAGCAACCAATACAGTTATGCGTTCCAGAAGCGAGCTCACAGTCGGCTCATCTCCTTTCAAAAAAAAATGTTGGAGAGTGAAAATATGTAAAAAACTATTTTTACAAATAACCATCCAAGTAATGATTTATTAAAATTACAAATATTCTTGGAGATGTCCTTGCGAGCTTCGATCATCACCGGCCGAATCCGAAGGAAAATCCGAAATCTGTACGAAACGAACACAAGGAACACGCCCGTCCCGTGCATCGGACCTGCAGGTGGCTGCTGGCTGCTATCAGTAGCAGCAGTGGTTGGGTGTGAATTTCAGGCGCCGATTAGAATCAGTCAGGCGCCGAGGGGGTTGCGGTTGCCCGTCAATTCATAATTAATTAATTCAATTTATTTATATTCATTATTATATATTACTCTTGTATACTCCCGGCCCTATGTCCCTAGATAAATAGATTGTTAGAGTTGTGTTAAGTCAAACTTTCAAATTTTTGACCAAATCTCTAATAAAACCGTAAAGATTTATAGCATCAAATTAGTATCATCAGATATACCATCGAATATAGGGATTGCTAAATTTCAGATGCTTGAATTTTAGTGTTCTTTCAGGTGGCGATTATTGCATATATTTTATACTAAAATTACAGTTTTAGTTCATTGCAATTTCTATAGACACAATCTGCAATGTTTGGTTCCGAAAATTAAAAAAACCCATTAGACAAAACCACAAACCTGATAAAATCTGATATGTGTTGGCACAAATACAATTTAACAGCTTACAATTATTTATATAGACAGACAAGCAAACAAAAAATTGATATGTTATGACACAAAGACAAATAAGAAATTACAAAAGTGACAATTTATTTGTACTAATTGGTGTCTAAGAGGGTTGTCTGAAATCATCTTAGAATTCAAGCACCTGAAATATAGAAATGTCGAATATATTTTCATAATGTGCTCAATTTAAGTCATAAATATTGTTACTTTTTTTTATAAAGTTAGTTAAACTTAAGATAATTTCACTTACATGGATTTTAGGAATTGATTTATTTAGTAGGAATTGATTTGTTTGGGGACGGACCGAGTACTATTATCAATTATTAATCGCCTGTTGCTATTTGTTACATACAAGTATATAGTTAGGCCTTGTTTAGATCCCAACTCGGGGTGGCCGAATTTGCACAGTACCACCCCGAGCACTGTAGCACTTTTGTTTTTTAGTGGTAATAATTGTCCAAATTTTGATTAATTAGGCTCAAAATGTTCGTCTCGTAAAGTACAACAAAACTGTGCAATTAGTTTTTGATTTCATCTACATTTAGTACTCCATATATGTGTCGATATTTTGATATGATGGGGAATCTTCTTTTTGCATAGTACTCCCTCCATCCCAAATTATAAGACGTTTGACTTTTTTTATCCCAAGTTTGACCACTCGTCTTATTCAAAAAATTTGTACAAATATAGTCAAATTTAAGTCATTCTTGAAGAACTTTTATTAATATACCAAGCTACGATAAAAAATTGATATTTTGCACAATTTTTTTGAATAAGACGAGTGGTCAAACTTGATGTCAAAAAAGTCAAACGTCTTATAATTTGGGATAGAGGGAGTAGAATTTAGGGATAAATTCGCATTATTAGTGGGTGAGCCGACAGGACACGGGAAGGAGCCATGGATCAGTGCCACTCGCTCGCTCACGTCACCTTCTTCCCTAGTCCCCTTTGGCCTATCGGCCTTGGGTTCACACTGATACGTGGGGCCCAGTGGCGGCTGTCGGCAGGGCCCGGGACCGTGAGGAGCGTGTGGATGGCTGCTGCATGGCCATTTCCGACTCGAATCGCATTTTTAAATGGTTGGGAAAACGTGGAGCTCACAAGTGTACGCACGTAACACGCCTCGTGTTCCTTTTCCTTTTTCGTTCCATTCCAGTGGCCGTGGACTGGTGGTGATGGTGGAGTCCATCAATGGCGTCGACGTCGTGTACATGATGACTCAGCAGATAAGCAGCCAGGGTACGTACGCGGTGCAACCTTCGTGCGGAGTACTCGTACACGCCTGCCGCCCCTGCGGCTTTTTTTTTTTGTTAATTAATCTGCTGCTAGGGAATCAATCCTCTGTCCAGCGCATCGTTTTCTTTTCATTTGATATACGGAATCAAATCCTCTCCTTGCACTGCATCATCATCATCTCCTTTTTAATTAGTTTGACATTGCATCGTGCACGGTATGCTGACGAGAATTAAAAACCACCACATAGAGTATATATATATATATATATATATATATATATATATATATATATATATATATATATATATATATATATATATACATATACATACGGCAGCGCTATTCTACACCCTAGGTGTAGAATATTATTCTACACCATAAGTCAAAACTGACCTGAAAAAATACTGAGTACTACTGAACCACGTTCAGTATCAGTCAGTACTACACCCAGCACCTCGAAAATACTGAACAATACTGAAACGTGAGTGCTGAATAGTACTAAATTTTGTTCAGTATAACAGCTTGGTGTAGAATAGTATTCTACACCTAGGGTGTAGAATAGCGCGTGTATATATATATATATATATATATATATATATATATATATATATATATATATATATATATATATATATATATATATATATATATACCTGTTCATTCAGTTTATAATCCGTACTTTTCAGCTTGTTTTTTTTAGCCGAAACAGTGTTTTTCTCTCACAACAAATCAGCTAACAGTGTTTTTTAGCCGGCTTATCAGCACAGCCGAATGAGTCATAGACTCTATGTATTTACACATAGCTAAAAACCACCACATACAGAATTAAAAACCCATCCGTACTAAATTAAAAACCCATTTAAACAAAAGTTTCTCTTAATTTTTGAGTGAAACTGGTTAAAAGAAAAAAGTCCAACTAAACAGGGCTTAAGACGTGTACTCCTACAGTTATTATATAGGTTTTCGACCCACCGTTTGCTTTTGTTAGGATACATTCAATACAGTAAAATAACAAGTAATTAGTTCAGTGACGGTGGACACTGGGGACGGCGATGGTGGTAGTATAGCGAGGGCAGTCCCAACGAAAGAAACTAGTAATTTCTATAATATAGGATACCGTATTAAAAAAAGTACTATTTTTCAACTCATAGTTTCTATGAGTAATAATTATTTTCTCTTTCTCCTCCCAACTCTATCTTCTTCCTCCAATGGGAGTGCGACACGAGCTCCCTAGAAACTGGTGGTTTCTCCCCAATAATGATTTCATGGTTTCTTGGTGCATTGGGTCAAGAGTAGACCTGATTTCTTCATGAAGAAACCATTTCTATGATTTTTGCTCTCTTTCTTCATTAATTACGTTGCCATGTCAGCATTTTACCTACGTAACAAGTCATTTAATGAGGATAGAAACCATCATCAATACATCATTGGGACTGCCCTAATACCCCTGGCAGCAGCGTCCAACGTCGCGTTATATGATGACTCAGCAGATAAGATGCACACGTGGCGCGTGTGGTGCGCGGAGTACGTACACACGCCTGCACCGCGCGACACTTTTTTTTTTGAGAAAAAGAGAATGGTAGGGAATCAATCAAGAAACCCTGATTGCTTTGCATTGCGTCGTGATTCGTGTACGGTGTACAATACGAATACAGAAAACCAGGACGGATATGTACCGGTATATATATATAACTATTAGGCTACAAAATAACTTATTATGTAGCCACTTTTGAGTTACGATAATTGCTATGCTAATTTACGAGATTATAGTAACTCCTTACTATGTGATTTACTATAACATTATGGTAAATATCCTCATAATGTTATAGTAATTCAACTATCGTAAATATTGTCGGTACCAATAAAATAGGGTACCCACGTTTAACAATAATAAAGATCAAAACAACCTAGCCACGATAAAACACCGCCCACTTCAAAACGCACGACTGGTCCGCCCCGTACGAGACCGGCTCGACGGGATGCCTCGACCGCGTCCCATCTCCGACTCGTACGAGGCCCCCTCGACGGGATGCCTCGACCGCGTCCCATCTCCGATTCGTACGAGGCCCCCTCGACGGGAGACCTCGACCGCGTCCCGCACGACAAGGCACCTCGACCAAACTCCGACTCGCGTGAGCCCGGGTCGAGACGCTCGACCCCCTCACTTTACCTACCCCAGGACAAAAGCCTCAGCATTTAATGTAATTACCTACTACCACCTACCGGCATGGCTGCGCGCGTGGTCGACGTGGGAACAATACCAATGTCAGTCCCCACTGTTTTACCGCCCATCCCGTGATGGGAGGTGAAAAACGTCACTATACCCACCTTACCGCACACTGTACGTCACCAGTTGCCCTCGAGGGAGGATACGACAAAGTCCGTATACCGCGATTCCAGGGATTCAGACTTATCCGATCAGCCTCGACCCGGCCTCCACCCGACCTCGACCCAGACTCGACGCCTAAACAGGGAAGGAAGGACGGCATGGCACGGCGCTCCGGGTCATTTCGGCATCTCGTCCTCTGCAACACCATGGAAGTCCAGGGATGGCCTCCCATTTCTAAGGCACGTCGCTACAGTCACCTCGACAGTGATAGACAAAACATCATCTCAAGGCATCCGTTGCCCCGGCCTCCTCTCGTCCTATAAAAGGGTAGGTCAGGGCTCTGGAGAAAAAAAGGACAACGAAGAACAAGCCATACACAAGATAGCGATCAACATCTCAAACAACCATCTTGTACTTTCTTTTTCTCCTCTTTGGGACCTGGGCTCACCACCCTCTCTCGCAAGCTTGTAACCCCTACGCAAGCACCTCGGTGCAAGGAAATACAACATCTCCCCTCCCCCGCTGGACGTAGGGCCTTCTCTTGCCCGAACCAGGATAAATCCCCGTGTGTTCTCCTTGCATCACCATCCAGGAAAGGGACACGCAGCATTCACTCGTTGGTCTAGGACCCCCTCGGGTCCGAACACCGACAAATATATACTGACATTGTCGTAAATTAATATATAAAATTATCGTAAATATAGGTGGCTACAAAATAACTTAATATATAACTTATTTTGTAGCTATATATATATATATATATATATATATATATATATATATATATATATATACTCCCTATGTCCCTAAATATTTGTTGTTTTCGCTTTCAGAGACACAACTTTGACTAAATATATATTAAAAAATATTAATATTTATGGTATATAATTAGTATTTTTGGAAAGATCTTTGAATATAGTTTTTTAATAAATTTATCTGGAGATACAAATGCTGCCCGTATTTTCTATAAATTGAGTCAAACTTGCGGCACGCACACCAACGACGACAATTATTTAGGGACAGATTGAGTACTATTAAGGCGTACTTATGATCCTTAATTAATTTACCATTTGGTTTTCTGAGAATATTTAAAGAATATCAAGACCTTTTTCGGGTATGCATTCTGTATTCTTGTCTAAATCCAACGCTTGAGATTGTAACGAGTCAGCGGCACCGCACGTCACTACCTGGGCAGGCAACGTACTCTCTCAGTAGTGCCTCCTTTAAATGCTCATGTATCCATCTCGATTCATGTGTGTTGGAACCCAACACACATATATTACAGATGCATGAGCATCAAGCTCTCAGTCTCAGAAAGATTGTAATTTTAAGATAATATCATGTTTTAGTATCTTAAATCTAACTAATTATAAATAAAAAAGTATCACTATTTATGATATCAAATAATGCAACTAGGTTAATTATGAAATCTATTTTCGTATCAAAATAATCTAGAGTCATAAATGTGAATACTATTTACTAAAAATTTGATTAAACTTGAACCATCTTAACTGACACGTAACCGTAGTTATAGTTTTTTTGGGACAGAAAGAATACATTACGATTTTTTTTGAATAGCGTAGGAGTACGCCTGTGATGTATGGGACCAATCCTGCTTTGCCTTTAGTTCTTGTTGTACACAAGCTGTTTGTTTGTTTGTTTCACACTTACCTTTTGATGCGTTGCTTTACTGGAAATGGTTGTTTTTCTTTCTTTGTAAGCATTGAAAAAAAAATGTTGACCTAGGGTAAGCTGCATCACACACTTTTTGCCCCTCTCTCTCTATCATTTGTTTTAAAAAGAAACGAACTGAAAGAAGGTAAGAAAGAAACTAAAGTCCAGTCCTAGCATTTCAATCAATCCACTCACTGTTCCACTTCAAGCAGAGTAATCAAGGTCCCACTCCAAGCAGGATAAAAGCCTGCTCTGAGCATCTTTTCCTCATCGTTTTGGGCTTGTTTAGTTGGTGAAAAAGTTTGGATTCGGTTACTGTAGCACTTTTCGTTTTATTTGGTAATTTGTGTCCAATCATGGACTAATTAGGCTCAAAAGATTTGTCTCGTGATTTACAACCAAACTGTGTAATTAGTTTTTTCTTTCGCCTATATTTAGTACTTCATGCATATGCTGTAAGATTCGATGTGACAGGTATAGTAGCACTTTTTGGGTTTGCTTTTTGCAAACTAAACAGGCTCTTTATTAATGGAGGGAGTCGTCAGTGACTCAGTGTCTGCCTGCACTCTCATTCATCATCATCAGCAGTTCAGCACACTATCCACGCTTCATGCTTGGCATCCACATCACAAGCGGTCCATGCATGGCAATGTAACGTGGCATGCACAGCACAGCTCCCGACTCAGATCGGATCGCATGACGGCATGAGCGTACAACCGTGGTGCATGGCAGGCAGATGCAGCAGGTGCAGTGGTGCATGGCAGGCTCATTTATCAGATCACTGTCTAGTTGGATTCAGAGAACAAGAAAGGACAGGTTCAGGATATACTCCGTACTTATTAACGTTCTCTCTATTTTGATCAAGGGGACAACGCTAGTTGTACAAACATGGCCCGAACGTTGAAATTTAGTTGTTGTTGCTGCTTATGCTAATTTATTGTGAGAAAAAAAACATCGTTACATCGTTAAAAAGTACTACTGAAGTAATGCTGAAAAAACAGGGTGATGGTAAGTAACGAGCCACCAAATTACGGGCATGTTTGGAACGCAAATTTTTTTTGCAAGAATCGTACAGAAATTTAACAGTAATTAGTTTAATTTCACAAGAAAAAACATATGACATGGAAAAATTTCTAGCATTCCAAACAGACCCTAGAATTTTGGTACATTGATGCTCTTCTCCTACTAGTAACTCACAGTAAAGTAGTAAAACAAAACACTTAATCACAATAAAGTGCCAGTATTTTGACAATTCAGTACGGTGTGCACGTCTTGTTTCACCCAGTATACAAACATAGTACTAGTAGTACTATTTTTTTCTGAAACAACATAGTACTATTATTACAGTACAGTAGCAGACGAGTGAGACTAGAGTGACGGATGGTAAGATGCCTGTTCGGCAGCTGCACCTTTTTCTTCATTATTTATTTATTTATAATACTCATATTATATTATTGGCCGCCATGAGCCATCTGCATTACACGCATGATGCAACCACGTCAGTGCTCTGCCTCCATCATTCATGCATGCACTGCATGTGCATGGTGCTGTTGCAGCACAGCAGCAGTGTCGTCGTCGTGTTGAACTTGAACCACATCACACTCGCAGGTTCATGGCACGTTCTAGTACGTACTGCATGCCGTGCTACAAGTAGGTGCAGATCCAACATCTCCTGACGCGGATTATTAGATCAGATGAGATGCCGACGAGATCGGATATTGAGACGAAGCTGATCCCACACCAGCTAGGTCAACATTCTAAGGAAAGAATTCTACTAAGGCCCTATTTAGTTCCCAGAAAATTTTGCAAAATTTTTCAGATTCCCCATCCCATCGAATCTTTGGACACATGCATGAAGCATTAAATATAGATAAAAAAATAAAACTAATTACACAGTTTAGATGAAATGGACGAGACGAATCTTTTAAGTCTAATTAGACCATGATTGGACAATATTTGTCAAATAACAACGAAAAGCGCTACAATGCTATTTTGCCAAAAAATTCGGATCTAAACCGGCCCTAAGTATTCTCATTAATATAGTACTCCCTCTGTCCCTTATTAGACGTCGTTTCCGGTTTTTGTGCCCACAAGTTTGACTCGATTTATATAAAATACGTGCAACATTTGTATCTCCAAATAAATTTATTAAAAAACTAGACTCAAAGACCTTTCCAATGATACTAATTATATACCATAAATATTAATATTTTTTAATATATATTTAATTAAAGTTGTTTCTCGGGAAGCGTAAAGCGACAAGTATTTAGGGACGGAGGGAGTACACTGTATAAACAACACGTACGCATGCCAAACACATTAGATTCTGTTTTGTGTTCGCCCGCGCTTTCCAACACAACCAACCAACCATCTGTACCTTTCTCAGGCCGCGTTCACTTCCTACAGGAACCAAAATATTTCCTCTTCCACTCATCACATCAAATCTTTAAACGCATGCATGAAACATTAAATATAGGTAAAAAAACAAACTAATTACATAGTTTGTCTGTAAAGTTCGAGACGAATCTTTTTAGTCTAATTAATCCATGGTTGGACAAATTTTACCAAATAACAACGAAAAGTGCTACAGTAACTTTTCACCCCAACTTTTTCATCTAAACACACCCACAAAACATTGCATGGCATTGGCATGATTATCAGGTTGTCCGTACACTGATCCTCTATAGGAGTATTCTACGAGAAGAAGAGGAAGAAGAGGAGATTAATAAAAACATAGCGTGTCCAATTGTTTAAATTAGGAGTATTCCAAATGGTTTCGATACGAATTCGAGATACTGCATTTTCTTTTGCACGGTAATCCCATACAGGCAAAGCTTAGCTCTATCCCTCAAAGGCTCAAACGTCAATTTAAAGTGCTTCTGTCTAATTTCTTCGTAAACCTGAAAAATTCTACTAGTACTACTACGTAGCTACACCTGTCAGGCCACACTTCACATCACATTCGGTGCGCTTTCAGCATCACAACAAGAGACCTTTTTCCCTCCCATGCAGGCTACAGTGTACAGTCTCAGAATTCCTATCCTAGGGGAAAAGGGAAAAGTGCAATCGAACAAATTTGGGTGGACATTTATGTGACCTGGGCCCACGTGTCTGCCCAACAACTACAGCATATATCAGTACATATAATCACCGCCCACAAAATATTTGGACGATGCCGGGAATATGATATTACGCGTGGTGTGGAACCTCTCCAAATTTGCTTGCAATTTCACAAACCACAAGTCCACAACACCAATTGGTCTTGGCTAATTTTCCTTCTCTTCCCTCTTGTCATGGTCATCATCCTCTACATCGACTTTCCAACGACCACTAGATAAAAAGGAATCTTGGCAGCACTGTTGAACATTTTTTAAAATCTTACTTAACACCATCATGGTTGCCAATAGATTAAAATTTCAATATGATAACCAAATACTAGGAGTGTTTCTTATCCGTGCATATATGCTTTCACGCGGCATGGACAGGTGCATGCAACACATAGGGTCAACACAACACAATAGAACAGAGCACAGGCATACACATGGCCAAAGAGATAAGCAAGTTCCTAGCAGGTGGCACACAAGGAGGCCTCAGCTTTCCATTGAGCCTCTAAAGAAACCTGCATAGGAGGCTGCTTTGATCTACATGATTGCACTTGAGCATCCATCATATCATATCAACCCTCTTTGCAAAAGCACTAGTACCACATTGCAACACTTTATCATACATACTACAAAACACACAAGTGTGCAACCAAATGAACACCTTGTCCTGGCATGCAATCCGGTGTGCCCCTGTGCCCCATAAGGAAGAATCTGGATGGCCTTTAGTCTGCAGGTAGCTTGAAGAAAAGGGCAATGTAATGAGAACATGAAGACTATATCCATAATACCACCACCAACCATCACTGGTGCTGAAGACCGGAATCATGGAATTCAGAAACATGGTATTTCAAATGTTCACATGCTCACCCTGTTCGTTTGAACTTATCAGTCATGATACAATATTTTTCTCTCACAACAAATCAGTAAACAATACTTTTCAGCCTGACTTTTCTGCGAAGCAAACAGGACAATGTCATACTAAGCAGTCAAAGAGGGGGCAGTTTGAAGAGGAAAATACATAACACAATGGTACATAACAGCAACGTAAACCAACAATGTACAACACCCTGCGACACTACTCGCTAAAAATCTCACATGCGCAGTCACAGAACACCACATGGCATCAGTTCAGATGGATTTGTTTTCCGGTCTATATACACGGAGATGCAACAACATGAATGACAAAGGGGCATTGCAATGTGTCCCACGAAAATGGAAGGGATTCATTCTCAGGCTAGTGTCTCAACTGGCTTCGCGGCTGAGCTAGCAGGCCCCGGCTGATCTCTTGTTCCAGACTTGGAGGCTCCTTTGGCATTCTTCAATCTTGAGGCCTGGGTTGTCCGACTACTGTTGGTAGGGCGCTTTCCTACTCCCCCACTGGCTATTGCTGCACCATAAGTGACAAGCATCAATCAATAGCTTTCAAAGCTTCAACTGCTGATGTCTTGCTCAAATGCATGACAACATATCAACACAAATATGTAACTGTAGATTATTGTAGGAGTAGGAGTAGGACATAGCACTTTTTGAGAGTCCAGGTATATGCAGTTTTCTGAAAGAGGGCTAAGGAACTGTGATGGCAATAATATACAGAGACAGATGATTTACCATTGTTAGGAAGGGATAATCGCTTCTTTGCTGGTGCATTGATTTGTGCTGGCCTTTCTTTTGGATTGCTTGTGGACCGGGAAGCCAAATTCGAAGGTTCAGAGCTGACTTCATCTGTGATCTCGTTCGATGGCTTCACTTTTATCTTGGATGACTCCGAAGAAGCAGTTGGTTCAACAGCTGCAGAGTGCCCCGATGAAGAGCCACTTACATCAGAATGTGACTTCTTATGGCCTGCACCTTTCTTCTGCTGTGATCCATTAGATTGTGTGGTTGAAACAGGTACTTTTCCTTTTGGTTTGTTCAGAGCTTTAGCCTTGTCTTCCTCAGCTGGTTTGTCATCGCCAACTGTGACACTATCTTTGGCATTGCTGTCAAGTACCCTGTTCTCCCATGGGCGTGCAGCCATCCACCTCTCTAACCATTTCTGTCCCCACTGATTCCCATCCCCTGCAAGTCCTTGGTCTTGGAGGCTTGCTGCTTTCTGTTTCCTTGAACTTGCTTGCCACTGACAAAAGTAAGCACAAATTAGCACAACTTGTGCATCTACGGATCACAGTCAGTGAAAAGAAAAGTGAGTTTACACACAATAGTAGCAGGTTCTGTAGCCAAACAGGATACATTTTAGGCGAGCCAAAAGTGAACTTTGAGCTTTCATATTTATCGAGCTTTGGTACGCTAGCAGCCTAGCACTATTGCTCCAGTAAGTCAACCAGATCTATTTTAACCAGGTGTGCGGTCCAGGCTACCTTGTCAAGGCCAACAGGAGAACATTCTAAGCAGTTTATCCACAGCCATTTGCTAGAATTTTGATAAAGATGATGTTATACCCACTTCAAATTGCTAAACCACAGAATATGCAATATTGTATGCAGCAACAGAATGCCAGTTGAGCTAAGCCACACATAGTGATCCACAACACAAACACCTACAAGAACAGAAGTCACAAATATCCTTCTTGACTAGAATATTGTGACCATATACTTTGGTCTTTGAATAACAGAAACGAAAAAAAAAGGAAAATGATCAAAAGACTCTGATGAGCTTTTTAATATAGTTTTTAGTGTAGAAATATTTTAGTTTTTCAAGCATTAACATCAAGCTATTAACACATTCCAGATATAACATTATTGATCAAAGTTACCTGATGGGTTAAAGCATATGCCATCGCCCTTTCCCTCTTAGCTGCAGCCTCTTGCCTTTTTAATGCCTTAGCTTTCATTTCTTCTACCGAGCCTATACTGCCACACCAGTCTTCCTGCATGTCATTGATAGGTAATAAACTTTCAATAACATTTACTTCAATAAACACATCTCAGAATTGTTAATTCTTCAGTAGCAGTCGGCAAAAGGTCAGTAACCACATTAGATTATTCAACTCATACTTGATTAAACACACAAGCTTGACACTCCCTCTGGTAAAAGAAATACTTGTCATATTTGACTTTGCACGGTCTTCGATGTATATCTTTGAGCACTAATTTCTTCAGAATTTGTTCTTAAAATCCTACACATTTATGAGAATTATCATACAACTTAGATGTTTTCAGACTAAATAATTTAAGTTAGTTATATTTGTAGTTTTTTAGGTTTGATTAAGCCCCGTTTGGTGGAGCTCTGGCCAGCTCTGGCTCCTATGTGCACTACAAAGGAGCCGTTTTTATCTCTCTTCTCAAAATGAACTAGGTGCCAATGAAGCCACTAATTTTGGCTTCAACAGCTCCGACCATAGCAGACAAGTTCTGGAACGTTGGGGTCGTGGTACGGGAACATGGTACGTGGTACGTTGTTTCTTAAGTCCATGGGACAAAGAGGGTATATAGCTTCATCTCGTTCCTTTGATTAATGGAACGCGTATCAACTGTAAATGGAACATGTTCCCGGAACAATGAACATGATCCTATAATTAAACTGGTTGATATCTTGAACGAATTAATTAGCACAAGGTTTCACTAAAGGTAAGACTTAGAAAGTTCTTAAATAATAAAGATAAAGTAGATAATTGAATAATAAAGATAAAATAGATAACTGAACTTCTTGTGCGGCCTCTCATCTTTTTTTTTTTCCATCAATTGAATTTTGGGTTTCACGTTCCATCGGTGTTCCAGTGGTGTGGATCACGTTCCATCGGTGTTCAGAACGATGTTCCAGCATGTTCCCGTTCCATGAATCGGAACGATGTTCCCGGAACGTGGAACGTGCCCACGTTCCCGTTCCCATGCTGCTAAGGCTCCGACTCCTAAGCGCACTGTGGCAAGGAGCCAGAGCCATGCCATATGGACCCTAAGTTTTGTCCTAAATGGTTTTTTTGTGTGTGTGTGTGATCAGAGGAAGTATTGCCTAAGTTGTAGCTGACATTCCGTTCCACTGTCTTCAGTCTTCATATAAGTCAGGGAACACCAGAGTTTTTTGTGCATGCTTTAAAGAGTAAATTAAAGCTTCTTAGTTTCTTCAATTACTGTTGGCAGCAGGAACTTTCTTAACTTGACAAAAGGTAAACAGTCTAAATAAAAAAAAGTGTGAATCATGCCAACAATACAACCAATGCATTCACGACGTCAAGGTCAGTCTTATTACTTATACGAAAAGAACAGAACCAGGCTACTGGTGTCGCTTTTTCCTTGACAAACCACCCCCAGATCCAGGATAAGTTGGTAGCTATATAAATTGAGAAATTCATTAGGGATGACTTGCATTGTCATGACATATATCCTAGGCATGTAAGGATGAAAATGATTAAAGACACCAGATGTCTGGATAATGCTGTTTCTCACCTCAATATCTCGAACATGGTCCTCATGAACATTTTGTTCAGGAGGTTTCTTTGGGGTCCCTTGGCTTTCCAAAGAAACACGGACGCGTCTCGCTCTGACACGAGCTTGAGCTCTTACTAGCGCTTGCATGCACTGAAGTGTTTCTGCTGCTTGCTTTCTTACAGCATGACCCCTAACAAGTGCCTGGAGTCTAACTAGTCCTTTTAACGCCCGCAATGCCCGCCTAGCCTGGTAAATATGACCATGCAAAAGATATCAAACTACCTTTTGAGTTGCATACTACTAATGACGAAATGACAAATGAAGGAATGACTTAAGCACATGACATTTAAAACTTCTCGCATTTGAAGCCGCTTGATTGGTTCATGGTTACCATTCTTACAAGTGAAGGACTAACCATAACCTTATATTGTTTAACAGCCCTTACAGCATTTTGCAACAGTTAATTTTGTTTGATAAGTTCCCTCAACCAGAAACCCTTACAGCAGAATGCAATATGTTCCATACTTTTCTTAGTTTTGGCAGAAACATGATAACTAAAGTATTTTTATATACCAGGAATGCTCGAAAGGCAGACTGAATAACTACAGCAGCCTGATACTCCTTTGTACCAAGTTCAGTCTGAGAAACTTGAAGAGATGTGCTCGGTGATAAAGCGGAATTTGATATTGTCTCTGTGTTTGTGTCACCTGCCAATGGTTCAGCCTGTACTCTGAGTTCTTCAGCTGCAGGAACACTTTCTGTATCTACAGAATGCTCACGTTTTTGTAGCAACTGGACAGCAGAACTCCTCTGCAATTTTCAGAAAGTGTGATCTTAAAGCAGCATAACCAACTGGATAAAATCACAAAGAATGTTTAACAGAGATATGTGCAGCATAGTGCCATGGAGGATGGGATGGGCAGTGCCTGCCAAAATACAGCAGTGCTATTCTCTAAACCTCAGAAGAGAACTATGCTTGATCCTTCGGTGTTGTTCAGTAGATGTAAATAAATAATAGAAATAAAAGATCCAGAACTGGCTACGGTATCCGCTTGAGAAACCAGCTCAAATTGAGTTTAACCATATCAACAATAACAATTGGGAAGAGACATAAACTAGAACATTTCAAATTGAGTAGTTGGTCCGAGTCCTTTTTCTGTCCTATGGTGGTTGAGAGGATGGAAGCATTATCAGTCTTGACAACATCAACACATCATCGGCATAAAAAAAACATCAACACATCATCAGAAATGAAGATGCCTATGCAACATCAATGCATGACATGTGTTGATATTTAACTACACGATGCATGACTTTCACGGAATGGTGGAATATACTTGGCCAACATGTGACACTGCTCATAACTGGAACTGAATAGTGGGGCAACAACCCTCGATGGGAATCAAATGACAAAGACACTCCAACAATAAAAGTGGTTCCGAGTCCAGGCTTCAGACGAGTTTTGGTAAACCATCTGTGTTAGCAATCTTAGCATCATTTTATGCCTGTTAAAGGACAAATAAAAAAAATGGCAAAAGCAAAGAACCCCACAGGAATGCAGGCAAAAATCACAAGCTATAGACATCTGTACGGGTTGACTTACTGCATCGCTGCATTCAGCATTTCGCCCTTTTTCATGCTTTTTTATCCCAACAAGTGATTTGATCCACTTAGCTGAAATCCCCATGACAGTCTTTTCTTCTTTGCGTTCAACAGCTAGCAACTGTACATCACCTAGAAAAAACCGCACAATGTAAGTGATGTTGCTAAGAAAACACAAAAGGTTGCCCCCAAATTCCCCGGTCAACCATAACCACAACTTAGACGAAGTACGGGTTGAAGAACAAAGGCTCAAAGAAGTAACTAAGCAAGTAAAATCGGTGAACTTGCACCGACAATAGCATCAAATGGGTCTTTACAACACCGAGAAGCAAATACGAAGGGGAAATCCATCCCAAACCAAATACGAAACGAAGCATGGAAAAAGCATGCACAGTTACAAAAAGATACAGGCTTGCAAACTCTGAAGTCTGAACTTCATGGCGGGACGAAAAGGGGGACAGACATTGCAACCGGCGCCCAAACTCGTGGCATCGCAGGGGGCACACAAATGGAGCAAAAACACACAAAGACTCATGCTTAGAAGTCAGAACCTTCGCAAAACAAAGTCCACAGACGGAAGAACCACTAGGCAGCCGTGTACCCAAATCGAGCGAGAGGCAAAAAAATCCAGCGCGAAATGCTAGTCAAATTCACGGACAGGGCCACGGATCGGGTAGAGCAAACCAAGCCAAACCCCACGCCACGGATCAGAGCGGCTGGCAGCAGCCGCCGCCCAACCGCAGCAAGAACAAGCATCCCACTCCCACTCGCACGCCCGGGAGTTGTTCCATGGAGCTCACCTCACACCCGAACCAACTCGAGCTGCTGCGAACCGGGAGAGAGAGAGCTCCACCTCCGCGGCGAATGCGTCGGCCGCAGCGAGGCGTCGCCGCCGACCAGCCGATCCCCCGCGCCGCTCCTCCACCTCTCTCTGTCTCTCTCTCTCTTATCTCCTCTCGCCTCCACTTTGGATTGATTGAGCTCCACCACCTCACCCTTTTGGACTGTACTTTGGACGAATTTTTGTTTTTCTTTTGGGTACAAAAACAAAAGCTGCTGCAGTCGGCAGAGCAACTTTTATAGAAAGGCCCTTGCTTTTATTGTGTTTGCAAGGGAGCAGATTGTGCGAGAATTACGCACAGTACTTCCTCCCTTCCAAATTAGTGTAACACATTTCAAAAATCTTAGAAAGTCAAAACATCTTAAATTTGACTAAAATTATAGAGAAAATTATAAAAATATATAACATTAAATTTTCCTGATGACTCACCCTTTGTCGTGTGTGCAACCAATGATCTAATAGATGATGCCCCATCACATCACAAGTGCGCGTGGCGATTATTCTCCAGAAAATTTTCCTGCGTTGCGTGAGTAGTTTGATACCATGGTAATATATATGATACTTATCAGACTATCAGTTGAACATAAAGATCCTGTTCCTTATACAATGACACTTGGTGTTGACGTGATCTGAAGGCTCTGAAGTCCACAAAGGCTGTTTTCTTAGTTTTGCTTTGCACGACGGGGAATCCAGGCTGTCATGTATCTGTATGAATAGAAATTTAGTTTGACTTTGGTTAGATGAGTCTGAAACAGTGAAACCACACACCAACGTCATCTGCATTAACTTTGTTTAGAGTTAAATGGGAGTGCATCTCATCACGCCGGCATATAATCTAGGGAAGCAGAAAACACTTGCAGTCAGAGTCCAGAGAGGGCACTTAGTTGAGTATGAAAATGACCAGATGAGAAACACAGTGGCTAGAAGGGGTATTTTCACCGGGTGCTTTCAACATGTTAATGACATGTTCTAGTACGTTGTTGACTAATAGCACCACTGTGACTGTTGTATTGTTTTTTTTGTGTGCAAAATCAAAGAATAATGATCATCATTATGTAAACACATCGTCAGTATATCCTGATGACTCACCCTTTTGACTATCGGATGGTTATTGCTTCAAACAAAGTTTTTTTTCTTAATCCTTTTTTAGGACTCTTAAAAATCACATCTGAACTGGCGACGGTGCATACTGATGGGTGATGGGAATATTCCTTAGGTTTCTGAATGTACACTGTTTTTGTTCTCATCTGCCTGTTTTGTTTATAGCCCACATGTGCTGATTTTTTTGTTAGAGTTGGGTGATTACCTGCCTTAGCAGGTTTGGTGAAATCTTTCAAAGAAGTTGCAAGTTTCAAATTTTCTTTTCAATGAATAGGTGAAAGGAAACAAAGCAGGAATGGTGTGCAGTTAGTTTCATTGGTCATGTCGATTATAACCAATCTCAAACCAGGACCTAGTCTTAGCTGACTATTGCATGCCTTCCTTGCAGTAGGAAAACGTACTACTCTTTTGGTTATTCCATACTTTAAGAGGGGAAAAACTCAGCTGGCCTGCAGGCTGCAACTAATTTTCCTGGTTCATGAGAGAGCGCAAATAACAAATTATTGTAGTTTATTATATGTCAATGTCTTAATTAGGTTGCATCTGCTGATAGCTACTTCTATCAAGGATATGCAATTACTTCGAAAGTGGAAATCTAGGTGAGCAGTTGAGAAGGACCTGAGCAAAACATCATTGTCTTTGGCTTGCCATGTTAACTCTCTGAATGACACCAGTTCTACATCTCCTGAAAGCTACACTAGGAATAAGCAAACTTGGAACAAGTAACCTAGCTCTAGTCGAATTCCTCAGATTACTTTTCACATTGTGTTCATATATCACCCTAGGGGTCGCACAAAGCCCTCAAACACATAGTTGAATAGCGAGCAACTATGTGGGGCAGCAGCAGGAGGCATGGCCTCTTTGGCATTAGCAATTGCAGATACCTGCTCATAACCAGTTGTCTCATCCATGTTGTTCAGGTCCTTCATATTTGCAAATCTCAGTCCACTGATGAGCAAGCACTGCTTGCATTCAAGGCCGGCATCTCTGGCGACCCGGGCAGGGTGCTTGCTGCATGGACGCCTACCAACGGCAGCATGAATGCCACGGACATCTGCCGGTGGAAAGGTGTCTCATGCAGCTCCCGACGGCACCCTGGTCGTGTCACCGCCCTGGAGCTCATGTCATCCAACCTGACAGGTGTGATCAGCCCCAGCCTGTCCAACCTCTCCTTCCTCCACACACTCAACCTGTCTAGCAACCGCCTCGCTGGCAGCATCCCCTCGGAGCTTGGCATTCTGCGGCGCCTCCAAGTCATCAGCCTAGGAGGAAATTCCCTCACTGGTGAGATACCCACATCTCTCTCCAATTGTGCTCGTCTCACGCATTTAGAGTTGCAACGGAATGGGTTTCATGGTGACATCCCAGTGAACCTTAGCAACTGCAAGGAGCTCAGGGTTTTCAACATCAGTGTGAATACCCTGTCTGGTGGTATTCCTTCATCATTTGGGTCGCTGTCAAAACTCGAGTTCTTTGGGCTTCATCGGAGCAACCTCACCGGCGGCATTCCCCCGTCGCTGGGTAACCTCTCATCACTCCTGGCATTTGACGCCAGTGAGAATTTTAATCTGGGTGGTAACATACCAGACGTGCTAGGGAGACTAACCAAGCTGAATTTTCTCAGGCTAGCTTCTGCTGGCCTTGGTGGCAAAATCCCAGTCTCATTGTTTAACATATCATCCCTTAGGGTACTTGACTTGGGAAACAATGATCTATCTGGTGTGCTGCCCGCTGACATTGGTTTCACCCTACCAAGAATTCAATTCCTTTCTTTTTACAACTGTGGGCTCAAAGGGCGCATCCCTATGTCAATAGGCAACATGACAGGACTCCGACTGATCCA
The DNA here is from genome assembly GCA_038087645.1 of Saccharum hybrid cultivar R570. NCBI lineage: Eukaryota > Viridiplantae > Streptophyta > Magnoliopsida > Poales > Poaceae > Saccharum > Saccharum hybrid cultivar. Next base: position 30,921,515 of record JAQSUU010000405.1, on the reverse strand, counting down.
GCTTCACATCAACAATCTACAGGGGAGTGCTCCGCCTGAAATTGGCAGGCTGAAAGATCTTGAGGTGTTGAACCTGGAGTCTAACCAGCTTGAGGATAAGTGGGACAGGGACTGGCCTCTGATACAATCACTAGGGAATTGCAGTAGGCTATTTGCACTGAGCCTTTCCAATAACAGGTTTCAAGGCGTGCTTCCCCCTTCTCTTGTCAACCTTAGCATTGGGATACAACAAATCTTAATGTATGGAAACAAGATAAGTGGTTTGATACCCACAGAGATTGGTAAATTCAGCAACCTCCGTGCTCTTTCGCTCGCTGATAATGCCTTGACTGGCACCATTCCAGACACCATTGGTGGTCTTCACAACATGATTGGGCTAGATGTATCTGGCAACAGGTTATCTGGTGAGATCCCACCTATGCTTGTTGCCAACCTTACTCAGCTTGCTATCCTGGATCTGTCACAGAACGAATTGGAAGGAAGCATACCTGAGAGCTTTGGGAATATGAGAAATATTGCGGTCCTGGACTTGTCTTACAATAAGTTCAGTGGCATGATACCAAAACAGCTTGTCAGTCTCTCTTCTCTAACCCTGTTCCTCAACCTGTCTCACAACATCTTCTCAGGTCCAATACCTTCAGAAGTAGGTCGACTGGGCAGCCTTGGGGTTCTGGACTTGTCGAACAATAGGCTCTCAGGAGAGGTACCACAGGCGCTCTCGCAGTGCGAAGCAATGGAGTACTTATTTCTGCAGGGAAACCAGCTTGTTGGTAGGATTCCTCGATCACTTAGCTCAATGAAAGGGCTTCAATACTTGGACATGTCACAGAATAACCTGTCTGGTCCAATTCCAGATTACTTATCGACGTTGCAGTACTTGCGTTACCTGAACCTATCCTACAACCAGTTTGATGGACCAGTGCCGACAAGAGGAGTGTTCAATGATTCAAGGAACTTCTTTGTTGCTGGGAACAAAGTTTGTGGTGGTGTTTCAGAGTTGCAGCTGCCAGAATGTTCTGGTGGTACTGATAACTCTGGTAATAGGTTACACAAATCAAGAACTGTATTGATCGTGTCTATTACCATAGGATCTATCTTGGCCCTAATCCTTGTCACATGCACTTTTGTGATGTATGCTCGAAAACGGCTGAATGAGCAGCTTGTGCAGAGTAATGAGACATCTCCTGTTCCAAAGTTGATGGACCAACGCTGGAAATTATCCTATGCTGAACTGAATAGGGCTACTCATGGGTTCTCTACAGCTAGCCTCATTGGTGTTGGAAGCTTTGGCTCAGTGTACAGAGGAACACTAGGCAATGAAGGGCAGGAAGTCGCAGTAAAAGTACTGAACCTCCTACAGCATGGCGCTGAGCAGAGTTTCCTGGCTGAGTGCGAGGTGCTGAGAAGTATCCGACACCGCAATCTTGTAAAGGTCATCACAGCCTGTTCGACCATGGATCACAGCGGGCATGATTTTAAAGCTTTGGTGTACGAGTTCATGCCTAACAGAGATCTGGACAAATGGCTTCATCCATCCATCGGGGAAGGTGAGAGTTCCACTCGTGCGCTAACCTTGGATGAAAGAGTGAGCATTGCACTCGATGTTGCTGAGGCTCTTGACTATCTTCACAACCATGGACAAGTACCAATTGTCCACTGTGATCTGAAGCCAAGCAATGTCCTTCTTGACCACGACATGGTTGCCCATGTAGGGGACTTTGGGCTGTCACGGTTTGTTCAGGGAGCAAACAGTGACTCGTTCCAACGCACAACCAACACTGCTGGAATCAAAGGCACCATTGGATACATTCCTCCAGGTATATACCACACTATACTAGTTTGATAGTTTTTGTTGTCACTTACAGAATGGAAAACCTAAATAACAGTGGCATTATTGTATTTGATAACTTTGCCCTTAAATTTTTCCAGAGTATGGAATGGGTGGAGGAATTTCAGTGGAAGGTGATGTCTACAGCTATGGGATTCTCCTGCTCGAGATGTTCACTGCAAAGCGGCCAACGGATCCCTTGTTTCAGGGAGGCCAAAGCATCCGCGGTTATGTCGCAGCAGCTTATCCTGCGAGAGTAATGTCTATCGCTGATCAAGCTCTGTTGCAGCGTGAAGAGGACCTGGATGAAGAGAACCTGGAAGAGTTTCTTGTGTCGGTTTTCCGAGTCGCGCTGCGATGCACCGAGGAATCGGCGAGAGCAAGGATGCTCACCAGAGATGTTATCAGAGAGCTTGCTGTAGGGATGTTTATGAGTAGCTGCATGTACACCAGCATGTTACTGCTAAAATTGTTGTACAATACAATAACATGGTTTTTGCTGGCTTCATGGCTTGCCTCAAGAGGCTTGTCTGATGAACGAAGCATGACCACAGAGTAGTATAGCACCGGAAAATTGTTTCATTTTGAAAGAGTGAAAGGAACCATTTCATGATTTGATTAAGCACAGTGTGGATGGACAACTATTCTGCTCTGAGTGGACCTTGTGTTAAAATGTTGACTTGTACTCTGCTATAGTACTGTAATATAGTTGAGCCCAGAAGAGTAAGTGCTTTCTTAAAAGGGAGGGGCACATTTTCAATGGCGTTTTTGTTCGGGAGCTGGACATCTGCATCCGCATTTATAGTGTCAAAAAAAGTGTGAAGAGGACCGGGAAGGCTCTGCCTTGGTAGTGGTAGGCGGCCACGTGGCGTGCGCCTGATAACTGACGTGATGAAACTGAAAGCCTCATCTTTGTTTTGTCTGGACTCTGGAGTCGGCGGATCTCCACTGCTCTGCTCTCCCTCCTCATCGACGTGCCCCCTCGAGCTTCCATGCCGTGGAGGTGGCCGGCTGGCCGCCGGTGACCAACAGCCTCCCTTCCCGGAGCTCTCGGCAGTGGCGCAGGCGCCGACGCGACAGGTATGCTGCCAGCCAGTTCATTAGTTCGATTTAGAATTTACTCAAGGATCCACTAGTTACCATTTTACTATAATCATGCCTGTCATTTTTCCTCAACCTCAGTTCATCTTCCTTACTGCAGCAACATTTTTTTTTTAATTTCTGTCCTGGTTTTACCAATTGATAGATTCCGATATGATCCGCCAGCAAATCGACAGTGTGTTCATTTTACTCTTTCATGTGCATATATTTGAGGATGGCAGGAGACTCGACCTAGTCCATGTGAGTGAGCTCCAGGTCAGTGATGACGGCCTCTGACGCAGCCATGCCTTGCAGTTGGGCGTTGAACTCCACCGACCGCAAACCTGCTGGCGAGACATGGATTGAATGAATGAACTCACACGACTCTCACAGTACGTGCAGCTCTAGTTCTGTGCATATATACTATAGCACTAGCAGTAGCAGGATACAACAACACAAGATATTTTGAGCTCTGGTGGTTGAATTTCAAGGAACAAGGATATATATGTATGCATCATCAAGATCAAACATGGCTGAACCGCACACAAGAATGGAGGTAGCAAGAGCTGGAGCGTGTCTCTCCTATGAGGCCACCAAATCCATGTGCGTGCTACTCCTTGCTGCTTCCTTGCTGAACACTAGCCATACCCCCGCACATGCTGCTACCACCTCTCCTCCATCAGCGGCGGCGCCGATCGCCACCGACGACCAGCTGGCTCTGCTCTCCTTCAGGGGCCTCATTACCGGCGATCCTCACGGGGTGCTCACCTCATGGACGGCCGGCAATGGCAACAGGAGTGCTGTTGCCAACGTGACCGCTGGCGTTTGCAGCTGGAGAGGCGTGGGGTGCCACTCCCGCCGGCACCCTGGCCGCGTCACCTCGCTGGAGCTGTGGTCCTCCAACCTGACCGGTACCATCTCCCCGTTCCTCGCCAACCTGACGTTCCTCAGCATGCTCAACCTCTCGCACAACTTCTTGTCCGGCAACATCCCATGGGAGCTTGGCTTCTTGCCTCGGCTCTCGTACCTGGACCTCCGGCACAACTCCTTGCAGGGTGTGATCCCAGGATCCCTTGCCAGTGCCTCCAAGCTCCTGATCCTGCAGCTGGAGTACAACAGCCTTGTGGGTGAGATCCCGGCCAATCTGAGCAATCTGCAGACGCTGGAGGTCTTGGACGTTGGCTCGAACCAGCTCTCCGGTGCAATCCCGCCGTCACTTGGTTCGCTCTCGAAGCTCACATACCTGGGGCTGTACTTGAACAATTTATCAGGAGGCGTTCCGGCATCTCTTGGTAATCTTTCATCGCTTGTCGATTTGTTTGCTGACACTAATGGACTTAGTGGCCAAATACCAGACTCCTTGGGACGGTTGACAAAGCTCAAGTCTCTTGATTTAGCTTACAACCATCTCAGTGGCGCAATCCCAACAAACTTGTTTAACATCTCATCAGTCGCTACGTTTGAATTATCCGGCAATAGTGCTCTTTCAGGTGTTCTCCCGTTTGATATTGGTGCCACTCTCCCAAACCTCCAAAATCTGATCCTCAATGACTGCCAGCTGAGTGGTCGAATTCCCCGATCCATAGGGAATGCATCACTGCTCAGGTATATACAGCTTGATAACAATGAGATTGAAGGGACCGTGCCACTGGAAGTAGGCAACCTGAAGGATCTTGAGGTGTTAACAGTGGGAGACAACCAACTGGAGGATAAATGGGGAAGTGATTGGGAGTTGATTGCCTCGTTGTCCAACTGTAGTAAGCTTTTTTACCTGTCTCTTGATTCTAACAGCTTCCAAGGTGTGTTCCCGCCTTCCATCGTCAATCTCTCCAACACAATGCAAAAGCTTTATCTAGCCAACAACAAATTCCATGGAGCAATTCCTTCAGATATCTGGAAACTTTCGAATCTCACCATACTTACTCTCAGGGGTAACTTCCTAACGGGCAGCATGCCGCCATCAATTGGGGAGCTTTACAACTTAGGAGCTTTAGACTTGTCCGAAAACAACATTTCTGGGGAAATTCCTCCTACAGTAGGGAACCTGACAAACCTTTCCATACTTTACCTATTCAAGAACAACTTGCAGGGATCCATACCAACTAGCTTGGGGAAGTTGCAGAACATTGCTAGTTTAGTCTTGTCATTTAACCAGCTTACTGGCTCGATACCGGAGGAAGTCGTTAGTCTCTCTTCTTTAACCAGCTATCTTGGTCTTTCATACAACTTCCTCACTGGTCAAATCCCATCAGAGGTAGGAAAATTGACGAACCTGGTATTGTTGGATCTGTCAGTAAATCAACTATCTGGAGATATTCCTGCAACTTTAGGCAAATGCGTCGAGCTAGTACAGCTTCAACTGAATGATAATCTTCTTCAAGGTACCATCCCACAGTCCTTGAGTGGATTGCAAGCAATACAAGAACTGAACATTGCAAGAAACAATTTATCTGGTCCTGTTCCAAAATTCTTTGCTGACTGGCCAAGCCTGGACTACCTGAATTTGTCCTATAACAGCTTTGAAGGTTCTGTTCCAGTAACCGGCGTCTTCAGTAATGCAAGTGCATTCTCCGTAGCTGGTAACAAGGTCTGTGGGGGCATTCCAAGTTTACAGCTTCCCCAATGTCCCGTCAAAGAATCTGTTGTTGAGAAGAGGAGACCAAGGAGAGCAGTGCTTATAGGCATTGTTGTTGGTTCTATATCTTTGTTTCTTCTTCTTGCATGTGGTCTTCTCTTATTCATCATGAGGCAGCGGAAAAGGGTCCCTGATCTCCCTTTAGCAGAGGATCAACATTGGCAAGTCTCATTCGAGGAGATACAAAAGGCAACTAATCAGTTCTCCCCAAGCAATCTCATAGGCATGGGAAGCTTTGGGTCAGTTTACAGAGGAATTCTGAGCCCAGGTGCACGGCAAGTTGCAATCAAGGTCATTGATCTTCAGCAACATGGAGCTGAGCATAGTTTCTTGGCTGAATGCCGTGCCCTGAGAAGCATTCGCCATCGGAATCTGCGAACACAAGGTTGACAAGTACCCTTGTGTGTTCGTTTTGTGATGAGTGATTGTCAATGTGATCCACGAAGTAGGTTGAATGGTGACTAACCCTACCTTGGCGAAAGCCTTGTGTGCGACATGTCTCTTGGCTTGTGTTGTGCATGTGTGGAGTACGGAGGCGGTAGCCGACGGCGAGGTGAAGGTCAAGGAGGACGTGCCGTGCCGATGGACCGGAGGGGTGAAGGACGGACGTGAGGCTTGGACCGAGGGACCCGGAGGCCGGGCGACTAGCCGCGGTGGTTGACACTTGGGACATCGACAAGCGCGAGAAGACATGTGAGTGACCGTGTTGACCGTGGAGGTGACACGCGTCGGATGGCGGGGGACGCGTATGGAGTACGCTACTCGCGGAGCGGTTTGATGGTTTGGGCCTCAAAACCATCGGAGACGGGTTTACGGGTTTGGGCCTCAAAACCCGGGCGGAGGTTCCGAGGCGGAACGGACGGCACGTGGCGGCATCGGGGAGGTCGCGTCGAGGCGAAGCTACCGGTGAGAAGGCGCGGTGGCCGTCGGATCAAGATGAAGACCGGGTTGGACCTTTACGCCCCAGGGCTAAATGGTTTAGCTCATTTGTATCCAGGGGCAAATCGGGGACTGTGTAATAGCCCTGTTAAATAGGATGAGGGAGTCCCCATCTCCCTCACCTCTCTCTCCCACTCTCATTCCCCCCCTTCTCTTTCTAGGGTTAGCTCCTCTAGTGTTCATGAGAGAGTGCACATGATCTGAATTTTCGTGGTGTATTTTGTTGAGATTTGGAGTGGGAATGGAGGCCCAAATCCTCCTCTTGCCCTCTGGGGTTCATGTTTGAAGCTGTGATTTTTGTTCTCTATTTTTCCTCATTTTCGTTCATGGCTTCGATCTCGATTTCCCGGAGTTTGGATCAATCTCAGGCAATGATTTTTGGGAATTAGGTTCGTAGCTTGTTGAATTTAAGCTGTGCAAATTTTGGAGTCGTTTCATGGTGTTTTGAGTCGGATTTCGTTTGATTTTCGTGGCCGCCCCTTCTTCTGTGCAGAGCGCTCGGTGTTGCTGTGTTCGTTCTTCTGCTCTGCGTGCGCGTGCTCCAGGTCAGTCCACAAGTGCAGGGGTTGCGTGCCCTCCATGGAGGCGCTGCTGCAGGTGCGTCAGGCACTGGCCCTAGGTGTACACCGGTCTTGAATCCAGCGGAGCATCTGCGTTTCTCTCTCTGTGTGTTCTCGTATTCTGTTCGTCCGCTCGGTATTTGTGTTCATAGCTGTTCATCTCGTGGGACACTGTACTTGGGAGCAGATCTGGCAGTAGTGCTACAAGCGCCGTGCGTCTCTACGCCGTGCGTGCTCGTAGGAGCAGCGCTAGCTTATGTGCTCGTGCAGTCCCGAGCTCTGTCTCATTTGTTTAGATCTCACACAGTATGTGTCCAGCGCCCCGGCAGAGTAGCATCACCGCCCGCTTCCTTCATTCATCGGTCTCCAGCAGTAAGTGTCTGTTTTCTCTCTGTGCGTTCCTCTGTGTTCACTGAATGAGATTGAGTTGATGACCTGCAGCCAGTGCAGCAGCTCGTACTTGACCTGGGAAATCAATTTGTGATCTGTCACTTTCAAATCTACAGGAGCAAATCTTTGCTTGAACTACTAGTATTCACGTTGGTTTCCTGTGCGTTTGCTTCCTCTCTCTCTACATTTATCTGCTGTCTTTTCAGTTTTGGTTTCCTATCTCTGTGCTCAAGAACTGGCAGCTGTGCTGCACGCCGAGAGGTCCAGGTGACCCATTCGAACTGATTCCACTGGAGCGCTGCTTTCCTGATCGTGTGAGACCAGTTTCCTATCTGTGTTGAACATATTTTCAGGCGATTTTCTGTCCAACTTTTCTAGCCATGATTTCTTGCTTCGTCTGCAGTTTGGTCGTTTGAACTCCGATTTGAGTTCCGTCTGTTGCGATGGCTTTCTACCGTTCCGAGTAATCTTTCTAGGTACTCCTGTCACTAGTTGGTTTGAGTATTTAGTTTTGGAAACTCACTTGTGTTTGGCGGTGATTTTGGGACAGCGGCCTAAAATTTCGCGAGAAAATTTACGGCTCCCATTCACCCCCCTCTGGTCGCCGATTTCGGTCCTTCAATTGGTATCAGAGCCGGTTAAGGATCATTCCACCTTAATCGGTCCGTGATCCACGAAGGCGACATGGAGCGTGGTTCCGGCAAACCACCGTTCTTCGATGGAACAAATTATCCCTATTGGAAGATCCGCATGTCCGCGCATCTCCAGGGGATTGATTGGCTTGTTTGGGAGATTTGCGAGGATGCTACTTACGTTGTGCTTGAACCCCGTGCTCGTGTCACGCAAGATCAAAAAGATCGGCACAACGCTAATAGCAGAGCTCGTGCAGTTCTTTTCTCGAGTCTTTCGCTTCCAGAGTTCGAGAGAGTCTCCGATTGTACTACCGCTCGGGAGATCTGGGTGAGGCTTCAGAGCTATCACGAGGGGACCGCACAGGTCAAAACCAGACTCTACGAGACGTACAAGAGGGAGTACGAGAACTTCACCCAGCTTGATGGCGAGACCATCGATGCCATGTTTTCTCGCTTTCAGACCATCGTCAACAAGATGCGAGCAAACAAGGCACAGTTACCTTATGACGATCATGAGAGGGCACTCAAGCTTCTATATGCCCTAGATCGGAAGGTATGGGATGTGAAGGTGACTGCCATCATTGAGTCTTCGGGGTATGAGACCCTCACCGTGGATGAGCTTTTCAGCAAGCTCAAGTCCACCGAGATCGACTACCAGACCCAAGCCAAACTCAAGAATCCCTCTGCACCGACTATGGCTTTGGTCTCAGGTAACAGCTCAAGTTCTTTGGCTAACCCTTCACATGTGTCTTTTGCCTTGTCTTCTTTGGTGTCTGTCACAGAGGAGCAGATGGAGAGTCTTGGAGATGACGAGTTGGCGTTGATCATCAGTCGGTTCTCGCGGTTTCACAACAACCGCTTGAATCGCCGGCGTGGTGGTGGTTCGAAGGAAGGATGCTACGGCTGTGGAGATCCCGACCACTTCGTCGCCCACTGCCCCAAGAAGAACAAGCACTCCTTCGACAAGTACGACTCCAGCAAGCGCAAGGACAAGCGCGAGTACACCTCCAAGCACAAGTCGAAGGGAGGATTCGACAAGGAGGCACTGAAGAAGAAGTACTTCAAGAAGGCCAAGGCCCAAGAGCGCGCCTTCCTCGCCTCCCTCAGCGACCTCGACAACGACATCGACGACGACCGGTCTTCTTCTCCCTCGAGCGATGATGAGTCCGAGAAGAGGCGTGAGGACAAGTTGACCGGGCTTTGCTTCGTCGCCAAGTCCATCCACGGAGGCTACTGCACCATGGCCGTGGATGAAGGGGTGAAGCCCAACAAGGACGTGCTTCCCGACGACGACGGCTCTACCGAGGTAAAACCCTCCGTCGATGCTCTTATTGCCGAGCTTGATATCATGACCGATACTTTGATGAGTCAAGATAAACTGCTGAAACGTGCTGCTCGTGAGAGGAAAGAGTTTAAGGACAAGCTAGAAGTTGTGGAGAAAGAGCTTGAGGAAGCTAAGAAGCTTGTTGTTCATGTGTCTGACGAGGTTGAGTGCGATGAATGTGCTGTTCATATGACTAACCTTTCCGAGTTGCAATCTAAGTATGCTGCCTTGTTAGATGAGAACGATGAGCTGAAGGCTAGGTCTAGCTTGTTGGGTGCGTGCAAGTCTTGTTTAGGCTTGCAATCTGAGCTGGCAGAGAAGAATGTCAAGATCCTTGCTCTTGAGAAGGCCAGTTCAGATAGCACGGTTGTTGAGTGTGCACGTTGTGAGAGCTTGGTGTTGGAGCTTGAGTCTTGCAGGCATGACAAGATGAGATCCGAGGAAGACAACACATACCTTCGGTCCATCTTGAATTGGGTGTCTTGTAGTGAGCCGCAGTTGGGCATGATGATGAGCCAGTTCAGGCGGGGAACTGGGACATCGGGAGTAGGCTTTGCTCTAGGTGGGAAGGGTGAACATGTCTATGGCAAAGTTGGTGAGTTCAGTGGTTTGAGCCCAAGTGAGAAACCTTCCACTACTCCCAAATTGATCAAGATCAATCCACCTAAGCCTACTGAACCCACTGTGAAAGATGGAGTGTTTGAAGAACCTCCAAGAGCTCCACCCCAGAAACAAGTTTGGGTTCCAAAACCGAACCATCTCAGGAACCCACTTGACACTCTACCGAACATCTCTGAGGATCCCCTTCCTAAAGCTAGAAAGCTACCAAGAGTGACACATACCCACAAGAAAGTGAGCCAACAACCACCCAAGAGAGAGGTGAGGTATCATTGTGACTACTGCCATAGGGATGGTCACCTTGCTGAGTTTTGCTTTAGGAGGAAGAGAGATGAGCGGCGAGAGTATGAATTGAACAACCGGAACATGTACCGCCCGCCCCATGGCGTACATGTGCCGCCTGTTCAGAGGCGCAATGCTAGGCCAAGAGGTGCAATGCCTCAAGGTGCTAGGCCTCAGGTTGCTAGACCACGCGGTGGTCGTGGTGGTCGTGCCCGGCGTGGTTCAGGTCGTGATCAATATGACTTTGGACCTCGCGGCAGTGGCTTTCAGTCCTACAGCTCTAGCGGACCACGTTTTCCCCCACGTGGTGCTCGCTTTCCTCAAATGGGACATGACATGTTTGGTGTTTTTCCTAACACTTTTCCAGGGCAAATGAGCCAACACTGGTATCCTTCACAGTTTACTAACCCCAGTGTTGCGCCATTTGCTCATCATATGTCTTTCTATTGATGCAGGACGGAGGCCTGGAGAACACATGGCTCATTGATTCCGGATGTTCACGCCACATGACCGGAAGTTCTAAATGGTTCTCCAGCCTCGACCCCGTGCAATGTAAGGAGTACATCACATTCGGGGACAATAGCAAAGGTAAAGTGCTTTCTCGTGGGACCATTCGGGTCAATGAGAGTTTTGTCTTGAAGGATGTTGCTTTGGTTTCAAACTTGCATTTCAACTTGCTTTCTGTTTCGCAACTCCTACAAGATGGCTTTGAAGTGCGCTTTAAGACCGGCTTGTCTCGAGTTCTTGATTCTCAAGGAAATCTTGTTTGCCAGATTGTTCCTTTTGGCCGTGTCTTTCGAGCTGATTTTTCTCACTCTTTCGGCTCTTCTCGATGTTTGGTGGCTGGATCCTCCTCTGAGCTTTGGAAGTGGCATAGGAGACTTGGTCACTTGAGCTTTGACTTACTAGCTAGGTTGAGCTCACTTGATCTAATCCGAGGATTGCCCAAGTTAAAATTTGAGAAGGATTTGGTGTGTCACCCTTGTCGTCACGGGAAGATGGTTGCCGCTTCTCACCCTCCTGTGACTCAGGTCATGACCAAAGGACCCGGTGAGCTACTCCATATGGACACTGTTGGTCCGGCTCGGGTTCGGTCTGAGGGAGGGAAGTGGTACGTTCTAGTGATCGTGGATGATTTTTCTCGCTACTCTTGGGTGTTTTTCATGGAGGGTAAGGATGAGGCTTTTTCTCATGCTCGAGATTTGATTGTTCGGTTACAGACTGAGTTGCCAAAGAATGCCATAAGAGCTATACGCAGTGACAATGGCACAGAATTCAAGAACTCTCAGTTTGATAACTTTTGCTCTTCTTTGGGTCTTGAGCACCAGTTCTCCTCGCCTTATGTCCCTCAGCAGAACGGTGTTGTTGAGCGCAAGAATCGGACCCTTGTTGAGATGGCTAGGACGATGCTCGATGAGCATAGGACTCCTAGGAGATATTGGGCCGAAGCGATCAACACCGCGTGTCATGTTTCCAATCGCATATTTCTTCGAGCCTTCATGAAGAAAACTTCTTATGAGCTGCGATTCGGTCGACTACCCAAGGTGAGCCACTTTCGAGTGTTTGGATGCAGGTGCTTCATTCTGAAACAAGGTAATTTAGACAAATTTGAGTCTCGATCCTCGGATGGTGTCTTTCTTGGTTATGCTTCACATTCTCATGCATATCGAGTACTTAACCTTGAAACTAACCGAGTCGTAGAGACTTGTGAAGTCACTTTCGACGAGACCATGCCTTGTTCTGTTCCTGTCTTTGAAAGTGCAGGTGATCAGGAGATTGGTGAGAGCATCTTCGTTGAGGAGAATGAGGAAGATGCTGATTGGGGAGATGCAGAGCCGACCTCTTCGGCTGCTCCAGTCGAGTCTACGACGACTACATCGGCTCACGGACCAGACCCATCTTCTTCCACTACATGGGGTCCGCATGAGCCGCTTCCTCAGCCTACTCCAGCTGCACCTGAGGAGGCCCCGACAGCTGTTGAGGGGGAGGCGACATCTTCGAGGGAAGCTCCTCGGCACATCCAACGTCGCCACCCGCCTCAAACCATGATCGGCGACATCAGTCAGCGTGTTACACGCTCAAGGTCATATGAAATCTCACATTTCGCTCATTCTGCTTTTGTCGCTAATTTCGAGCCACAAAATGTTGGACACGCACTTTCTGATCCCGATTGGGTCAATGCTATGCACGAGGAGTTACAGAATTTTGAGAGAAATAAAGTCTGGGTCTTAGTTCCACCTCCACCTGAGTGTCACCCTATAGGTACAAAATGGGTTTTCAAGAACAAGCAAAGTGAGGATGGAGTGGTGGTGAGAAACAAGGCTAGGCTAGTGGCTCAGGGGTTTTGTCAAAAAGAGGGAGTAGACTTTGAAGAAACCTTTGCTCCTGTGGCCCGTATCGAGGCTATAAGGATGCTCTTAGCTTATGCAGCTTCGAAAGGGTTCAAGCTGTATCAAATGGATGTGAAGAGCGCCTTTTTGAATGGGTACATAGAGGAAGAGGTGTATGTGAGACAACCTCCTGGCTTTGAAAATCCCAAGTATCCCAACCATGTTTACAAACTCCACAAAGCCTTGTATGGATTGAAACAAGCCCCGAGAGCCTGGTATGAGCGTTTGAAAGCCTTCTTGCTTGCTAAGGGCTTTAAGATGGGTTCAGTAGATAAAACTTTGTTTCTCCTCAAGCAAGGCACTGACACACTTTTGGTTCAGATTTACGTGGATGATATCATTTTTGGTGGTTCCTCTCACGCTCTTGTTGCAAAGTTTTCTGAGACTATGAGCAGGGAATTCGAGATGAGCATGATGGGCGAGTTGACATTCTTCCTCGGGTTGCAAATCAAGCAAACCCGTGAAGGAACATTCGTGCACCAAGGCAAGTACACCAAGGATCTCCTGAGAAAGTTTGATATGGGCGAGGCCAAGCCTCTTTCGACGCCCATGTCGACTACGACGGCCCTGGACGAGGACAAGGAAGGAGAAGCTGTGGACCAGAAGGAGTACCGAAGCATGATCGGATCGTTGCTGTACCTGACGGCGACGAGACCGGACATCCAGTTCGCGGTCTGCTTGTGCGCGCGCTTTCAGTCTTCACCGCGCACATCGCATCGTCAAGCCGTCAAGCGGATCATGAGGTACCTTCGTTTCACACCCGAATTTGGTCTCTGGTTTTTAGTTTCCTCCTCTCTTTCTCTTTGTGGTTACTCTGATGCGGATTATGCTGGCTGTCGTACTGAGAGGAAGTCCACTTCTGGGACTTGTCAGTTTCTTGGGTCTTCTCTTGTGTCTTGGTCCTCTCGCAAGCAGTCCTCTGTAGCCCAATCCACCACAGAAGCTGAGTATGTTGCTGCTGCTGCTTGCTGTTCCCAGTTGCTTTGGATGGTTGCTACTTTGCGAGACTATGGTTTAGAGTTTAGGCGAGTGCCTTTGTTCTGTGATAGCACCAGTGCCATATGTGTAGCCAAAAACCCCGTTCTCCACTCCAAAACCAAGCACATAGAGGTCCGTTTTCACTTCTTGCGAGACCACTATGAGAAAGGGGACATTGACCTTATTCATGTTGACACCCACAACCAGCTCGCAGACATCTTCACTAAACCCCTTGATCAAGCCCAGTTTGCTCGCTTGCGAGGGGAGCTTGGAGTTTGCTTCCCTTTTTAGCTTGAGAGGTTTTGGTTTTTGTACATTAGTTTGTGGTTTTCTTTTTTCTTTAGCTTTTTTTTCTTCTTTTGTATCATACTAGCATATCATATTATCATGTATCATATTGCATTTTGAGCTTCATCCTTATAGTAGCTAGATTGACACTATGCTCTTGTTGGGGATGTTATGGATATATATGATGTGCTTTGCTTAGGCTCACTTGATCTCTTGATATGAGCTAAAAATGCCTTTTTCAATTGTGAACTTGAATAACACTTGATGAAACTTGGAACATGTTCACCACTACTTTGTGGCAACTAGTATGTATAGGTGTGTTGAGAACCCTTTTGCTTCATATATATGCTTAGTTGCTACGGCTCATACCTTGAGTTACACACTTGCTTGAGAAACTTGAAATTGTGCTAAAACTTAAAAAAAAGGTATGAAAAGATCGGGATGGGTCTTTGCTGTCCCATGTCAGAGTATCGAGACAGCTCCTTATTGCACTTAAGGGTGAACTTGAGCTCTGTAATGGATGCCGAGATCACTGTCTTAAGCTTCTGATTGCTTTTGGCATAGGCTTGACATGATCGATAAGTCAGGTTTTGATGGCATCGATAACCTCCCGCACACATTTGTTTGACAAACTTTGGTGATAAGCTGCATAACTCAGATAAAATTCAATTGATTGAAAATTTGATCAAATCACAAGTTTGTCTCATGACATGATGTGTGAACTTTGTTTGGGGTAGTTCACTTTGCATACATGTGTAGCACAAGGTCGATCTCCTGTCTATACTTGCTATGTGCTCATTTGGTGGTGAACCCTCTTTTAAATTGCTCAAACTTGATCAAACTTGCTAAAATGTCATATTTCATCTTATTTGGTCATTTTGAGCATTTGCTAGCACTTGTACTTGTTGCTATGTATACATGACAGCATCAGCTAGAGCATTCTTTCAATCTACTTGCTATAATCTTGAAGCTTCTGCATTTGTGCATTTCTGCATTCATAGCATGCTTTGAGAAGGAGTTGTAATCCTTGGGCTCTAGCTTGATAAGTGCATGTGTCAACAAGGGGGAGAGATATGTCACACTCACCATGTCAACAAGGGGGAGAAGTCTCCATTTCGTGCATTCATTTGAGAGAGATTGCATTTGTTCAGGGGGAGTTGCATTTGAGTTGCTTTTGCTAGATGTGTTGAGCATTTGCCTCTTCTGGAGGGTCTAGCAGTTTTTCGGCTTTTCGAGCTTTGCTAGTGGTGTTGAGCCCGTTGCCTCTTCTTGAGGGCTAGCTTTGTTTTACTTGGTTGCGTCGAGCCGTTGCCCATGTCTTTGGGGACCAAGTTTTGCTCATTTCAAATGACCCGGTTCAGCTTTTCTTTGGTTTTCGGTCATTTGGTTGAGCTTTTTATTTTCTCTTCTTCTTCTTTTTCTTTTGCTCAAGCTGTTCGTGTATTGGTGTTGACAATGCACTCATCAAGGGGGAGATTGCGAACACAAGGTTGACAAGTACCCTTGTGTGTTCGTTTTGTGATGAGTGATTGTCAATGTGATCCACGAAGTAGGTTGAGTGGTGACTAACCCTACCTTGGCGAAAGCCTTGTGTGCGACATGTCTCTTGGCTTGTGTTGTGCATGTGTGGAGTACGGAGGCGGTAGCCGACGGCGAGGTGAAGGTCAAGGAGGACGTGCCGTGCCGATGGACCGGAGGGGTGAAGGACGGACGTGAGGCTTGGACCGAGGGACCCGGAGGCCGGGCGACTAGCCGCGGTGGTTGACACTTGGGACATCGACAAGCGCGAGAAGACATGTGAGTGACCGTGTTGACCGTGGAGGTGACACGCGTCGGATGGCGGGGGACGCGTATGGAGTACGCTACTCGCGGAGCGGTTTGATGGTTTGGGCCTCAAAACCATCGGAGACGGGTTTACGGGTTTGGGCCTCAAAACCCGGGCGGAGGTTCCGAGGCGGAACGGACGGCACGTGGCGGCATCGGGGAGGTCGCGTCGAGGCGAAGCTACCGGTGAGAAGGCGCGGTGGCCGTCGGATCAAGATGAAGACCGGGTTGGACCTTTACGCCCCAGGGCTAAATGGTTTAGCTCATTTGTATCCAGGGGCAAATCGGGGACTGTGTAATAGCCCTGTTAAATAGGATGAGGGAGTCCCCATCTCCCTCACCTCTCTCTCCCACTCTCATTCCCCCCTTCTCTTTCTAGGGTTAGCTCCTCTAGTGTTCATGAGAGAGTGCACATGATCTGAATTTTCGTGGTGTATTTTGTTGAGATTTGGAGTGGGAATGGAGGCCCAAATCCTCCTCTTGCCCTCTGGGGTTCATGTTTGAAGCTGTGATTTTTGTTCTCTATTTTTCCTCATTTTCGTTCATGGCTTCGATCTCGATTTCCCGGAGTTTGGATCAATCTCAGGCAATGATTTTTGGGAATTAGGTTCGTAGCTTGTTGAATTTAAGCTGTGCAAATTTTGGAGTCGTTTCATGGTGTTTTGAGTCGGATTTCGTTTGATTTTCGTGGCCGCCCCTTCTTCTGTGCAGAGCGCTCGGTGTTGCTGTGTTCGTTCTTCTGCTCTGCGTGCGCGTGCTCCAGGTCAGTCCACAAGTGCAGGGGTTGCGTGCCCTCCATGGAGGCGCTGCTGCAGGTGCGTCAGGCACTGGCCCTAGGTGTACACCGGTCTTGAATCCAGCGGAGCATCTGCGTTTCTCTCTCTGTGTGTTCTCGTATTCTGTTCGTCCGCTCGGTATTTGTGTTCATAGCTGTTCATCTCGTGGGACACTGTACTTGGGAGCAGATCTGGCAGTAGTGCTACAAGCGCCGTGCGTCTCTACGCCGTGCGTGCTCGTAGGAGCAGCGCTAGCTTATGTGCTCGTGCAGTCCCGAGCTCTGTCTCATTTGTTTAGATCTCACACAGTATGTGTCCAGCGCCCCGGCAGAGTAGCATCACCGCCCGCTTCCTTCATTCATCGGTCTCCAGCAGTAAGTGTCTGTTTTCTCTCTGTGCGTTCCTCTGTGTTCACTGAATGAGATTGAGTTGATGACCTGCAGCCAGTGCAGCAGCTCGTACTTGACCTGGGAAATCAATTTGTGATCTGTCACTTTCAAATCTACAGGAGCAAATCTTTGCTTGAACTACTAGTATTCACGTTGGTTTCCTGTGCGTTTGCTTCCTCTCTCTCTACATTTATCTGCTGTCTTTTCAGTTTTGGTTTCCTATCTCTGTGCTCAAGAACTGGCAGCTGTGCTGCACGCCGAGAGGTCCAGGTGACCCATTCGAACTGATTCCACTGGAGCGCTGCTTTCCTGATCGTGTGAGACCAGTTTCCTATCTGTGTTGAACATATTTTCAGGCGATTTTCTGTCCAACTTTTCTAGCCATGATTTCTTGCTTCGTCTGCAGTTTGGTCGTTTGAACTCCGATTTGAGTTCCGTCTGTTGCGATGGCTTTCTACCGTTCCGAGTAATCTTTCTAGGTACTCCTGTCACTAGTTGGCTTGAGTATTTAGTTTTGGAAACTCACTTGTGTTTGGCGGTGATTTTGGGACAGCGGCCTAAAATTTCGCGAGAAAATTTACGGCTCCCATTCACCCCCCTCTGGTCGCCGATTTCGGTCCTTCAGAATCTTGTTAAGGTCATCACTGCTTGCTCCAGTGTTGATCACCAGGGAAACGATTTCAAAGCGTTGGTCTACGAGTTCATGCCAAATGGGGACCTTGATAAGTGGCTACACTGTAGGCATGAAACACAAGATGTGGCACCGAGGAGGAGATTGACCATGTCTCAGAGGGTAAACATCGCGCTCGATGTCGCTGGGGCTCTTGACTACCTGCATCACCATGGCCAGGTTCCCATTGTCCACTGTGATCTGAAACCAAGTAATGTTCTTCTTGATAATGACATGGTTGCACATGTGGCGGACTTTGGGCTGGCACGATTCGTTCGTAAGATGGTGAACAACTCAACAGAAGAAAGCAGCACTTCGATCGGAATCAAGGGCACCATTGGATACATCCCTCCAGGTTACAATTCACTGCTTAATTTGTGCTTTTTACTAAGATATTTCTAACCAAATTAAGGTTCTTACACTGTCTCATGATCTGCTTATAACCTGCAGAGTACGGAATGGATGGCAATGTTTCCATCCAAGGCGATCTGTACAGCTACGGTGTCCTCTTGCTTGAGATGTTCACTGGAAAGCGGCCAACAGATGTCTCATTCCAGGGAGGCCAAAATCTCCTGAGCTATGTTGCAGCCTGCTACCCGGACAAGATAATGGAGATAGTCGACCCTGTTCTACTGCCTCTGGACAACGGATATTTGAGCAGAGGGGACATTTCTTGTGAAGATATCGACGCTGAAAAGCTTCACAAATGCATGGTGTCCATCTTTCGAGTCGGTTTGCAATGCTCCCAGGAATCCTCCAGAGCAAGAATGCATATCAGGACTGCCATCAAAGAACTTGAGACTGTCAAGGATGTCGTGCTGAACGACTGAGGAGATAAAACAGTCTCTCAGCGACAGAAACATATATACTGCAAACATGTCAAAAAATAAAGTTAGCTGTTATGAATTAGTTTTGTTTGTGTGGGTATATATGTGTTGGTTCGGTAGAAGTAGAATACATCAGAGATCTTATTGTTGTTAGTCATTGTATATGATGAGTGCGTCTGTACTGTTCTCTTTAGTATCTATGGCAGATAGATGGATGTCTCCCACTAAATCATTCCAGTGACTGAATGTGCTTCTGAATTCTGATTGCCAGACAAGTTGCTTCTGATAGCAACTAGAATCCTGAACAATGAGGCAATAGTTCTTGAGTTGCATACATTTTTTAGCTGCACCTGCCAATAAAATACAATGTTGTTCACACAAATTACACTACAATCCTGCATAAACAATTGATAAATCCTTTTCCGGGTTACTGATAATTAGAACATGGTCAATGTACGCTAGTTGGTTTTTCTTTTTCTTAATAAAAGAGAGAGCAAACGACCAAATGTCTATCAAGAAAACTGAAGCAAGCTTCGTGTGAAAACAATACGGGATTCTTTTTTTAAAAAAAATATGGGATTTACTTGCTCATGCGTTAGAGAATCAGCCAAATACAAAAAAAATCCAAGAACATGTTTTAAATCATTTTAAAAAATGAACGATTGAAATATTTCAACACCGCAATTTGGTGCCGGCATTTGTAAGCCATTTACCCAGATACTCTTACATATATAATATTGTACATAAACCAAACTGTTGAATTAGTTTTCATCTTCTAATCAAATGTTTATGATTACTTACTGCATATAAATGGCCTAACCAAAAATGGATTCATTCAACATTATCTATACTATAAAAGAGCGAAGGAATTGAAAAATACCTGTTACTCGGTAATTCCTACCCACCCTATGTTTTAGCCCTTAGATCATAGATCTAACGCATCTAATCTCCCGTCCTAACATGACAAATAGGCCCGGCCAGAAAACTTTTAATTCTTTACGTGTGTTTATGCTGTGTTTCCTCAGATCGCTATTTTTTTCACACCAAAAATAATACCCAACCCACCTATACGTTACGAACAATATCGATTAATTAGTGTCATATTGCATACGTGGTTAGCAAGGACTCTGTCGGCCGAACAGATAAAGATGCTAACACCTGTGCGTATGCATATATAGAAGATATGAGACCGAATTAGATTAGAAATAGAATAGATCTGTCTACCCGTTTAGAGCTAAACCAATTGAAATATTCAGCTTGTCGCTAGCGCCCGCCGCAACGATGTCCGTGCCCTCCTCTCCGCGGTGCTCAAGCTTCTGCAAGTCAAGGTAGCAGAGCGATGACGTGTCTGGGTCGCCAATGACTCTGAACATGCCGCACTCCTCCCGGGGATGGTTGTCACCGCCGGCGTCGAAGGAAAATGGCGTGACGCGGTCAGGGAGTTAGACATGCGGCGTGGTGTCACAGCTCCAACGGCGAAGGTTTGGTGGGGCACCTGAGCAGGTAGTGGTATTTGACATAATTTTCAAAAACACGTGTGTGTCGCACGTGCATATTTGCTAGTAAGTAGAAAAAAGAAAAAAGAAAGAAAGAATCATCTCAGCATCCCCGTGGTGGACTGCATTGGGCCTTGCGGGCTGTCCGATGCGGTGACTCCCTGGCAAACCCTACGCAGCACTCCAGCAGCGCCGCCGCCCGCCGCCCGCCGCCGCCTCCTATCCCCTTCGCCGTCCGGTACGTTCCCCTCAACTTCCTCCTCGCGCCGCCGTCGCCGATCTCCGCCGAGACGCGCTGATCCTTTCTCCCCTGGGCTGTGCAGGAACTTCGTTCGCTCGCCGCGGTGTTGGAAGGATGCCTCTGGGGCTGACGCTGGGCTCGCTGGGGCGGACGATGCGGCGGAAGCGGCTGTCCTCGCTCGACATCCTCTCCTCCAAGCGGGCGCCACGGGATTACTACAAGGGCAAGAACTGCAAGCCCACCGGGTTCCACACCCGCAAAGGTAGCATTTTGCCATCCAGTGATCTAGGTCTTTGCCTGCAAGATAGGTGATCGTTGAAATGTTGGAATGAGAATTCACAGGAGTGAAATTATGCGATCAGTGTAGCTTGACGTACAAGGACATCCGCTGAAACAACCTAAGGGCGTCAGTTGAAACTTAGCATTGTTTTAAGCCATACGAACTACTGAACTAGTGATAGCAGAGGAAATTAGCAAAACCTCCTCCAGTGTTCGTAGTTACATCATGTTTTCCAAGTTCGTTCTTCATCCGCCTACACGTGATTAGCTGTCTCTCCTGTCTCCTGTCCTTTGATATGTAGATCAGCATATGTGGCGTATGGTTGTATAGATGTTATTAGTACCTTTTCTTGTTTCAGCCTCAGATTGTACCTAGTTTGTAACCAGCTCTAGAGATCCTGTAAGAAGTCATTCTTTCCACCGGATTCTTGATGTTACTTCGTTGAGTCAGTATCTTCATTCACCACTTTCATACTATAATTATCAAAAAACTGTAGTAGAATAATTTCAGTGCCATCCAATCCTTTCTCATTGGCATGAGTAATTTTACTTTCATTACCTTTTTTATCTTAAAAGTTTACCTTCTTTTGCAGGTGGATATGTGATTGTTGATGAAAAGTTGCCAAGATTTGTGGTTCCTGACTTGACTGATTTCAAGGTAATTGGCCTTTTTCTGGTTCACACTTTACAGACTTAATATAGCATGTTAAGTTAATTAAATATCAGGTACCAAAATTATCTTCTTCACTCCACAATTTAGTTTGCTGGACGAAATTGGAAGACATTCAGTTTACTTTACTTTCAGCACCTGGAGCTTGAGCACCAGTGGCCCGATTTAAGTTAAAAAATGCAAACCTGTGATAGTAAAGAAGTTGTTGTAAATGCCAAACCCAACACAGAATAATTATTAAACAAATTTTGAGTTGATATTATGAAACTTTTACCGTAGAAAAGTTGAGTTTAGGACTGGGAAAGGGAGGGCCTGAAGATGGACAATTATCACCTATAACCTGTTATGTGGCTAAGATGAGTTTGAGTTTCAATTTTTGCCTGCATTTTCTCATGAATGAGATGTCATGTGTGAATGGTTGCAGCTGAAGCCATACGTGTCACAATGCGCCAGGGACCTCACAGCGTCGACAACATCCTCTACTTCAGCAGAAACTACTGAAAACAAGAGCTGATTTTTCTGTGACTGCTCTAGATATTGCCTACGTTTTGCATAAAGGAAGCCCAGCTTTGCAGTTATGTTTTCCTAGAGAGTGCCCATGTTCAGAGGATTAGCATCAGCATCCTAGCTACATAGGGACATTTCAGATATTTTTCTTGTAAGGGAAAACGTTATGGCGTAGCATGAATCACCTTGAAGTTTCTGGTCTTAGATGTACTGCATACATAGCGTTCGCTGTTCCTGCTTGTAATTTTGATTTTTATATCTTTAAGTAATAAATGTTTAAGTTAAGCTGCAAGAGTGCATAGCCTTGATCCCTGCAAGCTGGTTTGGAATGCTCCCACCCCAGGGAGTTACAGTTGTTGCGGTTGGCGTGTGGAGTTGGCTTGGTGCCTCCTTCAGTGATTTGGTTTCGGAAGTTTAAGTGTGAGTGGTTTAAATTACCGGCAATAAACCCTCATAAGACTTGGCCTTGCCCTTCTTATATGATATAGCAGTGTTCCTGCTGTTTTTGAGAAGCAAAAAAAAAAAAAAGAGATGTCATTAGTGCCCTCAGTGCGCTTGCACTGGTGAATTGTGTCTTGCTGAACGACTGAGATCTGACTGGAGTTTCTTAGCAAATAGAAACAGAAACAACAACAGCATCTGCAGGAACATAACAAATGTGTTGATGTGGTTGGTTTTAAGTAACATGATGACTTGTACCTGTGCAATCTCTGGGGGCGTCATCATACATCAAATCGCTGTTAGCGATTGCAAATATCACTTCTGGAGGCGTCATCATACATCAAATTGTTGTTAGCAATGGCAAATGTCATATCTGGAGGAGTCATCATACATCAATTTGCTGTTAGCAATGGCAAATATCATATGTGCCCATCCTGTCACATACTCACATGTCACATTCCAGCCAGGAGATTTTCTTCTTCAAAAAAGATTTCTAGGGAGCAAGTTGCATCAGTTAAGAACTGAAACAAAATACTGGGCAACAACGGGCGAGTTACATAATCTTTCAGATTTTTCGCTTCAATCACCTGAGATGATTGAGCTCCAAAGTCCAAACATCACATATCATTACTAGAAGCATCAGCTGAATCTGCCAAACATGCTCGGCACAAACAATTGATTCAGGATTTGTTCACGGCACGGCACGACCTCGCGTAAACAATTTGTTGGTTCCTTTTCAAAAGATCCGAACGACTGGAACATGCACGCTCGTGGAAACACACAAGAAACAGTCAAAGTTCTGAAGTTCCTAGAATAAAATTTTGAGATTTGCTCGGCCGGTGGGTCCAATGATGAGTCAATTCAAAAGTCCGATAACTTGTCAGTGCTGCAACCCCAGGTATTGTACCGGGTCCATCACAGTATCACACGTTCATACAGTATGTAGGAATGAGTACACGTCAAATTTTTATCGTATTTATTTGGACGGGTTTTCTCCTATGTTCAGACATCATTTGCCAGTTGGCACAAACAACTGATGATCTCTCCGTCCACTCCATCTTCTGCACAAGCAACAATCTGCCGATAGAAATTAGTTTAAAACGATTCTAGTCCTCGTTTGGGAGAAAATTTTGTTTTGAAACCAGACGAAATTTGATCTACGTACTACTGTATTTCCTATGGAATTTGCCAATTTGGTCTTGAAACTTCCAACAAAAAGTGCGCCGCCCACGTGAGGGCGTGAGGCTGCGCGCGAGAGCCAAACCCGTGTGTCTCTGTGCGACGGAATTTGAACAACATCGCTTGTTTGGCTGACGATAAGGAGACCAACTTGTCAAATCAAAATCTCAGCAAACCCGAACGAATAAAAATACGTCGAATCAGGGGATATTCATTCCTGTCAGATCAAGCTACATATATTTCGTTCCCTGCGTAATCTAGTACGTGCTTTACTTCCTTAATCGCCAGCCTAAGCACCCTGTTCTTGCATCATTATATATAGTAATCTAGTTGGCAAAGAGGCAGCCTTTTTAGCTGCCGTTTCTGTACTCGCAACTCGACACGAATATGCCTCAAACACACTGATAAATCCTAGGCGAATTCAAGCGGTTGAAAAGAGTCGAATTTTGGGTGAGGCATCAGGCGGCGGTCGGTCTCAGGAATAGCTCCTGCGGGAAGCAACGAACAAAGCAGCGGTAAAGAGGATTAGGCGATTAGCAGCCGTAGTTAATTAATTAATGAGGCCACCCGGTCATTAGCGCGTTTTAATTTTAACAGCGGTGCAGAAGCTTTGGCGCGCTCGTGGGCGTATAAGAGACAGATGGGACAGAGAACGAGAGCCGTGCACGCGAGTCGGTGCCGGCAGCGGCGGCCATGACCCGGGACACCGTGTTGATTCGTGTTCTCGGCCGCCACGTTCCTGTGCTCCAAGCGGCGCAGGCACGGCCGGCGCGCGCAGTCGCCGTCCCAGCGGCGCGACGCGGCGGGCGACGACGTGGAGCTCGGGCAAGAACACGGATGAGATCCGACGGCTCACGGCTGCTGGACCCGAGTTTGAGCCCAGGCGGGTTTCGGCGCTGGGCCGAATGCACGCCGCCGGCCCAGGTTGCGGCCTGTTTTGCCTCTGCGCCGCAGCGAGCTCTAGACGTGGGCTGTATTCACGTTATACGGGCCGAACCCATCAGCCGAAGTCGAAAAAAAAAGGCGCTGCTGGGCCAGCGCCCAAGCCAGCTCAAATCTCCCGAGCTGGGCCGCAAGCGGCCGTGGGCCAAAATGGTTGGCCGCGGCCTGATCAAGCACAGTGAAATTTTTTATTATTCCACTTGATTTTCAGAAGCATTTAATATTTATTTTGCCCAGTTATTAATCTCTAATTAATTGCACCAACGTGTTTATTACTTAGAGAGCAAAGTCAGCAAGTTATGCTTCTGGAAAATAGCAAGTTAATTCAAGTTTTCCGCTGCGCAAGCTCTAATATTTTATGCATTTATTCTATTCTGCCCAACGGTGATTAGAATTTATGTAAAGGGTTATTTTTTGTATATCTTGATTTTGACCAACGTTAAATTAAGATATGCAATTACTTTTTCCTAGATTTACTATTCATGTCCTCACTGTTTTATTATGTTTAATTTCAGACCAAGCTCTCAATGCGATGCACTTTATTAGTGCAATCCCAAAGCTGACGGGACAGAACTATGTTCTGTGGCGAGAAGAACTTGATGCTGCTCTAGCACTTGCAGAGATAGATTTGGCTCTTCAGGAGCCAAAACCCACTGAGCCAGAGGAGCCCGAAAGGGCCCAAAATGAGACCGATGAAGCTTTTGCTAATCGGAAGCGAGACTATGCTCCCATTAGAGCAAAGTATGATCTTGAGAAATACAAGTGGGAAAAATCAAACCGCAAGTGCAAGATTGTCATCAAGAAAACCATCACAGAGGGCTTAAGAGGTGTCATCCCAGAATGTGAAACAGCAAAAGAATATCTTGAGAAAGTAAAGAATCAGTTCACTGGTTCCACCAAAGCTCATGCTTCCACACTGATCCAGAAACTCACTAACATGAAGTTCACAGGGGGGAGTGTGAGAGAGCACATTCTGAGCATGAGCACCATGGCAGCTAAGTTAGACAAGCTAAAGATGCCCCTGGCAGATGGTTTCATCATTCACTTAGCTCTAAACTCTCTTCCCAAAGAGTATGAGACATTTGTTGTCAATTACAATACACAGCCAGAGGATTGGGATTTAGAGAAGGTGATTGCAATGTGTGTACAAGAAGAAGAAAGGCTAAAGAATGCAAATGGTGGTTCTGTGAACTTTGTCAAAGGAAAGAACAAGAAGCCATTCTACAACAAGAAAGCTCCAGATGCCTCCACCTCTCATAACAAGGGAGGAAACTCTTCACAGCACAAATCACAGCCAAAACAAGACAACCAGCAGAAGCAGGAGGACCCGGATCGCTGTAGATGGTGCAATGAGACAGGGCATTGGAAGCACGACTGCCCTAAGTTCATGAGACACTGCCTAGTAAAGGGTGAGGACATTATAACTTTTGTTGATGAATCCTTATATCTAAGCTATGCTAGATCCACATGGTGGATTGACTCAGGTGCAACTGTTTATATTGCTAACTCTTTGCAGGGATTCAATGGAGGGAGAACCCTTCAAAGAGGAGAAAGACAGATTAAGGTGGCCACTGGCGTTGAAGCTGAAGTTCGAGCTATAGGAAATCTATCTCTAGACTTAGCTAGTGGTTTCACACTTCAGTTGCATGATGTTCTTTATGTTCCCTCTTTAGCCAGAAATTTAATTTCAGTTTCATGTTTGTCAGACTATGGTTTTGATTGTCATTTTAGCAAGAACAATTGCAAGCTACAGTTAAATAATCAATGTGTGGGTCTTGCCTTCCGACAAGACAAACTTTATTTATTATCTACGTCTGAGAATGTGAATGCTGAATGTAATAATGCTGAGAATGCAATATCCGCAGATGCTAGCAAGAAAAGGAAAAGAATTGATTCCTCATCGAAATTATGGCACTGTCGTTTAGGCCATATTTCGAGGGGGAGAATAGAACGCTTAGTCAAAGAATCAATACTCCCACCACTAGAACTCTCAGAGTTAGAGCAATGCGTTGATTGCATTAAAGGCAAGTTAGCAAAGAACATAAAGAAAGGCGCTAAGCGAAGCACGGGAGTACTAGAATTGATCCACACAGACATCTGTGGACCTTTTCCAGTAACATCTGTGGATGGTTTTGATTCCTTCATCACATTCACAGATGACTACTCTCGTTTTGGATATATATATCCAATCAAAGAACGTTCAGAAGCTTTAGACAAGTTTAAGATATTCAAGGCTGAGGTTGAAAATCAACTAGACAGAAAAATCAAAGTAGTGAGATCTGACCGTGGGGGGGAGTACTACGGTCGACATACCCCTTATGGACAAGTTCCTGGACCTTTTGCAAGGTTCTTACAGGAAAATGGCATAGTAGCCTAGTATTCAATGCCGGGCGACCCACAGCAAAATGGAGTAGCAGAAAGGCGTAACCGTACTCTGATGGATATGGTGCGCAGCATGATGAGCTATTCCACTCTGCCACTAAGTTTGTGGATGGAGGCCTTAAAAACCGCCATTCATATTCTCAACAGAGTTCCGAGCAAGTCAGTACTTAAAACACCGTATGAGTTGTGGACCGGCAGGAAGCCCTCAGTCAACCATCTGCGTGTCTGGAGGAGCCCTGCTGAAGCAAAAGTATTTAACCCAAACATAGGAAAGCTAGACCCCAAAACAGTAAGTTGCCATTTCATTGGCTATCCAGAAAAGTCCAAAGGTTATCGTTTTTACTGCCCTGGTAGACATACCAAGTTTGTGGAAACAAGACACGCTAGTTTTCTAGAAGATCAGATGATCAGGGGGAGCAAGACAGCGTGAGAAATCACCCTTGAAGAGAAGCGGGTGTTCGTGCCCATCCCTATGGTGCAGGAACCCTACTTCACGCTGCCTGTTGTTGTTGGACCTACGCAAGTGGTGACAACACCTGCTGTAATTTCGCCTACGGCTAATTCGGAACCTGTCCTTCAGGAACCGAATGAACCCATAGTCGATGAACAGCAGCCCCAACAAGATCAGCCTCAAGAACAAGAAATGCCAGTAGCAGAACCTTCTGGCAGACCTCAAAGAGTGAGAAAGTCTCCTATTCCAGATGACTACATAGTCTATGAATGCGAAGAAGTTCAGATGGAGGATGAACCTACCTCATTTGAAGAAGCCATGAGGAGCACTGAAGCATCTAAGTGGCAAGAAGCCATGGAAGATGAATTAAAGTCCATGAGTACCAATAAAGTTTGGGACCTAGAGGAAATTCCTGAAGGAGCCAAAACAGTAGGCTGCAAATGGGTCTACAAAGTAAAACGTGACTCCAAAGGGAACATAGAAAGATATAAAGCAAGACTGGTAGCAAAAGGTTTTACTCAGCGAGAAGGGATAGATTACAATGAAACGTTCTCTCCCGTCTCGAGCAAGGACTCCTTTAGAATCATAATGGCCCTAGTGGCACATTTTGATCTAGAATTACATCAGATGGATGTGAAGACAGCGTTTCTCAATGGGGATCTAGAAGAAAGAGTGTACATGGCACAACCGAAAGGTTTTGCTGTGACAGGCAAGGAAAGAATGGGCTGTCGCCTGAAGAAATCCATTTATGGATTAAAGCAAGCATCCAGACAGTGGTATTTGAAGTTTGATAAGACAATCAGGAAATTTGGGTTTAAAGAGAATGTTGAGGACAATTGCGTGTATGCAAAGTTTAAGAATGGGAAATATATTTTCCTAGTACTGTATGTAGATGACATTCTACTAGCAAGTAGTGATGTCACTCTGCTACAGGAAACCAAGAGATTTTTGTCCTCAAATTTTGATATGAAGGATTTAGGTGAAGCTTCTTTTGTCTTGGGCATAAAGATTCACCGAGATAGAAACCGAGGGGTATTGGGATTGTCCCAAGAGGCATATATAGAGAAAATATTGAAGAAATTCAATATGCATAAATGTAGACCATCACCTGCTCCTATTGTAAAAGGTGACAGGTATGGGGAACACCAATGTCCCAAGAGCAAGTTCGAGCGCGATCGCATGCAAGCCGTTCCATACGCTTCAGCTGTCGGAAGCTTATAGTATGCTCAAGTGTGCACACGCCCAGATCTAGCTTTTGTGACTGGGCTGTTTGGCAGATATCAAAGTAATCCAGGTATGGAACACTGGAATTTAGTAAAGAAGGTCTTAAGGTACTTGCAAGGTACGAAAGGGCTCATGCTAACCTACAGAAGATCTGATGACCTACAAATAGTAGGATATTCAGATTCTGATTACGCGGGAGATGATAGAAAGTCTACCTCAGGGTATATATTCACTCTCGCGCAAGGAGCCATATCATGGAAAAGCTCAAAACAAACAATAGTCACTGCATCGTCCACAATGTATGCTGAGTTTATTGCTTGTTATGAGGCATCGGGACAGGTGAATTGGCTTAAGAAATTTATACCCAGTTTAAAGGTGGTCGACAGCATCGATAAACCACTAAAGTTGTATTATGATAACGAGCCAGCAGTATTGTATGCTCACAACAATAAGTCAAGCAATGCCGCCAAGCACATTGACATAAAATATTATGTTGTGAAGGATAAAATCCGGGATCACGTCATAAGTCTTGAACATATAGGCACAGAAAAGATGTTAGCGGATCCGCTTACGAAAGGCTTACCGCCCAATGTGTTCAGAGAACACGTAGCCGGCATGGGTTTGAAGGAAGGCCTGTGATTCCTGGATAGTAAGAGGGCCCAAGGCGAGAATCTACCTCTGAACAGAAAAGTGTCTGTGGCTGTCTAATCTAATGGTAATAACTGTTATGATGAAACATGCTCAATACACTAATTTGTGATGGGGTGGGTTAACAAAGTGAGAAAGCAGAGATGAGATCAAGGGGGAGAATGTTGGGTTGATCTCCGAGGCCCAGCCCAACGGCTAGGGCCTCATTCCCCTTTGGATCGCGCCCTGATCGGGGGCGCCCAACCGCTCCATGGTTGGTGGGCCCCCGACGCGCTGCGCTATATAAAGAAGGGAGTGGGGGCCGCAGGCTCGCGCTACGAGGTTCGCCGTGCCCCAAACCCCACTCTACAAACCCTAGGCCATCCGATCGGCTCGCGCAGTGACGTCGGGAAGCACCACCGCGCCGCCACCTCTCCACTGCCGTACCACTGTCGTCGGTCAAAGCCAGTGGAGGCCCGAAGGACGACGTGATCTACTTCACCGCAACATCAACGCCATGGACGCCTCCGGATCCGCTCCCTCCAATGACGGTTTAGCTTCTAAACTTCTAGACCTAGTTCACAGTTGTTTTGTTGTTCCCGATCTCGGTACTCTACTAGAAGATCCGCTAAGTTTATCACACCCGGTCATTAGCGCGTTTTAATTTTAACAGCGGTGCAGAAGCTTTGGCGCGCTCGTGGGCGTATAAGAGACAGATGGGACAGAGAACGAGAGCCGTGCACGCGAGTCGGTGCCGGCAGCGGCGGCCATGACCCGGGACACCGTGTTGATCGCCGCCTCCGTGGCCGCGCTGCTCGTGTTCTCGGCCGCCACGTTCCTGTGCTCCAAGCGGCGCAGGCACGGCCGGCGCGCGCAGTCGCCGTCCCAGCGGCGCGACGCGGCGGGCGACGACGTGGAGCTCGGGCTCGGCCACGGCGGCACGGCGGCGCCCGGGCTCGACGACGCCGCGCTGGCCGCGTACCCGACGCTGCTGTACTCTTCGTCGTCGGAGAAGGAGAAGGACGAGGAGGAGGCGAGGCGCGCGACGGCGACGGCGGGGAGACTGCGGCGGCGGCGGCAGGTGGGTCTGCGTCCGGGTCCGGGTCCGACGCGGCGCGGTGCGCGGTGTGCCTGGCGGACTACGCGGACGGCGACGAGCTCCGGCGGCTGCCCGGCTGCCGCCACGTGTTCCACCGCGGGTGCGTCGACCAGTGGCTGCGCCAGAGACCGACGTGCCCGGTCTGCCGCGCGCCGCCGCCGGCGCAGACGGCGGCCAAGGGAGCGGCCGGCAGCCCTGCTGCCGACGTTGGTGGCTCGTCGTGAACTCGTGAGGCGACCGGCGTGGGTGACAACTGACGATGGATCGATCAGAGAGCATGTCGCTGTGAGCCTGTGACGACCATCTCGCGTAAGTACGTCGTCGTACTCGTAGCCTAGGTTGAGCAATGCATTGCAATAGCAGCACCGGAGCCGGAGTGTAGATCGAGGAGAGCGGCGGGTTTATTAAGCAATTGACAGATTGTTTATATTGGTTTTTTAATTTCTCCTCTTCCTTGTACTTCCTCCATCCCAAATTATAAGGCATTCCAAGAATCTTGGAGAGTCAAAGGATCTCAAGTTTGACCAAATTTATATGATAAGATAATAATATTTATGACACCAATTAAGTATCATTAGATTCTTCATTAATTATATTTTCATAGTATATCTATTTGATGTTATAAAATTTTATAATTTTCTCTATAATTTTGGTCAAACTTAAAATACTTTGACTCTCCAAGATTGTTGGAATGTCTTATAATTTGGAATGGAGAGAGTACATACATAGCTAGCTTGTGTTCAGTGACAGGAAAGGAATAGATCATGGATACTCCTTTCAAACAGAGGTATCTTTTTTTGGAGCTGTGCATGTACGGTTGTTGTTCTTCTTGTTAATTTCCAGCAAGTGTGTGATCTTCTTGGTTACAATCCATATGGTGTGCTTTTGTTTGAGTAGAGATGGAAGCATGTTTCATCACATCCACGAATTTTTTTTCTTCTGGAAATTCTAATAAATCCTTTTCGTTATCGAATAAAAACGCATGCTTCCAGCCAAGGCTAGCTACTACAGGTACGTACCTACAGGTTGTCGGCCGTCAAAGCAGCCAACTCTGCGTGCGACTGCGACGACGACGCTGCCTGTCGTATTTTCTCGTGGCAGACGAGGACGACGATGTCCGTTTCAAATCTAGTCTTGCGCCGCGCCAACCGCCATTTGCATTTGCATTTAATGGACGCCACGACCGACGTCAACCGCCTTGTACACAGGCGAGGCGACGAGCTCCGGGCTCCGGCCGGTCCGCCGGTGGCTAGCTGCCCGGATGCCGGCACGCGCGCGTTCCACCGGGGTGCGTCGAAAATTGGGCATGTGGCTGCATGCGTCAGCGGCCAACGTTCTCCCTCCATTCTATTTTATTTTAAGATGAGAGCGGTAATGCTCCTCGTTGCGCGTCCCCGCTCGCTTTGCGCGCTACCCGCCCCTGCTCGCGGGATAGATCCCACCCTCGCCCGCGCCACCCCCCGGCTCGTGCCTCGTCCGGACTCACGCCTCCCGTCGCGGCCGCGCTCTATCCACCTGCCCTGACCCTACCGAGATCCGTGCTGCCGACGAGCTTCACACTGGCAACCTCCGCATCACTTCGTGGCATCAAGCTCTGCGTCGACGAACATCCATTTTCGTCAAGCAGCAAGTAGATGTTGCGCTTAAAAGCGCATGTTGCAAGCGTCTGTTTCAAGTATTTTAGATGTTTTAGATATATATTACAAGTGTATATATGGATGTAAAAAAAAAGTAGATCCAGACGACGAGCTCCGGGCTCCGGCCGGTCCGCCAGCCAGTGGCTGCCCGGATGCCGGCACGCGCGCGTTCCACACTTCCACCGGGACCGGGGTGCGTCGAAATGTGGGCATGTAGCTGCATGCGTCGGCGGCCAACGTTCTCCATCAATTTCCTTCCATTTTCTATATAAACAGTACGTAGTCCATAAGGTTTAAGCAATACATAAATACATAAACCATGTTAAACTGATTATATTCTTCCAGATAGACATGGTTGTGCTTTCTTTCCTTTCACAAAAGAAAAAGAAAGGAAAAAGAAACGGTTTCTCTTTTCCCGTACACCTGTGAGACAGACTCTCATGCGAGGTGTTTACCCAAAGGCACTGCTCGTGTACGATGTTGACACTGCAGAGAAAAGAGGAGTGTTCCGCCTTTCCCTGTTTGTAGATATTCCTGTTTATCAGCCGTTGTTGGCTCATCTGCCAAGCAAACCAAACTGTTCTTTTTTTTTTGAGGAAAACCAAACTGTTCAATTAATCTCTTTTCATCACTCTTGCAATAAGTTCACTCGCCAAACTATGCAGGCCGGCAGCCCATAGTTGTCCCGAGAGCCGAAGCTGAAGGGCCCTCACTCCCACAGCCTACTCCAGCGTTCGAACCGGTCCAGCGGACATGAAACCGCGCGCCGGACCATCTACCCGCGGCCCAGCCCGCGTGGCGTCGTCTCGGGCCCGTCCCCTCTGAATTGCCAGTTCGTTCTTGCTCAGGCCATCTAGAGCAGGATGTCCTTGTAATAATTTTTTGGTGGCATTTGGATAGTCATTTGGTTTGGGATAGGAAAATGTTTTGGGATATATAGTTGGCTGGGTTTGGAGTTGAGATATAGACTTTTTTCCTATTATATTCATTAAAAAAACAACGGCCCATTGCTCTTATATGCATAGTCCATCAGCATCGACTCTTCTTATCCGTGTCTACAAGTCACTCATAAGTCGAGCACGCAAAATTGCATGGAATGCAAGTGTAAGAATATAAAGATTGGAGAATACATAACTTGATTTTTTTTGTTTCTCATGCTATCAAGTAGTTGCCGCTACTCTAGTCCATATTGGAGCATCCACTAAGCGTTAAGCTCCATTATGTCACCAAGGCTCATGACCACTAAGAGAATCCATTCTTCACTCTAGATTGATAACCAACAAGCACACAATGCAACTAGGAGCCTTCCGATAACGATGTCTCCACCAGGGCATCTAGGTGATGGTAAACACCAGGCCATCTATGTGATGGGTCCCAATAAGTTCTTGGCCCATGGTTTTCTATACGAAAAACTGGGTCCGCTAGGCCAGTTTATCTTTAATGTGTCCGGCAATAGCCGCCTGGTACCAAAGAAACTGGTTTAGCCGATTTTAGGATCCGACTAAGCCAGTTTTTCCTGGTTCGAGTCTGGTTTGAGTCTAACTCATTTTCGGCTTGGTCAAACGAGACCTAAGACTTAATCTAAAAGAAATTATTAGATTGAATCTATTTGTATTAAAAAACCGATCAAAAGTGATCGAAAAACTTTCTTCTTTATTCGTCCTATCAATAAGAGGAGAGCATATATATGAAAAATGTAACATATTCTTTCGTTTTTTTAGCTCACTGGCCATTCGCTGGGAGTTTCGGGTTTGACGTGAAAGACTTGCAAAACACGTCTTGGAAATAATTTATAGGTTGCTTCGTCCTAAGATTGTGCTGGCTAGCTGCTTGTGTGCGGATTGATGGTAATGGTATAGTTAATAATAATCTAATGTAGTATGATCATATGATGGAGCTCCTAGTAAGAAGGCATCTTCATCGATCACTTGATGCTGCATGCAAAAGAAATTAAAGCAGGTTCCATATCCAACAATGTATCCGCCGGCAGCAGATTACAAATTCAAAAGTACAATAATGCTGCAAAAAAAATCCATATTTGTTCAATTCTTCGTAGTGTATATATATATATATATATATATATATATATATATATATATATATATATATATATATATATATATATATATATATATATATATATATCTTGAACGACTACGTATCAACATCGATCGACGGAACATACATTAATCAATTCTGTGATCCCTTTTGCACCATATTCCATGCCGTGGATGTGAAGGAGGCTCTCCTGGCGCATAACCAAGTACAGTTCGTTATCTTCGCTGGTCGGGTCGGGGTAGTTACAACAATGCGCCGCCGATGCAATCGTCTCAAGCGTGGTGGTCTGCGGGTCGTAGAGGTGCACCTCGTGTGCCGTGGTTGCCAGTAGGATTTTCTTCTTCGTCCTGTCGTCGCCGTTGTCATCGTCACCGTCACCAGAAGGTAGATAGCAAATTGGGATCACCAGCCATGGTTCCATCAGCTTCTTCGTCAGCTGAGACGACGACGACGACGTAGCGAGGAGATCCTCGTGGATACGATAGTCCAAGGACCAGACGCCAGATTCGTAGTCCTTGAGCTTCCAGACCTCGAACATGGCGGCCACGTCACGGCGGCGGCGAAGGTCCCGGATCATGCACAGGCACCCGTCAAGCTCGGCGAGCGCTGTGCCAATGGGTTGCATGACGACCAGTCGGTGGTCCGACGTGCTGGCCGTGCGGAGACGGCTTGCGTGTGGGAGGTCGTCGTCGTAGGGAACGAGGTCCGCTGCCACGAATGGCGGCACTGGCACCGTCGCGAACGACTCGGTGGCGAGGGAGAAGGAGAGGATGCCTTCCGGCGGCTGCGGCTTGCCGTCGTCGTCTCGGAGCAGCAGCATGCCCGTCCCCAGCGTCCAGTGAAGGCAACCATGGGCGAAAACAGGGTCCATGGGTTCAATAAGGATGTTACCGTTACCGAGGAGGCCGCCGCCGCCGTGGATGGCGGGGGACCTCCAGCCACCACGGACACCGTCGGCCGCACCCACCGTGAGCACGTGGCAGTCCAAGCTCTCCCACACCGGGCGGTCCGTCACCAGGG
This sequence comes from Saccharum hybrid cultivar R570, assembly GCA_038087645.1. Taxonomy (NCBI): domain Eukaryota; kingdom Viridiplantae; phylum Streptophyta; class Magnoliopsida; order Poales; family Poaceae; genus Saccharum; species Saccharum hybrid cultivar. The sequence goes on along the minus strand of JAQSUU010000405.1, from coordinate 30,886,832 downwards.
CAAGCTGCACGACCTTGTACTCGTCGGTGGCCGCGAGGTACCCGACCCCGGCGGCGGAGATGAAGCCCACGGTGGGGCACAGCGGGAGGCGCAGGAGGCCGCCCGTGGACACGTTGCAGAGCGTGTAGGCGCCCGTGCACGGCCGGCTGAGGAGGGCCACGCCACGGTGGCTCGGCTTGCCGCCGCCGACGAACCTGGGGCAGCCGTCGCAGGGCATGATGGTCATGCCCTCGCATACCTCGCAGGGATGTGGCGGCGCCAACCGGGCAGCGGCGAACGCTAGGCGGCCGCGGCCGACGACGGACGAAGCCGCCGCCTGCTGCCTGTCGCTGTAGAGCCGCTGGAACCGGAAGGCGGCGTCCGAGTCCGACCGGAGGAGGTGGTCCCAGGACCGGCAAACGCAGCGCAACCGCGCCAGGGACTTGGCCGGCACGCGCAGGAGCACCTCCCAGATGAGCTCGTCCGGCAGGATGACTGCTGCTGTTGATGGAGCCACAGCCACCGGATCTATCATCGTCTTCATCTTCTTCTTCTTCTCAGTATTACTAGCATAGTGCCCGTGCTAACGCTACGGTAACATTTAGAAAAAATAAATCATAAAACTAAAATAAATAATAAGACAAAGTTGATTCTGCTGGAACAATGTTCTAAGATGACCAATTTCCCTCTCAAACATCTTCCGCTAATTGCAACGCTGGCGAGAAAAAATTGGTGACTCAACTGTTTTAAAAGGATGATTGGTATATCCCCTGTATATTTTATCAAACTTGAAGAGCGTGGACGGTAAGGAATATTTAATTAGTACTTTATAGATAGAATGATGCCAGTCTATTATGGGAAACTGGTGAAAACACAATGGCACCTGTGTATTATGGAAAATATTCGATGAAACTGATAGGTACCTGCTCTGCAAGACAACGGGTTCAGGGAGCTCAAATTTACACGGAGTGCATCCCTGAAATGATGTTTTCCTTAGAACACTGTGAGTAACAGAGAAATAAGACAATCAAACCACCATAGGAGGAAAGCTATCAAAATACAAACATAGGTGGAAAATGATCAGTGCAACACCTTCAACTGTTCAACATCAGCATGGCACGGCAAAAAAGGGACAAACCCATGGACCCCTTGTAGGCTTGTCGATGAACCGTTCGACATCAAAGGCATCTCTGCTGAAGCAAGTGTGATGAAGCTGGACAAAACAGAAAAGCCATGAAAGAACTAAATAATGCAGATGTTTTCTCTCAAGCACCGAAGCAACAGTTAAGTAGGAGACACAGAAGATATATTGTTGTTTTATTTGATCTTTATGTTGCATCCATCTATCTCTGAACAAATCAGAAAGCACACAATACACAAATACATAAAATAAAGTTTAACTATGTTTGAGGTCGCCTCGAAAAAAGAAGATAATGACAATTTTGTTCTAACTAATTACTGAATGCAGCTGTTGGTTTGTAACACAGACAAACCGTACTTTGCACCATGCATACACCTTTGCACTAAACTCTTATGTCACTGTGCCAACCTTTTGAGGTTCTACTGATGTAGGGAACGACTAACTACTGTGTAGCAGTAACAACTATTCCATGTTGTAAAGAAGCATGTTTTTCTTAAAAAAATCACAGGTCAAATGACAATAGAGAGGACAAAAAAATATACCAACCATTATTATTAGAGTGCATACATGCATCTTTGCTTGTTGACTAAACCATCATCCTAGTCCTTTTGAAAGAAAGCAAAGAGGCACAAAATAAATCTGATCCTGTACCATAGGTCACCAGTAAGTCATTTGTTGAGGTCCACCATGTCTGTCTGACAATTCTGAGAAGTATGGCAAATCTTTCATATTTCAGAGCTGAAACACCTATTCATTGGAATTGATGTTAGGTCATAAATCGAACACTTGCCATGCAGAAGATGGAAGGAAACATGAAGAAAGGAAGGAGGGCAGTTATTTAGTTACCTGACCGCAGCATGTTTACTGAAACCATTTAAAACTACAAATAATACTGCTGTAGCAAGCCTGTTGAAAAATGTCGACTCTACGTAAATCATCATATAATGGCACAGAGGCATGAGAATGGGAGGCAGCAGGAAAGGATTGCAATAGCTGATATCCTACTTCTCAGTGATCCACCAGTGTAAGCGACAAATGAATAGGTGACAAACAAACAAGCAATAGCTTAATTTAGTTGAGCTACTGAACGAAATAAAACGAACTATAACAAATGGGTATGTATGCAGAGTGAAAGAACAAAAACGTTAAGTACAGTTGCTACCAACAAAGTTTGAGGAAAATACCATCATTTGTCAGTTCTCACCTGGCAGCAAGCAATTCAATTGCAGCCTTCTCCACATGACCTCATCTCGCACCATGCCTTCGCTAATTTCGCACACCACATCATCACTCTCCTCTTCAAAAGAAAACTGCAGACTCATTGGCAAAGTTCTTTTAAATGAGCTCTAGGTCTAGGGCCTTGCCATTGGCATCCTTGCAATGACCGAGCAAGTTCACCAGGAATCGGCACAACCTTATCCCTCGCTGCCCGGCAAGTGGCAAGAACCAAATCAGCTAAGTTAAACCAAAATGGTCTAGAGAGCACCAAACTGAAAACCACTTCAGTAGCATCATCATTCATCAACGCCTCACCTGCATTCCCCTCTTCGAAAGCACTTTGCCCACAGGTCACAAGGTTCGGAGGCTCACGCCGGCAACAAGCCATCCCATCTGCCCTGCAAAAGAAGCAAAAGTTTGTGAATTTGGGGGCAGAGAAGCCAATAGGAGTTGAGTCCGGCGGCGTGGAGTCAGGGTAGAGATGTACAGCGAGGAGGGTAAGCGCACGGGACTGCAGGCACATCTCCAGCCCCGGCAGGAGATGGAAGAGCGGAGGCCCGCCGCCAAGGCCGTCATCCCTAGGCAGCGGGATCCAACTTCTCGATCCTTGCACATTCCGCGGCGGTGCAGGCCGCCTCGTCATCCATGCAGATCGTCGTCGCCGCCGCCGCCATCACAGCAAAAAATATCCCTCCGACTTCCACGAACCATGCGTGCCCCAAAACCTAGGGTTTCGCATGTTCAAGGCGAGTGCGGCGGCGCGGGCATCATCCTCGTCTCGCTGCTGCCGGAGATCACGACGGCCTCGGCATTGCGTCCGTGTCCCCGCGTCGGCTGCGACGCTCGTGGCCAGCAGTGGCGGTGCGGGCTCCACGGCGTGGTTGTCCTCAGAAAGGAGCCACGGCGGCGGGCGGACGCGGCAGCCCACGTCGAGGAAGGAGGCCACGCGCAAGGTGGAGCCGGCGGCATCGACGGAGGCAGCCCGGCGTTTCCTTTTTTGGGGAGGAAGAGAAGAAATCAAGAAAATAGGATACGGGGATGGGAATCGAACCCTGGCCGTCCGAGCATCGCGCCGTGCCGGGGCGGGTGCGGGGGAGGAGCGTTGAAGCCTGCGTTGAAGCCTTGGGGTTGATACAAACAACCACAGCCGCCGGATTGGGTTGAAGCCTGACTAAGATGATTCTCAGCCACTGGATTGGGTTGAAGCCTGACAAAGACGATTCTCTGGGTGTATTTTCTGGGTGCATAAAGGTTAGACTCTCTCAGTGGAGGACACAATCTTGAGTGAACCTAGTATAGTTTTGATTGGTGCATTATAGTATAGATTAGGCTCCGGGGTGATCGCCATTATAACCATAATAATAGTACATAGACTCGTCGCCATTAATAATATAACCATAATATATATAGACTCGGCGCTGAGGCCGCTTGATAACCATAATAATATAACCATAATATATATAGACTCGGCGCTGAGGCCGCTTGATAACTTCGGACTCGACTTCCTAACTGGGCCGGCATGGACACGGGGCACGGACACGGACACGGACACGGACTCAGCCCCCTGGGCCGGCCGGGAACGGCAATTCAATTCAGGTTTAGGCCCTGTTTTTTTTAAGAATAAAGTCCACGTTACCTCCTTAACTTTTGTGAAAGCTTGTTTTTCCTCCCTAAACTCTAAACCAGGTAAACCACCTCTAAGAAATTTTAAAACTGTTCGTTTTACCTCCCTGACCGGTTATAAGCGGTTTTGTCTGTCTTATTTATTTATTTCGGCTGAATCTTTGAAAAATCATAGTAAATCATAGAAAAATCATAAAATAAAATTCTAATTTTGTTGGGCTCCACATGAGTAGATCTATACACATATAATAGGGTATGCTTTAGTACATTTTTTTGTTGTAGCTTTAATCTATGCTTTTTTATAATTAATTCATAGCTGCAGTTTTTATAGTCCAATTGTGGTGACATTTTTATGGTGGGATAATTATTGTATGCTTGAACTATAATAAAAATTTTGTACTCATTGGATCATGTATAACTTAGTTACAGATTTATTTAGGTGTATGCTTGTTAAAAAGTAAATAAATAAGAATTTGTTACAAATCTACATCCACCTAAAATTATGCAAGGGGATCGTTTGCACATCGCCACGCAGCCGCCCTATACGGTAAAAAAATGATGCAAAAAACCCGCCCCCGTCGTATACGGTAAAAAAATGACAAAAAAAACACGATCCGAAATAAAAACATATACGCCCTATACACGTCCCCGTTTCCAAAAAAGACAAACCCCCGCCCTATACAGCAAAAAAAAGTATACTGCAAAAAAAATACTATGAAAAAAAACATTGTCCCCGTTTCAGAAAAAATCAAATATGGCAAAAAAAAGTTTCCGAGAAATAAAATACGGCAAAAAAACAATGGCAAGATAGGAAAAGGTGGAGGGTTCTAGGTGAAAAAATGCAAAGAAATATAAACACAAAATGAATAGTAAAATGGATCTCAAGATTTACATAGACTTCAAGGTTCCCAATAAAAAGTGTTTTTGTTAGCTTCTTGTCTTGTTCCAAACAATGCACAAATTGACTGAAACTTATAAAATCTATATAAAATAAAAAATCAAATCCAAAAATTATAATTCAATTTTTTTCAAGTTCCTTTCAACCAAAGAGTGTAATTGTGTCATTGCGTGTGAAATATAAATCATGCCTAAGGCACGTGTATAGCCAATTGAAAATCTGCTCCAAAGAAAAGCTTGAAATTTGTCAACTCCAAAGTCAGGAATATAAATTTGTACGTGCGGACCGAAGAGGCTCAATGTCGGGGCGTACTCCATCTGGAACAAAAGCATTGGCATGCACATGAATTATTAGGAATACGATCAAAAAGCCTAAATGCATGTGGAAATAGTTTAGGTCCCTAATGCAAAATTGTTTAATAGTTTGTTAATATTTTTTGAAAATGATCAAATCCTTCGTAGTAGACATGGACAAAAAAATGTGCCCCCCACCCCGCCGCCCCGTGCAACGCACGGACACATATCTAGTGATTAAATATGCAGGTCTAGGTTTGTGTGCAGATTACGGCAACATATGGGTCCCACGTTTTAAATACAAAACTAAAATAAACTCTGTATTTTTTATCCACCTAAGTAATTTTACTATACATGATTAATTGAGCTAAAGACTCATCCTATAAATGATTAACTCTTCATAATCTATCATAGGGTTAATTTTTAGATAAGTCTTCTAGTTGTTGTTAGCCAACTAGAGTTAATAAACAAGCGCGCCCTTGATAAGAGTAATGGTTACCATCAACGGGTAAATAACCGCCGGTGCCTCGCACATGCCCGTTACATTACAAGCACCCTATTTGCCCAGCGGCCACCGGCCAGCATCCCAGCATCGCAAGAAGAGCGGCAACGGCGCCGACAATGGACTCGTCGGAGTCGAAGGACGGGATTGAGGCAGGGGCGAATTCCCCGTCTCGCCCCTGGCGATGCCGCGCTCAGTCTCCGCGTCGTGAGCTCGGTGGAGTGTCGCCGGCGAGGACGTTGACGATGTCTCGCGGCGAGCTGAACCGCGAGCGCGATGACGCCTCTGCTTCCGGCGGAGGAGCAGGCGCTGCGCCGCGGGGGAGAGGCGATGGGGCGAAGGTTCTTGGCGGCTTCGCCGGCTCCAAAGGGAGGAGCTTCTCACGGGGCAGAGGTTCTTGGCGGCGAAGGGCTGCAAGAACGACGGCGCGGAGTTTCTCGGCACGGGGCGGATGTTCTTGGCGGCGAAGGGCTTCAAAAATGACGGGGCGGAGTTTGTTGGCACGGGGCAGAGGTTATTGGTGGCGAAGGGCTCCTCCAGGAACGACGGGGCGGAGGCGGAGGAGGTGCTTGTCGCCTTCGCCGGCTCGAAGATGGCAAACCCAGTGAAGGCCGCGGCGGCCGCGGAGAGAATCGATGGGGCGGTTCTTGGCGCCTTGGCCGAGAAGGCCGCGGCTGCCTTCTTCGAAGCCACTCCGGCCGTCCCGCATGCTGTCACCCTAACCGAAAAGGTGATCAATGTTCTTCTTCTTCTTCCTTTTTGTTTTTTTGTTTTTGTTTTTGCACTGACTCGAAGGAGCTCACTCTGCAGAGGAGGCTGCCCTCTCCTTCACTGGTCAGAGCCACGGTGTCAAGTGCGAGATCTCATTCTAATGTGCCCCAATCTTCTAAGCGTGGTAGGAATTCAAGCTGTTCCGGATACCAGTGCCGCTCTATGTCTCTGATTGGATCCAAGGATTGTTTTAGCTCTGTCAGGTGTTCTACAAAATAGTTCTATCCATACCATATGCAAACCGGCTACCAGACATTTACTGATCATAGACAGAGTATCAGTTTCTTTAAAAAAAAATTGACAGTATCAGTTGAAGACTACTGTATTGTTTTGCCAACTGGTTTGCATTCGGCTTCAATGAAACCTCTTTGAAATTTGTGGTTCTGTAATGTGATTTCACATGCTTTAGTATGCATATTGTTAATGAATTTTGTAACTTATGTGAGATTCCAAAATGTCGATAAGACTAATTTTCATTGCCTTTAACTGAATTTTTGGCTGTCATAGCATAATTGTAAAAAAATTAATATAACTATATCATGTGACTTTACTTCCATATCACATTCTTGATATCTTTAAAGTTTCAAATGTTATATACCAGCAGAGGGAGGGAGAATACCTCAAAGTTACCCTTTTCCAGTTTCTTTTTTAAAATGCCACGGTTTTAACTACACCATTGTCAGTACAATATGCATGGCATCTTCACATTAGTCAATATAGGTTAGATAATGCTATTGTTTGAATTGGATTTCTGTTAAGCTATTTACCTTTATCATGTTTTTGAAGTATATTGCTGTTCTCAGGATCTGATCGCTAAATGAACTGAAGAATGCTGCTGAAATGCAAGAAAAGACAGAAAATGAATTGGAGTATGATCTACTGTGGAAAGTGAGTCAGATTTGCTTTTTGTTTGTTATGAGTCTTGTAATCTATTTATGCTAGTTCAATAAGTAACTGAACATAGTATTACTAATTTAGCAGAGTGTGGAAACATACCAACCGACTGAGAAAGCTCAAGAGTTAGCAAGAGCTGAAATCGTACTACCTGCTACAGAACAGCAAGCGCCACAATATGAACATATGGATGAAGCAAAAACCAACGTAAGGACTTAATGCAATTTTGTTTTGGCCTGTGTTCTAAATAGATAATGGAGGTTTACACGGTGTGAACCAACTTAAAAAGGCATGTTTGACTTACTTGCCATATATTGGTCCTCAAATTTGGCTCTGCACCTTTGATAGGCAAAGCGTAGGCCTGTCTAACTTAAATGACTTAGTGGTTTTCTGCTACTTTGTTCATGCTGGATTACAGGAAATATTTCTCTTTTATTTCAGTGTACTAAACTAGGACTTAGTGGTTTTCTGCTACTTTGTTCATGTTGTTAATGTATTCTATAACTATGTGATAGATTAATGTAGATAAGACTGATTTTCACTGCCTTTAACTGAATTTTTGGCTGTCATAGCGTAATTGTAAAAAAAAATATAACTATATCATGTGACTTTACTTCCATATCACATTCTTGATATCTTTGAAGTTTCAAATGTTATATACCACCAGAGGGAGGGAGAACACCTAAAAATTACTCTTTTCCAGTTTATTTTTTAAAATGCCACAATTTTAACCTCACCATTGTCAGTACAATATGCAAGGCATCTTCACATTAGTCAATATAGGTTATATAATGCTATTGTTTGAATTGGATTTCTGATAAGTTATTTACCTTTATCATGTTTTTGAATTATATTGCTCTTCTCAGGATCTGAAGCTAAAGGAACTGAAGAATGCTGCTGAAGTGCAAGAAAAGACAGAAAATGAATTGGAGTATGATCTACTGTGGAAAGTGAGTCAGATTCGCTTTCTGTTTGTTATGAGTCTTGTAATCTATTTATGCTAGTTCAGTAAATAACTGTAACACCCTGTATTTTTCATCATATAAAATTCACTAAAAATTTGAATTTTTTAAAATTTTACAACAAATTAAAACTTGATTAGTTTATTTCTTGCAAAACCGTTCTAAAAACGCTTTTCCAAAAATCTTGCATTAAAAATTCGCCATATGCATTATGAATGTTTGTGTATTGCTGTGTGCTTTCTAGGATTTATTGCGGCACTAAAGTACCTCCTTGAAATTTCTATTCCATCTTTTCCTTGAATCCAATTTAAGCTAACTCTTTCCAAAATCTCTCTCTCATTTCGGGGAAAAGAAAATCATCTTCTTCGTTAAACCCAAGCAGCCAATCTCCTGCATGTACGGGTACGCCTGTAAATTGCCTAGCCTAGTTTCTTGCTCGGTCAGTCCGACTTACTTCCTTTCGGCATCACGGCTCAGAAACAACCTTGCCCTGCTTGGCCCAAGACGCACAGCGCATCACGAAGCTTCTTGCACATTCGCTAGCCTCTTCCGTTCGCAGCAGCAAAAACACGTGTGCCACCCTATTGTCCTCCCCGTGATTCCGGCCGCCATGCCTGCGTGCATGGACGAAGCGCCGCTGCTGCCTGCACTGTGGCTCTGCAACGGATGCCGGCAAAAATCTTTCTGGCCGGAAAATATCCAAGCACCGCCTCCACGAGGCCGTCGTCTCCTTGTGTTGTTCAGATGTCATTCCCCTACTGCCCACGGCCCCACTTTTCTTCTGCGTGTTGGAATTGATCTCCACCGGTTAGCCCAACGGCTAACTGGACCCCTTGACCGCGTCCTGATTGGAGACGCCCAGCCCAACGACCCGGCTGGTGGGCCCCCGTCGCGCAGCACAATAAAGAGGAGGTGGGGGCAGAGGCTCGTAACGCGAGGTTCACCACCACAGTAACTGCCCCCCCTCCTTTCCTAGACCGATCAAGAGGAGTGCTGCTGGCGACGGGAAGTCCATCGTCGCCGCTGCATCGACCTCGACGTCCACGCCGCTGACCGGAGACATCACTGCCACTCCAACTAAGACAAGCCGATGGTCAGTCACTTCTCCCTACCTCTCTCCCTAGTTCATGTTCTAGATCGCATATGCTCGTTATACCAAATGAAAAGGTTGTACCCGCTAGATCTACACTACTAGACGATCCACAGTGCTTAACAATGGTACCGGAGCTTTAGGTTTTTACTAGTGTGTGGATCTAGAGTGTTCGGGAAAAGAAGAAAAGGATTTGACCGGATCGGTTTTGATTCGGCGAAGGAAAGAACCCTAACCCTAGTCACCTAACCCTAAAGAAGATGATAGAATAACAGAGGGGACGGGGCCTACCCGGGCCTCACCTCCATCACCACCCGCGGTGTTTTGGACACCGAGCGGAAAGGGGGAAATGTCCCGTGGGGACTCGGCTCGCCGGCGAAGGGCAACATGGCGGCGCTGCCATCTTCCTCCGGTCGCCGTGACCGCACCCATGGCTACTCCGCTGCGGGCTGACAGAAGGGGGGAGAAATGAAAGGATAAGAGAAAGGACGGCGAGCACAAGGGGCATACCTGGGGGTTTTCCCCGCCGCCGTCACCACCGCCGTGGTGCGGGAAGATGACCGCGCTGCCGCTCGCCGGCGTGCGGGACAGAAGCCGAGCCACCGTGCGTGGGCTCGGGGCTCAGGGCACCGCCAGCAAGACCGCTCAACGGCGGCGAGCTCAGCCTCGGGCGAGCTCGCGCGCCGGCGAGGGGCCCGGCGGCGGCGCTGCCATCCGCTATGGCCACACGCTGCGGCTGCTGCATCTCCTTGTGCGGCGCTGAGCTGAGAGAAAGAAGACAAAGGAAGGGGAGCCGTCGGGACTCGCGGCGGCGGTGCGCCGCCGGCGACCACCGCTACTTCCTTAGGCTGCCGCCGTTGTGCTGTGCGTGGTCGGTGGAATAGAAAGAAAGGAAGAAGATAAAGGTGCCAGAGGGCCGGGGGAGCCGCGCGCGCTGCTTCCTTCGCCGGCAAACGCGAACGCCGAGGCTGCCGCCCGGCGGCAGCGCTTCACCAGGCGCTGGACCTACGGCTGGGAAAGAACAAAGGAATGGAGTTTAGGGTTTGGGATCCGGCGGCCGCTGCTGGTTTTGATGCGGCGAGAATGACGGAAGACCGTCCGATCAGGCGGACAGCCACGATCGCGCCGCGCAGGAAGGGAAACCCTAGGCCGTACCGGGCTGGGCCGTATGCTCTACTGGGCCGAAGCTGGCGCGGGGAGGCGCTAAAGCGCTGAACTGCTGGTGCGGCTAGGCCGCGGGCTGCCTCTGGGCCGCGGGCTGCACTGGCTAGGCCGAGTTGCTATGCGAGCGCGCCTGCGCTGCTGGACCAAAGAAAACAAGCGCGGCAGCGTGATGGGCCTCAGAAAAGATGAAAGGAAACTTGGTGAATTCGTTTTATTTTTCCAGAAACAGTTTTAATGAATATTTGGAGAATTTGAACAGAATTTGATGCATCTGTACAAATTTCTGTCCAATGATATTATTTTTTTCAGAGAACATTACAGTACATTGATATTTCTGGAAAAATAATTAAGACATTTATTAACGTTTTCCGCTGCAAAGAAAAGGAATAGTGTCTTCTCATTAAATCCGAACCAACGGGAGGATTTAATTTGAAGAGCAGTTATAGTTATTTAGTAAATGATAATGAAAAGTTGATCCTCCAGTTAAAGTTAGTTGGAACCAACGGGAATTTTAATTGGAGAAATAAACAGTTTATAGTTAAGATAAATTATAATATTATTATTTTCTGACCAACGTTGATGATAATAATATTATAAGTTTATTTAAGAGTTTATGTTTAAAGAAAATTATGATATTGTTATTTTCTGACCAACGTTGATGATAACAATATTATAATTCTATGAGTTTATGTTTAAAGTTTAAATCTCTGATGAATTTCGCATCAAAGTGACCAATTTTCAGAGAATAGATAAGAGACAATAGATGCTCCAGAGCGAGCAGAATGTAATGTATTTTCATGTTTCCGCTGCATTGATGATGATGATCTTCAAAATTAAATTCGAACAAACGGGAGAATTTAGTTTTGAAGATGGTTTTAAGATAATTGAGTTTTCATATGTTAATTCCATTTCTGCCCAACGGTGATGTGGAATTGATGTATAAGATTGATGGTTTTGTTCTATTTCTGCCCAACGGTGATATAGAATAGAACTTAAAGTTTAAAAGTTTAATGTGCATGTCTTTAACCAGACCAATGTAGGGTTATTTTCATGCTCATTATTGTTGATTACTGATTAATGTCTTCAAACAAAGAACTTCATGCCTTTATTCTTGAAGGGTGAAAAGGAAATAAGCTGGGTACTTGTGACTCAGAAGATAAAAGTGCAACTTTTGCAGAAAGAAGACCATTGTGTAAGGGACTACGGTCTCTTTAAAGAATGACTTCAGAAGAAAGAATTCCAGGATATTGATCCAAGAAAGAAATAGAACAATAAGAGTTTAGTTTAAGAGATACCTTTTATGTACTCTTTATGAAAAGTTTTTAGTTTTCAGTTTTATTATCATGATAAGAGTTGCAATAACTAATATAATTTTAGACTTAATCATCATGTTTTGAAATGTAATAAATGACATGCATGTTTAATTTGACCAACGTCAGATTAAGCATGTGTGTTAAAGAGTATTTGGATTTATTTCTAAATTTGTTGATTGGATATGAGCCAATATTAACATTTATGTCCCTTCAAGAAAATTATCTCGCATGGCGGGAAAAAGTTTGTGATAGTACCCGTATGACGGGAAAAGTTTAAGAAAATACCCGCATGACGGGGTAAAGTTGGCATAGTACTTATGTTAATCAATCCTGCATGGCAGGAGAAATTTGACATAGTATTTATCCTGCATGGCGGGAGAAAGTTGTGATGACTCATGTGCTTTGAGTGTATCCCGTACAGGGAGAAAAGTTTAGGGTAGCTCTTATGCTATCCTAATATAAGTTTAAGGAGAACAGAAAGTTACAGACGAACCTGAAGATAAGAATGACATGCAAGCGTGACTTGCGAAAGCATTAATGATAAAAGACTCTATTGAGTTCTTGAAGTGAAATGAGAAAAAAGTACTCCCAACGAATTAAGAAATAATTTCATTTGCATGATGTAATCATGTGGATGAAGAAAGTAATCAAAGTTTCCTCATTCACAAGAGTTCTGAATAGTTTCCGAAATTGTGGTAGAAAAGTTCGTACCACATTTCGAGGGGGAGAAAGGTGAGACAATTAAGAAAGATACTTCCCCATAATTCAGACAATGCGATGCATACTAAAGTGATCTATAAAAGATGAATGTGATCGTCGGGGGAGTAAGACTGTCATAATAACGATACCCCTAAAGTAAAGATATAGCTAAATTCATGGACCTTTTAAAGTTCCAACAGAAAGATAGCATAGTCAGCCAGTATTTATACTGGACGTGTTCAGAGTTTTAAAGGCGATGCTAAATGCACCATATGAGTTTTAGCAGATTGAACCCAAAATAAGAAAATTAAAGATGGGACAATCTGGGGGAGCATGGTACAAAGAAACCTGACTCCGCAAGGAGGATGAATAATGTAAACAAGGATCTTGTTATATAGGACCTTATAGAATCAATTGTCTTTTGGCAATAAAGGTCAAGAAATGCTAGTAGCTAAGGCCCCAGAAAGTCTCAAGGAATAAGAAAATCAGATACTTCTGACGATTATAAAGTCTATATTAGTGAAATTCAAATGGAGGGTAATCCCACCTAATTTGAAGAAGCCATGAGAGGCGTTCACTCGTCCAAGTGGCAAGAAGCAAAGAAAGATGAAATGAAATCGATAATACCAATAATACTTTGGGATCTAGAATAAATTCCTAAGGAGCCAAAACAGTAGGCCGTAATGGGTCTACAAGACAAAATATGACTCCAAAGGAAATATGTAAAGATGTGGAGCGCAACTTGAATCAAAAGTTTTGCGTGAAGCGAATGAATAGATTACAATGAGTGCTAGTGGCACATCATGATCTGAGTTACATCAGATGAAAGTAAAGACAACATTTCCCAATGGGATTTGTATGAAAATAATTACATGGCACAACCCAGAGGTTTTGTCATGAAAAGAAAAGAACGTATGGGATGCCACCTGTAGAAATCTCTTATGGACTAGAGCAAATCTCTAGACAGTGGCATTTAAAGTTGAAGAGTCAATTAGAAATTTTGGGTTAAAGAGAATGAGAGGACAATTACGGTTATACAAAGTTATGGAATGGGAAATTTATTTCCTAATCCTGTATGGATGACACCCTAATTGTCAGTAGTGATGTCAATCTACTGCAAGAGAAGAAGTTCTTGTCCTCAAGGTTGAATAAGAAAATTCTCGGTGAAATGTATCTCGTTAAAGGAATTGAAATTCACCGAGATAGAAAAAAAGGGGTATTAGGAATATCGCATAGGCATGCTAAGAAAAGTTTCTAAAGAAATAAAGTACCTATGCGGGTAAACCAACGCCTGTTCTCATGGTCAGGGTAATAGTTTTGAGAACTTTAATGTTCCAAAAAGCAATGTAAGATTGTTATAGATGGACGTCCTATATGCTTCAACTGTTGAAAGCTTAATGAATACAAAGATAAGACCTTGCCCTGACACAGTTTACGTATCCGGGTTGTTTTGGCAAAAGTCCAGTCCAGATATAGATCATTGGAATGGAGTTAAAAATGTCGGCCTCATGCTAAAAGGAAAGAACAAGTACTCTCAAGTAGTTGTGGGTACAAATGTTATATCTTGGCGAGATGTTTAGTGAAACCCACATAGTAGCTAACACTCGCAGTTGGAGTTTTATTGTGGAAAAGCTCCAAAAGAAACAGTTCTAGTATCATCAGTGATGTAAAGTTATAATATAGCATGATATGAGGCTGAGGGACAGGCGAAATGGTTAAGTAACTTGTACCCGGAATTGATAATGGTTGTCAACAGCAATGACCATTTAAGTAGTTTGCTCCTATAACAACGAGTCAAGTGTGCTGCCAAACACATTGACATTAAAGTCACACGTTGTTGAGGAAAAAGTCCGGAATCATACCAAAGGGTATTAAACATGTAAGTGACAAGAAAGTGCTTGCGGATCCGCTTATCAAGGCTTACCACCCAGTGTGTTCGGAGAACACACAGTCGACATGGGTTTATGGTATAGCCTATGATTTCCGGACAATAAAGGGCCCCAAAGTTTAAGAATCTGTTTCAGATCAGAGATGTGTATTGTAGCTGTTAAATCTATCGGCGACTGACCGTGACGATGAGGCATGCTCTATACACTGATTTGTGATGAAACAAATAAAAGTAAAAGCAATTAAAGTCAAAGTTTAAAGTTAAAGTATAAGATGAGATCAAGGGGGAGAATGTTGGAATTGATCTCCACCAGTTAGCCCAACGGCTAACTGGACCCCTTGACCGCGTCCTGATCGGGGACGCCCAGCCCAACGACCCGGCTGGTGGGCCCCCGTCGCGCAGCACAATAAAGAGGAGGTGGGGGCAGAGGCTCGTAACGCGAGGTTCACCACCACAGTAACTGCCCCCCCTCCTTTCCTAGACCGATCGAGAGGAGTGCTGCTGGCGACGGGAAGTCCATCGTCGCCGCTGCATCGACCTCGACGTTCACGCCGCTGACCGGAGACATCACTGCCACTCCAACTAAGACAAGCCAATGGTCAGTCACTTCTCCCTATCTCTTTCCCTAGTTCATGTTCTAGATCGCAGATGCTCGTTATACCAAATGAAAAGGTTGTACCCGCTAGATCTACACTACTAGACCCACAGTGCTTAACACTGCGTGCACCCAACCAGAGCTAGCAAAGGCACAGCTGTGCCACGCCTGTGCGTTGTCTTGTCTCCCCCATCGTCTCGTCTCTCGTCACTATATATCGGCTGCCAGGTCCCATCGAGCTCGACCAAGCGCCAGCTCAAGCACTACACGAAGACGCTGCTGCCGGACCACCCTGCCGGCAAAGATCTTCACCGCCGGAGATTTTTCCTCCGCCCTACTGTGCGGCCACAACGGCTATAAAAGGCCGATGAGCTCGCCATGGCCAGGGGATCACGGCGTTCAAGATCTCAAGCCCCGAGCTCGTCCTCCATTTCCTCCTCTGCAGCTGGTATGGTTTGGGCCTCCCAGAAGTTGTTGCTCGGAAGCCAGCAAGACCGTCTCCTCCTGGCAAAGCTCGAGCAAACGCCCCACGCCGGAGTTGAGCACAGCCTGAGCCGAGCTCACTGCCCGTCCCTGTTCTGCTCTGCTCGCGCTTACCTCGACTCGACGAAGCCGCCGCCGCCGCTGGAGCTGCGCCGGACCAACCCGACGCTCACGCCTCGAGCCGCCAGCCACAGCCCCGACCACTTTCACGCCGATGCCCGCCGTCATACGTCTAGCTAGCTGCTATGCCCGTGCCCTCTGCCTCGCTCCATCCCTGGCGCACCCTCACGCTGCGACCCTGCCGCCGGAGTCGAGCACCGCCGAACTGAGCTCGTCACTGCCTGTCTCTGTGTGTTGCTCTGTTCTTTCCCTCCTCGGCTCTCTCACGATTGGACTCGGGACACGGGAGACCGTGAGGCCGTCCACGTCGCCCGGCCAGAACCGCGCTGGAGCCGAACGCCGCCATCGCCCAGGCTGCCGCCGTCGCGCTGCTCCTCCGGCCACCGCTTCTCTGCTCCCTCCGCTTTCTAGCCATTCTGGGGACGGAAGAAGCCATTCTGGCCACGTCGCTCCAACCAGTGGGCAAGCGCCATGTCACAACAGCGGGACCTGGCTGCAAGAGACCTCTCTCTCTTCCGTAGACTGGGCGCACGTGAACCAGGGACACAGGCAGCCGGTCCACAGCACAGTGCCCTACACCGGCTCACCAGCACAGCGCCCTACACCTGGGAAATGCTAGGTGCACTCCGGAATCGTACATAGGAGATTAAACTAAGCCTTTTCCCTTTCTAGAAAATTCCTATAAATACTGGAGACACTCCAAAGCCTACCCAGACCTTTTCCACGCTTTCTCCACCATCTAAAATTCCACACATAATTTCCAATATCCTTGCCATACACCTTTCTTCGATAAACCTTTGTTAATCCATATATCTTCCATCTTAAATCCGCATCTCTCGATTCTTTCACCAAAAGTCTTCTAAAATAAAACCATGCACACCCGCATCCTTTTTCATAATTTTTTGGTGTCCATTTAAATTCTAGATATGATGCTTTTCATTTCCTTTAATCCATAGTAGCATCCATCGCCGTAGTAGCCATCCCCGTAGCAGCAGTAGTAGTTAACCACTTATATTCGCGTATGTGCATGTACCATGACACATACTTGAATATTCACGCACATAAAGTAATACGCTCACGCCCGTGCATACGTAGTGGGTATATTTATATACGTGCACAGGTATATATATATACACCAATAATTATGCATGGCCAACCTTATACCCATCTTTTCATCTTAACTAAACCCAGGCATATACATACGTATACGTGTATGTGCCACTTACCTGGCCACCTAAGCCCTCTCATGTATATGAATGCATGTACATGAACTCATTTAATTAACCTCGCCTAACCCCAGTGGACCTGTAGGAGTCGGTCAAATCATTTTAGATGACTTGGTCAGCCTCTCTCCTTCAGGTTTACATAATAGTGAAATATAATAATGTGGTCTGGTTTTCGCCAGATAACCCAACCATCCCAACCTAACCCATAGGAGCCACATCTTGTTGGATGGATTTCTCTCCGTCGAACCTTACTTCAAATTGACATAATAATGTCTTAGAAGTAAGCCCAACAACCACATAGAGCCAACCCATCTAGGACCGTTCTCTTTCTTTGATTGATTATGCTTGTTTTGTTTTCCTTGCTTGGTGTTTCTGTGCTTGTCGGCGCTAGATAGCGTAGGATAAAAGCCGCGAAGAGAACCTAATGGGATCGGGAAGCACAGTACGCGGAGACGGAGAAGTAAGAAACACATGGATCAGGATTTTGGAATAAGGATATAATCGTCAGCGAACGGAGGCAAGTCCTAATCCCCACCTATCTCCTACATTTTCATTCCTTTGTTTACTCCCCTTCTATCACCTCTACATTTTGCTAGCCTCCACCATAACCCACCATACCCGCCCCTACCAACTGCTAATCTTAACATATACTACTTATTAAATCCTCATTCGTGGATTAATATTGTTTTATGATGAATTATGAGATTATTTATGATAATGTGATTTATGAGAAGGTATTGGTTACCTTGATGAGATATGAGAAATATGAACTTGAGGATAATAACTATGGAACTTAATTTGGTAAAATTGGACTAACCCTGACATGGGGCGAGTGAGGGCTATTTCACGTGGTGTGGATTACCCTTTTGGCAGGTTCGCCTGGTAAGGGTTCCTGTTGGGAGATACTCGCCTCGGTCACATAAGGACCGGTTCATTTGCCATCTCGCCTAGCCAGAATTTCATACAGCCACATGTCTATATAGGTAGACTTGATCTCACACCCCGTTAGATAGAAGTATAATTTTCACTAGGAGGCCGGAGTGGCAACGGACTAACAGGAGAGGACACGGCTGCTGTGTGATCTACCGTGGTCTGATCGGCATGGTTGCTTTGTGGTCTTCCATGTAAAATTTATTGTTGTGCGGTGTGCGAGCACCCTTTTATTATTTAATCTGGATGCTATGTGATCATCCACCGGATGCTGTGTGATCATCCAACCACTCGATATTCTAGGATGCTGTGTGATCATCCTGATGCTTGTGGGTTTCGGTCCCTGAGTAGTCCGTGGTGGAATTATATGAAAATCTAAGGTAGCGCCCTCTCGGGTGGTCTCATTAGGCCTGTTTCTACCACCGTACATGGTTAGAGGCTGTGCCTATCATGTGGAAAAATTTGTACAACCTCTGCAGAGTTTCCTGAATCTATTCGAATAGCCATGTCCTTGGAATAGGCAACCGCTAGGATGAGGTCCTAAATGATTAGACTTCCACAACTATGATAATCTGGTAAGATGTATTTATGTTATGGTAACCTATAATTAACCCGGGAACTGGTGAGGATGGTAATACCCTGCCAGGGCCCAACCTATCTTTTAATTACTTCGACATACCACTTTTACCTCCACCTTTACCACTAACCACCTCCATGTATAGCCTTTCCACCTCCCTCCACGCAAAGTTAGGGCTTGCTGAGTACTCTATGTACTCAATCCCCCCTCTATTCTATGTTTTTAGGAGTCAAGCTACAAGAGAGTACACGAGGATGAAGCTACCAAAGAATACGCAAGGATTGGATCTAGAGTCTACCCAAAGATGGAGTTGTACGACCATAAAAAGGAGCTACTTGAAGACTACCACATCGAGGATATAGAGTTACGCATAAGGCTAGGGTTGCGTCCGCACTCCAAGTTGCCTGTAGGAATGGAACCACGACATCATAGGACCGTTGTATTAGAAACTCTGATGTTTGTTGTAAGGCCAATAGCCCAAGCTTTGTAAATATGAACTATGTAACATGTTTTCCCCGTTATCAATAAAAGTACGGTTTTTGATATTAATCTTGTTCGCTCTGTGCGTATCAGCTACTGATCCAGGGACTGATACGTGATGCACAGTGGACCCTAAAGTAGGGGCGCGACAATAACTGAACATAATATTACTAATTTAGCAGAGTGTGGAAACATACCAACCGACTGAGAAAGCTCAAGAGTTAGCAAAAGCTGAAATCGTACCAGCTGCACAGAAAGCGCCACAATATGAACATATGGATGAAGCCAAAACCAACGTAAGGACTTAATGCAATTTTGTTTTGGCTTGTGTTCTAAATAGCTATTGGAGGTTTACATGATGTGAACCAACTTAAAAAGGCATGTTTGACTTACTTTCCTTGTATTGGCCCTCAAATTTGGCTCTGCACCTTTGATAGGCAAAGTGTAGGCCTGCCTAACTTAAATGACTTAGTGGTTTTCTGCTCCTTTGTTCATGTTGGATTACAGAAAATATTTCTCTTTTATTTCAATGTACTAAACTGGCAATCTTCTTATGTCTGAATTTTTTTAGGATTTTTGAAAGTTAAAGAAAGTGAGTTTGATGGTAACGTTTTCATGAAAGTAATGTCTGATGCTATTTTTGGTGTGCAGTTTACCAGCCTCTTTGTCTGATATTGTTCCAATGGTTTATGTTAGCTAGGGGAAATGTAGTCTAATTGTGGCTGCAAAGTCTTTATGAATTTCTTTAGTTCTGTCTAGTCATGAATTATTACTTGATAAGACTGTTTTTCCCTCAATGAATATTTTTTTAAAAGTTCCGTTTCATATGCTAAGCAGGATACCAGCATTGCTACTTCAAAGGGCTTGGATGCAAGTTCTAGAGAATCTGAAGCTGTAACAATACCTCATCCTTTATGCGAGAGAGCAACAATAGAGTTAGTTGAGACAAAGAAAATACAAGATGTAAACTCCGTTCAAAACTGGTTAATTGAGAAGGAATTGGAATCAGATGAAAATTATTTCATGGTAAGTTCTTTGCTTGTTAGTTATGCTGGTTGTGATGTCAAACTGTATTAGTATTATAATTCTCTTATATTCTGTAACACACGTATTTTCCAGAGAATTGGTACTGATGAAGAGAAGAAAGTATGGCAAAGAGTCAGAGCTTGCCCGAATGTATTTGGTCAGAAATTTTCAGGAAGAAGATTAACTTCACTAAAGATAGTAACCAACCAAAAGGACATCCTGTTTTTGTATCAGCAGATGAAGAGGTCTGGATCAACATTGGACATATAAGAGAAATTGCTCACCCAAGCATGCAGGGTCTTTCCGAGATTACAAAATTCCTTTGCAGGAATTGTTTGTTAAGAAATGGAAAAGCGGACAGAGTAGCCCTAGATATGTTTTGTGAAGCGGTGAAAGATATTGCAGATGCTGAAGCAATAGGAGACATCAGTGGCGGAGCCAGGATTTTGAACTTGGGTATTCCCAAGTCAAAAAAAAATCCAATGCATAGCAACATAGGTTTTAAATATGGTTCATAATAGCATTTTTCCATAATTAAAGTCACAAAAATAATAAAATAACAAATTATTTATACATAAGATAGATATGAAAAAAATAACTAGAAATCAATTGATTTCTTCTGCATTTTGCAAACCATTTAACCGAAAGTAATGTATAGAAAAAGTATATCCACACTATTAACTAAAAATCACTGCCACACATTCCTAAATCCTAAATCCAAATCGGTAAATTCCTCAACAGATGGCCAGTCCACAGAGCTGGTGAGTCGTCCTCCTGCAAGCAGTAGGCCTAGTGGGCGTGGCCACAGAGCTGAATGGGCCTAATGGGCCGGCCTGGTAAGGTGGGATCTTGTAAGCCAGGCCAAAAGGCCGTTTCTTTTGCTGTTTATAGTTCTAACATTGCGAAAATACCATAAAATACAACATTATACATATATATACAAGTATATAGACATATATACATAAGGGTGCACAAAAATAGTTGGGTATTCCTGGGAACACAGGGGAATACCCCTAGATCCGCCACTGGGAGACATACCTGGTTTTATTGCACTGTAGTGCTCAGAAGCTACTTTGGAAATGCAGAATCTCAGAGGTTATCTCTTCACATCCTTACCCTATTGTCTAGAAGGCATCGGAATAAATTGAAGATTATACAGCTCGGTGGTTTTAGCTTTGCACTATGGCATGTGTCGCAGCGGCATGCTATGATGGGATGCCGGCTGATGGCATCCCTCATGGATGCAGAAGAAGGTCTCATGAAATTCATTAAAGATGGAGCTTCATTTGAGCTTGTGAACCTCACGGTGAAGACCGGTATTTTGACCACATGGATAAGTGGGGTGATTGAGGGCTTGAGAGATTTCCCACTTGGACGGACAAAGTTTTTGGAAGCTGTGGGTAGTTTACCCTCCAAAGAAGTTTTTGTTCAGCAAAGACTCACTTGGTGCTTACTTGATTTCGTTGAGGAAGATGAGAGGTACTGTCTTGAAGATACCTTAGAAGATTAGAGTTACTAGCATGGTCACCGGCATTGGTTGTGTGTTGTGAGAAGTACAAATGAAGATGGGTGGTGAAACAGCTGAGTATTTGGGAGAGTGGTGCTGATTAATCTGTTTCTCTTGGAGTTGGACCCACTGATTTGCTGCGACAGACCGATTATTTTCGTGTATACAATAAATAGATGTATATTCCTTTGCTGTGGATAGTCAGGAAGTTGCAACCTGCACCTTGCAACAATGATGAGTATGATATGTAAAGGGAGATATAGATTTTTGAACCTTGCTGAGATATCTGGTGTTTCTTTGTTGATCTCACTGGCTGCATGTTGTGCAGATACTTTAACCGTGGACGGTGGGTATTAGCTTAGGAAGTGAATGGAGGCTATACTATTTCTGGAATTTGGTGTACAAGAGAACACATGGTTTTGTTATTTCAGTAGTATAAGAAATCAAATATGATACCTGAGCTGATGCGGTTGTGTCAGTGATTGAAATCTGTGAGGCTTGTTCAGACTCTAAAATGGTTGTCTGGTTGAAATCTGGGAGGATGTTCAGTACTCTGAAATGGTAGCACAAGCGTGGTATTACTTTATGAAATGAATAGGGAATGCGATATTTCTGGAATTTGACATGTAACGGTACAAATAATTCAGTCATTTGAGAAATATAGATACAATTCATAGACCGGATCTGAGTTGAGTGAGTCATGATCAGTGAAATCTGGGATGGTTGTTCAGAACTCTGAAATGATGACACAACAACTGGCAGTACCTTTTCTAATGTGGTGAGTTTTGTATGTGAGATCACTGGCTGAGTTTCGTATGTGAGATCACTGGCAATACCTTACCTGATGTGGTGAGTTCCACTAAACTCAGACCTGGTGCACATGTTGCCTGGACCTGTGAAGAAGCTGCTCTGGTCTGACAGTGTGTTTACATAAGTGGCTTCTTGTAGCAGTGGTAAAATAATTTGAAATGTCCTTGCCTTAAGTAATATGTCCTATATGACTGGCCCTGTTCGGCAGGCTGTTTTTTGGCTTATAAGCCGGCTGTGGCTGATTTGCTGTGAGAGAAAAACACTGTTCCACGGCTGATAAGCTCAGCCGAACAGGGGGAGTATTTTCTGAAATCATGCTGTGTACCATGATTGTTATCTGAATTGAGTCCTATGCAGCGCTCGTCTATTGGCTCTTCCAAGATGCATAGAAGCTTTTGCCACTGAGCTCTCGTACAGTCGTACAGATGACTGAACTAACAAGGTGGGTTACCTATGCTTTTTAGTAGTTAACCTCTGAGACGTCTAATTGATATGTTCTAAACTTTGTGCTAAATTTTTTATGTCACCCACCTAAATATGGACCCCCACGTCGGGCCAAGCGGGCCGAGTGAGGCCCAGCGCCAGGCCCTGCCTGGCCTTGGCCTCTTCATGCGCACGGGCAGGGGGCGCGTGGCCGCCCCTTGGTTCCTTCCCGGCCAGGAGAATTCAGAATAGATGGAGATTTTGGGTAAATTTAGAGAAAATAAAATAGAGTTTTGTTTAGAAAATAATATTGAGTTTGCTTAGGAAATATGATTGGTTTGTAAGGAAAAGAGTCCAAATCTATAAGGATCCTCTAGTTTGCTTGGGATACAAGTCCTATATAGGGACTATAAATATATTGAGGTCATGTAATCATTCTAATCTTAAAAAAGTACTAGCAAAACATGTCCGTGCGTTGCAACGGGAAAAAACTATCGTATATTTAGCCGATCAACAATGAGCAGAGAAAAACTATCGTATATATTTAGCCGATCAACAATGAGTGGAGAAAATCTATTGTATATTTACCTGCGTTGTGCCACTATGCTAGCTAGCAATTCTCTCCACACCCGCTTGGTCATGCGTGAATCCGGTCCGTCTTCACATAGACATCGCCCGTTACTCGGTTGCTAGGTCCTTGATCGTCAGTCTTCACATATATGTCACTCTTTACTCATCACTCCACCGTCGCATTACCTGGTTTTCCGTGGCTGGAATCCTCGCCAAGACGGGTGTTCGGCACAGGGACACTCTCATTCTCCTTTCCGATGAGCAAATCATGAAGATTCTCAAACGCCGACACCAATGTGATGTTTGTTCACGGGACACCCGACAATATACGCCATCCTCCAGGTCTTTTTTTTAAAAAAAACTCTCTAGGCCTTTTTGTTGATCGGCTCGATCACTCCATCCAACACCGGCGAGGCTCGTAGAACCTACCGTCCACGAGCTGGATACACGGCACACCGTCATACAATGAAGAAAATAAATCTAAAAAAGAGATATATTAATATACGCAACGAAGAACAATATTCCTATCATGGTAGGACACACCAACGAGTCCTCGTTGGAGGCATATGGTCAAATCAAAATCGTACTCGTCACTATTATGAACAACAGTAATTGGATCCATACATATTAGAACTCTTTTCTGAACGTGGTTGTTTTGAAAAAGGTATCTATACCCTATTGTGACTTATTTCTTAGTATTATTTTTATTGTTATGTAGTAAAGAGTAGTATGTTTAATAGAACTCTTTTGAGAGTCCTACTCTAGCAAAAAGTAGTATGTTTAATAGAACTCTTTTCAGTATAGATTATATTAACCATGTCACATAAAGTACTTTGGGAGAAAAAATAAACAGGAAAAATCACGTATGATACTAAAAAGGAAGTCTCGTGGAGTAATAAAAAAATAGAAAAATCACATGCGAAAATAAATAAATAAAAACCTATTTTGGAGTAATAAAAAAATTATTTCACTACACACTTTATTGCCCACATCGCGTACTCCTAGCACTGGCAGCGCGTATATGGCCTTCTCTTGATTTTATCGGCTACACCTGCATGAGAAGTCACCGTATCCGATTGGACTCCAACATTAAAACTGGGAAGCACACGCATCAAGCACCTAGCATGTCTCAAGACTACATAGTCCGTTTTATACACGTTTCTATTTTGGAAAGAAAAACAGAAAAAGAAAAATAAAAAGATCAAAACATATATCTATTTAATTTAAAATGTGGCTTCGGTCTGGCCAGTGAGTCACAAAAGAACACGTTACTGCTCACGTACACTTAGGTACGAATAAGCGCTTGAGTTTATTTTGGATCTAGTAGGTTGGTAGAGAGCCTCTCCTGGCTTGGTTTTATATCTGTCGTTAGGTAGCAAGTCACAATAGGATTCGTATTGCAACATATATTAGATTTTTATTTTTGGTAAAGGATTCGGTCAGAAAATTTTAAATATGTTTTTGTTTCGAAAACAGATCGTTTACTAAAAAATAGAAAACTCTATTGATTGCCGCCGGTTGTTCCATGAGGTAAAAGTAAAACAGAATCCTTTTTTAAATTGGACTCCCGTATGGAAAAAGACACGGACTCATGTCTAGGCAAGGGTGGATGAAAGAAAGAGGCGGAAACAAAAATACCGCAGAAATTTTAGCTTTTAAATATTAGGTATAGATTGAGCAATTGCTCTTCCCCCTCTCTCTCCCTCTCATTTTTACGATATATAGCCATACCATCAAGAGTGAAACTCTGGTGCTAATTAATCGGTTATACCAATATCTAGCACTTATATATCTTAGTATAAAATGACTAGCTCATAGAGGGTTTAGGGTTTACTCTCTCGCACGCGCGCACATTTAGGATATATACCGTACTATCAAAAGTGGAACTCTGGTACTAATCGGTTATACCAATATCTAGCACTTATGTATCTTAATATAAAATGACTAGCTCGTAGAGCGCTAACGCACTATAGATCGATGGATCAGTATTCTTAGTTCAGCTGCGCACGAAAAGTCAGATTTATATATCCGTCGTCTCGGTCAGGTCACCCGGTTGCTTTCCTGGTGCCTTGACTTTGTTAGGTCTTTGTTCCTATAGTACCCAGGAGTGTAATCCACGTTGAAGTTTCTAACGGCTACTTCCTTTAACAGCAATAATAAATCATTTGAAAATAGAAAATTACAATTTACGCTCAAACAATCCACATTGGAAGCCCGAACCCTTAACAAAACTTGGTTTCAATCTAGCTACTCCGCCAAACATTTTCAATTAGTTGATCTGGTATACCCTCTAATTAATAAATTTGTTTTTTTGGTTTTGTTTGTTCTCTTACAGGTTGAGTTTTAACTTGAAATTCTGTGTGACAGAGGCATGCATGATGTCCTATGCTAGAGAAAATACAGTAAGTTTTTATGACAATATATACGTTAGAAGCGTCTATGCTAAGCTTACATAGGATACATAATTGCATGAAAAGTAATCTTGAAAAAATTTGGATTTATTTTTTTGGAACTAGCAAAAATGCCCGTGCGTTACAACGAGATTTAGAATCTATAACTGGATTGCTTGTGGCTCGAAAATCTATTGATACATTAGACACGAGAGGATTTGAGATTAATTATTATGTTATATTTCTCAATTGATCTTAAGATTTTATTTCAGTCACACTACTTGAACTCGTACAGGATTGGGAAAAAAGGATCATCGAAAATATTTGTACTTTAATATTATAAAAAATAGATGGCATAAGTATGTGTTGTTATGGATTTTAATTCTATAAGAAAAAGTCACACTACTTGAACTCGTACAGGATTGGTAAAAAAGAACCATGGAAACGATTCGTACTTTAATATTAGAAAAAAAAATAGATGGTATAAGTGTGCGTTGTTATGGATTTTAATTCTATAAGAAAACACTCAATTAAAATAAAGTGATGAATTCAAGTAGTTTGGTCCTACTTGTTTTTCTCGTAACTTGTTTTATGCGTATAGAGTCGGTTTTTGGTTTTAAAATTCAGAAAATATATATAGGAATACATAGTGGTTGTAATGGGATATATAGATTCTCAGAGTTACCTAGTAGATCATATGACATATGTAGACAAACTGCTCTAATTTTTATGAGTACCGAAAAGAGTAATGGACCATAGAAACGTTTTATATTCTATTCAAACTTTGTACTTGTCGGAACATGTTGCTCCAGCCTATATATGGTATTTTAGAGAATGAATGACCATTAAAAAATGATCATTATTATTTATTTAAATAGTAGGCTAACATAGTTGCCGTGAGCTGTCTATAAATGTGCGCCTCCTGCCTTTGCCTTGGAACTGGAGGTGACGTATCTGATTTGGACTCAGGCAAGCGACTCAGAACGGAGATTAGGACTCGAACATTAAAACAGAAAAACATAAACTGAAACAAAGTCGTGTCTTAGTTTGAAGAAAAATTTTGTTGGCAAGAAATTTTGCGTCTTTAGTATTAGGAATATATTTAGATTAGGATTCGTACTCCATATTCGTCTAGACGCGAGCTATTCTAACTCGTATGTAAATAAAGAAAGCGGTGCAAAATAAAAAATATAATTCTTATTTTCTATTTATTATTAAGAGTTCTATTTAGAGGAATCTATTCAGATTATGATTCCTACTCCATATTAGTCTACACGTGAGTTATTCTAACTCGTATGGGCATAAGTTATATATATAAGTCCGACAAAAGAAACCCCATTGTTCGGTAGTTAGAGAAAGACGAACAAAAAAATGGTTGGACGAACAAAAAGAGTCTGAAATTTTGCCTCTTTATTATTAAGTATAGATATAGATATAAATATAGATATGTAGGGCATCATGTCCTTTATAAAACTAAACTTGTGCATGGAGAAAAAAATGGTAAAAATCTCATCAGAGGTAGACTACTGAACCAATTGGAATAGTTGATCCAGAGTTTATTAGTGGACAAAGTGGATTATTTGGACAACACAAAATAGACTTCTTCCCCACCCCCCACCCGCGGCAGGCCCCAAGTCAACCTTTATTGTCAATATGTAAATAATTATAAAGTTTGACAATTTAAGACTAGTATATTATATTACTCTCTAGTACATTTTTTCATAAAAAAATGGTACTTTCGTAACCTATATTCATTTTTATTTTAAATATCATATTTTCATGGAAATTCCTTAAATGAACTATTTATTTTTATAATGGTGGTAGGAAGTGGGTTATTCAAACGGTAAAATTAATTGCAAATCGACACTATGCTGCTCCTATACATGTAAACAAGATAGTTGAACGTGTAAATGGACTTGTACACGCGTCCTCTATGCAAGACCGCTGTGAGTTGGCAGTCCAGCACACATGTCATGACCCTTCGTACGTCCTACGTCCAAACGAAGCCCTCTTCTCCATACACGGCCATTTGAAAATTCATCAAACTGCCAGAACACAACAACAACTGAAACCATTCTCAATTCAAGTACGCGTGAAAAGTCAGATTTGTCATTTGGTCGTCGTCGTCGTCGTCGTCTAGGTCGGTCGTCTCACATCACGTCACCCGGTTACTACCAGCCACTCGTCAGATTACACACTGCACGATACACTACTGCAACCTGCACCAGTTGAAATTAAAAGAAGCTCCATTGCGCCGACCTCGATCGAGTAGGTTAGCAGGTTGCGCACGCCGGAACACCAGCCCAGCTAGCTCATCGTCGCACGCACGAAGGGGGCGCCGGCCAGCCGGCGGGATGGTGGTGGAGCTGGAGGTCGCCTTCGGCGTCGTCAGTCTCATGGTCGTCGTCACCGTGGCCTTCCTGCTGCAGACGTGCGCCCGCAGCGCCGCGCCCGCGATGGCCGCGGCGGCGGCGGCGCGCGCGCGGGAGGATCGCGCGTGGGCCGACGCAGGGGATGACGCCGCCGTGGCCGTGGTCGTGGACGTCGAGGCCGGGCTCGACGAGGCCGCGCTCAAGGCGCTGCCCAAGGTGGTGTACAGAGACGAGGATCAGGCGGCGGCGGGAGAGGCGAGGAAGACTTTGACGACGACCACCACGACTGCCACCGAGACGACGACGTGCTGCGCGGTGTGCCTGGGCGAGTACGCCGGCGGCGACGTGCTCCGGGTGCTGCCCGAGTGCGCGCACGCCTTCCACCAGCTGTGCGTCGACCCGTGGCTGCGGCTGCGCCCGACGTGCCCCGTCTGCCGCTCGCCGCCGGTGCCCAACACTGCCGCGACGCCGCTCGCCGTCGCCGCGCCCACCCAGCTCTGATTACCTCTCAGGGTCAGGACAGGGAAGCCCCGTTGTGTACATACAGTATATATGAAAAATGAAATGAAAGAGCAATTCAGATGAGCAAATCCTCCAGCACACACAGCTGCACAACAGCTACGTGTGTGTGCACACTGCCACGAAAATTCAGTTGAAACATCACGTCACAGACTCACAGTCACAAAGGAAGCAAGTTTGGATTAGACTCATCCTCACTCAGTGCTGCTGAATGGATGGATGAAAGGTTCACAGTGCAACCAAGTGCCAACCACCCATATCATATTGTATTTTCTAGTCTTGTAGTGACCTTCACATTTTTCTGTTATTTGAGGTTCACAACTGGACAGTACCTACTCCATGGCCCGAGGCCACGTTTGGAAGGGATTATGGATTTGGTTTCTTGCCAACAATCAGATATTCAGATGAACTCTGTGAAATGGACAGTGGTTTTCTATTCCTGTATGAATCACATCTCTCATGCACAAAGTATTCTACTCCTTGTACACAAGACAAATAAAATCATTCCCAAACGGAAATCAGCTAGAGAAAATGACACCTACCAAACATGGCCTACATGGCTAGTATATATCATTCCAGTAATAGAACAAGACGAGTAGTGGTAGCGTAAACCCTTGTTTAGAACTTAGAATATCAATAACATCACAGATATATCTGCATGAGGCTGATATGCATGTAAAAGGTTATATGTATAATCAACATAGATATTGGATCTCCATTTCGTAAGATAGAAGAAATTGACCAACGATGGAAAGAGAAAATGACACATTTAGATTAACACTTATTATATATTTCAGGTGTCTGGATTTTAAGATGGTTTTAGGCAACACTCTTGTACTATCAACTAGTACAAGTAAATGTTACTTTAGTGATTTGTTATTTGTCTTTATGTCATAACATATCAAATTTTTTTGCCCTCGCTTGACTATAGAAATAATTGTAAATTTTAATTGTCTTTATGCAAACGCAAATTAGATTTTGTCTGGTTTGTGGTTTGTCTAAAGGGTTTTTATTCTCAAAACTAAAAATTGCAAATTGTACTTATAGAATATGCAACGAAGTCAAGCTACAATTCAAATATAAAATATATGCAATAACCGTTGACTAAAAGGAAAAAAAATTCAGGCACATTAATTTTAGCAAGTCCCTTAGATTAATAGTGCCTTTATTGTTTATCAGTTATTTTTAACATCTAGACGAATAGCACTTATGAAAATTTCATGGCGAAAATTATTTTAAACATGGCCCAAATTCTTTCGAGTACTTTTAGAAATAAGTATAGATCATTCACCTGCCACTGTAATTCAGTAAATCTCCTCGATACCAGATTTTGTACAAAATTATGCCTATAAATAATGGAGAAGACATGTTGTCCCATCGTATCGCCATCTATATCATATGGAACATTTGGAAAGAGCGAAAACGATGCATATTTGAAAAAACAACTTTCAAACGGCCTAGCAAGTGGCTTTGGAACTGGAAGGTGAGGGATGATATTGACCAACATAAAGGGGCTTTTAAATTTGTATCCTATTTTTTTTCTAGTTTTCATGTTTATGTTTATGTTTATGTTTATGTTGGTCCGTGATGTGGTGGTGCCATTAGGTTTCTCCTAGAATGCCTTGTGTGCTGGGTCTATTTCTTTTAAGGCGCATCCTTAGCTACGTCATCACAGTGTAATAATAAAAGTTCTTTCTATCATAATTAAAAGGCAGACAGATGTCCTGCTGTTTTTACATAAAAAAACGTGGTGGCGTCTGACGTGGTGGCGAGGTGGAAGTTCTTCATCTTTTCTAAAGTATAAGAAGAGTCAAATAAAGAGCCAGTGACCTCATGTTTGATTTCAAATTCTGATAATCATATACTTCCTCTCGGAGAAATTCTGATCTAGCTGAAAACGACAACTCATGTTTATGAGAAGGCATAGCTGTGATTTAGAATCAGGACGGTCCATGTTAGATGTAGAGTGAAATTATAAGGCGTTTGGCAACCTTCATGATTTTAAACAAATTTAAGGGTGGTTTAGGGCCCACAGTGGCACAGTGCCACCAAGTTAGCTCCACCTGTACTCCCACTTCCACCCTGAACAAGGCAGACAAAAAGCCTATTCGTTCAGCATGTGGGTTTGTCACACTAGGCGCATGTTTGTGAATTTTTTTTTCGCAACGATGTTTGTGAAAGATCTTGTTTTGCAGGTATACATCAATACATGAGCCTATAATCCTTCAAACCTTGTGCTAAATCCAGAAACTATTATTATTATGGTGGTATTATCCTAAGCTCGAGAGTTGGTTCAACTAGGCAGGACTAGTGATGGTGGTGTTCTAGATTCTGTGTCACTTCACGACGTGTCACTGTCGCCGGGTGCTATCAGCCTCGCCAGGCTTCTCCCAGCAGGCTGCCAGTGCCAGTGCCAGGCCATGCGACCCACCCCATCCACACAAGCAACCCACTGAGCAGCGCCACCTCCGCCTCCGTCACCCCCATAACACGCACACTCGCCTCGCACGCAACGCGGAGCAGAACATCGCCGGGCAGCCAGCCAGCCATCAACGAAGCTCACTCACTCACTCGACCGCTCGCCGTCGCCGTCACCCTCGCGGATGGTGGAGCTGGAGGCCGCCTTCGCCGTCGCCAGCGTGCTGGCCGTGGTCACCGTGGCCGCCCTGCTCCGCGCGTGCTCCCGCCGCGCCGCGCCATCGCCGCCGCTCGCGCGCCGGAGGCCGTCGTCGTCGTCGTCCGCCGCCGTCTTCGTGGGTGGCGTGGAGGACGTCGAGGCCGGGCTCGACGACGCCGTGCTCCGGGCGTTGCCCAAGGTGGTGTACGGCGACGAGGAAGAGGACGGGGCGGTGGCAGCGACCAAGGCGCCCCCGGCGTGCTGCGCGGTGTGCCTGGGCGAGTACGCCACCGGAGACGTGCTCCGGGTGCTGCCCCAGTGCGCGCACGCCTTCCACCAGCGCTGCGTCGACCGCTGGCTGCGGCTGCACCCGACTTGCCCCGTCTGCCGCTCGCCGCCGGTGACCACCCCCGTCGTCGCCACCGCCAAACCACTCCCGCCGCCGTCCTGATCTATTATTACTGAGTAGAAGCGGATTCCGGGGTATCAGATGTAAAGTAGAAGCGTTGTATTGTAGCATAAAGTGTGTATAAATTAGAATGGAATGGAAGAAAGTTAAGAAACATGAACCCATCCATTCTAACCACACGAATTCAGCAGAAACATCGCATCAACAAATAGCATCTGGTTCGGATGAGATTCTAATCCTGCTGTTCATGGCTGGGTTTATTGGTGCCGGATGTGTATCCATCCATACCCCCAACCACTCTTTATTTTAATAACAACATGCAACTAGTTATGCAAGTTTGACAGTACACAAAAGCACGGGTACACGGATACAGACAGACATTAGAGCGGAGAATACATAGCCTAAGATTAATATGCTTACGCAGAGTTAGGTACAATACAGCTAAGAAGATGATGATGGTGGTGGATACATGTACGGCGGCGACACCAGCCATACAGAACAGCTAAAATGCAGAAGCCTAATTACCGACCTGCCACCCAGTAGCGTCAGACTGACTAATTAACATGCTTACCGATCCATGGACTCTTTAACTGATTACAGTGCGAATGCAAAATGTGTTTAGTTGGTGAAAAGTAGATGAAAAGTTCATGTAGTACTTTTCGTTGTTATTTGACAAATATTATCCAAACATGAAGTAACTAGGCTCAAAAGATTCATCTCGACATTTATAGATAAACTATGCAATTAATTATTTTTTACCTACATTTAATACTCCATGCATGCGTCTAAATATTTGATGTGATGGGTGGAAGAGGAAATATTTTGGATTTGGATGGGAAGTGAACACACCCCAAATGCAAATGCAAATGCAAATGTTTGTTCCTAAATGAGATACACGGCGCCGGAACCCAGAATGGGTTCAGGCTTCCGGTTCCGGCTTCAGATGCACTTCACCGTTGAGTGCGGCACCTGCCCGTTGTTCACGGGCTGGCTCTCTTGGTTTCCGCCTTTGTCGGCGGAGTTCTCTACTGGAGCAGCGTCAGGCTTGGCTCCAGGTGCTGGATCTGCGGCAGCAGCATCTGCCTTGGTTCCAGGTGCTGGATCAGCAGCAGCAGCATCTGATTTGGTCTCAGGCACTGGGGCAGGAACAACAGCAGGCTCGGCGTCTGGTTTGGTTTCAGAAGCTGGAGCAGGAACAGCAACAGGCTCAGCAGGAGCAGGAGCTGAGTTCTCAGCTGGGGCCGCAGCTTCAGGCTCAGCTGGCTTGGCATCTTCTTTCTTCTCCTCCGTTAGTGCAGGAGGAGCTACAACAGATTCAGCAGGTTTCTCGGTTTCTTTCTTATCTTCTTCCATTGGTGCTGGAGCAGGAGCATCATCAGCCTTGTCTGCAGACTTCTCAGTATCTTCAGTTTCAGCAGGAGCTTCCTTCGTCTCTTCAGCAGGCTTCATCTCCACATCAGTCTCCTTTGCAGCATCTTCACTTGGAGCCTCCTTGCCAGTTTCAGCATCTTTGGCAGTTTGGCTTCTTCAGTTTCAGGGGCTTCTTCCTTCTTCCCCTGCCTACCCTTCCTACCACTTGAGTTTCTGCTGCGTTTTGGGATCTTCTCGCCCTCTGGGCTATCAAATACCTTCACTTTCTCGCTAATGCGAGCAGAACGCCTTGGAGTATCACCTGTTTGCAAAGCATTTTAGATGGAGAAGACAAGACTTCCAAAGCCATCCAGTTCTATTTGAGCCAGAGATTTAGAGAAATAACAAGTGGTAGTCAAAGGTATCTACCAGTTCCCCAATCAAACTCTGAAGCAGCAGGGCCTCCAGGGTGCGCCTTCAGGTATTGGCTTAGTTGCCTCTTGTTCTTAATTTCCTCGCCAGTTGGTGAAACAAAAACAATCTCAGATCTCCCCCCTCTCTGGGGAGTAAACTGTAACATTGAAAAAGAAAGTATATTAGTTCATGCAATCAGATATCCCCATAAAATACGCATTAACTAATGAAAGAAATGAGTGCCTACTAAGCTCTCTGATTCCCGGCCATTGAAAAAGAAAGTATATTAGTTCATGCAATCAGATATCCCCATAAAATACGCATTAACTAATAAAAGAAATGAGTGCCTACTAAGCTCTCTGATTCCCGGCCAAGAGAATCCAGAATAGATGGAGATTTTGGGTAAATTTAGAGAAAATAAAATAGAGTTTGTTTAGGAAATAATATTGAGTTTGCTTAGGAAATAGGATTGGTTTGTTAGGAAAGGAGTCCAAATCTATAAGGACTCCTCCTCTAGTTTGCTTGGGATACAAGTCCTATATAGGGACTATAAATATATTGAGGTCATGTAATCATTCCAATCTTAAAGAAGTATTGAGCAATTGCTCTTCCCCCCCCCCCCCCCCCCCCTCTCTCTCCCTCTCATTTTTACGATATATAGCCATACTATCAAGAGTGAAACTCTGGTGCTAATTAATCGGTTATACCAATATCTAGCACTTATATATCTTAGTATAAAATGACTAGCTCGTAGAGGGTTTAGGGTTTACTCTCTCTCGCACGCGCACATTTAGGATATATCCCGTACTATCAAAAGTGAAACTCTGGTGCTAACCGGTTATACCAATATCTAGCACTTATGTATCTTAATATAAAATGACTAGCTCGTAGAGCGCTAAAGCAGTATAGATCGATGGATCAGTATTCTTAGAGCCTCTTTGGCAGGGCTCTTGCAGGGGCTTCAGCTCCGGCTCCTGCAGGAGCTGTGCCAAACGCCTGTTTTGGAAAGGGCTCCGCATGGGGAGCTGGTCAAGAGCCGGAGCCATTTTTTGCCTGCGTAGGAGAAGCCTCAAAAACGAGCTTCGCGCGGCTCCTTGCTGGGTTCACGTCATCTAGTTCGAAATTGCCCCTGTACTTCAATGGTAATTACTACCAAATTGCCACTGCATCTTATCCCTTCCCCTCTTTTCCTCCGTACGCAGACACCACACGACGCGCGGTCTGCACTGGGGCCGGAGCACTTTCCTCTTCGGCATGTGTGGAGCACTTTCCCCTCTTTTACATGTTATCCTTGTTAATTTTGGTCAGTCGTTTGACAAAGTGACATCAAGGATCATATGTACAACCAAGTTAAAGCAAGGGCAATATGGATATTCACCCTCTTCCATCCATTCTACAAAAACAGAAGGAGCCGTTTTGCCAAACGTTTTCCAGAACGGCTTCAGCTCCTCCAGAGGAGCTGCTCCTTCAGAGGAGCCAGAGCCGGAGCCATTTTCGGAGGAGCCAGAGCCCTGCCAAACAGGCCCTTAGGGTGTGTTTAGTTTCCCATTTCACCCAAATTTTTTTTGGGTTTTGGCCCATCATTTTGCAAAATGGAACTAAACACCATGCAAAATTTTTGGCAAAAAGGTATCCATTTTCCATTTTGGATTTTGGCCTCAAGAGGCAAAAAAAAAAGCCAAAAAGCTCTCACCCACCCTATGAAAAATTTGGCATTTTGGATGGAACTAAGCACACCCATGAAAATTTTGACATTTTGCATTTCATCATTCCAAAGTAGTTGACATTTTGCATTTTGTATTTTATGAGAAACTAAACACAGCCGGTTGCTTTCCTGGTGCCTTGACTTTGTTAGGTCTTTGTTCCTATAGTACCCAGGAGTGTAGTCCACGTTGAAGTTTCTAACGGCTACTTCCTTTAACAGCAATAATAAATCATTTGAAAATAGAAAATTACAATTTACTCTTAAACAATCCACATTCGAAGCCCGAACCCTTAACAAAACTTGGTTTCAATCTAGCTACTCCGCCAAACATTTTCAATTAGTTGATCTGGTACACCCTCTAATTAATAAAATTTGTTTTTTTTTTGTTTTGTTTGTTCTCTTACAAGTTGAGTTTTAAGTTGAAATTTTGTGACAGAGGCATGCATGATGTCCTATGCTAGAGAAAATACAGTAAGTTTTTTATGACAATATATATGTTAGAAGCGTCTATGCTAAGCTTACATAGGGTACATAATTGCATGAAAAGTAATCTTGAAAAAGTTTGGATTTATTTTTTGGAATATGCAGGGCATCATGTCCTTTATAAAACTAACTTGTGCATGGAGAAAAAAATGGTAAAAATCTCATCAGAGGTAGACTACTGAACCAATTGGAATAGTTGATCCAGGGTTTATTAGTGGACAAAGTGGATTATTTGGACAACACAAAATAGACTTCTTCCCCACCCCCCACCCGCGGCAGGCCCCAAGTCAACCTTTACTGTCAATATGTAAATAATTATAAAGTTTGACAATTTAAGACTAGTATATTATATTACTCGCTCTAGTACATTTTTTTCATAAAAAATGGTACTTTCGTAACCTATATTCATTTTTATTTTAAATATAATATTTTCATGGAAATTCCTTAAATGAACTATTTATTTTTATAATGGTGATAGGAAGTGGGTTATTCAAACGGTAAAATTAATTGCAAATCGACACTATGCTGCTCCTATACATGTAAACAAGATAGTTGAACGTGTAAATGGACTTGTACACGCGTCCTCTATGCAAGACTGCTGTGAGTCGGCAGTCCAGCACACATGTCATGACCCTTCGTACGTCCTACGTCCAAACGAAGCCCTCTTCTCCATACACGGCCATTTGAAAATTCATCAAACTGCCAAGAACACAACATCAACAACTGAAACCATGCATTCTCAATTCAAGTACGCGCGAAAAGTCAGATTTGTCATTTGGTCGTCGTCGTCGTCGTCGTCTAGGTCGGTCGTCTCACATCACGTCACCCGGTTACTACCAGCCACTCGTCAGATTACACACTGCACGATACACTACTGCAACCTGCACCAGTTGAAATTAAAAGAAGCTCCATTGCGCCGACCTCGATCGAGTAGGTTAGCAGGTTGCGCACGCCGGAACACCAGCCCAGCTAGCTCATCGTCGCACGCACGAAGGGGGCGCCGGCCAGCCGGCGGGATGGTGGTGGAGCTGGAGGTCGCCTTCGGCATCGTCAGTCTCATGGTCGTCGTCACCGTGGCCTTCCTGCTGCAGACGTGCGCCCGCAGCGCCGAGCCCGCGATGGCAGCGGCGGCGGCGGCGCGCGCGCGGGAGGATCGCGCGTGGGCCGACGCAGGGGATGACGCCGCCGTGGCCGTGGTCGTGGACGTCGAGGCCGGGCTCGACGAGGCCGCGCTCAAGGCGCTGCCCAAGGTGGTGTACGGAGACGAGGATCAGGCGGCGGCGGGAGAGGCGAGGAAGACTTTGACGACGACCACCACGACTGCCACCGAGACGACGACGTGCTGCGCGGTGTGCCTGGGCGAGTACGCCGGCGGCGACGTGCTCCGGGTGCTGCCCGAGTGCGCGCACGCCTTCCACCAGCTGTGCGTCGACCCGTGGCTGCGGCTGCGCCCGACGTGCCCCGTCTGCCGCTCGCCGCCGGTGCCCAACACTGCCGCGACGCCGCTCGCCGTCGCCGCGCCCACCCAGCTCTGATTACCTCTCAGGGTCAGGACAGGGAAGCCCCGTTGTGCACATACAGTATATATGAAAAATGAAACGAAAGAGCAATTCAGATGAGCAAATCCTCCAGCACACACAGCTAAGTTTGGATTAGACTCATCCTCACTCAGTGCTGCTGAATGGATGGATGAAAGGTTCACAGTGCAACCAAGTGCCAACCACCCATATCATATTGTATTTTCTAGTCTTCCATATATTCCTTAAGGATGTCCCTTTCTAGCGACCTTTGTTATGCTAAAACATACAGTGGGGGTACATACTTTACATTTTGGGAATGTTCATCAAGACCTAGTACATTTTCTACAAGATCTAGTCGAAGAGAGGAGATAGGAGAGGGGTGCGGTGAAGTATGCAGACCATCGGTGGGAACGGGAGGCGCGGTGGAGTTCGATCCGGAGGCGGCCATCAATTCGTCGGTGAAGCTCTGCTCACAGGCAGCGATGGTCGGGGAAGAGGAGGCCGGTGCAGTGTAGTCCAGCGGTGCAGTGAAGTCTGGCGGTGACGAGGAGACGGCGATGGGGTGGCGGCGTGGTCCAGTGGTGCTTCCCGCCGTTGGCTGCGCCCCTCACTCAGAGATCGGGTTTTAGGGTTTGCCGGTGGGAGGAGTGGCTGCGGTGAACCTCGTGAACTGAGCCACCGGCATCCCACCTCTTTATATTGCGCAGTGTGACGGGGGGCCATCAACCATGTAGGGTTAGACGCCCCCCGATCAGGGCGCGAGTCAAGGCCCCAAGAAGGCCGTTGGGCCTCCTCGGTCAGGAGGTCAACCTAACAACCTTCACATTTTTCTGTTATTTGAGGTTCACAACTGGACAGTACGTACTTCATGGCCCGAGGCCACGTTTGGAAGGGATTATGGATTTGGTTTCTTGCCAGAAATCAGATATTCAGATGAACTACGTGAAATGGACAGTGGTTTTCTATTCCTGCATGAATCACATCTCTCATGCACAA
Source organism: Saccharum hybrid cultivar R570 (assembly GCA_038087645.1). Classification (NCBI taxonomy): domain Eukaryota; kingdom Viridiplantae; phylum Streptophyta; class Magnoliopsida; order Poales; family Poaceae; genus Saccharum; species Saccharum hybrid cultivar. The sequence continues at coordinate 30,848,875 of JAQSUU010000405.1, read as the reverse complement.
AGTATTCTACTCCTTGTACACAAGATAAATAAAATCATTCCCAAACGGAAATCAGCTAGAGAAAATGACACCTACCAAATAGGGCCTACATGGCTAGTATATATCATTCCAGTAATATAACAAGACGAGTAGTGGTAGCGTAAACCCTTGTTTAGAACTTAGAATATCAATAACATCTCAGATATATATGAGGCTGATATGCATGTAAAAGGTTATATGTATAATCAACATAGATATTGGATCTTCATTTCGTAAGATAGAAGAAATTGACCAATGATGGAAAGAGAAAATGACACATTTAGATTAACACTTATCGTATATTTCAGGTGTCTGGATTTTAAGATGATTTTAGGCAACACTCTTATACTATCAACTAGTACAAGTAAATGTTACTTTAGTGATTTGTTATTTGTCTTTGTGTCATAACATATCATTTTTTTTGTCCTCGCTTGACTATAGAAATAATTGTAAATTTTAATTGTCTTTATGCAAACACAAATCAGATTTTGTCTGGTTTGAGGTTTGTCTAAAGGGTTTTTATTCTCAAAACTGAAAATTGCAAATTATACCTATAGAATATGCAACAAAGTCAAGCTACAATTCTAATATAAAATATATGCAATAACCGTCGACTAAAAGGAAAAGAATAAAATTCAGGCACATTAATTTTAGCAAGTCCCTTAGATTAATAGTGCCTTTATTGTTTATCAATTATTTTTAACATCTAGACAAATAGCACTTATGAAAATTTCATGGCGAAAATTATTTTAACCACTTTTAGACATGGCCCAAATTCTTTCGAGTACTTTTATAAATAAGTATAGATCATTCACTTGCCACTGTAATTCAGTAAATCTCCTCGATACCAGATTTTGTATAAAATTGTGCCTAGAAATAATGGAGAAGACATGTTGTCCCATCTTATCGCCATCTATATCATATGGAACATTTGGAAAGAGTGAAAACGGTGCATATTCGAAAAAACAACTTTCAAATGGCCTAGCAAGTGGCTTGGACCTGGAAGGTGAGGGATGATATTGACCAACGTAAAGGGGCTTTTAAATTTGTATCCTAATTTTTTTTTTCTAGTTTTCATGTTTATGTTTATGTTTATGTTGGTCCACGCACGCAACGCGGAGCAGAACATCGCCGGGCAGCCAGCCCAGCCATCAGCCAAGCTCGCTCACTCACTCGACCGCTCGCCGTCGCCGTCACCCTCGCGGATGGTGGAGCTGGAGGCCGCCTTCGCCATCGCCAGCGTGCTGGCCGTGGTCACCGTGGCCGCCCTGCTCCGCGCGTGCTCCCGCCGCGCCGCGCCAGCGCCGCCGCTCGCGCGCCGGAGGCCGTCGTCGTCGTCGTCCGCCGCTGTCTTCGTGGGTGGCGTGGAGGACGTCGAGGCCGGGCTCGACGACGCCGCGCTCCGGGCGCTGCCCAAGGTGGTGTACGGCGACGAGGAAGAGGTCGGGGGCGGTGGCAGCGACCAAGGCGCCCCCGGCGTGCTGCGCGGTGTGCCTGGGCGAGTACGCCACCGGAGACGTGCTCCGGGTGCTGCCCCAGTGCGCGCACGCCTTCCACCAGCGCTGCGTCGACCGCTGGCTGCGGCTGCACCCGACTTGCCCCGTCTGCCGCTCGCCGCCGGTGACCACCACCGTCGTCGCCACCGCCAAACCACTCCCGCCGCCGTCCTGATCTATTGCTACTTCTCCAGCGAATTCCGGGGTATCAGATGTAAAGTGTTACGACCAGAGATAGTATTTGCGGAATTTAGGAAGTATCATACAACCCAGTATAGCATCCAAGAGAATTGGAGCAGAGGAAGGGAAAGCAGAGCACAAGGTTGGGGTTAGAGGAAAGCTTGCAAGAGGGGCAAGACAATATTACAAATGTTCATGATCCCCCTCTCCTCACGTCTGTTACCATAAGTAGACTCCGACGACCCGGACTCAAGTTGAGACCCAGTCTTGGCCCGTCACGCACGTGCTCCGCACTCTCGGCCTGGTGGACCTTCTGGCCATCTGCGGCCCAGGCCCAAGCGCTGGTTCCTTATCTTCTGTTGTCGGTTGCTGAATAGTAGGCGCCGTAACATCCCCTCCTCCTTGCGCGCCAGGCCGGCTCCAGACGGAGGCGCGAGGAAATTGCTGCTTGAGGAACTCCAAATCTTCCCAGGTAGACAAAGAAGAAGGTAAATTGGACCATTGGATCAAACCTTGGGTGATAGAGTGTGCTCCCTTGAAAATTGTACGGGTCCTCAGAATCTTGTCCGGCACGCTCCAGAGGACGGCTTCAGAGGGAGGCTGAGTAGTGACGGACTGGTGAGCACCCACTGACTTCTTCAACTGCGAAACATGGAAAACCGGATGAACAGAAGAAGAAACTGGAAGCTCCAACCGATAAGCGACAGTGCCAACCCGAGCCAAAACACGATAGGGTCCAAAGAACTTGAAAGAAAGCTTCTGATTAGTGCGCTGTGCCAAAGAAGACTGAATGTACGGCTGAAGTTTGACGAACACCAAGTCACCCACTTGAAATTGGCGTTCAGAACGGTGCTCATCTGCTTGGCGCTTCATGCGCTGTTTAGCGCGATTGAGATGCTGACGGATGACATCTGTCATAAGAGCTCTGTCAGATAACCAGGAAGCCAAATCAGTGATTGGAGTATCTGGACTAGTGGCAATGCCGAACTGCCGAGGAGGGTAACCATAGAGGACTTCAAAGGGAGATTGCCCCAATGCGGAATGCCAGTTAGTATTATACCAAAATTCTTCTTGGTCCAAATAGGTACGCCATTGTCGAGGGCAAGCATTAGCAAAACAGTGGAGAAAAGTCTCGACACACTGATTAACGCGCTCCGTTTGCCCGTCCGATTGCGGATGATAAGCTGTGCTCATTCGGAGTTGTACCCCAGCCAACTTGAAAAGCTCTCGCCAAAAGTGACTAGTAAAAATTTTATCCCGATCCGAGACAATAGCTTGAGGTAAACCATGAAGCTTATAGACCGAAGACATGAATACCTGGGCAACGGAGGCAGCACTGAAGGGATGCTTGAGCGGAAGAAAGTGGGAGTACTTGGAGAAAAGGTCGACCACCACCAAGATGCAATTGAACCCACCAGAAACTGGCAAACCTTCGATGAAATCCATCGAGACCACCGCCCAGGCACGATCCGGCACCGGTAACGGCTGCAGAAGACCAGGCAACTTGGAGCGATCGGGCTTGGCCTGTTGGCACACCACACAGGCAGACACAAATGACTGGACCGCTGTTTTCATGCCATGCCATGCGAACATTTGCTTGAGACGCCTGTAAGTGACGGCGATGCCAGAATGTCCACCAATAGGTGAGTCATGAACCGCAGCGATGAGTTTCTGATGTAAAGCAGAATCCTGGCCAACCCAGATACGGTTCTTGTAATGCAGCAGTCCATCACGCAGAGTGAAATAAAGTACTGCAGTCGATGGGTTGGAGAGCTTGTTGAGCAATTCCTGGGAACGCACATCGTGAGCATAGGAAGCCATGACATCCGTTAACCATTGCGGTTGGCAGACAGATACAGCGGCAATGTGAGCACTGGGACAACGAGACAAAGCATCAGCGGCACCATTATCAGAACCTTTACGATAAACGATTTTGTACTGAAGGCCAACCAATTTTGCAAACACTTTCTGTTGCCATGGGGTGTGAAGGCGTTGCTCAGTAAGTTGCACAAGGCTGCGATGATCGGTGATGATTTGAAATTCGGCATGTTGTAAATAGCTGCGCCACTGGTCGAGGGCCAACAGAATTGCCATATACTCTTTTTCATAAGTAGAGAGTCCCACAGAACGCGGACCCAGAGCCTTGCTGAGAAATGCCAACGGGTGACCACCCTGTGTCAATACCGCGCCAATGCCAGTACCGCTAGCATCTGTCTCCACCGAGAATGGTTTACCGAAATCCGGAAGAGCGAGCACCGAAGCTGTAGTTAGGGCCTGCTTCAATGCTTGAAATGCCAGCTCTTGAACATCAGTCCATACAAATATAGCACCCTTGCGGAGCAATTCAGTCAGCGGACGAGAGATGAGGCCAAAATTTTTGACAAAACGCCGGTAATACCCGGCCAACCCCAGAAAGCTCCGAAGCTCCTTAGCAGATTGCGGCGACGGCCACTGGACAACAGCCTGGATCTTCGCTGGATCGGTGGCAACGCCTGCCTCCGAGATGACATGCCCAAGATAGTGGAGTTGGCGCTTAGCAAAGACACATTTAGACAGTTTCACTAGCCACTGATCCCGCTGCAGTAACTGCAAGACCAGCCGAAGATGCTCCAGATGCTCGTCATAGGTGCGACTGAAAATGAGAATGTCATCGAAAAAGACCAAAACACACTTCCTCAACAAGGGCCGGAGGGTTGTGTTCATGGCTTTGAGAAATGTTGCTGGCGCTCCCGTAAGACCAAACGCCATGACTCTGAACTCATATTGGCCGGAATGTGTTTGAAAGGCGGTCTTAAACTCCTCACCGGACTGCAGTCGAATTTGGTGATAGCCAGCAGTAAGATCCAGACAAGAGAACCAAGAGGCATGGGTGAGCTCATCCAACAACTCTTCAATAACCGGAACTGGATATTTGACCTTGGCAGTGATGGCATTAAGGTGCCGAAAATCCACACAAAAACGGAAAGTGCCGTCCTTCTTCTTGACAAGCAAAACTGAAGAAGAAAATGGACTGGAACTATGTTGAATGATACCTGATTGTAACATTTCGGCAATTTGCCGCTCGATTTCATCTTTGATCGCTGGGGGATAACGGTACGGCCGAACTGAAAAGGGACCAGCTCCAGGAAGAAGAGGAATAGCATGATCACAGTCTCTGGCTGGAGGATACCCGGTGGGTGGAGCAAAGACCGACTGGAATTCAGTTAACAATGCAGATACTGCAGACGGCAAAGTGTCCTGACGAGGAACAGTGTCATCCGACAAAATAGCTGAAACCTACACGACAGAACCAACCGGCAGGGCAGACAAGGAACCTTGCAACAAATGCTGATCCAGACCTTGTGAGATAAGTAGCCACTTATGCTGCCAATCTATCTGCATAGGGCTGTAAGCTGCAAGCCAATCCATACCCACAATCAACTCATAAGAGGACAACGGTAACACCTTAGCGACAAAAACAAACTCACAGTCCTGGACTGTCCACCTGAGCTCCGGAAACTGCGAGTCACAAAGTAAGAGGGAACCATTGGCCACTGTAACCTTGAGCGGTGGAGAGAAAGTGGACATACCCTCCAACTTAGCAGCAAGAGATGAACTGACAAAGGTGTGGGTACTGCCGGAATCAATCAAAATCCACACGGAATGACCCTGAATCTGGCCCATGAATTGAATAGAGGTAACTGACAACGGTCCCCCAGATGCTGTCATAGAAATAGCCATACACACTTGAGCGACATCAGCGCCATCATCTGGATATTCATCAAGACAGACTTCCTGACAATCTTCAGAAAAGCAAACATCCCAGAGCTCTTGCAAAACATGCAGTTGAATAGCTTCAGGACACCGATGGTCACGCGACCATTTCTCACCACACCGGAAACAGAGACCACGAGCACGCCGGTAATCCCGCAGAGTGGAGAGTTTGTCGTCGACGCCGCGCCCACGCCGATCCGGGCCCAGCTGTGGAGGCACCGGCTTGTCTTGGCGTTCTTGTCGTGGTGGAACAGGCGCCAGAGGTCCGAGCCCACGCACCGGAGCCTTGGCAAAGGTGAATGGTTCAGGTCGACGAAAATCCTTCTTGCAGACCGGCTCCACCAATTCCTCCTGTAATAGAGCAAGGACACAAGCAGTATCGAGATTGTCGGGACGCTGCATATGGACCGCAGCACGAATGTCGGTACGCAAGCCATCAACAAAGCGCATAGTATAGTAAAGAGGATCAGTATTGCGGCCATAAGCTAGGAGCTGATTGACCAAGCCAGTGTACTTATCAATGTACTCCTGCACAGAACCCGTTTGATGGATGTGGAACAAATGACGAATGAGCAACTCGTGCTGATCTTTGCCAAAGCGGTTCAGGACCAGCTGACAAAAATGTTCCCAACCCCCCGCACGGACCTCATCGTCCACTGACTGCAGCCAACAAGCGGCGGCTCCTGACAGATGCATGGTGGATACTTTGACCCAACGGCGGCGTGGCACAAAGTACATCTCAAAATCGTCTAAACAGCGCCCGAGCCACAACTTGGGATTAGCACCATCGAAGGAAGGAAAATTGATCTTAGGTAGGTGGTGATTTCCCCCATCCCCATCATCATAAGAGCGGTGATCCGGTGACCCATGCACCCCACCCGAACCACCATGAGTGCCCGCGTCAAGAGCAGAACTGGAATAGGAGCGATGTAACTTAGGACTGGGATCGGGGTTGGGCGAATTGAACGTACCCTTGACCGGGGATCGAGTTGAAAACTCAAATCCCCGGTGGCTTGATTCCTCGCGGGGCCCTAACGGGCGGAAGTGAGTCCAACCAGCGGGAATCGATGCCGCGGACACCTTGGGAGGCGGAAGAACGCCGAACGGCGCCGCCGGCGTGGCGTCGAGGACGGAGCGGCTCACAGACTTGCGTAGCGCGGTCATCTCTTCCCGCAACGTCTCCACCGTCGCCTCGGTCTTCCGGAACGCGCCCATCTCCGCGCGTAGCTCCGCGACGGACGCGTCCATCGTCGGCTTCCAAGCGTCGAACACCTTGGCGGCGTCCTCCAGAGAACCGACACGGGCGCCGATGGAGTGCTCGACCGCGTCAATCCGGTTGGTGAGGTTGGATTGCACGGACTTGAGCTCGTCGAGGATGAGTTTGGTGTTGGGATCCATGGCCCCGAGCTGCTTACGGAAACGGGTGAAATGGTCGTGGTCGATACGATGAGGCTCCAGGGTGGATCGAAGTCCGGCGATGTGCTCCTACACCGACCAGATCAGCCTCGGCACGGACCTACGGGTTCATCAACTCGAAGCCGAAACAACGAGGACGATCACCAGCCGTCGGGGGTCACGATCCCAGATCAAGATGCAGGAAACAAAATCGGCCAAGAAATCGAAGGCTCCGAGTACCAATTTGTTACGACCAAAGATAGTATTTGCGGAATTTAGGAAGTATCATACAACCCAGTATAGCATCCAAGAGAATTGGAGCAGAGGAAGGGAAAGCAGAGCACAAGGTTGGGGTTAGAGGAAAGCTTGCAGGAGGGGCAAGACAATATTACAAATGTTCATGATCCCCCTCTCCTCACGTCTGTTACCATAAGTAGACTCCGACGACCTGGACTCAAGTTGAGACCCAGTCTTGGCCCGTCACGCGCGTGCTCCGCACTCTCGGCCTGGTGGACCTTCTGGCCATCTGCGGCCCAGGCCCAAGCGCTGGTTCCTTATCTTCTGTTGTCGGTTGCTGAATAGTAGGCGCCGTAACATAAAGTAGAAGCGTTGTATTGTAGCATAAAGTATGTAGAAATTAGAATGGAATGGAAGAAAGTTATGAAACATGAACCCATCCATTCTAACCACACGAATTCAGCAGAAACATCACATCAACAAATAGCATCAGGTTCGGATGAGATTCTAATCCTGCTGTTCATGGCTGGGTTATTGGTGCCGGATGTGTATCCATCCATACCCCCAGCCACTCTTTATTTCCATAACAACATGCAACTAGTTATGCAAGTTTGACAATACATAAAAGCACAGGTACACGGATACAGACAGACATTAGAGCGGAGTATACATAGCCTAAGATTAATATGCTTACGCAGAGTTAGGTACAATACAACCAAGAAGATGATGGTGGTGGATACATGTACGGCGGCGACACCAGCCATACAGAACAGCTAAAATGCAGAAGCCTAATTACCGACCTGTCACCCAGCAGCGTCAGACTGACTAATTAACATGCTTACCGATCCATCGACTCTTTAAACTGATTACAATGCAAATGCAAATGTTTGTTCCTAAATGAGATACACGGCGACGGAAGGCTTCCGGTTCCGGTTTCAGATGCACTTCACAGTTGAGTGCGGCACCTGCCCGTTGTTCACGGGCTGGCTCTCTTGGTTTCCGCCTTTGTCGGCGGAGTTCTCTACTGGAGCAGCGTCAGGCTTGGCTCCAGGTGCTGGATCTGCGGCAGCAGCATCTGCCTTGGTTCCAGGTGCTGGATCAGCAGCAGCAGCATCTGATTTGGTTTCAGGCGCTGGATCAGCAGCAGCAGCATCTGATTTGGTCTCAGGCACTGGGGCAGGAACAACAGCAGGCTCGGCATCTGGTTTGGTTTCAGGCGCTGGAGCAGGAACAGCAACAGGCTCAGCAGGAGCAGGAGCTGAGTTCTCAGCTGGGGCCGCAGCTTCAGGCTCAGCTGGCTTGGCATCTTCTTTCTTCTCCTCCGTTGGTGCAGGAGGAGCTACAACAGATTCAGCAGGTTTCTCAGTTTCTTTCTTATCTTCTTCCATTGGTGCTGGAGCAGGAGCATCATCAGCCTTGTCTGCAGACTTCTCAGTATCTTCAGTTTCAGCAGGAGCTTCCTTCGTCTCTTCAGCAGGCTTCATCTCCACATCAGTCTCCTTTGCAGCATCTTCACTTGGAGCCTCCTTGCCAGTTTCAGCATCTTTGGCTTCTTCAGTTTCAGGGGCTTCTTCCTTCTTCCCCTGCCTACCCTTCCTACCACTTGAGTTTCTGCTGCGTTTTGGGATCTTCTCGCCCTCTGGGCTATCAAATACCTTCACTTTCTCGCTAATGCGAGCAGAACGCCTTGGAGTATCACCTGTTTGCAAAGCATTTTAGATGGAGAAGACAAGACTTCCAAAGCCATCCACTTCTATTTGAGCCAGAGATTTAGAGAAATAACAAGTGGTAGTCAAAGGTATCTACCAGTTCCCCAATCAAACTCTGAAGCAGCAGGGCCTCCAGGGTGTGCCTTCAGGTATTGGCTTAGTTGCCGCTTGTTCTTAATTTCCTCGCCAGTTGGTGAAACAAAAACAATCTCAGATCTCCCCCCTCTCTGGGGAGTAAACTGTAACATTGAAAAAGAAAGTATATTAGTTCATGCAATCAGATATCCCCATAAAATACACATTAACTAATGAAAGAAATGAGTGCCTACTAAGCTCTCTGATTCCTTGCAAAAAGAAAAAGAGAAGTGTTCCTTTGAAAGATCAGAAGAAGTCAAGGGAACACATGAACATGCTATCAGGAAAATAATGTTTTGTGGAACAGTACTAGCCTCATCTAATGTTCGGACGTTCATCTATCATCCAGAGGATTACATATTGAAAAACAGAGGCACCACTAACTAAGAAAACTGCTGGCTCCACAACCAGGTAGTCATTAACACCACGTGGGAAAACTGTACGGATGTAAATACTGCGAAGCAGAAGAACAGCTAGGGCACAGATGGGTCAGTAAAAGACAGAATGCTTGGAAACAGCGGAATGCATACTTGCCAATTTACTGCTAGGTATGCATCACAATCAACAAAGAACTAGACTGTTACACTCTTGGCTTTCACCACCATATAATCGGTGCCATCTTCCTCCCACATGAACTATACTGGAAGTATGCTAACTGTGCCAAGAACTAGCTACTGCCCTGACAGGAATAGAACTTGAAAGCAGGCAGAACCTATCCTCAAAAGGAGACATTTCAGATGTCAGTGACCCAAAGAAGCAGAAAGATAGGTAGATTATTTTTGCACTACAGTCAATGTAACTCAAACAGCCAAAAAAAAAAATAGCTACAGTAATTGGAATTTGGATACATAATTAGCCAGAAACCAATTTCAATCCACTCAAGTTCAGCAAGGAAAAAATAACACAGGTAGATTTCATATGAATATTAGTGTGAAACTTATGGGACAGCTTAGCAGAGATAAAGTGTCACCAGATAAACTTCTACTCCCTCCATCCCAAATTATAAGACGTTTGACTTTTTTGACACCAAGTTTGACCACTCGTCTTATTCAAAAATTTGTGCAAAATATCAATTCTTTTATCGTGGCTTGGTATATTAATAAAAGTTCCTCAAGAATGACTTAAATTTGACTATGTTTGTATAAATTTTTTGAATAAGACGAATGGTCAAACTTGAGATCAAAAAAGTCAAACGTCTTATAATTTGGGATGGAGGGAGTAGTTACTAGCAGATTGATTTTCAGTGTCTACAGAAATGAACAGGAAAAACAGTTATCTCACAGCTTAATAAAAGTAATCTTTATTGGGTATCTACCTAGCAAAATTAGTTACCTAGAAGGTTATCACTTATCAGCAAAAATAAAATGATGGCCTTATAATGGAGAATTTGAATGTCTTAGCAACTCCAAAGGAGGGTTATAGAGTGTTTCCAAACCTTTATCACCCACTTCAGATACATTGCCATCAACAACTATGTAGTTAATTTTGAACATCACATTATATGGAAACAATATTTTTACTAAACATAACAGAAAGCTGCAAAACCAACAAAAAATGGAAATGTGCACAAAATAATGCAAGACACTTGATCATAATATCTGTTTGTATTAGAAACATTTATCCCTTTGTTTGAAAAACACACAACAACAAACAAGAGCCAACCTAGTGGCTGATTTAGCAACACCACGTGTCAGGTTGCTATGTGACCAAAAGAACGACAAGCATGCAAACAGTTAATAACCAAATCGGAAAAAACAGGTAACCAACAAAGAATTAGAACGTCACCTCTAACGGTCATTTTAATGCGGCAACATAAGACATTAAAGGTACAATCCGCAAGAACTATTTCCAGCTCCAAACCACTTTTTAGATGATTCCAACATTGAACTTTATCTAGCATCCATCGGTTTCGCCCAGCTAAAAACAGAAACAGATCACGCTAGACGACAAGCCATATCAACTGCCTGAGCTATTCAATGCTTCCCGCCAATAGAGAAACTAGATATTGCAGCCATTAATAGCATGAAAAGTGCATCCCAACAACCAATAATGCAAAACACCGACAGTAAATCCTATGAAGCACCATCAGTCTCCAGCTAGGAATAAAAAATAACCATGTTAGACTACAGTTAGACTACACAGAACAGGTAATCCCTAGGCTAATAAGGTTGTTTGGCTTTTTTCTGTTATCCGGTTGAAAAAGGATACTGAAACGACCATAAACACATCCGATATTGAACAAATAGCAGACCCCTAAACTCAAAGCTTGAATATTTGAGATTTTCAGGTGGGTATTCAAGTGATACTACATCTGAGCAAATGGATCATTTTCAAACCCTCCAAACACTCAATAGGAGCCCATATCAGTGTGGCAGCACCCTGTTCTGTTGCATCAAGCTTTCATTTCTTGCATGATTCAGCTCAACAAGCACTTGTTCTAGCAAATCTGGCACTAATCACAGTAAAATGAAACTAAAACCAAAACCATGGACCAAAATATAACCAGATTCACTAAGCACACATCACCTATAATCAACATCAACCTGGAAATGGGTAGGACAATGGACAAACCCCTATTACCAACAAATCAACAGCTCTAGTTGCAGAACACTCTCCATTCCAGCTTCTCTACACGCACACTACTACTAAAGCAATGTTAACCCCTTGAATCCAAAGTAATTGCCGAACCATTAGAAATCAGAACAAAACAAAGCACTAAACTAACCCACCATCTAATAATATGAACAATTGAACATCCAATTGGAGATCAGGGGATAAAGCTCTAGTAGCAGTGACTGGCTGATTATCAAAGCTGCAAGCTGCAGGAGATTCCCCATTCCAGCTTCACTACAAACACACTGCTACTCAAGTAGCATCAACCGCTAATCTGAAGTAATAGATGAAGCATTTCAAGCGCAAACTGAAGAAAGCACTGGAACCAGTAACCCATCATCAATTAATCAACATCCAACTAGAAATGGGTAGGCTAAAGCCCCTATTTGCAGTTATCGCCATAGCTCGAAGCTGCAGGAGATTCCCCATTCCAGCTTCACTACAAACACACTGCTACTCAAGTAGCATCAACCGCTAATCTGAAGTAATAGATGAAGCATTTCAAGCCCAAACAGAACACTGGAACCTGTAACCTATCATAAAGAAATCAACATCCAACTAGAAATGGGTAGGCTAAAGCCCCTATTAGCAGTGATTGCCATAGCTCCCAGCGCTGCAGGAGATTCCCCATTCTAGCCTCACTAGAAGAGCACAACTACTCAGCAGAATCAACCGCCTCAATCTGAATTAATAGCTTGGGTACGAACACTAAGCTCAAGCATTTCAGTCTAAACAAAAGCACTGTAATTCCTAGCCTATCAACAAATGGCCAATATCGAATTTGGAAACTGATGGGCTAAACCCTAGCAGCCCCAATTGCAGGAGCCCCAAACTGCAAACAGCAAAATATCCCCCCAGTCCATGTAAGCTCAAACACAGTGCAGCGAGCAAACAAAGCAAGCGAACAGCGACACTTCGCGCCCAGATTTAGGAATTTTCCCCCGGCTCAGGTCGCCCCCGACAGTCTCTAGAATTCCCTAATCCCAATCGAGCGCCCCAGCTACGAATCATCACCGTACAGACGGGGCACGGGGCGTAGCTCACCAACCACACCAACCTCATCGGGTAGAGTGAGGACGCGCGCTCAGACGGAGCAGAGAGCTCGAACACTCGTGGCCGAGCTCGCGTCGCACCTACTCCCAGCTGAAATCGAGCTCCGGAGCCCCAGCTGAATCGCGGCGGGCGGACGGACGGCCGGGGGCAGCCTCGCAAACCCTAGACCCCCGAACCCAAAACGGACGCTCTCGAACACCAAACCAACACCGCCGAAACCCTAGATTCCGCGGCCGGGGAAGTCGAATTCCATCCCTGGATCCCCAAAATTGAACAAGAAACGAAGCAGAGCAGAACGCAGGTCGGTCGAGCGAGCGAGCGAGCGAGAAGAGAGGCAGGCAGGCAGCAGCAGGTCGTCGTCACCCCGTACCTTCTTGGTCCACCCGTCGGGTGCGGGCATCTCCACGGACACGACCTCCTCCGGCGCCACCTGCTGCTGCTGCTCGCCGGGCGTCGCCATGGTGGTGGTGGTGGGTGGGTGCGGGTTATCCCTAGCTCTCTCGTGTCTCGTCTCGCTGCCCCGTCCCTCCCGCTCTCGCTGTCAGTGTCACACGCTCTCCCCTCTCGCCGCTTTGGTGTGCAGGTGGGGGAAGGGGGCAAGCGACGGGCGCGTGGGGATTTCATTTCCATTTTATATATGTAAAAATAATAATAAAAATAAATGTAACCCCACTCCGCGCGGATAACGGCTGCTTTCGGTAGGCCGCGACGGTACTGCTCCGCCCGCCCGCCGCTGACGCGTGGGTCCAGGCGGGCGTGGGGCCGCCGTGGCAGCGAGCGCGGAGGGAGGGGTGGTTGGTACGGCGTCGGGACGGACGTGGGCGGACCGCGGTGCGCTGCCGACGGCGGGGGGGCGTGGCGCGTGCCGCGTGGGCGCGGTCCGTGCGCCGGAAGGCAGCGGTGGGCCTGGGAGACTGCGAGAAGGCTTTCGTGGACCGGGTCTAGCGAGGCGGCGCGGGGGACGGACGGCGGGACTCAGAGGCCGGAGGGCAAACCGGATTGCACTCCCGCGTCGTGGAGTCCGCGGGCCTTTTCTCTCTCCTCGGGGGCTGCGTGCCGGCCACGTGGCAACCTCGGCGCGGATAACCCTTCCCCTTCCCTCGTGTGGGCCGTGTCGTGTCACCGCGGGCGCGCAGGGACCAGGCCCCCCGCTCCCGTCACTCTCATTTTTTTCCATTATTATATTCACTACTAGTAGTACTATTTTATTCATTTCTTTATCGGTAATGATATAGTCAGGGCGTGCGGACGCCTCCGGACGGGCCCGACCACTCGCTCGTTTCCTCCCCACTCGCTCGACTCGCTCTCTCGTCTTCTTCCCTCGCTTCACTCTCCCCACCGCGCGACCGCGCGCTGCATCATGCGACTCCCCTCCCCTGCGCCCTCCACGCCGCCCTGCTGGCGAGCCACCCCTCCCTCCCTTCCTCTCTCCGGCTTCCCCCCTTCCCCCGCAGCGACCTCTGCTCCCTCCGTGTCTCATCGCTTCCTCCACCGCTCCCGTCGGCGACCTTCATGGACCGGAGTTGAGGGCGACAGCGGCTCACCCCGTGGTGGACCTCCCCCCCCGGTGGATCCATGGAGCACCGCCCTCCCCATGGTGGATCTATGGGAGGCAATGCAGATCCAGCGGCGTGGGGGGTATCCTCCACCCTGGCGCGCCCTCCCCCACCACGACGGCGGCATGGTGGGCTCCCCCGTGGCGGATCCATGGTGCACCGGGCTCCCCGTGGTGGATCCACGGAGGGGCGATGCAGATCCAGCGGCGTGGTGGTCTTTCTCCACCCTGGCGCGCCTCCCCCACCTCGACGGCGGCATGGGGCTTTCCCCCGTGGTGGATCCCATGGAGCAGCGGTCCCCCCTGGTGGATCCATGGGTGGTGATGTAGATCCGGCGGCGCTTTTTCCTTTTCTTCTCCCCTGTTGCATTAGTATGTTTCTGTTGTTTCAGACGCTCCAAAGGTATGTTTCACTAGAATTATATGGATGTTGGAGAAGCAGATCGGGGCATGTTGTATGAGCTCTCCTTCCTCCTTCTTCGCTGTGTTGCAATGAGAGCTTTTCATTGTTGCAGTAGGCTTCGGTAGATGTTTGAGTGTGTTTGAGATTTTGTTTGAGTTTTTTTTTGCTTCAACCACATGTTGAAGTAGGTGTTGCCCGTTGTTGCAGTAGGTGTTTGGGGTTGTTGCAATAGTTTTCATGCTTTTGGTGTACCAACGGCAAAGGGAGGGGTGCCGAGCTGGGGGGTGGGATGTTGCAGGGCGGGGAGGTGGGCGAAGGTGCTTCAGGGCAGGCGAGGTCGGGAGAAGGGGGGGCGGGATCCCCGTGCGTGCGAGGGCCGAGATGGGTTCGATCCGCTCTCCCCGCGCACGTGAGGGCGGTGCGGGTTGCTGTGCGGGGTGGAAGCGGGGGCGGGGATATCCTCCTTTTTGCGTCGCGTCCGGACGCTAGCGCCCGGATCCGGACGTCCGGGCGCTAGCAGTTCCGTTTCTTTATTTGTTTTATTGAAAGAGGACTCGATCTCGCGTTCAAGAAAATACAATCCTGTTTCTGATGAGTTAATTCTTTTGAAGTTTGATAAAATCTTTCTATCCGTAAAAGTACTATTTTTAGTATATCAAGAGACTAAGAGCAGAAATATATATCTTCATAATAGAAGTAGAGATAGAGATATTAACACTATTTAGAAAACATTAAAGTTCTCCAAATGATACTCACTCAGTTCTTTTTATAAGAAGTTTTGCTTTTTTCTAAATACATAGATTTTGTAATGGATTTAGACATACCTCATGTCTAAATACATAATAAAAATAATATATCTGAAAAAAAAAATCAAAACGTCTCATAAAAAAACCAAAACGTCTCGTAATCTAGACAAGAGATGACATATACTAAATTTTTATTTGGAACGGATATTATTATATTATATAGGACAAGGAAAGGCGTGCGTGTCTGCGTGAGATATTCGAGAAAATGACCCATTGACCACCTTTTGGCCTTTAGCGCTGTCAGTTGGGCCGGGCACATCTCTTTCTCGGCCGTTGGTATGTTCCAGGATGGGCCGTATCAGCGTGGCCAGGGCTGGAGATGGTGATCTGGGCCAACAGCGGCCCACACGAGTTCCCATTATCCATCCTCTCATCTCAGAGCCCATAGCGCTAAGATCATGACGTAGAGCGCTTCTGTTGCTTTTTTTTTCCTCTCTCTGTCTGCAACGAACAACCATATATACCAACAAGTTATTGTGGTGTTGGATCAGTGAACTCTGAACTGGCATGCAAACATGCATCTCGAAGATCTTGCTTGCTCTGCAGGTTGAGCTGCGGAATCCAGGCTTGGATTTAGAGTGCACAAATGCAAAAAATCAAACATGCCTGAACATTCTGAGCGAAAGAACTCACATGCAGACTGCTTGTCTCTATCACTCTACTATGTCATGCTCTTCTCGTCATTAGCATCTGGAACTGGAATTCAGTGAGTTCTCCAAACATCCAAGGAGTACATACGTGGCTCTGAAAACAGCAAGCGAGGAATAGATGAGAGTGAGACCCAGGCCCTGTTTAGATCCCAAATATTTTCCCAAATTCTACTATACAAAAAGAAGATTCCCCATCACATCAAAATACCGGCACATGCATAGAGTACTAAATGTAGATGAAATCAAAAACTAATTGCACAGTTTTGTTGTACTTTGCGAGACGAACGTTTTGAGCCTAATTAGTCAATGTTTGGACAATTTTTACTAATTGAAAACAAATGCTACAGTGCCAAACACTGCAGCTACAGTGTTTCGGACGGCGCCAATTCTGGCCAACTAAACACGGCCCAACAGAGCAGCGAACGGAGGGCAGTTCCCAGAATTTTTTAAGATTCTCCGTCACATCAAATCTTTAGACGCATGCATGAAACATTAAATATAGATAAAAAAAATAATACTAATTACATAGTTTAGACGAAATTCAATCTTTTAAGCCTAATTAGACCATGATTTGATACTAATTATCAAATAACAACGAAATTACTACAGTGACATTTTGCTAATTTTTTGGCGAACTAAACCAGCCCTCAGTGCGGTACCAGTACCAGGCCGTAGCTTTCGCCTTTGGCTTCCGTCCTTGAGAAACCAATTCCTCTTGTCTCTCTTTTCCAGCAGCAGCTGCAAAAGTGCAAAGCCAGCCAGTGAGCGAGCCCAGGCATACTGCGTCCCTTTCAGTATTTGTACGTGGGAAGGAAGCAAACTCAAGTGCTATTTGTTTGCCATTATGCTGTATACACAGTGCAAATGCACAATGGGGTGTGTGTGTCTGTGGAACACAGCTTCTGAAGAATACGTCTTCAGACGCTGTCCTCGCTAGCCTTGATGATCGTTCCTGCCCAACGGGTCATCTCAGAGATTCATCACAGCAGGAAAAATCTGTCTCCGGATGCTGGACCAGCACCAACGATCTCGCCTGATGGATTGCCGATATCTAATCCGCACCAAGATTTCAGACGGAATTTAGTGCTGCTGCTGGTGCTGCTGGCAGCAGGTCGATCCCTGAAGCCCTTGTTTAGATCCCAACTCGGGGTGGCCGAATTTACACAGTGCCACCCCGAGAACGGTAGCATTTTTGTTTTTTAGTGGTAATAATTATCTAAATTTTGATTAATTAGGCTTAAAATATTCGTCTCGCAAAGTACAACAAAACTGTGCAATTAGTTTTTGATTTCATCTACATTTAATACTCCATATATGTGCTGACATTTTGATGTGATGGAGAATTTTCTTTTTGCATAGTAGAATTTAGAGGTGAATTCTGGAAACTAAACAAGGCACAAGCTTTCCCACACCCAACGAGAAACCATTGGTCAGCCAAAAGGGGCTTGCACTGCAGGTCTGCAGCAGCCTTTCAGTCCTGCAATGGCTGTGCCACCTACTAGGCCGCGTTAACTTGCTACAGTAACCCGAAATATTTCCTCTTCCACCCATTACATCAAATCTTTAAACACATGCATGAAACATTAAATGTAGGTAAAAAAACTAATTGCATAGTTTGGCTGTAAAGTTCGAGACGAATCTTTTGAGTCTAATTAATCCATGGTTGGACAAATTTTACCAAATAACAACCAAAAGTGCTACAGTAACTTTTCACCTCAACTTTTTCATCTAAACACACTCCTAGTAGTACTACGACCCCAACGCTCTGTTGGTTTCAGTGACGTGAATTGGTAGTACAGCTTTGGTTGGTTGTTGAAGCTCTCAAGCCTGAACATGTCTGTCTGCAACCTCCTGCAGCCAATGAGGGCCAAAACTTTTGGTGTGTCTGATTCTACTGCCATGTCATGTGTGGTTGTCAAGGCTCAAGACCATGAAAGGTAGGTTTTGTTGTCGTTTTTGTTCTAAAAAGAACATCTTTGCGGCGATCATGGTTTGAATTTCGTAGTTAGGAGGATCCAATAATTCTAGTCAGTTTCAGTGCTGTGAATGGGTCTGTCTTTGATTGGTGAATGTAAATCTCTGAACCTTTCTACCGAGAATGAGAGTGGAAATAAAGGCCACAATCACCACCTGTGCCTGATTCTACTGAAAGGGTAGCCATCCTGGCCTGATTCTACTGAAAAGGGTAGTAGGTTTCAAGAAGAGGCAAAGTGCTGCAAGGTGTTATCTGTTAGTAGCGTTTTAAGAATTTCACCTTTTTTTCATAAAAACAGAGCTATCACTTGCGTTCGCTTTTGCATTATTATTATATCTTGTTGTTTGATCGGATCAGCTCTGGCCCATCTCACGAACATACATAAATCATCGTTGACCAGGAAAAAGAGACGATGTGGTGCCAACTCACGCTTACAATTTGCAATAAATTACAACACAAAGACCAAACCTTTTTTTCCTTCAAAAAGGTGAGAATTATGAAAGAACATATTCCATGTCAAACCCATGCATCACTCCATATGGCTTTCTGATTGGCGACGACTAGGCTACACCCCAAATGCATCTTTTGACCTGCGATTACACGCACAGTGCATGAACCTCTGGGGATGGCCGGTTTATTTGGGACCTCCGTCTATTTGTCAGTGAGTCGCAGCAGCTCACCTGTCGCACTCACCAGAAACATTTGCCCACCAATAATTTGACGGTTCTTTCGCGCTCTTAATTCCGTGATGAAGCTTTGCTTTGCTTGTGGTGGATCGGGCGCCGGAAAAGCAGAGGCCTTGACAGCGAGAGGTCAGCTTTGGCATAAATCTTTTCACTGATGGAGACACCGTGCCCAGTGGTTCTCCACCGATTTCGTTAGGTTCAGGGACCATTTGTCCATTTGTGTGGCTGCACTCATCAGTGACTTTGTCCCAGTTCAGCTACAGTGCATTCCAAATCACACACTTCATTCAATCACACATTTGATTAGAAATTCCTTCAGAATCCAAGGAATCGATAGGGAAACTCTCAAATTGTAAATATCTTCTGAGAACATCACCAGGATACACATGTAGTATCAGAGGAGAACAGGACATGATTAACATAATTAACATAATGATAATGTAGCCAGGATTACAAGTCCAGCAAGCTCACTTCACAGGTAAAGATGTGCAGGAGCAAACATCATTTCTTTCTTTACAAAATGAAAGCTCCCCAAAAGCCTGGAAGAAGTGAACGAAACACACACGCACGCACACGCAGACCAAAAGACAGTTAAGCTATACTAGTCAGTTCATCTTAGTTGGGACTTGGACAGCAAACGGAGCAAACTAGAAACGAAGCCAAATCTTCGATCTGGTCCACTTCACAGTTCGCTCGGAAAAGCGCGGCTCTCTATATGTTAAACTAAGCAGCCACTGCCTGCCCTAGGTCCCAGCACCAGCCAAAGGCCGGCTATACAACAGCAACGGCCTGGGTTATGGCGACCTCCATGGCAGGTGGATGGGTTATGGCGAATTCAATGGCTGGTGGTGGTGACGGTGGTTCAGGCCAACAGAACTCAAAAGGGGCTTCAAATGGGGACAGTGGAGCAGGCACGGTGATCTCGGCGGGGCATGATTCTGTGTAATGGAACTCGATCTGGAGGCGGTGGTGCAGGGGAGTTGATGCCATGAGACCCTTCTTGATGTCAGCCTGCAGCTCCCGGATTGGGATGGCAGCCAAGAAGCTCTTGATGTACTCCTTGCATGCATCCTTACCCGTCAATACAAGCTCACACTCTTCAGTGTCCGTTCCACTGTCCTGCTCAGCTGAGCAGGAAATCTCTGAGGAATCCTTGTGAAGTCCACCAGTATCAGGATTTGCTTCCTTCTTTTCAGCAGGCACTTTGTGAATGGTGGTGGTGTCATCAAACTTCAAGATGTATGCCTGGTTGCAACCTTCAGACAGCCTCTCACCAAGTGTATCGATGATGTAATAAGCATCGGCATCAACCTTGAGGACAAAAAAGTGGTCATTCCAACTGACAATGTATAGGGTAGGTTTCCCAGAGGAGCACTCTGCTGCTCGGCTTATCTCATCCCAGATGTTATCGAATGACATTGCACCATCAAGGAAGTCAAATCCAGTCACATCCTCAGTACCTTCAGGATGGAAGAACCCAATGAACGACTTGCTGGGTGCAACTGTGAGTGGGCGGATCTTTGCATGAAGGACGGTTTCAAGATCAAAGTGCTTGTCAGGGAAGCGTTCTCTATAGGACTCATTCTCACAAAGTTTCCTCCATTCTAGAGATCCTTCTCGGATCAGGTTGTCAAACTGTGACCTGATTGGCATCAGGTCCTGGTTTGCTTGGAACCAGTCTGCAACAACAGCCACAAGTGCTGTGCAAGCACTCTCCCCTGCAGCCCGTTCACTTCTCTGGTCTATTGATGCAAAGAACACCTGTGTAGAAAGCTTCAGGTGGCCATCTCGGCTAAATACTTCCTTCAACTCCCAGTTCCCCACAACAAAATCATCATCACCAAATACCGACACCATACTATTAGTAGAACCATTTGATCCCTGCAAATGGAGAAGATGATATGCTGTCAATTAACCTCCAACATAATGATAGTACAAAAAAAGAAACAAAAAACCAAAAATCTTGAGATATCAAGAAAATATGTACCTCTGAAACAGATCCATCAGAAGGGGTCAACAGCCGCCGATCATAGTCAATATCATCACCACCCTCTTCTCCATATGGCTTCAACAGAGGCTCCCCTTTAGCCTTTGGTAATTTTGTCTTTCTCCATCGAGCTGGAAATAGGCTCCTCTTTCGCCGCAAAGGGAAGGAAGGATGCTCCTCAGTTGTGGAGGATGGAACTTGCTCAACATGATAACTGACATCAGAATTTCGGTGACTGTAATGTACCCAACCCTCATCATCTCCATCAATCCTAGGTGCATAAAGTAGGGCACCGACATTCATAGTCTGCAGTGAGCCATAACTGAAGGACTTCCTGACAGTTGAACCCCCAAACTCATCATCCTGCTCTCTATCGTCCAGATCATCATCAAGAGAGTCAGTATCACAAGAAAATTCTGCACCATCACTGTGAACATAATACTTTTCCTCACTGCCGTCATAGTCTTGGTTAGTCTTTTTGAACCTCCGTGTAGACACAAGATCTCTTAGGATTTTCAGATTTCTCAGCCCCACCTTAATGACAGAAACCTCATCTTTTCCAGAAGGAACAGAGTCACCAGAGGAAGGTGACAATGGGGCAACAACAGAACGCTGTGAAGCACCAGGTGACTGTTGAGATATTCTAAGTTCCGCCAGGCTTAAAGTAAGCTGGAAAGAAAAATAACGCTAAATGTCATGCAATGTTTAACTATCTGATGAGAATCACAAACCAAAATAAATCTTGGTAGCCCAACACATGAAGCCATATATTTGACAAGAGGCGTACATGGAGTGATGGGGCCAGGTCTGTTGCACTACTAGGCACAGACAATGGTAGGATTATCTCGATTTCCTCTTCAGCAGCAGATGCATAATCTGCTAGGTTCAGTGAAGCAGTCCCCAGAACAAGTTTGCTCTTTGACATTTTATTTGATTCCTGGAGCAACAGAAAAAGAAAAGTCAAGGTGGCTGAAATAAACTGCATAAGTTGTTCCCAGCATACCAACAAAGGAAAGATTGCATCCGTTACTAGATCTGCATGTTTAAGGACAGTAGAATCAGTCACCTTTCCCATAAAAATTTAAATATCCATCACAAAGTATACCACACCACTAGAGGGCATTAATGCCCTCAGTTTTAGCTTCTCTGATTCTTTCATGTGGTTGATTCACACGACGCACTCAAAGCAAATGGCTGATACAAAGTAACCAAGCAAATGGCACTGCAAAATGGCAGTTCCACCAAGTGCAAACAAGTCAAAACAAAAAAACAGACAAAACAGTATCCTTGTAACCAAAAAAAAGTTAGCGTGTTTGTGCTTGTCTCGGGGGCCCAAGGCAGCAATGCAAGACAAGGACAACAAACCGAAACAATTCATAACGGCCAATTTCTCCTGAGTTTACGGCGCAACAAAAGTGCAAACTATGTGCACTAGCTGATTTTGCCATCCCTTCTTACAAATAGATAACGCGGAACACAAACTAGTCAAGGCAGGCTAGCTACTGAATTACTTGTCAATTTAAGTGTTTGACAGCTAGACTATTTCTTATCCAATAATTGAGGTTGCAAAACCAGCATAATTTACCTAACAAAACTATTTCGCCTTTTTCTTATTAAGTTACCCAAATTAAACTAATCCAATCAGGAAAACGTAAACATAGCACCATGAATTGACCTCAACACAGAAGGAAATAAAACGTGGCCAGGCTATTCATCTTAAAAACAATAAATGAAGCAGTAAACAGAGTTAAAACCCAAGACAACTGTCAACATATATATGTGGATAACAGGAATAATTTTTGCTAAGGCCCCTAAAATGATAGGCTTTGTAGGACAGAATATATCTATGTACAAAGAATAATTCGACATAGATGCCTTCTTCTGTTAAAGCATCATTTTGATGCCTTCGAAGTTTTTCCCCTATAATGTAAAGACAAGACCCCATGGAATTTTAATAATTCATCACTTTCTACCGGTACCAACAAATAACCAATTAGGTCTGACCCTTTCCAAGCAAAAAGTCAAAACTTTCACCATCAATAATATGACCAAGATGAAATGTTTTGAAAAATCCAAACAAGAATTACTGTAACACCGATGGCAGAATTAATCCGATGTTACAACCAACTCAAACATCAAATCTGGAAATGGAGGGATCACATATAACCGAAAAAAAGAAAGTTTACTCGTTCTGTCGCACGAACAATCCCACAACAGATTTAATCCAGCTCAGATGCATAGGGGAGACGAAGCCGAGAGAAGGGAAGGGATGCTCACGCTGACAACGGAGAAGGAGACGTCCCAGGGGTGGAACGCAGCGGGGTCACGGTGCGACGTCGCCGTGAGCGCCGCATCCCTCTCGAACTCCTCCTCCCAGGCCACCGCCGACACCGACACCGCCGCCGGCGCAGAGGCGGCGGCGGCGCCATCCTCGAGGTCGGCCGGGGCGGCCGCGGCGACGGCCGGCAGCGCCTCCTTCCGCGTCTGGTTCCTGGGCGGCCGCTGGGAGCGCCGCAGCGAGGTGAGCGGCGACATCTTGGGGCCCTTCCAGCTCACCTCCACAAACACCTTCGACTCGGCCTCGGGGGAACCCTCAGGCGAGAGGGGCGCAGGCGGAGGAGGCAGGCCCTCCGCCCGCCGCACCACCAGGCGGACGCGGAAGTTCCGCGCCGGCGGGGGCCGAGGCCACCGCATCATCCTCGCCACCATCACCGGTCAGAGAGCCCTGCTCCTCCGCCCTCCGGCGAAGAAACCAATGCCTTCCGGCAAAAAAAGCCTCCCGGCGACCACACTACCAACAACCTCCGACCGGAAATCCAAACTCCCACAGAAAGATCGTGACCCACGCCCCAATTGCCACACAAAAATCCCAAGCTCGGCTCCAAGAGCGCCACGGGAGACTCGATCTCCGCACCCGAACCGGCCGGCCCAGTGATCCACGAATTGGGGGGAAGAGGACGGCGCAAGGTTGGATTTTGGCGGCGGAATCGGGATTAGGGGCGCGGATTTGTGTCGGGGCGAGTCGGGATTTGAGGAGGGAGTTGGAGATTGGGACGGGAATATACGAGGAGAGATGCACGCACGCCCGGAGCGAGCGACGAGGAGGGAGAGTGAGGAGAGGAGAGAGGAAATAAATAGGGGGCGAGGAAAAAGCTTTTTTACCGGTTCATTAATTAATTTTATTATTTATTTTGTAATTTTCTGGGGTGGGAGATATCACAGAGGTGGGCCCACCCACCGGCCGGCCTCAGTGCTGTCGTTTCAATATATCGCTTTTTTACTTTTTCGTTTATTTTATTTTATTTTTGGTCTTTTTAGTTTCTGGATAATACTATTTTAGGGGTTTATGGTTAAGTCTGTTATAATCGTGTGGATGTGTTTGTCTATTTTTAATCTTGTTGAGATAATTCTCGGATAACTCGTGCTGTTTCAAAGTTGAGCCGTTGGATCATTAATTTTTATGGAAGAAAAAATGTATTAAATTATCCATAGAAATAAAGGACAAAGAGAAACGGAGAAATTGATTTCTAATCCATATCTATCTGATTCTTTATCTTACAAAGAAAAGACCAAAAAAAAAGAGTTAATCTTATGGAAAGGCATATTATCATTTATTTTTAGGGATAAAAAATCATATTTATTTGAGGATGTGTCAACAAGTCCATATGCTTAGATAGATACATGCGTGCATTTGGTTTTGTTGGGTTGGGTAGGTTATGACTAGTTCATGTTCAAGAATGAAAAGGTAATATAGAATCTGGGAATATGGTACAGCGCATTTGTTGATGTCATTTTATTATTCTTTGGTATTATTGCAAGGATAATATTCTCAGATACATATAATGTGTGTTTTTTTGTTACACACCTTAACGTTGATGAGTGAAAATGGAAACAATAGTATATATTCATATTCTTGACATTATATATATATGATTTGATGTGGGTGGGAGGAAAACTCGAACCTTGGCCATGGTCTACAATTGATATCATATTTGGAACAAATTTGGATGTTACGAAAAGATATATAAAAAACATAAATATCCATCAATTGCCTTGAATATCTATTTTATAGCTTTACTAATGCTGCCAGATAACATGTTTTCTTGTTTCAATTGGTAATGAAATAGTTCATGTCTTTCTTTGTTTTCTTACCTTCCACTACATGCACCACGTAGCTGCCTAGACAGGTGGAATCCCCATATCGATATGTATGATGGGTTTAACTTACAAGGAACAACGAACAACGCTCTGATTTCTTCTAAAATGCATGCTTAATTTATTTATATAAAATGAATACAATGTATTGTAAGCTTAATAGTGACGATATTTTTTTGGCAAGAAAAATAAAGCTTTATATTACTCACAAATAAATGCTATGTATTTTTGAGCAATGATCTACTCCGTACACACTGACATATTGAAACGCCATATACCGCAGAATGAGTGACAAATATAGGAAGAGCAGAGTTGTATTTTGGGGGGGGGGGGGGGGGGGAAGTAGCTATAGGCTTAACAAATTTGCAAATGATAGAATTATTGAGAATATAGAATAGGATCGGAAAACTGATTGAGCAGTTATACAATGCACATAAACTATCTAGTATTTGCAGATACAACTAAGCTACATAGGGGTGCACGTAACCACCGGGTCAAGGAACAAAAAGAAGACCCTTTGGAACAAGACAAAAGGCAGGGACATTGGGACAATGTCATCACACGATTAAAACTATATATTATGTGCACTTGTTCCTCGGTTATGTAAGTAATCATGGCTCTGCAAAGTGTGTCCACACAAGAGCCAGACAAATGTCCAGCCATTATTCAAAGCAAAAGCGTGTCTGGTATGTGCTTGTGTTGTACTACTCCTACTCCTTGATCGTGATCTTGCCGAGCCATTAAACTAACAACACAAGTTTTGGGTGGACACGCGTGGATTGACCTGACCCTGTAATGATTACTCTCTGGCTCTTGGGGTCCATGTGAGAGCATGCATGGATTATGTGCACCTCACGCTCTAATAACGATCTTGCAAACAAAAGTACTGGTGTGAAAAGTTAACCTTCATTTTCGTTAGCATTAGTTGACTATATATTTAAGTTCAATATCCAGCGAATTTTTAAGGAATTTTCAGTGAATTAGCAATTGTGAAAAAAGAAAGATAAAATAAAATGTAGGAGGTCGTATATATAAAGTTTCTATGTGCATGGGCTAGTCCATTGACACAATTGATAGATAGATGCTAGGATAGGATGGCAGGCATGTGCAAATATGCAGAAGAATTTCTCATCGCTTGGGTAGCGTTTAGTTCCCAGAAAATTTTGCAAAATTTTTCAGATTCCCCGTCACATCGAATCTTTAGACACATGCATGAAGCATTAAATATAGATAAAAAATAAAACTAATTACACAGTTTAGACGAAATGGACGAGACGAATCTTTTAAACCTAATTAGACCATGATTGGACAATATTTGCCAAATAACAACGAAAAGAGCTACAGTGTCGTTTCGCCAAAAAATTTGCATCTAAACGCTAGAGGTGGAGAGAATATGCCTGCGACCAGCTAGCACTGCAAGCAATTCCATGGCAGGCTGTGTCTGTGTGGGAACTATTCCAATTCCAATTCCAGTCCATCCCCAAGTGCACGCACGTACGAGGAGGTCACGGCTCACAAGCAATGCCAACTGTGCACAAAAACGATCGTGGTTGCAAGCACGCAAAACATAGGGCCTCTTTTGAGGGCTCTCGCCGGTTCCGGCTCTCCCACTGTAGCACAATGTAGCGTAGCGGAGCCGGAGCCGGGGAGCCTTAAAAACGAGCATCTCCGACTCCGGTGGTGTTAGCGAGAGGAGAAAAGAGAAGAGAGAAAATTGGCTTCGTGCTACAGTGCTGCTACAGTGACCGGCGAGAGGAGCGGGAGCCGGTTGAAGCTGTGCCAAAGAGGCTCATAATCTCTTGGCTCTTGCATAATTATATCTTTCTCTTCGAGGTTGAGATAAAAATATATATGTACTTATATCGTATAAATCTATCTTTTGTAACAAATTAAAGCGTCATGTCTACTCTAGCTTTTGTAGGTATTATTTTTTTAAAAAAGTCACAAGTCTATATGCCAGTGTTTTTTTCTAGGTGTGCATGTTATTAATAATAACCTGCCCACTCTGGTTGAAGTCTTCGACTTGGCACGGATGCTCGCATTTTTTCTGAATTTATATCAAGATTTAACGGCGTTATGCTTTTCAGTGGTAGGCGACGTCCTCGTTGACAGCGAGGCGCCAGTGGTGACTTCGTGAATCTCAAAATCTGCCGGCTCAGTCCTTCAAATGTGCTCATAGAAGTAGGGTTTGCATATGTGTTCATAGGGGTGAGTGTGTGTGCGTGTTGTAAGCGTCTGTGTTGTATCATGTAATTCTTAAAAAAATACATATATTATATCTAATACCAAATCCATGTTTTATTATTTTATTTGACATATGCATTGACAAATAGACTATTGCATATAATTTTATCATTGTAGCGTAATTAAACCAGATGTGTATGCACGAAGAAATATATATCATAAAGTTTTTTTTTGCACATGCATCACGCGTATAGCAAGATATTCTTGCTTGATTCTATCCGCGTGGAAGTTAAAAATCGCCATCATCTTCTCTCCGCGCCACATGTTTCACACACGCATGTAATGCGAGCCGGTACACGAAACTGATTTTTCATAATAACTTGAGTACTTGACCAACTCTAATTGATCAATATTTATCCCCATCACCACTTTATGCAAGCAATATAAAAGCATCCTGCCTCCATTTTCCGCGGTCAGAAAATCATGCCATAAAACCACGGAAAGCGACGGCACACACCTCCACCCTTGTGGTGGTGCCGTTGAATTTTCGGGGGCCCCCACGCCGTGTACCCCACCCATTTTTGCGTGGTGCGGCGATGTCAACTGCAGCGAGCGTGAGTCGTGACGTTGCGTGCCCCAAAAGTCAATGCGCACTAGCGCTAGTGTACAACACCTAGCTATATAGGCATGCAGGTCTGCACTGTGGATATGAATTGAACGTTTGTACAAAAGCCAAGGGATATGACGTGATTTTTTGTGGTGTTGCTATGTGCGCTTTATTTGGATGTTGAACTTTAGGCTTTGGAAAGATAGGTGCTGATGTGTACCTTCGTCACTGTTGGGTAGCAAATGTTTTTTTATTTTATTTTATGCTTCCTCTATAAAAATAATAAAATCTTAGAATAGTGCTGAATCAGACGAGATGAAGTTTGACCAGATTTAGATAAAAAAGATACAGGTACTTATTATATTAAAAAATCATTATTAGATCCATCATAAGATATGTTTTCTATAACTTAATCGAATTTTAAATAATCTGACTTTGACTAAACTAAGAATTACATCATTTTAAGGATGGAGAAATAGTATATATATATATATATATATATATATATATATATCTTCTTTTTGCGGCTAATTTCTTGTTCATGTTAGATGCGTGTTCAGTTTTAAGGGAGGTGGTGGCTGGCTTGGTGTGATGGCAACTAGTAGCATGCAGCATCATTTGTGTGGATGATCATCAATAAGAGAAACGTATATGATGATGGATTGATAGGTCATAGGTGTTTGCATTGCATGCTGCCAAATGGAGAAGAAACAAACGCAAATGGCTGTACGTAGCCTATAGATCTACCTTATGTCCTAAGAAATACTAGTGGACTCCAGTGGCGGACCCAGGATTTGGCCAAGACTAGGGCCAAATCCTGGCCGCCAAATCCTAGCGGCCAAAATCTAAAAGCTATAGCCTACAATATAGTTTATAGGACCATATATATATACACATATGTCACAGAAAATAAATATTCTCAAGCAAATTTTGCAAATCTAGAGAAATTCTTAAACTATATAATTAATAGTACGATACAATAGCTATGACATATCAATGAACATTGAAAATAAATACCTATTGTCTAGTGATGATTTGTTGCATTTGCCTCTTCCACCTCCATGTCCTCAATAACAACTCCTAGTTTAAACAAGATGTAAGAGTTAATAAGAACAGGGTTACAGGGATAGCCAAAAAAATTAATCTCATTGATTACTATGCATTTATATCCTAAATGGTTAAATGTAACATACCAGAAGTACTAGATTTGCAAAAGAACTGAAGTACTCAGTGCCTGGAAGTACTGAACTACTGAAAAATTGAAGGAATACCTTCACTGCTCCTGCTCGTCTGCTCATGGACAGATGGACTCGTGGTGCGTTCACATACA
This sequence comes from Saccharum hybrid cultivar R570, assembly GCA_038087645.1. Taxonomy (NCBI): domain Eukaryota; kingdom Viridiplantae; phylum Streptophyta; class Magnoliopsida; order Poales; family Poaceae; genus Saccharum; species Saccharum hybrid cultivar. The sequence continues at coordinate 30,819,948 of JAQSUU010000405.1, read as the reverse complement.
GGGATCAGGCCATCAGGGGCTCCGGGATCCGGCAGTCGGCAGCCGAGGGGCAACGGCCGACGACGACGGGCGAGGGCTCCGGGCTCTGGCCTCTGGCAGCGGCAAGCGTAGGCCGTAGGCGGCACCGCGGCAGCCTGCCTGCTTGCGAGGGCGATGGCGGTCGCCTGCCGCCGGGCACCAGGCACCAGCAAGGGCCACGCTGCCGCAGTGTGGAGCAGGAGGCGGGAGGAGGCGCTAGGCTGGAGCAGTGCACGAGCGGGAGCGGCGGCTGGCGGCGGACCGGGAGGCGGAGCAGCCACGGAGACGGAGGAGTCGCGTGACGGCGTCGGTGTGAAGCATGACCGATTGAAGTCGAACTCACTCCCGTGGTGTTTGTCTGCCCTAGACTTCTTCTTACTGGGCTTCCTTCTTGGGCCAAAATTGAAGAGTTGCTCCTTAAAAAATATGGGCCGCGACTAGGGCCATGGCCCTACTGGCCCTAGGCCTGGGCCCGCCCCTGGTGGACTCTGATGACCGTTTGACATGCACCTAATTTGCACTTTCCACGTACGTATTTGATCGTATATCACAGAATAGAAACTGCAGGCGTCACTGTACCTGCTACTAGCTAGAGCATTTCCCACAAGGAAGCTGTATATAGAGAGATAAGTATGCAATTTTGATATATAGCAAAATTCACCGTCGATCTCTGAACTTGGTCGGCGGTGTCATTCAGGTACCTAAACTTCTAAGTGATATCTGTGGGTTTCTAAATTTGGCAAACGGTATCATCTAGGTCCCTAAACTTTCAATGTGATCACCACATGTCCATAAACTTGGTTGGCGGTGTCATCCTGGTCCCTGAACTTTCAAGGTGATCACCGCAAGTCCTTAAACTTGGCAAGCAGTGTCATCCCTATCAAATGTAATATTAAAAGTTACCTATAGTATTAAAAGTTTTCTCTATTAAAAGTTAATTCTAATTTTAGTATTATTTTAAAAGTTTTAATAGTAGTATTATAGGAGTAACTTTTCTCTGTTATTAATATACTATAACATTATTATTATTGTTATTAAAACTTTCAATACTATAATACTATTATTAAAAGTTCTAATACTATAATACTACTATTAAAAGTAGTATAGTATTAATAATAGAGAAAAGTTACTTCTACAATACTACTATTAAAACTTTTAAAATAATACTAAAATTAGAAGTAACTTTTAATATATATAACTTTTAATATTATTTTAATACTATTAATGGTACATAAAAATTAAATTAATTTTAGTATTTTTTCTATTTTAGTTTAAACCTAATATATTTGTTGTTGTAAATTATTTTAATACTTAAATATATTTTTTGCTGATGTAAATTATTTTATATAATTTATATTTTTATGATAAATATTATATAAATAATGATTGATTAATTGACATATATTGGATTCACGTCTAACATACAGTCAACGTGCCACGCCAGTTTATAGAGTAGGTTTAACCACATTTGAACAAGGATGATACTGCTTGCCAAGTTTAGGGACCTACGCTGATCACCTTGAAAGTTCAGGGACCGGGATGACACCGTCGGCTAAGTTTAGAGACCTATTGTGATTACCTTAAAAGTTTAGGGACCTGAATGACACCGTATGCCAAGTTTAAGGACTCACAAATATCACTTTAAAAGTTCAGTGACCTGGATGACACCGCCGGCCAAGTTCAGAGACCGGCGGTGAAGTTTGCTTATACGTTTGGTAGATGTAGTGATCCTACTGGCTAGCTATATATGTGTGTTCTAAGAAAATTAAAAACAGGGGGAGCTTATTACATGTTTTCTTTCAACTTTGATGCATTCAACAAGTACTTGTCTTCTTGTTGAATGCATCAAAGTTGATAGAAAAAATTGTCGAGAAAAAAATTACAAGACTTAATAATAGTGCCGCATGATCAGTATGACTGATCCGTGAACATACTGATCGCGAAGTATATATGTACATGCATGCGTGCATACAAGCCACTTTATACCGCCATCTGTATATCTGAAGAAAAAATGTACTCCCTCTCTCTCTCTCTCTAAATTATATAAAAACCGCTTGGTTTTTTATATACATGGTCTTTACTATATGTAGTATTTATTTAGATATAAATGAAATCTAGCCATCATATAAGTGGATAACAAAAGCTATATATATATATATATATATATATATATATATATATATATATATCTGTAAAGACCAATAATTCAAAACAGATGTCTTTTTTTAATTAATCGTTGGCCCCTGGCGGCGTCCGCTAGTTGCTTGTGCGGCGTCATGCATGCCGGCCGGCCGGCCGGCGTTGGCATCCGGAGGCGACACGCGCGCGCCGGGACGCCGACGACAGCTAGACCTGCCAAGAGACGAAGATCCGGCCAGCAGCCATGCAGCATGCGTGCAAATCCAAATGAGATTTGCTCGCATCGAGACAAGTCACCAAGTGTGCCAAGATAGGGTGTGTAAGCAAGCACGATAGATAATACGTAGATAGATATGGATCTAGGTATGTATAGCAAAAGGTGGTGCTGGCATATGTTTTATTTTTTTCTAGAAAAATTGGTGGTGTATAGTTGTTACATTACAGAGGAGAGACTACGCAACTTTACTTTGGTTGGTCAATGGTCATGGGATCATATATCGTCGTCACATCTTACACGCATGCAGCATGTCTGTCTGGCCTAACAACGAACATTTATAATTTTCAGGGAAGGAATTCAGAGAACAATGATATATATATTCCCGTTTACATTAAATAGTTTCTGAACAACAACAAAGCGATACACTAGCGTACAGCATATCTAATCCATTTTCCTTGTCAGCGAAACCAATGACCTCTCGTGAAGCATCCCCTACCATCATCCACAACGACAAACCTCAACCTTGAAAAGGCCGTATGATCCAACACCATGGAACTTCCCTTGCGCTAACACATTATTGAAAGAGCAATGTCGGCAGTCTCATCGTCGAACATGATCAAGAGACCATCAGCTGGCACCACCAGTACTAGCCATGCTGAAACTGGGAGTCCAAATAACTTCAGTCATCACGGGATCGAAATCTAGTGAGTCGGTGATACAAAGATACAAACAAGGAACATAAGCGTCCCCATCAATTCTCGCAAAAAAAAACCATCTCCACCAATCATATCAAGCCTTCAAAAATTAAAAAAGAACATGAAAAATGCCTAACATTCGCAATCGACAAAGATGATGTCTACCGGTAGTCCATAAGGTATAGTTTATTCAATCTAAACCCTAAGTACTATGACTATACTAGATGAAAGAGGGTTCCCGTTCCTCCATACCACTAACGAGCTACCACATGAGGAGAAGAAGGGGGACCAGCGGTGGTGGTGTAGGGAGGAGTCTAGGTTCGGTAATACATAGGTGGCGTGGTGGCTCTAGTTGTGTCTGCGGGCCATGTTCGATTTGGCAAGTGGTACAGTAGGATCCCCACGGATGGCGCCAACTGCGGGGGCTTCGGTCTGCCTCCTACCCTCGCCAAGGACTAGCGTGGAGGAGGCCAAGTGTGCCCTACAAAAGAGGAGAGCCGGGGAAGGGAGCGAAGGTAATATTACGCAGGACGGAACGGGGACATAATTAATTCATGAGTAAATAGCTATTAATTTACCATCTGTTACAGAATGTTTCCCGGGTATCTATAGGTCATACCCATGGACAAAAGAAAATTACAATTGCCCCCGGACCGACCGGGGGTCTTCTTATTACATTGGTGCGGGGATATTATGGTCATTGCCTCATTGGACCACTCACCCCCAACCACTCTCCTAACGCCGTCGGGAGCTCTGCTTGAGAGGACCACGATTCTCCGTCTTCCTTCAGACGACGATTGAGTGGGCGTCACGAGGGTTCCTTTCCACCATCCATGACCTCACAGACGGTGCTTAGTCCTGCAGAAACAGAGGGTCAAAGTATCCCTTGCGGGGGTGTTCGCAAGGGTAACGCTGTGGTAAGTCAATGAAGGTGTCCCGATGCCTACACCCATCAGGGCGAGGCTGGTGCTTGCCCTGGACGAGGGTCCTCGGCGGCGGCAAGGCTTGCCTTCGCCCGGTGATGTTGTGGGCCTAGAAACAGGCGAGGGTCCTGCTCAGGCCGAGGTGAAGGTGGGGTGTCGCGCGGAGGGCGTTCCCCCAACATCTGGGTTTGAAATTAAGTCAATATTTTTTAAGATTTATAAATATTAGTATCTTCAAACAGATTTATTATAAACATAAATTATAAATCTGATAATACTTTTTATGAATTACAAATATCAGTATATATTTGTTAACGTTTTGTCAAACTTAAGATTTATTACTGACTCGTTAAAAAGCGAGAGTTGGATCGGAAGTACATCAATATATGCATGTGTGGCCATCAGAAGCTGAACAGCAATTGGTAAGTTGGTATGCACTGCAATGATGTTGCACCCCTCAATCCATGGCCATTCTGACTTCTGAGCTCTAGCTCTTGCATGCCCACCCATTTGTTGGTTCATCGACAGACCCCATATGGCCAGATATGTGTGGCTCGCACACTTACACTTTGCTCTGACTTGTTTAAACAAAGACCGACCACTAATTTAAGCTAGGGTCTTGTTTAGTTTCCAATTTCTACCCTAAATTCTACTATGCAAAAAGAAAATTCCCATCACATCAAAATACCGGTACATGTATGCAGTACTAAATGTAGATGAAATTAAAAACTAATTGCACAGTTTTATTGTACTTTGTGAGACGAATATTTTGAGACTAATTAGTCAAAATTTAGACAATTTTTATCAAATACAAATAAAATGCTACCGTACGCATTTATTACGCACTATTCTAAGTTGGTGCGCCGAACTAAACACGGCCTAGCTAAGCTTCGTCCGATTCTGTACTCCTGCACATGGAGTGGCTCTGAGTCTGATCCCATTATTCTCAACCTGCTGGTCCGCCATATACACATACATAGTATTATATGTATAGTTCTTGTCACCGACCACGCACATTTTGGATGGCTGGCCAACTTGTGTCACGCAAATGCTCGGTTGATTTGTTTGTCCGTGTGCAGTGGGACCACGCTCACCCATACACCACAAAACAAAGTTACAGAATCATAAAGAGAATTACTATTTGCAGTGAGAGAGACGTCTGTTATGTACTCGATCTCTTCGTTCCAAATTTATAAAACGTTTTGGCTTCTTTAGAACCATTGCTTTTACTATCAAGACACATAATGTATATTTAAATGTATAGCAAAACATAATTTGTTGTTTTTTATACATTTTTTAGTATATATATAAATATATAAATGGTTTGATTCTCTTGGACACACCAAAGACGAAGCCGGATTCATTTTCATTATTATCTAATATAAAAAATGTGAGTAGCTAGCACATGTCGATCCTAATGAATTAAAGTTTGATGGAGTGTGTTAGTGTCTGGCATTTTGACCTGAAATTCTGAATGAACAATTGGCACGGCCGTATAGCAGCAATGCAGAGAAGAGGCAGCCACTTTTGGTCAGGGTCAGAGCAAATGGATGGTTGGCTAAGGGGTGTTTAGTTGCTTCAAAGTTCCAAAAATTTTATAAGATTCTCCGTCACATCGAATCTTTAGACGTATGCATGGAACATTAAATATAGGTAAAAAATAACTAATTACACAGTTTGGTTATAAATCACGAGACAAATCTTTCGAACCTAATTAGCCTATGATTAGACACTAATTGCCAAATAAAAACGAAAGAGTTACTGTGCTTCTAAAAATTTTACACTCCCATCTAAATACAGCCTAACTGTTATTGGTGTGGTCCAGATCAAAAGGTAGTCAGCTGAAGAAGCCTGAATGTGGCTCATTCATGCATGCGATAGAGAGTAGGAATCGAATTGGAGAAGCAGACAGCATGCAAGTGCAGGGACAACAAGAGACAAGACGTCCCTGCAGCTAGCTAGCCCACATCGATCGCCTGATCCATGATGACGGCGACGACCACTACTGATCGCGTTGGGCTGCTGGATGATCGATAGTCACACCCACCCACACTTGCAATTGCAACCGCAAGGTTGATGGGTCCATCTCGTGCACAATGCAAGTAAAAAAAGCTAGCCACAAGAAGAATACCATACAAATTGCAATGGCGCATGAATACAAGTGCATCGAACGAGCTAGGTTTGTTGCAAGTCAAATCTTTTCTAACTTTCACCATCGATATCAATCCGAAATTTGGTATACATTTTGATAGAACAATCAACAGAGCTCTCACACCCCATTTCAAAAATTTTAAACTATTCCCCGTGTCCCCAGAGGCCAAGATATAAGAATTCCTAGTTTGTCCTGTGTCAAAATTATCCTAAGTTTGATCGAGTTTAAGTTACTAACTGTGAGCAGCTCTAAAGGCGTCCTCAACAATAGAGCTACTCCCTCCGTCCCAAAAAAAGAGTCATTCTCGTTTCTCAAAAAGTCAACAGCTTTTAACTTTGATTAAATATATTTAACAAAATATTAATATTTATGGTATATAATTAGTATCATTAGGTAGATCTTTGAATATACTTTCATAATAAACTTATTTAAAGATATAAATGTTGCACGCATTTTTTACAAACGTAGTCAAAGTTGAGAAAGTTTGACCAGCACGCTTCCCACGGCGACTCTTTTTATGGGACGGAGTAGTAGTTTGCTAGCTATTTGGTCTCCACGTCATCTTCAGAGATAGCATACAAATTAATTCCTCAAACAACTACACATTTTCCAAAGAACTTAGGTCCCACATGTCAGTTTTTTCACCTTTCCTAACTCATCCATCCCCCTCTCCCCCCTCTCCATTTGCGCATCCTGTCCACAACCTCGCCAGAATCGGAGCTCAAGCTCACCGGAGTGGAGCTAGCCGGCATGGCCTGGACCTTTGCACCGGAATCAGAGCTCGAGCTCACCGGAGTGGAGCTCGCAGGCAGGGCTTGGACGTAGCTCGCTTGCTGCAGGCCACAACCGGGGGTGCTGCTTTCCGGCATGGCTTGGATGGAGGTCGACGCCGCAGCTGGTACGGAGCTCGCCGGCATGACCTGGATCTAGTTCGTTTTCTCGAGGACGCAACCGAGGTGCTGCTCGCTGGAGTGGCTTGTGTTAGAGTAAATAGTACCACATTGTGTACCCACGTGAGGTGTTAGTTCTATGTACCATATATAATCAGTTCATGAGACCCAATGCAATACATCCAATATTCCACCAATTATATTCTCCTTCGTGGTATCATTCGCCTAGATTTAGATCCTAACCCTAGTCGCCACCGCTTCTGCTCCGTGCGCCCCCGGGGAGAGGTCGATCTCCGCCGGGGGCAGCGCCCCGTTTAGGCGCCCGATCCTAATTGATCCGACTGCCATCGTCGTCTTCGCGCAGCAGATCGGGACCTCCCCTGCATCATCACCGGGCCGCCGCCGCCTCATCCCCGGGCTCGTCACTGGCTGTCGCCGTCAACACTTTCCTGATCTTCGTCGCATGGAGGTAGATGGATCTCGCCCCGTCCCGTGCCGCCGTGGTGGCGGCCAGGCCCGGCCACACGCCCCGACCTTGCGCTGCCATGGAGGCAGCCGAATCTAGCGTGTCACTGCTGTTGGGCAGATCTGCCCATCTTCACCACGTCGATCCGCGTCGGCGCCTTCGACCCCGCGCGTCACCCGATCGGGTCGCACCGCCGCTGTCATGCCATCTCGCTGGGTACATCCGATCTCCTGCTGCTGTATCTTTTTGGTTTGCCCGATCACTAATCGGGATTGAGTTGCCCATCGCCCGTCGACCTCGCGCGTACTACTCCGGCATCGGCATCGAATGGGCCATCGGCTGCCCCGGCACGCCATCGGCTGTGCATCTGCTGTCCCTGCACGGCTGTACGCCCCATTGGCTCGTCATCAACACCATCGCCGGGTACTACGTGCATCTTCTCCAAGCAACAGGGCTGTAGCTGTGTCGCCTCATCGGGCCACGGCACCGCCGCCCGTGTATCCGCTTCGCCATTGCATCTATATCACCGTCACCTGTGCATCGACAACTGTGCTGTGCAATCCCCGTTGCGCTATCTGTCTACACAAGGTCTTCGTCCTGCTGATTGGGTCTTCGTCATCGAGTTGCCCCTACCCGCACCGTCGCTGAGCCCTGCTCACCGGTCCGGCCGCCACATCGCGTCGTCGCTGAGTCCTACTCGCCGATGCGTCCTCTCCCGCATTGCTTCTTCTTCGTCCAGCACAACCTCACGATTGGGGTCCTCTCCCTTGTACGCCTGGTATTGGCAATACCGTCGCGTGCTTTCGTCCCCGACGCGTTGCTGGATCTGGCAAATCCAGTCTCGCCTCGGCGCTCAGGCGGCTTGACTGCATCGACTTCGGCATCGACCCTCCCGTTCCCACCCTGTCTGCCTCGATTGCGTCGTCGCCTTTCTTCTACGTCCACGACGGCCCTGACTGCGTCGACTTCGGCATCGCCTCCTCCACGACGATTGCCTCAACGCGTCTCCGTCATCACCATGGCACCCCTTATGCGCCTGCAGCTCCATCGACACGGCAACCCGACCACAACTACGTCGACCTCGGCCATCTTTAGCACGGCTTCTTCGACCACGGCTACTGCGTCCTCACACTCGGCTACCTCGACATCGGCATAAAGGGCTACCGCCTTGCATGAGGAGTCATCGGCTTCTTCTCCGGCCATAGCATGCGCGACACATTGACTGTTATGACCGCGGGGGATGTTAGCTTTGTCAGCTTCTTCTCCAGTCTCACCGTCGGCAATGCTCTCGCTGTGACTGCGGGGGATGTTAGAGTAAATAGGAATAGTACCACATTGTGTACCCACGTGAGTTGTTAGTCCTATGTACACTATATAGTCAGCTCATGAGACCCAATGCAATACATCTAATATTCCACCAATTATATTCTCCTTCAGCTTGGATGGAGATCGACACTGCGGCTGGTACGGAGCTTGCTGGCACGGTCTGGATCTAGTTCGCTTGCCGCTGGACGCAATCAGGGGTGCTGCTCGGTGTCGCGGCTTGGGTGGAGGTCAACGACGCGGCTGGTACAGAGGTCGCCGTCGGCGTGGCCTGGGCAAAGGTCGCAGCCGCGGAGCTCACCGGCGCTGGCAAGTACTAGCGAACAAGAGAGAGAAGAGCTGGGAAGGAAATGGCAAAGAAGAAAGCAAGGTAAAGTTTCACTACGTGGGGTGATTCTTTCGTCGCTACCGAGGACAAATTTCGGTTTCCTCTCTCCTTCACGTCGGATGAAATCCGAGTCAGCCGGCGACGTCGCCCGTTGTTGGGGACGCCCTAAGTGATCCGAAACAGGGACAAGAGACAAAACGTCCTTGCAGGCAGCCCATATCGCCCAATCCATGACGACGATGACTGCCACTAATACTCTCATTCGGATGGGTTATGATAGCCACACTTGCAATTGCAAGTTTTGAGGGATCCATTTCATGTTCGCAAGTCAAAACCTATCCCGAAAAAGAATATCATGCAAATTGCGATGATGAATATGACATCTACTCCATCTGGTCATTAAAAAAATGGATAAGATATTTGGTCAAATCATAAAAAACTCAAAACATCAATGAACTTTGAATTATTTAGTTTGGAAACATGTAAGATATATGTATAGGTTTACATTGTAAAAACATTTAGAATTCGTCAAGTATTTGTGACTACTGGAGGTAGTAGTTAGGTTTACTGCAAGTCAAACATTTTCAACGTTGATAATCAATTTCGATCCAAAAACTTATATAGGTTGACAAACTAAGACTAGCATTCCTATATTCATATGAAAACTACTATTTATGTTATGTCAAGGTAATATGTTTTCATTAATTGGTAATCAAAGTTAAAATTGAAAGATTGATTTAAACACAGATGTACTTACACCTGTGATCTATAATAAGAGCTCAGTAACTTGTGCTCCTAATATGGGCTCCCTCTCTCTGTACTCAACACTTGTCAACGATCATTGTTATTAAGACCTTAAAAAAGATCTTTGTTAACTACTCCCTCCGTCCCCCCAAAAAAGTGTCGTTTTGTACTTTCAGACATCATGTTTGACCATCCGTCTTATTTAAATTTTTTGTATAAATATCATATATTTTGTTACGACTCATTTTATCATTAGAGATACTTTAATAATGATATATTTATTTTACAATTTACACAAAATTTTTGAATAAAACGAATGGCAAACACGATGTCTAAAAGTCAAAATGTCACTCTTTTTGGAACGGAAGGAGGAGGGAGTAGAGTATATATGATGCATCAGGGTTTAGTTTGCATGCATGCATCACGATCTAACTAGTCGTGATGTCGTAGCAAGAATAAGATATATATAGCTGCTGTAAGTGTGTTGTGACGCATTGGGCGGCGGTTTGGGCGGCTTGGTCGTATATAAACCACGTACATTCGCTGCTTGTTCTCCTTAATTTTGCCGTCCATTCACGTCATCAAGGGCCTGTTTGGTTCCCGGCCGTAGCGAGCCACACCAAAGGCCAAAGTCTGCGGCAGCGTCAGAGGCTGTGGTGGCAAATTCTTCCGCCACACATGTGGCAAGAATTCCTACTGACAAGCTGTAGAAAGATGTACGGCGTGCCAAACTTGAATGAGCAGCCAAACAACACTTAAGATGGTGTGGCAGCCTTCGCTGTAGTTCACTGGAGTGTGGCCGGTGGCGGCGGCCAACTAAACACCCCCTAAATCATCATCAAATTAACAAGATTATCATATGTGCATGAATATAATATAATATGCGAATGCATGAATGCCTATGTCATTGCATCATTTCTGACGTAAACAGTCTCAGATTTCTTTTATGCATGAGTGCATGACGTAGCTAGGTAAAAAAATAGTTCATTAATTAATCAATCCTTTCTTCGATCCCATCACCTTAATTGTTGACCCTCGTGTGTTCAATGATCGATCAAAGCGTGTGATTCGTTGTAGTACGAATGCATGAATGGAAAAAAAAAATTAAGAGTTGTAAGCATTTGATATTGATGCATGGTGAATAATCAGCGTATTTTGATTAGGGAATAGTCATATGTAAAATCAATTTTGACCCTTAATTTGTCTTATAATAATATAATATGTTTTAATCTCATAAGTGTTTTAAATAGAGTTAAATACACCAGCAGCTCTCAAACTTATAAGGGTAAGTCATATAGATCCACAAACTTTGAAAAATCCGCGGAAGTGGTTCATTGGCTTTGTTACGTTTTTCTTTTGTTTGTTCAATTTGAAAAATGAAGGAGTGGTAAAAGTTGAAAGAGACGTACTCAGCTTGAGCCAGTACTAGAGAGGACTTCTGTTTTCGTTTGCTTAGCTTGGTGGAGATCAAAGAGATGATAGCATCACCAATCCGCCATTGACTTGCTCATCATGTATGCAACCACTATTAGTTGCTTATTGGAATTCTTGCTGTTTGGATTGGATTCGGTTGGGGAAACAATCTCATCGCCATCTCCTGATGTGCATGCCTATACAGCTAGCTAGCTACGTGACAACGACGATCTGTATTGTCACATGATTGCAGTAGCCACTAGGAGAAGACTTTGGTACATATATACTGTATGGATCAAGAGCGAATCTATATAAGACTTTAAACGTGGTGAGTTAGCTACAGTTTCTACAGTGTTAGCTACAGTGCCGGGTCTCCGTGAACAGTACCACCCGTTAGCTACAGTAACGAATCCAGATAAATAGTACCCCATATAAACAGTATCGACTATGTGAACAGTACTTAACCCGGTATGAACAGTACTTAACCCGGTATGAACAGTCACCCCGCTTGCAACAGTCCTACCCGCGCGAAGCGCGGGGGACCTGGCTAGTATAGATATACATATGTATGCGTGCATTGCATGCACGCTCTCCATCCATTGTGGACTTGTGGTGTGGTGCCTTATTATGACTTGTGTGTTAAGCTACACTGCACATGATAGCAACATTGCAGAACTGAAATGAATGACTGAACGCCCATAATCTGATGGTGAGTACTTTAATTTCTGAGTGAAGTGCGCCTTCCCATCAACACACAACGGTATCGTAGCCCATATGAGAATGACCTTTTGTCTCATCTAGGACCTTAGACCTGTGCTTTGGCATAGGACGGTAAGAGATTTTTTTAACACCAGCCTAAAATTCACTCTTGAGTTGAACTCAGGACCTGATGAAGAGTATTAATCAATCTACCTAACCAACTTAACTAGAGGTCCTTTCGCTCATGCACTCATGGTATCAGTTAAACCCCAAAAAATATTTTCCTAGAGTGAAGTCCGACCATTTTCTGGATGTAAATGTCAGTCAACAAACTTTATGGTTGTCTAATCCAGTACTAATCTTAATATGTTACTAGTTAGCATCTAATAATGGAGAAACACCTGCATTAATCCTCACGAGACGTGCTAGAAAAAATGGCGAATCCTAGAAGTTCTCACAAAACTGCAAATATTTTACCTCTAATTTGGTACTCTAATCATCATTGCCATTAAGAGACACTGAATCTATCTTTACCCAAATCTACCATTATAAACAATAAACTAACATATCCCTCAAATCTATAAATAAACTAGAAGAACGCCCCGCGCATTGCTGCGGGAATTGCTGATGAAATTATATTACTTATATTTACTAATATGATTGAATATATGTGTTAGTGGATGATTTTTAACATTCTGATGTGGATAACTAAACATATATTAGTAAATGATTTGGTTTGCTAATGTGAATAGCTTGAATGAAGATATACTGACATGTGTTAGTTGGATGTGTTAGTAGATGCTGATGTGGACAATCTGCATGGCGAGATAGTTGAATTAATATGCTAGTGGGATATTCTAGTGGATGCTGATGTAGACACTTTGTATGGCAAGATAAATTGCTAGTGGTGTTTGTCTTTATAAGAGATATAGATATAGATAAGCCAATATAAGCTATTAAAGTACAATATATATACTAGTAAATTGCATACTTGTACCACTATTAATAGTAAGCATAAAATGGTAAAAATATTTACATTAGGATAAATATCAATGTTTTCCTAAACGTTAAACGGTAAACAGTCGGTCACCCTTCGTTTAGCGTTTAGACCGTTTAAATGGTGTTTAAACGGAGTTAAACGGCCTAAACGGTTTTGTACAATAACAATAAAATATACATATTTATGTAGGTAAAAATAAAATTTGTTAGAATCCATACATATTTACACATGTAAAAATCAAATATTCTACCAAATAATCTTGTTGGAAGAAATCTAAATCCCACAACACTTCATATAATTACAATGTTAATTAGTTTCATGTTGATTGTGATAGACGTAGTCCTTTAATTCACTTAATTATGGATTAAATAGTTGTTTAGCTCATTTAATCACGTTTAATCTGATTTTGTTTAGACCGTTTAGACGGGATTGAACGGTTTAAACGGATTTAAACGGCCCAACCGTTTAATTCACCGTTTAGGGCCTAAACAACACGGCTGACTTCTGTTTACCGTTTAAACGGTGTTTAAACGGACTAAACGGCCGTTTAGACGAACATAATTTAATATTTTGTTAGTAATGGAAAATTGTTGCCTTAACAAACCACGTACCAACGACACTAACAATTCAGTGTAAATCAATACCCGATGACAATAATTTTTGTAAGTGTTGTTACTTTATAGATAAGAATAAGATGTTTATAATTTTGGCTAAACAAACTTTTTTGAATTAAATGTAAAAGGAAATTTTTGAATAATACATATTATTCAAGAAGGACTAGTGTTTTAAATTAAAATCTGGATAAAAAATTACAACAACTAATAATATGGAAGGTTGAAAGCTAAATATAGATTCATGATGTAGCGAAAAGGATGAAACAAGAGTTGATATGTTAGGTAATAAATTTTTCCACGATTTTTTTATGAGTAATGTAAAGATATTTTTTCATATAAATGTAAAGATAGATTTTAAGATCATAGCGCGCGGGTTACTAAGACCCCTAGTCGTCGGTGAAAGTAGAGACACCAGACTTCACATCCCCGACGATCCTGGTAGAGCACTGCACTTTCCCTTTTCTTCCTTTTTCCTCTCACAATCGATATGCAGGCCGAGTCCGCTCAACGCAAGTCAGCTTTGGGCTTAACAGCATCGCAATGCCGCATTGGTCCTGCTAGCCGGCCTGTCGAGCCCGGCCCAACCACGCACTGAGACCTGTGTCCTGACACGAAATCTCCCGATCGACCGAGCTTTCTTCCTTCCGATCGATCGGCATGAGAAAAAATGCATGAAGGCATCATGCACCATGCATGGTAAATGGTAATCAATGAAAAATTCATGAAGGGGTCCTGTACGTCCTTGTTGTCCTCTTGTACGTTCAGTGAAAAATGCATGTGGGTTGTTGTCCGGCCCCTCGTTGGTTTTTGGTGCCATACATATGCCCATTTATACCTCGTCTCTGCAGTCGGATCGGAAGGCCACCCTAAGCTAGAGTTAGCAGTTTGAGAGATCATCGAGAGATGGATACCACGACGAGGAAGAGGAGGAGGACGAGGCTGGTGAGGGTGCAGGTGCACCAGGAGATCATCGATTTCATGCTCAAGCACGAGCGGCCTAGTCGGCCCTTACGCGACTTCCCCGAATCCATCGACCGCCTGCGTCCGGGCTTCCGCCGCGCCATCCATGCCAGCATCGCCGCCAGCATGAAGAGGTCCGACGACCGGGACACGCCGACATCCTCCGCCAGTACCGCGCCAAGGGCTACGCCGAGTCAAAGCTCGTGGCCGAGGAGCTCGACGACGACGACGACGAGGGCCGAGAAGAAGGAGAGCATCGCCATTGCCGACGGGGCGGCCATGGCTGCGAAGAAGAAGTAGCTAGCTAGCTTTGCCTTTGGTCCTGCACGTTGTTTGTGCTGCTAGGGGGTTCGTTCGTCCAATTTAATTAAAAATAATCAGTCGACTGATGATTAGAAATTCCGATTATTACTGCTGTGTAATTATATTCATTGACCGGGACGTCTGGGCTTACAGAAACCGAGAAACGTAAGGTGATGTCTGATTTCTCGGATCCCCCACTGGGCTTTCAAGGAGCCTCAATGGGCCTCGCCAAGTCCAAATGATGCCCACGAAAGGACAACCTCACAGTTAAGCCCAACACCGCCGAGTCGTGTCCCGGCGTGGGATGGCCCTGGGCCCTGGGGAGACGAGACGGCACGAGCATGAGACCATCCAATCAAGTTGCCCGTGCGACGGCGGCCGGCCAGATGCTAGTGCTACAAGGAGGCCAACGAATACCCACGGGCGGATCCCCTGCTCCACATGGCACATGCCGAATTGCAGATGCCGTGAAGCCCTGGTCTGATCATGCGGACTCACAGCTCATCCTCGATCGCAAATTCGTTTTTATCTACATTTATGATTCAGAAAAAGTAATAAATTTTTATGTTCTTTATGTATGTGCTTAGATGAAATTCTAAAGTTCTTTAACGAGGGACATGCTCAAAATTAAGTTTTAGTTCGAAATTAAAATTAAAATAGTTCAAAACAAGCTAAATGATTTTAAATTTAATTTCAAATTGAAACTTAATTCGTTATATCCACTGTTAAGAAACTTTGTTTAGAATCCCTTGTTAAAATTGTCCACATGTAGACGTAATTTGGAGGTCCCTGTGTACTTTGTAATCGATGAGAGAAAAACCTAGAAAAATGAAAGAGAGAATTATCTATTTGGCACCGAAACAAATATTCCGTATTTGGCACCGAAAAATTTGAACTTCCTTATGCAGCACCAAGTTGAAATTTCCTTCCCTAAATGGCACTGAAATTTCTTTTAGTAGCAATTATATAGAGCTTCGAAAATTGAATATAAAGACTAGAAGAGCCTAACCAATTATCCTCCATAAACAAACCTTTTCTCAACAATATCCCAAACATAAAAGCTCCTATAGTTCTAGACCGGAAGATAATTTGACTACTAGTATTATATTTGAAATCAATTAATTATCTCCATAACTTGTCTTTATCATTTTCATATCTCTTTAGCCAATTGGGAATATGTGGCAATGGGGATTGAGCACGCATAATGCCATTGGCATGCAGCTTCCAAACCACCTCGCTCATTGTACTCCTCCACATAAAGCCCCTAATTGTCTCGCCATAGCAGAGCAACCAAAAGGTAGCCCCTTGATCGACTCAAGTCTACTCGACCCCCTCCATAGTCTCATCCTAACCTCACTAGCTAATTCGGTTCTTCTGCTCGAGCCATATGGCCGACAAGGATGTGATCGAGTTTGAGGCAATCCAGGAGGATGTGGGTATCTATTTCTCGATCCGTAGACTACAGTTTCCAGATCCGTAGCCTACAGTTCTGCCCTACCTTCTGCACTTCTTCGAACTTGCTATCTAAAACTTATTTATTCTTACTTATTTTGTTTACTAGATATATGTGATAATTCTTCTAAATTTGAGGATCGATCCCTTTTGCATCATCCAATATAGAATGGATTGATACCCCAAACCAAACACTCCAAAGCTAGCAGATGGAGTAAATTTTTGAAAATTATAGTGATGCTTATGCTATTGTTTTCCAAGAAGAACCGCTCCCCCAACCACCATTAAGAAGCAACTGGAGGTGTGGTGTTTTCTTCATGGGGAAGGGTTAACACTGAGACTGGTGAAATATCAAATTGATTTTATAGTGCTGCTAATGCTAAACTTTAGATTTGTGGCTGCCTTTGTTATTTTGTCATCTTGTGTATTTTATCTTTATGTTTCTATAATGTATTTATATGGTATTTTGTCATTTTGTGGTTGCTACTAATGCCTTTAGATCAGTGGCTGCTTTTATCGTTTTGTCATTTTGTGTAATCTTTATGTTTATGTAATGTATCTTTATGTTATTTTGTGATTTTGTGGTTGCTATTTTGTCATTTTTTGTTTTTGTGTAATGAAGTGCTTCTTCCTAGCTCTAGATGCACATCTTGTTGCCACTTTCATGCATTATCCCGTTGCTAGTTTCATCCTCATTGTAGATGAGGTATCTGTTGCCGCTGTTTTGGTTTTATGTTTTAAGATTTGTCCTATTGGTCTTTGCAACCCCTACTGCATCTGACTCTTCTTTCTCAGAAGAATCTGATGAAGAAGTTGAGGAAACTAGCTCCAGTGAAATTCCTAAAATGGTTGGAAAAAATGACATTCTCAAAGGCGGGATTTTCGATGGAAAGACTGTTATGTGAGTTTTCACCTTTAATTATCTTTGAATGAAGGATGTGATCAGTTCAAAGAAAAATTACTCATGGATTTTCACTTTTTTACAGTTGAGGGATTCTACTCGTACAAACTGACAGGTGACGTTGATAGCATTGTCGGTGAGGTCATGGGCTACAACAAGTCTCTGTCAAACTATAGTAGCTTGGCGGCAATGGTGAACAAGATGCACCATCTCAAGTCCAAACTTGCAAAGCGCTATCAATGTTGGGTTTATACCCAAATTCAGCATAAGTGAACTGATTTGTGGGTAGTATATGAACAATACAAACTATTGCTGCATCTAGCTCATTAATGTGAACTTTTGATAGACGATGTGGCTCAGCTTAAGGAAATGAAGGATGATGCCCTCGCCTAGATCAAGAAGAAGAAGCTAGGTGACATCTCTTTCGAGATGCCACAGGAGCTTGAGAATGCCCTCAATGCTCTCATTGGGGCTCCCAAGCTAGAGAAAAGAGGAAGAAGAGAAGCAAAAGAAGGATGGTGATGAGGACGAGAAGGATGCTAAAGAGTTGGAGCATGACAATGACAAGCATGACGATGAAGAGAAAGAGTTGGATGATGACGATGACACCGAGGAGGAGGACATCGATGACAAGGAGAATAATGATGATGAGGACGATGATGAGAAGGAGGAGGAGAATGACGGCAATAATGACGATGATGAGGTTGATGAAGAGGACGAGACAATGAGGAGGAGGAGTAGGAGGAGGAGGAGGAAAACAATGCGGATGATGAGGAGGATTATTGAGCCATTGGTGCTGCTCCACTAGGTTATCGTGGTGTTGCCACTCTTTTTGTTGTTAGTTAGTTAGCATTGTGACAGTGTGCGCTAGTTATGATAGTTGAGTGCTTCTACTACTCCTCTTATCTTGTGAGTTGTGTTGCATGTCCAACGGTCGGGTGCAGGCAATGTGGCGGGTGAGATTGACATTGAGATCCCGCTCCCTCTCCCTCTCTATTGCTCTCTCTCAACCTCTTTCTGCTTGCAAATCCACGCAGGAAACGGTAAAGAGGGTTGCGACAACTGTACAGATCCAGCGGTGGGGTATGGTTGAGAATGGCGGTTGTGCAAATCCACTCGCTACTCACTCTAACTCCTAACACTAGACTATCCTACTAGCACTAAGACAAGTGGAGCTCTCTACATACTTCAAGTGGTGTTCCTCTTATGCTTTGGAGTGAGGGGGTATCACTATTTATAGTTGTTGGAGTGGGCCCATGGATCCAAATGCTCTCCATCTCATCCCTTATATCAAACCTCTTTAAATAGAGGGTGGTGATCCACCAGACTTGTGTTTCTGCATCTGTTTTTAAGATATCTACATCTTTTAATCAACCAATGATGATTAGTTCAAGTCGGACAACTTGCCAACCTCCAAAAGTAAAAAACACCAGCCTCCAAAAATCCTCTTTGCAGTAGTCACTACTGGACAGGCAGGCTTTGCCGAGTGCCAAAAGCACTCGGCAAAGACCTGTTTACTCTCGGCAAAGGCTTTGCCGAGAGCCCCTCTCGGCAAAGGGCTGCCGGCAAAGCGGCATCCGGCAAAGGGGCCTTTGCCGAGAGCCTTCTTTCGGGCACTCGGCAAAGCCTTTGCCGAGGGCCACGGCGGCTCTCGGCAAACAAAAGTAGCCGTTAGGAGCTTTTCGCCGTTACCAAGAATTTTTCAATTTTTTTTACTTAATTTCTTTGCCGAGAGCCCAGATTCCCGGCTCTCGGCAAAGATTTTTTCCCTTTTTTTTACTTAATTTCTTTGCCGAGAGCCCCGGCGCCTGACCCTCGGCAAAGATTTTGGTTTTTTTCCAAAAATTTTTTTACTTAATTTCTTTGCCGAGAGCCCAGATTCCCGGCTCTCGGCAAAGATTTTTTTCCTTTTTTTTACTTAATTTCTTTGCCGAGAGCCCAGATTCCCGGCTCTCGGCAAAGATTTTTCCCTTTTTTTTACTTAATTTCTTTGCCGAGAGCCCAGATTCCCGGCTCTCGGCAAAGTTTTCACCTTTAATTATCTTTGAATGAAGGATGTGATCAGTTCAAAGAAAAATTACTCATGGATTTTCACTTTTTTACAGTTGAGGGATTCTACTCGTACAAACTGACAGGTGACGTTGATAGCATTGTCGGTGAGGTCATGGGCTACAACAAGTCTCTGTCAAACTATAGTAGCTTGGCGGCAATGGTGAACAAGATGCACCATCTCAAGTCCAAACTTGCAAAGCGCTATCAATGTTGGGTTTATACCCAAATTCAGCATAAGTGAACTGATTTGTGGGTAGTATATGAACAATACAAACTATTGCTGCATCTAGCTCATTAATGTGAACTTTTGATAGACGATGTGGCTCAGCTTAAGGAAATGAAGGATGATGCCCTCGCCTAGATCAAGAAGAAGAAGCTAGGTGACATCTCTTTCGAGATGCCACAGGAGCTTGAGAATGCCCTCAATGCTCTCATTGGGGCTCCCAAGCTAGAGAAAAGAGGAAGAAGAGAAGCAAAAGAAGGATGGTGATGAGGACGAGAAGGATGCTAAAGAGTTGGAGCATGACAATGACAAGCATGACGATGAAGAGAAAGAGTTGGATGATGACGATGACACCGAGGAGGAGGACATCGATGACAAGGAGAATAATGATGATGAGGACGATGATGAGAAGGAGGAGGAGAATGACGGCAATAATGACGATGATGAGGTTGATGAAGAGGACGAGACAATGAGGAGGAGGAGTAGGAGGAGGAGGAGGAAAACAATGCGGATGATGAGGAGGATTATTGAGCCATTGGTGCTGCTCCACTAGGTTATCGTGGTGTTGCCACTCTTTTTGTTGTTAGTTAGTTAGCATTGTGACAGTGTGCGCTAGTTATGATAGTTGAGTGCTTCTACTACTCCTCTTATCTTGTGAGTTGTGTTGCATGTCCAACGGTCGGGTGCAGGCAATGTGGCGGGTGAGATTGACATTGAGATCCCGCTCCCTCTCCCTCTCTATTGCTCTCTCTCAACCTCTTTCTGCTTGCAAATCCACGCAGGAAACGGTAAAGAGGGTTGCGACAACTGTACAGATCCAGCGGTGGGGTATGGTTGAGAATGGCGGTTGTGCAAATCCACTCGCTACTCACTCTAACTCCTAACACTAGACTATCCTACTAGCACTAAGACAAGTGGAGCTCTCTACATACTTCAAGTGGTGTTCCTCTTATGCTTTGGAGTGAGGGGGTATCACTATTTATAGTTGTTGGAGTGGGCCCATGGATCCAAATGCTCTCCATCTCATCCCTTATATCAAACCTCTTTAAATAGAGGGTGGTGATCCACCAGACTTGTGTTTCTGCATCTGTTTTTAAGATATCTACATCTTTTAATCAACCAATGATGATTAGTTCAAGTCGGACAACTTGCCAACCTCCAAAAGTAAAAAACACCAGCCTCCAAAAATCCTCTTTGCAGTAGTCACTACTGGACAGGCAGGCTTTGCCGAGTGCCAAAAGCACTCGGCAAAGACCTGTTTACTCTCGGCAAAGGCTTTGCCGAGAGCCCCTCTCGGCAAAGGGCTGCCGGCAAAGCGGCATCCGGCAAAGGGGCCTTTGCCGAGAGCCTTCTTTCGGGCACTCGGCAAAGCCTTTGCCGAGGGCCACGGCGGCTCTCGGCAAACAAAAGTAGCCGTTAGGAGCTTTTCGCCGTTACCAAGAATTTTTCAATTTTTTTTACTTAATTTCTTTGCCGAGAGCCCAGATTCCCGGCTCTCGGCAAAGATTTTTTCCCTTTTTTTTACTTAATTTCTTTGCCGAGAGCCCCGGCGCCTGACCCTCGGCAAAGATTTTGGTTTTTTTCCAAAAATTTTTTTACTTAATTTCTTTGCCGAGAGCCCAGATTCCCGGCTCTCGGCAAAGATTTTTTTCCTTTTTTTTACTTAATTTCTTTGCCGAGAGCCCAGATTCCCGGCTCTCGGCAAAGATTTTTCCCTTTTTTTTACTTAATTTCTTTGCCGAGAGCCCAGATTCCCGGCTCTCGGCAAAGATTTTTTTCTTTTTTTTTTTGAATAATTTCTTTGCCGAGAGCCTCGGCGCCTGACCCTCGGCAAAGATTTTGATTTTTCTTTTTTTTAATTTCTTTGCCGAGAGCCCTCTGGTCCGGCTCTCGGCAAAGAGTTGGTCTTTGCCGAGAGCCGGCCAAGAGGGCTCTCGGCAAAGCTGCCATTTCGTTGTCCACTGTCCAGCTTTGCCGAGAGCCTGCCTTAAAAGGCTCTCGGCAAAGAGCCTTTGCCGAGGGTCACCCTCGGCAAAGTGACCAAATTTTTTTTATTTTTTTTATTTTTTGTTTTCAATCCCTGCAAACACGACAAATGTATATATATGTCTATATTATCCATCACAGATATACCACATCCAGCACCATATATATCACATCCATCGCATAACTCACATCCAGCACCATATGTCACAATTGTTCACATAAATCGCATAAAACTGTCTCAAATACAAGTCCACGTGCATAACAAGTTCGTGCATAGTTCATCCACATGCATGCATACCAAAACAAGACACGAAACTACCAGTCCTACTCACTGCGCCGGCCGCCCTTGATAACCTTGTGACGGCGGTGACGGAAACACTTGGCCGCCCTGAGCGCCAGGAAGTGGGTTGTTCGAACCCGCTGACGGAAGCTGCACACATGAGAAGAGTTTGCATCAGAGGAGATTGGTTGATTAGCTAATGTTGCAATTCCTTGCATGTGTGACTCACAGGAGTTTGCATCAGGGGAGATTGGTTAGGATGCATCGGTGGACCCATTAACCCTGGAGGCACGGGGGAACCCGTCGAAGATTGCATCTGTAACGGAACCGTCCAAATTATAAGAGCACAAGTATAAAAACAATCACCGAAGTGATCAAATTCTCACACTTGAGCCCATATAACTCCGGTAGTCCACGAAATCGCGAGGGATTTCAAACCAAACCGAGAGCAACCAGATCGTAATGATTCAACATAACACAACACTTGTTACAACAGTTCAAAAGTAATCTCATACATCGGAGTACAATTATTTTTATTACAAAACCAAAGTAAAGATTAGCGGAAGCAACATAATTTCTGAAACCATTTTAAGTCAAATACTGCCAGTACATAGTCACATCCTGCAAAAGCATACCAGAAGAGATACTACAGAGACCATGCCCATATGGTCTAGTCTTCACGCCCACATGGCGAAGACAATACTTGCGGCAACAAGTACGAATCTGCTACCTGCAACAGGTGGGAATAAACCCTGAGTACGAGAAGGTACTCAGCTAGACTTACCCGTCAAAAACCAGAAACAAAGGTGACACCAAGGATTATGCAAGGCTTTATAAAGTGGGCTAGCTTGACTCATTTGCAGAAAAGCTTAATACAGATAAGTAACCAATATATGCTTTAAGTATCAAGTTGATCATCATTAACCCGAAAACTAGATTAGCACCTGTACTAGAGCAATCACTTTATTAAGATCAAACAATATTAACCATAGCAGGTATAATAAGGCTATCATCATCATTATCATCAATTCCGAACCATCATTATATTTAGTGTATCTACGCTGGAGATAACTAGTCAAGTTTCTCACTATCCGGGAGAGACGGCGACTCGAATCGATTCCAACTCAGCTGAGGGGGGTATTCCTGACACTCACCCGGCAAACCCCGCTAAAGGCAGCCGTAGATAACCTTTGGTACAACTCAGGGTGGGCCCGAACAGCGCCGCATTCTCAGGGATACCAGTGGCCAGGATGCTCAGGACTTTTAACTCACCTGCCCTTGGACCCTCTGGCTCCCTTCCGAAGCGACTTTCACTTTTCGGCTTCGCAGCCTGAGTTGAGCTACTAGGCTTCGCGGTCGGCAACCTCAGGCCGGCCAGCTAAATGTCAGGCATGCGTTCAAAATGACATAGAAGGCTCCAGGTCTCGGTCCTTAATCGACACAGACGGGAATAGATCCACACCCAAGACCTCCATGCCTTGTTGCTTCTCTATCGTCATCCCGCCCGGTCTCATTTCATTTTATTAACACATGGTTCACTTCCACGATAGCAAGTATAGCCAACCGTGACCTGATAAAGCCCTATATCTCGCAGGTGACAGGAAATCACCCGACTTCTACCGGTCTAATTAAGCAGGGCTAAGCATAGATACGATCCTATCTACATAGGATTCAAGGTTCGAATTGCTGGACAAGGAGTGTTATCAATGCAGCAAGGGTTTCCAACCAACTCCTATCACGTAATGCAACAATACATATAACATGTATAGATAGATAATTGCTTTGAAAGTAGGAGGCTTATAATGCTCCGGGGCTTGCCTTAACCGAAAGAAGAGAGATCAAGGTTCGGCTTCAAGAACGATTCCCACGTCTTCTCCGGCTTCGTCGGACTGGACCTCCGGTTCTCGGACGAACTTCAACTTTGGGTCCCACACCCAACGGAACTTTGCTCGTAACACGATTCTTGGCACACCTATTGCATGTATATGCATCCAATGAATTTCATGTATGCATCCAATAATGACATGATGATTTATGGACGTGCATGAATGATGTGAAGATGAATGCAATGACATTGCAACGTTGTAAGCACGAAACCAAGTTATGTGGTGCTCTATTCAAATCACTTCAAACTTAGGTGCAAATTTCCTCTCCGGTATTGACATGTTTAAACATTCCTAAGAAACCACTAAGTATCCCAAGTTAAGACTAAACACGCACGTAACAGGATTCCAGACATTAGTACTTACAACCTATTATCAACAGTAGCTAAGAAAACTCACAACTGGAGTTCTAAAATTCCAAATGACCTGAAAGAGGACATTCTGGAAAGCTTAAGAAATTGTCTACATTTCATTTATAAACATCTAAGCATGATTTCATCATTTACTAAGTTAAAATAGCACTTGTACATAATCTGTTCTAAAAGACAGAGAGCACTCCCAAAACTGAACCTAACTTAGAACAGCTGTCATTTCTAAACTATAAGTCTAAATGCTACCAAAATTTACCAGCAATTAGTTCATGAAATTCTCAACAACTTTGCTATAGATCACCAAGCATGAAAACATCATTAACATAGTGTAATTCTCTTAACTAGCAATTCTGTCCAAAATTGGCAGGATCACTAATTTAAATATTTAGTGATGATTCAAAAGCACAATTGGACCAAACCAAGTTTACCAACTTGTTGTGCATACCAAAGAAACATCAGAAAATATAGTGCCAACTTCTAAATAATTTATTTAATATTCTTTTATAATTTATTTAGTTAATTAGGTGATTAAAGAAACATATAGTAAAACTATATATAAAAATCTATAAAAATTACAGTAGCCACCTAATGCTTCACATAGGCTACCATAAAAATTTCACTTCATTTTGACAAGCAAATATGGAGATATCAAAAATAACAGATGACATGTCTATTTCTAGCATAAATAGGAAACCCTATTGAAAAGTATCAAACAACAGATTTCATATTTTTCCTAGCATCTTTCTAACATAAGAACAACACTCACCAAGTTTCACCCTTACTGGATCTATAGAAAAATTATGAAAATTCCCACAAGATCCAATCAAGCAAACAAGATAATTATATAACTCCACCAAACCACATCCAAATTGCATGAAAATTTAACTAGAGCATCTTCATACCACACTTAACATCTCACAAAAATTTCATGGCAATTGGATTAATACACAGAGAGCTACAAACTTATCTAAATCACCTAATTAAATAAAGTGCTTAACAAAAATAACTACCAACTTCAGAAAACATAAATTAGCATGCCATATTTTATTCCACTACAGCATAGTACACATCATGAGGATTCCAAAAAGTCCTCACTTTCTATTTTTGGATTTTTCTACACTTTTCTGGGAATTTACAAAGAATAGCACTCATTTTGCATTTTCAGAAAACGGAAAAACTAAAACAATAGGCCTTAACCAGCAAAGCCCACTAGGGCATTGGGCCTGCTCGGCCCGGCTAAACGGCCCAGTCAACAACCAGAGGAAGAGGCCGACACTGACATGCGGGCCCCGCCCGTCAGAGGCACAGAGGCAGGGGAGGAGGTCCGGTGAGCAAAAGCTCACCGCCGGCGGCTTCTCCGGCGAAACCGACTACCCAGGCACGCTCCTCACCTCATCCCGCACCTCGGCAACCATTTTCCCCCATCGCTACCGCACCCGAGCATGCTCGTCACCAAAAATGGCGGACGTCGGCGGTTCATGGCGGCGTACCTGGTGACACCGGCTCTGGTCCGGCCAGGTAGCGGCGGATTCAGCACCAAGGGGGCATGGCGAAACCTATGAGACCGATCTACTTGATGGCGGAGCACCGGTGATGCCTGGCCGCGTGCGAGGTGCTACGACGGGAAGAGCGCGGCGGTGCTAGCCGTCGCGTTCCGCTCCGACGAGGCTGCGATGCACGGCGACATCATTCCCATGGCGAGGCTACACCTAGGGCTAGTGCCAACAAGAAAAGGGAGGAGGGAAGAGGAAGAGAGGGGCCCAGCATTGAGCTCGTCGTGATGGCGGCCATGGCGGCCGGCGCTCCCGACGGGGTTGGAATGGCCGATTGGCCCATACCTTGGCTCGATTGCTGTGGTTAGGTGGTGCACTACAAGGAGAAAAACACAACGGTGATGTGGGGGAAGGTGGTGAGGCAATGACGCGGAGGTGAGCGCGCACGAGCTTCACCAGAGCTCGCGGTGGCGATGGCGTGCCGCTGCTGCCGCGCTTGCGAGCGAGGGAGAGGCAGGTCGAGTCGAATGGGAAAGATGGCAGAGAGCAACGGCGTGTCCTCCCCTTCAGCTTGCCAGCACGCTCGGTGGTGGGGGCAGGCGCGACGCATGGTGCCCACGCGGTGGCTCGGCCCTGCCCCGGTCGGCCATCGTGGCGAGGTCAGGTTGGCCATCAGAGCTCCCCTAGCCGACTGACAGCCCAACTTTGCCCCCTAATAATTCCTAAACCAGCTCGATTTAGCGATAGGTTACATTAGCAAACTTGTAGACCTACATGAGATATCCAATTGTGTCAATATGGACTTGAGCCAGTTCGGTCTGAATTGGAAGATAAAATGTCCCAAAGGGAGGCACCTTGAAACTGAAACCGAGATTCAGTCAACCCACCCGACTGAAACATGATTTTCAAAGCACTCAAGCTCCTAAACCATTAAGAACTAGGTGATGGTGTTATTGACAATATTGTAGAGCTAAGTGAGTTCTACAAAAGTGTCAATATGGGTTAGAGCTAGTTCAGCACAGTTTGAGATTTACAATGCTCCAAAGGTGGGCACATGAAACTGAAATGTCACCTTTTGACTTAGAAAATTTGCTAAGTGTTGAAATAACATGGAAACCTGACTTGTGGGCCCTGTTTGAGGATTTTCTAGCCATTTTCATGAGATGGGTATATTGAGACTTTTGTTCCTTGATAAATTCCCTACAACTTTGGTAAAGAGTGCACCTCCATGCAAGGTCTCTAGGTACCACTTTTAAATTGGTCAAAGCAGATCAATGCTATGGTCAAACTGGGGTCAAATCTAGTCAAATTGGATTTTGGTCCAAACATGAATATAGACCCTAGCTCATTTTGCTCCACTAACATATCAAAGATGTTTTCAAGCTCCCAAGTCACACAATAACATCACACATGTCATCTATACAAAACCCTAGCAATCACATAAAAGAAGCACAATCAATCACAATGTTGCAAAGCCATGTTTCAAGCAATGATGCACATGAAATGACGATGCTTAAGGTAATGCCATGCCATGATCATGCATGATGAATGAATTATGAGGCTAACTAACACCAGGGGTGTTACAGCCCTCCCCCCTTATAAAAATCTCGTCCCGAGATTTGAAAGTCGTACCATTTTTCATAAAAAGCAGAATAGTTGTCTTTTAAATAATCTTCTTTTTCCCAAGTTGCATCACGTTCACCGTGATTACTCCAAACCACCTTGTATAATTTGACTACTCGATTACGAGTCACCCTTTCCAGAGTATCCAGAACATATAGCGGTTTCTCCTCATAAGAAAGATCGGATTTCAACTTGATGCGTCTCGCATCTACTCTTTCCTCAGGAAGACGGAGACATTTCTTTAGTTGAGATACATGGAATACTGGAAAGATAGCTCCCATTTCACGAGGTAGATTGAGTTTATAGGCTACTCTTCCACTTTTCTCAATAATCTGATAAGGTCCAACATATCGAGACTCAAGCTTTCTTTTGATCCCAAAACGTTTTACTCCTCTCATAGGGGACACCTTCAAATAGACCTGGTCACCTACTTCAAACTCAATAGGTTTCCTCCTCTTATCTGCGTAGCTCTTTTGTCTAGCCTGAGCAGCTGATATATTTTTCTGTATAGTACGAACTTGCTCCTCGGCTTCTTTTATAAAGTCAATACCATAGAATCTTCTTTCTCCTGGTTCCACCCAGTTCAAAGGAGTTCTACACTTGCGACCATATAAAGCTTCAAAAGGAGCCATTTGGATACTCTCTTGATAACTGTTGTTGTAAGAGAATTCAGCGAGAGGCAACCATTTCTCCCATGAGCCATTACAAGAGATGATGCAAGCTCTAAGCATGTCTTCAAGAATTTGATTCACACGCTCAGTCTGCCCCGACGTCTGTGGATGATAAGCAGAACTACGGACCAAATTAGTTCCAAGATTCTGATGTAGGCGCTCCCAAAAACGAGCAGTAAACTATGGTCCTCTGTCAGAGACAATAGACCCAGGCACTCCATGAAGACGTACGACTTCTTGGAAGTAAATGTCAGCATATTGGTGTGGGTGATAGTTACTCTTCGCAGGGATAAAGTGAGCAGATTTTGTCAAACGATCAACTATAACCCAAATAGAGTCAAAACCTTTTTGGGTGGTTGGTAATCCGACAATAAAGTCCATAACAATGTCGTCCCACTTCCAACCTGGAGCAGACAAAGGCTGGAGTAAACCATGCTTCATGTGAATGGCCTTAACTCTACAACAATTATCACACCTAGCGACGTAGGCTGCGATTTCCTTTTTCATTTTGGTCCACCAATAGTATGGCTTGAGGTCCTGATACATCTTACTACTACCAGGATGGATGGACAACTTAGAAGAATGGGCTTCAGATAAGATTTGATTTCTGAGCTCTCTATCTTTTGGCACAACAAGTCTATCTTTGAACCAGAGAATTCCTTTGTCATCCACTCGAAAGTGCTTAGTTTCTTGCTCTTTCATCTTTCTCTTGATATGAAAGACACCAGTATCAGTCTTTTGTAACTCAATGATTCTACTTCTCAAAGAACAATCTACCGTGATATGATGGATTACAATAGGATGCAAAAGATGAGACAAATGAAAATCTTCTTCTATCAGAGAGTTGCAGTGAAATTTTCTACTCAAGGCATCGGCAACCACATTTGCTTTACCCGGATGGTAATGCACCTGGAGGTTATAATCCTTAATCAACTCTAACCATCTTCTCTGGCGCATATTTAACTCAGGTTGAGTAAATATGTACTTAAGACTCTTATGATCTGTATAAATATTACAGATATTTCCAAGCAAATAGTGTCTCCATATTTTCAGAGCATGCACTACAGCAGCTAACTCTAAGTCATGAGTCGGATAGTTAACTTCATGTTTTCTTAACTGACGCGAAGCATACGCAATAACTCGGCCTCCCTGCATCAGTACACCACCTAAACCAGTACCTGATGCATCACAATACACATCAAACGGTTTCTCAATGTTAGGTTGCGCTAAGACAGGAGCTGACGTCAATAAAGTCCGCAGAGTGCAGAAAGCTTGTTCACACTCCGGAGTCCAATCAAACTTCCTATCCTTCTCGAGTAGTCGAGTCATAGGCTTAGCTATTTTAGAGAAATCCTGAATAAAACGACGATAGTAGCCAGCCAATCCAAGAAAACTCCGAACTTCATGTACTGTAGTTGGTGCCTTCCAGTCCATAACTTCCTGTATCTTAGTCGGGTCTACTGAAATTCCCTCACTAGACAATACATGACCGAGGAAAGGTACCTTCTTTAACCAGAATTCACATTTACTGAATTTGGCATAAAGCTTATGTTCACGTAATCTGGTTAAAACAATTCTCAGATGCTTGGCATGTTCTTCTTCATTTTCAGAATAGATGAGAATATCATCAATGAATATCACCACAAACTTGTCCAGCTCTTGCATGAATACTGAATTCATCAGGTACATGAAATGAGCAGGAGCATTGGTCAGACCAAAAGACATGACAAGATATTCATATAACCCGTATCTGGTTGAGAAAGCGGTCTTTGGTATGTCTTCCGGACGGATTTTAATTTGGTGATAACCAGATCTCAGATCAATCTTCGAGAATACCTTTGCTTTAGACAACTGATCAAACAAGATATCAATACGAGGCAAGGGATACTTGTTCTTGATAGTGACTGCATTGAGTGGTCGATAGTCTACACACATACGCAGAGACTGGTCTTTCTTCTTCACAAAGATAGCAGGACAACCCCATGGAGAAGAACTAGGACGGATCAACCCTTTCAGTAAAAGGTCACTAAGTTGGGTCTTGAGTTCAGCTAACTCATTCGGCGGCATTCTATACGGTCTTTTGGAAATTGGTGCGGTACCCGGAATTAACTCAATCTTAAACTCCACATCACGATCTGGAGGTAATCCTGGCAATTCATCGGGAAAAACATCTGGAAATTCACACACTATCGGGACTTCTGCAATCTCTTTTGCTTTTGCTATCATAGCGTTAACTGTAGTCTGAGGACTGATGTCTCTAGGAAGTTGCACTAGAAAAGCTTGTTGATCCTTTGGATCCCTCAACATAACCACTCTCATAGAAGTATCGATCAGAACACCGTTTCCACTCATCCACTTCATACCTAAGATAACATCTAGGCCCAATCCTGGTAATACCACGAGATCTAGATTATACAGACGTCCTTCTATCTCGATCTTTGCTCCTAAGACCAACTGGTTGGTTGAAACATTATTCCCGGCAGCACTAATATTATAACCACTATTATCTAAAGTAACGACCTTCATACCATGCTTGGTTGCAAACGTTGAACTGATAAAAGAGTGTGAAGCACCTGAATCGAACAGCACGATTGCAGGACGTTGGTTTACTAAAAATGCACCAGCAGTGATAATTTCCCCCGTAGGAATGGATTCCACTGTGGTGTATCGAACATACCCTTTACACATATCTACATTATTTTCATTTGATTTCTTCTGCGGAAGAGGACAATCTTTGGCCCAATGATCTGACATCTTGCAATTCCAACATGGCCGGGTACTTGACGGTGCCTTAGGCTTTCCTTTCTTAATACTGCTCCTCTTGACCGGATCCTGTTTCTGATATGGGTGATATCTGGTAGACATGCCAGGCGAATAATACTGAGGTGTAATCACCACAAGAGTATTAGTCGTAGGTGCATTAGGTTCATGAGATTTCTCGTGACTCTTAGAAGCAGTATACACAGCATTACAGTTCTCTTGAAGGATAGTATCACTGACAAACTCGTTGAAAGTGACACACTTGCTATTACACATGGCCTTCATCAATTTGGGACACAACCCTCTTTTAAAACTTGCGATCTTCTTAACCTCCGTGTTAACAAATTCTGGAGCATATCTTGACAAGTTGATGAAAACATGCAGATATTCTGTTACGCTTTTGTCTCCTTGGGTGAGCTTCATAAACTCGGTGTGCTTGATTGCCATGAGACCAGCAGAAATGTAATGTCCCCGAAATGCTTCCTTGAACTGATCCCAAACTACTTCCATATTCTCGGGCAGGGTGTTCCGATAGTGACACCACCAAACACCTGCAGGCCCTTGCAACTGTTGCGAAGCATATTCTGTTTTCATATCATCTGCCACCTTGAGCACACGAAACTTCTGTTCGACAGTGTTCAACCATTCGTCTGCTTGAAGTGGTTCTTCAGCTTCTCGAAAAATAGGAGGCTCTGTATCCAAGAAATCTTTATAGTTGCTGTACTGGGCAGGCTCAGGTTCCTGATGGACATGGGTTCTGACACTCTCGTCCAAGGTACGCTGACTTTCAGCAAGCATTTGCAGCAACTCAGCAGAGGTAGGTTGCAGAGGAGACGATGACGGTCCTGTATTACCACGACTCCGACTGCTAGAGCGAAGCTGACGAGACATCTGCAAGTAGTTGAAACTAATAAGCGTTGATGACGTCAGAAGGCTACTGACGAATTATATAGGCATGAGGAAGAGATTATATCCAACTATCCAAATTCCAATCTCAGAAGAAGGAAATCTCTTGGTTTGAGGTACTGATCTTCTGACAAGATAAGGAATGACATCCAAGGAAAGGTTCACGAGAAGATTACACATTGGTGTAGCTCCATAATGGATCATGACTAGCAATCCTTGATACCTGCGCGTGCCGAGCAGCACAACCTTGTGTCGCGCGCCACAGGAGGCTCCCGGTTTCGTCGCGGCACCATGAAGTACTAATCGCAACACCATTACCGAACACACACCCATGAGGAATCCTCACGTGTTAAGAATTAGGCGGATAGAAACTGTATTATCCAAAGATGGGTAGCAAACAAGGATGGATACAAGGTTGGAAGCAATGGAGAGACAAGTTGTAGATCAAAACTCATCCCAACTCGATGAGATGCATCTTGAAATTGTCTTGCTTTCCTTCACGGCCAGGTATGAATTGGGCTTCAAGGCTGACACCACTGACCACTCCACTAGGTTGGTTGACTACCCCCAATTCTTCACGAAAGAATGCAGCTAATTACGGGACAACTGTTTGGAGGGAAGAAAATTTTAAAAGAATGGGATAAGCAATTTATAAGGGAGGGAGTAATGCAGAATGCAATGTATGATGCGAACATGGTGCATGCACGAACCGTACGTCCTCACAAACCTAGGAAGAATTTCAAAATTCTAGCGTATAGTTCGGTGGCATACACACGTTCTCTCAATAACGATAACTAGTCGTTCTACAGGAAACGTTGTTAGTGTACCTGCAGAAAATTGCATTTCAGCCCAACAATTCCCAATATAGCACACAAGGAAGCAGTAAACTAAATACTTTCCATACATACATCCCCCGATGTATATACTTCAGTATCAAAGCTACCCGACAGATATACCCACAATTAAGTACCCTCATAGATACATGATTGAACATGTAAGTATGCGAGTAACCACAACTACTCTCCCCTAGACCGACGGTTGGACGGTCATGCTCTCACAACTCCCACTTACCAGGGCGTAGAGGTATTTTGATCCATACATTACCACCCAAGCGGATGGCATCCATACAATAGCACGCCGTATGGACAACGAAACAGAAACAAGCAAGAACCCCCAAGTTAGTACCTTAGTAAGCCACCTAGTAGTCCTTATTTGGGCATATAGGATATGACCACTGGCACTCTTTAGATTAAAATTAAGATTTTTCACAAAAACTTTTGTTTAAATACACAAATGATGTGTTTACTGTTGAATCTGGCTCCGATACCAGCTGTAACGGAACCGTCCAAATTATAAGAGCACAAGTATAAAAACAATCACCGAAGTGATCAAATTCTCACACTTGAGCCCATATAACTCCGGTAGTCCACGAAATCGCGAGGGATTTCAAACCAAACCGAGAGCAACCAGATCGTAATGATTCAACATAACACAACACTTGTTACAACAGTTCAAAAGTAATCTCATACATCGGAGTACAATTATTTTTATTACAAAACCAAAGTAAAGATTAGCGGAAGCAACATAATTTCTGAAACCATTTTAAGTCAAATACTGCCAGTACATAGTCACATCCTGCAAAAGCATACCAGAAGAGATACTACAGAGACCATGCCCATATGGTCTAGTCTTCACGCCCACATGGCGAAGACAATACTTGCGGCAACAAGTACGAATCTGCTACCTGCAACAGGTGGGAATAAACCCTGAGTACGAGAAGGTACTCAGCTAGACTTACCCGTCAAAAACCAGAAACAAAGGTGACACCAAGGATTATGCAAGGCTTTATAAAGTGGGCTAGCTTGACTCATTTGCAGAAAAGCTTAATACAGATAAGTAACCAATATATGCTTTAAGTATCAAGTTGATCATCATTAACCCGAAAACTAGATTAGCACCTGTACTAGAGCAATCACTTTATTAAGATCAAACAATATTAACCATAGCAGGTATAATAAGGCTATCATCATCATTATCATCAATTCCGAACCATCATTATATTTAGTGTATCTACGCTGGAGATAACTAGTCAAGTTTCTCACTATCCGGGAGAGACGGCGACTCGAATCGATTCCAACTCAGCTGAGGGGGGTATTCCTGACACTCACCCGGCAAACCCCGCTAAAGGCAGCCGTAGATAACCTTTGGTACAACTCAGGGTGGGCCCGAACAGCGCCGCATTCTCAGGGATACCAGTGGCCAGGATGCTCAGGACTTTTAACTCACCTGCCCTTGGACCCTCTGGCTCCCTTCCGAAGCGACTTTCACTTTTCGGCTTCGCAGCCTGAGTTGAGCTACTAGGCTTCGCGGTCGGCAACCTCAGGCCGGCCAGCTAAATGTCAGGCATGCGTTCAAAATGACATAGAAGGCTCCAGGTCTCGGTCCTTAATCGACACAGACGGGAATAGATCCACACCCAAGACCTCCATGCCTTGTTGCTTCTCTATCGTCATCCCGCCCGGTCTCATTTCATTTTATTAACACATGGTTCACTTCCACGATAGCAAGTATAGCCAACCGTGACCTGATAAAGCCCTATATCTCGCAGGTGACAGGAAATCACCCGACTTCTACCGGTCTAATTAAGCAGGGCTAAGCATAGATACGATCCTATCTACATAGGATTCAAGGTTCGAATTGCTGGACAAGGAGTGTTATCAATGCAGCAAGGGTTTCCAACCAACTCCTATCACGTAATGCAACAATACATATAACATGTATAGATAGATAATTGCTTTGAAAGTAGGAGGCTTATAATGCTCCGGGGCTTGCCTTAACCGAAAGAAGAGAGATCAAGGTTCGGCTTCAAGAACGATTCCCACGTCTTCTCCGGCTTCGTCGGACTGGACCTCCGGTTCTCGGACGAACTTCAACTTCGGGTCCCACACCCAACGGAACTTTGCTCGTAACACGATTCTTGGCACACCTATTGCATGTATATGCATCCAATGAATTTCATGTATGCATCCAATAATGACATGATGATTTATGGACGTGCATGAATGATGTGAAGATGAATGCAATGACATTGCAACGTTGTAAGCACGAAACCAAGTTATGTGGTGCTCTATTCAAATCACTTCAAACTTAGGTGCAAATTTCCTCTCCGGTATTGACATGTTTAAACATTCCTAAGAAACCACTAAGTATCCCAAGTTAAGACTAAACACGCACGTAACAGGATTCCAGACATTAGTACTTACAACCTATTATCAACAGTAGCTAAGAAAACTCACAACTGGAGTTCTAAAATTCCAAATGACCTGAAAGAGGACATTCTGGAAAGCTTAAGAAATTGTCTACATTTCATTTATAAACATCTAAGCATGATTTCATCATTTACTAAGTTAAAATAGCACTTGTACATAATCTGTTCTAAAAGACAGAGAGCACTCCCAAAACTGAACCTAACTTAGAACAGCTGTCATTTCTAAACTATAAGTCTAAATGCTACCAAAATTTACCAGCAATTAGTTCATGAAATTCTCAACAACTTTGCTATAGATCACCAAGCATGAAAACATCATTAACATAGTGTAATTCTCTTAACTAGCAATTCTGTCCAAAATTGGCAGGATCACTAATTTAAATATTTAGTGATGATTCAAAAGCACAATTGGACCAAACCAAGTTTACCAACTTGTTGTGCATACCAAAGAAACATCAGAAAATATAGTGCCAACTTCTAAATAATTTATTTAATATTCTTTTATAATTTATTTAGTTAATTAGGTGATTAAAGAAACATATAGTAAAACTATATATAAAAATCTATAAAAATTACAGTAGCCACCTAATGCTTCACATAGGCTACCATAAAAATTTCACTTCATTTTGACAAGCAAATATGGAGATATCAAAAATAACAGATGACATGTCTATTTCTAGCATAAATAGGAAACCCTATTGAAAAGTATCAAACAACAGATTTCATATTTTTCCTAGCATCTTTCTAACATAAGAACAACACTCACCAAGTTTCACCCTTACTGGATCTATAGAAAAATTATGAAAATTCCCACAAGATCCAATCAAGCAAACAAGATAATTATATAACTCCACCAAACCACATCCAAATTGCATGAAAATTTAACTAGAGCATCTTCATACCACACTTAACATCTCACAAAAATTTCATGGCAATTGGATTAATACACAGAGAGCTACAAACTTATCTAAATCACCTAATTAAATAAAGTGCTTAACAAAAATAACTACCAACTTCAGAAAACATAAATTAGCATGCCATATTTTATTCCACTACAGCATAGTACACATCATGAGGATTCCAAAAAGTCCTCACTTTCTATTTTTGGATTTTTCTACACTTTTCTGGGAATTTACAAAGAATAGCACTCATTTTGCATTTTCAGAAAACGGAAAAACTAAAACAATAGGCCTTAACCAGCAAAGCCCACTAGGGCATTGGGCCTGCTCGGCCCGGCTAAACGGCCCAGTCAACAACCAGAGGAAGAGGCCGACACTGACATGCGGGCCCCGCCCGTCAGAGGCACAGAGGCAGGGGAGGAGGTCCGGTGAGCAAAAGCTCACCGCCGGCGGCTTCTCCGGCGAAACCGACTACCCAGGCACGCTCCTCACCTCATCCCGCACCTCGGCAACCATTTTCCCCCATCGCTACCGCACCCGAGCATGCTCGTCACCAAAAATGGCGGACGTCGGCGGTTCATGGCGGCGTACCTGGTGACACCGGCTCTGGTCCGGCCAGGTAGCGGCGGATTCAGCACCAAGGGGGCATGGCGAAACCTATGAGACCGATCTACTTGATGGCGGAGCACCGGTGATGCCTGGCCGCGTGCGAGGTGCTACGACGGGAAGAGCGCGGCGGTGCTAGCCGTCGCGTTCCGCTCCGACGAGGCTGCGATGCACGGCGACATCATTCCCATGGCGAGGCTACACCTAGGGCTAGTGCCAACAAGAAAAGGGAGGAGGGAAGAGGAAGAGAGGGGCCCAGCATTGAGCTCGTCGTGATGGCGGCCATGGCGGCCGGCGCTCCCGACGGGGTTGGAATGGCCGATTGGCCCATACCTTGGCTCGATTGCTGTGGTTAGGTGGTGCACTACAAGGAGAAAAACACAACGGTGATGTGGGGGAAGGTGGTGAGGCAATGACGCGGAGGTGAGCGCGCACGAGCTTCACCAGAGCTCGCGGTGGCGATGGCGTGCCGCTGCTGCCGCGCTTGCGAGCGAGGGAGAGGCAGGTCGAGTCGAATGGGAAAGATGGCAGAGAGCAACGGCGTGTCCTCCCCTTCAGCTTGCCAGCACGCTCGGTGGTGGGGGCAGGCGCGACGCATGGTGCCCACGCGGTGGCTCGGCCCTGCCCCGGTCGGCCATCGTGGCGAGGTCAGGTTGGCCATCAGAGCTCCCCTAGCCGACTGACAGCCCAACTTTGCCCCCTAATAATTCCTAAACCAGCTCGATTTAGCGATAGGTTACATTAGCAAACTTGTAGACCTACATGAGATATCCAATTGTGTCAATATGGACTTGAGCCAGTTCGGTCTGAATTGGAAGATAAAATGTCCCAAAGGGAGGCACCTTGAAACTGAAACCGAGATTCAGTCAACCCACCCGACTGAAACATGATTTTCAAAGCACTCAAGCTCCTAAACCATTAAGAACTAGGTGATGGTGTTATTGACAATATTGT
This sequence comes from Saccharum hybrid cultivar R570, assembly GCA_038087645.1. Lineage (NCBI taxonomy): Eukaryota > Viridiplantae > Streptophyta > Magnoliopsida > Poales > Poaceae > Saccharum > Saccharum hybrid cultivar. Next base: position 30,782,736 of record JAQSUU010000405.1, on the reverse strand, counting down.
AGAGCTAAGTGAGTTCTACAAAAGTGTCAATATGGGTTAGAGCTAGTTCAGCACAGTTTGAGATTTACAATGCTCCAAAGGTGGGCACATGAAACTGAAATGTCACCTTTTGACTTAGAAAATTTGCTAAGTGTTGAAATAACATGGAAACCTGACTTGTGGGCCCTGTTTGAGGATTTTCTAGCCATTTTCATGAGATGGGTATATTGAGACTTTTGTTCCTTGATAAATTCCCTACAACTTTGGTAAAGAGTGCACCTCCATGCAAGGTCTCTAGGTACCACTTTTAAATTGGTCAAAGCAGATCAATGCTATGGTCAAACTGGGGTCAAATCTAGTCAAATTGGATTTTGGTCCAAACATGAATATAGACCCTAGCTCATTTTGCTCCACTAACATATCAAAGATGTTTTCAAGCTCCCAAGTCACACAATAACATCACACATGTCATCTATACAAAACCCTAGCAATCACATAAAAGAAGCACAATCAATCACAATGTTGCAAAGCCATGTTTCAAGCAATGATGCACATGAAATGACGATGCTTAAGGTAATGCCATGCCATGATCATGCATGATGAATGAATTATGAGGCTAACTAACACCAGGGGTGTTACAGCATCCAGGCGACAATTTCTGCAATCCTTTTGTCCTGGGCCTCCCGCGCTGCCCGCTCGGCCGCCAACTCCAACGCCAGCTCGGCGGCCCTCCGGTTTGCTTCTTCCACATTGGCCTACAAATTGGTGCTAAGCTAATGATACAATATTGCAAAGGAAATAAAGTTGTGTAATGATCAATGTACGACGAGTGCCACAGGAATAACCTCAAGTACTTCGACCCGGTGCTGTGCAGTGCTAGGCCGCGTGCGTATCTCCGGGAGTGAGGAGCTGCTTGTGGTCCGTGCTCGGATCTGGGAGAGAGTGGGAGTAGATGCCGTGTCGATCACGCTGTCGCCAATCCAGAAGCGGCCATGCTTCTTGCCTTGTCCAATCCTCATGACGGTCTCTGCATCAATGTTGTCGGTCTGTGGATCGTACTCCGGCCCATGGATCGACCTTGACGCCTCCGTGTATGCCATCATTTTCTCGTAGGCGGTCGAGCTTGTGTATGCCTCGGGCGGGTCATCCGGGTTGAAGGAGACGTCGGACGTCGCCTTGCCCTTGTGTGACATGGACCATGCGGCGAAGTTGGAGCACTCTTGGCCTTGATGTGCTGCCGACTGCAAGAACAAAAACAAGATGATTACAATTCTTTGCCGAGTTGAACGAAAGCAAGAAGAATAGAAACATGACCACGTACCCATGCTTTTTTGTATCCGGAGAGGTTGCGGTTGCCTTGATGGTGTGGTATGCCTTGCATGCATGCACGCCGCTGCCGGGCAGCCTCGTGCTGAGCGGCCCACTCCGGACTTAACCACCTGTCCACCATCTTCTCCCAAGCCTCGGGGCACGCATTGCACCACCAAGGAATCACCTACACGTCATCAAGTAGTCACATATTAGAAAATCAAGTCAGTCATTCGTACGTAATCTTAAAAGCAACCAATTTGAATGTTCTTTAGCTACCTCAAGGAATTGTGGTTTGGTGAGTGTAATGTCATTTTCTCGGATGTCCTTCTTGGTGATCTTTTGTACAAGCTTCGTCGCATGGTAATCTATGATGGCCTGGAGTCGCGCCTCGTGATGGACGTCGATGACGCGTTTCCTGCAAGCTCGCCTAGCCACTGCCTCCGCCGTGCCCTCAAATCCGTTGTCCAGTTTGAAGTAGTCCTGCGTATACAGACACGATGCATTAGTTATTTCAAGTAGAGTACAATGAATGCGTTGTATTGAGCCATGTAGTGCGATTTTTATCTTACCCAGAACTCATGAATGACGAGCGCCCCCACGTTGCCAAATTCCGCGTCTGGCTCGGATTCGTAGTGGGCAAACGTGTAGGCGGGCTCGTCCTTCCCAGCATGCGTGACTATGCCAGGGAAGTGGGTCCTGCATAGGAGACCTAAGATGCCATTGACATGGCGGGAGGCAGTGTTCCCTGACACAACCTCCCACCCGCTGCACAAGTGATTAAGAAAACATATTAATGTCTTTCAATTTCGAACGTAGCATATGAAGTAATAGTGATAACATGCAAAGTCACTTGCCTTTGCCCCACTGGGCGAATCACTGGGCGTAGAGCTCTTTGCGGCTTGTTAGGAAGGGTGGAGGGACCTCGCAGGTAGACACCTGACGAACTAGAGAAAGCAGTAGCTCCCTCCGCGACACCCTCCTCGTCCTCCTCCTCGTCCGCCTCCCCCGCCTCCTCCTCCTCCTGCGCCACCTCCTCCTCCTGCGCCACCTCCTCCTCCTCCTCCTGCGCCACCTCCTCCTCCAGCTGCTGGTGGACCGCACTCGTGGTCCTCGAGTTCCTCCTGCTCGTGGTCCTCGTCCTCCGCCTCGTCGAGGTCGTCCCCTGCACCTCCTCGCCCCCGCCGCTGGAGCCTCTAGAGCCTCTAGGGTAGAAGGAGCTCAGGTTCCTCTGACGGCCGCCTGGCATTTTTTCAGTAACCTGCAATTAAAAAGAAGAAAGAAGTAATTAGATATAGATGCAATATAAATAAAACAAAATTATGAGACTTACAAAATTACAAAATTTAAAAATATTACATGTATGTTACAAATATTCTTCGTCATCGGGATTAGCTGGATCGTAACTCTCATCATCACTATCAACCATGTCGAAATCCTCTATATTATCTGACGGAGGAATGTTGTCTTCATCGTCAATGCCTATACGTAATCGCTCAAGCATTTGTAAGTCCTTAGCATTTTGCACTTCATATCCATCGTCAGCATCATCATCAACCATAACATTGTCTACATCCATGGTGGATCCACCGGGTATAGTCCGGCGTAAAGCCATGCTTCTGAAGATGTATACCCATTGTGTCCTTCTTTTGCCATTTCATGTTTGCACACTTGCTGCAGGGACACTTCATTACAAGCACCGGACTCACACCGCTGCTGAATGCACGGTCCAGGAAAGCCTCTGTCTTCTGCCCCCATTCAGTGCTGAAATCACTCTGACTTCTATATCCCGTGTACATCCACTCACGGTCATCCATCCTCTAAAATAGATATCAACAACGGCAGTAACTATCAACTGCATCTACGTGGTGTTCCTACTATCTAATAGGTGAGGATAGGTCCTAATCCCACCCGTGGATGCGTAGACGAGGTTAGTTTCCATGTTCTACTCCGAGCCAAGACAAAATTTCGGTAGCACCTCCCCGTTGTTCTCCAGATACACGTCCTGACAAGGAGAGTGTGTATCCGAAGAACAACAAGGAGGTGATGCCGAAACTCTGTCTTGGATCGGAGCAGAGCATGGAAACTAACCTCGTCTACGCATCCGCGGGCTGTCCAAAAAACGTGGACAATCCAAAACAGATACGGTTTTACATATGCAGAGATCTGCATACTTCCAACCGTATCTCTTTCGGACGGGAGACGCCTAACTAGGTTACACCGATCTACGACAACGATAAGGAAGAGAGACTATTTATACCTTGCGTGGCAGTGGAGTCAACCTAGCGGAGCAGTGGCGACTGGCGAGTCGATGTGCGGTGGACTCCTAACCTGCAATTGTATTTCAGTCATTCGTTCAGGATAGCACAATGAAAAAACAGCAAACATAAATTCATTAATAAAAAACATTTAGTCATGTCATGGATCAGCAAAAAATCAACCAGGTTATCAAACAGCTAGCCTGTCATAAGTAGGATCACCAAACCACAGATTGTGCTAGCTGACACAAAAGACAATACAAAATTTACTTGATAGAAGTATTTGTATTCACAAAACAGACGTCTAGAGCTAACCACATTAAAAGAATGCTGCTCAAAATTCTGATGTATTCACAACATAAATAACCCACACCAAAATGGCCATCCCAGATTAGCTTAGTTCTAGATTCCTGCACTTGTAAGTACAGCATATGATACTCTTCTGTATATTTATCCTTCTATAATAACACAGTAAGTTGATTCTGGTGACAGCATCTTAACTTGGGACCTTATGTAAGTACAAGAACTAGCAGCATTACAAATAGCAGTTTGGTTAAAGTAAAATTCAGGGAAAAAACATACCTACAGTAGAATGGGATGAATGTGATGCCTTCCAAACCCTCAACAATTAGAAATATCATTAATTAGAAACTTGCCAACCTGAAATGAATGAATTGCTCAATAAGACAGCAGGTCCTAAGCACAGTCGGTACATTAAAAGAATGCTGCCCTCTGCTCTACTGAAAAATCGATTTATTCCAAGTGAACTTCAATGTTTTGGCATTGTTTATCTTCGACATATGAGCCAAACAGATTATATATGACATGAGAGCAAAAGAGCAGCAGCTAGCCTGCGCTATGAAAATAATCACAGGCATGCACAAGTGTGTGTAAAACAGAAAGGGAGTATTAATGTATACATGTGTATTTGTCATGCTTTGTGCTTCTTAATTGTAAGCCAAAACCATAAGTCTCTGCCAACAAATATAAAACAAATAAGTGCTGAGCCAATGAGTGCAACAAAGTCAGCTTCTATATTAGGCACAAAAGGAGCCCAGTGCCTGGCCAAAAGGTGTGACTGCAGTAGCCCACTCCAAAAGGTAGGTATTTTTGACTGGGCTGATGATTCTAGTAATGATGAATGCACAGCCATTATGATTTCCAGTGTTCATCTACTACAAGGAGAAGATTGTGATTGCATTTAAGTGAGATAAGTATTGGTCTGGTTCTTCTAGTTAGCTTTACAAAGATCCTATGAATTTCTATTTTTCTTAAGTTGTGCTACAGTGTTAGAGTTCCTACTCAATTGTACTGATACAGGGCAGAGTTCAGATACTACTACTACGATTAAAAATGTGCTTTTCTAAGCTCTTAAAAAGTTCTTTTTTGTTTTGGCATGGCATGAGAAGCAAACCAAACACTCGTGCGTGCTTGTTTAGGATTATTAGTAAGCATCTGCTTACAGCTTCAAATATTGAAATTGGTTGGTGAAACACTTTATGTGAGACAGAGACTGGAGTATATAGCTTAAGTCTAGCATACTTCCACACTGACGTATATATAAATATAAACTCTATGCCCTCATCTATTACATCATTGATGACACATGAGCAATATGTTGTGTGGCATCATACTTACTCAAATGGCAGCTGAAGCCATGGAAGCATTGTCCAATGCATCAACTTTAAATTATGTAGTCAGGGAGAATGCACATCCTGAAAGTTCAGTTCTTAGAACATATTTGGGAAAAGAATGCAAAAGCGATAAGATATGTTCTGAATCTCCAATACAAACGCGAATTGGTGGAACTTCAAGCGATAAGACATGTTCTGAACTTCAAGCTTTACCTGGTATGTAGTAGTGATTTAGAGGAATGAAAAATTGAGTTCATGATTAAAAGGCAATGTAGAAATGAACAACAGCAGCCTACTTCTAGTGATTTAATCATGAACTGGGCCGGCCAAGTTTCATCCCCATATGAAACTCACATGACTACGAACACTCCAGATCCGATTTATTGCCTACCTCACAGCACTGACATGGCTTCATCCACCCAGCCATCTCAATAACGAGCACAAGTACACAACAAGGCAGGCAGGGAAGCAAGCAAATCTAACCTTTCTTCTGGATGCAGCGGTCGTTGCTGCGGCAGCAGCCGTAGACGTCGTCGCAGCGCACCTCTCCCTCGCAGCCACTCCAGCCCACGCTGCAGTCCTTGCCGTCGCAATTGAGGGCCTCGCACGACGGGCTACACAGCGGGGGATAGGCCGGGCGCCAAATGGACGGCGGCGGCGGCAGTGTTGGGCGGCGCCGGAGGAAGAGTTGGTGGGTGGCGGAGGAGTTGGGCGGGGCTTGCGATGGCGTGCGGGCGCAGAGAGCAGGCGGCGGCGGCGGGACTTGCGATGGCGTGCGGGCGCAGAGAGCAGGCGGCGGCGGCAGCGGGACGAAACTAAACGCAGGTGAAGACTTTGGGCCGGATTTTACTGCGAAGGCATTTTTTTGTTTGCTGAGAGCCCCCCGATCTGGCTCTCGGCAAAGTTTTTTTGCATTTTCTTTGCCGAGAGCCCCCGATCTGGCTCTCGGCAAAGTTTTTTTTGCATTTTCTTTGCCGAGAGCCCCCGATCTAGCTCTCGGCAAAGGTTTTTCTGCATTTTCTTTGCCGAGAGCCTCCAATCCGGCTCTCGGCAAAGGTTTTTCCACTTTTTTTTGCACTTTCTTAAAAAATTTCTTTGCCGAGGGCTATTTCTAGGCCCTCGGCAAAGAATTTAATTTTTTTTGTTTTCGCATCCATTTTTTTTGATAGCATGTTACAATACTAATATTTTAATTTTAAAATTTGACACTTTTTTAATACATTTTACTATATATTTTGAGTTTAGTTTATTTATTTACATTTCTCTGAAAAATACAAGTTTGAACTGCAGGTGCATACAATAGTGAAACTTAGCGATTCAAAAAATGATATTGATTATATTGATTGTATTTTGAGACCAAATCCATGAGCACTCAAGAAATTTCAAACATCTCGCGCACGGAACATGGCGACAAACTTTGCGATGAAGTGTATTTTAATTATATAAAATGCAAACAACTTCTGAAAATCATGAAACTTGACGGCACGTCTTGAAATCACATGTGGAGGCTAGGATAAAAATTTAAAAATGTTTCACGCATGTTGCCTCATACGAGGGTTAGAAACCTAGACATCTCCTTTTGTTGATCACTCTTATTGCACGTGAGATGTCTTGGTTTATAACCAGCTTTGTTTGCAACATGCGTGAAATATTTTCAAATTTTTATCCTAGCCTCCACATGTGATTTCAAGACGTGCCATCAAGTTTCTTGATTTTTGGAAGTTGTTTGTATTTTATATAATTAAAATATACTTCATCGCAAAGTTTGTCACCATGTTCCGTGCGCGAGATGTTTAAAATTTCATGAGTGCTCCTGGATTTGGTCTCAAAATACAATCAATATAATCAATATCATTTTTTGAATCGCTAAGTTTCACTATTGTATGCACCTGCAGTTCAAACTTGTATTTTTCGGAGAAATGTAAATAAATAAACTAAACTCAAAATATATAGTAAAATGTATTAAAAAAGTGTCAAATTTTAAAATTAAAATATTATTATTGTAACATGCTATCAAAAAAAATGGATGCGAAAACAAAAAAAATTAAATTCTTTGCCGAGAGCCCAGAAATAGCTCTCGGCAAAGAAATTTCTTTGCCGAGAGTGTATTTTTTTGCCGAGAGCCTACCTGAGGACCCTCGGCAAAGACTGACGGCGGTTAGCCTCGTCAGTCCTTTGCCGAGGGCCTTATTTGCCGAGAGCTGGGCCCTCGGCAAAGGACGCCTTTGCCGAGAGCTGACCTTTGCCGAGGGCCTGGCTCTCGGCAAAGAACAAATTTGCCGACGGCCGTTCTTTGCCGAGAGCCTGGCTCTCGGCAAAGAGATCTTTGCCAAGAGCGCCTCTTTGCCGAGAGCCCGGCTCTCGGCAAAGAGCTCTTTGCCGAGTGTCCGTGTTTTTGCCCTCGGCAAAGATAATCCCTCTCGGCAAAGGCTCTGTTTCCTGTAGTGAGTGTATTATTGGGGGGGGGGGAGACCCTCGACCTCACCTCGCCTCGACTGAAACCAGACAGGTTTTGCTAGGACCCTCGCCTGTGGCAACCTCACGGGTCGCATGCGGAGCGAGGGTGTGGCACACGAACTCACTTCTAATTCTGTGCTGCTGTAGCTTCGCCATCGGAGGAGGCCACGCAGCCGTGCTCGGGGAAGGGGACTCCTCCGACGTCTTCATGATGGATCAGTGCGAGGGTGGCGGGAGCCCGGTGACGACATCAGCAGCGGCATCATCAAGAGTGGTTGGCTAGGATGTGTAGAGTTACCGTCGTTCCCCCAAGCTTGGTGCGTTCAGCCCTAATGTAAATTCACACTGCCCCCGCGTATGGAGTATAAATACCCGGGGGCATCACTGTTCTGGACATGACATTTTTTACGAATTAATGGGCATTTACTCCAAAATTAATTAGTTCCGCGCCTCCGTCATCGCTCGGTTTCAAAACCCCCACTCTCTTTCTCCTGTTGGAAACCCTCGTCCTCCCCCTCCGACTTCCTTCGAGCGTGGGAGGCTAAGTGTGATCTCTACATGTAATTTGTTGCATTATTATATAACCCCACCAGATTTTGCAGTTTTGTAAGGCTATTTTCTTTATTTTGTTGGGTATCCTCGTATTGTTCAAGTTGACAGATAAATTTGCATATTGATTTCAACAATATTTCCTTGTATAGTTAAAACATTACCATCAAACATTCTGTAGTAGTTGTTGGCCGGCAATGATCTAATAAGTAATAACAGAGATGAAAAGCAATACACATGTAGTTATTAGGCATATTCTGCGTAGATTGAAAACATGATGAAGTGTGATAAATACGAGTTTATTTCATAATAAAATCGAGATTCCACAAAAAAAACAGATGGAAAAATCCCCTTCAGTTTCGATTTTTTTTTCATAAACACCAAAACAGGCTGAAAAACATGACATGATTTTATCTCTACCATCAGTAGGCAAGTAGGTAAGGCGCTGGGCGCCTGGACCTAGGTTTCTGGTTCCTCGGATGCCCACTAAGCTTTCAAGGAGCCACAATGGCCCTAGCGAAGTCCAAGCGAAGCCGACGAAAGGAGAACATCAACTAGGCCCAACACGACTCCACCAAGTCGTGCCCCGAGCTCCCAGCGTGCGATGGCCCTAGGGACGACAGACGCCACCGTCCAATCAAGTTGCCCGTGTGTGCCGGCCCGGGGTGCTACTGCCTCCTCGGAGGCGAGGGAATATCCACTGGCGCCTGGTGGATCCCCTTCTCCACATGCCGTGATTCCGTGAAGCCACGATCCGCTCATGTGGAGTCACAGAAAGCCAGAGCTGGTTGCATTTGTTTACATCCTCGATCGCAAATTCTCGCATGCTATACTTAATTTTGGCTTAAACTGTTTCACCACAAAATAATCTTAAACATTTTTTAAAATTATCTAAATTTATGGTTCAGACATTAATAATTTTTTCATGTAATTCTTTTATATGTGCTTAGATGAAATTCAAAGTTCTTTCTTTAACAAATAACATGCTCAAAGTTAAGTTTTAATTCGAAATTAAATTTTGTATTCATTCAAAAAAAGCTCTATGATTTTGAATTTAATTCCAGAATGAAACTTAATTGAGCATATCCATCATTAAGAAACTTTGTTTAGAATCCTTTGTTGAAATCATCCACGTAGGTGTAATTTGGAGGTCCCTATGCACTTTGTAATCGATAGGGAAAAACCTAGAAAATCAAAATGGTCTAGGAAAGGAAAGCGTGTCATGGTACTGCCTGTGGCTTTTCTCACCCAACCATGTTGTTGTTTCGCGTGGATTGGGCTTATTGGCGGGTGGATGAGAGATATGCCTATCAACATTTCAATTGCCGAATGGTCTGTCGGCACAAATTACTTGTGCGTGGAGGTGACATAACACGCAGGGTACACTTATTGGTTGTTGGACAGTTGATAGGTACCAATTGGCTATTGGGTTGTCGATTAGAGTCCTTTCAGCCATACAATTGTCGAAAGATTCCTATATTCGTATATCTTTCTTTCTAATAAATCTTGGTTCTGCAATTATATTTATTAAAATAATATTATCCTTTAAAAAAATCTAGATTGCATAATTGAAGGCACATGATATAGAACGACTACTTGTCGTGAACCATACATAGGAACGATCTTTGTGACATTCTAATAGTAGTAATAACCATACCCAAAAATGCCATAAAAAGAACTTTGTACTAAATGACCGCCCAGCAATGCCACCATGGCCAATGAGGAAAGAAGATGGTGTGGGTATATATGAAGAGTAAAAGAGAATAATATACAGTATCAACTTATATATAAATAAATTAAAGGAGGATACCTAGGAGAGGAACAAGCAAGTTGCGTACCTAGAGATGAAGCAAGCTCTGCTATATATGCTTCTTTCTATCCTGAGCCACCTCTAACATCAAAAGCCTCTCCCAAGACAAACTAGAGCATGGACTAAACTAAAATAAATACTATTCCATATATCTTAAGCATAGAGATTGTCAGATGGACCATGCCAAGTTATCCACCAGATGTTACTAGTTTTGTCGTTGGATGGTTCTTATCCATCCAACAACATGGCAGAAAGATTTGATTTGGCTTCCAAATCAAACTTAGGTCTTAGTAGTTAAAGATTTAGCTTCCTCATTGCATATTTTTCAACACGGAAGCGTGTGTGGACACACTCATTCATGGGGAAAAAAAGTCATTTTCTTGTTATATGACAGCACACTTTTAGCCGGAATCGATTACGCGCGACATGTAAAAATAAGAAAGAAAAGGAAAGTCCACATCCATATCCATCCGATGACATCACCGCAAGTCATAATCACACGGCACGTATAAAACGCCGTAGAATACAGTGCCAGTTGAAAAGGATAGGAAAATAAGCCAACAACAAAACTAGAGGGTACGTACAATCGCTAATAATGAGACATTTCAGGAACAAAAGAAATTAATGTTTCTATATACTTATGTGCTAATTTTAAGGTCAAACTTCATTCCTTAGACGAATTCGTTAGAGAAAATGCATGCTTGTGATTACCAAAAGCATCCGAACGAAGCCGACCAAATTGCCAAGCTCTTCTTTTAAAAGATCCGGTAGCCCGACTTTATATTAATAAGGGGAAGTGCCTAATTCTTTTTGCATTGCGCCTACGCCACCCTGGTTGTAACACATCTGTCGTCGAATATGGCGGCAAGAACACAAAGGAGTATATTCAAGGAGTACCTATGTAGCATTCCATGCTATGAATTCGAAAAAAAATTCTATGAATTCCTGCTTCCACACAATATATAGCACGACAAAAAAAAAACTGTTCCCCAACAAAATCAGCTGGCACAACCGCACAAGCACTGTGACAGACACGTGAGTGAAAGGTGGAGTGAAAAGGACGGCAGGATATACCGCGAGGGACACTGACACGCGGGCCCGACCCAAACGCATCCCACTCTTTTTTCCTCTTCCGGCGCCGGATCCAAACTCGGCACCGATCCGATCCGACCCGACCGACCTGACCGGACCAGACCAGGTCCTGACGACGAGCCGCACCCGCACTCGGCTCCGGCACTCCGGCTCCTCCTCATCATCACCATTCATTCGCCAGACCAACACAACAGGCGCCTTCTTCTTCAGGCCCAGCACAGCACGCACGCGCCACGCCTCGCTGCCCTGCCCTGCCCTGCCCTCCTCCACCCTTTCCGTTTCCAGTCCCAGTCCCGGCCCGACGACGATCCCAGCCCCTCGCTCCGCCGCCGCCGCGCCCGCTGCGGAGCTCGGGCCGCAATGCCCGCGCCCCCGGACCCGCCGCCGCTCCCCGCGCCGGCGCCGGACCCGGACCCGTCGGATCCCGCCGAGGCCGCGCCGCCTCCCGCCGCCGCCGCCGATGAGGAGGAGGACGACCGCGTCTTCCTCGTGCCCCTCAGGTGAGCGCACGCATCCCTAACCCTAGCCTAGCCCGCCCGCCCGCCCGCCCGCCAGCCCGATCCTGGGTGGCGCGCCGGCAGGAACGGAACGGCCCTTCTGACGAGATGCGATGGGCGCAGGTGGTGGAAGGAGGCGCAGCAAGGATCGGCGATCGACGTGCCCGCGCTGCCCTACGCGGCCGCGCCGGCTGGACCCACCTCCTACGGCATGAGGGTGCTGAGCATGTTCCTCTCCGACCAGACGTACACCCTCCGCCGCGCGGACGAGCTTCTCGAGCAGACCACCGCATCCGCCAGGAGCTACGCGCTCCTTCCGGCCGACTTCTTCGCCAAGGCGCGGGACTGGTGAGATAGCCCGCTCCCACCTATTTTTTTCTGTTCCTTATCACTCTTCTTCAGTTGCTCCTCGCTTCCCTGGCTGGAATGGTTGTATGATAGGATTGCCTTGAATGCCCCGCGAGATTTATTTTGGATCATCTGTTTGAGTAGCCAGCAATGCCTAGGATGATCAGCTCGTACTGAATTAGATGCCTAATGATGGTCTAGGTCACTTTAGGTAGCCAGCCGCCTGCAATTCCGCGCTGTGATGGTAATCCTGCTACTGTGATTTAGTACATCGAATATGGCGGTCCTATGTTTTCGAAGCGCTAGACTTGCTGCTGGAAGCGAGTGAGGTGGACAATTTAGGGTAACTGTTAATTTCACTTCCTAATAACCGCTGGCTGCCGATGATTGGTTGATGTGCATGTTGTTCGCACGCCAGTGAGCTGTTTTCCGGTAGGACGGATGCCAATCCCTACATGCTAGGGTTGGGTTCTCCAACATTCTAGTAAAGGTTGTATTTAATGAGTTACCATAAGGAGACCACAGTGCAATGCTGGAACCCATTTTCCTTTGCTGAGCTGTGCAATAAAGCGCTGGTTCTTTCCTCACGTGCCAGGACTTAGAACGCTGATGTGATCAATGCAAATATGACTTCTTTTGTGGAGACTCTCCATGAAGCTTGTGGTGGATTAATAGCCTGTAGTTGCTCCGAAGTTTAAATTGCCTTGAAGGAGTGCATCAAAGGCTCAGAGCAAGAAATCTGGTGTTTCATTGTGCCCTTCATCAGGATGGATGGCTGCTGAGAGCAAGAAATCTTGTGCTACCTCTGGGAATGTTCTGAAGTCTAGAACCATTGATACATATCTTTCAGACTGGGACGGACCCTTTCGATATTAATGACATTAATGCAGTTGCATTGTATGGTTAACTTAAGGCTAGCGGTCTTTAAATTATATATGCTCAGCTGCCTGAGTTTAGTTCTCATTTATTTCTTTTACTTACATGATGATCCGACTATTTTCTTTCTTTCAGTATAACTTATCTTATTTTATTTTTGTAGGTATATTGATTCTGCCAAGTCTGCAGGCAAAAACATGTCACCTGCTGGAGACTCAGTAAATATTTACCCCATAATGCTAAGAGTTTCAGCCACCAGAGGTACATATACACTAACAGTGAAGATTGGCAAAAAGGTACATACAAAGTACTTGCATTCTGCTTGATTCTTGTAGTTTGGAAGAGTTCTCTTTTTTAAGAAAGTTTGTTTTTTTTGTGTCTCCCTGTTTCTCGTCTCTTTTGGGTTTCATCTCTAGCCTACCCCAACTTGCTTGGGACAAAAGGCTATGTTGTTGTTGTTGTTGTTGTTTACTTAAGGATATTGATTGCCCTCTTTTTAAGGATGATATTCTTCAGTAATAAGTATATCTTAACTTTGTGTTTTCCCCCTCCCTTTGGTACACTCAGGACAACTCAACTGAGAACTTTAAGAGAGCAAACAAGATTCTGACTGCAGACTCTGAGCCGGTATTCTTCTGACAATCCTTTTTCCCACTTACTAGTAATGGTATACATAGCTATAGTTATTTTTCTTGTATTGCATGTTTGTAGGTTCACATATGGGATTTCTCTGGGCGAACAACATACATAGTTATGACTGAATTGAACCGGTCGTCCCATGACTCAAAATCTGCAGATCAGGAGGTATCTTCTCCATCTAGTCTTCCATCTTATCTCACTGTTGTGATTTTAGTGGGATTGTTCTGGCAGCTACTTTGGCCTTTCTTGTTGCATAAAATGTCAATGATGATTTTTTATTCTTTAGATTAGTTCTGCTTACTACTCGCTGCAGCATGTTTAGTCTGTCAAGGTTCTTATATTCTTTTCTGAAGTAGGTGTATTTAATCTGTACTAAGTTAGTGCATCTATGATTCGTATTGTCAAAATCTCCTTTTTTTCGAATTGAACTCTTTTCCATTGAATTATTTGGCTCATACTGAGCATGGATAAACACCAAGTCACTTCAATTTCTCTCATAATCCTAGAGCTTTCTTCATGTCCTTGTAAAGTTCCATGAACAAAGGATGCATGTTCTACTTCTAAAGTCCAAGGAAAGGTCCACCATACCTTAAAGAAAAGGTGCATTCAAATCATTATGTATTTCCTTTCTGAGGTATCTGTGTCCAGCTAATTGACTTTATGTTCCCATTACAAATTTCTTATTCCACACTCTGAAAGCTGTATATTTCTTCTTTTGACTTGCTAACAGTTTCTTTAGAATTTGTAAATTGTGTAAGAAAATATATTGTTATATGATTCCCGTTTAAACTAGGAAGGTTGGATGACTAGTGCATGCGTTATATTTGTTGAAAAATGTATATTCTCTTATTTGGAGCATTGATGTTAGTTGTAAGTGTCAACCACATACTTTATTGTAGGGGGTCAGGGCTATATATGACTTGGTTTCTGCTATCTTATTCTGAGTGACTAGGCTCAGTGATTAACCAGATATTTTTTCCCTTTTCTTTTTTAGATTAGATTATCTAGCTTGCACTTCTTCGAACTTAGCTTTTGTACAGTTTGCTCTTGTGATTGTATCTTCTCATATATGTTGCTTACAGTTTTGTAGTATATGTTGTTTACACTTTTGTAGTATATGTTGTTTACACTTTACTTCACATTTTCAGATGCCTCTACAAATACACATTTATGATTTGTCAGAACCTATGGTTAATGGTTCTGATGGGAAAAGAGATGAGTTAGCATTAACATTGGGTGGCTCAAGTTTTAGCAATGGTGGTACTGTGAACATGGATCTGGATTCATCAAGTGGAAGCTCTAAGCAAGTTGGCTCTGGTCTAACAGGACTAGACAATCTGGGAAACACATGTTTCATGAACAGTGCAGTCCAGTGCTTGGCCCATACTTCAAAGCTGGTTAACTATTTCCTTGGTGATTTCCATAAAGAAATAAACCCACATAACCCACTGGGGATGAAGGTATGTCAAAGTGTTTTTTTACAGTTAATATAGTTTATTTATACCTGGAATTTTATATTACTTTTATTTCTTTATTCAATTTCAAAATGTTTCTTAAACAGGGGGAACTCGCATGTGCATTTGGTGATTTGTTGAGGAAGCTATGGGCTATTGATAGAACCCCTGTTGCACCTCGCCAATTCAAGGCCAGACTTGGACGCTTTGCTCCCCAATTCAGTGGCTTTAACCAACATGATTCACAGGTTAGTTTGCTTCTTATTTTTGGAAACATCTTGACTCTAAAACACACACTCCCAAATTATTTCTTTATTGAACTCCATGCATAGCTGGCTATAGGGCACTTGATCCTACTAATATCAGCTTTATTAAGTAGCCCGAACCCCAAGATGCGGTGCTAATGTATTAAATTGTGCTGTTGGCTTGCAATATCTTTTATTTGGGGACTGATTTTTAGTTACTTGGTTTTTTAGCAATAAGTTGTATATTACTTACCTGAAGTGTTTTGCAATGCCAATGAAGTGTTTTATGTTTCATACATATGTAGGAGCTTCTTGCTTTCCTATTGGATGGACTCCATGAAGATTTGAACCGTGTTAAATGTAAACCATATTCTGAAGCAAAGGATTCAGATGGCCGTCCGGATGAAGAGGTTGCGGATGAGTACTGGGGCAACCATTTAGCCCGAAATGATTCTATCATAGTTGATATCTGCCAGGTTAGTTTTGAATGAGTGTAGGGCTTCTATTTTCTAGGCATGCACATTCTTCTATGACGATTTTCGTCTCCTTTTTATATCTTCTATTACATGTTGTGTATCAGTAATTCAGTACTTCCCCTTCTTTTCCTTGGTATGTTCCTTCTTTGGTTATGAAACAGCTTTACAAATCCTGGTATTTGCATTAGGGTTGCCAGAGGGGAATTATGGATATCGATTAGGGCCTATGGTTATGCAACTGTGGATGGATTTTGAATCATCCATATATACTGTACCATTGTGCTGATTAGATATGTATGTGCTATAGGGAAGGAGCCTGTGTTTATTTTTTTTTCAAGTTTCAGAACAATTAATGGTGCAAGTCTGCAAGATTATAAAAGGTTTGCATGTGCTAATGGTTTATTGCAGCCAATCTGTATGGCCATAATTGGATGAAAATTCTACATTTTCACTCCAAAGTAACCTAATTTGTATAAAAGGACATTCTATGTCACCAAAAGTTTAACTACACTGGCTACTTGATATACCTTTTCACTAAACTAGAGATGCAAGGTGGGTTGTCCGTGAATCTGCAAATATACTTAATTTGTGGGTTACCCACATAACCTCGCAAAAAAAAAAAACTATTTGCGGGTTTGCGGACAAACCCGCCTTGCATCCCTACACTAAACTATGCCAAGTGCCTATAGGACAGTCCATTGTCATCATTCGAACGTTGATACTAAACAAACAGGAGGTTTTGAGCCCTTGCTTAGAATATATTGAGTTAAAACCTGCCTCAGACTTCTTGTTTTTTACAAGAACTTCTCCTGATCCATTTAATTGATCGATGACATTTGTGACATCTATATAGCCGTTATTCTGTTGGAGAGACAGGATATGGGCTCGACAAAAGTACATTCTCTTTTCAGTCCATGCAATTTATGTGCCGGCTCTAAGATATATTATGCCCATTATTTGTGCATAAGTTACATATGTGCATAGTGGGACAGTTTCCTTTTGTGTACTTTAATTTACATGCTTTTTTATCTTCTATATATATTGATTGTCTTTGCTGTTTCAACACAGGGTCAGTACAAGTCAACATTAGTTTGCCCCATCTGCAAGAAAGTTTCTGTAACATTTGACCCGTTTATGTATTTGTCTTTGCCCCTGCCTACAACAACAATGAGAACAATGACTATAACAGTCTTCAGCACTGATGGGACCAGTGGGCCATCTCCTTACACTATTAGTGTACCGAAATCTGGAGATACAAGGACCCTTATTAATACATTAAGCAATGCTTGTTTGTTGAGAGATGATGAGCGCCTCCTAGTTGCTGAGGTATTAATTATTCCTTCAAAATCATTATTTCAAAAGCTGCTAAACATACCTTTCATATTTCCTTACTGTTTGGTGATCACCATCTAGGTCTACAACAATTCCCTTATTCGGTATTTGGACGAACCTTCTGAAGTCATCTCCTTAATCAGAGATGGAGATCGTTTGGTTGCATATCGGCTTCCTAAAGAAAATGAAGATGCTCCTATTGTGGTGTTCAGAAACCAGCGTATGGAGTAAGTACAATCATTCTGTACGATATGTTATTGTGTTGTTTGGATATCAATGAAATCTATAATGGTTGAAAGTTGAAACCGAATGCAGATAAAGACGTTAATCATAAGTTTCCACTTTTGTGGTCAAGAAAAAAAACATTGAGAAGTCTCCTTACGACAAAGTCATCATTTTGATGTGCAGGTCATCCCTTGCCAATTTTGGGCGGAAGTCATGGAAAACTTTTGGCACTCCACTTGTGTCAAGCCTTCCTGATACCGTAACTGGAAGTACTATTTGCAATCTTTTCCTAAAGGTTATGGCTCCATTCAGAGTATCAAGAGATGATGTTGCCGATGCTGATAAAACAATTGGCGAAAGCAGTCTGGTTGATGAAACTGCAGATGCCAGTATGAGCTCTGATGCCTCAGAGCCCACCACTATAAACAACAATTCTGTCGAGGATGAAACAGGGACTGAAGATGTGATGCAATTTTTCCTGACTAATGAGAGATTCCCAGACCAACGCATGAAGATAGAAATGGATCTATCCATTACGGTGAAAGATCCGCATAAGCGTCTGCATGTGGCTGTGTGTTGGGAGGACAATGGACTGGATCAATATGATCTTAATTCTTTGGATTCTCTTCCAGAAGTTTACAAAGCGGTGCTATTTTCTAGGAGGCCACAGGACACATGTTCTCTATATGCATGTCTGGAAGCTTTTATTAAGGAAGAACCATTAGGCCCAGAAGACATGTGGTAATTTTCTTTCATCATAAGGAGCGTTTTATATCATAGTGTTTTTACATTCTCTTGTTGGAACAATGGTTATTTTAAAGAGTAGAAATACTGTAGTTGTACTGAATGGCGAAACTGGCACACACACACACACACCCCCCACACACACACCCCAACGGCCTTATTCCTCTTCAATTGTTCACACACACACACACACACACACACACACACCCCAACGGCCTTATTCCTCTTCAATTGTTTGTAAGTTTGTTCTCCCTCTATTATGCAGGTACTGCCCAGGTTGTAAAGAGCATCAACAAGCTAGTAAGAAGTTAGACCTTTGGAGATTACCTGAAATCCTTATAATACACCTGAAAAGATTTTCGTACAGTCGGTACACCAAAAACAAGTTGGAGACATTTGTGGACTTCCCAATTCATGATCTTGACCTGTCAAAGTATATCGGTCACAGATGCCAAGATGTTCCTCACAATTATCGACTGTATGCTATTAGCAACCACTATGGAAGCTTGGGAGGTGGTCACTATACAGCTTATGTTTATGTGAGTTCTCTTCCTCCCCTACTGTGCCTTTTGGGTACATCTGTTTTCTATATCATTGGCAACTGGCAAGATCACGTACTGTTCTCATTTGAGAATACCATTTTGTTCCACGTTTTGGGCTGTAAGGTATATGCACTTACAATGTGCTTTCTTTGGTGCAGCATGAAGGGAAAAAGGGGTGGTATGATTTCGATGACCGTCATGTGGGTCCTATAACCGAGGACAGTATAAAGACATCGGCGGCTTATGTTCTTTTTTACCGGCGGATACAGGAGGATAGATTAGATACAGGTACAGACATAGATTCTGATATTCCAACTTGAGGAGGTGGTGGAGGCAAATTTTGAGCCTAGTCCTGGACAGTGTATAGTTCATTGGTTTGGGGGACAGTTGTGCGGCAACGCTGCAACGGAAGTGAGAGATAGGAACAAGTAGAGGTGTGATTTGGCTCCAGATAGTGAGAAGGGCTTGAGATGGGGATTTACTGTTTCCAGCGTGCAGGATCAGGTGGCAGTGCACCGAAGGCAGGCTGTTGTAGGCTGATACCATACATGTTGTTCTAGGGTTCAGAGGGGGAGATAATTTATCGTAGTTCCGTTATAGATTCCTTTGTTTTTCCCTACCCTTTTTTAACACCTGTAATTGATAGTGGCAAATTTTGGCTAATGATATGGGAGAAAAATCATCCCAGATTCTCTCAACAGCTGGTGTTAAAGTTTTAAGCAATGCTGTGACTGCGCACTGCGGAACTGACCGGAAACTCTTTTTACGCAAATCCAGCCCACTTGGGGTTGGGGCCTTGGTCCTGTTTAAAGAAAGAACGCGGGGTGATTCCTACGGGAACGACTGAGGCCTGTTACTGTTTATATTAGGCCAGTGCTTTGAGGGTTTTCAGTGTGGTGTGACCATTTGCGGCTGGTGTTGTCTGTCGCCTGAGCGATTATAAAATCTGTCTTCACCCAGTCCTCCGCGTGGTTGTGGACAGGAAAATTAAACGGTAATGCTCAGGGTGGGCATCTTCCCGCCAGCCCGGTCCAACAAGGCTGCCTTCTTTTGTCTTCTCCATCTCTCTAAAAAAACATCTTCCTGCTTGCTTGCCCATAGCTCGCGACGACGCCATGCGGCTGTCCGCACGCGCTACTCTGCATTTGCCGCCACGGCCATCTCGTGTGCGCCCCCCATTCTACACTGCTCGCTCTTCACTCCTTGCTCCTGCCCGTCGTGTGCCCCACCCACGCGCTCTCGCAGTCCCACCCGTCACGTGCCACGAGGTCGGAGTTAAACCAGCCCTGACCTCCCCTCTTCTATGTTGTAAATGTATGTTTCAAGTGTTTCGGATGTTTTAGGGGTATGTTGCAAGCGGTTCATATGTATGGATGTTGCAAAAGTAAATTGTGATGTTGCATATGTTGCAAGTGTTTCAGAGGCATGTTACAAGCGTTTATTCAAAACATTTCATTTGTTTTAGACATATGTTGCAAGCATTTTTTATCCAGATGTTGCACATGTTTCACACATACGAGTATGTGGCAAGAGTATGTTTGAAATGTTCCAGTCTTATATTGCAATAAGTGTTTTCATGTTGCAAGTTGCAAGCTGCAAGTGTTTTATCTGGATTTTGTGTGCGTTTCACACACATGTTGCAAGTGTATGTTCCATATGTTTCATCTGCTTCAGACGTATGTTGCATTCAAGTGTTTCATGTTGTAAGTGATTTATGTTTCAGAGGTATGTTCAGAGAGTCATGGGGCACGGCCCGAGCGCTGGGGGAAAGGGTGCGGCGAGCTGAGGGCCAGCGGATAGGGCGCGCAGTGCGCCTGGGGTCCTGCGGATGGGGCATGCTCATTCTCATCCCAACTCCCGGGTCCTGCCCGCGCGAAGAGAGATGAGGGGGTCAGGGGGAAGGAGTGGTAGGTGCGGGGCGGGGCGAGGTATGGGTGCGGGGCGGGACGAGGCGGAGCGGGGCAAGGCACGGGTGCGGGGCGGGGCGACGTACGCGCGCGTGCAGTAGTGATAAGGCGCGACGACATGCGCGGGTGGGCGGGCTAGTGACCGAAGCCGGGGTCGCGCGATGGCATTTTCTGATGGGCCGTTCTGCTAGACTGTTCGGTGGGAGTGTGCCCAGGTTACCGTCCAACGAAGTCCTATCCCATCAGACATCCGGGCGCCTGCAATTTCCAAAATTAAAATGAACTCACATCCCCCACGTCGCCCGTTGCACACTTTTTCCTTCAATCCAAAGTCTTGCCCCAGTCCTCTGTCCTCATCGTCACCGGAGAGCTCTGCCAGTGCTAGAGGATCATGTGGGCGCGAGGAAGGCGGGGATGAGGCTGCTTTCCCCTGGCGGCCAATGCATCGTTTCACTTAGCGCCTGCTACGACTTCGTTGGCTTCGTGCGTGGGTGGTAACCTCTAGCAACTATACAGTATGTTTGGTTTATGTTTTGGATCTTCCTTAGCAAGCCAGCTAAGAGCAACTGCAGCAGTAACTTTCAAAACAGGATCCTACTTTTCATCTGAAGGTTCCAATTTTAATGGCTCTATTTTTTGTGTTGCACTCCAAAAGTAGCCCTCAAAGTAGAAATCTCAAATCCATTCTAACAGAGAATGACACCTGGGATCCGCTTGTCATTGACTTTCTAGACCAATACACTAGTAATTGGAGGAAGAGCACTAGCCGCGATTGCAACGAGAGGAGCGGGGATGGAACCCGTTAGCAAGTGCGAGGAGCATGATGAGAGGAGCGGGAACCCGACCGTGAGCGTGATGAGATGAGTGAGATTCGGCTGCGACCTCGCTGTCACGCTGCTGGATCTCACCCAGCGAGAGGAGCAACGCCAAGTGCATGTGTGGGCCACCCCCGCTACCGCGCCTCCAGGTTGCCACACGGGCCATGCCAGAGGGAGGGGAGGGGCCGCCAAGAGGAAGGGTCCACTGGAGGGAGAGGAGAAGCTGATGACGTTGGAGGTGGGCAGTGGTGGGGGTTTCGCGTGCGGGTAGAGAGGGAAACAACCAAAACAGCCTTTTGCATGCCCACAACTAAGCCCCAGAAATAGGGTCCTTGCGGAGTATCTATGTGCCCTAAAATTTGAGTTGTGTTTTTGGCCTGGACACTCATATATATAGCTATATGCGGGCTCAGCTAGGAGCACTATTAGAATTGCTTTAAGCCTGAGCAACTAATGTCTTGCTTGTGCAATGCAAGATGCATTTTTTTGGTTGGTTTGACCGTCTAAGCCCACATTAGAAAGTTGACTTGCTAGAACTGGACAAAGATTGGCCAGGCAACGAAACACCGAGTGAGTTGTGCGATGCTGTTAGTTGAACGGTCAATATATCGAAGTTGTACGTGATGGCGCCCTCACTCTGGTTGTGTAGTTTTTGGGACTGGCTTCTACACAAAAACTAATCCTATTCTTATCATTTTTATTTTTCTTCCTCTATAATAAATAAAATTTGCTGTAGAAAACGTCCTTTTCAGAAAAAAATCTACTCTCTACAGTACATATACTCCACTCTATTCATGTTGGATGGCAACTTGACAACAGGACTAGCTGGATGCGTATTTGTTGACATGTGACTCCTATGGTGGCACGGCTCGGCACCACGGTGAGGGACCGAGCTAGTTAGGAACGGAGCCAGGTCGCGGCCGGCGCTGTCCGTGTCTCACGTACGCTCGCCACACCTGATCGACCACGCGCGTCGTGCGGTGATAGGCTGCCCTGCTGCCTTGCTGGGAGCGATCGAGCTACGAGCAATGGAGAGCCGGTACTGGAAGGTGTAAGGGGAGGAAAGGGAAGGAACGGAAAGGGCGGGTGCGTGCAAACTTGCAGAGAGAGGCTGCACTGGTGTCCGCGTCCGGCAATCCGCTGTCCTCCCAACGGCCTAACCAACCAGAGGCGGCCGGCCCCGGCGAGCAGGAGCAACAGTACAGTGGAGGCGTCAATGGCGACGTGACCCATCACAGCGACGGCAAAAAGCTAAAGCCACCTTCGTCTTCCTCACACTCTGCGCAGCTGTCACGCACGCACGCGTGCCCTGTCGCGTCGATGAGGCTGGCCGGCATCTGCAGCCTCGCTGCCTCGTGTCGCCATTATCTAGCGGTCCGGAGTGCGACACAGTGAAAACACAGGCAGGTAAATCTCGAGACTCGAACTGGAACAGCGCAAGTTGAGACAGCGAGAGGACAATCCGAATAGTGCTGCCAGCCAGCCAGCAGTGCTTTTCTCTCACATCAATTCAGCCTCAGCCACCAGCCATCAGTCAGCCAACAGTATTTTTCTCTCACAACAAATCAGCCTCGGCCACCGGCCACCAGCCAGCCGAACAAGCCGAATGGAGGTACTAGTACTACTACTGTACGCACGCTTGGTTGGGATGACGACACCCGACTCCATTCGATCCTTTCACTTTTCATCTGTGCCAAGTGAAATACTCTCGCCGTCTAGGAGAACGTGCAATTCTAACACATAATTATGTTTTTTTAGTATGTTAACTTTGACTAATTATAGATAAAAAAGTATCAATGTTTATAATATCAAATAAATATCATTAGATTAATTATGAAATATATTTTCATAATAAATTTATTTAGAGCCATAAATATGAATATTATTTACTATAAACTTAGTCAAACGTGAGCTATTTTTTCTGATACGCAACACATAGTTACATGTTTTTACGGACGAGGAAGTACTAATATACACAGGTTGACTTGTCGAGTGCTTTATCTCACTCTCACTGCTCTGCTAGATACGTTGCCTGCATTAGTTTATAATATCTAAATTTATAGAATTTAGTTTGTTTTTTTTGGTTGTTTATATAAGCTCTTCGAGCATTTGCAACGGAGCTTTTCAAGTCGGTCCTATTTTTTTGGACCCACTTTATACATTGTGCCATCAGTCTTATATAGGGGCAACTTTTTTTTACCCGCTTCCCACATTATGCCAATATAGCATTAGCTAGTATGCCATATTTTATCGTACTAAACAATGTAGATTTACACAAACGGATGGGCATAAAAAAAATTCTCGCCCACGTACCTCTGAGACCTTGACAAGTGACTACATTCAATGAAATACTCCCTTCGGTCCATTTTATTTGGCGCAAGTTAGAATGACACGATCTCCTACATTACACTTTGACCATTCATTTGCTTTATATTATATTATTTATGTTTATAAATTTATAATCAATGGATAGTATAATTTCTTACAAATCTAATCATATAAAGTTTGTATTATAATAATTAAAAATTATTAGCCTAATTATTGGTCAAAGTTTTTCAAGTTTGAATCTTGATATGTGTGTGCGTTATATAAAATGGACCGGAGGGAGTATAAACAACCAATAATAATCATATCAAACACGGACAACCAAACTCCAAGACACTCTATGCGTTTGTGCTGAGTTGAGTTATGCTGCATACCATCTAATGCAAATTAAAATTAATGCAAGCAAGCAATCACAGCATGCAAAGCGATCGTACGTGCTAGTTCTCAAAACACGACCACACTTTAAGGTGAAGGGAGAGTACTTAGACCAGTCTCACTGGGGTTTCATGACTCAATTTTTAATATATCTATATTTTAGAAATAGCGCAGAAGAGTTTTATCCCCATAAAACTCTCTCTACTCCTATAAAACTTTTATCATCCACTACAGGAAAACGCCTCTTTGCCGACTGCTTGCCCCGGTCGGCAAAGGCATAAACCCAGTCGGCAAAGGCTTTGCCGACCGCAAAGCCACGTGGCAGTCGGCAAAGAGCCGTCGGCAAAGCCTGGGTCGGCAAAGGCGGATTTGCCGACTGCCACGTGGCACACAGTCGGCAAAGCCTTTGCCAACTGCCACGCTAGCAGTCGGCATAGCCACGTGGCGCCGTCAGCCCTGACGGCAGGCTTTGCCGACTGCTGGTTTCTCGGCAGTCGGCAAAGATTTTTTTTCAAAAATTGTTTGCCGACTGGCCGCCAGCTCGGCAGTCGGCAAAGAAAGAAAATATTTTTTTTTGAAATGTTCTTTGCCGACTGCTTTCGGAGTTGCAGTCGGCAAAGAAAGAAATTTTTTTTTGAAATGTTCTTTGCCGACTGCTTTCGGAGTTGCAGTTGGCAAAGAAAGAATTTTTTTTTGAAATGTTCTTTGCCGACTGCTTTCGGAGTTGCAGTCGGCAAAGGTTTGACCTCTTTGCCGACTGCCTCCCACTATGCCAGAAAACCTTATCAGTGATCCTATATACATCTACAATGATCCTATATATATATATACACACACACATACACATCAGACATGTTCCGATATCCAATAATCAATTCCTTACAAACTTTTTAGATACAAGGAATACAACACATCAGAAATTTAGTGGGAATGTCTAACTGTACCCAAATGGCCTTCCCAACAAAGGAATTTGAGATGATATGTGTACAGTTTTTTGTCGCTCACAGTCACAATGAGCACTTGTAGAAATGGATCTTGTGGGATACCTGAGCAGCAATGCCCTAAGTGATTGTATATTCTGTTTCACCTTTAAATTGCCTCCACAAAGATTTGCATTGGACAGGGCTAATAAAAGTTTTCTCCTCCGGAACCTACACATTAATGACATCCTGTTAGAAGCACCCAAAACTACTACTATGTACTAGTGTAGTGCCCGTGCTAACGCTACGGGTTCATTCCAGGAATCCACATAAAAACAATAAAACGATATTTTTCATAGTTTTGGCTACCAATAAACTTGCAACTCAGCATTAAGTAACAGTAGCAGAGGCAGCATACAAAAACCAAGTTAATCAACTCGGCAAAATCGTAGCAGGGGCCATTTTACAACATCGAGTAGTTTGATCGTCGAAAGAGCATCAGATTACTTTAACATGTTGTCTTAGCTCCATTTAGATATCAAATATCTAGATAGCATAAACGGAATCAATATAGAGTCATATCTGCTGACGGCTAAGACAAATATCTAGATAGCATAAGTTCAATTTATACACCAGTTGTTGGACCATCACTGAACATGACTTTTTTATTGATAAATAACTCGATTCGACACAGATCTCGTCCTCATAACAGATTAGAGAATTACATAGCAAATAAATTACAGGAATATATTAACATACCACTTTGGTAAGAGAACAAAGACCTGACATCCAAAGCGTTGAAATAAACCAAAGCCTGCTGCAGCCATCTAATTTGTGAACTGACAGAGATTGCTTCTCTGAAACAAACCTAATAGCTCATCCCTGCATAGAACAGTAAGCGTCAGTTAGATACCCGAGATTAGGCTAAGCCACAATTTTACAGCAAACATGGCAAAAATACTTCTTTTATATAAGAATAATATATGGTGCTGAGCCAATTAGTAACAAGCAAATGCAGATAAGAAACATTTCCTTTAAATTTCTTTTATAAAAAATGCATTGAATTTCTTTTACAGCAAACATGTTGAATCTCCCAAATTGCCGCCATCTTCTGCACCTCCGCAAATGTCACGCAGCAACAGTCAATTACAGTTTGCATTGAATCCGGAACACAATTACCAACTACTCCAGAGCTATAATCCTGTGATCACTCAAAATAGCAGGCCAATCGCACCCACCTCCTGATCAGCTAATGAAATTCACCTCCAGATAGTGCGCTAGTGAGACATGGGACTTCGTGAGTGGGACTGGCTTGAGGGTATGTACAAGCAAGGCTACTACTATGCTCTTGATCAACTAATGAAATTGAAATCTTCATCTGCGATCAACACCAATAGGGGGAAATGAAATTATAAATACTATTAAATTTTGTGCCAAACTACTACTTCACAACACATCTATAGAAAAATCAGCATGCCTGGGATCAAGGATCAAAATAAGAGGAGCCTAGGAGAGAGAGGGCAGAGGCTAACTTGTAGCTGAGTAGGTACTGTGTGCGAAAAACAGCCTGCAGAAAAAAAATGCAGCCGTAAGTAGGCAACACAGCTGCATCAGCATGCTACAAAAGAAGTAACCCTGAAATACACAATTGTAACGTTCTATTCACATTTAACATCCATTTTACAGTAACAAATTATATTGATAAAATTTTGCAAACAAGTCAAGGTTTCCATATGAAACATCACCATTTGAAAGACCCTCTGCTATTTATCCAAGCTAAATGGAATCAAATTTCAGTTAAGAGAAGGCTAGTAGAAAATGATGCATGCCTTTCAAATTACTTAAATTTACAACGCCAGCGTTTGCTTTATGGGACTGACTGAAAAAAATAATCAGGCACGTCCCCTGCTAATAATTCAGCCAACATTACGTTAACTCAGGAAAAGAAATATTTCTGCAGCAAAGCAAGAGCTAGCTGACATGTATGTCATATTTTACCTGCATCACATGATCTGTCTGTCGTTGTTCCCTTCACTGTTTGGTATATCTGCATCAAGTAAAGCACGTTGTTCCCTTCACTGTTCGGTATATCTGCAATCACTACAACACAAAAGGGAGACAGCTTAGAATTTGGAATTCATTTATCTGTAAACTCTTGGAATTGATACAGTGCTAAATAGCAAATCCCACCTTGCTTGGTGATGTACAATGCAACATTGAACTCCTCAGCAATCTTGGTAAGGCGCGATAGCATCTGTGCTAGCTTTTGCTGCAATTTCACAGCAGATACACATAAGCAAGAAGATAAAATGGCATCCTTAAACATTTTTACGAGGTGCCTACTGCCATTGAAATGACGAGAATACCTGACGCTATGCAAGTTCATCCCTGCCACTGAAATCAACACGGAATAGTGCAATCACAGAATCCACAATCTGTTTCCAGGAAGATAGAAATACCACATCAGTAGTTGAGCACAACTCAGATTATCAAAAATCAATAACAGGAGTGAAATTCAAACCTTACAAAGTCTACAACTAACAAGAACTACTGACATCTAGCACTACCATCAAGCAGTAACATCAGGAGCCATACCTGTCTAGGAACAAAAATTCTTGTATTGCTTTGCATAACTGAAATTAACTGTACTAGTGCGTAGTTAGCTATATATTGCTTTACTGCTCTAGCTAGCTCATGTTATAACTGAAAAAAATATTCTGATAATGTTGTAGCATAATTTTCTCATATATCATTGGCCTATTTGTTGTCATCACAGTCCTTAATAATCATCCATATATACACAATGATTCAACAAATGGGGATGATTTAAAGTTATCCAAGCTAAATGTTTCAAATCAGAGAGCACCCTATTGAAGTCAAATGTTACAGAGAGCATAATAATTGAGGTTCTATGGCAGTTAGCATTTTCACAAAAAGCATCCACAATACACATATACAATGAATAATTATTTATACACATAATCTTGCAGAGTTCAGAGCTTCAGTATTTCACCAGAACACACAATGCATCAATGACACAATACTCGACTACTTGCATACACTTGTAAATGACATTATCAGAATATTTTTTCTACTGTCTGTTGTATTCAACCAGACACATCATTTTTTAAAACTAGCAGTGACCCAGAAATTCTTTTACAGATAGTGAAGACTTCCAACTTTTCGAACTAGCTGTAACCCAAATACACACTAGCAGTATAGTTTCTACCGAGAAGACCAATCATGGTGTTATTTACTTGTTGGCACTTCCTAGCTGATAGCAATATGTAACCCCAGTTCAATTATAAAATTTTAGCCACACCCTATTAGGCAGTCACTTTCATTCATTAGACAGTTCAGTAGACAGTACGAGGAGATCTTGTGCATAAATTTAGTGAAACACAACTTATGTGAGGCACTAAATCCAAATGAAAAATGTACTACTAGGTACCTTTCAGATGAAATATTAGGAATATTAGGTAGTAAACATGTGCATGTGCACCACGCTTGAACTAGTGTATAATAGAGAAACAAGCTACTTACTATAGATTTTTTTCCTTAATCATGTCGAGCATGTGCCCCGTGCTACAAGCCTACAACTACTAATGTCAGACTAAATAGGAGGGGACAGCACGAATTTCACGGAAAAACATCACAGCAACAAAGGGATTTCGGGATTTTACCTCACTGGTCAAGGACAGGAGCACCTAGAAGCAAGCTCCTTGGGACGAATGTGCAGGCGACCCTATCCTGATTGATGGAGGGGAACGACCTGGATTTGGGGCTGCGGAAGGGATCAACCTCTCGACGTGATGCTATTGCACCACGCTGCCGACCTCTCGACTTGCTGCTACTGCACCTCAACAGATCCCGAGCGCTCAAATCGAGGGAGAGAGAGTAGGCGACCTCAAATCGAGAAATCGAGGGAGAGAGAGTAGGACGAAATCACCATTACAGAGGGAGAGAAAGAGACGGCACCTCAACAGATCCTGAGCGCTCCTTGATCTTGCCGAGGGGACGATGGTGGTCGGCATGGAGGGATCGGGACGAACCAGCCTCGCTGGATCTGCCGGCCACTCGCTGGGATGGGGGTGGACGCTAGGGCGCCGTCAAGAACGGAAATCTGTTGTCAGATCCCCACCACCGCAACGTCGTCGCTCATCTCCCTCCCTCTAGATCTCTCCCGTCGAGGGCCATGCCCAGCGCTCGCTTTCTAGCTGGCCTGCCTCCTCACCAGATCTGGCCTCCATGGAGCCATCGTGGTTGGGGGGAGGGGGAGGCGCGGTGGCAGAGTAGGAGGAGGAAGAGGAGAGGTGGCGACGGCGGCGGAGGGAGCGGAAGGGCTGCAGATCAGAACGGCGCCGCCTTGGATTCGCCGTGTCGGGGAGAGGGGATGGACCTGGGAGAGTGGAGAGAGGGGACACCGGTGGTGTGGGGGCAGAAGTGACGACGGGCTCGGTGTGTGCGGACCTGACCTGTTCAGTTTCACCGGATTTGATAATTTTATCGGGTCCATGCCCTTCTAGCAGCGACACGCTTCATCAAAACGCGTTACTGCCGAGGCTCTTCTTATCCGAAATTCTTTGCCGACTGCCATCCTCCCTGGCAGTCGGCAAAGGCTCTTTGCCAACTGCCACTGATGGCAGTCGGCAAAGAATTAATTTTTTTTTCGATTTTCGATCCCAGTTTTTTTTGTGTTGCCTTGCTACAGTAAGTACATGATATATTTCAAGTTTGGGGTCATTTTGATTTATTTTGCTATATTCCATTGATTTTTGTTGTTTCTTTGATTTTTTCCGGCAGCTCTAGATTTGAACTGCAGGTACATGAAATAATGGAATCCGGCGATTTAGAAAATTATATTCATGATGTTTGGAGCATGTTGAGGCCGTGTGCGGGGCCTCGCGTGAAATTTCGACCGTGTTGGTGTCGGAACACGCCGAGGCACGCGCGTGAAAAGTGTTTTTAAATTTTATAAAATCGAAACGGAGTCCGAAAATGACGAAACTTGACGACGTGTCTTGTCATCGCATGCGGAGGCTGTGGTAAAAATTTGAGAAAGTTTCGAGCAAGTGGCGACGTCGGGTGGCTAAAACCTGGACATCTCCACATGTGATAACAAGTTAGCCACCCGACGTTAGTCCAGGTTTTAGCCACCCGACGTCGCCACTTGCTCGAAACTTTCTCAAATTTTTACCACAGCCTCCGCATGCGATGG
Organism: Saccharum hybrid cultivar R570; assembly: GCA_038087645.1. Lineage (NCBI taxonomy): Eukaryota > Viridiplantae > Streptophyta > Magnoliopsida > Poales > Poaceae > Saccharum > Saccharum hybrid cultivar. The sequence goes on along the minus strand of JAQSUU010000405.1, from coordinate 30,752,708 downwards.
CAAGACACGTCGTCAAGTTTCGTCATTTTCGGACTTCGTTTCGATTTTATAAAATTTAAAAACACTTTTCACGCGCGTGCCTCGGCGTGTTCCGACACCAACACGGTCGAAATTTCATGCGAGGCCCCGCACACGGCCTCAACATGCTCCAAACATCATGAATATCATTTTTGAAATCACCGGATTCCATTATTTCATGTACCTGCAGTTCAAATCTAGTGCTGCCGGAAAAAATCAAAGAAACAGCAAAAATCAATGGAATATAGCAAAATAAATCAAAATGACCCCAAACTTGGAATATATCATGTACTTACTGTAGCAAGGCAACACAAAAAAACTAGGATCGAAAATCGAAAAAAAAATTAATTCTTTGCCGACTGCCATCAGTGGCAGTTGGCAAAGAGCCTTTGCCGACTGCCAGGGAGGATGGCAGTCGGCAAAGCCTGCACCTTTGCCGACTGCTGACGGAGTGGCAGTCGGCAAAGGTGACGGTGTGGATGGCGTCAACCATGGCCTGCCTTTGCCGACTGCAATTCTTTGCCAACTGCCTGGCAGTCGGCAAAGCCAGGCAGTCGGCAAATCCTACTTTGCCGACTGCAGGAAATTCCAGTTGGCAAAGGGACCTCTTTGCCGAGTGTCAAAAAAAACAGTTGGCAAAGAAAATTGCAGTCGGCAAAGAGCCAGTTTCCTGTAGTGATCTCTCACTTCATTAATACGATGCCACATTAGCACATTTAATACCTATAAAACTCTGATAAAACCCGATTGAAATTGGCCTTAGGAGCCGAGCGTCGCCATCGGCCATGAACCAAGTCGTACCTGGACCCTGGTGCTCATTAAGGTGTCAATGCAAGTGGCCCAGTGCTTAACCTGCGCCACCACCTGATTGCGCAATAATTTCTTGCTAGTGCCTATACAGTTTGATTCGATCTCCCGTTGCATGCATGGTCCTCAGACCTCAGCCATGTGCATGCCTTGCCAACTTTCTCTCCGTATGCTCTTGTAGCGTCCACCCTAGTTGACCCCAACCTAGCTAGCTAGCTAGCTAGAGAAGTAGGACTTGGTTCATTGCGACGCTGTGTGGGCTGATGACATGAAAGCACGCTTGGACGACCGGCGCTTGTGAGCATTTCATCATGTCACCACGTTCAAACAAGACAACATGCAACCAGGAAATCAGAGATAGTTATCACTTGATGCGCAGCGCAGCGGAAGAAAAGTTAGAGCAGTCCGGTCCATTGTCATGCGCGTCGATATAGTGGAAGTAGGCGTACGTCCTTGCACCCCGGCAACAGCACGTCACCTTCGCTTGTCCTGCTTGCGTTTGTCGCTGATCAGCGCTGCAGCAACAATAACAACATCTCCACAATATCCAGGGGATAGAACGTCGGATGCCACATGCCGGTGTGCGCGCATTGGACGCCCGGATGGGAAGGAGGGGGCGGCACGGCGCTAGGTTATGGAGAGGCGAGTCGTGTGTCTCCTATAGCTTTCGCCACTCACTTATATAAACCCCGCTAATGGGCTTATAACTCAGAGGCCCAATAGGGCTTATATCTGAGGGGCGTTTTTTTTTTGGAAATTGAGAGGCGGGTTGTTATGGAGAGGTGAGTTGTGTGTCTCCTTTTATATGGATCTAACCTGTAATGGTTTAATTGTCTTTGAACACATTATGGACACCTTTTTCAATGTGGTCTAGCTTTGTCCACTGGAAACAAGGGATGGTTACCATTTGATCCTTATTATATATGTATATATGTGGCTCGGTATAGCACTGCTTCTTTGAATATGCGTGCATTAAAGAGAAGCTATTTTCCCACTTTATACATGATAATTACCCACAACAAATTAAAATGAATCACTAGTTGTTGGGTATTGATGATCCCCACGCCCGAAGACAATGCTAAGAGTTAGCTTGTCGGTAGATCAGGAACGTAATCACGAACCTGGCTGACCCTTCAGTGCAGAACTCCGTCCCGATCGACCCAAGAGTGGGGGCTCCGCCTCACCTGACCCCATGGGCATGGGCCCAGCCGCGCCTGACCCCTAGGGGAAAGCTCCGCCTCGTCCGACCTTGGGGCATGGGTTCCGTCTCGCCTGACCCCTTAGGAGCGGAACCGCTCCGCCCGACCCGGGGGCCACGGGGTCGGCCTCAAGCGTGGGCTCCTACAGGGGCCCCCCGTGAAAGTCATATGTTTGGTGTTGGTAATTAGTGACAATGCCTAAGTACTAATCCTATGCCTAAGTTGTATGTAGCATATGAGGATTAGTACATTCCAAGGTTGGTGGCAAGATGGACATGGTGATCATGATGGCCACACTTGGATTTGGATGCAACCCTACGTGATCAAGGCAAAGGTATATGCTTAAGGGTTGTGTTTTAGTAACCAAGACACCTAGTGGGTGTGGTTACATTATAGGATAGATAGCCGTACTATAAAGAGGGGAATGACGCGGCTATTGAACTCCTAAGTGCCTCTAGGTGTGCATTTCATAATCATATGCATGTGGATAGAACTAATAACGCCTCGAAAAATGATTGTGAAAATGCTAACACACATGCACATGGTGTTGATCACTTGGTGATGTTAGCACGTTTGCGAAGGCGGTTGAGTTTGAGCGGTAGAGAGGGTTTGGGGTCCTCTCTCCCTCACGCCGAGCTTGCGAGGCGGGATTCAGGCGTTTTTGAGGAGTTGAAACGACTATTTTCCACTACGCCGAAAGTCGGAAATCGAACGGAAGCGAACGGAGGTCACAGTGGTGACCGGACGCTGGACCGGACGCGGTCTCTGTTTGACCGGACGCGTCCGGTCAGTGTTCAGCTTTTGCGCGTTTCTCGGTTGTCTGATCGGACGCGGTGGCGCGTCCGGTCATGGTCGACCGGACGCGTCCGGTCGATCAGGGAGCTTACTGGACTCCAACCGGACGCTGGCACTGTGGCGTCCGGTCAGTTCTCCAGCGCGTCCGGTCGCTGTTTCATTGTGCACTGCTCTGGATTGACCAGCGCGTCCGGTCCGTTACGGGACCGGCGCGTCCGGTCGTGACCAGCGCGTCCGGTCCGCGTGACCAGCGCGTCCGGTCGGTGTTTCGCAAAAGAGCCGTTGCGCGATCGGCGCGTCCGGTCCACGCGATCAGCGCGTCCGGTCAGCGCGACTGCGGCTGTTTTAGTTCCTAACGGCTATATTCGAAGGGGTACGTCTATAAATACTCGTTGGCCGGCTCAAGGCTCTCTCTCTTGGACTTTTGACATACTTGTGAGCACTTTGAGCTAAGCAACTCCCCTCCCACTCATCTCTCTTGCTTGTTTGCATATTCGAAGTGAGATTGAGTGATCCAAGTGCATTTGCATTGTGAGATAGCATCTAGTTGGCACTTGGTGGTTGATTTGCTGCGGGATTCTTGTTTCTCTTGGTGGTTGCCGCCACCTAGACGGCTTGGAGCAGCTTGGAGGAGTTGGCAAGAGTTGGTGATTGTTCTTGGCCACCTCCGGTGATTGTGAGGGGTTTGTGCCTACCTCGGCGAAGCGCCAAAGGCAACATTAGTGAATTGCTCGTGTCATTGCAACCTTTTGCCATTTGGTAGGTTCTTGTGGCGCCTTTTGAGAGGCTCGGTGTGAGACCGATTAGCCACCGAACCACGTGGTAAAGAGGGACACAACGGGGACTAGCGTGCCGGCAAGCACGTGAACCTCAGGATAAATCTTCGTGTCATCACTTTCATATTGTGATTGATTGATCCCGGTGTTCGGTTGTCTTGGTATTCATTGTTGATCATATTGGTTGGCTCAATACTTCGCCCCTCGGTGAAACTCTCCTAACTCAACTCCGCATTACTTTCTTAGTTATCTTTGCTAGCTAGTTAGCTTTGCTAGGGTAGCTCTTTTGTGTAGCTTGCTAGTTGTAGTTGTAGTTACCTTCTCGGTTTGACTTGTGCGGTTGAGTGCCAATATACTAGAATTGTGAATTGGATAGGTGGCTTGCAAACACCCCGTAGGCTAAGCAAAACTTGCATCTCGCTATTTATTGTATTGATAAACTTGTTTAGCTTGTCTTTGTAGAATTTTTTTAAAAGGCTATTCACCCCCCTCTAGCCATCTAGACCTTTCAAGTGGTATCGGAGCCGTGGTCACCGTTTGCAAGGCTTAACAACCTCGGTGCAAGATGGCTCAAGTTATGTTCAATCATGTTAATGGCAAGCCGCCATTCTTTGATGGCGTCTCTTCCTTTGATCATTGGAAAAGGAAGATGAAGCAATATCTAGGCAATATACATGAGAAGGTTTGGGATGTGACCAAAGAAGGATACATCATTCTTGATGAAGAAAATCTCACTCCAAATGACCGCATCAACAAACAATGCAACACGGCGGCACTTGACACAATCTACCGTGCCATTGATGACAAAGTATTTGAGCAAATCAAAGATCTTGAAAAGGCAAATGAGCTTTGGATAAGGCTTGAAGAAACATATGAAGGCACTTCAACGGTAAAGAGTGTCAAGCTATATATGCTCAAGGACAAGTTTTCCACTTTCAAGATGAAGGATGATGAATCCATCCCGGAGATGTTCTATAGGCTCCAAGTCATTGTCAATGATCTCAAGGGGCTTGGAGAGAAGGTTGAGGACAAGGACTTTTCACACAAGTTCTTGATGTGCTTACCCAAGAAGTTTGCCACCTTGAGAAGAATGATCTTTAGAGAGGGATTGGACAAGGTCAAACCAACCGATGTACTTGGAGATATAATGACCGATGCCCAATACAATGATGATGAAGATGAGATAGAAGAGAAGAAGGAGACCAATGTCAAGCAAGAGAAGCCCATTGCATTCAAGGCTTCATCTTCTAAGGGCAAGAGCAAGGTGGAGAGTGATGATGATGATCCATTCGATGATGAGACCATGGCCCTCCTAGTGCACAAGATGGGGAGGTTCATGAAGAAGAAAGGATATGGGGCAAGGAAGAGAAGGGACTTTATGAAGGCAAAGGAGGTGCTTTGCTACAATTGCAATAGCCCCGATCATGTAGTGGCAAAGTGCCCCTATGAAGACAAAAGATATCATGATGGGGAGTTGAAGTTGAAGAAGAACAAGAAGGACAAGAAGGAGAAGAAAGAGAAGAAGAGCTTCACTATCAACAAGAAGAAGAAAGGTGGTGGCTATGTGGTCACTTGGGATAGTGACAACTCCGATAGTGATGATGATGAAAGCTCTAGTGATGATGAGAGGACCACTCGGCGAGCCATTGCAAGCATCGCCCTCTCCAACAAGTCATCCATCTTCGACACTACATCGACATGCTTTATGGCCAAGCCTACCAAGGTAAAATATAATGATAGTGATGATGATTCTTGTGCTAGTGATGGTTGTAGGAGTGATGAGGAGGAGGATGAGGACTACTCCAAGGATGATCTATTGGGCATAATAGATCAAATGAGCAAGGGCTACAAGAGGACAACCAAGAAGTGTAAAATCTTGGAGCAAGAGCTCATTGCCAAGAGCAATGAAAATGATGCCTTGATGGAGGAGCTTGTTGCTCTCAAAAAGAGTAAGGAGTGCAAAGGAATTGAACAAGAGCTCAAAGTTCTTAGGAAATCCTTTGATGAGCTAGAGGCCTCTCGTGAGTGTCTAAAGGAAGACCACGAGGACCTTGAAGTTGCTCACACTAGGCTTAAGGAAGCCCACTCCACTCTACTTGAGCTCATCAAGGAAAAGGACCTCAAGTTGGAGAAGTTCATGAAGGAAGCTAAGGAAGAGCAAGTGATTGTCACTTGTGATATTAGACTAACATGTGATATTATTGATGATTCTTTATTTGTTAGTCCTACTAATGCTTCATATAGCTCATCATCATCCACCACAACCAACTCTATCTCTACAACTAGTGATTCATCACTTGTGGTTGAGAATGAGACTCTCAAGAGAGAGGTGGATGATCTCACCCGCGCATTAGGCAATGCCTATGGTGGGGATGCCCGCTTGCTAAAATGCTTGGGTAGCCAAAGGTTCTCTCTTAACAAAGAGGGTTTGGGCTATACTCCCAAGAAGGGCAAGGCGGCCTTTGCTACTCCAAAGTCTCGCTTTGTGAAGAGCAATGGTCATTATTGCAATAGATGCAAGCAAGTTGGACATCTAGAGATTAATTGTAATAAAATGAACAAAAACAACAACAAGTTTTATGCTAAAATGGATTACATTCCTTTTGATTCTTGTTATGTGCTTACCAAGGGTGAGAAAGGTGTGCATGCTAGGTTTGTTGGTACACCAATTGTGGGTCCAAAGAAGAAGGCCATTTGGGTACCAAAGAGCTTAGTTACTAACCTCCAAGGACCCAAACAAGTGTGGGTACCTAAGAAACATTGATTTATTTTGTAGATAAATTACAAGGCCGGAGGAAGGCATTGGGTGCTTGATAGTGGGTGCTCTCAACATATGACCGGTGATTCAAGAATGTTCAACTCTCTCAAATCAAATGATAGTGGCATTGATAGTATCACTTTTGGTGACAATAGCAAGGGTGATGTGAAGGCTCTTGGAAGGATTGCAATCTCAAATGATCATAGCATCTCTAATGTGCTCTTAGTTGAAAAGTTGAACTTCAATCTTCTCTCGGTTGCTCAATTATGTGATCTCGGTTTCAAGTGCATATTTGGTGTTGATGATGTGGAGATAGTTAGTGTTGATGGCTTCAATTTGATCTTCAAGGGTTTTAGATATGAGAATCTATACTTGGTTGATTTCAATGCTAGTGACACTCAACTTTCAACATGCTTGCTCACCAAATCAAGTATGGGTTGGTTATGGCATAGAAGACTTGGTCATGTTGGCATGAAGCAATTGAACAAGTTAGTAAAACATGACTTAGTTAGAGGCTTGAAGGATGTCACATTTGAGAAAGATAAGCTATGTAGTGCATGTCAAGCCGGAAAGCAAGTAGGCAACACTCATCCATTGAAAAGCATTATGAGTACTTCCAAGGCATTTGAGTTGTTGCACATGGATCTATTTGGGTCAACTACATACACAAGCATTGGTGGCAACAAGTATGGCTTTGTGATTATGGATGATTTCACTAGATATACATGGGTATTCTTTCTTGGGGACAAGAGTGATGTATTTGACATATTCAAGAAGTTCATCAAGAGAGTGCAAAATGAGTTTGAAATCACAATCAAGAAAGTAAGAAGTGACAATGGAAGTCAGTTTAGAAACACAAGAGTTGATGAGCTATGTGAGGAGCTTGGAATCAAGCATCAATTTTCGGCCAAATATACACCTCAATCTAATGGCCTAGTTGAGAGGAAGAATAGAACCTTAATTGATATGGCAAGATCAATGTTGAATGAGTATAATGTGAGTCATTCATTTTGGGCCGAAGCAATCAACACGGCTTGCTTCTATAGCAACCGCCTCTATTGCCACAAGTTTCTAGAGAAGACACCATATGAGATCTTAAATGGAAGAAAGCCCAACATTGCATACTTTCGGGTATTTGGTTACAAATGCTATATCTTGAAGAAGGGCACTAGATTGAGCAAGTTTGAAAAGAAATGTGATGAAGGATTCTTACTTGGTTACTCCACTACTAGCAAAGCTTATAGAGTTTGGAATTTGGCTAGTGGTTTACTTGAGGAAGTTCATGATGTTGAGTTTGATGAAACAAATGGCTCTCAAGATGAGGAAAATAACTTGGATGATGTGAGAAAAACTCAATTGACCAATGCTATGAAAGAAATGGATATTGGTGATATTAGGTCAAAGCAAGTGATTGATGTGGATGACAGCAAAGATCAAGTGCTCCAAAGTCCAATTACACAAGCTAGTGGGTCTCTAATGCAAAATCAAGCTAGTACATCATCTCAAGTGCAACAAGATCAACAAGTGGCTAGTTCATCATCTCCAACTCATGATCAACATCAACATCCAAGCAATCGAGTGCAAGTGCTTCAACCAACCAACATTGCTAGAGACCATCCATTAGATTCCATCATTGGTGACATACAAAGGGGAGTTCAAACTAGATCAAGATTGACATCATTTTGTGCTCACTCTTCTTTTGTGTCAATGGAAGAACCCAAGGACATTGATAAAGCATTGAGAGATCCGGATTGGGTAAATGCAATGCATGAAGAGCTCAACAACTTCAAGAGAAATGAAGTATGGGAACTAGTTGAGAGGCCTAAGGATCATAATGTCATTGGAACAAGATGGGTCTTTCGCAACAAGCAAGATCAAGATGGGATAGTAGTAAGGAACAAAGCAAGACTAGTGGCTCAAGGTTACACACAAATAGAGGGTCTTGACTTTGGTGAAACATATGCCCCGGTTGCAAGATTGGAAGCAATTAGGATCTTACTTGCCTATGCTTGTGCTCACAATATCAAGCTATATCAAATGGATGTAAAGAGTGCATTTCTCAACGGGTACATTCAAGAGGAGGTGTATGTGGAGCAACCTCCCGGTTTTGAAGATGACAAGAAACCCAATCATGTCTACAAATTGAGAAAAGCTTTGTATGGATTGAAGCAAGCACCTAGAGCATGGTATGAAAGATTGAGGGACTTCTTGCTAACCAAAGGATTTGTCATGGGTAAAGTGGATACTACTCTCTTCACCAAGAAGATTGGGAAAGACTTGTTTGTATTGCAAATATATGTTGATGATATCATCTTCGGTTCAACCAATCAAGATTATTGTGATGAGTTTGGAAAAATGATGGCAAAGGAATTTGAAATGTCAATGATTGGTGAACTTAGTTTCTTTCTTGGACTTCAAATCAAACAAATGAAGGAAGGAACATTTGTGAGCCAAACCAAGTACATCAAAGATATGCTCAAGAAATTTGGCATGGAAGATTCAAAGGGCATTACAACCCCAATGGACACTAGTGGAAGTTTGGATAGTGACAAGAGTGGCAACATGGTGGATCAAAAGCTATATAGATCAATGATTGGTAGCCTACTCTATGTGACGGCATCAAGACCCGATGTAATGTTTAGTGTATGTATGTGTGCAAGATTTCAAGCCTCACCAAGAGAAAGTCATTTGAAGGAAACAAAGAGAATATTGAGGTATTTGAAGCATACACAAGATGTTGGATTATGGTATCCCAAAGGTGCAAGCTTTGAGCTAGTTGGATATTCGGATTCCGACTATGCCGGTGACAAAGTGGAGAGAAAGAGCACTTCCGGGACTTGTCAATTGTTGGGAAGATCACTTGTCTCATGGTCATCCAAGAAGCAAAATAGTATTGCACTATCTACCGCCGAAGCCGAATACATCGCCGCGGGTAGTTGTTGTGCACAAATCTTGTGGATGAAGGCAACATTGAAGGATTTTGGAATCAATTTCAAGAATGTGTCATTGCTATGTGACAATGAAAGTGCCGTGAAGCTAACCAACAATCCGGTTCAACATCAAAGAACAAAGCATATTGAAGAGATCATCAACAAAAGGGTGACATTGCTATTGAGAGTGTGGGCACCGAAGATCAACTAGCCGATCTATTCACCAAGCCACTTGATGAGAAGAGATTTCACAAGCTAAAGAATGAGTTGAACATACTTGACTTCTCCAACATGAGTTGATGCACCTCCATGATATGACATGCCTCTCCTTCGAGCCCCAAGGTACAATTGGTTGACATATCATACATTCTATGCTAAGGACTTGTTTAGTGCATCTAGTCATAATTTACATGTTCTAGGCTCATTCATGAAAATCAAATGACTTTGAAGTTTATATGGTGCCACTATTGTTTCCTTGTCTTGTATGATCTAGTGGTAGCATATAACTTGTTTAAGTAGCTTATGATCCTAAGTGTTTAATCTAGATCACTTGTCTAAATATTTGCTTCAACATGGTGCATGATAACCCTTCTAGTGAGGTGTGAAGAAGCTTGCCCTTGGATCAAACCGAAGCATTTTATTTATGCAAGCAATCTAGGTTGAATCACAAACTTGATCCTCACCCCATAATTCAACCTGATAATCTATCTAAAATTGGTCCCTTGTGGTCATTGGTGCCAAAGGGGGAGAAAATATTTTTTCACAAAGATAGAACTCAAAGGGGGAGAAGCACAAAGGGGGAGAAAAATGTTGTTCACAAAGATAGATTCTAAAAGAGGAGAATTGATAAAAGAAGGGGATCAACTAAAATTTTGAGCATACAAGTAGGAGGAGCAAGCTCTTAAACATGAATGTTGCATTTCCATGTGCACTTCATATGTATGATGCATAGTTATGCATTTATTTTTTCTCCGATACATTGCTTGTGTGGTGACTTGCTAGTATAATTTGAATGATGTATTGAAGTACTAGCATGAATAGGAAGTAGTTAGATTTTTCTTGCTTCATGTCTTTCAAAGTGGTACTAGAACCTTGCTTATAATGTTGATCTCACGAGGTTTCTAGTTATGTTCGTGCTTTTTCAAGTGGTATCTAACTACACAAGGTGCTAAGATGGTGTTTATCGCTACTCCGATGGTATCACGCTTCAAAGGTCTATAATCTAAAACACTTAGCACCTATTGGTAGTCAATGCTCCTAATCTTTCCTATCTAACATGTATGCTTCCAAAATCCAAACATATAGCATACATGTAGGGGGAGCCATTGCTATCAATTTGAATTCATGATCACTTGTCCATACTTCTTACACATGGTAATATACTTGGACAATGTGACATGGGTTCAATCAAAATTTTATCATAATATCTTTGTGAAAGGGTTGTCACCAATTACCAACAAGGGGGAGATTGAAAGTCCTATGTTTGGTGTTGGTAATTAGTGACAATGCCTAAGTACTAATCCTATGCCTAAGTTGTATGTAGCATATGAGGATTAGTACATTCCAAGGTTGGTGGCAAGATGGACATGGTGATCATGATGGCCACACTTGGATTTGGATGCAACCCTACGTGATCAAGGCAAAGGTATATGCTTAAGGGTTGTGTTTTAGTAACCAAGACACCTAGTGGGTGTGGTTACATTATAGGATAGATAGCCGTACTATAAAGAGGGGAATGACGCGGCTATTGAACTCCTAAGTGCCTCTAGGTGTGCATTTCATAATCATATGCATGTGGATAGAACTAATAACGCCTCGAAAAATGATTGTGAAAATGCTAACACACATGCACATGGTGTTGATCACTTGGTGATGTTAGCACGTTTGCGAAGGCGGTTGAGTTTGAGCGGTAGAGAGGGTTTGGGGTCCTCTCTCCCTCACGCCGAGCTTGCGAGGCGGGATTCAGGCGTTTTCGAGGAGTTGAAACGACTATTTTCCACTACGCCGAAAGTCGGAAATCGAACGGAAGCGAACGGAGATCACAGTGGTGACCGGACGCTGGACCGGACACGGTCTTTGTTTGACCGGACACGTCCAGTCAGTGTTCAGCTTTTGCGCGTTTCTCAGTTGTCTGATCGGACGCGGTGGCGCGTCCGGTCATGGTCGACCGGACGCGTCCGGTCGATCAGGGAGCTTACTGGACTCCAACCGGACGTTGGCACTGTGGCGTCCAGTCAGTTCTCCAGCGCATCCGGTCGCTGTTTCATTGTGCACTGCTCTGGATTGACCAGCGCGTCCGGTCCGTTACGGGACCGGCGCGTCCGGTCGTGACCAGCGCGTCCGGTCCGCGCGACCAGCGCGTCCGGTCGGTGTTTCGCAAAAGAGCCGTTGCGCGATCGGCGCGTCCGGTCCACGCGACCAGCGCGTCCGGTCAGCGCGACTGCGGCTGTTTTAGTTCCTAACGGCTATATTCGAAGGGGTACGTCTATAAATACTCGTTGGCCGGCTCAAGGCTCTCTCTCTTGGACTTTTGACATACTTGTGAGCACTTTGAGCTAAGCAACTCCCCTCCCACTCATCTCTCTTGCTTGTTTGCATATTCGAAGTGAGATTGAGTGATCCAAGTGCATTTGCATTGTGAGATAGCATCTAGTTGGCACTTGGTGGTTGATTTGCTGCGGGATTCTTGTTTTTCTTGGTGGTTGCCGCCACCTAGACGGCTTGGAGCAGCTTGGAGGAGTTGGCAAGAGTTGGTGATTGTTCTTGGCCACCTCCGGTGATTGTGAGGGGTTTGTGCCTACCTCGGCGAAGCGCCAAAGGCAACATTAGTGAATTGCTCGTGTCATTGCAACCTTTTGCCATTTGGTAGGTTCTTGTGGCGCCTTTTGAGAGGCTCGGTGTGAGACCGATTAGCCACCGAACCACGTGGTAAAGAGGGACACAACGGGGACTAGCGTGCCGGCAAGCACGTGAACCTCGGGATAAATCTTCGTGTCATCACTTTCATATTGTGATTGATTGATCCCGGTGTTCGGTTGTCTTGGTATTCATTGTTGATCATATTGGTTGGCTCAATACTTCGCCCCTCGGTGAAACTCTCCTAACTCAACTCCGCATTACTTTCTTAGTTATCTTTGCTAGCTAGTTAGCTTTGCTAGAGTAGCTCTTTTGTGTAGCTTGCTAGTTGTAGTTGTAGTTACCTTTCACCCCGCCGCCCCCTGACCGCCACGAACACGGGTGGTGGGCCCCAGACCATGCCCCTAACGCTAGAGGGGGGGCGGGGGCACCTCGACGTGACCAACAGTTGCCACAAGCTATACCTAGGCACCCATTTCTCCAACAATGCCGGGTGGACTGGCACTGTGCGGCTCGATCCCTGTTCGACTCCAAACAAGGAGATCGGTTGGCCATATCGTATGACAGGGACGGACAGGGTGGCGCGGTCGAGCGGCGGCGCCCGTCTGTAGCACCAACGACGGACGAGGGAATCATGACCAAAATAGCGACGCTCGCCTGTAGCGCCAGAGACGGACATAACCACAACATGCGCACGCCTCCATTGTCGTCTGCAGGACCCGCCGCCGAGGGGGGGGGGCGAGGGCGGCGCAGCCCCGGGGCTATCCACTCTATCATTCCTCTCTGTCTTCTTTCCCCCCTCTCTCTCTTGTACCCTGGGTCCTTCCCTTGACCTATAAAAGGGAAGGCCGGGCACCAGAGCAAAAAATCCACTTTCCATAGCGGCCGTGGAGGTTATCCGACGCCCAAAATTCATCCAGGTACATCGAGATTCGGTCCAGGGTCCCCACTTTGCATGCGAAAGTACAACATATTTAGATATTTTATCTACACAGTCAGCTTTACATGTGAAAAGTACATCATCTTTCGAAACCCTAGACAACCAAAGGACGGCTCAGATAAACTCCCCGGCCGCTACTAGAATCGGTGATGCATTTCTGGGCCGGGCACCCCACTAGGGGGATCTTCCTCTCGACCAACGAAAGGTACTTCAACTCCACTTTACTTTTATCAGAGACCTAGGAGAGCTCATCCCTCTCTCGACCGTTTGTAACCCCTACTACAGACCCAAGTGCAAGTAACACGAGCAGCTCATCACTGGACGTAAGGACGTTCGGTCTGAACTAGTATACATTTTTGTGTCCTCTTTGCACACCATACGAACCTAAACGCGCAATAATAGCCGGTGATTCCAAACACCGACACTAGTTGCAGGAGCAGCAGCACGTGGCCAGGACATTGCTCATTCATTTCAAGAACCAATTCTGTGATCCCGTATTTGTTGGCGTGGAAAAGATGTATCCAGTCCGGCCTGCCAGGTCCTAATGCATATTGATGGAAAAGGGCCTACAGTGTTCCTGAGCATATACGGATCCACGTTGGCGCCGCAACTAGTACAAGACCTTGATGTGGACACCATATCCAGCGGTGAGTGCGATACATGATATACATGATATCCCCTGTTATATTATTCTTATTATTATCACAAGAGACCAAACTCATATATAATACCCAAAAGAAAATAGATACCAGCTCCTTTCATCTTAAATAATCATACATCTCAATTTTCTACGAGTCAGTATTATAAAAAAAGTTTAGCTAAAATATTCTTTCCCACATTATATTCTTCTTCTTATTAGTATTCGAAAAACCAAGCTCATAATACATACCCAAAAGAAAATAAATACCCCCTCTATCTCAAAATAACTATACATCTCTTTTTCTTTAAAAAAAGTGTAACCAAATATATATAAAAAACATACACTAGTGTTTATGATTAATAAATATTAATAGATTAATAGTGAAATATATTTTTACAATAAACATATCACGAGATACAAATATTTACAATATTGCAAAAGGGCTTGTAACCTAGTGACTACAAGAGCATCATGACACCTTAGGTCCTCGGTTCGACTCCCCGCGGAAGCGAATATTCTAGGATTTAACGCGTTTACTTTCAATGGTAGGCGACGTCCTTGTCAACATCGATACGTTCCTATGTTCATGGGAGAGTGTGCGCGTTGTGAGTGTCTGAGTTGTACTGAGTGTATATATATATATATATGTATATATATATGTATATATATATTTATATGTATGTATATATATATATGTATATGTATATATATATATATATATATATATATATATATATATATATATATATATATATATATATATATATATATATATATATATATATATATATATATATATATGGTGCATTTTTCCTACACGCGCGTGTAGTTACTCCCATATTTAATAAACAATGTGTGCATATTAATTTATCAGATCGAGTATGTTTATATACTCGATTTGAGATACTTCAACTCTTACTATGTGAAATTTTTTCATAAGAGTCCATACTTTTGTATATATTACTGAAATACCACTATAATATATATAAAATAAGTATAACCATATACTCTACGTATACTTGCATACTTGACATACATACTACCGTAGATGGTCTAGTATGATCGTATACTTCGTCTACATACACTTCGTCGGGTCATATATACCCCGAATCTAGAGATATACACATGTGTAGAAAGGAATTTCCCTATATGTATCTATATTTATAAATCTAGTTAAAGTTTAATTAACTTTTTGAAAAAATGAGATATATAGTTATTTTAAGACAGAGAGTACACACTTATCTGCGCAACGAGAGCCTAATTGTCAATAATACACATAATCACAGCAGTGGAATAGTGAAGTGATTCATATCATTGCATTGCACTATAGCAGAGAGGAGATCGATAGCAAAGGTGGGCCAAAGGCGTTCTCGATCGAAACTGTCGTGTCGAGGTGACGCGTCGTGGGTCGGTCTCGTACTTGTGACACGTCACCCTTCACCAGCGTGTGTCTGTGACTGCCTGTGTCCCTCTCGTGTGCCCCATCCATGTGCATGTGCACCAAAGAATCTCGATCGAAAATTATCGACCCATAGCTTGCCCCGCCTCTAGACGCTACGGCGTAGCGGTGCTATAGTGCGTGTACTGTACGCGCTTGATTTGATGAGAGAGGATAGGCAACCGCTTTTTGTCCCCCCTTAATTTTAATTTTCTCGCCAAATAAGTGTCTATATTCATGTGGAAAGTGCACCTTGATGCTGAGCTTATACATGTGTATATGCTAGTGTTTAGTGATCCCTTTCGGCCCTTGTTCATCGTTCTTTTCCTTTCTATGTTTTTTTTGCCTACTAGAATTTTTTCTAACTAGATCATATATGTCCACGCGTTGCGCCGGGGCCATAACTTTTTTTATTGAACCTCAGTAACTGGACATGGGCACGTGGATCCGATCTTTGTATCTGAACCGGGTAGGACGCGGACAATGAGACGCGCGAGCTCCAAGGACTTCGTATCAGATGCGGACATGTGGATCTGATCTTTGTATCTGAACCGGGTGTCCGGGTAGGACGCAGACACATGAGCTCTGAGTGAAGGATGGATGCAGACACGTGAGCATGCATGGATCGAGACTTGATATCACCGGGTAGACGATGACGTTACAAACTTTTTAGGTGTAGAGATTAGACAACTCTCACTCTGTCTTTAAACAAAAACAAGCAAGGGTTTCGACCTAATGCTTTTTATTTGTCCACAAAAATATAAGGGCTTCTAATGTTGATACCATGCCTTTAACTAAATCATAAATTTACCTCAGCGATTTTCCGGTTCTGGTCTCACCTCTTGCTATGTAGGTAAATCGTTGGTTCGCCTAACATACAACCTATAATCTTACTTACTACTCCCTCCGTGCAGTAATGATAATCATATCTCAAACAAGGAAAAGTCAACTTATACAAACTTTGACCAATAATTATTCGAACTTTATACAAGTTTAGAACATGAAACTTGTATCAATGGTTTTGTATTCAAGGCGCCTTTGAGATTATATTGATTCATTAGTAGATGATAACATATAGTAAGATAAATTAACAACCAGAATCTATTTTGCTTGACTTGTGTTTTCATGATCAAAATACACACTAGAAAAAAAGAGGTTCATAACTCCTTCCAATTTTGATTAGTTGAAGGTACTAAACAAAAAATTTCTAATAATTATTATTAGTAAACAAAGGCTTTAAACCATGGGATCACTAGTCTGATCACATGAACACTAATTAATCTAATGTAGATTAGGATGATAACTATAGCTTGTAGCCAGGTGGTCTGCCATCGGTCTAAGATCGCATAGTGAAATAGATCAATCTGTCAGCGCCTCCTCTGAGAAAGCAGAGGTTGGCGGCGTTAGGGTGGTGTCGGTGTTGGCCTTCCCATCATTGTAGCACCTCGTTTATCAGATCTTGGAGGTCCCTTAGGCTATCTAATATTATTCTTAGTGAATATTAGTTTCATCGGGTGTGAGCAGCCCCTCTTATTGGCACTGAGTGACGGGCTGGGGCCAGAACCTTCGGCGATTAATTGTACTCCCGATCGCGGCATGTATGGGAGCTACGGCTCTCCTTAACTCGGCTAAAGCAACATCAGAATGGGCCGTTGCTCATTCCATTCATAGGCCCGAGATGAGTTTTCCAACACTTATGTCTCGTAATAATTGAGCTAGTCATATATAAAATATATATGTGGCTTCAATTATTTCCCTCTTCTTTTATACAGTTTATATGCTGAAAGGAAAGGTTGCTCATCATATATATTATCATCAGACAGTATGTGGTCCATGTTAAGATCGACTAGAAGAGTGTCACTTCAACAGCATAACTTACTGTTAGTTTCTCTTTAGTCTAAGATGCTGTCGACCTTAAGCCTGGGCATATTACCCACTACCCGATACCCGAACCCGAAAAACCCGCACCCAAACCCGAAAAACCCGAACCCGCAGTACCCGAAGTCTAGTTCGGATAGTGAATGCTATTACCCGAATTTATTTTGGGTAATTCGGATAGCAGCACCTGGTACCCGAACTACCCGTACTAGTGTCGCTTGGGTGCCTGCACTCGAGACTTGGAGTCTGGAGTCCAGTCCAACAGGCAAGTAGCAAGTTCCCATGTAGCCAATTAATTCAACATTCAATGGAGAACGAACGAACTGACTCCTGTATGGAGATGGAGGACTGATGATGCCACTGGAGTATGGAGATGGAGGACCGGAGTCCGAGTATCTGAGATGTTCTTTTGTTCTTATGTGATGCGTTGGTAGGCAGCAGGCTTGACGCCTTGAATGCTTGAACTTTTGAATTTGTGCTCTGGGATCTTGTCAGTAGGCAATGTGTCGTGGTTTGCACTTGTATCTAAATGTTGCATTTGCACAAGACTAGTAAGTACTAAGTAAGTATCATGTATGTCAGATCTGAGATGTGACAACGTTTGTGATGACCTGCAAGCTATGGTTGAAAACTTGAACTTATCAGCTCAGTTTATCAATTATTCTGTCCAGTTCTCAGTTCTATGCAAAATTCTGTGTTGTTTGAGTGTTTGCTGTGATTTTGTAATATTTCGGGTAAAACGGGTAATACCCGAACCCGAACCCGATATTGCGGGTACCCGAATTTGCGGGTATTGTTTTTTCGAGACTGTTATCGGATAACAATTTTCATTACCCGAATTTCTTAATACCCGAATTACCCGACCCGAATTAAGCGGGTAACCCGAACGCCCACCGTGAGTCGACCTTGCATTGCCATTGTGTGGCTGAATAATGCGCATGTATATATACTCACTCCGTCACCAAAAGAATGCAATTATAGAATAGTGTCATATTTTAGTATATCTAGTTTGACTAATTATAGATAAAAAATATAAATATTTAATTATGAAATGTATTTTCATAATAAATTAATTTGGAGCCATAAATATGAATATTATTTATTAAAAACTTAGTCAAACGTGAAGCACTTTAATTGACACGCAACTTATAGTAACGTCCTTTTAGAGACAGAGGTAGTACATGCGGATGATTTGACAAAACTCTTACCGTGGACAAACTTTATACCCTCGTCCGAAGGTAATTAAATCCTCGTACGTGTGGATTTCCCTAGCCTAAAGGCGTATGTCTGTCTACAGGGATCATATAGATGACGACAATGCATTACTATTTCAACAGTTTCGGATGCTTTATTTGCTTTTCTGCTAACTTTGGGTTTCGTGGACAGAATCGCAGGATTTGCTTGATTTGATGGATCGCTCGACCGACGCATGATGAAAAAGAACAAATCATTGCGATATATGTATCACATCGTGATCTGATCGATCTATTCATATATATTTTGCTTCATGCATCCATATATATATATATATATATATATATATATATATATATATATATATATATATATATATATTCTTATTACTTGATCTCAATTTTTCAAACCGTTGACATGGCTACAGCAGAAGCATCGACGATCGATCGTCGATGCCTCAAATTAAACTTGACTACCCAATGAAGATGATATCATGTTATCAGAAACTTTTTCAGACCGTGCAACCTGATTGGCCAGTGGAAGCACCTACGTGTCAGCCTTTAGCTGGATGGAGGAGAACACAGTAATAATCCGCTGTACAACAGTATACTAAGACAACTCAAAGTCTGTCAAGAAGTCAGGTTGAGACGAGTACATGAAAGAAAACAGGGTACATAAGGGCAGAGCCGATTGTATAACATTATAATCCCCCTGGTGTGCCACGTTCGTGACGTGTCGTTGTAACATTCTCTATTTCTCGATCTTAATACAAAGATACACAAACATTTTGCGTATTCGAGAAAAAAAATTTTGATGATGAAAAATTAAAGGTGGAGGCCGGTGGCGCACAACAATACAACATACTCCCTCTATTCCAAAATAGATGACGCTTTTGAATTTTAGATATCATGTTTGACCATTTGTCTTAGTCAGTTTTTTATAAAATAAATAAGTCATTATTAAAGTATCTCTAATGATAAAATAAGTCATAACAAACTAAATAGTATTTATATAAATTTTTTGAATAAGACGAATAGTCAAACAAGATGTCTAAAAGTAAAAAAAACGTCATGTATTTTGGGATAGAGGGACTCCATGTCCCTAGAGGAAGTCATTTTAGACATCGATACGGTCTCCAAAAACAAGTTTGACCGCCACTTTTTGCTATAAAATATAATCAATATATATACTTATATAAAACTACATTTCAAGATAAATCTATTTACATCACTTTCATATTTCAAACTCAACCCAAAATAATTTATTTATAGTCAAAATTTAAAATGTTCTACTTAAGACAACCTCAAAACGACCTCCTTTAAGACATGGAGGGAGTATTCACAACCACCTGACATTCATGTAAAATTAACCAGCATCATGTAAAAACTAGTTAGCTTTGGGTAAAATAAAGGTGGGTACTTAAAGCCCAGAGCAATGAATGGAACATGTACGTGTGTACGGAGTAGGCCATATATGTACATATGAATGGGGCCGGGCCTGGGCTTTGGCCGTGCATGTAGCATATGATTAATCACATGATCACTTCAGACAGCCGTACATTCATTCATTATTCAGTCAATTTATGAGATTCAGCTAGCATGAATGCAGTTATGCCCGGTCCTCCATCAGCTAGCTAGTAAATATGTACTCCTCGTTCAGAAATCAGAATACACGCCCTATTGTTTCAAAAATAAACATGATTAAGACCTTGTTTGGATGTATTTGTATCCACTTCAATCCACATGTGTTAGAGTAGATTGAAATAAAACTTAATTTAATTCCACTTCAATCCACTTCAACACATGTGGATTGAGAGGAATGCATGCGCATCCAAACAAGGCCTAAATGTTTTGGAATTATTTTTCGTGTGTGTGTTCCATTATGGGTCTACATATTCATAGCACTCTGACCCCGCGGCTTGAGCCCACCAAATTATACAGAGGCAGTGGTTTTAACTTCAACTTAAGCAGGAGAACTCTCAACTCTATTTTTCAAGTCTTCATTAGTCGAACAAATGAAAATCCAAAATCAAACTTATTTGGGCTGCAAAATTCTTTCAACTTTGAAGTTTGTAACCAAACTTTGAGAACAGAAGTTAAAAGCCTCGTGATGTGATAGAGAATATATGGTGTATAGAGTCTTGTGTACTGGTGCCGATCGGTTTAGTTGGGAAAAGGGGGGGGGGGGGGGGGGGGGGGGGGGGTTAAAACAGAGGACTCTAGCTAGTGGACCTAGTTAGGACCATATGTTTCAAGTGCTTGTAAATAACATTTAATAAGAAGTTAACATGAAACTATTTCTGCGCATATAGACAATTAATAATATCACTGGCCAAAGAATGAAACATGTGTGTGCAATTTTAATTTCTCTTTCAAAAAAACAATCACGTATTATATTCCTTTATTTAATGACTATTTATATTATATAGATATGTTTCATTTGTGAAATAGGCACAAAGATAATGTAATATATATAATTAAGTTGGTCCTTGCCACGGTTATTTAATGGATGTAGGTGTCATATATATCTTTCTTTCTCATTCTATTGTGATGAGCTTGAGAATCAAGTGACGCAAAAAGGTGAGGAGAAGAAAATTTCTAACCAATCAAGTAATCACCTGATTACATGTACTAGACGCATGAAATTGTGGTACTATACCCTCTCCTGGAGTCAAGATCACTTAATTGCATTGAGAATACAAAGCACCTTACTAGTGAGCATTATTCATACAAGTTAGTTATTAGTTGTCCCATCAATGTGAGATTAATCATGATGCACTTTCATCTGTTTGTACGGTGAGAGCAACTGCACGACTGAATTTAGAGAGACAGCTCGTCTAGAAGTAATTGAAAGTCATGAAGTTCACTGAATTTAGAGAGACAGCAATGTTGCAACCTTTTATATCTAACAAAACAAAGAATACCTACGTGTCCACATTGCCAACTATGTATATATGGTAAACAAAAATGCATTTTGTTACAAAGGTTATTATTGCACGCAATTGTCGGCAGGATAGCTGGCTATCTACTTAACGGTGAATATAGATGCCGTCCTGGAGCAGAACAGATCTGAAATGAACTACATCAACAACATCAAAGTACATGATAATTGCGAACGTCGAAGGAATATAATCATACAGGATTGTAGAAAAATTGCCATGAAAATAGCAGCTGTAGGATCCGGATAGGCTAGCTAGGAATCTATCTATCTATCGATCTTAATGCTGTTTTGTCAAATCCAAGGGCTGGACTGGCCTGGACAAGAGGCCGTGGTCCATAGGTCTCACAAGACAAGAGCTCTAGATAGGGTTGCACGACTGTCTTGTGAAGATCACTTGCCACATCTGGGGACAGGAACAGGAGGCATCAAAGTCTCCCTTGGGTGTTCCTTCCCGCCAACAAAATTTCCAATTCCGGCTCCAAGGACAAGAGATCAGTTATGAGTGTGTTACATTGCATCCGTGTAACTCTCAAGAGAGTCTTGATCAACATTGTCAGCCACAACATCGTGATTAAACCGCAACCACATTGAGACATTAATCATAAGTTTCCTCTTTTGTGGTCAAGAAAAAAAAACATTGAGAAGTCTCCTTACGACAAAGTCATCATCTTGATGTGCAGGTCGTCCCTTGCCAATTTTGGGCGGAAGTCATGGAAAACTTTTGGCACTCCACTTGTGTCAAGCCTTCCTGATACCGTAACTGGAAGTACTATTTGCAATCTTTTCCTAAAGGTTATGGCTCCATTCAGAGTATCAAGAGATGATGTTGCCGATGCTGATAAAACAATTGGCGAAAGCAGTCTGGTTGATGAAACTGCAGATGCCAGTATGAGCTCTGATGCCTCAGAGCCCACCACTATAAACAACAATTCTGTCGAGGATGAAACAGGGACTGAAGATGTGATGCAATTTTTCCTGACTAATGAGAGATTCCCAGACCAACGCATGAAGATAGAAATGGATCTATCCATTACGGTGAAAGATCCGCATAAGCGTCTGCATGTGGCTGTGTGTTGGGAGGACAATGGACTGGATCAATATGATCTTAATTCTTTGGATTCTCTTCCAGAAGTTTACAAAGCGGTGCTATTTTCTAGGAGGCCACAGGACACATGTTCTCTATATGCATGTCTGGAAGCTTTTATTAAGGAAGAACCATTAGGCCCAGAAGACATGTGGTAATTTTCTTTCATCATAAGGAGCGTTTTATATCAGTGTTTTTACATTCTCTTGTTGTTGGAACAATGGTTATTTTAAAGAGTAGAAATACTGTAGTTGTACTGAATGGCGAAACTGGCACACACACACACACACACACACGCACGCACGCACCACACACACACACACACACCAACGGCCTTATTCCTCTTCAATTGTTCACACACACCAACAGCCTTATTCCTCTTCAATTGTTTGTAAGTTTGTTCTCCCTCTATTATGCAGGTACTGCCCAGGTTGTAAAGAGCATCAACAAGCTAGTAAGAAGTTAGACCTTTGGAGATTACCTGAAATCCTTATAATACACCTGAAAAGATTTTCGTACTGTCGGTATACCAAAAACAAGTTGGAGACATTTGTGGACTTCCCAATTCATGATCTTGACCTGTCAAAGTATATCGGTCACAGATGCCAAGATGTTCCTCACAATTATCGACTGTATGCTATTAGCAACCACTATGGAAGCTTGGGAGGTGGTCACTATACAGCTTATGTTTATGTGAGTTCTCTTCCTCCCCTACTGTGCCTTTTTGGTACATCTGTTTTATATCATTGGCAACTGGCAAGATCACGTACTACCATTTTGTTCCACGTTTTGGGCTGTAAGGTATATGCACTTACAACGTGCTTTCTTTGGTGCAGCATGAAGGGAAAAAGGGGTGGTATGATTTCGATGACCGTCATGTGGGTCCTATAACCGAGGACAGTATAAAGACATCGGCGGCTTATGTTCTTTTTTACCGGCGGATACAGGAGGATAGATTAGATACAGGTACAGACATAGATTCTGATATTCCAACTTGAGGAGGTGGAGGCAAATTTTGAGCCTAGTCCCGGACAGTGTATAGTTCATTGGTTTGGGGGACAGTTGTGCGGCAACGCTGCAACGGAAGTGAGAGATAGGAACAGGTAGAGGTGTGATTTGGCTCTAGATAGTGAGAAGGGCTTGAGATGGGGATTTACTGTTTCCAGCGTGCAGGATCAGGTGGCAGTGCACCGAAGGCAGGCTGTTGTAGGCTGATACTCTACATGTTGTTCTAGGGTTCAGAGGGGGAGATAATTTATCGTAGTTCCGTTACAGATTCCTTTGTTTTTCCCTACCCTTTTTTAACACCTGTAATTGATAGTGGTAAATTTTGGCTAATGATATGGGAGAAAAATCATCCCAGATTCTCTCAACAGCTGGTGTTAAAGTTTTAAGCAGTGCTGTGACTGCGCACTGCGGAACTGAGCGGAAACTCTTTTTACGCAAATCCAGCCCACTTGGGGTTGGGGCCTTGGTCCTGTTTAAAGAAAGAACGCGGGGTGATTCCTACGAGAACGACTGAGGCCTGTTACTGTTTATATTAGGCCAGTGCTTTGAGGGTTTTCAGTGTGGTGTGACCATTTGCGGCTGGTGTTGTCTGTCGCATGAGCGATTATAAAATCTGTCTTCACCCAGTCCTCCGCGTGGTTGTGGACAGGAAAATTAAACGGTAATGCTCAGGGTGGGCATCTTCCCGCCAGCCCGGTCTAACAAGGCTGCCTCCTCTCGTCTTCTCTGTCTCTCTCAAAAAATATCTCCCTACTTGCTTGCTCATAGCTCGCTTCACGGCGCCATATGGCTGTCTGCACGCGCTATACTGCATTCGCCGCCACGGCCATCCCCCCGTGTGCGCCCCCATTCTACACTGCTCGCTCCTCACTCCTTGCTCCTGCCCGTCACGTACCCCACCCACGCGCTCTCGCTCCTTGCTCTCGCAGTCCCACCCGTCGCGTGCCCGAGGTCGGAATTAAACCAGCCCTAACCTCCCCTCTTCTATGTTGCAAATGTATGTTTCAAGTGTTTCGGATGTTTTAGGGGTATGTTGCAAGTTGTTCATATGTATGGATGTTGCAAAAGTAGATTGTGATGTTGCATATGTTGCAAGTGTTTCAGAGGCATGTTGCAAGTGTTTCAGAGGCATGTTGCAAGCGTTTATTCAAAACATTTCATTTGTTTCAGACGTATGTTGCAAGCGTTTTTTTATCTGGATGTTGCACATGTTTCACACATACGAGTATGTTGCAAGAGTATGTTTGAAATGTTCCAATCTTATATTGCAATAAGTGTTTTCATGTTGCAAGTTGCAAGCTACAAGTGTTTTATCTGGATTTTGCATACGTTTCACACACATGTTGTAAGTGTATGTTCCATATGTTTCATCTGCTTCAGACGTATGTTGCATTAAAGTGTTTCATGTTGCAAGCGATTCATGTTTCAGAGGTATGTTCAGAGAGTCATGGGGCATGGCCCGAGCGCCGGGAGAAGGAGTGCGGCGAGCCGAGGGCCAGCGGATAGGGCGCGCAGTGCGCCTGGGGTCCTGCGGATGGGGCGTGCTCATTCTCATCCCAACTCCCGGGTCCTGCCCGCGCGGAGAGAGAAGAGGGGGTCAGGGGGAAGGAGTGGCAGGTGCGGGGCGGGGCGAGGTATGGGTGCGGGGCGGGACGAGGCGGAGCGGGGCAAGGTACGGGTGCGGGGCGGGGCGACGTACGCGCGCGTGCAGTAGCGATAAGGCGCGACAACATGCGCGGGTGGGCGGGCTAGTGACCGAAGCTGGGGTCGCGCGATGACGTTTTTTGATGGGCCATTCTGCTAGGCCGTTCGGTGGGAGTGTGCCCAGGTTACCGTCCAACAAAGTCCTATCCCATCGGACATCCGGGCGCCAGCAATTTTCAAAATTAAAATGAACTCCCATCCCCCACGTCGCCCGTTGCACACTTTTTCCTTCAATCCAAAGTCTTGCCCCAGTCCTCTGTCCTCATCGTCACCGGAGTGCTCTGCCAGTGCCAGAGGATCGTGTGGGCGCGAGGAAGGCGGGGATGAGGCTGCTTTCCCCTTGCGGCCAATGCATCGCTTCACTTAGCGGCTGCTACGACTTCGCTGGCTTCGTGCGTGGGTGGTAACCTCTAGCAACTATACAGTATGTTTGGTTTATGTTTTGGATCTTCCTTAGCAAGCCAGCTAAGAGCAACTGCAGCAGTAACTTTTAAAACAGGACCCTATTTTTCATCTGAAGGTTCCAATTTTAATGGCTCTATTTTTTGTGTTGCACTCCAAAAGTAGCCCTCAAAGTAGACACCTCAAATCCATTCTAACAGAGAATGACACCTGGGATCCGCTTGTCATTGACTTTCTAGACCAATACACTAGTAATTGGAGGAAGAGCACTAGCCGCGATTGCAACGAGAGGAGTGGGGATGGAACCCGTTTGCGAGCGTGAGGAGCATGATGAGAGGAGCGGAACCCGACCGTGAGCGTGATGAGATGAGTGAGATTCGGCTGCGACCTCGCTGTCACGCTGCTCGATCTCACCCAGCGAGAGGAGCAACGCCAAGTGCACGTGTGGGCCACCCCCGCTACCGTGCCTCCAGGTTAGCCCTGCTAATGGGTGAAAACCCACCCCGTACCCAACCCATCCCATAACAAATTAACTCTCTTCTTTCACCCAACCCATCCCATATTTTTATAGTTTCAACCCAACCCATTCTAACCTATAAACTAATTAAACCCACGGGTTTGCTATAAAAATCTATGGGTTTGCATAAAAATATATATATGCTTGGATAAGACATATGGGCCCCACATCAAAGCCGGACCCTAGAAATAAAAGCTCGCGTTCACATTATAAAATTTTGTCAAAATTGACTAAAATTTGTTGCAGATGATTTAATGTAACAAGCGGCTACTTTATGCCAATTGGCACTGCCAGATCAATATGTGAGCCCCACATCAAAGCCGGACCCTAGAAATAAAAGCTCGCGTTCACATTATAAAATTTTGTCGAAATTGACTAAAATTTGTTGCAGATGATTTAATGTAACAAGCGGCTATTTCATGCCAGTTGGCATTGCCAGATGAATATGTGGGCCCCACCTCGAAGCCGGACCCTAGAAATAAAAGCTCGCGCTCACATTATAAAATTTTGTCGAAATTGACCAAAATTTGTTGCAGATGATTTAATGTAACAAGCAGCTATTTCATGCCAGTTGGCATTGCCAGATGAATATGTGAGCCCCCACCTCGAAGCCGGACCATAGAAATAAAAGCTCGTGTTCACATTATAAAATTTTGTCGAAATTGATCAAAATAAATTAAGCTAGATTCAAAATTTCATGAGGCTAATCCGTGCCAATTAGCATAGCAAAATATGCATGTGGGCCCTACATCAGAAGCTAAACAAATTACAAATCAATATATATGTATACTATGATATATTAAAAATTCAACATCAACCCATGGGCTCAACCCATTCAAACCCACAAAAAAAGAACCCAATCCCGACCCATCCAACCCAGTTTTCTATTAAATCCAACCCGACCCAACCCGCTAAATAAATCAACCCATTCCTACCCATACAGAGTACACCCATTTGGAAACCCAACCCATTAAATCCATTTGAACCCAACCCATTAGCAGGCCTACTCCAGGTTGCCACGCGGGCCATGCCAGAGGGAGGGAAGGGGCCGCCAAGAGGAAGGGTCCACTGGAGAGAGGGGAGAAGCCGACGACGTTTGAGGTGGGCAGTGGCGGGGGTTTCGCGTGCGGGTAGAGAGGGAAACAACCAAAACAACCTTTTGCATGCCCACAACTAAGCCCTAGAAATAGGGTCCTTGCGGAGTATCTATGTGCCCACCAATAATTTGAGTTGTGTTTTTGTCTGGACACTCATATATATAGCTATATGCGGGCTCAACTAGGAGCACTGTTAGAATTACTTTAAGCCTGAGCAACTAATGTCTTGCTTGTGCAATGCAAGATGCACTTTTTTGGTTGGTTTGACTGTGGAAGCCCACATAGAAAGTTGACTTGCTGTTAGAACTTGGACAAAGATTGGCCAGGTAACGAAACACTGAGTGAGTTGTGCGATGTTGTTAGTTCAATATACCGAAGTTGTACGTGATGGCGCACTCACTCTGGTTGTGTAGTTTTTGGGACCGGCTTCTACACAAAAACTGTATTCTTATCATTTTTATTTTTCTTCTTCTATAATAAATAAAATTTGCTGCAGAAAACGTCCTTTCCCGAAAAGATCTACTCTCCACAGTACATATACTCCCCTTCTTATTCATGTTGGATAGCAACTTGACAACAGCACTAGCTGGATGGGGGTATTTGTTGACATGTGACTCCTGTGGTGCCACGGCGAGGGACCGAACTAGCTAGGAACGAAGCCAGATCGCGGCCGGCGCTGTCCGTGTCTCACGTACGCTCGCCACACCTGATCGACCACCCGCGTCGGCGCGTGCGCGTCGTGCGGTGATAGGCTGCCCTGCTGCCTTGCTGGGAGCGATCGAGCTGCGGGCAATGGAGAGCCGGTACTGGAAGGTGGAAGGGGAGGAAAGGGAAGGAACGGAAAGGGCGGATGCGTGCAAACTTGCAGAGGGAGGCTGCCCTGGTGTCCGCGTCCGGCAATCCGCTGTCCTCCCAACGGCCCAACCAACCAGAGGCGGCCGGCCCCGGCGAGCAGGAGCAACAGTACAGTGGAGGCGTCAATGGCGACGTGACCCATCACAGCGACGGCAAAAAGCTAAAGCCACCTTCGTCTTCCTCCCACTCTGCGCAGCTGTCACGCACGCACGCGTGCCCTGTCGCGTCGATGAGGCTGGCCGGCATCTGCAGCCTCGCTGCCTCGTGTCGCCATTATCTAGCGGTCCGGAGTGCGACACAACAGTGAAAACACAGGCAGGTAAATCTCGAGACTCGAACTGGAACAGCGCAAGTTGAGAGAGCGAGAGGACAATCCGAATAATGGAGGTACTAGTACTACTACTGTACGCACGCTTGGTTGGGATGACGACACCCGACTCCATTCGATCCTTTCACTTTTCACCTGTGCCAAGTGAAATACTCTCGCCGTCCATGAGAACATGCAATTCTAATATGGGCCTTGTTTAGATGCATCTAAAAGTTAGAATTTTTTCACTCTCTCTCCGTCACATCAATTTTTAGCCGCGTACATGGAGTATTAAATGTAGGTAAAAAATAACTAATTACATAGTTTAGTTGAAAATTACGAGATGAATCTTTTGAGCCTAGTTGGTCCACGATTGAACAATATTTATCAAATAAGACGAAAGTGGTACTATCGTTCGAAAAATTTGCAAACTAAACAAGGCAATAGTATCACGTTTTAGTATCTTAACTTTGATTAATTATAGATAAAAAAGTATCAATGTTTATGATATCAAATAAATATCATTATATTAATTATGAAATATATTTTCATAATAAATTGATTTGGAGCCATAAATATGAATATTATTCACTGTAAACTTAGTTAAACGTGAGCAACTTTTTCTGGTATGCAACGCATAGTTACATGTTTTTACAGACGGAGGAAGTACTAATATACACAGGTTGACTTGTCGAGTGCTTTATCTCACTCTCACCGCTCTCCTAGATACGTTGCCTGCATTAGTTTATAATATCTAAATTTATAGAATTTAGTTTGCTTATGTTTGGTTGTTTATATAAGCTCTTCGAGCATTTGCAACGGAGCTTTTCAAGTCGGTCCTATTTTTTTGGACCCACTTTATACATTGTGCCATCAGTCTTATATAGGGGCAACTTTTTTTTTTACCCGCTTCCCACCTTATGCCAATAGTCCTATATAGAACTTGGCTCCTTGTATAGAATCCGGTCCTTTGAATTAAAAAGGCAGCCTTTTCTCTTTGACCGCTCTCTCCCTCTCTCACGCGAGTTAGGTGATCTTGGCCCTAGGTGGAGCGGTACGGAGTGAGGAGTTGTGGGGTGCCGAAGGGGAGGAGGTGCAAGGCGTTGACACTGAAGGAGATACGGGCACCGGCACCAGAGGAGTTGCATAGCCTGGAAGGGAGGGAGAAAGGAGGCAGGTGGCCATGATACGGGTCAGGAGAGAGAGAAGGATGCCAACCGAGTTTTTTTTGTCCTTTATGAGCCCTAACTATAAATTCAGGGTTGGTTCTATATATTAGGATCATTTTAGCAAGTGATACCGTATCATTGTACAAGACCGAGGTTGGTCCTATAGATTGGAGATGCCCATATACAGGCTCGCACAATACTCAAAGTATGGCCAATATAGCATTAGCTAGTATGCCATATTTTGTCGTACTAAACAATGTAGATTTACACAAACGGATGGCACAAAAAAAATTCTCGCCCAAGTACCTCTGAGACCTTGACAAGTGACTACATTCAATGAAATACTCCCTCCGGTCCATTTTATTTGGCGCAAGTTAGAATGACACGGTCTCCTACATTACACTTTGACCATTCATTTGCTTTATATTATATTATTTATGTTTATAAATTTATAATCATTGGATATTATAATTCCTTATAAATCTAATCATATAAAGTTTGTATTATAATAATAAAAAATTATTAGCCTAATTATTGGTCAAAGTTTTTCAAGTTTGAATCTTGATATGTGTGTGCGTTATATAAAATGGACCGGAGGGAGTATAAACAACCAATAATAATCATATCAAACATGGACAACCAAACTCCAAGACACTCTATGCGTTTGTGCTGAGTTGAGTTATGCTGCATACCATCTAATGCAAATTAAAATTAATGCAAGCAAGCAATCACAGCATGCAAAGCGACCGTACGTGCTAGTTCTCAAAACACGACCACACTTTAAGGTGAAGGGAGAGTATTTAGACCAGTCTCACTGGGTTTCATGACTCAATTTTCAATATATCTATATTTTAGAAATAGTGTAGAAGAGTTTCATTCCCATAAAACTCTCTCTACTCCTATGAAACTTTTATCATCTCTCACTTCATTAATACGATGCCATATTAGCACATTTAATACCTATAAAACTCTGATAAAACCCGATTGAAATTGGCCTTAGGAGCCGAGCGTCGCCATCGGCCATGAACCAAGTCGTACCTGGACCCTGGTGCTCATTAAGGTGTCAATGCAAGTGGCCCAGTGCTTAAGCCTGCGCCACCACCTGATTGCGCAATAATTTCTTGCTAGTGCCTATACAGTTTGATTCGATCTCCCGTTGCATGCATGGTCCTCAGACCTCATCCATGTGCATGCCTTGCCAACTTTCTCTCCGTATGCTCTTGTAGCGTCCACCCTAGTTGACCCCAACCTAGCTAGCTAGCTAGCTAGAGAAGTAGGACTTGGTTCATTGCGGCGCTGTGTGGGCTGATGACATGAAAGCACGCTTGGACGACCGGCGCTTGTGAGCATTTCATCATGTCACCACGTTCAAACAAGACAACATGCGACCAGGAAATCAGAGATAGTTATCACTTGATGCGCAGCGCAGCGGAAGAAAAGTTAGAGCAGTCCGGTCCATTGTCATGCGCGTCGATATAGTGGAAGTAGGCGTACGTCCTTGCACCCCGGCAACAGCACGTCACCTTCGCTTGTCCTGTTTGCGTTTGTCGCTGATCAGCGCTGCAGCAACATCTCTACAATATCCAGGCTTACGGGGATAGAACGTCGGATGCCGCATGCCGGTGCGCACACATTGGACGCACGGATGGGCTTATAACTCAGAGGCCCAATAGGGCTTATATCTGAGGGGCGTTTTTTTTTTTGGAAATTGAGAGGCGGGTTGTTACGGAGAGGTGAGTTATGTGTCTCCTTTTATATGGATCTAACCTGTAATGGGATAATTGTCTTTGAACACATTATGGACACCTTTTTCAATGTGGTCTAGCTTTGTCCACCGGAAACAAGGGATGATTACCATTTGGTCCTTATTATATATGTACTCTCTCCATGTTGGTAAAAGAAGTCGTTTTAGACAACGACACGGTCTCCAAAGCATAACTTTGACTTTATTTTTCTATAAAAATATTTATTTAAAAGTGATATATGTATACTTTTATGAAAGTATATTTGAAGACAAATCTATTCATGTAGTTTTCATATTTCCAAACTCAATAACTTAAAAGTTATTTATGATTTATATTCCCAATGTT
This sequence comes from Saccharum hybrid cultivar R570, assembly GCA_038087645.1. Taxonomy (NCBI): domain Eukaryota; kingdom Viridiplantae; phylum Streptophyta; class Magnoliopsida; order Poales; family Poaceae; genus Saccharum; species Saccharum hybrid cultivar. The sequence continues at coordinate 30,721,306 of JAQSUU010000405.1, read as the reverse complement.
TGACCCAAACCTTGTCCAAAACGACTTCTTTTACCAACATGGAGGGAGTATATATGTGGCTCGGTATAGCACTGCTTCTTTGAATATGCGTGCATTGAAGAGAAGCTATTTTCCCACTTTATACATGATAATTACCCACAACAAATTAAAATGAATCACTAGTTGTTGGGTATCAATGATCCCCACGCCCGAAGACAACGCTAAGAGTTAGCTTGTCGGCAGATCAGGAACGTAATCACGAACCTGGCTGACCCTTCAGTGCGGAACTTTGTCCCGACCGACCCAAGAGTGGGGGCTCCCCCTCACCCGACCCCATGGGCACGGGCCCAGCCGCGCCTGACCCCTAGGGGAAAGCTCCGCCTCGTCCGACCCTGGGGGCATGGGTTCCGTCTTGTCTGACCCCTTAGGAGCGGAACCGCTCCGCCCGACCTGGGGGCCACGGGGTCGGTCTCGGGCGTGGGCTCCTACAAGCCCCCCCGCCGCCCCCTAACCGCCACGAACACGGGTGGTGGGCCCCAGACCATGCCCCTAACGCTAGAGGGGGGCGGGGGCACTTCGACGTGACCAGCGGCTGCCACAGGCTATACCTAGGCACCCATTTCTCCAACAAGGCCGGGCGGACTGGCACTGTGCGGCTTGATCCCCGTGCGACTCCAAACAAGGAGATCGGTTGGCCATATCGTATGATAGGGACGGACAAGGTGGCGCGGTCGAGCGGCGGCGCCCGTCTGTAGCACCAGCGACGGACGAGGGAATCATGACCAAAAATAGCGACGCTCGCCTGTAGCGCCGGAGATGGACATAACCACAACATGCGCACGCCTCCATTGTCGTCTGCAGGACCCGCCGCCGGGCAGGGGGGGGCGAGGCCGGCGCAGCCCCGGGGGCTATCCACTCTATCATTCCTCTCTGTCTTATTTCCCCTGCCCCTCTCTCTCTTGTACCCTGGGTCCTTCCCTTGACCTATAAAAGGGAAGGCCGGGCACCCCACTAGGGGGATCTTCCTCTCGACCAACAAAATGTACTTCTAACTCCACTTCACTTTTATCAGAGACCTAGGAGAGCTCATCCCTCTCTCGACCATTTGTAACCCTTACTACAGACCCAAGTGCAAATAACACGAGCAGCTCACCACTGGACGTAGGGACGTTCGGCCCGAACTAGTATACATTTTCGTGTCCTCTTTGCACACCATACGAACCTAAACGCGCAATAATAGAAATTCACTAGCCGGTGATTCCAAACACCGACACTAGTTGCAGGAGCAGCAGCATGTGGCCAGGACATTGTTCATTCATTTCAAGAACCAATTCTGTGATCCCGTATTTGTTGGCGTGGAAAAGATGTATCCAGTCCGGCCGGCCAGGTCCTAATGCATATTGATGGAAAAGGGCCTACAGTGTTCCTGAGCATATACGGATCCACGTTGGCGCCGCAACTAGTACAAGACCTTGATGTGGACACCATATCCAGCGGTGAGTGCGATACATGATATACATGATAATCCCCTGTTATATTATTCTTATTATTATCACAAGAGACCAAACTCATAGATAATACCCAAAAGAAAATAGATACCAGCTCCTTTCATCTTAAATAATTATACATCTCAATTTTCTACGAGTCAGTATTTTAAAAAAGTTTAGCTAAAATATTCATTCCCACATTATATTCTTCTTCTTATTAGTATTCGAAAACCAAGCTCATAATACATACCCAAAAGAAAATAAATACCCCCTCTATCTCAAAATAACTATACATCTCTTTTTCTTTTAAAAAAAGTCGTAACCAAATGTATATAAAAAACATACACTAGTGTTTATGATTAATAAATATTAATAGATTAATAGTGAAATATATTTTCACAATAAACATATCACGAGATACAAATATTTACAATATTGCAAAAGGGCTTGTAACCTAGTGACTACAAGAGCATCATGACACCTTAGGTCCTCGGTTCGACTCCCCGTGGAAGCGAATATTCTTGGATTTAACGCGTTTACTTTCAAGTAGATGACGTCCTTGTCAATATCGAGACGTTCCTATGTTCATGGGAGAGTGTGCGCGTTGTGAGTGTCTGAGTTGTACTGAGTATATAGGGTGCATTTTTCCTACACGCCCGTGTAGTTACTCCCATCTTTAATAAACCATATTGTGTATGTGTGCATACTAATTTATCAGTTCGAGTATGTTTATATACTCAATTTAAGATACTTCAACTCTTACTATGTGAAATTTTTTCATAAGAGTCCATACTTTTTTATATATTACTGAAATGCCACTATAATATATATAAAATAAGTATAACCATATACTCTACGTATACTTGCATACTTGACATACATACTACCTACTTCGTTTACATACACTTCGTCGGGTCATATATACCCTGAATTTAGAGATATACACATGTGTAGAAAGGAATTTCCCTATATGTATATATATTTATAAATCTAGTTAAAGTTTAATTAACTTTTTTAAAAAATGAGATATATAGTTATTTTAAGACAGAGAGTACACACTTATCTGCGCAACGAGAGCCTAATTGTCAATAATACACATAATCACAGCAGTGGAATAGTGAAGTGATTCATATCATTGCATTGCACTATAGCAGAGAGGAGATCGATAGCAAAGGTGGGCCAAAGGCGTTCTCGATCGAAACTGTCGTGTCGAGGTGACGCGTCGTGGGTCGGTCTCGTACTTGTGACACGTCACCCTTCACCAGCGTGTGTCTGTGACTGCCTGTGTCCCTCTCGTGTGCCCCATCCATGTGCATGTGCACCAAAGAATCTCGATCGAAAATTATCGACCCATAGCTTGCCCCGCCTCTAGACGCTAGGGCGTAGCGGTGCTATAGTGCGTGTACTGTACGCGCTTGATTTGATGAGAGAGGATCAAATCGTAGGCAACCGCTTTTTGTCCCCCCCTTAATTTTAATTTTCTCGCCAAATAAGTGTCTATATTCATGTGGAAAATGCACCTTGATGCTGAGCTTATACATGTGTATATGCTAGTGTTTAGTGATCCCTTTCGGCCCTTGTTCATCGTTCTTTTCCTTTCTATGTTTTTTGCCTACTAGAATTTTTTCTAACTAGATAATATATGTCCACGCGTTGTGCCGGGGCCATAACTTTTTTTATTGAACCTCAGTAATTGGACATGGGCACGTGGATCCGATCTTTGTATCTGAACCGGGTAGGACGCGGACAATGAGACGCGCGAGCTCCAAGGACTTCGTATCGGATGCGGACATGTGGATCTGATCTTTGTATCTGAACCGGGTGTCCGGGTAGGACGCAGACACATGAGCTCTGAGTGAAGGATGGACGCAGACACGTGAGCATGCATGGATCAAGACTTGATATCACCGGGTAGACGATGACGTTACAAACTTTTTAGGTGTAGAGATTAGACAACTCTCACTCTGTCTTTAAACAAAAACAAGCAAGGGTTTCGACCTAATGCTTTTTATTTGTCCACAAAAATATAAGGGCTTCTAATGTTGATACCATGCCTTTAACTAAATCATAAATTTACCACAGCGATTTTCTGGTTCTGGTCTCACCTCTTGCTATGTAGGTAAATCGTTGGTTCGCCTAACATACAGCTTATAATCTTACTTACTACTCCCTCCATGCAGTAATGATAATCATATCTCAAACAAGGAAAAGTCAACTTATACAAACTTTGACCAATAATTATTCGAACTTTATACAAGTTTAGAACATGAAACTTGTATCAATGGTTTTATATTCAAGGCGCCTTTGAGATTATATTGATTCATTAGTAGATGATAACATATAGTAAGATAAATTAACAACCAGAATCTATTTTGCTTGACTTGTGTTTTCATGATCAAAATACACACTAGATAAAAAGAGGTTCAAAACTCCTTCCAATTTTGATTAGTTGAAGGTACTAAACACAAAATTTCTAATAATTATTATTAGTAAACAAAGGCTTTAAACCATGGGATCACTAGTCTGATCACATGAACACTAATTAATCTAATGTAGATTAGGATGATAACCATAGCTTGTAGCCAGGTGGTCTGCCATCGGTCTGAGATTGCATAGTGAAGTAGATCAATCCGTCAGTGCCTCCTCTGAGAAAGCAGAGGTTGGCAGCGTTAGGGTGGTGTCGGTGTTGGCCTTCCCGTCATTGTAGCACCTTGTTGATAAGATCTTGGAGGTATCTTAGGCCATCTAATATTCTTAGCGAATATTAGTTTCATCGGGTGTGAGCAGCCCCTCTTATTGGCACTGAGTGACGGGCCGGGGCCAGAACCTTCAGTCGATTAATTGTGCTCCCGATCGCGGCATGTATGGGAGCTACGGCTCTCCTTGACTCGGCTAGAGCAACATCAGAATGGGCGTTGGCTCATTCCATTCATAGGCCCGAGATCAGTTTTTCCAACACTTATGTCTCGTAATAATTGAGCTAGTCATATATAAAATATATATGTGGCTTCAATTATTTCCCTCTTCTTTTATACATTTTATGCTGAAAGAAAAGGTTGCTCATCATATATACCTCATATCATCAGACATATGTGGTCCATGTTAAGATCGACTAGTCATCAGGTGCATAAGAGTGTCACTTCAACAGCATAACTTACTGTTAGTTTCTCTTTAGTCTAAGATGCTGTCGACCTTGCATTGCCATTGTGTGGTTGAATAATGCGGCATATATATGTACTCCCTCCGTCACCAAAAGAATGTAATTCTAGAATAGTGTCATGTTTTAGTATATCTAGTTTGACTAATTATAGATAAAAAAAATATAAAAAATTAATTACGAAATGTATTTTCATAATAAATTGATTTGAAACTATAAATATGAATATTATTTATTAAAAACTTAGTCAAATGTGAAATACTTTAGCTGACATGCAACTCATAGTTACGTTCTTTTGGGGACAGAGGCGGTATATGTTGATGATTTGACAAAACTCTCACCGTGGACAAACTTTATACCCTCGTCCGAAGGTAATTAAATCCTCGTACGTGTGGATTTCCCTAGCCTAAAGGTGTATGTATGCCTACAGGGATCAGATAGATGACGACAATGCATTACTATTTCAACAGTTTCGGTTGCTTTATTTGCTTTTCTGCTAACTTTGGGTTTCGTGGACAGAATCGCAGGATTTGCTTGATTTGATGGATCGCTCGACCGACGCATGATGAAAAAGAACAAATCATTGCGATATATGTATCACATCGTGATCTGATCGATCAATTCATATATATTTTGCTTCATGCATCCGAATATATATATATATATATATATATATATATATATATATATATATATATATATATATATATATATATATATATATATATATATATATATATATATATATATATATATATCCTCCATTCCAAATTATAAGACGTTTGACTTTTTTAACCTCAACTTTGACCATTCGTCTTATTCAAAAAATTTAAGCAAATATAGTCAAATTTAATTCATTCTTAAAGAACTATCATTAATAAAGCAAGCCACAACAAAAGAAGTGATGTTTTGCAAAATTTTTTGAATAAGACGAGTGGTCAAACTTGATGTCAAAAAAGTCAAACGTCTTATAATTTGGGATGGAGGGAGTATATATATATATATATATATATATATATATATATATATATATATATATACTTATTACTTGATCTCAAATTTTCAAACCGTTGACATGGCTACAGCAGAAGCATCGACGATCGATCGTCGATGCCTCAAATTAAACTTGACTACCCAATGAAGATGATATCATGTTATCAGAAACTTTTTCAGACCGTGCAACCTGATTGGCCAGTGGAAGCACCTACGTGTCAGCCTTTAGCTGGATGGAGGAGAACACAGTAATAATCCGCTGTACAACAGTATACTAAGACAACTCAAAGTTTGTCAAGAAGTTAAGTCAGGTTGAGACGAGTACATGAAAGAAAACAGGGCACATAAGGGCAGAGCGATTGTATAACATTATAATCCCCCTGGTGTGCCACTTTCGTGGCGTGTCGTTTTAATATTCTCTATTTCTCGATCTTAATACAAAGATACGCAAACCTTTTGCGTATTCGAGAAAAAAAGTTTTGATGATGAAAAATTAAAGGTGGAGGCTGGTGGCGCACAACAATACAACATACTCCCTCCATTCCAAAATAGATGACGCTTTTGAATTTTATATATCATGTTTGACCATTTGTCTTATTCAGTTTTTTATAAAATAAATAAGTCATTATTAAAGTATCTCTAATGATAAAATAAGTCCTAACAAACTAAATAGTATTTATATAAATTTTTGAATAAGACGAATAGTCAAACAAGATATCTAAAAGTAAAAAAACGTCATGTATTTTGGGATAGAGGGACTCCATGTCCCTAGAGGAAGTCATTTTAGACATCGATACGGTCTCCAAAAACAAGTTTGACCGCCGCTTTTTGCTATAAAATATAGTCAATATATATACTTATATAAAACTACATTTCGAGATAAATCTATTTACATCACTTTCATATTTCAAACTCAACCCAAAATAATTTATTTATAGTCAAAATTTAAAATGTTCTAATTAAGACAAACTCAAAACGACCTCCTTTAGGACATGGAGGGAGTATTCACAACCACCTGACATGCATGTAAAATTAACCAGCATCATGTAAAAACTAGTTAGCTTTGGGTAAAATAAAGGTGGGGTACTTAAAGCCCAGAGCAATGAATGGATCATGTACGTGTGTAGGCCATATATGTACATATGAATGGGGCCGGGCCTGGGCTTTGGCCGTGCATGTAGCATATGATTAATCACATGATCACTTCAGACAGCCGTACATTCATTCATTATTCAGTCAATTTATGAGATTCAGCTAGCATGAATGCAGTTATGCCCGGTCCTCCATCAGCTAGCCAGTAGATATGTACTCCTCATTCAGAAATCAGAATACACGCCCTATTGTTTCAAATAAACACGATTAAGACCTTGTTTGAATGTATTTGTATCCACTTCAATCCACATGTGTTAGAGTAGATTGAAATAAAACTTAATTTAATTTCACTCCAATCCACTTCAACACATGTGGATTGAGAGGAATGCATGCGTATCCAAACAAGACCTAAATGTTTTGGAATTATTTTTCGTGTGTGTGTTCCATTATGGGTCTACATATTCATAGCACTCCGACCCGCGGCTTGAGCCCACCAAATTATACAGAGGCAGTGGTTTTAACTTCAACTTAAGCAGGAGAACTCTCAACTCTATTTTTCAAGTCTTCATTAGTCGAACAAATGAAAATCCAAAATCAAACTTATTTGGGCTGCAAAATTCTTTCAACTTTGAAATTTGTAACCAAACTTTGAGAACAGAAGTTAAAAGCCTCGTGATGTGATAGAGAATATACGGTGTATAGTCTTGTGTACTGGTGCCGATCGGTTTAGTTGGGAAAAGGGGGGTGGGGGGGTTGTAAAACAGAGGACTCTAGCTAGTGGACCTTGTTAGGACTATATGTTTCAAGTGCTTGTAAATAACATTTAATAAGAAGTTAACATGAAACTATTTCTGCGCATATAGACAATTAATAATATCACTGGCCAAAGAATGAAACATGTGTGTGCAATTTTAATTTCTCTTTCAGAAAAACAATCACGTATTATATTCCTTTATTTAATGACTATTTATATTTGTCACACTCCAATTAAAGGACAATATAGAGTGCATACATCTTATGTGCGCCCCAGGAGTAGTCGCACACATAAGCCGACAAATTAACAGAAGTATCATCACTGGGTACATACATAACATTATTACATCACGTAGTTCTTACATAAACAAGCGGAAAGGTAAATAGCAACTCTCAGGCGTAGTGTCTGATCCACAGGGAAGGACGACTGGTTGACCCAAACCTAGAAATCTTCCGGGAAGTCCTCGTAGAAACTGTCATCTGTTACCCATCCGGGATTTTTATCCAAAAACAATATAGCAACAAGTGTGAGTACATTTGTACTCCGCAAGTATAGTATGAGGATTCATGAGGCTCAAAAAAGGTTAGACACGGTTGACTGCAGTTAGCACTTTTAGTAGTTCAACAATTCATTATTAATCATTATTAAGTGATGCTCAAGCTCCCATTTATCCCACAGATCCACTACTAGAATTAAGAAGAGAAAACATCAGTGTGATCTCATTTTCATCATCATAGTTCATCCACATATCAAGTAACCATTTATTCTGTGAGTTTTCCGGGCCGCTCGTGTCCGTGAGCATGGCTGTTATAACAGTTTTAACACTATGCAGAGGTTGTGCATCTTTACCCGTGAGTCGTGTTACCCATATGCCCGGGACCCGTCGACCCCCTAACACTTCCAAGGTGAGCAGGCAGGGTACACTATGAAGCCTTCCATAGGCCTCTTCTAACCAGTTAGGGCCGCTAGGTTTCCTCGGCAGGCAGATATAGAGAACCCCCTTTCGATGGCACAATTCCCGCAGGCTATACACATCTGAACAGAGGCAGTTCTATACCCAACGTGGCAAGCCCCTCTTGCGCCCTTTCGGAAAACCTCTAACAAGTTAGAAAAGATCCTACTACTGAGCTAAAGTCAGAGCCATTTAACTCCCACGGTTGCACTATAAGTCCCAGCTTTTGCCCTACAGATAAGTCCTTACGGAGAGTTTAGGACAACATGATCAACATCATTTGCACCATCACTCTATAATTTCACCATTATCATCATGTTTATCCGTTGGTGCCATTAGTCATAGTGTAGATCATATTTAATTAAAGCACTAGCATTCTACCCATATGCAAATAATCCCCATAGGAAATCAAGGTACATGTCATCAATTTGCTAGAAAGTCCTTATAGTCGAGCAATATTAGACACATGCATAATGAGTATGTTATATAATAAATAGGACAACAAGGTAGGCCCATGCTATACTTGCCTTGGTTCATGAACTGCTGCTGGTCCTGCTGCTCCTCGTACGCGTCCGGATTCCCGACGTACTCCTCACCGTCTGAACTCGAACGACACGAAGTACAACACGCAATTCGGAGCAGACATACAAGCAAAACATAGCTACTATTAGAACAGTACACCAACAATAAATAAATCTGAATAAAATATTTACCAAAATCATCTACGTCTCGCTACGATCACATTGACGCGAATTGCACGAAAAACGGAGCTACAACGCAAAAGTTACGCGCTAAACAAGGTTCCAAAACTAGCTACTAAACTAGACTTAATCGAGAAACTTAAAAGCTTCTAACAGGTCCATCAGTGGCACTAATACATAGATTACGAAATTACAAAACTAACGCAAGTTGAACGGGTCGAATCGGAGCTAAAACGACGATTTTATACACGTTTTACTGCAGTGGCAATTCTGTAAATAGATCAAACTAATTTTGAATTTAAAATAAATCAAAATTCGGATTTAATCAAATGGCCGAGGACTGCGGGTTCAAATTCACGAAAGTGGGGGGGTCTCTTTAGCAAAAAGACCCGCGAAGGGGTATCGGCCAACCAGGGCCGTTGATCTTGAGATGCACGGTTAAGAAAGAAAGGGGGGGAGAGGAGAGAGAGCCGGCCGCCGGAGCTCAGGGTGAACGCAGCGGCGCCGCCATTGCCGCGGCGCGGAGCTCGCCGGCGTTGCTCGCTCGAGCGCTACAGGGCATCATTTTCAAAAGTAAAAGGTCCGGAGCGAAGAGGGGAGGATGGTGAACCCATCTCGGGGCAAAACGCGGGCGTTGGTAGGCCCGAGGGGCACCCGCCATGGATGGCGGTGGAGAAACTCATCGGAGCTCGCGGACACGGCCCTAGAGACCACAAATCAAGGAATTGGAGGTGCAGGGAGAGGGAGGGGAGCACGGGGATTCTCACCACGGCTTCAAACGAGACGGGGACGGCTCGGGGCGAAGACCGACGAGATGGCCGTGCGTGCTCCGGTGGCGCGCCGCTGCGGGACTTCGTGAGCTCAACAGAGTGGGGGATTGGAGCGGGAATGCGGCAGGGGGAGGGGCGAAGGGGGTTGCGGCTCCCTCTTAAGGTCGGGCGCGGGGGAGAAGGGCGCTCCCACGTCCTGTGGTCGTGGGCGCGGGGGCGGGTCATGGCGGTTGCCTTGACCGAGAGAAGCGGGGGCTGCGGCTGGAGGTAGAGGAAGGCGCCGACAGCTGGGCCCGGGCGGTCAGCGACCGCGGGAGAGGAGGTGGGGCACGGCAACGGCCGCCGGTTGGGCTGGGCCACGGCCCAAGAGAAGAGGCGCGGGGAAAAAGTGATGGGCCGGCCGGGAATCGGGTTAACAGGCCGAAACCGAGGAAAAGAATGAAAGTGAGAAAGAAGTTATTTTCCTTTTTCAGATTTAATTTTCAAATCACATTTCCAAATGATTTTCAAATCCTTTCAAAAATTTATCAAAACCACTCATCACAAAATATTTGTGCAACAGCATGCATGCATGAACATTTTCTAACCTTATGATTGATTTTAATTTCCCAAAAATTTATTATTCCCCTAAATTTGAATGCACAACAAATTCATATTTAAATCAAATTTATCTATTTTTAAATAATACAAAAATTAGGGTGTCACAATTCTACCCCCTTAAAAGAATCTCGTCCTCGAGATTGGATGATGCTTACTCAAAAAGCTGTGGATAAGACTTTCTCTGATCTTCTTCTCTTTCCCACGTAGATTCATCTTCTGAATAACGATTCCATTGCACTCTGCACATCTTTATAGTGCGGCTCCTGGTAACTCTTTCTGCAGTTTCAAGAATCTTTACCGGATACTCCTCATACGTGAGATCTTCTTTAACAGTAAGCTCCTCCAAGGGAATTTGTTCTTCTGGTACCCGCAAACACTTTTTCAACTGTGAAACATGAAACACATCATGCACACCTGATAAACTTTCTGGCAATTCCAATTGATAAGCCACTTCTCCACGTCTCTCCAGAATCTTGAAAGGTCCCACATATCTCGGTGCTAACTTGCCCTTCATATTGAATCTTCTCACATTTCTCATTGGTGACACTTTCAAATACACATAGTCACCTACTTTGAAACTCAACTCTCTCCTTCGGATATCAGCATAGCTCTTCTATCTAGACTGTGCTACTCTCAAATTATCCCTGATCATCCTCACTTGTTCCTCTGCATTGCGTAGGACATCAGGTCCAAACACTTGGGTTTCACCTGTCTGATTCCATAATAGAGGTGTTCTACACTTTCGTCCATATAAAGCTTCGAATGGCGCCATCTTGAGACTTTTCTAGTGACTGTTGTTGTATGAAAACTCAGCATATGACAAACTCTTATCCCAACTAGTACCATACTGTAAAGCACAAGCTCTCAACATATCTTCCAAGATTTGATTGGTTCTTTCGGTCTGTCCATCAGTTTGGGGATGATATGCCGAACTGAAATTTAACTTGGTTCCCAAAGCACTGTGTACCTTACGCCAAAAATGTGACGTAAACTGAGTTCCTCGGTCAGATACGATCTTCTTTGGAACCCCATGTAGACACACTATTCTCTCCATATACAACTCCGCTAGCTTTGCACCACTATAAGTGGTTTTGACTGGCAAGAAGTGGGCTACCTTAGTAAGTCGATCCACTATTACCCAGATCGAATCATATCCTTGTTGAGTGCGGGGCAACCCAGTAATGAAGTCCATACCAACTTCTTCCCATTTCCACTCTGGTATTTTCATTGGTTGCAACAATCCTGCAGGCCTTTGGTGCTCAGCTTTCACCCTTTGACAAGTATCACATATGGCCACATACTCAGCCACATCCCGTTTCAAACCATACCACCAATACTTCTCTTTGAGGTCCAAGTACATCTTGGTGCTTCCAGGGTGTATAGAATAAGCAGAATCATGTGCCTCTCGCAGAATCATATCACAGATAGCTTTCACTTCAGGTACACATATCCTTTTTCCAAACCATAGAGTACCATTCTCATCCAACCGGAAACCTGGTGCCTTTCCAACCACTACATGCTCAGCAATCTCCTTTAATTTCTCATCCTCCAACTGATCTTTACGTATCTCTTGCTCCAATGTAGGTTCTATAGCCAATTCTACTACATTATTGACAAAACCCAAGTTGAGATGTTCTATTTCAGCTCGCAACTCTGCTGGTATAAATGTCAGCTGAAGTCCGTTGGCATAGCTCTTCCGGCTAAGTGCATCGGCAACAACATTTGCCTTTCCAGGATGATAATGCACTTTCAGATCATAATCTTTAATTAATTCCAGCCAACGACATTGCCTTAAGTTCAACTCGGACTGAGTAAAAATGTATTTTAAACTCTTGTGGTCAGTGTAGATGTCACACTTATGTCCGATCAAATAATGCCTCCAGATTTTTAGAGCATGGACAACTGCGGCTAATTCCAAGTCATGGATTGGGTAATTCAGTTCATGCTTTCTCAACTGCCTGGATGCATAGGCCACAACCTTTCCTTCTTGCATAAGCACACATCCAAGGCCTAGGCGAGATGCATCACAATAAATAGAGAAGCTCTTACTTAAATCAGGTAGGGTCAACACCGGGGCTGTTGTCAACCTTTTCTTTAGCTCCTCAAAGTTAGCCTGACATTTGTCTGACCAAACAAATTTGGCATTCTTCTCTAATAGGGCTGTCATAGGCTTGGCTAGCTTAGAGAACCCTTCAATAAACCTTCTATAGTATCCAGCCAAACCCAAAAAGCTACGGATTTCACTAGCATTGACTGGGGCTTTCCAATTCAACACATCTTGCACTTTACTGGGATCTACGGCTATTCCACCGTTAGAGACCACATGTCCCAGAAAAGATACTTCTTTCAGCCAGAACTCACATTTGCTCCTTTTTGCATACAATTTATGTTCCCTGAGTTTTTGTAAGACTAACCTTAAGTGTTCAGCATGTTTCTCTTCATTTTTGGAGAATATTAGGATATCATCTATGAATACCACTACAAACTTATCCAAGTACTCCATGAATACTTTGTTCATCAGATACATAAAGTATGCAGGTGCATTTGTCAGTCCAAAAGACATCACTGTGTACTCATAAAGGCCATATCTGGTAGTAAATGCTGTCTTGGGTATGTCAGATGCACGAATTTTTAGTTGATGATATCCAGAACGGAGGTCAATTTTTGAGAACACACAAGCACCTTTTAGCTGATCAAATAAATCATCAATTCTAGGGAGTGGGTATTTGTTCTTGATGGTGACTTCATTAAGGGACCTATAATCGACACACATCCTTCGTGTGCCATCTTTCTTATCCACAAATATAACAGGTGCTCCCCAAGGTGAAGAACTAGGACGAATAAAACCTTTCTCTTGCAATTCCTTAATTTGTTTCTTTAGTTCTTCTAATTCATTTACCCCCATTCTATATGGTCTCTTAGCTATGGGTGCAGTTCCAGGTAAAAGCTCGATAAGGAATTCGATGTCGCGATCGGGTGGCATACCTGGCAATTCATCGGGGAACACGTCCGGGAATTCATCCACCACCTGGTTCTCCTGGTTAGTAACATCGCTCAGCTGATTGACGGTGGCGGTAGGTTGAGCTTGCACTTCCACTTCAACACAAATTCTATCACCACTTGGAGATGTCACAACCACAGATTTCTCCTGACATTGTATCACTGCCCTATGTTGCTTCATCCAATCCATTCCCAGGATGAGGTCAATTCCAGCGGTCCTCAGAACAATTGGATTTACCTTGAAAGCTACCCCCCTTAAAAATATACTAGTAGAAGGGCTCCAATAATTTACTGGCATGCTACCCCCCGGTGAATTAACTAGCATGGGATCCTTCATGGCACACAGGGGTATGCTATGCATTCTAACAAAAGCTTGGGATATGAAAGAATGTGAGGCACCGGAATCAAAAAGTACGGTAGCGGAGATGGAGTTGACGCTAAACGTACCCAGCATAACCTCAGGCGCCTCCTGAGCTAATTCCGACGACACATGGTTCACCTTGCCAGTGAACGGAGGTCGAGCGTTGGGTCTCTGGTTGTTCTGCTGGTTCTGCGGGTGAAAGTCCCTAGTTTGGTTTTGGATAATTGATGAAACCTAGGACTAACCTTTGTATCTAAGTGGATGATTTAGATAAAGGTGGTCATTGAATATGAGACATGACATTGACTCATGTGACCAAGATGGTGAAGACCAAGATGAGGCTTGGCTCGATGGACCGGTTGTGAAGGTGAAGGGCAAGTCGAGGCTTCGAAGCGAAGGACCATGCGATGGTGAAGCTTGAACAAGACTTGGCGCCGATGGACCGATGCAACGGTGAAGAGCAAGTAAAATCAAGGTCGATGGATCGAGACGGTCATGTGATGATATGAAGTGGATCATATCATTTGGAGAAACAAAATGGGCTCAAGGCAAAGGTATAACCATAGGGCCGTTTTGTTTTACACTCAAGACACCATAGAGGGTGTGAGTGGTTTAGGGTCGATAGCCGAACTATTAAGAGGGGAAATCTTATCGGTTATTCGACGCACGGGTGCCACTAGGTGAATTCATGAAGTGCATTGCATGTAGGGCCTAGTGAGCTAACTGGAAAACCTTTGAAAATGATTGAGAAAATGCTAACACACAAGCACATGGAGATGTACACTTGATGGTGTTGGCACATTTGCAAAGGTGGCGTTGGTCGCGCCGTGGTTTGCGGGTAGAGAGGGGTTTGGTTCCTTTCTCTCTCCCGCCGAGCGTGCGAGCGCGGGATTCAGGCGATTTCGGGGAAATGAAATGCCTATTTTCCATTGCGCCGGAAGTAGGAAAAGAAACGGAGGCGAACGCGGTCACGGAAGTGACCGGACGCTGCACCGGACGCTGCACCGGACGCGGTCAGTTTCGACCGGCGCGTCCGGTCAGTACAGCGTCAGGGTCTGACGCGCGAGCTAGGGTTTGACACCGGCGCGTCCGGTGACCCACGGGACCGGCGCGTCCGGTCTGACGAACAGCGAGTCACGTAGTCTTCGGACGCGGTGCGCGTCCGGTCCCTCACCATCGGACGCGTCCGGTGGTCCAGGGAGCTTACTGGACTCGCACCGGACGCGGGTACTGTGGCGTCCGGTGGTTGAGAGGAGCGCGTCCGGTGATGTCTTCGCGCGAGCGGGTACTGTGCGCACCGGCGCGTCCGGTGGTTCGCAGCAGCGCGTCCGGTCGCTCGTTTGACCGTTGGCGCGCAGTGACCGTTGGAGGATCTAACGGACGAATTTGAAATCAGAGGACACGTGGACGTCGCAGGGGCACCGGACGCGGTTGAGCGCGTCCGGTCATTTACGACCGGCGCGTCCGGTGCTCCCGCGAAAAACGGACAAGTGGGTTGTAACGGCTCTATTTGGATGGGATGCTTATAAATACTTGTTGGCCGGCCCTTGGGGAGCTCTCTTGGCATTTCTAACATACTTGTGCATCCTTTGAGCTAGAACAACTCCTCCCACTCATCTCCCTTGCTTGATTGCAAATCAAAAGTGAGATTGAGTGATCCCAAAGTGCATTGCATAGCTTGAGGGCATCTAGTGGCACTTGTGGGTGGTTTAGCCGGTTGATTTCTTGTTACTCTTGGAGAGTACCGCTCCTAGCCGGCTTGGAGATTGTTGGAGGCGTTGGCAAGAGAAGGTGATTGTTCTTGGCCACCTCCGGTTTGATTGTGAGAGGTTCTTGTGCTTTCCTCGGCGGGATGCCAAAAGCAACTCTAGTGGAATCCGCGTGTCATTGAGTTACCTCACTTGAGAGTGGTGTCTTGCGGTGCCTTGCGGGGCGTGCCTTGAGAGGCAAGTGACTTGAGGGTCACACCGGGGAACCATCTAGGTGTTGGTCGACACAACCGGTGACGTAGCTTGTCGGTGCACAAGTGAACACCGGGTGAACAAATATTGTGTCTCTTGTCTCCCGGTGATTGGTATTCATTTTGTGTTGTTGTCAATATTGATTGATTGTATATCATCTTGGTGATTGGCAACATCTTCACTTCACCGTCGGTATAATAATCACAATCCTCTCTCTTGCATTTACCTTCACTAGTTTATCTTGTGTTGTTGTAATAGTAGCTTTGCTAGTAGTTTTGTTAGCTTGTTCACTAGTGTAAGTTAGTGACATAGCTCTTGTGTGAACTAGAGATCTTAATCTACTAGACTTGTGGATAGGAGGCTTGCATCACAACCTTTGGCTAAGCAAAACTCGCTTTACGCCGTTTGTTATTCTAACAAGTTTGCTTAGTGGTATTTGTAGAATTTTTAATAGGCTATTCACCCCCCCTCTAGCCATCTAGGACCTTACAAGTGGTATCGGAGCCGTGGTCACCGTTTTAATCAAGGCTTAACATCCTTCGGTGTGAAAAATGGCTCAAATTGTGTTCAATCATGTTGGGGGCAAGCCACCGTTCTTTGATGGTGTTAGTTCTTTTGCTCATTGGAAGAGAAAGATGACAATGTACCTTGGTTCTATTCATGAGAGGGTATTGCAAGTCACCGAGAATGATTTTGCTATCATTGATCCCGATCATCTCACCGATGAAGATAGAGCAAATAGAACATGCAATAGAATGGCTCTCAATACACTTTACAATGGCATTGACACAAAAGTATTTGAGGGCATCAAGGATTTAGATTTGGCAAATGAAGTATGGACAAGGTTGAGTGAAACATATGAGGGCACTAAGGTTGTGAAGAGTGCCAAGCTATATGGGCTCAAGAGTGAGTTTGAGAACTTCAAGAAAAAGGATGATGAAACAATCATTGAAATGTTTCATAGATTGCAAGTGATAGTCAATGATCTCAAGAGCTTAGGGCACAAGACTCAAGATCAAGATTTTTGTCACAAGTTCTTATTGAGCTTACCTAGAAGATTCAAGATGTTGATCATGATGTTGCAAAGAGATGGGCTTGAAGCAATGAAGCCTAATGATTTGCTTGGTGAAGTATTGACTTATGACAAATATGATCAAGATGTTGATGACAAAGAGAAGGTGGAAGATGAGAAGAAAAAGAAGACCGTGGCATTCAAGGCCACCTCCTCCAAGGGCAAAGCTACCATCATTGAAGAAGAAGAAGATGACAATGAAGATGGGGAATTTGAAATTGATGATGAGGCACTTGCTCTTGTAGTCAAGAAGATGGGTCACATGTTCATCAAGAGAAGAGGCTTTAAGAAGAGAAATGACAACTTCAAAAGAAATGAGCAACAAAGAAAGTGTTTCAATTGTGATAGCACCGAGCACCTTCAAGCGGAATGTCCTTATGATAAGAAGAAGAATAAAAAGGACAAGTTTGAGAAGAAGAAGAGAGAGGCCAAGATGACATTCAAGAAAGGCAAAAATGGTGCCTATGTGATCACTTGGGAAAGTGAAGATAATGAAGAAGAAGAAGAAGAATCATCCAACAAGGCTTTTGCTTCCATTGCTATCAACAAGAAGCCATCATTAGTTGATTCATCCTCTTCATGCTTCATGGCTAAAGAAGCTAAGGTATTATATGATGAGAGTGATGATGAAAGTGAAATGGAATATGCTCATGATAGTGATAATGATAATGATAATGAAAATGATGATGATGAACCAACTAAAGAACAACTATATGACTTGATGCAACAAACTAGAGACATAGCTATTGCCAAGGACAAAGAGTGTAAGAAGCTTTCAATGAAAGTAGCAATACTTGAGAAAGTCCTTAGTGAGCTAAAGACCACTCATGAGAGTCTAGTGGAAGACCATGAGGATCTTGACAAGGCTCATTCCAAGCTTGAAAAAGCGCACTCATTGCTACTTGAGCAACAAGCAAAGAAGAAGGTTGTTGTATCATGTGATATAGGTGTTACATGTGATATAATTGATGAATCCTTTAATGAACCTATCATCATGTCAAATGCTAACCCTTCTTGTAGCTCTTCATCCACCACCACTAACTCTACCTCCACTACTAGTGATGGTTTCACTTGTGATGCCTCACTAATGGTTGAGAATGAGACTCTCAAGAGAGAGGTGGATGAGCTCACTCACGCCCTAGGCAAGGCCTATGGTGGTGAGGCCCGCTTGCTTAAGTGCTTGGGTAGCCAAAGGTTCTCTCTTAACAAAGAGGGATTGGGCTACACCCCCAAGAAAGGCAAGTCGGCCTTTGCAACTCCAAAGCCTAGCTTTGTGAAGGGCAATGGTCGGTTTTGCAATAGATGCAAGCAAGTTGGGCACCTAGAGCATAATTGCAATAAAAAGAACCAAAGCAAGAACCTTGTTAATGCTATACCTTTTGATTCTTGCTATGTGCTTACCAAGGGTATGAAGGGTGTGAAAGCTAAGTTTGTTGGTACACCAATTGTGGGCCCAAAGAAGAAGGCTATTTGGGTACCAAAGAGCTTAGTCACTAACCTACAAGGACCCAAGCAAAAATGGGTACCTAAACTTCATTGATTTGCTTGTAGGTCAATTACAAAGCCGGAGGAAGGCATTGGATTATTGATAGTGGGTGCACTCAACACATGACCGGTACATCAAGAATGTTTGACTCAATCAATGACAATGATAGTGGTGTTGATTCTATCACATTTGGCAATAATAAGAAAGGCAAGGTTATTGGTTTGGGCAAGATTGCAATATCAAATGACATGAGTATCTCCAATGTGTTACTAGTTGAAAGCTTGGATTTCAATCTTCTATCCGTGGCACAAATATGTGATTTAGGCTACAAATGCATCTTTGGGGTTGATGATGTGGAAGTCATTAGTGTGGATGGTTCAAATGTGGCATTCAAGGGCTTTAGATATGAGAATCTCTACCTAGTTGACTTCAATGCTAGAGAAACTTCTTTGACAACTTGCTTAGTCTCCAAATCAAGCATGGGTTGGCTTTGGCATAGAAGGCTTGGTCATGTTGGCATGAAACAATTGAAAAAGCTTACAACTCACAATCTTGTCAATGGTTTGAAAGATGTTGAATTTGAGAAGAATAAGATTTGTAGTGCATGTCAAGCCGGGAAGCAAGTTGGAAGCTCACATCCAAAGAAGAGTACAATGAGCACATGCAAAGCATTTGAGTTGATGCATATGGATCTATTTGGACCAACAACATATACAAGCATAGGCGGCAACAAGTATGGATTTGTCATAGTGGATGACTTCACAAGATTCACATGGGTATTCTTTCTTAGTGACAAAAGTGAAGTGTTTGACACCTTCAAGACATTTCTCACTAGAGTTCACAATGAGTTTGAGATTAGAATCAAGAAAGTGAGAAGTGACAATGGAAGTGAGTTCATGAATACAAGAATTGAAGAACTTTGTGATCATTATGGTATTGGACATCAATTCTCGGCCAAGTACACTCCACAATCAAATGGTCTAGTTGAGAGAAAGAATAGAACATTGCTTGATATGGCTAGATCAATGCTTCATGAGTACAATGTGAGTCAATCATTTTGGGATGAAGCAATCAATACCGCTTGCTACTACATCAATAGACTATATTGTCATCCATTGCTAGAGAAGACCCCATATGAGCTACTTCATGGAAGAAAGCCCAATATTTCTTATTTTAGGGTTTTTGGTTGCAAATGCTATATCTTGAAGAAAGGCACTAGATTAGGAAAGTTTGACAAGAGATGTGATGAGGGGTTCCTACTTGGTTATTCAACTACAAGCAAAGCTTATAGAGTTTGGAACAATTCAAGTGGCATTCTAGAAGAAGTCCATGATGTGCAATTTGATGAAACCAATGGGTCACAAGATGAAGAAGAAAATCTAGATGATATTGGTGGAACTCTATTAGTGGAAGCAATGAAGAACATGGACATTGGGGACATTAGAGCAAAGCAAGTAATTGATATTCAAGATGATGATAAAGATCAAGTGCTCAATTCACCATTCAAGCAAGTTAGTGACTCTCAAGTGCAAGATCAAGGTGCTAGGTCTTCTCATCAAGATACATCAAGTGATCAACCAAGCTCAAGCAATCAAATGCAAGTACTCCAACCACAACATATTGCAAGAGATCACCCAATTGATAGTGTTATTGGTGATATTAGAAGTGGTGTGCAAACAAGATCAAGATTGGCTATGTTTTGCGAGCATGCATCATTTGTGTCAACCATAGAACCAAAGAAGATAGAAGAAGCTTTGAGGGATGTCGATTGGATCATGGCTATGCAAGAAGAACTTAACAATTTCACTAGAAATGATGTTTGGGAGTTGGTAGAAAGGCCAAATGACTACAATGTGATTGGAACCAAGTGGGTATTCAAAAACAAGCAAGATCAAGATGGCATTGTAGTGAGAAACAAAGCAAGACTTGTTGCACAAGGTTACACTCAAGTTGAAGGTCTTGACTATGATGAAACATATGCTCCCATGGCAAGATTGGAGGCAATAAGGATTCTATTGGCTTATGCTTGTGCACACAACATCAAACTATATCAAATGGATGTCAAAAGTGCATTTCTCAATGGGATTATCAATGAGTTAGTCTTTGTTGAGCAACCGCCCGGATTTGAAGATGACAAGAAACCCAACCATGTGTACAAGTTGAAGAAGGCTTTATATGGCTTAAAGCAAGCACCTAGAGCATGGTATGAGAGGCTAAGGGATTTCCTTCTCTCTAAGGGATTCAAGATGGGCAAGGTAGATACAACTCTATTCACCAAGAAGATTGGAAATGATCTATTCATCGTGCAAATATATGTTGATGACATTATCTTTGGATCAACCAATCAAGCTTATTGTGAAGAATTTGGTGCTATGATGGCCAAAGAGTTTGAAATGTCTATGATTGGTGAACTTAGCTACTTCCTTGGTCTCCAAGTAAAGCAATTGAAGAATGGGACATTTGTGAGTCAAGGGAAATACATAAGGGACATGTTGAAGAAGTTTGGAATGCAAGATGCAAAGCCAATTTCAACTCCAATGGGTACAAGTGGCAATTTGGATAGTGATCTTGATGGCAATATGGTGAATCAAAAGGAATATCGGTCTTTGATTGGAAGTCTACTCTATGTCACCGCATCAAGGCCGGATGTCATGTTTAGTGTTTGCATGTGTGCTAGATATCAAGCCTCACCTAGAGAGAGTCATCTCACGGCCGCAAAGAGAATATTGAGGTACTTAAAGCAAACAAGAGATGTTGGACTATGGTATCCCAAGGGGTCAAAGTTTGAATTGATTGGATATTCGGACTCCGACTATGGGGGTTGCAAGATCAATAGAAAGAGCACAAGTGGCACATGTCAATTACTTGGAAGATCACTTGTGTCATGGTCCTCAAAGAAACAAAATAGTGTGGCAATCTCCACCGCCGAAGCCGAATATGTGAGTGCGGGGAGTTGTTGTGCACAATTGCTATGGATGAAATCAACTTTGAAGGATTATGGCCTCAACTTCAAGAATGTGCCATTGCTATGTGATAATGAGAGTGCAATCAAGATGATACAAAACCCGGTTCAACATGGAAGAACGAAGCATATTGACATAAGGCATCATTTCATTAGAGATCATCAACAAAAGGGAGATATTGCCGTTGAGAGTGTTGGCACCGATGATCAACTTGCCGATATTCTCACTAAGCCACTTGATGAAAAGAGGTTTTGCAAGCTAAGGAATGAATTGAACATTCTTGATTTCTCAAACATGAGTTGAATGCACCCCACTTACTTATTGACATGCCTCTCCTTCGACATTGCAAGGTAAAGTTGATTGACATGTCATTCATTCTATGCTAAGGACTTGCTAGAGCATGTAGACATAATAAGTGGTATGCATGGGCATTCATGATAAATCAAATGAATTTGATGGATATATGTTACCACTATTGCCTCTATGTTTGTTTTGATCTAGTGGTGGCATATGACATGTTTGTGAGCTTGCAAACCTAGTGTTGAATCTAGAAGATTTGCTATAAGTGTTTAATTCAACATAGGCAAGATAACCCTTATGAGGAGGTGTGAAGAAGCTTGTCTTTGGTTCAAATCGAATTAAATATCTTTGGCAAGTGTTCTAGGTTGAACCAAAATTGATGAATTTTTAACCTACTCCTTTAAACATTTTTCTTCTCTCCACAATTTGATCCCATTTTTGGGTAAGTTGTTGACAAAGGGGGAGAGAAAAAGATGATTCAACATGATAAAGGGGTAAATAAAAAAAGATGATTCAACATGATAAAGGGGTAAATAAAATTTTGATGCACACAAGTAGGGGGAGCAAGCTCATAAACAAAGTTGTTGCATTTGTTTGTGCATTTTCATATGACTTGCTCATTGCACATGTTTTTTTTTAATTCAATATACATGCTTGTGTGGTGCAATGCTAGTATAGAACTTGGATGATGAAATGATCTACTAGCATGCATAGGAATAGTTTTACATGTGGTATCTAGACTTGCCTAAAGTTTTTACAAGTGGTCCAAGAACCCTTACATATAATGTTGATCTCACGGGGTTCTTGAGTTTTGATGGTTGTCTAGTTACTTCATGATGCTAAGGATGGTGTAAAGGCAACTCCGATTGGTATCACGCTTCAAAGGTCCATTTCTTACACCTTAGCATCATTTTGGTAGAATTACTCTCCCAACACTTCCATCCATGCATATGTGCAAAGCTTTCAATCCAAACTCTATGCACATATGTAGGGGGAGCTAATGCTACCAAAACCGAGCTTGTGATAATTGTCCAAACTTTACTTATGAGCAAAATGATTGGACAAATATGACAAGTTCAAAACTTTTATTATCAAAATCATCTTTGTGAAGGTTGTCATCAATTACCAAAAAGGGGGAGATTGAAAGTCCCTAGTTTGGTTTTGGATAATTGATGAAACCTAGGACTAACCTTTGTATCTAAGTGGATGATTTAGATAAAGGTGGTCATTGAATATGAGACATGACATTGACTCATGTGACCAAGATGGTGAAGACCAAGATGAGGCTTGGCTCGATGGACCGGTTGTGAAGGTGAAGGGCAAGTCGAGGCTTCGAAGCGAAGGACCATGCGATGGTGAAGCTTGAACAAGACTTGGCGCCGATGGACCGATGCAACGGTGAAGAGCAAGTAAAATCAAGGTCGATGGATCGAGACGGTCATGTGATGATATGAAGTGGATCATATCATTTGGAGAAACAAAATGGGCTCAAGGCAAAGGTATAACCATAGGGCCGTTTTGTTTTACACTCAAGACACCATAGAGGGTGTGAGTGGTTTAGGGTCGATAGCCGAACTATTAAGAGGGGAAATCTTATCGGTTATTCGACGCACGGGTGCCACTAGGTGAATTCATGAAGTGCATTGCATGTAGGGCCTAGTGAGCTAACTGGAAAACCTTTGAAAATGATTGAGAAAATGCTAACACACAAGCACATGGAGATGTACACTTGATGGTGTTGGCACATTTGCAAAGGTGGCGTTGGTCGCGCCGTGGTTTGCGGGTAGAGAGGGGTTTGGTTCCTTTCTCTCTCCCGCCGAGCGTGCGAGCGCGGGATTCAGGCGATTTCGGGGAAATGAAATGCCTATTTTCCATTGCGCCGGAAGTAGGAAAAGAAACGGAGGCGAACGCGGTCACGGAAGTGACCGGACGCTGCACCGGACGCTGCACCGGACGCGGTCAGTTTCGACCGGCGCGTCCGGTCAGTACAGCGTCAGGGTCTGACGCGCGAGCTAGGGTTTGACACCGGCGCGTCCGGTGACCCACGGGACCGGCGCGTCCGGTCTGGCGAACAGCGAGTCACGTAGTCTTCGGACGCGGTGCGCGTCCGGTCCCTCACCATCGGACGCGTCCGGTGGTCCAGGGAGCTTACTGGACTCGCACCGGACGCGGGTACTGTGGCGTCTGGTGGTTGAGAGGAGCGCGTCCGGTGATGTCTTCGCGCGAGCGGGTACTGTGCGCACCGGCGCGTCCGGTGGTTCGCAGCAGCGCGTCCGGTCGCTCGTTTGACCGTTGGCGCGCAGTGACCGTTGGAGGATCTAACGGACGAATTTGAAATCAGAGGACACGTGGACGTCGCAGGGGCACCGGACGCGGTTGAGCGCGTCCGGTCATTTACGACCGGCGCGTCCGGTGCTCCCGCGAAAAACGGACAAGTGGGTTGTAACGGCTCTATTTGGATGGGATGCTTATAAATACTTGTTGGCCGGCCCTTGGGGAGCTCTCTTGGCATTTCTAACATACTTGTGCATCCTTTGAGCTAGAACAACTCCTCCCACTCATCTCCCTTGCTTGATTGCAAATCAAAAGTGAGATTGAGTGATCCCAAAGTGCATTGCATAGCTTGAGGGCATCTAGTGGCACTTGTGGGTGGTTTAGCCGGTTGATTTCTTGTTACTCTTGGAGAGTACCGCTCCTAGCCGGCTTGGAGATTGTTGGAGGCGTTGGCAAGAGAAGGTGATTGTTCTTGGCCACCTCCGGTTTGATTGTGAGAGGTTCTTGTGCTTTCCTCGGCGGGATGCCAAAAGCAACTCTAGTGGAATCCGCGTGTCATTGAGTTACCTCACTTGAGAGTGGTGTCTTGCGGTGCCTTGCGGGGCGTGCCTTGAGAGGCAAGTGACTTGAGGGTCACACCGGGGAACCATCTAGGTGTTGGTCGACACAACCGGTGACGTAGCTTGTCGGTGCACAAGTGAACACCGGGTGAACAAATATTGTGTCTCTTGTCTCCCGGTGATTGGTATTCATTTTGTGTTGTTGTCAATATTGATTGATTGTATATCATCTTGGTGATTGGCAACATCTTCACTTCACCGTCGGTATAATAATCACAATCCTCTCTCTTGCATTTACCTTCACTAGTTTATCTTGTGTTGTTGTAATAGTAGCTTTGCTAGTAGTTTTGTTAGCTTGTTCACTAGTGTAAGTTAGTGACATAGCTCTTGTGTGAACTAGAGATCTTAATCTACTAGACTTGTGGATAGGAGGCTTGCATCACAACCTTTGGCTAAGCAAAACTCGCTTTACGCCGTTTGTTATTCTAACAAGTTTGCTTAGTGGTATTTGTAGAATTTTTAATAGGCTATTCACCCCCCCTCTAGCCATCTAGGACCTTACAGCGGGGCCTGTCGGTTCTGCTTCTTTGGGCACTGGTACGAATAGTGTCCCACCTCTCCACAGTTGTAACAGGCATTGGGGTTGCCTGGGGTGCCACTCTTGATTGGGGCATTGTTGGGCACTCCCTGACGTGGTGCTTGGTTGCTAGCTTGCTGTTGCTGGGGGCGCTGCTGGCTCTGATTACCCAACTGCAGTGGGTACTGGGGGCGCTGCTGGTACTGGTTCCTCTGGGGGTACTGGCCTTTGTTCCATTGGTTGGGTGGCCCTTGGTTCCTCTACGGGAAACCTTGCTGCGGAAAGGCTCGCGGGCGAGTGTTGCTACCCGATGCCTGTCCCTGGAGCTTCCTCTTCTTGAGGTCCATTTCCTTACGCTTGTTATCAATTACAATGGCACGGTCCACCAACTCTTGGAAACTAGCATATTTGTTGGACATCAGTTGCAGTTGGAGTCCATCATACAGCCCCTTCAGAAAACGGCGCTGTTTGTCAGAATCCCTAGCCACTTCAGCCGGGGCATATCGCGACAATTGTGCAAACTTGTCGCGGTATTCCGCCACGGACATGGACCCTTGCTTGAGAGCCCGGAACTCCTCTTGCTTCAGCTCAATAAGTCCCTCAGGGATGTGATAGGACCTAAAGTTCTCCGTGAACTCTTTCCATGTGACCTCTGGAGCATTCTCTGGACGTCCATACTGGAATGACTCCCACCAATCCTGAGCAGCTCCTTGGAGTTGGCCTGAGGCGTACAAGACTTTCTCCAAGTCGTTGCACTGTGCAATGTTTAGCTGCTTTTCCACAACTCTCAGCCAGTCATCCGCCTCCATAGGTTCAGAGACGTGTGTGAACACAGGTGGGCGTCCCTTCAGAAACTCACCACGCTTGTCACGGACCTGCACAGGTGGGGGTGCTCCTGCGGGTTGCTCACCGAGACGGTCCATCACTGTCTGCATGAGCTGCGCTTGCATGGCCATCAACTGTTTAATGGTCACCGGCGGTGGCGGAGGTGGATCCACCAAAGCTCCGTGTCCACGACCACGGCCACGGCCTCGGCCACGTCCTCCTCTGGCGGCCATCTGTTTCCAAGCAAATGTGCAAACTTTTAGAGATCTCCCAAAAATTTACAAATTATTTACAAAAGGTAAATAACATAACTGAAAATTTCTGGACGAGTGTCTACAACAGCAGACCGAAAACTGGAGTGTAACTCAAGTTCTAGAAATCCAAAATAGGCGTGGCATACATCGTTGGAAAGCTTAAAGAGTCTGCTACAACTTTTGTATAGAACTTTTTCACTGATACAGACGGCAACATCATCAAAAACTTAGCTAAACAATTTCTGTTCTAGGTTACAGACTGCACAGTCTTGCCAGGTTGTAGCAGGCATATCTCACAAACCAGAATTGATAATGAGGTGATTCCAGTGGGAAATGAGAGGTACGCAAGTCTAGTTCTTCCCACAAAAAATTCATAATTTTTGGACGTAAAGATTTAGATGTATGAGACCAACATTGCAGACTGCTCTAAGAAACAGCACAACAGTAAAGCAGAAATTAAACCCCAACTAAGTTAAACAAACACTAACTTAAGGTTTTGATAAAAAGAACATGTGGACAAGCCCACACTGTTCCAGCAATCACACAAACTCCAAATCAACCAAGTTCAACAACACAACCATCGAGACAACGAAGGGTTCACAAAACATACACCAACTTGACACGACTCTCGATTCTAAAACGCATTTAGCAAGACGGGGCTGCAAACATCTAAGGAGCGCGATCCACCATGGTGAACACCCTGGCCTTCTTCTTGTAAATGGTAGGCTGTCCTAGCTGAACGGCCATCTCATCTATCTGGTTCTGAAGGCGCTTTTCAGATTTTTACGCTGCACGAAGCTCTTCCCTGAGTGCTTCGTTGACCTCCTGCATGGCGCTGAGGTGCCTCACTGTGGTGTCCAAGGTGGGATCAGAAGCTGAAGGAGCCAACACCGCCCATGTCTTCTCCCTTGGGTCATAGCGTGGAAGATACCGGTAGCGATCATTCTGCATATCCTCAAAACGCCGACCATGGTAATGCAGGTACGCCGCCTGCGCAGCATCTTCCATGCTGTCATAGGCACTGGCACGCCTGGCTCGGTGGCTATAGGTGGTCACAACATCCTGAGATTGGTCGGTGTTGTTCCAGGCGGTGATGATCACATTGGTCTTCCAGTACGTCGCCTCCACTGGATGTGTGTGCTCCGCACAGTAGTACTTCACAGAGGCAGCAAACTCTGGATAGTACTCAGCTAGCATGGTGGTGAGGAGGTTGTGGTAGTGGGCATCTTCAGGAGCTTCCTTAAACTTGTTCCTGGTGGACCATCCTATCTCTTCTGGCTCCTCTGATGCAGCTGGGGAGGGCACTGGTGTTGGTGCAGACGCGGCCTGGGATGCTGGTGGAGGTGTAGTAGCGGGGACTGGCGCATCCACATGTGGGATGGGTGCAGCCACGGGGGTCGAAGCGGGTCCATCAGATGCAGCAGCTGAAAATGCCTCCTCCTCCATGGGTTCCTCCTCTTCCTCGTCAGTGATGTGGACGACCTCTGGCTCCACTGGTGGTACTGCTGGTGGTGCTGGTGGAGCAGGTGCTGCTGGAACGAACTGGGCGACGTAGGCAGCGGCACTGAGGCGAGACATCTATAGTTTTGATATAAAATATTATCAGACTCAATATTTTATGCAATAGAATAAAGAATAGAGCATAAAATTTTTAATAAAATATCAAGAGTGAGGTAGTAGCAAATAAATAAATAAAGTCAAACTCCTAGAAACGACCATTTCTATCTAGGTTTGCGTCCTACAGTCGACACAGCTTTGATACCAATTTGTCACACTCCAATTAAAGGACAATATAGAGTGCATACATCTTATGTGCGCCCCAGGAGTAGTCGCACACATAAGCCGACAAATTAACAGAAGTATCATCACTGGGTACATACATAACATTATTACATCACGTAGTTCTTACATAAACAAGCGGAAAGGTAAATAGCAACTCTCAGGCGTAGTGTCTGATCCACAGGGAAGGACGACTGGTTGACCCAAACCTAGAAATCTTCCGGGAAGTCCTCGTAGAAACTGTCATCTGTTACCCATCCGGAATTTTTATCCAAAAACAATATAGCAACAAGTGTGAGTACATTTGTACTCCGCAAGTATAGTATGAGAATTCATGAGGCTCAAAAAAGGTTAGACACGGTTGACTGCAGTTAGCACTTTTAGTAGTTCAATAATTCATTATTAATCATTATTAAGTGATGCTCAAGCTCCCATTTATCCCACATGATCCACTACTAGAATTAAGAAGAGAAAACATCAGTGTGATCTCATTTTCATCATCATAGTTCATCCACATATCAAGTAACCATTTATTCTGTGAGTTTTCCGGGCCGCTCGTGTCCATGAGCACGGCTGTTATAACAGTTTTAACACTCTGCAGAGGTTGTGCATCTTTACCCGTGAGTCATGTTACCCATATGCCCGGGGCCCGTCGACCCCCTAACACTTCTAAGGTGAGCAGGCAGGGTACACTATGAAGCCTTCCATAGGCCTCTTCTAACCAGTTAGGGCCGCTAGGTTTCCTCGGCAGGCAGATATAGAGAACCCCCTTTCGATGGCACAATTCCCGCAGGCTATACACATCTGAACAGAGGCAGTTCTATACCCAACGTGGCAAGCCCCTCTTGCGCCCTTTCGGAAAACCTCTAACAAGTTAGAAAAGATCCTACTACTGAGCTAAAGTCAGAGCCATTTAACTCCCACGGTTGCACTGTAAGTCCCAGCTTTTGCCCTACAGATAAGTCCTTACGGAGAGTTTAGGACAACATGATCAACATCATTTGCACCATCACTCTATAATTTCACCATTATCATCATGTTTATCCGTTGGTGCCATTAGTCATAGTGTAGATCATATTTAATTAAAGCACTAGCATTCTACCCATATGCAAATAATCCCCATAGGAAATCAAGGTACATGTCATCAATTTGCTAGAAAGTCCTTATAGTCGAGCAATATTAGACACATGCATAATGAGTATGTTATATAATGAATAGGACAACAAGGTAGGCCCATGCTATACTTGCCTTGGTTCATGAACTGCTGCTGGTCCTGCTGCTCCTCGTACGCGTCCGGATTCCCGACGTACTCCTCACCGTCTGAACTCGAACGACACGAAGTACAACACGCAATTCGGAGCAGACATACAAGCAAAACATAGCTACTATTAGAACAGTACACCAACAATAAATAAATCTGAATAAAATATTTACCAAAATCATCTACGTCTCGCTACGATCACATTGACGCGAATTGCACGAAAAACGAAGCTACAACGCAAAAGTTACGCGCTAAACAAGGTTCCAAAACTAGCTACTAAACTAGACTTAATCGAGAAACTTAAAAGCTTCTAACAGGTCCATCAGTGGCACTAATACGTAGATTACGAAATTACAAAACTAACGCAAGTTGAACGGGTCGAATCGGAGCTAAAACGACGATTTTATACACGTTTTACTGCAGTGGCAATTCTGTAAATAGATCAAACTATTTTTGAATTTAAAATAAATCAAAATTCGGATTTAATCAAATGGCCGAGGACTGCGGGTTCAAATTCACGAAAGTGGGGGGGGTCTCTTTAGCAAAAAGACCCGCGAAGGGGTATCGGCCAACCAGGGCCGTTGATCTTGAGATGCACGGTTAAGAAAGAAAGGGGGGAGAGGAGAGAGAGCCGGCCGCCGGAGCTGAGGGTGAACGCGGCGGCGCCGCCATTGCCGCGGCGCGGAGCTCACCGGCGTTGCTCGCCCGAGCGCTACAGGGCATCATTTTCAAAAGTAAAAGGTCCGGAGCGAAGAGGGGAGGATGGTGAACCCATCTCGGGGCAAAACGCGGGCGGTGGTAGGCCCGAGGGGCACCCGCCATGGATGGCGGTGGAGAAACTCATCGGAGCTCGCGGACACGGCCCTAGAGACCACAAATCAAGGAATTGGAGGTGCAGGGAGAGGGAGGGGAGCACGGGGATTCTCACCACGGCTTCAAACGAGACGGGGACGGCTCGGGGCGAAGACCGACGAGATGGCCGTGCGTGCTCCGGTGGCGCGCCGCTGCGGGACTTCGTGAGCTCAACAGAGTGGGGGATTGGAGCGGGAATGCGGCAGGGGGAGGGGCGAAGGGGGTTGCGGCTCCCTCTTAAGGTCGGGCGCGGGGGAGAAGGGCGCTCCCACGTCCTGTGGTCGTGGGCGCGGGGGCGGGTCATGGCGGTTGCCTTGACCGAGAGAAGCGGGGGCTGCGGCTGGAGGTAGAGGAAGGCGCCGACAGCTGGGCCCGGGCGGTCAGCGACCGCGGGAGAGGAGGTGGGGCACGGCAACGGCCGCCGGTTGGGCTGGGCCGCGGCCCAAGAGAAGAGGCGCGGGGAAAAAGTGATGGGCCGGCCGGGAATCGGGTTAACAGGCCGAAACCGAGGAAAAGAATGAAAGCGGGAAAGAATTTATTTTCCTTTTTCAGATTTAATTTTCAAATCACATTTCCAAATGATTTTCAAATCCTTTCAAAAATTTATCAAAACCACTCATCACAAAATATTTGTGCAACAGCATGCATGCATGAACATTTTCTAAACTTATGATTGATTTTAATTTCCCAAAAATTTATTATTCCCTAAATTTGAATGCACAACAAATTCATATTTAAATCAAATTTATCTATTTTTAAATAATACAAAAATTAGGGTGTCACAATATTATATAGATATGTTTCATTTGTGAAATAGGCACAAAGATAATGTAATATATATAATTAAGTTGGTCCTTGCCACTGTTATTTAATGGATGTAGGTGTCATACTCCCTCCGTATAGGAAATAAACGTCGTTCTGGCCCCTCCCCTCGTTTGCGATAAAAACTTCGTCCTACACCCGCATGCGTTGTTCTGGACGCGAATGCCCTTGCCGGTTTGATTGCCGCATCGCGCATTTACGCAAGACAACGCTCCGCGCTGTGCCCGCGTAGCCTCGAATCCTGCCCGCGTCGCGTCCGCTCGCCTATCGTGCGTAGTCCGCGCTCGCCGCACGCATCTCGTTTCTAAGCCCTGTTTGTTTCTCGCCATTCGCGCGCAACCAAAACGCTAAACGTGCGCAACCAAAACGCTAAATGCGCGTGCAGAGCAAAAAAAAAACAAGCGCCATGCAGCAACCAAAATGCTAAATGCGCGCCCGTAGAACAAAAAGCAAAAAACAGGCGGGGTTCGAACCCGCACCGCCTCAACTCTTACCCCGCTGCACTAGCCAGTAAGCACGTGTAACTTTCTTGGATGAAATGTAGCCGCAGCCTTGTTTAATAGGGGTAGACATGGAAAATTCTACCCTCATTAATCACTCCTTGGTATGCTAAATGCTGTCTTAAACGTCATTTTTTACCAGTATGGAGGGAGTATATATCTTTCTTTCTCATTCTATTGTGATGAGCTTGAGAATCAAGTGACGCAAAAAAGGTGAGGAGAAGAAAATTCCTAACCAATCAAGTAATCACCTGATTACATGTACTAGACGCATGAAATTGTGGTACTATACCCTCTCCTGGAGTCAAGATCACTTAATTGCATTGAGAATACAAAGCACCTTACTAGTGAGCATTATTCATACAAGTTAGTTATTAGTTGTCCCATCAATGTGAGATTAATCGTGATGCACTTTCATCTGTTTGTACGGTGAGAGCAATTGCACGACTGAATTTAGAGAGACAGCTCGTCTAGAAGTAATTGAAAGTCATGAAGTTCACTGAATTTAGAGAGACAGCAATGTTGCAACCTTTTATATCTAACAAAACAAAGAATACCTACGTGTCCACATTGCCAACTACGTATATATGGTAAACAAAAATGCATTTTGAGAAATATGTTACAAAGGTTATTATTGCACGCAATTGTCGGCAGGATAGCTGGCTATCTAGTTAACGGTGAATATAGATGCCGTCCTGGAGCAGAACAGATCTGAAATGAACTACATCAACAACATCAAAGTACATGATAATTGCGAACGTCGAAGGAATATAATCATACATGATTGTAGAAAAATTGCCATGAAAATAGCAGCTGTAGGATCCGGATAGGCTAGCTAGGAATCTATCTATCGATCTTAATGCTGTTTTGTCAAATCCAAGGGCTGGACTGGCCTGGACAGGAGGCCGTGGTCCATAGGTCTCACATGACAGCTGTAGATAGGGTTGCACGACTGTCTTGTGAAGATCACTTGCCACATCTGGGGACAGGAACAGGAGGCATCAAAGTCTCCCTTGGGTGTTCCTTCCCGCCAACAAACTTTCCAATTCCGGCTCCAAGGACAAGAGATCAGTTATGAGTGTGTTACATTGCATCCGTGTAACTCTCAAGAGAGTCTTGATCAACATTGTCAGCCACAACATCGTGATCAAACCGCAACCACATGTCTGATCTTGACAAAAGCAAGACATAAGCACGATCAATCTCGTTCTTTGTACCACGCGAAGCATTTATTATTTTCGCCCACTCAATCTCCCCATGTAGATTCAGCAGAAAGTTACTTAATAGCTATAGTGTGTGAACCTGTCCATTCACAAGCTATGTGCAATTTCCCTATTGACAATTATATGGTACCATACCAGTACATTTTTATATTATATATATGTGAGTAGTTTTTGGTGTGATGACAAAATTTGTTTTTTTAGAACTTAATAAAAAAGATGCTCTGAGAGGATAGAGCTGTTGCTATAGTAGTATAAAAATAGCCAGAAGGAAATATTAAAAATATAATTTTTAGTAGTTAAACGTGCTGAACTTATATAGGAGTAGTATATTCCTGCTGTGCATATTATATTCATCAACTTGAAGTACCTTATCAAAAAAAAACTTGTAGTACCAGAGTGAGGGCCCACCTGGGAGAGGCAGAAAGGGACTTGAATCTACACCATGTGGTGGTGCCTGCAGTCGTCAACGTACCGCCGGCATGGGCAGGGATCCAATAGGGCGATGTGCATATCTTCCTTAGCCTAGCTGAGAGCACCATGAGTTGGGCACAAACACTAGGCACAAAAAGCCATGTAGAGGACCAAGAAAGGAGGGGCACAATAAGATATTGTGCTAGCAAAGATGTCATGTTTAATTAGACAAGCAATTGAACAAGATTTAAAAAATCTTAGATTCCTTAGTTCCTGTCGTCCAAGCCTAATAAAACAAAGCTGCTTTCGATCTGTCACAATTATTTTAAGACCAGCAGCAGTTAGTAATATAGCCAAACAAGCTAATGTCACATTACATTAGATGGGTCATACCCACTTGTCTTCCCCTTTTACCCAAACTGTCTTATCTCTGTCCTTATATTATTTGACATCTGCGTATCCAAACCCTTCAGTTATCCTGCAGTACCATATATCATTAACCTTTTTTTCTTTTATGTTTTTATAAAAGGCTATCTCGAAAAGCTAGCGGTGGCAACATAGAAAGAGGTGGGCAAAATCAATAAGCTAGTATATATACATGATTATTATAGCCGTATATGTAAATATATTAACTTATTAACGGAATATATAAATATATTAAGTTAACTAATTACACAAGCAAAAATACCAATTATGATTAAAAAAACTGCCCTAAGAGAGTGCCGAGAATTGACTGGTGGTCATCTCCAGTTGACTTGTCATGACTATTTATTGTAAACTAGGAGGGCATCTTCTTTTCTATCAAACTTTGCTGTCAATGCAGCCTGCAAGAACCAAGAAACCGGTGTTGCAGACTGTAGCAGTGAAAATTTAGTGATTCAATGCGTGCAGATCCTTTTGCAGGTGGACAATTTATGAGAGGTGGAGAGCAGAGTACAGATGATTTTATATTCCCTCCGTATCTAAATAAATGCACATCTAGTTCATGAGGAGTTTTTTTTAAAAAAGTTTGACTAGCTAGTAGAAAATAGTATCAATATTTATATCCCTAAATGATTAGCCATATTATTTCTTTTATAAATTTGATCAAACTAAAAAAATTAACTAAGTGAGACATGCATTTATTTTAGTACGAAATGAGTATATGTTTGCAAGATTGATAGACATGCATGGTAGGAGGGTTTCTCCCACCCACTCATTGTAGCAATCATGGCATTTCCCTCTCTCCAGCATATTGCTGCTTCCACACACATGAGGCCACCCACTGCTGCTGTGCTTGCCTATATTTGCTTTGCTTCCTTGCTTGCCCCCACACGCCCTCTCTCTCTCTCTCATCACTCTTTCTCTCTCAACGCGAAAAGAAAAGAGGAAAGTGGCCGGGATAGCTCAATCTCTCCTTCCATCCTCTCCCGGAGCCGCCCTCTCTCTCTCAACACATATATACTCGAGATACATATATATCAGTAGGATGGATGTGCAAACCTAGCCTGCTGCCTTTCTAGCTGCAAACTGTGCTGTACCTGTTGGTCTTCCTCTTCGCTCTTCTTCTTGCTGGTTGCCGGGAGCTGAGATCGAGAGTACTGCTGTTGTTGTTCGCACGGCGAGGCGGCGGCAGTGGGCGGAGACCGATCAGAAGGAATGTCGTCGGCCCAAATCGCGCCGGCAGATCATGTGTGCTATGTGCAGTGCAACTTCTGCAACACAGTTCTCGCAGTAAGCTAAGATCTATCTGTCTATCTATCTATGTATCTATGTTGCCTGCGGATGATCTCTCTATCCGCTACTTTATTTTTTGTTCTCTCTTTCCCTTTCTCTGCCTCTGTAAATCTGCTTTCAAGATTTATGTGCACTTGTGAAGTGGCTGCCCGCCTGGGTGAGCAAATCTTCATAATTTGTTTGTACTCTCTTCCAATTGCTTTTCTATTGCTAGCTGCTTTTGTTGCGACTTGAGAGTCGTCCTTTCTCCCAATTAACCAAAAAGGGCAGTCAATTGGCTTTCTTCATGATCTGCATCTTATTTCTGCTTCTTCAGTTTCTTCAAATTTAGTTCCTAATTTGCTCTATTCAAGCTCCCACTTTATATGTTCTTCCATTTCTTGTTTCATTTGAAAGAATTGTTTTTTATTGTTCGAGGCCAGGTGCGTCGATCGATCAGTTCGATGGATATACAATTCAATTTAAATATGTTCTTCTGAAAGTTCTCAAGATTTGTTATTTGGCTACTCTGTACTGTACTTCTGTATATGATATTTCTTGGGGATACAACAAAATTCCTGCATTATCCTCGTGTTGCACCCTCTTGAATCCTTTGATTTTAATAACCTGAAATTAGTGGAGAACAGTGTCCACTATACAGAAATCAAAGGCAACTGTAGCAGTGTATATACATACATGTGCATGAATATTGAATTTTACTACTTGAATATGCACTATCTTCCAGAAAGGAGTTATATACTCTGCTACTTGGGCATAATTGCAGGCATACATGCATGTAGAAAGAGGTTTCAAAAACAAGTAAAATATTTAGTTTCTTTTAGGTTAAAGTTCTTAATTTGAGTTTACTCAGAGGTCTTCAAGTTTTTCATATACGATTTGAATTTTCCTTAATTACCAACATGGAATGAAAACAATCATTTTAGTGTTATGAAGCCTCTTTTGAAGTTAATTAAGGGCATATACCTGCAGCTTCTGCTGCTTTTGCTTTATTTCTTATTGCATAAAACCCTTGTCCAGCTCCAAAGAAGAACTTAACAGGAGAAAATCATTTTACTCTAATTAACCTAGCTGCCAAATCATCTTCTTTCTGCTGAATCATCTAGCCAACTTTCAAAAGCTATGATTTATGTACAGAACTGCCTTCTCACTAGTCTCTACTGCTCCCCCCCCCTTCCTTTTTGCACTGAAGCTAATATCCATCTTCTTTGTTTAATTAATTTTTTCCTTATCTTATTATTATCTTGACCCCCTCCCCCATTGATCTCTGATGTACAAAAGTTCGATCAAAGAGAGAAAAAAAGGATTGAGTTATTACTGCATATATATATGCTTGAAATATTCAATGATGAATTCTTGCAGGCAGTATTCCACTTATACCACATCATGATCAAGCCTACACCCCCATACATGCATGGTATTTGAGTAAAATAAGCACATAACCTCAGAGTGGTTATTAAGCATACAATAAACGATTGTGTACAGTACTTCAGTGTACAAGTACAACCGACAACGGAACCCAAATTAATAGAGTAATAGAGATGGGAATCTTGTTTCTGATCATACACATGCTTTTCCATGTATGTACATATATGAGCTTGATGATATGTGATTATACTAATATGTGTGGATCAATATGCATGGCCTCTTGTATTCTTGCTTGGTTTCTAATAATGCATCACCATTTGCCATGGCTTAGCTATCTTTAACTTCCACAAATGGCAAGGTTTAATTAATTTTTTCAAAGCGTCGTTTATAGCTTCTAGTAACCTTTTTTTGCTTAAGATTATTGTGCATGCATGAACTTACGTATGTAGATAACATGGCATACATGTACCATATATATATAGCTCAGTTTTAACTTCTTATTGATTCCATCGATTTTGAGCTCAATTGGCATGAAGACATTAAATTGCCTGCTAAAACACTTCAGTGGTATGTGTAGTGTGATTCCTTGAACAATCAGAGCAAACTATATATATTAATCAGCTAGCTGGCTAGTACGTATATATGTCGACTGTTGGTAAGTTAAATGATCATGAGAGATGACAATTAGTTCGTACATGAGGTAATATATATAAAGCTATCAGAAGACAGAAACCGTCCTTTTGCATGATTCACACTAGCTTCATAATTATGTGCTTGTGAAGTACTCCAGGGGCCGCAGACCAGTTTCAGCAATCTTTGGAGCATTTGTGAAATGGGCAGATGATCTTCATATTTTAATCTCTTGAGGACGAAGCTAATGTGTCTAGCTAATTGGGTTTAAACTTTAAATTGTTAAACTTGACTTGAGTTCAACCAAAATCTAATGGTTATATTAGCTTATAAATTCAAATCAACTAAGTCTAAGTGTGCGGGTTTGCTGAAATAAGCCTCAACAGAAAATTCTGCAAAGATTGCCGTACCAAATTATCTAGTAGTAATAAGCAAGCTAAGTATTCCTCAGAAAATAAAGTATTGGTTAGCTTATTGAAGTTATAGGCTTATTGGACTTCCTGTTAACAATAGAAAGTGAGAAAATTGTAAATCAGATCAAGTAGTAGCACCTTGCACTGTACCTGACATACCAACTAGCAGCATACATCTCTCTGCATGTGAGTTTGTGTGTGAAGTGGGTTTGCATGAAGTGTCACTATCTTTGCTTCTTTCCTCTACTGCCTTCACCATTTTATCATTTCTGTGGCCAATGAGCATGCTTGATCTACGAATTATTCAGTTCTACCACTATCTAGGACATCATATCACACACCGTCCCCTCTCTCTCTTAGCATGTGTCTGATCAGGCACATGCACACAGACACACAGAGCATGGCACAGCTAGCAGTCCATCCACCTTGGCCTTTTGTGTGTGTACATCTGCATGGGCTAAACACACCTACATACACAATCATTGTTGCTAGGGGTCATCCATGGACTTTGTTTATCCATTGTTTTGGGAGTGAGTGCCCACCCAGAAAGATGGTGAATAGATAATATCAGACTGAGCCATGATTTTAGCCTGGACTATGAGATTGTGTGTGAGATACTCCCAAGAGAGAAAAAGCATGGGAAACAAGAGAACAAAAGTGATCGGCATGCAGGTGTTAGGAAAGTGAGAACCGTCAGCAGGCAGCAATAGTAACAAGCGTATAAAAGTCATGTATTGGACCAGCAGCAGCAGCAGCTTGTTGATGTAGCTGCTTAAAGTGACAAACTGACAACAACAAAAGTAGGCCTAGAAAAGCTACCTGGTGTGAAATCTCACTCCAGTCCTTTTCGATCTACCTTGATCTTTGATTTCGTTTATTTCTCTTTTTTTTGTTAATGTGTTCATCACAAATCTCTCTCTCTCTCTCTAGATGTCTGTCATACGTTGGTATTCGATTTATGGCTAATCGTACCGTGATTGCAGGTGAGTGTCCCGGGGAATAGCATGCTCAACATCGTGACAGTTCGGTGTGGACACTGCACAAATCTACTGTCAGTGAACCTGAGAGCACTGATGCACTCACTCCCAGAACAAGATCAGCTCCAGGTAACAATTGGATACCCACAAACAAAAAAAACATACATATACTGAAAACATCACTGCACAAATTAAATCTACTTCACTGGTCGTGGTTGTTGTTTTGTTTCTGTTGCTTTCGCTGTTGTTGTTTTTCTGTTGTTTCCCTTGTGTCGTTGTACTGGGAGGGGGGGGGGGGGGGGGACGAGTCCCCACACGTGATATGTTAACCACAGCAGAAAGCTGGAGGTGGAGGCTGGGTATAGTAGCCTGGCAGCTCTCCTGCTTGGTTTGTTTTTTTTAAAAAAAAATCTACTTCTTTTAATTTTCTGTGTTTTCACTAATAAGTAGCATATATAGAATTATAGATATCTACTGAAACTTAAAACATATATATATATATATATATATATATATATATATATATATATATATATATATATATATATATATATATATATATATATATATATATATATATATATGGAGAGTATACTCTATAGCTAGCTACAAAATAAGTTATTTTATAGCCACCTCTATTTACGATAATTTTATATACTAATTTACGACAATATCAGTATATATTTACGATAGTTAAATTACTATAACACATGGAGATATATTAACATAATGTTATAGTAAATCACATAGTAAGGAGTTACTATAATCTCGTAAATTAGCATAGCAATTATCGTAACTCAAAAGTGGCTACAGAATAAGTTATTTTGTAGCCAGCTGTAGGGTAATATATATATATATATATATATATATATATATATATATATATATATATATATATATATATATATATATATATATATATATACTCATGTTAGGTGAAGTACAGAAACAGTTGCAATGTCTCTTTGTACAATACAGTGTCTGAAAAGGATCAGTCTGATAAAAGAGGGATCCTTGCATGCGTTGAACGGCTTTCCTGACTATTGATACATAAACAGTGATTAGCCCTGCATTGATCCATGTTGTCGTCTGCGCTAGCTAGTGACGTATGTACAGCATGCCAATACTGCAATCAAACTCTCTAGTGCTAATTAGCCTGCAATAGCTGCTAGCAGAAGCGACGCTACGCATGCACAAGTCACTTCGATGTCTGTTTCCAACAGTGCTACAACGTACAAATCAGGCCGTACGAGCACTGCTGCGTTTGGTACATTCTGTCTGGAGAAGAGAAGTTTACAGCGTCATGGTCTTGGAGTTTTACTGTTTTAGCTAACTCTAAGTTAGTTTCATTATTGCCACATACATGGCAAGAATTTCGTTAGATTTAGTAATTTGCACCAATGCAAGTGTACTACTGATAATCTTTTGTGATTAATTAACATGTGTTATACACTTAATTATACTCGGTTAATTTTTTGATTGCTAACAGGAGAACATCAAGGTCCATGGCATCAATGGCACCTTGCATGATCAGTGCGGCCATTTGGAGCTCGGTTCTTCGTCCTCAAAGTTCCGACTTCCAATGATGTACTCGCCGCAAAACGAGCACCTGCTGCAGGAACAAACACTGAATAATGCTCGTCGTAAGTTGCATATCTTTGTTATTATTTGCATTGACCATGCTTTGGAATCTATATATGGGCATACTTTTTAGCTTAGCATCTACATGCGATCATAAGTCAATAAATTTTTACTTAATTAACTTTTTTTTCTAATTCTTGCTTGAAATAATAGCTCCAGAGAAGAGGCAACGGGTTCCATCGGCGTATAACAGATTTATCAAGTGAGTTCAGCCTTAATTTCCTTATTATATATGTCCATGGATCTTTCGCATGTTATATATATAAAAAATTTGCTAGTTATATATTTTTCTATGGAGACCTCAACAGCTTATGTTTGATTCAAACAAATAAACATTGTGTGCACACATGCATATTCACGTGCAGGGAAGAGATACGCAGGATCAAGGCGAACAACCCCGACATTAGCCACAGGGAAGCCTTCAGCACAGCAGCCAAGAATGTAAGCATTGTGTGTGTAATCTTCGATCGGTCTCTATAATAACTACGTGTGTCATTCTAGCTTAATATAAATTCGACAGAATCGAGGTTTCATTTATCTATGATTGGAACATAACATTCTTTGGTTTTCACTTTTGAGACAATGTCTTACTCTCTCACCTTCACACTGGTCCCCACTACACCTTTTAGTTTAGCACCCTAATCTCATCTTCTTTAACTAGAAAGCATGGGTGACTACTGTCACTTGTCAGAAATTTCAAAGAGAGAGAGCGCCTGAACTAATTAGCATTAATTATTTTGCATACTGTTGCAGTGGGCACATTATCCAAATATCCATTTCGGTTTAAACTCCGGACGAGAGGGTGGCAAGAAGCTCGTGGACGAGGCTGTCACAGCAGCACCGGCTCAGAAAAAGATCCAAGGTTTCTACTGATAGATGTCCGCGCTCATCATCAACTGGGTGGAAGAATTAATACCACCAAAAATTATAATGTACGCACTGTGAGTAAAGAATTAAAGGGGGAAAGGGAAAAGTAAGATATATATTACCTTACCTTGTTAATGGGTGAAAAACATGTGAAGAGATGTACCGTACATAGTAAAAGTGGTGAGTGATAAGTGGGAAGTGAAGCATACAATCATAAGAATTGCTATTAGGCGCCATGCACTTGGTTAAACTGAGAAGACTTAATAAATGACCTACCATATTATTACTGTGTGAATTTTGTTTGGAATTATCAAACTATATATCTATCTATCTCACCAAATTAAGAGAGGAACTGATTGTTCGAATGCAGCGCATATATATATGTGTCAGGTTTAGTTTGCAGCTGATGTTACATGACTGTGTAATAACGCAATCAATGTGTTCGATGTACGTACTATACACTGTCGCATGCTTGACGACAGATAACTAACTAGGGCTAATTACATCAGCAGTAATCATCTTGGCCCTCATTTCATCTGTTACAGTTTTAGTGGGATGACTCTGGACCACAGATAGATAGATATATACTAGTGGGTAGCGCTCGCTTCTGAAGTCTGAATGAGCAGTGCAGGGGCAGCAGCATCATGTTTTCCATGCCATTTCATCACTTCATTAAGTAGCTAGTGTGGCAGCAGACCTACACAGAGTGCAGTAAGGCCTCGTTTAGATTGCGGAATAGGGGTGAAAAACACTGTATCAGAATTCCTGTAGCATTTCGTTTGTATTTGGTAAAAATTATCCAAATTTTGACTAACTAGGCTTAAAATGTTCGTCTCGCAAAGTACAACAAAATTGTGCAATTAGTTTTTGATTTTATCAACATTTAGTATTCCATGCATTTGCCGACATTTTGATGTGACGGGGAATCTTCTTTTTGCATAGTGGAATTAGGGGAGAGAATTGGGGAACTGAACAAGGCCTAAACATAGGTACGTACCACTGCTAGATCTAGTAATATATTACATATAGTATACATATATATGCATGCATGAATCAGTAATGCATTGTAGCTCATATATATAGTAGAAAGAGGAGGTACCAGCAGTAGTAAGTGTGCAAATGGCATTCTAGCAACCAAGAAATTGTTGAGTCACTGACGGTCTGACGCGCGCCATTGCCATATGAAGCAGTAGTATATGCTCTCTCGGTTGTCCATGCAGAAACCAAAGCGTCAGAAAAGTGTAGGTACAGTAGTAGTAACAATTTAGGCGCAGGCTGCTGACAAGCTCAGGGCTGAGGGCCAGCCGGGGCGAGCTGAGCACCGGCCAGGCACAAGGCGACATGGCATTAACGCCGGGCGTCTCCGGCCAGCCGGACGTCCGGTCCCCTACAAGAATGAAAACGCGCCGCGCTGCCCTCGGGCGACACATGCTGCATTCTGGTCTGATGAATTCTGAAGAAGATGCCATATATCAGACGTCGTTGCAGGCGTGGAATTAAAACCGGCCGGTTGCCATGCGTGGTGCCATCCATGCATTAGGTATACAGTAAAAGTTTCCGTAGACCGTAGTATATGTTAGGTATAACGAGCAAAGGGGCAATATACACGACAACGTACTTAGCTGCATATGTATGCCCGCAACCTGGCCCCATAAATTTACAGAAGCCTGTTTCAAAAAAAATCCGTTTCATAAATTTACAGAAGCAATGTTGCGGTTGCGGCCCCTGCTTTTCAAGCTAGGCATTTCCAAGGCATTCGACTCAGTGCACTAGAACTACCTCCTTAACTTAATACTCCCTCCGTCTAGAAATGATAGGCCTATTTGATCACAGGCAAAGTCATACCAAATAGATTTTGACCTGCAATTTCTCTTACAGTATCAGTGTATAGTCAATTGCTAAACTACCAACATGGTCTTAGAGCCTCTTTGAACACAAATGTATTCATGTAAGTTTTATGCCCTACACTTGCATATAATATGATTAATTATTGATCAAAATTTGTAAAAGTTGACTTTTCTTCTGGTCAAATATACCTATCATTTATGGACGGAGGGAGTAAAACGAAGGGACTTTCCGAGTATGAAGGATGGGTGAACTGGATTGTAGCCATTTCTACTGAACTTCTCATTACTGATCCTCCTCAATGGAATCCCTTTGACCCAATCCAATACAGCCAGGGTCTTAGACACAGGGTGATCCGCTGGCCCCTCCTTTTCGTCCTAGCCATTGACCCTCTCCATACATGAGCTAGCCAATGATTTGGATCTATTCAGTATATTAAGTGGATGAATAATGGTGAATGTCCATGTACCGATCCGTTGTCACGTACGTAGACGACGCTACAATTTTCATCAAATCTACCCAAAACGAAATCACAAATCTAGCACAAATTTTGCACCATTTTGGGGATTGAAAATGGCTAGGTTAAGTTTTTAGGACCCTTGACGCACCAATCCGTCGTG
The DNA here is from genome assembly GCA_038087645.1 of Saccharum hybrid cultivar R570. Lineage (NCBI taxonomy): Eukaryota > Viridiplantae > Streptophyta > Magnoliopsida > Poales > Poaceae > Saccharum > Saccharum hybrid cultivar. Next base: position 30,678,266 of record JAQSUU010000405.1, on the reverse strand, counting down.
AGAAAATAAACCTTGACTAAGTACTTTTTGGTATCCCAATTGTGCACATGGGCTTCCTATCAAGTGCTTGGGTATGCCCCTTGGCATAATATGGATGTGTTGATGAGCGTGGGTTTTTAACCTCTATTAGTGGACAAAGAGGTTGGTCACCTCAAGCACAGAAGAAATACAAACCAAGCATGGTACATGGCCCTTGTCAAATCGGTCCTCTCTTCCCAACACGTCTACTTCCTCATGTGCGCTAAAAAATGCAGATGTTGGCAGGGAACGTGTCATTCGTTTGGTTGAGTTGGAGTAGGCTATGAGTCCTTGACCTTGAGAAATTTGCGTGAGCCCTTAGGCAACACCAAGTGGCATTTTGTTGGCATAACACTTTTTATATATATTACATTTAAGTAGTTTATGCTTCTATCTCACAAGGTTTATATTATGCCACTTGGAGCTAAAAATAATGCCATAATACAAGTTTTTCTTTTTATTATGTTGCAAAATCAGGCAAAAATGCACCACTAAGGCAAGGCCCTTTTGGTACAAGTAGGAAAATGTGCTGAAGTCACCACATATTCAGAGGATTTACTAGAAGCCACTAGGCCAAGATGGCTTGGTACAGTGTGACACAACCATCGTGTTGCTCAATGTGGCTTCTCTAGTAAGGTCCCTAGGCCCAAGATGACTCCAGACATTACTTCAACACTACATAATATGACATCTTCAATGATATCATCAGATCATCATCAAAGATATGGCCTATGTAGGGAGAGTCCAATCAAGAGTTGTTATATAGTGTGTAGGTTACCAAAGAAGGCAACAAAAGATAATGTGGAGTGGAAGGCTGAGAAGGAAACACATGAAGCCTAGACCCAAACAGAGGAAAATCAGGTTTGCATCAGGTGACATTGTGCTTGCATCAACCGGCATGCAAAAATATGACCTTAAATGGGAAATTTCACAATGCCAAAGTTGTACATATTTTTGATCTCTTCGAGCATAAATAGATTGCATGATTCAGAGTTTAAATGAGGGAGATATGGTCTCTAGAACATCTGCTACTACAGTGCCTATGTTGGGTGGCGCCAACCCATCCTATTCGCACCCAAAGACCCTTGACTCCTTAGGATATAAGTATAGCCCCTGTGGTTTTTTTAGAAATATATACCCATTGTGGTTGATATAGTGAGTTTAGAACCACCAAACAAATCTAAGGGGTCAAATGGAGTCCCACGGTAAGAGGAGATAGCATTCCAAGATTGAATATCATAACTGTAGCAGAACCTCCTAAATTATATGGCCTACATGCACCTATCATTATCCCTAAGACCTCTGACGGCTATGCATGTACACCAGATAACCTAAGAAGATCTGTCGGGTGCCCTCGCAGGACCTCGATTTAACTATGTTTGACAACTAATACCAGGATCAACAAAGGAGTAACTACAACATTACAACATTTGTTACAAAACTTTATATCAGAGTGCGGAAGAATAACAACAATAAATTTATAAATCATGATTAAGTTAACTTTTTACAAACTTAACTTGTATTACGGAAGTCGAGTAGAACTACAGAAGATAACTTAGGCAGAGCACCTAAGTTGTGGGGAACAACCAAATCATGTCGAGCCCACCGACAGACCTGATTAGTAGCACCAGTCAGCACCTGCAACGGGGGTTAACAACCCTGAGTACTCAATTGTACTCCGCAAGACTTACCCGACGAAAAGAAAAGACTCTAAGAATATGCTGGCTTAAGAGAAGTAGTGAAGCTAGAAAAGAGAAGTTTTGCAGAAAAGCTTACTACCAGTGGGTCCTTGTTTTCAAACTTTTAATTAAATTTTGGCTCCAGTTTTAGTATAGCCTAATTATAGCCAACTTTGCACCTGTACCTATCTCAATCATAAATATTAGCATCACACTTGTTATTCACTTCTTTTCTATCTCAAGTCTTTTCTATCTCAAGTCCAACATTAACAGTAACCATGTTCCAGTTGTTGCTACGATGTTGGTGCAAGGTCAAGACTCCTTTCTCGTGGAGTAACGACGATTCGAACCGCTTGAGTTACCCAGCTGGGCCTTCCTAACCACACGATATATGTAGACATGTAGTTGTAGGTGTGGTTCATGAGCAAGTCTGCTTTGAGCCTCGCTGCATGATCGTTGTTGTTGAAGAAAGTGACGACGAGTAGGCTGTGTGGCCTCTGGGCAAAGCACCTCGTTTGAGTGTTGTAATAAAGTTACTACTGATACTCCACTACTACTGGTTTGTAATAATGCTACTTATGGTTTGAGATTTGAAAACTGTGGTTTGCAAACTTAAGTCATGTAAGACTTTCGCTCTTTTCCTCTGATAGTATTTTGAATAAACTGTTGTAATATTGCAATACTCCTATAATTGGATCATGTTCGGAGGATAGCAAACCTTTTAAGTTATGAGAAACATAAGTATAGCTGTCAGAGGTCATTATGACAATGACAGGTACATGTGGGCCATCATAATTTAGGGGGTTCTGTGACAATAATCACCAGAGGTGTCATTAAGGAGCTACATTCGTATCCATATAGGCTCAAGGATCAACCTACCGGGTGATTTCCCTGCGAGGTTGATCATCCAGAGCTCCAGGGCATCATCTAGCTAGTTGTTTGGTATAACTTTAGGTAACAAACTACATGTATCATGTACTTATTCTTTTAGTTAATCATTACACTGACGTTATTACCTTTAGATTGTGGTATGCGGGGTATGTTGGAATTTTCTTAAGGTTCATTTCATAAACTAAATGACTAGCAATAATCCTAATTGTGATGATTAGATTGCTAGTGGATAGCCATCAGGTGATCATAATATGTCGCTCTTGATTGATTACATGAGTAGCATAAAGTTGACTAGGATAACTAGTATGAGTAAGGTGGCAATGAATTGATGGATGCCAAGGAACAATGCAAAGGAGATTACCAGGTCCATACCATGAGCCTAGTAGATCTTGTGAAAGCAATAGAGGGAGAGAATGGGAGTAGCGGTTATCTATAAAGTATGCATAGGGCACAAGACATAGTTAAGAGCTATAATAGGGTATACTAATGAATGCGTCCTTGTCAGAAAGCTAGGTGTTGACACAAAGAAGGGAACTGGTTTCTTTAGTAAGAATGGTGGTGAGTACGTGCTATAGGTGTTGCTATAGTGTCTATTGGGCGAAGGTAGTCCATTCGTAGGGTACTTGATAGGGGAGGGTGAATTTTTGAGTAATCATGAGTATGACTAAGACGCGCCACATAGTGATAACCATAGGAAATTAGACCACTTGTGAACCGCCTTTCTTAGCCACATGAAAGTAGCACTTACAACAGGAGCATATCCATCATAGTCGTGTTTTGGATTAAGTTACAATCTCAATTTACCAAAAATAATACCTAGCCAACAACCCCTGGGCTTCCGCTTACCTAGCATCAGCTAACGCATGGCAGGCGCTACCCGATACCATCTTGTTGTCTAACCTTTTGTGATAAGCTTTTTTGTGGGCGTGCAACGTGCATCCACAACCTCGCTTTCTAGCCTTCTCGATCAGCCCTCTCCTGGGTGGAACCTGCACCATTGTCCTGTCTAGTTTCTTGAATACAACTTTATCCTTTGTCCTTTGAGTTTGATATAAACATTGGAAAACTCATAGGAAAGAAGGATACAACATCACTATACGCTTGCGCTATAAATAAGTTAGCATACCTGATGCCAACACAATACCAGAGAAGATATGGGTGGGCATGCATGGAAACATTGTGTGATGAAACATATAGCTAGTAGGGGCGAGCAGGGAGTGTTGGTGAGCCACCCCCCACCACCCGCCCACCGCCTGACTCCCAAGTCCCCACTCCTCACCACCTCAAACCCTAACCGCCCTAGTATCTTGCAGCGGTGATGTCACGCGGCCGCGATCGCGTGAGTAGGGGTGGGCATGGCTGTGGTAAGTAGGCAACACACATGCGGGCAGGGGTGAGCAGGGAGTGTTGGCGAGCCACGAGTGGGGCATGCAGTGGTGGCTACGAGTGGCAAGGATAGGGAGCGGTACGGGCGGCGACGAGCCAGTGACGAGCAGGGAGCGGCGCGACTGCGACACAGAGTGGGGAGGCGGGGACGAGTGTTGCAGCGTAGCATAGGGACGTGGCAACGAGCGGCGCCGCTGAGCGAGCTGGGAAAGGGTTTGGACCTCTAATTTTTTTCTACATTTCTTCTGTTTTGTTGCTGCGGCACAAAGACTTCGATCAGTTCTGTTTTAATTGAAAGACCAAAGTAATAAACCAAAATTGAACCTGTCGGTTTCCATTTTTGGAAAGAAACCGATCGGCTCTTGATCGTTGAAAACTGAAATTTTCAGAAACCAATAAAACCCAACCAAACTTTTCAGTTCTAACCAAATGTCAAATCCTAATGTATAGGACGGCACGGCCGCTGACAGGGGCACACACACGTGTCTCACTACACCACAGTGAGACTTTAAGACGAGCCTGATGAGGGGACAAAATTAACTTGTGGACCCTATTTTAGTAGGGGCAATATTGACCTTTTGTTCTTTTTAGCATCCATCAACAAATAGGTACTGTATAAAGCTGGGATGTTTGTAAAACCCACGTTGAAATATGTCTTACCGAAACCCACGTTTTTTTTTGTTCCAACGAAACCCACGTTGAATGATGGTCGTCGCCGTTGTCTCCGACAGCTTGACATGCATGCATGGACGCACCTAGAGGACGGACGACGCATGCATGAGCGACGCGACGACAGCAGCAGAGAGCAAAGGATGTAGCCCAGGCAGCAGATTTTCCAAGCATAAAGAGTGACATTTTTGACTTTAGACATCGTGTTTGACCGTTCGTTTTATTTAAAATTTTTATGTAAATTATAAAATAAATAAATTATTATTAAAGTATATCTAATGATAAAATAAGTCATAACAAAATAAATGATATTTATAAAAAAAATTTGAATAAGACGAATGATCAAACAAGATGTCTGAAATTCTAAAACGACACTAATTTTGGGACGGAGGGAGTAGCACAGTGGAACGGAGGATCATGCAAAGCCTGACCAAAATTTTGTTTTATGTCAAATCGCCCAAGGGAGGGGGAGGCATGCAACGCAATGATGGGCGATATGACGCTTCATGCGACGGGAACGACGCGACTGACCCTGCCTGATTCTGGCCGTCGCCGGAGCCGGAGGTGACCGGCAGGCACGTCCCAGTACTGGAGCCTGCAGGCAGGAGCCATGCATCGATCATCTGTCGCGCGCGCGTGCGTGCGTGCTGTCAGTGATGAGTGATGACTGGTGAGGGCATGAGCTAGGCTGGGGCTGGCGGCCGGCCTGGTGGGTGGTGGCCCGGCCCATGCAATTGCAAGGCAGCAGCACGCATGATGAGTTGATGACTCGGCGCTCAGATGGCATGCAGATGGGAAGAACAGAAGTGACAGACCACCATGCCTTCCGTCTGTGACTGGTGCGTACAGTGCTTGTTGCACCTGTGTACCGCTGCATGCATGCTTCATGTCACACTCTTAACTCATGATGCCTGTTTCTCGAGAAAAAAAAAACTCTTAGCTCATGAAGCAGTGACAGCACCTGCACCTCCCTATCTTTGCATATGCTCGTGAAATGAATGGTAGGCCACGTTTAGATGAGAGAATTGGGGAGAAAAACACTGTATCAGAATTCCTGTAGCATTTCGTTTGTATTTGGTAAAAATTATCCAAATTTTGACTAACTAGGCTTAAAATGTTCGTCTCGCAAAGTACAACAAAACTGTGCAATTAGTTTTTGATTTCATCAACATTTAGTACTTCATGCATTTGCCGACATTTTGATGTGATGGGGAATCTTCTTTTTGCATAGTGGAATTTGGGGGGAGAATTGGGGAACTAAACAAGGCCGTAACAGAACGTATAATTTGTTGCTTGGTTACTATTTAGCCCAACTTTATTTCAATTAAATTCACACATGCGTGTACCAAGTCGTGACGTGCACGGGCTCGGGTTCAGCCAACCAAGCCACAACAAGAGTTGTGCAGCACCGGTGAAGGTTTTGTAGCTCCAGACCAGGTGAAAGACAAGGAACAAAGGGACGGAAGAAGAGGGGTGGGTGTAAGAGATGACGGTGAAAGTGAGTGACGACATAAGAAGAGAGGTGGGAGTGAGGGGCGATGGACCAAGCGATGGATGGAGAAACTTCCATAGAGCTAATTACTTTTTTTTGGATTAAACTGGTTTGAGCCCAATTTTATTTTAATTAAATTCTAAGGCTCATAATAAATGCTAGTTGCAACAATGGATTAATCTCGCTCATAAGAAAAATTGATTGGAGGCTGATGACATGGTTTAAATAGGTGGCTATCGTCTGCATCTGCTGTGGCCTTGTGGGGTTAAGAAAGGCAGAAAGTTAGTCACACGTGCGCGCACACCAAGTCACCACACGCACGTGGTCAGGTTCGGCTAGGGCACAACATGAGTGGTGGGCTGTGAACCAAGTCGCGGCGCACATGGGCTTGGGTTCGGCTAGCTAGGCAATGACATAAGTAGTGCAGTGCCAATATAGGTTTTGTAGCTCCAAACTAAGTGAGAAACAACAAAAAGTGAGAAAGGACGAACGAGTGGATAGAAGAAGAGAGGTGGGAGTAAGGGATGACTGTGAGAATCAGAGACGAATGAAGAGATGTAGGAGTGAGGGGTGAATGACCGACGGAGGAATAAATTTGTGTACTTCAATATTATTACTATTGTTATTATGTACCATAGAAAAATATATTTTCTCCGTTCTAAATTATAAAATATTTTGCCTTTTTTAGATACACTAGTTTTATTATGTATCTAGATATAATATTATCACATATGTAGCAAAAGTTATGAATATATAGAAAAGTTAAAACATTTTATAACTTCAAACGGAGGGAGTACATTATGGTTTTTTAGAACCGGGAGTATATTATAATTAGTCGACTGTATTATGGGCTGTAACTTCGGTATAGCCACAAAAAAGAAGGAAAAAAACACACTGGAGTGCCTCTTCAGCCCAATGGCAAGATAAGGCCGCCTGTCTCGGCAACAAGGGTCCATCGCCAGTTTCAGCCCAGAACGGCCCAAAATCACATTCATAAAACGAAGTCAACTCGGCCTCTTGGTTTCCTTTCTAGTTCCCTCGGATTGCTAACCCCGTGGGCCGCATGGTGTCCTCTAGTTAACACGGGATATAATACAATATATTTATAAATTTATTTTTTTGAAAGCACATATTTATAAATTTATAGTGTATACCTTAATAATATCTAATACATGTGGGATACATGTCTAGGGTAGCTTGATGCTCGACTACCATATTACAACTTCACGCTTATATATATACCCTCCATTCTAAATTATAAGACGTTTGGCTTTTCAATTGAAGTGTGTCGGTGTTTGATGACCGACAACTCGTCGCGGGGTTACCGGGACGATGTTCGATGAGCTTCGGCGTACGCTGAACTCCACAGCAAACGCAAAGGGGTGAACGATTTATACTAGTTCGGGCCCTCGTAGTTGAGTAATAGTCTTTACGTCTAGTCGGCGTGTAGCCTTTTGTGTCGGAATGATTGGTATGATGTTAGGGTTACAAGGGGTGCACCGTACCTCTCTTTATATAGGAGAGAGGGTAAGAGTGTGCAACTAATCCTATTCGGTTACAACAGAAGAGTCGTAGTCCTATTACAGAATCTAGCTTTCTTAGTAAGCCGACTAAGTTGATCTTGATAGCTTGAAATCCACGCCACTTTGTCTCGCGTCCTCTAGCAGATCGTGGGCCAGCCCAGGGCCCATCCGAGTAGTAACCCCTATGAGGAACCTCTAGGACCCTGGTCTGTCAAAGTGTTAATTATTTCCTTGATGTTCATTTTTCATCTTATGTGAACTAGTGTACTCACCTCGTTCTAAATTATAAGATATTTTGGCTTTTCTAGATATATTGATTTAGCTATGCACATGAATAATTAAACACCTCAATTGAGAACCAACGAAGGCTCTAGACAAGCAAAAACCTCAAGGCATCGAGGAAGAGAAGCCCGGACAAAAAGATGTGAGAAATCAAGACTCATACTGCACCGAATCTTTCTGTAGTACCGGAGAAATCTGGTGAGATCCAGTCCCAGGCACAAGTTGAATTGAATGGATGTACTACATACTCCTGGTACAACGACGAAGCTTAGCACTGGAGTTTCATAAGAGAGAGGGTGCATAGGTGGTTCAGAGGAGAAGAGGAGAGCTCCACAGATGGTTCAAAGGAGAAGAGAGCACCGGGACCGGGTGTATATGTTCTTATTAGTTTAAAATATCCTATGCCATCCTGGATCCGGCCAGTTCATTTCTCGAGGCGCAAATTATGTCTTTGAAATAATGAGTATGGGCGGCTATGTATGATAATGTCGGTTTTTATATTAAAAAAGAAGTAACTTTGTAGTAACAATTATTTTTTGTCGAATTTTTAAATAGATAATAAAGAAAATGAGGCCAGTCTCAATGAGGTTTTATCAGAGTTTCATGGATATTAATTATGCTGATGTGGCACCATGTTAATGAAGAAAGAGATGATAAGAGTTTCATGGGAGTAGAGAGAGTTTCATGGGGATGAAACTCTTCTGCACTGTTTCTAAAATCTATATGTGTTGAAAACAGTGACATGAAATTCCCACTGAGACTGGCCTGATGGATACCATGGAGGTTGCAGCAAAATTGATTGTTATTCAATTGTTGCGCCCATGTTGGACTATGTGCCTGTGGGTCAATCGCGGTTTGTAGACCAGTATATGTTATGAATCTTTATCCGGTCCTTTTTTCCTGAGAAAGCAAATATTGTAGTCTATAAAATGTGATACACCAGCTAAATGTGTGTAGATTATGAAGACATGGCCATAGAAATGTACATATGACATAACAGCATCATGCAAAGGTGGTGGAAGCATCTTTTTCATTTTTACATATTTAAATTGATTGTAAACTATTTAGCAAGCATAAATCTAGGTAAATCAATAACTCAGTGAGGTATACACGAATGGAGTTAAAATTTCTACCATAGATCAAGCACCACATGAATAGGCTATCATAAAATTTTCATAATTATTGGAGCAAAATAACTACAAATATCAATTTTACACTAAAAAACATAGGCAAGCATCTACAACACACATTTTGTACTAAAATATGTGATATTTTGTGTTTACTGCATGGATCTACATATGTGGAGCTGAAAAAGATTTGTTTTGTCATTTTTGGATTTTTCTACGAATTACTACGCATTTATCAATTTTCAGCTGATTTAAAGAACATAATAAAAAGAAAGGTAAACCTAATAGGACAAACGCTTTGCACCTAGGCCCTGTACATTTCCTTATTCTCAACGTGCTCTGATGTATTGTCAACAACTGTAATATGAGTCAAGAGATTTTGCATTGGGAACCCTGGAAAAGCTTCTTTTCTCTTTTCCTCTTCCACGAGCGTTGAGCAGACGAGGGGACGGGCCGATTCTGGTCGATTCGGTCCACGTGGTCACCGGCGACGACGATGGAGGGCCATGTGGGCAGCGGGTTGCTGGGCCGCACCAGCAGGTGGGCCCAGCCTTGCCGTGGGTGGTCAGGGCCACCGGGCCATGCGCGCAGGCGGCTCAGCAGAGCAGAGCACGCATGTAGGGTGCCGACGCCGGCGTTGATCCGGTCAGGGACGACCACAGTGGCGACTGCTGGCCGGCCGACGAGCTGCGACGGGCCTGCGCAGTCTCAGGGCCGTCCCTCCCGTCGAGGCACGGCCTACTGGCCATGCGCGCAGGCCCAGCTGCAACGGCGCAGCACAGCCACGACTGCGGCACTGTCGCCGGGGATGGCTGGGATCGCCGCAGCAGGGGCGTGGCCTGGGCCAGGGCCGGTTGTCGAGGGCGCCTGCCCGGCTGGAGTCGCGACGACCAAAGGGAGCTGCGTGGGACACGTGGCAAGATAGTAAGCCGGAGCGGATGGTAGAAGATATGAAACACATGTCCATCGTGACATTAACGTCCTATTTAGTACAACTCAGCTTTAGCGAAGTTTTTTTTTTGGGTTTCAGCTTCATGAGCAGCTTTCTCGGTGAAGTTAAATTGTTTTGGAGTCATGTTTAGCAAAACAACTCTGCATGTAGATTGCCTTAAAATATGCCCTCACGTAATCGCACACAAGACCCACAAGTGTGAGGTTTAGCTGTGAAAAGCTACTATTTTCAGCTTTATCCTATCTTATTCCCACATGAGAGCACATTTTAAGGAGTTTCATGGATGAAGTTTTGAAAAGACCTGTTTGGCAAAAGAAAAAAAAAGCTCACAATAGTTCATAAAGCAGTTAGTAAAGCTATGCTAAATAGGGCCTAATTTTTTTGTTGGCAAATAATCCACAAGAGTAGTCCTTGTGTGTTCGCACTGCTGTGTTTGGCCTCATGCATTCCCAACCAAAACGAAATACTTGTGTAGTTCGTGGGCTTAGCGCGGCTGCCTTATTAGCGTTGCTTTGGCTTGGCTCCCCAAATCAAGAAAACAAAGGTTTTACCCAATATATTGGCTCGGCTCAACTCAAGTATACCCAACCAAAATGAAGATGGAGGTATTTATCTATGAATGGGAAATTGTCGAAGAATTAACATTAGTTGCATGCATTTGGCCGTGTTTTACACAAACCTGAACCGGTGTTTGGCGACCGATTTGACTCACATCTATATTTTTCATTTTTCATACCTGGTCCTGGTAGGTTTATGCAATAACAAAATTCCTCTTTCATTTGACCAAAAATTGATCTGCAAGTAACTCTAAGTAAAGCATCAAATAAAAACATGTTTAGTTCCTGCGTCTACTTGTCATTCGAATTCTCGAGGCCATACCTTCGTAAGCAGGACACTTTTTGAAATGAAACACGTGACTAGAAAAGAAGAAACAGTTGAATCCGTCATGGACGGTAGAAGCGGCCGTAGAGCTTCAGTTGAATCCGTCATGGACGGTAGAAGCGGCCGTAGAGCTTATTATATATCCTCTGGCTGCTACTACTAGAATATCATAGCCGTGCACTGGTGCTCGAGTGACCCGGCAATGTCTTTAATCTTGAGCATGTTAAATCAGCTTTAAAAGTTTTTTTTTCTAAAAACAAATTACTCTCTAGATCATCATTTGGAGAGTCATTTGAGTCAAAATCACTTTCTATATCTTTGTTCTCTCCGATAGTTTTTTATCCGGAAATACTGCTTATAAGTCGTCTGTCCGTCCGGACAGACCCGTATAATTTAAGTCGCGCGCTCGTTTGCGCCTCGCCCACATAGCCCCTGTTCGTGTCGCCTGCTCGCTCAGCGCACTGTGTGCCTCTGCTCCGGGATGACCCCGCCCTCAGCCACGCCGTCCCCGCTCGCGTCGCGCGGCCCCGCCCATGTCCCCGCCGCTCGCCAGTGCTGCGTGCCCCCGCCTGGAATCGCGCCTCCCGTCGCGGTTGCGCTCCATCCGCGTTCCCCTGACCTTGCCGAGGTCCATGCCACCGACGAGCTCCACACCAGCGACCTCCGCGCCACTTCACGGCATCGAGCTCCGCGACGACATCAAGCTCCGCATCAACGAGTCTCTATTTGTCCAAGCAACAAGCAGATGCTACGATAAAAAGCGCATATTGCAATAGTTTCAAGTGTTTTAGAGGTATGTTACAAGTGTTGTATATCGATGTTGCAAAAGTATATCGGAATGTTGCACATGTTGTAATGGCTATACACGTATGTTTCAAGTGAATGTTTCATTTGTTCCAGACGAATATTGCAATTGTTTTATCTGGATGTTGCAAAAGTAGATCTGGATGTTGCATATACATACATGTTGCAAACATATGTTTCAAATGTTTCATACGTATGTTTGTTAATGTTTCATCTAGATGTTGCATATGTTTGCACTGGTTTTCAAATATTTTTCAGTCGTTTTCGCAAGTGTTTCAGATGCTTATTTTAAGTGTTTCATTTGTCTTCTTTTGTATGTTGCAATTGTTGTATCTGGATGTTTCAAAAGCGACCGACGGCGCAGACAATGGGGCGCCCGAGCCCACTGCTGGTGCGCTCCCTCGCGAGCCTGATGCGCTATGCGCTCATTTGCTCCCTTTGCGCTAGCAATGTTTGTATTGCAGAGAGCCATCGTCACTCTTCATCTTTGGCTATCGAGAAGTCCGAAATAAATGATGCTTATATTTGGAGATCAATTAAAGAGGTTGTTGGAGGGTATTTCTATAAACTAGAAAGGATATAAAGAGTCTCTTGAAAGTTGAATATTTTTAGAAAGTCAAACCGAGGTTAATTACCATCCACAATAAATCAAACCGTAACCGCAACAGCAAGATGAATTTGATTAATGGATCATAAAATAAATTCATGTTTACTTTCTCATACTCTTTGGCTGTTTTTAGTTCCCATGAAATATAAAATGCAAAATGACAACTACTTTGGAATGATGAAATGCAAAATGCTAAAATTTTCATAGGTGCGTTTAGTTCCATCTAAAATGCTAAATTTTTCATGGGGTGGGTGAGGGTTTTTTAGCTTTTTTTACCTCTTGAGGCCAAAATCCAAAATAGAGAATGGATATCTTTTTTGCTAAAACTTTTGCATAGTGTTTAGTTGCATTGTGCAAAATGATGGGTTAAGACCCAAAATTTTTTGGATGAAATAGGAAAAACACACCCTTTATCTTCTTTTTTCCCTCACACTTTTGTTTTGGTTTATTTATTTGTATGTATGGCTTTGTAATGTTGATCGACCGTCTCCACGTCAGAAAAGTATTAATCCCGATCGTTCGACCCCGAATCAGAAAGACGAACATGTAGGAGCACAGCAATCACGATCAAGAACAAGAAGCAGAGTTCGGCCGTGTGCTCTTCCCTTCCCTAGCTTAATCATGCATGGTTTCTTTCTCAGCTCCTCCCAACGAACAATCAAAAAAAATTCGGGAAAAGAAAACGCGAGCAACCTCATCTGGTAATAAAACTGGTCGTCGCCGCTGCAACAATCTGCAGTCGATCGATTAATCAATCGCAGGAGTTCATCTTTTTCCTATGGGGATTGGTTGGTTGGTTGGGCTGGTGATGCCATTGCCATGCGACGACGGATCGGGATCGCGCGAGTCCAAGAAACCGGCAGAGAGGGAGAGACGGCGGCGGCGGCGGCTGTCACGAGCACCTCCTCTCCTCGCGCTGCGACGAGCACCTCCTCTCCTCGCGCTGCGACGGGCTCCGCCAGAAGCCGGCGCCCTGGAAGCTGGCCCAGACCGCCGCCTCCGCCTCGGCGAGCTCGTCGCGCCTGGCCGCCGCCGCCCCCGCAGGCCAGTAGCAGAAGTCGAGCGTGTCGCCGTTGCTGTCCTTGGCCGCCGCCGCGGTCGGGGAGGACGCGGCGTCCGACGCGAGAAGCCTCGCCATCTCCTTCTTCTTGGCCGCGGCGGCGCGTGACGCGCGCCTGCGCCTTGCCCGGGCGCGGAGCGCGCGTCGGCACAGCGCGGCGGGCACGCGCACGGCCGCGAGCACGACGAGCTCCACCACCGCGCAGGGGAAGCAGCAGCACACCGCGGCGCACTCCGCCGCCGTCCCGCCCGCCACCTCCCCGCACCGCAGCTGCTCCCGCGCCCGCCGCCGCTCCCGCTCCCGCCGCGCCTCCACGGGCGGGGACCGACGCAGCCGCCGCTCCTCCTCCATCGCCGCAGCCGCCGCGGCCGGGGACGGCGACACCGACCCTAGCCCCCGCACCGTGGACGTGGACGCGGACGCGGACGCCGACCGGCGGTGGCTGCGCCGCTGCTTCTGGTGCTGGTGCTCGTGGCGCCGGCCGTCGCGCGCGTGCTCCCCGCAGGCCTCGGCCATCGTCGTCCCCGATCGCGCGCTGCTCGTCGTCGTCTCCGCCGCCGCCGTCAGAGACCGCGGCGCGCCGCCATCACCTGGAGATTCGTGCGGGGCAGAGCGAACGGGCGGCCGGCCGGGGGAGGAGACGCATTCGCCGAACGGGGGAGAGAGATCAGAGGCGAGGCGGTTGCGGCATGCGCGGGGCGCCGTTGTATATATTAGCGGGCTCTTGTCCGGCTGACGAGTGGGACCCGCTCACATCATATAACACGAGGGCAGGGGCGTGCCGCGTGCGCGTCCGGGGAAGCCGTTAGGCCGCTCCACGGCAGGGGCGCCCGTTTCTGGTGGTGGAGGAGGCTGACACGTGGGGTCCACCTCTCCCCTCTTTTTAGTTCCTCCTTGGCAACGCTATGCACCTGATGTTAAAATTAGCACCTGATGATGAAATTTCATGGAAAAAGCTTTTGCATCAATTCGACCGATCCCCATTAGTTTTCAAGTTACATAGGTCAGTTTCGATCGATTGTCGTCGTCTTCTCCTTCATCGGGTAGGTATGTTATGACTACCATATCTGCCCATTTTGGATAAAAAAGAGTATTCATTCTAATGAAAGGGGAAGAATTTGGTAGAAGAAACCTCGTCCAAATAGTGTTTGTAGTGTGTTCTTGTAGTGTCTTTGGTTTTCTTGTTTAGTTATGAAAATTACATGGTTCATCTTCTTCCATGAAATCGTCGCTATCACGTTCAAATGCTTACCTGGTCTTATTTTTTTAATAAATAAAAATTGATCATATTTTATCGAATTTTGTTTGAAGCATGTAAGTAAGATGCTGGCGTGCGAGGAATTTGTCGACCTGCGCGCACGTTGCGATTGCGATCATGGAGGTAAACAATTGAGGAATGGAATGCGGCGCCCACGTTCGTGCTTGATGGTTGTGATGCTGTAATATGTATGATCCGATCCGCAGAAGAAGGACGGCGGCGGCGGCGCGCGCGGGCTGCCGGCGGCGATGGTGGACGGCGGCGGGCGGGAGATGGACTCGCCGCGGTTCCGCGCGATCCTGCGCGCCACCAGCGGGCGCCGGAAGCGCGCGCCCGAGGTGAAGAGCTTCTCGCACGAGCTGAGCTCGCGGGGCGGCGGCTGCGGCGTGCCGGCGATGCGCAAGATGGTGCGCGGTGGCGGGCTCGGCAGCACCACCCCGGAGGAGTTCATCGGCGCCATCCGGACCAAGTTCATCCGCCTCAAGGAGGAGGTGGACAGCGAGCTGGGTGTCTTCGCGGGGGACCTCGTCGACGTGCTGGCGCGGGCGGGCGACGGCGAGGGCGAGGACCACCACCCGGACGACAGCTGGCGCGTCGCGCTGGAGGACCTGCTGGTGGTGGCGCAGCGGTGCGCGGAGATGAGCCCCGAGGAGCTGTGGACCCGGTGCGAGGGCGTCGTGCAGGGCCTCGACGACCGCCGGCAGGAGCTCCCCGCGGGGCTCCCCAAGCAGGCGCACACGCGCATCCTCTTCATCCTCACGCGGTGCACCCGCCTGCTGCAGTTCCGCAAGGGCGCCGCCGTGGGCGGGTGCCGCTATGCCGACGTCGACGACGACGACGTCAGGCGCAACGTGCTCGGCCTGCACCAGCTCAGCGACCTCGGGCTCTACCCGATCCACGTCGACGCCGGGGACCTCGGCCGCAAGAGCACCTCCAGCCTCACCGAGCTCAAGGAGCGGCTCATCAGGCGGCGGATGCTGGAGCACAAGCAGCTCGCCGTCGACTTCTCCCCGGCGAGGATCTTCTCGCCGTCTTCCGGGGACGGATCGGCCGCGGCTGACGGTCACTCCCCCAGCGGCAAGATGGCGTCGTGGAAGAAGCTCCCTTCCCCCGCCGAGAAGAACAAGATCAACAGCAAGAACGCCGCCGGAGCGGGTGACGCCTCCGGGGATGCCGCCACGGTCACCAAGATTGCCGCCGCCGGCGCGGGCGACGACAGCCCCGCGAAGAAGAAGCCCATCACCCGGCACGGCAAGACGACGGTTGACGAGATCGTGGAGCGCGTGGACGCGGCGAGCATCCACATCCACCCGGACGGGCTGGCGTGCCTGGGCGGCGACGCGGCCATGAACCTGGCGGAGATCCCGTCCCGGTACCCGGAGGCGCAGCAGATCATCGTGGACGGGAAGCCCCGGATGATCTGCCGCATCTGCGACTTCGAGATCCCCATGGCGTGCGCCGAGGGTCACTTCGTGGTGTGCACGCTCGCCGACCGCTGCGACGCCAAGGGCCACAGCGCGGACCAGCGCCTGCTGCGCGTCGCCGAGGTGCTCGACCGCGTGCTCGCCTGCTTCGACACCCGCGGCGGCGGCTCCCTCGGTGTCGGTGGTGGCAGGGCGAGCACGTCGTCCGAGTCGGACTCCAACAACGCCGCCGACCACGACCCGCTGTCCCAGCTGCTGACCGTGCCGTCCACGGAGCTCTTCTCGGAGGGCGCGCTGACGCCGGCGTCGGGGAGCCTGCCGCAGTCGCCGCTGCTGACGCCGCGGACGAGCCACGCCGAGTCGCAGCTGACCAAGCACAAGGCGTTCGCGGACCTGGAGAACTTCCAGCAGATCGAGAGCCTGCTCGCCATCGCCCGGGGCGTCGAGGGCATCAAGAGCTCGGAGTACAACTCGCTGGAGGACCTCAGCTCCTACCTGGAGGACCTCAACGCCGTGATCGACACGCGCAAGGTGGACGCGCTCGTCGTCGAGACGTTCGGGCGGAGGATCGCCAAGCTGCTGCAGGAGAAGTTCATGCAGCTGTGCGGGCAGATCGACGACATGGGCGGCGCGGCGGCGGACCAGCAGCCGCACCTGCACCCGATCGACGAGGACGGCCCGATGATGGAGAGCAGCGGCGTGACGATGATGAGCTCCCGGACGACGACGACGCTGAACGGCAGCAACGCCAACAGGTTCAAGGACCGGACCTCCATCGAGGACTTCGAGATCATCAAGCCCATCAGCCGCGGCGCCTTCGGCCGCGTGTTCCTGGCAAAGAAGAGGGTCACCGGCGACCTCTTCGCCATCAAGGTGCTGAGGAAGGCGGACATGATCCGGAAGAACGCCGTGGAGAGCATCCTGGCGGAGCGCGACATCCTCATCTCCGCGCGCAACCCCTTCGTGGTCCGGTTCTTCTACTCCTTCACGTGCAGGGAGAACCTGTACCTGGTCATGGAGTACCTCAATGGCGGAGACCTCTACTCCCTGCTCAGAAACCTCGGCTGCCTCGACGAGGACATGGCCAGGACATACATCGCTGAGCTCGTGAGTTGCCGCCATTGCCAATGCCGTTTGTTTCGTTGTCGTGTCCATCCTCTCATTTTGCTGCAACAACTGCAAGCAGGTTCTTGCATTGGAGTACCTGCACTCCATGAACGTGATCCACCGTGACCTCAAGCCTGACAACCTGCTGATCTCTCGCGACGGCCACATCAAGGTAATTGGTGGTACGCGTTGCGTTCAGACTTTCAGAGAGTTTCCTTTCCTCGCGGTGTCAGTGGCAGTCCAGTCAGTGAATGTTCGTCAGGTAATTGTTGGTCTGAATGAATGAATGATGTGCATGCAATGCAGCTGACCGATTTCGGGCTGTCCAAAGTGGGCCTCATCAACAGCACGGACGACCTGTCGGGCCCGGACGTCAGCAGCGTCCTCGTCGGCGACCACCAGCCGACGGACGCGGAGCACCGGGAGCAGAAGCGGCAGCAGCGGCAGAAGCAGACGGCGGTGGGCACGCCGGACTACCTGGCGCCGGAGATACTGCTGGGCATGACCCACGGTTTGTCTTCATCATCGCCTGCTGCATCTTCTATTCTGCTCGTCATCTTCAGTGGTGGCTCTTCAGAGATGAGAGACTTGTCATTCAGTGACATGGTCTGTTTGATTTCCGACAATGCGTGCAGGCCCAACTGCAGATTGGTGGTCGGTTGGCGTCATCCTGTTCGAGCTGCTCGTGGGGATTCCTCCCTTCAATGCTGAGCACCCGCAGGTACTTAGTATGTATGCGCATCCTATCAGAAATTCCCTGTTTGTTATTATGCGCAATGTGGAATGAATTTGAATTTGGAAGTCTGTAACTCTGTATGCAATGCAAGTGGACTAATTTTCAGAAGTGAATGGACAAATCCTTTTCAGTTCCTTAATCCTATCTTGCTTTGATGGTCAAACTTATTTGTAATACTATGGGTCTATTGCAGATAATATTCGACAACATAATGAACCGAGAAATACCTTGGCCACAAGTACCAGAGGAGCTGAGTTTTGAAGCGTATGATTTGATTGACAAGTAAGTCAGAAAACATATAAGGTTCTGAAAACTTCTACAAACATCACATGCGCCCCACAAGGTCTTCATATGTGCTACCAACAAATTACCTTTTTGACTCATTTTCAAATCGTATTAGGTTGCTGATGGAAAATCCGGTGCAAAGATTAGGCGCGACCGGTGCTGGAGAGGTACTCCTTTTTCTTGGTCTTCTCATTTCTCCTTTTCATAAGAAATCCCCGCTCTTGTGCACGCGACACTAACTGAAATGTGTTATTAGAGCAGGTAAAGGCTCATCCGTTCTTCAAAGACATCAACTGGGACATGCTTGCCAGACAAAAGGTTACTGCTAAACCATTTGACAGTTTTCAAATTTTTCTATAGCTAAACAATGACAAATTTGACAACAAGCAACAAAAAAATCAGGCACCTGATATATATATATATATATATATATATATATATATATATATATATATATACAGAGAGAGAGTATACTCTATAGCTAGCTACAAAATAAGTTATTTTGTAGCCACCTCCATTTACGATAATTTTATATACTAGTTTACGATAATGTCAGTATATATTTACGATAGTTGAATTACTATAACACATGAGAATATTTATCATAATGTTATAGTAAATCACATAGTAATGAGTTACTATAATCTCATAAATTAGCATACCAATTATCGTAACTTAAAGTGGCTACAGAATATATTTTGTAGCCAGCTGTAGGGTAGTAGTTATATATATATATATATATATATATATATATATATATATATATATATATATATATATATATATATATATATATAGGAGAAGTGGAAAAAATAAATTCTAGCGGAACAAAAGTCCAGGCAGCTGACCATGTTCTTGTCTTGTAGGTTGCATTCATCCCTTCCACAGATGACGAGTACGACACGAGCTACTTCGCCTGCCGCCACGCCTGGGGCAGCACCGATGAGCAAGTCAATGCGGCCGGCAACGACGATTATGACGACCGGAGCGAGACTAGCAGCATGAGCTGCGGCAGCAGTCCACATAGCGACTACGAGGAAGATGTGAGTGTCCTGATGTGTATCATACATAAACTGATCCCTCCTTGTGATTGAGACTTCAGACGACCAGCAAGCCATTTTGCAGGGCCCGATTCTCATCTCATCTCATGAGTTTGAATTTAATTGGTAGCAGGGTGATGAGTGTGGCAGCATGGAAGAATTTGGCGCGCCTTTGTCGGTGAAATACTCTTTCAGCAACTTCTCATTCAAGGTAAGATATTATATTATCTGAAGAATTCCGTGTTGCAGTGCATCCTAGTTTTCTTTTCCGAAAATGTTGACACCAATGTTTTTTTTTAAAAAACTTGTCTTTGATGACTGAATTTTGTTTTCCTTCTTTTTCTGTGATGTGCAGAACATCTCTCAGCTAGCATCCATGAACTACGACCTGATGACGAAGCATAACTTGGATCCTTTGCAGTCCTCGAAATCTTGAAAGCAGAGCTGCAAAGGTAGGCAATGTTCCAATTCTGAATGTCGTCAGCTATTGTACTGGACATTACTAGAACCTACCTACACAGTTCTTCAGTTTTTGTTAGTCAGGAACTGAACCTCACCAGTTACAACATCAGCAGGCTTTGACCGAAGATGATTGTGTGTGGCAACGAACCTGCAGTTTCGTCTGGAACAAACATGTTGCCCAGTCAGTTTTTCTTTGTGCAGTCAAAGTGAAATGTGCGCCGAATCCGAATCACAGGTAGTGGTGAGATGAAGAGTTCATACTTTGTAGGGAAACTTCTGCACATGAAGGATAGGCAAAGCAAATTTGCTAGTAATGTGCAATTCATAGCTTGCACTGAGACCATGCATTATCAGAAGATAGGATGGTATCCACTGTTGTAATCTCTGACAACTGGCTGCAGATACATAGTGAATATATGCCTTGTTTGTAGAAAGATGGCGCAGTAGATAGAACTGTAAATCCCTCTCCTTTTTTATGGGTAAAAGAATATTTCTGAAACCTGTAAGTGTGCAGTGTGCTGAATTGGAACGTTCAGTGCCTTTTACAGTGTTTGCATCAACAGAAACAACAGAGCTCCTACCATGCGAATATGCAATGCAAGCCCTGTCATAAATTTTTTCGAAAACGTGCTATGGCACGTGCTTCATTAAGTGGAAGAAGGATTGTTTACACGTTCCAAGCGAGACCACAGCGAGGGGCCATTGCACACGGCTTGGAAAGGCACACTAACAAAGATCACCGCAAGCGGTGGAGCAGGAGGATGTACTAACTAATATACGGGTTGCGCGACAGAGAGCACCGGCAGCGGTCTAGGCGGCCAAGGCCGCGAGCCGCGCCAGGCTACGGTAGCCTGCCCCGATCCAGGCGGCGGCCTCCTCCAAGATGTGGTGCAACACCTCGGTCGTCGATCGGGTCTTCCTGTCGAAGGTGCGTCGGTTGCGCTCGTTCCACAAACACCAAGAAACAAGTAGCACCAGGGAGTCGAAACTGCGGCGTAGCTCCTTTGGCAGAGCCGGCCTGCTGGAGAGCCACCAGTCGAGCACAGTGGACTCCTGTAGTGGCGGTGCGACAATGGACTCAAGGGAGTGCAGGAGCCGAGACCAGATTTCCCGGCTGAAGACGCAGGCGCAAAGGAGGTGGTCCGTAGTCTCATCAAGCTGGTCGCACAGCACGCATGTCGCATCAGGTTGCAAGCCGTGACGCTTCCTTCGTTCCGCCGTCCAAAGTCGGCCATGCAAGGCGAGCCAAAAGAAAAACTTTATTTTGGGTGGGACGGTTGCCCTCCAAAGCTTCTTTGCCCCCGCCATGGTTGTCCAGCCTGTGAAGTAGGCCCTGTAAGCCGAGCGTACCGAGTACCGGCCGTCAGCTGTCCACCGCCAAACGAAGCGGTCAGGTAGTAGCGGCTGCAGCTGAACATCACGCACCGTCCGCCAAAGGCGAACGTACTCAAGGAGAACCTGAGGGGTACGGGCACCAGTGATGTCCCGCACCCACTGCCGATCCGTGAGGGCGTCCCTGACAGAGCGCCACAGCCTGCGTCGGCCAACCGCCCGGAAAAGGTTCGGGGCGAACGACGAGATGGGCCCCATTGGTAGCCAAGCATCGGTCCAGAACCTTGCGGAGGCACCATCACCAAGCTCGACAGTGTAGGATGCACTGAACATGGAGGATACCGCCTTCTCGGAGGAAGATGGTAGAAGCGCCCAGGGTGACTCTGGTTTGGTGCGACGAAGCCACTCCCATCGGAGGCGAAGTGCATAGCCCAATATCCTGAGGTCCGGAATCCCCAGGCCGCCATGGTCTTTCGGAGCGCAGACGATGGGCCAGGCCACCCTGCAACGTCCCCCGGTGACGGAGTCAGCTCCGGCCCAGAGGAAGGCCCTGCGACGTCGATCG
This sequence comes from Saccharum hybrid cultivar R570, assembly GCA_038087645.1. Taxonomy (NCBI): domain Eukaryota; kingdom Viridiplantae; phylum Streptophyta; class Magnoliopsida; order Poales; family Poaceae; genus Saccharum; species Saccharum hybrid cultivar. The sequence goes on along the minus strand of JAQSUU010000405.1, from coordinate 30,656,685 downwards.
ATCGCCTCGATGCCCCATGACGATAAGCAACAGCAGATGGAGACGTGCACGGGTATGGCCGATAGTGTGGACTGGACCAAAGTGGCGCGGCCGGCATGGTTGAGTAGGCTCCCTTTCCATGTCGGTATGCGGGCCGCCACCGCATCCACCAGATGTTGTTCCTCCACGCGAGCAAGTCTGGAGAGGGACAGAGGCGCCCCCAGGTACCTAGTGGGGAAGTCCTGAACCTTGCACGGGAACGCCTGTAGCACAGCGTCGATTTGCGGCTGAGTGCAGCGGATGGGCGTGATGATGCACTTGTCGACATTGGTGAGCAACCCGGACGCGGCCGTGAAGAGGTTCAGTATATGCCGCAAGTTGACGAAGTCACTGGTGTCGGGCGTCAGGAAGATAACCAGATCATCCGCGTAGATGGACGCGCGGTGCTTGATCTTTTCGGGCAGGGGGCTGAATATTCCTCGACGATCCGCTTCACGAATGAGTGCGTTGAGGACCTCCATTACCAAGACGAACAGAAGGGGGGACAACGGGTCCCCCTGCCTTAGGCCTCGTGCGTGGCAGATGCGCCTACCAGGGCAACCGTTCACCAACACCCTGGTGCTGGCAGTACGTAGCATAGCAGAAAGCCAGTTCCGCCACCGCTGCGGGAAGCCAGCGTGTTCCACCACCTCTAGCAGGAAGGGCCACGCCACGGAGTCAAAGGCTTTCGCCAAGTCAATCTTGAGGAGCACCGTGGGGCAATGCTGCGCGTGTAGCCATCTGCAGGTAAGCTGGACCGTTTTGAAGTTTTCGTGTATCTGCCGGCCTCTGATGAATGCTGACTGGTTGTGCTTGATCAGCTCGCCCATCCTCGGCGCAAGGCGCAGGGCAAGACACTTGGAGAAGAGCTTGCCGATCGAGTGTACTAGGCTGATAGGCCTGTAGTCCTTGAGGCCGGCTGGGGACTGTGTCTTGTGCAGCAGCACCATAACTGCTTCGTTGAGGTGATGAAAGCTTCTGAAGTCCAATTCCCAGAGCGCCTGGAAGGCACGGACGACGTCGCAGCCCACGACCCCCCATGTCGCCCTATAGAAGGAGATGCCGAACCCATCAGGTCCTGGGGCGCGGTTGGCTGGCGACTCTTTGATGGCGTGGGCGATTTCGGCCGCGGTGAAGTGTGCGGCCTGCTCGGAGAGGTCCAACTGAGGAAGGCCAAGCAAGCCCAGATTGATACGCTGAGTCCTGGTGAATGGTGTCCCCAACAGACCATTGTAGTAAGAGAAGACAAGGTCAGCCTTGGCTTCTTCCTCTGTGAATGTCTCGCCGTTGTGCGTGACGGCAAGGAGGTAATTTTTCCTGCGGCGATGACAGGCCTGGAGGTGAAAATACCGGGTGCAGGCATCACCCTCGGCGAGGTGGCGCACCCTGGCACGCTGGCGTGCCATGGTTCGGCATAGAGATGCAAGGCCTAGCACCGCGTGCTTGAGCTCCTTCCGGAGGTCAATTTCTTGCGCCGAGAGTATCCTGGACTCCTGAGCTGTGTCCAATTCGTAAATGACGGCCCTTGCCGCGGCAAGCTGTAGGCGGATGTTGCCGACCCGCGTGGCCCGCCAGCTACGCAGCGCCCTCGCGACCGCCCGTAGTTTCTGATCGAGGGTCCTGCAGGGGTTGTTGGCGGTGGTGCGCCCGTTCCAGGCCACGCTGACGACGTCCCCGAACCCCTCGAGCTTGGTCCAATAGTCGTCAAAGCGGAAGCGGGGACGTGCCCAAGGCTCAGAATTGAGCAGGAGCAAGAGGGGTGCATGATCGGAGGAGTCGCTGGAGAGGCACCGTAGATGGTGACATGGGTGCTGTTCCAACCATTCCACGGTGGCGAAGACGCGATCCAGCCGCTCGAGGGTGGGCGAGTCCCTGTGGTTGGACCATGTGTATAACCTCCCCGCAAGGTGCAGTTCGTCAAGCTGCAGATCGTCCAACAGGCCACGGAAACTGCGCATGACGCCGTGATGCAGCCTACCATTGCTTTTGTCACTGGCTTTGTAAATCATGTTGAAGTCGCCGCAAATAAGCCACGGGCCCTGGATCGCGGAGCGCGTGTCACGCAGTTCTTGTAAAGAAAAACTGTTCACAAATTGGTGTAATCATCTTCCTCTGATAATTTACATAAGCAAAAAAATAAAGAAATAAATTATCGCAGGAAGATTATCTTTATGAATGATGGATGGGTGGCCATTCATTCACCACGAGAAATCGAGGGGTTGTAGGAGGTTGCAGAACCAGGCATGGTCTTGCAGAGGCCAGCCAGCACAGCTCTTATCGCAGGAATCCTGTCATCGCAATAGTCCCCAAGAATCCAGTCTCCCCTGCTTTTAGAACTTGTGCTCTATCATAATCAATCAATCTCTGGGCTCTCGCAGATCCCACACGTAGGTGCCAAAAACGAATATCAAGACACCACAAACATTTGAGTATGGCGTGGCTAGCGCCCAAATGTCCGGACATTAGCCCCGTCCGGACGCCCGTCTGCCCCGCCGCGTTGTCCGTCCTGACTGCTACGCCTCACCTTCTCCTGTTAGCCCGCCCTAGCGTCAAGCACCCACCTGCGCCCCCTCTCTACTGCATGTAGCTACAGGAGTGGCAGCAATTTTTTCTTCGCATGCACGGTTCCCACGCGAATGCGCTTCACTCATGAAGAAATGGAACGGCATCTGCCCCGCCTACAACTATTGCGCCTGCACGCCATGCACGTACACATGCAGTTGCACACCACATGTCTGTTGATGCACATGCAGTTGGGGACCGCGCCACATGCCAGTTGACGCGCCATACGACCGCTTCGCTTGCCGCGCCGTAGGGACCGCTATGCCCTCGGGGACTGCATTTGCATGCGCCCGTTTCCTACACCCGCTAATGTTGCAACATGAAAGTACTTTTGCAACATAGTCTGAAACAGGTAAAACATTTATAAACATACGTTTGCAGCATATGTGTATAGCAACTACACATCCAGATAAAATACACTTGCAATATATGTCTGAAACAGATAAAACATTTTGAATAGAAGCTTGCAAAATATGTCTGAAACATGTGCAACATTGCAACGTATGCAACATCCAGATGAAACACTCGTAACTAAAGATGGCAGCGGGGCAGGTTCGGGGCGGATATCCGCGAGTTTCGGGTCTAGCGGTTTCGGGTTCGGGTTTGATTTTTCGCCTACGGTTTTCGGGTTCAGATACTCGAAACTTATCGGGTTTGGTTTCGGGTTTTAGTTTTCACCTGTGGATACCCAATGGAGATCCGAAATATAACATTTTGAATAAAACTCAAGTGTTTTTATTAATAATTTGTTTGTGTAAGCTATTAACTTTGTTCTAAATTGAGTCATGAAATTGTATGTTGTTTATCGCCTCTTGTTTATACATTTGAATATGTAATATATGTTGCTAAAAATTCATTACTTATTATTTTTCTTATTGCTTATAGTGGGCGGTTTCGGGTTTCGGTTAACCATTCGGGTTTCAGGTATCCACCGGGTTTGGTTTCGGGTTGGTATTATCACTCGAAACGGTGTTCAGGGCGGTTTTGGGTTTTGAATTCGGGTTTCGGGTTCGGGTCCGCGAAGACTCCATTCGATCCAAATCCGCCCCATTGCCATCTTGATTTGTAACATAGGTCAGAAACAAGTGAAATATTTGGAACATACATGTATAGCCACTGCAACATATGCAATATCCAGATAAAACATTTGCACCATATGTTTGAAACAGCTGAAACATACGAAACATACATTTGAAACATACGAGTATAGCCAATACAACATATGCAATACTAGATCTACTTTTGCAACATCTAAATAGAATATATGCAATATACGTCTGAAATGCATGAAACATATGGTTGCAACATGTGCTCATCTACTTGCTGCTGTCTAATGGAGACTAGCGGGGGAGTGCAGTGCGAGGCATGAGGCGCGGACGGCGTGAGGCTCGGGCAGGGTGCATGGCACGAGGCGAGACATGGGGCACACGCAGCGCGAGGCTGGTCCGGTGCGACCGTGCGGGGCGGGAGGTGTAGGGACACACGCCGCGAGGTGGGTGGCGCAGGGGTGTGGCACGAGGCGGGTTGTCTGTCCCATCCGAACGGACTGATGGATGTCCTGATAGGAGCTTTAGCATTTGAGTATTTCACTACTCAAACCGGTTGAGCTGGTTAAATTTTTTATAGTGTTGACCATTGTCGATTATCAAAATACCCAGGGTACCCAACAGGGGGTAAAATACGGCACCCTACACGTTTGTTAAAACCCCATCGTAGGGGCCCCAAAAAGCACTGACAATATGTCAGCCGCTCAAGGCACGAATGGTGAACACCTGAGCCTCGCGGAGAGGCCTCAGGCACGATAGGCGTCTCGGACGACATCTCTCCGCCTCGCCCGAGCCCCCGCGGCGTCATCCAAAGCGCTCGATCCCCTGCGGTGCGTTTCCGCCTCGCCCGAGGGGCATGTGGAACCCTCAGGTGGGGAGCCACGAGGGCCCCAACCACGACACTCGCTCCCAACGATGGGATGGACGTGACCGTGTATAGTCAACAGGAGCATGGGAACCACGCCTTGACTCGACATGATCCCGGTCATTCTACCATGATAACATCCATACCTCCACAGCAACAGGGGTGACGACAACTGTGCCACCTAACCTCCTCGCTGTGAAAACCCAGGCGCACGCGCCTCCCACCTTCACGGTACAGAGGCGTACAATTCAAGGCATGGTCACGACACATCACACCAACGGATGGAGAGGCTAAAAGATCAACATCCAGTACATCTCCACGCTACAGGAGAACTGCTCCCACCGGATAAGGAAGAGGACGGCCACGCCCGAGGCCACCTTTTTTTGTTTTTCTTTCATTCTCCCCGTTTTCACCACTTTACCACAAATGTAACCCGAGCCCTCCCCTTAAAAGTTATAAAAAGGGAGGCAGGGGCCACATCTAAAGGGGCGATCAGACGATCAAGCAACAACAGCTAAAGCCCACCTTAGTCGAAACCACACATCACCACCACTCACAAGAGACCTGGGATCTGCTCCCTCTCTCGAAAGCTTGTAACCCCTACACCCCGGTGCAAGGCAACACAAGCCGCAGCAAAATTCATTAGACATAGGGCCGTTCATGCCCGAACCAGTATACATCCTTGTGTCCGCTTTGCACACCATCAAAGCCTAGATGTGCAGATACAAATTCCTTAGTCGCTCTGTTTAGACACCCAGTCTTCTAGACACCCATAACCATCAACTAGTGAAATCATCATATTCAGCTCCAAAAGTTTCTCCGAAAAGTTTGAACCCTATGTTGAGTTATTTTTTAAGAGAAGGTTGTTTTGGTTAAACCATCTACAATTTCAATCACCGATAAGTGGAATGAGCATATAATTGTTTGGGTTTATCTTTCACGAAGAATGTGAGGTTTGCTATATTTTAGGTGCTTGAATTTTAAAAAATAAACAGTCCTACGTAATCAACTAATACAATTAAAAGGACAAGTTACGAGTGACAATTCACAATTCACAATTTTTCTATAATCAAATAATAACAAAATTGTACGTTCACCTAAAAAACAACAAAGAAAATCAGGCACATGTAGGACCGTTTGGCGGGGCTCCTTGGAGCAGAATGTCTTGAAGAATCAGTCCTCCTTAACCAAACAACTAAAATGCACATAGATTCTAGTGGGGAGCAGAAAAGAATTACTTATTCATTTACACTTGAGCTAAAAACCATACTCCTCGCTGCTCCTTATTAAATCTTCAATAAAATCACTCTAAAATCAATATTTACCTGCTCCTAGAGATGGCAACACGTATATACCCGCGGGTACTCGGGTGTTTGTGGGCAGTATGTTCTCGTACGGCCGTATCTATACCCATATACCCAATCGATAGAGACTTTTTACCCATTAGCATACTTGTGGGTGAAAAACTCTTCTCATACCCGCCTCTTCATCGCATAAAATCCGTTGGATATAGCCAGGTTTCACGTACCCATTATCATCTAATCTCGACCCTATTTCTCTATCAGAAATAGAATCTAGAAGCTAAGCTTAGCCAAACAAGCCCCCATCTAGTATAAACCACCAATCGCAAATCAAGTATAAACCACCAATCGCAAATCAACATGATCCCCACAAAGCCACCACTTCATCCTTTGTAAAAGATGACAGCTCGGTGATGTGTTAAGTTTATTACAGCCCACAGCAACCGCAAGCCTTACGTTACGTACGGCAGCTCAAAACCAGAACGTGCATGCCACGACGCCACGTCACGTGCCGCGACACGCAAGCTACAGCTACCAAGCCTGACGGCGCGACGGGCGACGGCTCAGGCTCACGCGCGCTGGCCGCTGGAGATGCCGCACGCTCTGCGTGGGCAGGCGCCGGCGGGCGGCTGACGAGGCCCCCATGCTAGCTATCTTGCACTGGCGGGCGTCGACGATGACCGCGCCCGCCGCCGGTACTCCTCGCTGTTGGACGACGGCTCCGCCACGTCGTCCGCGAAGCGCACCTTCTTCTTCTTCTTCGTGCCCCGCGGCCGGGACCGAGCCTGGTCCGCCGCTCGGTCGCCGCCGCCGAGGATCCTCACCCTGAGGTCGGCCTCCAGCCGGCGGTGGAGGTGGTAGGAGATGAGGATGACGCTCGTCGACACCAGGGCGACCGCGACCATCCCCAGGCAGCTTCCCGTGCCGCTGCTGCTCCGCCGCTCCATCACGCGCGATCGATCAGCAAGCCGCTGCCCTTCAACTACGACGATGTGGTGGTCCGCCGCCGGTGAAGGTAGGCTCGAGGACTAGCTAGTTTGTCGATCCTGTGCTGTGCGTTGAATTTATATAGAGAGAGAAAGCAAAGCCAAGGGAGAAGGGTGAGACAAAACGAACGAAAAGCGTGGTGACTCCGAGTCGTGATGACAGAGGGAACTAATAAAACCGTTTTTGGAAGGAAAGAAAATAAAACACGCTTGAATTTTACGCGCGCACCTGGTTTATATTAGGAGCCAGAGTGGAAAGCTACATGTGGAACATGTGTCTCTTCAACAGCGAGGCGCCGAGGCCACGTGGATTACACGCATACCCATCTGTTTTGGCACTACTACACATGACAAATAGAAAGTTATGTCCTGTTTGATACCGACGAAGTCAACTTTTTAGTTTTTAATTTCAAGAGCAACTCTACTTGCTTAATCTATTTTGCTAGAACAGCTCATCGTCTTTTTTTTTCCTACTCTCCTATTTCTCTCACTTCCTTCTCATGCCAGGCTCCCGGCGCATGACCTGGCAGCCCTCCCATGCCTTCTGGGCAAAACTAACCTCCAAGCATCGTGGGGCCCACTATTGCGGTGGGAGAACAATCGTTAATTTGCCTTTTGTCCGTTGCTCAGATTAAACGGCCACTCAAACATTTATTTAAATGGGATAAATGGTCGATTAAACAGAAATAGTATACCACCATGTAGTACTTAATATTATGCATACGGGCTAAACAACCGTTTAAGCGAACCGCGGCTAGGAGAAGCTACTATTTACAGCTCCATTCAACACCCACCTCACGTGGGAGTAGATTTTGAGGGACTGCACTTGCGGAGGTGTTTAAAAACACCCGTTTGGCACTAAACAACTCCTAAAGCAGCTGCGGGAGAAGTTGTGCAAACGGGACCTTAATTGAGTCTGAAAAGAGGGATGATGTGTTGATGAATATTACTCACTTCTTTTGTTAGGCGTGCGGTGGTTTAACCCACGTACCAGGGGCTTCCGTGATAGATTTGTTGTCCACCGGATATCATGCCCAATTGGCCATTGCATGCACTTGATGGGCGGTGGTGACATAGGCTCACCACCCAAAGAGCCATGCATGCACATGCTTGATTTTGCCGAGGCCTACACTCTACACGTACTATAATTTTTTTTGTGAACACACGTACTATAAATTTTTTGGAGGCATGTAAAGCTCTATGTGCCACGGTTAGAGTATCTCCAGCAGTAGGAGAAAACTACACCCAAAAACTAGTTATTGGGGTAGATACAAAACGTGTTTTGGGGTTTTGAATGTCTTCTCTCCAGCAGAACGAGAAAATCCAATCCCCAATGAGAAAAATAGTGGATTGGGGAGGAGAGATCTCCCCTTTATTTGAGGGGTGGGACGTGGGAGGCTGTCGACGAGATGTGGTCGGCAGTCTACCGAGGGGTATGACCACTGTAGTAGATTATTGGTGGAGGTGCGCAAGACAACGAACTAGATGGTGACGCAAGATGAACACAGGGTTTATCCAGGTTCGGGCCGCGAACTGCGTAATACCCTACGTCCTGCGTCTCTGTGGATTGTATTGATGATGATGATGATGATGTGTTTTGAGGGGGGGTCCTTGCCCGCCTTATATAGTACGGGGGCAAGGTTACAGATCTAAGGAATCTAGTTCCAATCGGTTACAACTACTGTATCCACGGAGGATATGATATCTATCCTAACCGACTAGGTTTCCTTGATCATCAAGTAGTCTCTGCTTGCTCCGCATGGTTCGCCGAGCAGTTTGGTGATCCGCGTGGTCCTTTCTGGCGAGTTGGGCCACCTTGTCTGGCGCGGCCCATGTGGAGCCATAAGGGTATACGGGTCTATACCCCCACAACTAGCCCCCGAGCACTATGTATTTTGATGCGACACACTGTCTTGACCTTTTCCGACCAGTGAGGCTTAAAGTCCTGAAGCATCCGACCAGAAAGGGTAGTCTGCCGAGGAATATTCCCACCCTTCCGACCAGCTCAGCTGATAGCCAACCACTGCACTTGTCGGAAAATGCCTTATCAGAAAAAAAAATGCATGGTGCTCCGAGAAAAAAGAAAAACAGTTCATCTTTGACGAAGTGTGCCCACTTAAGTTTAAAGTGGAAAGTTAATGATGCTTGGCACCATTGGCTCGGCCATAATGTCAAGAGATGTGATCCTCAGGATCTAGTCGTGTTAAGATAGGGCTCTGTCGTGGATAATAACCCATGGCTCTGCCATGTGGCAACTCCTAGCTTTGCTACAAGACGTCCCCCAACTCAGTTGTGGGCCCTAAAACAGAAACAGCCCATGGCTCTGCCACGCGGCAACCCCCAGCTCCGCCGCGAGGCGACCCCCAACACAGTTGCAGGCCCACTCCACAGCTCTGCTGCAGATTCAGTCCCTATCTCAGCTGTGGGGCCACAAAATTCACTAGCGTGCTAGAATCGGACCGTGCAGAAAAATGGCAAAACAGGCCCACTCTAGGGTCCTCCACCACAGTCAAGGCCCACGTAAAGGCCTGCTTGGAGATAATGATTGAGGGAGTAAAAGCGGCGCGTCGGGCGTGGTTACCCAAAAACCCTGGAAGTCAAAGGGTCACTCCATCTCTTATAAATACTCGTGTGGTGGCACCCCACCTCCCCCACTTCATCCACTTCACGTCAGTTCATCTTCAATATTGCTCGCTCCGCCATCTCCGCCATTTCCATCACCTCTATAGCCGTAAATCCAAAACCTAAATTCAGCCATACGCTGCAATTGTAGGCATCACATCTCCGCCAGATCTAGCCGCTCCAATGCCCCACCGCACACCGCAGCCGCATTCCGCAGCCGGAGAAGAGGAGGAGGATGGCACGCGGGGGCCGTGGAGCAAGAGCACAGTTGATGGCGGCGGAGTGGAACAAATCGGTGAGCACATAGGCCACCCTCGCGAGGCTCGTCACCGCCGGCGTGATGGTCGAGGCCGTAATCGGTGGATGGAGGATATTACCCAGTGAGAACTATCCAGGCCCCCATCCCGGTGAGATTGTCGTCTTCGAAGATTTCTATTGGCGTGGTTTTGGAAATCCTTGCCATCCCTTTCTGCGCAAACTTTATGATTACTATAAAGTTAGCATCTGCAATCTCCACCCCAACTTCGTTATTGCTGTGTCCATCTTCATTACCCTCTGCAAATCATATCTTGGCATCTAGCCCCACTTCAATCTGTGGCGGCACTTTTTCTGTCTTAAGAAGAAAGGGGGTGCGGGAGGATCCAAGATAGCTGGAGGGGCGTACCTGAACCTACGTGACAGGATGAAAGCCGAGTACCTGAATGTGCCCCTGAGTTCGTCCACAAGGGATTGGTACAAGAAATGGTTGTACGTGCAGCAAGAACAAGAGCCATTTGTTGCTTGTGATGTCGCTCAGATCCCGGAGCAGCAGGAGAGCTTGTTGGCGAGGCCGTCCAGCGCCGAAATGGTGCAGGTTGAAGAACTACTCGTGATGTTTGACAAGAACCGGCTGGACGGACCGACGGTGGCATTAAACTTTATCTGCAGGCGGGTGCAACCCTACAAGGAGTAGGTGCATCTGCTCTATGAGTACTCTAGGTCGGATGACCCCACTAGGGAGTCTGCAAGGAACCTCACGCGCGATGAGGTTAACTGGTGGTTGGCATAGCTATTCGACTTGTCAGCACTGTTCGCCTAAACGGCCGTTTAGTCCGTTTAAACACCGTTTAAACGGTAAACATAAGTCAACCATGTTGTTTAGGCCCTAAACGGTGAATTAAACGGTTGGGTCGTTTAAACTCGTTTAAACCGTTCAATCCGGTCTAAACGGTCTAAACAAAATCAGATTAAATGTCATTAAATGAGCTAAATAACCATTTAATCCATAATTAAGTGAATTAAAGGACTACGTCTATCACAATCAACATGAAACTAATTAACATTGTAATTATATGAAGTGTTGTGGGATTTATATTTCTTCCAACAAGATTATTTGGTATAATATTTGATTTTTACATGTGTAAATATGTATGGGTTCTAGCAAATTTTATTTTTACCTACATAAATAGGTATATTTTATTATTATTGTACAAGACTGTTTAGGCTGTTTAACTCCGTTTAAACACTGTTTAAACGGTCTAAACACTAAACGAAGGGTGACCGACTGTTTACCGTTTAGCGTTTAGGAAAACATTGCTTGTCAGGATACCGCCTATTGCCGAACGCAATGAAGGCGTACAGATTGACATCGCCGCCACCACAGGTATGTTCAAAGTCGCCCACAATTTTAATTCCATATTTGATAGTTGCTGGTCTGCAATCGTAACGCTAAATCTGATCCTTGCAAGATCCGTGGATAGGACCGGACAACAGTGTACATCTCCGACGTGCCCGCCGATGACTGGTCGGCCGGCGTGGATGCGCGGGAGCCCTGCGTGACGAGGAAGGCTGCCGGGAAGCGCCCCGCAACAGAGAGGCCTTCCCAAAAGAGAAAGTCCACTGACCCCTTAGGCACAAGGGGTTCTTTGATCATTGATGACGAAGAGAGCAGCCGGAAACGACGTAAAGTCGTGGCCGCCTTGACAGACGACGAGGAAGAGAAGGAGGAGGAGGAGACGCCACTGACACGTCGTCACAGGGCGCAGACACCGCCCTGCGCGCCGATGCAACCAAGGGCGCCCACACCTCCCCGAGCAGCGATGCCTTCAAGGGCACCTACACCTCCCCGAGTAGTGACGCCCCAAGGGCGCCTACACCAAGCACAGGGCGAACTGGTTCAGCAGTCCCTGGGCGTGTTCAAGCTGGGATGGAGCAGGCGAGCAGCAGCCAAGCGGCTGGTACCCATGCTACGAGGACCGGGAGCCGGAGTGGTCGGCCGTTGAGGGCCGCATTCAGTTGCTCAGACTTGTAAGTAATTTTATAATCCCTTGTTGTTGTCTGAAAGCATTAGCTTATTAGGCTAGTGTAGGCCAGAGTCCACAGAAGATGTGGAGCACCCCACTAGCAGCCAACAGCCGGCAGTTGGGGAGAGCAGCCGCGCTGCAGAGGAGCGCGCCGGGTCTAGCGGTGTCGCCAACCAGCACACCACAGAGCAGTAGCATGAAGAGACAGCACCCGCTGCCGAGGAGCCCAGTGTTGCCTCAGGCGGTATAATGGGCTTTGTAGTAGTCGATAGGAGCGACACCGAGAAACCTGCCACAGAGGCTCCGGCAGGCAAAGCCGCTGTGATTGAGGAGGAGGCGAAGATTGAAGAAATCGTCCACCCCGAAGAAGAAAACGTGGTGCCTTAATGCGTCCGTGTTGCAAGGAAGCGAGGCGACGACTGGGTGTTCTACAAAGAAGACCACTCAGACCGGGGCATCTGCAAACTGCGGCGAACAGTTGATGATCTGATGGGCCAAGTAAAGGTAAGAGCGCTGAAAACCCTATGTAGCCCTATTAGGCTTTTGTAGAAATTGCTATCACTAATCCTTCTTTGTGTTGTAGAGCATTGAGAATACATCAAAGTACCAGAAATGGTGCTTCGACAATATTGCCCCAACCGTGGAAGAGAACAGAGCCCTTAAGGAGGACGTAGTGCGCCTGCAGGAGATGCTACGGTAGGCCCGTAATGAGCGAGACGCGCTGTAGGCTACCATAGATGAGCAACACCGATGCCTCGACCAGGAAAGGAAAGGTATATGACAAAATCTTCGCACTTTGTTCTCCTTATGACTTGTTGACAAACCACGCTCTGCTCGGCAGGCATAGAGGCAGAGAAGACGCTTCTTGTTGAAAAACTAGCTTGGCTATTAGAAAGCAACAAGGAGCTTGCAGAGAAAAATGACCAGCTCGACAAGGATCTCAAAGAAGAAGTTGCTCGCCTGACCAGCGAGAACACCAAGCTGAAGGAGCAGGTGACCAAGCTAGACAAGGACTTCTGGAGTAAGTTATCGACAGCTCAGTTATTGATTTCCTTCACTATTATTCATCATGCTCAGCATGGTCTTATGCTTGAGTGCAGTCATACACCAAAACACAAAGACACACCTGGAGGCGCTGATAAAGGAGAAGGACCACTTGTCATCCAAGTGCAAGGCGATGGAGCAAGGAATCAAGCCAGTGCTAGACCTGATCGGCATGGAACCTGAAGAGGCACCGACCGACCGACCAGCCCGACCAGGAGACATTATCGAGAAGTGCCAAAGCTCCTGGACCTGGTTTAAGCAGTACATCCGCAACGCTGGCGAGTACATGGCCGCCCACGTGTTAGGCGTGGTGCGGTCACACTACCCTGGAGTAGTTATTCATGAAAACTCTGTTTTTTTTATCATTTTTTATTGTAAGCGTGAGTAGTTATTCCGTCCTAGAGTCGCTCTAGCCCGGGTCTAACCAATAGCCCGGAGCATGAGGCACAGAGCCCAGGCACACGTAAGGCTGCCGACCTCGCCAGGGAGCTACTGCTGACCACCTGAAATGTAGTGAACGGATCTCATGCACATGTGGGGAGAAATCGGAGACAGTGCCTGCTCTGGGAAATTCGAGTAGGAGAAAAAACTGGTCGGCAAACCACTTAGTAGAAATGTAGGAGATATTGCAATGTACAAAAAAGATGGCAGCAAAAGCACGATGAGACGATTATTGAATACTTGAAGTACAAAAAGAGTACATATCTTTTATTAGTAGTGGATCAAGCGTAGAAGTGCCTGAGGTGGTTGATATGCCATGAATTTGGGACATGGACTCCGTTGAGATCACACAGCCTATAAGAGGTAGGCCTAGTGACCGTTTTGACCATGTAAGGGCCATCCCAATGCGACACTAACTTATGCAATCGCTCTATCTTCCGCTTCCTTCGCATAACCAAATCGCTGACCATGAAGAATCTATCCTTGACATTGCGGTTATAGTACCTATGCAAGCCTTCCAAATATTTAGCCGTGCACGCGTAGGTGTCAAGGCGTTGTTCCTCGGTGCAATTAACTTCGAGCTCTCTGGCTTTATTTGACCTCTCCTCGTTATGGTTCTCGACCCTTGGTGATTGGAAAGCAATGTCAGCTGGTAGCACGGCTTCAGTGCCGAAGACCATGAAGTACGGGGAAATGCCGGTATTGCGACTGGGCTGGGTTCTTAATGCCCAGACCACGACCGGTAGCTCCTTCAACCATCTCCCAGGATGCTTATCATTTTCCTTGTACAATCTTTTCTTTAACGCATCAAGGATCATGCCGTTCGCCCGTTCAGCCTGTCTGTTAGCCCTTGGGTGTGCCACCGAAACGTACTTGACAACTATGCCTCTATCATCGCAGAAGTTGCAGAAATCGTTAGCGGTGAACGTGGACCCCGGGTCGGTGATGATGCTGTTAGGCAGGCCGAAGCGGTGAATAATTTCATCAAGCAGCTCAGCTGCCTTCTTTGCAGTCCCCGAGACTAAGGGCCTGTACTCAATCTATTTGGAAAATTTGTCGATAATGACATAAACCCAGCGAAAACCTCCTGGAGCTGGCTTGAAAGGCCCGATCATATCCAGTCCCCAGCATGCAAAAGGCTAGGACGCTAAAATGGTCTAGAGTTCATGGGCTGGAACGTGAGTCTGCTTAGCAAAGAACTGGCACCTCTCACAATGATGAACCAGCTTCTCAGCATTGGCAACGGCTGAGGGCCAATAGAAACCTGCCTGGAAAGCCTTGCCGACCACTGTGCGCGAAGCAGCATGGTTGCCACAAGTGCTAGCATGGATATCTTCCAAAATCTTCACTCCTTGTTCCTGGGACACGTATTTTTGCAACAATTCTTCCTTCGTATTCTTGCGCATAAGCTTCCCCTCGACCAGCACATAATGCTTGCTACGCCGTTTGAGGCGTTCCATCTTGGTTTTGTCCTAGGGAACCTCTATAGAGGTGAGATACTTGATGAATGACTTTCTCCAGTCGGTGCCAGTGGTCGGAATCGCAGCGACCAGTTGGTCTGCAGATGACTGTTCAGCTACAGGCTTCTCTTCTTCCTCGATGGATGGCTTGACAAGGTCCTGAACGAAAAATCCATGGGGGATCTCTACCCGGGTTGATCCTAGCTTCGACAGCTTATCAGCTGCCTCATTGTCAGCTCGGACCACGTGATGAAACTCCAAGCCATAAAATTTGTTCTCCAGCTTTCTGATCTGTGCGCAGTAAGCATCCATCTTTTCACTAGTATAGTCCCAGTCCTTGTTCACCTAGTTTATGACAAGAGCAGAATCATCGAACACCATGAGCCGTTTTATGCCGAGCTCGACAGCGATACGGAGGCCGTGTAGAGCGACCTCATACTTGGCTGCGCTATTGGAGGCCTTGAAATGGATCCAGAGAACATAGCTCAGCTTGTTCCCAGATGGCGAGATGAAGTACACACCTGCCCTGACACCATCGATATTGAGGGAATCGTCAAAATACATCTTCCAGTGCTCGGGGGAGCTGTCAGAGATAGACGTGTTTATATCTATCCATTCGACAATGAAGTCGACCAACGCCTGTGACTTGATAGTCGTGCGACTTCAAAATTCCAGTGAGTATGGGCTAAGCTCTAATGCCCACTTTATGATGCGCCCATTGGCATCTTTGTTACGCAAGATGTCCCTCAGCGGGAACTCGGTGACCACTTCAATGGGGTAGGTATCAAAATAATGGCGCAATTTGCGAGAGGTGATCAGGACGGCGTATAGCAGCTTCTGGACCTGCGGGTAACGGGTCTTAGACTCATTGAGTACCTCGATGATGAAGTATATTGGTTGCTGGACCTTGTACATATGCCCGATCTCCTCGCGCTCGATGACGATGGCCGTGCTGACCACCCGGTTGGTTGTCGCAATGTAGAGCAGCAAAGTTTCGCCTTCCTTGAGCGCCGTCAGGACCAGAGAGGATGTGAGAAACTGCTTGAGCTTTGCAAAAGCAGTGTCAGCTTCCTCCAACCACTCTAACTTCTCCTTTGCCTTGAGGAGCTTGAAGAACGACAAACCTTTTCTCCGAGCCGCTATATGAATCGATTTAGAGCAGCCATGCACCCGGTTAGCTTATGGATGTCCTTGATGCACTTGGGCAGTTTCATCTTCATGATAGCTTCAACTTTTTCTGGGTTAGGCCACATGCCATCACGGCTAACTATGTTGCCGAGCAGTATGCCAGATGGCATGCCAAATATGCACTTCTTAGGATTCAGCTTCCGTTGAAACTTATTGAGTGCCTTGAAGGTCTGGTTGTAGGGTTATGAGGGTGCTACGCTAGCCATAAAATCAAAATTTCGAGCTCATAAACCAGGATCTACTGCTAGTTACTGGTTACGGAATTACCACTAGACGCGCAGGTGCAGCGGAAGCGACTCGATGTAGTCGAACGCGTCGTAGCAGTGCCGTGCAGTTGCGTGGTCATCCGTCACGTCCACCCTCCACTTGCGGATCATCCCTCTCATGCGGTTCGTCCTTGTGCTCCAGATGCAGCACCTCCAAGGTATCCCACACGTACGGGAGGAAGCGTTGTGCCTCCGGACTGCTAGGTCCGCGATGAGCAGTAGGCGTGAGCATGGGGGGTTGACAGCGGCTGCCCAATGGCGTGAATAACTTGGCTGCACCCCCTCCCTCTCTTATATAGGTGCCTCTAATCAGCCCCAAGTTGGAGGCCCAACTAGAAAACCCTAAGCCTAGTCAAATTCGGGTCCAACCTGAATTAGGCTTCCAGCCCCTTAAGCGTGCGACCTTATGGGTTCATGCACACGTAGACGTGGCCCGAGTACTCCTACTCGGCTATTAGTTGATAGCGGTCTCTAGCAAGGCGTGTCAACTCCTATGTGTATGCAAAGATCAAATCAGACGAACCACCACAAACCATATACATGTTATTCCTTTTGCCACACGATATTTGGTCCAACTCATAGGTTAACACTTAACCTAAGCACGGCCATGCATTTGTTGATCCAATCATTAGAGTGTTCCACTGATATCTCTCTCACATAGAGAGGGGCAAATTCTATCTTGATTGTCTATGTCTCATAGCATGTTTCTTGACAAACCCGAAGACCACCTTTATAACTACCCAGTTACGGAGTAGCGTTTGATAGTCTCTAAGTAGGTCATTTCACATCTTGAGTACATACAACAATCTTAGGTCTAAGGACATAACATACATGATGTGAATCGAGATAATAACAACATCTCACATTGGGTCAGTCCAGCCTACATGTCACACATGTGCCCACATTATTAGTTTGACACCTCTATGTCTATGACTTGTGAAACATAGTCATCAACTAATAATGTGTTGATCTAATATTCATGTGCGTCCTAACATGAACTCCGATCAGGGACCATTCTAGAATAACCATTCAAGTAAAAGAGTTTCACAAACAATTCACATAATTACTAATCGATACAAGTTATCTTTAATGGATATTCAATAGACTCATAATATGACATGGATACAAGGCAATACAATCATCTCTATGATAACCTCTAGGGCATACTACCAACACTGGTTGAGGTCATCGACCAGGGTAGAGGCCACTTTGGTCTTCACCACTACGTCATTAACATATGCCTCAATGAGCTGATCTCTGATCTGGTCGTTGAGGCACTTCTAAATGGCTCGTTGATAGGTCACACCAGCGTTTTTGAGCTCAAACAACGTGGTCGTGTAGCAGTAAGGACCAAAGGGTGTGATAAATGACGTCTTGATCTAGTCCTCCTCTCTCAGAGAGATCTGATGGTAGCCAGAGTAACAATCTAAGAAAGATAAGAGCTCATAGCCAGCGGTAGAATCTACGACCTCATCTATACGAGGCAAGCCGAAGGGGTCCTTAGGGCAGTGTTTGTTGAGATTGGTGTAATCAACGCACATCCTCCATTCATTATTCTTTTTTCTTACTAGAACTGGGTTGGCAAGCCACTCCGGGTGATACACCTCTTTGATAAAGCCGGCAGCTAAGAGCCAGTTTACTCCTACCCTAATCGCCTCCTTTTTGTCCCGTGCGAACCATCATAGCTTCTGCTTGATTGACTTGGCGGTCTTTGAAACATCCAAGGAGTGCTCGATCAACTCCCGAGGTACTCCGGGCATGTCTGCAGGTTTCCATGCAAACACACTGACGTTCTCCCTCAGGAAGCTGACGAGCGCGTCTTCCTATTTGGGCTCTAGGGCGGCCCCGATGTGGACCGTCTTGGTCTTGTCGCCCGGGACTAGTTCTGCCTCCTTGGTCTCCTTGGACTTCTCTGCAGCGCGGGTGGCTTCCTTACTTAGAATCTCTAGGTTAGCGGGAGGGATCTTTTTAGCGTCGTCTTCCTATTTGGGCTCTAGGGCGGCCCCGATGTGGGCCGTCTTGGTCTTATCGCCCGGGACCAGTTCCACCTCCTTGGTCTCCTTGGACTTCGTCGCAGCGCGGGTGGCTTCCTTACTCAGAATCTCTAGGTTAGCGGGAGGGATCTTTTTGGCGTCAGCGATGGACTACTGCATGCGGTCCGAGAGCTCGAGGGCTTCAGCAGTTTCGTAACCCTCCTTCTCGCAGTTATAAGCGACGAGCACATTGCCCCTGAGGGTGAGTACGCCCTTCTCGGTTGACATCTTTAGGAGCAGGTAGACGTAGTGTGACACCGCCATGAACTTGGCCAGAGCTGGTCAGCCAAGTATGGCGTGGTACATTCCTTCGAAGTCTGCAACGATGAAGTTGACGTAGTCGATACGGAAGTGGTCGGCGGTGCCGAACTAGACTGGCAGCGTGATCTGACCCAAAGGCTAAGAGGTCTGCCCCGGGAGCACTCCTCAGAAAGGCGTGTCGTAAGGCTTGAGGTCTTCTGGCTTAATGCCTAACTCAGTTAGGGCATTGCGGAATAGGATGTCAAGGGCATTGCCTCCGTCGATGAGGACCTTCTCGAACCGTATGTTCCTGACGATGGGATCTAGAACAAGGGGGAAGCGCCCTGGCTTCGAAATATTAGCCCACTGGTCAGCTCTGCTGAACGTAATGGGCTGGTGCGACCAGTTTTGGTACTTGGGGTCGGCAACCTTCTCGTCGAAGTTGTTGAGGGCCATGACAGCTTGGACGGTAAGCTTCCTCTGTCGCCCGTTCTCCAGGGCAACCTTCTCACCGAAGATTCTTTGGATGCTTATGTCGGGATCCTTGTAGATGTGACAAGGGTCCTTGTCGCATTCTTCTTTGGTCTTGTCCTCCTCATCAGGCCTCTTGTCGTCACGGCGGTCGTCTTTGTCGCCGTCTTTGTCACTGCCGCGCTGCCTTTTGCGGGCGTCTGAGCGGTAGATGGACTTCAGACCCCTGTAGTTCCCCATTGTATGGCCGGAGTCCGGGTGAGCCGGGCAGGGACCCTGAAGGACCTTGGAGTAGGCATCATCATAGTTACGCTTGGGCGCTGGCTTGATGGTGTTAACGGTGTTGTCAGCTGGTCGGTTGTGGCTCTACCGCCCCCTAATGTCGTCCTACCGACGCCGATCATGATTGTCATTGCGGCGACCGTGGTTGTCGTCACGGTGCCGATTATCGCGGTGGTCGTCGGAGCTGTGATTTGGCTAGTCGGGTCAAGGAGCCCGGCCAATGTCTTCCTTGATATGCTGGTCAACCTTGTCAGCGTCTGCCCACTTCTTCACCACCGTGAGCAGGTCCTAGACTGAGTTGGGCCTCTTGCGGAGCAGCTTGGTCCTGGAGCATCATGGTGGTGGAGGCCTCTGATGAACGCGGAGATAGCTTCGTCGCTGTTGATGTTAGGGATGGATATCCGCGTTTCCAAGAAGCGGCAGATGTAGTCACACAACGGTTCATTTGGATAGTCTCTGACTTTCTTCAAATCGTACTTGTTGCCGAGCTGCTAACAAGTGGCCATGTAGTTGTCGATGAAAGCCCTCCTGAGCTGAGCCCAGGTGTCAATGGAGCCTTCCCTTGAGCTGAGCAGCCACAGGTTCACAGACTGGTTGATGACCATAGACAAGTAATTGGCCATCATATCTTCATCACCATGCGTTGCTCGGATAGCAATTTCGTACAGTGTTATCCAATATTCGGGATTGGCCTTCCCGTCATAGGTGTCCAAATCGTGGAGCTTGAAATTTCTTGGCCAAACAACGGCATGGAGCCGATCGGTGAATGGCCGGAGGCCGAGGATATAGCCGCCACGCGGTGCGTGGCCACGGCCGGGTACGCCATGTGCTTCATCATATTCACGCATGCGCTGCATCTCAGATGCATGTCGCTCCTCTCGGTTGTTCTTGATGCGATCCCTCAAATTCAAGTTGGCACTGAGGTGGTCACGGAGGTCGCCTCCAGGCTGCTCCACTTCCTGGTCGGCACCGTGTTGTCTACCATGATCGCCGCCGCAGTTTGCAGCATGCTCGCCTCCATGACGTGCGCCACACCCGCCTTATTGGTTGCGTCCGCTCCCTTGATCAGCATCATGTTCGCCTCGCTGGTCGGCATCGCGTCTTTTGCCTTGATCTCAGGGATGGTACGCCTCATAGTTCACGTCGTGGCCCTAGTGAAGATAGGGACCTCCCTGTTGCCAGGAACCCCGTTGGCGATGACTTTGGGTGGTGGACGCCGACGGAGTGGGTGTACGCCTCTCATTGACCTGGACTGTGGCTGCCTTCAAATAAGCCTTGACAACATCGAGTGCCAAGGATTCAGGGAACTTATTTAGTTTGTTCATGGCGATGACAATGTTGGCGCTCGGCGTCTTGAAAACTTGCTGGTTGTCGCACATGTCGAATGCGTCGGCTAGATCACGATGGATATTGCGCTGGCCTTCCGCGCCTGCTCTTGTCGCATCCTCTTTGGTGTTCTCCAGGTCCACTCTCCATGCCCTGCGGTTGGCGTTTCTTTCCTCCCGATCGGCCCTCTCTCGATCAGTCTCTCCGTCGCGAGGGGGCTCATCGTTGCTAACGGCGAAGACAACGCCTCCGAAGCGGGGTGGAAAAGCCAGGAACTCCTCCCCATATGGATCAATGAGGGTATGGGTATAGTTAGTCCCGTGAGATCCGGTAGATCCGGTACTTTCTTCCAGGATTGTAGAGAGCGAGTCCTCTCCGATCTGCCTGATTTCTACCATGTTAATAGTAGGTGCAGGGTGGCCTGGTTCAGGCAGGTCTAACAGACAGAGATCTGAAACATGGTCGCGGTCAACAGGATCCACGAACAGATGTGGTATGTGGGCGGTGTACTCAGACCCCGTGTTCACCAGCCCATATGGGTAGGTGTTGGATGAGTGCTCCATTAGGGCTTCGTAATCCCCCAACCTCAGGCCGGTTGTGGGTACTGGTCGGTACTGAACCGTCCGCGCTTCTGGAGTCACTGTGATCACGAGATCAGGGTCAAGACTCCTTTGGCGGTCAGCCTGAGCAGGTCAAGAACGGCAGATGGGTCCATAGCCGTCCTCAGCAGATCGATCTTTGATCGAATCTACTAAGGTTAGGGTTTTAGCCAGGCCTCTGGTGATCCGATCGATAGACTCGATTAGATCAGTGTTGTCGAGATGCCTCCCTTGATAGTGGGGAAGCGGATGGCTGGTGGTCGAAGAAGACGACCCCGAGACTGGTCCCGAGATCGAATCCGCCGTTGTTGATGTAGATTCGGTTGGCACAGGAGGGGCCTGCACCGCCTCCACGACTTCAGTGGGGCCGTCAGCGCCGGTGGTCCAGGTGAACGTCCCGATCGTGAACGTTAGGCCTACCGGAAGGACCATGGAAGCAGGGAAGTTGACCATCTGGCTCACGATAGAGTCTGCACGCACACTCCCTACCCGGCGCACCACTGTCGACGAGATGTGGTCGGCAGTCTACCGAGGGGTATGCAATGTTTTCCTAAACACTAAACAGTAAACAGTCGGTCACCTATCGTTTAGCCATTATTCAGGCTAAACAGTCCATTAAACGGGCTAAACGGCCAATTAAACGGGCTAAACGGATGATTAAACGAAAACAGCATACCACTGTGTATCGTTTACACGGTGTTTAAACGGGCTAAATGGCTGTTTAGGCGAACAGTGGGGGTATGCCCACGGTAGTAGATTATCGGTGGAGGTGCGCAAGACAACAAACTAGATGGTGACGCAAGGTGAACACAGAGTTTATCCAGGTTCGGGCCGCGAACTGCGTAATACCCTACGTCCTGCGTCTCTGTGGATTGTATTGATGATGATGATGATGATGTGTTTTGAGGGGGGTCCTTGCCCGCCTTATATAGTATGGGGGCAAAATTACAGATTTAAGGAATCTGGTTCCAATCGGTTACAACTACTATATCCATGGGGGTTTTCTTGATCATCAAGTAGTCTCTGCTTGCTCCGCATGGTTCGCCGAGCAGTTTGGAGATCCGTGTGGCCCTTTCTGGCGAGTTGGGCCACCTTGTCTGGCGCGGCCCATGTGGAGCCATGAGGGTATACGGGTCTATACCCCCACAGAGGCTATGATTTGAGGGAATAAGAACAAAATTTTCTCATTGGGGTTGGGTTTGGGGAACTGCTGGAGCTACAAAATCTCTAAAATAACATTTTTTTTCTCATTGGGAGTTAGGAAAGGGAGACTGCTGGAGATGCTCTTATTATACACTTTTCTAAACACATATGGATGTTCTCTAAATGTTTTAAATTGTAAATTGTTTTAGGCCCTGTTTAAATCCAAAGGGCTAAAGATTAGCCTTCCCCCTTTAGCCACCTTTTAGCCCTTGAGGATCAAACATGAGGGCTAAAAAGAGGGGCTAATCTTTAGCGCTCCATTAGCCCTTGCAAGGTAGGCTAAAGGGGGATAAAAGTGTTATTTTACTCTCTTTCTCTCTCCTCTCTTTTTCACCTTTTAGTCACCTTTTAGTAATGTATCCAAACAGCCCAAGGGTTAATTTAGCCCCTTTCATTTTAAGGGTTAATTTTTAGCCCTGGGCTAAACTTTATCCAAGGGGATCTAAACAGGGCCTTAGTTTTACTAGAAAAATATTAGTTGGTACAGGAGTAAAATGGTGGGGCATAACAGATTCTGTAAGTTATGTCAATTTACAAACTAGTACTTACTGCAAGAGAGATTTAAGGTTGTGATGGTGATTGCCTACTCTGTGGTAGGGCTACACTAGTTTCGAATTTAGTGGCTTTGCCTTAGGCTGATTCTGTGTGAGATGTGACTTTGTCTCTGGATACTTCGATGACAATGGGCCTTCTTTGACCTACCAGCTTTAGGAGACATTGCACAATGCTCCTAGTTGACATTTATTGTGGGGACATATGATATCTTGATGATTCAATAGGTAGCTTGAGAGTTATTCTCATTTTTCTTAGACGTGCTTGATTAATGTCATTATCCAATTTTGTGAGCATGCTGAAGAACCACACCCAATGTGTGTTACACATATATCCCACCCCCTAACACACACATGTACATTTTTGTATTCTACACAAAAGTTATTGGATCCACATAGAGACCTATATACCAACGCTCCAAAACTAAACATACATGATGTATGTTCTTTCAAGAGCCTCTTATTATTCCAAGATCATTTGGGCTATGGGGTTGTGCCCAAGGCAACGTTCTTAATCAAGCCACCTCTGCAATGTAGTTGCAAATGGAAAGTTCTAAAATCAATAATTCTGAAACACACATTGTAGATGGAGAACATGTTCTAAATTAGATATAAGGATGAAGGCAAAAATTTGCTAAAACAAAAAAATTATTGTTCCACGATCTCCCATGCATGTTTGTGGAACTTCACCATCAGCAACATTGAATACATCCAAGTAAAACAAGTACCAGCAGTCAATGAAAGCATCTCCATTTAAATTAACCACATCATAGGTGTCAAGTTCACAAACTATATCTTGGCAGTGCAAGCACTATAGTGCTATGCTATGGGAGAAGGCCTACATTGTACCAAGTACATTTTGTTGTATTTTGATTCTCTTGTTATATTCAAGTCTTTTACTTTCTACACTACTAGATTTCGACCCTATTGCCACTTGACGCCATTTGCATCACCACAAATTATATTGTAATAGGGGTGTGTTTTGCAACATTTGCCCAAAAAGGTGGCAATAGGGGGCTGTGTTGCCACAAAAATAGTGCATTGCAATTTTTACATTTGGCGTTGCAAGAGGTGAGACCTATAGCAACCCTTTTTTTGACAAGTGTTGTTATAGGTTCAAAATATTGCCACAATGACATTGCGTTGCATTAGTATTGATTGGAGTTGCAATTGTCTGGTGCTTTTGCAACCATATAGAACAATGTTGCTATTGCTTGAAATTATTGCCACAGTTTTGTTGGGTTGTAATATTTCGCAGGACCATTGCAATTAGGTACCTGCTTATTGCAACTCAATATCTAAAGCGATGCCAATGTATGTTGTTATTGCCACAGTTTTGTTTGGTTGTAATATTTCTCACGACCATTGCAATAGGTATTTGTTTATTGCAACTAAATGTCTAAAGCGATGCAATAGTATGTTGCTATTGCCACATGTATGTTTGGTTGCCATAGAATAGCTGTGTATCATACATACACAATCCCTCACACACACACACTACACAAAAAAATATCGGAGCCACATAGAGCCCTATATACCAACAATACAAATTTGTTTACTAAACATACATGATGTATGTTCTTTCAAAAAGCCTCGTCATTCCTAGATCATCTTGTGCCCAAGATAACCTTCTTAATCCATGCCACACATGTTGGAGATGGGGAACATATCCAAAATTTCATATAAGGATGGAGGGGCAAAACTTCGCTGCAATAGAAAAATAATTGTGCTGCAATCTCCCATGTATGTTACTGCCTTGTGGTATGCTATGGCACAACACCTGCATTGTACCAAGCACATGTTTTCTTCTCCATTGCTTCTCTTGTTATATTCCATGCCTTCACTATTTCCTTGTTATTTTTCCATGAACAACCCTCATGTAAAGGGCATTTGAAGTGCCGACGAGTTTTATTAGGATCAGTTATACACGTGTTTGGTTAAAGTTTTTGTAGGCGTGCATCACACTAATACCATCCCACACCCACAAAAATGTAAATGTGTATTCTACACATACTAGAAAATTATTGGAGGCGAGAAATGCCCTATTTACCACATCTAGACAATAATAAAAATGTAAAATATTAGTGATATCGAATGCAAAATATTAGACAACAACCTATATTTAAATATAATAATAACGTGTATAAAAATGAGAAAATGAAGGTCAGTGCTGGTTGAAGACACTGAACCGGCAGTGACCTCCACAATATCACTGTTAGGTACAAGGTAGACCCAGCAGTGATCCTTATGTTGTTACTACCGAGTCTAGCCTTGATCCGGTAGTGATATACTAATACTATATTATCACTATCAGGTTTTGAACCTCCAGCTTACCTGACCCAATTTCGACAGTAGTGCTTGGTATTGAACCGGCAATGATTGTTGGATTTGGAGCAGTGGTTGACTGATTTTCATGTTTGAATGGCCTGGTTGAAATAGTTTTGAGGGTGACTTTTCATTTTTCTTACTTTAAAAATCTGATAAATAGTTGATAAGTTTTTAAGCCATAAAATATCCTGGTTATAACTTCTAAAAATTCTGAGAATAATTTTTAGATTGGGACATGACAGGTCATAAAAATGTCCCTACTAGAAGCTTCCAAAAACTAGACAAAAAACTGTGAGACGCATCTATCATGGATGCAACATACACCTAGCCGTGATATCTCTAGAAACTCAGGAAATTAGACTATAATGACGGTTCAGGAAATATAAAATAGACTTTTTTCCCCTGGGCAATAGGCCAGTATAGGCCTAAGCGAACCGTTATTTTGATTGGGCTTGAACTTGGGCCGACCAGTGTGCGTAGTTCCACAGGCCCAGCAAGGCCATGTGCGTACAATTATATCATAGGCCCGGGTAACAATAACCATTGCAAGAGCTATAGATTACGGGCTCTACGGACGCATCACCAAAAGTGCCATTGGGCCTCCGCTCTTCTTGGATCCTGGCACGCAGTTCGTCAAGTCGATGTGGAGACCGAGGTCGAGTCGGGTCGTCGTAGTTGGGGAAAAAATTGGGTATGAGACTCCCCTACGCGGCATCGTGCGGCTGCCCAGTGAATCCGCGACACGTGAATCTTCAGTTGCGAGCCTGTCAAGCCAATTTTGCCGAGCCTGCCACACGTCGTCATCTGAGTGGGCAGCGCACGGTGCCGCGTACAGGAGTCCCATACCCCATTTTTTTCCCACAATAGTTGACGCCCCGTGGGGGTGGGGCCGTTCTGCCGGTGCACAAGGCGCCAACACGAGAACCATGGCGATGACCATCATGGCAAGGAAGAACACTCTGGATTTGGAGGCCATTCTTGTTGGATGCACTGACGATGATCTGATGCTGCTAGCTGTTTCAAGTGGATTCAAGTGGAGGTTTCTTCCACTTGAAAAGCAACATCACCATCTCCATACAAACTTCTTGTGGCATGCCCAAGCCCGCTCCAAGCAGCCAAGGATGGCACTGTGTCACCCTCTTTGAGCCTGACACCCAAGCAATTACAAACCCAGTATAGGCGAGGGGCCAGAGCAGGAAACGAAGTACTTGTCGGGGAAGGAGGCAATCAAAGGGCTGATAGTGTGACTTTCAACTTGTGGGGAGAGAGGTGGAGGGCCGATACAGTTGGGGGAAAGAGGAGACAGGTAACCCCAAGGTTGCAGACTTGCAGCCATAGCAGAGGCCACCTCGCATCGATATGCATGCATGGGAATGAAGGTCAACTTGTGGAAGCTGATGGTGAGGGTGAGGCCCCTAGCATGGGAGGAGTGAAGAGTGTGTCATTGAAGCAAGGGTTGGGATGTAAATCCCACTTGACAAAGATGAGGGTGCCATCGGCATATTGAAGAACGGGGCAAGGGAGTGGCGGATCAATTAGGTGGCATATATTTCCAGCTGACGGCGACCAAAGGATTAAGCGTTGTAGAACATCGTCTATGACCATAATGAACAAGCAGGGAGAGATCGGGTCCCCTTGACGAAGGTCTCGACAGCAATGAAGCCAATGGCCAGGGACGCCGTTAAGAAGGATGGACGTCCTGGCAGTGGCTAGGACTAGGACCATCAAAGGCCAGTGGCTGACAAAACTATGTGCATGCAAAAATGGCGTCAAGGCAGTCCCACGCAACGAAGTCAATGGTTTTTCAGAAGATGAGTTTGAGAACAGCCGTTGGAGCATGACGCTTATGGCAGTAACACAAGAGGTCTGCCACATACACGTAGTTTTCTGCATTGTTCGTTTCTACCACCGTGGATGAACTCGGCTTGGTCACTACCACAGGCATTTTTTTCCCGTGGCGGACGGAACCGTCAGGAAAAGTACCAGAAATCGTCAGGGACGACATTCCGTGACAGTTACCATCAGGGATGAGCCGTCAGGAGATAACTGTCAGGGAAAGTCCATCTTTCCTGACATCACAGAATATACCTTAACAGTTTCTGCCATCACGAAAAACTTTCCCTGATGTTTTTACGTCTGCCGTCAGGAATTCCTTCCCTGTCGGTTGATGCCCTGACAGGGAAAATTTGAACTTTCCCTGCCGGCATTTTTAACCATCAGGAAAGCTCATTGCTTTCCCTGTCAGTGACATACCGTCAGGGAAACCTCTTTCCCCCTCAATACTACACCGTCAAGACAGGCCTCAGCCTCACTGTCTGTCTACATTACCACCTAAAATATTATGCAAATTAATATCACATCAGCTCAAATAGCTATTCCACCACAAGAAAGCAATAAATTTACATTCAACAATGTCAAAACAATATGTAATCATCATTAAAATATCACATCATCCTTGGATCAAGCTACATGAAGGTACTGCTACCCAAGTCATACATGAAGCTACAGTCAAATAAAGTCACGAGGAAAGTTAAGTTGCAATGCTTCATTTCTAACAGGTCAACATGAAGCTACTAGCAAGATCCTAACAAGTCCTTGGCCAATACAAGGACATGAAGCTACTGCTTCCTAATAGGTCCCTTTGCACAACAGAGTATGTAATTCACTACAAACTCATTCCAGGTTCAAGTTGTCTTCATGTTCTTTTGCTGCCGCTGAGCAAACTAGAAGCATCATATCCAGTACCCTACAAGGAATATAGTTAGCGAGTCCTGATGCAACTCAAGTTGGAAGGGCAACATTTACTATGTTGGAGAAACAAAGATCGATTGAAATTCCAATTTCATATGGATGAAGATAGATTAAACGAGCAGCTTGTTGCCTAAGCATCAAGTTGGCGAGGAGATGATACACAACTCGAAAGGGTCTGATTGTTTAAGTGGAAATCATACATGAAATCTACGATCAATTCAAATCTCAGTTGCCATACCGAGATCAGCAAAGTGAAACTCAAACTGAATGTGCTATCATGTTGGCCTCCAATTTACTGGTGATTTTGATGTGTGGTATGCAATATCATCAAGATAAGGGTAGCGGGATAGAGGCGATGATTCGTGAGAACCTTGGTTCGTGCGTGCTGTTTCAAATATAACACATCCGAGTTAATCTTTTTATACGAGAATTGAGAACAAAAAAAATATATAAGAGAGGTGTTGCACGTATATGAGCTTGTTCCACGTGGAGAGCTATGACGTAAGTAGATTTTGAACACAAAGTGTTCCAATATCACATAATACATATCGGTTTATTTTTTTACCAAAATACTACTAGTATATATAATGTGTATCGCGGTTTATGTTTACCAATACTGTGTCACACAAACACGACTAATGCCGACGTGCATGTGTGCATAACACAACCGCTTAACGCTTATTCGTACACCAGAAGACTTTTATTCATACTACACACTATGCCGTGATTGATAGCTATAAGTCACGTGCATAATAACCTTGTGAACGTACTGAGACCTTTCAACAGTGACGCCCGCTGCCCCTCTTTCAAGAACTGTTCCGTATATGAAGAAGAGACTAAACCTGAATGTCCAAACCCATATCGGGCAGGAGGTCCAAATCTTCAGCTGTCCCCACATGTACTCCTTCGAGTCCGGCGGCATCGACGCCATCCAGTAAGCTTTTCAGGGACTGAGCAGACAACGGCGTCGTCTAGGGCGGCGAGGAGACGTCTTGTTGGGAGAGGTGGGAGGTCTAGAGGTATAGGCGCGGTTAGCCTAGGGGTGCGTCGTGCTTGTGCACAATACGCACACAGGAGAATCATGGCGATTACCATGTCATGGAGGAGCACTGTGGCGGCGGGTTTGGAAGCAGCCATTGTTGCTGTGTGTTGGAAGTACTGATGCTCTGCTAAGCTTGAGTTGCTTGGCTGGTTGGTTGGTGCCTTGGAATTAGGGATGAAAACGGTACGGATATTTTTTTGACCATATTCAAGACTGAATCCGTTTGGAGGGATTTAGATTTGTCCGTATTCGAGTCCGGATATTCAACATATGATACCGTATCCGTATCCGAATACTTAAATCACATATTTATGATGTCGATATCCAATCATATCTTGTCCAGCATGGTTCATACTACCCGTATTCGAATTCGAATCCGAATCCAAGCAGAAATATGAAAACAAATGTAATATCAGCGATATCCGTCCGTATTTGATCCGTTTTCATCCCTACTTAGAATGTATCGAACACCGCCAACTATTTATAGCTAGGGCCGGGGCGCATCAGCAACTTGAATGCACTATTGACCGTTCTCGATCGGTCTCTCCATGCATGCGTACGTACAGTATGTGTCCAAAAAAAAAAATCTGTCTAGTCAAAACTCGCATGATTTAAAGCCACCCATCACCCGAATTTCAAAACCACAGGATCTACATCTAAGGGACCAGATTATAAACAAATTAACAGATAATATTTTTGAAATGCAAATTAAATAAATACAAATGCAAAACCATAGAAAAAAATACAAATTGCATATAAAAAAATTGCAGATAATTTCTATGAAAGGCAAATTGGAATAAATTCAAATAAATCAAATCAAAAATACAAAAAATAAGATTGCAGATAATTTCTATGAAAAGAAAATAGGAAGAAATTCAAATAAATCAAATCAAACATACAAAAAAGAAGATTGCAGATAATTTCTATGAAAGGCAAATTGGAAGACATTCAAAATAAATCAAATCAAACATACAAAAAAAAGATTGCAGGTAATTTCTATGAATGGCAAATTGAAAGAAATTCAAATAAAACAAATCAAACATACATACAAAAAAAGCCAAAAAAAAGAGCAAACAACTGTTCGAGTAATTTTAACCATTCTCGTTTACGAATAATCAATTTATACTAATTAAATACAAAATTTACACCCACACAAAATAGGAAAATATGATCCAATGAAATGTAATCCGCCACTACTAAACGAATAAATCTAGTACATGCATGGATCAATGCAGGGGACAAATCTGTAGCGTGGGTCCCGATCAGTTTTCCAGGGAATCACCTGTATGCATGCGGCGTGCAGCACGAGGTGGGCGGCGTTATAGCATGCACCTGCAGCAGGTGACAGCATGCACACCTGTTGTCCGTGTCTCCACTCTCCACCGCGCATGGTCCCAGGCGCCCAACCATCCTGGCCCCGCGACCGCAGGTGCATGCTGTCCGTTGGTTGCGCGTCATCGACGGCTCTAACGCTATCCGCACTCGTCCACCTCTATTTCTACCTCTAAAAAGAATATTCTATCCCAGTCATCGAGATTCTCTACTCTATATCCATTTCTCCCGCACCCGTGTTATCTCTATAACATACTCTATACCTACTATTCCATATTTTATTCCCCTCTCTCCCCTCTTCTCTCTCCCCAACTCTCTCTTTCTCTCTTGCTACGGTGTTTGGCGTACTGCACAGTGCACCTCCAGGCGTAGCGCGCGCACCGCCCGACCGCTACCCGCCCGTGCGTGATACAGGCGCGCGGTGCGGGCGCGCGCACGCTACGCCTAGCGTAGCGGCCGCTTTCGCGGTCTGCGGTGCCGACAGCCTAAAATCGAGTGATCGCAAACGCCAAAACACTCGAGCGTCCTTTAGCTTTACCAAAAAAAAATATTAGACGACGAAAATGCATGCGCTAGCTCATGTAGATAGCGATGAAAACGGACGAAAAATATATTTCTACTTTCGTTTCTATATTTTTTTTTTGGCAGAAACAGGATCGGGTTTGGAAAATGCGGGTTTAGAAATAGAATCGGGATATACGGATGCACGGAAACGAACAACTATAGATGGAGAGCCGGAAAATTAAGTTAGAATAATATAATTAGATATTCATGAATGTACATGAGCAAAGTCACAAATTAATATACACATACGAAGTTATTGGTCTAGTATTCACTAACATGCCATGTGTTAACATGCATAATTGGTGATTAATAGGTTTATGAACATATTAATTTCTACACATGTCATATAGATTTAAAACGGGATGAAAAACGAAATAAATACGAGTCAATTTCAGGTGAAAACGAGATCCCGTGGAAATGGATGGAAAAACCTCTCTCCCATTTCCGTAAATACAGAAATAGAACCCGCAAATACAAAAACAAACGGACAAAAGTGAAAAATAGTACGGATCATAACGGAAATTTTTCCGTCCATTTTGAAGGCTACATGTACGACATTCGGCGTCATCGCCGAATCATGAATGAAATTGGTACTACATACAGTACAACTCAGAATAGATAAAGGTAGAACGAACCCGTCAGAAAATACTGCCGCTTTTTCAATGCTTTTCCATAAATGATGGAAGTACGCAAAGAAAACTGCATACATAATTATTTATTACTTTGTAGTACTGGAGGACTAGCACATTTCCTACACGTGCATTAAATAAATTGCTTTCAGCAAGAGGTCACAGCACAAACTGCACGGATCAACTAAAGCAAGGCCTCGTTTACATGCCCGATTCGGATCACCGCTGAACACTGTAGCAATTTTGTTTTTATTTGGTAATAATTGTCCAAACATTAATTAATTAGGCTTCAAATATTCGTCTCGCAAATTACAACAAAACTGTGCAATTAGTTTTTGATTTCATCTGCATTTAGTACTCCATATATCACTATGTAAAAAAAACATTACAGACGCACCTTTAGTGTTATCACAGACGTGCTATTGCGCGTCTGTTATAATTCGTCTGTGATAAGAAAATTACAGACACTCTTAAGCCCGTCTGTAATAAGAGTGTACCACCGACGCGTGTTCCTGTGGAAGCGTCTGTGACTAAAAGAAGACGCGTCTGCAATTACGATAAACCTACAGACACGCAAAAATTACGAGCGCCTGTGAATACAAGAAGACGCGTCTGTAGTACCGATTAACCTACAGACATGCAACAATTACGAGCGTCTGAAGTTGTGATTATGTTACAGACACGCGTTCAATAGAGCGTCTGTCGTACATGTCTGTCGTACATCTACAATGTCAAGCTGCACAGCTCCGTCATCACGCCGGCGTCAGCAAATGATACAATACACATCGGCACCATATATATCACATTACACAAAAACAACACACATCAAGGTTTAATTACTAGTGTAACTCCATAAACGTACGTGCACATTTAATCCAAACTAGCTAGCCCACACCGCCTTAATACAAGGGATTAAAGTTCAATTATTCGAATGTGTACCTCCAAAAGCTCATTGACATATATAATCCAAACTGCATACATGGCTGATCTCAAGCTGCTTGACAAATATATATGCATGCTTCCAATGGCATCAAAACCATTCATCATCATTGGTTAGTTTGTAGGGTCATGAAACTTGCCATTTTGGTCCAGGATCTCGGACAGAATGAACATGGCGATATTCTCTCTAATCTCCTCCAAGCTGATTGGCACGTTCTGCATGTCCAATTCCTGTAAAACACAGCAGTAGCCAAAGATATAAAGCTGCATAGAATAAGTTTACTTAATTTCAGTTATGCATTGCTCTAAGTCTAGACAAGTATACTGCTGAAAAATAAGTTGAGACCTCGATTGCGCAAAATTGAAAGAAATTACTAACTGATCAAGGCAGGAGGGTACCAAATTTTCTAAAACCAGCACCTATTAATTGTTGTTATCATTATGTCCTTTCACCATTCAACTGAAAAACACCAATCATAAACCAAGAATAATATACGCACAGAGACTCAATCAACATTTTCGAGCTCGCTTTCGCAAGCGGCGTCGCAAAGCTTGTACTCTATTATGCATTTGTCTGTTCCC
This sequence comes from Saccharum hybrid cultivar R570, assembly GCA_038087645.1. Classification (NCBI taxonomy): domain Eukaryota; kingdom Viridiplantae; phylum Streptophyta; class Magnoliopsida; order Poales; family Poaceae; genus Saccharum; species Saccharum hybrid cultivar. The sequence continues at coordinate 30,623,732 of JAQSUU010000405.1, read as the reverse complement.
TTGCTTTAGGGAACAGCCCTCCTAATCCTAATGGAAAAAAAAGCATGATCTTGCAGTGAAAAAAAGGTAATGGGGGTGGTGAGGAGGACAAATCAAAGAAAGCATCTCTGGGATGGATGCATTATTGTTCACAGTTCACATAGGAGATAGCTAGGGTGGTGCTTTCAGATGCAATGCAATGCAATGCAAACTAACCCTTTGATGGCAGGGAAGGGATGGCTGGTAGGAAGCAGGAGCTCACACTGGTGCCTTATAGGCAGGCACTAGGCATTTTGTCCTACTCACCAATCACTAGTATAATGCTCCCTCTGATTCTATTGCTCCTTGAGGACCCTACACCATCACAACCCTCTGCACTTCTATATTTGGAGGGCACATCTCGTAACTATCCCAAAGTTCAAATGTGGCAGATCAGAATATAGGTGGATGGATGATGCTAATATTCCATTATTCCATTTCAGCAGCTCACCGGTATCCCAGTTATATATATGTATGTCTCAAGATATATATATGCACAATATATGCAGTGCTATGACATGACATATACAAGCAGAGGCATGAATGAATGATGCACAAGTAAAATATTCATCAGACAGCTCCAATGAGTATAGAAATCCATGCATCACAGTGATGAGTCACCTTTCATCAACTGACTAGAGGATATGCAGAATTCAACTAACAAAATATAGAAAAATATGTTTCCTTATGAAGGTTGTCAGTAATTCCAGGGGTACACAAATCTTAGCTTCCTTCTGCCTTCTGAGATGGCAGTGCGAGTGCCATCCTCATCACAACATCAAGGAGGCAAGGCAAGCAGCATTTGACTCCCAAGATATTTATAAGCAACATAACCGGCAAGGCAGCATGTGCAATTAGGGAGTTAGTTGTCTTGAGCACATTCTTTTTTTTTTCAGTTGTAACTTACTAACTTCCAGTGTAATCATCTTCAGAAGCAAGTTCTGATATGCATATGCAGAAATTGGAGGTTGACCCCCTATGCTCAAGCTTTGATTTGGTAGTTACTAGAACATGTTGAGCTGGAAATGCATCAACCAGAGACAAATATTCATAACTACAGTAATTACTAAGGTCGACAGAAAGTTTATTTAAATTTATTTGCTACATTTGATTTCAAGGGAGAAGCGGAGTGGGAAGTGTAACACTTCTTTTACATTACTATAGGTTAAAAGAAGAAATCCATTCTGTACGTACGCCATTGCTTACCACCAGAGAAGGCCACACTGGCATTTTGTCGAGCAGCTGGTGGACACGGCTGCTAGCGCCCCTGCTGCTGCTGCTCGAGCAGCTCGCGGCGGCCGCTCGCGCGCGCCCTGGCGTGCGCGGTGACCACCCCGACGGCGTCAGCGAGTCGTGCAGCACCAGCCCACGCGCGGCGAGCACGGAGACACCCACGCGCGTCGGCTTCCTCAGCTCGTCGGCCTTAGCCTGCTCGAGCACCACCCGGCGGCGTGTTCCAGATGGACGACTTGAGCAGCAGCGTGAACGAAGGCGAGGCCACGTCCGCGAACTCCGGCGAGTCCGCGTCCACCGGCCCCACTCGCGCGCGCTCGGAGAACCCCGCGCCGGCATGGATCCCCGCCCCGCCGTCCCGATTGGTTGGCCGGAGCACACCTCCGCCGCCTGCTCCAACCCACCCGCCACCGGCTGGATTCCTGCCCGCCTTGGTCTCGGAGAGCTGCGCGCGCCCAGGGGAAGGGGCGGCGCTGCGCACGAGCTTTGTCACGTCTAGGTGGTGGGGGCCTTCTCTGTGGATCTCGTCTAGGTGGTCGGCGGCGCTACGCACGAGCTCTGTCAGCGCTGCCCGCCTTGGCCACACGGTCCGTTGTCGCTGGCCGTGCCACATAATAGATGAACCTGCAGGCGACGGGGATAGTTCGGACGCGTCTAGCAACAAGCGTCACAAGATAGAACACTCGTCTGTACTAGGAAGATGGTACACACGACTCTTTCTAGGACATCTTTGTGATAGTGTCCAATTTCTACACGCGCCTGTGTTAGTTGTTATTACAGACGGGCGTTAACCCTTGGCTTATTACAGACGCTTGTCAGAGAAAGAGTGTCTGTAACAATTTACTACAGACACGTTTTAGTCTGTCGTCTGTAGTATGCGTGTTGGATTTGATCGTTTTTTACATAGTGTATGTACCGACATTTTGATGTGATGGAGAATCTTCTTTTTGCATAGTGAAATTTAGGCGTGAATTTGGTATCTAAACAAGGCCCAAATCCAATTAGGGATGTAGATTTCGGATCCAGAGAACTGATGCTGATCCTAAACTAGCTCTTCTATTCTAGGGGTATCAGCCAATGGGAAACGCGGGGGGAGGGCCTGACGAGTGGGCCCTGCTTTCACTTGTCATCCATATTAGTAATAAAACCATAGTTGAAACCAGCTCGATGCCAAATATAAACAGTTTTGATAGTTCAATTGTCAAACATTTTTAGCTCCATGTACAGTTGAATGGTCAAAAATAGACTTTTGGCAAATCACATGAAACCTACCCACCTAGGTTCAAACTCTCGACTCAATATAAGGACCTAGCATAGGTTACAACATTATCATGAGCTGTTATGAGCTGTTTTTTTTGCCAAACACCTTTTTTCAAAATAGCTTCATGGGTGAAGTTTTTTTGTTCTCCTCTCATAAAAGGATGAGTTAGGATGAAACTGAAAAAAGTAGCTTATCTCAGCTTCACCTGCCATTATGGTAATTTTTTCTTCTTTGATCTACATGTGAAGCTGTTTTGCTAAGTAGTTTTTTTCAAAACAGCTCAGCTTCACCAATAAAGTTGCTCATGAAGCTGTTTTCCAAAACGCAACTTCAATGGTAAAGCTGAGCTGTGCCAAACAGGGCCTAAGTGCTCATCGGTTCGTTCGGTCCGGATTGGTCAAGGGTGTGCAGTACATTATTTTTTAGTCTATTATATATGCAATAGGATAGTAATAATGTCATTTGCCTATGGTAATTAGTTTTCTAGGGTTGAACGCCTTGTTCTTCTCTGTGGCTAGTTTTTGCATGTTATAGATGGAGACTGAACCACCTAAACTCATATGGTAGTGCTAGCGCTAGGATGGATGCCCACGTCCGGACGCATGCACCTGCACCCGTTCCCTACCGTGACGCACGCAGCTCCCTTCGCCCCACGCCCATCCCGCTCCAAAGCGGCGTCTGTCCAGATGGAGCTCCCGCACTTGCACCCGACGCACGCAGCTCCCTCGCCCGCACTCATCCCGCTCAGGTCGAGCTCGAACTGCCACAGCGAGATGGAGAGAATGGAAGGTAGGGGAGTAAGAGGGGAGGAGAGGGTGAGGTGCGTTGCACAAGGAAGGTGCAAGGTAGGAGCCGAAGCCCTACGGCATGCCGCTCTTCGTCGGCCACCGGTGTCATGCAACACCCGATCTACTTTTGAAACATCCAGATGAAACATATGTAACATACGTCTGAAGACCGATGAAACATTTGCAACATGCGTGTAAAGCCATTGCAACATGTGCAATACCAGATCAAATTTTGAAACATCCAGATGAAACATTTGAAAAAAACATCTGAGACACATGAAATAATTGAAACATAAGCTTACAACATGCGTATGTTGCCATTGCAACATCCCAGAGACCCAGATCGACATTTGCAACATTTAGATGAAACACTTGAAACATAAGTCTGAAACGTATGAAACACTTGAAACACGGCGTCGCTGGTGGCCATGGCCTACCTAGTGGGGGACTGCGGTAGCCAGCAAGCTTGGGTCCAGGGGAACATCGGGAGCAAATGATCCAGCATGTGCAGGCCTCCCCTTCCAACTGCGGTGTCTTCAGTCGGCCACGAGAGACGAAGTTCGGACCGGCGGCGACCTCCTAGTGGCGCCAGCGTGATGGTGGCTTGGTACGGCTGATGATGGGGTGCGGCGCGGCAGGGGGAAAGGCATGGCGTGCATGGGGAACAGGCACGCGATGGGGGGAAGGGGCGCGATGGAGCAGAGTGTGACAGGCGGATGAGCGGCCACGTGCCCACGCCGAGACGAGTGGATAAGCGCGGTGGAGATTTTTTTGAGATAGAGCGGAGGAGCCGCATCCGGATGGGACGGGCGCCCGTGGCAAAGCATTATCGAAACTTATACACACTCGGTATTTATTTAATCCAGCGATGACTAGTTTTTATTGTAGTTATTTATTTGTTTTATCACAGCAAAACAGCACCATTTCACGCAATACATCTATATAATAATAAAGAGGCAAACTTTCAGGCTCTTTTTTTCGTCCATCCATTTGTTTGGTCTGTCTCCCTTTAACTACCGGATGATGAAGAATTTTTTCTTTCCTATCTAGACTCATATATATAACCCATGCTCATATACGAGTTAGACTGGCTCTTGTCCAGCGTGAGGCAGAGTCCGATTCCAAAATATATTGGGTATGTGCTCACATGTGTTAGAACAACTCGCGTCCAATGATGATACGGAGTCCAATTATAATATATATACAGTCTTAAGGTAATATATGGATAGCTAGAAATCCTAATCCAAAATAAATATCTTCGATTTCTAAATCTGAAATAGAAATTCTAGTCAAATAGAAAAGAAATATAATATAATATATACCTCTCTATACCGAATATCAAATAGACAAAATTTCTTGCCATATTTTTTCATCCAACACAGTCATCAACGTGGTTACAACGTTTGGTCTGGGTCTCTTTTGTTCTCAATTCTGTTTCTGTTTTCTGTTCGGTCACTTCGTCTTATTTTCCTTTTCTCACACCTTTTCACACACGTTGGTTTAAGGAAAGTGCCGCCTCTCCTGATGTCATGTCCGTGACTTTTATGTTCCTTTTATGTGTTTTTTCTTTCCCGATGAGTGATGAAGTAACTATACTTTGTTACAGAATTAATATATAATAAATAAAATATTATGGGTCTTTTAAACGTCGACCCTTACTTATAATAAACAAATATTTCTATTACTATGTTCAAAAAATATATTCTATTACTGAGTTGTTGGTTCTAATTAAGAATAAATTATTGTTTATAATTTTTTTGACTTCTTGCCTTTCATTATTAGCTGGCCAAGGCCTCGAAATTGATCGAGTCATACACGCATGTCGGAGCATCAAGCCACACCTCCGAACCATGTAAAGTAGAGACCTGCCTAGCTAAGCAGTGTGTAACCTTATTATAATTTCTACTATTGTGAGAGAAAGAAAATTCATGAAAGAAAGATTTATCTCCTCCATCTCCTTCAGAATAGGATAAGGATAGAACGTTGCATATCCTTCCTCTTCCACAGCTGCACAGCCTGAAGGCAATCAGATTCCAGCTGCACTCTCCGTAGCCCCAACTGCACAGCCAGTTTGAGGTCATCCCTGCACGCCAAAGCCTCCATGGTACATGCATCAAGGCATCGCTCATACCAGAGTGCCTTTACCGCTTGGAGCGTTCCCTGATCATCTCTGATGATAGATGCCATTGCACCCTCTTTGCTATCTTTAGAGAATGTTGCGTCCGTGTTAACCTTTGACCATCCCTCCTCCGGCCGTCGCCATTTTGGGATTTCCTTCTCTAGCTTTTATTTGCTGGTTCGGCGGGTAACTCAGGTGCCACAAGTCAAAGGCTGTATCCTTTTCCCAGCTCATCTCCTGTTGATCCGATGACCTAACTAATCAAACTGTATACTTAAATCTTAAACACTTTGTCATCTAATCTAATCTAAAAAGATAAATGTTTCTTCGAGCTATCTACACATGCCAACGCAAATCTCTAAGTTGTCCGCATATAACATTGCAAACTCTCGATAAGGCTGACATGTGTAAATTGAAATACGATGATGCTAACCCCTTGCCGGCTTTGATAAGATATTAAATTACATATTTTTATGGATCATAAAAAAAGCCATAAAACATCTAACTCCACCAGAAAAATTAATAGATACCTTAGACTGTCATCCTTATCTCCATTAATGAGCCCGCACGTTTGTGATTGCTACGGTAACCACACACAATACCAGAAGTAGCACCTATACAAATTAAACTATCATGGCTATTGTAGCCGTGCATCAAGCTAAAGCGAAACATTTAATACTTTTTTTTCTCTCGTTACAATGCACGGGCATGTTCGCTAGTAATACATATAAGTTGATCAATTACATTTACGGACAATGTCATAGACACACATGGCTAATAAATGCCGCACGTGCATGCACGTGAACAACAGCTTATTCATACATCATACATAAGACAACTTATTCATAACACAAGAAGCCGTGATAACTATAAATCACTTGCATATATGTAGACCTTGTTCGACACCTTTCAACACTATATAAGGAGGCCTTTCCGTTTTTTATTTAATTGCCCCAATCAAGAGATTAATAGTTTGCTTTAAAACCTCCGCTGGTGTCGATTGTTAAATCTGGTCTTTCACCATCCAGGGCAAACCCTGTGACTTCTTGTGGGACAGGGAATGTGGCGCCGGCTTGGTTGAGGTCAAATGCGCCATGGTGGAATTGGTTGGTGAGGACATCATCTTCATGGGCGAGGTCATCGGGCAATGCACCGTAGGGTCGTGCTTGTGCAGAAGCTGCAAACAGGAGAACCATGGCGATGACGACCATGGCAGGTAACACTACAGATTTGGAGCCCATTGCATGTACTGGAAGCACTGATGCTGCTGCTAATGTCTGTCACTCGGTTTGTGCCTTCAAGTGTGTATCGATCAACACCACTTAGTATTTATAGACGCGTCGCCATAGCTATACCTCATTTAATTTCTATCTCCACGGGGGCGCGTGATAATAAAGAAACCAAAATGACGAAAATGTGCTCATTGACAACGACACTCAGGATCACCGAATATGAGTATTTCCAAGAGACCCTCCAAATCGTTTCTAAATGCTGTGAAAAACTATTCTCTAACAACTTTTTTAAATGGTCATTTAAATATAGCTATTTTCTATTCTGGATTTTTTGCTAGTCAAATATAAAAGACGAGAATGACTCTCTAGATTACGCATGAGAAATAAAAGAACTGTTGGAGAGTAAGAAGATATAGAAAACGATGTTTATGCAAATGACTCTCTAAATAATAATTTAGAGAGTAAAATTTAGAAAGTCTCTTGGAGATGGATATACGGACGCATTTGTCAAGAAGTACTGCCGCTTAAATGACATTTTCAGTTCCTCCCAGCATGAAATTGCAAGGACACGTGAAGAAAAGTGTGCCTAGCCTATATTAATTAGATATATGCTAGCAAATTGCAAGTACGTCGAGAAAAATGCTCGCCTAATTCATTATCAACTTACTCTCTCTCTCAGATAGCCATTGTATGTACATATTGCCTGCAAAATCTACAAGGGTATATCTCGGCGGCAGGTAACTGACGCTTTGATTAAGCGTCAGTCATCCTCCTCGCGTTCGCACCCGTCTGCTCCTGCCGCTGACCTCCCCCGCCGCCCCAGCCATTAGCTCCCCGCTATCGCGCCGCCCACCAACCACCGCCGCCGGCGCGCCGACCCCGCCCTCCCATAATTCCAATCCTGCAAACTCTCTGTCGAGCCGTGACACCCGCCACCGGCACTTCCCATCCGGATGAGTCCTACCCCGCCCCCTCGGCGGCTCCGCGCCGCCTGGCTCGCCACCAGGCGCCTGCCTGCAAATGAGTAATTCTGAATCTATAAACTCTCAGCCTGATCGGCTGCACGCATTGAGCTACAGCAGTTGTTGCTGTATCCAAATGCAGTACTACTCTGTTGTAGCTATGCAGTGGTAAACATTTTGGATTCAGCTGCAGCTATAGCCCAATGATGAGTGCAGCCAAATCAGGGCCTCTAGGCAACGCGCATATAGTTATATTGATATCAAGGCATCATATCCTCTACTGAAAGAAAATAAATTATTTTTTAAGGTTATTTAACTAAATGGCGGTCCAATATTTTTCATTTAACAAGGTCCAAAGGACGTACTAAAAATTGTGTTGCTTATTATGGGGTTGGCATAATTGGGTCAAATGTTTGGTTGGATTCTTCTGTCACATACGATTTTCAAAAAAAAAACAAGTGCTAAATATATATATTTGTCCAGGATGTCTTCATATCGAGTAGTCCATAAAAAACTAGATCATTGTTCCTAAAAGGACGGTGACGCCTAAGAGAAGGATGTGAATTAGGCAACTTAAAACTCCATTTCTAACCATGGTCTCTTTTTATAACCTTAACAAAATCTATGCAATAAAGTAAACTATCTAAATGTGTAACTGCGGTTATTCTGGGTGTGTTTCTATCTAACACAAGCGCTAAGGTTATGAACGAACCCGCCAGCAAATATTGCCGCTAGCTTCTATAAGTGATATATTTTCAGTTCCATTCCATAAATGTTGGAAGTACGTAAAGAAAATTGCATACATAATTTATTATGTAGTACTGGATTAGCACACTAAGAATTATGTGGAGAAAAATACTCACCACATTTCCTACACGTGCATTATTATTGGCAATGGTGGTGGCCAGGGGGATGCCACACCGTACCCACACACTCAAAAAGGTACATCTGATGGAATAAATAAATTAATTACTTTCAGCAAGAGGTCTCAGGACAAATTGCGCGGATCAACTGATGCAATTCCGATTACGGATTGATCGGAGATTTGGGGTCCCGAGAACTGATATCCTGATCGTATACTAGCTCTTCTATGGGTGTCACTGAATTTTAGTGTTTGCGGCCAATCAGCCAATGGGAAACGTGGGGAGGCGGAGAGAGGGAGGGGGCAGGGAAGGGTCTGATGAGTGGGCCCTGTTTTCACTTGTCATCCATATTAGGCCAGTCTTAGTGGATAGTCTTATGACTTTGTTTTCAAGACAATAAAACTTAGATAAAACATCTACTCTTATTGTAAAGTTTCATTCTATAGTTTTATAGGCATTTAATTCCATGACTCATAGATAGTTGTTAATCGCGCCAAGAGAGTTTGATGAAACTCATTTCATCAAACGCTTCTTAACTATGCTGCCATGTCATAAAAAATGTCTATGTGGCAACCTATTTAATGCAAATGAAATTAACATGAAACTTCCACTGAAACTAGTCTTAGTGAAACCGTCGTTGAAACCAGCTCAATGCCAAACACAAACAGTTTTAATAGTTCAATTGTCAAAGATTTTTAGTTTTAGAGTTGGATGGTGTAACACCAATGGCCAAGTGGCGATCGCCGGAGATGTGAGCGACAAGGAAGAATCGCCAGAGTTGGGAACGGAGCAGAGGACAACACCCTGTCTCTCGCGTTTTCCTGTATAGAATATTCGATAATTCCATTAGAAGACATAGTCCTGAATAAAAGGCCCATGGCCGCTGGTCCACAGGACCCACTTGTCATACAGACGCAAATACATAATAATATATCTAAATTACGCCTTCCTTCTTTGAATACGCCCGCGCATAAAACGCCATCACCCCCTGAGCTGTTACAGATGGCCAAAACTCCTGCTATAGTTCTTCAATGTCAAAAATAAACTTCTCCCTAGCTATAAAAAGCAAATTGAACTTTGCTCCGCTGGTGACATGGAACATGCCTAACTCTTGACTTGATATAGGCGCTCATCATTTTGCTCAGTCCGGATTGGTCGAGGGTGTACAGTACATTATTTTTTAGTCTATTATGGAATAGGATAGTAAAAATGTCACACTATGCCACAAAGGATTTGTAGGGGCAGCCTCCAGACTATTTATAGGGGTGGTTGGGCCAGCCGCCCCTATCCAAGCGCCTCTACAAATCTACGATTTGTAGGGGCAATTCACTAGCCGCCCTTACAATTCGAGTAACCACCCCTACAAATCCGTTTTTCAGAATTTTCAAATCTAGGTTAAAAAATAGAAAAAAATTAACCCCGGAAGACCCCGTCGGGTAGCCACATGCCCGCGCCATCCCAAGTCTCAAGTCACGCGAATTCGTGACCGCCGGGGATCGAACCCGTGACCTCCCTCTCACTTCTTTCTTCTCATATTATACTCAACCGAATTTAAAATGATTGTCTGGGACTCTAAAAAGATTCAAATGAAAATATCATCAACTACGAAGTTGTATAACTTTTTGGGATCCACAACTTCGGTTTTGGTCATTTCTCCATCTGAGGTCGTTTGAAAATTTTGAATTTAAAATGTAGTAAATTTAGACATAATTATTCTTAGCTAGGTGATTTTAAATGAAAAAATTGTCAACTACAAAGTTGTATAACTTTTTAAGATCTGTAACTTTTATTTTTGTTGTTTCACCATCCGAGGTCGTTTGAAAAAATTAAAATTTCAAATGTGAGAAATTCTACCATATTTTTCCATGCATAGATGATTTCAAATAAAAAATTGTCAACTACAAATTTGCAGAACTTTTCAAAGATCAATAACTTTTGTTCTGGTCATTTCTCCATTTGAGATTGTTTTGGGAACCATTTGTAGGGCCAGCTCAATATTGAGCACCCTGCAAAAAGAATGAGGCGTTGTTACAAATTCTTTTTTTTTTGTAGTAGTGTCATTTGCCTATGGTAATTAGTTTTTTAGGGTTGAACTCTGAAATTTTGAGCGCCTTGTTCTTCTTCTTCTGTGTGGCTAGTTTTTTTGCCAGTGATAAATGGATTGAACCACGTAAACTTATATACACACTCGGTATGTATTAATCCAGCGACTAGTCTTTGTAGTTATTTAATTTCTTTTGTCACAGAAAAACAATATCATTTCACACAATAAATACATAATACATATATAAGCAGATCAATTACGTTTACCGACAATGTCACAGAGACACATGACAAGTAATGCCCGCGTGCATGCACGTGAACAGCAGCTTATTCATACATATAAGACAACTTACTCATAACACAAGAAGCCGTGATATCTATATAGCTATAAATCACGTGCATATATGTTAACCTTGAGCGACACCTTTCAACACTATAATATAAGGAGGCCTTTCGGTTTTTCAACTTCCCCTACCTGTACACCCGTCTCGGCTTTCACCTTAACAATTGATCTTTTAGCACCACCCAGGGCAAACCCGGTGGTGACTTCTTGTCGGACAGGTAATGTGGCGCCGGCGTGGTTGAGGTCAACTGCGCCATGGTGGAATTGGTTGGTGAGGACACCATCTTCATGGGCGAGGTCAGCTGGCAATGCACCGTGTAGGGTCGTGCTTGTGCAAAAGCTGCAAACAGGAGAACCATGGCGATGATGACCATGGCAGGTAACACTACGGGTTTGGAGCCCATTGCATGTATATATTGGAAGCAATGATGCTGCTGCTAATCTCAGTCGTCACTCGGTTTGTGCCTTCAAGTGTATCGATCAACACCACTTAGTATTTATAGACGCGTCGCTGTATAGCTATACCTAATCTCCATGCGCGCGTGTTAAATTAAAGAAAACCAAAATGACGAAAATGTGCTCATCGACGACGACATTCGGGATCATGACTTAACGTCAAAATAGATAAGATGTACGGACGTATCTGTCAAGAAACACTGGCGCTTAAATGACATTTTCAGTTCCTTGTGTGAAGTTGCAAGCAACACGTGAAGAAAAGTGTGTGCCTAGCCTGTTAATTACATATATGGTAAAATCTATAAACTAGCTAGGCATACGCGCATATATACAGTTATATTGACATCAAAAGCCATCATATCCTCTACCGAAAGAAAATAAAATACTTTTTAATAAGGTTATTTAACTAAATGTTGGTCCAATATTTTTCATTTATCCGGGTCCAAAGGAAGTAAGTCCTAAAAATTTTGTTGCTTATTATGGAGTTGGCATATATAGTTGGGTCAAAATTTTGGGTTGGATTCTCCGTCACACACGATTTTCAGACTGTATATTTGTCCAGGATGTCTACATATTCAGTAGTCCATAAGAGAAGCTAGATCATCACCGTTCCTCTTAGGCTAGTCTCAGTGGAAGTTTCACTAGAGTTTCATTTGCATTTAATAGCCTGCCACATATGCATTTTTGATGACATGTCAACGTTTTAATGAAGAGAGAGAAGAATTGAGTTTCATGGGGATGAAACTCTCTTGTCACAGTTACCAACTCTCTATGAGTCATAGAATTAAATGTCTATGAAACTATGGAGTGAAACTTTCCACTGAGAGTGGGTGTTTCATCCGAGTTTCATTTCATTCTATATGACATGACGGTCTTGAAAACAATGAAATGAAACTCTCCACTGAGACTGGCCTTAATGCAATGACGACATTATTCTAGAAATGTGTTTTCAAAATTTATGGACGTAGCACACTTTAACAAGCTGAGGGCTGCTCATGCATTTAATTATTAATTAATTCTTTATTATAACTTATTTATAACTTATATCTATAGCTAATAATAAAGAGGCAAAATTTCAGACTCTGTTTTTTCGTCCATCTATTTTTTTGAGTCCATCTTCCTCTAAATACCGAACAATGAAGAGTTTCTTTTATCCGGACTTATATATATAATCCGTGCTCATACGAGTTAGAATAGCTCGCGTTGAGACCAATATGGAGCAGGAATCCTAATCTAAATAATTTCCTCAAATTCTGAGTACTCTAAATAGAACTCTTAATAATAAATAGAAAAGGATAAGAGTTACGCTCTTTATTTGTACTCCTTTCTTTATTTACGTACAAGTTAGAACAGCTCGCGACGAATATGGAGTAGGAATCTTAATCTAAATAGATTTCTCAGATCTGACTAATCTAAATAGAACTTTAATAATAAAAAACTTGACCACAAACATATTTTATTTTATTTTTTCTGTGCTCTTTTTTTCATATACACTCCCGTGTCCTGTACGGATCCGTAAGGCGAAAACCCTTCTTTATTTTTTTCACAAAACTCCTGTCCGATTGGCTTTTGGCTGTTTTTTTTCCTGACCTAACAATGGAAGCGATTGGCTCTTGGACCATTTTTTACCTGGCTGACTTTCTTTCTTTATCCCAAATATTATCTGCATGTATTAGTCAATGCACGATCTTTTTTATCCTAAATATATATAACATAAGCCGATTGGCTGATTTTTTTTCTGAAATCGGCTACGCCTCTGCCGTTTTTTTTGTACAGATGACGTTTTTTTCTACCGTTTTTTTGTCCATTTTCAGCATGTTTCAATAAATAAATATAGAAAACAAATAATAAAAGAAATAATTAGTCCTTTGAGCCTTGGTCCTTCCCTACAATATATATATTTTTACTTTCGATGAAGTTTTAGTTAAGAACACAACTTACAGTGAACTAATAATATTTTAAGATGCTTGAAAAGATTCCAAGATGCATTTGGGTCACGCCACCCTTCATGTTTTGCATGTGAACTGGATTCATGATACGTGCTCACACGAGTAAGAACTCGTATCTACCAATTATTGATTCCAAAATGTGTTAGGTCGCGCTCTCCGTATTAGAAATAAAACTTATTGTTTTAGAACTTGGATCAACTGATGGTCTAGGTAATCAAACCATCAACTAAAATATTGAGCACTTTGTTATCTAATTCAATATGAAAAACTCTATTTTGTAATCCCCGATGATTAGCGAACAGACCAATACAATATATAAACCTTGTATTTAAATTTTAATTCGATATAGGTATAATAGGATATAGGATATTTTTATTTTATTGCAACTATTAACTTAATATTATGTGTGTCATGCATCATAAAAGAAATTATTAGAATTTATAGAAAGAGTAAAATATGAATAAATATGTACTACTAATGTCTTTGTTCTCCATAAATGTCTAATAGTATTTTTTCCCGTTGCAAAGCACGGGTGATTCTGCTAGTAATAATAATAATAAAGAGACAAAATTTCCGGCCTTTTTTTCGTCCATCCATATTCTTCGTCCACCTCCCCCTAACTACATGTAGTCGAGAGTTTCTTTCGTCTAGAATTATATGACCCTAGATAATTAGGACAAATAGATCTCTCCGAGTCTGAATAAACTGAATAGGAATAGGAATCCTAATTCAAATAGAAAATAAATTAGAAAAAAATCTTATTTTACTTGGCAAAGTTGCTGCCATGAGTGAGTGAGAACTTCCCCTCCACTCATCTCCTTGCTTGGTTGTTAATCCTAGTGAGATTCAAGTGCTTTGCATTGAGAGTTGCATCTAGTGACACTTGATCCATTGAGTTGGTTGCGGATTTCTTGTTACTCTTGGGTGTTTCCTGACATCCTAGATAGCTTGGAGCAGCGGTGATGTTGAGCTCGTGATTGGAGATTGTTTCGAGCCTCACCAAGGGATTGTGAGGGGTTCTTGAGCCTTCCCCGCGGGAGTTCGCGAATTGGCTACTCTAGTGGAGCTTGTGGCTTGGAGGATCCCCATCTTGTGAGTGGATGTGCGGCACCCACTGAGGTTTCAACTCTTGATAGTTGATTAGCTCGCAATCCATCAAGTGGGTGCATCGCCACAACGAGGAGTAGGTTGCCGGGAAGCAAGTGAACCTCGGTAAAAAATCTTGTGTCATCTCTTGCCGATGATTCTCTTTATGATTGTGTGTGATTGATTCTTTGGATACATCTCATCTCTACACCGTTGGTATAAGAATCAATTCACTTCTGTTTTCATTCTTGCACTTTATCTTGTCTAGTGTGCTTAGCGTAGTTTGTTTCACATAGAAGTAAGTAGCTTAATTAGTGACTTAGCTTCGTTGGTGTGAATTAGATATCATAGTCTTGTTCACTAGAATTGTATAGGTGGCTTGCATAATTTAGTTGTGCTAGTGCTAGAAGAGCTTCGCCATCTTATTTACTAACTTGTTGTTTAGTAAAGCTTGTAGAAAATTTAAATAGGCTATTCACCTCCCTCTAGCCATTTGGACCTTACAACGGCTCCCCTGCTCCCCACGCGGCAGTGCGACGAGGCCACCAACCCCCTCCACGTGCCAGCAAGGCAAGGCCACCGACCGGTCGGTAGGTGTTGTCTCTTCTTCTCCTCTGCCGAGCGCGCTCCCCCACCCACCGGATCCCAGCACGGCGCCCAGTCCGTTGCAGCGCCATCGCCTCCTCATGTTGATCCACTGGTGCTGGGTCAGTGTTGAGCGGAGCAGGAATTGGACTGGACTCAGGTCGAATTCATGCTCACCTTCTCGTTTTTAATGGTAAGAATCTCCAAAATGCTGCATGCTCAGATTGAAATTGAATTCCTTGTTCGACTCTAGATCCCCTCTTATATTGATCTATTTAATTGAGCATAAGTTCTTGTGTTCTGAATATATGGATGTGTAGTCACAAGTAGAACCATATGAATTTAGCTGTGCAGCAGCATTGACTTCAGGGCTGCATCCATAATCTAAATTCGTGAACTGGTATTGGAAATCTAAGTTTTTTCATACCTCATTTGTGTAGCTGCTATGTCGTGACTTTCGATTGTAGTGCTTGATGGATTCTTGATTGTCGATACATGAAGTTCTGATGCTTACTGTCAGACTGCTTGCATTTTTGCATTCACTGAAAATTATTCATTTGTGTATGCTTTATGCTTTCTATATAGGTTTAGTTACAGCTGGTTGCAGTATAATTATAACAATAGTGGATCACTGCTCAAAAATTGTATATCAATTGACACTTAAGTATTCAATCACTGCTTAAATGGCCAATATATAAATCACTACCAAAGAATTATTTTGTGTATACTTTTTGCATATTTCTTTCGTTGTTCCTCATTTTGATAGATGTCACCACGTGAGTCAGTTGTTGAAACGACAAATATTGGTACATGATAAATATTGACTATGGTGATTTGAATTTTGATATATGGGGTTTAGTGATGTGAATTTTGATATTTGTAGACTTATAAAAAAATTGACTTTAGTGATATACATTTCATGTATGAAAAATATTGTCTCCAGTGATATGATTTTTGATACATTAACTTTAGTGAGAAGAGATGGTTGGACGTCGTCTCCCTCTGCTGGAAGTCATAGGTTTCAGCGGCTATGTAAAATGGATGGGATTTGAGCCAGTGTTGCTGAATGTACTGTTTAATCATCCAAGCAGTAAGCAACTCTATATGTTTCTAATAAATTAATGTGTCAAATATGGTTGTATAAATATTTTTTCTCATATGTATATATACGTGATTCTTAAATATACCATAGGTAATTGGCCCAATCATTTGGCTTAAAGAGACACTCTCAAATTTTGGGGTTCAGGCAGTGCATGTTCAAACCTTTCTTGTAAATAATGGTCCATTAATCCAATGTCAAATTGGCTTTTCCATCGCCGCTAGGATGGGTAGAGGTGTTGTACAAATCTCAGAGATGGAAATAAAGACACTCCAGCAGACTATTGCACAAAAATATGCTGTCATTGCATGTGTAACTAAGCTTGAGAATATTGGGTACACCCTGCCTACACTATCCTTCATGCTGATACAAGCTATAAATGCGGACATGCATAATGATGTTGAGGGATTTTGTGCAAGCGTTGCTTGGAACAACCGAAATGATGTGATAAAGTAGAAGTCGAATTCATAGCTTATATTTGGATTTGTTATTATATGTTGCAAAGCTTTGGTTCTCATAACTTTTTTTTGCCAACAATTACAGGTTGAGGACTATGACTTAACCTACAAAGGGTGCAGTTTTGAAGCCATTCTAAACTAGATAATGTATCAATTGTGTTATGAATAGAAATATGCTCATGAATGGCCAACACTCACTTCGGAAGGATTTCAGGCAAAGCTGCTTGCAACTAAGAGGGGAGACCCACTGACTTCTCGAGCACAGTTAAACATTGTTAGTGGACCCTGTGCTCATAGTTGTGAAGCAAGGGTGAGTGCACTGGTTAATGCATTGGTCTTCATCAATGATATTTTTGGATACCACATCGGTGACCTACAATTCACCGAATTAGTAATACGAGAAAGTCAACTTCATTAGGTATAAGTGGTGACATACTATGTTTGCATGAACTTTGGGGAGTACTTGGACATGTAGTGTGTAATGACTTGGTTTAAATTTATTATGGTTTGTTTGAAATTTGATTGTGGGATGGATGAGATCATTGTAATATACAACATCTTACTTAATTAGTTTCACTTTTAATATGCGTACAATATTCAATGCAAAGAAACTGTAAAAGAAAAGAAAAGAAAAGAAAAAAAGAGACATTCAGCCAATCGGGACCGGAGGTGTAATACGTGGCAGTGCTGGGGCCCGGGCTGGAGCCGCCTTTTACCAACCGGGACTAGAAGTCCCAAATCAATCCAAGTTGAGGGGTCCGAGACTAAAAGCCAAGCCTTTAGTCTCGGATTGGTAGTCCCAATTGAGAAATCATGACTAAAACCCACTCCTGCACTAGTGTTCACTAACTAGAAGTGATAGTCCAGTCTTTGATTCAACCGTCATGGCTAAGGACGGGATCGAACAGAGCGGGCTAAAGAGGAAAAGGAAGCAGTTCCGGTCTCTCTCAATCCGTACGCCATTATAATTGACGAGAAACAAAGAGAGGGTGGAACAAGAGGAGAAAAGAGAGGACCAGTGGTCTACTTCTTCCAATTCACACATCATGGCAAAAGACGGGCATTAGAAAAGAGTGACACACAAGAGAACACAACGCCCAAATCCACTTGTCGGGTACCTCGACCCACGTGCATGTTGACGGTAGTTAACCATCAACTTTATAAGTCAACAAGAATCAAAAGAAGGGTTAAAATGAGCTTCACCTTAGAATTAGGGGTTTTAAACTAATAATTTCCACAAGTTTTGGTGAATGTCTATTTCTGCAGGGGGTCATCAGGAAAAGACCAAAGGAGACCCACATGTCATGTCAGATTTATATAGAGACAAAGGGGCTACACATAACTTTTCTGTAATGTGGAAGATACGAGAAGACTCTAGAAACAAATGGGAGATGAAACGGGCTGGCAGGTGGGGCGGCCGCCCCTGGCCCTAGGCGCCCGCCCCCCTCTAGTGGCCAATCACGTGCAACCTCATGGATTATGCCTCCACCGCCTTTGAGGATGAATAAAAACCATAGATAAAGGTCGGTTTGATCCGAGGGCTGTGGTGCTTCCTAGAGGGCTATATAAGCAAGGACCCTCACCCTAGGAGAAACCCTAATTCATTAGCAGAGGGAGCCATCAGCAGAGCTAGGGTTTAGAGAGTTTCTCTCCACCAGAGAATTAGAATAGCTACTCCAAATCTTCAACTTCTACATAGGTTTAGACTAGATAGAGGAAGAGTCAGATGACTTGTGCTCGAGATTCGGATCTTTATCATCAAAGTATGAGTACTATTTTGTATCTTTGCTCTATGACTTTATTCTAATATGATTATGTTTCTATTTATTATGTTCCTAGTTTGCTCTAGTAGTACATTTGATATGGTTATGATTGATAATGAGTTTATGTATAAGTTTGCAAAGCGCTTAGCTCTTTTCGCGAGGGGGTTAAGTGGTAGATCACATGTAAGCATGGTGCTTAGATGCTATTTACCTGCAAATGTATCCTATTGGACAGGTTGTGTGGTAGTTCGTGGAAGTGACAATTCTATTAAGTCTTATATAGTCCACCCTCTGTTGATAGGACAGGTAGAAACAACGTTACGTAGGAAGTCTTGCTATGTCCTGGCTTTCTTCAGTAATATTCCTTATACATAGATGAAGAGTCTTTTATGCTATATATGATGGTGTGTTTACTAGAGTAGATGAATGACTTAGTAGATTAGAACCTATCTAGAATTCAATCTCTTGAACTAATCAGACGTCAACCTACCTTTATGATGAGTAGTCTATCTCTAATCTCTGCGTGATTTATTCCCTATGCTTTACAATTCAATTATACTTATTTATCATGGTTTATCCCCCCTGCCAAAGTAAGTGACTGTGTGATTGATTCCTCATAAGTAGTTGTTGACACCGTTTTTAGTACGTGTCAAAATGATCAGGAAAGGCTGATTAGCAAGGGAGAGATTGCCGTGTGAATTGATGGCCAAGGAGAATAAGTTTGTTTTAAGCGGTGGCAGTGTATGAATTTGATTAGGAATGTTGCCGATGAAGTCAAAGGTGTTATTGCCGATGCCGATGGAAGAAGGTTTGGAGACTGTTGCCGATAAGGGAATGTATCGATGAAGGAAGGTGTGAAGACTGCAGCCGATGAAATAGGGAATGTGCCGATGGAAGGAGATCGAAGGTTGCTGCCGATGGAAAAGGGGCTGTGCTGGTGAAGAGGAGACCGATAAGAATACCATCGTGACTAAGGCGGATCATGGAATAAAATAGGAGTTGATTTCCTTGTTTACGATTAGTAGAGTCTGAGTTGTGTAAAAGTCATGTTCTTTTTCTTAGACTTGAGTTTAGTGTCCTAGTCGTATTCGATTATGTTTCTATAGCTCAGGATATAAATATAGAGTGAAGGGCAATGTAATAGGAATCAATTAATACATCAAAAAACAGCTTTTACTCTTATTTACATCTACTTTTCGGCGACTTCGTCAATTTGCATATTTTTCCTTTTTTACGAGTTCTCATCGATTCGGCGAGTTGCATTGCTCTAAGTGCAATCTTTGTCGATCCTCGAGTTCCGCGTGAGTACCTCTTGGCCGTGACTTCCGGGCGTATCGCTGTTGTCAGGACCAAAGTACTCGTATCTTCATCCTTGTCGATTAACAGGTCAAATCGACTAGCACGCTTTGGATATCGATTTCGGGTATTAGCCCTTTGTGTTTGCAGATTTACTTTTGCATCAACACATCTTTTGGCACGCTCGGTGGGACAGATCTAATCAAGATGCCTAATCATGAGATCGATGCTGGGAATATCATCGCAGTAACAGAAGAAGATCTTAAGGACGATCAGAAGCAGGCTATGGAGAGGGCTATTGAAGAATATAGACAGCTTTGCTTAAAGTCATTCAGCATGAACAAAAGTGGACAAGTCATCCAGAAGCAGGACTTGCCGTTGCCTCGGCAGGTTACCTTTGATCCTAATCCTAGTAAACTTCAAGAGATGGTTAATTCTGCAGTAAATCATGCTTTAATTAATCACTCCAATGTGCTGTCCAATACTGTTCATAATGCTGTGATTCGAACTTTCAAAGAAGGGCAAGCGTCACATCATTACGTCGGACCTGCTTATCATCAACCAGAAGCAGCATCTGCTGTTGCTCCATCGGCTCCTCCAGCCGTTGCGGGTATAGAGATTTCTTCTCCTCCAGTATCAGCAGGATTATCTAATGCACAGTCTACTCCGATTCGTCCAGATTCAGCATTATCAGGACGAGTTCAGCTTGGTACAGATCTATCAGCATCAGCTTTATCAGGTCCTGTACTACAGAGTAATCAAACTCCTGCTAATTGGTGGGGATATGGTATGCCTCCGGAGCCATCTACTGTCAATCACGGATTATCTCAAGTGTTTGACGCAGCCGGAAAAACTCCTATACCATCTGCTGGGTTGCCGATAGCCCAAGCGCCTCAATATATTACAACTACTGCACAACCAAGTCTGGGAGGTTTTCAGGCGTCTCTGGGTCAAACATCTGGATCAAGTCCATCGGCAAGTTTGTTACCGATGCAGCAGAAGGCTCCTATAGTCAGTCAACCTGGAGTACAGGTTATGCCTCAAGTTGGATATAATTATCCAGCAATGCCAACAAGCTACCAGCCATCGGCAAATTCTGTGCCGATGAATACTAATAATTGGTCAGGGCAGTTTTCTACTCAACATACGGTTCAGCCAAATCAGCAAGTCACAGGAGTTCATCAAGGTCACATGCATGCTGGTTTTCAGAATCAAGCATCGGCAACTCAGCCGATGAATCCTTTTCAGCAGATTAATGGACCACAGTTAGTAGCAAATATGCCAATTGCTGGAGAGCGTGGGCAACAAAGGTATGCAGAAGGATATCAACAGATACCTCCAGCAGAGATTCAACCATATCGTCAGCAAGATGTCGATGTTTTTTGGGCCGATAAGATAGCAGAAATTATGAGAGATCAATTTGGGATCAAGCCCAAGGTTAATACTTATTCTTATCGGACTCCGTATCCTCCAGCATATGATTTAATTCCTCTCCCAAATCATTACAAAGTGCCAGATTTCACTAAATTCTCTGGGCAAGACGATACATCAACCATGGAGCATGTTAATCGTTTTATTATTCAATGTGGAGAGGCAGCTTGTAGAGATGAATTGAGAGTTCGTCTTTTCTCGTCATCTCTATCTGGATCAGCATTTACATGGTTTATTTCACTACCGCCAAATTCTATTATCACTTGGGCTGATCTGGAAAAGCAATTTCATAAGTACTTCTTTGCTGGAATTCATGAGAAGAAGCTTACCGATTTGGTAAAGATGAAACAGCACAATGATGAATCGGTAGAAGGCTTCGTGCAAAGGCTACGAGATGTAAAGAATAAATGTTACAGTCTGGTATTGGATGATCGGCAGCTTGCCGATTTAGCCTTTCAAGGATTATTGCCACACCTAAAGGACAGATATGCTTCTCAGGAGTTCGAAAGCCTAAGTCATTTAGTACAAAGGATTTCTGACCAAGATACTAGAGTTTTTGAACCTAAGAGAAATTGGAACAAGAAAGTTTCATTTGTTGAAGAAGCGGAAGATTCTGATTCAGATAATGAACCAGTTATCGGTTTGGCAGAGTGGGTTAAGAATAAGAAGCCGATATCTTGTCCCTTTGGTCACAAAGAGCCAGAAAAGTTTACTTTCGATGTCACCAAAGCCGATAAAATATTCGATCTTTTGCTTCAGGAGGGCCAGATTAAATTATCACCCAATCATGTGATCCCATCAGCAGAAGAGTTGAAGCATATGTTGTATTGCAAGTGGCATAATGCAACTTCACACAGTACCAATGATTGCAAGGTGTTTAGACAGCAATTACAGTCAGCTATTGAGTCTGGCAGGATAAAATTTGGCAATTCCAAGATTCAAAAGCCAATGAAAATTGATCAACATCCTTTTCCAGCAAATATGTTGGACGCTGAAGGAAAAATTAAGGTGTTGACGTCGGAAGCTGCTGAAAAGAATGCATCAGTAGATCCCCAACATCAGATAACTACCAATAATGCAAAAGGCAAGGGGCTATTGACAGAGAGTGGCGGTTCTGAGAGGCCTCCTCGATCTGGCATCGTGATTACTCATCAAAGACAACACGAAGGATGGCGTCAGCGAAGGAACCGGTATAGACGACAACAAGAGGAAAGGTGTCAAGAAGAGTGGAATCGGCATAAAGATCATTGGAATTGTCCATTTTTTATTCATTGTTGGGAAGAAGGTATTAAGTTACCTACTGTTGAAAATTATCCAGAGTGCAATAACTATTATGGAGTTAATTATCCTGCAAGAAGGTTTCAATCTGGTAATCAAGGTTTGCTCATTAATGAGCCGATCAGAAGGAGAGCATCAGTACATGATCGGCTGGGGGGCAGGCTTAGTGTGCATGAAAGGCTTGGTAAACGCGTTGCATATTTTCCAAGGAATCAAGAGGAACTCGAAGAGATGGCAAATGCAAGAGTCCCTGATGAAGAAATATTCTACAGGGACCCTAATATACGTCGTGTGGAGACAACTAGAATTTATCAGCCAGTTTGGAAAACTAAGCTTCCTCAATGGTGTCCAGAAGGTTTGACAAAGACACAGAAGAGAAAAATGCAGCGGGATCGTCAAAAAGATTTATATCAAGAAGAAAGTCCCTCCAATGAGAAATCTGGTAACCAGCAGTGGCAGATAAGGCACAAGGATAAAGGTCCATTGGCAGACATCAATATGGTGTTTATGTTGCCGATGGAATTTTTGGCTTTGTTTGACAGTGAGGAGGAGGCTGTTTCCTCTGATCAGATAGCTCAATTAATGTTAGATCCAATGATGGCTGTTTTTGAGAAGCCTGCTGATGATGAGAGACAACACCTCAAGGCTTTGTTTGTAAAAGGCAGAGTTGATGGGCAGCCCGTATCTAAGATACTTATTGATGGAGGAGCTGCGATTAATATTATGCCTTATGTGATGTATCGGAAGCTTGGTAAGGGAGATCAAGACTTAACTAAAACCGATATGATGCTAAAGGATTTTGAAGGCAATGTGTCACCAGCTAAAGGAGCAGTATGTGTTGAGTTGACCATCGGTAGTAAAACTTTGCCGACAACTTTCTTTGTTATTAATGGCAAGGGTGCATATAATTTACTTCTGGGAAGGGATTGGATTCATGCTAATTGTTGTGTTCCTTCTACAATGCATCAATGTTTGGTACAATGGATCGGAGATAAAATTGAAGTTGTTCCTGGTGATTCTTCTTATATCATTGCATCGGCAGAATCAGATACCTATGAACGAACCAGGTGCATATCGGGAGAAGCTTGGGAGAAAGAGTTCCTCAAGATTGCTGATTATGAAATTCTACCGATCCAAGCAGTCGGTTCTGAAGAAGAGTTTTAATGGATAGATTTGCCGATGATGGAAAATTAGGGCAAGGATTTACATCGGCAGATGATTTAATAGAAGTAGATATTGGTGAAGGTGATAGGCCAAGACCCACTTTTATTAGCTCTAAATTAGATTCCAAGTGTAAACAGCAATTAGTTGATTTGTTAAAGGAATATAAAGATTGTTTTGCTTGGGATTATACTGAAATGCCTGGATTAGACCGATCTATAGTTGAACATCGGTTGCCGATTAAATCTGGATTTCGGCCACATCAGCAGCCGGCTCGCCGATGCAATCCTAATATACTCCCTGATATTAAGGCCGAAATAACCAAGTTAATTGAGGCAAAGTTTATTCGGCAGTGTCGGTATGCAGAGTGGATTTCTAATGTGGTTCCTGTATATAAGAAAAATGGAAAACTCCGTGTTTGTATTGATTTCAGGAATCTTAATAAGGCCACACCGATGGATGGTTATCCGATGCCGATTGCCGATTTGTTGATTGATGCTGCAGCAGGGCATCAGATTATTAGTTTCATGGATGGAAATGCGGGTTATAACCAAATATTCATGGCTGAAGAAGATATTTCCAAAACTGCTTTTAGATGTCCAGGTCATGTGGGATTATTTGAATGGATAGTTATGACATTTGGTTTGAAAAATGCCGGTGCTACTTATCAGAGAGCTATGAACTTTATTTTCCATGAATATATCGGCACATTGGTGGAAATCTACATTGATGATATAGTGATTAAGTCTGGAGATATCACGAAGCATCTAACCGATATGCGAAAGATATTGGAGTGCACAAGAAAACATGGATTAAAGATGAATCCCAATAAATGTGCATTTGGTGTATCGGCAGGACAATTCTTGGGTTTTATGGTGCATCAGAGAGGCATTGAAATTTGTAGAAAATCTATTGAGGCAATCAACAAGGTCGTTGCTCCTGCCGATAAGACTGAATTGCAATCTTTGATCGGTAAGATTAATTTCATCAGAAGGTTTATATCTAATTTGTCAGGTAAGATCAAGGCTTTCAGTCCGTTATTAAAATTGAAAGCCGATCAGGAGTTTAAATGGGGGTATGAACAGCAGTTGGCTTTAGATCAGATTAAGAGTTATTTAACAAATCCTCCAGTGTTAGTTCCACCCCAGCATGGAAAACCTTTCAGATTATATTTATCAACTGAAGATACTGTTATTGGTTCAGCTCTTATTCAAGAATTTGAAGGAAAAGAGCGTGTTATCTATTATTTGAGCAGACGATTAATAGATGCTGAAACCAGGTATTCGGCTATTGAGAAATTATGCTTATGTTTATATTTCTCCTGTAGTAAGTTAAGGCATTATTTACTATCGGCTGAATGTACTGTCGTATGCAAAGATGATGTGGTCAAATATATGCTATCTATGCCGATATTAAATGGTAGGATTGGTAAATGGATTTTAGCGTTATCAGAATTTGACTTACGTTATGAATCGGCTAAGGCAGTTAAAGGACAAGTTATGGCCGATTTTGTTACTCAACATTGCAATACAGTAGATTCTTTGGAAGTTGCTCCATGGACATTGTTCTTTGATGGGTCCACTTGTAGTGAAGGGGCAGGCATCGGCATCGTGTTGATTTCTCCTCAAGGGAAGAAGTATGAATTCTCATTGCCGATCGTTGCCACATCAACAAACAATCAAGCTGAATACCAAGCATTGATAAAAGGGTTGGAGTTGCTTAAAGAAATACAGGCTGATGCTGTTGAAGTCTTTGGTGATTCTATGCTAGTTATAAATCAGTTGATTGGGATTTATGAATGTCGAAGTGAAATCCTGATTTCATATCATGAGAAATGTTTGGAATTGTTAAAAGGGTTTAGGAGTTTTCATCTGGAGCATATTTCCCGAATGCATAATGAAGAGGCTAACCGATTGGCTCAGCATGCTTCAGGATATCAACCTGTTCAAGAAGCATTGACATTGGTGGCTGATGCCGATGACTGGAGAGAGGAAATCATTGATTATTTAAAGAATCCATCTAAAAAGGTTGAGAGACGTGTAAGATTCCAAGCGACAAAGTATGTACTCCTCGATGATGAATTATATTATCGTACCATAGATGGAGTTTTACTCAGGTGTGTTAGCATAGATGAATCAAAAAGCCTGATGAGTGAAATTCATGAAGGAGTATGTGGGGCTCATCAGTCAGCATTCAAGATGAAGTGGATGATCAGAAAAAATGGATATTATTGGCCAGCTATTCTCGAGGATTGTTTTAAATATTTTAAAGGATGTCAGGAATGCCAAAAGTTTGGTAATATTCAAAGAGCACCCGCATCGGCTATGAATCCTATAATTAAACCATGGCCATTTAGGGGTTGGGCTATTGATCTCATCGGTCAAATTTATCCACCATCGAGTAAAGGGCATAAATTTATTCTGGTTGCTACCGATTATTTCACAAAGTGGGTTGAAGCAATTCCTTTGAAAAAGGTGACATCGGCTAACATGGTTGATTTTGTGAAGGAGCATATTGTTTACCGATTTGGCATCCCACAAACTATCACTACCGATCAGGGCACTATGTTTACATCAGGTGAATTTGATGAGTTTGCTTTGAGTATGGGAATTAAAGTTTTGAATTCTTTACCATATTATGCCCAAGCAAATGGCCAAGCTGAAGCATCTAATAAGGGGATTATCAAACTTATTAAGCGTAAGATCAGAGAATATCCTAAAAAGTGGCATACCATATTAAATGAAGCTTTGTGGTCATATCGGATGGCATGTCATGGTGCAACCAAGGTGTCGCCTTATCAATTGGTATATGGGCACGATGCAGTATTACCTTGGGAGATTAAGATTGGATCTAGGCGGATGCGTTTTCAGGATCAATTGACAGCCGATGATTATGATATCCTTATGAAAGATGAGTTGGAGGACGTAGCAGGTCATCAGTTAAAAGCTTTGGTTAACATCGAGGAAAACAAGAAGAGAGTAGCTAGGTGGTATGATAAGAAAGTGAAGGTAAAGGAATTTGCCGATGGTGAATTAGTCTGGAAGTTGATTTTACCGATTGGGACTAAAAATTCTAAGTTTGGCAAATGGTCCCCTAATTGGGAAGGTCCATATCGGATAAGTCAGTCTGTTCCTGGTAATGCGTATATTCTTGAAACTCTCGAAGGAGTGGTATTTCCCAGAGCTTTAAATGGAAAATATTTAAAGAAATATTTTTTTTTGACGTAAAATACCGTGGGGGAGTTCCCCACGGTGACTTTATAAAAAACTTTATAAAAAACAAAACAGCAAAGAACAGAACAACTTACAAACAGGAGAAAGAAAAAGGAAGAACAACAAGCCGGACGCCTAAACAACCCTACAACCAGAGAGAGAAAGAGGAAACAAAAACAACAAGTTACAAGGCATCCAGCCAAAGCAGAACAGCAGCTCTATCAGCTTCTTTGATGCGAAGGGATTGCAAAGAGGCTTCCTCCTTAAAGTTCCTGACCCATCTGTTGAAACTAGCTTGGACCCCATCAAAAACCAACCTATTTCTGATCTTCCAAATTTCCCAGGCAGCTATAAGGAAAGTCTCCATGAAGAACGGTCTTCCTGATAGATGCTTTGTTCTTTCAATTCTTTTATGGATAATCACATTGTTAACCCAAGTAATCCCAATCTTCGTCCAACAATCTTTTGCAAATGAACAATCAAAAAAGAGATGCTCAATGGTTTCCTCTAAGCCTTGCCCACAAAGTACACATAGAGTGTTAGGTTGAACATTGAATCTTCTTCTAGACAACATATTCTTTGTGTTTAATCTGTCCAGCAAAACTAGCCATGCAAAGAACTTCACTCTTGGAGTAACTTTAGATTTCCATACCCAGGAGAAAGTTACTGGAATCTGAACAGGCTGAAAGGCAAGTTTGTAGAGCTTAGCAGCAGCAAAAGTGTTATTTCCCCAGCAAAAAATTCTCTGATCTATCTCCTCAGATAGAGTATAATCTTGAATGATAACTTTTAGTTCTTCTAGCTCCAAAGCAGCCTGATGTGAGATAGGGATGTGAAATAGGTCTTCCAGACTGTCAGCTTCAGTGACTTGTTTAACCGAGATATCCACATGCTTTGCAAAAAGGGCTAAAACAGGGAAGAAGTCTATTAAGCAATCACCAGTCCAATTATCCTTCCAAAAGAGAATAGAGGATCCATCCCCCAACTGACAAGTGGTGATGCCAGTATAGAGATCTTTCAGTTTGAATATGTCTTTCCACCAAAAGGAGCCCACAGCTCTGTGGGAATGTGGCACCCTATTAGCATAATATTTGAACCACACTTGCTGGACCCAAGGAGTATCTTCTTTGGAATAAAACTTATGTAGCTGTTTCATGAGTAGTGCATCATTTTGAAGATAAAGATTTTTGATACCAAGCCCTCCCTTTTTCTTAGGCCTTTGAGCCAAAGACCAAGCCACTAGATTTCCACCTCTTTTTCTTTCTGAATTTCCTCTCCAAAGACATTGCTTTCTTACCCTGTCCACTCCTTCAATGACACCTTTATGCAGTTTCAAAGTACACATGGCATAATTAACGGTAGGAGTGATAACAGAGTTTATGTACTCCACTCTTCCAGAATAAGATAAAAAGGTGGAACAAGCTGAGAGCTTTCTTTTTACTCTGTCCAGAAGAGGAGCAAACTCTTCAATCTTTGGTTTGGTTGTCCCTAGAGGCAGCCCTAGGTAAGTAAAGGGAAAGGTACCAACTTGACAACCAAAGGTTCTAGCAAGCACTTCTGTCTTCTCAGCAGGAACATTTATGGGGACCAGAAGAGACTTGCTAAAATTCACCACCAGCCCAGTTGAAGAGGCAAAAGAATTTAGAATAGCTTTCAGGCAAAAGAGCTGCTTGGCCTCAGCTTCCAAAATTAATAAAGTGTCATCCGCATATTGTACAATAGGGAATTCAGAGGAAGGCTGAGGAATAGGAAGATTCAAAATTCCCTTATCCTTGAGCCCATTTACTATGTACTGAAGAATTTCTGCAGCAAGCACGAAAAGTAATGGAGAAAGGGGGTCACCCTGCCTGACCCCTCTTTTACAATTAAAGATTTTGCCTGGAACCCCATTAAGTAGAACTGTGGAGGTGCCGGATGACAAAATACACTTAACCCAACTGATCCATTGCTGAGGAAATCCAAGAGTACTCAACATTTCAAAAATTGCTGAGTGCTCAATTGTGTCAAAAGCCTTTGCAAAATCAAGCTTCACAATCACAATCTCTTTTTTGGACTGCTGACATTGGTGAATGTACTCAAAACTCCAAGCTAGACAGTCTTGTATTGTTCTCTTCCTAATGAAACCATATTGGTTCTTGTGTATGATCTTAAGGATAATCTTTTGGAGCCTTTCAGCAAGGAGCTTGGTAATCATCTTAACACAACAATTCAACAAAGAGATTGGTCTAAAATCATTAACAGATGTGGGGTTGCTGCACTTTGGCACTAGCACAAGAAAGGAACCATTAATAGGGGCAAGATCAACCCTATTATCAAAGAAATCCATAAACAACCTGAGTATATCAGTTTTTATAATGGGCCAACACTTCTTAATAAAAACCCCATTGAAACCATCTGGCCCAGGAGCTTTATCAGAGGGCATTTGTTTGATGATACTCTCAATTTCAGAGACCAGGAAGGGAGCGGTAAGCTCAGACAAATCCACATTCTCAGGAATAGAGACCAAAGAATCTAGATCAAAGGACATGACAGCATTGTTACTAATCCCCATTCTGTTTTTGAAGGAACACCAAAGAAGGTTGGCTTTGTCGTCATGATGGATAAGAGAGATTCCATGTTCATCCTGAATTTGTGCAATTAGATTTCTTCTATAAGAAACAGTGGCCATAGAATGAAAGTATTTTGTACATTCATCCCCATACTTGATTCTGTTGGTTGTGTTTCTTTGCTTCCAATAAGTATTCTGTTGTTTCAACAGATTACAGAGTTGCCTCTTAACCATTGCCCTGACATTCCACTCAGGGTTAAAAAGTTGTCTGAATTCCTCTACTGTGTCCAAATACAGTATAACTTTATTGCAGTTTTCAATAAGAAGTCTAATATTCGAAATGCCTTTGCTCCACCTTTTCAGATCCTGCCTTAGTTTTTTAAACTTAGCTGACAAAACCGAGGCAATGTTAGTAGAACTTCCACTGCTCTGGTTCCAGGACAGCTCCACCGTAGAAAGGAAGCCACCATGAGAGACCCAGAAGTTTTCAAACCGAAAAACATTGGATTTGGGAATCTTGGTTTCCACTGAGACTCTACAAGGAACATGGTCAGAGGTGGGTCTTGCCATAGGAGTGACCATGGTATTGGGGAAATCCAAGGTCCAATTAGCTGAGGTAAAGAACCAATCCAATTGCTCTAGTAAAGGGTTGGACTGCATATTACTCCATGTAAAGGCTCTTCCTTTTAGTGGTAACTCAACTAGTCCCAAATGATCAATAACTTCATTGAAAATTTGAGTATCATGGAAATTACCCCCACTTTTATTTCTGTTGTCCATATATCTATAGAAGTTGAAATCCCCCATCAAAATCCAATTTAAATCATCCAAAATGTCCAGATTACGCAGCCAGTTAATGAAAGCAGTTCTAGCAGGCTCCAAACAAGGTCCATAGACTGAAGTAAGATTCCAGACATTCAAGTCCAAACGAGAAGAGAAACTGATCGATATGGCAAAGGGCTTTACATCAATCACAGTTCCATCAAACAGACTGCCATTCCAGCAAACTAGGATACCTCCAGAAGCACCAATCGAGGGAGCAAAAATGAATTTGTCAAAACGTCGTGGTGCAAAATTTTTAATAAAGGTAAGGTCAAACATTTCCTTCTTTGTTTCCTGGAAACAAAAAATCTCGCAGTTGCTTTCATCTATTTTGTTACGGATCAGAGGCCATTTTTCCACAGCATTGAGACCCCTAACGTTCCAACATAGAATATTACAGGATCTACTCATTGAACAAACCATAATAATAAGACGAGATAACCTGACCTTCACAGAAGGACAGAGATAACTTCATAAAGTTTGCAAACATAACACCAGCAAGCATAGCCAACCACATAATACTAAAAGGATTAACGACAAACTTAAAGATAAGTATGGCCCAAAGACCAAACTTCCAGCAGCAGGGCCAAACACCGACTCCTAACATTAATCCTGATCATTAACATGCCCTTCCATGAGGGCATCCTCCGAGAGCTCCGAAGGAGACACTCCACAGCTTGTAGCCCACTCGTGGAGGACATCGAGAGGGATCTGACCATCTGCTTCAGCCATAGTCTTGGGGGGGTTCTCCAGGTCAATCACTGTTACTATTTTCTTCCTTCTTTTTGGAGTTGGTTCTTTGATCTTGACAACTTGCACACCACCCACAGCTTCAGGATTGAGGCGGGAGCTTCTGCGGACAAGAGTGTCCACCAGAGGGGTCTTTGAACCCGGCCTACGAGAAACCATAGTTGGAAAAGAAACTGGCCCAAGCCCACTAGTAGCAGGGGCCTGACCCTGAACAGACACCAGCTTGTCACCAAACAGAGCAGCCCATAGCTTGATCAGAATAGCATCCATGACTGGGTAAATAGGCACGATGGCCTTCTGAATATCCTCCTTCCAAACCTTCAGCACTGGCAGACTATGAAAAGGGAGATTCTGACATGCCTTGATGATGAAAGAAGGCACCACCACATTGGCATTTCTGACTGAGGACACCACACTAGAATCCTCAGAAGAAGAAGTATCAACCAACATCTGAGCCCCAACCAAAATCTCTTCAACTGATAAATGAATGTCAGGTCCAGTCGCCCTGAGATAGTTCGCCGTGCACCCTGACTGATCAAAAGTAATAGTGTCTTGGGGCTGTTCAGGATGCTGAGGCACCCAGTTCTGGACCACTTCCATCTCCATTTGATCGACCCCTTCATCATTCACCGCCAAGTTGTTGTGGTCTGCCAGATTAATGTCCATGTTGATATCCTGCATTTGCTCCAAATTGATCCCAACATCCCCAAGTACTTGTGCAGCAGCCCCAACATTATCATGCATCCAATTCTGAAAAATGTCAGGGTTACCAGCCAGGGGTGGACCGTGTATAGGGTGTGGAATCCCGTCTGCTGGAATAGGATCCTCATCACCAGGCAATTCATCAGCAAAGTGACCACCCAGAATATAGGTGGGCACAGACCAGGATCGACCATTTCCCCCTAAAGTGGTGCCTTGAGAAATCACAACACTGCGCGGGACTCTTTCAGGGGCAAGGATTAAGCAACGCACAAGAGTTCTGCTTTTATTAGGACCCTGGTGCCAATGGAGTTTGCGACCAAAAGGAGCAACCGCAGCCAAAATGAATTCTTCCCGCTGGTAATCTAGTGGAAAAGCTAGAAACATGACCCAACATTCCCTGGTATAAGGACAAGCTCTAAGATTGATGGCCTCATCATGTTTAACTATCCTCAGGACCGACACTCCATCAAACTCAATGGGACTGATATCAAGCAAGCTTTGTCTCTGAACTGACGATCCCATCTCAATGAGCCCCAGACCCAGCGGAGAGAGGAAAGAAGAAAATACCCTGACTGGATAGTTTGCCTCCAGGAACTGCACGGCTTCCGTCAGCGCCAATCTTGCATGCATCGGGTGCGGTGGCGGATCCATCGAGATGATCGCGTACTCCTCGTGACAACGCGGCGGCTCGCCACCAAGTGCCACCCGCGCCCGTGCCGGACGCATCCCACCATCGACGACATGGGCACCCAGAGGGAGGAAGGGTGCGGGATCACACTCAAAGTTCGCCATATCTTCTTGGTCGATCAAAGACTGCTGAAAGGTGGATTGAGGAATTCAGAATTTAGATCCAGACCATGAACAGCTTGAACAGACACAGGTGGACCAAAAACTAGAGACTGAGCCGAAGAGGGCTGAGGATCGATAGCAGTTATGATAGAGCCAAACATAATGGACTGAGAATTTGACAGCACAGTATCACTCCTTTTACCAGGTAGAACAGAAGCTACTGGATGAGCAAATCTGACTTTCTTTTCAGAATGTGCACGATGCTTAGCTACAACTTTCTGATTTTTCGATAAAACCTCAGTCCATTTCTTTGCTTCCTCAGCCTCCCAGATTCTCTTCTCACGCTCCCAGTGTGGAGCCCCATTACTCCACAAATGAAAATAAACATCAAACGAAGAACCAACAACTCTCCTCAAAGCATAGATCAAAAAACCCACAGCCTTGCATGAAACCGAGAACCGAAAATGGTTGTGACTCACTTCAACCACATGAAAGAACGGGGCATGCCCACCCAAGCAAGATTGAAGCACTAGAGCTACGCTCTCCTCTGTAAGCCGAAAAAGGTAGCGCCTAAAAGTGGCAAGCAGAAAGAAAGAGCCTCGTGGGCTAGGAGAGTGATGGTGCACCTTAACTCCGAAACGACGACGAACCTCCCGCTCAAACTCCAGACCGATGGACAAGTCCATCCTTTCTGCTAGGCCAGACGAGGAGCCCATAAGAAGGCCCAGCAAGGATCCCAGAGAGAAGCAGCTCAGCTCCGGCGAGCACCATCATCGGAGGGAGAGGAGGTTTCAGCGAAGGTGAGGTCGAGGGAGGTGAGGGAGGGAGAGGGGGGCGCCATTTTTTGGATTTTTAAAGAAATATTACCCTAGTATTTGGATAGATGCATAAAAAGTATAGTTGCCGATAACAATCCTATCGGCTGGAGTTAAAACAAAGTATCAATTATGCCGAATTTAACAAAGCCTGGATGACTGATATCGCACGCAGGCGAATTTCATCGGCTTCTTTTAGTTCCTTGGCATCTTCATCGGCATTTCCTTCCACAGGTTTGATTTTCTTTTTCAATGCCAAGGCCTTGCGAGCTTGAGCATCCCGTTCCTGTTGAAGGGCTTTAATGGCGTCGGGAAGCTGGTCTTCTTCTTGTTTGGCCTGGGTCAGAGCTGTCTCAACTTGTTCCAGTTCAGCTAGCAGGGCTGCTTTCTTTGCCGATAGATCTGAGATCTTCTGTCTAATATCGGCACTAGAGGCTTGCAAATTATTGATGTTTTTATGCTTCTCGTCAGCAGTCTGCTTCAGCTGTAGCATCTCTTCTTTAAGTTGAGATTGGGTTGCTATGTCAGCAATACGATGAACGGCCCTTTGGTATTGAAGCTGTCTGCTTTCCAGATGGACTGCTGGAAAGATGATTTCTTCAACATTGGAGGGGACTTGGCCGCGGATTGCCTTGAAGATAGATTTCGCAGGATCCGAGTCGATTACCAATTGGGCAGTTTCTTGCTGAAGCAGGTTTAGGAGGGTTTCCAGCTTGCCATATGTGTCTGATGATATTGTTCCCAACGCCAGGGAGGAGCTCGCTTCTTCTCCATCGTCATCAGAAATATCGATAGCAAAAGAAAATAAGCTATCGGGAGAATCTTGTTCCTATGGGATAAAGAGAATTAGAAATCTTGTTTATAATATTCTGAAGATATAATAAATCAGGTAATTGACTGGTTTACCTGCTTCAAGGCTATTTCTTGAGCCTGACTTGAAGGAGCGGCTTGTAAAGGGTCCTGTGAAGGATCGGCAGAAGATGCCGATGGAATGTCTTCAATGACCACATCGGTAGTCGGCCCTTGAGGTACAATTGCCGATGATGTATCTTGGGCAGGAGCAGTTTGTTCAGAAGGCTGATCGACGGGTGTTGGAGCAGACGCAGGGGCCGGTGTAGGTTTTTGTCGTTTCTGTTGAGCCTCAGCATCGGTCAAAGCTTTACGTTTTTGTTGTGCTTCGACAACAACTGGCTGGGGGGCATCAACATCTATTGGTTGAGGAGCTTGTATGATCGGTGTGCTTACCGATGTATCCATTTGTTGCTGCAAAAACAGGTATAAGATTGGATGTTTAATGGGAAAAATAAAAAATAATGAAAGAATACCTCTGAGGAAGGAGTAGAAGTTGTGGTGCTCGGTAAAGTTGCCGATGATGATCCAGCTGCAGCTTGTACACCCTGATAGTTGTATGTTAATATAAAGTGTATCGGCAGAAAAAATAGTAAACAAGATTATTACCTTAAAAGCCTTGATCAGGCTTGAAGCAGCAGCCTTTGGAGAAACCCTAGATGTTCCCAATCTTGGTCTAGAAGCGCCAATTTTGGTACGAGCTCTTTGGAAAGTCAAGGCTTCCAGGGTGGGGGCATTGTAACCGATTGCTGAAATCGGAGAGGCTGGATGGAGATTGAAGGGTTTTCCGCTTTTGCTTATCGGTGGAACTGGATCGTCAGCCTGTTTCAAAGGAGGTTAGTTACCGATACACATAATAAAAGAAAAGGGAAGGGACAAAAGTTGAAAGGAACTTACTGCATTACCAGGAATAGCATAATCGGGGTCAATCTGGTGCCGATATGTGTGAACAGATGTTGAAAATAGCTGTTCTTTCCATTCCTGCCACCATTGTTTATATGATTCTGTTATGAAAGAAGCTGGTGACCAGGCGGAGAGATCGACATTGGAAATATCGGCATCAGGAGCAAGTCTTACTATCCTGCTCCATTCAGTTCCAGAGGTGATGATTTCCCTGGGTTTAATTACATCGGCATAGCACAGTTTAATGGGCAGTTGCCCAAAAGCCAGCTGGCGAGATACTGCCGATGGATTGTAAAATTCATAAGTAATGTGGGAGGCTTTCCCACTACCAAATGTATTGACTGGAATTGCTCTGGGGGTGATGATGGCCATCATGAGATCATTATCTTGGTTCAGATCACTATCGGCAAAATTGAAGAGGAGGGAAAATTTGTTGTCCTCGTCAATATAAGGCACCCAAGCCCTGAGATCACGAGGGAGGCCATGGTAGAAAGTATGAAAAAATCTGCCGATTTGATCCTCATTGGCTTCTGTTCCGGGAAGGACGATGATTGCTTCACCAAAGTTGAGAGGGGGGCGTGTTGCCGATTCATCATCCCTGAGGACGTGTTCTTCGGGAATCTCTCGTGGGAATTCCTGAGCAAAGAGATCCCATTGTAAACGCTTGTGCATGTGGGCGTTTAACCACATATTAATAAACCACCATGGGCCTCCCAGATTGCCGATGGGTTCGCCAAGTATAAGCTTTTGGGATACTTGGTGGAGGAGATGGTAGGTTGAACCCAGAAGATATCGGCCAAGTGGAAATCTGACACCATTGGCCAAGAGTTCTGCTGCTGGGAGGAAAGCATTAGTTGGTCCTACCGATCGTCCGCAGAAAATAAATTTTTCTAGCCACATGTTCAGGAATGTGGCATGCTCCCTTTGATTGACAGTACCAGTCTTCTGGTACTCCTGGATATATCCCGTCCAGCCGCCAATGTTGCGTGTGGTTATTCTGTACTCAGCTTTTCTGCCGAAAATATGGCCTTCATCGACAGTTGAAATGTCTAGACCTGTGAGCATGTACACATCGGCAAGGGTGGGGGCACATGGACCATGACCAAACATGAAGGTGTTGGTGGTGTCAGACCAAAATTGAGCAGCAGCTATCATCATAGATTCATTTTTCTGCATATCGGCAATGGACAGCCTGATACATTGATCTATTTTTCGCTCTGCCCAGAATACTTGCATTGACCTGTTGACCCTCAGAAACCAATTTTTCCACCATTTGGTGGGTTTAGGCCAAGAACGGAATGTATCTTTCCACAAATTTAAGGAGAAATTCTGAGATTTGAAGGGAATACGATTGGCTTCTGCATTAATCAAATCAGTTGGGTCTGGGTTGCCCATCGGACCTAAGCAGTGAAGGGGAGATTGATGGGTTGGAATCACCAATGTGTTGCGGAGTTCCTAGGTTTGGAAGACCGAGAAAATGAAAGAGAAAGAAAATGTCGACTGTAAGAATTCGCAGGGAACCGAAAGGATTAAAGTAAAAGTAATAAGAAGAAGAACAAACCGCAGGGACGTCGAAGTTGACAGCCATTGCTTCAGGAGGATGAGGGCACGAACTGGGAACTTGAAGATGATGATTCAGATGAGTTGAAGACGCGCGGTTGTTGGTTAGGGTTGCCGCCGGGGTGAGAATGCCAAAAGGTGGAGTTTGAGGGTAGAAGATGAACAACCCGGAGGAATCTATTTATAGGTTATCTGGAGTAGGGGTATTCTTGACTTATCTCTATGCCGTATGCGGATGAATCGAGGTGGTTCAGTTGGATATGGTAACTGTGCGCACGACAATCAAGGAATGGTACAGAAGATTTGACAGCAAGTAATCATGGCTTGAAGGATATCTTGATACAAAATTTTTCAGTTCTAAAAATGATGCGTTGTTATTTTGGTATCTCAACCATAGTTAAGGCAAGGAAGGTTAGAAAAATGCAATATATATATATTGAGATACATGGATTGGATCTAGATTTGATTGAGTTTGGTAACAAATCATGTTATGCTTGGAGAATGGGTCAAAGAAATAGATAATAGCAAGCATCAGTTGGAGTAAATTTCGGAGCATCAGTATCTTATACTCCGAAATTGGGGGGCATGTGTTGACACCGTTTTTAGTACGTGTCAAAATGATCAGGAAAGGCTGATTAGCAAGGGAGAGATTGCCGTGTGAATTGATGGCCAAGGAGAATAAGTTTGTTTTAAGCGGTGGCAGTGTATGAATTTGATTAGGAATGTTGCCGATGAAGTCAAAGGTGTTATTGCCGATGCCGATGGAAGAAGGTTTGGAGACTGTTGCCGATAAGGGAATGTATCGATGAAGGAAGGTGTGAAGACTGCAGCCGATGAAATAGGGAATGTGCCGATGGAAGGAGATCGAAGGTTGCTGCCGATGGAAAAGGGGCTGTGCTGGTGAAGAGGAGACCGATAAGAATACCATCGTGATTAAGGCGGATCATGGAATAAAATAGGAGTTGATTTCCTTGTTTACGATTAGTAGAGTCTGAGTTGTGTAAAAGTCATGTTCTTTTTCTTAGACTTGAGTTTAGTGTCCTAGTCGTATTCGATTATGTTTCTATAGCTCAGGATATAAATATAGAGTGAAGGGCAATGTAATAGGAATCAATCAATACATCAAAAAATAGCTTTTACTCTTATTTACATCTACTTTTCGGCGACTTCGTCAATTTGCATATTTTTCCTTTTTTACGAGTTCTCATCGATTCGGCGAGTTGCATTGCTCTAAGTGCAATCTTTGTCAATCCTCGAGTTCCGCGTGAGTACCTCTTGGCCGTGACTTCCGGGCGTATCGCTGTTGTCAGGACCAAAGTACTCGTATCTTCATCCTTGTCGATTAACAGGTCAAATCGACTAGCACGCTTTGGATATCGATTTCGGGTATTAGCCCTTTGTGTTTGCAGATTCACTTTTGCATCAACAGTAGTCGTATTTTGCAAATCCATCCCTTTAGGTTTAAGTCCTTAGTTCTTTCCCTTGAGCTAAATATAAATTAACGATACCTGGAATATTTCCCGGTGAAGTGCTACAATGGTATTTATCTGTACGCTTGCGGATCCCATTTTTATTCTAAGAGGAGCAGTTCTATACCAACACTTCTGGTGCCATGCTAGGGATGACAACTTAGCTTAAGTGGTGTTAGAAGTGTCAACAGTGCACTAAATAGCACTAGACACCCCTGAGGTCTTAGTGGTGTGATTGTCATCGCGAGAACCTAAGGAGTGCAAGCATACAAGGGGCTCGAGCATGAAAGAGCCAAAAGAGGGGATAGGGATTCACCTTCCTTCGATCCACTCGCTATAGCTATTGACGGGAATCGAAGGAAATGAATCAAGAAAGCAACAAAAGAACGCTAACAAACACAAACAAGCAAGCCAGGGTTTTTGGTTCCACAGCACTTCGATCCACATGTCATGGCAATAGACATGAACCAAAGGAATTGGAACAAGAAGATCAATCCACATCTTACAACATCAACGGGGATTGATAGAAGGGGAAAAGGAAGAACGGTCTCCACATTCTTTCGACCAACACGCCATGGTAACGGACGGAGGTTACAGGAATGGAGACACAAATCACGCGGTCTCTCGATCCACACCAACTCATAGGGCACCATGACCTATGTGCAACTAGATCGACACTTTGCTATTCCCAGGGTTCATAGCGGTGCGGTTGTCACTACAAGAACCAAGGAAATGCTACGGTCAATGTGGCACAAGCATACGAGATGGTTAGGAAGAACAAAAGAGCAAGAAGCAAAAGAGGTAGAGCCCAATGGTCATGGTGAGGCAACTCGCGGCCATGAGCTTCACCTACACGAGTTGGCTTTTGTCGGCTCCACGATAGTCATCCCCTAATTCGTATCCCGCGAGACTAGGTCACGGAGGGCTCAAAGTGTGCGGGTAGGGAGCGCACCGACGTCAAGTCCATAGTGGCCACATCCTAGGGCTGAAGACAGGAGCTAACACTTGGGGTAACGAAGGAGACAACTAAAACACGAGAGAAGGGATCATGCTCAGCGTTACGGCCATGGTGAGACGAGCTCACGATCACAACGTACAAACACATCGTTCTCTCAACCAGCTCGAAGGCTTGGTCCATAGGCAAACAACACAAACACATAAAGAACAGACAACACAAAAACAACACTCGAAGGAGTGGCACATATCCATAGCGACAACAGATAGATAGACTGGCACAAAGGCACGACACAGGCATAAATATAGATAGATGATGTATAAACAAGTATAGATGACAAGTATGTAATGAAAGAAAAAGCAGGAGCCTTTCTGACGTCGAGGATGGCACCGGTGAGGACTCAAAAGGTCGACCTTGACGATGGC
This sequence comes from Saccharum hybrid cultivar R570, assembly GCA_038087645.1. NCBI lineage: Eukaryota > Viridiplantae > Streptophyta > Magnoliopsida > Poales > Poaceae > Saccharum > Saccharum hybrid cultivar. The sequence continues at coordinate 30,584,509 of JAQSUU010000405.1, read as the reverse complement.
AGGGAAAGCGAAGCTTGCCGTGGAGCGTCCTGGGCAGACTGCGGCCAGCTGTGGCCTGCTGCAGCCACCGTTGGCCGACTGTGGCCTGCTGTTGGCCAGCTGTGGCTTGCTAGAAGGTGGCTGGAGGTGGTAGCAGATGTTTGGGAGGTGGCTGCTGCTACTGGACATGGCTCCAGTGCGACGGTGGTGGCTGAAGCTGGCTGCTATCGGCCGGGACAGGGCAATAGGTGGTTGGGAGGCGACGGAGCTTCGGCATCGCGAAACAGGGCAACCACACCAAGGGAGAAGCAAGGCATGGCCTCCCTGCACGGTGAAAGACGGCGGCACGAAGGCCGGTCTCAGCAAACAGCGACGTGAATGAAGGAAGGTGGAAGCTTGGGCCTTGGGAGCTCACTAGCGGTGGAGGAGGAACTCCGGTGAGGTGGCGCTGTTGTTCCCAGTGAGGTGCAGCGAAGGCAGAGGCTTGGGGATGAAGCCAGGGTTGGTGATGAGGAAGTAGGGTGGACAGGTCTCGTCGTCCAGTGTCCTTGGCGTGCGGGGGTGCCGATGCAACAAGGTCCGGCGCAGAGGATGAAGGAGGGTCAGCTGGTGTTGTGGTACTCGGCGAGGACAGGGTCGCTGCTCGACGAAGCGGCTCCTAGCGTCGTGGTTGCGGCTACTCCTAGTGAAGGCGCGAACAGAGGAGGTGGAGGCGTGAAGTGGTGAGGATGGAGGCAGTGCAGATAGGGTGCAGGAACAAGTAGGTGGAGGCAGCACATGGCGTCGACTTGATCTTGTGGGGTGGTGACTGTGGCAAGCTCGGAGCAGAGGCCGGGTCAGCAAGGTGGTTTGACGCGAGATGGACGAGGAGCTCAGCAGTCGACGCTTGGTGGAGATGCAGCCGTGGTGGCTCAGCTGGTGGCATGGCTCGGCGAGATACCGGGCGACGTGCTTGGTGGCGACTCGGACGCAGAAGGCTAGGTTCGGCCGACGAGCTGCGTGGCTGGCTGCGACGTCATGATCGCGGCCGTCGGTGGCCGAGTGGTGGCGCAGCTGGAGGAAGGGGAGCAGCGACGACTTGTGGAGGAAGAGAAGAGAGAGTGGTGGCGGCTGATGGGGAAGTGGGGAAGAGGAGTGGCAGCCATAGGCTTATATAGCGGCGTCGGGCTAGGGTTCCCGAGGTGTCGGCAATCCTCAGCGTCTGTGTCCGTAGCAGGACACGCAGCGCGAATCACGCGGGCGGTGTTGGGAGCGCAGGGACATGGTTCTGCCATCAGGAGGCGGCGGCGGTGCCTGGGAAGCAGTGGTCGCACCCTAGGGTTTGGCTAGGACGGCTCCCACCTGGGCCGCTAGGCCTGGGTCACGGCACTGGGCCAACAGGCTATGTGTGTGGGCTTGCGCGAGGTGGAGACACGAGCTGGGCCGGCGGGGTTGGCCTGGGTCGTGGGAAGCAGGAGCATAGGCTGGGCCTGGCGGGTGGAAGAGAAGGGAGAGAGGGTGAGTGGGTAGCTAGTTCCAGAGAAGAGGAGGTGGGCTGATTTAAGAACGGAAAAGGAAAAAAGGATTTTCCTTTTATGAATTATAACTCAGAGTTTGTGAGAGATTCAAAAAGAATTGAGACGGAATCAAAAGAGATTTGAGGTGAATTCAAAAGGGATTCGAGAGGAATTTGCTATGGCTTTGTGCACTCCAAACTCCAAACAAACTCAAGACACGAAACCAACTCAAGAACAGGGCATACTCCTACAACCAAATCTATATGTACGCATTGATTTATTAGCAAACTCTCCTAGGTTGACTTAGGTTTGACCTAGCAACTACATGCTTCTCACATTTGCAGGAAAATTTTTAAAAAGCTCGCATTTTTGGCTGAACGAAAACCAGGATGTTACAATGGGCTACTCCTGCAAAGTTTGGCGCTATTTGGAGCATGTTTGCTTTGGATTTTGGGCTTTTTTTCTCCACCTGGCTGGGCCTGATTTGCCTGGTAAGTGGGTCTTATCCCCTTGGGCTCATGACGGGTGATGTTACACCTTGTCTTATTGCACATTTTGGGCGTGTTGTCCTTGTTATTCAAGCATGTGCCCTTCAAAACATGTAAACATCAAAGTTTATGGAACTTGTTAGTTATAAGCCCTAGTTCTAAATTTGGTGTCCATATTAGTTCATTTTATGTGATAATTGGCAGTTAATAATAGGAGTTTAAGGACCACCAGCACTAGGGCGGCACAGCTGCAGCGTAGGGTGGCAGCGGTGGCACTGGGGCACCAGCGGCAAGGGGTGGTGGTGACGTGATGTGCAGCAGGGGCGGTGGCATTGCCCTAGGGCAGGGGGCGGCGGCGGGCAGGGGCAGGGGCGCACGTGAGGGAGAGAGGGAGGGGGCGGCAAGAGAGAGATAGGGGAATAGATTATTTTTCTTGTTGAAGAATGAATGGTTATAGGGCCCCTTTATTTATAGTCTTGGGCGAGCTGTTCTTACGCAATCTAATTTTACGGAAAGAGCTCTTATAGATTTGGACTAAGCAAATCCTTAACAAAATCTTAATCTATTTTTACTAAGCAAATCCCTATTTTTTCTATTTTATTCTAATCCATCCTGGGTGTCAGGGTTTCTCCCGGGAGGCAGCGGCCTTCCCTGGCCATGCCCTCCTCTGGCCACACCGCCCCCTCTTGAAGAACAACTATTCTACTTCATGCCATATAAAAAAGGAGAGACTAATTACAAAAAATAAAAATTGGAGACTTAATTATGAACAACAATTGTAGCTCCAAACAATGGGTTGGTAAGTGTCACATCGATTTGCTCATCAAAATAGAAATTAGTAGTAGCCCTATTGAACAGATTAAAGCATGACATACTAACAATCATCAAAATCACCATGACATTTGCTAGGAATTAAAATAGGTTCATAGACACCAACCTTTTGAAAGATGAATTCACCACAATTTGAATTCCTTCCTCAAGATCCATTTGAAAAGTGCTCTCTAAAATAGAGAAATAAATAGAATAAGAATCAAGCAATCTAGTCATCAAAATAATTTTAAGCTACAAATTCAAAGGAGTGAATGCTTGTTAGTAACCTTATAGCAAGAAGATCATGCCTCAATCGAAGACCTACGTGTTGCATTTTGTTGAAAAATGGCCACAAAAACAGAGGGAGTGGGGGAAAACACACTTCTCTTGGATGAGTGAGCTCGGGATAGGAGAGAGGAGGGAGGAGGACATCGGCTTTGTAGGGTTGAAGCAAAAAATCGAAAGTGACAGCTAGCACAGAACCACTGCCAGGCATGAACCGGCAGTGATATATCACTGTCGGTTGTTGCCACCAATCATCAGTGAAGTGAACCTTCACTATCGGTTTTGGGGACCCTAATCATTTTCTGATTTCGAAGCTAAGAGCCACAGCGAAGAGTTATCATTACCGGTTCACTAGCAGCTGACATTGACGGGTGGGTACTGAAGGTCGATTCTGTATCAGTGAAACACGATCGGTCGGGGTTTAACTACTGCCGGATGCCGATCGACTGTGAGTGCTATCGAAGAGCGTCGTTTTACTTAGGCGACTATTTATATATACTTTTGAGATTCGTCATATTGTATTGCGTTTGGGCGGTCGACATGCAACCTGCTTCGCGGAGACGTTAGTTTGCACTCTATCCGTCCAAAACTAATTAACTTCCGGGGCTGAGGTGGAATCGTCAAAAGACGATTTGTCGGGGTTTACCTACTGCCAAATGCTGATCGATTGAGTGCAGGTACTCGGTTCTCGGTTCTATGTTCGAGTGCAGGTAGGTGGAGACCGAACCTAGTGACCTTATCCTTTCAACTGTGTACTCGGTCATCTTTATCTCCCTCAATCATTTTCAGATTCTCCCCCATCTCGTTTCTCTCCCTCAAATTCACATTCACGTGGCCTGCTGCTGCTTGGCCGAGGGGCACCCGCTGCTCCAGCCTGCTAGGACGAGGGAGCTAGGCCGGGGCGTCACCGCTGGTCAGCCGGTGGTGTAGGCAGCCGGCAGGCGGCGCCATCGCTTCTCGACCGAGGAAGGCATACTGCTGCTCCGGCGAGCCGGCAAGGGAGGTTGGTCGCATCAGCTGCCAGTGCCACCGCGCCGGTCCTCGAGGCCTGCCCTGAGCGGTCCCTTCTCTGACGTGACCGGCGCTGCCCCACTCCCTCCCCTCTCTCAGCTACATCTGAGCAGTCATCCTTTGTGTCTCGGTCTGCTCGGTTACAACCGAGAAACCGAATTAGAAGACCGAAGACCGATCCATCGGTTCTTGCTTTCTCGGGGAAAGCTTCGGTTCACCAATTAAAAATAGACCAAAAGAACCGACCTGAATTTTCGGTCATGACCGAATGGCCAGCGTTGTTTGGATAGACTAAACTAAACTAAACTTTAGTCCATGTATTTAGATGCTAAATAGAAAACCTAAACAGTAACCAATTATGGTCTAATAATATATAAAAATTAATACTCCTCCCATCCTATAATACAAGATGTTATAACATTTGAATCTTGTCTCGAATCCCATCTAATTATTGTCGGCACACTCCACTCGATGCACATAGTGCATGGACAGCGACACAAAGTGCCCGCACAGTGAGGTCCTTAGCTATATATTGAGATTAACCAGGTAATTTTCACGTAGTACTACTTTACTGGCAGTGAGGTTAACCAGGTAATTTTCTTTGCCCGCTATTTCTTTTCTTGGGAAGCTAGGACGTCCACCTTTTTTTTTGACAGACCGAGTAGAGGCTAATCGATAAGTAGAATCTCCTATATATATATATATATATATATATATATATATATATATATATATATAACTAAAAAGAAAGAAAAAAGACTACCGTTTCGTGCGACAATCGTCGCCTCGCGTCGTCGGTCCGCCCCCTGCGACCGCCTGCTTTCACCTCACTTCCCCATGCGATAGGTGGCCCAAAAAAGGAAACCGCAATGTCGCTCCCCCGTGATTCGTCCGTGAGACCCGCTCGTGCGACCCATCTCCTCCCATCACTCTCCATCCCCTCCCCCGCTCCAATCACGCAGGGCCGCCGCCGCGCACGCCGCTACCCATCCCCGCACTTACGGCCGCACATGCCGCCGCTCCCCGTCCCCGCACCCTGTGTCCCTGCCGCAACACCATCCCCATTGCTCCTCGCCCAGGTCCAAATCTCATGGCCTACCTTGCCGCGGATCCCGCGGGGTCTGCACCATGGCGGCATTCGGTGGGAGCGGCTGCGGCGGCGGGCGTGCATGGGTGGCCGTTGTAGGCGTGGGCACAAGTTGCTACAGCTGGCAGCATGGGCGTGGACTTCTCCACGCCTCTTCCTCTTCCCATCTGGCCCTCCTTGACGTCAGCCATGGAGACTGCTTCCTCCATGCGGCAGCGCCCCTTACCCCCTCCCCACCTGTGGCGGCGCCCCCTTCTCCAATGGACAGCAGCGTCTTCTTCCCCAACCGGCGGTGGCGCCCATCCCCTCCCTGTCTACAACATCTTCAATTTCCCTGTCGATCTGGTGGATTTGTTGCATGGTGAGTGTGCCGTCCTTTCTGGTTTAGGTGGAGCAAGGAAGAGCAATCAGCCGTGCTCTCCACAGCCACGGATTCGACTGCCCAGATGCTACATCGGATCTCAGTTTTCCTCCTGTCTATCATATATGAACTCTGGACTTAATTTAGTTTGATTTCTCCAACTACTGTAGGAGATGGCAGAGTGGAATGACAGATACAGGGAGAAGTTCGGCTTCGTGTTTATGATTTGCGCCTCTGGGAGGACTGCGCACCTGAGCCTGGCTGAGCTAAGGTCTGTTTTCTGCCAAAGTTCTACTTCCAGAAGGGCTTAAAACTTACAAAATTATGTTTGGATCCTTGCTATTGTCCTTGCGTGTGACTTGGGTAATGAGCTCATGTATTGTCTCATTGTCTAACTTAAAACACCCATGTATATATTGTTGTTTAGGGATTGATTATACATAAGAAGACCATTCCTCCATATATCTATAGGTTTGTTATTAAAATAAAAACTCCACATAAACCTAATTCTTATTTTAGGCTTACCTCTTGGTCTGCTAGATTTTGTAAGGGGAAGGCTGCACTGTGAAGGCGTTCACCTCCATCCACGGCAGCAGGAGCTCCTCATTGCGGCGGTAGCGCAGGAACGGTGACAGGTCCACCGTGCAGTAGCCGCCAGCGTCGCTGTGGTTGAGCGGGAACCAGGACGGCGCCGCATCCACGTCCTCCTCGCCGCGTGAGCCCCATCCACGTCCTCCCACTCAGATCGGCTCGCCACTAGAGAGGACGCGATCTATTCCTAGACGCTCCAACGCCCTCCGCTCCAGCTGTCGAGCCCGCCTGTCACGTTCCAGATAAGGTACCTCACCCCCTCGCCGTCATCCCTCCCTTCTGTCCACGCGGATCACTGATCTCGTCCCGTGGTGTCAGTTCGCTGACATGATCCTTGGATCCAAAATCTTTATCGGCGGCTACTGCAATGCGTGCTGAGGATTCCATTAACATGTATCAGTTGCATTTTCTGAATAGCAAAACTCCATTAAAGTCTTCAGTTTATTTTCTATGATAGGTAATCAAGCCTGTAGTGTATGGATCACCATTCAAATTGGTTATGTGGTCAAATTGTTATTATGCTCACAGGTTATAGCTGCTTTGCTTGTTCTTGAATCAGGGATAGAAAGAGTTTTGAATAGCAAGAGTTCTGAATTTTGATGTGTGCAGACCGACAAGTCCTTGGTAATATTCAGTTAATGTATTCTTCAATTTATTGTGTGCAGACCACTCAAAAGAAATACATATCTCTGTCAAGCTTGTGCATGTGCGTATTGTTTTTTGTTCACTCAAGTATTTGTGCTTTCATAAAAAATGGCTTTTGTTTAATCTCTATGGTTCTTTTACTGAAGGAAAGGGTCATGGTTGTTCTATTGGTTTATATACACCTTTTCTTCTTTACATAGACTTTGGTGTAGGCCTAAATTTTCATATAAATGTGTAATCAAGAATTATGTAACAATTCTCATGCATTGCTGCGATTTCAAGAACATGTTAGAAAGGTGTGCTTCATTCCTGTGTTTTGGTAATCAGGAGTAACTCCACATAAAAAAAAGGTCTTGGTTGCCATTTGAATTAATGAATCTGCTAGACTTAACATTACTCTCCCCAGTTGGTTCTGACTAATAGTATTACCTATTTTGTTAGTTATATATAATGGTCCACTTTGTTTAGTAGATGATATCAGTAGTTACAATGTTTCACAACTGGAGCTAGATCTAGAGTAGTCTGGGCTTCTGTTAGGCAGAATGCTAGATATAATATGGATTCATATTATTTTTTATGATTGCAATTATTAGGCTCCTTATAGCTGTCACAGTTGCTGCCTCTGTGTCTTCTGAAGAGGAAATTGCATATTTGACACTTTCTTGACCCCTTCCCCCCACCCCAATCAATTCTGCAAGTGCTGAAAAAAACAATGTGACAGTAAGTCCTAGCTCCCATTTAATTAGGTATTTTGGAAAACCTGACGTGCAGGTGCCATTTTTGCTTTGTGATTTTACAGATCTCATAGCTGCAAAGGCAATTCAACTAATATATCAGAGGTGCCCTACATTCCTCAGTGGTAACAACCTATCACCCCTAGCCTCTTGAGGATTGTTGCCTGCATTGTTTTTATTTTCCTTTTTGGTTGTGCAAATGTTGTCTTCTTCCTGAAGTAAAAACAGTTATACAGATATGCTTGGTGTTATAACAAACATAGTAGTAGATGAGGTGATATACTAAGATGTCATATTCTCAGATGAGTTAATTTCAAAAATCGCAAAAAATACTGATATCCAAAAAACGCAAGTTGCAGGTAATTTCATTGTTGGTAAACTGATCTTTGATTGATTGCAATAGCTTTGGAAGGGCATTCATTATCTAAATAAAAGAATTCGAAAGGCATTGTACTCTTGCCATCTTCAGGTACGAGGAGATTCAATTTGACATTACTTTTTTCTGGGTTTTTGGTTTTCTGGAGTAGGAAACGGAGGCAGAGGTGGACACCTATTGGTAACGGGGTGTTTGCCTTTTCGAATTCGTATCTAAACGTAGGTGCTAACTCTTAGCCCTATTGAATATTGATCCAAATAGCCCCTTGAAGATAAGTAAAGAAATGTCTCTCTAAAATACAAATGCTTCACAAATATACAATCAATTGATTAGTGTAGGAGATTCTATTAGATGCAACAAAATATTACATGCAAGGTTACTCTGAACAGAAATACAAGGAGTTCAGTAAAGTAGTGAATATTGGAATGATGTGACAAATGATGAGAAGATGAGACTTGCACTAAAATCTTCATGAAGGTTGCTGGGTCCAAGAGCAGAACACACAGTCTGTCATGGGCTGATTAGGATGGAACCAAATGAATCTGAGGAAGACATTCACAGTTCACTAAGGCAGGATTCTGCGGCTGTTATGAGGTAGTTGCTTTCTCTATCCACTGTCTTTCTTGCATTTTTGTAGTTCTTTCTTACAATTATCTCACTGTAATTATACTTAGTTTCAAGCAAACCAAGTTAGGCTATTATTGGTTAGTTTTCTTTTCGAAGCATTGAATGAAACCTGCAAATTAACTATTTACTGTGGATTAGTAAAATAAGTAGCACATATTGACATTGATGACCTCTTATCGTATTGTATCCTTGATTTCTACAGATATGGAATGTTTATTTCCTATTGCACCATGAGTAAAAGATCAGATTTAGACCTTCCAGGGTTGGTTTACAAGTAGTTCAAATTTTTTTGGATCTACCAGTATTTAGAGGATTGTATCATTTCTAACATCCTAATCCATTTTCGATTATGCTGTTTAGAACTTTATTTGATTACCTATACTTGGGTTGTGCCAAATTATGCTCTTGACAGATTTGGAGGGGATCCTAACAAAACTGTTGGCCCTTTGAATGTATACATATTTTTGTTTAATCATGCCCAACTATTAGAAGTTTGATTGCACCTTTTTTCTGATGGATTCCATTATCTGTTAATTTTGGGCTGGCCTGACAAGAAAAGGAACCGATAAACTTCTCGCATGGCCTGACGAGAAAAGGAACTGATAAACATAGTTGGAGCTATTGGTAATGCATTGATTGCTTCAAGTGAGCTGAAGTTCTGGCTTGGTGATATTGCTTGTTGTATGCATGAGCAGATCGTCCTTCAAGTACGTGAGGCAGAAGGTAAGTACTTGGTTTCCGCATTTTCCATTTAATCAAATCAACCTGGTCAATATAATTGTGTCCAGCCAGTCAACCACTATTTTGCTTCATTTCTTTTTGCTTCCTTTTCTTGCCATTCTAATTTTCTTTTGTCATTTCAAAGGGTTGAAGAGCAGAAGTCAACATGGAAAGGGCAAAGCTTCTAAGAAAAGTAATCGTTGCTAGCCAAGTATCGTCCCACGGTTATTTGAAATATCAGTTTTTTTATTATGATCAATTATGTAATTAATTCAATAAATTCCGTAGTCCAAATCAATTTTTTCTTTAGAAGTATTGTACATGTGCCAAATTTGATTTGAGGTGTATTAAATTCAGGACATAGTTGCGATTTGGGAGGTGCGGTACTGACCATGTGTAAAAACCATTTGTGGTCCACTTGTTCTTGAGCCTTATCATTTGTACTCTCTCCCATTTCAAATATAAGATGTTTTTTGTACTCTTTCCCATTTTAAATATAAAATGTTTGGATAGCTTATTTAGTTAATTTTGACTTAATTAAGTTGTCCCGACGGAGTACATCATTGATGGTTCTGCACTCATATCGTTCATCTAAACAGGTCGTTGCAGGCCCTATCATGTTTTTCCTTGTCCTGTTCCTTTTCACGTTGCTAAAAGCCTGGAAATCAAGATAGTATCATGTAATATACAGTGCTATTGATTTAATTTTTATATTATATATTGTCATTGTGGTTTGATTAGCCTTGCTACAAATCACCATAGCGACTGATTATTTTCCTGCCGATATAAAATATTATCTTAGCCGCATCACGAAAAGTTCTATATAATAGAGTTTGTGTGCCTACGACGCCACGCTCTCAGCTGTGTTAATTTTATGAACTTTGCTTTTTGGATTAAATGTCACTTTAACGTTGGTATTCATTTTCACAATATTGTTATCTTATTGTGCGATCTATGTGTTTTTAGTACACAATTTTAGTTGTCCCATAGCAACACACGGGCACGCTACCTAGTACATTAGAAAAAAAGGAATTTTTAATTAGTCCATATTTAGCCTTTTTATCCAACGACAGACTACCTTTAGTTCGATGATCCAAACAGGTCCTTAGCTATATATTGAGATCACCTATTTAGAACATCTCCAAGATTGGAAAAAATTACTCCCAGTCTTGATTTTGTGGCAAGATTGGAAAAAATTACTCTCCAACAACTCTCAAACTTTCCGCAATTGGTAAAATCAACCCATTCACATGGAAATATACACTTGGGCGAAGACTTGTTTTATGAAGGATCCCTTTCATTTAGAACGGAATAATAATTCATCAATCACGTTATATCATCGTCCCTGGAGCCACTCCCCGCTGTTGAGCTAATCATTACCTTTTGACGGATGAGTTGATAGTGGATCGTCTATGCCTTCCACTCTTGAAATCTAAAAAGTATGGATCACTTTCGTCAAACGTAATTTCGTGCGCGCGCCCCAGGCTGGGCCGGTTTGGCCTTTCGTCCAATGGCGAGCGCGCATACGTGACTTGATTCCGAGACGAGTTAATGTCATCATGGCAAGCAATTAAGGATCAACGTGGTATGCAATGAAAGGAAGGATGGAGTTTCCGTTCATGCAACAAGCAGGATCCGTACGTAGTATATATGCATGTAAAAGGAAGTCGATTGATCCACGAATCGAATTAATATATGCAGTTATACAACCATACAAGCAGGTGTAATACTATTCTACACCGAGCTGTTATACTGAATAAAATTCAGTAATGTTCAATAGTCGTGTTTTAGTATTATTCAATATTTCGTGGTACCGTGTGTACTACTGACTGATACTGAACACGATTCCTTTGATTGATATATATATATATATATATATATATATATATATACATACATGTACGAATCCTATGATTGAATTGCATTGCGAAGAAGGACACGATTAACATCGACTGCAAAATCATTACGCTAGCTGTTGGGTGCGTGTGCACATCGACGTCGTGCTGCTCACTGGCGTCGTCGATGACGGTCGGGGAGGCGAACTCGGAGGACCGACTATCCCGTGGGCCGTGCTCTCCGCTATGCTCCTGCAGCGTGATTTCATCATGACATCATGCTGACGTCATATACATCCTTCTCCCTTAAAAAATAAAATAAAAAAATACACTAGAGATACTAGAAAACCATGCACCCGTACTGTTTGGCACTGGTGATACTAGCGTTGTATGCGAAGCAGGGCGGGCCCCCTGTACATGTCCGTGTTCAGCCAGCTAATGCATAAATGCTACTACTTTTTTTTCAGAAAAAAATGCTGCTACCTGCTAACACGATGATGGTGATCATGGACCTACCAAATTCAGAGCTACAGGGAACTAAAAGCAGCGTGGGTGCTTTTATTTTTGGTTTTTAGATTATGAAGTTTATTCTATAAAATTTATTTTTTCTTAAAGATGTAAATTAAGGTGAATAGTTTCAATATTGCATTCTTTTGGAGTTTCCATATTTATCTTCCTACTTTTCTGAAGTAAAAAAATGGTATGTCAGGATACCAAGTTTACTCTAACCTTTTAGTAAGTTACACTTTGGTCATCTCACGTTAATGTGTTATACTCAGACGAGCTTTAAATATTAAAAAAATCTTATATGCAGGACGATACTTCCAACGTACACTCACGACGTTTCAACGTAGCCAGAAAAAGATGTGGTACAATGAGTAGTTATAATAAACACAGTTGTTAAGGTATGAAATAGATTGTTTCAATTCCATATCGAAACTTGAATACTTGGTAAACAATGATTTCAATTCCATATCGAAACTTGAATACTTTGTAAACAATGATAATAGCGTAAAAATGGATTGCCGTGAACATTGAAAACAAAAGTTATCGTGATATTATTTCGTTCCTATGCAACGCACGGGCATGATTCTATCGAACAAAACACTATACACAGTATTATTGAACTGTGTTAAAAGCAATCATGATAATGGCACCGGCCTCAGCGGCTTGTGGTATAGTACGCTAAAAAGAATAGGTTGGCTACTTCCATCCAAATAGATGGATGCTCTTGGTGGTCCGGTGGCCAACCCAAAAAGAAGAACAAAGAGCAAGGGTAGCATGACCAGAAGTGTTGCTTTTGGGAGGACAGGAAAGTCAACTCGTCTCACTATTTTGTTTTTGCCCTCACATGGATCACACACTGCCGGGCGCAGCTGGCGTATATAGGACCTCGGCTTATAGAGTTCCTCAAGCATAATAACTACTCGCTATAGCATGGATCGGCATAGGCGTTCTCAGCTCCCGCTAAGGATCTGCATCTGCTGCCTGCCATGTAGTCTACCTGCTTTGGGGGTCGCAGCGGTCTCTGTTGCCGCGCGAGCGATTCTGATAGAATCCCTCCGGCTGCCCCGCGCCCGCATGGCCGGACGACTGGCGAGCTGGACCGAGGACAGAGACAAGAAAGAAATACCGGAACTGCTGCTCAACCGGTTGCTGGTAGCCGAGGTGTTCCTGCAGATGCTTGCTTCGGGGTTGGGGACGATCGCCCTCATCTGGGCTACGGTGGTGCTGCTCGGCGGTTTCTCCTCCGCGCTCATGACAATGGATTTCTGGTTCGTCACGGCTATCGTCTTTGTAGAAACCGCCGGGTAATTAACAAGCTCTCCCGTGCTGTGAATCGCCTTGCTTTCTCCTTTAATTTATTACTTCTTCTCGGTTTGTCTAGTATGAGTATCATTGCTTTCTCCCGTGCCATGCTCAGCCTTGGGTTCCCCCACACCCCACCCCATCCACGCCGCCTCACCCCCCCTGTCGGTTTGTTTAGTATCATTGCGGGCATGTTTAGTTGCAAATTTTTTTCTAAAATGGTACTGTAGCAAATTTCGTTGTTATTTGGCAATAATGTCCAATCATGGTCTAATTAGGCTTAAAAGATTCGTCTCGTCCATTTTGTCTAAACTGTGTAATTAGTTTTATTTTTTATCTATATTTAATGCTTCATACATGTGTCAAAAATTCGATGTGACGAGAAATCTGAAAAATTTTGTAAAATTTTTTAGGAACTAAACAGGACCTTTCTCCCGTGCCGTGCGCTCCCTGCCAGCCTCGGCCCCCACTAGCAGATGAGGCCGTAGATATTTTGATTGTATAGACCATATATAATAATAATCACATAAACAGGATCCAAGGCAACTAGACTCAAGAATGTCGTCCCCAACCTATTTGACCATATATCAAAAAACACTCATAATAAATAGTATATATGTATTTTTTGGGAATAAATAGTATATATGTGTCCAAACAGACACCGAAGGCCCATGAGCCAGCCGATGGCCTGCTGTTTTGGCCCGGCCTAGGCATAGCGTAACGTCTACCGTGTTTGTGCCAGTGTTATCATTAACAATAAATAGTAAATAGTCGGTCACTTATTGTTTAGCCATTACAGCCACTTATTAAACGGACAAAATGGCGATTTAACCTAGATAAACAGTCAATTAAGCGGAAACAGTATACCATCATGTAGTGTATAAACTTGAGATTCGTCATATTGTATTGCGTTTGGGCGGTCGACATGCAACCTGCTTCGCGGAGACGTTAGTTTGCACTCTGTCCGTCCAAAACTAATTAACTTCCGGGGCTGAGGTGGAATCGTCAAAAGGCGATTTGTCAGGGTTTACCTACTGCCAAATGCTGATCGATTGAGTGCAGGTACTCGGTTCTCGGTTCTATGTTCGAGTGCAGGTAGCTGAAGACCGAACCTAGTGACCTTATCCTTTCAACTGTGTACTCGGTCATCTTTATCTCCCTCAATCATTTTCAGATTCTCCCCCATCTCTTTTCTCTCCCTCAAATTCACATTCACGTGGCCTGCTGCTGCTTAGCCGAGGGGCACCCGCTGCTCCAGCCTGCTAGGACGAGGGAGCTAGGCCGGGGCATCACCGCTGGTCAGCCGGTGGTGTAGGCAGCCGGCAGGCGGCGCCATCGCTGCTTGACGGGGGAAGGCATACCGCTGCTCCGGCGAGGCGGCAATGGAGGTTGGTCGCATCAGCTGCCAGTGCCACCGCGCCGGCCGGTCCTCGAGGCCTGCCCTGAGCGGTCCCTTCTCCGACGTGACCGGCGCTGCCCCACTCCCTCCCCTCTCTCAGCTACATCTGAGCAGTCATCCTTTGTGTCTCGGTCTGCTCGGTTACAACCGCGGTCATGACCGCCAGCGTTGTTTGGATAGACTAAACTAAACTTCTGTCCATGTGTTTAGATGCTAAATAGAAAACCTAAACATTAACTAATTATGGTCTAATAAAAATTAATACTCTCTCCATCCTATAATACAAGATGTTATAACATTTGAATCTTGTCTCCAGTCCCATCTAATTACCGTCGGCACACTCCACTCGATGCACACAGTGCATGGACAGCGACACAAAGTGCCCACACAGAGATGAAAAGGGATGCTACAGTTTCACGTAGTACTACTTTGCTGACAGTGAGGTTAACCAGGTATTTTTCCTTGCCTGCTATTTTTTTCTTGGGAAGCTAGGACGTCCACTTTTTTTTTTAGAAAAAAAGGAATTTTTAATTAGTCCATGTTTAGCCTTTTTATCCCGCAACGGACTAACTCTAGTCTAGTGATCCAGACAGGCCCTTAGCTATATATTGAGATCACCTATTTAGATCATCTCCAAGAATTTCAAAAATCCACTCCCCGTCTTGATTTTGTGGCAAGATTAAAAAAAAATTGCTCTCCAGCAACTTCCAAACTTTCTGCAATTGGTAAAATCGACCCATTCACAATACACTTGGGGTTCTGATAAGAAGACTTGTTTTATGAAGGATCCCTTTCATTTAGAACGGAATAATATATGCAGTTATTATTCTGCAAGCGATCGACTTCCTTTTATTTTCGTTTATGCAGTTATAAAAGGGGTTCTGCTTGTGTGCATGTAAAAGGAAGTCGACGATCCATGAATCGAAATAATATATGCAGTTATACAACCATATATATATATAAATATATACGTACATGTACGAATCCTCTGATTGATTTGCATTGCGAAGAAGGACACGATTAACATCGACTGCAAAATCATTACGCTAGCTGCTGGGTGCGTGTGCACATCGACGTCGTGCTGCTCACTGGCGTCGTCGATGACGGTCGGGGAGGCGAACTCGGAGGACCGGCTCTCCGCTATGCTCCTGCAGCGTGATTTCATCATGACATTATGCTGACGTCATATACATCCTTCTCCCTCGGAAAATAAAATAAAAGAATACACTAGAGATACTAGAAAACTGTGCACCATACTGTTTGTCACTGGTGATACTAGCGTTGTATGCGAAGCAGGGCGGGTCCCCTGTACATGTCCGTGTTCAGCCAGCTAATGCATAAATGCTACTACTTTTTTTTTTTGAGAAAAAAATGCTGCTACCTGCTAACACGATGATGGTGATCATGGACGTGCTACCAAATTCGGAGCTACAGGGAACTAAAAGCAGCATGGGTGCTTTTATTTTTGGTTTTTAGATTATGAAGTTTATTCTATAAAATTTATTTTTTCTTAAAGATGTAAATTAAGGTGAATACTTCCAATATTGCATTCTTTTGGAGTCTCCATATTTATCTTCCTACTTTTCTGAAGTAAAAAAATGGTATGTCAGGATACCAAGTTTACTCTAACCTTTTAGTAAGTTACTACATTGGTCATCAATGATTTCAATTCCATATCAAAACTTGAATACTTGGTAAACAATAATTTCAATTCCATATCGAAACTTGAATACTTGGTAAACAATGATAATAGTGTAAAAATGGATTGCCGTGAACATTGAAAACAAAAATTATCGTGATATTATTTCGTTCCTGTGCAACACATAATTTCATATGCAAAAACAATATTCATACGAAACAATTCATACATATAAATTATCTTTAAAACTTATGGATAAACCCTCTCTGTGATTGTGTCAACTCATTTACTCGTGTTTCTTTTTTTTCTCTTTTCACTGCCGGAAGCTTACTATGACAAGATACTGTTAAAATTTAGAATTAGCTAAAAAAATAACACCAATCCGATAATTCACATTCACTTAAATCTGAAATTAAATCAATTTTTGTATGGTTGCATCCTAATTTTAATTGAGCACGAGCAAAGAATTAGTGATTAGGCATTATGCTTCAATGTTATAACAGTGAGGGCACTCCTGCAATCAGTCAAACTCATCCAATATAAATATATAATCACGTTCAATTCCAGAGCATAGTAGGCCAGCAGAGGACCTACTACTTCCTCCATCTCAAAAATAAGTTCGTTTTGGACATGATTTTTAGGATACTGAGGAGTGATTAGCTAGAGTTTATTTCTCCTGTTTGCCCTTATTAAATAGCCTCTCGGGCATCTATAGGATGAATAGCCTTCTCAGTCCTACTGGCTACCGAGGCGCGCTTTAAGATTGGTGGGTGCGGTTTCGACTCCTCACTCATGGTTTTTGTTTTGGCTATAATAGCATGGCGCGAGTTCAACTCCTGCATGTAGCGCTCGGGTTCGGCTCCTTACTAGCATTTCGAACGAAGAGTGGTAGGCGGCGGGTTTTAATGGCTGCATGCCCGAAACGAGAGGCCGCGTTAATGACTTGACGCTAACTCCTTGGGCAGGCTGACAACACTGGTGGGCCTTGATTGGTAACATGCCAAATACATACTCCCTCTGTCCCTAATTATTAGTCGTTTTCGGTTTTTATGCTCGCAAGTTTGACTCGATTTATATAAAATGCGTGCAACATTTGTATCTCTAAATAAATTTATTAAAAAACTAGATTCAAAGACCTTTCCAGTGATATTAATTATATACCGTAAATATTAATATTTTTTAATATATATTTAATTAAAGTTGTTTCTCGGGAAACGTAAAGCGACAGACATTTAGGGACGGAGGGAGTACTAGTATATACGTATGTTGTGTACACACCTAGGGTGGGGCTCCTTGGAGTTGGGGGGCCAGGGCGGCTGCCCCGCTTGCCCGCCCCAAAGGCCGTCCGTGACTATACAGTATTATTGAACTGTGTTAAAAGCAATCGTCATGATGGCACCGGCCTCAGCGGCTTGTGGTATAGTACGCTAAAAAGAATAGATTGGCTACTTCCATCCAAATAGATGGATGCTTTTGGTGGTCCGGTGGCCAAATGTGTCCCAAAAAGAACAAAGAGCAAGGGTAGCATGACCAAAAGTGTTACTTTTGGGAGGAGACTATTCCTTGGCGCGTGTGTGCTCTGAATGTTCTCGGTGCACGGGCATAGGAAGCAATAGCAGCGCACGTCTTTCTTCTTTCTTCGTAACAATGCGGTTTTCACTTTCCACGGTTCACTTTTCGCTTTTTACTGTCCAGTTTTCTCCCGTCTAGATTTTGGAGTCCAGTTTAAGACCAATTTAGCTTCTGGAGTTCAGTTTTCTCCTGTCTAAATTCTAGGCCAATAGTCCAATTTGGATTTTATGAGCTATTTTTTTCTCTTTTGGGATAGCGGGTTTGTGGGAGATAAAAAGGGCGGGAAGATGGTTTGACATCCATATGGAAGTGGAAGTAGTATTTTTAAAAATTCATATATCTTATGTTCCATAATGCTTTATACATGATTGATAATTCAACCGATACAAAAAAAAATTAAAATTGGTTATCTTGAAAAAAAACTAGGAAACAAAGTTACATCTGGTTTGTCAACATACAAATAACTAATATAAAGCACATGTGGCTTCCGTTTTCTTCAATACTAAAATAGTTGCCATTCATACCCTGAAAAAAACAATACAAGGTAAATAAAAATAAAAAATGCATGAAGATTTATAAACTTCGTACTAAGTTCAAATTTTTGTACCACTAGATTAAAAAATTTAAACTATCACATTATAAAACTTTATAATGTTAGGTTTAAAACTTTACACTAATAATTTATAAAACTTTGAACTTTGATATTGCAAACTTTATACTTCTAGCTACAAAACATTGAACTATGCATTTTAAAATTTGTGCTGCTAGGTTTAAAACTTTACACTAAGAATTTATAAATTTTCAACTATGACACAACAAACTTTGTACTGTTAGGTTCAAAACTTTACATTTAAAATTCATAAACTTTGAACCATCACATTATAAACTTTGTAATGCTAAATTAAAAACATTGAACTATCGCATTACAAACTTTGTAATGAGGTTCAAAAACTTTACAATCATAATTTATAAACTTTGAACTAGCGCATTACAAACTTTATATTGTTAGGTTCAAAACTATACACTTAAAATTTATAAATTTTGAACTATGACATTACAAACTTTATACTATTAGGTTTAAAACTTTGAACTATCATATTATAAACTTTATGCTTCTAGATTCAGAACTTTACACTCAGAGTTTATAAACTTTAAACTCTGACATTACAAATTTTGTAGTGGTAGGTTCAAAACTTTAAACTAACACATTATAAACTTTCGTTCTAATGCAAAGGTTCAAAACTATGTAATTCTAAAATTTATATTTTTAAATTCAGGAACTTTATACTAGCACCTTTAAAAACTTTGTACTTTAAGAATTAAAAATTTATATTTTAGACTTTGTTTTTAAAAATGAGGAACTTTATACTAACACATTTAAAACTTTGTATTTCAAGCTTAAAAACTCTGTAATTTTAAACTTTATATTAGCATATTTAAAAATTTGTATTTCAAGATTTAAAACTTTATAATTTTAAACTTTATTTTTAAAATTCAAAAACATTATACTAGCATATTTAGAACTTTTTATTTCAAGGTTTAAAACTTTATAGTTTCAAACTTTACATTTTGTATTCAGAACTTTATACCAACACATTTAAAATATTATAAACTCTATACTGATTGGTTTAAAACTTTAGGATTTCAAAACTCTACACTTAAATTCAGGAATTTTATACTGACTCATTTGAAACTTTGTACTAACATGCTATAAACTTTGTACACCTAAAATGGACCTTTGTAATTTAAAACTTTGCACCAAATTTTGGAAAACTTTTTACTACCATATTCAAAACTTTGTACACCTGAGTGCAAAACTTTATGAACACGTAAATTATCTCGAAACATATCCAACATAGGTCTAGTTTTATAGATCTCGTTATAATGAACGTACTGGTGTAAACGGAATTACAAAACGATACTTTACAAGAAAGTTATTATATTTTAAAGTTTGTATATCATTTGTAAATCCAAAAGCACAGCTCTGACACACAACCCACGTGACTCTCTCCCTTTCACACGCTCGTCGCTCGGTTCCTGCTCCCACTTACGTCACGCGTCCATACATTGTTGTCCACTCTCCACGCTCGTCACTCGGTCTCCGCTTTCCTTGCGCCACGTATTCGTGCGCTCCTGCATGGTGCAGCGTACGCACGCCCAATAGTGATTGGACTTTTGGCAGGACAGGAAAGTCAACTCGTCTCACTATTTTGTTTTTGCCCTCACATGGATCACACACTGCCGGGCGCAGCTGGCGTATATAGGACCTCGGCTTAGGGGCTGTTTAGTTGGCAAATTTTTTGGCGAAATGCTACTATAACAGTTTCGTTGTTATTTGACAAATATTGTCCAATCATGGTCTAATTAGGCTTAAAAGATTTGTCTCGTCCATTTCGTCTAAACTGTGTAATTAGTTTTATTTTTTATCTATATTTAATGCTTCATGCATGCGTTTAAAGATTCGATGTGACGGGGAATCTGAAAATTTTGGCAAAATTCTTGGCAACTAAACGGTACCTTATAGAGTTCCTCAAGCATAATAACTACTCGCTAAAGCATGGATCGGCATAGGCGTTCTCAGCTCCCGCTAAGGATCTGCATCTGCTGCCTGCCATGTAGTCTACCTGCTTTGGGGGTCGCAGCGGCCTCTGTTGCCGCGCGAGCGATTCTGATAGAATCCCTCCGGCTGCCCCGCGCCCGCATGGCCGGACGACTGGCGAGCTGGACCGAGGACAGAGACAAGAAAGAGATACCGGAACTGCTGCTCAACCGGTTGCTGGTAGCCGAGGTGTTCCTGCAGATGCTTGCTTCGGGGTTGGGGACGATCGCCCTCATCTGGGCTACGGTGGTGCTGCTCGGCGGTTTCTCCTCCGCGCTCATGACAATGGATTTCTGGTTCGTCACGGCTATCGTCTTTGTCGAAACCGCCGGGTAATTAACAAGCTCTCCCGTGCTGTGAATCGCCTTGCTTTCTCCTTTATTGCTTCTTCTCGGTTTGTCTAGTATGAGTATCATTGCTTTCTCCCGTGCTGTGCCGTGCGCTCACTGGCAGCCTCGGGTTCAGTTGAGTATCATTGCTTTCTCCCGTGCCGTGCGCTCCCTGGCAGCCTCGGGCCCCCACTAGCAGATGAGGCCGTAGATTTTTTGATTGTATAGACCATATATAATAATAATCACATAAACAGGATCCAAGGCAACTAGACTCAAGAATGTGGTCCCCAACCTATTTGACCATATATCAAAAAACACTCATAATAAATAGTATATATGTATTTTTTGGGAATAAATAGTATATATGTGTCCAAACAAACCCCTAAGGCCCATGAGCCAGCCGATGGCTTGCTGTTTTGGCCCGGCCTAGGCATAGCGTAACGTCTACCGTGTTTGTGCTAGTGTTATCATTAACAATAAATAGTAAACAGTCGGTCACTTATGGTTTAGCCATTACAGCCACTTATTAAATGGACAAAATGGCGATTTAACCTAGATAAACAGTCAATTAAGCGGAAACAGTATACCATCATGTAGTGTATAAACTTGAGATTCGTCATATTGTAATGCGTTTGGGCGGTCGACATGCAACCTGCTTCGCGGAGACGTTAGTTTGCACTCTGTCCGTCCAAAACTAATTAACTTCCGGTGCTGAGGTGGAATCGTCAAAAGGCGATTTGTCGGGGTTTACCTACTGCTAAATGCTGATCGATTGAGTGCAGGTCCTCGGTTCTCGGTTCTATGTTCGAGTGCAGGTAGCTGGAGACCGAACCTAGTGACCTTATCCTTTCAACTGTGTACTCGGTCATCTTTATCTCCCTCAATCATTTTCAGATTCTCCCCCATCTCTTTTCTCTCCCTCAAATTCACATTCACGTGGCCTGCTGCTGCTTGGCCGAGGGGCACCCGCTGCTCCAGCCTGCTAGGACGAGGGAGCTAGGCCGGGGCATCACCACTGGTCAGCCGGTGGTGTAGGCAGCCGGCAGGCGGCGCCATCGCTGCTTGACCGGGGAAGGCATACCGCTGCTCCGGCGAGGCGGCAATGGAGGTTGGTCGCATCAGCTGCCAGTGCCACCGCGCCGGCCGGTCCTCGAGGCCTGCCCTGAGCGGTCCCTTCTCCGACGTGACCGGCGCTGCCCCACTCCCTCCCCTCTCTCAGCTACTCCCTCCGTCTCATTGAAAGTGTCGTCCGGGAAACGTGTTTGTGAGGGGGGCACGCTTTTCCAACGACACTTTCAATGGGACGGAGGGAGTACATCTGAGCAGTCATCCTTTGTGTCTCGGTCTGCTCGGTTACAACCGCGGTCATGACCGCCGGCGTTGTTTGGATAGACTAAACTAAACTTCAGTCCATGTGTTTAGATGCTAAATAGAAAACCTAAACATTAACTAATTATGGTCTAATAGAAATTAATACTCTCTTCATCCTATAATACAAGATGTTATAACATTTGAATCTTGTCTCGAGTCCCATCTAATTACCGTCGGCACACTCCACCCGATGCACACAGTGCATGGACAGCGACACAAAGTGCCCACACAGAGATGAAAAGGGTTGCTACAGTTTCATGTAGTACTACTTTACTGACAGTGAGGTTAACCAGGTATTTTTCCTTGCCTGATATTTTTTTCTTGGGAAGCTAGGACGTCCCCTGGTGATACTAGCGTTGTATGCGAAGCAGGGCGGGTCCCCTGTACATGTCCGTGTTCAGCCAGCTAATGCATAAATGCTACTACTTTTTTTTTGAGAAAAAATGCTGCTACCTGCTAACACGATGATGGTGATCATGGACGTGCAACCAAATTCAGAGCTACAGGGAACTAAAAGCAGCATGGGTGCTTTTATTTTTGGTTTTTAGATTATGAAGTTTATTCTATAAAATTTATTTTTTCTTAAAGATGTAAATTAAGGTGAATACTTCCAATGTTGCATTCTTTTGGAGTCTCCATATTTATCTTCCTACTTTTCTGAAGTAAAAAAATGGTATGTCAGGATACCAAGTTTACTCTAACCTTTTAGTAAGTTACTACATTGGTCATCAATGATTTCAATTCCATATCAAAACTTGAATACTTGGTAAACAATGATTTCAATTCCATATCGAAACTTGAATACTTGGTAAACAATGATAATAGTGTAAAAATGGATTGCCGTGAACATTGAAAACAAAAATTATCGTGATATTATTTCGTTCCTGTGCAACACACAGACATGATTCTATCAAACAAAACACTATACAGTCAGGGCCGGCCCTGAGTTTTTTTTGGGCCCAGGGCGAAACCAATATCCAGGGCCCTTTACGTACATGATAGTGACAATTTTATATGTAAAAATACATAGGCAATGATAATGATAAACACATAATTTCATATGCAAAAACAATATTCATACGAAACAATTCATACATATAAATTTGTCGGCGTTTGGTCCTGCGGGGGTCCTAAGCCAACGAGTGAATCAAATGTTGCGTGTCCCTAATTTGGATGGTGATGCAAGGAGAGTACACGGAGGTTTATCCTGGTTCGGGCAAAAAAAGGCCCTACATCCAGCGGGGAGGGGGAGTATTGTATTTCCTTGCACCTAAGTGCTTGCGTAGGTGTTACAAGCTGTGAGAGAGGGAACCGAGCCCAGGTCTCAGAGAAAAAGTGAGAGTACAAAGGAGGTTGCTTGAGATGTTGATCTTCTATGGTGGGATGGTGACTGGTTTTTCGTCGTCTGTTGTTCATTGTTCGCCCCCTTTAGAGCCCCTGCCTGCCCTTTTATAGGGTAAGAGGAGGCAGGGACGCCGGGGGTGCCTTTGAGGTGAAGTTTTGTCGATCCCTGTGGAGGTGGCTGTAGCGATGTGCCCCGAGAATGGCCGGCCATCCCTGGACACCATGGTGACGTAGAGGACGAGACGGTGAAAAGACTCCGAGTCTTGTGTCACGTCGGCCTTTCTTCCTTGTTGACCGGCGGTGGGTCGAGGATGGGTTGATGTGGATCGACGGTGAGCGGATAAGGCCGAGTCCTCGGGATCGCGGGGTACGGTCCTTGTCGTATTTTCCCTCGAGGGTGATCAGTGGCGAAATAGTTCACGGTATGGTGCGTACAGTGACAGGTTTTCACCTCCCATCCCGGGATGAGCAGTAAAAAGTGAGATTTGACACCGGTACTGCTTCCATGCTGGTTATTGTTGTAGCCATGATGGTAGGAAGTAGTTGGTAGTTGCATTAAATGCTCTGACTTTTGTCTCAGAGTTGGTGAGTAAGGTGGGTGGAGTGGCCCGACCCGGGGTCATGCGAGTCGGAGATTTCTCGGTAGTCGAAGCGTCCCGTCGAGCGTGCCTCGTACGAGTCGAAACGTAGTCGAGGCGTCCCGTCGAGCGTGCCTCATACGAGTCGGAACGTAGTCGAGGTGTCTCGTTTGCTATTTTGGCTCGTCCCGTTTGTGGGTAGCGGTTTTATTTTTCTTAATCGTTGATTGTGGGTACCCCTAGTTTTTTATACCCGACAGTAGCCCCCGAGCCTTTGGGTGAGTGTGGATCACTCTCACAGGGGCTCAGCGGTTCATGAACTGGAGTCGTAGCGTCGTAGCCTTTTTCGGGGGGTGCGCGCGAGCGCACCCGTCGGGTGTAGCCCCCAAGGCCTCGGTGGAGTGTTTTGACTCCTCCAAGGTCTTTTGCACACTTTATCGAGGAAATGCTCTTGTATCGTGGCGTGTTCTGTCGTCTTTCGTTCGAGGTTTGGCTTTCTGCGGTCGAGCCCCCGAGCCTCACGCGCACGAGGTCGATCAGAGTCTTGGCCGTTTTTTATCATTCGACCCTCACGCTCCCTTTTTTAGGAAAAAGGAGGAGGGGTGGGGAACGTCGTACTACCCTCGTCGGGCGAGTTCTGACGGTCTCCGGTGAGCTGTTAATGGGAAATTCGAGTGGGAGCCCGTGCTCCATTCGGTAGGAGTCGACTAGCGGCCACGGAGGCGCTCTCAAAAATGCCAAAGAGTAGTCGCATGGATCTCGATTCCTTGCCCGTTACCCATTCGTCTAGGAATATCCGTCCGCGGATCCTTTTCCTGCCCGTTTGGGGCGCGTCTTTTTCGGAGGGGAAGCGAGATCGGCATGGTAGTGGGCGGTGTGGTGCGACGGTTACGGAGTGCACGGCGGACACGTGCCCCTATCTGCGGATTTTGAAGGAGCGGTTAGGTAAGGTCATTGAATGTGGCAACTGTTCCTACCTTTTCGCCCGCCCGTTGGCCTTCCATCGGGGTATAAGTGTGAGGCCTGGGGTTCCATATGCCCCCTACAGGCCTTTTGCGTCTTTGCCTTCTTTGCCTCCTTTGCGCCCTTCAGCCACCGTCCACCGCCGTCGTTGCTCCTTCGTCTGCCATTGCCGCGCGCCATTTTTCCGACAACTATGGCGGGCAAGAGCCAGATCCTTCCCGCGGATGCGTGGGCTCGTTCCTCGGTGATGAAGAGGAGGCTGGAGGAGTTGGTCCATGATGAGCTTCTGCGACCAAGGGTGAGCCAGACCCAGCCGGAATGGAGGGTGCCGCCGTCCGACCACCAGGAGCCGGCGCCCCCTGGAGGGCTACGTGGTAAGCTTCGTGGCTTTCCACAAGAGGGGGCTCGGAGTGCTGCCGAGCCACTTCATGCGGGCACTCCTCCACTACTACAAGGTGGAGCTGCACCATCTCGCCCCCAACTTCATCTCACAGGCTGCCATTTTCACGACGGTCTGTAAGGGGTACCTAGGGATGGAGCCACACTGGAATTTGTGGCTCCACCTCTTCAAGGCAGAACACTTCGCCAAGAAGGCGGGCGAGCGAGGGGTGCGGCGCGCAGTGCATGCGGGGAGCTGCACTCTCCAAGTTCGGTCGGGTCGAGGTGATCAATACATCCCAGCGCAGCTGATTTCATCGAACAACGGCTGGCACAACGGATGGTTCTACTTGTGTAACGACGGCGACCAGCTGCCGAGGTTCTCCGGCCGGGTGCTGATGTCACGCGAGGAGAACTGGACGTACAGCGTTGTCGAGGACGACAAGCCAAAACTACAGCCGCTCCTCGAGGCGTTGAGGAGACTTCGTCAACGCGGGCTGACGGCGGGAATGGTGACCACTGCGTTCCATTGCCGGAGGGTGCTGCCGCTAACACAGCGCCGGCTCCGGCTCGATGAGATGACGCCGGAGGCATCGCTGGAGGGGAGTCGGATGTCGCATGAGTCCCTCCCCTCGATGAGGTCGCCCGGCGTGCACGGTGGATGGTGGGGAGTTTCAAGCAGGAGGACATCGACAGGGTCCCGATGCGCCCCACTCAAGGCTTTGAGCCTCTGGTAAGTGTCGTTTCTGACAGTCTTAAGTTCTTTTGCTTCCAGATTCCCTCGACTAATTCGATCGAGGCCTGTATGCAAGATCTATCGGCAGTCAAGGAATCGCGGCCGCCGGTTTCGGAGGATCGGGCCGCTTGGGAGGCTCGACGCCTCTTGGCGGCCTAGAAGAAGGAGGAGAAGGACGCTGCCAAGAAGCGTCAAGTTTGGAAGACCCTTGAGCAGGAGGCATTGAAGAAGCGTCATCGCCAACAGAGCCTCGAGGGGCTCCCACTCGAGGAGTCTCCCTCCGAGACGGTCTCGGGGGAGGACGAAGACAGCGACGATGACGACGCCGGGTCATGGTATGATACTGCGACTTTTCTAGCGCACCTCCCCGACGTGCGGCCCCTGCTGGAGCCCGTTGGGGGTCGACTTCCTAGGCATCGAGGGAAGTCTCGGTGCCCGTTGAGGGGGAAGGAGAGCCAGGAGAGGGAAGGGACGAAGCGGGTCCTTCAGCGAGAGGAGCTATCTCGTCTGGGGCCCCGCAGGAGGGGTCGGTGGCACTGCTCCTGCGAGCCCGATCGCCTCGGACTCAGCCGGTGGTCAGAGCAGCAGTGTCGGTGTTAGAAGCCAGGGCGCCGTCGACGGGTGTAAGGACCCGAGGCCAAATAGCCTCGGCAGCGCAAAGATCCTCTGATGCCCCGTCAGCCCAGGCTCCGAGGAGCACCCGGCCGATAGGAGGCTCAACGGTAGGGCCGTCACAGGTGCCGCCGGGTGGCTCGGGCTTGCCGGGGTTTAGGCCCCTGGTTCCCATATCCGGGTAAGTATCTCACCTTGTTTTTCCGTCATTGGTGATCTCGTTCTTTGTTCTGACGTGTTTGTTTATTGCTCAGCCATAAGCGTAAGGCGGAGCTCGCGAATCCGACTCCAGTCAAGGCGCTCAGGTCGGGCGTCGCCCTGATGATGCGGACGGCGGCCGACGCTGCCGCCTGGGTTGCGAAGTGCCAGGCTGCGACAGAGCGGCTCAGGCTGAGGGAGGCGGCTGCCAAGGCGGGGGCAAGCGCCCAGGAGGTCACCGGTTCTGGTGTCGCCGTGCGGGGGTCAGGGCCGGCTGAGGCGGTCCTAGGCGATGCCGAGCTCGAGGTGCCCGGCGCTAGTGGTTCAGAGCCTGGGTTGATCGCGACGACCCAGGCGACCGTCGAGGCCGCTGAGGCCGAAACATCCATCCGTGACGTGGGGCGGGCGGATGTTGAAAAGTCAAAGGAGGTGGTGGAGGCCTCGCTAGAGGCGGAGCAAGAAGCGGTGCAGCCAGAGTCGCAACCGGTGGGGGAGGAGCCACAGCCGCAGCAGGACCGGCCAACGGAGCAGGCGGTCGAGGCGGAACGGGGGGCGGTCGTGCCACCGCCCATCGTACGGGCAGTGGTGCCGCTAGTCGAGACGCTAGCCCCGCCCTAAGGGTCGACCCCGGCCCAGATCGACCTTACCATCGACAACTCTCCTTCTGACAAAGGGAAGTAGAAGGTGGACATCAAGACGGCCGAGGCCTCGGATCGGCCTGGTACCTTTGCGGCACTGGGGGATGATCTGGCCGAGGCATCAGCCAGGTGGCCTGACTACGCCGGGCTGGCGCTTGTACAGGAGGAGGAGCTTCCGCGCTGGGGCCGGTCGACCCTCGAGTTCAGGGATGCGTCCAACCCCAGCGCTGAGCCCTTCTTCGCCCTCGATGACAAGGACGAGGTGCAACACTAGGAGTACCTCGAGGGACTCCAAAAGCACTCCCTGCAGTCCCTGCACATGGTCTCGGATACCTTGGTGCGGGGTATGTCAGAGGCTTTCGAGGTAAGCCGGGTTCGTTAGTCTTTCCCTGTGCTTTATCCTTCCCTTTTCCTTGGTTCTGATTTTTAGGTTTTAACTGTAGTCAGGAGCTCAAGGAGCGTTCTCGCCGCAAGTCACTCTTTATTCGTCATGAGAGTGGCGTGTGGGCGGCGCTTGCTCGTCAACGGGCCCTGGTCGAGGAAGCCAACAAGCGGCTATCCCAGAAGAGCGCCGAGACGGACGAGCTCCGCGTTGCCCACGCAGCGGTTAGGGAGGAGGCGGCGCAGGCTCGGGAAGCTGAGGCCAAGGAGCGTGAAGACACGGCAAGGGCTCGGGAGGAGGCGGCTAAAGCTCGCGAGGACCTCGCGCCGCTGCTGGCGCGTGTGAAGGAGCTCGAGGAGGATGTCGCCTTAGTCGGTGGTCAGCGCGATGCCCTCAACATCCAAGTCGGGATGGCGTCCGCTCACGTCAGAACCTTGGAGTACGAGGTTGTGACGTTGAAGGGGACGGTCCAAGAGAGGGACGAGGCTCTCTCGGGCACCGGTCGGGAGATTGAGGCGCTGAGGGCGGTGGTCCATGACAAGGACAAAGCTCTTCGAGCGTCCGAGAAGGCGTGTGGGGAGCTGCGCGATGAGGTCATAGGTTTGTAGACCCACTTTGAGGGTAAACGTCTTGTTGTGTTCTGGCTTTGGCGTCGAGGTCCCAGGCTTATGCTAACTCAGTGCTTACGTTTCAGAGTTGGAGAAGCAGCAGCATGCGGCCCAGGCGACGGCCACCTCGTTCCAGAACCTCTTCGAGGCCGAGGTCAGGCGGACTCAGTTGCTCCAGGGTGCTATCACCTCGGTATGTCGCCTGGGGGTCGAGCCCGATGTCGATACCGAGGAGGACGCACCGGGGAACTCCTTTGTCTGTCGGATGGTGGCGCTGGGAATGCTGACGAAAACGTCGTTCCTGGTGCCGGAGTAGTTGAACTGGCTGGTGGCGGCGCCGCACCGGGCAGTGGAGCGATGGGACTCCCTATCGGCATCTTACCCTCAGTCAAGCTCATCCTACACAGATCCTCAGCGAGAAAATCTATGTCGGCGTCTGTCTGAGAGGCGCCGGATCGGGGAATACCATCACCCTCCGCAAGGCGATGACGGCGGTTGTGCTGGGCTCGCCGTCGCCTGGCGGCGCGTGCCTGACGAGAGCGATGATACCGGCGCAGGGCTCCCCTAAGTTGGGAGAGCTCGTGGTCACCGTCGGTCGTGTGTCTGGGCGGGAGGAGGACCATGTCGTAGCTGTGGCCAAGGGACATGAACTCCAAGCTCCCAAACCAGATCATCGTGGCCAACGGGAGTGGATGTTCGGGGTCAGCCATCCAGAAAAATGGCGAGAAAACGATGTTGGCACGCAGCGTCCCCTACCTGGCGCGCCAACTGTCGGAGTTTGGTCCTACGGGGGTCCTAAGCCAAGGAGTGAATCAAATGTTGCGTGTCCCTAATCTAGATGGTGATGCAAGGAGAGTATACGGAGGTTTATCCTGGTTCGGACAAAAGAAGGCCCTACGTCCAGCGGGGAGGGGGAGTATTGTATTTCCTTGCACCTAAGTGCTTGCGTAGGGGTTACAAGCTGTGATAGAGGGAACCGAGCCCAAGTCTCAGAGAAAAAGTGAGAGTACAAAGGAGATTGGTTGAGATGTTGATCTTCTATGGTGGGATGGTGACTGGTTTTTCGTCGTCTGTTGTTCGTTGTTCGCCCCCTTTAGAGCCCTTGCCTGCCCTTTTATAGGGTAAGAGGGGTAGGGACGTCGGGGGTGCCTTTGAGGTGAAGTTTTGTCGATCCCTGTGGAGGTGGCTGTAGCGACGTGCCATGAGAATGGCCAGCCATCCCTGGACACCATGGTGACGTAGAGGACGAGACGGTGAAAAGACTCCGAGTCTTGCGTCATGTCGGCCTTTCTTCCTTGTTGACCGGCGGTGGGTCGAGGACGGGTCGATGTGGATCGACGGTGAGCGGATAAGGCCGAGTCCCCGGGATCCTGGGGTACGGTCCTTGTCGTATTTTCCCTCGTGGGTGATCAGTGGCGAAATAGTGCACGATATGGTGCGTACAGTGACAGGTTTTCACCTCCTATCCCGGGATGGGCAGTAAAAAGTGAGATTTGACATCGGTACTGCTTCTATGCTGGTTACTGCTGTAGCCATGATGGTAGGAAGTAGTTGGTAGTCGCATTAAATGCTCTGACTTTTGTCTCAGAGTTGGTGAATAAGGTGGGTCGAGTGGCCCGACCCGGGGTCGTGCGAGTCGGAGATTTCCCGGTAGTCGAGGCGTGTTGTCGAGCGAGCCTCGTACGAGTCGGAACGCGGTCGAGGCGTCCCGTCGGGCGTGCCTCGTACGAGTCGGAACGTAGTCGAGGCGTCCCGTCGAGCGTGCCTCGTACGAGTCGGAACGTAGTCGAGGTGTCTCGTTCGCTATTTTGGCTCGTCCTGTTTGTGGGTAGTGGTTTTGTTTTTCTTAATCGTTGATTGTGAGTACCCTAGTTTTAGGTACCCGACAAAATTATCTTTAAAACTTATGGATAGACCCTCTCTGTGATTGTGTCAACTCATTTACTCGTGTTTCTTTTTTTTATTTTTTCACTGCCGGAAGCTTACTTTCTTGATGACAAGATACTGTTAAAATTTAGAATTAGCTAAAAAAATAACACCAATCCGATAATTCACATTCACTTAAATCTGAAATTAAATCAATTTTTGTATGGTTGCATCCTAATTTTAATTGAGCACAAGCAAAGAATTAGTGATTACGCATTATGCTTCAATGTTATAACAGTGAGGGCACTCCTGCATTCCGTCAAACTCATCCAATATAAATATATAATCACGTTCAATTCCATAGCATAGTAGGCCAGCAGAGGACCTACTGCTTCTTCCATCTCAAAAATAAGTTCGTTTTGGACATGATTTTTAGGATACTGAGGAGTGATTAGCTAGAGTTTATTTCTCTTGTTTGCCCTTATTAAATAGCCTCTTAGGCATCTATAGGATGAATAGCCTTCTCAGTCCTACTGGCTACCGAGGCACGCTTTAAGGCTTTAAGATTGGTGGGTGCGGTTTTGACTCCTCACTCACGGGTTTCTTTTTTTGCTATAATAGCATGGCGTGAGTTTGACTCTGCATGTAGCGCTCAGGTTCGTCTCCTTGCATGCATCGCACGATTCCTGGAGCGTTTCGAATGAAGAGTGGTAGGCGGCAGGTGTTAATGGCTGCATGCCCGAAACGAGAGGCCGCGTTAATGACTTGATGCCAACTCCTTGGGCAGGCTGACAACGCTGTTGGGCCTTGATTGGTAACATGCCAAATACATATATATGTTGTGTACACACCTAGGGTGGGGCTCCTTGGAGTTGGGGGCCCAGGCGGCTGCCCCGCTTGCCCGCCCCCAAGGCCGGCCGTGACTATACAGTATTATTGAACTGTGTTAAAAGCAATCGTGATGATGGCACCGGCCTCAGCGGCTTGTGGTATAGTACGCTAAAAAGAATAGATTGGCTGTTTCCATCCAAATAGATGGATGCTTTTGGTGGTCCGGTGGCCAAATGTGTCCTAAAAAGAAGAACAAAGAGCAAGGGTAGCACGACCAGAAGTGTTACTTTTGGGAGGATCTCACTATTTGTTTTTGCCCTCACATGGATCACACTGTGCCGGGCGCAGCTGGCGTATATAGGACCTCGGCTTATAGAGTTCCTCAAGCATAGTAACTACTCGCTATAGCATGGATCGCCATAGGCATTCTCAGCTCCCGCTAAGGATCTGCATCTGCTGCCTGCCATGTAGTCTACCTGCTTTGGGGGTCGCAGCGGCCTCTGTTGCCGCGCGAGCGATTCTGATAGAATCCCTCCGGCTGCCCCGCGCCCGCATGGCCGGACGACTGGCGAGCTGGACCGAGGACAGAGA
This sequence comes from Saccharum hybrid cultivar R570, assembly GCA_038087645.1. Taxonomy (NCBI): domain Eukaryota; kingdom Viridiplantae; phylum Streptophyta; class Magnoliopsida; order Poales; family Poaceae; genus Saccharum; species Saccharum hybrid cultivar. The sequence goes on along the minus strand of JAQSUU010000405.1, from coordinate 30,553,018 downwards.
CAAGAAAGAAATACCGGAACTGCTGCTCAACCGGTTGCTGGTAGCCGAGGTGTTCCTGCAGATGCTTGCTTCGGGGTTGGGGACGATCGCCCTCATCTGGGCTACGGTGGTGCTGCTCGGCGGCTTCTCCTCCGCGCTCATGACAATGGATTTCTGGTTCGTCACGGCTATCGTCTTTGTCGAAACCGCCGGGTAATTAACAAGCTCTCCCGTGCTGTGAATCGCCTTGCTTTCTCCTTTATTGCTTCTTCTCGGTTTGTCTAGTATGAGTATCATTGCTTTCACCCGTGCCGTGCGCTCACTGGCAGCATCGGGTTCAGTATGAGTATCATTGCTTTCTCCCGTGCCGTGCGCTCACTGGCAGCATCGGGTTCAGTATGAGTATCATTGCTTTCTCCCGTGCCGTGCGCTCACTGGCAGCCTCGGGTCCCCCTGTTGTATAGACCATATATAATAATGATCACATAAACAGGATCCAAGGCAACTAGACTCAAGAATGTCGTCCCCAACCTATTTCACCATATATCAAAAAACACTCATAATAAATAGTATATATGTATTTTTTGGGGAATAAATAGTATATATGTGTCCAAACAGACCCCTAAGGCCCATGAGCCAGCCGATGGCCTGCTGTTTTGGCCCGGCCTAGGCACAGCGTAACGTCTACCGTGTTTGTGCTAGTGTTATCATTAACCATAAATGGTAAATAGTCTGTCACTTATTGTTTAGCCATTACAGCCACTTATTAAACGGACAAAATGGCCATTTAAGCCTGATAAACAGTCAATTAAGCGGAAACAATATACCATCATGTAGTGTTTAAAGACTGTCTAGGTGAGCTGTGGTCTGTGCCAAACCGTTCAACGTATCATCCCTGGACCGCTTTCAGAAGCTCGGCTCAGCCTGATTAAATAGCTGCCCAAAATGGCCTAAAAACTACACCCTAGCTCAACCTTCCTTCTCTACAATCGCTTCCTTTGTACCTCTCGTCTCTTTCGTCACCATCTCTTCGCCCCTGATCTCATCCTGCAACGGCACCTTGGCTAGCACGTGTTGGCAGCGCCAGGCGCAAGCACAGTTACAACGGCTGCGCCTTGTCCAATGCAAGGCACAGCCTTGGGCTAGCTTGGTGATGGCCAATATTGTCCATATGAAAATACTCGTATGCCATGAACGCATGGAGCTAGTCCAAGGCCTGGATGTATAGCATGGAATATTTCAAAATAGGTGAATAATAATAATATTTTATAAATCCATGAAAATTGAAATGGCACCAATCTAAAAAAAACTCTATTACGTGTGATTTAGATATAGGTTTATGGGGTTTATGTTTATTTCATAATTATTTGATGGTGGGTAAGTTTTAAAGAAAACAAATAGTTGTAATCATTGGCGGATCCAGGGGGGCTAGGGGGGCTGCAGCCCCCCGGGAGGGTGATTTCTCCACTGAAATACTGTAGTAGTTACTGTAGCATAACATCAAATCACTATTAAATCTTAATTGTAAATCAACATCTTCCTTAATTAGCCCCCCTGAGGTGTCAATCCTGGATCCGCCACTGGTTGTAATAGGGCTACTGTTGTTTGAGGATTGATGACCGGATGTTCCTAGATTTTTTTTAAGAATTTATATGATTATATTTTTTTCCAACAGACTCGTTAGAATCAACATGGAGTCTTCGATACATGTCTCCAATTATAATATAGAATAGATAATAAGATAGTTGGTATTTACGTATGGACTTTAGAACCAAATCTATATCTATCGTACTGTTCACTTGAACTTATCAGTACTACTTTTCAGCTATGGAAAAATATTTTTCTCTCACAACAAATCAGCATCTGCATCAGCAGCAGCCTTTTTTCAGTAGCGGAAGTGGAGCAGCCATACAAAGAGGCAAAATTTATCTATCTATATCTATATTTATATCTATATCTATATCTATACTTAATAATAAAGAGGCAAAATTTTCACTGTTTTTTTAACCATTATTTTGGTCTGGCCTCCCTAACTAATTGGGCACGCTTTTATAGTAGCGGAAGTGGAGCAGCCATACAAAACAAAAAAAAACAAAACAAATTGTATTTGGACTAGGACTCCAAGCTAAGAAAAGCTATAGCTATCGTCACCCTTTCTCTCGGTGTATGTGAAAGAGAAAAAGTGATGAACTTTTTTTTTTGGTTGGTTGGTCCAAAGAATGAGAGTCAGCTTCCTTAAGTCCGTTCTTCCTGAGTAGCTCAGTGGTAGGGCGATCAGAGTTAAAGCTATTTTAATTTGGCCGAAGCTGGAACTCTACAAAATGAGTTCTATAAGAGCAACTCCAACAAAAGAGCCATACATGTTGTGTAATCTATATTTGACTATTTTAGAAAGAAAAAGAGACTCCAACAACTATTGTATTTGGCTTTCTAAAATAGCAAGCTATCCATCCTGGAATTCTCGCATGGTAAATATAACTTGCATGTACTGCTAGCCATCTGTCTCGCCGTATTAGAAAGACTGTTGGAGTTTTCTGTTTTTTTCGGGGATTTCTATTTTAGAGGTTGGCTAAATCATAGGTTTAACCATCTATTTTTTACCAACTCTCTTGGAGTTGCTCGGAGGCTAAAAAATATCCACACGGTGGGGCTAAGTTTTTGTGTGTGTGCAATTTGGCCATATGGTTAGGATCACGGTGGCTGTGGCTGTGGCTGTGTTTGTTTATTGATCGAACGGCTAGAAGGGATGATCCACCAGCGTCTCTGATTAATGGGGACTCGGTTTGTAGGGATCCATTCACAGGATTCACAACGTGAATATAAAAGGTGAGTGGTGCATTTTTGTCACCAACAAATGAGTACCATTACCAGGTAAACAAGGCTTCGTTAAAAGATATAAGCACAAAGTTTCTTGTTTGAGCTATTAGTATGGAAATTACTTTTAAATGTAGGTGTGTATATATATTTGTGCTAAACTATTCAAATTCACTGTCCTACTTCTGTAAACTGGTAGTTATTTATTTCAATCAAATGTGGCAATTTATTTATTTAAGCAGTAGCCATTAGTTTAAAGACGTCTACAAGAATTTGTTTGTTTGCTTGAAGCTGATATCACTAGCTATGTAGGCGCCATGACCACAACGTCGCTGTATATAAAATTAAACCATGAGTAGCACGTGTCCAATTATGATATATATAGAGTAAAATTGCACAACTAATTGAAATGCATGATGCAATTGTTAAATCTCTGAGCTATAAATTATCTATGACCACACATATGTATGTCCCGATGCAACGCATGGGCAATTTTACTAATTAAAACAGAAAAGTTACTAAAACGTACAATCAACATTCAAATTAAAATCTTCCACCTCCAATTATTGTGAAGTTTTCCCCTCAAAACAATAAGCTTTTGAAACCATTTTTCCAAACAAATAGGAGTACAAATTAATAAATCTAATCGTCCCATGATGTCCTTGAATGCGTACATTGCATTCGCCATCGTGCACACAAACACGGGCTAACTAAACGTTCGTTGGCAGAATCGTCGGCTACAACTCGGCGCCCGAGGCCAAATTCTTCGTCGATGTTCCGGCAGCTTTCTTGAGAAGGAAAACTTTGCAGGTCGGAAGTGCGACCGCCGGTTTTGTAGGACTAATCACAATGGGGCCAGCACTGGTTGCTCTTACTCCCATTTTCGCAGCATCGGCCTGCATGACGCTGTCAATCTGGCGACTGCAAATAAGCATCGGTAAGCATGGTTATGTAGGCTCAAATGCTTCCAGAAATGGCAATTTGTTGCCAGCGCTCATTTTGTTCTACACCCTGGTCCTCATTCAAGGCGAATTGTTCATCATGTGGCTGGTTGTTGCTATGAGTCGTTCAGCACAAGCTGAAAATTTGTACTTCACAGGGGAAGAGAAGAAGATAACAACTGATAGATATATTGCTCACACACTCGACATTTGCGTCGAAATGGGCGTTGTTAGCACCATGAACAGGACTCTGGTCACTTTTGCAGAAGAATTGCTGCAATCTGAACAAGATAATGACCACGAAGATGCAGTTTTAGTTCTACACAATGTGATTAAGAGGGAAGAACGTAGAGATGGAGCGACTAAGCAGATTTGTTCTTCTGAGCAGTTGGTTTGCAGGTTGATTCGGTTGTTAAGCTCAAAAAGCCCCTATAAACTAGATACCCGGATACGTGCAGCAGAAATCGTAAAGGCTATATCAAAAAATCTGTATCTAGCTAACATACCTGGAGCAGCCAACTCCTTATCGTCTCTACTTGATGCTAGATTCATGACAAAATCAGCACAGACAAGCCACAACACTGGAGAAATCGTAGTCAGCATTAAAAGGGACATGTCGTCTCTTATTGTTCATAGCCTTCAGATTCTTTGCAAGCTCGCTGAGGACCCAGAGAACTGCACAGAGATGTATAACACCAAGGACCTTGTGTCCAAGGTAATAGCATCACTTACTCATGGACTGCATGTAGCCGTTGTCTACAATAATGAAGATGCAACAGTTGAGATTGTGAGAGAATCCTTAGGCGTGTTGGCCAAGCTTACCAGCGGGACAGGTGAAAGCAGTACAGAACTATGCTGGTATCTATTGGACAATAGCACAACTGTTGGCCACATGCTTTGGATCTTGAGAAACAGTAGCCACACAGACTTGAAGATACTAGCGGTGAAAATGCTTACACGCCTTACATTGGGTCGTCGACTGTCAGAACAACGAAAAAGGGTTTTGGGCCAAGTTGAGTGCCTAGATCTTGAGCAGATGGTCACAATCTTAACAGATGATAAAATCCCCAAGGAGGACAGAGCTGTGACGGCACAATTGTTAGCACAACTCTGTGCAAATTCTAGAACAGCTCAAGACAGGGACAGGGACCGACTCAGACCAATCTCCAGTGCATTGTCCACAGTAAGTACATAAGAATTTAATTTCTTGATAGATTTTTGCACTTCAGTACCTGGGTTCTATATGAAAAGATTCAGACTCATCTTTCCGATCCTACAAATTTTCAATTATCCCATGCTGTATTTCTTATTGTTAATATATTGTTTGTCGTGGAGAATGTTAATCACCGGATTAATGCCAGATAAATATGATTCTGTTAGCCAGTACTTATATAAATGTTATTCTTTCTTTGCTGTTAGGTACTTAAAGTTATAGGGAACACTCAATGCACAAACAACGTTGATGCCGACACTTGGAAACTTCTTGGAGGCTTATTAGACCTTACCATCCAGATTTGTGTCAATCTTGCCATTCCTGCAGACGCTTTTGCTGCTGCAGTCAAGGGGATTCCAGAGGAGGATCATGTGTTTGTAAACAAGCTGAAGGAGATAGTTGATACTTGTATGGACAGATTTTCCAGAAATTGTTCTAAGGACAGTGAGGATATTGTTTGCCTGATGATCATGAAGGCCGCTACCAAGTTCGCTACGTGGATGATGGAGATCAACTGCCATTACATCGAGTGTTTTTGCCAGGTGAACTTTCTTGAGAAACTCGACACCGCCATAATCGACATGGCAAACTTGGAAAAGTACATGATCTTAACCAGTTGTCGTGATGAGTCTGAATGTTATGGGACGCTGTCATCACTAGTGACATGTGTAAAGGATTTGGTTCGCGGCTAGAGGCCTGATGTGCCCATGTCAATGTGCACTACTTTGGCAGTTTAATTTACTCTATGTGCCATGCATGCCCTGTTATCTCCGTATTTGGCTTTGAAAGAAAACCTGATAAATAATTCTTGTTTCCTGTGGGTGTAAGTTTGTGAGGGACACTAAGTTGAGATTTGTCTTGGTTTGCTCTATATGTATGATGAATGATTGACACGTGTGTGCGTGTTGAGAGATTTGAAGCTTTTTGGTGGTGCATAATATGTTGAATGTGTGTATGATTGCTTTGGCTAATCGAAAGGTATCGGAGGAATATATCTCCTGTCTCTTGATGTGTAGGTGTAGTATATAGATGCGATATGCCAGCCAGCGGCTAAGCAGTGAAGAGCAAGTGGCTTGGCGCATATGGACCATGCAGCAGTGAATGAGAGTTGGGGCTTGATACTCTAGGGACCATCCGTTCCGAACAGCCACAGGCAATCTGTATTGCTCACATAATGAGTACAAGAAAACATGCGAACAAGAGGACGATGAAGATGGTGTTAGCAAAGTTGAGGAGGATGGCATCATGGCACTTGGCGGAGGCCGACACTACTGGGTGCGCCCTCTTTGTCGAGTGCCTGGGGCACTCGGCAAAGGCCCTTTTGCACTTGGCAAAGGCTTTGCCGAGCACTGCACTCGGGAAAGATAGTCGGCATAGAATTTGTCGACAAAGGGTTCTTTGCCGAGTGCTATTTGTCGGGCACACGGTAAAGCCTTTGCCAAGTGCTCCGGCGGGCTCTCAACAAAGAAAAGTGGCCGTCACGGCAGTTTGGACGTTCACGGCGGCTTTGCCGAGTGCCTCCCAGCAGGGCACTCGGCAAAGAGTTTTTATTTTTTTTTAAAGAATACTTTGCCGAGTGCCTGCCTAGGAGGGCACTCAGCAAAGAAAATAATTTTATTCAAAAAAAGGCTTTGCCAAGTGCCTGCCTGGGGCACTCGGCAAAGAAATAATTTTTTTTAAAACGGCTTTGTCGAGTGCCTAGCGCCTGGCACTCGGCAAAGCTGGGTCGTAATTTCTACCCAGCTTTGCCGTGTGCCAGGCGTCAGGCACTCGGCAAAGTGACCATATTTCAAATTTTCAACCAGCTTTGCTGAGTGCCAAAGTGAAGGCACTCAGCAAAGGCCGCGACCTAAAAATGCATTTTTTTTTTGTTTTTTCATTTCATCAGTACAAACGAGAGCAGTCACATATATATCACATCGATCACATATAAACCACATCCAGCACCATATATATCACAATCCATCACATATATCACTTCCATCACCATATATATCACAAGTGACACAATAATTCCATCACATACTCGAAACAAGTCCATCAAAGTTGTTCAAATAACACAAGTGCATCACAACAAGTTCATCTCAAATCCAAGTGCATAACCGAGTGAATAACCAAGTGCATCACAACAAATCCATCATAGTTGCTACTCACGGCTACGCCCAATGTGCCCATCCTCCTGACTGCGGAGTACAATGAGCTGGAGTGCCATGAGGTGGATTATTCGAACCCGCCGACTGAGGTTGCACAAAGTAGATGAGATTGCATGTGAGACAAGATTACTTGCATAGCTAATCGGAATTACTTGCATGTATCTCATTACTCACAGGAGTAGCAGCTGCCTGAGGCCGAGGTGTAGGTGGAGCCATTAGCCCAGGTGGCAACACCCGTTTGGGCGACAACATTCTACATGAACGCCAGTATTTCAGCAAACCTCTTCTCCTGCTCAACCCGCTCGGCCTCATGCTCAGCCCTCTCCTGCACCCACTGGACCCACTCGGCCGTCAACTGGAGCGCCATCCTCTGCTGCTCGGCCTCCAGCTCCTCGGCTCTCCTGTTTGCTTCTTCCACCTGGGCCTACAATATTGCAAAGGTAATGTTACAATAATGCAAAGGTAATGTCATAATGAAGGTATGTAAAGATCAAGGTACGACAAGTAAAACATGAATAACCTGGAGTGCCTCGACCCGGTGCTGTGCAGTGCTCAGCCGTGAGCGTATGGGCGGGCGTGAGCAGGCGCTCGTGCTCTGTGCTCAGATCTGGGAGAGAGTGGGAGTAGAGTCCGTGTCGATGATGCCATCGCCAAGCCAGTAGCGCCCATGTTTCTTGCCTCCTCCAATCCTCATGACGGTGTCTCCATCAATGTCGTCAATGCTTGGATCGTACTCTGGCCCATGATTGACCTTGATGCTAATGTGTACTCAGTGACTTTCTCATAGGCGCTAGCCTCGGGTGGGTCATCCGAGTTGAAGGAGACGTCGGACGTCGCCTTGCCCTTGTGGGCCATGGCATATGCCGCGAACATGGAGCACTCTTGGCCTTGATGTGCCGCCAAGTGTGAGAAAGACGTCAATATGATTACAAATTAGACACAAGTGAACATTAGAATAGAAACATGACCACGTACTCATGCTTGGTTGTATCCGGTGAGACTGCGGTTGCCTTGATGGTGTGGTACACCTTGCATCAAGGCACGTCGCTGAAGGGTAGCTTCGGGTGCCTCGGCCCACTTGGGGTCCAACCACTTGTCCACCATCGCCTCCCAAGCCGTGGGGCAGGGGCCAGGTACGCGGCCGGCGGTGGTGCACTGGGCGGCCGGGCGGGAGCACGAGCTGGTCGGCATGTCGGCGTGGCGCTCGGGGCAGCCGGGGCATGCCGGCGGCGTGGCGCTCCGGGCAGGGGCGGCAGCGGCGTCGCTCTGGCGGGCGAGCTGGTGCGCGTGGGTGGCGGCACGAGGCGTTGCATTGTGTGTGTGTGTGGTCGGGCAGCGCGTGTGGCTTAAGTCCCAGGAACGGGCCTTTGCCGAGCGCCGTCGATCTGGCGCTCGACAAAGTTTTTTTTCTTTTTCTTTCCTTTGCCGAGCGCCGCATCTCTGGCACTCGGCTATGTTTTTTTAGTTTCCAAAAATTATTTTAAAAGGCCTTTGCCGAGTGCCACATCTATGGCGCTCGGCAAATTATTTTTTGAAAATTATTTAAGAAGACCTTTGCCGAGTGCCGCATCTCAGGCGCTCGGCAAAGTTTTTTTTGAATCTCTGAAAATTATTTTAAAAAAACAAATTCAAAAAAATTGCTTGGCCTTTGGCGAGCGTCGTGCTTGGGGGGCACTCGGCAAAATGCCTTTGCCGAGTGTCACACATCGGCGCTCGGCAAATTTTTTTTGTTTTGGCCACCAAACTTTTTCTTGCGGAAAACAAAAAAAATTATGGCACTCGACAAAAACAAAAAAAATTCTTTGCCGAGCACCCAATTATGGCACTCGGCAAAGACTAACGGTAGCACTCGGCAAAGACTAACGGCAGGTACCCCATCAACTCTTTGTCGAGCGTCGTACTTTGCCGAGAGCCTAGCACTCGGTAAAGAAGGGCTTTGCCAGGTGGCATTCGTTGCTGAGTGCATCACGCTTGGCAAATGCTTATTTGCCGAGAGCCTGTCTTTGCCAAGAGCCAGGCACTCGACAAAGAGGCTCTTTGCCGAGTGTCATTCTTTGCCGAGTGCGGCGCGCCGAGTGCTCGATTTTTGACGCTCGGCAAAGCCGCTGTCTCCTGTAGTGCAAGCACACATTTATCTCAGGATAATAAAGATGACACAGTTAGAATTTAGCTCTCATAGCCACAAAACCGTCCACTAATCTCCACGCGCGAAAGCGTCGAATGAATTTACCAAGGAGAACATGCAAGATCACAGATGACAAAAAAAGATATTTGTTGACGAAGTTCAACTGAAGCCTACATCCCCGGGGAATGTCTACACACGATCCACCCTAAATATCACGATACTGGTTGCTCTAGGGTCCCAACGATATACCGAGTGTAGGATAGTCTCTAATAGATTACTTACCACGCACCATCTCCTAAAAGTTTATATAGGTGATCTCTTATGATTGATAGTGTAGTTTTTTTTTCTTTTTCTCTTCCCATACATTACCAATACCATAAAAATGGACAGGGGAGAGGGGGTGGATCTCGTACATTTGAGGGAGAAGTGGGTGGATTTCGAGTAATTACTTAAATCTTTTAGATATTGGGGATGTGATGAGTAATTTGTTGAAGTAACCACAATCTCTTAGCTAGTGTTTGGTTAGGGGATCACGTGGGATGGGCTAGGACGATCCTGGGATCACCATTGTTTGGATGAGCGGCAGCCGGGGACAGAGTCATCCCCAATGAGAATATTCAACGAATATTCAGCGCAATCCCATCCCCCAAATTTCGACGGACTGGGTGTCTGACCTAGGACGAGCTTCTACGCGCGACGCGGGAAGAAGTGAGAGGAGAGAGCACTGCTACAACAAGTGTATCCTAGGCGGTCCTTTTCTCTTTTCATAGGCGAGCATCACTTCCGCCTCCGTCAAAACATTTGTGTTAATCATTCGCTAATAAAAAACAAAAAAGTAGACCCACTGGTGAGCCCACTACCAGGCCCGCTGTCGAGCCTGCTCGCACGCGCCAACTGCCTGAATCTGCCACCGCCACTGTCCTTGCCATGCTCATGGCCTCCTGGATCTGCCACGGGGAGCGCGGCCGGCCTAGATCCACCGACGGGGCACGGCCGCCTGCCTTCATGCGGGGCACATGCCTTCACCCTTGGATCCACCTGAGCCCGCTCGATCCACCGGGGCATGTAGCCTCCCTCCGCCAGAGCATGCGGCGCCCACCGCAGGGCCCTCACCGCCGTGTGCCGAGAGAGGCGAGAGAGAGAGAAGAGAGAGCTAACGGCTTGGTGAGTGAGAGAGAGTGCTGACAGGAGACGGGCTAGGGTTTCTCGTTTATATAATGAGACCTGATTCCAGGCCGAGATGGGCTTCTAGTGGGCTCGACTACGTTAACACAGGCGGGCCTCCTAAGAGAGGTCCACCTCCGAAAATGGCCTCCGTTTTTGGAGGTCTGCCTCTGTAAATCAATTTTTAATTTTAGGAGACATGCAAAATATGTCTGCCTGCGTTTGCGTAAATAAAATGTCCATCTCCTTAAATTAAATCCATTTTACGAGACGGGCAACTGTGACCGCCTTCGTAAATAAAATGACCGCCATTGAAAATCCTCAGGTATTTTAGAAGACGGTTGCATTTTTGTGACTGTCTACGTTAATGTTTGAGTAGTGTCTCTCAAAATCATTTTTGTTGTAGTGGAGGGTTGCCAGCGTGGGTTCCATCTTGGCCTCAGTGAACTATACATCGTGTGGGCTGGCAGGGGAGAAGGGAGAGGATAGAGGGTGGTCGACGTGGGCTCCACCCCCATCGAGCCCTGTCGTGTGGGTAGACCCGGACCCGGCGAACTCCGCCTTGCTCCACCCCTGGTGTGCGGCCGAGCTCACTGACGCGGAGCAACATGCAGTGGAGGCTTGTCGGTGCAGGAGGCACGTGACCAGGCTCGTCGGCGACAAAAAACGCAAGGCGACGCACGGCTGGCCTTGCCGGCGGAGGAGGAAGGGGGTGGGGAGCGGCCATGCTTGCTGGCGGAGCCGCCGCTGTGCCTGCTGTTGGGCAGATGGCGACTCAAGAGAGACAAGGAGAGAGGAAGCAAAAAAATCAAAGAAAAAAGGAAAAAGTGACAAATGAGCCCCACCTATCAGTAGTTGATCCCACTTTTGATGTCTTCACACCAAATAGAAAATGGGTGGATCAAGTGGTGATAAGCTTCTGGCATTCTTTGTGACAAGAGGGTACCACAAAAGCTAAAAGGCAAGTTTTATAGAACAGCGATTAGACCGGCTATCTTGTATGGAGCAGAATGTTGCCTACAAAGATTTGGCATGTTCAACAGTGTTGCAGAAATACGTATGTTGCAATGGATTTGTGGTTACACAAGAATGGACCGAGTTCGGAACGATGATATACATGATCGCCTAGGGGTAGCACCAATTGAAGAAAAGTTTGTCCAACATCGGTTGAGGTGGTTGGGCCATGTTCAAAGAAGACCTTCAGAGGCACCAGTACATTGTGGAGCCCTAAGCCAAGCTAATAATGCGATGAGAGGTAGAGGAAGACAGAGATTGACATGGGGGTAGAGACTTGAAAGGTTAGGATATTCCTAGAGATCTATGTTTGAATAGAAATACTTAGAAAGCAGCTATTGAAGTGCCTGAATTGTGACTAGGGATTTTGGGCAACTTGTTTGGGACTGACAGCTATGTTTTTGTTGTAGTAGTAGTCGTCATCGTCGTCTTGATAAGGAACAAACTCTTTTTTTAACAACCGGAATCAACCAATGGACTGACTAATCAAACCATGAGTTGAATTTTGAGCAGTTTGTTATACAATATTTAATTGATTCTCCAAGCTGTATGTATGTATCAGTACAATCCTCGACAATAGCTGAAACTCAATATTTAAATCTACCAACATATAGATATTATGAAAAAAAATAGTTATGATATATTTACGAGTAAATACTTTTCTTCCTTATAATGGGAGAAAAATCCTATCAAAGTTGTATTTTAATTCAATATACAAATTTGATAGGACATTGACATTGACATATTATTGCCAATACTAACTTATATAGTTTTTAAATTTTATTGGAAGAGTAAAACAAAAAATAGTTATATAACATTCTGGCATCATTATCTATGAATATTTGATAGTATCTTTTTTCTCAGGTTGCAACAAAGTATATCTCCTATAACTAAAAAGAATAAAAGATGGACAATTTTTAGTGCGACAAATGTTTGGTACTTCCATCTGCCGCCTCATGCGAAACCGTGCCCATCGCAATAGTAGGAGGTGGAAGGGTGCGAATAAAAATAAAGAATAAAAAAGGATTCCAGATGCAAATGTAAAAGAGAGAAATCTCATCTCACACAACTAAAAAGACTAAAGATGAGACACCGTTTTGGTGCGATAAAATTTCGCCTCGCCTTCCTACCTGCCCGTGCGATCCTACGCGCTCGCCCATTAGGAAACATTGCCATGCATTACATTGATCGCGCACCTTCCCTTCCTCATCGATCGTGGATCACGGTTATCGTGTGACAAAATCGTTTGCCTCGTTGGTCTGTTGAACCTTGCGATCCCGGCATCCAACGCGCGAGTGAGAAAAGCAAAGGAGTGGGTGAGAAAAGGAAAGGAATCGCCATCTTGCTCTCTCCCCCGCGAGTTGTCCGCCAGTTTCGCTCCATCCACGGCGAATCGGCAATTCGGCATCCACCCCGCTCACTCCCCCGTGATTCATCCGCCCGACCATTTAGCTCCACATGCGGCCGCCGTCGTCCTCATCTGCCGCCCCCGTTGTCGCCCTCGCCGGGCAGGATATTGCGCCATCCTTGTCGTCACGCAGCCCTCGGCCACCATCATCACTCTCGGGCAACGTCATCGCCCTCGCCCGCCGTCATCGTGGCGCGGGCGCCTTCATCCTCGCTCACACCCTCGCTCCACGCGCGGCCGTCGTCGTCATCATCCGCTGCCCGCCTTCCTCGCCGTCGTGCGGGTGCCCTTGACCTCGCGCACGCCCTCACTCCGAGCGCGGCCGTCCCGTCCTCATCAGCTGCCCCCGTCGTCGCCCTTACCCCGCTAGGATCTTCATCCCGTGCTGCGTCCCGCATGCCATCCTCTGCGTCACGCGGGCGTTCTCCTTCAGCCACTTCCCTACCGCTGCACACTGCCCCATCCGACGCCTCGCCTCCCCATCTCTTCCCCCATGCACCTCCATCCACCAAGCTGGCAACCACCTCGCCACCTCCACTCGCCATCCACCGAGGACAAGAAGAGCAGAGGACGCCAAATCTGACCATGCCTTGCCTACTTCTCCCTCACCGGCACGGCGAGTGGGCCGGCTCCGACTGCGGCCGCGTCTGTGGTGGCCTTCGTCCGTCCATTCATGTGAGTACAACCTTTCTATGCTCTTGTGATTTTGCCTCCAATTGTATGAAAGTTATAACAGTATGGACCACTGCTTGTGTAATGCAATGCAGCATAGATCTTTGCAAGTTTACATCTCCCTTACTTCCTCTGCTTGTTACATTTGTTGTTCAGTGGGCAAATCTTTCTGTGTCCAAATATATATTTAACTGATGCAATCCATACCAAAGGGTACTGTTTGCTTGAGATTAGGAAGTTATTGGGCTGCATGTGCATGGTCTGTCACTACAACTTGAAAATATCTCTGTAGTGATTGTGCTACTACTTGCACTGCTCAATTTACACCTAATATTGCCACCCTTTCAAAATAGGTGCAGAGTTCTAATTGTCGGTGTAGTTACCTCACTTAATAGAATTTTTAACAATCTCCTTGCAGATTGTCGATACAGTTGATTAGGGACTGAAGCACTGCTGAATGTAAACCTGTTCGCATAGTTCACTTATCACCTCATTTTAAATAAGTATACTAATGAACCACCATGTTGTATCATTGACAGGTGATTCGACAGTCTCAACTGTTTTGAGAAACTTGGGTGTGGGATTAGGGCATTCTCTGTTGGCTTACAAAGCTACCACACGTGGAATCAGCAAGGTTCAGGTTGGTTACCAAATAACTATTTCTTAGATGGATTATATTAGTTTTATGAGATATATAGAGGCTTCCTGTATTATAACCATTACCACTTGGCTTGTATATATGTCAGTTACGCACACTTATTATTATTATTATGGAAAAGTATACTCTATAGCTAGCTATAAAATAAGTTATTTTGTAGTCACCTCTATTTACGATAATTTTATATACTAATTTACGACAATGTCACTATATATTTACGATAGTTGAATTACTATAACACATAGGGATATTTACCATAATGTTATAGTAAATCTCGTAGTAAGGAGTTACCATAATCTCATAATGTTATGGTAACTCCTTACTATGTGATTTACTATAAAATTATGGTAAATATCCTCATGTGTTATAGTAATTCAACTATCGTAAATATATACTGACATTGTCATAAATTAGTATATAAAATTATCATAAATAGAGGTGGCTACAAGATAAGTTATTTTGTAGCTAGCTATAAAGTATATATATATATATATATATATATATATATATATATATATATATATATATATATATATATATTGTATATATAAGCTCTATTCTTGTCTGATCAATATTGGTTCTAGTGGATCATGATACAAGTGAATAATGATGAACTAGCAGAAGCAGTTTGCATCCTTACATTGTAAAATTCTGCAGCTAATCAAGGGCATTGCAGGTTCATCATATAATACTCCTTGGTCGAGGTACAGTTTTAGTTGGCAGTTTAGCATGTATGTCTTTGCCACTTTTTCATAAACCAATTACCGGCATGTATCCTCGCAACCTAGCGCTTAGGTAGGATCCAAATGAGGTGATTAGTGATCAATCTCAGTTGTCAGTTTAACAATACGAACCATGTTGAACTGCCTAGTCTTTATCAAATTAACTTCAATGAACACTGAGCACCATGATATGCAGCTACTAAGAATTGCAGGCCTAAAACTAGTAGTATAATATTGTCATGCTGAATTTGGAGATGTCATTCTTGAAGTAATTATAACCTAACAATTTGTGAATGTAATCAGTAATCAAACATCATTTCTGTATTAGATCTTGCATTGTGAAAGTGCTTCTGAGCTTAGAATAAAATAGAGTTGTATATCATGTATTAGTGCATCTGATTCTGCAACCATGTCTAGGTTTTGTGCATGCCTGAAATTAATTGCTTGTGGTCTTTTTGACCAGCAAGAGTCATGTTTGGATAAATAGCTACAAAACAATGCTAGCAGTCATTATTTTACTAAAACAACTGTGATATTTAATTGCTTGAAACCTGATGCTATTCCACATTTCAGAATGAACATGTCAGTAAAGTATTACCGTCTTCCTGATTTGAAGCAAGCCTGCATACATCATGCCTTGCATGTGGTGGCAAATAGTTACATGCAACAATGCCAAGTCAGCTTCCTTCATACTGGCATCATCAATATGAAGTGTTTGCATGGTTAAATTGTTTTTTAAATTATAATGGCAGTATTTGGGACAAGGAAACTATATGATAAACTCCATTACTCCAAAAAATTTTAAGGTTTTTTGTGCACACATGGGTGCTTAGCTGTCATCATTTACACAGTGAGAAACTATCTTTTTATTGAGTCACATTGAACATACCAATATTTTGAAGATAGCTACGATTTTGCATTTTCTTCATGATTTTGCGTCCTTCACAATCTAGATCAGTAGGTATGTATCTTAGCAATGTAGGGTAATTTTTATTATAAACTTGACTAGATAAAGATATTGATTTACTGTAGTTCAGGTTGTAATGATATTTCTTTTTGAATATGTACTCATCCTATGTAAATTTACCAGGTATTACCATGATCTAAAAGTCCACTGTATAATAAAGTGATTCGCCATTTATTCCAAATTTGGTGTTACGAGACCTAATTTAGTTTGATTGTCTGATGTCTGTATATATGTGACAATATATTTGGATCAATACACTATGCTATTCCAAATGTTCTTTACCTTTAGACATGAAATATTTTTGTTCACAGTAGGTTTCCTGAAGCTTTGTTTACATGCTTTTGGAATGGTGGATTCATGTGGTCGAATTCTTTTATATAAAGACCTATTGTTCTTCGCTAATCAATATTGGTTCTCACAAGCGATGGTCCAGAGGAAGTGAAGGATGGTTGTGTCCATCTACTGACCTTTGTGACAGACATAGCAGCGTTGACACATCTGTGTGCTTCAAGGTGAGTATGCATTGGTAGCTGGCCACCTTCGAATGTACTTAAACTTTAGCTCTGAATCAGATCTCCTTCCACTAAATTTATTATTTGTTCTACTTTGTTTGGAATGGGGGCCCTGCTTTTGTATTTTATCCAAAAATAATAATAGTGTTTGTGGTTCGGGAAATGAAATGTTATAGTTGACAAGTAATTCAACATAAGAATTTGTGTAAGGATGACATGACTATATGGCATTATCTGTGCAACAGTGCACTGTTGGGTTTCACACACTCTAACTTAGAGAAAATGACAGACTCATTTGGTCGCAAAAAAATGAGTTTGTATGCTTCACTCGTTTCATTTTGAACATAGTGAATTTTAACTTGTAAAGAAGATGCTGTTCTGTCATAGGACCTTAGGATCTTTTGCTATTTACTTTCTCCTATTTTGGGGCTACTTTCACACATAATTATTTGTGATTATATGCAATAGGTAACTTCTGTTGCTATTTTGATTGTGTCCAACACAATTTTATTATGAAAAAGTGGAAGTTTACGGTGCTCCTGCTGTTGGATCATGTTACATCTCTGTAGTCACAAAATCTTAATCCTTTAAATCACTTATGACAATAGTGCTAGGTAGTTCATCAGTACCATCCTTAAGTTTCTTTTTTATCTGCAGCTTGGATTCCGTAAATCCCTTGTAATGGCACTGTTAGAATGAACTGGCATCATTCTTTCAATAGAATTATTTTTCTTAACCACAGTTCCCTGCATGTCTCCTTAAACCTTCAGGCTGCAACTGAATTGAATTTTCTTAGCTTAAGGAATATATCAAGGTTTTATGGAATCCCCAAAGTGATTGTTGCTAAGACCTAATGAGCTAATAGAATATGTTGCTTCTAACCAATTGTGCTATTATACTGATGCAGTAAGCATCTGTCTCCCCAAAGTGGTAAGATGTAAAATAGTAATATATTCTTCATTCATTTATGTTCATACCAGTTTATGTATAATAGCTATTAGTATGCATTAATATAGAATACTAATGCAGAATACTAGTTTATGTATAATAGCTATTAGTATGCATTAATATATTACTAATAATATGTGCAAAATACTAATGCAGAATGCAGAATGCATACTAATAACATATTCTATTATACTGATGCAGTCAATATTCTGCATTCATTTTACATCTTGCCATCGCCTTTTAGTTATTAGTATGCATTAATATAGAATATGTTGTGTTGCACTTTAATAGCACAATTGCTAATACGTATTGGTTTTCTGTTGGAGCCAGGAGGACATGATAAGGAACCTGGTGGACATCAAAGCTTCACATGATTTAGATGAGGCCTAGTTTAGTGTCTTCCTAAGACTGCATCAAAATAGTTGAGGGAAGAGGCTTTAATTGGGCTCTACTACTCTTCTGCCCTTTTTCTTTCATATAGGGATTAAACAATGCCATTTTCTTAGTTAGGAAATTAATTGTAATTTGTAACTTTGTTATGCTACATGATAATGATCGATTTTAGGGTGAAAGGTAATGTTAGTTTTTAACGTACTGGTGCATGTCTCCTGAAAATTCCCATCTTGGTTTTACTATACTTCCATCCCAATAAAAACTTGCATATAAGTATTTTCTATGTGATGATGACGGTTTCTTTGGATGAACTTCTGTTTGCAATGTTCCAAATCTTCAGCCACAATTTGAGTGTATTCTAAGTTTCTGACACTAGAGATCGATCACCATACTAAACTAACAGGCTCATGTTCTCTCTGTATTTAGTTGCCAGGCCAGTTGGCTTCTGCATGTGTTTCCTCCTGATAACGAAGTATTGAAAAGATTCATTCATGTAATTTGAAAAGGTTCTCATTGGTTGAGCAATTACAATTGGTCAGAAAACTGCAAGTTTTTCAGGAGATGCTCGCACAGGAGTGAAAACGTCTAATCAATTATAGGCTCCTTGGCCATCAGGCACAGATTCAGCATTTGCCATCGACCTACATTCAGCTTTAGCAGGTAAACCGAATTCAGAAAACTGAAACCAGACAATTGCTTTAGGTTCAACCCTCCGTCGAACATACAAATACCCACCGAATCTCAGAAACAATCACATGGAGAGAATCAATTACTTACAAAGGTTACCAATCGATCAACCTCTTAACTGACATCTTGTTGATATGATATACGAATCACCAACCCATCACTCACTAGGCCCAACCCATCTAAGACCATTTCTTCCACTTTGATTGCTTATGCTCGTTTTACATGCCTTGCTTGTTATTTTCTTTGTTTGTGTTTTCTTGTTTGTCGACGCTAGACCGCGTAGGATAGAAGATGTGGAGAGAACCCGATGGAGTCCAGAAGGCAAGAGCAGGAGACACAGGAATTGGACAAGGTTATAATCGTCAGCAAATGAATGCAAGTCCTAACACCCACCTTTTCCCTCCCCTCAACATTTCATGCCATCTCTTAATCGCTCCCTTCCACCACCACCATATTTGCTAGCCTTCACCATAAACCCTCCATCATCCATCTCCACCAATTAATAAACTCAAACAATATTACTTGTAACCCCTTATAAATTAATTATGATAATGAGGTAATGATATGATCTATGAACCTGATGAAAATGATTATGGAACTTGAACTGGTAAAACTGGACTAAACCCCGACAGGGGGCGAGTGAGGGGTAATTTGTGTGGTACAAGTTACCTTGGCACGCCTAGTGAGGGTTCCTGTTAGGAGATACTCGCCTCAGTCACATAAGGATCGGTTCGTAGTCCCTCTCGCCTAGTGCGATATTACGTACAGCCACATGTCTATATGGGTAGACTTGATCTCACACCCCGTCAGATAGAAGTATAATCTCTACTAGGAGGCCAGTGTTGGTAGCAGAATATCAGGAGCAGACATGGATGCTGTGTGATCTTCCATGGTCTGGTTGGCATGGTTGCTATGTGATCCTCCACGTTAAGCCTTTGACTTGGCCGCGTTCGAGCCCATATTATTTTGATGATTTGGTACCATCAGCACTGTTATGTTGGGATGATTTGGTATCCTCCCGAGATTAGTGTGTTTTCCAACTCTTGAGAAGCCGCAGTAGAGTTATATGGAATCTGAGGATGCGTCCCTTCGGGTACGAGGTCTCGTTAGGCCTGTTCCTGCCACTGCGCATGGTTTGGAGTTGTGTCTATCATGTGGGGAAATTTGTACACCTCTGCAGAGTTTATTGAATCTATTCGAATAGCCACATCCTTGGAATGGGCAGATGCTGGGATGAGAGCAACTATGACTAGACTTCTACACTGTGAGAATTTGGTAAGATGTATTTTACTGATTTGGTAAATTATAATCAACCTCGAAAACTGGTGAGAATGGTAATACTCTACCAAGGTCCAACCCATAATTATAACTACTTCACCCTACCACTATTACCTCAACCACCATAACCTCCACCATATGTAGCCTCCCCTTTCCACCCCTTCTCCGCCTAAAGTTTAGGGCTTGCTGAGTACTTTATGTACTCAATCCCCTCCAATCTATGTTTCTAGGAGTCAAGCCGCAGGAGTCCATACGAGGATGAGGCTATCGAAGCTACGCCGGGATGGGAAGATAGGAGTACGTACGAGGACAGAGATGTATGATTACGCAAAGGAACTACTCGAGGACCACTAGGATAAAGATATATGATTGAGTTTAGGACTAAGGTTTACGTCTGCACTCCAAGTTGCCTGTAAGAATGGAACCACAACATTATAGGACCGCTATATTAGAACTCTGATGTACATTATAAGACCAATAGCCCAAGCTGTGTAATATGAACTTTGTAATGTGTTTCTCCATTATCAATAAAAAGTATGGTTTTTGATATCAATCTTGTTCGCTCTGTGTGTATCAGCTACTGATCCAGGGACTGATACGTGATGTACAGTGGACCCTAAAGTAGGGGCCCAACATCCGTGCTTCACTACGTAAGAGTGATATCCTCGCTGCGTTCTTCGGTCCGTAGCGGCCCGGACGTTCAATGCCCTTTCTGGTGTGTGATTCGGACTACATCTGACATCAACATCATGCTACCTAGTAAAAAGCAAAGGGGCAAAATGTTGCGCGGCGCAATCGCTTGGCCATAAATTCCATCAAACTAAGATTTCTTCGTGGGCCGAAACTCCACGTCTCCCTATGACCCTATCAATCAAGCCCGGTCCACAAGCGCCCCCGGCCTGGCCCGGCCATCCGTATCAACCGGACGGAGGAACATGACCACGTCATCCGCATATAGGGAAACCTGATGTTGGAGAGGTTGTTATGCTAAAGGTTGAAGCAGCCCCATGTCATTGGCCTTCTGTACAATCGCATTAAGAACATCCATGACCAATATGAACAACATAGGAGACAGCGGATCGCCTTGTCGCAGTCCCCGTTGGTGCTGAATTTCCTATCCCAGTGAGCCATTAAGTAGAATCTTCGTGGAAGAGGAGAAAAGGATGCCGCTAATGACACTGCACCATCTATCTCCGAAACCCCGATGCCGTAACACCTCCAGCAGAAAAGGCCATGACACAGAGTCGAAAGCCTTCGTTATATCCAGCTTGAGAAGAATGCGAGGGAGTTTTTGTTGGTGAAAGAACCGGGCGGTCTGCTGCACCAACATAAAGTTGTCTTGTATACATCTTCCTTTGACAAAGGCACTCTGATTGTTGGCCACTAAATCATTAAGTTTACGGGCCAGCCGATTGGCCAAAATCTTGGTTACCAACTTAGCAAAGTGTGAATCAAGCTGATGGGCCGAAAGTCCTTGACCTGATCTGCTGCCTCCTTTTTTGGAATGAGGGTGAGAAATGCTGAGTTGAGCATCCACAAGTTCTGTATATTGGCACACTGAACTGCAATTAGGGCTGCCATAATATCTGATTTGATGATGGGCCAGCAACTCTTGTAGAAACGGCCGGTAAAACCGTCTGGACCAGGGGCTTTGTTGGAAGGCATATCTTTGATCGTTTCCCGCACTCTTCTTTGGTAAAGAAGGCATCTAACTCCTGAAGGTCATGTGGCGGCAGCTCCAGCTGTTCAAGGTCAATTGTGATGTCACGCTGTTCAGCGGTTCCTAGCAAACTGTTGTAGAAATCAAACGCTGCCTGCTCCTTGTCTTCCTGTCTTGTGAGGATATTGCCATTTGCCACAGCTTAGGAATGAAATTCTTTCTCTTCCGGTGCCGGGCGTAGGTGGAAGAGGGCCGTGTTGGGGTCTCCATCTCTTAGCCAGTCAATACGAGATCGTAATCTTGCGATAGTACGCAGCAGTGATGAATAGGCAAGACCATGCTTTTTAAGCATACAACGCAGATTGGCTTCGTCGCTGGATAGCTGTCGAGTCTTGTGCAATCTCGAGTTGGTGGACAATTTCTTTGGCTAAAAGAAGCTGCGACTTAATGTGTCCAACTTTCCTAATATTTCTACAACATTAATTTTTGTTGCTTCACATTTTATATATTCCTTGACACTATAGTTTCTTACTAACCATCAAGACACTAGCAAATGATACTGATGTGGAGTAGATACATGTGGGCCATTTTTTCAATTGGCAACAATATTTGTTGGATGAAGTCATTTATCTACCATTGCTTGGTATCCTAATGCATAATTTAGGATATTGGTCTCTAAAGGCATAAAAAATTCAAAATACCAGAGATCATTCAAGCTTATCTAACCTTTTTTTAGCTCTATACCACTTTAAAATCATTTTGTCTGCATGGATCATCATTGTAACCACATCAGTTTGCACTGTTTCAGGGTGTTTGCTTTTCTATGCCTCTTTGCAACACTGAAGTGGAGCAGGCTACTGAAGATGACCTTATTGAACTTTCAGAAATCCAAAGGCGCAATCTTGGACAGGTTTTGGTTTCCTTCCAGTTTTCCCTGTTTTGCTTTAGTCACTCTTCAGGTACCAACTTGATATAAAAACAAAAATAACTGAACCTGCAGGCACTCCATTTGGATGCTTTATCTGATGTGGACAACACCACTGCTTTCATTTACCGGCAATGAGAACGTTCATGGCTTATACGATGTTCTGTTGAATTACAAGTACGGTGCATCTCATTATTTTGTCATCCCATTCTTGTTTGCCTCAAAAATTCTGTTGTAAAGGTGATCTTTGTGATTCTTCAGGTCCTTGCTGAATTCTTTATCTGCTGTGGACGTCCCAGTCTTATATTCGCCCCAGCCATTTCAAAATGGCTGTCTACACATTCCAGAGGTCATTTCAATTCTATAGCCTTATCTTTTTTTGTTTGTCTCTGCCTCTTTAGTTCCTTTTTGTTACTATAGGAAACTTTGTGACTTCAACTCTTTTATTTACGAAGAAAGAGAACCATGTTAATGTGATGTGTTGTTAGGAATGCAAACCGGTGCATGCAGAAGCCCTGATTGCAAATGCCTAATTGAATTTGAAAATGCTGTATCATGCTTTAAATGTTTTGATTCTGTATTAGTGTACGTAGTGGAAATATCACATTGAACTGTGTATCAGCCTTAGACTGAACTGTGGAATTGCAGGTTTGATTTCAAAATTCTGATCCTCTGCATCTATGCATCCCTCAGGTGAAGTGCAGGGAGATGAGGAGAGCAGACACGGGGCTGCTCTCGTCCGGCGCCGGCGGGTTCGACACAGAACAGGGAGCATCTGCTACAGCATGGAAGGAAAGGACGTGGTCCTCCCACCCTGCAGGGTCGTCTCTGGACTCTGCGCCGCGATGAGCTTGGACTCGACCAGCTCTGGCCTAGCGTACGCACAACCACACTGCATCTCTCCCAGTCGACATTGTTGTGTGCTGATCTCTACTAGTTTTGCGCTGACCTTTCTTGGTCGATTCTCACAGGATCGCTACGGAGCCGTCGTCGTTGGGCTTGAACGTGGCCCTCAGCTCCATGGGCACCACGAATGCCCAGCCTGAAGGAGCGCGACCCTCCGCGCCTGCGCCTTCGGTGGGCGGCATTCCTGACGCGGTCCTCGTCCCCTCCCTGCACTCCGCCTCGGTGCGGCGCCTCAGCTACACGGACGGCCGGTACGTTGCTCACACAACCGTGTGAGCCCTGAGCTTGAGGTGGCCTCGGTTCCTGCGCCCGAGCGCAGCAGCCTCTCCGTCCGGCAGCCGGGTCCCCACGACGACAAAAGAAGCCTCGGCATGCGGAGTCATCTCCCAGCGCCCGGCTGCGTATCGTGTGCGGGTTGTTCTTTTGATTTTGGAGCCTGCCCTGGCCTTTTGTCGTACACGGACGTGTCGCTACACGCCTGGTTGGATGGTATCTAAGGGGTGTTTAGTTCCCTTCAAAATTCCAGATTTTTACATTCTCTCTCCATTACATCAATCTTTAGACGCATGCATGGAGCATTTAATGTAGGTAAAAGAAATAACTAATTACACAGTTTGATTGTAAATCACGAGACGAATCTTTTGAACCTAATTAGTCCATGATTGGACACTAATTGACAAATACAAATAAAAGTGCTATAGTATCGAAATTCCAAATATTTTGGATCTAAACACCCCCTAAATTATGAGGCCGGCCTTCTGGTGGTCTGGAAAAGGGATAAGGGCACCAGCAACGCAGGCGATTACTTCTGTTAGACTATCCGCACTCAGGAACCTCTATATTCATCCTCTAAAAGGAATATTTCATCCTAGTCACTGTAAAATATATAGTTTTTCTGCACTCATCCATACTCTATATTCATCCTCTATACCAACTACCAGCTGGTGGGGTCCACACGTCATACTCTCCTCCCCTTTTTCTCCTCTCTCTCTCCCATCTCCCCCTCCTCTCCCTCCGCCCGCTCCTCTCTGTCCCCTTCATCTTCCTCCTCCGGCGCCCCTCCCTCCTTCTCTCTCTCCAGCCGCTGCCCCGCCGCTCCCGTGCCCTCCTCCGCGCCCGTGGCCGCCGGTGCCCCTCCCTCCATCGCAGCGGCCCAAGTAGAGCAGGAGCGCTCCCTCCATCGCCCAGCTCCGCCCGCTCTCTCCCTGCTCTGCCCCGGCGAGCACGGCGCGAGCAGCGGCGGTGCGCCTCCTCCTCCGGCCCCTGCTCGTGGGCGCCGCCTCCTCCGGCCCCTGCTCGCGGACAGGTACGGCGGCGCGGCAGGCCGGGAGCCGCGGTCGAGGGGAAGGAGGAAGGGGTACGGCTCCGGAGGATAGGTACGGCTCCGGCCATGGCGCTCGGGAGGTGGAGGTACTGCACCCTCTCTCTCTCGTCCGGCGGCGGAGGTTGCGCCCTCTCTCTCTCTCCGACGCGACCGCGAGGTGGGGACGGCTCTTGCTCTCGGCGGCGGTGGAGGTCGCCTCCCCCGGCGGCAGCACATCCCAGGCATCCCGAGCGGCTGCGGAGGAGTAAGGCTGGACGAAAAACTCGAAGCTCGTTAGCTCGCTCGGCTCATGGTTGGCTCGGCTCAGCTCGGCTCGGCTCGTTACGATAATGAGCCGAGCCGAGCCAGGATTTTAGCTCGTTAGCTATAACAAGCCAACTCGAGCTGGCTCGTGAGCCGCTCGCGAGCCAAACGAGCCGTAGTTTTAGGGAAAAAGTCATTATAACTTATATTAGTTTTGTATTACTTCATGTCTTGCACTTCACAAATGGATAATATATTAGCTCATATGAATATTTTATTCGATTTAAGGTTATTGAATATATTATTTTTATATTATTAATATTTTTAAGCTTTAGATAAATGTAAATATTATATTTTGTGTATTTTTTATACCTGGCTCGCGAGCCTAACGAGCCAGCTCGAGCTCATAACGAGCCGAGCCGAGCTGACTTTCTGGCTCGTTAAGATAACAAGCCGAGCCGAGCTGGCTCGTTATCCTAACGAGCCAGAACGAGCCGAGCCGAGCCGAGCCGAGCCAGCTCGGCTCGTTATCCAGCCTTACGGAGGAGTTCGCACATCCTCCCCGGTGGCGCATCTCTGTGGCGACGGCCTTGCTCCTCTTCCCTCCCCACCGGCTTCTCCACTTCCTCCGGCGAGCAGCGCGAGGACGCGCGAGCGGCGAGCGGGCCCCGCACCACGGAGGCACGTAGCGGGAGGGCGCTATCCCGCTAGGAATAGCGGGAGCGCTAGCATAGCGCACGTGATGGCGTATCCCGCTGCAGGGCATTTTTACGGTAAACCGAACTGAACGATGGCGTAGCGGAAGCGATGCAGTAGCCAGTGCAGCTCGTCTTAGCCTCAACTTAAAGGCGCAGTCCACGTTGACGAGGAGAAGTTGAGGCAAACAATTCTACAGCGCAAGTAATAGAAGAAGCTACTTTATCTGGGCTCCACGTGCATGCAGTTTGTAGCCTTTTCTTTTAACCTTGCCGCTTTTCTCTCCTCACCCTGCTGGCTTCTGCGCGTGTCAGAGGAATCCTTTGCTTCAACGCTCGCTCTGCTATGTGCTTCGTCTTTCTGTTAGATGAGGCCGTCGGCTCCTCGGCAGGCTATTCTACTGTACTGCGAGACTACCATCGGCTCTGATGTGGAGAACAAAGGCATACGTGGTGCTTGAGGCTGTAGGACACGGTGGAGCGTTGGGGACGGCCTCTGTGCTTGCGCATCCATCAATATTCACCTGTGCTTGGTGTGTGTGTTTTTTTTTGCTTGGCCGTACTGTCGTTTAAAGTTGGAGGATGAGATGGAAGGCACCACCGTTCCTCTCCTCGAACACCGTTTGTGTGGGCTGCAAGGCAGGCAGTCAAAGGGCTAAGCGACCCTGCTGTTTGAATTTCGAAGGCAACGTTCGTTCTGCGGTGGACAGCGGACGGTTTCTTGCTGGCTGCCGCCCACTTTTACTCGCTGGGCACACAGGAAGGATCCACTGTCCAGTGCAGCAGCCTGAACCAGGAGACCAGGACCAACCGTCCAGCCAGTTGACGAACGGAACGGAACGGCAGAGGCTGAGCTGTCGCTCATGCTCCCAAAACTTGCCGATCGAATTTGTTTTCGCGCCGTTTCCCGTTGCCAGAGAAATGTGCGGGAAATGTCGGGGTTGTTGGCTTATGCTAAAATTTGGCTTATGCTACTTGTATAATAATGGAAAAATCACAGGCAGGGCAGGGAAAAACAAAACAAAATGAAACCGGATGAGGAAGAGTCCCCCCTGTCCCGTTCCCAGCCTGGACCAGGACCAGGTGGTTGCGTTGCGTCCACTAACCATCGCCTCTCCCCTCCCGAGACATCGTCATCAACGCGAGTGCCTGTCGCATGATCCCGAGACAGGAGATTAGCGCGAGGCCCGAGGCAGCAAGTTCTTCTCCGGGCGGGCCCCGCACACCCCCACGTCTCTCGTCTCTCCCGGCTGCCGCTCGCTCAGCTCCCCCGCAACGCGACAACTGGGCGAAACGGCAAAAGCAGCTGCCACCTGCCCCTGTTTCTTCTTCTACTCCTCCACGCTCTGCTGCTGCTCGCAAAAAGCTTCGTCCTTTCCTCTCGCGCTCGCTCGCTCCCGTTCGTTCCACTTCCACACCCATCCCCTCCGGCCCTCCCCACCACTTCTCGCGTTGCGCACGACCGCCCATGAGCGCCTGCGGCAGCGGCGGCGGCGGGGCCATCGTCCCCGCGTCGCGCTTCCTGCGCCGCCGGGCCGCCGTCCGGGACCTGGGCGGGGACGCGGCCGGCGACGCCGACGCCGACGCCGACGCCTTCTGGTCCACCGCGCCCCGCCTCTACGACTTCTCCCAGCAGCAGCCAACGCCCCAGGGGAGATCGCCCTCGCCGGCGCCGAGCAGCCCGTGCCTCCTCTCCCGGAAGCGGCACGTGGAGCGGTCCCCGTCGCCGCCTCCGGCCCCGCGGCCGTCGCCCGCGTCGAGCGGGACGACCTGCCTGCTCTCCGCCCTGCACCGCACCTGCGTGGGGTGGGGCGTCACGAGGCGCGCCGAGTACCCCAGCCGGCAGCAGCAGCACCGCCCGGGTTCCCCCACCGCTTCTGGACTCGGGATGCGCGTCCGCGTCCACCAGCTGGCGGCGGCTCGGTGCATGGGCGAGGACGAGGAGAGCACCAGCGGCGCCGTCAAGAGGAGCAAGTGCCTCGGGGTGGTGGTGGGCAAGAACGAGCAGGTGGCGCCGGCGGTTGGTCAAGATCAAGAGAGCGGCCGTGAGGAGGAGGAGGAGGAGGACAAGCCCGTGGTGGACAAGGCGAGGAGCAGCAAGAGGGCGAGGTGGAGCCGCCGGCGCCGCGGCGCCGCCAGGCGCGTCAAGAAGGCCCCGCGCGTCGTCAAGGAGGAGCAGGAGGAGACGTCAGGCGAGCCGGCGGACGAGGACGTCAAGCCCGCGGTGGCGTTGAAGGCGGAGGAGGAGTCGAGGGACGGGGGGAAGAGGGCGGCGGCCACGACGAGTGCACGTGCCCCCGACGCCGCCAAGCGCGCCAAGAGGACGACCCCTCCGAAGCAGGAGGAGGAGAAGGGGGAGGTGGCAGCGGCGGCTGCGGAGAGGAAGACCGCCACCGCCACTCCCGACCCCGCCTCGCCGCGCGGCAAGGTGGACCGGTGGTCGGCGTGGCGGTACGCGGCGGGCGAGGCGACGCTCGTCGACATCCTGCGCGAGCGCGGCGCCACCGCCGGGAAGCCCGCGCCGCGCGCCGAGCTGCGGGCGCGGGCGCGCCTCCACATCGGCGACACCGGCCTCCTCGACCACCTCCTACGCCACGTCGCCGACAAGGTCCCCGCCGGCGGCGCCGACCGGGTCCGCCGCAGGTATAACCCGGCCGGCGTCCTGGAGTACTGGCTCGAGCCGGCCGGACTGGCGGCCGTGCGGCGGGAGGCCGGCGTCGATGACCCGTACTGGGTGCCGCCGCCCGGGTGGAAGCCTGGAGACCCCGTGTCGCCTGAGGCCCACACGCTCCAGGTGCAGAAGCAGGTGGAGGAGCTCACCGGGGAGCTTGCCGTCGTAAAGAGGTCTCCTTTCTCGTCTTCTACTTGTAGTCTCATGGATTGCAGCTTCTTCTTCTTGCAGCTATGATGAATGTCGATGATACTCTGATTAGATTCTTGATACGCTGAAATTGACTTGTGATTTCCATGAACTGAAGGCAAATGAAGCAGCTCGACTCCAATCTTGTGCAAGTGAGCAAGGAAGCCTACATCTCATGGAAGGTGATCACACATCATACCTTGTTGACATAGTTCCGCTAGGCGCTCGCCTAGGCGCGCCTAGGCGCGATTAATCGCGAGTCGGAGGGTGCCCGCCTCGCCTATGGGGGTAGGCGGACCCCCAGGCGGCGGCAGCTCGGCGGCGGCGCCGGTGGGGGTGGAGGAGCGTCCGGCAGAGGTTGCTGGTGGCGGAGGAGCTTCGGACATGCGCGGACGGCGGCGAGAGCGGGCGTGCGCGGGCGCGAAGAGGAGACAGACGGAGAGGGAGAGGACCGGCGGCTGCGCCGGTGGGGGGTGGAGGAGCGTCCGCGCCAGCGGCTGCGCTGGTGGGGGGTGGAGGAGCGTCCGCGCGCGTGGACGGCGGCGAGCGCGGGCGGCGGCGGGCGCGCAGAGGAGGGAGAGATGCCGGAGAGGGAGAGGAACCGACGGCGGCGGCGGCGGCGGCGGATGCGGGAGAAGGCGGCGGCGGTGGATGCGGGAGAAGGCTGCGCGATGAGGACGGGCGAGTGGGGTGCGGCTGGAACAGAGAGATAGGGTTGGAGGTTGGAGTCTGTGAGTGGTAAATGGGCTGGGCCCTTGCCTCTTGGGCCTTTTTATCTATCTAGGCTGGCCTTTCTATCTATCTAGACCCATTATTCAGTTGTTTATTTTTTTTCTTTAGAAGATAATACATGTATATTAGTATATACACAAAACGCCTAGAAAAACGCCTAGAAACGCCTAGGCGCGATTAATCCCGATTACTCCCTAGGCTAGGGGTCAGCGCCTAGATTCCGCCTGGCGCCTAGCGAAACTTTGCTTGTTGATATGAATCTCATTCCTGTCTTTCACTGTTCAGATTTTCGGTAAACTTCTAGTGCAGAACTGAAAACAGGGTATCCATGTGTGACACTCTCACACATAGTTGTGCCTGTGCTCTGCTCTTGTAAATTGTAATGTTGTACACATGTCTAGTTCTGGCTGGATGTTGGTGTTTGATTCCAGATGTTGTTAGCTACATTTGTACTGTGCATAAAAATTGGTAGAACAGCAGCATATTTTGCTTAGCTTTGCTCCACTTGTTACTGTCACCTCTCTGAAGTTGTGAATCTGTCAGTTATGTGCTTTACTTGTCACATTGCTTCATCATGCTTAAAGGTCGACCTTTTAATCTGCAATGCTGTACACACACTGGAACTACACTCATGCCAATATAATGTTAAACTGCATGTCTGTTTCCATTAGTACTTAAAGAACTTGATGAAGAATCAAAAGTTCATAGTTTTTGTTCATTGTAGCATTTTAATCTAGATAGGTAGCTACCCTCATTGGTCTAAATATGTTCATGAATCATGATCTTAATGCCAGGGGTATGACTGTATGGTGAAGGCTAATGGCAAGCTGGAAAAAGAGGTGCTGTCCTTGGAGGTATGCTTCACCTTACTGCTTCCTAAGTTGTTAATCTAATTTGATGCAAGATTTATATTTCTGATCCCATTACTTATTCAGTGTACCCCAACTTGCTTGGAAGTAAGATGTTTGTTGTTGTTGAATCCATTAATTATTTGCTAGCTTAATTCGGTGATGGCCATGACTTATTGTGGGTTCTCATTTTCAGGAGAAGTATGAGAATGCGCCACAGGTGAATGGGGAGCTGAAAGAGCTGCTGCTGTTACTGAAGGTACATCACTACATTCAATCAATCTTCACAATTTGCACCTCAGCAAAGTTACGTATCTTTCTGGTAACATGTGGTACCTTTGTATGATGAAGTATTGATCTGAAACACTAGATCTGTTTTCCAGGATAAGTATGATACTGTGCTTGAGAAGAATGAGAAACTGGAGGGCCAGATGGTTGCTCTGTCCACTTCTTTCCAGTCCATGAAGGTACACTCACTATTTATTTAATGCAATTGAACTGCACAGATATTTGGCGGATTGCTGCTCTGTAGTTTCTTTGTTTTGCCTCACTTTGAGACGTGCCTCATTGTGTATTTAGCAGTAGCAACCATCAGTGTACTGATAGAACATTGCTTGTGCATTGGACTGTATGTGCAGGAAGAGTTGCTCCTGCAGAGAATTGAAGAACAACCTCTTCTGATGCTAGCGCAAGAGCCTTGGGATGGTGACAAGCAAGAAGCCGGTGCGAACAATGCTTTGGTGTGTGCAGGCAACCAGCTGACTGATGCTGATGCCGTCGATGGCAGCTTCAGCAGCGATCACAGTGCCTGTGATGACGAGAAGATGGCGCTGAGGAAGCGTATCTGCATGCGGGAGGGAGCATGCCAGTGGCCTAGGTCTTCTGCTTCCAGTGGCACGGCCGGCAGCCCTGCGGACCTGCCAGAGCCGCTGACTCCCGGCGCGGATCTGGTCATCACCGACTTCGACACCATGATCAATAGCCTCGCGCCACCGTCCATGGAGGAGTACCTGCTGGCCGATGGTCTCCCCACGCCGACGTCGGCCTCGTCCACCAACGCCTCTCCCAAGCTCCAGCTCCTCCCCTCACCAGCCTCGCCAATCCAGGTCCAGCCTCTGCCGTCAACAACCATGGTCATGGGCGACCTCAACCTGCAGCTCCGGCACACGGTGAGCTAGTCTAGTCCTCCTTAGTGCCCTGCTTCCTGCTTCCTGCTCTTGACAATTGACATCTCTAGGTCGTGCCACCAATGAACAGTGGCACACACATGACCGTGATGATGACTGACCTCTACTTGGCCATTGTTACAGCCACAGGACATGTCTACGTCATCAGGACCGTGCGGTGCCAAGGCGCTGAAGCTCGACGTTGGAGCTGGAGGTGGCGAGGTTGGCACCGAGCTGGTCCTGGCGACCCCCACCTACTGACGAGCTCCGATGAATGGACAGATGACCACTGAAGTTTTGTCCCACCGCCATTATATTAACCCATCTCACATCTCAGAACATAGCACACAGGACAGGACAGGATAGCTGCAGAAAGACAGAAGAACACCCGAGACGAGAAGATAGATTACCTACCCCTTCTTTACCTTTGCTGAACTAGGCCATGCATTATGCTGATTCTTCTCCTTCAATTGTCAGTGAGTAGTTGTCACTAGTTTCAGTTGGAACTTAGTTGCAGGTGGGTTTTACTTACAGCTGATCACCATGCTGCTGCTGCTTAATTCCTACAGTAGTTTGTACTTATGGTTGGAGAAATGGTCTGCCACTCTGTTGAAGTCAAATGCTCACCAGGAGCATGCATTAGAGACAAGGATGTTTTGATCTCGTGATGAATTGCAGAGACTGCTTATAGATTAGCGTATTCAGCAGTGTTTTTGTTTTTTCGAATGCTATTTGTTACTGTTTAATTACATTTGCCACGATAACCTCACCCAGCGGTCCATGTCCATCGAGTCGAGCAGCTTTCTTGTACTGCACGCGCTCGGCGTGGTGAGCCTTGCCGTACTCGTCGAGCATGCATGACGCATGACGGTGAGCGAGCCCTTGCCCTGAGGAGCTTCTGTCCCCTCGCAAATACGAGGCGGACCGCGAGGGATGGAATTGGAATTGGAATTGGAATTGTACAAGCTTGTTTGGGAAGAGAAAGCAGATTAGCAGAGCAGAGCAGCGGTAGTGCAACCACGCCTCTGCTCGTGGGTTGGACTCTAGTTTTGGCACTGGCCTCTTGTTTTGCAGAGGTTTGAAGTCGGGTTTTATTCTGTGCCTAGTGTTGGATACACAGGTGAATCCTGTCTGTAGCACACAGCACAATGTTGGATACGCAGGTCGCTGCACACATACATGCCTCTGCTCATGTATTCTAGGGCCTGTTTGGATGGCAGTCTCCCAGGCAGTTGCCTGCCAGGCAAAGGATCCTGGCCACAGGGACACAAAATCGGAAGCTTGGTGCTGCTGCCCGCCAGGCAAGATTCTGTGCGTGCGGAGCGGACCGCGCCTTTTGTTTTGGAGGCACATATTTCAGGACTGGTTCCATGCTCCGGTAGCACACGACCCATCTTTCCTCCTCGCGTCACCCCTCACCCTTCCTTCGTCGCCCCCTCCCCCAACCTCCACCACTGGCGGCCGGTGGCTCCCGCCTCCTCACCGCGCCACCCACCTCCCGCCCTCCCCAAAAGCTCCGCCGCGACACCCTCACCCTGCCCCATCATTGCGGCCGGCGGCTCTTGGAGGCACATATTTTATTTGGCTTTTTTGTGTCTCAATATATCTCTATAATTTTTCTCGGTATTTTTAGAATCCTAGAGACATTTTTATGGTTTAAAAATCTTATCAAATACTTACTTGATCATTTAACTATAAGAATGATGAAACAGTCTTGAAAACAACTTCTAACGTGGCAGGGGTTAATTTAAACGATTTTGAGAGCTGAGAGGTTAAAATATTTATTTTTAGAGTGTAAGAAAATAAAAATATACCACGACAACAATTCAGAGGGTAAAATGGACCTTTCCAAATGAATGCACTTTGTCCTAATGACCTCGGGACACGAAACTCCTTGTGGACTGTGGTCATGGATATTTAACGCTTTGACCAAAATTTAGTCAAACTTTCAAAACTTTGGCCATCAAGGAGTTTCAGCAATTTAATCTATGAGCATAATAGGAGTCGTGTTGCAACTTATTTTATAATCTCTCATATATCTATCAAATGTTACACGCACAAAAGCACACACAACTCTACACATACACTCCACTGCTGCTGCTGATGTAGAAAACTAACGCGCCCGTGACATGCCTCGATCGATCGATAATGCGATCTGGCCGGTCATAGGCTCGTAGCCATAGCTAGCTGGCTAGCCCGGCCCCGCGCTACTACTACGTACGTCCACAGAAACACCACAATGCATGCATTCATGCATGCCATTGATAATGCAGCAGATAATACGCGCATGAGAGCTGCACACATAGAGTTCTTGGAGAATGACATCTATGCCTTAAGACGTGAGCTCTGGCGTGTCGTTAGCGCCATCGATTCGGAATGCGTTGCGAAGAATTACGGTGAAGGATTCTCGATGTTTCGATCAAGACCACAGTAGGCGATTGATGGCTTACTCAAACAAGAGCGCCTGCTCGCTTCTTCTACACATCTATGTCAAGGATCGGGCAAATTCTGGGACTCTGATTCCGAATCGGAGTGTGAAGATCTAGGAGATGCCGAAGCACTATCGCAGTGCGTCGTCCAGCCGGTTCCTCGGCACGCGGCGGCGACCTCAACAGCGGCCCTTTGGCAGGCCCCGTCATCCTCGGCAACGACCTCACCGGTGGCGACGACAGCCCCTCCTTCTTCCCCAAGGAGAGTCCAGGCTCCATGGAAGCGAGTCTGGAAGGGACCGCTGCCTCCGCGTCGCATCACGCCGGCGGCATCCATCAGAGACTTCATCTTGCCGGTCCTGCAGTCAAGCTCACGGGAAAGCCGCGGCCGCGATCCACGTTCATAGGAGGTTCGAATTTCAAATCTCCGGTCGATCGGGTTGGTCGGGGCGTCTGGGCCGATGTGGCTCAGCCCAATTGACTGGGACGTGGCCTCGGGCCATCCGACGGACATACCTAACCAGGTCGCTAGTCTACCGATCCAAACTGTACCTCGCGTGCCACAGGTTCTGGAAAACCTGATCGAAGACCAATCAACCCCGCACTCTTCCACGCCGCCGGTCCTACGCCGCCGCCCTCCTACCGCGACGTGCTGATGGCGGGAGGCAATCTTGGAAGGTTCCGGGGCCGTGCTGTCCCTGGCCGTGGCGCGCTGTCTGATCGCCGCCACGGTCGGGGTACTGCCGACAACCACGGCCGTGGTCGCGAGGAGGGCCAAGGACGAGGTCCAGGTAATCGTGGGGGGGCCGCCCCCGGCTGGAGCTGCTGGCCGTGGGGGTCCCCCACCTGTTGGAGTAGCAGGTTCTGGTGGCCGTGGTCGAGGTCACGGGGATCCTAAACCTCCGGCCGGTGCTGCGGATCATGGGAAGGACGACACGATGGCAACCGACACGGCAGCAGAAGGTGCACGAGGTCGCGGTGGTGCTGCGGGAGGTGCTGCGGGAGCTCATAGCGAGGGGACCGGGCAGCGCCCACTGGGCGGAGGTCACGGTCACTTCGGCAACAACACTACCATCATCGATGAGTCCTCTGGGAACGTTATGGAGGAAGAACAAGGCAAGCAAAAACAGAAGCGAAAGGAGCAATCGGTGAAGCTGGAGTGTACTATCTGTACCGAGGAACACTACACTAACCAGTTCCTGCTTCTTCGGGGCCCCAAACCAATAGTTGCGTATTGCGGCGCCGCTGAGGATGGGATGGGTTTCTTCCTGATCCAGGCTGCCAGAAACAATCAAATTGTTAATCTTGTTCACTCATCAGTCGCAGCTCTCATCACTGTGGAAGCAGGCGAGGTATCTGCTCAGCTGTTACAAGTGGAGTTGGCCAGGATTATTCCAGTTCGTTGGGATTGGGAGGTGCAGGTGCAAGGGGCTACATCTTTTGTTGTCCCGTTCCCGAGCAAGGAAGAGCTGGAACGTATGATCGCAATCCGTACAATTACTACGTGTTGACATCGTTTTTAGCACGTGTCAAGGTAATTAGGAAGGGTTGATCAACAAAGGAAAGATTACCGTGTAGATTGATAGCCAAGGATAATAAGTTTGTTTTTGAGTGGTGGCAGCATATGGATTTAATTTGAAGGGTTGCCGATGAGGTTAAGGGTATTATTGCCGATGCCGATGAAAGAGGGTTTGAAGACTGCTGCCGATGAGAC
Organism: Saccharum hybrid cultivar R570; assembly: GCA_038087645.1. NCBI lineage: Eukaryota > Viridiplantae > Streptophyta > Magnoliopsida > Poales > Poaceae > Saccharum > Saccharum hybrid cultivar. Next base: position 30,517,868 of record JAQSUU010000405.1, on the reverse strand, counting down.
AAGGGATGTACCGATGAAGGAATGTATGAAGACTGCAGCCGATAAAACAGGGAATGTACCGATAGAAGGAGCTCGAAGGCTGCTGCCGATGGAACAGGGACTGTGCCGTTGAAAAGGAGATCGATGAGAATACCATCGTGATTGAGGCAGATTATGGAGTAAAATAGGAGTTAATTTCCTTGTGTATGTTTAGTAGAGTCTGAGTTGTATCAAAGTCATGTTTTTTCCTTAGATTTGGATTTAGTGTCCTAGTCGTATTAGGCTATGTTTCTATAGATCAGGATATAAATATAGGGTGAAGGGCAATGTAATAGGAGATCAACCAATACATCAAAAAACAGCTTTTACTCTTATTTACATCTACTTTCAGCGACTTCGTCAATTTGCATATTTTCCTTTTTACGAGTTCTCATCGATTCGGCGAGTTGCATTGCTCCAAGTGTAATCTTCGACGATCCTCGAGTTCCGTGTGAGTACCTCTTGGCCGTGACTTCCGGGCGTATCGCTGTTGTCAGGACCAAAGTACTCGTATCTTCGTCCTTGTCGATTAATAGGTCAAATCGACTAGCACGCTTTGGATATCGACTTCGGGTATTAGCCCTTTGTGTTTGCAGATTCACTTTTGCATCAACACTACGAAGAACAAAGAGGGCACCATTGTCTTTGAAGAATTTGTTGATGATGTCCAACCCATCAAAGTGCTGGAGCAAGTTTGGGTGACAGTCACTAGGGTGCCCCGGGTGCTGCGTTCCTTCCTTCCTCTGTGGGCAGTGGGGTCCATTATTGGGACAAAAAGTTGGCATGGTACATCTTCGGGCGACTGGTCAGATTCGTATACTAGTGGCGGTTTTTGATGGTAAACAAGTTCCTAAGCAGGCTGATGTTTGTGTCGGTTGCAACATTTATCGCCTCTATTTTAAACCTGACGAAGTTGTACAGCATGTGGCTCCGGATCCAGATGAAGATGACTTGCAGGGTGAGGGGAATAAAGATAATGATCTTGATGGTGACCGTAGGATGGAAGACGCAGAGGCTCCCAATCCTCCGGAGCCTAAAAATAATACTTCTGATAATTCTAAAGCACCTCATCAGAACATGCCCCCTCAGAAGCAAGCAGCTTTGATAGAAGAGGGACTAGACCTGGCATGTGAGCAAATATTTAATGAGATCAGTATCAAAGTCATGCTTGAGCCAGATGACGGGGTTACAAAGGAGATTTATTCTCCTCTGACAGAAGAAGAATTGGCAGCATATAATGCTTTGGTGGATTCTCCTAACAAAATTCACCCTTCTTCTGTCTTTGGTGTGCATACATCGGAGATCCCGGATGGTGTTGCTTCAGCCAACGCCAATGATCTACAGTGATGTGCGGAGGACAACACTGCCGAGGGCTAGGACGGTATGGGGAGTTCTACATCGCCCATTATCCCCCCGTACTGGACACCCTCACGCTGGGACAGGGTGACGGTGGGGTTACCCTGTCCCCAGCCGCTGCACCAGAGGACGAGATCGCTGAGGGCCAAGCAGGTTTGGGGGGCTCTACATCGCCCATTGCCCCCCTCGCTCTGGACACCCTCATGCCGGGACAGGGTGACTGCGGGTCTGTCCTGTCCCCGGCCACTTCATAGGAGGACGACATCGACAAGGACCAGGCAGGTATGCGGGGCGCTACATCAACCACTACCCCCTGCACTGGACACTACCACGCCGGGACAGGGTGGCAGTGTGTCTGCCCTGTCCCCGGCCACTTTACTGGATGACATGCTAGACGGTGACGCTTTGGTCCAGGATGGTTTGGGGGTCCTACATCACCCACTACCCCCCACGCCGAGCTGGATCACCCCAGGGCGGGTGATGGCGGACCGGCCTTACACCCGGTTTCGCCACAGGACGAGGAGGCAACGGCTACCACCCTGCCTTCACCGACCACGCCTACTCATGCTGGGAGGGGCACCCTGGATGCCCTGCTGATGCTTGAGGCCCCCGCCTCGACCGGGGTGGACACCATGAAGTCCACGGTAGACCTCCCCCCGCCGGCTTCACCGACGATGGCCATCGGCGATACTACACCGCCAGTCGTGACACCAAGCCCTCCGAATGCCGGGGCTCTAGCGGCACCAGCTCCCATCAAAGAGCTGCACCGTAGCACCAGGACCGCGGCATTGGCGGACGCTCACACCCTGCACAAGGCCGAATGGTTAATGGCAAAGAAAAACCTCGAATTCACAGGTAATTCTTTTACTGCCTTTCCAGATTCGAAAGTTATTTCAAACCTTGGTAGGGTAGGCATCAACCTAGGTTCCTCAGATGTAGCTGTCATTAAAAATCTAGAGGTTGATAGGTTGGTTCTTCGTGCTAATAAAAAAAAAGAGTTTGTTAAAATCTAATACCACAAACTTTGTTAGTGATGAAGAGAGGGAAGATAGACTTGAAGCAGTTCTCAGCCACGCCTGTGGAAATCTAAATGAGAACATGCTGGATATGGAGAATGATCACATCATAGATCTCTCTGCTTCCCGTAGGAAGAAAAAAATACAAGAAGCCAAAAATACAAACAAAGGCAAACTTCCCAAAAAGCCAAATACCCCTTTAAAAATTATTATAAAATGAAAAGAGTATTCTGGAATAGCAGAGGTCTTGCAGACTTGGCTAAACATAGATTCTTGGCTGAATTAGTTAAGGAGGAGCAAATTAATTTTATAGCTCTCTCTGAAACTGGACGGGATTCCTTCCCGGATCATGTCCTCAAAAATCTATGTGGTGGACATGACTTCCTGTGGCATACCAAGGCGCCTCATGGTAGATCAGGGGGCATCCTTCTAGGGGTGGACCTGAATGTTTTTGATATTGGATCCATTGTTGAGGGAGATTTCTATGTCAAATTTACCCTCCGATGCAAAACAAATGGTTTCAAATTTGTGCTTTATTCGGTCTACGGGCCAGCACAAATCCAAAACAAGAGTGCTTTTCTCTCAAAGCTAGCCAACACTTGCTCCAAAGAAACTCTTCCGTATATGATAGGAGGGGATTTCAACATAATGAGAGCTCCAGAGGATAAAAGCTCAGGGGAATTCGACCCTAAATGGCCAAATCTTTTTATTGCTATCATCGAGTCGCTGGATCTAAAGGAGATTGTGATGTCAGGCCGCCAATATACTTGGGCGGGAGCGGGGGATAATCCAACTTTCGAGAAGTTAGATAGAGTTCTCGTCAGTAGGGAATGGGAAAATCAATTCCCATTGACAACGGTTGAACCTAGAGATAGGAATATCTCAGACCATACCCCCCTCGTGCTTAACACAGGAGCGTCGACTCACCAAATCCAAAACCGACCTTTCAAATTTGAGAGGGGTTGGCTTATATGGGATGGATTCTATGAAATGGTTTAGATATCTGGCAATCTGAAAATTCTGGGTCGACCCCGCTTGAACGTTGGCAGACTAAGATTCGAAGACTACGACAGCATCTATGAGGCTGGGCTAGACATACAGCAGGGTCATACAGAAAATAGAAGAAGACTCTGTTAACTCTTTTAGAAAATCTTGATAAGAAAGCAAAGTGCGCCTCCTTATCTGATCAAGAAATAAATCTTAGACATTATCTAAAGGAGCGTCTAGTGTGCCTTTTGAGAGAAGAGGAACTAAAATGGTATGAGAGAGCCAAAGTCAAAACCTTATTGGAGGGTGATGCCAACACTAGGTTCTTTCATCTAGTAGCTAATGGTAAACATCGCAAGCAACATATTTATAAACTTGAAGATGATCAAGGTATTGTGGTTGGTGATGATTGCCTCAAAAGCCATATTACTAATTATTATAAAAATCTCTTTGGACCACCAGAAAATTCGGAGATCACACTAATGGAAGATCAAATCTCAGATATTCCACAAGTATCCCCAGAGGAAAACGATGTCCTCATTAGTTCTTTCACTGAATCTGAGGTGAAGGAGGCAGTTTTCCAAATGGAGCATAATAAAGCTCCAGGCCCTGATGGATTCCCTGCGGAGTTCTATCAGGTGTTTTGGGGGTGATAAAAAATGACCTTCTACCTCTCTTTACTGATCTGCATAGGGAGGCTCTAGATCTACACAGTTTGAATTTTGGAATAATAACCTTAATTCCAAAAACTCAAAACACCACCAAAATTCAGTAATATAGACCAATCTGTGTCCTCAATGTGAGTTTTAAAATATTCACAAAAGTGGGCACAAATAGGCTGAATAAGGTTGCTAAAACGGTGGTAAATCCAATGCAAACAACCTTTATGCCAGGCAGGAATATCATGGAAGGAGTTGTTATATTACACGAAACTATCCATGAGTTGCATGCAAAAAAGAGAGATGGGGTCATTTTCAAAATTGATTTTGAAAAGGCGTATGATAAGGTTAATTGGTCTTTCATGCAGCAAACCTTACGTATGAAAGGCTTCTCTCCCAAATGGTGTAGATGGGTTGAAAGTATGGTCACGGGGGGAAGTGTGGGGATAAATGTTAATGACGATGTAGGCCCATACTTTCAAAGCAAACGTGGACTACGACAAGGAGACCCTATGTCGCCTATCTTATTTAACATCATTGCGGATATGCTAGATCTTTTGATTAATAGAGCAAAAGCCGATGGTCAAATAAGAGGAGTCCTCCCTCATCTTATCGATGATGGTCTGTCCATTCTACAATATGCAGATGACACGATTATCTTTATAGATCACGACCCGGAGCAAGCAATGAATCTTAAACTTTTGCTTTGTGCTTTCGAGCAACTATCTGGGCTCAAGATCAATTTCCACAAGAGTGAAATTTTTTGCTATGGTGCAGCTAAAGAGATGGAGCCTGATCATACCACCCTCTTTGGTTGTAATGCTGGTGAATATCCCTTCAGATATTTAGGGATCCCAATGCACCAAAGACAACTCCTGAATTCAGAGTGGAGAAAGGTTGAAGAACGCTTTCAAAAAAAGCTCTCTTGTTGGAAAGCAAAATACTTGTCTTATGGGGGAAGACTAATTCTACTTAATTCTGTTTTAAGCAGTTTACCCATGTTTATGATGTCATTCTTTAAGATCCCCAAAGGAGTTCTCAAAAACCTTGATCATTTCAGATCAAGGTTCTTCTGGCAAGGCTCGTCGGACAAACATAAATATAGACTGGCCAAATGGGACATCTTATGTCGTCCTAAGGACCAAGGGGGTCTAGGTATCCTAAATTTACAATTACAAAATAGATGCTTATTGGTCAAATAGTTGGTTAATTTACTAAACACAGATGGCATGTGGCAGTCTATGTTAAGGAATAAATATCTAAGATCAAAGACCCTTACTCAAATGACCGCCAAACCTAATGACTCCCATTTTTGGAGAGGCCTCATGCATATCAAAGATGAGGTTTTGGCTAATGGATCCTTCGATATTAAAGATGGAACCAACACGAGGTTCTGGGATGATACATGGGTTGGGGATAAGCCTCTTAAAGTTAAATATCCTTCATTATATAATATAGTGCGTGATCCTCACGCAACTGTATCCAAAGTAATGGCCACAAGCCCGCTTAACATCTCTTTTAGAAGGGCTGGTGGATAATAAACTCGTAGAATGGCTTCATCTAGTAGCACGGATCTCAAATGTTGAATTGGTGGAAGGAGCAGACAACTTTAAATGGAGTTTAACCAATTCTGGTCTTTATTCTATCCGCTCAATATATCTTCATCTCATTGATACACATTCACCTTTTCTTCATAAAATGATCTGAAAAATAAAAATTCCTCTAAAAATCAAAATCTTTCTCTGGTTCCTACAAAAATGTGTCGTCTTAACCAAAGACAACCTTGATAGGAAAAAATGGAAAGGGAGCCAAAAATGCATTTATTGCAATAGGAATGAGACTATCCAACACTTATTCCTTGAGTGCCCCTGTGCTAAAATGATTTGGAGGATTATTTTCTATGCTACTAATTTAAACCAACCGAGATCTATCAGTCATATGTTTGGTAATTGGCTCATGAATCAGCAAAAAAGAGTCAAAGGTTTGATCTGGGTTGGGTGGCTGCCATATGCTGGGCTATCTAGCGATGCCGGAATGATGTTATTTTTAACAAATTGAAAACTAACTCTATTATGCATGTTACTTTCATGGGAGCATACTGGATGCGTTTCTGGGCTCAGCTGCAGCGTGACGAGCAAGCCAAGGATGCCCTCTCATTGATAAGCAAGAAATTAGAGATGATTGCTTTAGAGATTTCCAATAGAGGGTGGAAGCACATTTATCGTTTGCTTTAGTTTCCTGGTCTATTTATAAGACTCTGGAGCTTGCACTACTTTTTGTGAACCTGAAACGTTGTAATAATTGGTTGTGTACATCTTCGGATGTAGAGGCCGGATACTTGTTATCCCTATCTAAAAAAATTGATAATGCAGCAGGGCTATACGGCCACGTACATGTATGTACGACCTCGATCGATGCATGACTCTCGACGACGCCGTACGTCGATCCGGATCGATAAATAAAAGCTACACTAGCTTTTTATTATATTATAGTGTATATGTTGCAGCTTGCCGTGCCTGTGATTGTGATGTATTGTGCATGGTATATATTGTATTGCATGCATGCATGCATATATGGGATGGGCGGATGCATGGCCCCGCGCGGACCGCCTGCCGCCTGCTCCGCTCCCTCTTCTCTCCGTCTCGTCTCGTCTCCGCATGCATGTGATCCATGTGGGAGAGGGAGACGTACACAAGCCAGTAATAATAATAAAAATAAATAAGTATGTATAGGAAAGGAAAGGAAAAGAAAGAGGGTCGAGGAGAGGGACCGTCGATGGATCCATCATCGATCCAACGCAAACGCATGCATATGCAGCTACAGGGCAGCAGCAGCCCTAGGTAGCTGCTATAGGAGTGTCCTCGCTCCATTCCACTCGATCTTCTTCACATACATACACACCGACTGACGGCTCTTCTTCTTCACATACATACACACTTTATCCAAGAGTATAGATAAATAAAAGAACACTTTTCCTATTCTACAATCGCCTGAAAGTTTGGGTCCGGTTCAGTTCAGACGATGCCTGTGCTGTTTCGGTTTCACGCATGCAGCTCTGTTTGGTATTGGGTCTGGGCGTGATCCACTGCACCCGAAAACATCAAATCAATTTTTTTGTCCTCGTCCTTCCATAGAAAAATTGTTTCTTGTGATTTGTGCTTACACATATTTTACTTTGTTTTGTGATTTGTGCCGGCACACATCAATTTTTTTGTCCTTATCCTTTCATAGAAAAAAGATTGTTTGTTGTGATTTGTGCTAACACATCTTTTCTGGGTATCGGTTCATGTGCCCATTAAGGCTTGGTAGGCCCAGTAAGTGCATGGGTTGATTTGTGGGTTTGATTCGTGGACCCGTTAAAGGTGGATGGGTGCAAAAAAAAAAAAACTGCATGCAGATCTGACCGTTGGATGCACATCTAAGAGACTATAGTCATCGCCTGAAAAAAGTCCAGATTTCAGGCATCTGAAATATAGCAAATCCCATAAAAAAATTAATCAGTTATATATATATATAGGGAGAGTATACTCTGTAGCTGGCTATAGAATAGGTTATTTTGTAGCCAAGCCGTCCGACCGCACCGCCCTGACACCCCGATTCAAAACCAGCGCTGGTGGGTTCCCGTAATCACGTGATGCTGATTTAATGGATAGCCGGTGGTAATTGCATGGTTTCCGGTAATTGCCTAGTACGGTAACAGGAGGCGTACATGCATGTCAGCATGTGCTAGTATGGTGATTATCTATATTTTATTTTCATATATGGATGCAAAAAATCTTTACGATATTTTTTAATGATTTACTAGAATATATGGCGCCTCCTTTGATTAGTTACATAGTCTGTTTACTAGACTTGTAATTTTTTTTACTAGAATCCATGTCTTTCTGCCCCCTAGTGGTTACGATATTCTATTTACCAGATTTTAAAGATTATTTACTATATATTTGCGAGAATTCACACCAAGAAATATTTATGAGAATCTGCAATAAGAAATATTTACAAGAATGTCCACTAAGAAATATTTACGAGAATCTGCATTAACAAGTATTTACGAGAATTTGCACTGATAACATTTACGAGAATCTGCACTAAGAAGTATTTACGAGAATTTGTATTAAGAGTATTTACGAGAATCTGCGCTAATAATATTTACGAGAATATACTGATCCAACTTAATTTAAATAAATATACAAAGCAACAAAGCAAGCAAATACATAGCAAAATATTGGCTCGAATTCTAAATAACAGTAGTAGATACAGTACACAAAATACAACACACGCCATCCCTACATATTGTGAAACTACATATGTCATCTCAAAGGTAACTGGATATTTTCTTGCACATTCTCTATGCATGTGCTTTTCTTGCACATTCTCTATGTGGTACTACTCCAACACGTGCATCCTAGTGCCTGAGTAGTGATCAGACTGAGATCAATAGGTCATGTCTTTTTGCTGCTCTGTAAAGTAACTAGCTGCTGTCTAGAAGGCTCATTGCCTGAAATCGTAAAAAAATGAACAATAGTAAGCATTCTGGAGGTGTAGAATCTTGAATTTGAAGTAATAATCGTGTAGAATCTTGAATACTAACGGTTTTTAAACCACTACTAATCAAGTGAAAGATCAAGATAGCCATCTGCCTCGAGAAAGATAAGAGCAGACTAACATCTTCTATCTGCCCGGTCTGCTCACTACAGGGAAACTATTTGTTTGTAAAATCAGTAAACCATTCAAAAGATTAAATCAATGATTCTAATCTAATGGGAACCGGCTCCTTAGTCCAAAATTACAAGAATTATGTGGTACGATATAACAGTAGTAGCTTGTGTACGAAATCACTGAAGGCATAGTGACGATAAAAAACAATTGCTTTTCCAAACAGAATATAGTAAATTTACGAGAAACACAATTTGCTATTTATTCAGTAGCGTCAATTGAGGCTATTTTCAGAATAATGAGTGAAGATTATACAGAGAGAAAAAAAATCATAACAGTGCAAGAATAGTTGCCAGATTAACATGTTTGGGGTAGCTAACACATATCGTCCTGGTTTACCAGATCGCCGGAAACGCGTAGAATAAGATCTACGGTGAAGTAGTAATATGAATAGCCTGACGGAGAGATTCAGGTATGCATAACTGCCCCCAAGAACACCTCATGCACATCAACATTGCCGTCTTCTTCAGAAAGGCCAGATCGACTATAAACAGTAAATATATAATATAATTCTAAGGGGATCGTATCCTAATCCACTGAATTGGCCGTACCTGAGCCTGCCACCACTGGACTCCACGGAGATGGTTGGGTCAAAAAAGCCCTGTGCGCAGATGCCCTCCCGACGGAACCACGACGTCCGGCAGCAGCGTTGCCGGTGAAGAACTGTGATGCCCTCAGCGTCGAGGACAAGCGCGCTCCTGGAACCGCGGACCGGCGGCGGCCCGCGGACGGTGCGGGGGCGTCGCCGGCGCACAGAGGACGGAGCCGGGGGCGTCGCCGGCGGACCGCAGACAGAGCCAGGGGGCGTTGCCGGTGGACCGCAGACGTCGTTGGGGGGCATCGCCGGTGGACCGCGGGAGGAGCCTGGGGCGTCGCCGGCGGACCGGGGGCGTTGCCGGTGGACCGCGGACGGAGCCGGGGGCGTCGCCGGCGGAACGCGGACAGAGCCGTGGGCTTCGCCGGTGGACCGCGGACGGAGTGCGGGGGTGGCGGAGGCAGCTGTGAAGGGGATCTCCAATGGTGCATCTGAAAGCGAAAGAATCAGGCGACGAGGATTTGGGAATTTCCAAATGGTCAAATGCTAATGGGCGCAATTTGGGTCGCGGGACGAGGGATCGTTCTGGTCGGTCCTTCACGTTAGGTAATTTGGGTCACAGGTCATTAATGGTAATGAGCCTATAATAATGGTGCCAACCTGATCGTATAATAATGGTGCGCATGCGCCTGAGTCAGGTCGGACGGAAGGCCTGTTTGGGCTGCATCAGACACGCGAGTTGGGTCTGGCTACAAAATATGGTATTTTGTAGCCGGCTAGAGTGTAATAGTTATATATATATATATATATATATATATATATATATTCAGATTTATTACGGGTCTTAGAATTTTATTCGATTTAATCTTCTACTTATATATACTAGCTATACTTATTATATATATCTATATCAATATCTATACCTCTTTTTTTTAATAATAAAGAGGCAAAATTCATGTCTGAGCCCTTTTTCTTTTCATGGATTTTTTCTTTTCCTGGACTAGAAGGGAAGGAAGGAGAATTCGGTAAAAACACCAAACAAAACCAACTTGGATACACATACCTCAGGCCAGTCGAATTTAAATAGAAATAGAAATCGAGAAAAACAACCACCATAAATTACATGATTGCACCAACAAAAAACCAAGCAAAAAAAATCGATCTGATCGTGAGCTCAGGAGAAGATTTGTTGGCGAAAGCAAAAAAAAAAACGATCAGATTGTGAGCTCAGGGGAAGATTTGTCAGTGCGATGCTTGTGTCGAACCATAAAAAACTAGATGTTTTTGTGTAGCATTAGAAGAGTCACAGAACTTGATATCTACCTCTATCAACACATGAATAGTATGAAAACTAAAGTTATGATATATTTATGAGTAAATATTTTTGTTCCTTACAACGAAAAAAATACATCAAGGTTATATTTTAATTAAATACAGAATTATTAAGACATTATCATACATTATTGCCAATATTTACTTATATTATGGATGCCACGGACATCATAAAATAAGTATAACTTTAAAATTTTGTGGAAAGGATAAAAGGTAAATAGATATATATGTAATTGTCGTCCTTATTTCCATTAAGGAGCCTCTTTGTTTGTGATCAGTGAACATTAAAAGTAGCATCTATACAAATTTAAGCTATTGCAGCCACCATTGTAGCTGTACAGTTTCCCAATCAATCACATTAGATACATGGAAACGATCGATTATCTCACGCTCGTCGTCAGACGGACAAAGACTTTTTCCGAGTTTGTTGGTATCACACGTCATGTACTCAGGTGGCTCAGTCTCACGCAACACGCTGTCGTCGATCGTTTCCAAATAACACGTTCCGCAAGAGCGCACACGACGAGGACGAGCTCGATGATGAGCACTCGTGCTGCCTAGACTTTGGTTCTGCGAGCACACGGCGGAGAGGCACAGGCGAGAGCCCGATCAGCATCCGCGCCGCCTGGACTTCAATCTACGAGCGTGCACACAAGGAGGAGATATGGCTGATGGACTCCTTAGCGTGTATTGCTCGGAGCTCAAGACACTACTGGACAGGCAGGCTTGGACGAGTGCCAACAAAGACCTGTTTACTCTCGACAAAGGCTTTGCCGAAAGCCCCTCTCGGCAAAGGGCTGCCGGCAAAGCGGCGTCCGGCAAAGGGGCCTTTGCCGAGAGCCTTCTTTCGGGCACTCGGCAAAGCATTTGCCGAGGGCCAAACGGCTCTCGGCAAACAAAAGTAGCCGTTAGGAGCTTTCCACCGTTACCGGCCCTTTGCCGGCTCTCGGCAAATAATTTTTTAAATTTTTTTACTTAATTTCTTTGCCGAGAGCCCAGATGTCCGGCTCTCGGCAAAGATTTTTTTTTCTTTTTTTTTACTTAATTTCTTTGCTGAGAGCCCAGGTGCCTCGCTCTCGGCAAAGATTTTTTCTTTTTTTTACTTAATTTCTTTGCCGAGAGCCCAGGTGCCCGGCTCTCGGCAAAGATTTTTTTCCTTTTTTTTGAATAATTTCTTTGCCGAGAGCCCCGGTGCAGGCTCTCGGCAAAGATTTTTTTCTTTTTTTTTGAATAATTTCTTTGCCAAGAGCCCCGGCGCCTGACCCTCGGCATAGATTTTGGTTTTTCTTTTTTTTTTTTTAATTTCTTTGCCGAGCGCCCTCTGGGCCGGCTCTCGGCAAAGAGCTGGTCTTTGCCGAGAGACGGCCAAGAGGGCTCTCGGCAAAGCTGCCATTTCGTTGTCCACTGTCCAGCTTAGCCGAGAGCCTGCCTTAAAAGGCTCTCGGCAAAGAGCCTGACCAAATCTTTTTTTGTTTTTCTATTTTTTGTTTTCAATCCCTGCAAACACGACAAATGTATATATATGTCTATATTATCCATCACAGATATACCACATTCAGCACCATATATATCACATCCATCGCATAACTCACATCCAGCACCATATGTCACAATTGTTCACATAAATCACATAAAACTGTCTCAAAATTTGACACTTTTTTAATGCTTTTTACTATATATTTTGAGTTTAGTTCATTTATTTACATTTCTCCAAAAAATGCAAGTTTGAACTGCAGGTGCATACAATAGTGAAACTTAGCGATTCAAAAAATGATATTGATAATATTGATTGTATTTTGAGACCAAATCCAGGAGCACTTATGAAATTTCAAACATCTCGCACATGGAACATGGCGACAAACTTTGCGATGAAGTGTATTTTAATTATATAAAATACAAACAACTTTTGAAAATCAAGAAACTTGGCGGCACGTCTTGAAATCACATGTGGAGGCTAGGATAAAAATTTGAAAACGTTTCGCGCATGTTGCAAACTAAGCTGGTTATAAACCTAGACATCTCACGTGCAATAACATTGATCAACAAAGGAGATGTCTAGGTTTCTAACCCTCGTACGGGGCAACGTGCGTGAAATATTTTTGAATTTTTATCCTAGCCTCCACATGTGATTTCAAGACGTGCCGTCAAGTTTCATGATTTTCGGAAGTTGTTTGCATTTTATATAATTAAAATACACTTCATCGCAAAGTTTGTCGCCATGTTCCGTGCGCGAGATGTTTGAAATTTCATGAGTGCTCCTAGATTTGGTCTCAAAATATAATCAATATCATCAATATCATTTTTTGAATCGCTAAGTTTCACTATTGTATGCACCTGCAGTTCAAACTTGCATTTTTCGGAAAAATGTAAATAAATGAACTAAACTCAAAATATATAGTAAAAAACATTAAAAAAGTATCAAATTTTAAAATTAAGCTATTAGTATTGTAACATGCTATCAAAAAAATGGATGCGAAAACAAAAATAATAAAATTCTTTGCCGAGAGCCCAGAAATAGCCCTCGACAAAGAAATTTCTTAAGAAAGTACAAAAAAAAAAAGAGGAAAAACCTTTGCCGAGAGCCGGATCGGGGGCTCTTGGCAAAGAAAATGCAAAAAAACCTTTGCCGAGAGTTAGATCGGGGGCTCTCGGCAAAGAAAATGCAAAAAAAAACTTTGCCGAGAGCCAGATCGGAGCTCTCGGCAAAGAAAATGCAAAAAAAAAACTTACACATGATTATAATTATTCGATGAATCAATACTTTACCTGCTAGTTCCCTTCCCTTTATCTTCTCCAAGTCTCTCAAACCGCCGTCGCCGCACCTCGTCAGATCTCACCCTGTCCTGCTGAATCCACCCCACCTCGCCGCCCTAGAGCTGTTCCACTCTCACATCACCACCGCCGTTCGCGAGCCAAGCGACGAGCTGGCCTGGCGCCCGCCATGGCTGCGGCCACCACGGCCAACCCATCTCGCCCACTGATACTGTCGCCCTCGCCGCCCTCCCCTCCCCACCCTCTTCGACCTTGAGGCACCCTCCCTCTCTGAACGACGCCCGCCACCCTTGGTCTCCTCCGATCGAGATCCACAACATGGTGGCTGGTTCCACAAGGGGTGGCCGGGATCGACGTCGTGGTGGCAGATCCACACCGTGGCAGCTGAGATCCACGAGGTGTCGTGCCCAGCGTGGACATCGGCGGACTCAGGACTCTAGCACCTGGCGAGGCTGAGGCGGTGGCGGCGTGGCTCCGCTGCGCGCAGTCGGCCGATGTGTGCAGTGGCGCTGGCGTGCTGCCGGTGGCAAGCGCGGAGTGCCGGCCGAGCGCAAGCTGCAACCCGCAACCTGCAAGGGCACAGCGTCGCACTACCGCAGCCACCCCTGGACAATACCAGCTCCCGTCGAGGTGCTCTGCTGGTGCTTGGGACTACTTACTGTGCGTGATTATTCCTGTTTTCTTTTCCATTTTTTATTCCTATGAATTGAAAGGCCTATTGCCGTCACTTGATTGCTGAATATTGACCAAGGCAGCCAAATAGACTTCATCATGAACAAAAAACACACTAGAATTTTGGCATTATTATTATCATAAAAATATATAACACCATGTAATTTATTAATTTGAAAGCTTTCGTATCGTTTTGTTTCATATATATAGTCTATATTTCTCCAGATGTTACCATTTTGGTATTTTGAATTAGTGGTACTTCTTTATGTTCACGCTGTATTTTAAGGTATGCTCAAGTTCTATGAATATATGAAATCATGCTCAATTATATGTTATATATTTACTATACAATATGTAAGTATCAGTATTCACGCTACTAAAAAATTTAACACCCCTTAATTTCACATTTTGAATACCCAGACTCAATCCTGATCCCACCACTGCTCGTCGTCATCCTCCATGGTGGCTATTCCAGGGTACGTGTGCTTCATTTCCCGGCTTGCTGGAGACTTCTGTGTGTGGTGCTATTTTTTAAATTTTCTATGTTCAACCAAAGCGGCTGCAGGAGCGCTATGGGCGGTGGCGACTGCTCTGTTTGTGGCGATGATGTGGTATGTCCGTAAGGGCTGCTTTGTTTGTGGTGACGATGTTGGAGTTGGAGTGTTGGACTTGCCCACGGCGGGGAGCGCTGGGTGAGTGTCTCCAAATCCATCCACTGAAATGCTAGACCAACATGTTGTGTTCATTTAATTGTCGATGGTGCATGCAGAGAAGCTTGGTTCTATTGAATTTTTTTCTGTTATGTTTGTTGACTGCAGCTCACTACATGGAATAGTTCGGCTGGATTGAATTTTCTTATGTGCTTGGCTCATGTGTAACAATGGTTCGATTGCGTTTTTCATGTGGAGGTCAACAACAGCAGCTGCCGCCTTGAGTTCATCAAACCTTTTCAGTTTTTTATTTCAGCAACAGCAACAGGGTGCAGAAACTGCTCAGGTTATTTTCTAGTACATGTTTTTGTTGGCTAATAATTGATTTCATGTCTGGTTACTTGTATTCTTGTATTCGTAGTAAAGCAGCCACAGTGTGTCATTCATGGTGAGATGCTCAGGTTGCTTCTTTTGTGTTTGTTGACTGCAGCTCACTATTTGTTTATTCTCATGAACTTTGAACCTGAGATGCAAATCATATTTTAATCAGTAGCTATTTTACTCTGTTTTTTGTGTTGATTTTCATTGACATAGCTTGGCAAATATGCTTGTGGAGGTGGCAGTAACCAAATCAAGCACTGATTTGATTGCTCTCTTGAACAGTGGCTTGTTTAGTGCCCCGAGGCTCGGGAGAAGATGGTGGACAGGTGGTTAAGTCCGGAGTGGGCCGCTCAGCACGAGGCTGCCCGGCAGCGGCGTGCATGCACGCAAGGCATACCACACCATCAAGGCAACCGCCGTCACAAGGTTGTCAAGGGCGGCCAAGTGTTTCCGTCACCGCCGTCACAAGGTTGTCAAGGGCGGCCGGCGCAATGAGTAGCACTGGTAGTTTCGTGTCTTGTTTTGATATGCATGCATGTGGATGAACTATGCACGAACTTGTTATGCACGTGGACTTGTATTTGAGACAGTTTTATGTGATTTATGTGAACAATTGTGACATATGGTGCTGGATGTGAGTTATGTGATGAATGTGATATATATGGTGCTGAATGTGGTATATCTGTGATGGATAATATAGACATATATACATTTGTCGTGTTTGCAGGGATTGAAAACAAAAAATAAAAAAAAAACAAAAAAGATTTGGTCAGGCTCTTTGCCGAGAGCCTTTTAAGGCAGGCTCTCAGCAAAGCTGGACAGTGGACAACGAAATGGCAGCTTTGCCGAGAGCCCTCTTGGCCGGCTCTCGACAAATACCAGCTCTTTGCTGAGAGCCGGCCCAGAGGGCTCTCAGCAAAGAAATGAAAAAAAAGAAAAACCAAAATCTTTGCCGAGGGTCAGGCGCCGGGGCTCTTGGCAAAGAAATTATTAAAAAAAAAGAAAAAAATCTTTGCCGAGCGCCTGCACCGGGGCTCTCGGCAAAGAAATTATTCAAAAAAAAGGAAAAAAATCTTTACCGAGAGCCGGGCACCTGGGCTCTCGGCAAAGAAATTAAGTAAAAAAAAAGAAAAAAAATATTTGCCGAGAGCCGGGCACCTGGGCTCTCGGCAAAGAAATTAAGTAAAAAAAAAATCTTTGCCGAGAGCCAAACATCTGGGCTCTCGGCAAAGAAATTAAGTAAAAAAATTTGAAAAATTCTTTGCCGAAAGCCGGGCTCTCGGCAAAGGGCCGGTAACGGCAGAAAGCTCCTAACGGCTACTTTTGTTTGCCGAGAGCCGCCGTGGCCCTCGGCAAAGGCTTTGCCGAGTGCCCGAAAGAAGGCTCTCGGCAAAGGCCCCTTTGCCGGACGCCGCTTTGTCGGCAGCCCTTTGCCGAGAGGGGCTCTCGGCAAAGCCTTTGTCGAGAGAAAACAGGTCTTTGCCGAGTGCTTTTGGCACTCGGCAAAGCCTGCCTATCCAGTAGTGATAATTGCATGCATATGCCTCTTCCTCAATTGATTGACGTGCCTACATTCACGATTATTATTCGATTCAAGGTTCTTATCCAATAAATAAAGCTAGTCATCTCCCATATGTATTTGATGATGAGTTGGTCATCATTTGTAATTGTAATGGCGCCCTACAACACATTTCAATTCTTCTTTTTCCAGCTATATGTATTTTATTCTATAATATGTACACACTATTAATTTGTTTGTTTGTTTATTTGATTTGATGGAATTAAGATGGACAAAAAGTGTTTAGTTCGTTCGGCGACGAACCTCTACTTATTCAAAGCGCGCTATTGTCACTACTCAAAATGTACGTAGAGTACCTATATTTACTTGGAAAGATATATAGCATGCTGCACGCACGTACTACCGTACGGGAATGGCACGCAATTAATGGTAGGGACAGGAAATGGAAATGGATATCCGAAATATCCGATATCCACTAAAACTTGTAATGCGGATATCCGTATTCATATCCGTTTCTAATATAGATACTAAATAAATATATCCGAATTCGTTTTTTAGTGCTTTTCTCTATCCGATTCTACATTCGTATTCGACAATATCTGATAGTATCTGTATCCGCAAAGAAAACAAGGTATCATGAATCTACTTAAAAGTTTTCTCTTCATAACAAGTGACCAACTATTTAATTTTATTATTACAAATAATGCATCGAATCCGTTTATATCTATAAGACTATAAGTAACTTTTAATATTATTTTCAAACTATTAATGATACATAAAGATTAAATTAATTTTAGTATTTTACTAATTTAGTTTAACTCTAATATATTTTATCTTTATAATTATTCTAATACTTTAGTTTATTTATTTATTGATGCAAATTATTTATATAAATTTATAATTTAATGATAAATATTTATATAAGTATAATATTTGATTAATTAATTGATATATTTAATTATTAAATATATATTGATAACTATATTATTTTTATGTTCTATCCTTGTCTATGTTATATACACAAATGCTTTAATCTCTATACTTGTGTGATAATTTTGTAATTCCAATACTAATGGTAAAGTAAAATGGCCAACTGAGGGGTGTTGCCTTGATTGATATCCGAAGCGGACTGAGCAGAATCTTCTTGTAGATTGTTGATTGATCGAAAAGGCGTTGCGTTTCGCTGTGTGCTTGCCGGCGGGGGCTTAGGTGATGATTGCCTGAGGCTGCTTCTTGCTGCCTTTCGCCTTTTTAGGTCATCTTCGGACCTTGCATATTTCCTCATTACTTTGAAGAGTTCTTTTACCGTTGCTGGCTGTTCTCTGGAGAGGTGCGATGCACATTGCCCTATAGCGAGTCCCTCTATAGCTGCCGTGATTACAGTGGCCTCTGGTACATTCAGCACCTGTGCTTTTAGCTTTATGAAACTTTCGAGATATTTGGACAACGGCTCGTCATCCTGCTGGACACAATTCAATAGATCTCTTGTTGTTTTCGCTCCTGACTGGTGTCCCTGGAAGGTTGCCAGTAGCTCTGCTTTTGCCTGCTGCCATGTATTGATTGAGAGTGGCCTGAATGACATATACCATTCGTGGGCTACATCTTCGACTGCCATGATTAGCGACTTCGCTAGCGTGGAGCTGTCTTGGCCGGCTGCAGCTCCACGGACAAGGGCGAGGTGGGGTCAATTGCTTCTGCGTCTTCTAACAAGTTTGCCTCGGGTAACACGACGTCTCGTTGGGCAAGCCGTGGGTTCGCTTGGAGTTGCTATATCTGCCTGACTAGCCGGTCTCTTCGCACTTCCGCTTGTTTGAGTTCGTCTTGGGCTTGTTCGGCTTTGGAACACACTGCCGCTTGCTGCAGTAACTGACTTTGCTGTTGCTGCAAGTTCTAGATCTCATTCTGATAGTCATCAAGCCTTTTGAGGATTCTTGCGTGCTCTGTGACTTCGTCGTCTTGCTGCTCATCTTTGCCTTGCACGAGGACCTCATTGTGGACGAAACCTTCAGGCGTTTGCTCTCGCTCCTCGACCGTCTGCGTCCCTCCACCGGACGGTGGTGGGGCGGCACCTCCAGCGGGTGGTGCATTCGCATTGCCGTCGGCGTTAGCCATTGCTGCCTTCGCCGCCTTTTCGTTCGCCGTCTTTGATGGTCCCTTTCTTGGCATGACAAGCTCGAGCAACAACCATGGTGGGCGCCAATGTTGTTCAAGGCCTCGGCCTTCGAACACCACAGTCGTCACTCAAGCGATGAGATGTCGAAATGGATTGAAACGGTATGTGAAATAAGCTGAATAGAATGAACAATTTTCCCATGAAGAGTTAGGGCTTCATCCTCCCCCTTTACAACCCCATGGGGGGACTATTTATACAAGCCCGTAGGCGTTTGTGTGACGGCATTGCCCTCCCAACCGCAACATATCCTCGGAATATTCGGGTTGGCCTAAGGGTACTGCCATCACACCTCTAGAGCATGCCAGCCTCCTCCCGCCTCACGTTGCCGGTCGTTCTTGTGTTCCTCTTCCACGCGATTGGGGCGGGCCCACATGGCGAAGAATGTCGGGGCGACGTCCCCCGCCCCTCGGCGAAACCTGCAAGACGACCAGAGCCGCGGTGCGACCGTCAAAACAAACTCAGGATGAGCAAAAACCCTTTCGTCCCGTCGAACGGGTATTCGCTAGGCTTGCACCGTCATAGTCACCCCGTCGTATCGGCGAAAGCATCTTCGTCACCCCGACAAGGCCCGTTGTCACAACACCACTCCCAGGACCGCGACGAACGATATCGGATTCACGGTGGCGAACACTCATTCAAGAAGTGAGACGATGGTAGCGCATGCCCCGGCAGTCATCTCGAACTGGCGAAATGGCCGACAGTGTCGGTGCCATCTTGGTTCGCTAGCGAAGGGCCGTGGCAGGACTAGGGGGTGCGAAGCCTTGGTTCCGGCCCCAACACATGATATTAGACACGTTTTCACTATCAAAACACATCTCTAAAGACACTTTTTATGATGATATTAGAAATGTCATAAAATGACAAGGTATTAGACACACCTTTAATTGTCAATAGCATATAGACACGCTACAAACACTACCCTAGATTTAGGCTTCAGTGTCGGTTCGAAACCCCCCTTCACTGCCGAATTTTGAACCGACACAACCAAACCAGCAGTGAATGGGGTAACACATCACTATTGGTTATTATAAACAGACACTAATGTGTTTCTCAAAAAACCTCAAAAACAGGCTGAAGACATGGACGCGCGTCACAAGTCAAAAGTCACGTGATTTTTCACGCGAAAAACGCGTGCTTCGCGGCCACCAGCACTCGAACCCTAGACCACCTGTAGGACATTTGTGTCTAGTTGAGATTTTCGTCCTAGCCATTTTATGTTCATCTAATTTCCAAATAAGTATTTGAGACCCTAAACAAATTCAAATGAAAAAGTTGTCAACTACAAAGTTTTCTAACTTTTTGCGATCTACAACTTTAGTTTTGGTCGTTTCTCCACCCAAGGTCGTTTGCAAAATTTGAATTTCAAATTTGAGCAAATTCAGCCATAATTTCCCTTGGATAGATGATTTCAAATGAAAAAGTTGTGAACTACAAAGTTGCATAACTTTTCGAGATCTACAACTTTGGTTTCGGGCGTTTCTACATCCAAGGTCATTTGAAAATTTCAAATTTTAAATTTTAGATAACAAACGTAATTTTCGTTAGATAGATGATTTCAAATCAAAATGTTGTTAACTATAAAGTTGCATAACTCTTCAAGATCTACAACGTTTGTTTTGGTCACTTGTTCATCCGAGATCGTTAAATATCACTATACACTCACTTATGACTATGGAACATATGGCCTTAGTTGGTGTTTACTTATATGAAATCTTGCGAATCAAATAGAGAGGCATCATAACGACTTCAAACAAAAAAGTTGTGACTACAAAGTTGCATAACTTCTTGAGATCTACAACTTTCGTTTTGGGTGCTTTTTCATCCGAGATCCTTAACTACCACTGCACACTCACTTATAACTATGGAGCATATGGATTCCTTTGGTATTAACTCTACAAAACCTTGTGGTGTATATTTGGACATCGAAACTATCTCAAATCAAAAAGTTTTAACTACAAAGTTATAGATCTCGTCGAGTACTACAACTTTGATATAAAGTTCATCTTCATTGGACCTCATATGAGAGTGTTATGAAGATTTTTTTGTAGCAATATCAGTGTTGATTGTTAAAACCGACACTGATGACCATATCAGTGTCAGATCAAGCCACGAACCGACAGTGATAATATCAGTGTCGGTTCAAGCCACGAACCGACACTGATGACCCAATATCAATGTCGGTTGTTTCTATCACTGCTGGTTTTTAGAAAAACGACACTGATGGAGCCGGCACTGAAGCCCAAATTTGTAGTAGTGAAAGCGTATCGAACATCGTTTCATTGTCAAGTAGAGATATTTTTTGATGCAGAACTAAAAATGTCCCAAAATAACACAAAGTTATGCACACTTTAAACCGTTAGTAGAGTTTAGATACGCTGCAAAGCATATCAAACAATCATCCATAGCCACATAAAGATGTTTTTTGATATGATAATGAAACCAGCTCAAATTGAAACAAAATTTGACACAACTTTAGACTAGCGATGGCATGTAGATGCATTCTAAACCGTATCAAATGACCGATAATAGCTACCTAAAGATGTTTTGTTGATGTGACATTGAATATGACGCAAAGTGAAATGAAACTATACACACCATCAATCGTTAGTACTTAGTAGCTTCTAGAGACCCTAAAATATAACAAAGAACACCAAAAGGCACGTAAATATACTTGATGCATTATTGAAATCACCTCAAAAGTTTGTCAAATTACACAAGTCTATCGTTAGTACTTAGTAGCTTCTTACTCTATCTATATATATGCACATACACTAGTGTATCGTCACACGACTAATTATTGTTTATTAATGCATCTGACCAATAAAAAATACTTCCTCCAATCCAGTTTATAAGACACGGACATGAAAAAAAAGATTTAAACTTGACAATCTTTGACCAAAAGTTTGGTGAACAATTTCACTATTATAATACAAACTTGATATGGTCAGATTGACCATGATCAAATATCTTACTTTTACTAGTTACAGGCACCATGTTAATTGCCATCGGATGCCCATGGCTGGGGCTGGAACAACCACCACGCCTAGGCCACCTCCCTTGCCAAGAAAGGGGTGGGGAGATTCATGAGCAACCATAGTTGCCGAAATCCCCCACCCTCATGGGAGTGCTGGAGCAAAAGCCACCAGCACGGTGACACAGGCCTTCTCAGACAACCACACGCCCTTAGGGCGCCAGAGGCACCACCATGCAGACCATCCCTGACCAAGCGTACCGCGTGAAGGGCAGGAACGACCCCACACCTGAATCACCAGAGACACAAGGAAGGTCACTCCCTGCGCAGCCCCACGTGGCAGGAGGCGCCCGTATGCCTATGCTGAAATCCCTCCAACGTCACAGCAGAAGGCATATCTCTCGCGCACAGAAGACTGACTCAGAGGGCACCGTCCGACTTCGATGGCCTGGTCACGGTAGCAAAGATTGAGTAAGGAAACCGATGGCCCGGTCATATGGCAGCAAAGATCTCCCACAACTAATAAACAGATTAAAGGGTAGACACTTCTTGGTGCGACATTCTAACATGGGCCCATGGTTCTGCCTGCCTGCTGCGATCCTGTTGTGCGCCCGTAGCAACGCTCTGGCTAGGTGCGATCCCGTGAGCGCCGGCAGGTGGACCTCCTCCCAACGATCGGTTAAAAAAGGAATCCCAACACAATCTCCGCTCCAATCCAATCGGTCGATCCTCGCCCTCACTCTCGCTCCTGCGTCGCCCTCACCCAATCGATGTCGCGCTCGCCCAATCGGTCGCCCCTACACCAGCCCTCGCTCCTCGTGCGCTGGATCTGCCGGCCTCGATCACGGTCGCACCCGCGCCGTAGCCATCGCTATCGCCGTCAACGTAGCCCTCGCCGACGTGAGCCGCGGCCGCCCTCGCCCATCGCACGTGTCATCCAGGTGAGTCATGCAGCTGTTTGACAACCCCTCTCTGTCTCCTTCTGCGGTTCCCCCCTACACTTGTTGTGCTGCCGCTGCTCTACCAGGCTGCGTGGACTCCAAATCTTCTGAATTCTGAATTTGTGCTGTTTTCAACGGTAAGGAATTAGTATGCACCTAGATCAAGTCGGTTTTCAGAGGCTATAAAGGGAGAAGATGGGAAAACATGACCAAATATTGATCTGGCTTATGACATCATGAGTCATTTTGTTTCTTCAGTTTTCTCGAAATCGTGATATGCTCTGTGCCAGATTGAAGTTCAGTCTAGGATGGGAAATATTTTATTTTATTACGGTGCATGAATGCCTTGCCATTTTTGTACAAATGTTAGATTCAGTGCAAGTCCATGTTGCTTTATATTTGTAATAACCATACGTTATTCTGATATATATTAATAAATATCCTAAAATTCCATTGTTATTGTTCCTTACTATTAGCCCTTGGTTTGTTTGGCTTTTACAGCAAAACAATGGTAGGGGCAAAATTATTTAAACAGTAGTAGGAGAGGCAGCAAAAATCATAAAACACAAGGTAAGCTCAGATCTGTATTCTTTGGACTCATATTTATATGTCTTGCTCTCGGAGACAGTATGATCTGAACAATAACACTTTAATTTTTTCTTGAGCTTCAGGTTCAAACAAAATATCAGATATGCAAAACATAAATTCTCATTGTAATAGGGCAGCATCAGGATAAGAATATGTGCAAAGGGACAGTGAGAAGTGAGAAGTGAGGAGTGAGGAGCCCCCTACTGACTTGAAATATATTGCAGTTTCTCGTTAAAATACTAGAAATACACTTGAACGTAAAATGCTCAGATTTGTTTATGAGTTTCTGTACAAATGGTTATTAGGAATACTGTTTCAAACTTAATCTTGCTGAACTATGTTTGTAGATTTTTTTTTTTGGGTAGAATTCTACAATGCACTGGGTGGCAGTTGCTTTTCTTTAGTCTGAAAGGGATATATCGCTGAACTGAAACTTCCAGCTTGTCCCAGAATTAGCTTCATTAAACTCCTTGAGAGGAAGCATCATATATGTTAGATGGGTTGCAGCCAAACAACATGGATTGAGTATAAAGTTGAATACACAACAATGAAAGGCCGCATCTAATTACTGAGGTCCTGTTTGCAGTGTCGTTTGCAGTCCTGTTTAAGTTGCTAGAACATTAGTGAGGTCAGGTTTTCTGATAACTGCAGGATCCAGTAACCGATCTTCCTTTATGGCATGTGCGAGAGGAGCCACCTTTATTACTGTAAGCATCATGCCTTTGACGATAAATATGCAGCCTATGCTTTTTATGAGAATAATCAAGTTAATACACCCTCATAATATATTCTGTGAGGTACTGCACTGATAACGAGAAAATTAGGAAATGAAATATTGTGATGGATTGATGGTACTAATTGTACAATGGTAAGCAACCCTTTATTAGTCTATACTAGATAAATTATTATCAGTTATGTTTTTCCAGGTATGGTTTCAGCAAAGAAATTGTTGAGCATGGAGTGGCCAGAATTTCAGCAGGTTGTATAAGCAGCACACAAAAGAATATACAGGCAAATCTGGGTGGGAAAGCCAAAGCAGTCCATCTATACTTATCTTGCACCTGATTGTATGTGCCTCTAGCTGCATTAGTTTTCTTATGTTTTGTTTATATAAAGATGACCGGTAGTTAGTTTTCAGTCTACTGCTTTGCATCTTAATGTGCAAGTAGTAGCTGTAGGCCCGTGGCGTTTAAAAAAGTTTGCTAATTGATTGAACACATAGCTTTTAACTTGATTTACAACCATTGATTTGTTTGTGCAGTATTTTCGGTTTGCAAATTGATTGATCATATACCTTTACTGGTTGTATTACAGTGCAGATCATGGACACTATCACTGCTCAAGTGCTGACCGCAAGATTGGCAAACATACCTTTAGAGAACGACGAGCACGGTCGGACTGCTGAAGTGCAGAGGACAGTGAACTTGATTACGGATATGTTTATCAGGTAGGTCCAGGCGGAGAATGATCGTGCAGCTGGCTTTGAATTGTTTCAGGAGGGGTCTGGCCGAATTTCTCTTTTTCAATATGTGCGTGATTTGTTTCAGGAAGGGCCTGGCCGATTTTCCATGTTTCAATATGTGCATGATCTCTGTGCATCCAGGGATGATATGCACGCACGGAAGTGCAGAGGCTGATTTTCTTTACTTCTACTGTTCAGGAGGATCAGGTGATGGCGACTTGCCGAGGCGGGTCTGTTTGTATATTACTAATTAGGGAGCACCAAACTATTGAATACTGAATACAATACTTTGACTAACCATAACAGTAAGCCCCATGCTTCTCTGAGTAGCACCGTAGGGGCTTTAATTTTGTCTTCTGTATGGAACATTATTATTTTCCTCATATGTTCACTTTTGTAAACAAAGGTTGTTTGTATCTTCTCTGAACTAGAAAGTTGTTTTCATATGTAGCTTATTTCCTTATAATGCAATCAAAGTATTCTGATGGTGTTTTAGATATTTTATTTAAATGTGAGGATTTGGTATATGCTCTGTCTATAGCAATCTGAAATTACCATTACTCATGGTAATAGCTTAAAGAATGAATGTGTGTTTGTAATAACTAACTGTTCATTATTGTGGTTTTGCAGATACATTTCTTATACTGATCTTTGTAGTGGCAGTAGCTCACCTGCTCACACCAGAGTTTCTCCAACGACCAGACGCTGCTGCCTCCACGATCGCCCGCCGCTGCACCGAACCCTAACTTAAGCTAATTGGCTATTTGTGTTCCGCACGGATCTAATTACATGTGTGTACATGTATTATGCCTGCTAACTTCGATCCCTTCCAAAGATTATCATGCGTACATGTGCACACCCATGTCCTTTACTGGATCTGCGCCTGCAGTCTTCTATTCCTTCCAAAGATTATTATGCGTATATGTGCACACCCATGTCCTTTACTGGATCTGCGCTTGCAGTTCTGTGTGCTTTGCACTGAATGTTCCTAGCCCTTCTGCTCTTCATCCTCCCCATCTTGGTGGCATTTGGATAGATAGTGCAAATGGGATCAGGATATGTGGTTTTCTGGCTTGGGTGCAAGTACTGATGTTGATATTTAGATGGACATTCTCGGATTCATTTTTTCTCAACACGGATTCAATGTGTTTAGGGTCACGAAGGAGCATGTTTTTTCAGTTTAGGCTCATGAAGGAGCATGTTTTTTTCAGTTTAGGCTCATGAAGGCAGCGTGCGGCGCGCATGGTTGAGGCGCGGTGGCTGGCGGCGCTAACTGATGTGCCACGGAGGTGACAGAGATAGCAACCCATGCACGGCAGAGCTGACCCACAACGGCGATGACCTGAGGTAATGTGAATGTTGACAGCCCCCATGGCGAACAGGGGCCATTTGACGCAAGAAAACGATGATGGCAATGATGGCGATAGATGGCCGTGAGTTTTTTGATCCCCGTCGATGTTAGGGTTCGAAATTTAGGGAAAATTTTGAATCTGAGCTGAAATTTCTCTTTGAGATATAGTTGTACCGTTAGCACGGACAATATAATAGAAATTTTTACACGCAATATTACCCATGTGACAGGCACTGATATTTACATATGTACTCGAACCTGTGTACAGGATGGTATGGCAATGCGGCAGAACTTATTCATGGATTTATTGGTGCACGAAAGAAATGGATATCAGAGATTTCTTTCTGCCGATATAAAATATTATCTTAGCCGCATCACGGAAAGGTCTATACAGTAGAGTTTGTGAGCTTGCGACTCTCCGTGACTGTTAATTTCACGAACTTTGCTTTTTGGATTAAATGACATTTTAATGTCGGTATTTAATTTCACGGTATTGTTATCTTATCATGCGATCCGTGTTTTTAGTACAAAAATTTAGTTGTCCTGTAGCAAATCACGGGCACGAACCTATTGAGTAAGTAAAACAAGATACGAGATGAACTGATGTCCCGCTAGGAGGCTATTTATAGCCGGGAGAAGGAGAGCCTGAGACGACGACTGACCGAACGATCATCCACCCACGGCAGATCTGCTAACTAGGCCCCACCCCGAAAGGGGACTGGGATCCATCCAAGCCAAGTAGTGGACACAGGCCACATGCAAGCGGGAAATCACGCCATAATGGCCACTAGTGCAGGACTGGGTTACCGTCCCGGTTGGGAAACCTACTTTAGTCCCAGTTTTCCAACCGGGATTGCCAATCCGGGACTAAAGGATCCCCCTTTAGTCCTGGTTATGGTAACCGGGACTGAAAGTGGACCTTTAGTCCCGGTTTGTATTACCAACTGGGACTAAATGGCCCCCCAGGCCTTGCCCCGGGGCAGGCACGTTTAGTCCCGGTTGGTGTTTCCAACTGGTACTAAAGTGTTTCTTTTTTCCTTTTCTTTCCTTTTTATTTTATGGTTTCTTTTCAATTCAATTCTTTTTTGTTTCAATTTAGCTATTCGTATACGAATTCTACGCTGCTAGCCCCCAATTTGGGTGCTCGTAAATACAAAGAACTACTCACTGCTGGACGTAGGGCCCCGAAGGCCTGAACTAGGATACATCGTCGTGTCTTCTCTCGTGTTCTTGAGTGCCCGAGCCACTGGAGACCCACACTTCTGACATCCGATGAACAACTATGCTTGCCACGGCAACGAACCTGCGACACGCATCTTGATCTAAGTTTATGACTTATTGCTCCATCGATCCAAGTGTTTGACTTAGCAATATATATACGTACTATGCAATGTATGCCTCCCAATCTTCCTGTACCTACAAATCCATATAAGCTTTAGGTATAGGATGAAAAGGCTACACATCTATGGCCTTCGTGAGGATATACAAACACCTTTGAGAGATTGAGTGTGCCACATGAGGAACTGTAGCTTGTGATTTGCAAAATTTATAAAACCTCCGGATGATCATTCTAAGCACAAGATGAGAGAACAGGCGCCCTTTCTAGCTGTTCTATTTTTCAACTGCTTGAACAAGGGGACAGCTACAAGCCCGATGGTGACAAAGGTAATATGGATAAGTGTCTGTGTACTAGCTTATTCAATTCAAAGGAAGGCATGTTGGATTGTATGCAAGTATTTATGAAGGACTAACATTGCAGCAACCCCTGATCCAAAATCTTTCTAAGTCTTAGTCTTTGCTCAAGATGAGCAAAAGGCAAGCCGGGGGGAGCTTGTTGATGGCTGCTAAATGCCAATTTTACCCGTCAACAATGTAGTAAAGCAAGGGAAAAATCAACGTCAAGTGTAGTATTTTGTTTTAAACTAATGTGACTCCACTTGTACTCGAGAATATTTGAATGCAGATAAACTTTAGGGAATAGGCAAGAATGAAGCACCAAAAGAACAAAGAAGGAGGCAGGGCCACCAGGGGCTGCCTGGTGGGGTTGGCCGACCCCAACAGCATCGCTCGATGCCCCCACCTGCCCCTCCACGTCATCAATCTGTGTGCTCAATGAACAAACACAAAGTGGAGTTCTCCTACGCATTGATCTCAAGTCGATTTGATCCGATGGCGGCTTGCGCGGTGAAGGACTTGCGCAGCCGCTGGACAGTATTCAGGGGCTCTCTTGCGGAGGCACTACAGTCATCATCACCGATGATGAGAGAGTCGCCGGTCGGCTATGGCGATCAGCAATCTAAATTTGAAATTCAATCTGCTGGTGATCCGGTTTCTACGTGAGTTAAAGGACCTTGTGCCCGATCTATTTTTGCAATAAGGACGGGTGGGCCCTCTGAGGCTCAATGTGGGCCTTGTGTCCAGAGTGGACGCGGACGCAGAAGGCATCGCAAAGTAGGGAAACTTGCTTCTCGATTCCTAGTCGGCACCTGCGACTTGGACACGATCAACAGGCTAACCCTAGCTGCTACTCCCTTTCTGTTCATCCCTCGTACGTGCAAGTCGTACATGTAGGTATGGTGACACTAGGTGTAGGCAACGACGGTGCTGGCGCTGGAGGAAGAGGGCACAGAGGCGGTAACGGCGGAGGACGCAAAGGTGTTGGTGGTGGTGGTGCGCGCGGTGGACACCATGGTCAAGTCGCCGGGTATGGGTTCGGCTACAATCAAGTGGTCGACGATGGCGCACACTTCAATGGTTCTCGGTTCAACCCTAACCTCGGGGTTCATCCACCAAATTATGGCCGTGGGTGGGATTATGAACGGGGACGACGAGGGTGCTTCGGCGGCAATGGCTATCGAGGCTGGAACGGCGGGTTTCGACAGGGGCACAATTATCAGTGCCATGGCCCACATCGGAATCAGTAGCAACCACCGCCACTTGGTCCATAGCAGCACCAGGGGACTTACTACCAGCCAAACCAACAATAGCAGCTGCAGCACCTTCAGCATCAGTTGTCACCGCAGCGCAGAGCATCAGGTGCCACAGACTCTTCCACAGCAGTATGCGCCATCACAGCAGAAGACGTCTACATAGCAACCTATACCGAATCCTCAGATTCTGGTGCAGCAGCTAGTGTACACCTCGCAAGCTCCTCCAGTGGTTTCGACTGTGATGACTTCGGCTCCGCGGGGGATGGGGGTGAAGCAACAGCAAGGGGCCATGGTGGAACAGCAGCAGATAACAGGAAAGGGCACAGGTGCGGAGCAGGGTGTCAACGTAGCTTGGTTGCAAGGTTCTCAATTATTACAGGGTTCTTCAACGGGCGGACCAAGTGACGTGCAGGTTCTCAAAAGACAGTCACCACTAAAGTTTGTAGAAGATGTGGTATAAAGGGCCACTTGATGTTCGAGTGCACAACAATAGTGTTTTGTGAAATTTGCAGAAGCTCCAATCATGCCATGAGTCGATGCCTGATTCTCAAGCAGCCGAAACCAGTAGCTGTAACAGAACCGCCCAATTATACGAGATTAAGTAAGAAAATCATCCAACGGAAGGACAATCTAACAAACTTAAGCCCGTATAACCCGGTAGTCCGTGAAATCTCGACGGATTTCAAACCATTCACATAACAGCCAAGATCGTACTAAGTTTAGCGGTCACCGTCATAAGTTACATAGAAGTTCACGGCACAAAATACATCGGAGTTCAAACATAGTTATTACAAACCAGTTTCGAATAAAAGTAGCGGAAGCAGTAGTTCAAAGCACGCACACACACAGCGTTTGAAATAAAGTGCCAGCTCGTGATCATCTCCAGCAAAAGCATCAGACGAGAAGTAGTGAATGACCATTGCCCATGGTCCTAAGCTTCGCCCATCGCAGGGTAGAGACAGTTGATACAATAACCATAGTACATCTGTCCATCTGCAACAAGTGGGAACAAAGCCCTGAGTACGAGAAGGTACTCAGCTAGACTTACCCGACAGAACCAAAAATAAAGTGACACCAAGGATCATGATAGGCTTTCTGGTGGGGTAGCTGACTCATTTGCAAGAAAAGCATTTTTACTTAGCAGTTCTTTTACAAAAGCATGCAGTATTTTAATCTTTATTACCCTGTCAGCTATGTTTGCACTTATGCTAGAGTAACCATGTAATTAAGCAAGCAAGGATTACTATTGATCATTAACAATAATTACCATATCATCTTCCACATAACTATCCAAGTGTTTCATCAACATTACTACGATGAAGTAGCTCAAGTCAAGTGTTCACTATCCAGTGAACGATGGCGATTCGAATCGATTATTGACCAGCTGGTAATTTATTCCTCACACAAACCTCACTCACCCGCTAAAGTGAGGTATTGGTCACCGAGTCAACCATTCAGGTAAAGTCGCGAGCTTACCAGGAACCATATGTACCCAGGGGCCGCCCGATTGCTCTTTGGCCTTATCATCGCGCCCCCGTTTCCTGCCACTACTGCTCCGGTACAGTGTGTTGCGGGCAATCCACTCGGCCCGAATAATCTCCCGGCTTCGCGGTCGAAAGGTACTTTATTCGGCCAGCTAAATGTGAGGCATGCGTTCAACATGACTCGAGGCCCGACAACTGACGGTCCTTAATCGACACAGACGGAAGACACTACAGTCAGAACCCTGCAAGCTTCCGCCCAGTCTCAGATTCATTTCAACACTTAGTTATTCTCACATGACATTCTTTCACATAATCCAGGTAATCCCCTATAGCTCGCGGATGACAGGCAATCACCCAACTTCTACCGGTCTAAGCGAACTAAGCAATTATTGACCGCGGACACCAGGGTAACAAGGATCGGGTAAAGTAAGGTGAAACAAGGTATAATGCAGCAACGTTTGCAAACAACTCCTAAACGTAATGCATCAAATTAAGAAAAGTTAATAATAATTTATTTGCAAACCGGGGGAGAAATGCTCCGGGGCTTGCCTCGTTCAAAAGAGCTCGGACGATGGTCGGGGCACTCCGGAAGATCTTCACCGACCTCCTCTTCGGCTGCGGTCAACTCCTGCTCTGGCACCTCGGACTGCTCTTCTGGGTCCTCGGGAACTGCTACCGGGGTCACTTCCTGCGATCCTGTATGATGCAGGAGTATAAGTGCTCATGCCTAGGTGCATTGCAGGGATGACATGCGATGATGATAATGAATGCATGCGATGTAATGAGCATGTTACGTTATTTGGATTACGTGGAACTTACGACTCTTCTACAAGGTAGTCTACGTCATCCAAGAACATGTACTCGAAAACTACCACCATTATTCTCTACCATGCAAAGGCACTTTGACACTCAAGATGCTTCAAAGATACACCAAAGTATAGTTTACTAACTATTTTTGCATTAAAGAATGAATGTAAACCCTAATTAGCCATATGCTTGAACAGCAACACATAGTTTAGTAGCACAGAAAAATCTTAGAAAATTACAGTGGATTACTAATATCAAAACTAGCCTGACACAAGATTTTTATTGCATTTGGATCACTAGAACTGTCTATACAAAAATAACAAGCTAAGGCCTAAAAGTGAATATTAAAATACTTTGCATTAGAAAAAGTATCAAACAACAGATTTAGAAATTTTCCTACTTTCTACACAGTAATCAAATACTATAGAAAAATTATTACTTGCATGTTCTATTCAAATTTATTTAATTAACAAAAATAACAAATATTAGTGATAGAAAGCATTTGAACTACACCTACACATTTTTCTACATAACAGACATGATATAAAATTTTCTTAGCAAGTATATGGCACAAAAAGATCAACAAACTTGGAATCATATTTTTCTGATTTTTCTAGGATTTATTAAGCATTTATCAAGAAAACAGCCATTTCAATAGTTAATTAAAAACTCTACATGAAAGTATCTCAAATTTGACATGCAATAATTTTATATCATAGATCTGGTTCCCATGAATCTAGATAAATTTATTTTACAATTTTTGGAGCTGAAATGACTGCTAAAATATTTTCCAAAGCATTTTCATCAAGAATAATAAAAGAAAATGGAAATGAATTTCTTTATAACGGCACTGGGCCGGCCCGGGAAGTCAAGCGGCCCATGGCCGTTCGTGGCCCGGCTTGCGCGCGCGGGGGAACGGCCAAGCCGGCCCGCTCGGGGTGCGGCCCACAGGCGCAGCCCAGTCTACCGAGGGGGAAACAGAGCGCGGTCGCCGGCGTTCACGGCCTCGACGTCGCGGCGGCGGTCGCGGGCCAACGGCCGGCTCCGGCCAAACCGAGGCCAACCAGTGCGCGCAACATGTTCGCAGGAGAGCGGCTAGCGCGTGAAGGCGACGCGGGAGGGCAGAGATAGGGCGAGCGAGGCGGTGGCGGAGTACGGGCTCGACGGCACCGTCGCGGTGGCGCGGCGAGGCGGGGAGAAATTGAGCCCTACCGGGGCAAATGAGGGGATGGCGATGCCTGTTCGGAGGAGGAGAGGATGGGGCAGAGCCTCGGGCACGGCTAATTGGACGGAGGTGGTCCACCGGAGCCGGAACAAGGCGGAGACGGTGGCGGAGCTCGGTGGCGAGCGGCGTTCCGCTGCGGCTTTCACTGGAGAGAGGAAGAGAGGGAGCAGGCGAGGCGGGAATGGAAGGGAGACCCGGTGCTTGGTTGATTTTGAAGCTGGGCGCGGGCGCGGGGTCCACGGCGGCCACGCGGTGGCGTTGCCGGCATGCGGCCGCCACGCGGCGGGCGTTTGCTGCCGGGGCGCCAGCGCGCGCGGGCGTGAGCGGGAAGAAGAGGGAGGGGGCCGGCTGGGCCGGGCCGTGGCGGAGGCGGCTGCGGGCGCGCGCGCAGGAGTGGTGCGGGCCGATTCGGCCAGCGGGCCAAATCCGAGGCGGCGGCCTGTTAAGCCGAATAAAGATTTTTTTGAATTTCTCAATTTCAAATCAAATGTAAAACAAATTTCAAACCCCATTTTGAACAAGAAGAAGGCATTTTCTGGAATTGACCCAAAAATAAAAGTTGTTTAGAATTTCATTCTCTACAACTTTGATTAAGGGGCCAACTAAAAATTCTTAATAGATTTTGAATTGCAGAATAAAAGCTAAAATAGAGGATTTTTTTGAATATTTTTAATTAATATTTTTGAACAATTTTTGACAAAGTTTTGAGTCATCTAGTTGCTCCAAAAATTGAACTATGGTTCTAAGTGATATAAAATTTATAGTTGCAAGATTTTGGTGCAATGTGATTAGCATCTTAATATATTTCATCACATATACCGTTTTCCAAGCTTTTATTTAACTCGAATTATAATATTAACATGTATGATTATGATGATATGAAATGTCATGCATATGATTGCCATGCAAATGCATTGCGTAACACCGGAGTGTTACAGCCCTCCCCCCTTATAAAAAATCTCGTCCCGAGATTTGGGTTACGAACCATTTATTATAAAAATCTTCGTATGCTTTTTGTAGGTATTCACCCGTTTCCCAAGATGCATCCCCTTCATCATGATGACTCCATTGTATCTTATACGTTTTCACCACACTATTTCGAGTAGCCCTCTCCTTGGAATCCAAGACTCGAATTGGCTATTCACGATACACCAGATCTGACTTAAGTTTTATGCCTCGAGGTTCAATTCTTTCCTCTGGAACGCGCAAACACTTCTTGAGATGTGATATGTGAAA
Organism: Saccharum hybrid cultivar R570; assembly: GCA_038087645.1. Taxonomy (NCBI): domain Eukaryota; kingdom Viridiplantae; phylum Streptophyta; class Magnoliopsida; order Poales; family Poaceae; genus Saccharum; species Saccharum hybrid cultivar. Next base: position 30,484,087 of record JAQSUU010000405.1, on the reverse strand, counting down.
AACTGGGAATATAGCACCCATTGCTTCTGGTAATTCCAATTTGTAAGCCACTGGACCCTTCCTTTCCAAGATTTTGTAAGGTCCTACAAATCTGGCGGCGAGCTTCCTGCGTATACCAAACCGCTTCTTTTTCATAGGCGTGACCTTTAGATAAACATAGTCACCAACTTCGAAGACAAGCGGTCTCCTTCTCTTATCTGCGTAACTTTTCTGACGTGACTGAGCTGCTCTCATATTCTGCTAGATGATATGAACTTTCTTTTCGGCTTCCTCCACGAAGTCAATACCATAATACCTTCTTTCTCCTGGCTCAATCCAGTTTAAAGGTGTTCTACACTTTCGGCCATACAGAGCCTCAAAAGGTGCCATCTTGATACTTTCTTGATAGCTATTATTGTACGCGAACTCTGCTAACGGTACCCATGACTCCCATGAACCTCTGGAAGATAACACACAAGCTCTTAACATATCCTCTAAAACAGCATTAACTCTTTCAGTCTGACCATCTGTTTGAGGATGATAGGCAGTGCTACGAATCAGACTAGTCCCCAAACCTTTGTGCAAATGCTCCCAAAAGTGAGCAGTGAACTGTGACCCTCTATCAGACACTATAGTCTTTGGTATGCCATGCAATCTCACAATCTCCGCAATGTACTTCTCGGCATATTGAGGTGGTCTATACTCTGTCTTGACAGGCAAAAAGTGGGCTGTCTTGGTAAGACGATCCACAATTACCCAAATCGAATCGTGACCTTTCTGAGTAGTGGGCAGACCCGTGATGAAATCCATACTTATATCATTCCACTTCCAGCTAGGTACTGACAAAGGTTGTAGCAATCCGGCAGGTTTCATGTGAATTGCTTTCACTCTACAACATGTGTCACATCTGGCTACATAAGCTGCAATTTCCTTCTTCATCTTTATCCACCAATAACGAGGTCTTAGCTCTTGATACATTTTACTACTGCCAGGATGAATGGACAACTTAGAAAGATGAGCTTCGTCCATAATTTTATTCTTAAGCTCTCTATCCTTTGGAACCACAAGACGGTTGTTGAACCACAACACATCTTGCTCATCCACTCTGAAGTGTTTCGAGGGTTCTTCTTTAATTTTCTTTTTAATGTGGAATATCCCTTTGTCTGCCTTCTGACCTTCTATTATCTTACTTTCCAAGGAGCAACTGATCTGAATACTATGTAACACGGCAGGATGCATTAGATTAAAACCATCTTCAAGTAATGGTTGCATATTCAGACAATGTGACTTTCTACTCAAAGCATCAGCTACCACATTGGCTTTCCCAGGGTGATACTGTACATTTAAGTTATAATCTTTGATTAGTTCTAACCATCTTCGCTGTCTCTTGTTCAATTCTGGTTGGGTAAAAATGTACTTGAGACTCTTATGATCGGTGAAAATGTTGCACACATTACCAAGTAAATAGTGCCTCCAAATCTTTAAGGCATGTACTACGGCAGCCAGTTCAAGATCATGTGTCGGATAATTGATTTCATGTTTTCTTAACTGCCGGGAGGCATAAGAAATGACTCTTCCTTCTTGCATCAGAACACATCCTAATCCTGTTTTTGATGCGTCGTAGAACACATCAAAAGGTTTCTCGATGTCGGGCTGTGCAAGAACTGGAGCAGTGGTCAACAGTTTCCGCAAGGTGTGGAAAGCTGTCTCACACTCCTCGGTCCACACAAACTTGTGATCTTTCTGTAACAGACTTGTCATCGGCTTGGCAATCTTCGAGAAGTCTGGGATAAAGCGGCGATAGTAACCAGCTAACCCTAGGAAACTCCTGACTTCTGACACTGTGGTTGGAGTCTTCCAATCCATAACCTCTTGCACTTTGCTCGGATCTACAGAAACTCCATTCTCAGATAGAATATGACCAAGGAAAGGAACTTTCTTCAACCAAAATTCACATTTGCTGAACTTAGCATACAACTTATGATCTCTTAGTCTGGTCAAGACAATTCTCAGATGCTCTTCATGATCTTTCTCATCCTCAGAGTATACTAGAATGTCGTCAATGAAGACAACTACAAACTTGTCCAACTCTGGCATGAAAACCGTATTCATCAGATACATAAAATATGCAGGAGCATTTGTTAAGCCAAACGACATAACAAGATACTCGTACAATCCGTATCTAGTAGAAAAGGCGGTTTTCGGAACACCTTGTGGCCTAATCTTTATCTGATGATACCCTGACCTTAGGTCTATCTTGGAGAACACTCTAGCCTTAGCCAACTGATCAAACAGAACGTCGATATGAGGCAAAGGATATTTATTCTTAATAGTTACAGCATTAAGAGGTCGATAATCCACACACATCCTTAGAGTACCCTCTTTCTTTTTCTTCACGAACAAGGCAGGACATCCCCATTCAGACTTACTTGGGCGGATAAACCCCTTCTTTAATAATTCTTCTAGTTGCTTCTTCAGCTCAGCTAACTCATCCGGAGGCATCCGATAGGGTCTCCTCGAAATAGGAGCTGTCCCGGGGATCAACTCGATTCCAAACTCAACATCTCTATCTGGAGGACGGCCAGGTAACTCGTCTGGAAACACATCCGGGAACTCACACACTACCGGGATCTGGTGGATAGGAACAACTTCCATGGCACAGGTCACACTCACAAGGTCTGTTCTTTTAGGCAATGGTACCCGGAAAGTACCCTCTGCCTGGGGGTCCTTAAGGGTAAGCATCCGACTGCTTGTATCTATGACTGCTCCCCAGTCTTTCATCCAGTTCATTCCTAATATTACATCCAAAACTAGTCCAGGCATAACTACCAGGTTCACTCGAAACTTCCGACTACCTAACTCAAGGGTTGCCCCTCTAACCATCTTATTGGTTAACACATCAGCTCCTGCTGAACTTATGTGATAACCATAACCCAATTCAGTGCATAGTTGTTCATGCTTCCGTGCAAATGCTTGACTCATAAAAGAATGCGAGGATCCAGAATCAAATAGAACAACTGCAGGGTGATGGTTAACAAGAAACTTACCGGCAGTTACAGGCTCTCCCTCAGGAACCTCATCAACGGTGGTGTAGCGCACACGAGCATTGTAAGTCTGTTGCTTCTTTTTAGGCGGATAAGGGCAGAACTTTGAAAAGTGGCCTGGCTGACCACAATTGTAGCAGGGCCCCATCACTGTACCAGCAGACCCTATAGCTCCCTTGGAGTTGCTCTGTTCTGTAGCTGCGGTGATCTTTGCTGGCGGCACGGCCATCTTGTATGGCTTCTGTGGTCCCTTATAGTTCTGGGTCTTATGCTGTGGAGGTCTGAACCTTGCACCAGGTGCGGACGGATGATAAGAAGAATGATTTGCAGTGACAACTCTGGACTGGGATGGTCCTGACTCAAACACCCTCTTGCGATTCTTGGATGCGGTGTAGGCATTATTGTTCTTTTCTTGCTTCAAACAATCACTGATAAAGTCGTTGAATCTGGCGCGGGTATTGGTACCCACATGCTTCATCATCTTCGGACTTAACCCTCTCTTGAAACTAGCAATCTTCTTTACATCTGTGTCAACCATGTCGGGAGCATAACGGCACAAGTTGTTAAAGGCATGCAGATACTGTGTCACAGTCTTGGTACCCTGATTCAAGGCCAAGAACTCTCCAAGCTTCATCTCAACCAACCTTGGGGGAATATAAACTCCCCTAAATGCTTCAGTGAAATCTCTCCAAGTAATCTGGGTATTGGGAGGAAAGGTGGTGCGGTGATGCTTCCACCACATTCCTGCCGGTCCCTGTAGCTGATGTGCAGCATACTCTATTTTTAGAACTTCTGTCAGCCTCAACACACGGAACTTATCTTCTATAGTGTTGATCCATTCTTCAGCATCGAGTGGCTCTGCTGCTTCCTTAAAAATAGGTGGCCTAGTATCCATGAAATCCTTGAAATTGCTGTACTGGTTCACCCCATGGCCACCACCTTGATTATTACCTCTCTGAACATTATCAGCGATGGTACGCAGAAAATCTTCCATATTCCTCTGTGACTGCTCGGCATTGCGCTGACTTCCAAGGAACTGCACGAAGAACACCTCTGCAGTGAGCGGGGGAGGAGGGGGCAAATGTGGCTCTGGCTGTGGCTCCTGATGGTTGACTTTGTTTGCACCACCCCCACCAGCTCCTGCACCGTTGCCACCAGTTTCAGCGGCCTCGTACGTGGCACGGCGAGTGTTTGCCATCTGCATATTTCAGCAACAAATAATGATTGAGTGAAGTTGTAGTAATTGTATTCGAATGAACAATCATGCCATACTGAATTCATTGGAGAGAACAAGTCATACAAGAAAACAGAGGCACAATAATCACATTCCAATTAAAACAACATCACCAATTAAGTTACTTCAAATGCAACATCGCGTTCCATACAACCACGTTCCCAGCATACATACACTGGACTTTCATGCGTTTGGGCATCGCATACACAACCAAGATCCAAAAGATCGTCAGTCTCAAGATCAAACAGGATACAACATGATACATGGAAACCAAAAGAAGGCCATCGCGACAAAGCCTAGCTACTAACGCAGGACACTATCCTACTCTTCGGGGCCGTTGTCGAGGTCGGAGGCATCACCATCGCTACCTTCAGCAACAGCGTCGTCGTCGACATCCATCTGGGCGGCGTCCGGAGGAGCATACAGGCCCATCCCGTTGTAGAGGGCATGAAACTCTTCATGCAAGTTAGCATTGTACTCTTCTAGCTCCTCGACCCTCTGCCTCAGAAGGTCCCTCTCGTTCCAGGCTTCATTCCTTTCTTGCACTAGCTATCCCATCATACGGTCTGCATTTCTGTTGGCCTGAGTCAATGTCTGCACCCGCTACATGGAACTCTTGCCTCTCTCGAGAGCTCGGTCCCGCTGCAAGCTCATGTCGGCCAACTGCTCCTGCAAGCTAGCTATGGCACGTGCTTGCTTCTTCTTCTGTTTCCTTGCTTCAAGCCGGTCATCGCCACGTAGGCCAGTCAAGGTCCAATAGGTATTCTCAAGACCCTGGAATGCTCTGATGGCTGCATACATGGCACTCATGGTGTGATTGTCGCTGGCCCGTCCTTCACTGGGGCCTCTAACCAGGGCACTTCCCTGCGGCTGTACCCAAATGGCATCGCGAGGATCATCTCTCGAGAAAGTACCGGCCAAAGCTGCTGCCAACTCATTGGGGAACCTGCTCATGATGTCTCGGATGACGCAAAAGGTTGCGCCCTCTGCACCCTCAGCAGGAGTGCGTCCTTCAAACTCCAAATGCCAACCATCCCATTCTGGCGCATCACCAAGAGCAGGGACGGTGATTTCCACGACTGCAAGCCCATCCTCAGCTAGCTGGCTCTCGCTCCAAGAGTACACCGGCTCTTGACCCTCCGGGTACCCCACATCATGGAGCACTCTCCAAAGCAAGGTGGGCATGCCAAACTCGCTTAGAAAAGTGTCCGTGCTGCGGTGCTCCCGCGGGGCCAGCTGACGACGGGGTGCCCTTCCGCCGGTGGACTTACGGGCAGTCTGCTTCGTGCGGGCCATCTGTAGCACAAGTTTTAATTACCCGGTGAGAACATATTTTAAGTTGATGTCATTTTTATCAAAATGGGATAATCCTTTTACAAGGGGAGGAATGCATGTCATGAATGGAATACACAGACAACATGATGCATGCACGAATCTTACGTTCTCACAAACTTAGAAAATAAGAACATCTAACGATGAATTCGGTGGCATACAAACGATCTCTCATTTACGTAACTAATTCGTTCTACACGGAAACGCTGTTATGTACCTGCAGAAAATTCATTTCAGCCCATTCCCCATGAATGCATGAAAGCAGTAAATCTACCTACACGCTCTACACGAATCCCCAGATGCGTGTACAACGGTAGTAACTACCCAAACACATCGTCCTAATGACGGCATCGCCTCAACGGACGGAACACCCACACATGCGATACTTTCATAAAAACATGTGTAGAACACGTAATTATTTTAGTATCAAATAAGCACTCTCCCTAGATCGGCGGTGTATCCGATCATGCACTCACAGCTCACACTTACCGAAGCGTAGAGGTAACTGATCCATACATTACCACTCAATTAAGTGGCACTCATACAATAGCATGCCGTATGAGCAACGAAAGAGAAATATGGTGCAAGAACCCCAAGTTAGTACTGAAATAGCCACCTAGAGTCCTTAACTGGGCATACAGGATATGACCACTGGCACACTTTTAGTTTGAAAATCACACTTTTTAAACAGAATTTTGTTTTAAATACACTTATGAACAGTAATCACGCTAAACCATGCTCCGATACCAGTTGTAACAGAACCGCCCAATTATACGAGATTAAGTAAGAAAATCATCCAACGGAAGGACAATCTAACAAACTTAAGCCCGTATAACCCGGTAGTCTATGAAATCTCGACGGATTTCAAACCATTCACATAACAGCCAAGATCGTACTAAGTTTAGCGGTCACCGTCATAAGTTACATAGAAGTTCGCGGCACAAAATACATCGGAGTTCAAACATAGTTATTACAAACCAGTTTCGAATAAAAGTAGCGGAAGCAGTAGTTCAAAGCACGCACACACACAGCGTTTGAAATAAAGTGCCAGCTCGTGATCATCTCCAGCAAAAGCATCAGACGAGAAGTAGTGAATGACCATTGCCCATGGTCCTAAGCTTCGCCCATCGCAGGGTAGAGACAGTTGATACAATAACCATAGTACATCTGTCCATCTGCAACAAGTGGGAACAAAGCCCTGAGTACGAGAAGGTACTCAGCTAGACTTACCCGACAGAACCAAAAATAAAGTGACACCAAGGATCATGATAGGCTTTCTGGTGGGGTAGCTGACTCATTTGCAAGAAAAGCATTTTTACTTAGCAGTTCTTTTACAAAAGCATGCAGTATTTTAATCTTTATTACCCTGTCAGCTATGTTTGCACTTATGCTAGAGTAACCATGTAATTAAGCAAGCAAGGATTACTATTGATCATTAACAATAATTACCATGTCATCTTCGACATAACTATCCAAGTGTTTCATCAACATTACTACGATGAAGTAGCTCAAGTCAAGTGTTCACTATCCAGTGAACGATGGCGATTCGAATCGATTATTGACCAGCTGGTAATTTATTCCTCACACAAACCTCACTCACCCGCTAAAGTGAGGTATTGGTCACCGAGTCAACCATTCAGGCAAAGTCGCGAGCTTGCCAGGAACCACATGTACCCGGGGGCCGCCCGACTGCTCTTTGGCCTTATCATCGCGCCCCCGTTTCCTGCCACTACTGCTCCGGTACAGTGCGTTGCGGGCAATCCACTCGGCCTGAATAATCTCCCGGCTTCGCGGTCGAAAGGTACTTTATTCGGCCAGCTAAATGTGAGGCATGCGTTCAACATGACTCGAGGCCCGACAACGGACAGTCCTTAATCGACACAGACGGAAGACACTACAGTCCAGAACCCTGCAAGCTTATGCCCAGTCTCAGATTTATTTCGACACTTAGTTATTCTCACATGACATTCTTTCACATAATCCAGGTAATCCCCTATAGCTCGCGGATGACAGGCAATCACCCGACTTCTACCGGTCTAAGCGAACTAAGCAATTATTGACCGCGGACACCAGGGTAACAAGGATCGGGTAAAGCAAGGTGAAACAAGGTATAATGCAGCAATGTTTGCAAACAACTCCTAAACGTAATGCATCAAATTAAGTAAAGTTAATAATAATTTATTTGCAAATCGGGGGAGAAATGCTCCGGGGCTTGCCTCGTTCAAAAGAGCTCGGACGATGGTCGGGGCACTCCGGAAGATCTTCACCGACCTCCTCTTCGGCTGCGGTCAACTCCTGCTCTGGCACCTCGGACTGCTCTTCTGGGTCCTCGGAAACTGCTACCGGGGTCACTTCCTGCGATCCTGTATGATGCAGGAGTATAAGTGCTCATGCCTAGGTGCATTGCAGGGATGACATGCGATGATGATAATGAATGCATGCGATGTAATGAGCATGTTATGTTATTTGGATTACGTGAAACTTACGACTCTTCTACAAGGTAGTCTACGTCATCCAAGAACATGTACTCGAAAACTACCACCATTATTCTCTACCATGCAAAGGCACTTTGACACTCAAGATGCTTCAAAGATACACCAAAGTATAGTTTACTAACTATTTTTGCATTAAAGAATGAATGTAAACCCTAATTAGCCCTATGCTTGAACAGCAACACATAGTTTAGTAGCACAGAAAAATCTTAGAAAATTACAGTGGATTACTAATATCAAAACTAGCCTGACACAAGATTTTTATTGCATTTGGATCACTAGAACTGTCTATACAAAAATAACAAGCTAAGGCCTAAAAGTGAATATTAAAATACTTTGCATTAGAAAAAGTATCAAACAACAGATTTAGAAATTTTCCTACTTTCTACACAGTAATCAAATACTATAGAAAAATTATTACTTGCATGTTCTATTCAAATTTATTTAATTAACAAAAATAACAAATATTAGTGATAGAAAGCATTTGAACTACACCTACACATTTTTCTACATAACAGACATGATATAAAATTTTCCTAGCAAGTATATGGCACAAAAAGATCAACAAACTTGGAATCATATTTTTCTGATTTTTCTAGGATTTATTAAGCATTTATCAAGAAAACAGCCATTTCAATAGTTAATTAAAAACTCTACATGAAAGTATCTCAAATTTGACATGCAATAATTTTATATCATAGATCTGGTTCCCATGAATCTAGATAAATTTATTTTACAATTTTTGGAGCTGAAATGACTGCTAAAATATTTTCCAAAGCATTTTCATCAAGAATAACAAAAGAAAATGGAAATGAATTTCTTTATAACGGCACTGGGCCGGCCCGGGAAGTCAAGCGGCCCATGGCCGTTCGTGGCCCGGCTTGCGCGCGCGGGGGAACGGCCGAGCCGGCCCGCTCGGGGCGCGGCCCACAGGCGCAGCCCAGTCTACCGAGGGGGAAACAGAGCGCGGTCGCCGGCGTTCACGGCCTCGACGTCGCGGCGGCGGTCGCGGGCCAACGGCCGGCTCCGGCCAAACCGAGGCCAACCAGTGCGCGCAACATGTTCGTAGGAGAGCGGCTAGCGCGTGAAGGCGACGCGGGAGGGCAGAGATAGGGCGAGCGAGGCGGTGGCGGAGTACGGGCTCGACGGCACCGTCGCGGTGGCGCGGCGAGGCGGGGAGAAATTGAGCCCTACCGGGGCAAATGAGGGGATGGCGATGCCTGTTCGGAGGAGGAGAGGATGGGGCAGAGCCTCGGGCACGGCTAATTGGACGGAGGTGGTCCACCGGAGCCGGAACAAGGCGGAGACGGTGGCGGAGCTCGGTGGCGAGCGGCGTTCCGCTGCGGCTTTCACTGGAGAGAGGAAGAGAGGGAGCAGGCGAGGCGGGAATGGAAGGGAGACCCGGTGCTCGGTTGATTCTGAAGCTGGGCACGGGCGCGGGGTCCACGGCGGCCACGCGGTGGCGTTGCCGGCATGCGGCCGCCACGCGGCGGGCGTTTGCTGCCGGGGCGCCAGCGCGCGCGGGCGTGAGCGGGAAGAAGAGGGAGGGGGCCGGCTGGGCCGGGCCGTGGCGGAGGCGGCTGCGGGCGCGCGCGCAGGAGTGGTGCGGGCCGATTCGGCCAGCGGGCCGAATCCGAGGCGGCGGCCTGTTAAGCCGAATAAAGATTTTTTTGAATTTCTCAATTTCAAATCAAATGCAAAACAAATTTCAAACCCCATTTTGAACAAGAAGAAGGCATTTTCTGGAATTGACCCAAAAATAAAAGTTGTTTAGAATTTCATTCTCTACAACTTTGATTGAGGGGCCAACTGAAAATTCTTAATAGATTTTGAATTGCAGAATAAAAGCTAAAATAGGGGATTTTTTTGAATATTTTTAATTAATATTTTTGAACAATTTTTGACAAAGTTTTGAGTCATCTAGTTGCTCCAATAATTGAACTATGGTTCTAAGTGATATAAAATTTATAGTTGCAAGATTTTGGTGCAATGTGATTAGCATATTAATATATTTCATCACATATACCGTTTTCCAAGCTTTTATTTAACTCGAATTATAATATTAACATGTATGATTATGATGATATGAAGTGTCATGCATATGATTGCCATGCAAATGCATTGCGTAACACCGGAGTGTTACAGCCCTCCCCCTTGTAAAAAATCTCATCCCGAGATTTGGGTTACGAACCATTTATTATAAAAATCTTCGTATGCTTTTTGTAGGTATTCACCCGTTTCCCAAGATGCATCCCCTTCATCATAATGACTCCATTGTATCTTATACGTTTTCACCACACTGTTTCGAGTAGCCCTCTCCTTGGAATCCAAGACTCGAATTGGCTGTTCACGATACACCAGATCTGACTTAAGTTTTATGCCTCGAGGTTCAATTCTTTCCTCTGGAACGCGCAAACACTTCTTGAGATGTGATATGTGAAAAACTGGGAATATAGCACCCATTGCTTCTGGTAATTCCAATTTGTAAGCCACTGGACCCTTCCTTTCTAAAATTTTGTAAGGTCCTACAAATCTGGCGGCGAGCTTCCTGCGTATACCAAACCACTTCTTTTTCATAGGCGTGACCTTTAGATAAACATAGTCACCAACTTCGAAGACAAGCGGTCTCCTTCTCTTATCTGCGTAACTTTTCTGACATGACTGAGCTGCTCTCATATTCTGCTAGATGATATGAACTTTCTTTTCGGCTTCCTCCACGAAGTCAATACCATAATACCTTCTTTCTCCTGGCTCAATCCAGTTTAAAGGTGTTCTACACTTTCGGTCATACAGAGCCTCAAAAGGTGCCATCTTGATACTTTCTTGATAGCTATTATTGTACGCGAACTCTGCTAACGGTACCCATGACTCCCATGAACCTCTGGAAGATAACACACAAGCTCTTAACATATCCTCTAAAACAGCATTAACTCTTTCAGTCTGACCATCTGTTTGAGGATGATAGGCAGTGCTACGAATCAGACTAGTCCCCAAACATTTGTGCAAATGCTCCCAAAAGTGAGCAGTGAACTGTGACCCTCTGTCAGACACTATAGTCTTTGGTATGCCATGCAATCTCACAATCTCCGCAATGTACTTCTCGGCATATTGAGGTGGTCTATACTCTGTCTTGACAGGCAAAAAGTGGGCTGTCTTGGTAAGACGATCCACAATTACCCAAATCGAATCGTGACCTTTCTGAGTAGTGGGCAGACCCGTGATGAAATCCATACTTATATCATCCCACTTCCAGCTAGGTACTGACAAAGGTTGTAGCAATCCGGCAGGTTTCATGTGAATTGCTTTCACTCTACAACATGTGTCACATCTGGCTACATAAGCTGCAATTTCCTTCTTCATCTTTGTCCACCAATAACGAGGTCTTAGCTCCTGATACATTTTACTACTGCCAGGATGAATGGACAACTTAGAAAGATGAGCTTCGTCCATAATTTTATTCTTAAGCTCTCTATCCTTTGGAACCACAAGACGGTTGTCGAACCACAACACATCTTGCTCATCCACTCTGAAGTGTTTCGAGGGTTCTTCTTTAATTTTCTTTTTAATGTGGAATATCCCTTTGTCTGCCTTTTGACCTTCTATTTTCTTACTTTCCAATGAGCAACTGATCTGAATACTATGTAACACGGCGGGATGCATTAGATTAAAACCATCTTCAAGTAATGGTTGCATATTCAGACAATGTGACTTTCTACTCAAAGCATCAGCTACCACATTGGCTTTCCCAGGGTGATACTGTACATTTAAGTTATAATCTTTGATTAGTTCTAACCATCTTCCCTGTCTCATGTTCAATTCTGGTTGGGTAAAAATGTACTTGAGACTCTTATGATCGGTGAAAATGTTGCACACATTACCAAGTAAATAGTGCCTCCAAATCTTTAAGGCATGTACTACGGCAGCCAGTTCAAGATCATGTGTCGGATAATTGATTTCATGTTTTCTTAACTGCCGGGAGGCATAAGAAATGACTCTTCCTTCTTGCATCAGAACACATCCTAATCATGTTTTTGATGCGTCGCAGAACACATCAAAAGGCATTTTCTGGAATTGACCCAAAAATAAAAGTTGTAGAGAATTTCATTCTCTACAACTTTGATTAAGGGGCCAACTAAAAATTCTTAATAGATTTTGAATTGCAGAATAAAAGCTAAAATAGGGGATTTTTTTGAATATTTTTAATTAATATTTTTGAACAATTTTTGACAAAGTTTTGAGTCATCTAGTTGCTCCAAAAATTGAACTATGGTTCTAAGTGATATAAAATTTATAGTTGCAAGATTTTGGTGCAATGTGATTAGCATATTAATATATTTCATCACATATACCGTTTTCCAAGCTTTTATTTAACTCGAATTATAATATTAACATGTATGATTATGATGATATGAAATGTCATGCATATGATTGCCATGCAAATGCATTGCGTAACACCGGAGTGTTACAGTAGCCCAACTAGTTGGTCAAGCAGCATGCACTAGCCGGTTTTCACATTCCACATGCACCAATTCAGCTGGCAAAAAGGGATTCGAGAATGGTTCTGATCTCCACTTTTGGTAAAGATCTGAAAGAAGAGGATGTCGCCGCTTTTTTGCGTGTGTTGGTTTCTGGAACTTTTGCTTGGGAAGTAAAAAAGCACAGTAGTTCTGAGTTTAAGGTGCTCTTTCCTACAAAGGGTGATCTAGCAAAGATGACAAGATTTAATGCCGAAATGAAAGAAGGTGTCACTCTCAAGTTTCAAGAATTCAAGGAAGATGAGGAATATTTTGGGCATGCACTACCAATTAAGGATGAAAACGGTCGGAAACGGTCGGAAACGGACTTACGATATAGAAAAACGAAAACGGTCGGTTCGGGATATTTCTACATTTAGTAATTAAAGAGTACAAAAAATGGTTGAAAATGGTTGTGAAACCAATTGAAACTGACAATTTTTTATGTTAAAAAACGGTTCATAATATAGAAAGCGAAAACGGTCAATTCGGAATATTTCTGTTCCGTTTTCATCCCTACTACCAATAGTGTAGATGAGAGTATTAAACCTTCCGACAATTTTAAAAGAGTATTTGGTTTTGTGGGCTTTGGGAACTCTTTTTGGAGTTACTCAAGATGTAGACATGGTGACTACCAGAGCAAATAGCTTTGGACGGTTTGCAGTGGCAGTACTAGAACCAGAGGCAATCACTACAAGAATCAAGGCTTTACATGACAGTTTACTTTGGTCACAAACAGTCAAAAACACGTCACGGTTAACTTACCATGACGAAAGAAAAAACCGTCATGTATCTCACGTCATACATTCGCTGAACCGAATTGAGCCGTCATAGATTGACATTTAGGTTCATCATGGAATCCCTGGAAGTCCTTTTAGCCCAGACTGGGCCCGATAGTGTGTGACAAAATTGACCGTCATAGCCATCTACCATGTAAGATGTTTCTCCATCACAGATTTGAGTTGACATGTAAGCGACATGTGTTCAGCAAAATTGACCATCATAGATTATATAATGAAAATCACATAAAGCTCAACAATTTGGTTAACTCAATTTCTAGTACATTCTTTATCAAAAAAAATTCCAGTACATTAACACAACATGTTCTGATCACCATAAAACTTAGGTAAACTCAAAAAAAGGTCCTCTTCAACCTTCACATCTATTACAATAGCATTCTGGACAGCCAATGCATAGGCTTGAATCTTTTTTACTGTATAGTGGCACTCCTTCAAAAAATCCATTGCATCAGGTTCTTGGTCTTTGTACTTGTCTCCCTGCAAATGACACATATGCAATTTTACTCATATGTAGGCAAATTAAACCATAGCCAAGGTACAAGGCTGACATGTACAATAAGGACAGATAACAATGCTAATCAGAGTTCACCTCAAGACAGATAATCAAGCCTCAAACAATTATTGCTAACTTACCTTGTCGAAGTGTTGCTACTGCTATCTGTAAACCAGGGAAGGCATGCCTGATGGCTGTCACTGCTGTACAGATAGAGACAGAGAACATAACAAGTTAGAAAGCAAAAGCAGAATTTTAATCCTACAACATCCAAAAATGACACATTCTGATTGTCAACTATAGCATCTAAAAACAGGGAACATTACACAACTCTTCTTGCAAGTGCTTAGTGCATCTAAAAACAGAGAACATTACACAACTCAACTTCAAATCACACAATCTCATAAATGTTGCATTAGAAACATTTTCCTGAGAGCTACCTCAAGTATCTAAAAATATTATCCAAGTATGAACGACTACAGCTTCACTGTATCTAAGAATGTTACCCAAGTATCATACATCCAGCACAGTTCAAACACAGTACAATAAGGCAATGTACAATAAGGACAGAGAAAGAACAACCATACAAGGATGATACCACAAACGTACAAGTTAGAAGGCAATGCTGACATAAAAGCAACTGGGTTGAATCAGCAATTCCAGCAAGGCACGCCAATGGTGAAAATTAAACATCTAATGGTGTACCTTCTATGAGATCAGTCTATGCAAGCAAGATACCACAAACTGAAGTTTGAAACACCTTCTGGTTCAAGCTTGAACAAGCTGTCCTTGGCAATACCAACATTATAAGAAGCTAGTGAGCCGCAATTATATAATACAAGAGAAAAGAATGACCAATACAATTCCATATGCCATGAACATATCCCAGTTTTAAGTTCAATGATAACGACTATTTCAGACATATATGTCTATATCACTGGGAATATAACTCAGCCTAGTGCTAAATAAGGTTAACCCCTCTTCTGTAACCTTGCTTTATGTTCAACTTAATAATTACACATCAGTTACATAACAGCACAAGGTCGGATGTACCATCCCTCACTTTCCTCTTTTACAAATATTACGATAAACTACTGCTGAAGTACAGTACTCAAATACATGGTCAATTCGCAGATGTAGTAGTAATTACAAACCAAAATTTGGATGTGTAAAATCTGAAATCGAACTAAATTAAACAAAGGGCGAATCAGAGAGTCAAGCACAGAATGGAATCAAATTAGGTTACGGGCCTTTTATGTTAGATGAGGGGAAGCGACATCACCATGCTCCAGCAGTTTGAGAATCTTATACTCTGTAGTCTGAAGGAAATCTGCATCGTTGCAGAAACCAAACATAATAGATCACATAATAGTGGCACCAAACTTAATATACCAGAAATCATGTACCAATCCAATTGACACATAAGAGAGGGGAAACAACGAACCTTATTCAGATCCAGCACAGGCCACCTCCATCATCGCTGCTGCCAGATCTAAGGCTAGGCGTTGGGGCTCAGGGGTTGGGGGAGAGGGATCGAGGAGGGCTGGTTGCCCGGTGTCGGAGCGGCCGATCCGCATAGTGCCGCGGACTAACCTACCCGTGCGGCATGCCTGCTCGATGCTGCCGCTGCCACCGTGTCGTCGATCTAGCCACTATGGCGTGGATCCTGCTGGGGGAGAAGAAGGGCAGCCACCCTATCGCGAATCAGGTCAACGAAGGCATGGGGAGACCGAGAGAGGGCAGCGGCTTGATAGGGTAGGGCTGGGGCGACGGTGCTCCTAACCGAGCGAGGGGTGAGGAATATCGGGGAAAACCGGAAAAGTAGAGAGGGAGGCGGCGGCTGGTTATGCACCGTGGTGGAAAGACGAACTAGGGTTTGGCCCATAGCGGGCTTATAGTGGGCTTCGGGTTGGACTATGACAATTTCATATAACGTCACCTTGAATCCGTCATGTAAAGCCACATTTCTTGTAGTGAATTCCGACCAAGCTAGATGTCATCATTGGTAACTGATACTTCCAGTTGCTTTTTGAAGTTGAACCTTATTTACCAAATATCGGGCTGCGGAGTATTTGGAACACTGAGAATAATGGGAATGAAGATCAGGGTAATGGGCCACCAAAGGACAGTGACATGGGGGAGACACAAAATCTTGGCAATGCTTCAAACTCAGCCGCAAGTGGACCAAATGCAATGATTAGTAACAAAATGGGAAAAGAAGTGAATAATCCAGAAGCACAGATGGACATTGATCTTGAAGAGGATGATTTATGAGGTGAGGAGAATGATTTGAGTGACGTAGTACAGGATTTTGTGGGAGTCAAGAAAGGTCATTCGGTGGATGTGCGAGTTGCAGCTTCACTGGTACCTTCAGGATCGTCAGCTCCAGCGCGCATGCAGCAACGATCATCACAGTTAGTGAGGTCAAGTGGTAAGGCGGTTACGGTGGATGAGCTGAAAGGGCAGGAGAAGAAGACAATGGGTAGCCCA
Source organism: Saccharum hybrid cultivar R570 (assembly GCA_038087645.1). Lineage (NCBI taxonomy): Eukaryota > Viridiplantae > Streptophyta > Magnoliopsida > Poales > Poaceae > Saccharum > Saccharum hybrid cultivar. Next base: position 30,467,709 of record JAQSUU010000405.1, on the reverse strand, counting down.
CAAACACAGCAGCTACAGCCCTCGACACGGATACAGGCGGCGGCTGCTATTGGGGCAGCAAGCTTTGACTCGCAGAAAACTCACATCCAGTAACCTTCCACATTAGATGAGGAGTCAGTTGAGGCGAGACAGGCTGATGGGGCAGTAGGTGGAGTGTTCTCTATTGAGGATCAGCACCTTGGGGTCCTTCTTGATGCCATGGTAGATGCCGGAGTGTCAGCTGATGGTGGGTCAAATGATGTACTGGGAAGCGTTATGATGATGGCGGTCTTGTTTGATGGAGAGCTTACGCCAGTGCGGCGCAGCAAGTGGAATGCAGACGTAGCTGATGTACACTCTCTTGAGAAGGCAGAAAAAAGAATTGCCATCAAAAACGTGGAGGAACCCCAAGGTAATGAAAATGCTATAATTAATTCAGTATGTTCTTTTTCTAGTGATCGTATTGAGCAAAACTTAGGACAGGTGGGGATCAGTTTGGGCGGTAAAGAAAGTTTAATTGCTGAGTCTGTAGCTCTAATTAAAGATTTAGAAAAAGAGAGATTGAAACCTTCTTGTGTAGTTAATTCACTTGATAAAGAAATTGAATCAGAGGAGGATGAGATCAATCCTGATACTTCCACCATCGGTCGACTATGTGGTGACTTGACGGAGGAGATGGACAATAGTAGTGCGGGCCTTGATGGAGTACTTGTTGACATACCCATTAAGGTGGCAAAAAATAGAAAATTAAAGAAACTCATCAATACGAAGGTACCCGCTAAGAAAAAATTGTTCTAATGAAAGGAATCTTTTGGAATTGTAGAGGTCTACGCGACTTAGCGAAACATACTTTTTTACATGATATGGCCAAAGATAAGAAACTTGATTTTATAGCTTTATCAAAAACCAACAGAAATAGTTTCTCGACTCAGTGTCTGGAAAATTTATGTGCGGGGGCTGATTTTGTTTGGCATTGGCGATGTCCCCGGGGTATGTCTGGGGGATGCTAATGGGAATAAATCAAGAATGTTTCAAAATAGAAAATATTGTCGATGGGGATTACTACATCAAATTTGTCTTAAGAAATAAGGTAGATGGCTTTAGATGGGCCCTTTTATCTGTCTATGGCGCAGCACATGAAGAGAACAAAGAGAACTTTTTGTCAGAATTAGTGCGTGCTTATACTAGCTGCGGGGATCTACCTTTTATAGTAGGGGGATTTCAATATAATTAGGAACCCATTGGAAAAAAATAGTTTGAGGTTTAATAATAAATGGCCACTCCTCTTTAATGCCATTATAGAAATTTTGAATCTGAGGGAGCTAGAGATGACGGGTAGGAAGTTCACTTGGGCTAATTATGCTGAAATTCCAACCTATGAAAAGTTAGATTGTATCTTGGTGACAACTGAGTGGGAACAAAAATTTCCATTGTCTACTGTCCAGGCACTCACCCAAGAAATCTCCGACGACACACCACTTTTACTTGATGGAGGGGAACCATCTCACAGAGGCAACGCTAGGAATTTTAAATTTGAGCTAGGGTGGCTGACAAGAGATGGTTTTTTATCTAGTAAAAGGGGCTTGGGAGTCTGAGAATAGGGGTAGAACACCCATGGAACGGGGGCAATTTAAGATTAGAAGGCTGCGACAATTCCTAAGAGGTTGGGCTCGAATTTTAGACTCCCAAAAAAAGAAAATACACTTGACCTGATGGATAAAATAGATGTCCTTGATAGAAAGGCAGAAACAGTTTTGTTGTCATCTCAGGAGGTAGAGCTTAGATTTCATCTTAAAGGGCAATTAACTAAATTGCTAAGACAGAAGATCTATTGGCTCCAACGATCAAAAGCAACAAAGTTGTTGCAAGGGGATGATAATACTAAGTATTTCTATCTGGTGGCAAATGGGAGACATAGAAAAACAAAGATCACACAACTAGAACAAGAAGATTATTGGGGATGCGAATTTGAAACATTATATAACCGATTACTACAAACGACTGTTTGAACCTCATATACAGAATTCTTTCTCATTGGACGAGACTTTGATGCATGATATACCTCAAGTGTCGGAGGAGGAGAATGAAGTATTGGTGGCTCCATTCAGTGAGGAGGAGGTCAAAATGGCAGATATGGAACATAATAAGGTGTCGGGTCCAGATGGCTTTCTTGCAGAATTCTACCAATTCTTTTGGGATGTTGTCAAGCAAGACTTGATGAGCCTCTTCTATGAATTCTATATGGGGAGACTGCCTATTCATAGTTTAAACTTTGGGGTAATTACACTATTGCCCAAGATCACGGATGCGACTAGGATATAAAAATGCAGGCCTATCTGTCTTTTAAATGTGTCGTTCAAGATTTTTACAAAGGTGTTAAATAATAGAATTTTGAAAGTGGCAGATAAACTGATAGGGCCATCTCAGTCAGCTTTTATTCCGGGAAGATATATAATGGAAGGTGTTGTAATACTACATGAAACAATACATGAGTTGCATAGGAAAAAAACAAGATGGAGTGATCCTAAAACTGGACTTCGAAAAAGCGTATGATAATCTTAAGTGGCCTTTTATACAACAAATCTTCAGAATGAAAGGATTCTCACCAGTGTGGTGTGAATGGATTTTAAAAGTCATGTCTAGAGGGAGTGTTGCAGTAAAGGTCAATGATAATTTAGGCCATTATTTCCAAACAAGAAAAGGAGTGTGCCAGGGGGACCCGTTATCTCCAATCTTGTTTAATATAGTGGTTGATATGTTGGCAATTCTCATCTCATGAGCAAAAGAGGCAGAACAAATTCAAGGAGTGGTTCCGCATTTGGCTGATGAAGAACTCTCAGTCCTTCAATACGCGGATGACACTATTATTTTTATGGACAATGATTTAGAGAGGGCCAAAAACATGAAGCTTTTGCTTTGTACTTTTGAGCAATTATTAGGACTCAAGATCAATTTCCATAAGAGCGAATTGTTCTGTTACGGTACAGCTAATGTTAATCAAGCTGAGTATACACAAATTTTCAGATGTAATGTAGGATCATTCCCTTTTAGATATCTAAGAATTCCTATGCACCATCGAAAACTTATGAATAAGGACTAGAAACATGTGGAAGAAAGATTTCAAAAAAGACTAAGTAGTTGGAGGAGCAAGATGCTTTCGGTGGGAGGAAGGCTTGTTCTCATTAACTCAGTTCTAAGTAGTCTTTTTTATGTTCATGATGTCTTTCTTTGAAATACCGAGAGGGGTTTTGAAAAAGTTGGATTATTTTAGATCTCGGTTTTTTTGGCAGAGCGATGAACACAAGAAAAAATATAGATTGACAAAATGGGAGGTAGTATGCACACCAAAAGACCAAGAAGGTTTGGGAGTCCTAAATCTAGGTGTCCATAATAAATGCCTCCTAAGCAAGTGGCTTTTCAAATTGATAAATGGTGATGGGGTACGGCAACAATTGCATAAAAATAAGTATTTAAGGGACAAAACTTTGATTCATGTTTAATACATGCCTGGGAACTCTCAGTTTTGGACTGGCCACATGAAGGTCAAGGAGGAGTTCCTTTTGATGGGTAAGTTTGATCTAGGTGACGGATCCCAAGTACGTTTTTGGGAGGATTCGTGGATATCGCCACACCCTGTCAAAACGCTCTTCCCAACACTATACAATATTGTGAGAAAAAAAAGTGCATCTATTAGGTCGGTGCTGTCTACGATACCGTTAAATGTAGTTTTCAGGAAATCTCTCATGGGGGTTAACTTGCAAGCATAGCACAATGTCGTGGCCATGGTTACAAACATACAATTAAGAAACCAAAGAGATCGATTTGTGTGGAGGCTGCATCAGAACGGATTGTTTTCAGTCAATTCCATATACAGAGCTTTGTTAGGACTATAGGCTTTACCTTATAACACTTTAATTTGGAAACTCAAAATACCCCTCAAAGTTAAAGTCTTTATGTGGTACTTGTACAAGGGCGTAATTTTAACAAAGGATAATCTAGCTAGGCGACGGTGGCAAGGAGATAGGAAGTGTTGTTTCTATTCCTCCAACAAAACCATACAACATTTACTCTTTGACTATTATTATGCTAAATTTATTTGGAGAATTGTTCATGTTTCCTTTAACCTAAAACCCCCAACTAGTGCACATAATTTATTTACAAGTTGGTTGGAAGGGCTAAACAGGAAAATGAAGTCTCAAGTTCTCATGGGTGCAAGTGCCATTTGCTAGGCACTTTGATTAACACGGAATGACGTTGTGTTTGACAAGGCCATAGCACTGTCTTATTTGCAGGTTATTTTCAAGGGGACGTATTGGACTAGGTCCTGGGCCTTACTTCTGAAGGAGGAGGATCGCCTTTTGATAAAGGCGGGTTGTAGGACTATTGAGACAGCCGCGATGGAGGTATTTGCAAGACATGGCTGGAGATTTAGCAATAGAATTGCTCTTTAGTTTTTCCTTTTCAAAAATTTGTTATCTTGATGGCTCAAAACTTCGTTTTTGAGATTCCTTGGACCGTGTGACGCGTTCTTGTAATAATGAACAGTCATATGCATTAGTCGATGCAAAAGCTAGGATATTAATATATTCCTTTTTCTAAAAAAAATTATAAAACCCTAACAGCCTGCATCGTGAAATAGAGAAAGCATCTACTTTGCCTGTGCCTGTGCCCTGTGCAAGATGCCACCGGAGACCGGACAGAGACACGGACGATGGTGAGTTGGCAGACGGGTGCCCAACTGGATTTGCCATGGCGATGTGCCTTGAGATCGTGCAGTAGCTGCGAGCCTGCGACGCCGCAACCATAGCTGGGTGCTAGGTGTCGCGGATTACGGACTGAGGAGGCGTGAGGGAGGGAGGATAGAGGCAGCGAGAGTGAGACACGCAGAACGACGCCGTCCAAGACAAGGTGTTGAGCGGAGGGGAAGAGGGGTTGTAGACTTGTGACATGGGCCGCCAATCTCAATTGGGCTGTTGTCTGTGTTGTCTGCTGGGCTGGCTGTGAGGGGTGCAGTACGTTGGGCCAAGGGGGGTGTGTAAAGAGCCCAGATATGGAGGTAACAATTTAATTTCTTTTTTCTCGCGGGGGGGGGGGGGGTGCAGCTGCACCCACGAGCTTTAACTGGGCTTCGACCCTGGGTGGCAGGGTCCAGGGTGGAGCCGAACGTGAAGCGGTCTTAGATCCGCGCGTGCCTCGCGTTCTAGGGAAAGCGGTGCTGGCAACCACACCACGTCGGCTGCCCGATGGCTAGGCGTCGGCAACACGACGAAGGAAATGAGGAACCTGCCACCTCCGAAGCACGATGAGGGCGGGCGAGGACGGATCCCAGCCAGAGGGGACCTCTCGGCAGGCGACTAGTTCATGGATCCCCGTGGTGGGGACAAAAAAAAGAGAGAGAAAGGGAAATGAGGAGAAGGCGGGGGAGGAGGGAAAACGGAAGGGCCAAGGACACCTAGGCGTTGCATGACAGGTACGTATCCAGGGACGGATCTACAAGGTATGCCGGGTGCATACCTAGCAAGTAGATTACATATACATGTATATATATTTATAAAAAATAGAAAGGGAAAAAACATTTACCTAGAAAAGGTTGAACCAAGAAAGGATGCTGCGGCGAGCGGTCGCGCAGCGTGCTGCTGCTCTGCGACTAGCCCAGTTGTGCGGCCTTTCCACTTTTCAGGCCCTCGGCCAAGCTTGTCAATACCGTTTCGGAGCATATTCCGGTTTGCTGGTTGGGATGGAATATTTTGGTACCGGATAATACCGGTGTACCATTTCACGTTTTAGAGTATAATAAATAAAATATATTTAGTTTGGCTTCGGTTGCTTGCCATCAAGCTTACCCATAATGTATATACCTACAAGATTGATTTTTTTTTGAGCTGGACTACTAAATTACAGCTGTAGTAAACGCATGCTCAAACGCACTCAAACTCCCACACACGCAAACATACGCATATCTTAAGCGCGCGCAAGACCTACAAACTATACACACATCACGCATCCTTCTAACATACGCATATTTTAAGCGCACGCAAGACCTACAAACTATACACACATCAGAGATCGACGAAGTCCCATGGGGCTCTGCAAGCAACGAATATGTCGCCCTACCATTATGGCTCCACGCGTACGCTCAGAATCTACAAATTTATTTTTAGAAATAAATCTCAGGCGAGACACCCGAGTCCGAACCCAGGGATAGAACCCAGGCGGGCAACGCTCGCACCTGGAGACGCTGCCAACTGAAGCTACTGCCCTTTCACTAAAAAAGTTGAACCTACCTAGTAGGAGTACTGCCCTTGCCCCTTTATCTCCCATAAAGAAGTCATTTGTCTCTCACTATCCCTTCTAGCGGAAGTCAGAAAACAAGCACCTTTCTCATTCTCTCTATCCGCCTCATCTTCTTTCTTATCCTCAGACTGCCATGGCCCCAGCGCTGAGCTCCTCGTGACCGTACATGGAGTTGAGCTTCTACTGGCGCAGTGGCGCTCCTCCGCTGCTCGTGCTGACTGCAGCGGCACTTCCATCGCGTCACGAGGTATTCCGGCCAGAACGGCCGGTACCGGAACTCTGCTCGGGAGGGCCCCTCGCGTTGAAGCCTTGGCCACACGACGGGACTTGGGAGGAAGGCCCCACGCGGTGACGCCTTGCCGGCCACACGATGGGACTCCAGGAGTCAGTCCATCGATTGGACGTCTGACGGACTACGATGGAGTCTCGCCCTCCGCCGTCACAGCGCCCAGGCCAGGGTGCGAGTAAGCGACATCGCGTCTAATTATGAATTGTGATCGAGATTGTCAGATCGAGGATCCGCCCAGACTGCTCCGTTGCCGCGTGCTGCCTGCTGGCCGTGCGTACGCAGCTAACACGCAGGGTCCGACACTAGGTGACCGTCTTTTTCCTATAGAAAAATCTTGTCTACTTTCATTGCTAACATCAGCGAGATCAGGGATTTGCTCAACATCAAAGACAATCAACATTCATGAACAATTCATGTTTCTTAGACCAGGTGATAGTCTTTTAAATGATTATCTAGTCATCTTCATTGAGCGATATATTTTTTTAAGTGAATGAAGATGATCTAATCGAGACATTTTCACGTCCCTTAGAAAGCGTCGGCTCAAAAAGCCAGTAGTATTGTAAGTCTCTTACTCTCTTTTATGCCTATATTTTGAACTTTCATTATGGCGTTTGAACTATTTATATTGTATTTTATGGATGTTTTAGACTTAAGCTTCGAATTTAAAACTTATCATGTTCTTTAGTGCATATATACCGTGCAAATTTTACAATTTTTACTGAATTGTATATAAAAATTTTTGGCGGCACACCCTTAGGTAAAATCCTAGATTCACACTGTACATATCCACACCAAATAAATACCAATCCATTCCATCTCATCTCGTCTTCTATTTTTCTCCCCATCCATTTCTGTATTTATGAAAAAATATGGAAACAGAGTAGAAAACGGGAGAACAAGTTATCCGCCTTTTTAAGTTGTATACCGTAGGTTGATATCGGTCCATGTGTTCATCTAGCGATAACATAGCACGCTGACTATCCTCTCATCTCTCTCCCTCTTTATCTCTCTCCCTTAGTCTCACTCACGCATTTCATCAAGCGGGTTATGGATGAGGACACGTCTCACCCCTGCCCCTGCCCCCAAGCTCGCCGGCAGCGCCGATTGCCCCCACGCGTCGTGCCGTGCCGAACATGCATCGCCACTCCCTAGCCCCCATCCCCACCTCACTGCATCCCAGCCCCATCCCTACACTGTCCTAGAGCTCGTTAACTGCTGCCCCCATGAGCTATGCCGCCGTGCCCCCATCCCCCGGCTCGCTAGCCACTAGCCGTCTCCCTCTACTTATACTACTCTAAAGGTCGGTTTGCATGGAATATTCCAGGGGATCCCGCATGCAACCGCCTTGAAGGCTTCACGAGGAGGCGCCACGGGATGGATGGGGGTGAGAGGCGCGGCTGGGAGGTCAGGCGACCCCTAGGGTTGGCCGACCCCAGGTAGTGCCTCCGCGCGACCAACTTTGTCGTAGTGGCTGGCAGGTGGGTCCCCTATGTGATCCTCGGGGTTGGGCCTTAATTGCTATCGGCAATTCTGATTTGTGGGCCTTCTCCCCCTTGTGCTCGCATCGGATGATTTTCTGCTATGTTTCTTGTGTACTTCGAGCACATTTTCTGAATTATTCCAACATGTGTCCTGCAAAACACTTATTCTCCAATACATATGGAAATAGGTTAATATAGATATAATATGTGAGTAGGATATGCTAGTTCTCCTTTATTTCTATCTTATTTGGTGGTCGGATTTGGCCTTTAAGGACCGCCAACAATATCCCCCAAGCTAACCCTTTGCTCGTCCCGAGCAAAAGCTAAGACCTAGGTTGTTGATCGGGAGTTGCTACAATGCCGATTACATTTCAAAAGTACCATGTGTATAGCATAGTATTCTACCTTGAGTTGAATAAGTTGGCATTTGTCCACCCTTTTTCCTCAATCCCTGTGGGTCTTTTGGTTTTTTCTGAGTCATGGGCGGTTGCAAGATAGAATGGTTGTATAGAACACTATTCATTCGATCTTTGATCACCATTCCTTTCAGAGGATTTGAAAACTTTTCAAATAAAAGCAAGTTCCTCACTGATACTCTCGGCGCTCAATGTGTATTGTCCTCATCAAAGGCTTTGAGATTGCCTTCTTTTTCATCTTACTTCTAATAGGCTTTTGTAGAGCTTTTGGGTAGGGATGATAGAGAGGCATACTTGCATCACATAATGTTGCCAAGTCAAAAACCGGATCCAAGGAGATGCAAGTCATACACTTTGATCAAGAAGTGCAAGTGTGGGGAATTTTGGACTATTTGATTTGAACTCCCTTTTTGCATGACTCTCCACCTTTTGCTTTTATTTTGAAAATATGGGCAATCTGTTTGTTTTCTTTTTCTTTCATGCTTTTTAGCATGGATTTTCTTTTCACTTTTTTCTCTCATGCTTTTTAGCATGGATTTTTTTCTTTTCTTCTTTTTGCATAGCCCATGTTTTCTTTGGCAAAGGAGAATTTTTGAGAGAGAGGGTCATGACACATGGATGGAGTATTTTTATTAGGTGGATGGACGGCATGTTTTGTATAAGAGTTAGCATAAATATATATATGGAGTGTATGTGAATCTTGATCATGGGTGCATGACGAGAATCTCACAAGGGTCACAACAATTTGACAAAGCTCAACATGATAACAAGTAGCATATGATTGAGGTTTTGCAATATGTAACATCGTATGGCTTTGATAGGACATATCATCCTTGAGGGGCTTTTTATTTTTTAGCATTTTGATAAATAAAAACTCTGGATATCAAGTTTCTCTCAGAGTGAAATCATAGCAAATTCCATTGTACCATATCATAACTTGCAACAAATTAGATAGGGATCTTGCATTCGCAGCCCACTAGGTTTCAAGTTTCTTGGATGGGAAATTTTAGCCAACAAACTCAAATTTTGAAAAATACCAAGTTATAAACTAGGCATGAGAGAAACATAAGACATAGCAACTATTCATCATTTCAACAAGGAGGAACTACAGCATTCTTATTACACATATGAGAAAGTAAATAAATGTTTTTATTATTTTTTATCATATGTTATTATTATTATTATTATTATTATTATTATTATTATTATTATTATTATTATTTAGATTCAAAACCTTTATTTAATCAAGATTCACCAAATAAGTCTCTCCGTTATGAATTCATCTCAAAGACTTACCCTCATGAATTTGATAATTTCCTGCAAGGGTTAGTCTATATAAACAACCAATGTCTACACCAGTAGTTTTGGTTCAATAATCAAAACTAGACACCATGTCTAATTTGATCAAGGTAGACTAATTTACCTAAGCATCATGCTTAATTTAAAAAAAGCCTATGGAAGTATGATAATCACATCCAAACTTCAAACTAAGCACCATGCTTAATTTAAAAGATGTATGACCAACACAACCAAACCAAAATATACCAGCGTAGAGGAAGGAAGAATGAAAGGATAAACAAGATTCATCCAGCAGTGGTGAACACATTGAATAGTGAACCAGAGAACCACAGTCATTTTTATGCAAGGTGGCGGAAAGAGGTGAGAGTGCAAGATACATGTTACCTCTTAAGTGGGGGTCCTCCCCCAAGCTAGCTCAAAGTCTATGGTCTGGGGTTCTACCCCTGTGTTCTTTGGCTTTTCCTGTATGGTTAGGATATGGTAGATCATGAGTGGACTTACCACCCCTCATGGTCACCGCATTTTCATTTTCAGGTGAAGTCTTGGGTTACCCGAGGATCTTCCAAGAATCATATGTAGGAATTGTAGCAGCAATTTGAGCTAATTGAGTTTCAAACATTTTATTAAAGCTTAATTGATTTTTAAGAAGGAAGTTAAACCTTCTATTTTTGAATTTATACTTTCCAAGCTTTTATCATTAGAGGCAAGTTTCTTAGTTAGGTTTTCATTTATTTGAGCTTGCCCTAACACGAGATCTTTCAGGGAAGGTTGATTTGAAAAGTTTGAATTGTAAGTAGAGTTACCTCCCTGATATTGTGGGCATGACTGGTTCCACCCTTGACCTCCTTGTGGATGAAACTCGTTGTTGTTGTTCATGTACATCATATCTTCACGAGTTTCAGGGCGGTCATTGTTGACATTTCTTAACGACTATTGGAGGATTCCGCAAGCGCACAGAACTATCACGTAACACTTCGCTCGGTGGTACCGAGTGTCGAATTTATAATTTATTCCACAGAAAGGCGGAAGGCTAGAATTTATAAATGGACTAGGATTTGTTAAAGGTAGGTCTTAAGTTGATCCTAGGTAGGTGAACGATAGTGAAGGATGGATGTGAACTACCTAAACAAACTATTAAATACAAGCTAACCAAAGATAGCTAGGTGGGAGAGTGAGCGATATATCTTTCTAGTAACTAAGGCTAAACAAATAACGAGAAATATGATAATACTTCGGGCCTTTGATTTCTTCATCTTGATTCCCTTCGAATGCTTCTTCTTTACATGTTTCTCATCAAAGAGGGGTTGTCCAGAGGCAAAAGCAAATATTTCTTTTCTTTCAGTAAAGTGGAATTGGGTTTGCCTAGAAGCCACATATATGCAAGCATTTGTAGTATTAAGGAAAGGACAACCAAGGATTAAAGGTGTATCCTCAGCGTTACCCATGTCTAAGATCATAAAATCTGTAGGAACATAAGCACTCCTAACTTTAACTAGTAAATTAGTGGTTACTCCCTCGAGATTACAGATAGATTGATCGGCTAATTGTAAGTAAACTAAAGTTGGCGCTAAGGTAGTGTAGAACAATTTATCATAAGTTGCCTTAGGCATTATGTTAACACTAGAGCCTAAACACACAGAGCATTATGGAAGGTATGAGTTCCAATGGAGCAGGTAATCGCGAGAGTGCCGGGATCACCATTCTTAATGGTAAATGGGGAATCTAATAAATAAGAGCCCCAAGAATTTAAAGCATAGCCATACTTTGCAGTAACAAGGTTGGCTATCTCCATTGTTCCCTCAGGTTTGCCAGGAATTTTATCTTTTTCATAGGATGGGATAGCAACAGCAATTTGAGCTAATTGGGTTTCTATCATCTTATTAAAGCTAAGTTGATTCTTTAAGACAGAAGAAAGCTCATCCAATTTAGCATTTATGTTTTCCAACATCTTGCCATGAGCATGTAGTTTCTTATTAATACTATCAATCATTCTACCATTGCTATAAACAAGATCTTTCAAGAAAGCATAACTATTATTACCTTGATTATTCAAACGAGAAGAAGAGTAACAAATGTTACCTCCCTGATTGTTGGAGCACTGATTCCAGCCTTGATGTTGTGGACAGAACCCATTGTCGGTGTTGACGAAGTTGAGGTCATCTTGAGTTTCAGGACAAGAATTGCCCGAATGTTCAACATCTCCATAGACTTCACAAGTAATGTGGGAATCCATGGCTTTGAGTGTCTCTTGGGCACTCACCTTCTCATAATGTTCCACTCACTTCGCGATAGATCCATCTTAGTTGCAAGCATGTCAATTTCTTTAATTGAATGCATACCTCGTTTACTGGTGTTGATGGTAGTTATCTACCATATTAAACCGTCAATATAACTTGAATAAATGCTTGAAATGGATATCCAATAGGAACTTAGGGGGTTTAAACTAACAATTTTCACGAGTTTTGGTGAATCTGTATTTTCTGCAGGGTATATTCAGAAAACCAGAATAGGGGATCAAAACGTCAAAAAGAACTTAACTTAACCGCGATGAAAACTACTCCAGAAGGTTCCAGAAGACACCACACCATGGCGGACCCCGAGGGGCTACCAGGTGGGGCCAGCCAGCCCCACCTCGGTGCCACCCAGTCCCTGGCAGTGGCCCCCACCTGTTAGCTTCTGGAATGTTCCTTCACCGCCTACCTAGACTACATCTATGATGTTCTTCAAGTCGGTTTGATCCCGGGCTCACGTTGGACTCTTTGGCTATATAAGAAGACCTCAGCCCCCTGAGGTATCAAGTCATTTGAGATCAACTCATCTAGAGCCAGAAACCCTAATATCCTCCGAGCTCCTCTAGTTTCTAGGGCATAGCTAGTTAGGCTAGGTCTAGAGTGAGGCAAGCAGATCTTCGCTTGGATTCCTGACATCGTCTAGAGCTTGGTTCAGTATAATTCTTGTACCCCTCTCTCATTGTATCTCCATTATTTTTATATGCTTTGGTACAATTGTCAAGACAATATAGTATTAATCTTATTCATGTTCTTAGTTGCAATGTTCATTGTCTACTTTGATTATATGCTTAATATAGTTAGTTTATCATTGTGTTTATGCATAAGTTCGTATAGCATTCACCTCATTGTACACAGGGTGGGTGGTAGAGATCATGTAAGTGTGGTGCTTATATGCTATTTACCTACGAATACACTCTATATTCTCGGTCATGTGGTAGGTCGTGGATATGACACTCCCGTTGAGTCCTTTGTAGTCCACTCCTCAAGTGTAGGTTGAGGAGGTAGGGCCCGGTTATGAAGGAAGCGAGAGGTTTCTATACTCAAACTTTCCTAAGTAATGCCCCTTATGTGTGGATATAATGATGATCTTAGCAATGATTACTAGATTTAATTGCACTAATCAACGTATGCTTTGACTTGTAGTTAAGGATGACTTAGGAATTATTCCTCTAATATTCTAACTTGACCATGCTATTGCCCTAGGTAGAAGTGCTCTGAGTGATTTACTTATTATAATGCTTGATCAACACTTATCATATATATCTTATCTCGTGACTTACCCCTGTTGTGAGTAGAGTGATTGGTTATGGTTTATTTCTCCATTAATGTTATAAGTTATCAATACATGTTCAAAGCTACACCCTCCCTGTGGTAAAATATAAATACGATACCTAAACTAACTACTAAATACAAGCTAACCAGAGATAGCTAGGTGGGAGAGCGAGCAATATGTCTTTCTAGTAACTAAGGGTAAATAAATAACTAGGAGAAATGCGATAGTACTTCAGGGCATAGTCTGCCTACCAACTAGGAGAGTTAAATAGACAAGGTCTGCCATGGGCCCTACGATTTAATAACTAGACCTATCATGGTAGAATACAGAGGATGGACAAGGCTATCACCACTTGCCAGCTACCACAATCTATCCGGAGGCCTAGCCGTATCCACAGGTAATCTATAGCCTAAGCACCATGCTTAATCTATAAACTTACTACTTCGATCCGAGCTCCGATGAAATGAGATCAAAGCACCCTAACCAGACGGTGGAACCGGTACTAATGAAAGACTACTAATGATAAGATAACCTATCCTACTGATGCCAAACAATAAGCACCAAAGCTCACTAATGATTAAGTACTTAAAGTAAAGCAAGCAATACTAGAATAATGTACTGAAATAAATACTGAATAAAGTAAATGCTAAAATGAAAGAATTACAAAGGAGCTATACCACACCCAAAAGACTCTTTTGAACTTTGAGAAGCTCCGCTCTTGCTCTACTCCACTACTAGACTACTACTCTATAGCTAATGCTAAGCTATAAAGCTAAGAGAATCTTGGAGAGCTAGGAAGTGAATGGGGCGTCTTTCCACCGATCTCCACACCGTCTATTTATAGTGTAGAGAGGCATGGGGGATACTTGTAGGCAGCAGGGAGGTCGGTGGCCACCCTAGGGCACTGGGTAGCGACAGGGGGGCGCCGGCCAGCCCTAGGATCCACCGTCTCTTGATCCTCCGGCTCTGGTTGGCTCCCAATGGTAGTTGTAGAAGCAGCACATGGTGAAACTTGGCCGGTAAGTGGGTTGGTGAGGCTCCAAGCCTATGACAATGGGCCCATGGATCCATGGCGTCTCCATCATGACCCTTGGTTGGAACCGACTTAAATCAACGCTTGGCATTGCATCTAGAGGAGCTCCCACATATCAGTGACGTGGCAAAGTGCCAAGTCGGCACTTGGTGGGGCCAGACGGTGCCTAGGTGGCACCGGGCGGCGCTGGCCTATGGGCCCTAGTGGCCCTGCCACGTCCACTTGCTTCCTTGGTTCATATTTGTCACCATTTTGGCCAAACTTTGGTATATTTCCTGCATACAAATAATTCTACAAGTATAAGTGGAACTAGGTGAATTATAAACAAAATTCTACACATGTGATGATGATTTACCTCACTTTGCCCTGCTTTTTGGTGAAATGTTGATGGTCAAAATGGGTGTTAGTGACCATCAACAGTCATTCCCCGAGTGTCTGGTGTTCTGCACACCTCGCATGTCATATGCGAGTCGGGTGCTTGGACAGTGACATAAGTTGCTTCTTTTATGGCATCACGCTCATCCAAGCGTTTTATTAGGTGATCCAATTTTGCGGTCAGCATATCCACTTCCTTCATGGTATGCGTGCCTTCTTGTCAGGTTTGGAGTCTGTCTTCACTCTACCCTTTGTTGGAGACCATCTTCTCAATGAGAGTCGTAGCTCTGTTGATTGTGAGTGAGAGGAAGGCTCCTCCGGCAACATCTATGTGGGCTCTGGATGTGGAAGTTAGCCCATTGTAGAAGTTCTGAAAGATCAGCCAGTTCTCCATCCTGTGGTGTGGGCAGGCAAGGATGTATTCTTGAAGTCTCTCCCATGCTTCTGGGATAGATTCTCATGTTGTCTACTGAAAGTTGGAAATTCTTCCACGAAGGGCATTGGTTTTGCCTGTCGGAAAGAATTTGGCGAGGAATGTTGTGGAACACTTGTTTTAGGTGTTGACAGCTTCCTGATCCTTGTAAAACCACTATTTCGCCCTCCCTAGGAGGGAGAATAGAAACATTTAGAGTATGATGACTTTAGGAGTGACTCCCTTCATGACAATGGTGTCACAAAGTTCCAGGAATTGCTGCAAATCGGCGTTGGCATCCATGCTAGGCAGTCCACAAAATGGACTAGCCTGCACCATCTTGATTAGCCCTAACTTTAGCTCAAAGTTCACGTCACCGACATTGATGGTTGGCCCAACGGGCACGTTGGCGACAGCGGGGATGGAGAACTCGCGCAGAGTCTTCTTGGCCATGGTGTTCGGTACGGATGGTTTTGGATGATAGGTTCGGTTGCCGGCGGTGTAGCGGAAGGAGGATTGACACAAAATCAGGACTTCCTTAGAAGTGACTCCAGATTCTCGATGAAGTTTGTTGGCAAGGCAAAACCAGTCATACACTATCCTATTTTCATCCACAACTGGAGAAAACAATCAAAGTTATCCTGCATGACCAATGGCTACTACACAGACATTTCATCATGAACATGTTCTAATAGATTCTTTTAGCCATTGCCTTCCCCAATAATGGCATCAGAAATATTTGTTGGTATTTCTTAATGTTTACAGAATAATCCGCAAGCGCATGGATATACCGGTGTAGTATTTCACCCGGAAGTATTCAAGGTATCATGATTTATATTTTCTCAAGGGAAGGGATAGGTGTAAAAGTCTCTATTAGGTACATGAACAAGATAACAGGCTATATAATATACCAAATTTCATAGCAGGGGTAAGCCATGATAAAAATAGGATAGTGTGACACACACACACAAGCCAGTCTCAGGAATGAAACAAAGAATAAAGAATAAAGAATAAAACCTAAACAAGAACAGGCATACAAATATCCTAGTGTTGCTATGCAAAGATTAGCAGATAATTATACCAATACATGATTATGACTTAGTTCTAACCACCCAGGCACCCAGGGAGACCAATCGAGCATTGGTCTGCCAGCCAGCACAAAAGGCAATTTAGACTCCTACACCGTACCTGAACGTGGGGGATTACAAAGGGTTGTCACCACCTACCACCTACCCCTCAACTGTAGAGCACAGTCATATTCGAAGGTAACCTATAGCTGAGACACTACGTCTACGCTACAGATTACTACTCTAGCATCAGCCAGGAACTTCCATCTTCTCAGGAGTCATCTACTAGAGCATCCGTTACATGAACGGACAATGAACCGCCACCGTAGCTTAGATCAACTAGCCTAAACATGTATGTTGCATAACTGATTGAGCATAGTGATTCATATGCTAAACTAATAACATGTGAACCGAACTCCAAATCATAGGCATAACAACAATGATAGATTGAGAACAAGGCCATAAGGGAGCTGCTGATATTTCTCATATCGAACAACTCCAAGATGTTCAAGCTCTCCAATGATGCTCTTGCCTAGCTCCAAAATACTACAAAGGTAAAAACTACAAGAGTAGAGAGGGAGAGAGGCTTCAAGTGTGGTGTGTGAGAGTGGGGAGCCTCTCCCTCTACTTATATTACTCTAACGGTCGGTTTGCAGGGAATATTCTAGGGGATCCCCCATACAACCACCTTGGAGGCTTCACGAGGAGGCGCCACATGGTGGATGGGGGCGAGAGGCGCGGCTGGGGGTCAGCCGACCCCAGGTATTGCCTCCCCACGACCGACTTCGTTGTGGTGGCTGGCAGGTGGGTCCCCTTCATGATCCTTGGGGTTGGGCCTTAATTGTTGTTGGCAACTCTGATTTGTGGGCCTTCTCCCCCTTGTGCTCGCGTCAGATGATTTTCTGCTACGTTTCTTGTGTACTTCGAGCACATTTTCTGTATTATTCCAACATGTGTCCCGCAAAACACTAATTCTCCAATACATGTGGAAATAGGTTAATATTATATAAAATATGACAGTAGGACATGCTAGTTCTCATTTATTTCTATCTTATTTGGTTGTCGGATTTGGCCTTTAAGGACCGCCAGTGACCACACATCTCCGTGCGTGCTGGGCTATGTCGAGTTATGACACATGTAGGCTCGGTCATAGCATGTGTCGTGTGACGCAAGCGAAAGTTTTGCAGCTTCAAACTATATATAAGCGAGAAAGACGAGAGGGGGGAGCAGTTTAGAGTGAGTGAGAATGATGATGTACGAAAAAAGTCGAGGAGAAATTTTCGTGGTATAGATATAGAAATATAACAGAAACGCCCTGGTTGGAGAGTTGACTTGGCCAGATCAGTAAGTCTTTGGCTGCTGTGGCCATGATATAGATGGAGCAACCTCTGACTGAGCACTGCACTGCGGCAGGCATCGGAGGAGCGCAGAACTAGAGCGCTTCCGTCGCTGCTGTGTAGGAGAATGTTGCGCATGCAGCTGGGCCGCCGGCAGCCACCCCTCGCCGGCGTCCACCAACACCGCCTCCGCAAATCTCCAGCAGTCCAGCCAGCCTTGCCTTATTACGCCGGCGACCTCCTCGACACGCAGCTCCAATCCGTCACACTTAAGGCTGGATAACGAGCCGAGCTGGCTCGGCTCGGCTCGGCTCGTTCTGGCTCGTTAGAATAACGAGCTAGCTCGGCTCGGCTCGTTATCTTAACGAGCCAGAAAGCCAGCTCGGCTCGGCTTGTTATGAGCTCGAGCTGGCTCGTTAGGCTCGTGAGTCAGGTATAAAAAATACACAAAATATAATATTTGCATTTATCTAAAGCTTAAAAATATTAATAATATAAAAATAATATATTCAATAACCTTAAATCGAATAAAATATTCATATGAGCTAACATATCATCTATTTGTGAAGTGCAAGACATGAAGTAATACAAAACTAATATAAGTTATGATGACTTTTTCCCTAAAACTACGGCTTGTTGGGCTCACGAGCGGCTCACGAGCCAGCTCGAGTTGGCTCGTTATAGCTAACGAGCTAAAATCCTGGCTCGGCTCGGCTTGTTATCATAACGAGCCGAGCCGAGCTGAGCCGAGCCAGCCACGAGTCGAGCGAGCTAACGAGCTTCGAGTTTTTCGTCCAGCCTTAGTCACACTGTAAGCGGCGCTTTGTCCCTCTCGTCTCAAAGGCTCAAATTGAACTCCTTAAATTACTGCGGTCAAGTACCGGTTATTTTAATTCCCTGCCTCCAATGTTCCCTACTACGGAGCAGTTGTTCTGGTTAAAATCACCATGATGATTTTGCGAGTAAGACAAGCTAAGGTATGCTGCGCCGACAACGACAATTTTAGGCCTCGTTTGGAGCTGTGGTTTGGAGAAACTGTAGTCTTAGGATAAGAAATTGTGGTCTAAGGTGGAGTTTCTAGAACTCCAAAAAACCTATAGTTTTGGCAATATGTCAGTTTTGAAAACTACAAATGTTTTTCTAAAACAATAAATATACTTTGTATACATACATAGCAGTATATATATAAACAGTAGAATTGTAGGAATGCTTACCAAAATGATGAGTCTCGAGATATTAATAGTTAGGCAAAATACATATTAAGTCTGAGTGCTCGAGATTGTATATACATATTAACTAGCACTTTTGTTTATATATATATATATATATAGGTATTCTATGTATTACCCTGGGTACTGATTAATAATCAGTACCCGAGTCAAATCACCGAACTCGAATCACTGGAGCCCGAGCCAACCCACGCGCATTCCCTGTTTCTGCTGCCGCACCCACCTCTCTTTATCATATTTTTTTGTTCTATATAATATCCAGAATCGTGGGGAGGCGCCGGTTTCGCCTCGCCACCCCTCCGGCGCACGAGCCCAGCTCGTCTCCTCCCCCGTCGGCAGCTCCTTCTCCCCCGTTGGAAGCTCCTTCTTCCCCGACCCTGACGGCAGCGTCTCCGGTGCTGCCTCCGTCCAACCCTACCCCAAATCCACCTCCTCGAATCCTCGATTCTTCCCTCCTTCCCCTTCACCCCATTCCTATTGCCCTAACATCGGCGCCGGCGTCGGTATCCGCCACCTCTTCCGAGACCCTCCATCCAGCTCCTCAATCGACGCCGGCGACGCATCTCAACCCACCCCCACCGGCGCCGCTTCTCAAGCCACCCCCGCCGGCACCCATCCTCAAGCCACCCCCCGCCGCGCCCATCCTCAAGCCAACCCCTGCCGATGCCCATCCCCATCTGTTCGCCGCCTCAGACTCGAACCAGGTGGGGATTCATCAATCCACCATCGGCAACAAACATCCTGGTTCCGTGGGAGGCCCTTGCCCCCCAAAGGTGAGCAACCGCTCAAATCCACCTGACTAATGGCTGAATATAAGTCTTTCTTTCTATTTCCTGTAAATGGGTATAGTATTTGCTCCCAGTTTCCTACTTTCAGCATGTTTCATTGGTGAGATCCAACAAATATCTTTTTCACGGCTAATGAGCATTTGTTTATTAGGTTAATTCCTTATATCTGCTTTGTGATCTGTCCATTGAACGAGGAATCTGGAGTTCATGTTCTACTCATGTTTTCTGAAAATCAACCTTACCAGATTCCATAATTTTGGTTCTCATTCAGATTCAGGTAGCAGTTAATGCAGTCAGTGTTCATGGTTTCAGCGATTTTGTTAATAGTGCCAAAATCAATATTCTGAATGATATCGTATTTTACATCCAACACAATACATGCTCCAGTGCAAGCTACTTAATTGTTGTAACTTTGTTTGTCGTAAATCAGGGACAAATTTATAAATTTTTTTGCCTGAATTAGAGTCAAGAATTTATGAAGACCATTGATTTCTTATGGTAATTTTACTAGATAAGTTAGTTAACAGGTTTCCTGAATCAGAGTATTTTATTTCCTCGGCACGAAAACTCTTCAGTAGCTTACTTCAGTTCTATTTAGTGTTTGGCACCTTTCTTTTTCTCTTAATCATGCATGTATTTTTTATTTTACGAGCCCAAATTATCAGTATTCTTTTATTGCACTTCGGCTTATACTTATCTTTTTCTCCTTATTAGATATACATACTCCTCTTAGTCAATTATCACTGTTCATCATGTTGTTCTGAAAGCTCATAATAATCTCAATTTTTTTAATCATCTACCTTGGTTATAGCCAGAATTTTCACCTTTGTTGTTTATTATTACTTTTGGTTCTTTCCTTGTGTATTCAGATCCAAGGCGTTCCCCTTCTAAGCACCTTGCAACGACTACTTCCCAGGACCACTCATAGAGAAGGTATTGTTTGTGCACATTATGATCCTTTTGCATACTCTCGTAGTCTAAATTCATCTCCAATAAGTCAATAACTAATCATCGTTTTTTGAGCCACATCTGTGTACTCTTCTAATTGGTCAATCTGATTGTCCTTTCAATTAACACTGAGTCATGCAAGACCTGGTATGTTGACTGTTTTGTTGCCTTTTCTATTCATCCTACCCGTGGCAAAGGAAGCAGCATTTTCCGATACTGCAGAGCTGTCTAGATGGGGTGTACGATTGACGCTGGCCAGCCTCTCATCTAAATGCTCTTCGTTTGAGTTTGTAGCCATCTTAATTAAGCTGAAATAAAATGTGCTCGCAAATTTGGTATCAAATAAGCAGTTTCGGCTGAAGCTTTTAAACTATTGTTATTCCACAAAAAGGCCACAAATGCATGCATTTTTGCTTTCCTTTTACTACCTTGAAATTCATTGAACCAAATATACTGTCAAATGAGAGATTCAAATTCCTGTTGTCAAGTTTGTTGGACAATTTTTCTCTTGTTTGAGAGTGCTGGAAGCTTTTGCTCATTGTTGTTTGTTTTAGCCTTGTGGAATATTGGTTGTTTTTGTCAATTGGTGGATAAATAATCTGTCTTCTATTGACCACCTGACTGTTGTATATGATGAAAAAATAAAGTAGGTAACTAGGTCTGAATCTCAAATTATAGTTGAAACAACACATCATTGGAACTGACCATTATGTTGCTATTTCAAGTTAGTAGGACAAAGAGTATTGTGCCTTTTTACTACATTATCATGTGGTCTCCAGCCTTCCATTTGAACTTTTTGCATGCATCAATCGTATATGCTGTTGCAATACCCTTTTGTCAGAGTATCAGAACATAAATAAAACCCTGCCATTGCTAAATATGTGCAACTTTACCTGTCTTTGAGATAATAATGTTACTAGAGCAACACCAAATTTCACAACTTTAGCAAGTATGTAGTCATCTAAATCTTTTCCTGTTAATCAAGATTTTCCTAGAAGCTAAGTTATGTAAAACATTTATCCTGTAAACAGAAGTCCACAGGCTTAGTTGCCGGTTCATATCCTCATCTTCCTACAAGAGTATAAATTTTGCATTTGTTTCCATTGGAAATTAGCTTCTTTCTGCGCCTTGCTAATTTTACACATTTAATTTCCAAATCATTAACAATAGTTAACACTAGTTATGTCTGTTTTATGATCATTTTAGTTAGCCTTCCACCAGTGGGAGACGTCGGCTTCATCTGCACTCCATCAGCAACAGTGGCGTGCCGCTAGCACGAAAAAGGTATGCTTGACAATGCTCTACACTTGTACATATTTAAAGATGAGTATGCTCTACACTTGTACATATTTAAAAATAACATCACATCAGCCAATGTTGTGGATGAGCAATAATCATAATTTTACTGTTGAAGCAAAGTAAATCTATCCAAGTTTGTATACTTGAAAGAACATTTGAGCCAATATTTAGCCAAGACATTTGGGTTTCGGATCTTTTATTTGCTCAATAGGAGTGCATTATTTATCTCAAATTCTGATGTTTTTATCAGTATATGGAAACCTTTTGGAAACCACTACAATGAAATGTTTGTACCTTCCATAGTGATCAACGTTTACAACCTTTGATATGCTGCTATCTCAACTCATGGTTGTTTGCTACTAGCTGTATGATCAATTCATGTGTTGCTACCTTCAATTTTTGAGCCATGGCCACATCTATCAGCAATCTGAAATTCATGTATATACTGCTCATTAGGTCATCTCAATTCATGTTTATGCTGACTGCTGCGTCAACTTAATGCTCATTACAAAAGATTCTTTTATACAGATCATTGTACCATGAGTTAGTAATTAGCACTTCAGATTGACCTATAATTATAATTTTCTTTTGTACACGTGACTCTTAATCATCAGCACTCTGTAAGTGATAGCATATCTAACTATATAATTTTGTTCTTTAACTGTAACTTCCAGATGTGAGTAGGAGGCTAGGAGATACAACAATTCCATACAACAAGTGAGTATCACTGTTCTAGTCCACAGATCGGAGGCTGTAGAGCAGAACTGATTGCCGTTAGTATCACTGTTCTAGTCTGCAATCGTGCCCCATTTTCCTATTCTTCTCGGCCAATTAATTAATAGTAAATATTGTTTTGCTCTTGCAGGTTTTACAAGACATTATAGCCATACTGATGGTGTGGTACTGTAGTGGACAATCTTGTGCTCATTTTTCTTTTAATACGTTCAATTGTCAAGCTACTGACACAATTAGTTGTCAAAAAATCTATTGCTTGCACATATGAAAATAGTTGAAAGTAGTTGAATAAATTAGATTTATCTGGTATTGCAGTCGCAAGATAACTTGAGCATTTAAAGCTGGACTACAGCTAATTTGGTTGCATGGATCACACATGTACTCCTGATTCAATTTAACTTTGCCTAGAGACCCTGCTTGAACTGCATGAATAAATTAGTAACAGAAATGATTCCTATGCCTGATTGCACTTATAAACATACTTTCTGTTATTTCATTTGACATCCTAGCGTCAGTGTTTTGAAGGACTGTTCAAAGTATATTTACTGTTGTTATTTAATTATTTGAAAATTTTGCCTATGTTTTGTTTTATGCCAGATGTGATTTAGTGACTAATATATGGATGTATATTATCAGTTCGTGATTCCATGTTTTCTCAGTTCTGCATATGGATTATCTAGGCAAGGTGAAATATGCTAATGCATGCACAAATTAACGCTCATGTATGAAGATCCACTTCCAAACTTCCTTATGATTTCTTTAGAATTTTCAGTCATGCAGATCCAATTAATCTGTAGCATCCAAGTTTAATCTGATGGAGCGACAGAGTTGGGCAACATCCCAGGAAATGCATGCATGGTTTACTCTATTATTGATCATGAAGTTCTTTTTTTAATGCCTTTTATTTTGTTTGCTTCTTTTGACAGGTGAAGCAATTAGCGGCCATTAGAGAGGCGAGAGAAGCGAGGGATGTATTAGTTTTGTTTTTTCTTTTTATAAAAAAGTATTATATGTGATTTAGTGGAATCATAACTCAGACGGAGCCACAAAACTATGTGTATTCAAACTGTAAAGTGTATTGCAATCATTTTTGACGATGCATTTACCTGAATATAAGTTATTGGCGTAAAAAGGTTTATGGTTTGAAATATGATTGTATGATTCGTTTACCGTTAAAACCCAAGTTTTGTGGTTAGCATCATCATAAATATATCAAATCGCGTTTTTACCTTCCCGTTGGATACCTTTTTTTGTTTCCTCTTGCCTCACCTATTTCAATATAAAATCCACCTTTCAAATCCAAAATAAGAAAAACATACAGGTTAAGCCTTGGCCGCAAGAAAAAAAGAAAAAAAAACGGCCGCAAGAGCCGACCACGTTACGTGGAAAGAAAAACTGAATGAAAACCGGCGATGAGGAAACAAATCTGTCGCAACAAACTTGAAAAATCGGCCACCACAAAAAGGGAAAAAAACAGCCGCAATAAAAAACAAAAAAAATCGGCCTCAAGAGCCCACCACGAGAGAACGGAAAAAATCTCATCGGAGACTACCGTGCGGACTGCGGAGAAGGTTGGGCAACTAGGGCGCTCGGGTACTGAATAATATTTAGTACCCTGGGTACTATTTAGCGCAGTCCTATATATATATATATATATATATATATATATATATATATATATATATATATATATATATATATATATATATATATATATATATACAAATAAACACCAAACAATTATATGATCTGCATAGCAAAATACATATTAAGTCTGGGTCCTCGATGAGTCAATTACCTATAACAAAAGTGCTTGTTAGATGATTAAATATTTTAGAAAAAGATGGATTCAAGAACTGGAAAACAAAAGTGCTAGTTAGATAATTAAATAATTTAGAAAAAGATGGATTCAATAACTAGAAAACAATAATAACATGAAAGTAGTGCATCACCTAGTATTTGCGATCTCCCATTAAGCGATGCACTACAACATCAATGGTAACTTTCAACATTTTTCCTTTCTCCACATAACAAATCAGACTATTACTCATGTACTGATCACCCATACGATTGCACAAAGATGTTTTCACAATTTTCATGCCTGAAAGGATCTCTCAATTGTAGCTGTGTCGAAGGTTGGCATACCAGCTCCCTGCTATGTCATGAGCCACTATGACAAATGATTTGGCTAAAGTTGCTAGGTGGCTGCGATAGCAGCCTCGTAGCTCACGATGAACTGTCTGGGGTCTGAGTTGCTGTCGTACCTTGGCAAATTTTGGGGGCTATACCTATGTGGCCACCCTCGCCTCTGCAGATTTTCGGAGAGCGGCGATCTTGGGTTGTATGGCATTGGATGGTATAGATTTGGTTGCGGGTGGCATGGGTTCGGCTGTGGCTGGTGTTAGTATGGTTGTAGGTGGCATGGCTTTGGTTGTGGGTCTAGTTACAGGTCTTGGTCACCTGGAGGGTGTTGGCTGGCCGGATTACCTTTATGAGCAGCTAGATACTCATCTACCCTTCTGATTGCATTATGTACCTCTACTATTTTCTTCCTTATGTCCTCAGCTCTGGATTGCCTTTTGATCTCATCGACTCTACACCTCTTCTCATTGAGCTCATTTTAGAGCCGGTTTACCTCTGCTAGACCTTCCTCCTCTTAAAAGGTTTCCTCCTCATCTTGGTCTTGTTAGTTGCTTGTTGAGTCCTCCAAGTCGGCGGCTTGCCTTGAGGGTTGCGCAACTGCCTACGCCTCTTGGTTCGCTTTGTGGCAGGTCCTACACGAAGGTGGTGCCTGTCTGTTTGTGGCACTCAGATTGGCCGGGATGATTACGTTCGCGTTAGGGTTGCGGGGTGAAGGTGGAGGTGGGGCTTGAGATGGCTTTTGTGCTACCTTTCTCGCCATTGGTGTTCTGATGGGGTCCCCAAGGATGGCGACAATTGTGGGGTTCCCTACTACCTCAGTGACCCTCGAAGATGTGGCTGAGGGTCTCTTGACAACAGATCCCAAACAGTGAATAAAATACAAAGAGGCTACAAAAATTGATAAATAATAAATAGTGTTCAATAATAATCTCTATTGTCACTAGTATAGGGCGCCGTATTTATAGGGGATACGGATGCCCTCTGATTAATTACACAATTCTCACGATGAACAAAGCATATTCCTAGCATATCTAGGGGCACTTTGGTCATTAGCCTTCTCAAGCCCACCCACTCCCCTCCGGGCTGAAGGTACCGCGCTGGATGTGGTCGCCCCGAGGGTTGGCAACTGGTCTGCTAGCCAACCCTCACCTAAGCACAATTGTCGTGACCCCTCATAGAAGCGTGCGTCTGGAGGGTACCTTGCAAACGAGCATCGTCTTTGGCCTTTGCCTACAACCTTCGCCTAGGCCTGGAAAAAGAGGAGCCAAACATAATGGGGAGAGAGTCTTTGACTACCAGAGCGGTGGTGTACTGTCCTGCGAGCAAGAGGGGGTGGTATCCTTAAGTTATTCTCCCCAACATTGAACATACTAACAATTGAGAGGTAGTCTCATTGAAGCAACTATCAAGCTCTTGTAGCAACCAATCAAGAATTTCATTAAAACAATCAACTTGAAAATGATGCTTTCCTTGGCCTAGTTGGATCAATGTAAGCCTCTTCCATTTCCAACATGGAAATATCATGTTCATCACCGAATGCATACACTTCTCCAAGTATTTTCTCCCATTCATTTTGTCTAACACTATCCAAATGGCTTCTAGTAGATCTCACACAATTAACAGCCCCACATTATCTTGATCTTTCCGTTGCATTGCGTTTGGCATGAAATTTATGATAGTTAAAATGGTCAACATGAGATGCAAATAGAAGACAAATTCGAAAGAGTGGAAGTACACAATACACCCCTTGTCTTTCCACCCTTATCTTCATTTTTTATAATTGTTTGGAACAAGTTAACTACATTTCTAAGAAATTTATTGTCAGGACTCCAATGAGTATCTCTAGGTCTTTGAAGACATTGTTCTTGGTTCAATCTTGTCCCAGTTTTAAGTAACCCACAACCTAAGGCCTTACTTACTTCTTTGAGGTTGATGTCCCTAATCATGTCCCTTCTCTTTGAAGATCCACCCACCACAATCAACAAGGTAGAAATCTTGCTATAAAAATTCTACAATGCATATATGCTTTCTAGCAACAGTTACTAATCACAAGTTGAAGTTGATGAGCAAAGGAACAGACATAATATGCACTACTATTTTCTCTCATGATCATTGATTGTAAGCCAACCATCTACTATTTTTCACCTACATGCTCATTTAATCTATCTCTATTATTCCAACAGTTGTAACCATCTACGGCAAATGACTTGTAAACAGCTCCCTTCTTAGTGGGGCCTCTAAACAAGAAAAAAGTAAAGCAATATGCTCTATCCATGGACGCACTATAGTCAAGCCAATGAAGGCACAAAATGACAGAAGCAAAGCGCATGGCGTGGGTTATTTTTTGTGGAAATAAGAGGAGAAGATGACCTCACCCACCCCATCGATCCCCACCCTGATCTGACATCGGCTAATCACCGCATCTGAAAATCAATGGCGCCACGCCATCCCCACCATGCTACAAAAACCCTCTGACCCTGTTTTCATTTTTTTCAATATATTTGGTCAAAACTTTAAAAATTTTGATTCCTCGAGAAGTGAGATGTGCACTTGTTTTAGGATGGAGGAAGTACAAGCTTATACTCCGCTCGGTTTGTTTTTTTCTTTTGTTCATCTATTTCCATGTTCGCTTGGAACATTTTTTTCATCCGCTATGTCTGTTTATTTGTCCGTTACGTTCAGTTCCTCTTTTTTTGTTTTTTCGAGTACCTCGCGTTCTGATTTCTTCTGGTTTTTCCTCATAAACATAAAAATAATAAAAATGCAACACTATGGGCCATTGAACCTTTGACCATTTCCTAAAAAATAAAGATTAGCACCACCAAGTTGTTAATGCAGTTTTGATTAGAAACAAAACTTATTTTTATTAAAACCTGAATCAGCCGATAGTCCAACTAATCAAATCGTGAACTGAAATATTGAGCAGTTTACTATATAACCCAGTTTAAATAAATGTATCTCTGCAATTCTCGATTAGGACTACCATGTGGACAATCGAGAGAGGTCTTCCATCGTAACCATCAATGGATAGATCAATTCTTGACACGTCTCATTGTAGATTTTAATCAGATATTAGAATTATAGATTTTTATGGATCCTTAAAAGAAGTCATAGAACTCAATATTTAACTATATCCACACATGGATAGTATGAAAATAAAAGTCATAGAACACACCGGATCGGGTGGCAGCGGCGATCGAGCATGACGGAGAGAAAGAGAGGGCTCAGAGGCAAGGGAGGTCCAAATGGGTACGTGGTCAAACAGCCGGGTAACAGAGAAAATAGAAGCCCCCTCAAGAGCTCCAGGAATGAGGATTTGAAGGGAAAATTTTATGTAGGGTTTATTTCCCCTCGGTCATCAAAAGTAGAGCATTTTCAAGAGTACCCAAAACAATCTCTCTATCTAGGAATTTTAGCAAGATTGGAAAAAACTCATCTCCAACAACTCCTAAACCCACCTCTCAATCTTTTGGCACTTGAAAAAAACCAACCCCATGCGCGTAAAGTTACGCACCCGTATCGTCGTGCTAATCAGGAGGTGGAAGGACATGGGGAAGAAAAAAAAAGTAGGATAGGGTTTCTGATGCAAATGTACAAGAGAGAAATAAAGTATAAAAGTGGGTAGTGTGATTTAAAAATAGTTTAGGATTCCTGATATAAAATTACCTTACATCTTTTAGGCGCGAGATTTTAGAAACTGTTAGAGTTATAGTTTTTTTATGTCTCCCAATATATTTTGCAGAGGTTGGAAAATCAATTTTTGGGGAGTATTTTTTTTAAGATATTGTTGGAGGTGCTATTAGCAGTACTAGGATCAGTTCCTTCCGCGGATGTTGCATGAATTGTTTGTTGATCCAGTGACGTCAGGGGCGGCCCACCATAAAGCAGCACGCAATAGCAGACAAAAAAAATCATGTAGAAGACCAGTGGGGGTTTGTGCACGTCAAGTAGATCTTGAATTCTTGAACGCGTCGCCTTTTCGCCTTTTGGCTGGCCTCCCTGGAATCTATCAACTGTACTCGATACTACAAGAAGTAAGACGCAACATTTGAACCGCCACGGCCCTGCCTCCAGCTCCTGATTAGGCCAGCGCCAACGCAACACGCTGGATTGCAGCAAACCTTCGGTTCATGTAGAATATTGATTCTGCAGATCAGCATAGTTACCTACAGAAATAATAAGTGCTCGATCTGACAAAATTTTCAAGTGCCCACTCTACTATTCATTGTAGTAGATGGTGTGACGACCCTATCACGCGTTTTCACAGAGCTAAGAAAGGACCGGAAAAGATTCTAACAAAAATAAAATTGTTTTTTCTTGGCTTGCACTATGATAGGAATAGTGTTGACAACAAAAAGTGACCGAAACATATAATGGATTCCATTATGAAGTTCTAGGCACCAGAATAATTAAGAATGGCATTTGGATCGTCAAGTTTAAAGTCCGGACGAAGAAAATGAGGTTTTGGGCATAGTCTGCCAAAACCAGCCTAGCAGGTTTCCCAAACCAGCTAGGCCGGTTTCTCTTCAAGTACCCCAGCAACCTTGAGCCAGGCCCACAGTCAGGCTTTCTAGATCCGGCTAAGCTAGTTTTTCTAGTATCCCGGCACTTGTTAGAGTCCAAATAGGTTCTGGCTCATGTTCTGACTGGGAAACTTGTAAAACGCGTTTGAGATATATTTTCTACTAGGATAAGACCACTCCCTCTATATATATCAAAGGATCATGGCCGATTGATAGATCCAACGTCCAATCGATCAAAATTATACAACTTTTACCCTTTTACCCTACTTTCCCAAACTCCTGCTATTCGGCACGTCTCTCTACAAGATTTGGTGGCGTTCTAGTTGACCCTACTGACCCTAGGACAACCTCGCGAGCATCTCCCCAATGAGTCTTCCCAGGAGGTGTTCTGAAGTTCTATTGGCGAAGAACAGGCTTCAAATCGGCCTCACTGATCTACTGATCGGTCTTGCTAATCTTGGAGTTACTTACTGCGTGTGATAGGTCATGTGCGACCTTGGATGTGCTAGCCCTTGTAGGTGTGTGATCCAATTCGGCGTCAACATACTTTTTGGTGACTCCACTGGGGAGAAAAAGATCAATCTACAATCAAGATGTCTGAAGACCATAGTAACAACATGACGGAGGGTGATCCAACAGATCCGTTCAATCCTGCTAATATCATCCATCTTACAGCCATGGATCAACTCCTAGAGGATCTTCACAAGCTGGTGGAGGAGAAGAATGCTGTTAATCTAGTAGCCGCTCTAGCGAGTTGTTCGGTTGATTGGCGTGGAGGTGTGGTAACACAATTCAAGCTTGTCAATTTGGCTGCTCCTTCGACCACTACTGCACCCAAGGTAATACCACCCATAAGTGATCCATCTTCTATGGTTACTTTGGAACAAGTGCAAAAAATGATAGTGGATCAGGAGGCAGAATTTATAAATAGGTTTACTACTACGCAGCACAATGCTGATCTTAAGAAACCTATTCATTATGCACCCGTCATACCAGTGGCTCTACACCGGTGTCATCGGCTCCTAAGACCACAGACTTTCTGTAGGACATGCCGATGAACTACTCTGCAGGTCAAGTAGGTTCATCTACAGGTGTTGTGGGGACTAATGCTTTAATTACACATCCTACTTATTCTAGTCCCATTATGACTATTCCGCAGGTGAGTAATGTATACAATTTGGTCAATGAAGACCGAATTAGTGAATTGACAGGTTTTGAGGTTCCATACACTTCTGTGTCTTATGGGCCTGGTGTGCCACCTGAGGGTACTAGTTAACCATTTGGTCCCGTTCCTGCTTATGTTTTTAACCAACGATTGCGCAGCTGGCAGTCAAAACAAGATCACGGAAGGCCGATTCAAGAAATCGGCCAAGCTAACATTGGTACATTGGCTAGACCGGCTTTTTAAGTTGGGCATGCCAATCCTTACCAAGGTAAACTGATCCTGCCAGAGGTGAAGGAGATACTTGCCGAGCATGTATATCTATATTTATCTTGTGACTTACCCCTGTTTTGAGTAGAGCATGTGATATTGGTTCATTCTCTCATGTATAATCATAAATTATCAGTACTACATGCATAGTCATACCTTCCTAGTGGTAAAATTTTAAATCGATAACCTGGTAATACTCTAGGTTAAATGCTACAATGGTATAATTATCTGTCCGCTTGCAGAATTCTTTTCATTCATATCTTTAGATTCTTTATAGTCACATGAAATAATAGATTTTTGTTCAGTGCTATTCTTGTAGTAATGTTAGATAGTACCAACTAACATTTCTAGTTTCATTACTAGGGATGACAACCTAGTTTAATATTAGAAATGTAGGTAATCATAGGTGGTTACTATAAAAGTGACAAGTTAATAATTACCATACCATTTCTAGTGTCATTGCTAAGAGTAGGATTAATTCTATTTTTAGTAGTGGTGTTAAGTAATGCCAATAGAAGATGGTCGCTGAACTAGTCGAAACTGGCTGAGCCGGTTCTGTCTGGGTCTTCCGCGTAGCCTGCCAAAACCAGCCATGCCTGTTTTGCCTATTTCAATGGTGACCAATCCGCTCCTGAGTGATTCAATCTCCGTTGTTTCTGCTATTGTTTCTACTGATTTAGAGGAGCCTAAGGAGCATAAGAGATGGTTGACTATGAGCCTTCTCCACAATGAATGGATGTTAATATGGTTTACTTATAGTCTGAAGGCTACTTTATGGGAGATGATGCAAGGATAGCTCAGTTTAACTTTGCTACACAAAGTGTTGTCTTTGAATCATCTCAAACCACTGCATGTAAAGGGCCACATTAATGGCACACTGGTCCATAACATGTTGGTGGATAGTGGAGCGATTGTGAATTTACTGCCATACTCGCTTTACAAGAAGCTTGGCGACATGGATGAGGAGCTGATCAAGGCTAGCATGACGATCTGCGATGTTGGAGGAGGCAAGCCGATTCCGACCAAGGGAGTTGCGTTGAAGGAGCTTACCATCAGAAGCAAGATGTTGGCTACCGCTTTCTTTGTTGTAGAAGTGCAAGGGAGCTACAACTTGATTCTCTGGTGCGATTGGATCCATGCCAATCAGTGTGTTCCTTCTAGGTTGCACCAACTCCTTATTCAGTGGGTGGATGATGAGGTAGAGATCGTTCACACAGATTCATCGGCCCATGTTGATAGGCCAATGCTCCTTTACTCGGGGGGGGGGGGGGGGGGGGGGGGGGGGCATGATGATATTGCTTGCTTGTCTAGGCATGACCTTGCTGATTTTCAGTTTATTAGTGCCACTAAAGTAGGTTTTGTTCCTGTTTCCTTAAGCCGATTGATAATCAGCTCAATATCATCATGTAATCATTAAGGGATGCTAACTTAGAGTGGTCGAAACATCATGTTGAACAGTATCAGGCTTCCAAGACTGATGCTTGTGAGGCTATTGATGATTTTGATGAACTTGATAAGTTAAAACAAGGTTTTACGTAGGCCGACCCATTGGAAAGGGTTGATAATGGGGATGGCTCTATGCCTAGGCCAATGTTTATAAATCAAAACTTGGAAGCCAATTATAAAGTGAAGTTAATCAAGCTTCTCAAGGAGTATGTTGATTGTTTTGCGTGGAACCATACTGAGATGCCTGCATTGAGCCACGAGCTTATTGAGTATCGGCTTCCCATTAAACCTAAATTCATGCCTCACATGCAACACTCGCGCCACTTCAACTCTACAATATACAACCGCATTAAAGAGGAGATTAATCGGTTATTGGAAGCGGGTTTCATTAGACTATGTAGGTATACGGAGTGAGTTTCTAATATTGTGTCTATTGAGAAGAAGGACTCCAGACAATTGTGAGTCTATATTGATTTTAAAGATCTTAATAAAGACACTCCAAAAGATGAGTATCCTATGTCTATAGCCAATATGCTTATCAATGATGCTTCTGGACATCGCATTATCAATTTTCTTGATGGTAATGCTGGATATAATTAGATTTCTATGGCCAAAGAGGACATGTCCAACATGGCTTTCATATGTCCTTGTTTTGTTGGTCTCTTTGAGTGGGTTGTCACGACTTTTGGCTTGAAGAATGCGGGTGCAACTTATCAACGGGCTGTGAATTTGATTTTCATAATTTAATTTCTGTAGTCATGGAAGTCTATATCAATGATATTGTGATCAAATTGGCCGCCTATAATCCTCATTTGGCCAATTTGCATCTTGCTTTTCAAAGGATGCACCGGTATGGTTTGAAGATGAACCCACTCAAGTGTGCTTTTGGTGTATTGGCTGGGAAGTTCTTGGGCTTCATAATTCATGATAAAGGCATAGAGATAGATCCCAAGAAGATAGAGATCATCAAAAAAGTTCAGGCACCTACATGCAAGAGGGATTTGCAAAATTCCTAGGAAAAGTGAACTACTTGAGGAAATTTGTTGCATATTTGTCTGGGAACATTATTCCTTTTACCCCCATACTTTGCTTGAAGGACGAATCTGAATTTACTTTGGGAGCACCGCAACAAGAAGCATTTGATAAGATTAAGGAATATCTGTCAACACCGCCAGTTCTTGGTGCACCTAGAAGGGGAATTCCTTTTAAATTGTATGTTGTTGCCGAAGAGAAAGTCATTGGTGCTATGTTGACTCAAGGGGACAATAGGAAAGAATATGTTATTGCATATACTGGCCAACATCTTCTTGATCCTGAGACAAGGTATGCCCATATTGAAAAATTATGATTATTGCTACACTATGCATGTGCTAAATTAACACACTGCTTGTTTGGGCTTTTATCTACACATGTTGTGACCTCTAAGGAACATCTCTAGCCATTGGTTTTGGTAGATTCCTCACGAGCACAAAGATTTCATGAAGAGGAAATTCTAGATCTGCTTTGATCTGTAGACTTTTTGGAGTTGAGCTTTTGGAAAAAGTTTCTAAACACCTCTACAAACCTCTCTGCAAAACTTGGGTTGAATCCGATTTGATTTGAATGGAAATTACCTTTTTGGACTTTGGTTCGGGCCGCAGATTCTGCAAACCTGGCCAGGCTGGCTTTCAAAACCCGGCCAGCCCGGCTTTCCAAACCTGGCTAGGCTGGCCTTACAACCCGGCTAGGCTAGCTTTCCTAGCAGCACAACAAACCCGGCCATGCCGGATTTGCATCCCAGCCAGGCCGGTTTTGCTGCTGGGCAGAGGTGTTTCATCACGATTTTTTCTCCCTTGCCGTGCTTTCTTGCTCTTTGCTTCTGCTCTATTCCGCTATAATCTCTGAGTGTTTTTTAGTTCATTTGGTCACCGGTTGACCTGTGTGTGGATTTAGTTTTGGGTCTTTGAGTGCTTTAGGGGATTTGTTTGGGACATAGGCCTGTTTCTCGCCAAAGAAGTTTTATTTGGCTCCCATTCACCCCCCCCCCCCTCCCCCCTCTGGCCGCCTGCTCAGTCGTTCAATTGGTACCAGAACGGGTTAACGATCAATCCACCTTAACTGATTTTGTGATCCACGAAGTGGACAATAGAGCGCGGCAGTTGAAAGACTCCATTTTTCGATGGGATGAACTACTCTTGCTGGAAGGCCCGTATGTTTAGAGTATTGGATCTTGAGTTTGGAACATTTGTTTGGATCAAGACTACATGGTTTTGGCTGCTCGGGTTGGTCAGGATCAGATTGACCAACGCGACGCTAACAGCAAGGCCAGAGATGCCTTAATGCTTATATATATATATAGGGAGAGTATACTCTGTAGCTAGCTACAAAATAAGTTATTTTGTAGCCACTTTTATTTACGATAATTTTATATACTAATTTACGATAATGTCAGTATATATTTACGATAGTTAAATTACTATAACACATGGGGATATTTACCATAATGTTATAGTAAATCACATAATAAGGAGTTACTATAATCTCGTAAATTAGCATAGCAATTATCGTAACTCAAAGTGGCTACAGAATAAGTTATTCTGTGGCCAGCTGTAGGGTAATAGTTCTATATATATATATATATATATATATATATATATATATATATATATATATATATATATATATATATATATATATATATATATATATATATATATATATATATATATATATATATATAATGGTCTATTACTCCTCCTGATGTCATCAGCTTGTATAAAGATTTCGTGGAGTACTTCTGGGAACGTTCAAGATGCCAGAGGACTACATCTCTCCCCTCAGCGAGGTGTATCGCACTCAGCATATCTTTCAGTTCATACCAATCCCTCGTCAGCCGATCATCTAATCTTCTTCTGAACTGAATCTCCCATTATCCATTACCCCATGCCTTTGCTACATCTATGTCAGGTTCGGACGTGATTTGGAATAAAGAGATAAAAGTGACTTTTAGCGGGCAATCCATTGTTCACTATGCATGCCTTGGCTACATCTATGTCAGGTTCGGACGTGATTTGAATAAAGAGCTAAAAGTCTCGTCTCTGCTGGTACCAATAATGGAGTAGGGAACAATAATGGAGGCAGGGAATTAAAATAACCGGTACTTGGCCGCAGTAATTTAAGGAGTTTAATTTGAGTGTTTGAGACGAGATGGATAAATAAAGCGCCGCTTACAGTGTGACGGATTGGAGCTACATGTGGAGCGATCACCGGCGTAATAAGGCAAAGCTGGCTGGACGTACTGCTGGTGATTTGCGGAGGCGGTGTTGGTGTAGTATACTTGGACCAGGCACCAAACGCCGGCGGTGTGGGGTGGCCGCCGGCGGCCCAGTTGCATGCATGGCGGCAGCGCAATATACTCCTCCGATCCACGGCGACGAGGCGATCGACGGAAGCGCTCTTGTTCTGCGCTCCCCAAATCCCTGCCGGCTGCCGCACTGCAGTGGCAGTGCTCAGATCAGAGGTTGCTCTTTCTCCATCTATATCATGCATGGCCACAGCATACGAAGACTTGCTTACTGGCCTGGCCAAGTGACCAATCAGGGTGTTTCCGTTACATTTGATCGGCAGCATGCTCTCACGACGTAGCTACCAAAGTCACATAAAACAGGATCGAAGGCAACGACGGTACCGTTGACCCAGGAATGTCACTCCCGACCCGGGTACCGAGAGGTTATCTTTTGACCCCACAGTATAAAATCCTCTCGCAGCGTACCGTATTTCTCGACTCCATTCTAAGACCTCGTCGACTTGGAAACTTTGTAAGGCCAATCTCAATGAGAAGTTTCATAACGTTCTTTTTAAAACTGCCATATAATATATAATGAAATGAAACATAGATCAAACACTTATTCTCAATGGAGAGTTTCATTCTATGATTCCATAGACATTTAATTTTATGACTCATTGAGAGTTGGTAATCGTGCTAAGAGAGTTATATCCCCATGAAACTCACTTCTTCTCTCTTCTTAAAAATGTTACCACATCATAAAAATGCTTATGTGATAACTTAATAAATGCAAATAAAACTTCCACTGAGACTGGCCTAACTACGGTGCCTACTTATGCTAAAACTGAAAGGCGGAGGTATGAGCATGACCTATTTTATTGGCCATTGACTTTTACTTACTAATTTACCATATTTAAAAATTTACTCCAATGTTACGCTCATTAAGCAACAAGATCAAAATATTCTTTAACTCAGCCTCAAGTTGCAAACAATTAGTGGTAACCTAAGACCAAAACAATTAGTAGTAACCTATAGTAAAACCGTTAGTAGTAACATCAACTGGCAAATAGTTGTGTTTTCCATATTTTAGCAAAGAAAGATGCAAACATTTAGTGATAATTTGAGTCCAAAACAACACCACAAAACATAATATCCTTGAGGGTCAAAAACCCTCGAGAAGCCATGAAAATCACCAAGGAAATTATTCTTGGCGACCAACACTCAAGGAAGGACCGCCAAGGGTAGATAGCAATGGAAATAGCTATAACCTTGATGGTCGGCTGCCACAAATGATTTCCTTGGGGGCTTAGTGGTAACCTATAGTGAAACAGTTCTGGCAAATAGTTACGTTTCCTATTTTTTAGTGAGGAAAGATGCAAACAATTTGAGTCCAAAACAACACCACAAAACAGAATATCCTTGAGGGTCAAAAACTATCAAGGAAACCACAAAAACCATAAAGGAAATTATTCTTGGCGGCCAACACTTAGCCGCCAGCCCGTCACAAATACATTATAGTAAGAACTCCAATGAGTATCTCTGGGTCTTTGAAGACATTGTTCTTGATTCAATCCTGTCTCAGTTTTAAAGACTCCACAACCTAAGGCCTTATTAACTTTTCTGAGATTGATGTCATCTCTCATCATGTCCCATCTCTTTGAAGATCCACAACCACATTCAACAAGATAGAAATCTAGCTAAAATTCCTGCAGCGCCTATATGCTTTTTAGTAACATCTAAAATCACTATTGAAGTTGATGAGCAAAGGAATAAACATAATATCCACTACTATTTTCTCTCATGATCAGTGATTGTAAACCAACCATCTACTATTTTCCTCCTACATGCTCCTTTAATCT
Source organism: Saccharum hybrid cultivar R570 (assembly GCA_038087645.1). Lineage (NCBI taxonomy): Eukaryota > Viridiplantae > Streptophyta > Magnoliopsida > Poales > Poaceae > Saccharum > Saccharum hybrid cultivar. Next base: position 30,430,497 of record JAQSUU010000405.1, on the reverse strand, counting down.
ATCTCTATTATTTCAACAATTCCAACGATCTAGGATAAATGACTTGTAACCAACTCCCTTCTTAGTAGGGTCTCTAAACAAGAAACAAGTAAAGCAATATGCTCTATTATTTGGTGGATGCACTGTACTCAAGGCAGTGAAAGCACAAAAATGACAGAAGCAAAGCATGTGGGTATTTTTCATGGAAATAAAGAGGAGAAGATTACCTCACCCACCCTACCGATCCCCACTTAGATCGTGACATCCAAAAATCAATGGCGCCGTGCCATCGCAACCATGCTTATAAACCCTCTCACCCCATCCCCAGTTGTTCCTACTTCATTGCGTCCATCCACTCCAACATCCCATTTTCCCTCTTATTAGATAAAGTCTGCCACACTTGAACAACAGCATGGTGCACACCAACCGATCTGGATCCGGAACCTATGCGTTGCATTGGCTATTAGTGTATGTGAAGAAACCAGCCGTAGTGCTAGCGGTGGTGGCGATGCTGTTTGTGACCGCCACGTGCATGGCAGCCATGTGGTATTGTAGGTTTGATCTCCTACTAACGGTGTTCTGCACCTACCTGTGGCTGTTGTACGGGGCCCTCTACTTGTGGCGCCGGCTCCGCGCATGCTACCAGCACGCGGTTCTCCGTCGTGGCCTTGGATATGCGACCGTCGGGCTTGGGGTCTTCTTGTCGGCAATCTTCTTATATAGCTTTGCAAGTGTCATTCCGCTGCTGCAGGCCATCGGTGTCTGGCTCTTCGCACTGCTTGTAGCTTACTGCTTGTACCGTGTCATTGTACTCCACATCGAGGAGGAAGAGGAGGAGGGCGTGCAGGTGCAGGCACAAGTCAAACACGCTGTCAGGCCTCTAGTTTGAAGTTTGACTTGACTACAATACAAACAGTTGTGTACAATTGTGTGTCAATGCAGTTGGCTTGATATTCTGTTACTTATTAGTATTATATGTCATGTAACACTCATGCTTATATATTTGTACTAGTGAGGAATATAAGCTTGTATATTTGTCCCTAATATTAAAAAGGAGTATTTTTTTCGTCCATCTGTTCTCTGGTCCGTCCGCTTGGTCCGTGTGGGGTTCAGTTTTTATGGTTGCACCTATTTCCGCATCTGCTTCGTTGGTTTTCTTTTCTCCATACGCTCGGTCTTGTGCCTGCATTGTTCATTTTTTTCCATCCACTCGGTCTGGGTTTTTTTCATCCATTCATTTCTGTGTCCGCTTGGTTCGTTTTTATGAGTCCGCCTCAATCTAGATTTTTTCATACAGATCTACTGCTCCGATTTTTCATCCGTTTTCATTTGGTTTCTTGATTTTTTTAGTACCTCGTGTTGTGATTTCTTCTCATAAACATAAAAAATAATAAATGCAAAGTTATGGGGTTATGGGTTATTGAACCATTAGTTTTTTCTCAAACATAAAAAATAATAAATGCAACGTTATGGGTTATTGAACCATTGACCATTCTCCAAAAAAAAAGATTTCTACCACTAAGTTGTTTTATAATTCTGATTTAAAACAAAACTTATTATTATCTAGATCAGCTGACGGTCCAACTAATCAAACCATGAACTAAAATCTTCAGTAGTTTGTTGTCCAATCCAGTCTAATTAAATGTACGTCTGCTATCTCTAAAGAGAGCTGCAATTTGAAAAATCAAGAGAGGTCATCCGTCATAATCATCAATGGATAGACCAATTTTTTACACGTCGGCAACTAACTCCATACTGATTTTAGTCAGAGATTAGAATTTATAGATTTTCTAAATCCTTAAAGTCTGGGAACATGGTATTGAACTATAGCAACACATGGATGCTAAAGAGAGATCTCCAGCGAAGGAGTACCAATGGCTGGCAACAGGAAAAACAGAAATAGTACTAGGAGCAGTTCCTTCCGCGGACGTTGCATGAAGTGTTCGTTCATCGGGTGACATCAGGGTCGGCCCACCATAAAGCAGCATGCGATAGCAGACAAAACGACATCATGTAGATCAAGAAGACCCACGTCAAGTTTATCTTGATTTCTTGAACGCGTCGCCTTTTTCACCTTTCGGCTGGCCGCCCAGGAATCTATCTACTGTACTAGGTACTACAGGAAGCAAGACGACGCAACATTTGAACAGCCACTTCCCTGCCTCCAGCTCGCCTTTCTTGAACATCTGTTATAATTAGTCTGCATTGACGAGACATACTATATATATAGGCGTTCAGGTGATTTCGTGAAAAATAAAAGGGTCTTATATTCATCTCATACTTTACCCTATTTAATATCAAGTGGCAATGTAAGAGTTCTAAATATTTAAATTAGATTTAGGATTCTTAGTTACATAAAATTTACAGAAAAATATTTAGATATTATTTGAAAAAATATATATTTGTCTAATATGTTTTGATAAAGTCCATTCCCTCGGTTCCAAATTATAAATCGTAATGACTTTTTTAGGTACATTGCTTCTGCTATACATCTACATATATAGTATGTCTAGATACATAGTAAAAGCTCTCAATTGAAGTAGGCTCATTAAACAAAAGGCAAGTGGTGTCTCATCATCCAAAACCAAAAAATAAAGACTTTTAGGATTTTTATTTTACTAGCAAATGTGCCCATGCGTTCCAACGTTAACAGAACCCAATACATATAGAAATCGGATTCTGCATCATTACTAGACGCAAGTTGTTCTAAATCATATGAGCACAGATCATGAGTCCGGATCATATTCAAAATACTAATGGTGTAAATGTAGTTTAGGAAGTAAAAAAGATGGACGAAGAAACTTTCTACTGTTTGAGTAGTTAGGGAAAGTAGATGAAAAAAATAGATTATATTTTAGGTGTTTAATACTAAATATAAATAGAGATAATATAGATACTACACCAAGACACAGCCAGCCCCATCTGGCTCCACCATAATCATGCGCGCACGAGCCAGAACCCAAGCTGGGTCCGCATCCCCAAACATGACCCGATACCCCCGGTAATTTTCCCCACCGCCGCCTGTACCCCTCACGATGACGCTCGCTTTTTGCCGTCCGCCTGTCCCCTTCCGATTCCAATTAACGGCGGCCCTGGAGGAGGCGCAAGCAGCCCCTAATGGCGGCGCCGGCCTAACCTGCGTGCATGGCGGCCTCCAGCGGCGGCGGCGTCCTGACCTGTGCGCATGGCGGTGGCGTCCTGATCCGTGCATGGCGGCCCCAGCGGCAGCGCGCGTCCTGGCCTGCACGCATGGCTTCCTGATCCGCGCATGGTGGTGGTGGTGGTTCCCGCGGCGAGAGCTCTCCTGTCTCCAGAGGCGGCACCGCATCCCTGCACGCATGGTCAGAATTAGCTAGTATTAACAATGAGAGTAGTACTGAGTTATACCGAAGTCAATTGCATGTCAGGCGACGGAAACTGGGACCACTTTCTGCGAAGCCAGCCGCTAGGCATGACCATGATGCTAGAACACCATCGGCCATGATGCAATCCGATCGGCCAGGGAAGCGATGAATTTTTTGCGAAATACTGACACCATTCGCCATGACCATGAGGAATACTGAAGCTAACAACCTGTAATCTCGTGGAATACTGAAGCTAACAACCTTGAAGTCTTGATATAAGGAAAATGACGATCACTACCAACCAATACTAGAGTCTAGTACTGACAAAATACATTAAGATACTGACAACTATTTAAAGGTACTAGCAACTACTGAAGTTATAGTACCAGCTGTAACAAGCTACTGACAAAATACTGAAAAATACTTCAGATACTGACAACTAATTAGAGGTACTAGCAACTACTAAAGTTATAATATACCGGCTATACCAAGCTACTGACAAAAAAACTTGAAGATACTGAGAAAATACTTGAAGATACCAACAAAAATACTTGAAGATGCTGACAACTACTAAAGTAATAGTACCTGTTGTAACAAGTTACTGCCAAAAAATACTGACAAAATACTTAAAGATACTAACAAAATACTTGAAGATGCTAACAACTACTTAAGGATACTTGCAACTATTGACAAAATACTTAAAGATACTGACAAAATACTTGAAGATATTAACAACTACTTAAAGATACTTGCAACTACTGACAAAATACTTAAAAATACTGACAAAATACTTGAAGATACTGACAACTACTTGTAACTACTGAAGTTATAGTAGCGACTGTGCCAAGCTACTGACAAAGTACTTGAAGATACTGACAAAATACTTGAAAATACTGACAAAATACTTGAATTTGTCCTACGCTTGGCGGCCGTACCAAGCTACTAGCAACACGTAGATGTCCACACAGTGGGCCAGCGGACACGATCAGAACTTGCATGCACTCCGCGATAGCAAAAGGCCATTAATTAGGTGGCGCCTGAGTTAATTTGTATTTAATATGCATGCACGCAATATAAAAATCAATGCCCTACGGCCACATCTACCCTACTAATTCACCGACTTTTTCTTTTCTAGATGTACATAAAAAAACGTCCTCCGCTGAGAAAGCCCCCCTCCATCCACCCAAAAAAGTGTACCAGAAAAATAGTACCTTTAAAACGAACCATCCAGATTTACTTGTAAACCATCTCTCTCCTTACCCACTCAAATCCAACGGTTGAGATTATGTGTATCAACCTCCCCATCCTTTTCCGCCCAACGAAAGCTCCGCCCCGCATGCCCTTCGCCCCCCCCCCCCCCCCCCCCCCCCCCCCACGCGCGATCAAATCCCACATGCACCCAGACACCTGCATTCTTTTTTTTAGAAAAAATAAATCATCAACGCTTTCCACAGTTCCCTGATGCCGCCGAGCGAGCGGAGCACGCGGCGGGGCGGCATCCGCGGGGGACGAGGAGCATGCGGTGGCGCAGCAGACATGGAACGTGCCGGCGCAGCGGACGCACCTAGGGTTTCCCGGCTGCCGCCCCGCCGGATCCCCTGCAGGCGCCACCTAGCGGCCGGCTGCGTCCCCCCCTTGGCACTTCACCGAGGCCGGGCGCCGCATGGTCCAGGCTAGCTGCCAGCCGCCTGCCGTAGGGTCCAGGCCGGGCGCCGCAGGGTCCTTGGCTGCAGCCTCCACAGTGTTCGTTCTGAAGATCCCGATTATTGAACACATAAATAACCGTAGGGGCACTGGTCTTCTCCGCCGTTGATTCGGTTCATCAGGCATCAGGTGCTGTTTTCGATTCAGAACTGATGGTTCCTTTTTTGAAAACGTTTCAGATTCTAGTAGGAAGTCACGTCGTCGGAGCATTCATATATAATGCCATGTGGAAACTGCTTGTACTGTGTTAAGGTACAGCTTTTTCGTTGAATTAAGGCATCCCTTTCTTTTCTCTCATATTTCTATGCTTTTTCTTTCTTATATGCAGTTATGCTCATGTGCATTGATTTGATACAGGGCCAAGACGATCTGTGCAAGTATTTCTTCGCGTATAATCTTGCCAAAGGGACGCTTTATGATGGCGAAACAGGCAATGGTAACCTGAGGAGACGTTCGCATCATACATCAGTAACATAGTTGTATAGTTTTACCAGGCATTTTAATGTATCCTGAAATTCTCCATCCACAGGGAAACCGTATGGGGGGCTTGCAGAGTATTGCGTTGTGCCAGGCAATGCGCTAGCACTTCTCCCTGACTCATTGACATACATAGAATCAACGATTTTAGGATGTGCAGTGTTTACCGCTTATGGTGCCCTGAGGCATGCTGCTGAAATGCGGCCAAGTGATTCAGTAGCTGTGATCGCAGTTGGAGGGGTTGGATCAAGGTCAGTTGATGCCTGATAAAACTTAGGATCTTTCTTGTTTCCTCTCACTTACAGATAGCAAAACCCTTTGGAGCTTCCGAAGTCATTGCAGTGGATGTTACTGAGTTTATGGTTGGCTTACAATCACTGATCATCAAAGAAAATAGTAGTGCATATTATGTCCATTTTCCTTTTGTCTCATCAATTTCAACTAGTGATTGTAGTTGTTGCTAGAAAGCATGTATGCATTGCAGGATTTTTTAGCTAGATTTCTACCTTCCTGAATGTGCTTGGTGAATCCTCAAAGAGGGGACATGGTTAGAGACATCAATCTCAAAGAAGTTAGTACGGCCTTAGGTTATGGGTTACATAAAACTCAGACATGATTGAATCAAGAACAATGTCTTCGAAGACCCGTAGATAATTGTTGGACTTCTCACTATAAATCTCTTATTAGAAGTCTAATTAACTTGTTCCAAACAATTATCAAAGGGCTTGAATTTGTGAGAAATAAAGACAAGGGTGGAAAGACAAGAGGTGTGTACTCTAGTCTTTTGAATTTGTCTTCTATTTGCATTTCATGTTGACCATTTTAACTGTCACAAATGCCTTGTCAAACGCATTGCAACAGATGTTATGTAAATACAAAGTATTTTTATTGTTTTGGAAAAATAATTGTAGTTTGCAAAAATGACGTATTGGAGTTTTAGAAACTCCGCCTTAATTAGGCCACGATTATTTCATATCACAAAACTACAGTTTCTCAAAACCACTGGTCCAAACGAGGCCTAAAATTCTTGTCACTGTCTGCGCAGCGTACCTTGCTTGTCTTACACTCAAAATTGTCGTGGTGATTTTAACCAGAACTATTACTCCGTAGTAGGGGACAATGGAGGCAGGGAATTAAAATAACCGCAGTAATTTGAGTATTTGAGACGAGAGGGACAAATAAAGCGCCTCTTACAGTGTGACGGATTGGAGCTGCATGGCGAGAGATCGCCGGCGTTGTTGCAGTGTACTTGGACCAGCCACCAGAAGCGGGCGTGGGGTGGCCGCCGGCGGCGCAGCTGCATGCATGGCGCAACATACTCCTCCGATCCTCGGCGACGAGGCGATCGACGGAAGCGATATAGTTCTGCGCTCCTCCGATCCCTGCTGGCTGCCGCCTGCAGTGCTCAGCTGAGTCCGAGGTTGCTCTTGCTCCATCTATATCATGCATGGCTAGAGCAGCCGAAGACTTGCTTACTAGCCTGGCCAAGTCAACTCTCCAATGACCAAAGGGATGTTTCTGTTATACTCCCTCCGTTCCAAATTATAATTCGTTTAACTTTTTTTTGACTCCAAGTTTGACCACTCATTTTATTCAAAAAACTTATGCAAATATAGTCAAATTTAAGTCATTCCTGAAGAAATTTTGTTAATAAAGCAAGCCAAAACAAAAGAAGTAATATTTTACACAAATTTTTTAATAAGATGAGTGATCAAACTTGGGGTAAAAAAAATCAAATGAATTATAATTTAGAACGGAGTTAGTATTAATTATAAAAAACCGCACCTCTATATATATAAAATAAGTATAACCATATACTCTACGAAGTGTATATATATATATATATATATATATATATATATATATATATATATATATATATATATATATATATATATATATATATATATATATATATGGTGCATTTTTCCTACACGCGTGTGTAGTTACTCTCATCTTTAATAAACCATATTGCGTATATGTGCATACTAATTTATCAGTTCAAGTATGTTTATATACTCAATTTAAGATACTTCGACTCTTACTATGCGAATTTTTTTCATAAGAGCCCATACTTTTTAATATATTACTGAAATACCACTATAATATATATAAAATAAGTATAACCATATACTCTACGTATACTTGCATACTTGACATACATACTACCATAGATGGTCTAGTATGATCGTATACTTTGTCTACATACACTTCGTTAGGTCATATATACCCTGAATCTAGAGATATACACATGAGAGTAGCTACACACGTGTGTAGAAAGGAATTTCCTTATATATATATATATATATATATATATATATATATATATATATATATATATATATATATATATATTCCTCGCTAGCATTCATTTTTTTAAAAAAAACAGAAACTTAAATACCAACAGAATAGTAGTAGTAGAAATTATAAGCAGCAGCAAGGTGCTCAATAACTGTAAGCAATAAACCCACCAGCCATTAAGTTCCAACTCAAAGGCTAGTGGAGCATCTCCAACAATTTGGTAAAATTCACTTGCCAAATGTTGTGTTTTAGCAAGTTGCTAAAAGAATATGCCAAGTTAAAAAGAGGCTCTCTCCAACAATTCTCTATTTTGAACTTGCCAAATCAAAAAACAAGGCGTCCATATACATGTTTATTTGAGTTGGCCGTATGTGCATGGAACATCGAACATATGGCGTGTACACCTGATAGCATTAGATGATGCAGGTCTGTTCAGAAGAAAAAGCCAAGCTCCTGTCCTCCAATCAGTGTCGACAATGTGATCATTGCCGAGGACAGCAGCTGCCGGCCAGGATCTTCTGCGGGATCTGGACGCCGCCAAGACGAGGCCACGGACTGAGATGCGCGATGACAGAGCCGGGCGTGGAGCAGGAGATCGTGATGGGGCACGATCGGCGCGGGAACGAGAGGACAGATGGGCACGATCGGCGCGATGGAGATGGCAACTGGAATACGCGCGCGGATATATGCGCGCGCGGACGAGATATTTGGCAAGTTAGGAAAAATAGCAACCTCTTTTACCAAACTGTTGGAGAAGGAATTTTGTCTGTTTTGCCAAATTTTGAAGATGGCAACCTCTTTTACCAAACTGTTGGAGATGCTCCTAGGTAGTTAACGGAGGAAATTAACTAAATGTATGCCTACTTTAACCAAGAGGTTTGGTAATCTTTCTCTAATGTTGTTCTTGTCTTTCTACAGCTGTCTTATATTCTTGTGTACCAACATGTGTAGCCGAAGACTTGCTTTACTTAGCTAAATAGGCATGCATCAATGCAGTCCTAGGTGCATGATTGACGAGCATAACAGACATTCCATTCCTCCTTAATACTCTGTACATGCATGTCCTAGTGATCTATACCTAATATTAAAGAGGCAAAATTTCAACCTATAAACATGCGATTACTTTTTAAAGCACAGTGGATTCCGTTTCCAACCCGGTACCCCTCTCCTCTCGGCACTGCAACTTTTGAGTCCTAATCCAAACCCGTATGACAGACGTTGTCCCACTCTCATGTGTCGTCATGGACCAAGGCAACTCTTTCTCACGAGTCACGAGTCCATCTCCAACTCCAACTCCAAGTCTCCAACTGGCCCCATCTCTAGAGGCCGAGCCTCGCTAGCTACTACTCCTTAACATGCACGATTCAAGCTGCCACATACGGGTGCCCTTATAACAATCGACTCTGATTTCCGAGCCCCTATATTAGAGTATGCAGGAGGAGGACGACATTGGCAAGGCGAGATGGAGGTGACAAGCATATACCACGAGACAAGATAGGCGTATCGGCTACTGGCCACAGCCCTTACCAGAGCTTGCCGCCGGAAGTCCTCCCACATATGGCGCCACCCTGTTGTGGAGGGTGCAATTATGGTCTGTGGGCGCACTCGACTGGAGCGCCTTGACCAGATGCATGCTCCGGCGAGCAGGCCCATGAGGCATGCCTCAGTCCGCTGTTGCTGGGCTGAAGCTCCAGCTAATGCACGCACATGCTCAGATCACATCTCGAGGGAGAGGAAACCCACCTCCAACCTCGCCAGGCACTGACGATGTGAATGAGGAGGCCCGGCGCTGCTCTCCCCGGAGAGTTTTGTTTAGAGTCCAATCAGAGAGATGCAGGTGGAGCTGATTCTTAGCGTGGAGTGGTGCTACAGATCCTGTTTGTTGATTTGCTAGAATGTGAAGCCAAGAGAAAAGGAGTTGGCTTGATGCTTCAATTGGACCGAATCAATATAGAAAGATAAGCCGGATTGTATGGATGTTCTGGTGCTTAGCGTAAGCAAGAGGAAGGATGTTTGTTTGCTTTTGGGGGGCATGAGAGAGGATAGCCAAGACAGCTATTACTGATTGCTTGGTGAATGGGACAGAGAAGCTGACGGAGGAGATTTGTAGCTTTGGTTGCTTAGATTGGGATTTTGCGTGTGGGAAAATTGGAGCTGTGGCTGCTCAGATTGGGTACAGGCTGAGGCTGAGGCTGGTGTTGGTGTGTGTTGGATTCACTTGAGGAAGAAGGAGCAGCGAGGACAGTTTTTTGCTGCTAGGTTAATTTGTTCCAAGTTATCCTCTGTTACTGCCTTGTTGTTGCCTTGCTCGGTTGAAGAATATGCATGGCACTATGCCAGAAAACGTTATCAGTGACACGACGATTCGTGACACATAAATGAAATGCGTCACCAATAATCTATCCGTGACGCGGGTTCACGAGACGCGTCACCGATTAGTTGTTGCCCATGCCCCAGGAGCAAGACGCGTCACTAATAACGATGTATTCGTGACACGCGTTAACAAGACGCGTCACGAATAAAAAAATGTGACACGTATTGTCAAGGCACGTCACAAATAGATTGTAGTATTGGTGACGCTGGTTAACAAAACGCGTCACAGATAAGGCATGTGACGCGTTTTCGCTGGACGCGTCACTGATAGGAAAGCATATCCGTGACACTTCTCGATAACATGAGTCACAGATAATAAATGTGACGCTTGTTCTAAAGACGCGTCACTGAGTTATGACCTCATTGGGCCCTCACTGCACCCAAGAAGTATAAAAGTGGACTTCCCTTCTGAAACCCTAGACAAAAATCCCTCCTCCCCCGCCGCTCCAGCCTCAGTCGTGCCTCCCCAGTCCCCACTCGCACCCCTCCCCTCAGCTCACGTCGCCGGCCGCCAAGAGGAAGGCAAGGCCGATGCCTCCTCTCCTCCACCGGGGTCGTGCCGCAGGCCGGGTTCCGCGCCGGGGGCTGCAGGCCGGGTGCCGCTTCCTTGCCGCACATCTCCGCCTCCTCGCCGCACATCTCCACCGGTCGCATGAGCAGCAGCAGGGAGCAGCAGACGGGAGCCAGCACCGCCACGCACATGGGCCGCACATCTCCTCCGCCGGTCGCACAGCAGCAGCACGGAGCAGGTCCTAGCGGCACATCTCCACTGTTGGTCCCGGCGGCGGCGGCCGTGGCCTTTTGCTGTTCGTCTCGCACGGCAGGGAGCAAGGAGCAGGTATGAAATATTCCCCTCCCTAATCCTTTGGTAAAAAAAATCTGGTTAATCTGACAATAGAAAATAGGATTGATAGTCGATTGAAGTGCCGATGCATTCTTGCTTTTGGATATCCATAGATCTGAGACTTGTAATATGTGAATATTGTCTTTTTATGTTCAGATTTGATTTTTCCTTTAGTTTAGCTTCTGGACGAGAGGACCGAGATCTTGATTTATGCAGCTGCAGCTCATATGTCTGAAAGATTTTTGCTTTAGTTTAGGTACTGTGCGATTTGCTTATTTGCAGAGGAGTGGAGAAACCATTCCGCTTTCAAGCTACAGGTGGTATGTCTCCAGTTTTTCTATAATGATGCAATCTGACTGAAAGTTATTTGCCAATTTAATTTTTAGAAACTTAGTTTTTTAGTTTGACACAACCATCCTTTGCTAAAATTAATTTCTGATGTCCTTCTATAGGATTGTAAGTTCTACCAAAATTACCATGGTCTGTTCTGCTGCTTGTGTGCAGTTGAGCCTGATTGACTGACACTGACGTAGCTGTAGCACTGGGTTGGGTCTTGTTTCCATATATTTGCTGTTCTAAATTGACACTGACATATCTCTTGGTTTGCTGATCAAAACGTCTTTCTTTGATGCAGTAATAATGGGAATAGAGGACTTCTATCTCTGCCCAGCAATCCAATTGAAGTGCTCGTATGTTTTAGAGTACTGGTTTCAAATCTTCTAGATAAATAGATGGCATTTTTCTACAATCCTTGCTCAAAACTGATTTATACCATATTCATATTGATTTTAAGTGGCTTGGTTCAGTTCATTATTCTATTGTTTTAAGTAGCTTGGTTTAATCCATTTTTCTAGTGTGTTCAGTAGCTTGCTATCTTATGTTGAGCTGATAAACTAAGAATTACATTGAAGTCATAACAAGATATTACTTGTCGATTTAGCGTTTGTAACTCATATGAAAGTGTAATTTCATTACATATCCTGAGTTGGCCTTCCGATAATTGTATTTGACAATTTATTAACTACCAGTTAAAACTTTCAGGTACATGTCAGATCCATTGACAACCTTGATATGAGCAGGTATACACCTAGACCGTGAGACGTGGCTCCAACCGACTACGGCTGATGGTTTGCCCTGACCTCTGCCTTGTTGTGTCGCTGCTTGTAGCCTGTAGGCTGTGGGATCAAATAAATCAAAGCTTTTGTTTAACTTGTATATGCAGATCATCCACTCTGTTTTCAGATCAAGTTTCTGCATGTGTGATGTGGAACAATGCATCTTTGCTGTTTTACCAATTTTTATGCATTGTAAAAATGCAACTAAAAAAATCTGAAACCAAGCACCAACATCCAGCCATGTTCTTCTATATTGTACTGTACCATTTTCTTTTTGACCAAAGTTCTATCTTTTTTACCAATGTTCTTCGATATTTGAAGTGTTGACGACGCCCATCGACATGCTCGCGATTAGAGAGAAGATGGCCAAGTTCTTGGTGGAACAGGTCATCAACAAGAAAGGAGAATTCCATCATCCTACAAGTTAAGCACCAGTGATGTAAGCCTTCCACATATAACATATCTTAACTCTTTGGATTATTTGGATTTGGTTTGTCAATCCAATTTAACAGCACCAGTGATTGTACTGTATGGTTTAGCACTGTGTTCCTCTTCTGTTATTCTCAATCAGATCAGAGGTTGCAGCTAGCCAGACTGGCATATTATTTTTTTTTGTTACTACTTGAGCTTGCACATACTGCATACATATGGTCACTACCATAAGTAGCACAACATTTGGTCATACTTATGGTTATCATTCTGTTTAGTAAGGAAAGGAATCATAGCTAAGTCAAAATATGCATGTGACTCTAGTACTGAACTTCACTACTATTTATATCTGTTGTGAAGTTCAGTCTCATATCTACAGCCATGGAAGTAGGTAAAAATTCAGAGGTAAATTGATTTTGTTCCATGCCAAAACAAAATCAATGCAGATTAAGCTCTTTGTTTCCACTTGTTACTCGGTACTTTAGTGCTCTTTAGCACGATCAAAGTCTTAGTGAAGAACAATACATACTCTTGTGTGCATCCTTTATTTTGATCTGTAAACTGATTGAACACATATTTTCTTTATTGTCACATACTCTTTATTGATCTGCCAAAAAGCTAAGCTAAAAATGCAATGCATTGTTACTCTGCTAGGAGCAACATTGATCTTATATATTGTAAATGTACCAAGTTTTATTTTTGACCAAAGCTCTATCTTGACACAGGAATTTGAAGTCTTGACGGTGCCCATCGACATGCTTGTGATTAGAGAACAGCTGGCCAAGTTCTTAGTGGAACAGGTCATCAAGAAGAATGCAGAGTTCCATCATCACCACTTTTGTGTGTGTGTTTGCTATTATCATTGTGGGGTCCCTGTGATGTTTAGATGGATTTAGAACAAGTTATGATGGATTTTGAAGTTGTGAACAATTGATATATATATATATATATATATATATATATATATATATATATATATATATATATATATATATATATATATATATATATATATATATATATATATATATATATATATATATATATATATATTGAAGTTGTGAACAATTGATATATATATATATCTGTGAACAATGTGTGATTCTGATGAAATTGTGACGTCACTGTATCATTAGCACGCGTCACTAGTTATATTCTATCAGTGACACGCATTCTCAATTCGCGTCACTCATATAGCCTTATTAGTGACGCATGTAGTGAATTCGTGTCACCCTTTGTTTCTTATCACTGACGCGTGTTACCGTTATCCGTGACGCGTGTTCTAAACCAGCGTCACTCCTTTTGTCTTATTAGTGACGCGTGTTACCATTATCCGTGATGCGTGTTCTAAACCCGCGTCACCCTTTCTTTCTTATCAGTGACGCGTATTACCATTATCCGTGACACGTGTTGTAAATACGCGTCACAGATTTTTTCTTATCAGTGACGCGTATTTACGCATCACTGATGTAACCTTATCTGTGACGCAAAAACAGTGACGCGTGTTTTACGCGTCACTGATGACCCTCTAGACGCGTCACAGATAGCGTTTTCTGGCATAGTGTGGAGCAGGAAAGGAGAAAGAAAAGAGTGGCGGCGCCTCTCGGAGAGATGGACGAATCGTTAGACTTATTGGCCCATCCAACACTACCGGAAACAGCATGTTTGCCGAGTGCCCGGTTGTTTGCCGAGAGCATTCTATCGGGCACTTGGCAAACAGCTTGTTTGCCGGGTGCTGTACAAAATACATTCGGCGAAAATCTGACACTTGGCAAACAGGCTTCTTTGCCGAGTGCCGAAAATAAAACACTCGTTAAAGATGAAGACACTCGGCGAACTCCTAGCTTTGCCGAGTGTCGGACGGGGACACTTGGCTAACAGCCAGAGCCGCTAACGGCCGCTAGCCGCCGTTTGTTGTTTGCCGAGTGCCAATAGCTGACACTCGGCAAAACCTGAGTTTGCCGAGTGTCTTTGGTTGACACTCGGCACAGCCGCAAGTTTGCCGAGTGTTTTGTGTTGACACTCGGCAAACTATTTTTTCTGTCTTCTGACCTCCAAACTTTTTCTTTCGTCCTCATACAGTACCAGGTACTCCATGTTCAAATTTGGTACATTTCTCGATATTTTTGCTATATTTCTCTAATTTATTTCATTTAATTGAATTTTTTGGATAAGTCAAATATGAACGGCAAGTGAATCGAATAATGGAATTAAATGAATGGAAAATGACATTCATGTTATTGAGTTTAATGTGAGGTCGTATCCAAGAACAGACCAGAAATTTCGAACATCTTGTTCACAAAACATAACCATGAACTTGTGGACGAATTATTTTTAAATTCTATAAAAAGCAAACGAAGTCCGAAAATCATAAAATTTGTCAAGATGTCATGATATCATACGTGGAGGCTGTGGTAAAAAATCGAGAAGGTTTCGCATAAGTTGTCACCTACGATCCATCTAAAGCGAAGCATCTCCGAAGAAGAATTGTAGAGTTGAGAAGGATCTGGTAAGATTTGAAGCATCTACTTGACAACTTGTGCAAAACCTTCTCAATTTTTTACCACAGCCTCCTTGTATGATATCATGACATCTTGATAAATTTCATGATTTTCTGACTTCGCTTGCTTTTTATAGAATTTAAAAATAATTCTCCCACAAGTTCGTGGTCATGTTTTGTGAACAAGATATTCGAAATTTCCTTTCATTGCCCGGATTTTAACATTATTCAAATCTCAATAACATGAATATCATTTTTCCATTCATTTTTCCATCATTCGAATCACTTGCTGTTCAAATTTGACTTATCCCAAAAAATTCAATTAAATGAAATAAATTAACTAAATATAGCAAAGAGGCCGAGAAATGTACCAAATTTGAACATGGAGTACCATGTACTGTGCGAGGACAGCAGAAAAAGTTTGGAGGACAGAAGGCAAAAAAATAGTTTGCCGAGTGTCAGAAAAAGACACTCGCAAACAGAAAAAGACACTTAGCAAAGGGAGGTTTTGCGAGTGCCTGCGGCTGGCACTCGACAAAGAAAAAATGATTTTTTAAAAAAAATAAGATGTTTGCCGAGTGCCAAATCAGGGGCACTCAGCAAACAACTCAAATATACACTGCGCCCTCGGCCACCAGCCACTCACTCACACACACACACGCCGCATCCACCCGCCCCCGCGCCACCGCCCGCTCGCGCCGCCGCCCACCTCCACGCCCCCCGCCCGCACCCTCGCTGCCCCTGCCCCCGCCCCCGATCTCCCGCCGAACCGCCGCCGCTCGCCCACGCCCGTCAACCGCCGCCGCCCGCCGGGGCTCGATGAGGAGCACCACGCCGGCCGCCGGGGCTCGATGAGGAGCACCACGCTGGCCGCCGGGGCTCGAGGAGGAGCGTCGCCTGACCTCCCACCGTCTCCCCGACGCCCCGCCCGCGGCATCCCAGCCCCCGGTGCCCCCGTCCGCCGGCCACGGCGCCCCGCCCGCCGCCGCCCCGGCCCCTTCACCACCGCCGCCCTACGACACCCATCAGGTATACCCTTCCCGACCCTTCCCTTCCCTTCCCCTCCCTTCCTACTGTGCAAAATTGAGCACCCCAACCCTACAAAATTGTGCAAAATTGCAGTAGTTGTAGTGGTAGTAGAAGTGGTGGTAGTACTAGTAGTGGTAGTAGTGGTGGTGGTAGTAGTAGTAGTGGTGGTGGTAGTAGTGGGAGTGGTAGTGGTAGTGTGTACATGTATTATTATTCACATATTTTGAAACTAGAAATCACAAGCTTATAATAAACCAATAATATAAGTAAACTTTGGTACTACTTGGATTTATTCTTCTGCATGGATTGATATTAAATTAAATGGCTTCCCTTGATATATGTGGTTGTCGGCCATCATGTCATTGGTTTTTTGCAGGTTTTGGAAACCTCACTGTGCATGGGAGGTGCTGCCAAAATTTTCAATTGGCAGTATTATGTTCCTTTTTTGCAGAGAAGAGCCCATCGGAGTCGAGCCGGAGTACCCGGTGCCGCTTGACCTTGTCGGAGAAGAAGGCGACCCTGATCATCTTCCTCGCCGCTACAGGTCTACCTGCACTGCGTCACCTCGCCACTGCACTGACCCGCCACAGCCGTGCTAGCCTGACTCCACCGCCACCCAAGGTAAATCCCCTGGCATTACATGAGACCCCTCTTTCTGTATCATGTTCGTAGATCACGTAACCTAGTTAGGCGTCTCCCGTTCAAAAGAGATACGATTGGAAATATGCAGATCTTTGCATATCTATACCCGTATCTGTTTTGAATTATCCACGTTTTTTGGACAGTCCGAGGATGCGTAGATGGGGTTAGTTTCCATGGTCTACTCCGATATGAGACAGAGTTTCGGCATCATCTCCCTGTTGTTCTTCGGATACACAATCTCCCTGCCAGGACGTGTATTTAGAGAACAGCGGGGAGGTGTTGTCGAAATTCTATCTCGGATAGGAGTAGAGCATGGAAACTAACCTCATCTACGCATCCTCGGGTGGGATTAAGACCTATCTTCACCTATTAGACAGTAGGAACATCGCGTAGCTGCAATTGATTCTTATATTACTCCCTGATATGTTAGAGGATGGATGACCGTGAGTGGATGTACACGGGCTGCTCAAGTCGGGGTGAGTTGTCCGATGAATGCAATAAACAATTAAAATAGGCTATTTTTTGTCACTTTGTCGTGTGCTACACTCGGCAAAGAGGGCATTTGCCGAGTGCTATGGTAAAAACACTCAGCAAAGTGACCAAACCTGGGAATTCTGGGAACTGGCTTTGCCCAGTGTATTAACTGTGACACTTGGCAAAGCCGCCGTCATCATCGCCCACACCGTCATGGCAACTTTTGTTTTGCCGAGGGTTGACTCAGCACTCGGCAAAGCCTTTGCCGAGTGCCCAACAAAAAGCACTCGGCAAAGAGCTCTTTGCCGTCAAAACGATTGGTGAGTGACCTATACCGAGGGTGGCACTCGGCAAAGACTTTGCCGAGTGCATTTGGGGCTTTGCAGAGTGCCTGTGGCACTCAGCAAAGAAGCTTAATCCGGTAGTGCAAAGTTCGTTTCTTTTTCTTTTTCTTTAATTATTAATCATCGTCTCGTGTGTGTGTGCTAGGTCTTTCCTTTTCATGCACTTCTTGCCCCTTTCTTTACTCACGTGTAGTTAGTAGTGTAGATTTGAGAGCATGTTTGTTGCTTGTGCATGTGCGGAAGATAATCATTACCACCCTGTCACCAGGCTTCAATTTTCATAAGATGATCCGCTATTATTGATCTTCATTGTTGTACCGTCCATTGCTCATAAAACTCAATGCTGAAACAATTTTGACTGCAAACAAGTGTATTAAAAAAATAAAAAAAACAATGAATTGGTGCACGTTACAATTTTCTCCGAATAATGAAGCCATCTGTATAAGATAAACTATTCAATTTTTTCGTTCTATGACCGATCGGTGACTGATTGTTGGAAACCGAAGTTTCTAAAAACTGAAAACCAGACTGAAGTACACCGAATGCCAGCCTAGAATTAGGTCTAAGCTATGTCTAATTGTCTATTCCTTGCCAAAAAAATATTTAATTGTTTATTGGACTTGACCGTGTTAGTAGTTTTTTCCTTCTATTACAACGTACGGGCATATTTGCTAGTAATGATAAAAATCCTAAAGTCCTAGGAGTACAGAAAATAGATTCCAGGGACCCCAGCCAAAAGGGTGAAAAATTAAAAGGCTAACGAGTTCAGATCAACTTGGTCTGCTGCCTACATGATGTTGTTTTGTTTGCAGCTTCAACTCAAATAATTGCAAGCTATCAAATAATTCCAATGAATCACCACAACTAAATCATGACACTTGTATGTTGTAGCACTTGGACTTCACTTATTTTGACTTGGCATTGGGTTTGGATATGCACTAAGCTTCACTACTTGACTCAACATATGATGATTAATATGAAATCAATTGAACCAAGTCTCCAATGCTGATGGTACATACAATCAATCATCCACTTTTTGATGGTACCCAAACAAGTTTGGGTCCTCTCAAGTTAAGAGCAACATATTTAGGTATAGCCTTAGTATGAGTAGCGGGATGTTTTGCAATTGTAACCAATGAGGTACCAATGCCATCCTTCCCAAGCATAGAATCATCACCAATTGAAATAGGCTTAGGAGTGTTACCTAGGGAACATGAATGTGCCATGTGTCCCCTTTCCCGACATGAGTAGCAATTTCTCTTTGATTGAGCCTTCTCTTCATTGCTCATGTGGTGCTTCCCATAGCCTTGCCTCTCATGAGTTGCTTGAGCCTTCTTCTCAAGCTTGGCAGGACACTTCAAGGCAAAGTGTCCTGTATCTCCACACTTGAAGCACTTGATGTGAGCATATACTTTCTTCTCATCTTCATTCTTGCTCATCATCTTGGCATCCTGAGTTTGCATTTGATGCCTTGCCTTTCCACTCCTTCTTGTCTTTTTCTTCTTCTTCATCAAGTCACCACCCTCTTCATGGTTGATCTTGACTTGCTCTTGGAGTGTCTTTTCTTGCTTAACTTGTGGCTTTAGTTGAGGTTTTTCTAGTTGCTTCACCAATTGCTTGGTTGGGAACATTGAGGTGAGATGTCCCCAAGTGCAGCACTTGAAGCACTTGACATGCTTTAGCCTCTCTTCTTCCTTCATCTTCTTAAGCTTCTCAATGTTTGGGCAACCATTTGCAAGGTGTCCCGCTTCATGGCACCGGTAGCACATGGAGTGAGACAACTTTAATTGTAGTTGCTTCTTCAATTTCTTAGCTCTTTTTCTTTCGCCCTTTGTCATCTTCTTCTTGAAGCCAAGGCCACTCTTGTCACCATAGCTTCTTTTGTTGTTCAACATATGCTCGAAGGTGACTTGAGAGTTGTAGCACCTCTCTAACTTGTTGCTCAAGTTCTTCACTTCTCTTTTGAGCTCATTGTTCTCCTTCAAAAGTTAGTCTCACAAGACATAGAAGTAGAACAAGCATCTATACGTGAAGAGCATGGCATATTAATAAATCATCACAAGAGGTGGATACATGCTTTTTGCCTACATCACAAGGGTTAGCAACATTTTTGCAATTGACCATTTGATCCATGTGATGAGCTCTCAATCTTTTTAATTTTCTTTGAAAATGCTTTAATGAGAGAAGCATGTTGTTCTAATAATTCTTCATGAGATGCAAGTAGTGTCTCATGATTCAATTTTAGCTCACAATATGAAGATTTAAGAACATCAAGTAATTTCTTTATGTTCTTCACATGAGTTCTTCATAAATGAGTTTTCATTTGCCAATTTCATTGTTTTAGCTTTCTTATTTTCTAAAGACATGGTCATGCTAGCAAGTCTACTAACAAGCTTATCATATGAATCAATAGGATCAACCACATTAGCATTTTGTACCTTTGTGTCACCTTGTGACATGAATCAATGTGGTGTAGTGGATGGGCTTGTAGTACCAATGTGATATGAGCATGAACATCATCATCACCACCAAGTGTGCATGGAGTAGCATCATCATTTGCATCACTTGTGGCATCATTATCAATCTTGTCAAGTGAACTTGTAGTGGATCGATCATCATCATCACTTGACCATGAGGTGGAGCAATCTTCCACAATCACCAAATTGTGGTCATGCTGAACACACACATGGGCCTCCACATTGGGCTCATCCTTCTTCTTGAACTTGCCATCATCCCATGTGGAGGAGTCACTGAAGGTGTGCTTGTTGATTCCATATCTCACGAGCTGTTCTCACATAGTTTATCTTTTTCATCAAATCAAAGCTCAAAGCATCCATTAGATAACAACAAGCATGTGCATTAAGTTCATGGAGAACTCTTTGAGCTTTGGTGAAATTTTTATGGTCCAAGACATGAGTGAGACCACTAGTGACAACCCACCAAAACTTAGGTCCCTTTGCACGAAAATGATCAAGCATGTGATTTTTCCAAAGTGCAAAGTTTGTGCCATCAAAACTGTGTGTCACACTCATCTATCCCACTAGATACCATCCTCTCGGGTCGGTAAAGATCACAAATGATAGACAGTGGCTCTGATACCATTTGTAGGGTTGAGATGGTGGACTAGAGGGGGGTAAATAGTCATTTCTTAAAACTTAATTGCGCCGGCTAACCAATACAAATGCAAAATTAAAACTATCGGTCTAGTCAAGACTACACCCCTCTATCTATGTTCACAAGCAACTTACAAAGATCCTAATCAAGCAACAAAGGTGTCGGACTAGCTAGAGCTCACTTAAACAATTCTAAAGCAAGGTCACACAAACCTATGTACTAGTACTTTACAAACCGAGGGAGCTCCTACACAACTAGTAAGCAAAAGCACAAAGCTCCTAAGCTCACTAGCAATGCTCAATAACAAGGCTACACAAGCCAAATTATAGAGCGCGAATTACTTAGCTACATAAACTAAGTAATGTGACTAACAAGGTTACACAAACCGAATTAGTCATGCAAGGGAGCTACTTCTATGCTACACAAGCAAGAAAGTAACTAGCAAGCTACACAAGCTAACTAATTAGGAGAGCAACTACATAAGCACAATGTATGAAATGTAAGAACAAACATGTGTTTTGTGGAATGCAAACCACCGAGAAGATGATAAATACTATGTTGACATGGTGATTTTTCTCCCGAGGTTCGCAAGGTTGCCACCAAGCTACATCCTCGTTGTGTCGACCGGTCACCCAGTGGTTCGGCAGCTAATTGGCATCACCCGCCAAGCCCGCACATCGGGCACTGCAAGAACCTACCTCACAAGTGAGGATAGCTCAATGACACTCTTTACTAGAGTTGCTCTTTGCGGCTCCTGCGGGGCGAGCACAATGCCCCTCACAAAACTCTTCTCCTAAGCACCACACAAGCTTCTTGCGGGCTTCGACGGAGACAACCACCAAGCCATCTAGGAGGTGGCAACCTCCAAGAGCAATAAGCCTGCCAGCTTGCAGGATGACCACCTAGTGCCACTCGATGCAACCTGACGATGCAATCGCACTAGAATCACTCACTCACTTGATCGGATGAACACTATCAATCACAAGTGAGTTGGAGGGCTCCCAAGCACACTCAAGCATGAACACAAAGTCCCCTTAGGTGTTCCCTTAGGTGCTCAACCTCAGCCATGGTCGAGACACCCCTCTATTTATAGCCCAAGGGCCAAATAGAGCTGTTACCCTTTCACTGGGCGTTTTTCGAGACGACCGGACATGCATGTTCGAAGTGACCTGACGCTGCGACCAGCGTCTGGTCACAGTCCACCATCCATGTGTCCTCTACCGTTTGACTGGGACTGCAGATCTCCAACAGCTACTTCGCGCCAACGGTCACCAGGCGACTGGACGCAGCATAGTACCTAAACCGGACGCAGAACAGTGAATTGCCTGTGTCAGGTCCTCACAAACTTGCTCACGCCAAGAAATCGATCGGATGCGCAGGTGCGTTCATGGGAGCCAGTGTCAGGTCGACTCCAGAGAGCTCCCAAAGCGCCTAAACAATGACCTAACGCGGCAGGTCCAACCTAACCGGATGTAGGCCTGCATCCGGTGCTCCTTCAGCTGCCATGTGTCAATGCCACGCCACACACCACAACGTCAGTGACCGACCGCGATGACCGAACATGGCTCCAATGCGTTAGGTCACAACAGTGCCCAGCATCTGATCACGTCCAGTGATGCGATTCGCCTCCGTTTCTTTGCCGAGTTGATTTGTTTCAACTCCAACTTCTTTCTCCTCTGTAAATGTGCCAACACCACCAAGTGTACCCCACCATGTGCATGTGTGTTAGCATTTTCACAATCATTTTTTAAAGGAGCTACTCAACTTGCCACGCCACTCGATCCTAGCAACGATGCATAGTTAGATCACTCGAGTGGCACTAGATGACCAATATGCAAACAAGTTTGTCTCTCTTGATAGTACGGCCATCTATCCTAAACCCGGTCATCAACTTCTCTACACACCTATGACCGGTGAAATGAAATATCCTAGGTTATACCTTTGCCTTGCGCATTCCATTCCATCTCCTTCAATGTCAATGCAACACATGCACCAACATGATCATCAATGATATGATCCACTCCATATCATCATGTGACCATATTGGTTCATCAATCTTGGCTTCACTTGCTCTTCACCGTTGCTTTGGTCCATCGGCGCCAAGTCATCACTCAACTTGCCCTTCACACTTGCAAATGGTCCATCGAGCCAAGTCATGTCTTGATTTTCTCCACCTTGATCACATAACTCAATGTCATAACTCATGTTCAATGAGCTCATCCATCATCACAGGTGTAAGCCTTGCAACATCTCCGAGCAATCTTCACTGTCATGGCATATGTTGTTCACACACATGTACTTGTGGACTAATCACCTGTGTATCTCATATAAACACAATTAGTCCACCTAAGGTTGTCATTCAATTACCAAAACAAAACAAGGGCCTTTCACTAGGCTTTGTATGTGTGTTCATAGCTAAATTGGTAACATGCATCTAAATAGGTAAATAGAAAGTAACACATAGGAAGCCAAAGAAGAGAAGGATGGATAGCATGTTTAGTCTCATAACCTTCTTTTTAGACCAAAGGCTTTTAGCCTAGCTTCTATTGAAAGCTTAAAAGATATTCATGATGGGGATACCAGCTTTACATAGATGATAACAAAAAGATAAACGCTCCCCAACCACACCAGAGCATACTCCAAAAGACGATCACCAAAAGTCCTATAGTTTTAGGCTCCAACACCCACTCAACGATAGAAAGCTATCTAGGAGAATATTAACAGAGAAAACAAAGACAGCCTCTAGGTGCAGGTCACCATCTCTTCAGGCCTTCCTTTAGCTTCGCCAGCCAGCTTTCCATCTTTGCTCCATCCTTTTTCGCCATCTAGACCCACTGCTTTAAAAATCCAAATGTTTTATAAGCAACTTGTTTAGGTGAGTTGATCACAATGTTAGAAAAAACTAGATCATTCCTAGTTTTCCATAGCGCCCACCCCACTGCCGCCATGACCCACCAAAATAACCCTCTAGAGTCCCCTCCACTATTAGCAATGATGTCATGAAAGCTTCTGATAGATACTGTTCGTCTAAACGGCCGTTTAGTCCGTTTAAACACCGTTTAAACGGTAAACAGAAGTCAGTCGTGTTGTTTTGGCCCTAAACGGTGAATTAAACGGTTGGGCCGTTTAAACCCGTTTAAACCGTTCAATCCCGTCTAAACGGTCTAAACAAAATCAGATTAAACGTGATTAAATGAGCTAAACAATCGTTTAATCCATAATTAAGTGAATTAAAGGAATACGTCTATCACAATCAACATGAAACTAATTAACGTTGTAATTATATGAAGTGTTGTGGGATTTAGATTTCTTCCAACAAGATTATTTGGTAGAATATTTGATTTTTATATGTGTAAGTATGTATGGGTTCTAGCAAATTTTATTATTACCTACATAGATATGTATATTTTATTGTTATTGTAGAAAACCGTTTAGACCGTTTAACTCCGTTTAAACGGTCTAAACGCTAAACAAAGGGTGACCGACTGTTTACCGTTTAGCGTTTAGAAAAACATAGCTGATAGAAGAGAGAGCTCGTTCCCAACCTAAACTGTCCCTAACCCAGCACCATGTTGCCACTACTATTGGGCATTGGACCAGTAAATGGTTTACAGATTCCTCTTTCAGGTAGAATTTAGTCTTTAGAACCATCCCAGTTCCTTCTCCTTAGCTGTTGAGTTGTCTGAATCCTGTCATGCCACGCTATCCATAGAAAGATTTGTACTTTCAGGGGATCTTCGTATTCCAAGTTTCCATCATCCTTGTTCAATAACCCCTCCAAAGGTGATGAACCGATACAGACTTCTCGTGATATATTTGCCCGACTGTTCAAGCTTCCATACAACTCTATCCTCCTCATCTGTTAACTGCACATTCCTCAATTTTGTCATTAGCTCCCTCCACTCCTCCATCTCAGCTGTCCCAAAGCATCTTCTATAGCTAAAGTTCCAGTTAGCTTCCTCAGCAATTTGAACTGATATGTCCAGGTCATGACAGATCTTGTAAATCCTAGGAAAACATACCAAGAGTGGACACTCCTCTAGCCATACATCTTTCTAGAATCTAGTTTGTTTGTCGTTTCTTACAATATGCCCCTTACCTTTCTCATACCACCCTTTTATAGCATGTAGGCCCTGCCAAAACCGAGAACTACCTACACATTTACTCTGACAGAAACCTTCCCCTCTTAGGTATTTCCTACTCAACAAATTCATACACATACTCTCTTCTCCACTTTACAGTCTAAAAATCCCCTTGCAAAGAAGAGCAGTATTCATGGCTCCGCCCCCCCCCCCCCCCCCCCCCCCCCCCCCCCCCCCCTCGCCCTCGCGGCGTCGCCCGCTGCCCCTGCCATTTAGCCACCCATTGAGCGTGCCGCGCCTCTACCACACACGGCCACACCACGCGATCGACGCCACATCTTGCCGGGACAGGCCACCCACGCCGCCGGCCCCGGTTGGTGCCCCCTCTCCGCAGCGCGTGACCCCACAGCAAGCCGCGCGCCGCCATCCAGACGCCGAGCGATCGCAGGCACTCGGCCAGCAACGACCGTTGAAGATATATATGCACATGCATGCCGGCTTCAACTAACGTCTATGCCTGCTGCAGCGACGCCCCTAGAGCGAGTCGACGTCATGACATTGCCAAATGCCAATGACCGGTTCCCTCTCGCCATGACGTCCACGACCGCATGTCTGAAAAGCCCAGACATCACGCGCTCCGATCCGTCTGCTGACGCGGTCGCTTTAGGCCACGTTCGGTTCCCAGGGAATCAACCCCCTGGAACCAATCTTGCCAGGAATGCTTCACTAAATTATATAGCTAACTCTCATCAGGATTAATTCCTGCCAGGATTAGCCTCAAACGAACGAGCCCTTAAGGATTTTATGTCTTCCGATTCTGATCCCGCTGTGGGAAAAAAAAGATCACAACGTTATTTATTTGAGGAGAAAACCGTTTCTTAGATAACAAACTGAGTTAAGAAGAAAAGAGAAGAGTTAAGGAGAAAAGAGGAGAAAACTGTTTCTTCATCCGACAAAGTGGTAATAACATTGTTTACAAAATTTACATATCTCGGGATATGTAAAATTTGTGAACAATGCTACTAACACTATGTCGGATAAACAAATGATCAAATAACCAAAATAAAAGTTGTAGATCTCGAAGAGTTATAGAACTTTGTAGTTGACAACTTTTTAATTTGAATTCATTTTATCGAGGAAAACTACGTTTGAATTTCTTAAATTTGAAATTTAGATTTTTCAAACGACTTGGGATGGAGAAACAACCAAAATGAAAGTTGTAGATTTCAAAAGGTTATATAACTTTATAATTGACAACTTTTTCATTTGAATCCGCTTAGGGCCTCAAATAATTAATTTAAACTCGGTTGTTGATTGAGCGCTCCCTATTTCTAATCCCGACGGTTCGTGTTCTGTGATTGAATTACAGCAGCCAGAGGATATTAAACAAAATACTACACCTCCTAGCACGGACGTCGTCGTAGCTTAGTGGTTGTGACTGCTTCAGGTGGTATTACTGCACCATGTTCGAGTTCCCCGGGCTCTTTTTATTTTTGCGATTTTTTTGTCACTGTTTCGCACCATTTCGAATGTGTCGTGTGCATGGTATTTTTCTTTTTCTTTTCTTCTTTTTTTTCTTAATTCATTTAGAAAACAAATTGTCAAGTATACAAACAATTATATACATATAAGTAGAGATATACAAATATATACATATATATGCATATATACACAAATACATATGGCACGAATTGAGTTTCCACACTAAATTAAGATATATGTGTATATATAAATGTATTTTTATTTAATTATTATTTTAATACCTAACTCAGTGACATATATATTATAACATTTATTTATTGTTATTATTCATATATACGTACTGGTGTATACTTTGATCTACTATTTGAAATAATTAATAACAATAAATAATATTCATACATTATATATACATCTTGATTCCTTTGACTTGTATTAAAAAAAGATTTCTTTGACTTGTCAGTTACTAGAATGATATATGATTATGGACAGGATTAACGACATTGATTAACACCTATGGTGTTACTAGACCTATCTTGGTAGTTGGGCCACATGCCACCTTGGACAACAATGTTAATAAAATCAATAAAATAAAGTGTGACACACCATCCTTGCAAATTACTCTTTATGACATGGCAAATATTGTCTTAATATACAATTGGACTAGCATTAAGACAATTTTTGTGACATAAATTTACTTATGTCACTATGTTCGGATGTCTCTAGAAATTAAAAATCGTCATAAACTATTTGATGTAGTAACTTTTTTACCTGTTGTCATGCCATAAACATCATAAACCGGCACATTTCTTGTAGTGTGAAGTGCTAATCTAATCGTATTAGTTTCTATAATTGATTTTTTTGGGAATACTAATGGGTAGGGTCTCGTTGCTAAACGCTACAGAATCTAATGCATTAGAACTCGTGGTTATATATATATGGACCCGAACCATTTAGTATGGAACATTGGCTTTTCCAAGTAAAAGCCCCTAGTATAAGAAAAAAAAATGGAAAGGTGCTTTCCTTCTCGTGGAATAAGAATGCCCTCGTACCTTAATGATAGGAAAATAGGAATTTTCCATTAGGTATTTGACCAAATAGCTGGAATCATCTGGTTCCTATAGAATCTATATCACTAGAATACTCGAAAGAGCTATAAAGAAACGAAAATGGTTTTCTGTGAGATTGTCAATGAAAACGATTAGCCCCATTACAGCCCGCTGCGACGCCAGCCCTTCCTGCTCTGTTCCACTCCTCCGCAAGCGCCCCGTCCCGCTTCGCTGTGCTCGCGCACTGGACCACGCGTGTCCTATCCCGTGTCCGATCTGCTACGCGCTGCTGCGCTAGACCATGGATGCGCGGCACTCTGATTCGGTGAGGTCCGGCAGGACACTGCAGATACCGGACGCGACGGATTCATCGAGTGCCTCTATGCAGGGGCTCGCTGCTGCAAGCCTGCAAGCCTGCAACTGCGACGCAGACGCTCCCTTAGCACATGATTCCGTCATTTCTCCTGTTGAGGCGGTGGCGTCTCCGGCATCGCCTGACGAGGAGGTCGACGCGGAGGTCCGGTTGCGTGGTATCCACCTAGTCGGAGGATGAGATAGTGAACCTGCCGCAAAACCTAGTTTCGAAACCTACAACGGAGAGTTGCTAGCACTAGAGGGAGCGCACCAGCAGTGGCCAGCAGTGGCCCCCGCCGCCCCGAACGTTGTCCGCGCCGCCAGCCGCTTCCCACGCGCATCCCATGTGCAACACCCGATCTATTTTTGAAACATCCAGATGCAACAATTGCGACATAAAAAAGAAGACAAATAAAACACTTGTGAAAACGCCAGAAAAATATTTGAAAACCATTGCAAACATATGTAACATCTAGTCTAGATGAAACACTCACAAACATACGTATGAAACACCTGAAAACACTTGAAACATATACTTGCAACATGCATTTTTATACAACTTCCAGATCTATTTTTCCAACATCCAGCTTGCAATATTCGTTTAGAACAGATGAAGCATTTGGAACATATACTTAAAACATACACGTATAGCCAATACAATATGTACAACATCTCGATCTACTTTTATAACATCGATATACAACACTTGCAACATACCTCTAAAACATCTTAAACACTTGAAACATATTATACCAACATGCGCTTTTTAGCGCAGCATCTGCTTACTGCTTAGACGAAGGAGGCTTGTCGACGCGAACCTCGATGCCGGCGCAGAGCTTGATATTGCAGAGTGGCGTAGAGGTCACCGGTGTGGAGCTTGTCGACGGGAGGAACGAGTCCGAGCGGGGGCACGAGGCCCGGGCGCGGGCGGGGCCACGTGGCGTGAGCAGAGGCGGTGCGGCCGAGGGCAGGGTCCATTCCGAAGCAGAGGCGCACAGCGCGCTAACCGAGCAGGCAACGCGGGCAGGAGCGGCATGGGCATGACGCAAAGCGAGCGGGCGACTTATACGGGTCCGTCGGGATGGACAGACCACCTATAACTATAAGCAGTATTACCGAACCTACAAGGCTCTTCAGGTCAAACTTGCTTTTAGCTTCGCTTTTTGTTGGTCGTGGTGAACAAAAATATTGGTTTGGGTGCTTTCTGAGGCAACAGCTCAAGGGGTGAAATGCATGTTTACGACTCTGACGATCCTGGTCAACAAATGAAATAGTATTGGTTTGTAGCACCTCAGTTCAGTTGTTGGGTCTAAACACACATTTTTCACTATATAGTACTTGGTTGCTTGCCGTAGCTGATCAGCCTCTCTTGTATGATGCATTTATATTATGAACAGAAACTATATAGCATATTATATTGGAAAGATTAGTTGAATATTTATTGCTCCCTCTCATCTAGAAATTATGTATATATGGAAATCATGGGTTGGGACATCACAATTCAGAATAAAACATTATCCAGGACATATACGCGCAACACACGCAACAGTACTAAATTAAAAATACGTAAAGAATATTACTAACACAGCTACGACGAACACATACGCATATCGGCACATATCGTTGGCCCGTCAGATGGCAGGCCTGTTTATCGCCGTCACCTCCTCCGGGTCCAGCATGACGACGTCGTAGGACAGGTACGCCACCGTACCGTCGCCAGGAAGAGCCAGACGGCGACGGCGGTTCCACCACGACATGCCGGCGGCGAAGTTGTAAAAGAAGAACGCGGACACAGGAGCATCGCCAGCGCGACGGCCGCGTTCCGGAGGCGGCGGCGGAGCCCCGTGTGCAGCTCGAGCCTGTGGAAGTAGAGCGAAGCGTAGAGGAGCACGACGGGCAAGTACGTGGTTATCCACAGCGGGTCGACGAGGAGTATGGCCATGCCGAACAGCAGGTGGATGAACGCCACGGCCACTAGCGACAGCACCAGGGTCGACTCCATGCTCTGATGCTACTGATAAGCAGCCTAGAAGTAAGGCACCTGCGCCCGGAGTCGATCGAATGCGAAGTTGCCACGCGCGTGTAGAGTGTAGACGTGTAGTTGATGAATGCCCTGAGTAGTTCTGAAACGCGTGTAGACGTGTGTAGTTCATGATTCATGATTGCCGTGAGTTCTGATACTTGTGTGGGGCTTGCTGCTGCTGCTGCCGGGCCAGTGGCAGGGCCAGGAGACTATATAGTCGGGTCCAGCAGCATCCACTTGCATAATAATGCTCTGCTGTTTAAGTTTTTATTAACTTGATTGATTGACTTTTCTCTCTTTAATTTGTTCCGTGTTAATCTTAAACTAGTTGTTACTAAGAAAGAGCCGTCCCAATCTTTATTGCAAGACAACTTCTCTAACTCTGACCTCCTATATTCCCGTGACAACCGCCACAAGAAAATTTCATTCCAATTATCAGCATAGTTTGATTTACTTCCCTCAAAACTAAACTTGGCGTCACGTCAGCACATTCGACATGGCTCCGCCACGTGGTCTTTAGAGGGCGGCAGCGGCACTATGATATCAGAACGCACGGTCTCACTCTCAAGAATTAAGCGAACGAAGCTAGCCAAAAATTCTTCAGTTTTGTTAAAATAGCTAGATATAACTACATAAGCGTTGCAATAGAAAAAAAATAATACCATGATAATGTAAGTATGAACGTGAGTTGTACTATTGGTTGATATCTATCCTACATCATCTATTTATTAACAACCAACAAAACAAATTGATTGTACATGTGGGGAGACGAATGAGTATTACAAATTGAATTTTGTGCATGGTTGTAACTAGAAGGAGCAAAAAGTTTATCCTCTGACAAATCTAAATGACACACCTTTTTAACAGCATCCTAAGGGTATTGACTCGCAAGCACCAATAGTCAAGTAGTCATTTACAGTTCCCCTAGCTATATTGGTTGCATACAAGTTGTGTGTTAATATTTAAAGCTAAAGTAGTGTTTGACTATACGTGCAAAATGTATTAACGAGAAAAATATTTGCAAGTTTCTTCTTTCCTTTCCCCTTGTTTACGTCTTTTTCTATAGCCAGCACGGCCAAGATTCTAATATTTGATCTTGTTATGGCTCTTGAGTCTTTCTCTACAGCCAGCACGGCCAAGATTCTAATATTCGATCTTGTTGTTGCTCTTAATAGTACTACATACAATTGGCTGTGTCGGCTGGTATACCCCAATGTTAGGGATAGTCTACCCCCTGCGATTTATTAACAGTCATGGCGAAGCTGAGCCAAATAGGAAACTACTTTTGTTCTAATTGAAAAGGAAACATCTCAACGTCAGACATGTACAAGGGTATGCAAGGCAGAGAAAACCCGCTTTCCAATATGTTGTCCCAACATAATTTCTATGTCTATGATATTCTTCTGGAACCAGTGTATGGTAAGTCTGGTACAATTACAAAGTCCATTCGTAGGGTCATGTTCCTAAGCAATATGACCAGACAGTCAATTTTTAGTTTTAACACATATGACCAGACAATCAATCTTTAGTTTTAACACATATGTCGGTAGATCATTGGTTGTTAAAATGTTAAGGAATTCCTCAAAATACTTGTACGAATTGTGCACTGCACAGTCAAAGCCATAGTACACATCTCATTCCCTTGAAAATGACCTATCAACTTTAATGGACATCAATACCAGTCCCACCAGGCTGATACCACTAATAGAGAACCTAGTAGTAGTCCCGGTTCCCAACCCCCTTTACGGCTTGTTTGGTTGGGGGTAATTGAAAGTAGGGAATGGAAGTTTAGAGATAGGAGTTTAGAAATGTTTTGTTTGTTTTGTGAAAATGGAAGTTTTGGTGGGAAGGGGAAGGGGAGTTTAGAGAGCCAACTCCCACTAATCAATTCCCTAGGGGACGGGTGAGAATTAGGTGGGAGTTGTGTTCTTAAAAAGAGAAAACTAGATCCTCACCGTCCATCATGATTTATCTTTTAATTTTTCCCTCAAAACCCCACCAAGGGATATGAATTCCCTCTTAAATTCCCTTTCTTATTTCCTCTACGAACCAAACAAGGAATTGAGATTAAAACTCAATTTACCACCTTAATTCCCTCTATAACCTCCCACCACTAATTCCCATGCCTCTTCCCACGTAGTTGCCAAACACACCCTTAGTCCTAGTTATGCAATCGGGACTAAAGGTCAGCTATGGAGATTAGAACCTAAGACCTCCCACTTCAGCTCTTGCGCGCATTACCATCTCACCTCCCACCACACATCTGACTTAGATAAGATACGTTTTCCTTTTAATTCACTCTGGAGACACCTTTAGTCCGGGTTTAAGACACAAACCAGGACTAAAGGTACCTTTAGTCCGGGTTCATGTCTCAAACTAGGGCTAAAACTTCTCGTACTGACACGCTTCTAAAACGCCTCAGTAACCGTTACAACCGGGACTAAAGGGTGGAATTAGTCCCATTTTGTATTACAAACCGAGACTAAAGTTTCAGTCCTCCTTTTAGTCATGGTTGCAATTTTTAAACCGGAACTAAATACTTTTTGGCCATCGATGAAAGGTCGTTTCTCTACTAGGGCACGTGCAAACCCCGCCCAATGCCAAAACAGCTGACGCATCACGTAATCGAAGACCCCGCGCTGGCTTCGGGTCAACCTGCCCGCAAGCCATATCTTCTTTCACCATCCATAGTATGTATACAGAAATCCAAGGTTGCACGTTGCAGTTGCAAGTCAATTGCAACATAGTTGAGGACTCAAGGGATTCCCATTCGTAATTTACATAAATAAAGCGTCTCCAATGTAGATTCTAACGCTCGGGCCAAACATCCTCATCAAATGCACATGATCAGAAAGCGCATGGTTCAGTGAGGTCATATTAGTTATATTCCTGCAAGAAGACAAAGGGAGTGTGTCTCAGTGAAACTTAAGCGAGCACTCTGTTTTGTTCAATGGAAATTTCATTTGACAGTATACCTAGTCTTGTTCAGAGGTAAGTGAGCTTAAAATCTTCTAGAGTGAAGATTCATGACCCTGAGGGTTGTTGTATATTGAATATTGAATCTGTTTTTGAAAGATCGATATTGAATAGTAGTATTATAGTATATGGTTTTGGAGAACCTGTGTTAACCAATGATGAGATCATAATGAAATTGCGTATATCACCTGGCACCCTTCTCTTCCTCTGTTGCATTGGCCTGGTCAGTATACCACCTGTAGTTTTCATGGTCCAAGTTAATACTGCTCGAAAGGAGGCAATTTGGATGTGGGAACATTGATAGGGCAATACTGGAACTTAAGGCCACATGGATAATTCTACCATGATAGATGTATGTATTTGTTGGAGATGGCATGGCACACATGATTGATTTGTAGGGGGAAAAGCAATGTAAGGTCAACTTTAATGTTTGTTTGGCGTTTGTTACATGTGAGAACCTAGTATAGGAGATCTTAACTCAATTACCTTCATTGGTGTCTGCTGGGGAAGAGAGTTCATTTTTTCTGTAAAATAAAGTTACAGCAGGAATATCAGGATACCAATAAGGTCACAATTTGTAAATGGTTCATAACTAAGGGCATGTCAATTTCTGTGAGAATTCAATTCAGTAATTCTGAGAAATTGTACATGACCTCATCCTTCTTTTGGTAAAGCTACACTGCAACGACGAAGCCTTGTGACCAGATAAACATGTACATATACGACAGGAAAACAAAGATGTGCATTAACACTTTAGACATATGAGCGAATATAATAGGAAGTCCAGTTTGGTTCTGTCATAAGATGAATCGTACGTTTGTTCAGAAGATGAAAAATCAGTTACAGGTTCGTAATGCAACTAAAGATCATAGGTAGAGAAGGTTGACACACACAAGTTTAAAATCAATAAAATAATTTGGAAAAATAACAATTTACCTGTGGCTCTGAGGTACTCAAAAGCATATCAAGCATATGTGATGTTAGTTTATTTAAGAAATTAAAAAAGTTGGTTTATAATTAGATTAATTCAGGAAGATGGCTATGAACTCATGCTAATAAAAATATACAATGGATCAAAACATATATGCAGTAGCACTGCCCTAACTATTTGGCCATACTTTTTCTAAGCACATCTATTTTTATACAGAGGAATGGATTAACTAAGAATCAACATATGTTCTTTTCATTCTTTGAAACAAAAATAAGATGCACTAAAAAGGCAAAAACACACTATATATATCCCTTGCCGCCAAACAATCCACCACATTAGTTTGATTATTGTAGGAGACCCAAATTTAACATAGACAGTACAATCACGACGAATACTACTGAAGGTAAGCATATATGCATAGAGCATAGTAGATACCATGTAAGCAAAACTGCAGGCTATTATTTGACAGTAATTAGGAAACAAACCTTAGCTGTTCCCATGGCACTATTATTGACAAAAAACGACAAAACATAAAATATTATGTACCCTAGCAATGTAGATTGTTTCCTTAACAGAGGTGACGCCTGAAATATATGAAACAATCCACAACGTAGGAAAACTTCTCTTTCTGGCATCTGAAGATATTAATGTGTCACTTCTTAGCATTGGTATGTAAGCAATATTGACCTACTAACATGGCACACAATAACATGATTTTATAGCTCTTACTAAGGTGAAATATGAGGTAAAAGAGCAGTGCAAAGCATGGTATATGAGTGTTTTTTTATGTTCAGGCTATAGTCAGTAATGAGGAGCCCCCAAACCAAAATGATATAGCCAGAGCACCCTGTGTAAGGGTGGCCTATCAATAAATTTCCAACATTTTTCAGAGCATCAAGAATACATCTAGAAATGGACACAAACAAAAAAGATCTAAATTAGATGACGCCATATAAGCAATAGCCATGACAACAAAGTAAAAGGTAAAGCAACATTGGCCTTAACAAACCTTAAACCCTAAACCGTAGCAATGTAGATGATTTCTGGAGTCGTCGAAATGGAACTGAAACCATGAAAGATCTGTCAGTGGACAACATGCATCTGGCAAGAGGTCATAAGAAATAGGTAGAAATAAAAGTGGAACAACCTAAAGTTGATGTTAACATACTGAGTCGCTAAGAATTAGTGAAGCTCATGTAGATTGATGTACGAAGCAGTACAAAATTAACCTAGATAGTTATACCAAACTATTGATAAAGAAATAAACACTAATTAAAGGCTCACTGGATTCAACCTGACTGTGAACTACAGACACCTGGACACTGTTATGATTCAGCTCACAAGGTTAACAACCATGCTATGGAATTAGTCATAGAATGTCTGGTAACATAGGAATTGTGATAGAGAATTGAGCTAAAATGTATACATATTAATTTGATGATATTGTGTGAGCAGAGAGGACATGGTAGCTAAGCATACTAATTACGTATACAGAAACACGTGAAGGAAATTTATTTTACAATGAACATAGTTAGATTCCATGTACTCAAGATTACATAGGCCAAAAAAATTGTCTAGTTTGTTAGTTAGCTATAAATAGTAACAGAGAAAATGCAGGCGGGGCTACAAACTCACGTGGTTTTTGCATATGTAAGAGTGTGGAAATGCACATTGTACGTCAGCATTGTCGCAGGTTCAGATAGCGAACAGAACACAATCTCACAACAACATCTGAAAAGAAGAGTGGGAAAAAACCAAACCTGAAGAAATGCAAGCTGGATGTACATATCAGACAGTGAGCAGAGCACAACGTCACAATATCTTGAAAGCAATTTTGACCAGATCAGGAAAAAGTAAGAATAAAACACACATCGGTTATGCTCTCCTTGATGGGAAATGGTCTCTATGATCAATTAGCAGCATACTACAGGTACTACCATATTTATTTGTTCCTCTCAGCGAAATTTGGAAAAAAAAAATGAATTTAGCTGAGGCCAATATTAGAATATATGATGACATGGCTGAGGCCAATAATTAGAATTTGATGGCAACCTGAATAAATACAATACAGAGGACACAGTAAGGATTGCAATTGCAGTTAGGCTTACTTACATCTGAGAAAAATCCTGCCACTGTTGTTGTCTATCTTCCTGGCTTGGCAGCTGCAGATCAGGAAGGTGAAGGAACACATGAAGACGTTGGCTCACAGGTTGGGAGCTGCACCAGTGGTCTCTTGTTGGGTTTGAACATGACAGATCTGTCAGAGCAAAGGTCACCAAGCAGCATCTAGACGTGCGGAAGCCAAATCCCAACGTCGGTGCGCCGGTGCCTAAAGACGGGAACCGGAGAAGGTGAGGGGAAAAAAAAAGAAAAAAAAACATCAAAATCGATTCTGAAGGCCCGCCAGCAT
Organism: Saccharum hybrid cultivar R570; assembly: GCA_038087645.1. Taxonomy (NCBI): domain Eukaryota; kingdom Viridiplantae; phylum Streptophyta; class Magnoliopsida; order Poales; family Poaceae; genus Saccharum; species Saccharum hybrid cultivar. Next base: position 30,394,524 of record JAQSUU010000405.1, on the reverse strand, counting down.
GAGCCTGAATCGAGGCAGAGGGCCTCCATCGTAACGGTCCTGCATTCATCTGCCCGCTATAGCGGCGCCCCGCAAACGTGTTTATGGCGCAGCCGCGGCATCGGTGAGGGAAAGGGGAGGGAGAGCAACAGAGAGAACGCACCTTCACCTAGACGCGACCGCACCAGCGCGGCGCCCAAGCGGAGGCCGCCGCGCCGTAGGACAACCGATCTGGGACGCCGGCGACGGAGATACGAAGCCCAAGCAGATGTTAAACCATGAATAACAGCACACCAGATGGATGCCACACAGACTTGGCAGCGATTGCACTTGCGCCCTGCCTCGCGAAGTCCTGTATGCGATGCGCGCGCCCCGGGCCCGAGGTAGCAGGATCCAGGGTGGAGCCGACCGTGAAGGTGCGGTCCCGGATCCGAGCGTCAGCGCGTGCCTGGCTGTCTGGGGAAACCGGCGCCGGCACCCGCACCACGTCGGCTGCCCGACGGCTAGACGACGGCGACAAGACGAAGGAGATGAGGAATCCGCCACCTCCGAAGCGCGAGGATGGATCTCGGCCGGAGGCGACCAGATCTGGTTAGCCGCAACCGATTCCGGCAGGAGGCGGCCGTTCCCGGCGGGCGACTACCAAGGTCCATGGATGATGGATCCCGGATTCCCGGTGGGCGGTGGTGGGGGGAGAGAGAGAGGGGAAGAGGGAAGGGAAGGGAAGGGCAAATCGAAGGCGTCGCGTGACAAATCCGCAAGCGTGACATTATCATCATCAGCAGAAGAAGAATAATAATAATACTACCTCCACCCCAAATTACAAGCCATTCGAGAATCAGGATCTCAAGTTTAACTAAATTTATATGATAAGATAATATTATTTATGACACCAATTAAGTATCATTAGATTCTTCATTAATTATATTTTTATAGTATACCTATTTGATGTTATAAATTTTTGTAATTTTTTTTATAATTTTGGTCAAACTTAAGATATTTTGACTCTACGAGATTCTTGAAATGCCTTATAATTTAGAATGGATGGAGTAATAGATAATAGATAAATAATAATAATAATAATAATAATAATAATAATAATAATAATAATAATAATAATAATAATAATAATAATAATAATAATAATAATAATGCACAACAATCTGTACTGTACTAGTACTGTATTCAAATCAAACGTCAAACTGGAGGCCTGACGCTGCGGTGCACCTGCAGGCTCTCCTCCTCTTCCTCCTCGATATGGAGGACAATAACGCGGTACAAGCAGTAAGCTACAAGAAGTGCGAAAAGCCACACACCAACAGTCTGTGACAGTGGAATGACACGGGCAAAGCTATACAAGAGGATCGCCGACAAGAAGACACCGAGGCCAACGGCCATGTACCCGAGGCCGCGACGGAGTACCGCGTGCTGCTGACGGTGGTAGTGGTACCGTGAGCGGAGCCGGCGCCACGAGTAAAGGGTCCCGTAGAACAGCCACAGGTAGACACAAAACAGTGTCAGTCGGGGATCAAAACTGTAGTACAACATGGCCGCGATGCACGTGGTGGTCACGAACAGCATCAGCAGTACAGCCAGTAGTACGGCTGGTTTCTTCACGGAGTAGACTGGTACTGGTTGCCAACGCGGCGGTGCACGGTTGGATAAAGCGGCAGCAGGAGCACTAGCTGGCGAAGTCTGCATCGCGACTCGCGAGAGAACAGGAGACGAGACAGCGGCGGGAAAATGGAAGTGTGGCAGACTTTACGTGATGATTATTTCTTCCAATGTAACGTTTGGACGGGAGGAGACGGTGGGCAGGACGCAGTGGAGGGGAAACAAACGGAGATGGGTTACTCTTTATATAGCGACGAAGCGGAGATGGTGTGGCCGCTGGCGGTACTTTGAGGAGTCAGGACTTTGAGGAGCGCGGCGGCGCGGCAGGACTCGGCGCGGTACGACTCTGAGGACTCAAACGCCCCGCGCAATTTCCACGAAATAACCCGCGTCGACCCGCGTCGTGCTTCTATCCCGCACACACAGGCTGACAGGCATAAGGCACGCGGACGGTCGCTCAATCTGCCCCTATCCGCTGGGGCCCGCCTACGCTTACCGTCCCATCCGGCTGTCTCCTTCGTCGCCGAAGCAAGGGCGGCAGCAGTGCCACGCTATACTTCTGCTCCACGCCCGCGCGCCTCCTCGCGCGTGGCCCTTGTTCAGGTACATCAAAATAGAACCTTACCAGTTTAAAAAACATAGATAACCTTATCTCTTTTTCTTATTTTCTGTACTATGTACACCATATTTTTTTACTCCTTAGTTCCCGTGTCTAAATTTATAAAGTCATCTATTTTGAGATAGAGTGAGTAGTCCTTATTCACAATTTGGTCTTAAATGGTTCAACCCATCAATCCAACCTGTGAAATGGCACCGGACCACTACAGTCGGGTATGATTGGTGTTGGCACAAAAGACGGTCACATACCACAACACAACATTAGGTCGCGCGGGTAGCAGATCACAAAAGACGTAAACACCAGACCCGTGGTGATCCTAGAAAAAAAATAGCTACGGCGAACTTTTAGCTATAAGCTAAACGAAAAGTGCAAAAGATATAGGCACATAAATTAGTTTTCTTGTTCCTAATGCCTATGACAAATTGACAATACCAATACAACAAGGGCGCGCGAGATCTTGCATATGCAGCAGGTTACATACTCCCACGCCATCACATCGTTCCCCCTCTCCATCCAGCCGTGGATCCACATTATGGGCCACACTCTAACACCGGCCGTTGTGCAGCCGAGACTCTTTCATACACTCGTGTGCAACTCTGAGGAAGCCCTAGGCCGCAACCGGTAGCCACGCGGCTGTAATGCCAGGCGATTTTAACCGCTGCACCATGCATGATTCAAGGCGCTGCCACTGCCCACTGATGCACTAACTCTTAAGAAGAATTGGAACCAGCAATGGAGAGACAGAGAGCGGCGGCATGAGCGAACTACGGAAGGGAAGGCCAAATGAGGCGACGCATGATGTGAAATCCAGGAGTAGTTACTCCCTTGATCAATAAATCATATTGCGTATGTATACATACTCATTTATCAGTTTGAGTATATTGATATACTCATATTAAGATAGTCTAGATCTTTACTATGTGAAAAATTTTCAAAAGCACCCATATTTTTTAATATATTATTTAACACTATGACAGTAACATATAAAATAAGTATAACCATATACTCTGAGTATATTTTCATACTTGACATACATAGTACCTTAGATGGTCTACTATGATGATATACTCCGTCTACGTACACTTCATCGGACCATATATGCCCTAAATCTAGAGATACACACATGAGAATAACTACTCCCTAGGAGTAGAAAATAATTTTCCTATATATAACTGTTATTTAGGAGCCTGCGCTCTAAATATTATCAAGCGCGCCGGCGGAGTGCCGCCCAACTCTGGCGTGGGCTCCCAGCCACGCTGACCGTAACATATACTACTGCCGTCTAACAGTAAACTTTTAGAATCCCACTCCCACTACCGTATATATAAGCGATAGCCAATTATAGCTAGGTTTAGTTCACTAAATTTGGAGTGCCCAATTTACTATAGCGACACTGTAGTATTTCATTTGTATTTGATAATAATTGTCCAACCGTTGACTAATTAGGCTCAAAACGTTCGTCTCGTAAAGTACAACCAAACTGTGCAATTAGTTTTTGATTTCATCTTAGTACTCCATGCATATATCGCAAGATTAATGTGACGGGGAATCTTCTTTTTGCATAGTGTATTTTTGAAGCAACTAAACACAGCCTATTTCTCATTATTTCCTCCCTTTTATCCCTCCTCATTTCCCCCCAATTTGGATCTCACTCGACACTGGTGGCAGCGTCCCCTCCCTCTGCTTCACCTCCCAGCGGCGGCGGCGGCCAAGCAGAGGCCCGACTGGCGGGATAGCCCTGTGCAGCGGCTTCCTCTCCAGCATCTGCAGTGCAGGGCATGGGCCCGACAGTGGGGCCCCTTACCCTCCAGCGCGCTCGGCGGCGCGCAGCCAGGCCATCGTGCTCCACGGTCCACGGCAGCGACCTCTCCACCTTCCCTGCTTGACGTCGTCCCAATCCCGTCCGACGTCACCCCATCCCCACCGACGCCGGCGCGCTCGGCACTAGTCGGTGGAACCCCTCGGTGTGACCATCCCGGAAGGTGCGACCTCCCCTCCTCAAGGAGCCACGTGTGAGGAATAGCGGTAGGGGATCGGGAGATTCGGGGGAAAACTTGGAGGAGAAGAAGAGGAAGAGCGGAGGAAGAACAGATGACGACGAAGGAGTGCTTAGCTTTAGGATTACAGAGTATTGTTTTCTCTGGTGTGTTCTCTCTCTCTCGGAGTCCTCTCCTTTTACAGAGGCTTAGCCTCGTACACGCATGCAAGCGGTGGCGCCTATTGGTCTCCGATGACTCGCGGGTTCAGCTTCCTAGGCCTTCGCTCCTTGGGCCAGCCTTCAAGGGATGCTTCATTCCTGGATGGGGCGGGTCGACCGTTGACACTCCCTCCCTCTTGGGACACTGCTTGCCCCAAGCAATGGCACGGGGGAACTCCTGGCGCAAGGCTTCATAGTCTTCCCAAGTCGCCAGGTCCGATGGCAGATTGTTCCACTTCACAAAGCCTGAGCGTTGTTTGTATCGTCACAAGCCACCGAGCGGGTCTAGAGAATCTGTTCCAAAGACAAATAAATGTTGAAGTCAGACGGCAAGGACGTGATTACCTGATGAGAGGCACCCACAGCCTTCTTGAGCTGGGACACGTGGAAGACCGGGTGAATAGATGAATGAGCTGGTAACTCCAATTTGTAGGCAAAAGTCCCAATACGAGCTGTGATGTGAAAGGGGCCGAAGAAACAAAATGCCAGCTTCTGGTGTGATCTCGGAGCCAAGGAAGTCTGAATGTATGGCAGGAGTTTCAGATAGACGAGATCACCCACAGAAAAACTACGTTCAGAACAGTGCTGATCGCCCTGCTTCTTCATCCGTAGTTTGGCTCTGTTGAGATGATGCTGTAAGAGTTGATCAATGTAACAGAACCGACCAAATTATAAGAGCACAAGTACAAAAACAAGCGCTGAAACGCTCAAATTTTCGAACTTGCGCCCATATAATCCCGGTAGTCAATCGAAACCATGAAGGATTTCAAACCAACTTGCTTACAACCAAGATCGCATCATTCAACATAACACATCACACGTTACATTTCACAAGTAGTTCTGAAATCCACTTACAACACACGGAGTCGCAAATTATTACAAACCGAGTTCATACAGTAGCGGAATTATTACAAACCGAGTTCATACAGTAGCGGAAGCATAACACACGCACATTGTTCAAATACTACTGCCAGTCTTACAGATCAACATCCCACAAAAGCATTAAGGAAAGTACTTAACAGACGATCACGCCCGAGTGATCTAATCCTCGTCACCTGCGGGGTGGAGGCAGTTCTTGCAGAAGCCCTGATAAAGCATGTCATCTGCAACAGGAGGAAATAAACCCTGAGTACTAGAATGTACTCAGCTAGACTTACCCGTCAAAAACCAGAAATAAGATGACACCAAGGATTATGCAAGGCTTTCATAAGTGGAGCTAGCTGACATCACATTTGCGGAAAAGCATAAGTAATTGTAACTCTTTTAACCTGTACTAGCAGTTATTTTTAGCATTAACCTGTCATCTATCTTAGCACTTGTACTAAACATTCACTTGATTATAATCAAACAATAATGTCATTATATCCATAGCAGGTATAAATTGCGGCAACATTGTATCATTCGCTTAACCATCTGTTCAATTTAATGAGATCTACGTTGCCGCTGCTCAAGTCAAGTGCTCACTAACCGGGAGCGACGGCGATTCGAATCGAATTTCTATCCAGCTGGAGGGGTATTTCTAACACTCACCGCGCAGGCCCCTGCTAGGGTCGCACAAGTCACCTTTCGTACAATTCAGGAGTCGCGGGTTCGAATGATACCGCATCCCCAAGGGCGACACTCTGCCAAGTGATAGGGACTCTAACCCCCTGTCTCACGCCAATGTCCCCAAGCACATCCTTACTCTCCTCCAAGATGCGACCTACCATTCGATTCCCGGCCTGAACTGTATTACTCGACTTCGCGGTCGAAACGACTTATCCGGCCAACTAAGTGTTAGACTGCGTTCAACATGACTCAAGGACGTACAGTGAATCGGTCCTTAAATGACTTAGACGGGCATAGCTCCGCACCCAAGACGTGAAATGTCTTGCGGCTGCACTATCGAACTCCCGCCCGGTCTCAATTTCATTTTAAGGCATGGTTCCATCCACGATAGCCAATATAGCCACTCATGACCCATTCCTACATCTCGCGGATGACCGGAAATCACCCGACTTCTACCGGACTAAGCAGGGCTAAGCATTGACACGTGCCTAAACCTAATTTAGGATTTAAGTACGATATCTGGACAAGGACAGGTATAATGCAACAAGTGTTTTCACACAACTCTTACAACTTAATGCAGTAAACAAGTAAAAGTACTCAAGATTGATTTATAAAACAATTGGGTCAGCATGCACCGGGGCTTGCCTTTCAGGAATGAGGACGGACGATGATCCGAGCACTCAGGTAGATCTTCTACGGGAACTCCTTCACCGGCTGGGTCCTCGGGCTCCTTCGGCTGCTCCTGCTCCTCCTCGGGAATCGCTCCCTCGAACTCGAGGAGAGTCACTCCCTCCAGAACACCTATTGCATGAATGCACAATAAATTTCATGGATGCATAAGAAGGAATGCAGCATGCTCGGGATGAAATGCACTACAACAATTCCTAATGCTCTATTCAAATCACTTCAATAATAAGTGCAAATCTCTTCTCCGGTAGAGAAGTACTTACCTAATCTACATAACCTAATGTATAGATGTTCCTCCTCAGTTAAGTCCCTAACACCTAACAATCACAAGAACAACCTGAAAGTCCTATGTTTGGTGTTGGTAATTAGTGACAATACCTAAGTACTAATCCTATGCTTAAGTTGTATGTAGCATATGAGGTTTAGTACATTCCAAGGTTGGTGGCAAGATGGACATGGTGATCATGATGGCCACACTTGGATTTGGACGCAACCCTACGTGATCAAGGCAAAGGTATATGCTTAAGGGTTGTGTTTTAGTAACCAAGACACCTAGTGGGTGTGGTTACATTATAGGATAGATAGTCGTACTATAAAGAGGGGAATGACGCGGCTATTGAACTCCTAAGTGCCTCTAGGTGTGCATTTCATGTCATATGCATTTGGATAGAACTAATAACGCCTCGAAAAATGATTGTAAAAATGCTAACACACATGCACATGGTGATGATCACTTGGTGATGTTAGCACGTTTGCGAAGGCGGTGGAGTTTGAGCGGTAGAGAGGGTTTGGGGTCCTCTCTTCCTCCCGCCGAGCTTGCGAGGCGGGATTCAGGCATTTTTGAGGAGTTGAAACGACTATTTTCTACTGCGCCGGAAGTCGGAAAAAGAAATGGAAGCGAACGGAGGTCACAGTGGTGACCGGACGCTCGACCGGACGCGGTCACTGTGTGACCGGACGCGTCCGGTCAGTGTCCAGTGTCTGCGCGTGATTCGGTTGTTTGATCGGACGCTGTGGCGCGTCCGGTCATAGTCGACCGGACGCGTCCGGTCATCCAGGGTGCTTACTGGACTCCGACCGGACGCGGGCACTGTGGCGTCCGGTCAGTTCTTCAGCGCGTCCGGTCGCTGGTTCGTTTTGCGCGACTCAGTGTTGACCGGCGCGTCCGGTCAGTCACGGGACCGGCGCGTCCGGTCGTGACCAGCGCGTCCGGTCGTTGCGACCAGCGCGTCCGGTCGGCGTTTCGAAAAAGAGCCGTTGCGTGACCGGCGCGTCCGGTCAATTGGACCAGCGCGTCCGGTCAGCACGTCTGCTGCTGAATCAAGTTTCTAACGGCTATATTCGAAGGGGTACGTCTATAAATACTCGTTGGCCGGCTCAAGGCTCTCACTCTTGCACATTTTGACATACTTGTGAGCACTTTGAGCTAAGCAACTCCCCTCCCACTCATCTCTCTTGCTTCTTTGCATATTCGAAGTGAGATTGAGTGATCCAAGTGCATTTGCATTGTGAAATAGCATCTAGTTGGCACTTGGTGGTTGATTTGCTGCGGGATTCTTGTTTCTCTTGGTGGTTGCCGCCACCTAGACGGCTTGGAGCAGCTTGGAGGCGTTGGCAAGAGTTGGTGATTGTTCTTGGCCACCTCCGGTGATTGTGAGGGGTTTGTGCCTACCTCGGCGAAGCGCCAAAGGCAACGTTAGTGGATTGCTCGTGTCATTTGCAACCTTTTGCCATTTGGTAGGTTCTTGTGGCGCCTTTTGAGAGGCTCGGTGTGAGACCGATTAGCCACCGAACCACGTGGTGAAGAGGGACACAACGGGGACTAGCGTGCCGGCAAGCACGTGAACCTCGGGATAAATCTTCGTGTCATCATTCTTTTTGTGATTGATCAATCCCGGTGGTTGTGTATTGTGGAATTCATCTCTTGATCATATTGGTTGGCTCAATGCTTCACCCCTCGGTGAAACCCTCCTAACTCAACTCCGCATTACTTTCTTAGTTATCTTTGCTAGCTAGTTAGCTTTGCTAGAGTAGCTCTTTTGTGTAGCTTGCTAGTTGTAGTTGTAGTTACCCTCTCGGTTTGTCTTGCGCGGTTGAGTGCCATTATACTAGAATTGTGAATTGGATAGGTGGCTTGCAAACACCCCGTAGGCTAAGCAAAACTTGCATCTCGCTATTTGTTGTATTGATAAACTTGTTTAGCTTGTCTTTGTAGAATTTTTTATAAGGCTATTCACCCCCCCTCTAGCCATCAAGACCTTTCAAGTGGTATCGGAGCCGTGGTCACCGTTTGTAAGGCTTAACAACCTCGGTGTAAGATGGCTCAAGTTGTGTTCAACCATGTCGGGGGCAAGCCTCCATTCTTTGATGGTGTCTCATCTTTTGATCATTGGAAAAGAAAGATGAAGCAATATCTTGGCTCTATCAATGAGAAGGTTTGGGAGGTGACACATCATGATTATGCTATCATTGATCCCGACAACCTCACCAACAATAACCGCATCAACAACCAATGCAACACTATGGCTCTCAACACTCTCTACAATGGGATTGATGCAAAGGTCTTTGAGCAAATCAAGGATCTTGAAATGGCAAGTGAAGTATGGACAAGATTAGAGGAAACATATGAGGGCACTTCAACGGTAAAAAGTGCCAAGCTCTATATGCTCAAGGATAAGTTTGCAAGCTTCAAGATGAAGGATGATGAGTCCATACCGGAGATGTTCTATAGGCTACAAGTTATTGTCAATGATCTCAAGAGCCTAGGAGAAGATATCAAGGACAAGGACTTCTCACATAAGTTCTTGATGAACTTACCTAAGAAGTTTGCTATCTTGAGGAAGATGATCCAAAGAGAGGGTTTGGACAAGGTGACTCCAAACCAAGTGCTTGGAGATGTCATGACCGATGCTCAATATGATGATGATGAAGATGAAGATGAGAAGAAGGAGATCAAGATCAAGCAAGAGAAGCCCATTGCATTCAAGGCTTCATCTTCTAAGGGCAAGAGCAAAGTGGAGAGCGATGATGAAACCATGGCCCTCCTAGTGCACAAGATGGGGAGGTTCATGAAGAAGAAAGGATATGGTGCAAGAAAGAGAAGGGATTTCATGAAGGCAAAGGAGGTGCTTTGCTACAATTGCAATAGCCCCGATCATGTAGTGGCAAAGTGTCCCTACGAAGACAAAAGATATCATGATGGGGAGTTGAAGTTGAAGAAGAACAAGAAGGACAAGAAGCAGAAGAAAGAAAAGAAGAGCTTCACTATCAACAAGAAGAAGAAGGGTGGTGGTTATGTGGTCACTTGGGATAGTGACAACTCCGATAGTGATGATGATGATAGCTCTAGTGATGATGAGAGGACCACTCGGCGAGCCATTGCAAGCATCGCCCTCTCCAACAAGCCATCCATCTTCGACACTACATCGACATGCCTTATGGCCAAGCCTACTAAGGTAAAATATGATGATAGTGATGATAATTCTTGTGCTAGTGATGGTTGTAGGAGTGATGATGAGGAGGATGAGGACTACTCCAAGGATGATCTATTGGGTATAATAGATCAAATGAGCAAGGGCTACAAGAGGACAACCAAGAAGTGCAAAATCTTAGAGCAAGAGCTCATTGCCAAGAGCAATGAAAATGATGCCTTGATGGAGGAGCTTGTTGCTCTCAAAAAGAGTAAGGAGTGCAAAGGAATTGAACAAGAGCTCAAAGCTCTTAGAAAATCCTTTGATGAGCTAGAGGCCTCTCGTGAGTGTCTAAAGGAAGACCACGAGGACCTTGATGTTGCTCACACTAGGCTTAAGGAAGCCCACTCCTCTCTACTTGAGCTCATCAAGGAGAAGGACCTCAAGTTGGAGAAGCTCATGAAGGAAGCTAAGGAGGAGCAAGTGATTGTCACTTGTGATATTGGACTAACATGTGATATTATTGATGATTCTTTATTTGTTGGTCCTACTAATGCTTCATGTAGCTCGTCATCATCCACCACAACCAACTCTACCTCTACTACTAGTGATTCATCACTTGTGGTTGAGAATGAGACTCTCAAGAGAGAGGTGGATGATCTCACCCGCGCATTAGGCAATGCCTATGGTGGGGATGCCCGCTTGCTAAAATGCTTGGGTAGCCAAAGGTTCTCTCTTAACAAAGAGGGTTTGGGCTATACTCCCAAGAAGGGCAAGGCGGCCTTTGCTACTCCAAAGTCTCGCTTTGTGAAGAGCAATGGTCGTTATTGCAATAGATGCAAGCAAGTTGGGCATCTAGAGATTAATTGTAATAAAACAAACAAGAACAACAACAAGTTTCATGCTAAAATGGATTACATTCCTTTTGATTCTTGTTATGTGCTTACCAAGGGTGAGAAAGGTGTGCATGCTAGGTTTGTTGGTACACCAATTGTGGGTCCAAAGAAGAAGGCCATTTGGGTACCAAAGAGCTTAGTTACTAACCTCCAAGGACCCAAACAAGTATGGGTACCTAAGAAACATTAATTTATTTTGTAGGTCAATTACAAGGCCAGAGGAAGACATTGGGTGCTTGATAGTGGGTGCTCTCAACATATGACCGGTGATTTAAGAATGTTCAACTCTCTCAAATCAAATGATAGTGGCATTGATAGTATCACATTTGGTGACAATAGCAAGGGTGATGTGAAGGCTCTTGGAAGGATTGCAATCTCAAATGATCATAGCATTTCCAATGTGCTCTTAGTTGAAAAGTTAAACTTCAATCTTCTCTCGGTTGCTCAATTGTGTGATCTCGGTTTCAAGTGCATATTTGGTGTTGATGATGTGGAGATAATTAGTGTTGATGGCTCCAACTTAATCTTCAAAGGCTTTAGATATGAGAATCTATACTTGGTTGATTTCAATGCTAGTGACACTCAACTCTCAACATGCTTGCTCACCAAATCAAGTATGGGTTAGTTATGGCATAGAAGACTTGGTCATGTTGGCATGAAGCAATTGAACAAGTTAGTGAAGCATGACTTAGTTAGAGGCTTGAAGGATGTCACATTTGAGAAGGATAAGCTATGTAGTGCATGTCAAGCCGGAAAGCAAGTGGGCAACACTCATCCATTGAAGAGCATTATGAGTACTTCCAAGGCATTTGAGTTGTTGCACATGGATCTATTTGGGCCAACTACATACACAAGCATTGGTGGCAACAAGTATGGGTTTGTGATTGTGGATGATTTCACTAGATACACATGGGTATTCTTTCTTGTGGACAAGAGTGATGTATTTGACATATTCAAGAAGTTCATCAAGAGAGTACAAAATGAGTTTGAGACCACAATCAAGAAAGTGAGAAGTGACAATGGAAGTGAGTTTAGAAACACAAGAGTTGATGAGCTATGTGATGAGCTTGGAATCAAGCATCAATTCTCGGCCAAGTATACACCTCAATCTAATGGCCTAGTTGAGAGAAAGAATAGAACTTTGATTGATATGGCAAGATCAATGTTAAATGAGTATAATGTGAGTCATTCATTTTGGGCCGAAGCAATCAACATGGCTTGCTTCTATAGCAACCGCCTCTATTGCCACAAGTTCCTAGAGAAGACACCATATGAAATCTTAAATGGAAGAAAGCCCAACATTGCATACTTTCGGGTATTTGGTTGCAAATGCTACATCTTGAAGAAGGGCACTAGATTGAGCAAGTTTGAGAAGAAATGTGATGAAGGATTCTTTCTTGGTTACTCCACTACTAGCAAAGCTTATAGAGTTTGGAATTTGGCTAGTGGTTTACTTGAGGAAGTTCATGATGTTGAGTTTGATGAAACAAATGGCTCTCAAGATGAGGAAGATAACTTGGATGATGTAAGAGGAACTCAATTGACCAATGCTATAAAAGAAATGGATATTGGTGATATTAGGCCAAAGCAAGTAATTGATGTGGATGACAACAAAGATCAAGTGCTCCAAAGTCCAATTACACAAGCTAGTGGTTCTCTAATGCAAAAACAAGCTAGTACATCATCTCAAGTGCAACAAGATCAACAAGTGGCTAGTTCATCATCTCCAACTCATGATCAACATCAACATCCAAGCAATCAAATCCAAGTGCTTCAACCAACTAACATTGCAAGAGACCATCCATTGGATTCCATCATTGGTGACATACAAAGGGGAGTTCAAACTAGATCAAGATTGGCATCATTTTGTGCTCACTCTTCTTTTGTGTCAATGGAAGAACCCAAGGACATTGACAAAGCATTGAGAGATCCGGATTGGGTAAATGCAATGCATGAAGAGCTCAACAACTTCAAGAGAAATGAAGTATGGGAACTAGTTGAGAGGCCTAAGGATCACAATGTCATTGGAACAAGATGGGTCTTTCGCAACAAGCAAGATCAAGATGGGATAGTAGTAAGGAATAAAGCAAGACTAGTGGCTCAAGGTTACACACAAATAGAGGGTATTGACTTTGGTGAAACTTATGCCCCGGTTACAAGATTGGAAGCAATTAGGATCTTACTTGCCTATGCTTGTGCTCACAATATCAAGCTATATCAAATGGATGTGAAGAGTGCATTTCTCAATGGGTACATTCAAGAAGAGGTGTATGTGGAGCAACCTCCCGGTTTTGAAGATGACAAGAAACCAAATCATGTCTATAAATTGAGAAAAGCTTTGTATGGATTGAAGCAAGCACCTAGAGCATGGTATGAAAGATTGAGGGACTTCCTGCTAACCAAAGGATTTGTCATGGGCAAAGTGGATACTACTCTCTTCACCAAGAAGATTGGGAAAGACTTGTTTGTATTGCAAATATATGTTAATGATATCATCTTCGGTTCAACCAATCAAGATTATTGTGATGAGTTTGGGAAAATGATGGCAAAGGAATTTGAAATGTCAATGATCGGTGAACTTAGTTTCTTTCTTGGACTTCAAATCAAACAAATGAAGGAAGGAACATTTGTGAGCCAAACCAAGTACATCAAAGATATGCTCAAGAAGTTTGGCATGGAAGATGCAAAGGGCATTACAACCCCAATGGGCACTAGTGGAAGTTTGGATAGTGACAAGAGTGGCAACATGGTGGATCAAAAGCTTTATAGATCAATGATTGGTAGCCTACTCTATGTGACGGCATCAAGACCCGATGTGATGTTTAGTGTATGCATGTGTGCAAGATTTCAAGCCTCACCAAGAGAAAGTTATTTGAAGGCAACAAAGAGAATATTGAGGTATTTGAAGCATACACAAGATGTTGGATTATGGTATCCCAAAGGTGCAAGCTTTGAGCTAGTTGGATATTCGGATTCCGACTATGCCGGTGACAAAGTGGAGAGAAAGAGCACTTCCGGGACTTGTCAATTGTTGGGAAGATCACTTGTCTCATGGTCATCCAAGAAGCAAAATAGTATTGCACTATCTACCGCCGAAGCCGAATACATCGCCGCGGGTAGTTGTTGTGCACAAATCTTATGGATGAAGGCAACATTGAAGGATTTTGGAATCAATTTCAAGAATGTGCCATTGCTATGTGACAATGAAAGTGCCGTGAAGCTAACCAACAATCCGATTCAACATCAAAGAACAAAGCATATTGATGTTCGTCATCATTTCATTAGAGATCATCAACAAAAGGGTGACATTGCAATTGAGAGTGTGGGCACCGAAGATCAATTAGCCGATCTATTCACCAAGCCACTTGATGAGAAGAGATTTCACAAGCTAAAGAATGAGTTGAACATAATTGACTTCTCCAACATGAGTTGATGCACCCCAATGTTATGACATGCCTCTCCTTCGAGCCCCAAGGTACAATTGGTTGACATGTCATGCATTCTATGCTAAGGACTTGTTTAGTGCATCTAGTCATATTTTACATGTTCTAGGTTCATTCATGAAAATCAAATGAATTTGAAGTTTATATGGTGCCACTATTGTTTCAATGTCTTGTATGATCTAGTGGTAGCATATAACTTGTTTAAGTAGCTTGTGATCCTAAGTGTTTAATCTAGAAAGATTGTCTAAATATTTGCTTCAACATGGTGCATGATAACCCTTCTAGTGAGGTGTGAAGAAGCTTGCCCTTGGATCAAACCGAAGCATTTTATTTATGCAAGCAATCTAGGTTGAATCACAAACTTGATCCTCACTCCATAATTCTACATGATAATCTATCTAAAATTGGTCCCTTGTGGTCATTGGTGCCAAAGGGGGAGAAAATGTTGTTCACAAAGATAGAACTCAAAGGGGGAGAAGCACAAAGGGGGAGAAAATGTTGTTAACAAAGGAGAAAACCTAAAGGGGAGAATTGGTAAAAGAAGGGGATCAACTAAAATTTTGAGCACACAAGTAGGGGGAGCAAGCTCTTAAACATGAATGTTGCATTTCTATGTGCATTTCATATGTATGATGCATAGTTATGCATTTCTTTTTCTCCGATACTTTGCTTGTGTGGTGATTTGCTAGTATATTTTGAATGGTGTATTGAAGTACTAGCATGAATAGGAAGTAGTTAGATTTTTCTTGCTTCATGTTTTTCAAAGTGGTACTAGAACCTTACTTATAATGTTGATCTCACGAGGTTTCTAGTTATGTTTGTGATTTTCCAAGTGGTTCTAACTACACAAGGTGCTAAGATGGTGTTTATCGCTACTCCGATGGTATCACGCTTCAAAGGTCTATAATCTAAAACACTTAGCACCTATTGGTAGTCAATGCTCCTATATTTTCCTATCTAAGCATGTATGCTTCCAAAATCCAAACATATAGCATACATGTAGGGGGAGCCATTGCTATCAATTTGAATTCATGATCACTTGTCCATACTTCTTACACATGGTAATATACTTGGACAATGTGGCATGGGTTCAATAAAAATTTTATCATAATATCTTTGTGAAAGGGTTGTCACCAATTACCAACAAGGGGGAGATTGAAAGTCCTATGTTTGGTGTTGGTAATTAGTGACAATACCTAAGTACTAATCCTCTGCTTAAGTTGTATGTAGCATATGAGGTTTAGTACATTCCAAGGTTGGTGGCAAGATGGACATGGTGATCATGATGGCCACACTTGGATTTGGACGCAACCCTACGTGATCAAGGCAAAGGTATATGCTTAAGGGTTGTGTTTTAGTAACCAAGACACCTAGTGGGTGTGGTTACATTATAGGATAGATAGCCGTACTATAAAGAGGGGAATGACGCGGCTATTGAACTCCTAAGTGCCTCTAGGTGTGCATTTCATGTCATATGCATTTGGATAGAACTAATAACGCCTCGAAAAATGATTGTGAAAATGCTAACACACATGCACATGGTGATGATCACTTGGTGATGTTAGCACGTTTGCGAAGGCGGTGGAGTTTGAGCGGTAGAGAGGGTTTGGGGTCCTCTCTTCCTCCCGCCGAGCTTGCGAGGCGGGATTCAGGCGTTTTTGAGGAGTTGAAACGACTATTTTCTACTGCGCCGGAAGTCGGAAAAAGAAACGGAAGCGAACGGAGGTCACAGTGGTGACCGGACGCTCGACCGGACGCGGTCACTGTGTGACCGGACGCGTCCGGTCAGTGTCCAGTGTCTACGCGTGATTCGGTTGTTTGATCGGACGCGGTGGCGCGTCCGGTCACAGTCGACCGGACACGTCCGGTCATCCAGGGTGCTTACTGGACTCCGACCGGACGCGGGCACTGTGGCGTCTGGTCAGTTCTTCAGCGCGTCCGGTCGCTGGTTCGTTTTGTGCGACTCAGTGTTGACCGGCGCGTCCGGTCAGTCACGGGACCGGCGCGTCCGGTCGTGACCAGCGCGTCCGGTCGTTGCGACCAGCGCGTCCGGTCGGCGTTTCGAAAAAGAGCAGTTGCGTGACCGGCGCCTCCGGTCAGTTGGACCAGCGCGTCCGGTCAGCACGTCTGCTGCTGAATCAAGTTTCTAACGGCTATATTCGAAGGGGTACGTCTATAAATACTCGTTGGCCGGCTCAAGGCTCTCACTCTTGCACATTTTGACATACTTGTGAGCACTTTGAGCTAAGCAACTCCCCTCCCACTCATCTCTCTTGCATCTTTGCATATTCGAAGTGAGATTGAGTGATCCAAGTGCATTTGCATTGTGAAATAGCATCTAGTTGGCACTTGGTGGTTGATTTGCTGCGGGATTCTTGTTTCTCTTGGTGGTTGCCGCCACCTAGACGGCTTGGAGCAGCTTGGAAGCGTTGGCAAGAGTTGGTAATTGTTCTTGGCCACCTCCGGTGATTGTGAGGGGTTTGTGCCTACCTCGGCGAAGCGCCAAAGGCAACGTTAGTGGATTGCTCGTGTCATTTGCAACCTTTTGCCATTTGGTAGGTTCTTGTGGCGCCTTTTGAGAGGCTCGGTGTGAGACCGATTAGCCACCGAACCACGTGGTGAAGAGGGACACAACGGGGACTAGCGTGCCGGCAAGCACGTGAACCTCGGGATAAATCTTCGTGTCATCATTCTTTTTGTGATTGATCAATCCCGGTGGTTGTGTATTGTGGAATTCATCTCTTGATCATATTGGTTGGCTCAATGCTTCGCCCCTCGGTGAAACCCTCCTAACTCAACTCCGCATTACTTTCTTAGTTATCTTTGCTAGCTAGTTAGCTTTGCTAGAGTAGCTCTTTTGTGTAGCTTGCTAGTTGTAGTTGTAGTTGTAGTTACCCTCTCGGTTTGTCTTGCGCGGTTGAGTGCCATTATACTAGAATTGTGAATTGGATAGGTGGCTTGCAAACACCCCGTAGGCTAAGCAAAACTCGCATCTCGCTATTTGTTGTATTGATAAACTTGTTTAGCTTGTCTTTGTAGAATTTTTTATAAGGCTATTCACCCCCCTCTAGCCATCAAGACCTTTCACAACCTTACTTAGGTTACCACCAACCAAGCACAAAATATCACAGCAACACATTCTGGACAGCAGCTAAGTATTTCCATCATGACTGTAGATTTAAAATTCCAAAAGGCATGATACAAGACAATCTGGAAAGCTTATAAAATGCCCTACAAATCACTTTCAGACCTCAACACTTAATTCCCAAGTTTACCTAGTCGATATTCTAAAATTCCAGAAATCTGTCCTCTCCAAACAGAGAGCAGCTATTTCTGGACAGCCACTTTAAACAGCTATAATTCCTAGACTACTAGGTCAAATGCCACCAAATTTTGACACAAGCTAGTTTATCAAGTTTACTACCACTTTGGTATTCACAAGTTTCCCAGAAAACACCTTTATCAAGGATCAAATCCAAAAATGCTACCAGCTGTCCAGAGAACCTAGAAATATGAAATTTAAATATTTATTCATGTGTCAAACTTTCTCTATGACCAAACCAATGACACTACTAGTTCACACATGTCATGAAAACACTAGAAAGTAAGGTGTGCCAACCTAGAACATTTATTTTAACCCCTTTCTTAATTTACTTAATTAATTAAGTGGGAAATTAAACTTATATGCAAACTGCTTAGAAAATTCTACAAAAATTACAGGAGGCTCTCTGCCCTACAAGGAGGCTACTGTAAAAAATTAAACTAAAGTTATCCACAGAAACTCCCTACACAAAATTCACAATCCAAAGAGGCTGATTTTTGCATAAATAACAAATCACATTGAAAAGTATCAAACAACAGAAACCATATTTTTCTTAACAACCTCAGGGTACCAGGACACTCTCCATAAATTTTCATGAGCATTGCACATATATAAAAATTACTAAAATTCATTCAAGTATTTTCTAATATAACATGATAGTATTATAACTTGAAAGGTACTCAAGTACTAGCACTTAAATTTTTACCAGAGCTAGCACATACATAAAATAACCTACCCACCAAATTTCATAATTTTTGGAACAATACAACTCAAGTTATCCATTTAACAAGTTTGCATTCAATTTAAAACACATTTCAAAGCCCTAATTAATTCTTCTAGAAAATAAACCTCACATATGCATTTGATATTTTTCCTAAATACTACACTTCATCTAGAGTCCAACAAAATTTGGATCACCTCAAATGGATCTATAAAATAGGAGATAAAAATTCCACAACAAGGCATATAGATCTGGAAATAAATAACACAAAAATCAAATCCTAACCGCTACAGCCACTGGGCCGGCCCGGCTTGCCAGTGCGGCCCAGACAGCGCGCGGCCTGCCCTGGACTCCCGCCCGCGTGGGCATCTACCAGGCGGGACCCGCCGTCAGAGAGGGAGAAGACAGGGGAGGGAAACGGTGGCCGGAGTTCGCCGACGGTGGCGGTTCCGGCGAAGTCAAGTGCATCGTCACGTTCACCTCCTCGATATGGGTACCACCTAAGGACTATGGCGACAGCTAAGGGGGGTCGGTGACGGCAATGGCGGTCCACGGCCGCGGCTTGCCGGCGCCGGTGAGCTAGACGGCAGCTCGGCCCTATTGGCCGGTCCCGTGAGCATCAGCGGCTCAAGGCGGACTCAACACACCCAAGAATGGAGACGGTAAGACGCTAGAGGAGTATGGCCATGCTACGGGGGTGCTCCGGCGAGAAACGTCCGAGGCGGACGGTGGCGGATGCGGCAATGCTGCCTTACCTCCACACGATTGACCCAAATACGAGGTGGAGGATGGAGGGGGGGTTCAAGGCGGAGCGGTGGGCGAGTTTTGGTGGGCAGTGGTGCGGTGGTGAGCACGCGCGAGCTTGCCGGAGTGGAGGCGGCAATGGCGGCTCGATTTCTCCGCGTTGAAGGTGAAAGAGGGAGGGAGAAGGAATGGAGACCGCACCGGTGTATTGTGGCGCTCTTGAAGACCCCGTGGACTGACCGGTGGGGCCACGGCCGGCGTACGGCCGCCACCGCGCGTCCACGCGTCGGCGCGGGCCTGTGGCCGGTCGGCCACACCGACTGACGAAACTAAAAATGACTGAATCGACGATGCCGGTAATGGTGACTGACAGGGCAACTTTGTCGATGATTATCTCCTAAACCAGCTCGAGTTAGCAGAAGATGATAATATCAAGATTGTAGAGCTACATGAGGACTACAACTTTGTCAATTGGCTCAAGGACTGGTTCGGCCTGGTTTGTGAGTTATATGGCATCAAAGTGAGGCACATTGAAACTGAAATTCAGATTTTTGGACTTAGAAAATTTTCCAAGTGTTGGGCAGTCCCTTAACCGACTTGTGGGCCATTTTTGAGCATGTTCTAGTCATTTTCATGAGATGGCCATATTGGAACTTTTGTTCCTTAGTAAATTCTATACAACTTTGATTAAGGTTGCTTGTCCATGCAAGATCTCTAAGCTAGACTTTTTAAATGGTCAAACCAAAGCATTCTAGGGTCAAAGGTTGGTCAACAGCACATTGGAGGGCATTTTGGTCATTTTGGTCAACATGAACATTGCTCCACTAGTTACCCTAATTGTAATTAAGGTGTTATAAGATATAATTAGCCACTCTACCCCTTGGTTACACAAAATTACTAGTGCCACATAAGTTGAAACAAGCAAAACAATATTTCTACCAAAATGTTGCAATAACATGTTGCACATGTTTCAATACTTTGTTGCATCAATTGAGCCTATCATGGTGTACTAACCACATTGTAATGTTTCAAAGTATGAGATCCCATGTTGTATCCACAATTTGCACCACTTACATTTCATAAGCACAACAATTACAAACAAGCATATTAGAGTATGTTGCATACTCATGTTGCAAACAAAATTAAGACATGAATGAGATGATTGATGCTCATGCTTATGAAATGCAATGCAATTATGGAAGCTAAACACCTGAGGTGTTACAATCCATCCAGCTGCGATCAGAAGCCCAGACTGCCACGTCTTGATGAGACACATCCGCAGGATCAACAGCCAGAAAATAGGGCTGGTAGCCATACAAGGCCTCGAATGGTGAATGTCCAATAGCAGAGTGGGTGCAGGTATTGTACCAAAATTCTACAAAAGGAAGCCATTGACTCCACTTGTTTAGGCACACATGGACATAACAGCGGAGATACGTTTCTAGGCATTGGTTAAGCCTCTCAGTTTGACTATCTGACTGCGGGTGGTAAGCTGTACTGCGACAGAGAGAAACATCAGCAATCTTGAACAACTCGGACCAGAAGTGGCTGGTAAAGATACGGTCACAGTCTGATATAATAGAGCTCGGTAGACTATGGAGGCGGTAAACTGTCTGGAAAAAGGCTTTGGCGACACCAGCAGCAGTAAAGGGGTGACGCAATGGTATAAAGTGCCCATACGTTGTCAGAAGATCAATCACCATGAGAATGCAATTAAAAGAGTTGGACAAGGGGAGACCCTCAATAAAATCAATGGATAGAACCTGCCAAGCTGAGTCAGGTACCGATAATGGCTGCAACAGCCCCGGTGATCTGGAGCGGTCATACTTCGACTGCTGACAGATGGCACAAGATTGCATAGAATCTTTGATTGCTGCTTTCATGCCACGCCAAACGAAACATTGCTTCAGCCTCATATAAGTAATAGGCACTCTAGAGTGACCACCCCAACTGCTAGAATGAAACTGTATAATGAGGTGCTTCTGTAAAGTTGGATCCTGACCAACCATATGCATGAGCGATATCGAAGCAATCCGGACTGGACAGAGTAATTGGGGACAACAGCCGGGTTCAGCACCAACTTGGCATCAAACTGGTGACGAAGGGGTCATTGCAATAGCTGGCCAAGACAGAATTAACCCAAAAAGGAGTCAACGAGGAAACTGTGGCACAGACAGCTGATGGAAGGCGAGAAAGAGCATCTGCAGCACGGTTATCAGTCCCAGGGTGATACACAATTCTATACTGCAATCCCAACAGTTTGGAGAAGATTCGCTGTTGCCAATGGGTATGCAGTCGTTGGTCTGATAACTGAGTCAAGCTCTTTTGATCAGTGAGAATCACAAATTCCTAGAACTGCAGGTAGGGACACCAAGTTTGTACTGCCAAAAGGATCGCCATGTACTCCTTTTCGTAGGTAGAAAGACCGCGAGACTTGGCGCCCAAAGCTTTGCTAAAAAACGCAATTGGGTGCCCTTCTTGCATGAGTATGGCTCCCATCCCATAATCAGACGCATCGGTCTCAATTGTGAAGGGTTTACTGAAGTTTGGGAGAGCCAAGACTGGGGACTGACAGAGTGTAGACTTAAGAGCAGAGAAGGCATCCTCGTGATCAGAAGTCCAGACAAAAAGAGCATGCTTCTTCAACATGGTGGTCAATGGTTTGGAAATGATCCCAAAATGGTGAACGAAACGCCTGTAGTACCCTGCGAGCCCCAAGAATGAATGCAGCTCCTTGACTGAGCTAGGAGTAGGCCAAGCAGCAATCGACTCTAGCTTGGATGGATCAGTCTCGACACCGGCAGCACTGATGACGTGACCGAGATAGGAGATTTTACTCTACGCAAATGAACACTTCGAGAGCTTTAGCTTCCACCGACCCTTGGACAAAAGCTCAAACACGCAGCGAAGATGCACCAAATGTTCCTCAAAGCTGCGGTTGCACACCAATATATCATCGAAAAAGACTAGCACAAACTTGCGCAAATAGGGATGCAAAGTTGTTCATTGCGTCTTGGAAGGAGCCCGGCGCCCCAGTTAAACCGAAGGACATAACACGAAACTCAAACTGCCCAAAGTGAGTCTAGAAGGTGGTTTTGAATTCTTCGCCAGGCTTCATGCGTATCTAATGGAACCCAGACCGCAGGTCCAAGGTGGTGAAATATGTAGCATCAGATAGCTCATCGAGCAACTCTTCAATGATGGGGATAGGATACTTGCCTTTTACAGTTGTGGCATTAAGTTGGCAGTAATCCACACAGAACCGCCAACTTTGGTCCTTCTTCTTGACTAAGAGCACCGGCGAAGCAAATGGGCTATTGCTCTTTTGAATGATGCCTTGCTGGAGCATAACAGCAACTTGTCGTTCAATTTCTGACTTGAGCACAGGAGCATAGCGGTATGGTATGACAAATACTGGTTAAGCACCAGGGATCTTCGATTCTGAGCGTATTTGTAGGACTGTCTATACGCGTATAGTGTGTATGAGTGGGGTGTGCGTGTGTAGGGTGGGTGTGTGTACGTGTATGAACAGATTTTACAGCTGGACCAGACGAAAGGTGTAAAAAAACTGACTAGTGTATCGGATTGGCATGATAGGGCCGCCGCCGTGCATTTTCTCTCATTTAAATAAATTAGAAAACGGACATGAAATCTCTAGAAATTCAACATATTAGTTTTTATGTGATATGAATGTTCTAGTTTAGTGATATGCACAAGACCACATGTCAGCCGTGGTCTCTGGCCGGGGGGTCTTGTTGAAGCCCCTTTTTGTTGCACAAATTAAATAAGTAATATGTAATAAGACCTTTTGCTTTTCTTTTGACTCCCCGGAGCTTAGGCTGCGGGGAGTAGCGCTTCTCGCGCTTGTAGTTACTTTTGCTTCTTCTACTTATTATAATACAAAGCTGGGTAGCCAGATCTTTCAAAAAAATGCACCAGACCACGCCCTACAAATGTCGAGATATTTAATTTTGTATAAGTGCATTTGGCCCTATGTGGGTTTTAGTATACTAATGACAAACAATTTAGGACTAGGGAGATCAATGAGCTATGATTGTAGTTATTAAATTAGTCGCGGGAAGAATTAATGGAATTGTACAATGATTTGAGACCCCTCAACCAAATTGAATCGTGGGACTCTCGCTCAAGATGGTTTTATTCTTTTTATATTTTGAATTTGAGTTTAAGAAAAACCATACTACTAAGAGGAATTCAAATCTCACTCTTGATGAAGCTTAAATGCTCAACTAATCAACTAAAATCAATAGAGACACACACAAGCACCACTTGTACACTTGGGGAGTTTGTTGGGCTGTCGGAGGTGTCGAAAGTTCTGACTTGCACAAATCTCTCAAAAGGTGAGATGTTGATCTTCAGTGTGATGCGATGTCAGAAGTTCCAATCTATTTGTAGATTAGTCGAAGCTAGGAATTTCTAGCTCTATAATAAAGATACTGAATACGTGGTGTGATTCTCACAACATACCTAAAGATGAATTACCACAATAACAAACATCTAGCATTTTATTTTGTAAATCCAAAGTCATCGTCACCAATTATAGTCATTGGATCTATTTTGGTTTCTAAAGAATTACCCACCCAAGCTATTATAAAAACTATGTAAAGTAACATCCTAAATTTGCATCTAAATTACCCATCTTTGTCATTATGAAATATATTTAAAATAATCCCTATTTTGCAACTGAATTTCCACACCTACCATTATGAAATACACTCCCTTCGCCAACCCCAAAAAAATAATATAAATCTCGCTTTTTGATTAGCCAATTAATCTCAAGATTGATCAAATATATACAAAAAAATGTTATTAATATATGATAAATATCATTTATTTACTAAGAAAACATGCGTACATTAAGATATGTTTTTTTCATTTTAATAGTTTATCAAGCCTGTGAAAATGTTCCCATGAAAAAATCTTGTACCAATGTCACTAACTACTCACTTTACAGTATACTAATATCCCATGAAAAGAAGCTTTGTAATTAACTTGAACAAGTCTATCCATTTTGAATGAAAGATTATGTCATATAATGTCGGTAATTTAAATTTAATCACTCTAGAGCAAATCCAATGTCTTAGTGCCATGCTGCAACAAGCTGAAATGGTTGCTTATGCAATTGTAGTAATTATTACCGATGTAGTTAGGACCTATATTTTTTAAATAAAATGAAAAGAATTAATTTTGAATAAAAGATAAAATGAGCACTAATGTTCAAAATTAATACATGGATGAAAAAAATACTTAGATCAAAGGTTAAAGGCCAAACTTGGGATTCATGTTTACTTGATTCACCAAAATTCACCAATGAGGAAAACTACAATAAAATTATCTTAAATTTGTTTCCCAGATTCTGGACTACCATGTGCAAAGACTAAAGAGTAGAGTAATTGGCTATTTGTTCCCTGAATAAATTTCCATTTATACTTAAAAAAAAGGTCCGTTGGGCCAAAACTCTAGGCCCATACAAAGTGATCAGCAGAAGCCTATCTAGGCCTGCCTCAAGCCCGATAGCACATTTAGTAGGTCCATCACACAAGCGGGTCCACCCGCCAGGAAACAGCAGTTTCGCCCGCGCCTCCCTCCCGAGTCCCGAAAGTTTCGAACAGAAATCCCCAAATCCCCCCTTCCCCGTCTCCGGCGAGCCCCGTCCCTCGCCGCCGCCGCCGCCGCGCCGCCGCCGAATACGCAGTGGGAGTGGGGATGGGGCCCTCTGCGAGTCCCTCTCGTCGTTGCTAAACCACGCTGAGTCCTCATCCCGCGAGCTCGCCGACGCCGTCTCCCAATGCCCCATCCACCTCGGTAACCACCTCACGCGCACGCCTCTCCCTCCTTCCCTCCCCGTAAGGCTCGTGCTCACGGCCTGGGGATCCTCACAGATATGGCGAGGACCTCGTTTCTGCAGAAGCTGGAGTACAGGGCGGAGGCGGCGGCCGCCGACCTGCAGCACATCGAGTCCATCGCCCTCGGCACCGTCTCCTTCGAGGAGCTCCTTGGCCACTGCGGCGAGGCGCTCAACGTCTACGCGCGCCACGCCAGCGCCCTCCAGTCCCACCTCGCTTCCTTCGGCTACGAGCCCGCCGGTAACCCCATCGGTTTCCCAACCTCTGGCTGCAGGCTGCAGCGTTTGTTTCGATTCGCTGGGATGAGGTGAGACCACTGTTTGTTTGGTGTGCAGACGCAAAGGAGCCTGAGTTTGATGTGGATGTGGAAGTGGAAGATGGAAATGTTGGTAAGGTTGAGGACCTTGGAGATGGATGCCTCAGCGTGTCGCGTTCAGTGCTCAGGTCGGGTAAGCGGCGGTTTGATGATGACAACGACGCGATGTATCCTCTTTGGTTTTGGTTTGGTTTGGTTTAGTTTTGTTCTGTTCGGAACGATAGATTGTCATTTGCTTGAGTGCAGCATATTGTGCTTTTCTTGACTGCTAATTACCTTGAAGGGTCACTGAAGGATCTTGGGTTTTCAGATGCTTGTCTAGCTACTCTTTCTTCTGAAGGTATGCAAGGAAAATATTTTGCCTAACGTAGCCGGTTAATCGCATTGTGCTTGTTGTATTAGCATTTCTCACCGGCTACTAACTTTTGTCTTGAATATTTACTGAGATTTTGCAGGTGCAAATTATGGTGTGAGCCCAAAGAAGCTTTACAAGAATCCTGAAAGGTAACAGAAGGAATTACCATAGCTATCTCTCCTTAGGTTTTCTCACTGCTATTGTGTTTACTTCTAATGTTACTTTATTACTTATTGTAATCTTATCTTAAATGTGACCTAATTTATTTGTTTAATGCTCTACTGTTTAGTACTGATTATGGAGAAAAGATCATGAATGAAGCTAAAATTATGACTCCACAAAATGAAAGAAATGGTCAAGGTGATCAGAATGAATGTCTTAGATGTTTTAAAGACATGTCAAGCCTTTGCTAGTTCTGATTTTTTCCCCTGCTGTTGACTCCATGAAGGTAATTCTTTCAAAGAAGTGATAAGGGCATCTAAGGAGGAGTATGAGCAACTTCCTTCTTACATGAAGAGTCTAGCATCATGGGAGGTCTGAATTTCTTTAACTACATTGTTGTTTGTAATTCTGCCCATAGTACTTTCTGCATGCTCGGTAGAGGTTACAAAACTACACATAGTTCGTGAAACCTCGTAGATGACCTTACTCTTTAAAAAAATCAATTGATGACATATTCTGCAACATCTTCACTTTCTATTTCCTCAATTTTTGCTTTTCGTTTTTGTCAATGCATTCTCGATCAGAAATGGACCAGTCATCTACCTCAAAGCAATTAATTGTTTTTTTTTTGCACTTTTTTTATTGTATCAGGAGCTGCAGGAGGGAATATCCAAACTAAATTCATACTTCGGTGGTGACAAAGCTCAGGGAAGTGTTGCATTGAACCAGGACCATGTTGGAGAAATAGGATTGGGTGCGTGCACTTACCGCTCTTAGCATGTGGATTTGAAAATAGCAAATGTTATAGCATGTTGAACAAAATCTTTTTGTTAGATTGCTGTTTCATTGACACATTGCTCTTGAACAATTCTGCTGTGGTAGCTGATCTTTTTTCTGTTTTTCTTTTTTGCTTTTGTCCCTTTTAGGGCGCAAAGGAAGAGCCTGCCTGCTGATGCTGTTGCGGCTCAATCAGTTAACTATGGAGACAGTTGATGGATCTACCTTTTACACCCTGTGCAAGAACAACTTGTAGGCGATTTGGATTTCTGCAGAAACAGACCGGTATGACTCCCAAGCAAGTTGTCCAAAAACCAGGTGCTGGTGGAAACATGGTGCATTGAATCTGAATTGTTGATAGCCTGATACTACTATGCTGTATTCTGCTGAAGTTTTTCTTTATTGTGTGTTGTGATGTAGCTCATCTTGTTAAAATAGTGTATCATGATGTACTACTCAACCTCAGTTGAAAATATTATTTTTCCATGAGCAGTTTTTCTCATGTAATGATCCTACCACCACCACAACAACATAGCCTTTTGTCCCAAGCAAGTTAGGGTAGGCTAGAGATGAAACCCAAAAGAGACGAGAAACAGAGAGACACGTAAAGGGACATAAAGGGCACAAGACAAAAAGAGGTCACGGTTCAGGCACGTTGATTACCAATCTCCAAGCGCTCCTATCCATAGCTAAATCCTTGGAGATATTCCACTCCTTTAGATCTCTCTTAACGGACTCGTCCCAAGTTAGTTTAGGTCGACCTCTACCGCTCTTTACATTATCGGCCCGCCTTAGAACTCCACTACGCACCGGCGCCTCCGGAGGTCTCCGTTGGACATGTTCAAACCATCTCAACCGATGTTGAATCAATTTCTCCTCAATTGGTGCCACTCCAACCCTATCCCGAATATCGTCGTTCCGGACTCTATCCCTCCTTGTGTGCCCACAACACCAACGCAACATACGCATCTCTGCTACACTCAATTGCTGGACATGTCACCTTTTTGTAGGCCAACACTCAGCACCGTATAACATCGCCGGACGAATCGCCGTCCTATAGAACTTACCTTTCAGCTTCTGAGGCACCCTTTTGTCACAGAGGACGCTAGAAGCTTGACGCCATTTCAACCAGCCGACTGAAATTCTATGCCTAACATCTTCATCAATGTCTCCGTCCTTTTGTAGCATCGACCCTAAATACCGAAAAGTATCCTTCTTGGCCACTACTTGCCCATCGAGGCTAACGTCTCCCTCCTCATGCCTAGTCACGCTGAAATCACACCTCATGTACTCGGTCTTAATCCTACTAAGTCTGAACCCTTTCGACTCTAACGTAATGATCCTACCACCATGAAATAAAATGTGTTTGAGGCTTTGACCATATAATACGCCTCACACAGGCCTGTTTGAATTGGGGACTATAATTTCAATCTTGGGAATTTACAACAAATTTGTACTAAAACGTACAAATTCCTAGACTGAACCCCCCTTTTTAAACACCTGTATACAGGTACAGGCACCATCTATATATATATAGTTCTATACTATGTAATATTTACATTCCTCCAACAGAGGCACACAAGTTTAGTCGCGCATTACAATTTACACATTTTAAAAATTGACATACAAATTGAATTCTTCGTACCCATCCCTGCAATGCGTATAATAGCTCAAGCAGGGATCAGCTAAAGTCAGGATCATTGAGGTTCTGTGAAAAGTATCCTGACTAGCTCAAGATAGGCTTCAACAAACATCTCCTTCCATATCTCTTTACGCCACAAACCCTGATGAAGAGGATTGCCCATATATCTCATTCGCCTCAGCCACAGGGACATACACGACATCTGTCAATGAGCTGTGGGTGCGGCCATAGAAAATGTAGACGAACACTCCCATCACCAGCCACACCCCCACTCGCATCCATGTGCCGCCACTGAAGAACACAACCAACAAGTTCATGCATGTTAAAGCATATATCAGTTTTGAATATGTAGTAAAAAAGCTGAAAGGATCAAGTACTCACCCAAGATTTATTAACAAGTATGTATTTATGAGGATACACATTACTGGCAGCAAGGGAACGAATGGACAGATGAATCCTACAGCAGACACAGAAGCAAAGATGTTTAATGCCAATTAGTACCAATATGATCCTAGTACAATGAGTTGCTGAAGCGTGCTGTGATAAGAGTACCTCCGGAATGGCCAAAGGAGTGCCTCCCATCATCTTGGTCAATCCAGCAGAGCATGCCCAGACCAGCTAGGAGGAGCAGGCCACCAAAAGCACAAACGAAGCATCTCACTAGGCTGACATGGCACAGATTAGATTGTTAGAGTGCTTTGTTTATATGCAGGAAAGTCAACTGGGGAAGGAAGCATGCATTCTTGCATAATAGACTGAACATTTGGCACTTACAAGGGCAAGAATGTTGCCGAAGCTGAAGTTGTGAGGATCAGAACCCCTATGCAGACAGATGCAATGCTGCATGCAGCAGTCCTACGCCGTTTTGTCTCATTCAAATTGCCTAAAGAGTCAGCAGACAAGTTTATTAGCTACCTTAACTGAAATGCACATACTTAGAAGTTTTAAGCATATGAAATCAGTAATGTGATTGCCCAGACATACTTGCGTACAGCTGCTTCTCAATGAGGGGGTCATTAATTGATTCTACTACAACATCACTTATTTCAGCTGACCCTTGTTCATGATCATCGTCTCCAAGGGCACCCCTCAGCTTTTCCTCGTCATTTTCTTGGCTCAAGCGGAATGATGCTTGCAGGGAAGATGGGAGGGGTACCTCATCTGGAGGAACATACCTAAGAATCAAGATGGACACAGCAACTATAGTGAACGCGAGTAGTGTGCCTACACTAACCTGCAACCAAAAACAAAACCTTTTTAGTCCCAAACATTATTCAATAATGCTCATATTCTACATGCATACACTGCAATGATCTCTGGGGATAAGGTTCATTAATATAACTGAACTCAAGATGAAGTCCATATATATTCTCAAATAACATGTTTGGTAAATCCTTACCATTCCAGCCAGTTGTGAGACATCCATGAAGAAAGCAAGAGCAGCAGCGCAGATGCCAGTCACTATTGTGCTTTTGACTGGAACTTGTGACGTCTTGTGGACATCA
Source organism: Saccharum hybrid cultivar R570 (assembly GCA_038087645.1). Taxonomy (NCBI): domain Eukaryota; kingdom Viridiplantae; phylum Streptophyta; class Magnoliopsida; order Poales; family Poaceae; genus Saccharum; species Saccharum hybrid cultivar. The sequence continues at coordinate 30,364,723 of JAQSUU010000405.1, read as the reverse complement.
GAGAAGAATGATGGTAACAGGCCATCTCGTGCCATGGCCATCAATATTCTTGGCTGAAGGAAGTATCAAAGTGGAAGCATGAATATCCATGGCAGCATAAATTGAAGTTGTAAGATGCATATGCTTGTTGAGAGAACAGATAAAGCAGAAAACTGGCTATATATATATATATATATATATATATATATATATATATATATATATATATATATATATATATATATATATATATATATATATATATATCCAGATTATATGCCAGTATTCTTCAGATGTTACTCATTTAAAGCCATGCCCACTTGGCTGATGGCTCGTATTCCAATGACTCGAATCGCAGAAGAAAATTTATGATACATTGATTAAGATATGCTTATACCTGTGGCAATATAGATCCCATCAAGGTTGAACAGATGTTGAATCAATTTCTCCTCAATTGGTGCCACTCCAACCCTATCCCGAATATCGTCGTTCCGGACTCTATCCCTCCTTGTGTGCCCACAACACCAACGCAACATACGCATCTCTGCTACACTCAATTGCTGGACATGTCACCTTTTTGTAGGCCAACACTCAGCACCGTATAACATCGCCGGACGAATCGCCGTCCTATAGAACTTACCTTTCAGCTTCTGAGGCACCCTTTTGTCACAGAGGACGCTAGAAGCTTGACGCCATTTCAACCAGCCGACTGAAATTCTATGCCTAACATCTTCATCAATGTCTCCGTCCTTTTGTAGCATCGACCCTAAATACCGAAAAGTATCCTTCTTGGCCACTACTTGCCCATCGAGGCTAACGTCTCCCTCCTCATGCCTAGTCACGCTGAAATCACACCTCATGTACTCGGTCTTAATCCTACTAAGTCTGAACCCTTTCGACTCTAACGTAATGATCCTACCACCATGAAATAAAATGTGTTTGAGGCTTTGACCATATAATACGCCTCACACAGGCCTGTTTGAATTGGGGACTATAATTTCAATCTTGGGAATTTACAACAAATTTGTACTAAAACGTACAAATTCCTAGACTGAACCCCCCTTTTTAAACACCTGTATACAGGTACAGGCACCATCTATATATATATAGTTCTATACTATGTAATATTTACATTCCTCCAACAGAGGCACACAAGTTTAGTCGCGCATTACAATTTACACATTTTAAAAATTGACATACAAATTGAATTCTTCGTACCCATCCCTGCAATGCGTATAATAGCTCAAGCAGGGATCAGCTAAAGTCAGGATCATTGAGGTTCTGTGAAAAGTATCCTGACTAGCTCAAGATAGGCTTCAACAAACATCTCCTTCCATATCTCTTTACGCCACAAACCCTGATGAAGAGGATTGCCCATATATCTCATTCGCCTCAGCCACAGGGACATACACGACATCTGTCAATGAGCTGTGGGTGCGGCCATAGAAAATGTAGACGAACACTCCCATCACCAGCCACACCCCCACTCGCATCCATGTGCCGCCACTGAAGAACACAACCAACAAGTTCATGCATGTTAAAGCATATATCAGTTTTGAATATGTAGTAAAAAAGCTGAAAGGATCAAGTACTCACCCAAGATTTATTAACAAGTATGTATTTATGAGGATACACATTACTGGCAGCAAGGGAACGAATGGACAGATGAATCCTACAGCAGACACAGAAGCAAAGATGTTTAATGCCAATTAGTACCAATATGATCCTAGTACAATGAGTTGCTGAAGCGTGCTGTGATAAGAGTACCTCCGGAATGGCCAAAGGAGTGCCTCCCATCATCTTGGTCAATCCAGCAGAGCATGCCCAGACCAGCTAGGAGGAGCAGGCCACCAAAAGCACAAACGAAGCATCTCACTAGGCTGACATGGCACAGATTAGATTGTTAGAGTGCTTTGTTTATATGCAGGAAAGTCAACTGGGGAAGGAAGCATGCATTCTTGCATAATAGACTGAACATTTGGCACTTACAAGGGCAAGAATGTTGCCGAAGCTGAAGTTGTGAGGATCAGAACCCCTATGCAGACAGATGCAATGCTGCATGCAGCAGTCCTACGCCGTTTTGTCTCATTCAAATTGCCTAAAGAGTCAGCAGACAAGTTTATTAGCTACCTTAACTGAAATGCACATACTTAGAAGTTTTAAGCATATGAAATCAGTAATGTGATTGCCCAGACATACTTGCGTACAGCTGCTTCTCAATGAGGGGGTCATTAATTGATTCTACTACAACATCACTTATTTCAGCTGACCCTTGTTCATGATCATCGTCTCCAAGGGCACCCCTCAGCTTTTCCTCGTCATTTTCTTGGCTCAAGCGGAATGATGCTTGCAGGGAAGATGGGAGGGGTACCTCATCTGGAGGAACATACCTAAGAATCAAGATGGACACAGCAACTATAGTGAACGCGAGTAGTGTGCCTACACTAACCTGCAACCAAAAACAAAACCTTTTTAGTCCCAAACATTATTCAATAATGCTCATATTCTACATGCATACACTGCAATGATCTCTGGGGATAAGGTTCATTAATATAACTGAACTCAAGATGAAGTCCATATATATTCTCAAATAACATGTTTGGTAAATCCTTACCATTCCAGCCAGTTGTGAGACATCCATGAAGAAAGCAAGAGCAGCAGCGCAGATGCCAGTCACTATTGTGCTTTTGACTGGAACTTGTGACGTCTTGTGGACATCAGAGAAGAATGATGGTAACAGGCCATCTCGTGCCATGGCCATCAATATTCTTGGCTGAAGGAAGTATCAAAGTGGAAGCATGAATATCCATGGCAGCATAAATTGAAGTTGTAAGATGCATATGCTTGTTGAGAGAACAGATAAAGCAGAAAACTGGCTATATATATATATATATATATATATATATATATATATATATATATATATATATATATATATATATATATATATATATATATATATATCCAGATTATATGCCAGTATTCTTCAGATGTTACTCATTTAAAGCCATGCCCACTTGGCTGATGGCTCGTATTCCAATGACTCGAATTGCAGAAGAAAATTTATGATACATTGATTAAGATATGCTTATACCTGTGGCAATATAGATCCCATCAAGGTTGAACAGAGAGCAAGAACAGCACCAGTTGTTACAACATACCTAAAAAAGGGATAAGCACACCAACAATCTTAGTCAGATGCACACCAGATCATCCATGATAAAATGAGAAGCAGTCCTTACATTGCCCAGTGCATCCCATGTTTGGCAAAGGCAGATGAAATAGGGGTGTCTGGATCCATAGCAAAGTATGGTACCAGACCAACAATAACAACTGAAACTAACATGTACAAGGAACAGCAAATCGACAATGCTGTTCCAATTCCCAATGGCAGATCTCGTTGTGGATTTTTCACCTGTCAGAAGTTAACATAGGTTAATTAGATATTCATGTTCTTAGATGAGGGAATTAGATTTTGCTAACGATCCAGCAAATAAGAAGGGAAATAGGTCATTTCCTAACCTCCTCAGCAGTGCTGGCAACTGAATCAAAGCCTATGTAGGCAAAGAAGACAGTTGCTGACCCGGCAAGCATTCCATTCGCTCCATAAGGGAAAAATCTGAAATCAATGAAGTGTAAGTGCGCTAACTACTGGTTTGAGAAAAGAAACAAAGCATCATGGTTTTTAGCATTACCCTCCAGCAACCTTGTAGCCAACCCATCCTGTTTGGAAGCCGATGTAACTACCGGCTATGATAACAAATAGCATCACAAAGCAATTTAGGACTGTCACAACTCCTTGCACAAATGAACTCTGAAAAAAGAAAAAAAAACAGAGAGGAAAGATCAGGTGTCACATCCTCAGAAAATATGTAAGGTAGCTATTACTGAATTGGAGAAGGTAGCAACCTCTTTTATCCCCACGCATAGCAGACCTGTGACAACGAAAACCAGGAAAGCAGCACAAGGATCAACAACAACATCAAACCATGGGATCTCATGGCGTGCTAAAATCCACGGCAGACTATCCTGTCCTCCAAAAAATATGGCCTGAAAACATAAAGTTTTTTATTTTTAGAGTTTGTATAAGGAGATTGGAGATTAACTACTGATCAATATCTGCATGAACATATCAGATGCAGGGGAATTTGACTCACTAGATTGGGAGATATGCCACGGGCAACAGCTGATCCACCAATTGTATATTCAAGTATCAAAGCCCAACCAATCAACCATGCAACACTGCATAATGAAGCAATGGACAATGTGAGAATATAAACTCAGCAGCACAAGAATGCCATATATGAACAATGTTCACTCCATCATATGTATCAGTAAATTACCCTTCGCCAACGCAGATGTACGAATAATGGTAGGCACTTCCTGCAGAAGGGCAACGGCTAGCAAGCTCTGCATAGCAGAAGGCTGAAAGCGCAGCTGCTATTCCGGCTATCAGAAATGAAAGCGTCAATGCTGGCCCAGAATGCTCCCGGGCAACTGTCCCAACTAGGACGTACACCCCGGCTCCAATTGTCGACCCAACACCTGAGGAATGACATAGCGATTCCATGATCAATACTTCGGTTGGCGAGATGCTATAATTAGCAAAATAAAAAACAGGGTCTTTGGTCCAAAATACTCTATGCAAACCAGTAAACAAGCCATCTGCATAGGCTCTTAAGAATCCGTGGAAAATACTTTCGAGAACATCATAAGCATGTGAACATTGCTACACCAAAAATGACATGTCTTGATCTACTTTATGAGTTAGATTGTTCACATGCTATTAAACTATTTTATTTTGAAATGCTATGATCTAGTACTGTGTTATGCACAATGGGTATGAACATCACCAGAGTAGCAATGCCCGGAACAGTAAGGAGCCAACCACCCACCTTACCAACACTGACCCAGCACCAACCAATTAAGCAGAGGAAGCACGGAAAGAAAGAAACTAGAGACATAAGCAACTGAGATTCCTCTCAGCCTTTGGAAACTAGAGAAAGAAGCAACTGAGGTTCAGAACTAAGAATCCGATCGATTGAGACACGAATTTGGAACTTTGTAAGTGAAATCTTAGAGCAATATAGCTCTAGCTCGAGTTTCAGAATCAACAGCTCACTGAACTGAATCCAGCAAATTCAATTCAAATCATTTGTTTCGCCGCCATAGTTGACAGGAGCACGAAAAGCACCTGCGCCAAAGGAAAAATGAACACAGCGAAGCTTGCACCTTTCGAGGGTCCGACAAAATTCGCCGCAAAGATCCACCGAAATTAGCCAGCCAACGAGAGGCTCAGGCCTCAGGGAATTATATATAGTAGTATATGAGAATAGGGCGTGTTCAGATGACAAAATTTCTGGGAAAAAATTCAGGTAGCACTTTCGTTGTTATTTGGTAAAATTTATCTAATCTTGGGCTAATCATTGACCAGCTAACCTCAAAAGATTCGTCTCAGCATTGACAGAAAAACTGTACAATTAGTTATTTTTTACGTACATTTAATGTTCCATGTGTCCGAAGATTCGAGGTAACGGGTGCTGTGAAAAAATTTTTTTTGGTCTTTTGGATCTAAACATGGCCTCAGAAGGAGGAGAAGGAAGAGGTGATGTAAAGTGGGAGAGAGAAGAGGTGTTCCTGACCGATGGCGACGAGCTGGGTGACGGAGAGCTCCTTGCGGAGCTGGTGGGCGCTGCCGGCGGCGCGCGTCCGCTCCGAGTCCACCTGCTTCCGGCGCATCAGCGCCCGGACCCCGCCGCCCATCCCCGCCGGCCGGCCCCCTCCACCGAGCACCACGGAAGGACAAAGGGAAAGGCGCGCCTTTTCCCGCGGCCGGCCCCGGAGACCTCGATGAGGGGACTGCTGCTGCCGGCCCCCGGCCACCGGCCGCCTCTGCCCCTTCTTGTTTGCCGAGAGCCGGCTGAGGCTGAGCAGAGGGGATTGATGATTGATTCCTCCTCCTGTAGGGGGGAAGGAGGAGGGGAGGAAGAAAGGCAGAGCAGTCAGAGCTGCGTCGTCTCCTCTGGCTGGGCTCCGGCTGCCGGCCGGTATATATTCTTGGATTGGATGGCGTGCCGATACATATAACTGTATACTCTCAACAAATCGGATTTAGAAATCGTGTTGTACAAGGTTTGGCGATCATTGGGAATATAAATCATCAATAACTTTTAAGTTATTAAGTTTACAAATATAAAAATTATATGAATAGATTTGTCTTGAAAAATACTTTCATAAAAATATACATATATCACTTTTTCATAAATATTTTTTTATAAAAATAAGATGTCAAAATTGTGTTTTGGAGACCATATCACTATTTAAACGACTTCTAAATACGATACGAACAGCGTACGACCATAAAATGGGCGCAGAGGGGGCGGAATGAAGCCGGACGGACGACTAGTAAACTGCAAACTTTGACGAGCGGCACGACGGTTAGACACAAGGAATTTACGGTTAAGCTTCTGTGCTTGATGCTAACCGAGTCTAGTTAAGTTAAATGCGAGTACAGAGACAGCTGTTTGTCAAATCGTGTGGTTCTGTTTAACCTGCTTATCCATGTGCACTGTCTGTCAATCCGTGTTTATGAAAGCAGCGTATAGCTTGACACTCGGTATGATTTCTCCGTCCTTGAATACAATTAGCTATTCAAAGTGTTTAAAACTTTGGCTCGTTCGGCTATGCTGATAAGCTGGCTAAAAAACACTGTTGACTGATTTGTTGTGAGAGAAAAACACTGTTCCGACTGAAAAAAACAAGCTGAAAAGTATGGATTATAAACCGGATGGACGAGGCCAATGTTCCAAATTATAAGAGACTAGTAAATATGCCCGTGCGTTGCTACGGGAGAAAAAAACTATCAAATACATTGCATTAGGAGGAAAAAAATTATCAAACATTTATGAAAACAACGATAGGAATGCTACCATATGCAGTTATATTTTACCTTTTGTAATAAAGGGATTAGTTAATTAAATGTTTTGAAAACCATTAGTTAATTAGACTTGATGTGCTTGGTAACATGCCATTTTATCGGTTTATTAGTCAGACTTTACATTACTTCAACTCAAAAACCAGAGTCAATTAGACATTGGACTTGAGGACAAACATAGAGCACAATAATTTCCTATTAACCGTGCGGCAACGGAAGGGCAATAAATACATGAGATAGATTTTTAGAGGCTAGCACTAAAACTGAAGCTTTATCATAACACATGACTATTCAAAGAATGCATCAGTCCACAATTGTTTAGGATCATTACTGCTCTCACACTTCAACTGCCAAAAAGGGAAAAATTCACATATTTCTGGTACTGTTTACTCATGATGTTGAGGTGCATTATCAGTCTGCTGTTCCATTGCCTGAATGACAGCAACTAAACCATCCAAAGCAAGCACATTTAAAGCTGACAAAGAACTGTCCACAGGAAATGCGCTCATAGACAAAAGCTTATCTAACTCTCCAAAAATATTTGAGCACTCTAAATCACAGTCCATAAGTGAATACATCGCAGCCATAAACTTTTTCTGCCAGCAAATAAAATCAATTCTAGCCTCAACGACAACTTCTTGCTGTTGATAACTTGCTCAACTCTGTGCTAATCTTGGATAACATATGAGAAGAAAGCCTCTATTTGCAGCTTATGTTCATGGCACAGATGGTAAAAGAGAGTTAAAAGAATGCTGCACACTGTTGACAGGACCAGGGAGATTATTGACAAGCCAAAATGCATTAGATTGCGGAACAATTCATCATGTACAAATGCTAAAAGTTTTTTATGTCTGTGTATTGACGAAGCCAACAACTCAATAGCCGAATTTATCAACCCCAGATCAAAAGTGTCACAGAACCTCCTAATTATGATGGCCCACAAGTACACGTCATTGCCATAATGACCTCTGACAGTCGTACTTATGTTCAACATAACTTAAAAGGCCTGCTTTTCTCCGAACAGGATCCAATCACAGGAGTATTGCAATATTACAACAGTTTATTCAAAATATTCAACAGAGTAAAGTAGCGGAAGTCTTACAATAACTTAGGTTACAAACCAGTTTTTCAAATCTCAAACTTTATGTAACATTATTACAAACCATTAGTAGGGAAGTATCGGTAGTAACTTTATTACATCAAACAAACGAGATGCCTTGCCCAAAGGCCACACAGTCTACTCGTCGTCGCTTTCTTCAACCACGACGGTCATGCAACAAGGCTCAAAGCAGACTTGTTCATAAACCGCACCTGCAACAAGGGGTTCAACAAACCCTGAGTACGAGAGTACTCAACAAGACTTACCCGACTAAGACAGAGACTCCAAGGGTATGCTAGCTTTAGGGAATCAAGGTACGGGTAATCCAGAATCAAGATTTTCTTTTGCAGAAAAGCTTACTAAGGTAAGTCCTTATCTTCAACATTTTACTTTTACCATTGATGGTTCATCAACCAAATCTAGGTGATCCTAATCTAGATCAAAGTAATTATCATCAAAACATTTCTCATTCTTTCTTTCAATTCCAGTTCTTAACTACGATGCAAGTCAGGTGATCAAGTCTCCATAACCGAGGAGCAACGACGATTCGAACCGATTATACCCAGCTGGGGATCTCTAACATCACGACATATGTAGAACCGAATCTGCATATATCAACCCTCATTTAGATCTCCCAAAACCAGAACGTGTCCATCGCCACCCGAGAGTACAGTACTCCTCGAACCCGGCCCGATTCTAGCCTCGAGGGTACACGCCACTCTCGCCATCTCTCCACTCCCAGTGCGAGGTTAGACGTTCTCGTAATGGAATCACCAACATTTTGGGCTTACCCAAGGCATGAGGCTAGTTGCAAAGTCTTGAACACAACAGGCTTACAACGAACAGACCTTAACCGACAAGGCGGAAACACTACATTGAGACTCCTTTCCCAATGCATGTTAGCAGTGGCCAAACCACCCGCCCGATCTTACAAGTTTATTCTCATATTTCAATATTCATTAAGTATGCCGTCATGGCCGAGTAAACATTCATTTAAAAAAACTTAACTCATAAGCATAGCGAAGCATACTACGCATTTTCTGTAAAACAGGTATCAAGGTTAATATCGCAATAATCAAGGATGATAATGCAGCAATTAGGTTATCACTCAACTCCTAATTACTTAATGCAATAAACCATAGTATAAATAATAAAACGTTTGTAAAATTCAAGGTAGGGTTTAAATGCACCGGGGCTTGCCTTGCTCTGACATGACGACTGACTCAGACTCGGAGACTCCAACGTCTGGTCCGGAACCCACCGACGATCGCTCTTCTCCGGAGACCTGCTCGACGACTTCGGCTTCCTCGAAAGCGGTGACTACACGAATACATAACATGCTTTAACATGATGCTCAATGATAAACATGATGCTTGATGATAACATGCCACGGTTTACGATTTGAGTACAACTTCCCTTCACGGTACAATCGTAAACAGAAAACCTACTAACTAGTAGCGACGATTTCCCGCGATACCAGCTTTTAACCTAACAAGTTACTAACGAGCTCAATCATGAAATTAAGGTGCCAGAGATCACGAAAGGGTAGTGACCTAAGGACATCACTCAATCAAAAGGCACACAACACTTAAAGTTCTCAAATTAACATTTATTTTCTATTTAAATAATTAGGGCATAATTAGAAGTTGACCAAACTTTATCTAAACAAGCTCAAACTTTTTCTATGGGTTAAGAATGATTTATAACAGTGTCATAATAAATTTCATAATTTTTGGATAAATAAATTAATTATTAAAATTCCTGGAAGTTGCATTTAATCTTTAATGAAACCAATTAGTTCTACTGCCCAAAGTATTCAAATTCATGATTTAACATTTTTCCTAGATAGTTTATACATTGAGAAGCTTACACAAAAATTTTCATGAATTTTGGAACTCTACACAATTTTTAAACAAATAAACAAATAACTGCACTATTCATTTATTTGAAAAAGAAAAACAAAAACGAAATCGAACTCGGGCTGCTTCTCCTCCTTCTCTCCGATCCGGCCCAGCCCAACCGGCCCGCGTACGCGCGCGCGCCCGCACGCACTCGGCCCAGCAAGCGGCCCAGCCCAGCGCCAGCCTCGCCCGCGCGCTCGCTCACTCTCTCTCTCGCTGACGACGCGGTCCCACTCGTCATCGCCTTCCTCCCGCCCGCCCACTCTCTCCCGCGTGCCCGCGCGCTTGCCCGCGGTGGCCGGCCGACGACCGGTGCCTCGGTCGACAAACCGAGCTGACCAACACGTTCTACATCACCTCACGACTCCGTTTTACTAACTTGCCCCACGGTTCGAGCTCCGATGACACTTCACCGACGACGGTGGCGGCTCGGCAACTACGGTGACCGGCGACTCGACGACACAAAGGTGCAAAGCTTAAACTAACTAGCCAGGGAGCATCAGGGGCGTACCACGATCACAGAGGCGTGATCGGTTGAAGCGGAGAGGCACTGGAGGCGGCTGGCGACGGTGGCGGGGCTCGACTGGAGCGGCGGCGACCCGAGGTGGAAGACGACGGCTCCCCGGCGATCCAGGCGGAATTGGGCCAACTCAACTGGTTCACGAGGTGCGCAAGGATGAGGCGAAGCGATTGGCGAGATGGAGATGGCTGCGGTGGAGTAGGGAGGGCGAATTTGGCTGGAGAAAGGAGGACGGTGGTGGCGGCGATGGTGAAACCGACGGCGACAGTGACGGTGCCGGTCTTTATATAGAGCTGTGAAGCAAAGGAAGCAGCTGGAGAGCGCGAAGCGGTCCCTGTGGTCGCGGTGGCAAGCTAGAAGACCATGGAAGCGGCCAGCGCGACGTCGGCGGCTCGCCGGCGCCCATGCCGCGCGCTGCCGGTGTGTGATTCGCCGGTGCACTGTAGCTGTTCCCCCCCCAAACTTTTGAAATTCAAACTGTTTTTTCAAATTACTCTCAAATTTGTATAACAATTTGAAAATCTTCCAATGTATGAAATCTTCAGATTTTCAAGCTCTACAAGTTTGATATTGAACACTTTTTCAAATTCTCACTGGATTTTGAAATTTGAGTTTAAATTCAAAAAGGGACACATTTTTCAGATTTGGTAATTTAGAAATTACTTTTGATTTTATATTGAAACTTCAAAATCTCCAAACATCAAAGTTGTACATCTTGACCAGACCAACAACTTTGATGTTCAAAACTTTTTCAAAATCAGCCTCCATTTTGAAATCTTAGTTTGGGGACAAAAATGAATTAAATCTGAAATTTGTTTATTTTCAAAATTACTCCACATTTTACACTAAAACTTTGAAAACTCAAAACACCAAAGTTGTAGCCCTTGAAAAGTTATACAAACTTGGTTTTGAAATTTTTCCCAAATTTTGCTTAGATTTTGAATTATTTCAAGAGGGGTAAAACAGGGTTTTGAAATTTAGGGTTTTCGGAGAGATTTCAAATTGGAATTTGTTTCTACTTTGATTTGTGATTACTTAGTGATCAAAACCTCACCCAAGGGCATCATTTGGACCAACATGACATGGTTGACCAAATGTCACTCTTGGTTGACCAATTTACTTTTGAAATTGTTTTACATTTCTCCCCAGATTTTGAATTCGAACTCGAATCGGAAAACTCGCGACAAGTTTTGGGACTCCAATTCAAACTCAAATTTGGAGCTTCATTTTAGATGTTGTACTTGAGCTCATACCCTACACTTGACACTAGTGTGCAACACAGTCGCGCACTTCAGATTACGCAGGGCATGGACTAAGTATTTGCGGTGGCATTCGAAATTAGGGTTTTCGGTTTCGGAGCACACCACAGAGAAACACACTCAACCTAGATAAGTAAACTTATTTTAGTTGATGCATAACAATGTTAACCTAATAGAGATGCTTTGCAATGCATTATGATGACATGGCAGATTAATTAGCACTATAACACCCGGGGTGTTACAAAAAGGCGGCACATCCTCATCGAAGTCTTCTGCTATGTTCAAGAGGGAGCACAAGAATTGCAATATCTCTACCATACAAGGAACCCCAAAGGGCTCCATGAAGTCTTTTTCTTGCACAACACCAGAACCATCTCCCACCTCACGGTCAGAGCTATTCAAACATACACAGTCACTCTTCCTGTTCTCTGTCTCCTCAGCACCCAAACATTGGCTTTGCAACCAGCAACCTGCATAACAAATGCTGCCAACAAATTAATAAATTTCATTTCGTATAGGAAGACATGAGCCTTCCAAGTTCCTACTAACAAATGCTTGGTTCCAAGCTAACAACTAACAAGAGCTGTTCTTAGTGTCAGACTGTCAGTATTTGCAAGGTGGTCATATTGCTCAAATGACAACAATTAGTTCAATAAGAGATTCGATATATACATAGGTTTCCCCTTGTTTTTAGTCTATATATCCTGTAACTTTTGTACATAAGTAGTGTTTGTACAGCTTGTAGGCACAGGATGCAACAGCTGCTAAGCTCAGAGCAGCACAATTGATTGTTAATGTCTTCCAAAATAAAAATAATAAACACTCTTCACTAAAACCCAATTTTCACAATGGGGCACAAGGAAAAGTTACAGACTACCAAATCTGGTCCTAAAATGCAGATAGTAAGGTACTGAGCCAAGAATGTACAGATCCTAATTGCATCATATATACTTGTGTAATTTGATGAGATAGTGAATCCCCAGTCCAGTATTGCATGAATTTCAGCACAAAGAGCCTGCAAGATGAACTGAATAGTTAAAGTAAAATTTATCAGTCAAGATAAATAAACCACAAGATGACTTGGAAATATGTGTTTTTTAATATATTCTTTTAGTTGTTCTTTGAGCTTCCATTCAGTAACATGAAAATCTTTCCAATTATGGTTATTCAAATTTTGTTGACTTTCAAGAATGTCCAATTGATATTGTATTCCCTGTAGCTGTATAAATAATCAGATGTTTAGAAATCATCGTAAACAAAATGGATGGATTAATTTATTACAAATTTTATAGAGTTATTAAAGTTATAGAAACAAACCATAATAGTTAGGTCAGCACGGTTGAATTCCCAACACAATGAATTGAGTACTCGTATCTCGAACTTTCTTGCGTTCAAAACAGCTAAATACCAATGGGTGTCTTTGATATTTATTGGCAGAAAAATCTAAAATCAAGTCAATGGATTAGCTGCACACGTATATAAAATAAGGAACTAAGAATATACTAAACCTAGTAATAATTGACAATGGAGATATATGTTACCATTTCATGCTCAAGATAGTTTCTGACAATCTCTGTAATAAAACTATCATCTTCATGTACACCCATGTTGCCATCTCTTTTAAATAATCGAGTAATAAAGGGGTTTTCAAAATATACTTTAGCATCATCCATATTTTGCAGATGTACTTGCTCCTTTATACGCACTGATCACCTACAAATATTTTAATAGAATACATTAAATCAATTTTGATACTGAGAAATAAATTGCCTAATCATTAGGTGTACTTACATCATCATCTAACCATTTGCTTTGGTCTAGGAGGCACAACAATTGATGTTGTTTCACAGATATTTCATCCATCTTCACCAGTAGATCGTCTTTCGAAGATGTTTCTATTATTATTTGGGCACATAAGTCCATATTGGTCAATGTATAATTTGCATATAATTCAATATGGATTAGCTTTATATCCTCAGTACTATAATCAAAAGATTACATACCAAAGAACAGATATAAATGAAAAAAAACCTTGTGGGAGATAGTCATACATATCACCAACATTGTTTAATGTCTCTATGGTTGACGATGCAGCTGAAGGCATTGGATCAACAATAATAAGTTCACCTGAATGTTTTTCATGACTTATCTGCTTATCTTTGAATTCACAAACTGAAGATAATGTCTCTCTGGTTGGCGATGCAGTTGAAGGCATTGGATGAACAATTTTCATTTTATCCAATTCCAACAGATCAAATTCAATACATTTTGCTTTCTTTAAAGGTCGAACATAAAAATTCTCAGCAGTGCTTGATCCAACGTTATTATTCATTTATTCTGTAAAAAACCATCGAAGTAACAGAGACGAAACGAAGTAACAGAGACGAAATAATCAAATAAATAGTTAAAAAGGGAGCATCAGCTACTTAAATATTGTACACAGGGTACAAACTCGGTAAACTAAGATCTACAATCAGGACACCAAAACTTATATTCTGTAAAAAAAAACCATCGAAGTAACAGACACGAAATAATCAAATAAATAGCAATTCGGGTTTGACGCGATTACATAGCATACTACTATATACTATATATGTATGCACTGATATGGACCCAGTATGAGGAGGATGCGGAAAGGAAGCTAACCTTGTCAAATGTGTGTCTGGCAAGAGCAAAAGATTTGGTTATTGCTCAGCTCGTCGAGATAAGAATTTGAAGTTGACGAAGAACAGGTGCAGATCAGGTGCTCGGTGAGGCGCTTCTTTGCTCGGTGAGATCAGGTACTTGTCGTGCTTGTTGAGATTATCCCAAAGGCACAGCATTATATGAGTCCAAAAAAACCAGATCGAATTTGAGTCGGATGTGGTGTTTGTAACTTACCATGGATTTGATTTCTCGATTTGATTAGAATCCAATTTCGATCCGATTCCAACTCCTTCAATCTGGACGCGCGTGTGGGCGCGCCGGCCGGCCTTGCGACAGCCGGGATGGCCGGGCGGGTGGCAACCTGCTACATCCAGGACGAGCGGCCGGGAGGCCGGGCGGACGGCAGCCTGCGACGTCCAGAACATGTCGTTGGGCGACCTTCTGTGGCGGCGCTCGACGGAGCTGTCCTGGTTGGCCGCCGGTAGGGCGCTAGGCGGAGCTGCCCTGGTTCACTGCCGGTAGCCACGTCGGCGTCGCTGGATGGAAGCTTCGGTGGCGCAGGAGGGAATCGACGCGGCATCTGCGGCGCGGCATCGGCGTGCGTGAGGAGAGGCGATGCGGCATCAGCGGCGTGCGTGAGGAGAGGCGACGCGGCTTCGGCGTGAGGAGAGAAGAGAAGACGAGACGAGGAAAGTGTCTGTGGGATGCGCAGCGAATGGGCCGGAGCAAGTGAGTGGAGCGAGACTGTTGGGCCGAATTGAATGGGCTGGACGAAAAAAAACCTGAAATTTTACCTTTTTATTATTACTAGTAAATATGCCCGTGCGTTGCTACGGGAGAAAAAAAACTATCAAATACATTGCATTAGGAGAAAAAAATTATCAAACATTTATAAAACCAACGATAGGAATGCTACCATATGCTGTTATATTTTACCTTTTGTAATAAAGGGATTAATTAATTAGATGTTTTTAAAACCATTAGTTAATTAGACTTGATGTGCTTGGTAACCCCCTGTTCGGCTGAGCTTATCAGCACGGCTTATCAGCCGTGGAACAGTGTTTTTCTCTCACAGCAAATCAGCCACAGCCGGCTTATAAGCCAAAAAAACAGCCTGCCGAACAGTTTATTAGTCAGACTTTATATTACTTCAACTCAAAAACCAGAGTCAATTAGACATTGGACTTGAGGACAAACATAGAACACAGAATAATTTCCTATTAAACGTGCGGCAATGGAAGGGTAATAAATACATGAGATAGATTTTTAGAGGCTAGCACTAAAACTGAAGCTTTATCATAACACATGACTATTCAAAGAATGCATCAGTCCACAATTGTTTAGGATGATTACTGCTCTCACACTTCAACTGCCAAAAAGGGAAAAATTCACATATTTCTGGTACTGTTTACTCATGATGTTGAGGTGCATTATCAGTCTGCTGTTCCATTGCCTGAATGACAGCAACTAAACCATCCAAAGCAAGCACATTTAAAGCTGACAAAGAACTGTCCACAGGAAATGCGCTCATAGACAAAAGCTTAGCTAACTCTCCAAAAATATTTGAGCTCTAAATCACAGTCCATAAGTGAATACATCGCAGCCATAAACTTTTTCTGCCAACAAATAAAATCAATTCTAGCCTCAATGACAACTTCTTGCTGCTGATAACTTGCTCTACTCTGTGCTAATCTTGGATAACATATGAGAAGAAAGCCTCTATTTGCAGCTTATGTTCATGGCACAGATGGTAAAAGAGAGTTAAAAGAATGCTGCACACTGTTGACAGGACCAGGGAGATTATTGACAAGCCAAAATGCATTAGATTGCGGAACAATTCATCCGGTACAAATGCTAAAAGTTTTTGATGTTTGTGTATTGACGAAGCCAACAACTCAATAGCCGAATTTATCAACCCCAGATCAAAAGGCGGCACATCCTCATCGAAGTCTTCTGCTATGTTCAAGAGGGAGCACAAGAATTGCAATATCTCTACCATACAAGGAACCCCAAAGGGCTCCATGAAGTCTTTTTCTTGCACAACACCAGAACCATCTCCCACCTCACGGCCAGAGCTATTCAAACATACATAGTCACTCTTCCTGTTCTCTGTCTCCTCAGCACTCAAACATTGGCTTTGCAACCAGCAACCTGCATAACAAATGCTGCCAACAAATTAATAAATTTCATTTCGTATAGGAAGACATGAGCCTTCCAAGTTCCTACTAACAAATGCTTGGTTCCAAGCTAACAACTAACAAGAGCTGTTCTTAGTGTCAGACTGTCAGTATTTGCAAGGTGGTCATATTGCTCAAATGACAACAATTAGTTCAATAAGAGATTCGATATACACATACGTTTCCCCTTGTTTTTAGTCTATATATCCTGTAACTTTTGTACATAAGTAGTGTCTGTACAGCTTGTAGGCACAGGATGCAACAGCTGCTAAGCTCAGAGCAACACAATTGATTGTTAATGTCTTACAAAATAAAAATAATAAACACTCTTCACTGAAACCCAATTTTCACAAAGGGGCACAAGGAAAAGTTACAGACTACCAAATCTGGTCCTAAAATGCAGATAGTAAGGTACTGAGCCAAGAATGTACAGATCATAATTGCATCATATATACTTGTGTAATTTGATGAGATAGTGAATCCCCAGTTCAGTATTCCATGAATTTCAGCACAAAGAGCCTGCAAGATGAACTGAATAGTTAAAGTAAAATTTATCAGTCAACATAAATAAACCACAAGATGACTTGGAAATGTGTTTTTTAATATATTCTTTTAATTGTTCTTTGAGCTTCCATTCAGTAACATGAAAATCTTTCCAATTATGGTTATTCAAATTTTGTTGACTTTCAAGAATGTCCAAATGATATTGTATTCCCTGTAGCTGTATAAATAATCAGATGTTTAGAAATCATCGTAAACAAAATGGATAGATTAATTTATTACAAATTTTATAGAGTTATTAAAGCTATAGAAACAAACCATAATAGTTAGGTCAGCACGGTTGAATTCCCAACCCAATGAATTGAGTACTTGTATCTCAGACTTTCTTGCGTTCAAAACAGCTAAATACCAATGGGTGTCTTTGATATTTATTGGCAGAAAAAACTAAAATCAAGTCAATGGATTAGCTGCACACGTATATAAAATAAGGAACTAAGAATATACTAAACCTAGTAATAATTGACAATGGAGATAGATGTTACCATTTCATGCTCAAGATAGTTTCTGACAATCTCTGTAATAAAACTACCATCTTCATGTACACCCATGTTGCCATCCCTTTTAAATAATCGAGTAATAAAGGGGTTTTCAAAATATACTTTAGCATCATCCATATTATGCAGATGTACTTGCTCCTTTATACGCACTGATCACCTACAAATATTTTAATAGAATACATTAAATCAATTTTGATACTGAGAAATAAATTGCCTAATCATTAGGTGTACTTACATCATCATCTAACCATTTGCTTTGGTCTAGGAGGCACAACAATTGATGTTGTTTCACAGATATTTCATCCATCTTCACCAGTAGATCGTCTTTCGAAGATGTTTCTATTATTATTTGGGCACATAAGTCCATATTGGTCAATGTATAATTTGCATATAATTCAATATGGATTAGCTTTATATCCTCAGTACTATAATCAAAAGATTACATACAAAGAACAGATATAAATGAAAAAAAACCTCGTGGTTGGATCAACAATAATAAGTTCACCTGAATGTTTTTCATGACTTATTTGCTTATCTTTGAATTCACAAACTGAAGATAATGTCTCTCTGGTTGGCGATGCAGTTGAAGGCATTGGATGAACATTTTTCATTTTATCCGATTCCAACAGATCAAATTCAGTACATTTTGCTTTCTTTAAAGGTCGAACATAAAAATTCTCAGCAGTGCTTGATCCAACGTTATTATCCATTTATTCTGTAAAAAACCATCGAAGTAACAGAGACGAAATAATCAAATAAATAGTTAAAAAGGGAGCATCAACTACTTAAATATTGTACACAGGGTACAAACGCGGTAAACTAAGATCTACAATCAGGACACCAAAACTTATATTCTGTAAAAAAAACCATCGAAGTAACAGACACGAAATAATCAAATAAACAGCAATTCGGGTTTGACGCGATTACATAACATACTACTATATACTATATATGTATGCAC
This sequence comes from Saccharum hybrid cultivar R570, assembly GCA_038087645.1. Lineage (NCBI taxonomy): Eukaryota > Viridiplantae > Streptophyta > Magnoliopsida > Poales > Poaceae > Saccharum > Saccharum hybrid cultivar. The sequence goes on along the minus strand of JAQSUU010000405.1, from coordinate 30,346,189 downwards.
TGATATGGACCCAGTACGAGGATGTGGAAAGGAAGCTAACCTTGTCAAACGTGTGTCTGGCGAGAGCAAAAGATTTAGTTATTGCTCAGCTCGTCGAGATAAGAATTTGAAGTTGACGAAGAACAGGTGCAGATCAGGTGCTCGGCGAGGCGCTTCTTTGGTCGGTGAGATCAGGTACTTGTGGTGCTTGTTGAGATTATCCCAAAGGCACAACATTATATCAGTCCAAAAAAACCAGATCGAATTTGAGTCGGACGTGGTGTTTGTAACTTACCATGGATTTGATTTCTCGATTTGATTAGAATCCAATTTCGATCCGATTCCAACTCCTTCGATCTGGACGCGCGTGTGGGCGCGCCGGCCGGCCTTGCGATGGCCAGGACGGCGGGGCGGGCGGCAGCCTGCTACATCCAGGACGAGCGGCCGGGAGGCTGGGCGAACGGCAGCCTGCGACGTCCGAAACATGTCATTGGGCGACCTTCTGTGGCGGCGCTCGACGGAGCTGTCCTGGTTGGCTGCCGGTAGGGCGCTAGGCGGAGCTGCCCTGGTTCGCAGCCGGTAGCGACGTCGGCGTCGCTGGATGGAAGCTTCGGTGGCGCGGGAGGGAATCGACGCAGTATCTGCGGCGTGGCATCAGCGTGCGTGAGGAGAGGCGATGTGGCATCGGCGGCGTGCGTGAGGAGAGGCGACGCGGCTTCGGCGTGAGGAGAGAAGAGAAGACGAGATGAGGAAAGTGTTTGTGGGCTGCGCAGCGAATGGGCCGAAGCAAGTGAGTGGAGCGAGACTGTTGGACCAAATTGAATGGGCTGGACGAAAAAAAAGAGCCTGAAATTTTGCCTCTTTATTATTAGGTATAGAAGTATAGATTCTAGACGAAGTAGCCCTCCAATGCAGTTTAAAAGACAGTATTAACATAGATGCCTACCATTAATTTCTATTTTTAACATAATATAAATGACGGCAACTAAAAAAGATTACATACGTCATTTAATTTTCTATGTAACATGTGAGAGTCTGACACAGTTGTGCGTTGAAATTTGCAAGTATACAGTGGTACAGCGATCATGTAGCCAGTGGGCATGCGTGATGTTGGCTGGACCTTGGTGGGGTTGACCTTTTCAGCCACACGCACACGCGCCCAATAGGCTCGTTAGCAATGCCGTGTTGGCATCTCCTCATCGCTAAAAATAGTATAGTTCAACCACCTATATGTGTATGGTCTATAAAAGTTCCAAAGTGCGGCAAGGAAAGGAAAGATATTTTATTTATGAGAGCCGTCGTCAGCCAACCGTACGTGGGGGTTTGGAGCCTCGCTGCATCAGCCTGTCAAATCAAAGATTTCACGATTTTCTTCTCTTCGGAAAAGAAGATTTAATAATATTAGTGAGATATGTTGTACCAAAAAAAATGGTTTCAGTTTTTTGAATCCCCGTGCGCCCACGTGAATGCTGCCGACAGGATTGCTGCAGGTGTATAGCATACCAAAATGCACGGTCGCTCGGTAAAAAAAAAATAAAAAAAATTAGTGTCACTATAGGATTTACGCTACTCAAATTTTTGTAAATTTAACTAGATTTGAAAAAAAATATTATCAGCATTTATCTCTAAATAAATTTATTACAAAAATTTATTAGCAAATTATCTAATGATACTAATTATACACTATAAACAATAATATTTTCTTGTATATAGTTGATCAAAGTTAAAAATATTTTATTTTTTAGTAAGTGAAAATGACATTTTTTTATAAGACGGAGGGAATATAAAAAATGTGAACCACACGTGTGGAGAGTGCATATGTACTTACTGTACAGGTGTATGAATCTATCTGTACGTTTACATCCTAAATTCCTAGTCCATGTGGAGATTTGATTTTGCACGAGCAGCTGTTATTTACTCGTTGTGATGCTACCGGATACAGCTAATTCTACTTTGTTCGGGGTCTGTTTGATCGGCTAGAGCTAGTTATTGCTCTCTTGTTTCAAATTGTAAGTTGTTTCAACTTTTCTAATATATAAACTTTATTGTGTATCTAGATATAGCAAGTGTATATCTTGATGCATAGCAAAAGTAATGTACCTAGAAAAACTAAAATGACTTATAATTTGAAATTGATGGAGTTGCTAGAGTTAAAGTTACACAAATTAGCTAGGATTAGCCAATTATATTAGTTAGCTAACAACTAGTTGCAGGTTTAACTAAAAAATTAACCCACCTATTAGCCTTTTGTTTAAGTATAACTTTTAGCTACTTGTAAACAGACCCTCGGTTATTGCAAAATGTAAAATACCTCTAATTTTCAGTGTGCTGGAAATAACGGCCCTCGCCCTCGTGTTGAGTTATTAGTACAAGCCCTAATTAACGTATTTTGTGGAGAATCAAAACTGTATCACTTGGCCCTTGTGTCTTTCACAAAACATTTTCATGGGGCTTGTTCTGTTTCCTTTCAAATTTCAATTATCTCGGTCGTGTGCGGGTCTCAATTAACAAGCGAAATGAGAATCCCAAGTTCTGGAGGGGCTAAAGAGTAAATAACTGCCTTGAAAAATGTGACGCTCTAGTAAGATGTGTCATTGTCTTAGCCCTGGTTTAGTTCGACGAATAGGGAAGAAAAATACTGTATCAGAATTTCTGTAGCATTTCGTTTGTATTTGGTAAAAATTATCCAAATTTTGACTAACTAGGCTTAAAATGTTCGTCTCGCAAAGTACAACAAAACTGTGCAATTAGTTTTTGATTTCATCAACATTTAGTACTCCATACATTTGCCGACATTTTGATGTGACGGGGAATCTTCTTTTTGCATAGTGGAATTTAGGGGAGAACTGGGGGAACTAAAAGCAAGGCCTTACACTTACACGCTTGTCATCTGGGCTCACGTGATGCATGCAACCTAGCTAGTGAATTGCGAATTGTGACTTTGTGATTATTAGATGAGTACAAAATAAATCTAGAAGTTACTTTCTACCCTTTTATGATTATTACAGCTGCATATCATGATTGAGCCTGGCGAATAAAGCGACCGATCGAGAGAGCGCGCGCGCGCGAGCTGTCAACGTCCAATGCAACGTGGCCACAGTAATTCATTCTTATCCACTAGGAGGCCAAGCTTGAGAATTACTATAATCATTAATTATAGACATAATTTTTTTGCGAACAAAATTATAGACATAATTAATGATTATAATTAACCATAGGAGTAGTAATCATCGCCATGCAAAAAAATTTCCAACTGTATGTGCCTCCACCTCAACGCATGAAAATATACTACACAAGTAACCATAGGAGTCTCATTATATTCTAGTGGACATCACCTTACCATTAGCTAAAACAATATTATGATTAAATCCTAAAATAAATATATCTAGGAAAATACAAGCATCTGTGTCCTTCCTTGCTGCTACTTATACGTTGGGAACTTTGGAAACATAGGCATGATGTGGTTTTCAGAGGCATGGCACCTGATCATTAACGCCTCATCGCCGCTCGACAGTGGAGGTGCCGCCTCCCCAAGAATGATGCTCGTCTCTCTGTTTTTTGGCGTAATAATTTACCCATTTGAATCTACCTCTCCCCCAATGCAATTCCTAAAGCTTTGTACTTTGGGCCCTGTGCCCTGCCACCCCCGGCTTTGTGTCGGCATCTGTGGCTACAATATATCAGGTGGGGGTAATGTTAACACCCCGGTCGTTGACCTAAAAAAACAAGCATCTGTATCAAGTCGAATATTTTAATCAAGGCCTTGTTTAGTTCACCTCAAAATTCCAAGTTTTTTCACTCTCTCTCCATCACATCAATTTTTAGCCGCTTGTATGGAGTATTAAATGTAGGTAAAAAAATAACTAATTACATAGTTTAGTTGGAAATCACGAGATGAATCTTTTGAGCCTAGTTGGTCCACGATTGGACAATATTTGCCAAATAAGACGAAAGTGGTACTATTCATCGGGGTAAAAAATTTTTCAATCTAAACAAGGCCCAAGATGGATATATTCCACCAAAAAAAAAACTAACCAACTAAGTCACACTCAGTGCATAGAAGGGCACTTATTTAGGTCATATTTGGATCCATTGTCTGCTAATAGTTATGCTCATAGCTAATATTAGCTGCTGATTGCTGGCTTGGCTCAACTAGTGAGATACTTGTTAGTTGTGTATTAGCCAACAATTAACTAGTAGATTATTAGCTGGTCCCATTGGATCCAAATGAGATAATTAATTATTAGAAATTAACTATTAGCTCTAGGGATCCAAAACAGAATCCTATACTTACAATTTTCCCTCTGTTGATTGCCTCCCGTCGAGTGATGCCGGGTTTAGATGCAGCAGTGGTCTATGGATGTGAAATTGTATCCCATACAAATCAACTAATTTACATATAAAAAACATGTGTTCCAAACATGCTATAATATAGTATATGTCTTCAATTTCTACATGAATATGGGAACCGCTCTAGTGCTCCCTTTTCTAAAAATGGCACGAATCTCAAAGCAGCTAATTAAAGGCTAATTAAAGAAATTAATTATTTTCTATTTGATTTGTTGCCTGGGTCACGGTTGGGATTAGCCTGTCCAACCTAGCCCCGAGCCCAACCCAACCTAGCAGGGCGTAACGGCGGTGAAGGCATGTAGGTTGCCGCTGTTGCGCGGGAAGAGCACGGACGCTTGGCAGGGCACGCGGCGCACCACGTCCGCGGCCACCACCCTGGCTAGGCGCCCAGGCCACATTTCCTCCTTGCGGCGGAGCACGGCGGTGGTGGCGGGGCGACCCAGTCGTAGAAGCGCACATGCACCGAGACGTACAACAGCTTGCTGAGGACCACCATCCCCGGGTGGTCGTGCAACGGCTAGCGGGAGTGCTTCGCGCCGGCCGAGAAGCAGAAGACGCCAATCTGCGTGATGAGCATGGACAGAAGGCAAGGCAACACACGCCAGGACGGGATCAGTACAAGCACGACACAACACAACACAACCGACCACAAGCTCCGGCTAAACATCAGCCCTGCTTACCGAGAAATCGTGGCACTGGTGTATGTACACGTAGGTGATCCGCGTGAACGCCGACGCCGGCAGGAGGTGGGGGGCTGCTCTTGGGGCTCAGCTCGTCGTCGAACAAGGACGAGGACGAGGACGACGTCGTCTTCTCCCCGTCATCGATCCTGACGTCGGCTGCCTCCACGCCATCTTAACCAAAGGAAAACGTACAGCGCCATGATGTGCTGCAGGAACGCCACAACCATGGTGAGTGAGTGAGTTGTTGCGATGGATTGCAATCGAGGTCGTTGTGTCGATGTCAGGTGTCGCGCTCTAGAGAATTTGGGGGCTGCACGCGGCCAGGCGCCTCCCACGGCCGGTGGCCTGGCGTCTTCCTCAACACAACAGCAGTGCCGCCAAAGCTCCTTGCCACAACACGACGAAAAGGGATCGACAGAGGATGACACTACTACAAAAAATCTTTTGCGAGGCGGGCAATTTCGATTTACCAAGGTGGTAATAGCAACTGCCTCAGACCTAAGGTCGCAGTTAATGAGGCATTAACGGAGGCGGTTGCTTGCCCGCCTCGGTAAATAAATCAGGAAAAATAAAAAAAGGAAAAAGCCCAGCGAGCCCATCCATGGGCCTACCGAGCCCATCCAGGCGCTGCTGACCCGATCTGCACCGCCGCCGCGCCCGCTAGCTGGATCCGGCAGCTGCTTGCCGGATCCGACCATCCACTTGCCGAATTGGGTTACCTGCGCCTAGATCCACCGGCCCCTCGACCCAATTCGTCGCCGCCGCGCCATGGGGGAGAGGGAGCAGGCCACCACCGGAGGAGAAGCCGCGCGTGGATCTGAGGAGGGTGGTGGCTCCTGCTCGTGCCTCCACTCTCTCCCTCACTTCTCCCCCCCACCACCACCACGCCACCGCCGCCGGAGATGACCTAGATGGCACCGGATCTGGCCCAGGTGGAGGAGTTGGAGCACCGCCGGGGGAGGAGCTGGAGCGCTGCTGGGGGAGGCCGAATCTGGCCTCTATGCCACCGGATCCGGCGTCCATGACACTAGATCCGCCGCTGCATGCTTGGTGGAGGAGCGCCGTGATGGGAGACGAGGGGCACTGCCGGAAGGGGAAGTGTGGAGGGGCGCCGTCGTAGCTGCTTGCTCGGTGGAGGGGGCGGCGTGATGGGAGATGAGGGGCGCTGCTGGAAGGGGAAGGGTGGAGGGAGAGGGGCGTTGGTGAGGGAGAAGTGGAGAAGTGAGGGAGAGAGTGGGCTGGTGAGTGAAACCCTAGAGTCCCATATATATACTCTGAGGGATAAAGCGGGCCGAGATGGGCCTTTCTAAACCAGGGTGGGCTTGGTCATATTAACCGAGGCGGTTGTTGTAAGAGGCTTGTCTCGGAAAATTGGGGCATTTTTGGAGGCAGACTCTTTTATGATAACCGCCTCCGTTAATGTATTTTGCGAGACAGTTTCTTGCAACCGCCTCGGTTAATAAAAAGTGACCACCTCGGTTAATCGAGGCATTAACCGAGGTGGTTTTCGGTGCTGCCCGCCTCCAAAAACAATTGCAAAGCGCCTCGCAAAAGATTTTTTTGTAGTGCGGGGAGAAGTAGAGATCGTCCACCAGCCGCCGCTGTTCGCGACGCCGTCTCTGACGTATTAACGGAGCAGAGCGTACGGGCCGGGCTCGGGCTAGGTTGGACGGGCTAATCCCAACCATGACCCAGGCAACAAATCAAATAGAAAATAATTAATTTTTTTTAATTGGCTGTTTTGAGATTTGTGCCATTTTTAGAAAAAGGAGTACCAGAGCAGTTCCCGAATAATATTCCAAAACCTTTATTGCGGTCACAAACAAATCAGAAACAGACACATACACATATTATGCGTACGTGTGAAGCTAGAGTATGCAAAACCTTTCTGTTGAAAAACATAATGAAACGTGTATACGATCAAAGAACGTAACTATCTAGAAGTAGAGCCGTACAAGCTTTTTATCAAATTTACATAACCATGTGCGGCCTGACATATATGCTACCAGTACCTAGCTTAGCAGCTTGATTGCGTGCAGCTGTGCATCTCACATGGCATGTACCGACCAGATCTCCAGGGATCGAATTGGTACGGAAGGTTCATCTGTTTAATCAATTATTAGCCTTGTTTTATCTAGCAGGTTAGATCTCCATTATTTACTCTAAGAATCTCCTAGCCTGTTGTTTTGTATGTAAAAAAACAAAAACCTTGCAAACTGAGCCTAGCTCAGTGGTTAGGTTCGTTATGACAGAACCTGTCCACCAGGGTTTAAGTCCTCGACTTGGTACAGGTGTTCGTATTTTCCTAAATTTATTCCATGATTTAACGGCGTTGTGCTTTGAGTGGTTGGCGACGTTTCCGTCGACACCGAGACGCCTGTGGTGACTTCGTCAATCTTAAGATTTGCCGGCATAGTCTTTTGGAGGTGCTCGTATGGGTAGGGTTTGCGTACTTGTGTTCATAAAAAGGTGATGTGCGTGTGTGTTGAGCGTCTGCGTCTGTACTCGTGTAATTCAAAAAAAAAAACTCCTGACATGCGGATGAACTTCTTGCTCGGAAATGAAAAAAGATGCAGCTCATTCTTTTCTGAAAATTTAATAAAAATACTCTAAAACATTTGAATCACTCTGAATATTTGCAGAACTCCAACTGTTCTGACACACATGGATGGATGGTTGTTTGCACATTGGCTCCAAATAATGTCAACAGTCATTGACTATTTCTGCCTCAGAGCTTTGCTGTACATCTTCTACAAAACGGAAGCAACATGTTTGTTGCAGGTAGGCAGGTAGCTTGGTGAATCAGCTGTTGCCTGTTGGCAAACTAAAATTGGCCTCTGGCAGTTGCGTTCCGGAAGCAAAAGGAAATGCAGGCATGCAAGCAATTGGAAGGAATAAATAATGATAATAATACAGTAGAATATATGCGTTCAAAAAAAAATGATACTATGGGCTGTTTGACACAGCTTACACCAACTTGATCTTTTTTTTGGTTGCCAAATACTGATTTCCAAAACAGCTTTACAGGTGAAGCTGTTTTTTTCTTTCTTTCCCATAGATATGACTTGAGATGAAACTGAAAAAGTCGCTTATTCTAACTCTATCTCTCATTTTTTTCCCTCATTCATGCATGAAGCTATTGGTAAAGCTGTTTTGCCAAATAATTGTTCCAAAACAAGCTGACGTGTGCTGAGAGCCCGGAGAAGAAAATGACGTCTCTTCGAGTTGGAAAACGAGGATACAGACATATCGTCAAGACGTCAAATGTAGACAAATGAGAATGAAACGTGAGACGTGGACGTCCAGCCGACCTGGCCGTCCAGAAGATGTGAGTGAAAGAGACGGCCTGGCTTGTTCTAGTATTATTTTTGGGGAAAATCAGCTCCGAAACAGAAAGGGTGAACATATACTTTTTCTACACCTCAGTCAGCAACTGTTATATCCATATGAAATTATTGCTTGCAATCATTTTGTCCAGATTGCCTGCTATCGATTTGATTTGGTTCATCAGTTATCTTTATTTCTAAGGCAACTGATTTGAGTGAAGTAATGAGCTCACACGGTAATACAGAATGGTTGTGTACCCTGATCAGAACAAATTCAAAGACCAACCATATAGTAACTTTATAACTTAGCTTATACGGAGTATTATATATCTATACCTAATAATAAAGAGGCAAACTTTCAGGCTCTTTTTTTTCGTCCATCCATTTGCTTGGTCTGTCTTCCTCTAACTACCGGATAGTAGATTATTTATATAGACATGTACTCATACGAGTTGGAGCAGCTCACGTCGGACGATGATCGACACAGAGTCCAATTCCAAAATGTATTGAATCATGCCTTTCCATAGCTAGACTCGTGAGTCATAGTCATACGAGTTAGATTCTAATATTAAAATATTAAAGAGAGTCTAAAACTAAAAGCCTCCAGGGGTTTCGTGTGCGTGCTCCTGCTCACGGAGTCCACGTTTTGGCCCGCGCCGTCGTCCCGCTGCGGAGTCTGTGTTACGTACGCCCCCACTGCAGAGTCTTCGCATGCGAAACAGGGATCCAATCAAGATTGTTTGGCTGAAACCGAACCGAGTCCGTGTCGTGGTGGCTAAGTTGCATGCCAACATGCATGCATAGCCAAATTCGTGTACGTGACAAAATTACTAGCCATCCATGTCCGTGACGAGCACCCTGCAAGTGAGATCTCCTTTATTCATGCCTGCCTTTCTTGCTTTTGTTTGGCTGAAACCGAACCGAGTCCGTGTCGTGGTGGCTAAGTTGCATGCCAACACGGAAAAAAAGAGAAAATAAGAGAGAATCTGAATAGAAAAAAGATAAAAATAAAGACTAGAGATAATCATTATCCGTCATTTTTATTTATCCTTACATTATACCAATGGAGATAGTACAATTTGTACAGTTAAAGCTAAAGCATACCAAGTCTGCGCACGACGAGGTCCTGTTGTTGTGCCGAGGGACCACATTCATCGGCAGCAGTGTTTCGTCCAAGAGCCGAGAAGCAAGGTGGATGAAGCATGTCATGGACTTCGGCTGGCCACGCTCATCGGCTACAACCTTTGTTGCATCATGTAGAGCCGGCCACACACTTGTTGGCATGAGATGGCAACACTGTATGACATGAGACCTGGTGACGTCGAGACAACTATGGATGCCATCAGCAACCTACACCAACGATGTCGCCCCACTAAGAAGGCGAGCCCTGACACAATCGACAATGGTTACATGCCTACCCCAGCAACTTCACTGCATCGGGTGACTTTGGGACAACCACGGACGTCATCGACGATGGCTTGGACTACGCCAACGATGCCGTGGCATCAAGGAGGCAAGCCCGGATGCCATCCATAACGGCTCCACATTTACATCGACAACATTGTCCCACCGAAAAGATGAGTCCGGATGTCATCGTGCACGGTTTCACATCTACACCAATGACACACACCCGATGCACGTCGTGTGGTCATCATAAGATAAATTAGAGCTTTCAAAGTTTATAAAAAGGGTAAAACATAAATAGACATATAAAATTCCATCCTTGTTTGATATTGACGTTTGATAGCTTTTTTTTTTCCTCCCGTTGCAACGCACGAGCATTTGCTAGTGATAGAAAAAGATCGACTCTAGGGAGCCTTTTTTTCCCAAATAAGGGTGAGTGGTTTTGTATCTGTAATAATTTTGGACCTATGCGTGCTCTCTTTTTCATTATCTAAAAAAAGGCAAGCCTGTTTGGGCCAGACAATTTCGAAACATGCATGGAACGTATGGAAGTTAGCCCAAATGCATCCTATGCACGGATCAGGCCAGAACAGAATATTGACAAGCCAGATGGGCCAGCCCATTAATGGAATTGGGACTTTATGCAATCCACGGCAACAAACAAATCCGTGAGCGACGATGATTTACAATTCACGGAGTTGTGTGAGCCCTGGATTGTTGGTGCACAGAACTTCTGATATTGGACGCCTGAAGTTAAGAACCTAACCAGCGTTCTCCTGACATATGTCGATTCAAACTATCTGTATCTATAGCCGCCTCTATAAACACCGGCTGCTGTAACAGTGCAAGATCTCGAGAGGCAACTAGGATTCAGTCTCCCTCTAGAAATCGATTTCTTTCTAGAGGCGGCTGGATATTCTGCCTCTTGAAATCAAACATCTTTAGAAATTGCTGATTTCTATAAGAGCAGCCAAGCCGGTTTGTAGTAGTAGTGCATAGCCGGTTGGCAGTAGTAGTGTAAGAAAATCAACCTTATCCACCAAAACAAGGTAAACCAAATGGGCTTAAAATTTAGAATGCCCCAATTTCATTATAAATCACACGTATACAAATCTCCTAATTAAAATATCATACTAATGCTCAACTCAGCAAGTTTTCGATAACCATAACTATTTATAGCTGAGTTTTTTAAACTATAACTACATAATCTAACACTTTGATCAACAATGACAACACAATCAAGCTGCATACTTCTAACCACAGTTTGATGTCCTCTGCCATGTCAAAAAGAGTGACACTCTTGTTCCCAGCTGTCATCTCTAGGCACTCATGTCTTTTGCGTCGTGCACCATAGATCTTCTCAAGAGTTAGGTGGCTCGACATGATATTTTGGTTTCATCTAATATTTCAGATCGAGTTCATTGCTTACATAACTTCGTAGCTCCTTACAAGATAAGCACGATCTCTTCCAACATTTGGAATGAATCCTAGGGGTAGTGGTAGGAGTATATATAATAGTAATCAGAGTGCTGATATAGCTTATAAGCATGCAAACCATTTGCACAATTCATACAAAACTATTGATGTATCATTTATTTATCATGAGTGCACTTTATAATCAGCAGATTTTGGACGGCATGATGCATGAGTGCAATCTTGTGGTGGTGATAAACTAAAGTCTTGGCTTAGTAGATGGGCCCATATATGAGCCTATTTCTTTTTAGATGTTTATAACAAAATAAGCTAAAACTAAAAGCCATACTATACTTTTCTTTACAGTTTTTCTAACTACGCTTCTCCCCATAGCATCCATTTATATCAGACTAACTTATTTTTATCATGCTTTTGCTTCTTTTGTACTTCATAGAAGCGTTTTTTTACCGATGTACCAAACTGAGGCCTACATCAAGTAGGCATTTCGACTTGCTGCCTTGGTGATGAGCACGATCACCGCAACGTTCATTACTTAGCCACGAGGAGCGCGCAGACAAATTAAATTCATTTGTTTGGCTGGACCTGGACCTCTGAAAAAGTCAGCCCTAGGGACTTCCTCAAAATTATTGTGTAGGCATCCAATCAGGATGGGGAAGCCCGGAGAACGAAGAAAATGACGTCTCTTCGAGTTGGAAAGCGATCGAGGGTATAGACATGTCAAATGTAGCCAAATGAGAATGAAATGTGAGACGTGGACATACAGCTAGCGACCTGGGCCGTCCACAAGATGTGAGTGAAAGAAAGTGCCTGGCTTGTTCTGTCTATTATTGGGGGAAAATCAGTTTCAAAGCCGAAAGGAGAACATACAAATTTTTTCCGGAGGCACTAGCGCTCGGACGTCCGGACATAGCATCCGGACAGACGCCCGCACCTTCTCTATGCCATGCACCCCCGCCTGCTCGGATGACTAGTCCCGCCCACGCCGCCACGCGCCCCTTGTTTCCCGCGTGCACGCGGGCCTGCCCCCACGCCCCACTTTCCTGTGCGTACGTGGGGCCCACCCCATGGCTGCTCCGTTTCACGCACGCACGGGAATCCATGCACCCCACCTGTGGATGCACGCCATAGATGCATCACGGTGACACATAACGACACCCTAGTGGATGCAGCAGGCAGCTGCGACGGGTGGGTCATATTGCACTATTGCAGAATGTACAATACAAGATCTATTTCTGCAACATTCAGATAAAATAACTGCAACATACGTTTGAACCAACTGAAACACTCAACATACGTCTGAAACACCTAAAAAACACTTGAAAAAACCATTGCAAACATATGCAACATCCAGATCTACTTTTGCAACATCCAGATGAAACACTTGCAACATATATATGATACATCTAAAACACTTGAAATATATGTTTGCAACAGGCATGTTACGCAACATCTGCATACGTTTGAAATACCTGGAACACTTGAAACGCAGGCTTGCAACATGCACATATTGTCATTGCAACATGCTAGATCTGTTTATGAAACATCAAGATGAAATACTTGAAACATAAGTCTGAAACACTTGAAACACGATGTCACCGATGGCGCCACAACCTACCAAGTGGGATCGGGTGAGCAAGGAAGCAGATTGGACGCACTGTTCACCTAAATGGCCGTTTAGTCCGTTTAAACACCGTTTAAACGGTAAACAGAAGTCAGCCGTGTTGTTTAGGCCCTAAACGGTGAATTAAACGGTTGGGCCGTTTAAACCCGTTTAAACCATTCAATCCCGTCTAAACGGTCTAAACAAAATCAGATTAAACGTGATTAAATGAGCTAAACAACCATTTAATCTATAATTAAGTGAATTAAAGGACTAGATCTATCACAATCAACATGAAACTAATTAACATTATAATTATATGAAGTGTTGTGGGATTTAGATTTCTTTCAACAAGATTATTTGGTAGAATATTTGATTTTTACATGTGTAAATATATATGGGTTCTAGCAAATTTTATTTTTACCTACATAAATATGTATATTTTATTGTTATTGTACAAAACCATTTAGACCGTTTAACTCCGTTTAAACACCGTTTAAACGGTCTAAACGCTAAACGAAGGGTGACCGACTGTTTACCGTTTAGCGTTTAGAAAAACATTGATTGGACGCGTGGAGAAAAAGGGGAAGGCCGATTGGTCATTTCTCTTGGCGCGACTGTCACCGGAGACAGACCAAATTGGGCGGGCGAGTGTGATTGAGGACGGAAGTCACGGTGGAGAGGGAGGAAGGCAGCTGCCGATGCTCGGATACATTGGAGATAGAGGATGGAGGCTGCCGGTTGGGCGGACGTGGTGGAGAACGTCGTGGTGGGCGGTGCTATGGAGCAGCCGCTGCGGCGGGAAGCCATGGCGGCAGGATGCCACGGTGGAGTTGGCTACGCGGGCAGGAAGCGCCGGTGGAGCGTCCGCGGGGGCATGATGTGGCAGTGGAGCGTCCGGCGGTGCAGGATGCGTGTTGCAGAACCTCCTAAATAATATGGCCCACATGTACTTATTATTGTCTTAAAGACCTCTAACAACCATACATGTGTACCACAAAACTTAAGAAATCTGTCGGGTGTTCTCGGAAAATCCAAATCATCCACATTTTACAACTCACACAGGATCAACAAAGGAGTAACTACAACATTACAATAGTTGTTACAAAACTTTACATCAGAGTGCGGAAGAATAACAATAAATTTACAAATCATGATTAAGTTAACTTTTTACAAACTTAACTTAAATGGCGGAAGTCGAGTAGAACTACAGAAGACAACTTAGGTAGAGCACCTAAGTTAGGAGAAGATAACCAGATCATATCGAACCCACCGACATGACCTGACTAGCAGCACCAGTCAGCACCTGCAACAGGGGTTAACAAACCCTGAGTACTCAATTGTACTTCGCAAGACTTACCCGACGAAAAGAAAAGATTCCAAAGATATGCTGGCTTTATGGGAAGTAGTAGAGCTAGAAAAGAGGAGTTTTGCAGAAATACTTACTACAAGTGGATCCTTACTTTCAATGTTTTAGTCAAGTTTTAGCATCAATTTTAGTGAAGCTTATCATAGATAGATTTGCATCTATTCTATCTCAATCAGTTGTATTAAGCATCACATCTCATATTTATCTCTTTGTCTCATTTCCATAATCACCATGTATCATTATTAACTACGATGATGAACAGAGAATCGAGTCTCCATAACCGAGGAGCAACGACGATTCGAACCGATTATACCCAGCTGGGGATCCCTAACCACACGAGATATGTAGGACTCTAACCTACATAAATCAACCTTCACTTGGATCCTCCAAATCATGACCGGGTCCAGCGTCATCCGAGAGTATAGTACACCTCTAATCCAGCCATTGGCTACGAGGGTATATACTACTCTCGCCATCTCTCCACTCTCAGTGCGCGGTTGGTCGTTCACATGTTGGTATTATCGAGGTCTTAGACTTATCGGAGCATGTGGCCAGTTGCAAAGTCTCGACGCACACAATTCAATCAACGGTACGGTCCTTAATTGACACAGACGGAAACACTACATTGAGACTTCTTTCTCAATGCAAGTTACCCGTCCGGTTTCAGCTTAATATTACCATATTCATATTCATATGCTCTCATGACCCGTCATTAGGTCAGGAGAAGCAAAGGTAAACCTGTTTCTCGCGAACGATGAAACCACCATTCGACTTCTACCGAAGTCTAAGCATTATTAAGCATAAGAGATCGACTTACACATATTAGTGGGATATCATCTGGATATAAGTGTAGATCAAGATAATCATGCAGCAACGGTATCGACCAACTCCTACTAACTTAATGCATATTACACTAGACTTAAAGTGTAATAAAGCATTTATGAAACAGAAGAGTAGTTGTATGTCCGGGGCTTGCCTTCGTTGCAGAGAAGTTAGTTTTCGTAGAAGTCAAGTTTGGCACCAACACCTCGGGTGGATCACCTTCTCCGAAGCTTGATCGACACGACCCAAAACACTCTCTCGTACAAACTACACGTATATAAATGATGCGAGGCTTAATATGATGGAATGCATGCCATGATGCATGATGATGAACAAAGCATAGCATACAAGAGACATTTAGAAAGGATAAACATTAGTTATCTACTTGAGTACAACTTTCCTTCGCAGTACAGTCGCAAACTAAGAACACTAATCTCTCATTACAACTAGGGTTCTTTAAGTGGTTAACACTAATAACTTTGATTAAGTACATGAAATATCATTAACATACCCTATTTACATATGACAAGGTTGACATGAGCATCAAGCAACTTAATTAAGGTGCCAAGGATCATCATATGTTAATATCCAAGGTCAACAATCAATCCAAAAGTCACACAAAACCCTAAATTATCAAGTTTAAACACATGTTTAATTAATTAATTAATTAATTAATTAATTAAGACAGAAATTAAGAATAAAATAAATTTTGTCCACTTAAGCCCAAACTTTTTCTATAGATTAGTCTTACCCTAAAACAGTACCAAAATTAATTTCATCATTTTTGGACTTTTATTTTAATTACTAAAATTCCTGGAAGTTGCATTTAATAATTAATTGAGCTAATTAATTAACATACAAAAAGTAATCAAAATTGACATTTAATATTTTTCTTAAATAATACACATCACAGGGAGGTTACACAAAAAAGTTCAATTTTTTGGAGCCCTAGATATTTCACAATGAAATAAACAAAATTCAGTACTATTTGGCATTTTTAGAAAAAAAAGAAAACAAAAATCTTCACCCCGGGCCGGCTCCCCTCTCCTTCCCTTCGATCAGCCCACTCGGCCCAGCTGCACTGCGCGGCCCAGTCGCGCCCCCCCGCGCTCGCGGCCCGCATGCGCCCGCTCTTCCTCCTTCTCTGACTGACGAGGCGACCCCGCCCGTCAGCTCGCTCCTTCCACCTGCCGATGGCCAACGGTGGCCGCCGGCTGCCATCTCGTCGATGGTGATCCCCCAGCGAGGCGGAGCCGTACCAACAACACCACCTGAACCCCGCGAACACAACTACGACGCTAAGCGGACACAACATGGCTCGGAGGGGGTTTGGTCGCGGCCATGGTGGCGACCCGCCTGGCGGCGCGGAGACGAAAACGCGCCTACGACGAGGTAGCGACTAAAGCGAAGTGAGCATCACACTCAGGAGCTCACAGTGAACACGGTGGTAAGCTTGGTGAAGGCGGAGACGCGCGGGAGTGGCCGGTCCACGGTGAGGCGACCGCGGCGGCCCTCTGCTCGGCAGCGAGGAAGACGGTGGCACGAGGAGAAGCTCGAACGGCTAACGCGTGCGCTGGTGGGCTCAGTTGATGCGTTGCAGCGAGGCAGAACTGTGGGTAGACGCAACCGACGCGCGATGCTACGGTGACGACGAATTTGCGAGCGCGGCAAGAACACCGATGGCGAGCAGTGGAGAAGAAGAAATCGAAGACAACGGTGAGATGTATATATAGACGAGGCAAATCAACGGGAAAGCGACACGTGAGAACGGCTCGCCATGCCGAAGCAGCTGCTGGCGGTCGAAGGCGCGCCTGGAAGCGGTTGGAAGCTCGTCGGCGTCGGGCGGGAGGTGGCGCCCTGCGGTTGGCCGAAGTTTGAAATAATTACAGAAATACCACTGGTGAAATTTTTCAAATTACTCTCAAATTTTCTATAGAAGTTGAAAATCTGTGAAAACAAAAGTTGCTCAATTTTCAAAGTTCTACAACTTTATCAATATAAACATTTTCCAATTCGGCCTAGATTTTGAAATTTGAATTTGAATTAAAAAGGGGACATTTTCTGGAATTCTATAAATTCAAAATTACTTTGAATTTTATATTGAAACTTCAAAAATTCAAAATACCAAAGTTGTACATCTAGGTAAGACCTACAACTTTGCTATTCAAAACATTTTCAAATTATGCCTGCATTTTGAAATTGGATAGGGGATATGAAAAGGGGTCAATTTTAAGATTTGAATCTTTTACCAAACTTGTAGCCCTTGAAAAGATCTACAAACTTGGTTTTACACTGTTTTCCCAAATTTTGCTTAGATTTTGATTTATTCAAAAAGGGGTAAAATCAAGGTTTTGCATTTTTAGGGTTTTCGGAAAGATTTCAAATTGAAACTTGATACTCTATTAATTGGTGATTATTTAGTGATCAAATCATCATCCAAGGGCATCATTGAGTCAAGCATCACATGTTTGACCAAATGCCACTCTTGATTGACCAATTTGACTTTTAAAAATCTTTTAATAATTCCCCAAATTTGAATTCAAATTCGACTCAGAAAACTTGCGATAAGTTTTGGATTCCAAAATTAAACTCAAACTTGAAGCTCCATTTTAAACATGTTTGACTTACAAATTATTATCAAGC
This sequence comes from Saccharum hybrid cultivar R570, assembly GCA_038087645.1. NCBI lineage: Eukaryota > Viridiplantae > Streptophyta > Magnoliopsida > Poales > Poaceae > Saccharum > Saccharum hybrid cultivar. The sequence goes on along the minus strand of JAQSUU010000405.1, from coordinate 30,328,579 downwards.
CTTGATCCCATATTATAAAGCACATTTAACATTACTACTTTTATTTAAACAAAACTTTATTTGCTTAAGCCAATTCTCATATATATAAATTCATAAAGAACCTAATGTACCAACATACCATCATTTCATGGAATTAACTAAAATATCAGATTTGCAATATGTGAACATGACAAAGAAACATATGAAACATTTCATATGACAACATTACATATGCACATATGATATCTATTATTGCAATATGAATGCATTTATGTCATAATACTTGATACTTATGTTTGATGATGCATCATTATCATATTTTAATTATTTCTTAACATCCGGGAGGTTACAATGCGGCAGTGGATCGGCCGCACCAGCAGGAGGCGGCGTGTGTAGCCGGCCACAATGGCCGGGCTGAGGAAATGGCGTTTTTGTTTTTTTGAGTAAAAGTCAGTAGAGATGAGTGGCCGGTTGCTGCACCGGTCAGCATGCCGAGCAAGCAAGTGTCCGAGCGAACAGAGACCGACGAACGCCGTAGCTGCAACGTTATCGAATTTTTTTCTACACATTTTGTCCAGATTGCTTGCTATCGGTTTGATTTGGTTCACCAGTGAGGTTTATTTCTGAGGTAATTGATTGAGTGAACTAATGCGTTCACAGTAACACGGAATGCTTGTGTACGTACGTGCCACCCTAATAATAAGTTCAGAACAGATTCAAAGACCCACCATTAGTAACATACTGTAGCTTATACTCCATAATGAGTGAGTGCTTTTGTAGCGCGTCTCACCCGGCTGTAATAATTTTGGACATATGTTTACTCGTAATAAGAAGATTTTTTTCATTATTATCTTTTTTTAGGGAGCACTGACTTTATTTATTCAGTAGGATAAGAATTACAAACTCCGTCCAGAGGTTCTAAAAACAAAACATGTCTACCTGTCGATAAATTTACAGAGCTTGTAGCTGGTATATAGTCGTCGAGATTTGACTTCCGTCCCTCAAAGATGAAATCCGCTCTGGTGAAACTCCTCCTTCTAACATTTATCTCCCGGACAATTGGTCCATACCTGCCGAACCCCTTGCCCAGCAAACTCCTCATTGCATTGGCACAATCACTCGCAACTCTGAAAGAGTGCAAACCGAGGTCACTGGCCAGCGCGAGACCTTCACGGCATGCGACTGCCTCCATCGCCTCTAGGGTTCGACTGCCCTGCCATCACCAGGACAGACGCCCCTAGGTAATTGCCATCTTCATCACAGACCACGGCTGTTGCCGCCGCTTGGCCTGAATTCTTGGACATCGCCACATCGACGTTGATTTTAGCCAAACCTCTCGGGGGTCTAACCCAGTGCGGCACCTGTGGCACCGCTGTCTGTGTCACCGCCATTCGAGCCCCCAGACTCTCCTGCTTGACCTCAAGTTCCCTTATAAACCGCTCAATAACAAAGTGTGTTGAGAGCGGTCTCTAAAACTGGTTCTCATGGAGCACCAAGCGTCACGCATACCATATCGCCCACAGGCGGACAACCACCCATGTATCTGCATGTTTAAGTGAGCTCATTATCTCTGCGATGCTGGCTCTGGAACTCAACAATGCTCCCGTTCTCAAGAGCCCAAACACACTTAGCACGATTGCATTTGAGAAGGGCGTGTGCCTCCACGTAAAAAAGGGTAAGTCTGTTTGGGCCAGACGATTTCGAAACATGCATGGAGTGTGTCAGGAAGATAGCCCAAATTGGATCTAATGCACGGATCAGGCCAGAGCCGATATTGAGAAGCCAGATTGGGCCAGCCCATTAATGAAATTAAGACCATAGGCTATCCACGGCAACAAGCAAATCCGTGAGTTCACGATTTACAATATGGGGTTGGGGCGTGCCTGGATTTGCCTTCAGGTATAGTTTTCCAAACGGGCTAAGCCCGTTGGGCCGGCCCGGGCACGGCACGGATTTGGCCCGGCCCGAAAACGGCCCGGCCCGCTAGCACCGTGCCCGTGCCAAGCACGGCCCAAGGCCGTGCCCGTGCCTGGGCCGCATTGGCGACACGGCGGCACGGCACGAGCACGGCCCGCTTCAACGGGCGGCACGGGGGCGGCACGGCTGAGCCTTCCGATGCCCTGCCCCCTCGCCTCCCGACCGTTGGATCACCGCGTGGGGGGCGCTGCTATATAACGCCGAGCGGCGGCCGCGCCCCCCCACCGGTGAAACCCTAGATCATTTCGTTCCTCTCTCGTCTCTCTCCTCTCTCGCTCCTCTCTCGTCTCTCTCGCCCGCTCCCCTCCGTCGAAACCCTAGATCCCCTTCTCCTCGACCTCGAGCTCGACTCCGGCAGCCCATGGCCGGCACGTTGAGACGGATTGGCCGTACACTCCGATCTGCTTCCTCCCTGACCATAAATGTAGTCACGTCCCCTCTTGCATCCCCTGGTCTTCTCTGTTTCTTCCGCCTCATCGGCCTCGTCGCCGCCACCGGACTCCGGTCATCTCGGGGCTCCGTGTCCGTGAGGATGCGTTGAGGCACCAGGGTGACGGATCTAGCTGAACCCGCCGTCACCGTTGCTGCTGGCACATCCGGTGCTCCGGCCTAAGAGGTACGTCCAGATCCGGTGCAGATCTTCTCCTTTCTTCATCTTTTGGGTTAGATCTGTGGATCTGGACTAACAAATTTTCTTTCTTCTTGTTTTTCTTTTGTAGCCGTTGAGGGACCGGTGGCCGGTAGCAGCGCGATGTCGGAATCGAAGGCGGAGGAGATTGGTCACTCCATGACCCACGGCGGAGGAGATGACGAGGACGACGTGATTGGTGATGCCGAGGCGCTCTTAGGCCCTCGTGCTGCTGAGAAGCTCTTCAACCGGACTCATGCACGGCTTCGACGAGAGGCCGTCGCCGTCGCCGCCCATTCTCGCGGTGGCGGTGGCACTGGCGCTGCTTCCGCGTCCGACGGTGATGCAGCTACTCCCGGTGCGGCCGCTGCCACCGGTGAGGAGGCTGCCACCGGTGAGGCCGCTGCAACCGGTGAGGGCTCCGTCAAGCCATCAAACCGGCAGTCCACCTCTGCATGTTGGGAGGACTTCGAGAAGCTCTTCAAAATTGTGAACGGGCAGAAGGTCAGGTATGGCGCTCGATGTCACCACTGTAAGGAGTATACTGCTAATTCTAAATTTGGTACTGGCCATTTACTCCGTCATATGGATACTTGCCCTAAGAAACGTGAAAAAAATCGCATGACTCAGTCTCACATTACTTTCCTTAAGGATGGTACTATCCGAAACTGGGAGTACGATCCTGAAGTTGCTCGTGTTCAGCTTGTTCGTTTGCTTGCTAGGTTAGATCTTCCCCTCAGTATTGGTGAAACTGAGGCCTGGAAAGATTACATTAGAACTGCTCACAATCCCAGGTTTAAAACTGTTTCTAAGCAAACTACAGGTAGGGATCTTATGAGGTACTTCTCTGAGAAGCGTGATAAACTGGTAGAATCTTTGAAGAGTAATGCTGTTAAATCTGTTGCTATAACTTCTGATATTTGGTCTGGAAATGCTAAACAGGATTATTTGAGTGTTGTTGGTCATTTCATTAATTCTGATTGGCAACTTGAAAAGAGGGTGCTTGGGTTAAGGCTTATTGATGTGTCTCATAATGCTGAAAACATTGCTGAACGTATTTCTGTTGTGCTAAATGATTATGGTATACTGCATAAGGTGTTTTCTGTAACTTTAGACAATGCTTCTTCTAATAACAAAGCCATGGATGCACTTAAACCTCTACTTAAGCAATATTTGGGTGCTGATCTCTTTTTGCATCAAAGGTGTGCATGTCATATTATTAATCTGATAGTTAAGGAAGCTCTTGTTACTGTAACTCCTATGATTGATGCTTTTAGAACTGCTATCTCTTTTATCAACTCTTCTAACCTAAGGGTTGCTTCATATAAGAGCTATTGCATGGCATCTGGAACCAGACCTCGAACATTTGGGCTGGACACGGATGTAAGGTGGAACTCTACATATCTGATGCTTAAGCATGTCCTGCCCCACAAGGAAATTTTTCATACTTTCATTGAGTCCAATTACCCAAGACCTAGAGGTGGTGCCTTTCTCTTAACTCATGATCATTGGGCTATGGCAACTAAAATTCTGGAATTTCTTGAACTGTTTTATGACTCAACTGTTGCTTTGTCTGGTGTTTACTATCCTACTGCACCTTTAATGGTTCATCACATTGTTAGGATTGCTATTCACCTGCATAAGTATCAAAATGATGAGCATATTAGACCTGTTGTCCAACCCATGATTGATAAGTATAATAAATACTGGAAAACAATACCTCCACTTTACTGTATTGCATTTATCTTGGATCCAAGAGCTAAAATGAAAGGTTTCAACAAAGTTCTTAGGAAGTTACAACTAATCACTGATGCTGATTATTCTAATGAGGTAGTGGAAACTAGATCTCTTCTTTTCAAGCTCTATCACAGGTATGATGATTTATATGGTTCTATCAGGGAGAAAAGGGCTGTCCCTCCAAGCCTATCTGGTAAGAAAAGAACAGCTTGGGATGAAATATATGATGATGATGATGATGTGCTTCCTCCTAATCTTGATATGTCTAGGAGTATTCCTGCTACTGCTTTGCTGCATGCAGCAAGTTCTTCCTCTAACACTGGTTCTGCTTCTGAACTTACCTCTTACCTTGACTGTGACACAGTCAGCCAGTTGGATGATGACTTTAACATCTTGAACTGGTGGCATCAGCATAAACTGACATATCATGTTCTTTCTACTCTTGCTAAAGATGTGTTTAGTGTGCCTGTTTCCACCATATCTTCAGAAGCTACTTTTAGCACCACTGGCAGGATCATCGAAGAACGAAGGCGGAGGCTGAAGCCAGAAACTGTGGAGACACTTGCTTGCATCAAGGACTGGGAGGCTGCAGAGACAAGGATTCAGCACATGGTGGAGGACAAGGAGCTGGTGGAGGCATTTGAAGAACTTTATCTTGATGTTGATTAGTCATTTATGTAATGGTTCTGTAACTTAAGTAGGATTTAGACTTTTGCTGCTGGAGCAGCTGGACTTGGGCCCTGTCTAGGGTGTTGAACTGTTGATCTAATATTGTGGAGCTGGCTGCACTCTTTTTCCCTGTCTAGGGTTTCTCACAAGGGTGAGTTTTACCTAGACAGGTTTTTAATGAGGCAGCCATTGCACAGCTCCTTTTTGTTGCTATCTGTGATGTGTTCAGCTGTGTTTTTTTGATTTTTTGTTGAATTTGAAGTTAGATGTATTTTTCTATATTGAAAGAGATTAACTTTGCTGGAAACGTGCCTGGGCAGGCACGAGCACGAGCGTGCTGCCGTGCCAAATGGCCCGGCACGGCACGCTCCAGAGAGTTTAGTGCCGTGCCCGTGCCTGCCTGACGGCACGGCGGCACTATCAGGCACGGCACGGCAGGCACGCAGGCCAGATCGTGCCGTGCCTAATCGTGCCGTGCCCGGGCCGTGCCCGTGCCGTGCCGTGCCGGGCCGCCCGTTTGGAAAACTATACCTTCAGGCAAGGATTCTTGGTGCACAGAACTTCGATTTTAGACGTCTGAAGTCAAAATTCTTGCCTAATCGGCGTTCTCATGGCAGATGTCCATTAAAACAAATCCTTAGTGTCTATTATTACTATAATATATAATAACCTTAAAAATGGCAAAACCATGCACACTGGCAGAGAATTGCTTATACGAGTAACAACATACTAAACATCAGACAATTCCATTCATCATAGGAATTGGTTGCAGCGGCATGTCAACAGTTGGTGGGGTGGCCAAGGAGTGTTTTTTTTACCCAGGCACATAGGTGACAGTGTTGTTTACAAATTGCGTGTTATTAGTGTGTCCGTACCTTGTATTTGTAAGGCTATGTGCATCCTAGTTATGCAGAGACCGGGAGTGTTTCAAGATCCTTATATCAACTTGATGTAATAAACTTAAAATTAATATAGCTTCCCTTATCGGAAAAAAGACAATTCCATTCAATTTTATCAGTTCTGGATTTGGTTTTTTCAACAAATACTAAAATATTGGATTTCTTTGGGCTATAACGAAACAGATAATCCTAATTCGAATTTTTGTATTGAATTGGGGAACTGGATAGGACGATTGTTCACATGTGCTGCACATCTCCAATAGTTTGGCAAATTTGGTTTCTCAAATCTTGTTGTTTGCCAACTCCTAAAATAATATGAGGGAGGAAAAAAAGATCGCATCTCCAACAGTCTGACAAATTTCGTTTCCAAAAACCTAAAAGCTCCGCTAAGAAACGAAGAGGCCTGCTAAGCGAACGAAGAGCCCCGCTAAGCAAGGAAGAGCCCCGCTAAGCAACGAAGAGCCCCGCGAGAAAGAACGATGCCAAGCGGATGCGCGGCTCTCCAACGCACGCATATATGTGCCGATTGCTCGCTCTTTTGCCAATTCCCAAAAGATGCCAAACCCATATGCCAAACTGTTGGAGAGAGATTTTTGAGTTTTTTTTTCCAAAAAAACAAGGATGCCAAAACTATTTGCAAAACTGTTGGAGATGCTCACTTGCGAGCTCCTGTAGGTTGGAGACCAAGTTCTTCGTAACCCAACGACTAGACTTGTGAAGGCACGTTCGGTAGAAATATGCAACCATAATGATCTCGTGAGGGCGTCCATCCAGGCATGTCCATCCGGACGCCCCATTCTCAGGCCTGAGCAGCATCGGGCCTAACAAGTTTGCTCCGCTCGTTCTTCACGGCTTCTAAAAAAGACAGTGACATTTCCTTTCCTCACCACCGCACGCATGCGACTGCCGTGGGCACCTTCACCACGTCGCCCGCCCGCCACTCGCCTTCTCCAGCGCGGGGTTTGCTCACCGCGGGCAGCGCACCCGCCCACCGTGGCCTTCTCTAGTGCGGCAGCGCTGCACCCGACCCCATCCCGCGCCGTGCCACCGTCCCTCGCCGCGCCCCTATAGATCTCACCCGTCGGGCCACGGCGTGCACCGCGGCCGGCCAAAGACACTACGACAGGAAAAGGGTGTACACTGGGTCGTTACTCTCGACACCCCCCTGACCTAAACTTACTGGCTACCGCAGTTCCCCACCAGGTAGTTGGTGGTCGCCGGTGATGCTGTATTTCAAGTGTTTCAGGCGTTTCAGACGCTGTGTTTCAAGTGTTTCATCTAGATGTTTCAGGTGTTTCATACGTATGTTTCAAGTGTTTGATCTAGATGTTGCATATGTTGCTATGGCTCTACCGCATGTTTCAAGCGTATGTTTCAAGTGTTTCAGATGTTTCAGACATATTTGCTAGTGTTTCATTTGGATGTTGCAAAAGTAAATCTGAATGTTATATATGTTGCTATGCCTATACACGTGTGTTTCTTTTTCTTTTGAGAAAACCAGGAGGGGAACACCCCTATTGAACTCATTATACATGCATATTTCAAGTGTTGCAAATGTTTCATCTGGATATTTAAAAACTAGATCTAGTGTTGTACGGCGCCGGTGGCTGGCGGACAGCGGCCTGCTGCAACCGTCTGCTACTGCTACTGCTGGGGCACCGCCGTGGGTCACCGTGCAGGCACTCGAGGCTAGCAGACGCATCTACGGCGCGCATCCGTAGGCGGGGCAGGTGACTGGGACCCATGTAGGTTTCTCCATACGTGGGATGGGTGCGGGTCCTACATCTGGACATAGGTGCTGGCGCTGGGCGGGATGCGGACGCGAGGGGTGGGACGGGATGTGGGCTCGAGCTCGGGAGCTGCGTCTGGATGCGACATGTCCAGGCCATTGGCGGAGCTACAGGGTGGTCCCGGTGGTCCGCGGACCACCCTGCGCTCAGCCCATGCAAAGCCCATAGCGATTGGAAAATTCGTGTCCTCAATTGCACAAGATGGAAGGTCCGTCTGATTATCCATACGAGCGTCCCATGGCCTTTCACGAATCACGAATTCGCGTAAGCGCGACCCCTGACCTTTCGTATACATATTTCTCCATGCGGCATGCCTCCGCCCCTTCGTATCCCAACTATCCTGACAGCGGCCGCGGCAGCGGCGAGCCGGCGGCAGGCTCCGAGCGGTGAGCCTAATACTGGTGTCTACCAAAATCTTCATCCAATTTTGCACTCTGATCAGTAACTAATAAAACAGAATGCATCTGCTATTTCAGATTTTTTCTGTATCATTAGAATATTGAAATGGTAAACATTATTTTATTCTCTAGTTGATTTGTTAAAATATGAAGAGGAGTTGTGATATCGGCTCTCTTGTTGACCTCTCAGTAAAACTTGTAGATTTCTTACAATCGAGTGAAGAAGAGAGATAATCAATACTTTCATGGCTATTAGGAGGCCAGGGAGTAGTATCATATTTTTCATCAACTATTTTGGGTATGTAATCTTTCAATTCTACATTAAGCAAGCTAGACTCGTCTATTTTTATACCTTTGTATGCTCTCTTTATTATCTTAATCTTATTGCGTTTCATAATCCATATACTTATATTTATAGTGATTAAAAAAATTTAAATAATGGACCACCCTAGCAATAAATCCTAGCTACGCCACTGGTCCAGGCTATGCCCTTTTGAAGCTGCAAACTTAGTCGACACCATCTTTTACGAGGTCATTGCAAACAACACGGAGTTAAACAGATGAAGTCATTTTATTTAGTAATACCGGATTGGCGCATTCAAGATTTCCACAGCAAACCTTGGATATATATGAAGAAAGTCAACCTTGTCTGTCCAAAGCGAGTTCAACCAGATGGGGTTAAAATTTAGAACGATGCAATTTCATTATAAATGACACGGATACATATAGTACTAATACTTAACTTCGAAAGTTTCTGAAAGCAATAACTATCTATAAATAAGTATGTCCATGTGATTATAACTATCTAATATAACACTTTGATCAACAATGGCGACATAGCCGAGCTCCACAAACCCCAACCACACAGTTTGTTGTCTTATTTGCAAATGTTGAAAAGAGTGACACTCTATAGCTCATCTCTAGCTGCAATCTCCTCACGAGATCATGCTCCATGTCCTTTGCATCACGCGCCATGGATCTTCAAAAGAGTTAGGTGGTTCGGCATGATATTTTGGTTTCCTCTAATATTTGAAAGTTCATTACTGGAAGACTGTTTGGTATCTTGGTATTACGCGTCTGATCCAGCAACTTATCCTGCACGCACAACACGTTAAGTTCAGGCCACATAACACAGCCAATCTAACCAATAACACACAAAAAGCTACAAAGCTACAATCTTTTTCAGTACAGCACCCCGCATCGGGGTAGTGCAACAAAAAGGGTCAGTCATGCAGCCCTGATCGATGGCGGCGAGCGTCGCCGAGCAACTCACCGGCACTTTCTTTTGGGTGATGACGCAGACGGAGTCCGCGCTGCAGATGCCGATCGAAGTGGCACCTGCCGACTTCACACCTTAAACACGTACTCTGCGCATACGGAACGACATAGGTCTAAGGAGCAACGAGGAGGAGGAAAAAAAGGCTAGGGTTTTTGGGTTGGGGGTGGGGGTGTCACTCACCGACGACTTGGTCTAGGTACAGGCGTCCCTTGGGGGAGAAGATGGTGATGTGGCGGTCATAGCCCGCGCTCGTGCCGCGGCTCATCTCGCCGGCCGGCCGCCGGAAAATCTCCCCTGAGCTGGGCGTGGTGCGCGAGCATGGCAAGGGTGTGTTTGTGTGTGCTGCGCGCTTGGGGGATGTCGGGCACACGACTGTATATACACGCCGCCGCGGCTCCTCTTCTTATTCTGCAAGAAGAGAAAGCTGTTCGGGCCCGGGACCGACCATTTCTCTTCGATGACAGCGTGGGGCCCATCACACGAGCCCGCTGGACTCAGAATTGGGCCGTCAACCGATGGATCACCCGTGAGCCCAGGTGCCAGAAAATGAAGCCGACGTCGAGTATCCGTTCAACTTTCAGAATTCCAGTTACGTCATGACCATAAATGTAATCATAATAGTAGTCTTTTCGGCAGAATTATAGATGCACAAGTTTCGTATTCCGTATTTTTTTTCTTTTATTATTATGCCAATCAGCACCAACTCTATTTGCACTTCACTTTATGCGAGGACTGAAATTTGTCGGTGCCTATTCAGGCACTGGACCGTTTGTTTTTAATCAGTATTTACACTAGCAGAACTTGGCGATTTTATACTGAAATTCAGCCACCACAATCAATGTGCAATGACAGAATCAATCTACAACTCTCCCAGCTTGAGAGTGAGCCATGCTGACCTCACGTCCCTGCTTACTTGCCTACGATGATGTGGACAGGAGGAGGACACACCTGTGGAGAGACAGAGACCTCCATTGAGTATCGGCAACACAAAAGATGCCTGCACCGAGCATCAGAAACCTGTGGCCAGGTTCGTCACACGCCATTGTTCCTTGCATACTCCGAAACGCATGAGGTCAATCTTTCTTTGCTCGACTCTCGGTGCATCTGTCCCTCCATTTTATCTTATTTTTTGTGGTTTGGCTATACCACGGGCGTTTCCCCTAAAACGGGATAGAACTTGCTCGATGCAACAAGTTTTTGCTTCCAGTGAAGGCAAAGTCGGGAATGTGTGCTTATGATCCTGTAAAAGTGCACTCTGTTGCTGGACACAGCACTGGCCATGAGCTTCTTCTGCTGAGGTGTACGCGGATGCAGTCTTTAACCAGATTTTCTTGAGTTGTGACCACATGGGCTTGCATGTGTATGTATAGCTGAAAGCCTGACTGAAACTCGCACTTACACTACCCGCGTTGCACCTGCTGACGCCTCCGGTGGACTTCCTCAGACAGACAAGCTCAACGACGGCTGGACCACGGCGATGCTGTCGATCGGGACGTTCGGGTTGAGGGAAGAAGGGAAAAGAGTAAGAGCTGTGGGCGTCTTGACGATCTCAGCAAGCTGCACGAGGAGCTGAAATCGTTCGCTGGAGCCAGAAGAACCGCCACAACCGGTGAACAGGGCAGGGTAAATCATCTGCAGCTCGAGCGGCTCCTGAGCTGTTCTTCAACCTTCAGGAATAGAGGCACTGGTAGCCGGTAGGCCAAGATCGTTCAGGGCACTTGCAACAAGAGCCTTCGGAGTGATGCAAATACCAATCTCCTCACGAACGCGCCGGGGAGGCTTTGCAGAGTTCTTGACAATTTGGTATTTTGGTTTCACAAATACCAAACTCCTAGGATTTATAATTCAGAGTTCATGACATTTTGGTATTTTGGTTTCACAAATACCAATCTCCTCACGAATGTGCCGGGGAGGCTTTGCAGGATGGGTTGTGGGCATAAGTGTTGCTGTAGGCGAAGGTAGTTTAGCCGCACACCGGTGATGCCGTCGGGTAGAGGGATGAAGTTGAAGGCGGGCACAAGAAATGAAGCTACCAACGCTGCACTGTATTAGAAAGTAAAATCTACATATCCTTTATTTCTTTTTTATTATGCTCCGCTGTCTCCGGCTTCATCTGGCTCTCACGGACGGCTTTTATCTATATCTATAACTAATAATAAAAAAGCAAAATTTCTCTCTACCTATTTTTAGTCCGACCATCCATTAACTAACTTTGTGTATGTGGAAAACCGTCTATAGCCCTTCTCTTTATAGAACTAGGAATCCTCGATTAGATCTCTCTGATTTCGGGTGAAAAGAAATCTTAATCCAAATAGGAAAAATGTAATAATATGGACAACTAGGAATCTTAATCCAATTAGATCTTTCCAACTCCGAGTAACCAGAACATAATCTTAATCCAAATATAAAAATATAAGAATAAAAATTTAATAAAGAGGAAAGAAGGTAGAATTTCTTTGTTTAGTTTCTATACCTAATAATAAAGATGTAAAATTTCAGGCTTTTTTTGTCTATCCATTTGTTTGATCTGTCTCCCTCTAACTATCGGATAATGGAGAGTTTCTTCCGTCCGGACTTATATATATCCCGTGGATACGAAGTTCAATTCCAAAATATATTGGGTTAATATATTCGTCAACTCTCCTATTTTTATATGATTATTATTGGACACGAGTTCTCAAATCCTAATCAAATACGATTGATTATTGTTGCTCTATATTTTTATATGATTATTATTGGACACTTGTTCTTATAAGGTCTCTTCTATTTTTATATGACTACTACGAGACACGAGTCCTTATAAGGTAATGCAGATAGTTCAAATCCTAATCAAAGACGACTGATTGGAGATTAAATTGAAAGCACATACCAATAGAGGTAGCCACGGGTTGAAATCAGACCGCCTTGGTGCAACCTATTGAAAGCACGACGAGGCTTGCTATGTCGTCCTAAACAGACTCCATGTGACTGAGGATGAGCTTGACAAGGAGGTTAGCAACTTGGCATGGAGGCAGTGACTGGAGCGCTAGGCCCGCCAGGCCACCTGCCGGAGCCACCGGTCTACCTTGTCGTCCACTGGTTGCGCTGTGCCACACACCGGACCATGCAACCTACTTGAGCCGCCGGCCTGCTGCATCGCCTGCCCGCCACGCTACCCACACAAGGCACCAGTTTGTCATGCCACCTGCGCGTCTATGGCACTGTATGCCCAAGCCACTCGACTGCTGTGCTACGCATGCGAGCGGACTGGTGCGTTGGTCGCCTCGCCTGACGCTCCGCTCACATGCTGTCAAGTCTTCTTGCTGTATCAGATGAGGGACGGAGCTACAGGGTGGTCCTTGTAGGCCGTGGACCACCCTACGCTCGGCCCAACCCAACCAAGGCCCATAGGTAGTGCCAGGACTCGCTCAGTCGCTCAGGATCTTCCGGCTGCCGCCGTCAGTTCATCTCCAATCGTATTCTTTGCTTTCCTTCTTTTGCGTGGTGTGTGGTGCAATCGTGGCCTCGTGGGGTACTGGGGTCGGTGGACGGCCGCGACGCAGCTGCTGCCGTCGGTGAGCACCAGTCGGCCATCGCTCATCGGACTCTGGCATCGGCATCTCCATGACGGCAAACGCAAAGCAGCAGCCCAGCAGGTAGACTCCAAGACTGAATTGCTGAGCCAACGTGAAGCCTGCTGGCTGCTGGCCTGCTGCCCTATCCGTCATTGATCTATCCATATTCTCCTTTAGTCACAAGTACATACGTTTCTTCTTTTCCTTTCAGTTTCTTCAATTTCAATATATGATCGGTTCAGTGATCTGCAATCTGCACAGGCAGTCAGATAGGAAAAGTGCACAAGTCATACGGTATGCAAAACTGATTTTTTTGGGTGCAAGTGCAACACTAAATTATTTTATTTCAATATATGATTTTTGCAGTATTGGATTATTGGTTTGATATATTGAAATATTATATAATTCTCTTGGAGAATTGTTGAAACAGAGGGATAAACTTCATCGTTAGGTCTATTTACTTATCAAGTTGGTTTAGCATTAAAAATATTTAGACAATGGACAACCGTAGCTACAAATCCTGGCTACGCCAACTGCCTCAGATGGCATGAAAGAAGAGGAGTGGATTTATGTGCTGCATATGGATGATTGAGTGGAGGACTGGATGAGCGAGGGTGTTGTCGATAAATGGCAACTAAGTATTTTTCTTCTCTTTTTATTTGTTCGTTTTCTTTTCCATTAGTTTGTTAGGGCTACGACGTCATTGAGATGTATAGGATGTACCTCAAATCACATGTCCTATGTTTCAAAGAAGCATTCCAAACTTCCACAAGCAAAGATATTTTGCTACATTTATTCCTGTATGATATAAATAATTCATCAAACTTAGAAAAAATGTCATGTACTCTAATTCTATGTTCGAATGTTGTTTGAAGTACTTGACCACATCGTCGACAACGGCAGCCGGGAGAAGTGACTATGTAGGTGAAAGGTCATGATTTACTCGATCAACAAGCATGGAGTCTCACGATTTTGAACATACTATTTTCTAGAGTTGTGCTCAGTTTTTTTTGTGTGATCCTAGACATACTTATTTTTTATAGAGATATATATTATAGTTTTTCTCAATTGCAACGCACGGGCACCTTTGCTAGTCTTTTTTGAAAAAGAAAAAAAATACAAGCTTACTCGTACACCTATGGGAAAAACGGCAAAAATACAAGCCTAGCCAGGGATCGTACCCAGATCTCCATATAAATAAATAATAGAAAATCATATAAATTATAATAAATAAATAATAGAAAAGTAACCGCACCGCACCACATGTTTTATATGATCTATAACAAAAAAAATTCTATTCAATGAGTAGTTAACACCTTAGTGTTTACGGGACAAAAGAAGTGTAAAAACATGGCATTGCATACATTAGATTAAAATATCTAATGTCCATGTTAGAGAAATCTGCATCCATGCATGGTAGAGAGTTTGATTCAAAACAAAATGAAATTGATGATGCAATCAATGTCTAGAGTTAGATTCTAAGACAAAACACGTCTATACAAGTTTGTAGGCCTAAGCATAATTAACCAAATCCGAAAGAACTGGAAATGAAAATTTTGTTTCCAGATATTGAGGAACCGTAATAACCGAAGAAAATTTGGTTCGACAAATTTTTATGAGTCCTTCAAAAGAGTCACCAAACTCGATATGTAACTCTACCAACACATGGATGCTATAAAGTTAAAGTTATGATATCATTATGAGTACATTTTTGTGCCTTAATTATGACTAAAGAAAAAATTCTAGCAAGACTTGTTTTTACCTTAACATTAGATAGTTTTTCCCGTTGCAACACACGGACATATTTGCTAGTTAAGTTTATATCCCAATCTCTCACCGTCTCCTCTCGCGGAGGGTGAGTTCTAAAGGTTTCCCTTATTTACCTGTGTCTGTGTCACTTTCCAAGTAGTCCTTTCTTATTTAATCAAAGAAAGGGCTTCAAAATCCGGAATTGCTAACAAACCAAGGATATAAGAATATTCATTAGGTTAATTACTTTTCTGTGTTAATTAGTGAACTTCCCCAGATAACAAATGTCTAGAATCTCCAGATAAGGAAGTACTCTTCTCAAAACACAACCGCTAACTACAGATAATTCTTCATTTGCTCCTTGGTTTAGACTTTAGAACAACACTGATCTTAAGTAATTGTGGGAACGGACCTCCTAAAGCACCAGACCTTTTTAGAACCAATTGCAAGTAAAAGTATAGTCTTTGCAGCAAATTAAACAATAGTATCACAAGTTCACAACTATGAATGCTCATGGGCCCAGGAGACTAACATCTTGCGGGCTGGGTACTGTGCTCATCTCCAAGCAAGCTGTCTTTTGTAGCAGTACAAAGCCTAACTTGTTGGATATTTCTGATTTGAACTTATACATAATCAATCTTGTGGTGTGCTTTTTCCTCCCTCCACAACAAGCCTTGATAGCTTCGCCTTTCCCACACAAGTAAAGAAGACTTGGGCAGGCGGCGGCTCTAGAGTCAGACTTTGGGACGTGGATGGTACCGGCTGCCGTAGCAACGATATGGTGGCCAGCGCAAAAACAAGCAGAGGAGCTAGAAGAGGAGGCGCGACACTGCAACACACGTACGGTTATGGTTTCGATGGATGGGTAGGTGGCTCGTCATGTCATCTTGGTTTCCTCTAATATTTCAGAGTTCATTGCCTCCGTCCATAACTTCATATATAGATTCTTACAAGATATAAGCATGGCAGGTAGCTCTATCTCTTGCAACATTTTGGAAGGATGGAAAATCCTAGGCATAGTGGTAGGAGTATATATAATAGTCATGAGTGCTGATATAGCTTATAAGCATGCAAATTGTTAGCGCAATTCATCCAAAACTGTTGATGTATCATTCATTTATCATGAGTGTAGTGCACTCAAGAATCATCCGGCATCAGTATTTTGGATGGCATGATGCATGAATGCAATTGTGGTGGTGACAAATTAAACTCTTGGCTTAGATGAAATAATATTATTTTAATAATTAATGGTAGATCTATAAGGTGTAATAATAAAATTGCAGATTTAGGTGTCAATCGGTGAACTAAAAGCCGATAAGAGTCTACTCGGTGTTCCAGGAGCCGATACGAACCTATCGGCGTTTGGATTGCCAATAGGAGGCCTCACATAGTACGGGCATCCGTTGATGTGGGTGTTATCATTGCCGATAGAGTAATCGGCATTCCAGGGGCCGATATCTTCCAGCCACACGTGGCCACGCGATATTAGTGGACGAATGTGCTTTTTCTTTCTTTTTCTATGGTTAGTTATTTATTGATAGTTAGATAAAAAAATTAGTATATATTTTAAGCACATATTTAATACGTATATGTATTTACCTATTCAGAAGATGTAGAATCATAGTTGCTTAGTTAGGAAAAATTACTTCCCCTCCCTCTCCAACGACTCTTCGGCGACCTCCGACCACGGGCTGGCTCATTCTCATCCAGGAAAACAGACATGACTGGTTGCACCACCACAGGCTGGATCACAAGATGTAGCCTTACTAAACACAATAGAACCGATAACTTTGATTAATAGGAAAAAGTCTACTTAACCCCCTCAACTATTGGTGGTTGTCTACTTCGCCCCCTCACTTATGAAACCAGATATAATACACCTCAAATATTGAAAACCTTCTAAATAACCCCTGAGGTGGTTTTAAAGGTGGTTTTACTGACGTGGCATATTAAAAAGTCTATATAACCACCTAACCTATCAAGGGTTGACTGTATGACCCCCTCAACTATGAAACATGTTATTATAGCCCATAAAACATCAAATAATGTTCAAATAAGGTGGAGTAGGAAACTAGATGGTGCTCATCGGACGGTAGCACAAGCCTGAAAAAGTATAGAGAGAGGGCGGCCAATGGCTGGGTCTGTGTGCAAGCATGTGTGCTTAGGCTAGTGTGGTGGGATACGATGTCCAAATGACCCTATGTGACCATCATTTGAATATTATTAGATGCTTTAAGTACTACAATATCATATTTTTTAGTTGAGGGGGCATGCAGTCAACCCTTGATATGTTAGGGGGTTATATAGACTTTTTATTAGGTAACGTTAGCAAAACCACTTTCAAAACCGTCTCAGGGGTTTTTTTAGACGGTTTTCAATAATTTGAGGGATAGAATATCTGGTTTTATACGTGAGGGGGTGAAGTAGACAACCACCAATAGTTGAGGGGGTTAAGTAGACTTTTTCCTTGATTAATATCAAATCTAGCAAGAGATCAAATGATGTAGCCTACTGAAGAACTCTCTGAGAATTACATTACTCCTACTGCTAGTGCGATGTCATGAAGCTGTAAAAATATATTGTGTATTGATCGAGAGATGAAAAATATTACAGTAGCCGAGGTCTATATTTGTACCCTAGGCCGATACAGAGTCCTAGACAATATGACTAGACAATTCTTGAGTAAAAAGAAAATAATATAATTTGAACTCCACGATTTCTTTTCTGGCAGAGTCTGATTTGTTACGCCTGAGTTGATACCGCTGGCGTCGTGATTTTCACGATCCATTCCAAAAATTTGGTGTAAACAAAAAGAAAAACAAAACATCCTGAGTACGCCGAAACTTGTCACACCACCATTACGAATTTACCATGCTTCAAGTTTCAACATATCATCCTTGATTTAAAAATAATATATAGAATCATATTAGAATAGCATACCCATGGAATAAGCCTCTTAGGATTTGGATTAGTGGTAATAGGATAAATACTCCCTCCGTCCTATAATAAGTGCACTTCTAGAGTTCAATTTTTTTAAAAAAATAAGTGCATATCTGAATATAAGACAAACTAACTTTACTGGTCTATTTCTACTTTCTCTCTTTCCAAAGTGCAATGATTACATCTTTATAGGGGTATATATGTAATTTCTCACTAACCTTGATCTCTTTACCTAAACTCTAGAAGTGCACTTATTTTGGGACGGAGGAAGTAAGTCGGTGTGCAAATTGATTTAGATGAGCTGAAAAAAAAGAAAAGAAAAAGGAAAGTCCATTCGAAAGGTGGTAGGGAAGGTGATAAAGCCCATCGGCACACCACGAGCCGATAGGCCCAATCGGCCTGCCAGGTGCGAGAAGAGTCCAGTCGGCAAGTCTCCACCGACTAGTACGGCACATCAACTTCTCGGTGGTCGAGTGGCCGACAGGCTACTAGATTTGTAATTTCTTAAAAATGGATTCTAAATTTATAATTATTTATTTAAATAATATTATATCAAAAAAAATTCGCATACAGTCCCTATATCAAGTAGTCATTTTGACCTGCTGTCTTGTTGATGAACAAATTCATTTGTCTGGACCTCTAAAAAAGTCAGGCATAGGGACTTTCTCAAAATTAACTCCTACCAAGGCACGTGGCTAGCTCTGTAGGTTCCACGTCCTCCTCCATCCGGTAGGTTGTAGGTAGGCGCACAGCCTGCTCCGTTTCTGCACGAATGGGACAAATAGGGTTCCTTTAATTAGCTACTCCCTCCGTTTCAAAATGTCTGTCGCTTTCGGTTTTCGAGAAACAACTTTAAAAAAATATATATTAAAAAATATTAATATTTATAGTACATAATTAATATCATTAGAAAGATCTTTAAATCTAGTTTTTTAACAAATTTATTTGGAGATACAAATATTGTATATTTTTTTTTATAAATCGAGTTAAACGTGCGATACGAAAATCATAAACGACAGACATTTTGAAACGGAGGGAGTAGGATGGAAGGTGTGTTCTACTGTATTTTAGCCCACGTCTGTAATTAGAGAGTAGTGCTCGTGTTATATTTTATTTATGTTTTGAAGAATTTCAAAATATTAATTCTCATCTGGCGTCTGCATGCAGAAGATGGCCGTGCTCATGCAGGTTGCAGGCGTTATGCAACTGGGAAAGAGGCCAAGACACACGTGAATAGGGTGTGTCTGGTCCCATTTAATTCCTAGCCCGGCTAGCTTTCTGAGCCAAACTAGACTTAGCTAGGTTGGCACAGGCTAACAGACACTTGTTTGGTTGGAGTGATTGCTTAAATCTGGCTAAGTTTTGGTGTGTTTAGTTAGCTGGTTTTGTTGGAATAGAATCACCTCCTCTTTCAGATGGTAAAGTTACCCATCTGAGGCATTTCATCGAACATGTGCCGTGCGGTGGTGACATAGCTCCGGTAGATCGAAAAGCACGTTGCGCCGGCATGGTGACGCATCTCAGTGGCGGTGTGTTGGCGCGGAGCAACCCCCGGCGTGGACAACAACCTTGGATGATGACCGTGGCCATCGCAAGCACACCTTGTGCGAGCTCCGTTAAGAGCCCCTACCTGTCCTTGTGAGAACTCCATTGTCGTGGGACCTCCTCCGCATGAGCCGGCGGCCGCACGACACACCACCTTCTCGCTGCCCGTGATTCATCCTCCTCCGTAGGCGAACGAGCACGGCGAATGACCTCCTCCGCCGCGATTCATCCTCCGCCCATGCCACAACAGACATGCTCCGCCACAATTCTTCCTACTCCCGCGTGATTCGTCCTCCTTCGCCGGTGAACGAGCATGGGACCTCCTACACCATGATTCGTCCTCCACCCGCGCCGCATGGGACCTCCGCCGTCGCGATTCGTCTTCCTTCGTGCCGCACGGGACCATCTCCACACATCGCGTGGTTGAACAGGATGGCAGGAGCGCATGCGGTGTTGTCGTCCGAGAGGTGAGGGGAGCCAATACGAGCGCTAGCGGTGAGGCAGGGAGGATGAGCATGCAGCGGACCTCCGACGACCAGGCTCGTCGGGCGGGGCAGTGATGCGGGCCGAGGGAGCAGAGGTGAGCAGTGAGGAGAACGAGAACGGGCTAGCTCGGGCCTGGCTCTAGAAAAACGCCCAACTCCTGCGTTTTTCTGGAGTTCAGGCTAAGTCCCCCTAGGTGGCTTGCTAGGGCCTGGCTAAGGCCTGTTCAGCCAACCAAATAGGCTCAAGTTGGCTCCAGCAAACCCTGGCTAGGGGATAGCCAGGGAACTAAACACACTCGTAAACTCTGCACCAAACATTTTACCGACGCACGTGTTAACAGCTTGATCACCTGAAGAGAGAGGGCATGAATGCACACAAGGGAGATATATAAATAAATATAATAGATTTGCTCGTTCGTAGTCTCCTGCTATGTTGCAAAACCATCAGTCACCTGCCTCCTCCGTTCGATTCATGCTTGCCCAATCCCTGGCTGTCTGATTCACCCACGCCCACACCCGCGTCCACCGCAGACGGAGAAAAGAGGTGGCAGCGACTACCATGAGAAGAAGAGGCAGCGACGACTACCAGAGACAGAGAAGAAGAGGTGGTGGCGACTACCAGAGACGGAGAAGAAGAGGCGACGGTGGCTACCAGAGACGGAGAAGAAGCAGTGGCAGCAGCAGCAGTTAGGGTTAGTAAATCTCAAACTCTAGGGGGCTTAGAAGAAGGGTCTCGGGCAAGGCCGGCCGGCCAGGCGGTGGAGACGGTGATCGTGCGGTTAGGGACCCTAGCGATGGTGGAGGTGACTAGGCCAAGGAGAGGCGAGGGCATCGTGGCGAGCTCGTCGGAGCGCTGCCCTAGGGTTATGGTCGGTGGGGCTGAGGGGGTGGGGGTGGGGACGGGGGCGGGTTGCGGGTGGCGGGGTGAGGTGGCTCGCTGCCACTGCAGGTGGTGGCGGTGGGGGCTTTGGCGGGGGCGTGGAAGATGGCGGAGCTCCGGCGAACTTCCTTCTCTTTAGGGGAGGGCAGGGGTGAGGAGGCAGAGGTGGATGGTGGGCGGGCCGGCCGGCAGCGAGACAACTACGGCCGGGGGGGCGGGGTGGGGGAGGTAGGGCGCCGACGAGGGACGAGAGGGAGGAAGAAGACAACTGAAGTCGAGCAAAATATCAGGCACCTGATAAGGATACAGACCCTAAATATAAATAATGTGTTTGTCTAGATACTAGGTGCCATGCATGCATTCGTCGAGACTACTCCTACCAATTTAAATTAAATTAAACAGCATGAACGTACGTAACTCGTCTGTCCGGATGGGAGTCGACGATTCTAGGCCGGCCGGATGCGCGCGTGATGCAAACAGAATTTATCTTAGCTATAAGTACAGGTGGTATAGTCATAGTCACAAAGTCCTCGGGACGATTGAGTCGTGAAACATGGTAAGCTCGTTAAGAAAGAGTTTTTCACCGTGGGGATAAGATTGATCCACGTTGCCGGGACAGAAGGAATGTGGCACCGTACCATGTTCGGTGAAGACAGAGTAATAACTCGTTTCCAGTTTGCCACCAGCTAGGCCTCAAAGATCTCGCCGGTATATTATCGTCGACGAACTTTTGGTGCCAATGATATATACTTTTAGGTAGAAAGCTAGGACTAACGCATACAAGGTTTCAATTCACGCTATAAGAAAATCAAACCTTCTTCCAATCTTCCCCATAAACAAGTTCAACCAAATGAGGTTACAATTTAAAATAGATTCACACGTATATATCCTTACCTAATATTTATATAAGATTAAATTCTAGCCTAATAACTTATAAAGCTTTTGAAAGCCATAACTAAACTAAAACTATCTAATTTATTAACTTCTGGTCTACAACTACGACGTAGTCGAGCTCGACTGAGCCCAACCAGAGCTTACCATCTTTCTCTGCGATATCGGATAGGGTGACTCGCTTGTCATCTGCCGTCATCTCCTCACGCTGCACGCCTTTAGCATCTAGGCGTACGCCGACAATGTGCTTGCCTGCCGCCACGTCCGCGCCGTCGATCTTTTCCCGATTTAGCGCGACCCAGTAGCCTCCCCTGCTATCACGCCTGATGTTGTCTGGGTACCCAGGCAAGTCAGCAAAGAGCTCGTAGGCGCCAGCCTTAGGCCCTTTTAGCCAGTACCTGAACAGCTGACACGGCCCTGTGTGCGCCACCACGACGTGTGTCCGGTCGGCGCTCACCGCTACGCCGTTGGGATACGGCAGAGCATCCATGAGAACGATCACACGTTTGGCCCGTGCGTCATACTTCATCAGCCGACCGGAGGAGTCACGGTTTAGCAAGATCTGGGTGTTATGCCGACGCGTGTACGACGTGCTGCTGTCCGTGAAGTACACGTCGCCGGTGGACTGGTCGACGTCGACGCCGTTGACGAAGGTGAACGCGCCACCCTCGGCCTTGGCCGCCAGCACCTTGGCCTCACCGCCTGCCGGGCCAACCCTCAGGAGGCCGTGGTAGGCGTCGGCGATGTACAGGTCGCCGGTCCTGACGTTGAACTGGAGCCCTAGGGGGCGGCCGCAGACGTCCTCGGCGTCATCCGGACGCGCCGGAGAGGCTTTGCAGGATGGGTTGTGGGCATAGCTTGTGCTGTAGGCGAAGGTCGTCCAGCCGCGGGCGCTGCCGCCCCACTTGAGCACGCGGCCGTCCGAGACGCCGGCGTAGGGACCCTGGCCTCTACGGTCGAAGGCCAGGCTCTCGGCGCCGGTGACGCCGTCGGGGAGAGGTATGTAGTCAAAGGCGGCCGCGCTGGATTCATGCTTTGGAACATGGATGGCCGCCGCCGTAGCAACGGCCTGCTGCCCGGCGCCAAGCAGGCAGAGAAGGAGGCAGAAGACGAGGCGCGACATCGCATGCAACACGCGTGTACGGTTGTGGTTTGATCGATGGACAGGTGGGTAGGCAGGCACCTATCTACGTACGTATATATATATGAGCTCAGTTGTATGCGACGATCTTTCTTTGAGCTCAGTTGTATCGAGTGCGAACACTCTTGGTTGCCTGAGTAGTAGTATACGATTACGACAGGAGCTAGTTGTTGACGTCCACGGCCACCACCTATTCTTAGCCAGTAACAACTCTGTTAAATTTTTAATTTCAATTTTAACGGCTTTTATTGTAGCCCATGTCTCATGTCGTCATGAATCTAAATTTTTATTGTAGCCCATGTCACATGTCTTTATATATGAGCTTGAATTATAACGGCTTTTATTGTAGCCCATGTCTCATGTCGTCATGAATCTAAATTTTTATTTTTATTTTTTACCTTATTAGTAGCAGTACTTTTTTTATATCATCTAGTCTTCCTTGTCCGAATCCACCGTGCCGCCCACCCGCCGCTTACCTTCCTAGCGCGGGGGACACTCGCCGCGGGCAACGTAGTTGCTAGCGCTGTCGCCTCCACTGCGGGGGACCCCACCCGCCCGTCCTGTCGCCGGGGCCGCACCGCCCACTGGCATCCGCCTGTGCCACTCTGTGACATCGAGCTCTACGTTGGCGTCGAGCTCCGCGTCAATGAGCCTCCATTCGTCCAAACAGCAAGTAGATGTTACGCTGAAAGCCAATGTTGTAAGAGTATGTTTCAAGTGTTTCGGGTGTTTCAGTGGTATGTTATAATTGTTGTATATCGATGTTGCAAAAATAGATTTGGATGTTGCACATGTTGTAATGGCTATACACATATATTTCAAGTGTATGTCCCAAATATTTCATCTGTTCTAGACGTATGTTGCAAGTGTTTTATCTGGATGTTGCAACAGAAGATATGGATGTTGCATATATATGCATGTTGCAAGCATATGTTTCAAGTGTTTTAGGTGTTTCATACGTATGTTACAAGTGTTTCATCTAGATGTTGCATGTATTTACAATGGTATGGTTTTTAAGTGTTTTCAGGCATTTTGGCGTGTCTCAGACGCTTGTTTCAAGTGTTTCATCTGTCTTCTCTTGTATATATGTTGCAACTGTTGCATCTGGATGTTTCAAAATTAGATTGGGTGTTGCACACGGAATGCGCGTGGGAAGCGGCTGGAGGCACATGCGAGATTCAAGGCGACATAGGTGACATCCGGGGCGTCGCGGGTGACGTGCGTCCGGAGCAGCGCAAGTCCGCTGCTGGGGCGCTCGCTCGCGAGCCTAATGCGCTAGGGTGCTCACTCGCTCGTTGTGTGGGCACCGTTTGGACGCTAGCGCCCCGGATCAAACGTTCGGGCACTAGCAACTATTTCTGGTCAATGGTGATTTGACTTTCCGTCGAATGCTTGCTGTTGAGATGCTTGAATTCATGATGTTGATGTCTGCTTGAAGCTCGCCACTTTAACACATCTTGTTGTCAAGCCATGGAAGTTTGAGAGGTCGTCCGTTTGATCTATTTAAACAACATGTTACTTTGGACTTGTTGGGAGACCAAATTTAGTATTTATATTCTGTTCTAAAGCAAAACAAGGACAGGATGGTGGCTATGCCAAACTCAAGTCTGGGATCAAAATAAGAAATCACTATGACTAGTGGCAGTTTGTTCACTTTGTGCATATATGAGAATTTGATGAGAGAAGCGGAGGACATCACTTTGGAAAGTTCATAACGGCAAACAGAAGATATTGTGAAGGCAAAAAGCAGAAGTTGTCACCTCAAAGCAGAAATTGATTTTTGAGTCCAATAAAGATGTTCTTAGTACGCAGGCTTTATTAAAAATAGGGGGTATGTTAACAGTCAAAATTGGCAAAAGTGCTGAATGAACTCCACCATCATATTTCTGTCATTGAGATGTTTAGAAAGAATACTTGGATCATCTCATTTGGATCCTAAACGAAGAAATCAGTTGTTCGAGGGCTGGCCCAGCCAAAGCCAGCTAAGCCGGTTCCCAGCCATTTTTCCAACTTTCTCAAATGGAAGAATGGATTGCACAATTGTATTCCTCTTATTAGACTGATCAAAAAACATATATGGATTGCCTCATTTAGAGTCTAGATATATTAATTATAAATTCCGGAAGGTTTTTGACTGCCGCAGAAACTAGCTTAGCCGGGTCCAAACCGGCTTAGATCATTTTTGCTGACCTAGATCGGATCTAAAATGTGTTTTAACGTGTTTTGCAAGGGTTTTCGTCCCATTTTGGGATAAGGCTATCTCACCTTACAAATATAAGGTGCACGGCAGATTGAGGTGCCCGACAATCGATCAAAAACCAATCTACTCCATCTTTATGCCCTAATCTCTCTCCCAACCTCATCCTGATGTCCATTGCTTGATTTGATGGCCAAGGATGGTGCTCTAGGTTTGCTGGCTGACCTAGGGTAACCTGACAACGTCCTTGCTCCCACGGGGTCTCTCTCGGGCGAGAGTTTTGACGGTTCCTTTGCTAGTTTGCCAACTAGCCGTTCTTCGTCACGTAAGCATGATTTAGCTATTCTTCAGTGGTTTGCTCGTAAACCTCTCCGTGTTTCACCACGTAAGTGTGATCCTTGCTGTGTTCTTCAGTCTGTGGCGACCCGGGCAATCTAGCCCTAGCTGGTGTGTGACCAATCTTTTCTTCAATAGTGATGCACAACCTCCATGTCTTTGGTCCCAGCGCCAGCCTTTCCCTCATCCCCAGCCCAGGTAGTGGCGAGTTCACGGTGCTAACCTTGCCTCCGTTAGACTGGGGTCAGGTGCATTGTAGAGAGAAAAGATACGGTGGGTGGGAGATATCAGGTTGGAGAGATGAGAGAGAGACAAGTTGGAGGGGCAGGTGAGTAGGGGTGTTTAAGGAACCCAAGCCGAGTTATATATTCCCCGAGACAGGGGGTTTTGAGATGGGCCCGTTCGGCTTTGGGCCAATTCTCTGAGACTGGCCTCTTATGACTTTCGTCTCTATAAATAGATTTACAGAGACTTATTTTTGGACTGTTATTATCCAAAATGGACTGCCTTAAAATTTGCTCGTTATTGTGGGAGACGGGGACAATTTTAGACCGAGACTCTACTATAAATAAATGGGAGAACAACCAGATCGAGGTAACTAATCCTTGCAGCAACTACACATCTTGCAAATAAGCATGCATTCCTTTCTGCATGCATGTTGCTCCTTTAGTGAACTTATTAGTTTGCATCGCCCACACCCACAGGATGCTCCTCTGATAAAACCGAGACCCCTCCCTCGCCCCCTCCTCTTCCTATACTCGTCTGGCTACACGTTGATAAGACACATCAATCATGTGCTGCCGAACGACTTGGATATATATTGTGCTTGTAGCAGTCCTTGCATCTTGCCGGATGCACTTCTGCATCTGCGGGCTCATGCAGGCTGCAGAACATAGTCAGAGGCTGACGACTGCACTTGTCAAGTAAGGCAGGCACGTTTGGAGGTTGCAAGCTTAATTAGTCGGGACTGTCGACATGGCTTGGTTGGCACCGACTGGCATACGATCCTTATATTCTTTGATCACCAAATCAATGGATCAGTGTTCAGTCAGGCCATGTTTACGTTGCCGACTTGCCGTGCATCAAGACAACCACTACCAAGCAGCATGAACTCATCTGAAGGCGTGGCATAGTAGTAGTGGTGTTCGCAACCATCATGCATCAGTTGGCGTTGGCGGCTTCAGTTGAAACAAGTTGAGTAGATGATGAAGAGTCCGAGGATGAATCAAAGCCGGAGAGTTGAAGATCCAGTACTCAAATTGCATAGATGATGCGTGTGACGTGCGCAAGCAGAATTTATCGGATGGGCTCATTGAGCCTAGATCAATGAAATAAATCAAAACAGGTGGGGAGTCTCTCCCCCCGTTGATAGTCAAAAAAAAATTATCGGAGCTAAGTACAGGTGGTATACAAGGTTATGAAGACGTCACCGTATACATGCATATAGGAAAAATAAAAGGATCTCCGTAGACTGGCCACGGTAGCTTATAGCCAACGTACACACTGACATAGTCCCTTCCGCTTCCGGACATGTGGTGTTTTGGATCTCAAGAAACCTCGATGCATGTAATGTGCTCACAGCGACTGGACACACGATGATGTGTTTGTGTGCGAACAGAAACCATCTGTGCGTGGTGAGAGTTGACTTTGAGCCTTACATTATCATCCATAAACTTTTGGTGGCAATGATATATGTCAAACTGATGAAATTATTTTAGTTAGTATACATTTGCCAAACTTTTAGTTAAAAGATTAGGACTGGCGCATATAAGGTTTCAATAGCAAATATTGGGCATGCTATAAAAGTATCAATGCAATCTTCTTAACCAAAAACACTGGTCAACCAAATGGGCATAAAATTTTAGACAAAATCACAATATGCATATCTCCTTACTAAAATAAGTTCTTATATAAAAGGTGTAGGGACCCTGGCCTCTGCGATCAAAGACCAAGCTCTCGGCGCCAGTGATGCCTTCGGGTAGATGAAAACGATCGGAAACGATCGATACAAGGCCAAATCACTTTCATTTTCATAATTTTTCTCGAAAACGAAATTGATATGATATTGTCGGAAATGAATACAACGCCGATATTCCGGTAATTTCAAAAATAATAGTAGTCGATCAGGAAATACATTGATAACGATCGGAATCCATGAGAACGATATTCTCAAAAACGATAAACACGCCAAAGCGTAGAACATGAGAAGATCCATATAACTCGACCTATCTCAGATGACAATAATAAATAAAGCCACAATTGACAAGATCACAAGCTGAACCACACAGTTCCTTTCCAAAAAAAATATTTGCCTTATGTGGTTGCGTGAGCAGATGAGTTCCTTTCTAAAAAAAAATTGCCTTATATGCTTGCGTGTGCAGATGGTAATGCATTGTATAGTCTATAAATAAATTAGGATTCATTAATCAAAGGCCTTTGAATCGGTAATTATCAACGGTAAATTACCGGCTAAATACGGGAATCTTCGAAAACGATCGAAAGTGAGCAAAATCATTTTCACTTTCATTTTCGATTATTTTTATCGTTTTCATTTTCGTTTTTTCGATTACCGCTACCGTTTTCGTTTAGGTCTAAAAATCGGAAAAAACTCAAAAATGATTTCCGAAAATCGGAGATTATCATTTTCGTTTTCATCCCTAGGGATGGAGTCAAAGACGGCTTGGCAGACTTTGGGACGTGGATGGTAGGTGCTGCTACCACCATGGCAATGATCTGTTGGCTGATGCAAAACTGCGAGTGGAGAAGGCAGATGACGATCAAGTACAGATTGATTGATTGGCTGCCTCCATAACTTCAGAGTTTCCTAGTTTGTAGGTGCTGCTACCACCATGGCAATCACGCTCTACGCTCTTGTCAAATATTTCAGAGTTTCCTAGTTTGTTGCCTCCATAACTTCATAGCTCCTTACAACATAACCATAACAAGGAACTCTATCTCTTATAACATTTTGGATTGCATCCTAAGCATAGTGGTAGGAGTATATATAGCAATCCTCCAGGTTGATCTAGATTATAAGCATGCAAACCGTTAGTACAAGTCATGTGAAGCCGTTGATGTATCATTCCTTTATCATGAGTGCATTCTGGAATCATCAGGCAACAATATTTTGGATGGCATGAGGTATGGATGCAATCTCATGGTAGTGGCAATTTAAAGCCTCGTCTTGGATGTGCTATATCAAGTTGGTTTTTGGACATGTTTGCCTTGCTGATGTGAACGATCACTGTTGGGCCACGATTGAGGAGCATGCTGTGAACCAAATTCATTTGTTGGGCCAGGCCTCTAAAATAGTCAGCTCTGGGGACCACCTCAATGTCAATAGGATTTGATCACTGCCTCCATTCTTTCCTTTCCGGGCATATTGCCAGCTCTATAGTCAGCAGCCTGTTACGCTGCTGCCCAAATGGGACAAATAGGGTGGTTCCCTTTAATTAGGATGGGAGGCACGCTCCGCTGCATTATACTCTAGGTATTATGGCTGTGATCAGACAATGGTGCTCGTGATTTATTTTGTTTGTGTTTTATTTGTCCAAGAAATCCAAAATATTTACCAAGCCTAGTAGCCTAAATATAATATGGAATAATGATTTTTAAAAATTGCATACTGTCGTGGGGTCAAAACTACGGCAAGCATGTTGTTCGAGTCGGTGTCAGAGTATGATGTCTCCAGTGGCTTGGGTGGACTCAGGAACACAAGACACAACGGTTTATCCTGGTTTGGGCTGATTCAGTCCTACGTCTAGCAGCTGATGATCCTTATACTCAAGAGCACCAAAAATCTGGGGGGTTATAACACAGTGTAAAGGAAGAAGAGTTTTTGGTAGGAGGTTAGCTCGGTGCTAATCTTATGGTTGCCTCGCTGCCGGTGGAGTCTCCCCCTCGTTGGAGAGGAAGAAGACGGTGGGATGCAGTGGAGGAGAGGCTCTCGGTGCCCCTCTCCGGGTTGCCCCTGCTCTCTGTACCAAGCGGAGGCGGATGGAATGGAATGGAGTGTCTGGTGATCGAATCGGGATCATCTCTCTTCTAAGCCCGACCTTATCCCTTATATAATGAGATATGTTAGGTATAAGGTGGTTTGAGGGTTCTAGTCTACGGTTTACGTGCTTCGAAGTCCAGGAGGGTCTTGCAGCGGTGCGTCGTGGACCGTCGAAGTGTCTTGGCACCGAAGAAGCCTGGGTATCGTTTGGCTGCTCTGTTCTGACACTCTGCGTGTCAGACGGTGTCAGCTTGGATCAGCCTCCCCCGGGTGAGACCTTCTGGAGTTTTCTTGGTGGCGAAGGAGGTCGGCTCCAGGGGCTGACGTGCGGGCCCGGAAGCCCCCGAGCCTCCGAAGGCCGCGGGAAGCTTTGTCTTCTTGTGTCACGCCCCGGACGTGACCTTGTCGGAGGAGCGGTTGGCAGGGGCACGCCTTGGGAGCGAAGCCAGGAAGCCCTCGGGCATCGGTAGCCTGGGGCTTGTCTTCTTGTGCACGAACCTTGGCTGGCATCGTTAGCTGGGCAGGAGCCAAGGGCCGGCACCGAAGATGCCGTAGATCAGAAGCCCAAGGCTTGGGGGAGCCCCCGAGTCCCAGGCGGAAGCTGTGGTCGAGCTAGGCTCGCCAGGTCTTCTTGCCGGAGGGCGCACGCGAGCGTGCCCGACCGTCTTTTTTGTTTTGTAGCCCTTTTTTTCGAAAGATTCTCACAAATACGCCCCTGACAGTAAGATTTCAAAAAATAGACCCTTCTATTGGCGCCATTGTTATTGGCGCCAAGATCAAACGTCTCGGCGCCAGCCCAATTGGCGCCAAGCTCCTTGCCCACGTCGGCGTCGTTGCAGAGCTGGAGGTGACATGATAGCCAGCTCGGTGCCAATTGTATTGGTGCCAAGCAAAATAAAATTCATGAGCATTGGCGCCAATACAATTGGCGCCGAGCTCTGATTTTAACCTTAAATTTTGGCTATGTCTTGATATTTACCATGAGATGGACGTATGAAAATTGCCAAATTACAGCTATGCGTCGACGCCGACGTGGGCAAGGAGCTTGGTGCCAATTGGACTGGCGCCGAGACGTTTGATCTTGGCGCCAATAACAACGGCGCCAAGAGGAGGGTACATTTTTTAAAATCTTATTGCCAGGGGCGTATTTATAAGAATCTTTTAAAAAAGGGCTAAAAAATAAAAAAGACGGCGTGCCCGATGGGCATAGCTCCTGAACCCCCGAACGATCCTGAAGGGGTTGGTCGGGGGTCTTCTTCGTTCAGGAGCTATTGGACCCGAGGCTTAACATACCTGTATGTTAGGATCTCGTCACATACGTACATCTGAGTATCTGACATAATTTTTTGGTAAGATTACTATTGCACAAACAGCTGAATTCCAGACAGATTGTACATATCATTTTTTCATTTCGATGCCTACCGTTCTAAGCAGAAATTAGTTGTGCAATCTGCATAGTCTATGATGCACGAGTAAGTTCAAAAAAAATATTGCTCTGAAGCCCTCACCAATGTTTTTCAAGAGTTATTCAGTTAAATAAGCAGTTTGGTGATTGTGATTAAAAAACTCTACAAAAGGATAAAGATTGTCTTTTGTTTTGAATCTTTTAACTACATACTTTTGGTTGTATTGAGCTTGTGCATGCTATGTGCACTCATCATCAACCCCATGACGTGCCACTGTGTTTCCCTCCTGGATCTTACGGACTTGGGTGTGGTTGGCTTTTATGAGCATGTCCCTTACCGTTTGCTATGCGTTAGAGGCAGATATATCAAAGAATCAGCCTCGATTATCAAGGTTCTCGTTGTATTGAACTTATTATTTATGCTTTGTTTACATGGTTTCTCATCTCACATCTTGAAGCAGAGCCTAGCAGGATCTGCATCTTGTGGACTGTAGATAGTTTTGCAATTGTGCACGCACGCTTGCTTCCAAGCTTAGTTACATTCAGGGATGCCAGCATCTCAACCCTTAATAGATTGTCATCCATAAACCTAGTGCTAACGATATAGAGTTGCACGATCCAGTCGTTTTGGGTAGTATATATCTTTTGACAACCTTTTGGTGCTCAAAATTTTGCAATGACGCATACTAGGTTTCCATAGCAAACATTGGTTTCCAACCCAACGTGGACTTAAAATTTTCAATAGACATCACTATTCATTACAGATCACAAATAAAAATCCTAACAAAATCCTTGGAAAAAGATCCTAGTTACATGGACTGTTTGTGACATCTAGTCTAATAAACTATAATTAATCTAATAATTTCTTGTCAACACTGACGACGTAGTTGAGCTACACTGACCCAACTAAAAGATCCTAGTTACATGGACTGTTTGTGACATCTAGTCTAATAAACTATAATTAATCTAATAATTTCTTGTCAACACTGACGACGTAGTTGAGCTACACTGACCCAACTAGCTCGCGTTCAACAAGCAGAAGGGGAGCCATAAGTGTAACGTGTGAGCCAGGAGTTCACGCGCTTGGCATGCTATCTTTTTGGGCTTTTACCGAGTAAATCTGGAGGTAGGCATGCTCGAACCCAGCACCTTGCTGGACAGAAACAAGAAGCTTTACCACTACGCTAGCTGTCGAGATGTGGGCGTCGACCAAGGCCTGTCGGCCCTCCAGCTACAAAAGGTCCGCCGTCCGATATCTACGCTTCATTAATGACAGCTTCTACGTTTACAATTAATCATTACAAAATATTATTTTTAAAAAAATTCAACCATATGAGTCAGTAGGCGTGTATATGGGGAGCAGCCCAGCCCCCACGTGAGCAGCTAGTAGACCGGCACCGGAGTGGGAAATAATAATATTTTGAAGTCCTAGTATTATGAAATTCAAATTTTAATTTTTTCGACCAAAGTTGGATGAAGAAATGGCCCAAACAAAAGTTGTAGATCTCGATAAGTTCTACAATTTTGCTGTTGATGATTTTTCCATTTGAAATCATTTATATATCAAAAATTGTTTGAAGTTGTTATATTTTAAAATTCAAATTTTGAATTATTCAGATGAACTCCTATGGAGAAATGATCAAAACAAAACCTGTAGATTTCGATGAGTTATATAACTTTGTTATTGTCCACGTTGGTCATCACGTCCCTGCTTACTTGCCTACGATGATCTGGACAGGAGGAGGACACACTTGTGGAGAGACAGAAACCTCCAGTGAGCCATCGGTAACACAAAACATGCCCGCACCGAGCATCAGAAACATGTGGCCAGGTTCGTCACACGCCATTGTTCCTTGCATACTCCGAAACGCATGAGGTCTATCTTTCTTTGCTCGACTCTCGGTGCATCTGTCCCTCCATTTTATCTTATTTTTTGTGGTTTGGCTATACCACGGGCGTTTCCCCTAAAACGGGATAGATCTTGCTCGATGCAACAAGTTTTTGCTTCCAGTGAAGGCAAAGTCGGGAATGTGTGCTTATGATCCTGTAAAAGTGCACTCTGTTTGTTGCTGGACACAGCACTGGCCATGAGCTTCTTCTGCTGAGGTGTACGCGGATGCAGTCTTTAACCAGATTTTCTTGAGTTGTGACCACATGGGCTTGCATGTGTACGTATAGCTGAAAGCCTGACTGAAACTCGCACTTACACTGCCCGCGTTGCACCTGCTGACGCCTCCGGTGGACTTCCTCAGACAGACAAGCTCAACGACGGCTGGACCACGGCGATGCTGTCGATCGGGACGTTCGGGTTGAGGGAAGAAGGGACGATCTCAGCAAGCTGCACGAGGAGCTGAAATCGCTTGCTGGAGCCAGAAGAACCGCCACAACCGGTGAACAGGGCAGGGTAAATCACCTGCAGCTCGAGCGGCTCCTGAGCTGTTCTTCAACCTTCAGGAATAGAGGCACTGGTAGGCCAAGATCGTTCAGGGCACTTGCAATAAGAGCCTTCGGAGTGATGCAAATACCAATCTCCTCACGAACGCGCCGGGGAGGCTTTGCAGAGTTCTTGACAGTTTGGTATTTTGGTTTCACAAATACCAAATTCCTAGGATTTATAATTCAGAGTTCATGACATTTTGGTATTTTGGTTTCACAAATACCAATCTCCTCACGAATGTGCCGGGGGAGGCTTTGCAGGATGGGTTGTGGGCATAAGTGTTGCTGTAGGCGAAGGTAGTCCAGCCGCACACCGGTGATGCCGTCGGGTAGAGGGATGAAGTTGAAGGCGGGCACGAGAAATGAAGCTACCAACGCTGCACTGTATTAGAAAGTAAAATCTACATATCCTTTATTTCTTTTTTATTATGCTCTGCTGTCTCCGGCTTCATCTGGCTCTCACGGACGGCTTTTATCTATATCTATACCTAATAATAAAGAAGCAAAATTTCTCTCTACCTATTTTTTGTCCGACCATCCATTAACTAACTTTGTGTATGTGGAAAACCGCCTATAGCCCTTCTCTTTATAGAAGTAGGAATCCTCAATTAGATCTCTCTGATTTCGGGTGAATAGAAATCTTAATCCAAATAGGAAAAATGTAATAATATGGACAACTAGGAATCTTAATTCAATTAGATCTTTCCAACTCCGAGTAACCAGAACAAGAATCTTAATCCAAATATAAAAATATAAGAATAGAAATTTAATAAAGAGGAAAGAAGGTAGAATTTCTTTGTTTAGTTTCTATACCTAATAATAAAGATGTAAAATTTCAGGCTTTTTTTTGTCTATCCATTTGTTTGATCCATCTCCCTCTAACGATCGGATAATGGAGAGTTTCTTCCGTCCGGACTTATATATATCCCGTGGATACGAAGTTCAATTCCAAAATGTATTGGGTTAATATGTTCATCAACTCTCCTATTTTTATATGATTATTATTGGACACGAGTTCTCAAATCCTAATCAAATACGATTGATTATTGTTGCTCTATATTTTTATATGATTATTATTGGACACTTGTTCTTATAAGGTCTCTTCTATTTTTATATGACTACTACCAGACACGAGTCCTTATAAGGTAATGTAGATAGTTCAAATCCTAATTAAAGACGACTAATTGGAGATTAAATTGAAAGCACATACCAGTAGAGGTAGCCACGGGTTGAAATCAGACCACCTTGGTGCAATCTATTGAAAGCACGACGAGGCTTGCTATGTCGTCCTAAACAGACTCCATGTGACTGAGGATGAGCTTGACAAGGAGGTTAGCAACTTGGCATGGAGGCAGTGACTGGAGCGCTAGGCCCGCCAGGCCACCTGCCGGAGCCACCGGTCTACCTTGTCATCCACTGGTTGCGCTGTGCCACACACCGGACCATGCAACCTACTTGAGCCGCCGGCCTGCTGCATCGCCTGCCCGCCACGCTACCCACACAAGGCACCAGTTTGTCATGCCACCTGCGCGTCTATGGCACTGTATGCCCAAGCCACTCCACTGCTGTGCTACGCATGCGAGCGGACTAGTGCGTTGGTCGCCTCGCCTGATGCTCCGCTCACATGCTGTCAAGTCTTCTTGCTGTATCAGATAAGGGGCGGAGCTACAGGGTGGTCCTTGTAGGCCGTGGACCACCCTACGCTCGGCCCAACCCAACCAAGGCCCATAGGTAGTGCCAGGACTCGCTCAGTCGCTCAGGATCTTCCGGCTGCCGCCGTCAGTTCATCTCCAATCGTATTCTTTGCTTTCCTTCTTTCGCGTGGTGTGTGGTGCAATCGTGGCCTCGTGGGGTACTGGGGTCGGTGGACGGCCACGACGCAGCTGCTGCCGGCGGCGAGCACCAGTCGGCCATCGCTCATCGGACTCTGGCATCGGCATCTCCACGACGGCAAACGCAAAGCAGCAGCCCAGCAGGTGGACTCCAAGACTGAATTGCTGAGCCAACGTGAAGCTTGCTGGCTGCTGGCCTGCTGCCCTATCCGTCATTGATCTATCCGTATTCTCCTTTAGTCACAAGTACATACGTTTCTTCTTTTCCTTTCAGTTTCTTCAATTTCAATATATGATCGGTTCAGTGATCTGCGATCTGCACAGGCAGTCAGATAGGAAAAGTGCACAAGTCATACGGTATGAAAAACTGATTTTTTTGGTGCAAGTGCAACACTAAATTATTTTATTTCAATATATGATTTTTGCAGTATTGGGTTATTGGTTTGATATATTGAAATATTATATAATTCTCTTGGAGAATTGTTGAAACAGAGGGATAAACTTCATCGTTAGGTCTATTTACTTATCAAGTTGGTTTAGCATTAAAAATATTTAGACAATGGACAACCGTAGCTAC
The DNA here is from genome assembly GCA_038087645.1 of Saccharum hybrid cultivar R570. Classification (NCBI taxonomy): domain Eukaryota; kingdom Viridiplantae; phylum Streptophyta; class Magnoliopsida; order Poales; family Poaceae; genus Saccharum; species Saccharum hybrid cultivar. The sequence goes on along the minus strand of JAQSUU010000405.1, from coordinate 30,293,258 downwards.
AAATCGTGGCTACGCCAACTGCCTCAGATGGCACGAAAGAAGAGGAGTGGATTTATGTGCTGCATATGGATGATTGAGTGGAGGACTGGATGAGCGAGGGTGTTGTCGATAAATGGCAACTAAGTATTTTTCTTCTCTTTTTATTTGTTCATTTTCTTTTCCATTAGTTTGTTAGGGCTACGACGTCATCGAGATGTATAGGATGTACCTCAAATCACATGTCCTATGTTTCAAAGAAGCATTCCAAACTTCCACAAGCAAAGATATTTTGCTACATTTATTCCTGTATGATATAAATAATTCATCAAACTTAGAAAAAATGTCATGTACTCTAATTCTATGTTCGAACGTTGTTTGAAGTACTTGACCACATCGTCGACAACGGCAGCCGGGAGAAGTGACTATGTAGGTGAAAGGTCATGATTTACTCGATCAACAAGCATGGAGTCTCTCACGATTTTGAACATACTATTTTCTAGAGTTGTGCTCAGTTTTTTTTTGGGTGATCCTAGACATACTTATTTTTTATAGAAATATATATTATAGTTTTTCTCCGTTGCAACGCACGGGCACCTTTGCTAGTCTTTTCTGAAAAAGAAAAAAAATACAAGCTTACTCGTACACCTATGGGAAAAACGCCAAAAATACAAGCCTAGCCAGGGATCGTACCCAGATCTCCATATAAATAAATAATAGAAAATCATATAAATTATAATAAATAAATAATAGAAAAGTAACCGCACCGCACCACATGTTTTATATGATCTATAACAAAAAATTCTATTCAATGAGTAGTTAACACCTTAGTGTTTACGGGACAAAAGAAGTGTAAAAACATGACATTGCATACATTAGATTAAAATATCTAATGTCCATGTTAGAGAAATCTGCATCCATGCATGGTAGAGAGTTTGATTCAAAACAAAATGAAATTGATGATGCAATCAATGTCTAGAGTTAGATTCTAAGACAAAACACGTCTATACAAGTTTGTAGGCCTAAGCATAATTAACCAAATCCGAAAGAACTGGAAATGAAAATTGTGTTTCCTGATATTGAGGAACCGTAATAACTGAAAAAAATTTGGTTCGACAAATTTTTATGAGTCCTTCAAAAGAGTCACCAAACTCGATATGTAACTCTACCAACACATGAATGCTATAAAGTTAAAGTTATGATATCATTATGAGTACATTTTTGTGCCTTAATTATGACTAAAGAAAAAATTCTAGCAAGACTTGTTTTACCTTAACATTAGATAGTTTTTCCCGTTGCAACACACGGACATATTTGCTAGTTAAGTTTATATCCCAATCTCTCACTGTCTCCTCTCGCGGAGGGTGAGTTCTAAAGGTTTCCCTTATTTACCTGTGTCTGTGTCACTTTCCAAGTAGTCCTTTCTTATTTACTCAAAGAAAGGGCTTCAAAATCCGGAATTGCTAACAAACCAAGGATATAAGAATATTCATTAGGTTAATTACTTTTCTGTGTTCATTAGTGAACTTCCCCAGATAACAAATGTCTAGAATCTCCAGATAAGGAAGTACTCTTCTCAAAACACAACCGCTAACTACAGATAATTCTTCATTTGCTCCTTGGTTTAGACTTTAGAACAACACTGATCTTAAGTAATTGTGGGAACGGACCTCCTAAAGCACCAGACCTTTTTAGAACCAATTGCAAGTAAAAGTATAGTCTTTGCAGCAAATTAAACAATAGTATCACAAGTTCACAACTATGAATGCTCATGGGCCCAGGAGACTAACACCTTGCGGGCTGGGTACCGTGCTCGTCTCCAAGCGAGCTGTCTTTTGTAGCACTACAAAACCTAACTTGTTGCATATTTCTGATTTGAACTTATACATAATCAATCTTGTGGTGTGCTTTTTCCTCCCTCCACAACAAGCCTTGATAGCTTCGCCTTTCCCACACAAGTAAAGAAGACTTCGGCAGGCGGCAGCTCTAGAGTCAGACTTCGGGACATGGATGGTACCGGCTGCCGTAGCAACGATATGGTGGCCAGCGCAAAACAAGCAGAGGAGCTAGAAGAGGAGGCGCGACACCGCAACACATGTACGGTTATGGTTTCGATGGATGGGTAGGTGGCTCGTCATGTCATCTTGGTTTCCTCTAATATTTCAGAGTTCATTGCCTCCATCCATAACTTCATATATAGATTCTTACAAGATATAAGCATGGCAGGTAGCTCTATCTCTTGCAACATTTTGGAAGGATGGAAAATCCTAGGCATAGTGGTAGGAGTATATATAATAGTCATGAGTGCTGATATAGCTTATAAGCATGCAAATTGTTAGTGCAAGTCATCCAAAACTGTTGATGTATCATTCATTTATCATGAGTGTAGTGCACTCAAGAATCATCCGGCATCAGTACTTTGGATGGCATGATGCATGAATGCAATTGTGGTGGTGACAAATTAAACTCTTGGCTTAGATGAAATAATATTATTTTAATAATTAATGGTAGATCTATAAGGTGTAATAATAAAATTGCAGATTTAGGTGTCAATCGGTGAACTAAAAGCCGATAAGAGTCTACTCGGTGTTCCAGGAGCCGATACGAACCTGTCGGCATTTGGATTGCCAATAGGAGGCCTCACATAGTACGGGCATCCATTGACGTGGGTGTTATCATTGTCGATAGAGTAATCGGCATTCCAGGGGCCGATATCTTCCAACCACACGCGGCCATGCGATATTAGTGGACGAATGTGTTTTTTCTTTCTTTTTCTATGGTTAGTTATTTATTGATAGTTAGATAAAAAAAAATAGTATATATTTTAAGCACATATTTAATACGTATATGTATTTACCTATTTAAAAGATGTAGAATCATAGTTGCTTAGTTAGGAAAAATTACTTCCCCTCCCTCTCGAACGACTCTTCGGCGACCTCCGACCACGGGCTGGCTCATTCTCATCCTGGAAAACATACATGACTGGTTGCACCACCACAGGCTGGATCACAAGATGCAGCCTTACTAAACACAATAGAACCGATAACTTTGATTAATAGGAAAAAGTCTACTTAACCTCCTCAACTATTGGTGGTTGTCTACTTCGCCCCCTCACTTATGAAACCAGATATAATACACCTCAAATATTGAAAACCTTCTAAATAACCCCTGAGGTGGTTTTAAAGGTGGTTTTGCTGACGTGGCATATTAAAAAGTCTATATAACCCCCTAACCTATCAAGGGTTGACTGTATGACCCCCTCAACTATGAAACATGTTATTATAGCCCATAAAACATCAAATAATGTTCAAATAAGGTGGAGTAGGAAAGTAGATGGTGCTCATCGGACGGTAGCACAAGCCTGAAAAAGTTTAGAGAGGGGGCTGCCAATGGCTGGGTCTGTGTGCAAGCATGTGTGCTTAGGCTAGTGTGGTGGGATACGATGTCCAAATGACCCTATGTGACCATCATTTGAATATTATTAGATACTTTAAGTGCTACAATATCATATTTTTTAGTTGAGGGGGTATGCAGTCAACCCTTGATATGTTAGGGGTTATATAGACTTTTTAGTAGGTAACGTCAGCAAAACCGCTTTCAAGACCGCCTCAGGGGTTTTTTAGACGGTTTTCAATAATTTGAGGGATAGAATACCTGGTTTTATATGTGAGGGGGTGAAGTAGACAACCACCAATAGTTGAGGGGGTTAAGTAGACTTTTTCCTTGATTAATATCAAATCTAGCAAGAGATCAAATGATGTAGCCTATTGAAGAACTCGCCGAGAATTACATTACTCTTACTCCAAGTGTGATGTCATGAAGCTGTAAAAATATATTGTGTATTGATCGAGAGATGAAAAATATTACAGTAGCCGAGGTCTATATTTGTACCCTAGGCCGATACAGAGTCCTAGACAATATGACTAGACAATTCTTGAGTAAAAAGAAAATAATATAATTTGAACTCCACGATTTCCTTTCTGGCAGAGTCCGATTTGTTACGCCTGAGCTGATACCGCTGGCGTCGTGATTTTCACGATCCATTCCAAAAATTTGGTGTAAACAAAAAGAAAAACAAAACATCCTGAGTACGCTGAAACTTGTCACACCACCATTACGAATTTACCATGCTTCAAGTTTCATCATATCATCCTTGATTTAAAAATAATATATAGAATCATATTAGAATAGCATACCCATGGAATAAGACTCTTAGGATTTGGATTAGTGGTAATAGGATAAATACTCCCTCCGTCCTATAATAAGTGCACTTCTAGAGTTCAAAATTTTTTAAAAAATAAGTGCATATCTGGATATAAGACAAACTAACTTTGCTGGTCTATTTCTACTTTCTCTCTTTCCAAAGTGCAATGATTACACCTTTATAGGGGTATATATGTAATTTCTCACTAACATTGATCTCTTTACCTAAACTCTAGAAGTGCATTTATTTTGGGACGGAGGAAGCAAGTCGGTGTGCAAATTGATTTAGATGAGCTGAAAAAAAAGAAAAAGGAAAGTCCATTCGAAAGATGGTAGGGAAGGTGATAAAGCCCATCGGCACACCACGAGCCGATAGGCCCAATCGGCCTGCCAGGTGCGAGAAGAGTCCAGTCGGCAAGTCTCCACCGACTAGTACGGCACGTCAACTTCTGGGTGGTCGAGTGAGTGGATTCTAAATTTATAATTATTTATTTAAATAATATTATATATAAAAAAATTCGCATACAGTCCCTATATCAAGTAGTCATTTTGACCTGCTGTCTTGTTGATGAACAAATTCATTTGTCTGGACCTCTAAAAAAGTCAGGCATAGGGACTTCCTCAAAATTAACTCCTACCAAGGCACGTGGCTACCTCTGTAGGTTCCACGTTGTCCTCCATCCGGTAGGTTGTAGGTAGGCGCACAGCCTGGGCTCACCCCTAAATTCCACTATGAAAAAAAAAATATCCCTGTCACATCAAAATATCGACACATATATGGAGTACTAAATATAGATGAAATCAAAAACTAATTGCACAGTTTCATTGTACTTTGCAAAACAAACGTTTCGAATCTAATTAATCGGACAATTATTACTAAATAAAAACAAAATTACTACAGTACTACACAGTAATTCGGGGAGGCCCAAATCGGACATCTAAACACGGCCCTACTCCGTTTCTGCACGAATGGGACAAATATGGTTCCTTTAATTAGCTACTCCCTCCGTTTCAAAATGTCTATCGCTTTCAGTTCCCGAGAAACAACTTTGAAAAAATATATATTAAAAAATATTAATATTTATAGTACATAATTAATATTATTAGAAAGATCTTTAAGTCTAGTTTTTTAACAAATTTATTTAGAGATATAAATGTTGCACGTATTTTTTATAAATTGAGTCAAACGTGCGGCATGAAAATCGAAAACGATAAACATTTTGAAACGGAGGGAGTAGGATGGAAGGTGTGTTCTACTGTATTTTAGGCCACGTCTGTAATTAGACAGCAGTGCTCGTGTTATATTTTATTTATGTTTTGAAGAATTTCAAAATATTAATTCTCATCTGGCGTCTGCACGCAGAAGATGGCCGTGCTCATGCAGGTTGCAGGCGTTATGCAACTGAGAAAGAGGCCAAGACATACGTGAATAGGGTGTGTCTGGTTCCTATTTAATTCCTAGCCTGGCTAGCTTTCTGAGCCAAACTAGACTTAAGTGTGTGTGGCACAGGCTAACAGACACTTGTTTGGTTGGAGTGATCGCTTAAGTCTGGTTAAGTTTTGGTGTGTTTAGTTAGCTGGTTTTGCTGGAATAGAATCACCTCCTCTTTCAGATTGTAAAGTTACCCATATGAGGCATTTCATCGAACATGTGCCGTGCGGTGGTGACGTAGCTCCGGTAGATCGAAAAGCACGTTGCGCCGGCGTGGTGACGCATCTCAGTGGCGGTGTGTTGGCGCGGAGCAACCCCGACGTGGACAACAACCTTGGATGACGACCGTGGCCATCGCAAGCACACCTTGTGCGAGCTCCGTTAAGAGCCCCTAGCTGTCCTTGTGAGAACTCCATCGTCGTGAGACCTCCTCCGCATGAGCCGGCGGCCGCACGACACACCACCTTCGCGCTACCCGTGATTCATCCTCCTCCGTCGGCGAACGAGCACGGCGAATGACCTCCTCTGCCGCGATTCATCCTCCGCCCATGCCACAACAGACCTGCTCCACCACAATTCTTCCTACTCCCGCGTGATTCGTCCTCCTTCGCCGGCGAACGAGCATGGGACCTCCTACACCATGATTCGTCCTCCACCCGCGCCGCATGGGACCTCCGCCGTCGCGATTCGTCTTCCTCCGTGCCGCACGGGACCATCTCCACACATCGCGTGGTTGAACAGGATGGCAGGAGCGCATGCGGTGTTGCCGTCCGAGAGGTGAGGGGAGCCAATACGAGCGCTAGCAGTGAGGCGGGGAGGATGAGCATGCAGCGGACCTCCGACGGCTAGGCTCGTCGAGCGGGGCAGTGATGCAGGCCGAAGGAGTAGAGGTGAGCAGTGAGGAGAATGAGAATGGGCTAGCTCATGCCTGGCTCTAGAAAAACGCCCAACTCCTGTGTTTTTCTGGAGTCTAGGCTAAGTCCCCCTAGGTGTCTTGCTAGGGCCTGGCTAAGGCCTGTTCAGCCAACCAAATAGACTCAAGTTGGCTCCAGCAAACCCTGGCTAGGGGATAGCGAGGGAACCAAACACACTCGTAAACTCTGCACCAAACATTTTACCGACGCACGTGTTAACTCCTTGATCACCTGAAGAGAGAGTGCATGAATGCACGCGAGGGAGATATATAAATAAATATAATAGATTTGCTCGTTCGTAGTCTCCTGCTATGTTGCAAAACCATAAGTCACCTGCCTCCTCCGTTCGATTCACGCTTGCCCAATCCCTGGCCGTCTGATTCACCCACGCCCACACCCGCGTCCACCGCAGACGGAGAAAAGAGGTGGCAGCGACTACCAGGAGAAGAAGAGGCAGCGATGACTACCGGAGACGGAGAAGAGGTGGTGGCGACTACCAGAGACAGAGAAGAAGAGGCGACGATGGCTACCAGAGACGGAGAAGAAGCGGTGGCAGCGGCAGCGGTTAGGGTTAGTAAATCTCGAACTCCAGTGGGCTTAGAAGAAGGGTCTCGGGCAAGGCAGACCGGCCAGGCGGTGGAGACGACGATCGTGCGGTTAGCGGCCCTAGCGATGGTGGAGGTGACTAGGCCAAGGAGGGGCGAGGGCATCGTGGCGAGCTCGTCGGAGCGCTGCCCTAGGGTTAGGGTCGGTGGGGCTGAGGGGGCGGGGGCGGGTTGCGGGTGGCGGGGTGAGGTGGCTTGCTGCCACCGCAGGTGGTGGCGGTGGGGGCTTTGGCGGGGGCGTGGAAGATGGCGGAGCTCCGGCGAACTTCCTTCTCTTTAGGGGAGGGTGGGGTGAGGAGGCAGAGGTGGATGGTGGGCGGGCCGGCCGGCGGCGAGGCAACTACGGCCGGGGGGCGGGGGGGGAGGTAGGGCGCCGACGAGGGACGAGAGGGAGGAAGAAGACAACTGAAGTCGAGCAAAATATCGGGCACCTAATAAGGATACAGACCCTAAATATAAATAATGTGTTTGTCTAGATACTAGGTGCCATGCATGCATTCGTCGAGACTACTCCTACCAATTTAAATTAAATTAAACAGCATGAACGTACGTAACTCGTCTGTCCGGATGGGAGTCGACAATTCTGGGCCGGCTGGATGCGCGCGTGATGCAAACAGAATTTATCTTAGCTATAAGTACAGGTGGTATAGTCATAGTCACAGAGTCCTCGGGACGATTGAGTCGTGAAACATGGTAAGCTCGATAAGAAAGAGTTTTTCACTGTGGGGATAAGATTGATCCACGTTGCCGGGACAGAAGGAATGTGGCACCGTACCATGTTCGGTGAAGACATAGAGTAATAACTCGTTTCCAGTTTGCCACCAGCTAGGTCTCAAAGATCTCGCCGGTATATTATCGTCGACGAACTTCTGGTGCCAATGATATATACTTTTAGGTAGAAAGCTAGGACTAACGCATACAAGGTTTCAATTGCAAATATTGGACACGCTATAAGAAAATCAAACCTTCTTCCAATCTTCCCCATAAACAAGTTCAACCAAATGAGCTTACAATTTAAAATAGATTCACACGTATATATCCTTACCTAATATTTATATAAGATTAAATTCTAGCCTAATAACTTATAAAGCTTTCGAAAAGCATAACTAAACTAAAAATATCTAATTTAATAACTTCTGGTCTACAACTACGACGTAGTCGAGCTCGACTGAGCCCAACCAGAGCTTACCATCTTTCTCTGCGATATCGGATAGGGTGACTCTCTTGTCACCTGCCGTCATCTCCTCACGCTGCACGCCTTTAGCATCTAGGCGTACGCCAACAATGTGCTTGCCTGCCGCCGCGTCCGCGCCGTCTATCTTTTCCCGATTTAGCGCGACCCAGTAGCCTCCTCTGCTATCACGCCTGATGTTGTCTGGGTACCCAGGCAAGTCAGCAAAGAGCTCGTAGGTGCCAGCCTTAGACCCTTTTAGCCAGTACCTGAACAGCTGACACGGCCCTGTGTGCGCCACCACGACGTGTGTCCGGTCGGCGCTCACCGCTACGCCGTTGGGATACGGCAGAGCATCCATGAGAACGATCACACGTTTGGCCCGTGCGTCATACTTCATCAGCCGACCGGAGGAGTCACGGTTTAGCAAGATCTGGGTGTTATGCCGACGCGTGTACGATGTGCTGCTATCTGTGAAGTACACATCGCCGGTGGACTGGTCGACGTCGACGCCGTTGACGAAGGTGAACGCGCCACCGTCGGCCTTGGCTGCCAGCACCTTGGCCTCGCCACCTGCCGGACCGACCTTGAGGAGCCCGTGGTAGGCGTCGGCGATGTACAGATCGCCGGTCCTGACGTTGAACTGGAGCCCTAAGGGGCGGCCGCAGACGTCCTCAGCGTCGCCCGGACGCGCCGGAGAGGCTTTGCAGGATGGGTTGTGGACATAGCTGGTGCTGTAGGCGAAGGTCGTCCAGCCACGGGCGCTGCCGCCCCACCTGAGCACGCGGCCGTCCGAGACGCCGGCGTAGGGACCCTGGCCTCTACGGTCGAAGGCCAGGCTCTCGGCGCCGGTGACGCCGTCGGGGAGAGGTATGTAGTCAAAGGCGGCCGCGCTGGATTCATGCTTTGGAACATGGATGGCCGCCGCCGTAGCAACGGCCTGCTGGCCGGCGCCAAGCAGGCAGAGAAGGAGGCAGAAGACGAGGCGCGACATCGCATGCAACACGCGTGTACGGTTGTGGTTTGATCGATGGACAGGTGGGTAGGCAGGCACCTATCTACGTACGTATATATATATGAGCTCATTTGTATGCGACGATCTTTCTTTGAGCTCAGTTGTATCGAGTGCGAACACTCTTGGTTGCCTGAGTAGTAGTATACGATTACGACAGGAGCTAGTTGTTGACGTCCACGGCCACCACCTATTCTTAGCCAGTAAGAACTCTGTTAAATTTTTAATTTCAATTTTAACGGCTTTTATTGTAGCCCATGTCTCATGTCGTCATGAATCTAAATTTTTATTGTAGCCCATGTCACATGTCTTTATATATGAGCTTGAATTATAACGGCTTTTATTGTAGCCCATGTCCCATGTCGTCATGAATCTAAATTTTTATTTTCATTTTTTACTTTATTAGTAGCACTACTTTTTTTATATCATCTAGTTATGTTTAAATTTATGAAAATGCTCTCCTCGGGGTGTTCGATGCTTCGGACGTGTCCTTCTTGGGCCTGCGGAGCAATACAGAGCCTGTTCCGGCTTCTCCATAAAAAAAATGTCGATTCTCCATTCCTCCCCGTCACGGCCTTTTTTTACCGCGTGCATGCGTCTTCCTTGTCCGACTCCACCGTGCCGCCCGCCCGCCGCTTACCTTCCTAGCGCGGGAGACGCTCGCCGCGGGCAGCGTAGTCCCCAGCGCTGTCGCCTCCACTGCGGGGGACCCCACCCGCCTGCCCTGTCGTCGGGGCCGCACCGCCCACTGGCATCCACCTACGCCACTCTGTGGCATCAAGCTCCGCGTTGGCGTCAAGCTCCGCGTCAATGAGCCTCCATTTGTCCAAGCATCAAGTAGATGCTACGCTGAAAGCCAATATTGTAAGAGTACGTTTCAAGTGTTTCAGGTGTTTCAATGGTATGTTACAATTGTTGTATATCGATGTTGCAAAAATAGATTTGGATGTTGCACATGTTGTAATGGCTATACACATATATTTCAAGTGTATGTTCCAAATATTTCATCTGTTCTAGACGTATGTTGCAAGTGTTTTATCTGGATTTTGCAACAGGAGATCTGGATGTTGCATATACATGCATGTTGCAAGCATATGTTTCAAGTGTTTTAGGTGTTTCATACGTATGTTATACTAGTAAAAGTGCTCGTGCGTTGCAACGGGGAACCAAATACATATTAGAATCGAATTGTGTATCATCGATAGACGCAAGTTGTTCTAACTCATGTGAACATGGCTCATGAGTCCGAGTCACATATAAGATATAGCAAAAGTGCCCGTGCGTTGCAACGGGAACCAAATACATATTAGAATCGAATTGTGTATCATCGATAGACGCAAATTGTTCTAACTCGTGTGAACATGGCTCGTGAGTCCGAGTCACATATAAGATATAGAGAGCGCGACCTAGTATGTCTTCGAATGGGACTTTGTATCCATTATCGCTAGATGCGAGTTTTTCCAGCTTGTATGAGCTAGCACGGTGATATGAATACGGGTCATATGAGTCTGGGTCACATGTCACATACAAGATACGGAGGGTGTAAGTGAGACGGAAGAAACTTTCCATTGTCCAGTAGCTAGAGAGATGTGGTGTCATCTATTCTAATTCATTTCTGGAATATGACTCAATACCGGATGATGACACTGATCTAACTTGTATGGACATATTTTGCCTTAGAATCAGAGTCCATGTAGTGCATGGATGCATCATCAAGTTCATTTCATTTTGGATGAGACTATCTACCATGCACGGATGTGAATTTTTTTAGCTAACCTTGGCATTATATATATAATATTTGTATATATATATATATAATATTTGCAGATTATATGCAATGCCCGCACTTGCTATTCTATTAATGGAGATTGGAGATCAGTTTGTCTCAAAAAAAGAAGAAGAAGCTCATACATGGCTTCTATTTTTAGCATAGGGTGCTCCCTGGGACTCCCATGAAAAAGAAAACGTGGACAGAAGAGAACACGGAAGCCGTACATGACCCAACGAACCATACCAGAAGGAAGAAACAGATATGGATACGAAGAGAGGCAGAAAAAAAAAACATGGCGGAAATTTTGCGCGCTGCAACGGGAGAAAAATACCATAAAATATTTATGGGAACAAAAATATGTATTCAAAGAAAAAACAGAATTCTAGACGGGAACCGCAGAAACATACTCTCCAAGCGTAATACATCTTGGAGACTCTTGGTTCAAGACAACGCCTCCTCTCCCTCTCTCTATGTTCGGATTCTTGGCAGACAGAAATTTTGAGGTGGAAACAAAAAGGAGTGCAGAAATTTTTACGATTTATTAATAGGTATAGAAGTGTTTCATCTAGATGTTGCATGTATTTGCAATGGTATGGTTTTCAAGTGTTTTTAGGCATTTTGGTGTGTCTCAGACGCTTGTTTTAAGTGTTTTATCTGTCTTCTTTTGTATATATGTTGCAACTGTTGCATCTGGATGTTTCAAAATTAGATTGGGCGTTGCACATGGAATGCGCGTGGGAAGCGGCTGGAGGCACGGGCGAGATTCGAGGCGACATAGGCGACATCCGGGGCGTCGCGGGTGACGCGTGTCCAGAGCGGCGCAAGTCCGCTGCTGGGGCGCTCGCTCGCGAGCCTGATGCGCTAGGGTGCTCGCTCGCGCGTTGTGTGGGCACCGTTTGGACGCTAGCGCCCTGGATCAAACGTCCGGGCACTAGCAACTATTTCTGGTCAATGGTGATTTGACTTTCCGTCGAATGCTTGCTGTTGAGATGCTTGAATTCATGATGTTGATGTCTGCTTGAAGCTCGCCACTTTAACATATCTTGTTGTCAAGCCATGGAAGTTTGAGAGGTCGTCCGCTTGATCTATTTAAACAACATGTTACTTTGGACTTGTTGGGAGACCAAATTTAGTATTTATATTTTGTTCTAAAGCAAAACAAGGACAGGATGGTGGCTATGCCAAACTCAAGTCTGGGATCAAAATAAGAAATCACTATGACTAGTGGCAGTTTGTTCACTTGGTGCATATATGAGAATTTGATGAGAGAAGCGGAGGACATCACTTTGGAAAGTTCATAACGGCAAACAGAAGATATTGTGAAGGCAAAAAGCAGAAGTTGTCACCTCAAAGCAGAAATTGATTTTTGAGCCCAATAAAGATGTTCTTAGTACGCAGGCTTTATTAAAAATAGGGGGTATGTTAACAGTCAAAATTGGCAAAAGTGCTGAATGAACTCCACCATCATATTTCTATCATTCAGATCTTCAGAAAGAATACTTGGATCATCTCATTTGGATCCTAAACGAAGAAATCAGTTGTTCAGGGGTTGGCCCAGCCAAAGCCAGCTAAGCCGGTTCCCAGCCAGTTTTCCAACTTTCTCAAATGGAAGAATGGATTGCACAATTGCATTCCAATCATTGGGCTGATCAAAAAACATATATGGATTGCCTCATTTAGAGTCCAGATATATTAATTATAAATTCTGGAAGCTTTTTGACTGCTGCGGAAACTAGCTTAGCCGGGTCCAAACCGGCTTAGATGATTTTCGCCGACCTAGATCGGATCTAAAACACGTTTTGACGTGTTTTGCAAGGGTTTTCGGCCCATTTTGGGATAAGGCTATCTCACCTTACAAATATAAGGTGCATGGCAGATTGAGGTGCCCAAATCAAAAACCAATCTACTCCATCTCTTTATGCCCTAATCTCTCTCCCAACCCCATCCTGATGTCCATTGCTTGATCTGATGGCCAAGGATGGTGCTCTAGGTTTGCTGGCCGACCTAGCGTAACCTGACAACGTCCTTGCTCCGACGGGGTCTCTCCCAGGCGAGAGTTTTGAAGGTTCCTTTACTAGTTTGCCAACTAGCCATTCTTCATCATGTAAGCATGATTTAGCTATTCTTCAGTAGTTTGCTCGTAAACCTCTCCGTGCTTCACCACGTAAGTGTGATCCTTGCTATATTCTTCAGTCCGTGGCGACCCGGGCAATCTAGCCCTAGCTGGCGTGTGACCAATCTATTCTTCAATAGTCATGCACATCCTCCATGTCTTTGGTCCCAGCGCCAGCCTTTCCCTCATCCCCAGCACAGGTAGTGGCAAGATCACGGTGCTAACCTTGCCTCCGTTAGACTGGGGTCAGGTGCATTATAGAGAGAAAAGATACCGTGGGTGGGAGATATCAGCTTGGAGAGACGAGAGAGAGACAAGTTGGAGGGGCAGGTGAGTAGGGGTGTTTAAGGAACCCAAGCCAAGTTATATACTCCCTGAGACGGTGGGTTTTGAGATGGGCCCCTTCGGCTTTGGGCCAATTCTCTGAGACTGGCCTCTTATGACTTTCGTCTCTGTAAATAGATTTACAGAGACTTATTTTTGGACTGTTATTATCCAAAATGGACTGCCTTAAAATTTGCTCGGTATTGTGGGAGACGGGGATAATTTTAGACCGAGACTCTACTATAAATAAATGGGGTCGTCTACCAAAAATCAATTTTGGAGTTAGTCGATCAATTATTAGATTTTAACTGACGTTAGAACAACCAGATCGAGGTAACTAATCCTTGCAGCAACTACACATCTTGCAAATAAGCATGCATTCCTTTCTGCATGCATGTTGCTCCTTTAGTGAACTTATTAGTTTGCATCGCCCACACCCACAGGATGCTCCTCTGATAAAACCGAGACCCCTCCCTCGCCCCCTCCTCTTCCTATACTCGTCTGGCTACACGTTGATAAGACACATCAATCATGTGCTGCCGAACGACTTGGATATATATTGTGCTTGTAGCAGTCCTTGCATCTTGCCGGATGCACTTCTGCATCTGCGGGCTCATGCAGGCTGCAGAACATAGTCAGAGGCTGACGACTGCACTTGTCAAGCAGTGACGTACCTAGGATTTTACGATAGGATATGTCATACAAAAAAATTTATAAGTAATTTGGTAAAAACTATTTAACAATTCGATAAGCAATTGTGAAATTTACAATATAATTCATTATACTTGTACTTATAATAATATAATAAGCCTTAAATTTACTAAATTACAATATAAATAGTTTAAATGCAATATTGATATAGTTCGAAATATAGGAATAAATCATGTAAGCAAGTTTATTTTAAATAAACGATTAACCAGCAAGGTAAAAAAGAACCTGAATACCTGATGTCGATGGCCTTTGTGCCTTGCTGGCCCGGCGGCGGTCAGCCGCTCCGCTCAGCATCATGCCGTCGTCCAATCAACAATCGCGTGCGTGAGATCGATTTGTTCTTCATGGCCTGGGGCAAACGAACAGCCAGGGACTGCAGCGTCGCAGCCGCGCCTTCGCGCCAGAGGGTCAGAGGGAATCCGGGGCTCTGGGTGACAAGACGCCGCCGCGCACTGCTGCAGCACGAGGGATCGATCGGGAGACGGGATCACAACATCGATTCGCTTGTGGCTATGGCCTGTGGAACCACCGTGCTGATGGATCGGAAGTTCGAGTCTCGACTCTCGAGCCTTTCGGAGACCGAGACTTCGTGCATGCGGCTACGGCGGTTTCCATGGCAATCAGGCAATCACCGAGCGTTCGAGCTACGCCTACACATCTGATTTGTATTTTCCTTTTTTACATATGCCGGGGACTGCAGCTGGCCAGGGTATGCCGGGGACCACCCGGCATACCCTGTAGGTCCGCCATGTAAGTAAGGTGTCTCCAAGAGTTTGCAAAATCAACTTGGCATCCATCTATTTTTGGCAAAACAGAAAAAATTGTGCCCCAACAGTTTGGCATCCAACTTGGCAAATTTTAGCAACTTGGCAAATCTCCCCCCTCCACGCGCATATTTGCGCGCTGAGTGCGAGCGCGCATCCGGCTTCACGTGCAAATTTAAGCGGGGCTCTTCGTTTCTTAGCGGGGCTCTTCGTTTCTTAGCGGGGCTCTTCGTTTCTTAACGGGGCTCTTCGTTCGCTTAGCGGGCCTCTTCTTATTTTACCAAGTCCAAATGGCAAACTCTTGGAGAGAGTTTATTTTTTTCACTTGCCATATATTTTAGCGAGTTGCCAAATCACGATATTTGCCAAGTGAATTTTAGCAAACTCTTGGAGATGCTCTTAGGGTAATTGAATTGGGGAAGGATGAGAAGATAGACTTGGGAAGGGGAAGCAGAGCACGCAAGGTAGACGGAGGAAGATTTGTTCAGGGGTTCAGGGTTCAATACAATTCTTCTTGTCCTCTCTCTGGCGACTTGCCACTCTTATACATCCGGCTCTGCCGGTGACTTGTCTCGGCAGCACAGCTGCTTCTAAAGCCTAGAGATCAAGCCCATTGAGGCCCATTGACGTGAGTACTTGGAATCCTAGTTCGCTTGCTTGTCTTCCCTTCTATTGCTGGACGGGCCACAGTAGCTGGGTCGGTGTCAGACTTACCTGGTGTTTGGTCTTCAGTCAGCTGGTTCACCGAATGCAGTAACACTCCCCCTTCCTTTTGAACCTGCTTGTCCCCAAGCAGGTGCTCTTGATTCCAGATCTTCCCAGGTGGCCAAGGATCTAGGCAGTCCTGACCACTTAATCAAACCCTGCAAAACAATAGAAGAATCTGTTGATGATACCTGATGTTGGAGTACCTGTTCTGGGACTTGATGTCCATCCAAGGCTTGTGGCAATTCAGATAGTTGATGCTTGACAGGGAGTGCTTGCTTAAGCTGAGATACATGAAAAACAGGGTGTATCTGTGATGATGCTGGCAGAATGAGCTTATAGGCAACAGAACCCACTCGACTGTCAATCTGGAAGAGACCAAAGAATTTGAAGGCCAACTTCTGATTTGCTCAAGGGGCCAGAGAGGATTGGACATACGGTTGGAGCTTGAGGTAGACCCAATCGCCAGCATTGAACACTCATTCAGATCTGTGCTTGTCAGCTTGTTCTTTCATGCAACGTTGAGCACGAAGCAGGTGCTGCTTAATCAAGGTGTTCATCACATGTTTATCCTCCAGCCAATCCGCAAGCTCCACAGACGGGCAAGCATCCACATGATCAAACCCGAAGTGACGTGGAGTATAGCCATAGAGAACTTCAAATGGGGACCGATTCAATGCAGAGTGTCAACTAGCGTTGTACCAGAATTCAGCAAGATGGATCCAGTCGAACCATTTACCTAGGGCTGCATTGACGAAACATCGAAGGAACATTTCCATACATTGGTTAACGCGTTCCATTTGACCGTCAGTTTGTGGGTGATACGCCGAGCTCATCCTGAGTTGAACATCAGCAAGTTTGAACAGCTCCTGCCACAGATTGCTCAGAAATATCTTGTCGCGGTCTGAAACAATGGCTGTAGGGAGACCATGGAGACAGTAGATTTGCTGCATGAATTTCTTAGCCACACTGAAGGCTGTGAACGGATGTTTTAGAGCAATGAAATGGCTGTATTTGGAAAACCTATCAACAACCACCATAATGCAGTTGTACCCGTGGGAAATTGGCAAGCCTTCGACAAAATCCATCGATATGGATTGCCAAGCATACAAAGGTACTGCAAGGGGTTGGAGTAACCCCGGATATTTTGCACGGTTAGGCTTCGATTGCTGACAAGTGGGGCAGCTGGTGACGAACTGATAAATATCAGACTTCATACCGGGCCAAGCAAAGAATTGGCGGACTCGCCGACATGTAACTGGGACACCGGGATGGCCTCCTACAGCCGAGGCATGTAGTGCTTGCATTACCTTCTGTTGCATTAACTTGTTGTTGCCCAACCGTATTTTGTTCTTATAGCGTAACAGACCCTGCTGCAGTGAGAAGTGTGGGACTGAATTCGGATCCAGTGCTAGCTGTGCTATATATGCTTGAGCTTGAGGATCATAGGTATAGGCTGCAGCAACTTCAGAACACCATTGCGGCACCACAGAAGATATTGCCAGACATGTATCAACTGAGTGTGGACGACGGGACAAAGCGTCAGCAACATGGTTTTCAGCCCCTTTCTTGTAAACGATCTTGTAATGCAACCCAAGTAGTTTGGTGAAGACCTTTTGTTGCCACACTGTATGTAGGCGTTGTTCATTGAGATGAACAAGACTCTTTTGATCCGTGTAAATGACGAACTCAGCCAATTGTAAATAAGTACGCCACTGCTCAACTGCCAGTAAAATTGCCATATACTCTTTTTCATATGTGGAGAGGCCTTGCGTACGAGGACCGAGAGGTTTGCCATATACCCTTATGCTCCGCTATGATCTCCTCATGCTCCACGCCTACCCTTATGCTCAGCTATGATCTCCTCATGCTCCACGCCATTGGTTGTCTGCTGCCAATGTGCTATCTATCTTCTCTTGACATCATCGAAACACGACGAGGAGTAGCTAGTCTAGCTAGGAATCTCTGGTGAACTATGTCAACGTAGTCGAGCTCCATCAACCCCGAACCCCATCATCCTCCTCAAGGCAGCTAACCATGATGCCCTTGCTCTGCCATGGTCTCCTCATGCTCCATGCCCTTGGCTACCTACTGCCACTATACTTTCTATCTACTCTTGCCATCATCGAAACGCGCCGAGGAGGCTGTATAGTATTGGCTACTTGAGAACGGATTGAATGGGACTACCTTACCAAGTTAGGTTTCTTGACAAGGTATTTTGATTTTCTCTAATATTTCAGTTTCCCTGCCTCCTACGTTCAAATGTCCTTAAAAGAGAAGCACAAGAAGTAACTCTATGTCTTGTTGCATTTTGGATGGTATCCTAGGCATAGTGGTAAGAGTATATACAATTGCCTTTAGTGCTGATGCTGCTTATAAGCATACAAAACGTTGGTGCAAGTCATCCAAAACTGATGATGTACCACTCATTTATTATGAATGCACTATGGAATCATCAACCAGGCGTTTAGACTTCCTACCTTGACGATGAGCACAGTCTGCCACAACGCTTATGATTGGGCCATAAGAAGCACATGGACCAAATTCATTTGTTGAGCTGGGCCTTATTAAAGTAGGCTACAAGGACCTCCTCAAAATTTAGCACTCCTTGTGTCCCTGAATAAATAGATCGATAAAGCTACTTCTAGGGCATCCGTCCGCATCGGACGGACTCGACCCGCACGAGCGCTCAACTTGACCGAGCCCACCCGACTCGCCATCCTTATCCGCTCGCCCACCTTCTTTTCTGAACGTGTCGCGCCCCCTCCTCGCTCGCTCCGCCCGGATTGCGCTGCGCGCCCGCTCTCCGCTCGCTGTGCACCGCTGCTGCTTCGTGCCGCCCTCGCTGCTGCTCTCCGAGGGAGCCACACTCGCTTGAGCTCGTTGCCGCCCCGTCTGTTCGCGCCCCCTTCCTCCCTCCCTCCCTACCTCTCTTCCCTCCTTTTTCCGCGACCTCCATGGCACCGGAGTTGGGGGCGATGGCGGTGGCTTTCGGCGAGCCGCGCCATCCCCTCCCTCCCTGCATCCCTCCTCCCCCATCCGCGAGTTTCCAGCAAGGTAGGTGGAGTCTTTTTATCTGGATTCGAGCCTTGCTCCTCCTCCTCCCTATGGATCTGAGCTCTCTTGCTCCTCCTCCTTTCTCCTCCTCCGCCTACTCGTCCTCTGGATCTGGATCTAAGATGCAGCGGTAGCTAGGGTTTTCGATTAGATTTATTGCACCAGGCCTATTTATGTTGTTGCAGTAGTTTTTTTTGTTGTTGCACAAGCATTTCTTCTTTTTTGTTTCATTAGTTTTTTGCTGATGTTTCATTCTTGTATTGTCGTTGTTGCAGTAGCTCTATTTATGTTGTTGCAGTAGTGTTTTTTTGCTGTTGCACAAGTATTTATTCTTTTTGTTTCATTAGTTTTTTTGCTGATGTTTCATTCTTGCATTGCCGTTGTTGCAGTAGCTTTGGGTTGCTGTTGCAACAAGTATGCATTAGCATTTTTCGAATGTTGCGGTAGCTTTGTTCTATTTGTTGCAGTTGCTTTGATTTGATGTTTCTTTGTTGCAACAAGTAATATATTCAGTTAATGTTGCAATAGGGTTTCAGTTTGATGTTTCGGTAGTGTTGCTTTATTGTTTCAGTTTCTTCATCTTACTGTTGCAGCGGCATGGGGGGAGAGTGGCGAGCTGGGGGTGGGCTCTGGGGGCGAGCTGGCGGCGGGCGGAGGTGCTGGGGGGCGGGCAGATCCCATGCACGTTGCGGGCGGGGCGGAGTTCGACCTACTTTTCCTCCTCCGCGCACGTGGGGTGCGGGGATGTTCCGATCTACTTCCTCCTCTTCGCGGGGCGTGCTTGGGGCGACGGTAGCGGGTGTGTTTGCCATTCTTTTTGTTTCTTCTTCCTTTCTCGTGCGAGGGCGCGTTCCGATGTGGGAGGGCGTGCAGGGTGCTAGGTGCGTCCAGACGGCCCCTTGGATCCGGGCGTCCAGGAGCTAGAAGCGCTTCCTAAAGCTATCTTAAGTCAATTTTTTAAACTTTGACTGAATTTCTAGAAAAAAAATGTCAAGATTTATGATATCAAATTAGTATCACTTAATATATCATAGAATATGTTTTTCTAATGTGCTAATTTAATATCATAGATGTTGTTATTCTTTTCTATAAAGTTAGTCAAAGTTAAGATAGTTTGATATGCACAGATTATAGGAATTGATTTATTTGGGATAGGATTTTATCACCACCTCCGTTCTCTCATGAGTCATGCCGAACTCCCCGCTCCTTTAACTAGGATGGCAGACACGCTGCGTTGCCATGTTTAGGTTGTGTCTCTAATCAGGCACCAGTGCCCATGTTTTATTCTGCACTTGTCCTATATTTCAAGTGGCTGAATTTCAAGATGATTTCAGGCAACACTCTTTACAACCAACTAGTACAAATAAATTGTTATTTTTATGATTTGTTATTTGTCATTGTATCATAACATATCAAATGCTTATCCTTGTCTGACAATAAAAACAATTATAAATTGTTCATTATCTTTGTTCTAACACAAACTAGATTTTTTACGTTTGCGGTTTTGTCTATCGGTTTTTTTTATTTCCGGAACCATGCGAATTATGGCTACATAAATTGCAACGAACTAAAGCTGCAATTTTAGTATAAAATAAGCAATAAGCGTCACCTGAAAGGGAGCTAAAATTCAGGCGCCTGAATTTTTTAGCAAATCTCTTTATTTTGTTTGTGTTAGTCAAGCTTATATATACTTCATATATTTCTAATTATAAGATGTTTTTGTTTTTTAGATACATTAGTTTTACTAACGTAGTATATATCTATGTGCAGTAAAAACTATAACTATGATCTAGATTCTTTTTTTGACAATAACAGGAGGGGTTACCCCCTACTGGTAGCACACTATATACAACATATGACAAGAATAGTACAAACGACAAAAATGAAACCTGTGGATCACCGGTGTCGTCTGCCGCCACTGCAAGCATAAACATGAATCATTCTCCGTGAGCCTAGTGCAATTGCAAGAATTCATGTGCAGCTGGGAATTACATGAAAAACGCTGAAATGGCATACACTGGGCAACTGAATTTAATTTTAAGGACTGCAATTCAATTAGAACAAGCACAAGCAGCAGCATTGCAATGACTTCGGGGCGAAGCTAGATCACTATTTTATACAGTACAGGAGTCTCCAACTGGGGGCACATGGTACCAAACTGTGTGCAACGGGCCGCCTCTAGAAATGCATTTGTAGGGGCGGCTGGTATTTTCAGCCGCCGCTACAAATCGCCCTATTTGTAGGGGCAGAGCCGCCCCAATAAAATCAATTTGCAGAGGCGGTTAGATCTAGAGCCGCCTCTACAAATGAGCGCCGAACAGTTGAATTACATATTAAAAATTGAATTTTTTCAAACAATCTTGAATAGAGACATGACCAAAACGAAAGTTGTAGATCTCGAAAAGTTATCAAACTTTGTAGTTGACAACTTTTTTATTTTAAATAATCTATCTATGAAAAATGATGTTTGAAGTTCTCACATTTGAAATTCGAATTTTTAAATAACCTCGGATGGAGAAACCACCAAAACAAAACTTATAGATCTAAAAAAGTTATAGAACTTTATTGTTGACAACGTTTTATTTGAAATCATCTATCTATGCAAAATTACTTTTGAATTTCTCATATTTGAAATTTGAATTTTCCAAACGATCTCGGATGAAAAACGACCACAAGTAAAGTTGTAATTCTCAAAAAGTTATAGAACTTCGTAGTTGACAACTTTTTATTTAAAATCATCTAGCTATTGAAAATTATTGAAATTCACACATTTAAAATTCAAAATTTTAAAATGACCTCTGATGAAGAAACGACCAAAACAAAAGTTATAGATTTTGAAAAGTTATACAACTTTGTAGTTGATAACTTTTTCATCTTAATCATTTATGGTCCCAAACACTCATTTCAAAATCGGATGAGTACAATATGAGGGATAAGAATATCTCATATGAGCACAAATGAGTGTGAGGTGGAGTGGTTAGAGAAATCATACGCGAGGCGTGAGGTCACTGGTTCGATTCCTGGCGGCCGCAAAGCAAGCAAAAAATGTTGAGACCTGTGACTTGAGTTGTGTGCGACTGTCCTGATTTCTAAAAAAAAGATTTATAAGGAAATCATCATTGACCGCCTCTAATCCGGGGGATTTAACATACTCCTATGTTAGACTCTCTTCAAGAGGATCCTTCATAGAAGTGGCATCTTCCTCCTTGGTCCATGGCAGACCATGGGTATGGATGTTGGCTGGCCGGCGCACAGCGAACACAAACAAGTCGGGCACTATGGCCGGGGTCAGCATGGCTTCCTAGCACGTCGATGCAGCGGCGCAATAGAGAGAAGATGAAATATAATTTACTACCTTGAGATTTTCAAAGTAGATGCTCCCATACAATAGTTCTGGTATAACTTTCTTAGAAGTGTTGGTACATATAGAGAGAGGAGAATTCTACCTCCACATCAACTAGCAATGTGCTACTCATTGATGTTGTACCATTTACCTCCACATGTGGGTCTAAACATTAAACCCCTATTAGATCACATGCACAAATCTAAACATAGTCGAGCTCTATTGACCCTAAACCCAACGCAGCTAACCTTGATACCCTTATGTTCCGCTATGATCTCCTCATGCTCCACGCCTACCCTTATGCTTCACTATATCTCCTCATGCTCCACGCCATTGGTTGTCTGCTGCCAATGCTCCAGTGTGCTATCTACCAACTAATATAAGTAAATTGTTATTTTTATGATTTGTTATTTGTCTTTATATCATAACATATCAAATGCTTATCCTTGTCTAACTATAAAAATAATTATAAATTGTTAATTATCTTTGTGCTAACACAAACCAGATTTTTTGGGTTTGTGGTTGTCTATCGGGTTTTTATTTCTGGAACCATGTGGATTATAGCTACATAAATTGCAACGAACTAAAGCTACAATTTTAGTATAAAATAAGCAATAAGCATCACCTGAAAGGGAGCTAAAATTCAGACGCCTAAATTTTTTAGCAAATCTCTTTATTTTGTTTGTGTTAGTCAAGCTTATATATACTTCATCTATTTCAAATTATAAGATGTTTTGGTTTTTTTTAGATATATTACTTTTACTAACGTAGTATATATATATATATATATATATATATATATATATATATATATATATATATATATATATATATATACATATATATATATATATATATACATATATATATATATATATATATACATATATATATATATATATATATATATATATATATATATATATATATATATGTGCAATAAAAACTATTAACTATGATCTAAATTCTTTTTTTTGACAATAACAGGAGGGGTTACCCCCTACTGGTAGCACACTATATACAACATATGACAAGAATAGTACAAACGACAAAAATGAAACCTGTGGATGACTTATGTATTAATTAAGATAAAACATCCATCTGCTGTAGAAACACAGATACCAAGAAAGGGCATCTAGAGAACAACGGTGCAAGCAAGCATTGTACTCGAACTCTGTTAACTAAGGCCTATGGCTTGCTGTTATTCACAATGTTAGACGACGACAACGGCTCTGCCATTATCAGTTAGATGCAGTACAACTGGAGGGGATGAGCTGGCGACGGCCGGTGATCTCACTTGTCGGAGATCGGCGGGCCACCATAATGGACGCTACACATCTTGAGCTCTGTCGGCATGTCGATCTCCTTCAGCCATGCTAGACGGCCTTGGCTCTGCTCCACATCCACGCCGTTGAGGTCATCGCTGGTGTCGTCTGCGGCCACTGCAAGCATCAACGCAAATCAATCTTCCGTGAGTCTAGTGCAATTGGAAGAACTCATGTGCAGCTGGTAATTACACGAAAACGATGAAATGGCATCCAAGGAGTAACCGAATTTAATTTTAAGGATTGCAATTCAGTTAGAACAAGCACAAGCAGCAGCATTGCGAGATATATATAGAAACTAGTGCGATTAATTATCTAGTGCAGTTCATTAGTCTAATGACTTCGGGGCCAAGCTAGATCACTTTATTTTATACAGTACAGGAGTCTACAACTGGGGGCACATGGGAAGGAAACTGTGTGCTTAAACCGCTAATCACGTGTGCTGTGCGCAGGTTTGCAAGATGGACTACTGCTGTACCTGAATTCTTAAACAAAAAGCCGTCGGCTTGCAGGTTGTTATTTCACTAACAGAGACCTTTCCGTATCCAGTTGGCTGCTCCTATGCAAAACAACTGTTTTGGCAAGCTGACAATTAAATACGCATCGCCAATTGCAAGTCATATGCCTAAACCGATCATAGTTTTGTGGCAAACAGGTGCAGAATATCTTGCATGTTGTCGGTAAAATAAACCCCTGAACCACCAACTCGGCCTTATTTTGAATCTACAATCTAGTTGAAGCCGCAACATGTCTTTCAGATGCCTAACAGCAGTATGATATCGTACATTTGTCGAAGCTAACAACAAGCAGTGAATGCAGAAACTGTTTAGATTTCTGAGATAACAGTGTTGCTACTTACTCGAATGGCGTGTGTATGGTATATCGGTGTAGTAGGTGCAGTCCCTGTCCTCTTCTATGGAGTACGGTGGGCCAAGAATGTCGAGGATCGCACAAGGCGCAATGGCTGTGAACCGGTGCATGTTCCCTCCCGTCGTCGGGTACAGGACCGAGGTGTCGCACGGCGCTCTAAAAACATCATCCACCACCAGTTTTGCCAGTCTCACTGCAGGAAACAAAATCTTAAGCATCTGCTACAGAGAGTGAATGACAGAACATATATAGACAATCAAACTGATGACAATATAGTGAGGAGTAGCTTACATTGACCATCGGATGACGACGATGAAGAACAGGTGCTCACAGAAGGATCAGGTTCAGGATCGACCCAATCGTATGACTTGATATGCATCGTCCCGAGGAGGAGCTTGCTGAACACCGTCATTCCGGGGTGATTGTGAAGAGGTATCACCGCATTTCGTGGCAAGAAGAGGATAACCATCTGCCAAGCCAATGCAAGGACATCAGAAAAGTTAAAAGACAGTTTTTTTGGTGAAAAATCAAAATTCAGCTTGGAGCCTTAAACGCAGTTTGTGCTGCGTACCGAAAAATTCGGGCATTTGTAGATCGTCGTGTGCGTAATTGTCGGGATGCCCTGAGTGGCATCTGGAGTCCTAAAGTACCTGAGATCTGGGCTTAGGCCGACATCCTCTGGTCGCATTCTGTCTGCAAATAGTAGGAGCAGGAATTCAGATTCAGTAAACCGATGCTAAACAGATGCACGATATACATTACTAATCTATGCAAGTCTCAGACTGTGTATATTCTCGTTTTATGTTATATATGCCATAGACTGTATATATTTGATTTTCTAGGACAAGATGGTGACTGAAAATGCTCTTGGCCTACTGCATTTCGCCAAGCAGTTGTCGTAATAGAACTGACATAGTAAGCAGAGCAGCTAAGCACTTCCTATCTAGGAGTAGTAGAATTGAACAGAGCACCCCGGTGGCCTTGCCGATTCAGAAAAAACTCTGCATGCCAATTATTCGTTCCCGATCATACAAATTATTCATCAGTTAGCAAATGTTTCAGTTTTTGATTGAATTGGTCATGGACCAAAGCTCACGAAGTTGCAGAACCTTTTTGTCCCAACGGAGAACTAGCCAGTAGCAATAGCACTAGTCTCCTCACCAAGTTCAGTTGCAGTTGCAGAGACTTGCAGCAGCGGCAAAGAAGAGGAATGAAGAGAAGACGAGAGGGGTAGGGAAGGGGGGAGCGGGGTGACGCACGCACGCACCGAGCATGTCGCGGAGCAGCTGGACCTCGGCGGGCTTGGGCACGGTGCCGGGGCCCCTGAAGACGTGGCGGCACGCCTGGAAGAGCCGCTGCACGGCGGTGGCGGCCTGCACGCGGCGCCTCCGGCCGCGGCGCCCCGCCCCTCCTCCTCCTGCCCCGGCCCCGGCCCCGGCCGGCGGGCCCGGCACCGCGTGCACCCGGTGCCTCTTGGCCTCCCGCTCCATCGGCGCAGCCGCGGGCTCCGGCGGCGCCGCTGACTTCGGGGCCGCCACCTCGAGGCCGAGGTCGAGCTGCACCTGCACTGCCCCCGCTCCAGTCGTCGCCGCCACCTTCATCGACTAGTCGATCCTCGATCGACAGGCGCACGAAAGAAAGAAAGAAAGAAAAAACCGAGATGTAAACAGCGCCGGCGCCCGGCGCCGCCGCACGAAGTGGAGAAGAGGAGCTGCAGGAACGCGGTGGCCGCACGGAGTGGTGAAGGCGAAGCAGGCAGGCAAGCGCAGCGCAGAGGGTGGGTGGGGTGGTGGAAGCGAGAAGGGCCGCGGCAGGAGGCGACTATAAGCAGTAGCCGGAGGAGGGG
Organism: Saccharum hybrid cultivar R570; assembly: GCA_038087645.1. Taxonomy (NCBI): domain Eukaryota; kingdom Viridiplantae; phylum Streptophyta; class Magnoliopsida; order Poales; family Poaceae; genus Saccharum; species Saccharum hybrid cultivar. Next base: position 30,267,116 of record JAQSUU010000405.1, on the reverse strand, counting down.
TGACGGGGCGGGGGAGCGCGAGTAAAACCGTGGGCTGTTCCTTTTCCTGCCATCGCGCGGAGCCAACAGGACAGGTGAAGAGGGGAGAGGATGGCGCGGGTGGTCGCTGTCGGTGTGGCGGCCACCACCGCCGGTTCCGTACCGGGGGCGCAAGCGGAAAGCGATGCGCGCCAAAACCGACGGCGGGCTCCCGGGTGGGAGGAGGAGTCCACGGTTTCGTTATCCGCTCCGGTGCGGCCGACACGTGGGCCCGCGCGCCGCGCTCGACCGGGTCGTACTTCCTGCAGCGGTTTCCGCTTCGTTCATTCCGCTTATAATCCGTTTTTTAGTTTGTTTTTTCAACCAAAATAGTATTTCTCTCTCATAACAAATTAGCTAACGGTATTTTTCAGCTGACTTGTCAGCGCAGCCGAACTGGACCTTCGTTTCGTCGTCTCCAGGTCGTCCAGCCGTTGATTGCGTCACCAACGGCTGAGCGCTGACCGACCCCGGGAGCCGCGTGACGTCAGCTCCGTTCCCAGATTTGGGTCAGGGGGCTGGCCGGTATTGGTAGCCTCCAGTGGCATACTCCGTACAGTGCATTGTGGTTGTTTTCTTCCCTTGGTTGGGACTTTTGACGTTTCCTGTTTCCATTCCCCCCCAGGGACCAGGGTTCGGCTGTCCGTCTCGCACTCAGGCCACGCGTCGGGCAGGCAAGGAAACGGGAGTCGCCAAATCGGTGGGTGCTGCTGCTGGATTCTCCACGTCTGTCGTGGGAGTTATTCTTTTCAGAAAAAAAAGAACGGTTTTTTTTTATCCCTGCCGCAACGCTTTTCCTGATGTTTCGTGTCATTATTATCCCTGCCTGATGCTGCTACGAAAGGGAAGGAAGGAGCCTTTTCATTTCCACGGTTCCTGTGGTAACGTAACGTAACGCCACGTACATGCGCCCACGGCCCACGAGAGGAGAGGGCACGAGGCCACTTGCCAAACAGCGGGCAGCCGGTCACAGTATCAGTACAGTATACCCATGCCGTGCCCGCGCGTCCTTCTTTCGGTGCTCCCTGCACCCTGCTCGTCCGGAAGAGAGAAGATAGCTTTATTCACATTTTTTTGATTGATTAGGAGTGCAAGTACATTGTCTCAGCACTTATCAAAGTAAGCATGTTATATCATCGGGGACGGTAGTAATGAAGTTTGATTTATGTGATAATCTTAATAAATGGATTTATTATTATGTTTAATATAAATTCTTTAAGAAGAGGAAACATCAACTTCCGGGGGGATGGGATAGATTATTTATTTATTTTATTATTATTATTTGCAAATCTGCAGTATCCATAATGCTCCATCTCCACCTGGCCCAAACTACGACGATCTCGGGCACCGAACGCTGCTAATCACGTCTCTGAAACTCTGAGCTCGTCTAAACAAGTACTTTTACTACTTTTTGCGTATTGTTTTCTAAATAATTTGATCCCGTGAAATTCTATATTATGTTTATATAAAATTTCTGAGTTGGATTTTAGGGAGACCTCATATGGCGTGAGCACGATGGCCAGCTGAGGTGACCGGGTCGCAATCTCAAGAGAAGGATTTGCCTGGTGCCTGCTATATATATCGATCCCCTTTGGGTGTTCACATTAATGCCATGCGTTAGAGTGGTACGTGACAAGGTACTTTTTTTTTCCTTGGTTGGAAATTTCATGGATCTATATATATATATATATATATATATATATATATATATATATATATATATATATATATATATATATATATATATATATATATATATATATATATATATAACTGCTACCCTATAGCTGGCTACAGAATAACTTATTCTGTAGCCACTTTGAGTTACGATAATTACTATATTAATTTACGAGATTATAGTAACTCCTTACTAACTGGTTTACTACAACATTATGGTAAATATCCCCACGTGTTATAGTAACTCAACTCTCGTAAATATGTATTGACATTGTCGTAAATTAATATATAAAATTATCGTAAATAAAGGTGGCTACAGAATAACTTATTCTGTAGCTAGCTATAGAGTATACTCTCCCTATATATATATAATGCCACCTCAATACTGCCCATCTTCTGGTTTTAAGACTGTCTGCTAAAGAATACTCTAAAGTTTTAGAGTATGAATATAGAGTAAAAACTGATAAACTGGATACTCTAAAACGATACTCTATCCTTTCTCTCACTTTATATTTAGAGTAGTACAGTGCTTACTCTATAGTGGGCAGTGACGGGCCCCACTAGCTAAACAAAAGAAAAAAATACTATAATTCACAAACTAAAAATCCAAATTAAATTTCGATTGCACCATTAAATTCGTCTCAATAAATCTTTCAAAACTAGATCACATATGGATATATTTAGATAAAGTGACAAGTGAATCCCACAGTGGATAGAGTGGATAGATAATGATATAGAGGATGGATGGGTGCGGGAGAATTGAGTATAGAGGAGAGAATCTTGCTACTAGGACGTATAGAGGATGAATATAGAGGTTCATGAGTGCGGATAGCCTTAGCTCTCTGCGCGCGTGCGTGCGTGCCTGACACCTCATTCCTGCCACGTGTAAGCCAGGCCAGGAGATACTCCCTCCGGCCCATTTTATCTAGCGCAGGTTAGAAATAACACGGTCTCCTAAATTATACTTTGATCATTTGTTTGCTTTATTTTATATTGTTTATGCTTATAAACTTATAATCATTGAATAGTATAATTCCTTACAAATCTAATCATATTAAGTTTGTATTATAATAGTTAAAAATTATTAGCCTAATTATTGGTCAAAGTTTTTAAAGTTTGAACCTTAATATGCGTGTGCGCCAGATAAAATGGACTGGAGACAGTAATCATGTAGCTACTCCGTACTCCGGTTTAGGCATCCATAACAGTTTTTTTAAAAAAGAGAAATTAGTCTATAACTTGCCACGTCACTCCCCGACTTTTCTGTAGAGAGTACAAAATAACAAACTTAATATAGTGTTCAAAATTACTATAGATTTTACCTGCCATTTATATTTAATTATTATTATCCTCTACTTTCCCTGCTTACTGATATAGCCGGTTTCAAATTTTATTTTTGAAAAGAACAATAGAAGCGGCCTCGATCTTGCAGAGTGCATGGACGTGAGTCAGACTCAGGAGTGGGTTGAAGATCCATCAAACGCGCCTACGTGGGCACGCACTTGGCATCATCGCACCCGTCTCCATCGGTATCAAACAGTACATGTCAGATATTTCTGCGGTCGGAAAGCAAAGCCAAAGCGAAGCCAGGCAGGCAAAGTGGCAAAAGGCTCCAGCCAGCCAGCCAAGTTGACATTTTTGGTGTGGTGGATAACGATGTGAAGACGAGGGAACCTTTTATAGGTTAGTTGCAGGGCCGCGTGATGGCCTGCTTGGTTCCGGAAGCGGATGTTTGACACTAATTTTGAATATTAAATATAGATTAATAATAAAACTAATTGCATAGATTGAAACTAATTTGCGAGACAAATCTATTAAACCTAATTAGTTCATAATTTGACAACGTGATGCTACATTAAGCATGTGCTAACGATGGATTAATTATACTTAATAGATTCGTCTCGCAAATTAGTCTTCATATATATGTACAATTAATTTTATAATTAACTCATATTTAGTCCTCTTAAATAGTATCCAAACGTTCAAACTTTAGTACGTGGATCTAACCAGTTCAGAATTGAGACCACTAATTGCCAAAACAAGGCAGTGGGTACAGTAGTTCCCGTGCCACCACCCGCGCGCTTTCCAGCCAACGACTGACTCTTCTTCTTGTGCTGAAACGGAAACACGAGTTCATCCTCATCCAGACAGACACTGTTTGTCTTTAATACGATGTTTCAACTAACGGTATAAGCATAAAAGTATACTGCTCATATTTCAAACTTGATGTGGGAAAACGTATCGTGAAAATATCATTTTTTTTCATTCTAGCAATGCAGATCTTGTGTTGTCAATGTACATAAAACTTTTATGGCAAAAAAAAAGAAGAGTGTACACAGGATTTCAAAACGTCGGTAGTTAAGAGTGAAAATTTTGCTTCGGGCAAACTTAGATGTACTTCATTCATCTCATCATATATTTCTCTGTCTAATAAAAATTACAGCAGAACTTTATTTTGTCGTCTTTACAAAAAAAATTGAGAGGAAGGAGGTGCACGAGTATCCTAGCAAACGCCGGCAGTCTGGGACTAGGTACACAAAACAGCGTGCTGCGACGACCTGCGAGGCAGGCAACCACAGGATGAGGATGTGCCAATGTGCCATCCCTATCACCACAGACGATGCCATCCTTGCCGTCCACGCGTGTGTCAGGCAATGTCACATGCAGTTGACCGCCCAAAGGCCAAAGATGCACACCACTGGAACGCCGAAAGATCCATCGCAGAATCCTATCCGAGGGAAAAAGAAAGGCATTCGAGGGCCGATTCTAAATTTAGGATCCAAATTTTGCATAGTAAATATCCCGACACGATAGCAATTTTATTTTTATTTGATAATAATTGTTCAAATATCAATTAATTAGGCTTAAAATATTCGTCTCGCAAAGTACAACAAAACTGTGTAATTATTTTTTGATTTTATCTACATTTAATACTCTATATATGTGCTGACATTTTAATGTGATGGGAAATCAATTTAGGGATGAATTTGGTATCTGAACAAGTCCAAGGTCTTTTCTCTTTCCCATCTCGAATTATCCCTCGGACCATCGGGACCCAGGAGCCGGACGGTACAGCTTCAGCATCACTACCCACCACTCCCTACTAGGTACGGCCTACCTCAGTGCAGTGCAGCTTCCACTTCCACTCATTAAAAAAATTAATTGCACAGTTTGTTTGTAAATTACGAGACGAATCTAATGAGTCTAATTAGGCCACGATTAGACACTAAAATAATACAGTAACACATGTTCTAATGATGGATTAATTAGGCTTAATAAATTCGTCAGACAGTTTACAGGCGAGTTCCGTAATTAGTTTTTTTGTTGGTATCCGAAAACTTTTTCCGACATCCCATAAAACATCCGACGTGACACCCAAAAACTTTACATCAGGGAACTAAACACCCCTCAATGGCATGAAAATGAAATGGTCGGCCCCTCTTTCTCTAACGCTGCCACCCTAGCTGGTGCAGTACGGCAGCGGCAAGATGAAGGGATGGAGCCGGCCAGACACGCAGACCAGAGGAGGCGCGGGCGCCCACATCAGCCGCTTGTATGCTCGCGCACTCCCATTGTCGGACGCCCTACAGTAGGCATCTCCTTTCTAGAGTTGCAGGTCGGGAGTCCCCTCTATTGTTGCACTGGGAAGAGGAGACAATTCTTTAACTCTTGTTATTAGGTCAAACGATACTGATGCAATTAAGACATTCGGACGGATGGACACCACTATCTCCGCTCACCCCCGCACGCGTCGCTCGCCCAGTGACCCTATTTGCTCGTCTCGTCCGCGTGCTGCGATGCTCGTTGTGCTGTTTCCTCCCTGCGTTGCCGTGCCCATCCGCCCATCCCACTCCTCCTCGCCGCCGCCGTCCCCCGCAGCGCCGCGCCACACCCCATCCCCTGCGGCCTCCTCCACGCTTCCTCCCCACGCTGCCTCCTCAGCGTCACATTCCCCACCAGACCCAATTTGCCTCGCCCGCCTCCATCATGCTGCCTGCTCGCCGCGGCCGGCCTGCTCGCCACAACGAGCTGGAGAGCCGCGACTGCCTCCACCAAGCCGGCGAGCCTCCACGACAGAAGCTCTAGCAAGCAGGCGAGGGGGACGAGATTCGTGTGACGCCACGCCCGCTGGCAAGTTGCCCGTGTCGCTGTCGTACAATGAGGTCCATGCGTCGCCATCGACCTTTGCACCAGTGAGTTGCCCCGTGTCACTGCCTCCATTCGTCCAAGTAAAGCCCATGTTGCAAGAGTATGTTTCAAGTGTTACAGTTTTATCTAGATGTTGCAAGTGTTTCATCTTGATGTTGCAAAAGTAGATCGGAATGTTGCATATGTTGCAGTGGTTATACATGTACGTTTCAAGTGTATGTTCCAAACGTTCATCTTGTTTTCCTGATGTATGTTTGCAAGTGTTTCATCTGGATGTTGCATATGTTTTCACACATATGAAGTGTTTTCAGGTTTTTTTGCAAATGTTTCGTACGCATGTTTCGAGTGTTTCAGTTGTTTCGTACATATGTTGTAAGTGTTTCATTTAGATGTTTCAAAAGTGGATCTAGTGTTGCAGCTAGTGTTTCATATGCATGTTTCATGTGTTTTATTTACCTTCAGATGTATATTGCAAGTGTTGCATCCGGATGTTTCGAAAGTAGATCGGGTGTTGCATCTCTGTCTTCTTTTTTTCTGCTGCTTCGCCTTCGCCTCAATGTCTCCTCCTCCTCCTCCTCCCGCGCTGGCTAGGCATCCGCCACGCCTCCCCCTCTCTTTGATGCTGACGTAGCCACCTGCTGTAGTCACTTGCTACAGCTGCAGGCCGCATGATAAGCGGAGGGGGCGCGAGCAGGGACTCCCCACGCGCAGTCGGGTGACGTGGCCCCTGCATAGGCGAGCGCGGGATGTAGGTACGCGTGGGGAGACGGAGTGCAGGCGCCGGCGTCCGGACACAGGCATACGTACAGACGTCTGGGCACTAGCACTGCCGAGAAGCTTACTATCGATTGAAGAATCTTTTAACTACTGTTACATCTGTCCATGAGTAAATCAATTCAATTTCTAGGGTTATCTTAAGTCATTTTTTTTAAATTTGACCGAATTTATAGAAAAGAGCACCAAGATTTATGACACCAAATTAGTATCGTTTGATACAGCACAAACTATATTTTTCATAATGTGTGATCATTTGGTGTCACAAATATTTATATACTTTTCTGTAAATTTGGTCAAACATAAAAAGTTTGACTTAAGATAACTCCAGAAATTGATTTCTTCGTAGACAGAGAGAGTACCAAATTTCAAGGTTACCTTAAAGGAGCAGAGTTACCTAGTAGTGCCACATAAGCCTTACTTACTGCTTATCTTCTCGATTGCGGCTGCCCGGACAATAGGTTGGTGCTAGACCCTCCCACGTCAGCAAGAGTTGTATTACTTAATTTTTTTACTTGTAAGAGGAAAAGATGGCAGGGAGGAGAGAGAGAAGGATGGCCAAGGTAAAGCCACCATCTCGAAGCACTTGTTTTATACGGACTGTGATGCGTGGACAAGTCGGACTGTCGGAGTCGAAGCGGGCTGAAGATCCACCAAACGGGCCTAAAACCATGGCATCTTACGTGACGAAACAGTGGGCACTTGGCATCTTCGTACCCGTCTCCATCGGTATCATCAGACATTCAGACATGTGATATTTCTGCGGTCGGAAAGCAAAGCAAAACAAAAGCCGGGCAGGCAAAGTGCCAAACAATGCGGCTCCTGCCAGGCAGCAAAGTTGTTGACATTTTTGGTGTGGTGGATGGCGACGTGAAGAGCAGGCCGCGCTCCTTAAAGCCAAGTCGACCTCCAGTTCAGAGTCCAGACCACTACTTGGCCAAACAGTGGGCACTTGGCACATTTGACATTACCCGTGCACGCCCCGCTTTGCAGCCAACGACAGACTCGTCTTCCGCTCAAACGGAAATACAGTACTATGCGATGTATGCAGTACCATATAGTTGGAGTATATGAGTGTTCATCCAGACAGACAGACAGACATTGATACCATCTTCATCTTCAATATGATACTTGAACTAACGGTGTACGCCAAAAAAAGTATTCTATTTAAAATTGAGGGAAATTATAGGTCGAAAACAATCATTCTTTTTAGCAATACAATGCAGATCTTGTGATGACTTGCCAATGTACATAAAATTTCAAACAGCGATAGTTAAAAGAAGCAAAAATTTTGCTTTGGGCACAGTTAGTGTACTTCATCCATTGACCATTTGCCTGTGATGGGAGGACGAAGGTGAGACACTGAGAGAGATAATTTTGCAGCAGCAGCGCCACCAAAAGCCACGAGGATCCCAGCAAGGCAAACACTGCCAGTCCAGCAGTGTTAGTACACAAAACAGCGTGCTGCTGGCTGCTGCTGCCCCACGACCAACCAGCGGCAGCAGCCAGGCAACCACAGGATGTGCCATCACCTCAGACGCCATGCTTGCCTGCCGTCCACGCGTGTGTGTGTCAGGTGTCACACTGTCACATGCAGCTGACCACCCAAAGATGCACACCACGTACAGGAACGATCCATATCGGGCCATCAGGATTCAGGACTCAGGAGCCGGCCGGTACAGCTTCAGCATCACCTCAGTGCTTGAGTTGAGTGCAGCTTCCACTTCCACTCATCTAATGCAGCCGCACAAGCTGTCGCGGTACGGCCGCGACGAGATGCAGGAGCCGCGACTCTGCTCTCCCTCCAGCTCCAAGAGCTGTGAGGCGGCAGCGGCACTGATCAGGTCGTCACAGGGGAACGGCGCCGTGTCTTGGTACAACCCAATCGATCACCATGGCCTTTCTTCCAGAGCTCGACGATGGACCGGCCGTCCAACAGATCGTCAATGCGCTCTGGGGTTCCGGCGCGCCGCTGATGACGCCACCGATCGATGTCCACGGTACTCGATGCCTGATCGCGTGTCGCGGCTATCCATACTTTTTTCAGGGTCAGGAAGGAGGCCGGAGTCGCGCGGGAGGTTCCTCCGGCGATGCGATGGCTATGCTCGCCTCTCTCAGTAGCGCGACGTCAGGCGTCGTTTAACCTGCACCATGTTTCAGAAATGTGTCTTTATCAACTTCTGCCTTAACTTTTTTTTTTCGCTCATGCGCCTGCCACCATAGTAAAAAAATTCAGAAATGTTCAACAAGGGATGAGTAGCCCCACTACCTGAGAGAAGCTGCTCCTTTTCATTAGCCATTCAGGGCTTGACAGTTCCTATCGCTTCTGATAAGGCCTTTGCAGATGCCTCCATATGTGCTGGGACATAGTTCAAGCATCAGCGACTGATAACGCTACTAACAAGGGGAGGGATGTCAATAGCATGCAGGTTATAGCAGAGTTTAACCACCATTGATGAAAACAGTGGATGCGCCATCGAGCCCGGACACCGAGGTTTCCTCTGCTGTGAGAAATTGGCCCCTCCCAGGAAGTTGGGACTCCGATCCTCTAAGCCGGCTTCGATCGAAGCGTCAGAGAGAGATATCCCATCCTTAGCTTACCAAAACCATGCGATAAGTGGAATTTACATCAGCGAATGCGTGTGATAAACAAAAAACAGACAAATGAACGAAGAAGAACCAGAGAGAGTCAAATATTCAGCCTTCTAATATTTTAGCCCCGTTCATAATCGTGCTTCAAGTAATGAAACAAAATTAACACTGGAGAAATGTCACTTCGATGAAACTGGATGGATGGGCTGTCAGCAGCAAATTGGCTTGGAAGTATTGCTACCTTGACTACAGCGTTCTGACGCTCATGTCCTCCCAGCAGCTGGAGGTTCACGTCAGGCAATTCAACGGACTGGAAAGGATAGTTTGCGCTGATCAGTTAGAAGATTTGAAAAACAGATGGGAGCCTATCAAATTCAGATGAAGTAGTAGGTGAGGTTTCGCGGTACAACTCACCAATGGCACATCATTTGGAATTTGATGCTGATGTAACAGCGTTGATACAGCATTCCGTTATCCCGATCTTATGCATTTTGTAAAGCTCTTGACGCCAGGATCACAAGCAGATATCACGGGAGACTGTACGTGTCAAGAATGCCCTGCCACGAATAATTTACTCAATGCCTGCTGAAAATGGTCCGCCAATCAGTACCTGAAAAAACATTGTTCGATATCCAGGTTACATCTTGGCTAGGCCCGAAACCAAACTGGAATAAAAGAACTCAATCGAGGCTCCTCATTTGGACCATGTATGCTATGTTAAGAAATTCATATATGAGCTAATGAATGATTTAAGATTAAAATCCCAGCACAAGTTCTAATGTTTGGAAAGGATGGAGCAAGCTAATAAATTAGAGAATACTGGAAGAGGGGTGTTTCAGAATACTGTTGCCCCTTGCATACAGTGCAATGTGACACTATCACAAGACCCAAGCCATAGTACATCTGAGGTAGACATTACTTAGCACAAACTCAATATTAAAATGTCGCTAAAACAAATAAATCTGAGAATCAAGCAGTCTGGGTAAAACGTAAACAACAATAAGGGCTTGTTTAGTTTCTGAAATATTTTGCGAAATGCTACTGTAGCACTTTTCGTTGTTATTTGGTAATTAGTGTTCAATCATGGCTTAATTAGGCTTAAAAGATTCGTCTCGTCCATTTCGTCTAAACTGTGTAATTAGTTTTATTTTTTATCTATATTTAATGTTCCATGCATGTGTCTAAAGATTCGATGTGACGGGAAATCTACTGTTTTTTCGTGAAATATTTTGGAACTAAACAAGGCCTAAGTGAATAAGGAAAGGGCCTGCATGTTCAGTCTAAATGTCATATACTGCGGCAGATCTTATGCAAGGATACTATTATACAACTGGACCGAAGTATTTTAGAAAGACTCAAGAAAAAGAGTAACATTTTCTCTAATGTTACTGAACAAAAACAAGAAAAAGATTCTTACAATGCAGGGCTTGTCATATCAGCCTAGTAGAAGAGAATGTATCCAGAAAGAACCCTGCACACATAATCAATCTTCAAGTAATGAAACAGAATTAACATAGGGGAAATGTCACTTCGATGAAACTGGATGGAGGGACTGTCCGCAAATTGGCTTGGAAGTATGTTACCTTGACTAAGTACGGAGACCGAGAGCTGCGCAAGCAGCTGTGACAGCGTTCTGACGCTGATGACCTCCAGCAGCTGCAGGTATACATCATCCGGTTCAACAGACTGAAATGGAAAGCTTGCGCTGATCAGTTAGAAGATTTGAAAACAGACGGGAGCCTATCACCTTCAGAATAAGTAGGTTACATCGCGATGAAATTCACCAACGGTACATCATTTGAAATCTTGATGCTGATGTAACAGCGTTGATACAGCTTTCCATTATCCCAAACTATGCATTTTGTAAAGCTCTTGATGCCAGGATCACAAGCAGATATCACAGGAGATCGCATCAAGAATGATCTGCCATGAACAATTTTGCTCAATGTCTGCTGGAAATGGTCCACCTACCACAACCTAACAAAGAAATGTTTGATATCCAGGCTACATGTTGTCTATGAACGAAAACCAAGATGGAACAAAAAAGAACTCAATCAAAGTATCCTCATTTGGATCATGTATACTATGTTAAGAAATTCATATATGAGTGAATGAATGATTTAAGATCAAAATCCCAGCACAAATTCTAATGATTGGAAAGAATTGAAGAAGCTAAATTAGAGGAAACTGGAAGAGGGAGGGTTCCTAATACTGCTTCAGTGTTGCTCTTGCTCCTTGCATACAGTGCAATTTGACAAGGTATAAAATGCGTTTGATCAGATAATAACAAGGTAAAAAGGGTACCAACCAAAATTGGAGGTACTTCACATTCAGCAACGAACATGGGTGATACTTTCAGAAATGGTAAACTATCTGTATTTTCATTATCTTCAAATATTATTCAACATTATGAATTCAGTTACAAGTGTTCCAAAGGAAATTGGGTTCTTAATCTTAACTGACAAAAGTCAGATTTTTATTAACAGTAATAACTCTGTTAATGTTTTCATTTTATATTTTCTGAAAAGCAGCTTGTTTCATAGAGGGTTCCAACAATAAATGAGGATCTATTGTTATAATTATGTGCAGCAATATTGGAACGGCATGGCTATTTAAAAGGTTACTAAAAGTGGGACAGCAGCCAGATATCGAAATAATGAAACAACAAGCTACAACATCATAGGTACGTGATGATGCGTGTACATACTTTTTTCACGTTTTCATCACTTGAGGCCTCAGAAGTATGGATACATCCTGGAATGATTACAAGTATCCAAGAACCCTGAACACAGTTGGTAAGGAAAAATGCGATTGATTAGATAAACATGGTAAAAGGAGCAGTAAAAAAAATGAGCTACTTCACATTCAGTAACGAACAGGGATGATCCTTAGGTGGAACTTTTTTGTGAGAAATAGTGCAAAAAAAGGAAGTGTTTGTTACCTTGGATTAGTCTCCGAACTTAACTATCGGTATTGTTCCTTGCAGCTTCCGACACTGCCTCTGTAGCTTTTGGTTGCTACCTGTGACATCCAACATTTGAATGGACCTCGGGAGGCTGCCCTCATGCAGCGACCTGATAGCAGGACAGTCTCGGATCTCTAATGTTGTCAGTGAACTTGGAAGCCTTTCCTTTGGTAGCGACCGGAAGGCTCTGCACCAAGTTATGTTTAGTTCTGTCAGGGAACTTGGGAGGGCTCCCTTGGGCAGCGACCGGATGGCATCACAGCCCCAGATAAGTAATTCCACCAGTGAACTTGGAAGGCCGCCCTTGGGTAGCGACCGGAGGGAGTGACAAAAAATGATCTGTAATCTCTTGAGGTTGGAAAGCCCACTTAACCCTTCTGGCAGGGACTTCAGCCTAGAGTATGACTTAATTCGAAGAACCTGGAGGGAGGTGAGCATCTGCAGAGCCTCTGATTGCTCCTTTGTGAAGTGCTCCATGTCGTCGTTCTCACCAAGCACTAGCTTGGTGAGAGAGGAAGAGAAGTGGACACCGATGGGCACAGCAACGGCGCCTCCTGCTTCCCCATCCGTTTCGAGCGCCTGCAGCCTGGAGCTATGCTGGGGAAGATCTTGTCCACACATCCGTGAAGGCTCTGGGACATCAAGTAAGTTGTGCGCTCTCGAGATTTCTAATTCCTTGAGATAGCCCTGGGCGAGGAGATGCCATAGGTCCTCAGATCTAAGACCCCCACAATCATTTAGGACCAATTTGGTCAGATTTGTGAGAGGTGCCAGCGTAAGCATGGCATCCTTCACACCAACAAGCTGGAGGAACTGCAGGGAAGTTGGGAAAGGGCAGTAAAATGAGGGGAGCGAATTGGAGGATAGAAGCATGGGGCAATCCCTTATAGTTAGTGATCTCAGGGAGTTCTGATTTTGAAGCAACTCATGTAATTGGAGGGGCAAGGGCAGTTGTCCCCCTGTTGCAGCTTCTATTTCCTCTGCTCCTCCTGCCTGCTTGAAATCACAACTCCATAGTTCCAACGTTGAGAGGTTAGGGAAATAAGAGATTAGCTGTAACAATTCCTTCCCAGTGGCACCCCAATCCCATATATCGAGCAGTTCAACTGAAAACTTCAATGGGGAATCATTCTCACCTTGAGTTGGCCACAGGACACTACTATAGTTACGTGTCTGCAGAGTCTTCAGAGACTTTAGTAATTGCAGGTGATGTAGAGGCACAGGTGGGCATCCACTGATCTTAAACTCCTTTATTTCACTCAAATTACTGAAGACCAATACATTCCAGAGTTCACAATCAAGAGCATCCTTTTTGAACTCTACACTCATTTTCTGTTCATTTTTCCTGTAATATAAGTTCTGAATACTCTTACCCACTCTCCACAGTTCGGCTTCGGATAGAGAACTACTCCAAGGAATTGGTGGCACTGAAACTAGTTCCTCACAGTTTGAAATATTGATCTTCTGTAGGTTGGGAAACATGTGCGGAAATGGCACCTCTGTAAGTACAGAACAATCCTTAACAGTGAGTACCTCTAGCTTAGAGAAAGGGCTATCTGCACTCCACTTTTTCAGGGTTGCTATGTTGACAAGTTCTAGAATTTTCAGATTCTGAAAGGTTTGGCCTGCGATGCTTGGGTGCTCTTCGCCAACCATCAACAACTCTCCTAGCAGAGGTGGAAGACTTTTCCAGGCTACACCTTTGAGACAAAGGCATTCCAAATTCTTGGCAAAGTGGTCTGAACATAGCCAAGTAGGGTATGTGTGACCTCCATGTCCTCTAATGCACACTTCTTGAAGATTATTGTGTGGCTTAAGGCATTCAAGAACATCTTGTTCCTTTTTTGGATCCCTATCAGACTGGTTGTCATCCCAACCTAATATTAATCGATTTAAGTGTTGCAAGTGGACTAATTTTAATTCTTCCAGCTCTGTTGTATCACCAACCTTTTCAAGATTACAAATCTTCAATGACCCTTGGAGTTGTATCAATTGCCCTAATTGGTTCAATTCAAAACCATGTTTTTCTCTTTTGACCTCAAATCTCCTTAGCTCTTGTATGGATTTCAGTTTCACAACCTCAAAAATTCCACAATGATAAGAATTATTTCCCACAAGAAAATGACGAATGTTCACTAGGTTGCTCATATCTCTTGTAGAAGAGCATATCTCTTCTTTTTCTATAGCAGGAAAAGTGCTGCATTCTTTTATATCTAGGACCAACAAGTTATAAAATCTTGATATACTACCAAATAGACTTCTTAAATTTAATACATAACCCTTTATCCTTAAGTAACGAAGATGGACAAGTTTTGAGAAGCTGTGCAACAGAACCTCCACATCATACGATGCACCATGTAAGAAAATGACACGAAGGCTTTTTGCGTCTCGAAACATACCACTAAATATCTTGCAAAAGCTTCCATGGTGATCTCCAAATAACATCAATGTACGTAGGTTTCTAGCTTTCAATCTTTTACCAAGTGTATCAAGACCTTTCTTACAATTTTCAAAGGTTGCTTTGTCCTGGACATCTGAATTATTTATGATGATGGACATGTGATGTATAGATGCAGGAATCTGTATTGACCACACATTAGACCCTTGTATGCTAATACATTCATGTGCTGAAACATTTCTTGCCAAGTCATGGAGTAGATCATGTATAACATAATAAGTGCTGCCATCCTCTTTTTTTTCTTCATGGAAGAAGCCATGATTAACCAAGTTTCTTAAATAACCTAGTCCAATATCTTCAATTCTCTTGTTCTGATCATCAGGGCCTAACAACCCTAGGCCTATCCACAAGTGGATTAACTCTTCCCTTCCAAATTCATAATCTTCAGGGAACAAGGCACAGTGGGAAAAACATTGTTGTAGATGGAAAGGAAGATAGTTGTAGCTAAGCTTTAACGCTGGCATAATATCATCCTCACCAGCCTGGTATTCCCATTCTTTACTCTCAAGTACTCTTCTCCAATGTTCTAGGGTGAGTTCAATTTTTAGTAATCTACCAACAGTTTTTACTGCCAGAGGGAAACCTTTCAATTTCTTCACTATTTCCCATCCAACACCGTGCAAATTAGTATGCCCTTCCCATGTTTGCCGGTCACCAAACACACATGCTTTGAACAAACACATGCATTCTTGATCACTTAACCGTTCTAGTCTTATTGGACAGCCTACTGTTGTAACCATTTGTGCCACCTTCGGAATTCTTGTTGTGACAATTGCCATGTTACCTACAGTTTGCCCTTTCTTGAATGGAGCTAGTAGTTTTTTCCATTCATCTTCATGATCTGTCCACATGTCATCCAAAACAAGCAAGAACCGTTTGGACTGCAACCTTTTTTCTATCAGATCTTCAACACTTTCATTCCCCTTTTCATTGTCAAGTTTAGGGATCTGTTTTACGATTTCTTGTGCCAGCCTACTTGCACTGAAATTCTGAGAGACACATACCCATACCAGGACTTGGAAGTGGCTTTTTGCTTCTTCATATATGTGTTGTGTGAATGTTGTCTTCCCAAGACCTCCTGGTCCAACTATTGAAATCACAGTGAGATCATGGGGCCAATATTTAGAGGTTATTCCATCTATGACATCCATTTTCAGTTTATCCCTCCCATATAATTTTGGCTCTATAATTTGTGGGGTTGTGGTTCTAGTGATTTGGTTCCAGGCAGTGCCCTGTACGGCAGTTGTGCCGGTGGAGGCTATGGTTCCTTGCAGCTCTAGATCAAGAATTATGGAGACCTTGGCACATAACGGCTTAAGATGTTCAGCTATTTCCACCATCCGTTTGGAGATGGCCACCCGATCGAACTTGAGTTTTGGCTTTTTATGATGCTGACACACCACAGAAGCACAGGAGCATGAGGGGAGCTTCAGCTTACTGACGACGGTCCCGGCCGTGTGGCGTGCGTTGAGGACAAGGCCCCCAACAAGACCTCGGGCGTCGGCGTCAGTGGTCTCGTAGGTCCCGTCAAGCTCGTCCTGCACACGGAA
This sequence comes from Saccharum hybrid cultivar R570, assembly GCA_038087645.1. NCBI lineage: Eukaryota > Viridiplantae > Streptophyta > Magnoliopsida > Poales > Poaceae > Saccharum > Saccharum hybrid cultivar. Next base: position 30,250,933 of record JAQSUU010000405.1, on the reverse strand, counting down.
GTACTCCAGCTCGTCCAGCACGTCGCCGGCATCATAGGCTTGGTGGCCGAGCTCCAGCAAGAGCTGCCCCAGCGCGGGGTTGCAGATGTCCCTGCCATGGGCATTGTTCAGCATCCCCTGCGCGTACAGGAGCTCCAGCTTGAGGGCGCGTATGTTGGGGCCGAGCTTCGACGAGGCTGCCCACGATTCCAGCAGGCCATCTGAGACAGGGCCCAGCGCCCTGCCCACTGCCCAGCGTGCCGCGCTGATGGCGATCTCCATCCTTGCTTCAAAGGGTGTTGGATGGCGAAGATCCTGTGGATCGGAGCATCGATTGAGACACTGCTTGTGCTGCAGAAGGTGATGGAGATGCAGTTCTGCAGGTGATGAAAACGCTTACCTGCGCAGAGGACCGCAAGCCTGCCACTTGCCGTTGTTGGAACGGAGTTGGACCACCGCGTTTGAGGTCACGGACGTGAAGAGGTAAATGTGCACTGGAATCTCTGGGAGCTATGCAAGAGAGCAGGGGGGAAGGATTAGTATCAGGAAGTGTGTGCAGGTGGAAAGATATACACCAGCGGGTCTGCTGCACCTAGCAGGTTGGTATTGAATATTGCAATCCTAATGACTCCTGATATATGAAACCAAAACATGGTTTTCAACAACCCAATTTTAAAAATGCAATCATTGATATGGAGGAACAAGTCGACGAAGGTCGCATGAATTACAATAATAGCGGACGGGGCCGGGCGCCTAAACCTTCCAATAGAAAGGTTGCAAGGTTTAGGTAGGAAGTCATCTCATCTTCTTGGATGTATTGGTACCTCCGGTCAAGAAAACTTGTTGTCTAGGGTTGTTCAAATCTTGAAAAGCATCAAACATCAATAACAATTAGTAGTACGTTGTTTAGCTTGAAAATATGTAAGTTACTAGCAAATATGGCCGCCCGTTGCAACAGGGCGTACAACATGATGCGTTATCCTAGGGCCCATAATTAGCTAGGTATATCTTGTTGGATTAAATTACGATTTGCCCAATTATTTCAAATAAATCCTAAGACTCATAATAAATGCTAGCTGCAATAAAGAGTTAATCTCGTATGGGAAATTGACTACATAGTGACTTAGCTTAAATAGATAGTTATTTTCTATATCTGTTGCGAGGTTAAAAAAAAGGTGGATACGTTAAGCAGTAAATAGTCAGTCACTTGCCATCTAGCCATTATTCAGCCTAAACGGCCGATTAAATGGAAACATCATACCACTATGTAGCATTTAGTAGGTGTTTACACAAGCTAAATGACCATTTAGGCGAACAATGGATGGAAATGCTAGCCACATGTGTGCGTGCCAAGTTGTGACGTGTATGGGCTTGGGCTCGACTGGCTAGGCGCCTAGGCCACGATATGAATGGTGCAACACCAAGGTTTGGCAACTCCAGACTAAGTGAGAGATGACAAACCAAGGGACAGAAGAAGAGTGGTGGGAGTGTAGCACGAGGGATGGAAAAAGAATTTTTTGTACTTTAATATAGCTAAACATCTCCATGCGTTGCAACATGACGTACATTTTGTTACGTGGTGCCCATGCCAATGATATTGAGCTAGCTATTATTTGGATTTAATTTCGCATGTCTCAACTTTAAATCAAATTCCAAAGCCCATGATAAATAATGTTAGTGCAATAAAAGATTTATCTCGTATACAAAATGAACAAAAGATCGAGTCAATTTAAATAGTGTGTGCACATGTTGTGAGTTAGAGAAAAATGAAAGGTAAGCCACATGCACACGCCGTGACATGGATGGGCTAGGGTGGACAGGCCATGACATGAATAGTGCGACGCTAATAAATGGTTTTGCAGCTCCAAACTCAAAGTGAGTGAGAATGGTGAAAGTGAAGGACGACAGATTGAGTGATGGAAGAAAAATGAGGGACAAATGGTCAGGTAGAGGTGAGAGATGGAAGAAACAAATTTACCAATTTTAATATGAGGTATAGATTAGGTATAGAAATTTGTTGATTTGTACACAAAATACTTGGGAAATCACTTATATTTGAAGGGGGTTAAGGCTATCTATATATCTTATAATCGTGAACTCCGCTAGCCTACTATCTCAAAATACAAATCGTCCACATCATTTCCCACTAATCATCTACACAATCTCTAACTAAATGTCATGTCATCTCACTAACTTTCAACCTCTTAATACAAGCTATCCATGTCATCTCCACTAGTGCAATTACTATTTTCAATATATTAGAAAAAGGGTAAAGTACATTTTTCAACCCCCAACTCGCATTAAAGTTCGATTTTCAACCTTCGACTATGAAACCGGGTAACAGACACCCTCCAACTGTCAAAACCGGACAAATTTGGTCCTCCGCTGGTTCAAAAGTGGTTTTTCTATTTTCTAATAATAATAAAATCCGGTTCAATCTATAAAAGTTCATAATTAATTTATTTTGAATTATAAAAATATGAAACTAGTTCATGTTTTCTTCTAAAAAATGTTATATATATAGGGAAATTATTTCCTACTCCTAGGGAGTAGTTACTCCCATGTTTATATATATATTGATGCTATAGTTAAGATTGTTTTAAATTTTGCACAGAATTAAATTTCACACGGAATTAAATTTCGCATGCATGGAATTTAATTGTTCGCTTTCCGTTCTTTTACATGACAATTCCTTGCCTTTGTCTCCACGCGCACTGGGTGCCAACCTTGCTTTTGGCCAAAAACAACTCGAGAGGCGGGACGCGAGCGCCAAGCCTTGTATTAATATATACAGTAGCATTGTTATCCCCTGTCGACATTTATTTAGATGAAACTAGTATTTTTTTTTCTAAAAGTGTTCTCTACTTGTTTACTGTCTATATATAGGTATTTGGAATTGGTTTATTTATGTTCCTACTGCTTTATTGCTTATTGTCACGCTTGTTATTTATTTAAAGCAAGTAAGATCTAAACAATTTTAAATACAACATCAACATATATATAACATTTTTAGAAGAAAAAATGAACTAGTTTCATATTTTTATAATTTAAAATAAATTAATTACGAACTTCAAGAGATCGAACGAATTTTTATTATCATTAGAAAATAGAAAACCACTTTTAAAACCGGCTGAGGACCAAATTTGTCCGGTTTTGATAGTTGGAGAGTGTCTGTTGCCCGATTTCATAGTTGAAGGTTGAAAATTGAACTTCAATGCAAGTTGGAGATTGAAAAATGTACTTTACCCTTAGAAAAAATAGAAGGCCCATACATTGCTATTTATTTTATTGTTCCATCATCTTATAATTCTTTTAGTTTTTGTTTGGAATCTTTCATTGCCTTACCCAATTTTGATAAAAATATCGATGCAAGAACATGCATGTCGAACTCATACATGCAACAATTTTATTTCTAAGAAAGTTCCACAACATTGCGTGGAGTATCCTTTTAGTTCTAAAGGAATTAGTGGTCAATATATGCATCAAAGACCATGCAAGTATTTGTGATTGGAGTTAGTACTTGTTAGTAAGACCTCACTATCTATGTTTGGTTGGATAGATAGGATGAAATATGTTTTGTTTGGTTGGATGGACGAGAGTGGGTGTGGTAAGAATAATTATCTAATTATATATATCTTACATACTAGTAATAACAACAATTCACTCATTAATAGATATGCAATAATACTAATTATCAGAAGTAACATGTGGCGATAATTACTAATTAAAAATAAAATATGTTAATGAGAAACTAATATTTCCATTGTATTAATGAGTGCTAACCGATACACAAATTATGCTCTAATCAACATTGTAACACCGACTAATATAACCATTATTTACTAACTAACGAGATGACATATTAATTATCGCTAATTCTATTACTAATGATCTAGATTAGAGAAGGTGGGCGAGCGCGTCCTGCCAATTTTTGCAGATAAGCTTGCTCAGCATCTGCGAATGAAGAATATTCCTCCGATTGCATAGCTCAGCGGCTCAGCCCATGTCATCACATCACGACACCGATCCACAGACTAGTAACGTGGACAGAAAACCTAACCAGATGGCTTGTATCCAGTGCGACTAGCGTTTGCCAATTAGCGACAACGTTGCGTACGTTGAGGGCGTAATAAGAAAAAAAAATAGATGAACGACAAGAGTTGGCACAACTGCCGTGGTCTTTTATGTAAATAAAATGACCGCGGGTGGTTTGGTTTGGGTCTTTGGGAAGGGAGAAGGCGATGTCGATATTAGCCGGAGCCGCACGTACGACACTGCCAGCGGGACGCCGTACGTGATAAGCCATGCTCAAAAGTATGGTTCGCTGATTAGCTGTGAGAGAAAAATATTGTACTATAGCGGAAAAGACAGGTTGATAAGTTTAAGTGAATAGGCTGCTTGCTGTCATGTATGCATATGGCACGTCTACGCCTATATATGTATATAAAAGAAATCACGAAAACAATTTTACACAATAGATGGGAGGAAAATGGCGAGACGGGGCCAGCCCCCGAGACCTTGGAACCTTCTATAATGATAGGACGCGGCTCCGTCCGTCCGAACACTGCCCGCCTCGTTGCTTCCGTTCGTTTCTCCACAAAAAAAAAAGACGGCGCCGCTCATCTTCTCTAGAACGTGTCCGCTCGCCACAGGCAGCGCACCCGTCCGCCGGCGCTTCTCCAGTGCAGCGGTGCCACACCTGCCCGCATCCCGCGTTGCTCCGCATCCCGCTCCGCGCCACCATCCACGTCGCCCATCAGCAGGAAGGGGAGGCCTGCACCTATGCCTACGTGTACTCTAGCTGGGCCGTTAACGTCCCCCTGACCCAAGCTTTCAGTCTACCACAGTTCCCACCAGGTAGGACGTGGCCGGTGATGACGTTGTGTTTCAGGTATTTCATCTGGATGTTGAAAAAATAGATATGAGATGTTGCATATGTTGCAATGACAATATACGCATGTTTCAAGCTTATGTTTCAAATGTTTCTGATGTTTCAGATGTATGTTTTAAGTGTTTCATCTAGATGTTGCATATGTTGCAACGACTCTATACACATGTTTCAAGCGTATCTTTCGTGTTTTTCAAACTTTATATTGCAAGTTTTTTATCTGGATGTTGCAAAAGTAGATCTCGATGTTGCATATGTTGCTATGGCTATACACGGATGTTTCAAGCGCATTTTCAGGTGTTTCATGTGTTTTCAGACGTATGTTGCAAATGTTTCATCTGAATGTTTCAAAAGTAAATCTGGTGTTGCGCATGTTGCAATGGTACTGGTGGCTGATGAACAGCGGCCTACCGCAGCCACCTGCTGCTGCTGCTGGGTGACGCCGTGGGTCAAAGTGTGGGCGCCTGAGGCCGGTAGACACCTCCACAGTGTGCATACGCAGGCGGGGGCAAGTGACTGTGACCCACGTGGGTTCCCTGTGCGAGCGTGGGATGGGCACAAGGTGCGGTTCCGGTGGGTGTGTGGGAACGGGACGGGGTGCGTGGGACGATGCGATGCAGGCACAGAGCGCAGGAGTTGCGTCCGGACGCAGGCCTAGGGTTGGACGTCCTGGCGCTAGCCTCTGTGTCAAACCTTTCCTTTGCAAATAATATAATGTCGTTGGCCTTTGGAAGGCAGTATAGGGCACTAAAGGTAAAAGGTCCCTCCATCTCAAAAGAATATGTAAGAACTCTAAGAGATTCTATAAAATTCAATTTCTATATCTCTGTTTAGAGAATTGTTCAATAATTTTTCTCTTTGTATACCTCTCGTGTCTCTAATAGACCTAATTTTTATTCTCTGTACTCTAATTGCATTTCATAATTTTTCTTGAAAAAATTAGTGAGAAAACTATCATATATTACATTAAGAGAACCATGTAGCCTCTCCTATGGAGAGTGAGAAGAGTGGTTTTAAAGAGCGAAAAATGGAGAGTGATTTATAGAGTCTATTGGAACATATATATTTTTTGTTTTCTAAATTTTGTGATAAAGAGCCATGCAGAGAGCCTCTTGGATGGGAGATGCTCTAATTCTAGCTTTCTACTAGATCACTCTATCTCTATTTTTGTGATAAAGAACCATGTAGTGGATCTGGAGGCTAGGGTTCATGGGACTGAGGGGGAGAGAGAGAACATAGGCCATACTGGTTAGAAATGAGGAGAAGAGAGGAAGAAGAGGGCCGACCCGTGTTAAGTGCTAAGACCTCAGCATTGAGTCAGACCACGCCGACAGGTATGTGGCTCGGCGTTAAACGGACCGACACCGAGGTCCTGACACCACGCTAGCCCGTTCGCCATGGTCGAACCCATGTGGCAGGGATCGGTGCCGTCTAACAGCACGCTGATAGAGCCACATACCTTGGAGGCACGTCCTATGACGCTAGGGTTTTAAATAAGGTTTTTCGAATGGTCTATTTGTAGAAAAAGTTTCAAAAAAGGCCAAAAATGCAAAATTTTCACGTACCCGTGGGCACCCCCGCTTTGGTTTGCAACCAATTACTGATTCTTCTTGCCTCTTGCCGTCATGCACAGAACCACCGCCGCTTCCCCGGCGGCCATGGCCCATGGGCGGCTCCGCGGCTGGCTAATTGGGAAATGGGGAACTGCGAGTGAGCCGAGAGCCGTGAACGAGCTCTGGGCTGCTTGGGCCTGCTTGGCTACTCCGTTCCGTAGTGGGCATCTTGGGCCGCCATACAATACAAACCCAGAAATGTGTTTGCACCCTCTCATTGCAAAAGTCCCATTTTCCTCCCTTACTATGAAAATCTGATTTCGTTCCCCTTCAAAATTTTAAAACGTCTTTGCACCCTCTCATTGCATAAGTCCTTTAAAATAAAAGTGTGTTTCGTCCTCAGCATTCCATCTGAAAAGGCAATGATGTCTTTTTTTTTAACACTAGTAAACATGCCCGTGCATTGCAACGGGAGAAAAAAAATGTCATACATTTGATCTGTTCTCTTTAGCTTGCTGTATAGCTTCAACGGTCGTGATAGCTCAATTTATTTAGGTGGTACATTTGATATTGTGAGTGAGTGTTGTGGCAAAAGGCTATGTTGTTATTATTGTTGTTGTAGTGTTGTGGCAATCATAAAATCGAATGAGCTCATTAATATAAACGGGCTCACAAATGAATGGACTCGACCTTTTTTTTTTGCTAGAGTTAGATATCACGTTCTGTTGCTTCCTTTGAGGATCCGTAAAACTATGTAGGTATAGATTAAAGTTGGCAAGGATTATTCGTGTTTCGATTTCCACATGTCATCCTCATCGATAGTTGCATTATTATATGTAGACAACTTAAATGTCTGCACTGTATGTGCGGATAGCTTAAAGAAGTATTTATTTTTATTAGATTGGATGCCAAAGTGTTTAAGATTTAATTTTATAGTTTGATTAGTTAGGTCATCAGCCGATTCATATTACCATAATAATAATTTATTCCTATTTTAAACTAACAACTTAGTAACAAAAATATTTGTTTATTATAAATAAGAGTCAATATTTAAAAGACCTGTAAAAATTGTATTCATTGTTTATCTTTTTTTAATAAAAAGCATACTCATGCATTGCAATAGAATATGTGTTGTCGTTGACCTAGACGCTTCTGCATTGCAATAGAACATGCTGTGCGGTTAGGTGGACTATCTATGGACTTCATTTTGAAATTGAACTTCGTACCATCGTTTGATGCATCTTAGAATCAGAGTCTATAATATCGTTGCAAAGAAAAATAAAAAAAGGAAACATGAAAGTACAATAGGAAAATGAAACTTGCCATTGTAAAAAAATTGAAAATAAAAAAATAAGTCTAGAAACACAGGAGCCATTGAAAAGAAACTAAATCCAAAATAGAATAGGAAAACATGAAGGGAAACTTGTACATGAAAAAAACTCAAAAATCAAGTTTGTGTCAATGAAAAAAAACAAGGAAACCACTGTGGATCAGAAAATAGAGATGGAATCGGAGAATGCTCCAAAACCTACAGTACTTGCTACGGAGACAGGCAAAATAAAACTGAAAGCTTCCAACACAGGAAAAATATAAAATGCTAAAAAAGGAAACACTCAATGCTAAATAAAAGGAAAATAGAAAACAATTAGAAACGCAACAGTGGCAGAAATAAAGTCTCAACACATTGGCAGGATAATAAATAGATAGAAATAGAATAGGATCAGCATTGTATTTTCACTACGTGACTTGGCCACAAAAAATAAAAATAGAAAATAAAACTATTAGCCCTTTGTATTTATATTAGAGTTGTATTCAAGGACTCATCTGATCTATTTGGATTAGGATTCTAACTATCCTTGCCTCAAGAACATATAGGAGAATAAACAAGATCTCTTCTAACTCGTACCAGCACGGGTTATATTGCCTGGTAGTTAAAGCGAGACGGACCAAACAAATGGATGGACGAAAAAAAAGAGCCTGAAATTTTGCCTCTTTATTATTATTAGGTATAGATATAGATAATGCAATGATGCTCGACGGCAGTAAGGTCATTGGTGACAGCCTCCATTTGCTTGCATCTTGCAAATCCTTGAAAATCTTCAAGGGTTTCCTGACCGACTGAACTCTGTTGTCTGATGACGCCAAGCATACATTACTCCAAATCATCAGGCTTCAGCAAATTCTTATTGTCATTGACGTTTACAGCATGTTATTTACCAATATAATAGAGTTATGGACTGGAGCAGATCTTTTAGTTTGGAGAAAACCTGAGCAAATTTTGATGCACATAGTCACATATACTGGCCATACACATCCATCAACCACAGACTGATGGAATCATTAATCATCTATCCATGTACCATTTAAGAAGACTGGCTGGATTAGACCATTTCTTCCATCCACCTCCGATCTTTCCACTATAAACAATGATTTTTTTTCTCGATCACGCAAAAGGTTTACACGTCTTTATATTAAGATAGAGAAAAAATTCGATACAACATGCCTTCAGGTGTCCTAAGCGGTCAGTAAAGATTTACATGGAAGCTCAGACCCTTTCTAGTGTACTGTAAGCTAGGTTGTTACATTGGACAGAGATCGACCCAAATTTACGGCATTGGCAAGGAGGCCTATGCCCTAGCTGCCGGACGACGCCACATGTAGCTTGCGCGCGCCTATGTCGCCAACCGGAGGGAACAACTCACGCAATGCCTGTATATGAGCGGGGTCACCATTGAATACCTCATCGTACGTCATCGCCGACGTCGACGGAGGCGGCATCCCACTGGAGAGTCTCAAACACTTCATACACAAGGTACTCTACTCGCTTGGCTGCTAGGATATGAGTTGTGGCCTATGCTGCTATTCGTCTGCTTCGCTTGGGGAGCGAGGGCGGTGCACGTCCGCCAAGGGCTGCCTCATTTACAGACAGCTTGAGAAGTGGCGGCTGCCTCACCTTTGTAACTCGCTCGGCGAAGCGCTTGAGGCGTCTATCAGCTGAGGTCATCTATGGCAAAGGGGTGCGCTTGAAGCTTCATAAGCTATTGTAAACTTTTTTTTTAATAAACAATCTTTTTCATAACAGTATCGTGGGTGAAGCTCCTTTTTATGCTCTCGTAAAGGAACAGATAGGTGAAGCTGAAAAATTAGCTATTTCTCCGTAGGACCGCCTGAGGTCGTCGATCGTCGCAACTCGCAAGTCATCGTCACGTGTTATCTGCGCGTGACTATATTCAAAAGGGTGGGTTTTCTTCTTTCTAGCAAATTATAAATTAAATCAAAATGATATCTGCAGACCATGACGTGATGGTAGATGCAGCTTGTGGGCAAAATAGATAGGACGATGATCTCGTCCATAGGGAAGGAAAGAGATCTGCGGTCGTCGTGACGCACCGGGCAAAAAAGGGAAAAAAAAAAGAGAAAAGACCGTCGCGGACCAGTACGTTTTCGTCCTCTCTGTCTAACACTATCCGCAGTGGGGAAAGGATACTCTAAAGTTTTAGAGTATAAATATAAAGTAAAAACTGTTGTATTGGATACTCTAAAACGATACTCTATCTTTTTTCTTACTCTATATTTAGAGTGGTACAATGTTTACTTTATAGTGGGTAGTGACAGACCCCACTAGCTAAACAAAAAAAATGCTATAACTCACAAACCAAAAATTCAAATTAAATTTCGATTGCATCATTAAATTTGTCTTAATAAATTCTTCAAAACTAGATAACACATGGATATATTTAGATAAAGTGACAAGTGGATCCCACAATAGATAGAGTGGATAGAGGATAAATGAGTGCGGGAGAATTGAGTATAGAGGAGAAAATCTTACTGACTAGGACGTATAGAGGATGAATATAGAGTTCCATGAGTACAGATAGCCTAAAATGATGGATGGATATTGCTCCTGTCGTCCTAGACCCCAGGTAGGCAGCAGGTAACGAGCTTCGGCGTCGGCAAACGGTTCGCCGCAGCCCTCTGAGCCTGCACTGCGCTACCAGGCCATCATCGATCGATACAAGCCATGGCAATTTTGTTCGTGTGTAATCTAATTTTTGTTGCTATACACTACACCTTGCGTTGCCACGTTACATCTTACACGTTTATTATATTGGCGTGCAAAAATTGTTCAGACATAGGAGTACTACACCGATACACGTCCCACGTCCACGTGTTATATATGGCCTCGCGGTCCATACTAGTGGCGCCCGGCCGTTTTCTTCGCTGCTTTTTCTTTTCCCATGATAATAAAATAACGAGACACAATTTGTGTGTATATATATAATTGACTATAATCTTTCCCTAATACTAGTAGCAGCAGTTTTACAATTCCGTACGGAACGGCTGTCTGACCTCTTTTTTTTTTGGAATGGACGGCCAGCGTAACATCACGTCGTCGTCGTCGTCATCAGGGGGGGAAAATACCAGCGCCACATTTGACGTCCACCAACCACTCGTGTGCAGCAGGTCATGCGGTAGTGGTAGTAGGAGCACCTACCACTGTGTCCCTGTCATCGTCTCGTCGCTGGTGGGTCCCACGGTGACAGTGAAATGAACATGGGATGGGAGGGGTACTGGTACATAATCGAAGCCGAAGCACTTGGTCCATGTCTACCAAGAACACGCGCTAATGCATGACTGCTGCTGCCTCCCCTGATTAGTCCACTGGCCTGATCTCCTGGATTGACGGGGGTTTCCCTTTTCATGCATGATGCAGATGTGTAGTGTGACGAACTGAACTGACGGTGGATCACTGGATTGGATGGATGGAGGAAGCAGATGATTATATAGCGGATGCCATGCCATTCCATGTGTTGCAGTCTTGCACAGACGGCTAGAAGCAAAGGCCGTGACCGTGAGGGGAGGTGAGGTGAGGGTGACTCGTGGGAGGAGCAGAGCACTAGAGCAGCAGTATTGAGAGATACTACTCGATGCTATGCAGCTGGGTTCTTTTAATTTCATCCTCCTGCCTTGGTCCTTTGCCTTGAGGCGGAGAAGAGCAATCACCAATCAGGGAGGAGCGTGGATTTGACACTCTATATAGTGTAAGGTATTCCAAATTCCATCAATTAGCGCCATGCCATGCATGGGGCTAATTAAGATGATTTCTGAGGAAATTAACAGGTGTGCTACGGAGTGTAGGAGTACTTTACTAATCGGAGTCCATGATTGGTCCGTGCTGACGCTGAACCCACACCCAGGCCCCAGTCGCCGTCACGGTTGTTGAGATCCATCATCCATGCCTGCCGAGGGTGCTGTGCTGTGGAATTTCCAATACCAAAACGATTATGCTCTGTTGAGGGCGTCCGGCTCCCTCTCTCATATCGGACGGACGCCGATGACCCGACGCACGCGCCTCGTGCTATCCGCCCTGCTCCGACGCACTCCCCATTCCCCATCCCGTGCGGTTCACTTCACTTCGCTGCTCACGCTCTCTTCCTCGCGGGGCTCCTCCACTCTCTGCTCGAGCGCCGCCGCCCCTTCCTCCATCCTCGACCACGACACCGCGACGGCAGCGGCTTCTGGAGAGTGCGCCCTCCCTCCCTCCCCTCCTTTCCTCCATGCCTCCGTGCCCCCCCCGACCTCCATAGCACCGAGAGAAGAGGGGCGACGGCGGAGGCTTCTTGGCGAGCCGCTCCTCCCTCCTTCCCTCCCTCCCTCCCTCACTCTACGACCTCCGTGCCACCGGAGAGGTGCGCGACGACGGCGGCTTCTGACGAGGTAGGTGGATCCTTTTCTGGATTTGAGCCCTCCTCCCCCTCCTGCTCCTTCTCCTCCTCCTCTGGATCTAGCCCTCCTCCTCGTCGTCCTCGTCCTCGTCCTCGTCCTTCCCCCTCTGGATCTAAGGGATGTGGTGGTGGCTAGGGTTTCAGCAAGCTCTCGGGTTCAGATCTCGCTGTGTTGCAATGACTTTTCTCTAGATGTTGCAGTAGGTTTCAGTTGATGTTGCAGTAGTACTGCTTTTGAGATGTTGCAATATATTTCAGTTGCTTAATCTCATGTTGCAGTAGTTGTTCCATGTTGTTGTAACAGTTTTGTTTGGTATTGTTGCAACAATATGTTAATGGTGTTTCAGCTAGTTCAGCCTAATGTTTCAGCTGTTGTTCTTTTGTTGTTGCAATAATATGCTTCTTGGTGTTTCAGTAACTATCTCTTCGATGTTGCAATTTCATAGATCCCCATGTTTCAATAGGCAATCTTTTATGCTTCAGTTGTTGTCCCATGTTGTTGTAGTAATTTGTTCGGTGTTATTGCAATAACATGTGTATGATGTTTCAATTGCTTCATCCTAATGTTGTAGCGGCAAACGGGGGACGAGCTGGGGGTGCGCTATGGGAGGCGAGCTGGCGGCAGGCGAAGGTGCTAGGGCCCAGCGAGGTTGGGGGCAGACAGATTTCGTGCACGTGGGGCGGGGCGGGTCCCTTGCGCGGGGAGCGGAGGAAGAGCGGTCCCGATTTCTACTTCCTCCTTTGTGCGGGCGGACGGGGGCGCGATTCGTTGTGGGATGGTACGAAGGCTTGGCGTCCGGACGCTAGCGCCCGGATCGGACGTCCGGGCGCTAGCAGTTCCGATACCAAAAATTGTTGGTTGTGCTCTGTGAATCAAGTACTAACTCTGCTGACTGCTGCCTTTTCAGGTTCATTAAACCTAGACGTACTCCCTCTGTCTCAGTTTATTTGTCGTTTTCAGTTTTCGTGCCACAAGTTTGACTCGATTTGTAGAAAATATGTACAATATTTATATCTCTAAATAAATTTATTAAAAAACTAGATTCAAATTTTTTTCCAATGATATAAATTATATATCATAAATATTAATATTTTTTAATATATATTTTGTTAAAATTGTTTCTAGATAAACGAAAACGTCAGATATTTTTGGAATGGAGGAGCAGTCACAGTCTCGCAGACGACGGGTGAATGAATGGGCACGCACGCACGCAGTTGCCCACAATTCGGAGACAGCACTACCTCAGTTGTTGAAATCATGGTGCATGCCTTTAACCGCATTGTCAGTCTCTCACATGCTGGTTACTCTACGGGCCCACAAACCAAACACACACTTTGGTTGAACAACCCATGCTACCGCGATTATTTATACTATACTACCTCCGTCATAAAAATAACACTGTACAATTCAATAATTTTCAGTTTGATCAACTTTTGTTTTTTTTTTAAATGCTAACACTCATGATACTTTCTCTATTTCAAATGGTAAGTCTTTTTTGTTTTTTAGATACACAGATTTTGCTATTAACCTAGATATAGGTTATGTCTAGATACACTATAAAAGTCAAAACGGCTTACAATTTGAAATGGGGAGTACCAAATAGAGTAAGTATAATTAGATTAATTAGTGACTGAGGTACCTTAGCTGCTTTGCATGCCCACCGTGTCCATCGAAGGTACTCGGAGGGGAAGGATGTGTGTGTTCGTAAAAGTGAATGTGCGTGCATATATGGGTGATTGTGTTTGTACTGTGTAATTCAAAAAAATCATTATAATTATAAAATATATTTTTATAATACGTATATAAACTAATTTGAAAACATAAATATTCAACTTGATCAAGCTTAAAACTAATTGGTTTCTTCTGCACTTAGATTTGTATCCTCTTTTTGTTACAAATCGAGTATACGTAAAAAAGAACCAAGTCAAGGTTATATATATACTCCCTCCGTATCGGATTTAGAAGTGGTTTTGGACAAAGTTTGGATCAAACATTGGGAATATGAATCATCAATAACTTTTAAGTTGTTGAGTTTGCAAATGTAAAAATTATATGAATAGATTTGTCTTAAAAAATACTTTCATAAAAGTATACATGTATCACTTTTCCATAAATATTTTTTATAAAAACAAGAGATCAAAGTTGTGTTTTAGAGACCGTGTCGCTGTCCTAAACGACTTCTAAATCGGATACGGAGGGAGTATATATATATATACGGAGTATATATTGCAGCACGTGCATGTCGGCAGTCACTCTCGACGTGCGTGCTACTTTTGACGCATTGGCACATTGTGTCTGTCGTGTGCCATCTTTTGCCCAAAAAGACAAGGACACGTGAGGCTCTGCCATTGGCCCTGCTGCCACTGTCTAACCCCCATTCTCAACTCTCAAATGGAAGCGGTTTCGCTATATACAAATCCGTGTGGCGTAAAGCCCGCAGGAACAATAAAACCTGGAGGCAACAAACAAAAGCTTCCTCCGTCCAAGAAACAATATAATTATGGAATCCGTGCCAGCGAAAGTAACTCAAGTTTGACTAGATTTATAATAAATAATATTATCATTTATGTCTCTAAACAAAATATATTACAAAAATATATTCTATAACTTATCTAACGATAATTATTTTATATCATGAATAATAATAGTTTTTATATAAATTTAGTTAAAGTTCAAACTGTTTGACTTCTTAAAAACGAGTATTGCATTCTTTGCTAGAGGGAGGGAGTTCCCTCCATCCTGAAATAAAAACACATCTGAAATTTGAAATTTATCCCACAAATAAAGGTAAATATACAAACAGTATAGGGGCTAACTAGCAGCTGCCGCAGCTCAGCAGCTGTAGACAATGACGTTGGGAGCAACAAAATACTGACGGGAGCTACGTGGAAGTGTCTGGACCACTCATTTGCTCGCTCGTTCCCATTGGAGTCCCGTCCAGCGGCAGGCTGCTCCATCTGCACCTGTACCGCCGATCACTGCACTACACTTTTTAGGAGTACAATAGTTTACACATTTAAATCCTAAACGTGCTTTTATTATGGGACTGAAGAAGAAGCTTGTAACCGTGGCTGTTGATGAGGTGTTCAAACAAATCTCTCTCCTCTCCTCACGCCGTGCAGCCGGCCGGCCGTTTGCTGGACTGGACCGCCGCGTGACATGGACACCAAATCCTAATCATATGCGGTGCCACACACACACACACACACACGTGTCTGCACCGTCAGCACTCACGCTCAGCTGTCACCATATGCCCATGTCCCTTTCCACTCACACCGTTGCACAAGTTTTCTAAAATTTCAAAACTTGGCTAAACTTCAGAGCTCATGTAGGTACGTATATGAACACATCCACAATATGTATATGAGCTAATGAGCATGAAGTTCTCTTTACAGTCCAAAATCCAAATAGGTCCTAGGGCAACGGTGGCTACTCGTACGTGGAGATTTTGTTCTCAACACACCTCTAAAAGTCCATACATTTTTTCTTAGAGTTGAGCATTTTTAATATAAAAAATTGTGTTTCTATCTCCATCCAAGCAAGGAAAAAAATTGCATTTTTGGTTGTCTCTAACGCCGGTTAGAAAAGCAGGATTTATTCCGATTTCATCACAAGTTAGTTTTTTCCATTGCAACTTTTCTAATGAAATATATTTCCATGTTGATCACATATACTGCAGTTTCACAAAGATGGCTACATTTTTTGTGGCAGAGCTAAATATTATACATTACTCTCCCCATACTAATTTTAGCGATGCACTAGAATTTTTCACTAAGACCAAGGAATATTAACTCTCCTTAATCCATCTACTCCTAACCTAAGGCTAGTCTCGGTTTTGTCACGTCCGTTGACGCGTGTTTCATTAAGAGGGAATAGAGGCCGAAAGAACGGCTTACGCGACGCAACTATGGACAAACACATAGCACAAGTTACATAACCATAGTGGTTAGAAACAAAAAAGAACAACATAAAAGAAAACTAAGAAAGGCAGCACGGAGAGAGCCAACTGGCACTAGCCTAACCGTCGCTAGAAAGTTTCGTGACATTGTTTCCAAAATTGTCATGTCATGTAGAATGAAATGAAATAGGGATGAAACACATACTCTCAATGCAAAGTTTCATTCTATGGTTTTATAGACATTTAATTTTGTATTATAGAAAGTTGGTAATCGTATCAAAAGAGTACCATCCTCATGGGAAACTCATTTCTTCTCTCTCTTCACTATAATATTGTCATGTCATAAAAAATGCAGGCTATTAAATGCAAAAAAAACTCTCACGAAACTCCCGCTAAGGCTGACTAACACCCTGTTCGTTTCGCTGGATCAGCAGAATCAGCAGTTATCCAGCAGTATTTTTCTCTCACAACAAACCAGCGAACAGTATTTTCAGCACAATAAACCAGCGAAACGAACGGGGTGTAAAAAAACGATTCAGTTTCCACACTTGCTTGTGCTACAAATCACGTACCGACGCCTACATGCATGCATGCACACGCTAGACTCTTGCATGCATGCCCATGCGGCCGTGCCTCCTCTCTCGATCGTATGTAGAAATGAAGCATTGCGCTAGACTTCCGCATACAGAAACTAAGAGTAAGTATAGTAAAGGGCTAGAGGTGGATCGTATGCTGAGGCAGAGGAGAGAGGGGAGGAGAGATAGGAGAAGTAGATTATAAGTTTATAGTCGGATTGAACACAAAAAATCAAGAAATTGTGTGAGAGAAACCAGTGGACCATCTATTAGTAATGAAAATGAAACTACTATATAGATAGGCTGAGAGGTAAGCTGCAATAATTTATACAGCCAGTAATCATCTATATTATCAGCCTTACTCTAAGCGTCACGAGTATCTGCGCGCCGGAGGACCAGACACACCTGAGGCAGGCCAGCGCTTTTACGCCTGTGAATATGAAAACTTTTTCAAAGCTTAGGCGCCTATAAATCTATGATGGAGGGAGTAGGTGCCAGGAATACATCTAGATATGAAAAGGTGTTCTAAGCTCTTTTGACACTAGAAGAATATCTTGTGCGTTGTCACGGGAATTGCGGATTACTGGATTGCATGGCATGATGATGTGGACAAACAAAATATTTATGTATGTCTTGCTGACATGGACATTACAATTGTACGGGCTTGTGGATTTTAACTGTGTGTGATAGTGAATTGCCTAGTTAGACAGCTTGCATTTTAAGAGAAATATGTGACTTACTGATATGGACATTACAATTGCATGTCCTAGTAGATTTTTAATTGTGTGTGATAATGTATTGCCTAGATGGACAGCTTGCATGTTGAAAGAAATAGACAGTAGGATTTTGCTTGCCTAGGTGGACAGCTTGTATGTTGAGAGAAATAGATAGTGAGATTTTTTGCTTTATAAGAATATAAGATATAAGATAAGATAAGATAAGATGGTCTAGATATGTCGATTACCCATGTTAGTTTCTCACATTTTTTTTGGTGGGTTGTTGTGGGGGGGGGGCGCATGCGCCCCTAGCTCTGCCATTTTTTTTCCTGGGATGGCAAACTTCATGTAATAATTGTTATTTTTCTTTTTCTTGGAGAATATAAGTTTATAGATGTAAAAGACAATTAAGAGGAGTCAGATTTCTGTAAGTTGTGGCCGTAAACCAAACAAAGCCCATTAAACTTGTGTATTTAATGCATGATGCTAATTTATAGGTAGATTTATTGTTGCTTCTTATTGATAAATATATGGTTTCCTTAGCACGTGCGGAACGGCGGGTGTGGAGATGTACTATCTTTGTCCTAAACTAAATCAATCTCCTAGAGTTATCCTAAGCCAAACTATTTAAAATTTGATCAAATTTATAGAAAAGAGCACCTATGTTTATGACAAAAGAGCACCCACAGACGTCTCTTTTTGCCGCTATTTGAGCTACGGCCGCTAAGTTACGCTTTAGCATTGCTAAATTGTTTAGCTTTAGCTTTAAAATAACGTCGTTATTTCAATTCAGGTACAATAATAGCGGCAATTTAGCGACATTATACTAGATATCTTTTGATGCTAATTTGGTATTTTGGACAATTTAGCACTTGAGTTTCATGAATGATGCTATAATGTCATATTAAGTAATGTTTCCAAGACGGTTGAAATCTAGAAAACACATTTGTGTTCATCAAATTTTATGACTACCATGTTTTTGTCATCAACCATTTTTCTTGCGAAAGGGTATGTAGCCAAGTGGTTACAAAAGCCTCAGTAGCACCTCAGGCCCCCCGTGGGAGCAAATTTTCTAGGATTTAAGTATTTAACGACGTTGTGCTTTCAATGGCAGACGACATTCCCGTCGACAACGAGACGTCTATGGTAACTTTGTCAATCTCGAGGATTTATCAGCCCAGTCATTGAAGATGCTCATATGGATAGGGTTTGCGTGCGTGCGTTCATAGGGTGTGTACGTGTGTTGTGAGTACCTGCGTTGTACTGTGTAATTTGCAAAAAAAAACTAATTGTATTTTTATGTTTTTTAAAAAACCGCTATATTTCATAGCTCTGCTATATCTTTATAGCTATTGGAAAAAAAGTTGCCAATATTTGCCATAGCCTGCTATTTTAAACCTTGTTCACAACATAAGATTGTTATCACTATAAAGTTAGGAAAACTACTTTTACTAATGTGTAATTGTTTTTTTTGTCAAATATAATATATTTATATAGACATAGTTTGTAAAAAATACCGTACCGTAAATCGTCTTGATGTTTGGATTGACAATATTTCTTATCATAGGAACTGTATAACATAGCAAGCTATAGAAATAGAAGTATATAATAATGTCTCTAACAAACCTATAGTCTAGTAGGTAAATGAAGGTTGATTGAAGAATATATTATTGAGAAATATATAACCGATGCTTTCTTTTGTATTCTCAAAAAAGAAAAAGAAAAAAAGAACAGTGCAAGTAGCGCGCCACTATCTCACCAACCCCCAACCACGCCCAATTTTTTGTTGTTGTGTCACCTACTCCACCGATGCCCTCCACATCTCCCCATCCCCATGTGTCTACTCCCTCAACCGCTACCAGTTCTCATGAGGCCTCATTTTGATTGGCAAATGCATGGAGAACATTTAAAAAAAAAATCGGTGCATGATCCTTTCGGTGCTTAAACGAACATGCTGTCAGGTGTTAACTACAGCACTGCAAATACGTCGAAGTAGCAGCAGTACTGAAATATCTAGTAGTAGTTGCCGTTGCCATGCGGCATCGATCATGCATAAGCATGATGAACAACCACTGAAAGAGAGACAAGCTTTCTGAAAAGCGTCTTTGCTCAGTGGAAACACAATAGGCATCCATGGACAGGCCTTTGCCTGGAACCTGGATGCGTATTATCATGTCCTGCAAATAATTTCCGGCCCTGCCCCCTTTTCTGAAAGAGTGCGATCTGCAGATCTAAACAACAATAAGATAACATATTGTGCTGGACACATTTTGTGAGGCGCCAATTAGAAACTCCTATACAGTCCTATGATAGCTAAGCAAAAGTAAATAATAATTGACAAACAGATGGGTTTCTTTTTTCCCAACAAACAGAGCTGGTTTACAATGAAACCGGCCCTCTGCATTTGATACTCAAGCCCGCCTGACAGTAACTAAACTGTAGAGTACCAGCTACAGAGAAGACTCATTCGGTTACAACAAGAAGATGTTTCATACACAACACATGTGCACAGCTCGCTTGGGTACAATCATGTAAGCGAAGCACAAACGAGTGTAACAATGCTTTTATAACAACTAGAAAAATTTCCCGTGTGTTGCCGTGGGATTTTAGGATACAATTTAGGGGTAGCATGATGAAATATAATACAATTTGTATCTTAGAGGGGAAATATTATATGATTATCAGGTGGTTTGTAAAACATAATCTCTATTAGGACCATTTAAAATTTTCAATGAGCAAGATAAAACATTTGAGGCATCTTCCGTACATTAGCAATTACCTGATAAAAAGTAATGATTTTGAGGCTCCTATTATACATATATATATATACTAAAAAGAGGAATGACGATCTGTCGTGTTGCTGCAGGATTTTTTAGAAATAGAAAATTGTGCAAGGAACTATAATTAAAACCATTAGTACCAACAGTGGACACATTACATATGGCATATAAAACACAAATGGGCATAAAAGTGCATCAGCATAATCCCCATATCAACCTTGAAAGGCGCTCAGCATGTAAGACATGTGTGCGTTGAATATCTGAATGGCATAACATAATTCTGAATCATATAGGATTAGTGTATTTCGGATACTATGAGCACATGTCATTTTTTATTTGAACACATAAGAACGTGCCCAAAATTCATATGGCGTGGTTGATCCTCTAATAATACTTTAAATTAAACTTGTGATTGTGTTGATTCTATCGATAGAACTGAAATGTTAAATTTGTACAAACAGAAAATCCTGGATATCTACAACAAAATAAAGAAATAATAACATATCTGCAACAAAACAAAGAAATAAGTGAGCAATAATCATGTTAAAATATTAAGGAGCCGAAAGGGCATGTAGCCTAGTAGTTACAAGAGTCTCAGTAGCACCTGATATCTTGGGTTCGACTTCCTATGAGAACGAATATTCCAGGATTTAACGGCTTTGTTCATAGAGGGTGAGTTTGCGTGTGATATAGTTTCCAAGAGGGAATTGATTCTCTGCAAGAGGAAGAGGAAGCATGTGCATCAACATTACTCCTGAATTTGTTGTGATACTTGTGTGGAGTCGTAGGCTTTTCATGTCCATGATGGATAAATATTGTTACATGCCCCCTGGGTTTCTCAATGGTTTTGCCGCAATTATTTGGATGTCTCTTCATTTTTCGTTGGTATTTGGTGGGAGTGCAATTTATAACTGAGCTTAGTAATTTGGTGGGGTGTTGAGACGGTGTGGCTTCTAGAGATAAATAATGAATGAATGAGTGTGCAGGAAAGTGATAGCATACACGCGTAGCTTATTGACAGGCCGGCTAATGTAACAGCCACAGCCAAGGTGTGAGGTGTCCACTGTCAAAGTGGTTCAGAGTAGGTAATGATGATGTGTTTGCTGGAGCAAGCCTAATTTACAGTGAACTGACACTACTCAACACCGGCAAATTACCCCTAACCCGCACTAAGAAGTGGACCGGAAACCAAAAGGCACCACTCAAAGAGGAAAAGAGTTCGGAATTCGGATCCATTCCAGCTAGCGTTTCCAAAGATATATATATATATATATATATATATATATAGACACACACACGCAACGGTTAATATATCTTTAAAATTGTCATACCCTCCGATCCTGTAATTGGTTACTTCATGCGTTGGCTTCGAGATGGAGAAACGATAAAGTTTATGGTTGACATTATTACTTCATAAACATGAGATCGTCCTATTATTAATCGAAGAAACAACATATTGTCGTTTCAAGTCTGTCATTTTGAGGTCACTAGTAGAAACTAGAAAGTAGAAACAACGATACAACACCATGTCAAGGATTACAGAGCGAGAAAGTCGCAATTATAGTAGTTTTCCTATGGAGGGAGCTATTTTTGGATCATTCAAAATTGTAATTCTAAAATGATTTTGTTTTTTTAAACCACCAGGCCCACTAATCCTCAAAACTAAATAGGACCCACGTAGGCCACAACAAGGAGAGATGTCAGATTCACCTAGCAAATAATTACCTGCTAAAAATTCTAAGAGTGGATTTCAATAGGCCCAACTAATAGGCTAGCTAACTCTTCGTTAGGCACCAAGCTAACAACTATTCTATTAGGTTATTAGCCGTCCTGACCTAGCTAATCGTACCTAATACATTAACAAATGACATTTTTATCCTCTCACCTACTCTAGTCTACAGGCCTTCCTAATCCGGGCTAAAAGAGGAATAACATTACTAGAGAAAACCATCCATATGCACCTTTAAGCTGCTGGATCATCCAAGTAACTCCCAACTAATACTGACCAGTTAATATTTTAGGTGTGCTCTATTTGCAAGCTAAGGCTTCTTTGGAACGCAATATTGAAAACCATGCAGGAAAACCACATGAATATGGTAAAGATGTATATGCAAATTAGAGAAATAAAAACACACGAACTTTGTAGGAATTGGACTCCCTTTGGAGCGTAGGAAAAGCAAATTAAAACTTAGGATTCGTATTCCTATAAATTAAGTTATTTAGCATTCTTTGGTCCGCAGGAATCACTTGGTAGAAAAATATAGGAAACTTTCATTTGTGTTCGATTTTCACGTGTAAAACATGGGAAAAGCCTGAACTTAAACCTTATTGTTTTTGTTTCCCACAACTCATCCAAACAACCATTTCTATACAATATTGTGTTTTTCGTTACTCTGTTTTATATGCATTTTTACCCTATTCATCCATTTTTTTCAGTGCTGCATCTTTTCAAACGAAAAAATACGGTCCAAGGGCAGGGAAAGGATAGTACAGTAACACGGCTAATCCGAGTGTTGAAAAAAAAGTGAAAAATTTCCTACAAATAATTACTATGGCTGTGTTTAGTTTCTAATGGAATGCAAAATGCAAAATACCAACTACTTTGGAATGATAAAATGCAAAATGCCAAAATTTTTATGATGTGTTTAGTTCCATTCAAAATACCAAATTTTTCATGAGGTGGATGAGAGCTTTTTGGCTTTTTAGCTTTTTTTAGTCTCTTGAGGCTAAAATTCAATATGGAGAATGGATACCTTTTTACCAAAAATTTTGCATGATGTTTAATTTCATTTTGTAAAATAGTGGGCCAAAACCTAAATTTTTTTAGGGGAAATGAGGAACTAAACCACCCTATATGTATCCCGATAAAAAAAAATCGCCTAAAAAAATCCTGTGCCACCAGATGGATGGTCCCACCTTCCTCCCCCTCCCATCAGATCTCACCAACCGCGCCCCAAAACCACACGAACCGGAGTGGATTATAAATAAGCCCTCCCAAACCCCTTCCGTTTCCCGTGATTCTCCTCTCTTCCTCCTCACCTATCATCGCCGCAGCGCCATCTCCTCCGCTCCCGTCGTCCGGGTAAGCAACCGCGCGCCCCCTCGCTCGGGTTCCTGTCCGTTTCGCTCTGGGTGTCGTGGGGGATCCGTGTCTGTGCGCGCGCGCGTGGTCGATGCTCGGCTTCCTTCCGCCCCCCGCGCGCCGCCCGATCGGCCTGGTGGCGCTGCCGGGATCGGCGGTGGGCTGGCCCGCCCATTTCTCTCCTGATCCGGCTGGTCCGGCCGGGTTCGGTCGTGGGACTGGTGATGCGGGTGGGTTTGCTCGGCTCGGCCCCGAACAGAGCTCTGGATCTGACTGAGCTCTGCTCGATTCAATGGATCAATTAGAGTGGGCAGCTGCTGGTTCGTTCTCGCTTGGCTCGCGTCGCGACTAGATCTGGTACTTCCGTTCGGATCGGGTGCTGGTGTGGTTCGTTTCGCCCGCAGGGGTTTTTGGATCTGCGGGGTTTAGTTTAGTTTAGTTTAATCCATGTTTTTGAGGAAACAGGAGGGATCAGCTGGAATAGTTTAGTCCGTGTTGACTTCAGTGACAACGACCAGTACTGGCTTTCTGCTCCGTTCGCACGCCTCGGTCGAGATCCAAGGCATTGACATGATCTCTGCATTTTGTAGTAGTAGCTTGTGCTGGTACTAAGCGCGCCTGTCCTTTGACTGGCTGGCTGCCCTTCCGTATGGTTGGACTTGTGAGATCTTTCGGATTGGGAATTCGGGATATACCTTGAGCCACTGCGTCAACTGGTGGAGGGTGGACTGCCATGTGCCGTGCTGATGTACTGGATCCACCCACTGGTAACCAATTATTATTAGTTAGGTCAAGTGTATCTAGTTGGCCAGCACCAACCCCTCGGGACTGGGGCCTACTTTCTGTTGGAGGTTGGCGGTATGCCCCTTACCTATCTGACCTACCTACTAACCTACCTACTAGGATAAACATATTTTCTTCCTTGATTGAAACTTTAATTTCACTATAGTTTGGTTTTATTCTTGTTTGGAACCAGTGGATCTGATGCAACTCAGGAGTTTTCTTAGATATACTAAATTCATCATAGTGGTATAGTGGGCACAATTCTGTCTTTGTTGGATTATCAGCAATATACGAGTACCAACATGGAGTCCATAGTTATCATTTTGATTGGCAAAGGGTTTATCATGGAGCGATTATTAAATTGTACGTATAATATGGATGCCTGATCGGTGTTGCAAGATCACATTTTCAATATGCTCTTTTATCAGCACGATCTTAATCATATTGTTCTCATCCATATTCATGTTCCCTGTTACAAAAGTTCTCAAGGTATTTCGAATTTCTAATTGTAATTCTATTTACGGCGCAGAAAGATGGCGTCCCACATTGTTGGTTACCCTCGCATGGGCCCCAAGAGGGAGCTCAAGTTTGCCCTTGAGTCTTTCTGGGATGGGAAGACCACCGCTGAGGATCTTGAGAAGGTTGCTACCGACCTCAGGGCCAGTATCTGGAAGCAGATGGCTGATGCTGGGATCAAGTACATCCCCAGCAACACCTTCTCCTACTACGACCAGGTCCTTGACACCACCGCCATGCTCGGCGCTGTTCCAGAGCGCTACTCATGGACTGGAGGAGAGATCGGGTTCGACACCTACTTCTCTATGGCCAGGGGCAATGCCACTGTCCCTGCTATGGAGATGACCAAGTGGTTCGACACCAACTAGTAGGTCCTTTGCCTGCTACTAATGGTAATTTCAGTTTCAGCTTTTGTATTTAATAGTTTTTGCTGACAAACTTTATTCTACTTTTACAGCCACTTTATTGTCCCTGAATTGAGCCCTAACACCAAGTTCTCCTATGCTTCTCACAAGGCTGTTAACGAATACAAGGAGGCTAAGGCGGTATGATACACTCGTTATATTTCTGTTGTCTCATTTTAATGTGCTAACCTATTCACCTAATGTTAATTTCCTACTTGTGTACTTGATTGTCTGATGGTTGCTAATACATTCCTATTTCTTTTGACATCATAATTACCCGATAAAGTCATTTGATAGTTTAGCATGCTGCCTTCAGCTAATTGAACCTCAAACTAGTAGTGATCATTCATTTTTAATCCTGCACTTAATTAGTAATTTTGGAATAACACAGAAACTGGGATGTACATCCAGATACCTAATTGGTGTAACATTTTGGAAGCTTGTTATTGTGATATTGTCAGATCAAATTGGTTGCAAAGAAACTTGGTACTTTTGAGCTTTCTAGTACATTGTTTGAACTTGAGCGTTGACACATTGACCAAAAATGGCTTTCTTCATGAAAATGACAATTTCAGGCTACAGTAAGAGTGTTTCCTGAGTTGTATTGTGCCTCTGACAAGTTGGTCTGATCTTGCTTTTGTTGTTTTGTTCTTATTTTGCTCTGTTGGAGATAGTCTGAAAAGGATTCCGAGTTTAGTGTATTTTCATTTTTCCTATGCCATAAGCAGTGGGGCACACAGAGTGGTTGCATTATTTCTTTTTTGATGTTTACTCTGAAATATAAAAAAAGGTGCCTTTTCTTGCAAGGATTTCATCTACTTGCTTGTATGGCTTATATGTTGTCGCCTCATGCAGCTTGGTGTTGATACCGTGCCAGTACTTATTGGACCAGTCTCATACCTGTTGCTCTCAAAGCCTGCCAAGGGTGTGGAGAAGGGATTCCCTCTTCTTTCCCTTCTTAGCAGCATCCTCCCTGTCTACAAGTAAGATTATAAACAAGTTACTAGCTACTGCTGGCCCTTGAGTTTTCAGTTGATAATTTGATGCATGATGATTGTAGGGAGGTCATTGCTGAGTTGAAGGCAGCTGGGGCTTCATGGATTCAGTTTGATGAGCCCACTCTTGTCCTCGACCTTGATTCTAACAAGTTGGCTGCATTCTCTGCTGCATACGCAGAACTTGAATCGGCACTTTCTGGATTGAATGTACTTGTTGAGACTTACTTTGCTGATGTTCCTGCTGAATCGTACAAGTATGTTATTCTTGTCGCTAGTTCACCCTTTTCTCAACCATTGTTCCTCCCAGACCCTTTTGTAATGACAGCATACTCACTGTTCTTTGAATGCAGGACCCTAACATCTCTGAGCGGTGTGACTGCTTATGGTTTTGATCTTGTCCGTGGAACCCAAACTCTTGGGCTTGTCACGAGTGCTGGTTTCCCTGCTGGAAAGTACCTCTTTGCTGGTGTTGTGGATGGACGCAATATCTGGGCTGATGATCTTGCTACATCTCTCAGCACTCTCCAGTCTCTTGAGGCTGTTGTTGGGAAGGGTAATCATACTTTCACTGTTTATCGGTCGTAAGATTAGATTTGGTTACAGTTGGCAATATCTGATAATGCCTACCATTTGTTCAGACAAGCTTGTTGTATCAACTTCCTGCTCACTCATGCACACCGCTGTGGATCTTGTGAACGAAACTAAGCTTGACAGCGAGATTAAGTCTTGGCTTGCTTTTGCTGCCCAGAAGGTGGTTGAGGTTGATGCTCTTGCGAAGGCATTGGCTGGTCAAAAGGATGAGGTATGGCAGTTTTGTTTTCATTCTCTGCTGTCTTAACTAGTCCTTGGTGTTTCTTTTTCCTGCATACAAACTTATACTGGCCTATTCATTTCTGCAAATGTCATCTACAGGCTTACTTTGCAGCAAATGCTGCTGCTCAGGCATCGAGGAAATCCTCTCCCCGTGTGACCAATGAAGAAGTCCAGAAGGCTGTGAGTACCTTGCCTGAGGCTTAAAAGCTTACACCTGCTAGTCCAATTTTAACGTGTACCAACCTCTTTCTGTATACTGTTACAGGCTGCTGCTCTCAAGGGCTCTGACCACCGCCGTGCAACCACCGTTAGTGCTAGATTGGATGCCCAGCAGAAGGAGCTCAACCTCCCCGTCCTTCCCACGACTACAATTGGTTCGTTCCCGCAGACTGTGGAGCTCAGGAGGGTCCGCCGTGAGTACAAGGCGAAAAAGTGAGTAACATTTAATATTTATACTTCACTTGTCTGTATTTTGGCTGTATTTCTTATTGGAAATTCACATTGCAGGATCTCTGAGGAGGAGTATGTTAGTGCCATCAAGGAGGAAATCAGCAAGGTTGTTAAGCTCCAAGAAGAGCTTGACATTGATGTGCTTGTGCATGGCGAGCCCGAGGTTAGTGCTCTTGTAGTCGTTCTGCTAGTTTTTGCTGTGCATTTTGAGATAATAAATTACAATATCATAATTGTAGAGTCACATTTAAGTAACTCCATTTGCCTATGTTTTACAGAGAAACGATATGGTTGAGTACTTTGGTGAGCAGCTCTCTGGTTTTGCATTCACTGCCAATGGCTGGGTGCAATCTTATGGATCAAGGTGTGTCAAGCCACCGATCATCTACGGTGATGTCAGCCGCCCCAACCCCATGACCGTTTTCTGGTCAAAGACAGCACAGAGCATGACATCTCGCCCAATGAAGGGAATGTTGACTGGTCCAGTCACAATCCTTAACTGGTCCTTTGTCCGGAATGACCAGCCAAGGTCAGTAACTAAAGCAGAAGGATTTAGTTTATGGTTTTCAGAGCATCATTTTCTTCCATTTATTGACTGACATATTGCTCCTATCTTCAAGATTTGAGACTTGCTACCAGATTGCTCTTGCAATCAAGAAGGAGGTTGAGGATCTTGAGGCTGCTGGTATTAAGGTTAGCATTTTTTACTGTTATTTTTTTCTGATTTAATCAAGAGCTTTGTGTACGTTAATGGTTGATCATATTGCTTATATTATCTCATTGTTGTCCTTTGCAGGTTATCCAAATTGATGAGGCTGCATTGAGAGAAGGTCTGCCACTCCGCAAGGCTGAGCACGCTTTCTACTTGGACTGGGCCGTCCACTCCTTCAGAATCACCAACTGTGAAATCCAGGACACCACCCAGGTCATTCTCTTGAACTGCGTTGTGGAGCCTTGTCAGTGTCAGATATTCACATCAACATTTCTTGGACATTCCAACTGACTTCCATCCTAAACTTGACAGATCCACACCCACATGTGCTACTCCAACTTCAACGACATC
This sequence comes from Saccharum hybrid cultivar R570, assembly GCA_038087645.1. Classification (NCBI taxonomy): domain Eukaryota; kingdom Viridiplantae; phylum Streptophyta; class Magnoliopsida; order Poales; family Poaceae; genus Saccharum; species Saccharum hybrid cultivar. Next base: position 30,222,708 of record JAQSUU010000405.1, on the reverse strand, counting down.
ATCCACTCTATCATCGACATGGACGCCGATGTGATCACCATCGAGAACTCCCGGTCCGACGAGAAGCTCCTCTCCGTCTTCCGTGAGGGCGTGAAGTACGGCGCCGGCATCGGCCCCGGTGTCTACGACATCCACTCCCCTAGGATCCCGTCCACCGAGGAGATTGCCGACCGTGTCAAGAAGATGCTTGCGGTGCTCGACACCAACATCCTCTGGGTGAACCCCGACTGCGGTCTCAAGACCCGCAAGTACACGGAGGTCAAGCCCGCCCTAACCAACATGGTTTCGGCCGCCAAGCTCATCCGCGCCGAGCTCGCCAGCGCCAAGTGAGGATGGCTGTCTCCGCAATGACTTTTCCTTTGATTACAAGGAGGGTGTCATCGAAGCCATTTGTTTCCAATAATCAGGGTCCCCTGTGTCCTTTCTTCTCCGTCTGTTTTTAGATTAGTATTTTTCTTGGCGCGATGATCGCCCCACGCAATACCTGTTTTACTCTGTTTGGTGGTTCTGAGGCAAGTTGGCCGTGTACTTGTATTGTAAAACTGAGTTGGATATCAGCAGTGTTTCATCTGCCACTCCGAGGTGTGTTCTGGCCCAAAGTAAAGATCTCGTGTCGTCAAGTTCATAGCTAATTGTGTTTGCGCTCAGGTTAATGGTGCACTGTGTGATTTTTGGGTGATTTGTGGTAAACTCCCAGCTGCAGAACACTCTGTTTTGCCTGCTATTTTTTTTTGAAAACTCAAATAAAATACACATCACATCGCAAATAGCCGGATACCAGTACAGATACAAACTCAGGGACTTGCCCATTAACACAGAAGAGCCAGAATCAAGGACAGACGCTCCATAAGTTGCTAGGTTGCCTGCTACTTTATTACAGTTTCTATTACAAACAGAGACAGTACATGAAGAGAACTCAAATTGCATAAAGTCTCTCATTTGTCTAATAATACAACCAATGAAGCTTCGATCAATCGACATAGAGTTCAGAGCATCCGCAAGAACAGTTGCATCTGTCTCCAAAATGATTTTCGCCATGCCCAATTGTGCTGCATGTTGGAGACCCTTGTAAGCAGCAATTGCTTCAGTATGAACAGCTGATACTGCGAAGGAGATATTTCCAGCTCCAGATGTATGTATCATCAGGAGGTGTCTTCCAAGAGCTTTTAACATCCGTAGCCACATGTTTGCTTGTTGTATTCAGTTTCTTAAATTCTAAAAGATAAAAAAGAGTTGAACTTTGTATTTCAGCCGCATTTACTATTTTTCCGTAGTCATTGGCTTTATTTCTTGCTGACCACCAGTCCACCACCTCCACAATAGCACCACCACCTTTAGTTGGTCATCTTTTGCAAAGGACCAGATCTTGTTAATTGTATCCTTTCCTGTTGGACAACCCTCTAATTGAGATCTGATCCCTTCCATACTCATAAGGCGCCAGCATTGCTTCACTTTCTTACATTTGAAGAAAATATGTCCACAATCTTCATCTAATCTTTTGCAAACTGGACACAATGTATCAAGTTTGATCCCTCGACGAGCAAGATTTATTCTCACTAGGAGACTATATGAGCAAACCTCCATAGAAACATCTGAACTTTATTAGGAACTTTAAATCGCCATATCTTATTCCATTGAAATCAGTCCTATCCGATGTGGAAGCATCCCTCCCAGCAAGAGCCTCCCTTCTAGCCACTGCAATTTTATATGCAGATTTCACAGTGAAAATGCCTTTTGCATCAAAATGCCAAGCAGCCAGTCATCCATGTCGACTTCAATAGGAATTCTAAGTATCTCTTCTGCATCACATGGCCAAAATGTATCCTGTACCAATTTTACATCCCAGTCACCAGTTATTGGACTAATAAGCTCATTTACCTTGGTTAATAGAGATGTTCGTCTAGGTGTCACCGGCATTCTTGTTGTGCCCCTGGGCAGCCAAGGATCTTCCCATATTCTCACTCTTTCTCCATTCCCAATACGCCAAATTAACCCTTCCTTCAGCAGCTCTGCTCCTTTTAAGATGCTCCTCCGTGTGTATGAAATTCCCGCCTGTGGAACACACTGAAGAATATCATTTCGTGGAACATATTTTGCCGAGAACTTGCCCACACAGCGTGTCTGGATTAGTGAGGAGTCTCCACGCTTGTCTGCATAGCATAGCCATATTGAATAGATGTAAATCTTGATGAGGTACACATGGTCTATTCTGCTTTGCCTTTGGCACACATGAGGTACGGACGTACGGTCTCCGTGCACTACGTCGTGTGTTTATATAGATACACGACATTGTGCGCGATTGCAAAGTTCACATCATCAACACATAATTACAAGCAACACTTGGGGGTACATTTCGTTCCATCTGCAGTTTTGCACTGCACCATCTAAATGAGCAGCAGGCAGAGTTGCTAGCTTTGCAGGGTGCGCCACACGGCCACGATGATCCCAACGAGCACGGCCACCGCCGCAGCAGCGTTCACCATCAGCTGCCGTCCTGGCTCCGGCGTCATAGTCGCCGTCACCGGAGCATCGCCCACCGTTGGCAATGCCCCAGCTTGGTTGTTCTCCTCCGGTCGCTTCTCATCCCTAGCTGTTTCATCCACCTTCCCTCTCAATTCAGCGCCTGGCTCATCCGCGCGTTTGGTTTTCTTGCTCTTCTTCTTCTCCGGTGGTGGTGGTGGTGGCTGCCTACTGTCTTTGCCGTCTTCCTGTCCCGCCACGGTCGTCATGGTACTGGTATCTTTCGGTTGCTTCTCCTTCGGTGGTTCCTCTGCACCACGAGGAGGCAGCGGTGCCGGAGGAGGAGGCGGGACAGAGTCCGGTGTCTGCCACGATGGAGGAGTCGACGGTTTCGGCTCAGGAGCAGCACCCAGCGTCCCATGCTGCGGCGTTGACGGTTTCAGCTCTCCAGTGACGAGCCTCGCCGTAGGTGGTCCTTGAGGAGGCGGTGGCGACGGATGTGGCGCTGTCGGCGTCGGCAGTTCAGGGTAAGTAGGAGCGACAGGAGGCGGCAGAGGTGGTGGAACACGCTGTGGCAGTTCATAACTACTTGGAACAGGAGGCGGAGGTGGAGGCGGCGGCGGCGGTTCAGGATACTTAGGAGCCTGAGGCCATGATGGACGCTGACGTCGTGGCGGTGGCGGCGGAGGTGGTGGAACACGCTGTGGCAGTTCATAACTACTTGGAACAGGAGGCGGAGGTGGAGGCGGCGGCGGCGGTTCAGGATACTTAGGAGCCTGAGGCCGTGATGGACGCTGACGTCGTGGCGGTGGCGGTGGCGGTGGCGGTGGCGGTGGCGGTGGCGGTGGCGGTGGTGGTGGTGGAGGCTGAGGCGGTGATGGACGCTGACGTGGTGGCTCAGGGTAAGTACGTGGTGGCGGCGGTGGGGACGGAGGCCGGCGCGGCGGTGGCTCAGGACGCGTAGGAGGAAGAGGCGGTGATGGACGCTGACGTCGTGGCGGTGGCGGTGGTGGCGCAGAAGGTGGCGATGGGGATCGACGCGTTGGCGGCGACGGTGGAGGTGATGGCGATGGCGGTGGAGATGGCGATGGCGATGGAGACCGGCGCGGCGCCGCCTCGGTATCAATTGGAATAAGAGGTGGGGGTGGTGGAGGCCGTGGTGATGGACGTGGTGGCTGCGGCGGTTCAGGATAATCTGGAACGGGAGGTTGTGGTGCCGATGGACGGCGACGTGGTCGTTGTGCTGACGTTGGTGAAGGCGTCGGCGGCGGCTGCTGTGCCAGCGGAAGTGTCGGCGGCTCAGGGTACGCAGGAGGCCAGCGAGGCTCTGGCGGCGACGGAGTCGGCGGCGGTGGCGATGGCGTGGCGGCGACGAAGGGGAGCGTGATGATGAGCTTCTCGCCCTCGAACCTGGCGCGGACGCCGTCGGCGTCGCAGTTGTCGGGGAGGCGGAGGTCCTTCTTGAACCTGGCCCAGCGGCCGCCCCTGGTGGGGCGCTCGCCGGTGGCGCGGAGCACGCCGTGGTTGTCCACCTGCACCCTCACCTGGTCCTTGCGGAACCCCGGCAGCGAGATCTCCACCACGTCCTGCTCCTCCCCGGCCAGCTTCCACTCCACCTCCGGCTCGAAGTCCTCGAACACCCGCGCCGCCGCCGCGCTCCGCCGTCGGTCCATGGCGGCTGGCTCGTCGACGCCGGAGACCGACGACGCCCACCAAATAAAGCTGCTCGCTTTCGCCGCGAGCGAGCGTACACGGAGAGCGACCCCTCGACGTGTATTTATGGTATGGCGTGGCGTACAGGCGTGCCATCACGACGACGCCGGATTGCTGCCATGTCTGAGCCATGGAAGGAATGCAAGGAAGGAAGGGTTGCTTGGCGAGGATGCACGGCACAGCAGGAGGCGGCCGCAGGTGACATGGAGTGAGAGCTGTGGGTTGGGTCACCTCTGTCCTTGGGGCAAGGACATGGTTCCTTTCTGTCCTTGGGGCAAGGACATGCTTCCTTTCTTGCATTGCCTGTCGCCTTGCCTCGATGGCTCCGTACAACTGCTCCTGTAACTGAAGCATGAAGGCAAGACCAAAGCACACGTGACTTGTATTGCGGGTATATGTTAATTCCGTGGCTCGAAATCAAATTAAATTATGATGATTGATTGCTATAAACTGATTGGTTGACCCAAAGATGTTGAATTATTCAAGGACATTTGCAATTGCAGTGCATTATATTTTGGTTGCGGGTATTCTTTTCTGAACCTGAACGTTAGCATTTGAAGACAATATGGGCCTAAGGGCCTAGGCTCGTGCAAGATTTATACCACTCAATCGGCCCACCAAAGAGCCAGAGCTCAATGGCGCTTGACGGGTACGTGGGCCGGTGTTAGCCCACGACTCCATGCTGTACGGATACGAGTTTTTTTTTAATTCTGCAATTTCCCTCTTAGCTTCTCAATTGATAGAAACAAGTCGATTGGCTACGTGAAGTGAAAAAGGACACAAATCTATCGGTTGGATGAATGGCAGAAAACTAGGATAATTCACTTAATCGTTGCACCACCTGCAAACTAGGCCAACTCTGTGTCTCCGTTTCCCTTTTCACCGCAACCTAAAACTGAAAAGATATGTATGAAAGTCCATCAGCGTAATAAATATCCTTAATAAATATACATGACATACTTGGATGTCGTGTTATTTTTTATTTTAGAGTTTAAAGGATGATGTCCTTGTCCATTTGCATTGTACTAGTACACATAGGTTTAGGGAGTCGACATCCCAAATCAATGAGCACACCTAGGGTGTAGAATATCATTCAAAGCTCTATAATACTACAAGAATATTTCGCATGTTGCTGCGGGGATTTTAGATAATTTAAAAAGAAATTAGACTATTTATATTTATAGTTATATGAATGAAACTATCTTAAATTAATTTTGGTGAATGATTTGACACATTGATGTAGACAGTCAAGTGCATATTAGTGGATGAAGAAATAACTATCATAATTACATGTGCTAGTTGGGTATAATTGCAAGTTCTAGTGGATTGTTGATGTTGATAGCTTGCATGTTGAGAGAAATCTCTAGTAAGGTTTTAGCTTTATAAGAGTATAGAATATTTTGCTGAAAATAAAAAATAAAGATAGGGTGCTGAGCATCGAGGGCTAACCTCCAACATATACAATAGATTACTACCTCCATTTTCTTCCCCATTTTCTCTTGTTAGGCGGGACGAGTGCAATTCGAAGAATGAAGCAGAACATATATTAAAAACTACCGAACGCTGCACTCCTATGGGCATAAGAATGACACATCCAATAGGTTGATTTGTTCCTTCTCTTTTGCATGCACCATGTAGCTATGCATGTGGTTGCGGCTTTGAATTTGGAGCGCAATGAGTATATACGATCGTACTCCACAAATTACTCTACCATGCCTAACAAATGAATAATTATACTCCTCAAATTACTTACCATGCCTAGCAAAAAAATAATTATGTGAAACCCGATGGCGACTAACAAAAAATGGAGGGAGTAGTAATGATTTTATTTTTTTGGTAGGGGAGGGGACATATGAGCCCCCCTTTGAAGGTACATCACAGCTCACCTATCTTAAGACATGATTGTTTTTATGGGGATTTTTAACTTTTTGCCATCCTCATAGATGTCACTCCTTCGTTTGCCAGCTTTGTGCGCGCTTCTACACAATTGCCATCGCAAACAGTAAACCTCCTACGCTTTTGCCACTTTCGCTGATGTGGCATGCCAGGTGGGCACGCCAGCGTGGTAGCGAGCCTGGGAGCCCTAACTCAGCATGAGAAAAGACCTATTTACCCTCGTTGTTTCTCTCCCTCTACTCGCTGACGTGTGGGCCCCACATGTCATCTACTTCAACCTCTGGCCATCACCGCACAATGAGGGGGAGGGAAGGAGGCCGTGCGGTCTGGACTCGCCGGTGCTCGACTGTAGATGCATGCATGCATTCCAAATCTCCAAGAGAACTCCGATGGATCGGATGAGTGACTAGGGAGAATTGCTTGCGGCGTTGCATCAGCAAGGAAAAGAAGAAATCTGCGGCTCGCGGTGGGGGAAGGGAACCATCGGAGACAGGTGGCGTGGATCGTGGTGTGCCGGTGGTGCAGACGGCCGATGCGGCTGGCCTAGGGAATGGTGCCCTGGGGATCGCGTGTGCCCGCGGCTACACCTTGCGCGGCCTACAGATGGGGGCCGCCAGCGCCGTCGTGCTGTGTGGCGGTGCCCCGACAGCTCGCGCCACAAGGCTGTCGGTCCCAGCAAAAGCTGCCGTCACGTCCACCGGTCTGAGGACCTCAGCTGTCAGCTCCTCGCATGACCGCACGGGACCAGACACCGGACCTCCGGAGCAACGTTCGCCCAATGCCATGGCCGCCGCCGGGGAGGCCAACGCCATCGCCATCGTCGTTTTGAGCCACCTGCAGCATCACCATCCCCACCGAGCACCTCTCCAACCTCGCCTCCACTTCCTGCAGCCGAATCTACCGTCATCGACATTCGTCGCCGTGTGAGGAGCACACCTTGCGAAACACCACCGCTCGCGTGGCTCCATCGCTGTGGGTCACCTTGGGTTGAGCCGCGAGAACCCATGGGCGCCATCGACTTCCTGGATGCTTCCACACTAGTCCTCACCACCGGTGACTCTAGACCGCACGAGCTGCTCCCCTCGCTGTGTGGTGACGGCTGGAGGTTGAAGGAGAAAATGATAGGTGGGGCCCAAGCGTCAGCGAGTGGAGGGAGAAAAACAATAAGGGTAAATAGGTCTTTTCCCATGCTAAGTTAGGGCTCCCAGGCTCGCTGTCACGCTGGCGTGTCCACCTGGCGTGCCAGGTCAGCGAAAGTGGCAAAAGCGTAGGGGGTTTGCTGTTTACGATGGCAATTGTGTAGGAATGCGCACAAAACTGGCAAACGAAGGAGTGCCATCGATAAGAATGGCAAAAAGTTAAAAAAATCCCGTTTTTATGCCAAGTGAAGCTCCATTCATATCAAAGATCTAGGCCCCTACCTAGTCTGAAGCCTAGAGAAAACATTTTAGAACATACTCTGCTAGTTCCGTCCATTGCCTATAGCAAGTATTTGGACAAAACTTTGGATGATCTTACTAAACTTGAACACATCTTGTACACTTGTTTGTGTTAAATGTCTTATCTATGAGGTTTAGATTGTGAAGGTCATTTAAGGTTGGAACTAGAAATCATCCATAAGGGACCCAAATGCTAATATTTAAATAATAGAGGTGAGAAATAAAAATTAATTTAAGATTAACATTTGCTGTTTGAGTCATGTTGATAGAAACCTTTGCTAATAACCTTTGCATACTTTGCGATTCAACATCATTAGATAAACCCTCGCTATGAAGGTTTTTTTGCTACGAGGAAGGGGGATCGCTCTGACAAATGCTCTTGGATCATCGAAGGCTGGCCAAACAATGGTGCAAATTCTTTAGTTGGCTACTTCTCTAAGATAGGTTGTAGACCGCGAAAAGATTATCTGTACAAGACTGATTGAGCCATAGATTTGCCTACTCCGTCGCACCAATGCAGAGAATGTCATCCACCTTTTCGTTCATTGTCGCATTACTCCATCTACACAATTAGTAAGGGTTTGCTTCCAGGTATGCAGATTCTTACATATATCTAGGACTCAAAACATTGATACATCCTACAGTAGATTTTAGTAACCTCAAACAAATTTCAAGAAGAACAGTAAAATGTTCTCCTAAACGCTAAACGGTAAACAGTCGGTCACCCTTCGTTTAGCGTTTAGACCGTTTAAACGTTGTTTAAACGGAGTTAAACGGCCTAAACGGTTTTATACAATAACAATAAAATATACATATTTATGTAGGTAAAAATAAAATTTGCTAGAACTCATACATATTTACACATGTAAAAATCAAATATTCTACCAAATAATCTTGTTGAAAGAAATCTAAATCCCACAATACTTCATATAATTACAATGTTAATTAGTTTCATGTTGATTGTGATAAACGTAGTCCTTTAATTCACTTAATTATGGATTAAATAGTTATTTAGCTCATTTAATCATGTTTAATCTGATTTTGTTTAGACCGTTTAGACGGGATTAAACGGTTTAAACGGGTTTAAACGGCCCAACCGTTTAATTCACGGTTTAGGATCTAAACAACACGGCTGACTTCTGTTTACCATTTAAACGGTGTTTAAACGGACTAAACGGCCGTTTAGGTGAACAGTGTCAGTAACATAAGAAGATCATTTTCTATGCCAAGTTTTGTGTTCTGGGGGAAAACAACCTAATGTTTCGGTGGCACATGTTTGAGACAATGGTAAAGTAACCAACATAATACAATCATTTTAAAAGGATTTGAATTTGAATTGTTCATATTTTCAGCCAGAGAATATCAACGGGATTTGTAACATGGTATGGAGTTCGAGCCTTGATTTAGCGATCTCCATTGGTTTCATATGTTTGAATATAATAACATATTGAAAATAGAAACGCCCCGGCTCCGCAAATGCCCGCGCACGCGCGGACGCGCCTCCGCCTCCACCAGTCCACCGCGGCCGTAGCTTGTATAGCTGCGCATGCGCCGCCGCCAGCACCTTGCCCTCGCCGCCGCCGCCAAATCCCACGCCGCGCTCCTCAAGTCCGGCGCCTCCTCCCCCACGCCCTGGAACCAGCTCCTCACCGCGTACTCCGCCTCGGGCTCCGGCCTCGCCGCCGCGCGCCGGGTGTTCGACGAGATCCCCCGCCCCGACGCGGTCTCCTGGAACTCCCTCCTCGCCGCGCACGTCGCCGCGGGCGCGCACCGGGACGCATGGCGCCTGCTCCGTGCCATGCACGCGCGGGGGCTCGCCGCCAGCACCTTCGCCCTCGGCTCCGCCCTCCGCTCCGCGGCCGCCGCGCGGCGGCCCGAGCTCGGCGCCCAGCTGCAGTCGTTCGCCGTCAAGTGCGGCCTCGCGGACAACGTCTTCTCTGCTAGCGCGTTGCTCGATGTGTACGCGAAATGTGTCCGATTGAGCGATGCTCGCCGAGTGTTCGATGGAATGCCAGTGCGGAATACCGTTTCTTGGAACGTGCTCATTGCTGGGTACGCGGAGTCTCGGAAATTGGCACAAGCAATGGAGCTGTTTCTTGAGATGCAGAGGGTGGGGTTGGTCCCAGATGATGCGACATTTGCTGCGTTGCTAGCGACAATTGAGGGCCCAAGGTGGTATTCCTTGATGCAGCAGCTGCATGGGATGATTGTGAAGTATGGTTCAGAATTGGGTTTGGTAGTGCTGAATGCAGCAATCACCGCGTACTCACAGTGTGGTGCGCTTGCAGACTCTAGAAGGATCTTTGATGGAATTCAGAGTAGGGATTTGATATCATGGAATTCTATGCTTGGGGCCTATGCTTACCATGGGATGGATGATGAGGCGATGAGATTCTTCGTCAGGATGATGCGGGAGAGTGGAGTCCGGCCTGACATGTATAGCTTTACTAGTGTTATAAGTGTTTGTTCGGAGCATGGGTGTGATGATCAGAGAGGGAGATCAATTCATAGTTTGGTGATCAAGATTGGGTTGGAAGGAGTCACACATGTTTGCAACGCTATGATCGCCATGTACACTAGGTTCACTGAGTACTGCATGATGGAAGATGCATATAAGTGCTTTAGTTCTTTGGTTTTTAAGGATGTTGTCTCCTGGAACTCTATGTTAACTGGATATTCGCATCATGGTTTGAGTTCTGATGCTTTGAGATTCTTCAGATGCATGCGAGCAGAGAATATTAGAACTGATGAGTTTGCACTCTCTGCTGCTCTGAGGTCTTGCTCAGACCTTGCTGTACTTCGGCTAGGTAGACAGGTACACAGCTTAGTCATCCAATCTGGTTTTGCTTCCAATGACTTTGTTTCAAGCTCGCTGATCTTCATGTATTCTAAGTGCGGAATGCTTGGTGATGCAAGAAAGTCTTTTGAAGAGGCAGATAAGGGTAGTTCGGTGCCCTGGAACTCGATGATGTTTGGTTATGCTCAACATGGGCAGACACAGACTGTGACCGACCTCTTCAATGAGATGCTGGACCTTAAGGTCCCTTTGGATCATGTTACCTTTGTTGCCCTGATTACTGCCTACAGCCATGCTGGTCTTGTAGATGAAGGGTCAGAAATTCTCAATACGATGGAAACTAGGTATAAAATTCCACTGCGAATGGAGCACTATGCATGTGGGGTTGATCTATATGGGAGGGCTGGGCAGCTTGACAAAGCAAAAGAGCTTATTGAGTCTATGCCATTTCAGCCAGATGCCATGGTATGGATGACCCTTTTAGGTGCTTGCAAAATCCATGGGAATATGGAACTAGCAAGCGATGTGGCAAGCCATTTATTTGTGGCAGAACCTTGGCAGCACTCCACCTATGTTCTTCTCTCCAGCATGTATTCTGGTCTTGGTATGTGGAGTGACAGAGCAACAGTGCAGAAGGTAATGAAGAATAGAGGATTAAGCAAAGTTCCTGGATGGAGCTGGATTGAGGTGAAAAATGAGGTGCATTCTTTTAATGCAGATGATAGGTCACACCCAAGGATGGATGAAATCTTTGATATGTTAAGAATGCTGCTTCAGGTTGCACAGCGGCTTTGCTCTTCTGGAGATGAAGAGATTCTCATGACAATATCCAGTGATACATGACCTGCAACCTTTTGTTTTGCACATTTCTTTCTTAGCCTGCTAGTGTTATCCGTTGTTTCTCTAGTCATTGCTTAGCAAAGATATGGCAATTATAGTCTCTTAAAGTTAACGCAGTAACATTTATTTGATTCAACTTTTGTGCTTGTAATTTCCACCTAGCAGATCAAAATAGTAGTGAGAGCTTAAATTTACAGTTTTTAGGAAACTTTCAAGTTGTACATCTTCTAATGATGTGACTTGGCTGTCATGGTGAAGCCCTATGCAATTTGCTCCCAATATATATTTTTGAGGAGAATAGTAGTAGTCTTCATTTCTTTTTCTTAGTTCTTATTCATAATTAAACTTTTCCATTATTGCTTGCTTACTGTCCCAGGCAAAGGCTATATATAGAGATTGGCATGGGCATCTTCAATGTGTTTGTCAGATGAATGAAGTGTTCTGCCACCACAAAAGCTTTTATAGACACAAGAGATCATGCAGTTTGGTCTATGAAAGGCCAATAATTCAAATTGTTTTCTTATGTATGAACGTGTCTGGAATGTCATGAAGCTTACATTCTTTTACTGAGGGGTTGGTGAAAGTCAACACCCATGTAACTCCAGCTCCAGCCTGTGAGTACAATCTTCTGGAGGGATGCTGGAAGTGTGGAGAAAAAAAGAGTTGTAGGGAAAGCACTAAGCAAGACATATCCTCTTGGTTGGTGGCTGGTCATGCCCTAGCTGTTTGCACCCAATGTTCTTACTAAAGTCATGTTTGTAGAATTGGCATGCCCAAAGCTTGTTATGAAATACAAAATCAGACGAAAAAAAGGGAGCGCATTTTTGTGGTGCCACTGTCTACCTAGGAGCAGCTTTCTGGCTAGTCCCTGGTAATGTCTGTGGCAAGTGAGCACTGAAATCCCTTGGCAACATGAATACTTTTCATGCATGGTCACCTGTCATTGATATGCAGGACTGCATTTTCCGACCAATGATGAAGACTAATATACTTGAAGGTTGTTCTCGGCACTGAATGATACACATATGTGCTGGGTGAGAAAGAAGTGCATTCACAGGTGTTACTGTCCAGTTCTGTTATTCAACCAGTGTTAGTCACAAACGAGAGATGGTCTGCCTAGAGCTGTGGTTCTGCATTGGAACTGTACTGCTGATTAATTGTGCAAACATCGCGATTCTGCGGTTCATGACATGATCATGTGTGTATATGACCTGGTGAGGGCAGGAAATATCTATGCATACATTTCGATTATGAGGCCAGCACGAAAATGGTCACAGGAGGGCAACATTGGAAGCTACTGGATGCAACGTCTGCTTTCTGTTTGTTTATGTTGTGCCAAAGTATGTGCTGTATAGCGTTCTCGTTTGAAAGAAATTCGAACTGTGCTTATGAAATTTCAGATCACAACCATTGTCCTATCCAACTCCATCTGATGGGCATGTGCCAAAGCTGCTTTGACAGAAAGCCTCACTGCCAAGCTGTTCTGGTCTAGGAGGGCTGGCACTTGCTCATGCTGGCTGATCTGTTTGAGGGCTCTGGCAGCTAAGTGTGCTTCGTTTTCACCTTACACTTGTCCCTCCTTAACAACCGTGTAAGCAATCCACTGCCTACCATATCTACATTCTGTAACAGGTTTATAGTTTGGGTTTATTGTGACTGCTGCAAGCTGTTAGAATTTGGAATTTTAAGTGGATTAGATCAGTTTTGATGGTACTCGATCCATTCTTAGTACATTGCTGTCAAGCTAGATATGCTAAAATGTTGCAAGTTTGTACCCCATATAACTCATTAGCCATGACAGCTTGAAGTTATTTCACAGGTACATCAAGTCTACCATGTTTCAATTAATTCTCCTAGATTCCTAGGTCTTTTTGAGCAAAGTAGTTTGAAGTTGAGTATACTTGATGCATATCGATGTGAATCCATTTCCCCAATTCAAGAGTAAAGTATTCTGTATGCTGACTAACAGTAGTGGTAAAACTCAGAAACATGATATTTATAATGACATGGATCAACACAAACTTATAAGTACATTTTTAGTGGGTTTGTTTTTATGGTTTCACCGAGTATGGGGTTTGCATCATACACTTCCCCAATAACGTAAGGACTAAGGAGACTCAAATAAGAGTCCATCGATTATGCGACTTGGAGTCAAAGTTACACAAAGTCTACAAGTTTGATGGCATACTAGGGATCCTTTGTTTAATAAAGATTAAAAGTCATGGCACGGTAGTGGCAAATCTCTTAACCATGATTAGAGAGTACTTAACTTGCAAGTGCATTTAGCAACCCAACTAGTTGAAAAAAGTCACACGTTACCATTGCCTTGCCTGCAATGCAAACATTTCTAGTGCCAAGTTCCTGTAAACACTGTCTGTCCTTTCCAACAAGGCAGCCTGGAACAGACAGAAGCAATGGGGGTGATTTGTGCTGTGCGTCACCCTTCTGACTTCACTGCTTTGCTTGCTTGCAGGTTGCAGATGCAGATCACGGTGGTTGAGGCAAACATGCGTGAAGAATCTTTGCAGCTTAGGCTAATCAGATTTTGAGGATTCTGCTAGAATATTAATATACCAGCATAGCTGGACTGGCACAGCAAATCCCTGACTGGGTCATCACCTCCCCACGAGAGAGAGGTCCTTGGATGATCACGCACACGTGCAGGTGCAGGATCAGTCGATCAGGTGGACCTCAGCTCGATCTGAATTATTGCTGACAGACGAACCTCAGCTCACTACAAGTAGCCCTGGTAAGAAATGGAGCATTACATGAGCTGCAGTTTGACCTGACAGTGAAATTCTGTAACCACATCAGAATTCAATGTCTGGCTACCGTTGATTCTCCAAGCTTTCGATGGTCACAGTCACAGACTCACAGCTGGTCTTTCCTGAATCCTGATTCCTTTGTCTGCATCCTCTGCGGCAGCAGCATCTCCTGACTCCTGACCTGCTGTGATCGGACATGGATCGACTTGTTTGTTACTGACAGACAAGATGATGAGGATTAGGCTCGCATGCGATTGCGTGTCGACACTCAACCAAGGAAGTGCAGGCAATTATCAGCCGGTGGTTAAGCGATCAGTTTCAGTCCATGTCTCAAGCACCACTCGTTACTCCTTTCATCTAAATCTAAAAAAATATACAATTCTAACCTTCTACCAAGTGAATCTATGTTTACTTTAACCAGAGATATAAAAATAAATAAATATTATTATGGTATCAAGTAATTATAATCAGATTTAGCATGAAAGTATTTTCATAGTATATATATTTGGAATCATAAATGTTACTAGTATTTCTATAAATTTAATCAAATTTAAGAAAATTTGACTCAATCCGAATCTAGAACTTTATTCTTCCTTGGGCGGATGGTAGTATCCTTTCTCTGAATTGCTCCTCTGTCCTGAATACCAGAGATGAGCGAGAGGCTTAAAATTCCTTCTTATCTGTGTTGCTTCTAGTAGTATTTTTTTTATTTGTAATTGCTTCTAGTAGTCTCTTAATATATGGCCGGCGTGGCTTTTTGAAAAAAAAACTTTTCTTACCTGCATAGTTGCTTGTTGTACTCCATCTCGTTTCTGTTGCTGACGAAATCTGCATGCCTTTCAGTTTGCCGCTGCATGCACACATGGAGGAAGAAGAACCCAAATCGAAACAGAACCAGCAGGGACAGGAGACGAAACATCAGCCTCGAGCTGATTCAGCACCACGGCTCCTGGAAGGTGACTTTTTGAGCTGCCAAATTCCACAGGAACTCATCTCACTAGGAGCACTCATGGAAAAAAAAAATCTTGTGATCTTGTCGGTCATGGACACTACTCATGATGACGAAGATTTTTTTGTCGTGGGAAAACCTGGCCATATGAAGAAATTGCTCATCTTCAAAAAAAAAAAAATGGTGCACTATTGAAAATATATACTGCGCAATTGTGCAGAAAAACAATGGTCCAACGCAGCAAAGGTGGTTGTCATCTTTTGGAGTTCATTCCAGTCAACTATTGCTAATCAGCTTTGGCAGTAGTATTAAGCATTATTATTGTCCTTGGCACGATTCCCTGATAGAGGCGGGGAGAGAGAGAGAGAGAGAGAGAGAGAGAGCTCTCACTCATTGATGACATAGAAATGTCCGGCAAGAATACTCTATGAGACTAAAGAAATGTTGAGCCTAAAGATACTAAGTCCATACTAAAAAAAAGATGTAATTCTAGATATGGTTAAAATCAAAATCTTTTAAATTTAATCAATTTTATAAAAAAAATAGTATCAATATTTATGTTTGTTATAAGACGGAGCCCTCTCAGTCATTGATGACAAACAAATGTCTGGCAAGAATACTCTATGAGACTATGGCAGGGTCTGAGGAAAGAAATATTGAGCCTAATTGCCTAAAGATACTAAGTCCGTCCCAAAAAAATTGTAATTCTAGCTATGTCAAAATCCAAATATATTAAATTTTATCAATTTTATAAAAATTAGTATCAATATTAATGTTTGTTATAGAAATATATTTTAGAATAAATAGTATTATGATATTACTTGATACTATAAACGTTACTGGTATCGTTTGAAAGAATTGCATCTTTTTAGACCGTCAGAGGTAGTAATTGCAGGCATGTTCGCTTGGTTTATAAGCCGTACTTTTTCAGTTAACGAACAATATTTTTTTTCTCACAACAAATCAGCGAACAGTACTTTCAGCCATGACTTTTCAGCCAAGCGAACAGGACGACACGCACTAATAAGCTAGCCTGATGAGTCAACGAACGGTGCGCCGACGAACTTTCTGACAGCAACAAGTGCCGGCCATTGGTTTGGTTCTTGCTCCATCGGCTTCTCAACACTGAGCTCTCCTCCTTCCTCCGCTAGAAGGGACTCACTTTCGCTACCGCTAGCTAGAGGCCAAAGTGAAGCAGCAGTGGATGGGCATGCATGCATGGGGAGGGTCGTGCCGCGTGCTACCGTGCTAGCTAGGCTCTAAGGTATACTAGCTCCTACCGCTGCAATGGACGATGGCTGCCGGTTGCCGCCGCCCAGCCCAGTCACTCCAGGCCTTGTTTAGATTCCAGACTCTGGGGTGGCCGATTCGGCACAGTGTCACCCGAGTACTGTAGCACTTTTGTTTTTTAGTGGTAATAATTGTTCAAATCTTGATTAATTAGGCTCAAAATGTTCGTCTCGCAAAGTACAACAAAATTGTGCAATTAGTTTTTGATTTCATCTACATTTAGTATTTTATATATGTGCCGGCATTTTGATATGATGGAGAATCTTCTTTTTGCATAGTGAAATTTAAACAAGGCCCCATTCTTGTCTGAACTGAACCTTTCTTGGCGGTGGCAGTCACGACTTGACCTGTGGCTTGTCTGTCAGATCATCATGTAAAGAAAAAAAAACACGCTATGGGGGCTTGATTTTGTCTCCTCCTGATGGAAGATGGAGGAGGGCGGTAGTGAGACTAATTGTTAGCCAACTAATCTTTGCTCTAATCTATCTAAACAGGAGGCTAATAGATAGACTAACCTTTTTAGGTTAAGTTAATAACCAATTGTTACTTAACTAGGTGGTCAGACTTAAGGTAATTTCAAACCTCAAATAACAATTAGCTCTAACTCATCCAAACAAGCTCAGAAGTACACTCGCCCCGTCCTAGAAAACATGCAATTTTACCCTTCCGATTCTTGTCCAAGGAAGAATGCAATTTTACTTTTTCCTAGACACAGAAGCTAGTTTTCATCGGTTGGATGGCATGAGCTATTTGGCTTTATTCCTGCCTCCAAATAGTTTCACTGGGCTCCTGGCTTCTCTCCTAGGGTCACATGCACCGTCATTTGTTCTCTTTCTCGATCTGGTATTAGGAAGCTAGAACTGCATCTTTTGTAGCACGGAGGAGGGTATATGAAGCGCATCATCTGCTCGTTGTATGTATGTGCCTTTACACATCGAGTGCTGGTGATGGAGACCATCCCCAGCTGTAAATAGATCCAATGCAGCAAGGTCGAGTTACGTACGTCTCATCCACTGTGCTGTTGCAAGACAACCTCTGCCTCTGCATCTGAGAGGTTCAGAGCCACCCCGGACTGAGCTTTCAGGTGCTTGCTTGCTGCACCTGCCTGAACGCCTGAACCGCTCAAATTCCTCAGCACGAGAGGAGTTCCTCCATGGGCGCTGCCTGTCGTCGTCTGCCGTCCAGTTCAAGGTGGCGTTCGTCGGTTCGTCCCCATGGACCATGCATGCCATTGCCACCATGGTCCCGAAAGCAACCATTTTTTATCTCTGCCTGGGCGACTGATGACTGTGACTCACCTAACCAAACTTTGCAGTGGAAGGAGGAGGAGGAGAAGGAGAAGGAGAAGGAGGAGCTTCAGGAACAAACACGTGGTCAGTTGACGAGCCACACCGCACCAGAACACAATAAACAAGCCATCATCATCTTGCACGGATTAGCACAAAAACAAATCGGAACGAGATCAGGAACGGCAGGGAATGATGGAGCGAGGTTGCAGGAGACGAGATAGAGCGCAAATCTCTTCAGGAGACCCTCAGCTGATTCAGCTGCAATCAGGAGCAGGGGACCTCGTGAGCTGCCAGCCTGCCACTTGTCCGTCCCCAATCTCCACCCCCAGTCCCCACCCCATTTTTTCCCTGCCAAATTCCACACGAACTCTGGAGATCCACGAGCACGAAGCAAAACTCACTCCTCTCTCTCTCAACCCACACCGGCCGGCCAAGAAGACGACGCGCCAGAGCAGGGAGGGACCAGGGACCAGCGGCCACCATCGCCAGAAATTTCCTTCCCAATCCCAATTCATCCATCCATCACCCATGCCATCATAGCACAGCTCCTCATCGTACTCACTGCCCAGCGCCCGCCCGCCGCCTCCCATGGCGTCCCTGCGCATGCTCCACAACTGCAGGCGCAATGCGGCAGCCACCGTCGCCAGCGCCGCCTTCCTGCTCCTCCTCCTCATCCTCTCCGTCGCCCTCGTGGCCACCCGGCGCGACCACGCCCACCCCATCGTCGGCACGTTCATCTTCTCCGGCGCCCCTCCCACGACCTCTGCCGCCACCACAGACCGGAGCTGCGAGGCGGAGCTGCGGGCGCTGCCGGACGCAGCGGCGCGGTGCGGGTACCTCTCGTCGCCGTCGCACCGTCCCTGCGCGCCGCGCGGGTACGTGCACTACCTGCGGGTCTTCTACTGCGCGTTCGGCGGGGCGCCGTGGCTGGGCGCCGCCGCGCTGGGCCTCTGGCTGCTCCTCCTCTTCTACCTCCTCGGAGACACCGCGTCGCGCTACTTCTGCGCCGCGCTCGAGGGCCTCTCCGCCGCGCTGCGGCTCCCGCCGGCCATCGCGGGCGTCACGCTCCTGTCGCTGGGGAACGGCGCGCCCGACGTGCTCTCCAGCGTCGTCGCCTTCGCGTCGGCCGCCGGCGGCGGCGCCGGTGGTGGGGTGGACGGTGGCGACGCCGGGGACGTCGGGCTCAGCGGCGTCCTCGGCGGCGCGCTGTTCGTGTCCACCGTCGTGGCCGGCGTCGTCGCCATCGTCGCTGCGGGCCGAGGTGGAGACGCCCCCGTCACGATCGAGCGGCCCGGGTTTGTTCGCGACGTCTGCTTCCTCCTCGTCGCGCTCTGCTACCTCCTCGCCGTGTTGCTCACCGGCACCGTCACCGTCTGGGCCGCCGCGTCGTTCCTCTCCCTCTACGTCGCCTACGTCCTCCTCGTCTGGACCTCCCACTGCTGCGCGGCCGCCACGCCCGATCACGCCGACCCGGAGGACGACGGCATGACGAAGCCCGTCGTCGACGTGGGTCCTGATCTCGCCGCCCCTCTCCTCCTCGACGGCAGCGGCGGCGGCGGCGACGACGACGAGGCACCTCTTGTGCTCCCCATCTCATCCAAGCACGCCGATGCCACCGCTGCGCCACAGAGGAGCTGGAGCCTCGCGCGCCGCGCCCTCGACGCGCTCCAGTGGCCGCTGTACCTGCCGCGTCGCCTCACGATCCCGGACATCGCGGCGCACCGGTGGTCCAAGCGCTACGCCGTGGCATCCGCACTCCTCGCCCCCGTCCTCCTCGCAGCGATCTCGTCCCCATCCAGCCCCGCCGTGATCCTCTCGGGCGCGGTGGCGGGAGCCATCCTCGCGGCGGCAGCCTTCCGCGGCACGTCCTCCTCGTCCCCGCCCGCGGGCCGGTGCCGGCGCCTGCCTTGGCTGGCCGGCGGGTTCCTGATGTCCGTGCTGTGGTCCTACATGCTGGCGCGGGAGCTGGTGGCGCTGCTGGTCTCGATCGGCCTCGTCGCCGGCGTGCGGGCGAGCGTGCTGGGCGCGACGGTGCTGGCGTGGGGGAACTCGCTGGGGGACCTGGTGGCGGACGTGGCCATGGCCATGCACGGCGGGCCGGGCGGGGCCCAGACCGCGGTGTCGGGCTGCTACGCGGGCCCGGCGTTCAACACGGTGGTGGGCCTGGGCCTGTCGCTGACGCTGGCGGCCGGGGCCCGGTTCCCGAGCCCGTACGCGATCCCGGCGGACGCGTCGGCGTACCAGGCGGCCGGATTCCTTGCGGCCGGGCTGGTGTGGGCGATCGTGGTGCTGCCCGCGCGAGGGATGCGGCTGGACAGGGTGCTTGGGGTGGGGTTGCTGCTCATCTACCTCGGCTTCCTCGGAGTTAGGCTTGGCTCGATGTCTCTCGGAGCAGCAATCGGCTCATGATCCATCTTCTTTTCTTTTCTTTGGGATCCATGGTATTATTGCATTGGATGGTCAGGGTTAATTAGAATGTCAATTCTTGGAGGCATACCTAAATACATGTATAGTTTCCATATATGTGAAGACCTCTCAAACCAAATGTACATAGCATATTCGTGTTCACAAGAACCATTTCAGCTAGCCCTTGTTTAGATTGAAGATTTTTTCAACCTGATGAATAGTACCATTTTCGTCTTATTTGACAAATATTGTCCAATCGTGGACCAACTAGGCTCAAAAGATTCATCTCGTGATTTTCAACTAAACTGTGTAATTAGATATTTTTTACCTACATTTAGTACTCCATGCAAGCGGCTAAAAATTGATGTGATGGAGAGAGAGTGAAAAAACTTGGAATTTTGAGGTGAACTAAACAAGGGGTACTAGATTCCTAGAATGGTGCCTGTCCACCCAATTTCAGAGTCTCTGACTCACAATGCATGTGTTTTGTTTGGCTAGTTATTCATTTGGTGGCATGGGTGACCTACTGACTTACCTCTGTCAATAGTGAAGTAGTTAGACTTCGCCAATCTTAAAATATGTCAGTCTAATTTTAGTGGTTTTTATAGGACCAGGATATAAACAGATTAGCGATGGCTAATGACTCAAATGAATATGTATGCGTGTATGTGAGCACTTGTGTCTTTGCTATGGTTCGCCAAAGCATTGACTTGGACCTAAATGTCTAGAGCGACCTAACAACCATTTATACTTTTTTGAACCGCTACAGTTAGTTATATTAGATTTTAGTTATTGTACGCACAGCTTAATGTTGCTTATTGCTCTAACTCGTTTTCTTAAAAATATTAGTGCATTAGAATTAGCATATTAGAAATAAAATCTCTATTTTATAGATATAGATTTAGATTTAATCTACTCCCTCTGTCCCTTTCTAAGTGCCGCTATGATATTCATATATATTGGTTAAATTTTCTTAAGTTTGATTAAATTTGTAGAAAATATTAGCAACATTTGTATTTCTAAATAATTTTATTATAAAAATATATTCAATGATCTAGCTATCCAATAATACTAATTATGAACTAAAAATATTTTCTTGTATATATTTGGTCAAAGTTGAGTATGTTTGATTTTTCGGATGAGAACGACGGTTAAAAAGGATGGAGGAAATAATCAACCGTCTCAAAATCAGATGGCTGGAGCATCAAACATTAGGAGTTCCTCTTTTTCTCTTGCATGAGACCTTAAAATCTGAAACACCCAAATATACATCATATATCATATATATAGAGATATAAACACTACTCAAATTTTCACCATATTTTTTTTATTATAAATGTACTCAGGGAGACATATATATCCCTTTAATTTGAATGTTGGTCGTGCATATTTAATTTTATTCGGACTGCTGCATCCATGGGCATAACCCGGCAGTGCATTATTGGTGTACCTCTCACCTTATTAGTCCTTGTCACCACATGTATATTTCGTCAGTCCCGTCCCATATACTGCCTCCGTTCCTAAAATGTACGTCGTTTTCGCTTCCCGAGAAACCATTTTGACAAAATATATATTAAAAAAATATTAATATTTATGAAACATAATTAGTATTATTGGATAGATATTTAAATCTAGTTTTTTAATAAATTTATTTGAAGATAGAAATGTTGTACGTATTTTTTATAAATCAAATCAAAGTTATTGATACGTAAATCGTGACGACAAACATTTAGAGATAGAGGAAGTATAGCTTGGAGCTGCTGCGTCGTTTTGTGAAGGAGAAGGACAGCTACAAGCTTGCAGATGGCGCCA
This sequence comes from Saccharum hybrid cultivar R570, assembly GCA_038087645.1. NCBI lineage: Eukaryota > Viridiplantae > Streptophyta > Magnoliopsida > Poales > Poaceae > Saccharum > Saccharum hybrid cultivar. Next base: position 30,201,052 of record JAQSUU010000405.1, on the reverse strand, counting down.
CTCCATTATTGAATGTCGATGCATGCATGGTTCATGAAAAACGAGTAGAAATGAGCAGGTCCTTATACTTGCTGGGCTCTAAGCGACTACTTAAGTCCGTAATCTTAGTTTTTGTGCCGTTTAAGTCCATAAGCAAGGATGGCCGAGTGTTAGTCCGTGGTTATATTTGCAGATTACCCCTCAGATTGGTACAGAAAGAAAATATTCCCAATCGCTCTTGTTCGTCGCCGCCGCCGCCGCCGTATCTTGGCGAGCGCGAGGCTGAGGCCGCCGTGGCGAGCGCGGACGAGGAGCAGCCTGTCACCGTCGGGGGCCGTGTCCAGGAAGCGCGCCGGCTGGGCGCTCGCCGCAGCCAGGTCCATCGCTGTCACGCCGTGGCCGGCGACCTGTTCGCGAGCGGCTTCCTCTACAGGCTGGTGAAGGTGCTGCCGCTGGAGGAGTGTTGCAAGGTTGGGGCGTGCAGCGGCTGGTGAAGGTGCTGCCGTTGGAGCAGATGCACGCCAGGGGCCTGCTGCGTTTGGCTGCTGTGTTTGGTTCAGAGCTCAATTGTACTTCTGTTGTTATCTGTACTTCTGTTGAAGCCAAGAAAGGAGCAATTGCTGCTGCGTTTCTTAGGAATTGGTTCAGAGATCATATATGTGAATGGTACATGTACAGTTTGATCAATAAAATTTGGTTGAAATGTGAGTGCCAATTGCCTGTGCAAAAGAAAATCTGAGTGCATAATCCAACAATTGTTTTGACTAAAAGATATGCATTTCATAGCATTGACAAAAGGTGCAACATCCAGCAATTGTTTTGACTGAAAGAGATGCATTTCATAGCATTCAAAAAAGGTGCAACATCCAGCAATGGAAAAAGGTCTAAACAAACTAACAGTTTATCATATTCAAAAGATCATCTTTGCTAAATTTTCTTCAGACTTCTTGGGCACTGCTCCATGTCATTCAGGAGTTGTTGTTAGCTGCTGCTCCCTTTTTTTGGCTTGGACTTCTTTGCAGGTGCTTGATTTCCATCCTTGGAGCTTGGTCCTGCGGCTTTCCTCTTCTTACCTGCAGCTGCCTTTTTCCTGCCTTTGTGCATGTGGTTAGTGCTGCGGGTCTTGCTACAGATTGATTGAAGCAAATGAAGGCACTATCTGGCAATGACCCCTGAGGCTGAGATAGTGATGTAGAGTGAGACCCCTGCAGCAAATAAATATGCAATTGTGTCATGCACTCAGCCTGGCGGGACTCTTGGTCAGCGTGCGTGCGCTCCGGTGCGTAACAGCACGCCGTATATCATGAGTTTTCTGTCAGTGCATGCACGTTATGCTTGGTCCATATTGATTGGTGCACATATAGATAATTACCTAACACGTGTAGTAATTAATGAACCAGGCATCTGATCCAACTAACAGAACGGGCCATATGCAGCATGTCTTTACTTTTATTTGCATTTGTATCTATTTTTTTCTCACGTGACTATGAGTTAATTAGTTCAATTTAAAAATTTTAATAACAGTTTTAAAATTACTACATGATGATGGAAAAATTGTAGTGGGGTAGGGGTATAGACTATAGAGCGGTACTCATGCAAGAGAGGGGGTGCATCAGTTGAGGCGATGGTGGAAAAATTGCGATGAGGCATTAAGGTCTTGGTACTAATGTGACAGAGATCGCGCACTCTTCCATATGATATAGGATGGCGATATATATATTGTATTTTTTTTAAAAAAAATCTTTTTGATTGAAACAGAGATACATACATCGTCTAGCTAGATGGCGACAGTGAGCGGTGAGATTAGATTAATTAATTGTAGGACCGCGTGGGAGAAGACAGAAACAAATTAATTGAAAGGGCACCGTTAAGTTGGATCGATCGATCGTGGATCCGAGGCCCAAAAAGCAAGTGATTGGGGAGGATACCGTGCGGGCTAGCAGATGATGGTCATATGATGCCGCCCATCTAGTTGCATGGTCCTGTACCGTCCTTGTGATTATGTTGCGTTAGCCATCGATTTTATGCAACTTACGTAACAAGTTGATGCATCCGAATTAAGCACACGTGATGACGACGTACGGCATCTTGTTTCTTGTTTGTTGCATGCATGTTCACATGCCCTCGTGGGTATGAGTTATGTGTATATAACCGTAATGTGGTTTGTCAGCTTTACGTGAAGGAAAGGGACACATGATTTCTAGGTATTTTCTCATCTTTCCCATATATATATTTTTTAAAAAGAATCTCGGATCAATTTAGGTTCCGCCGGCTTCATCTTCTCTGTAACTCACTCTCACGCGTCGTTGTTCTCTCTCTCTCTCCCTCCCTCTCTCTGTAGGTTAGGGGTAACGATAGTACTGCACACATAGATTTTTCTTTTTTGTAAGGGCAGGGGGTAGTGCAGTACTCGTACGTGGAAGAGAGGGTGCATCAGTTGAGGCGACGGCGGAAGAATTGCCGTGAGGTAGTAGGGTCTTGTTGGTGTATATATATATATATATATATATATATATATATATATATATATATATATATATATATATATATATATATATATATATAGGGAGAGTATACTCTGTAGCTGGCTACAGAATATCTTATTCTGTAGCCAGACCATCCGACCGCACCCGTGATGCTAATCCGATCCAGCCGGCCAGCCCAAAAGCGTTACTGCTTTCCTGTTCAGCCGAGCGAGCCGACCGGAGTAATTATGGAAAGCAAGCCAGCTCATGCATGCGGCCATGCGAGCCTAGCGGCACAACCAGCAATTACGTTAATTAGTGATGGACCGGCATCAACGCTACAAGTAATTGCAGTAATTAATCAGGCCGGATGTTTGGAATATAATATAATAACATGCTCCACGATGCAATCATGGATAGATGGGTTACGAGAATATACAAGCTAGTGTAAACTTGCGTGCAAGTGTTACGAGAATACTAAAGGGAAAGACAAACCTATAGTATATTAAATAATTACGTAGTTACGTGAATAGAGCATGATGAGGCTAAAAAATATTTACGACAATATGCACTAACAAATATTTACGAGATTTTGCATTACCAAATTTTTACGAGAATCTGCGTTAAGAAGTATTTACGAGAATCTGCACTAATAATATTTACGAGAATCTGCACTAAGAAATATTTACGAGAATCTACACTAAAAAATATTTACAAGATTTACGAGAATATGTATGAAGGAATATTTACGAGAATCTGCACTAAGGAATATTTACGAGATTTACAATAATCTGCACTAAGAAATATTTACGAGATTTACGAGAATCTGCAACAACTAACATGTCGTCGTAATACATTACACATGAACTTTTGGATGAAATTAAACAAATTCATCTGTATTTGTACAAATAAATCTAATAAAAATCAAATCAAATAAGTGGCACTGCATCAGGGAAGGGGCCTGCCGCCACGCCATCGTGAGGGAGGAAGGCGACACCGTGTTGCCAGGCCGCCACCGAGTGGCACCACTGCTGGGGGCGCCATGCGCGTGACGGAAGCCGCTCCGCCATCGGGGGCTGCCATCCGACTGGGGAGGGCCGTGTTGCCACCAGAACCGACATCCGTGCGAGGCGAGCAGCTTCGTCGCTAGGGCCGCCATCCGAGCAAGACCGACTGCGTCGCCGTCGGGGAGCGCCGTGCGAGCAGGGCGAGCCGCGTCGCCGCAGGGGACACCATCCATGCAAAACGGGGTCGCACGGTGGAAGCCCGCACCGCCGACGCCTAGGGCCACAACGTGTGATGGAGCATGGAGCCGACGTCATCGGTGGTGCGCAGGTAGGGAGGGGCATCGGGGGAAGGAGAGGTGTTGCCGTGCTGGATAGCCGCCGCCGCCGCCGGGGTGCTGTCCGCGCGGGCATCATCGTCGCTATGGGTGCCGTCCATTCGAGATCCACCACCATAGGAAGAGAGCCTCCATGGATCCATCACGCACATCTGGAAAGATCGATGTCAAGAAAAAGGGAAAATGAGAATAAGAAATATTCCAGTAGCTTGTATGCAATGATCGTAGGAAGATATTTTGTAGTTACTCACCACGAGAGCTGCCGCTGCACGGGCGGATGGAACCAGGAGGGCGTGCGGCAATGGCGCCGCCGTTGCTCACCGTTGATGGAACAGTGCGCCGTGCGGCCACCAGTCACCATGGCGATGCAGCTGCCCAAACATGCAAAGCTGAATCACGTTGAAGAGTAGGCTGGATCTAGGGCCCCTGTCACGGGCGGTGAAAGCGACGTACCTAAAATGTCCACCACCAGCCATGATTGAAACGGTCTCTTCTGTGGTCAAAGCGTGATTTGGGTCATAGGTCCTTAATTAACGCAATTAATGGAAACGAGCCTAGCTATCAATCGGAAGGCAAGGCAAGCCGAGCCTAGCAAGGCCTGGTGCGGATGGAGCGTTTGGGTTGGGTGGGACACGTCGGATGCGCCTGTTCGGGTCTGGCTACAGAATAAGTTATTCTGTAGCCAGGTACAGTGTAATAGTTCTATATATATATATATATATATATATATATATATATATATATATATATATATATATATATATATATATATATATATATATATATATATATATATATATAAAGCGAGGCCATACCCCATTTCCATTGATCACAACCGAAATACAAAGTTTGTAGAGAGATACAGACATAGACTAGGATCAGAAGACAGCCTCGATAACATCCTAGCAAAACATGACCTACGACCAAGCCTGACTCGATCAGGCAGCGAGCTAAAGACAGAGCTTAAAGCAACAAGAGTAGCGAACACAGCATTGAGAAAATTGCTATTATAAGACTCTCAAACATGTGGCTTTGTCAAAATAGGGTTTCTAACGTTGGCTTCGCTAAAACGACACTTGAAACGTTGGCACTTTGTTATATATGACATTTGACCTCTTTAATCACTTTTCTCAACTCAAATACATGTATTTTGCCTCTATGCGACCATAATGCCCTTCTGCTCTTGAACTGTGCGCGAGGATGGCAGGGGCCAGTGTCCAGCAGGCTCCACCGGCGGCCGCCGCGCACTTGCCGGTTCCCATGCTCCTCCTGCTCACCAGCCTCGTCACGTCATCCGCCGTGGCGATGTGCCCTTTGCCGCTAAACCCGGCTGCTCTCGTCACCACACACGGCGATGTCATCACCTGCTTCGACGCGTTTGTTAGTTAAGTCTTGCACTAAAAATAGAATCGACCTGCATGTTATCTTTTCAGTCCTGCATGCGCACGAGCACTGATTTTGTGGTTGTCGTGCATATAGGAGGTAGTGGCAGCGAGAATAGCTCACGCACTTACCTGGGAATTTTCAGAGCTGACGCTGCCGTCCTTGACGCCATCACGGCAGTAGCCATTTGCGACATCCGTGATCTCCGACGCGCGCAGGCCGGCCGGAGGTGAGCATGTGAATCGGATCGGCGTACCTAATCGGATCGGCAGGTCGGAGGTGACCACGTCCTCTCGAGGCCCTCGCTATCGGACAGGGCGGAGGATGTTGCCCGCGACGGCGACAGCATCGCCGATAGATTGAACCAGCTACTGTGCTGCTCTTCTTGACGTGCTGCGGCCAGCGCCTCCTGAGCCACTGCGTGGCCATGGCGTACAGCAGGAAGGAGATGGGCACGGCCACCACAATCTGGCCGTCGGGGGTTGTCCAAACCGCGCGTCCTGGCCAAGGGCGGTCATGTCTCCATCCATGGCGGCGTGGGGAGGGAAGAAGGGGCGGAGGGCGGAGGGCGACTGGCGGCGGACTAGGGCGCGGGCGGTCTTTTCCGCGGTCTCACGGTAGATGAATCGATACGGGTAGATGAATCAAGGATAGATGAGATTAAGTAGAAGGGTAATACAGTCAATATGTGAAAATACATGTATTTGAGATGAGGAATATGATTAAAAGTATCAAGATGTCATGGAAAATAAACTGTCAATGTTTTGGATATCGTTTTAGCGAAGCCAACATTAGGAATCCTATTTTAACAAAGACACATGTTTGGGAGTCCTATTTTAGCAATTTTCTCATTCTACGAGAAAATTAAATGAAGATCAATACAGTTTGCGCCGGAAAACATGACAAAAGAGATAGAGCGGCATCGACACAACTGGAGTTTCAACGCTTCAACTATCACTCTTTTTGCTCCCCCTGATCATCCTCCAGAAGTTGCTGCTTCGTCTTCCTGGGTTTCTTGTTCAACAACTTCACCACGATCTCCATCATCGTTGACGCCTCGCATCAGAGCTTCCTTGTCATTCTCCAAAAACAGCCCTGCCCAGTAACACATGAGCGAGAATGCAAAACACACAATTTGTGATTGGATTTGTAATTTTCCCGCCTTCAAAGCAAATATCATTCCCAGTTCTCCAAATGGCCCAGCAAATGGCCACAATACCCAATGTATGAAACTTTTGTCCATTAGGCAACCATTTCTCACATCAATCCCAGCATTGTTGAATATTCCTAGGAACAATTAATATTTGCACCAATAGCATATGCAACCACCGCCCAAACCACTTTGGCAGTACTGCATTGGAATAAAAGATGAGAAATACTTTCATCTTCATCACAAAAGTGACAGGTTGGGTTACCAGCCCATTTCCTTCTAATCAAATTGTCCTTAGTGAGAATAGCATTGTTCATGACTAACCAAAGAAAGATTTTAATCTTTGCTGGAATCATACCTTTCGAAATTTTCTTATGACAGGGACCAACATCATTGGAAGACAAAGCATTATATACATATTCAACAGTGAACACACCTTTGTTACCAAATTTCCAAAGGATCACATCATCAGTAGTATCTAGATCTATGCTAGAAATATCTGTTAAAATATTGTTCCACTGAATTCTAAGATCATCCACCAGCCATCTGGTGAAGGTAACCAGTGAAGAATTCAATTTAACAGAATGAAGAAAAATGTCAGGTTGCTCACATAACTTGAACAGATCAGGGTACAAGATGCTTAGAGGTTTATCATATAACCAAGTATCCTTCTAGAATAAGGTTCTCTTACCATTTTTTACATTGATTTTCCTGCCCTGCTCCCAGATGATATATAGGATGGCGATTTATATATTATAGTCTTTTTTCTTCTTCTTTTGATTGAACTCAGATATATACATGGCGATGGTGGGGGCATGAGATGAGCTAAGATTGTACGTCGGACCGTGTGAGAGAGGAAACAAATTCATTGAAAGGCCACCGTTACGTTGGATCGATCGCGGATCCGAGGCCCAAAATGCATGTGATGTGATCCGATTATTGGGGATACCGTGCGGGCTAGCAGATGATGGTCATGATGCCGCTCATCTAGTTGCATAGTCCCGTTGTACCGTCCTCGTGTTGATAGTGTACGTGGTACTGTACTACTTAGTGGGTGTGTTTCGTCGTTTCCAATTTGGATTTCAGTTAGAATCAGACGCAAGAAGCACCAGTGGTCTAGTGGTAGAATAGTACCCTGCCACGGTACAGACCCGGGTTCGATTCCCGGCTGGTGCATTTCCCTTTTTTTTCTTTTTGGTCTTTGGTTTTCATTCCTTCATCATTTTGTGCCTAATATAATAATAATAATCATGTTCCTGCATGCACACATACTGTACACCTATATGCATAGTACTGTACTCTCTCCGTCCCAAAATATCTATCGTTTTCGCTTTCCAATAAACAACTTTGACAAGATATATATTAAAAAATATTAATATTTATGATACATAATTGATATCATTAGAAAGATCTTTGAATCTAGTAGTTTTTTAATAAATTTATTTAGAGATACAAATATTACACGTATTCTATAAATCGAGTTAAATTTATGGTAAAAAACCGAAAACGACAAATAAAATGAAATAGAGGGAGTACGTCGCTGAAACACAAACAAACAACATACAAAGTACGAGATAACGATTTTCGAAAATGGAAGATTATCATTTTCCTTTTCATCCCTAGTACGGGTAGTAGGCCGGTCCTGCTGCGCCTCTTGTAGCCTCTACTAGGGGTACCATGCCTGCTTCTTGGATTGGTCCTGGAATCCTGGTCCAGGATCGATCCATGCCGGCCTGCCGGCCGGAGCGCTGTGCTGTCACGATCGATACCATCTCCAATTCATCCCCCTCGATCTGTATTATTGCACGTCAAATCGATCAATTCCACTCCGAGACAGTACTACAGGAGTTGCACAAGCACATCGATCTCCTGCGTGGCCTTTGGTTCATGGTATCCTTCATTATTTTATCGTGACTTTGATCACATACATATACAGTGGTAGGTGTGCAGTGCTTGATATTGTCTTAATTGCTTTCAGCTCAGCATTTCTTACTCTGCTTTTGTCTACTGCTCCTGTAATATAATGCTTTGCTTACGGAGGTAATAACTAATAATATGAGATGGCGATGTGTATATTCTCATCAATATATTTTTTGTGAGCGCAAGGGGGGAACGATTGTCCCCACCTGATTTGATTACTACAGATCCCTAGTGGGTGGAAGGGCAATAGCCTTGAGGGTTTGGCTTGGCGCCACAATTACAAATAGATAAGCCGGGTAGGAGAGCAATACATCACAATTACATGAGACTAATGGATCTCCAGAAACTAGACAAGGCGGCGGAGCTTCTAGGTAGTCAGCATTGCCACAGAGCAATGGTGGCTTTGCAGGTGGCTACCAATCTCTCTACATTCGGCGTCATTCCTCTGAAGACCACGTCATGCCGGTGCTTCAACAGCTCCCAACAGCAGAAGAGAAAAAAGCTCGAGGCCGCTTCCTTGGGCACTCGGTTCCCATCAATATAATGTTATAATTAGGCAATCTCCAAATTAAAACCAGAATATAAATCATGTAAAACAGATAAATTAGATCAAGTATGTATAGCATATTAGCATGATAGATCAGCATATTGGATAGTATGAACGACAAGATTAGATCACGAGGATTATACCTGCCGACTGTAGCTATAGTCGTTGGTGATACAGATGGCGGTGATGATGGAACGAGATCGACTTCGAAGTCGTTGATGTTGAAGTCGTCGTCGAAGATGTCAATGAGAGGTGGAGGGAGAGCTCGACGCAGTTGACGACGAATACACCGGGACGTAGCGCCGCCTGACTTGGATGAAATACGACCCGTTGTGAAAGTTGGGAGCAGTCGCACGGATAGTTAAGTAATATGAACAGAGAAGCCCGTTGGGCCTTTGACCTACAGGTGGAATGCTGGATCTGGATGGGCCAGGAGGTTATATTTGCCTTTATTGGGAATGGGCTTCATCAAATACCATTAATAAAACGGGGGTTTTGCCACATTGTCTCTATTAAACAGGGAAAATATGTGGTGGAAAGCACGTGGTAAGTGGAAACATGGAAATCAATTAAAAAAACGCATTTTGGTCGTTTAAAAAAATCTGAAATTTGATATATCCATAGTGCATACAAATATGTACTCAGATGACAAACCCGCGCGAACACGTACTCGTCTTCCCAAGAACGAAGTCTTCTTGCCCGTCTTAATGCATTCTCAACGGTATGACAAAACTGTTAGCTTATGTTATGCGTGGCATGACATTGTCATTTCATTATTACTTGAACTCCACATATAAGTGTTTTTTTTATTCTACATGTTCTTTTCTCCTCTTTTTCTTTATGAGCAGGCCCACAAATGATCTTGTATTATGATCGATATATCTATGTAGATAAGAGATATAGTCTCCTCTCTTTTCTGTCTTCTCTCTTCTACGTAAGTAAAATGTTGATATGAATTTCTATGAGCTAGCTGAAGCGGCACTGTTAGAGATGTCCTTAGAAATAATTTGTGGAACACTGTTCCAGGAACAGCGTCAGGTGTTAGGTTGCCCTTCACCGTGACCTTCTATTACCTTTTTTAAAAAATAAATTTGATCAAAGTAATTATTATAGTTTGACTTTGGACAAAATTAGATTTCTTATATTCTAGGATGGGGCAGTATGCTTTTGAGAAGCCCATACCCTGCCAAAGAGGATCGTAATCATGTTTAGTGGTTGTCCAGTTAAAAGTTATATGTGGTACAAGAGTGTTGTCTGAAATTATCTTAAAATTCAGACACCTGAAATATAGGAGAAGTGATTAAATAAATAATTTATTAAGTGTGCATGTGATCCTTGCACTGTGAATGATATTTTATGGTGTCGACTAGTTATACGTACACACAAGTCGAGAATTAGAACCTGGATCTACAGTTTTAGGGGGTGTTTGGTTCGCTCCTCGTCTCCTAAATCTAGTTCCATTTAGTCATTTTTATCCGAATACTATGACTAAATGAGACTAAAAAGTGAATTAGCCAACTAGTCACCCAAGCGTTGCTAAATAGGACTAAAGCCCACATTTTAGTTAGGTTGTCTCACCTTTTAGTCACTTTGAAGCCAAACACCCTGAAAGGGACTAAAAGGCCTACCCTGACTAATAAAAGGACTAAAAGGCTTCTTTTAGTCTTTTTTAGTCAACCAAACCGAACAAGGGTGACTAAACTTTATGAGGTGTAAACCAGACACACCCTTAATAGGGATGCAAGCAAGCATGGGCCAGCCTGCTAGCCTGCTAGGCCCGCTTGCTAAAAAAAAGTCTGAGTGGACCATGCAGATCACCTGCCCCATTTGTGTTACGGGCCTAAACAGATTACTCCTGCAAACCTCACTGGCAAAGCCTGCAACTGTTCACATCGCTTGCATCCCCTGCGCATACAGCCGCTATGGCGTGGTGCGCGACGCCGGGCAAGGTGTGGCGGCGGCGGCGGCGGCAGGGCTGAAGCGCCAGCATCACGGCGCAGCGTGCAGACGGCGAGCAACGCCCCGGATAGAGCCTCGGCGGGATGCTTCGTACGGTATGTAGCAGGGTCCTCTCACCGAGCTTGCGGGATGCGAGCCAGCAGCGGCGGGCTCCTGCGGCGTCTGCCTATCCCAGAAACTAATCCATGTTTATAGAACTCGGGTTTAAGAACAAAATCAGATACATACCTTATGTGAGCCCAGGAAGTCAAATCTCACATATAGCAACAAATAAAGGTAATATCAAATGACAATGCTTAATATATAACGTACTTAGTATAAAAGATATAACCTTAGATAGCAAACAACGAAAAGATAACTCCAGTCTTCAGGTGAAGAATCCACTCCACAGGGACAACTGACTGGTTGATCACAAGCCTGTCTGCTCCAATCTCTAGCAATCTGGTACCCATCCGGAATTTTTCCAAAGTATTGAAAATAAACAAGTGTGAGTACATTTCGTACTCCACAAGCATAACATGGGGATTCATGAGGCTCAAAAGGCAGACACGGTTTACTGCATTTATCATTTTAGTAAGTCAGCATTTTACCATTGGTTAACATCAACTTATGCTTAGGCTCCCAAATTAACCCACATGATCATATACTAGAATTAAATAGAGTTATTGATCAACATTATATCATCATCATCGTCATCATCATCATAATACCATCATAGTTCACTGTGAACAACAACATCATAAGTAACCAGTTATTCTGTGAGTTTTCCGGGCCGCTCGTGACCATGAGCACGGCTGTTATAACAGTTTTAACACTCTGCAGAGGTTGTGCATCTTTACCCGTGAGTCGTGTTTCTCATATGTCCGGGTTAATTACTCCCATAACACTTCCAAGGTGAGCGGGCAGGGTACACTATGAAGCCTTCCATAGGTCTCGTCTAACAAGTTAGGGCCGCGAGGTTTCCTCGGCAGGCAGATATAGAGAACCCCTTTCTGTAGCACAATTCCCGCAGGCTATACACACCAGAACAGAGGCAGTTCTATACCCAAAGTGGCAAGCCCCTCTTGCGCCCTTTCGGGTAACCTCTAGCAAGCTAGAAAAGATCCTATTACTGAGCTAAAGTCAGAGCCATATAACTCTCACGGTTGCACTGTATGTCCCAGCTTTTGCCCTACAGATAAGTCCTTACGGAGGGTTTAGGGCAACATGATCGACATCATTTGCACCATCACCCTATAGTTCAATTATTACCATCATGTTTGTCCGTTTGTTCCATTAATCATAGTATTGATCATGTTTGAATAGAGCACTAGAATTCTACCCATATGCAAATAACCCCATAGGAATCAAGGTATAAGTCATCAATTAGCTAGGAAGTCCTTATAGTCGAGCAATATTTGACACATGCATAATGAGTAGATTATATAATGAATAGGACATCAAGGTAAGCCCATGCTATACTTGCCTTGGTTAATAAACTCCTGCTGGTCCTGTTGATCTTCGAAGTATTCCGGGTTCCCAACGTACTCCTCACCGTCTGAACTCGACCAACACGGCAACATACACATTTCAGGAGCATTCATGCATAACAAACAAACCTATAATTAGAACAGTACACTAGCAGTATAAAAACAAGATAAAAAGTTTATGAAACTATTCTACGTCTCGCTACGATCACAACGACGCGAAGTGCACGAAAAACGGAGCTACAACGCAAAAGTTACGAGCTATTTAAGGTTTCAAAAGCTAGCTATTAAACTAGATTTAATCGAGAAATTCAAAAGCTTCTAACAGGTCTAACAGTAGCACTAATATGTAGATTATGAAATTACGAACCTAACACAAGTTGAACGGGTCGAATCGGAGCTAAAATGACGATTTTATAAGCAATTTAATGCAGTGGCAAATCTGTAAATAAGTTGAACTCATTTCATAATAAAATAAATCAAATTTTGGTTTTTAAAATCGGCTGAGGACTGCGCGCGCAAATATGGGAAAAGGCAGGGTCTCTTAAACAAAACCCCCATCGAAGGGGTATCGGCCATTTTCTGACCTTTGATCTCGAGATGGGCGGCTGAGATGGAGGGGGAAGAGAGGGACACGGGCCGCCAGAGTTGGGGGAGGACGCGGCGGCGCCGCCATTGCCGGCGACCGGAAGCTCGCCGGAGTGCACGAAAATCGGCCTACGGCCCATGGTTTCGAAATGCGAGAGCACCGGGATGATGCGGGGGAGATGGCGAGTCCAATGGAGCGCATTGCGCGGGCGGGGATGGTCTCGCGCGGGGCTCGCCATGAACGGCAGCGGGCATAGCTTGCTGGTGCTATGGAATACGGCGCTAGCATCCACGGCTCACCAAATTGAAGGCACCGAGAGAGAGAGGGGAACAAGGCGATCTTTCTTAGGTCCTTAGCGCGGCCAGGGAGAACCCGAGGGGCACCCGCCATGTACGGCGACGAGAAAGTCGTCGGAGCAAGTGGGGACACGCCACAACGTGCACAAATTGAGAAATTGAGAGCATAGAAAGGAAGAGGAGGTCAAGGTGGAGCTCACCAAGCGAAACCACGGGGCGGAGGCGGCTCGGGGACGATGACCGACGTGGTGGGGCGGACGGCCTCTCCGGTGGATCGCTGCCGCGCGGTGGGTGCGGTTCCAAGAGCGAAAATGGAGCGAGGAGGGCAGCAGGGGGAGGCAGAGACGGGGTAGCGCCATCCATTTAAAGGGGCCGGGGAGCGGGGATGCTCCCACGACTCGTAATGGGCGCGGGCAGGAACGACTGCCATGACCGTGCGACTCGGACGGTTGGAGGTGGAGGACGGCGCTGACAGGTGGACCCTGCCTGTCTGTGGCAAAGAGGGAGGGAACGGCGCGGGCAGCACAGTTGCGGCCGAGATGGGCCGGCCCAGGAGGGAGGGGAAAGGAAGGGCGCGCGCGTGGGCCGGCTCGGCGGGAGAAGGCAGTAGGCCAACTGGGCCACTCGGGCCAGAAGGAGGGAGGAAAGGAGAAAAATGTTGTTTTTTTCCTTTTTCCTTTTTCCAAATCCATTTTCACATGTTTTTGAATCTCTTTTGGACTTTGAATCAAAATCAAATATCACAAAATATTTGTGCAATAGCATACATGCACGAACATGTTTCTAACCTTATGATTGATTTTATTTTCACCAAAAATTTATTATCTCCTACATTTGAATGCACACTTAAATACATAAATTAATCAATTTCCACTATTTCGAAACAATGCAAATTTTAGGGTGTTACAATGTTTGCGGGCTCCTGCAGGATGACCAATCCTCGCATGCAGTTGTTGCAGGAACGTGGTGGGCGTCCGCAGACGGGCCCGCTTGCATCGCTGTCACTGTTTTAATAATTATATATACACATAAAAAATAACCAATTGAGTTCTGACTTCTGAGCAAGAATTTTAATTTCGTTATCGCAAAAATTTCGGTCACCACCGAAATTACCGAATTTCGCGAAATTCGGCCGAAATTTCGCCGAAATTTTTTTAGAGATTAGAACAGGAAGTATGTTGTTTCTAAAAAAAAGTTTAGATCTAAATAAATATTAGTATGATTTATGACTATACATCTATTGAATAAAAGAATATACAATATAATCAATAGAAAAATACAAGTCCAGAGTTATACATCACATGTATTAGAGTATTACAAAATTTCGGAGTTTTCTTTCGGTCACCACCGAAATTACCGAATTTCACGAAATTCGGCCGAAATTTCGATAAATTTTGAACCCTGCTTCTGAGTTTGCCCGTCTGCGGCCTTAGCCTTTTGGATGGACGGACGCGAGGCGTGCAATCAAGCAAAGCTGGCGACAAATGCTTATTGGATGGCGTATGGACATGGAGTCCTAAAAAAAACACGCTACTATAGAGAGTAGGTCATAATCACATACCTACTACTCCTATATAACCACCCGCGTATGTGACGCTGGCCAAATAATTATCACTGACGCATCGCTTATTTTTATTATTTTTACATATGGCGCATGACTCACTCGCGTTGAATATAAGGAGGACAGGACTCAGGAGGAGGCAAGGGCAGACAAGCTCCGTCCTTCCCTGGCGACCTATAGCCTGTTTTGCTCCATCATCAGAGTCTGGGTTTTGGAAGGGCATCGGAGCCACACGAAGGTCCAAGCAGCAGACAGCAGGTTAGTACAGATATGCTAGCTAGTAGTAAGTAGTACGTACTATATATAGAATTACCTTCAAATTGGTTTCCATTTACTATATATGTATCTTTCCATATGAGCTATTCCCTTTGCTTTCAATCTGTCTTGTGCCACTCCAGCTTTCACTCAAGCCGTTCTTTGCCTGCTGACCCTCACTCTTCCTCTTGCTTCCTTAGTCTCGAGCATAAAGAAGGCACCGAAAAAATGGTGGGAAAGGAAATGTATACTTTTCACAGCCGACAAGCTTTCATTTAAGCCCTAAAGAACTAGCTTCCTGGCAGACTTGCTCACTCGATCACCAGCTTCTAGAGGATCGATTCCCCCACGGCCCCACTTAAGAATAATAAAGGGGCATAGACTACGAAAGGTCTACGTTCACTTGATGAACGGTCAAAGGTGACCATCAGCACAGTAATTAACTAATTACCTTGCCTGAGTAATACTTGTACACTACACACACACACAGAGTAATTCATTTACCCCCTATATTTGAGTGCATTAACAATGTCCATGGTCCCACTATTTATTTTCTAACAGAAACCAATTTCCATGCGACAAGTATACACTTGGATGTAGAAGACCGTAGTAGTTAAAAATGTTGAAGTTGGTTATTATTATTATTATTATTATTTGTTTTGCGAAATGTTGAAGTTTGATTCCAGACGTTCTGTTTTGGACCACTCTGTTTGAGACCGGTTACGTAACAATTGAAGTTTTGTTTGCCCGATAATAGTTCTTTCAAATGTACCTTCAGTCTCCTTTTGTAGCAGATTGAAGGCTCTACAGCTACCACTATGCCTCGAATGGACAAAGATCTCCTGCAAGCTGCCATGTCTGGTGACTCAAGAAAAATGCAAAACATGGTGGCTGAGAAAGGCCTTGATGTTCTGCTTGGAACAACTCCACATTCACAGGCGGGCAACACCTGCCTCCACATCGCCAGCATCCATGGCCACCGGGAATTCTGCATGGATGTTCTACATCAAAACGGGTCCCTTATCACCGCCTTCAACGAAGATGGCGAGACACCACTGCTCGCCGCCATTACAAGGGGACATACCTCTTTAGCTTCAACTTTTCTACATTTCTGCCTTAACCATGAGCATAGGGATGCAATCTTGTGCCAAGACAAGCATAGATGCAACGCTCTCCACCACGCCATCCGCAGCGATGACAGGGAGCTCGCGATGGAGCTAATAAGGGCGGTGCCCGAGCTGTCACGGGCTGTGAACAGCTACCATGAGTCGCCCATGTTCATCTCGGTGATGAGAGACTATGAAGATATTACCAAGGTATTGTTGGAAATTGAAGATTCTGCTGATGGAGGAACCTTTGGCTTCAATGCTCTGCATGCTGCCATAAGAAATGGCAATTCAGGTGAGACATACAATAGAAACATACTAGAAATTGGAGTTAGGAATTTCATACTGCCTTCACAACTATAGATTTTCTAGCATGGTCATTATCTATAGTACCTCCGTCCTAAATTATAAGTCATTCTAACTTTCTTGAAGAATCAAAACATCTCAAGTTTGACTAAAATCATAGAGAGTATTACAACGATTTATGACATCAAATAGGTATACTATGAAAATATTATTAATGAAGAATCTAATAATACTTATTTGGTATCATAAATGTTATTATCTTATTACATAAATTTGATCAAAACTTAAGATGCTTTGATTCTTTAAGAAAATTGAAATGACTTATAATTTAGAATAGAGGGAGTACTGTATTACTATTGTTTTAAGATCTTCTTATAAATGGAACAAGTAATCCAAAAATCTTGATTTCATGGCCGGTTTGCCAACAGTTAATTTGGGATGCCTTCATTTGTTTTACAGGTATCGCTAAGATGATTATAGAAAAGCGTCCTGACCTGTCCACGGAAGAAAATGGCTATAGAAATACTGCAGTGGAGCAGGCTGTGTTCTTGAACAAGATTGACGTCTTGAAAGTATTATTGGAACATGATTGGTCTTTAGGGTATTCCGTCTCTACAAGTGGTAGCCCTCTTCTTGTTTCTGCAGCACAAAGAGGCTATGTTGGTGTTGCTCGAGAGCTTCTGAAGCATTGTCCAGATGCTCCCTATTGTGATCGAAATGGCTGGACATGTCTCCACGAAGCTGTACATTCAGGTCACACAGAGTTCGTAGAATTTGTCATGGGGTCACAACAACTCCGTAATAAGCTCGTTAATATGCGAAGTGAGGTTGGGAAAACTGCTCTGCATTACGCAGTCGAAAAATGCAATCCAAGAATTCTGCAAGCATTACTCCTGAACCACACGACGACAGACTTCACCATGATTTCCAGTTATGGAAGGGAGCCAAGTTCGGGGTTGTTGACTGAGAAGGAACCACCCAATAAGATTTCAGACTGGGTACGTTTGCTTTCCATATGTTCATCCATTGAAACTCATAATTAAGGGGTAGTAGATATTAGACTGTATAGTCCTACTGTCGAATTCCCATCTGTAATGCACTCTGGAGTTCTAGTGGCCTATATACAAAATAATCATTTACTTAGTAAATGGTCAAGAAATCCTTCTCATAACTGATAAATTTCATCTGCCAAGTCACTCATAACTGATAAATAAATGATTATTTGTACCTTTTAAAATTGTTTGTCACGAGAAAGATTTTGAAATAGCATGGGTAATATTTCTAATTTGTAAACATCAAATTTATGTAATACTTCAGATCACGATATAATCTGACATTTACATAAAATGGTCTCCTCTAATCCCATTGAAAGAGAATAGAAATATAAGAAATACTCCACACAATACAAAATTTGCATTTATAGTACCATCCTTTTTTTCAATTTTTGCATATTTATTATATTGCCATGTTACATGCTCTGCTTTAGAACATAATTACATCGTTACTTGGAGATTACATTTTAGAAAAAATAGAAAGGTGCACCCCTAAAAATTCTATAAAAAGTACTTGTTTCTGTAAGTAGTACCTGATTCTGATTGAGCTTAATTTGTGCCATTCTTGTACTTGATGCAGAACGAAGTTTCCATGCTTCTGTTGCAAAAAGATCCCAACAACGCAAGCTTTGTTTATTACATTCATAGGTGTGTCAAGGATATGGTAACTAATGCGTCAAGTAAGGCTTTCAAGTCACTGACCCAAACGCTCATAGGCAACACCTTTTTAGTGGCGATACTTATTGCAACAATTACCTTCGCCGCTGCTTTTACATTGCCCGGAGGATACAACAGCGAAGGACTTCCCACCATGGCAAGAAAGGCTGCATTTAAAGCATTCTTGATCTCTGACGCCTTAGCAATGTGCTCGTCACTTGCCGTTGCCTTCATATGCATCATAGCAAGGTGGGAGGATATTGGGTTCTTGCTTTACTACAGATCATTTACAAAGAAACTCATGTGGCTTTCATACATGGAGACCACCACGGCATTTGCAACAGGTTTATACACGGTTCTAGCCCCTCGTCTCCTATGGCTGGCGATTGCAGTTTGCACTTTGCCAGTTTTATTGCCCATTTTTACTAAGCTGCTTGATGAGCTTCCTTTTCTGAGCCTCCGACTTCGACTAGGTCGGACTTTCAAATCTGAGCTCCTTGATATCGTCTAACATTCACACTCTGTATTTCTTCTTTCTGGCTACCTACGGTACCTATTGGTCTCAGGATGTCTTTAGACAACAATGGTATTTCGGTAGTTTTGAATTCCATGTAAGACAACAACCATGTAATGTTAATGCTGGTCATATATGTGAACTAGTTGTTGATTAGTTTTTGCTTTACCATCTTGAACATGTTAGTTATGAGGAAAAGAAAGTTACAATGCGCGATCCTTGTAAGCTTAGGCTTATGAAGACAGACATGATTCTTGCAAGATGGGTCTCACAAGGATCACCAACAAAGTTCAGTAACAGTTAATTACATTGAAAACAATTCCTAAGCAACGCCAGGAGATCCAAAGCAACACCATTAGGCATTAGCAACTGGAATGAACACACCTAAGCAACAGAGACCTCCACAAAAGCCCACCATTTAAAGCGAACTCAAAGAATGCAACAGAAGCATATCCTCATAACTACGGTGCTTCATGGTCATTCAATGATGACATGACCTCATACCGAAGCACCACTTCTTGCAAACCTTCTTTGCCGCACCAACGGAGTCAGGTTCAGGTGGTGGTGGGAAAGATGTGGTAGCTCTACCATCAACAAATAAGTATTGAGGCAAGCGTGAAAATCCACCACCGGTGAACAAGCAGATCCCCCACCCACACACCAGAAGATCCTTCACCCTCATCTGAGACTGTCCGCACTGCTGTACGTTAGAGTCTCCGGTAAAACAGATAGCGGATCCTTTACCGTAAAACGCAGCTGCACCGGGTACGCTATGCGGTCCGCCAGAAGCGAACGGTCCGGCAAATTCCGCGGCTACAGTAAAATGTAGCGGACGCGCGAGAGGCGCCAGCGATCTGGAGAGAGAGTAGGCTGTGGCGGGCCCCACTTATTTAACTAGCTAAAAAATGTTATAACTCACAAACCATAAAACCAAATTAAATTCCGATTGCACTATTAAATTCGTTGCAATAAATACTTCAAGACAAGATGTCACATGGATATATTTAGACAAAGTGACAAGTGGGCCCCACAGTGGATAGAGGATGATATAGAGGATGGATGGATACGGAAGAATTTGGTATAGAGAAGAGAATCTTGATGACTAGACCTTTTAGAGGATGAATATAGAGGTTCATGAGTGCAGAGAGTCTGAGGCTCCAACCACAGTGACCGGCAACCATGGAAGTGCCCAAATGATTGGGTTGGATCCCATGGCTCCATGCCTGGTATGCTGGTCACACATCAGTAACCGAGTAAGTAGCCTGGTAATGCTAAAAGAACATGACACATATATCATACACATATTGGTATATCATTTCCCCAAATTTACGAAAACATCACAGTACAGGAACATCAACTGCAAAATGTACAGATCGAGCTAGCAGTTCGCAATTATTTGTAATATAGATCCAAGCTAAATACAATCAGGGCAGACCCATTCACATTTTTGCTGGACACTTCCACATGGTATTGTTACATGAACTTGTCAGGCAGTAGTAGCCTCAGCAGGTGCGGCGACGGATTCACTTGTCACGGGCTCAGCCTCCCAGAACTCAGTCTTCTTGCCCGTCTTGGAAACAGTTTGCAGAACAGCATCAGGTGTTACATTACCCTTCACTGTGACCTTCTGTTCCTTGATGTCTACATCGAAAGACTCGACACCTGTAGCAACCACAAGACCACTGCATATGTTTAGAATCGGAAAAATACAGCAATAAATCAAAACACTTGAGGACTTTCAACCAACTAAATCCTTAGCAACAGATATAAGTATATTTAAGTGACTACAGTTTGGCAGGGATAACAGATTTTTTTGGTTCCCAGTATCTAATCTAAGAAAAGTTTCTATCTCTGAATCCCTGAAATATTTCGTAGCGGTTCTCCTGTTTGTGGATCTGGAGAGAAATGGTTTGGAGAATCTCTGCCAAACGCACCCTAATATGTTCAGAGCAAACTGCAGAAAGGCTCAATCTAATAATCTACTTCCATTAGGTTGACGATTTAAGATTTAAGACTAGTATCCAAGCAGTTCAAAGCAAATTGTAAAAAGGCTCAATCTAGTAATCTACTTCCACTTAAGTTGATTTAAGACAAGCATTCAAGCAATTGCCTTGGAAGTTAGAGAAATAACGCTCCAGATGTTGTATGTCACATAAACAAAGACGGAAAATTTAGAGGACTAGCCAGCAGGGAGAAGACTTAAAATTTGATACTTGGAACTTAAAAGAGTGATTACAATCCTATGCATAACATCCTACTAAAATTTTCTAGTGCATTTCGGGCTCATTTGATTTCTTATTTATCTGTTGCAGTCTTTCAAACACCATAAACGTCGTGAATATTACTTGTTTCAACTGTGGAAATCAAAGTTGCCACTCAAATATTTCATGCTGACAATGAAACTGCAGATAGTAAAACATGCCTAGAACCCTAGCTGTTTTCTATTCTTTGAAACAAGAACCTAGAGAGAAATGAAAAGGCATGTATAAATATTCATCAAGAGTGGCAAATCAGCCTTCACAGACCCAAAAACTTCAATCTACTAATCTACGTCCACTTAAGTTAGTGATTTATGACTAGTATCCAAGCAATTGTCTTACAAGTTGACCAATAACATGTCCGGATGTTGTACTAACATGATTCAAATACATGTCACATAAACAAAGCTGGTAAATTTAGGGTAGCAGCCAACAGGAGAAAATTAAAAATTCAGTACTCAGAACTTGCAGAGTGAATTTCTCCACAAAGCATTCTGTGAAGAAAGGATTATGTTATTTGATTGCAACCATATGCATAACATCCTGGTAAAACTTTCTGGTGCATTTCAGGCTCATTTGATTTCTCATTTATCTGCTGCAATCTTCCAAGTAGCATAAAAGTCTCGTTTCAGTTGTGGAAAGTTGCTAACCATCAAATATGGCATGCTGACAAAAATGAAATTATAGATACTAGAACATGCCTAGAAACTAGCTGTTTTATATTCTGTGAGAACTGAGAACTTTGAGACAAACAAAGCAGCATGCTATCTTGTTAAGCTTTGTTCTGGTTAATGGCAGAATTACTGAATCAACAAATATCTTGGTAACTAGTTATAACGAAGACAATTTGGAAAAGCATGCAACTGCTCCAGAATTTCCGTAGGCCATCATGCCAGATTCTCGTTCAGCACCGGTTGCAAAGCATGGCCAAGTTTTTGCTAACTAACACTCAATTAAAGTTGATGGTAAGGCAGACATATAAATTGCCAATAGCTGATAGAAGGACGAGGAAACACAAAGATTAAGCAAGAGTGAGAAACCAACCTTCCATCTTGCCCAGAACCCGCTTAACAGCTCCAACGCAGCCTTGGCAGGACATGCCAACCTTGAGCACAACAGTCTGCACACATCCAGGGTGGAAATTAAAGCATAGGCGTGCTTCTCCAGATTCCATACACTTCATAGCTCCAAAATTCGTATGGTTGAAGCTTTACCAACGCTACTACTAAATGCACACACTTCCCAATTTAACAATTTTGCCAACCCTTTATATTTCCTTATACTAAAAAAACCTTTATATTTATGCAAAGAACAACACTAAGTACATATAACCAGTACTCATATGAGTTGTTTTGGCTTTACAGCATAGCTTTTGCTAAACAAAGACCGCAACAACCTATAGCTTGGAACACAGGTAATATGTCCTCATCTCATGTAATCGAATAGCATGTGTATTGGCTCTAGCATGGCCTCATAGTAGTAGTATACTAGACAGTGGATGAATCCGCTGCATTAATTAATTAAAAAGTATAATCGTCAACGAGCATGTATAAACAAATTAACAACATATAATCAATCATCCTGGAGAGACAACAATTGCGTAGAGTCCGCACACATGTAGCACACAGTAGCCCGAGACCCGAAACTAAACTGTTGGCTTGACAGGGTCGAGGGAGAAGATCGATGGATGCACGGGCACGCCGCACGCGGCAGGCCTAAACGACCCTACCTTAGATCTACGCGCACGTCGAAACACTAATCGCCATCATCACGGTCTCGCGCCTGATGACCTACTGATTCGCAAGCGAAGCGGACGCGCCGGCCGCGCGCGCGCGAAAGAAATCACCGAATACTCCGAAGATCTAGTACCAATCATTTCCGATTAGAGCGGAAGGGGGGCATTTATTTACCTGGGCCATAGCAGCGCGAGAGGGGAGCAGGCTCCGGGTCGGGGGTGAAATCTCCTGAGGGCGAGAGCGAGTCCGCGCAGGGAGGAGGAGGAGGACGACGGGGGGGCGGGGGGGGGGTCTGTGGGAGTGGGACGAACGGAGTTGGGGGCGGTTCCGGGGGAGAGAAATAACAGACGCCGGCGGTGCGGTGGAGTCGGGAGACACGCAACGCAATGAGCCAATGACGCAAACGCGGACGCAAGGGGAACCAACTCCCCATTCTTCTTGTTCTTCCACCCAGAAGCAGCCTAGCCTCCCGTCACTGACAGGTGGGGCGTCGAGTGGTGGGGTCGACATAAGCAGACACGGACCGAGGTCGAGTAGAGATTTGATTTCCTTCTCCGTGTACCGGACCCAGTCCTAGCGTAGCGTGTATCGCACGCTGTCGTTTCCACGACCACGACCAGACCAACTTTCACGTCTTCATCATCCCATTGTCCCCGTGCCCGTGCCCGTGCGACGGCGAGTAGTAGCTAGCGGTGACAAAGTGAGAACACAACCATCCGAGGAGAAGGAGAGGGACTCTTTCTATTTTTCATTTCCATACTGTTTAAATTTGTATGGTTGTGAGTGAGACTCTAATAATTGTATTATTATCTCACTCCTCGCAATTAACCTTAATGGTGATGAGAGGTGTCTTGGCTCATTGAATCAAAGTCCATCGTCACCAAAGTCGCCGCGGTTGCCCTCGTCGTCTGACCATGCACGCTGTCCTCCGGTCCTACTGCCGCTGGCCAATGCCTCGATAGAGGCCCTCCCGACGAATGTTGGACGACCCTACCCCCAAATGCCTCCTAATAAGAATTTATTGTTTGAAATAATATAATCAAAGGTATTTCTCGTTCATATAGATTATTTTATCTGGTTACTATAATTTAAAGGTAATAAGGTTATCTCTGGTTACTCTAGTTTGAAGGTATTAAGATAGTTTGAGATTCTAATGTGTTATATGCCTATGAAGGTTCACAAGGTTGAGGCAGGAGTTGTGTGGTACACCTCATTTGGGGAATGAAACGGAGTTAGTAGCATCATAGTCCACGGAGATAAAAGAGACTTTTTCTATCCAGGGCAATTCTGGCAACTAACCTTTTGCAGCAATCCCATGACACATGCATGTTGATTACTTATTAAAGCCGGCCAGAGAAAAGTACAGATTAGCAGTCAGATCAGATGATAAAATAAAACATAACTGAAGATTGTGCAACCATCATGCATGCTAGCTAGGCCCTGTTTAGTTCACCAAAAATTTTGCAAAATTTTTCAGATTCTCCGTCACATCAAATCTTTGGACACATGCATGAAGCATTAAATATAGATAAAAAATAAAACTAATTACACAGTTTAGACAAAATAGACGAGACGAATCTTTTAAGCCTAATTAGACCATGATTGGACATTAATTGTCAAATAACAACGAAACTTGCTACAGTGCCATTTTGCAAAAATTTTTGGATCTAAACTGGGCCCAGTTTAGTTCCAAATTTTTTGGCAAAATGGGCACTGTAGCATTTTCGTTGTTATTTGGTAAATAGTGTCCAATCATAGTCTAATTAGGCTTAAAAGATTCGTCTCGTGGATTTCGTCTAAACTGTGTAATTAGTTTTATTTTTTTATCTATATTTAATGCTTCATACATGCGTCTAAAGATTTGATGTGACGGGGAATCTACTGTTCTTTTGCAAAAATTTTTTGGAACCAAACGCTGCCCTAGCCCCTAGCTTTCACAGCGAAAGTCAACGTCCAGCAATCGTGCCCTTTCAGAAACACAGACAAGCATGCATCATCTGAGTGACTGGATTTATAAACAATCTGTAGTTAGCTTGCGTGGATTGGACGACGCCGTCGTGTTGACGACAAACTCCACGATGCCGTGGCAACGTCGTGTAGGAGCCTATTGATGAATTTGCATATGTTTTCCACTGACAGAGGCCTCTGTTTTCCTATTCAATTTTCATTTACAGAAACAAAGACTCCATGAGGTTTGTTTGACCATGCAAGACAATCAACCAAGATCTCCCTCGACTGTCCAGATACATGCCTGACTATTTGTGTACAACAATAAAAACCATCTGTCAGCATCAGCTACGATCACCCAGCAAGTATTCTACAGAAAAATGTACCTCGCCATCTCACATCAACGGAGTGGCGTAGTCATAGGCCCACATAGCTGTTGTCCATTGCTGCAAGCCGCACCTGGACAGTAGGATAGATGTTATCCATGGCTGCAAGCCACACCGAAAAAACCTGGACTCTATAGAATCTTGTAGACAGAATCACAGAGCGAGAGAGGATCGGGCCTTGCGTGGCTGCAATCCCATGACAAATGCATTCTGATTACTTATTACTGCCAGAGAAAAGTACAAACAAGATAGAATAACAGTCAGATGATAAAATAAACATAACTGAAGGTTCTGCCATCATCATGCATGCTAAGCTAGCTTTCGCAGTGAAAGTGAACGTCCAGCAATCATGCCGTTTCAAAACGCATTCAGAAACAGAGACAAGCATATACCACCAGAAATCCAACCAGTTTGGCACTTTCCATTGCTTTCCAACAGCTACCTCATTTGTATCAAAAGGACCAATTTACACCATTCCATGTATACTAACACATCTGTCGACAGTCAACATCACACCCGCTCCTAAACTCTGATGGATTGATGCACAATTACAATGGCACCGAAACAAAAAGAACCTTTTTTTTCTTACAAAGGGACAAGCTTACACAGCCACAGACATATGCTAAGTAGGTACGAAGTACAGCTCATTACTGGGGTCCTGCTGCTTCCACAAAGCTAACAACAACACAGCGAAGACCATGGCACAGATAAATAGAGTTAATCGATTGCTTCGATGATAGTTTGTTTCTCTTTTCTCCATCCCAGTCACCTTCTGATGTTCAGCAGCAGCATCACATTGGCGTTCTTCACATGGAGGAGCCTGTGCACTATCAGAAAGCCTGCTGTTGGTGGGGAATTTCAAGTCTTCGGTCAGCGAGTCCGTGGTCTGTGTACGCAATTGATTCCTCTGTTGAGTCGAGTTGCAGTAGCCTTTCCTTTCCCCACCTTGAAAATTCTTTTGAAACAAAAGATGGTCCGGGCGCTGCATCAACCTTGAAACTGATCTTGGAGGTAGACGGTGGCCGTCTCTTTCTGAATCACTGCAATAGGTCAAAGACTGGAGCTGCTTCCTTGGAGTTGACAAAGCTTGCCGCCTGCACGCCTGAATTCAAAAATAAAAGTGTGAAGAATTCACTTTAATCTACAAATGGTGCAGTATCGTGAAACTTCATTCTGCAAACAAAGTTCTGAAGAATGAGCATCACTGCACAGAAACATTCAGCATGCCTATAAAATTACCATACACGGATACACCAGTACACTACTCGAAGAATAGGAAGACAGTATTTAAAAAAATAAAATAAAACTGACCAGAAAAGGAAAATGTAAAAGATATCAGTTCCTTCTGCACCAAAAGTCAAAGTGATTGTTTCTGGTATCATTCAAGGAACAATGTAAACAGAAATAATATTCCAATTTCCAAAGGGCAGCAAATAGTAACTCATGCATCATGACCTTAATATAATAAGTATGTCAATCGTACTAAAACTGCTCAATTTACATGATATGTCATATATACCTGATTAGTAGCTCGGGGTGTTAAACAAGTAGGACATGGGTCACCAATTCTTGTCAACACATCGGAGCGCCTCCTACTTGACTTAACGAGATCAGCAGAATCAGATTGTGTTATGATACCCAGATTTTCATGATAATCACGTGCCGAAGTGTGGAAAAGCTCATCGCTGGACATCCCATGTGAAAAGTCAGTTCCGTAACTCCAAAGTCGCCGCCTTGCACGTGTAGTTCCAAGAATACCAGTGCATTCTCGAACTGGCGGCTGAGAATTGAAGTCACTAAAACAACGGACAGATTGTAACTCACGAGGAGATCCACTAGATCCACTGTCTCTGATATCTGCATGATCAATTGGAGAATTTGACCCCTTCCTGCTGTTTCCACCACTACAGCTTCCCAAAGGACTGACATTTTTGCGGGCTCCACGTCCCTCTTGCCTCCCAAGTAACTTAGCAGTCTCGGTTGCCTGAAAAGCTGCAGTGCAAATATCTGGAACAAAGCCATCTTGGCAGTGCTCCAAAGCATGGATAATGCTACTGATCTCAGAAGATATAATCTTCACATTCAAGCTTCTCATGATCGAATGTATCATCTGAATTGATGACATAATCATCTGAGAATTGTTTGCCTTAGTGCTATGGTCCAATATCTGCAAGCCCGACCTTATCAATGATCGTCCATAAGGCTCCAGTGTCAAAGGATTGTGTTTTAACAGAGCAACCACCAAGCCAACGTGGACAACAGTCTGGCAGTGAGCCTCCTCTAGAGCCCCCGACACTTTCAAGCAGACATCATTGACCAACTCATTAGATGCAAATTGCCAATTGTTGGACTGGACAAGAGCAGCGATACAAAGAGCCGAACTAGAACAGATACTCTTGTTAGAGTTCATTAGGCAATCCGATAGGGGACGGCAAAGAGAGCTCATGATCTCAGATTTCTCTTCTTCTCTGCCTAGAGGATCAATGCAGTAGCGGGATAATGTGCAAACCACCTTGGAGCAACGAGCACTATGCAAGGGCCTTGAATCTGATGCCATGATCCTAACAACTGCTGAGACAATCTGTCCAATGTGCGGTACAATTGTGCGGCCATGAACTTCCGCTGCGGTCTCGAAAATGCATAGGATCTCCTCCTCAGAGTATGAGGAAGGCTTGTCGGGAGCACACAAACGGGCAAGAAATGGAGGAAGTGTCTTTGAATCTAGTTCTTTCACGTACAGCTTCAAGCCTCTAAAGGCAGGCTTCTTGTCAGTGGGATCCATCATAGAGACCTCCAGTTCTGCATATCCGTCCATTCCAAGACTTGTAGCCATTGCATACACTGGATTCATTAAAGAAACAAAATACAGGCTGTTAATAAAGGTAAACAGCAGCATGTAGTTTTGGGGAGCGAATAAATCGATCAGCACATATGGTTTCTTCAGTTAAAGCATACCAAAATGAAGACATAAAACTTGTTCAGATTTGCTGCCCACTAACAATATAAACAAAGTATGCTTCTTCTATGTTCTATAACAAGAAGAAGAACACATAATGCCAATATTTTTTTTTAAAAAAAAGAGGGTGACCAAGTAGTGACAGTTACAGAGACCATGACAGTGATTTTAGGCATTCATTCAGAGGTCAGAGCCAGAGTAATAATAATAATTAAGTAAAAAGCGATACGATACTAATTTCTTTTCAAAAAGCAAAGATTTCTGTCCACCATTCAAAGAAACAGTACAATGAATTAATGCTTGCCCAACATCATCGGAAGAACACCGCCCCTGGAGGCTGGAGCATGGCTAATCCACAAAACCTCATTCGAACCCGCCCAATAATTCAAAGTAAACGGCACCCGCGCCATGAAAATGAAATCCACTGACACGCCAACCAAACGAGGACCAATCTTCATTCATCTTGGTCGCGCTGACGAAGAAGAAGAAAAATGACCAATCGAGCCGAACAAGAAGCCAAGAAC
Source organism: Saccharum hybrid cultivar R570 (assembly GCA_038087645.1). Lineage (NCBI taxonomy): Eukaryota > Viridiplantae > Streptophyta > Magnoliopsida > Poales > Poaceae > Saccharum > Saccharum hybrid cultivar. Next base: position 30,172,698 of record JAQSUU010000405.1, on the reverse strand, counting down.
CGTGGACGCCGCGGATTCCATTTGCGCGCGCACCAACGCCAAGCAAGAGACCGCACCGGCCCCAGATCTCCCCTAGTCTAAGTGATCGAGAGACAGAACCGTTCGGGTTGCAGTTCGAAGATCCCGCAGACCAAACCCCACGCTTTGGGGAACAACATCCGGCAGAGCAGAGGAGGTTAGGGTTGTTTTGTTCCTTACCGACGAATCCCGGTGGATCCCCGAGGCCGGCGAAGCGGCAGAGGATGAGGAGAGGCACGCCGATGCCCGGCGAGCGAGGAGTTGTTGCGGCGGGGAGATGGGTCGCCGCTGCCGCTGCACTGGACGCTCCGGCTCCGGGGGGGGTTGGTGGGTGTGGGTGGGGGCGGGTTCGGCGGAAGAAGAGGCGGCGGTCGGAGGGGAGGGAGCGGCAGTTTGAGTTTTTCGATTTCTTTTCCAGGGGTCGTCTACTAGATGCTTTCGCTTCGGAGTTTGGGCCCACTCTGTTTCGGCCCAACGTGGAGTGGCGCGAGGCCCGGTACGGTCAATATATTTAGTATTTCTTTTTTCTTTCCAAATATTTATTTGTTTTCTCTATTGTGACTGGATGATAATGGCTGTGTTTAAAAAATGCACTATGGCAGTGTTTAGTTGCTTCCAAATTCCAAAAATTTTACAAGATTCCCTATCACATCGAATCTTTGACGCATGCATGGAGTATTAAATGTAGGTAAAAAAATAACTAATTGTACAGTTTGTCTGTAAATGTCAAGACGAATCTTTTGAGCCTAGTTAGTCTATGATTAGATAAATTTTACCAAATAACAACAAAAAGTGCTACAGGAACTTTACACCGACTTTTACACCATCTAAACACTACCTATGTAAAAAGAAGATTCCCCGTCACATCAAACTTGCGATACATGTATGGGGTACTAAATGTAGATGAAATCAAAAACTAATTGCACAGTTTGGTTGTACTTTGCGAGACAAACGTTTTGAGCCTAATTAGTCAACGGTTGGACAATTATTACCAAATACAAACGAAATGCTACAGTGAATTTTGACACTCCAATTTGGTGAGCAACCAATATCGAAGTTGCAAATCTGGCTCTTGGGCAGGTTCCAACTGCCCGAATATTGAACTGTTTCGGGGTCCATGCATGAATATTCCCCCTGTTCGGCTGAGCTTATCAGCACGGCTTATCAGCCGTGGAACAATGTTTTTCTCTCACAGCAAATCAGCCACAGCCGGCTTATAAGAAAAAAAAACAGTCTGTCGAACAGGGTCATTAGCTTTTTTTGTGTGTGTTTTTTGATTTCGTTTCCAAGGAGTCGTCTACTAGATGCTTTCGCTTCGGATTTTCAGCCCAACGTGGAGAGGCACGAGACCCAATATGGTCAGTATAATGGCCCTGTTCGTCCGGCTTATAATTCATTTTTTTTAAGTTAGAATAATATTTTTCTCTCACAGCCAAACAACCAACAGTGTTTTTCAGCCGGCTTATCAGCACAGCCGAACGGGGCCAATTTTTACTACCAGGGCTTTGTTTACTTCCCCTCCAAATTCCAAATTTTTACACTCTCTCTCCATCACATAAATCTTTAGACACATGCTGGAGCACTTAATGTAGGTAAAAGAAATAACTAATTACACAATTTGGTTGTAAATCACGAGACGAATCTTTTGAACCTAATTAGTCCATGATTGGACACTAATTACCAAATACAAACGAAAGTGCTATAGTAGCAAAATTACAAAAATTTACAATCTAAACGAGGCCCAGCATTATTTTTCTGCGGGGCGTGGCGGGCTGTGGGTTACGGCCGCATGCTTCTCTCTCTCCAGCCATTTTTTTTTTCTGTAGTGATAAAATGATACAAGTTGCACATCTTGCTCTTGAGGTTCCAACAGGCCGAATCATGATTTTTTTAGGTCCACGCATAAATATTAGTTTTTCATGATAAATAGAGAGGTTAGAAGGGAAACTCAAAATTCTCAAAACAATGGATTCATGACCTATCGGTTGAAGCCTTTAGCAGTGGCCAGTGGGAATGATATGTTTGTTTTATCTGGTTTTAAGAATATAAATCCAATTCAAATGAGCGCTTATACGGTAGAACAAAAAGATAGCGCCCACATAGAGAAAATGGTACAGGACCAATCCTTTCTCTCTCTAAATAAAAAAAGTGATCTTACGAAACTGAAAATCAACGACAAACAAATGTAGCCAAGCTCTGACCACCAAGATTATGAAAAACCAGTAACCAATATACTGGCAGCATCGATTGGTTTTTTCACTCGCGAATTTCCACCCCCTACGCAATCAACGGGCTCAAAGGTCAAAGATGTGCACACTTCACGTCTTGCAAGGACGCACACGTTGCATACCACCACACTTCCCAAACCGGACCTTCGAGAACCTTGCATTTAATGCGCACTGTTTCAATTTGGGACGCCGAATCCTGGAACTGAACAAGGCGCTAATGAGAAACTGAAAATCAAGGACAAACAAATGTAGCCGAGCTCTGACCACCAAGATTATGAAAAACCAGTAACCAATATACTAGCAGCATCGATTGGTTTTTTCACTCGTGAATTTCCACCCCTACGCAAATGTGCACACTTCACGTCTTGCAAGGACGCACACGTTGCGTACTACCACCACACTTCCCAAACCGGACCTTCGAGAACCTTGCATTCGTCTCCCGGTCCCTCAACTCCAAACCACGCGCCGCCCCCTCCCTTGCACTCCACTCCCACCACTGCCACCTAGGACCCACCAAACCCTACCCCACCCATCAGTGACTAAACCCACACCTCAGCACACGTGACCAAACCCCTCGCCAGCATTCCACCACACGCGCCCGCGACCGGCGACAGCAGGTCACCCCGCGGCGTCTATAAATACCCGGCCCCCGTCCCCACCGCCAACTCCCCGTCCACATATAAGCGCGCCCGCGACCACCTACCCCTCGCCTCCACTGACCTCCCGCCTCCTCCTCGACGGAGACGCAAACCCTAACACCCACACATCCAGCCAGCCTCCCGGTCCCGGATCCCTCCCCTCTCCTTCTCCTCCTCTCCCCGATCTCTATAAAAGACCGCGGATTTCGAAATTCTTTCCGCGGGATCTCTAACGGCCTCGCCTTTCCCGCGCGAATCGGCCTCGGATTGAGCCTTTTCGTCCCCGCTGTCGTAGGGGGATTGGGGATTGGGGATTTCCTCTGGTGGTGTGGGGGATTCGGGCCGTGGATGGCGGAGCCGGCGTTGGAGGGGAGCCAGCCGGTGGATCTGTCCAAGCACCCCTCCGGCATCGTCCCCACGCTCCAGTAAGTCAGCGTGACCTTGCTGGATTGGGCGCGCCCTCCCCCCGAAGGATTCGGTTTCTGGTTGGGTTGGGGATGCGAAGTTTGGACGACGCCGGCTGAGATCTGGCTGCTTTCGAGCGATTTTGAGTGATTGATTGTGCTTCAGCTAGTCCTAATCCACTGGGCTTGGTGTATTTGGTTCTCTTGTTGGGGTATTTGGGGCTAGATCCTGGGTGGTGTCACAAGGACCAATCCTCCTCATGTGCAGTGAAAAGCTCATGAGGTCATGACGTTATTGCTTTGACCTGCCATAGTTCCCTGGAAAAGAAATTGATTTAACCATGATAAATTGATAATTAAAGCCACACGAATCTGAAGTATCGAGCTGGATTTAGATTTGAAATATCGAGCTTGATTTAATGTTACAAATTTGAGATTGATGCTACTGTAGTGTGCTGGAACTCCTGAATCTTACAGTGTTACTAGAAGAGAGGGTGGATGCGTATGTCTGAATGTTAAACCTTGTTTAAATTTGTGCTGCTGCTACCGAGCTTAGGAAAGCTTGCTAAGTTCCCTGTATTTGCGTGGCTCTGGTAGGCTGATACGAAAATGAATAAGTAATTAGCTTAATACTTCCTTAAGCCCTCTTTATCTCCACTGCTTGTATAGGCTGTTAAACCAAGTACATGTGTATGGCAAATGCATTGACTAGCTAGACTTCTTGCTCCGTTGCATTTTTGACTTTTGTTGCTTTCGGGCGATACTGTTCTCTGCTGTTTCTTTGCATACTCAACACAGAGATGTTGATGTCCTTGCTGTGTCCTGTTTTATGCTGTTTGGTCTGGTAACAGGAATATTGTGTCGACGGTCAATTTGGACTGTAAATTGGACCTGAAAGCAATTGCCCTTCAAGCACGTAATGCAGAATATAACCCCAAGGTGGGATTGTTGTTTCATTGCATTTTTGTTTTCATTTTTTATTCTGCACATAGCGCTATCTGTTCTGCCAAGGTTCTGTATGTATGTAGCAACTGCTGGTGCTACTTCTCCAGAAATATTTTGTACATGTTTTCTTGTCTGTTTTAAGGTTTTTGATAAATGAATGGATGTATTTCTAGTGTGGTCTGATTAACATGTACTCTGGATAGTACCATTGATTGAAAGCTGTTCTTTTCCTCTGTGTTTCTTATCCCGTATTCATGGTTCATGTCTGCAGATGATGAATAGTCTGGAATGAAAATCATATCATTTCACATATGATAGTTGTTGATCCTTGTTTTAATTATATCTTCAAAATCATGCTTATCGCCTTGTAAACTTGTAAGAAAATGCAGACCACATATCTAAACAATTTTTATCCCTCATTTTTCAATTAGTATTCGGTTCTGAACTCATGATAAATTAGAATTCCATGTGTTCATACAATTTGTATATGATTTTGTTTAAGAATTCCTGTTTGTGTAGTTAATTTGCTGCGATTTGATATACATATACATATTATTCTGCCAACTATGTCTAGCATATACAGTGAAAATCAAGTACTTGGTTATATCTCATTGCCACATTCAGTTCTGACATCATGCAACTTCATTTACATGTTTTAATTTGTTTCATAAATGTACTTTATCTTTGCTTTAATAACTCTTTCTTTGTAAAACAGCGTTTTGCTGCGGTTATTATGCGGATAAGAGAACCAAAAACTACAGCATTGATATTTGCGTCAGGGAAAATGGTAAGTTTAACTTTTCTGTATCATTGATGTTGTGCATGTTCTTTTTAAGTAGTTATATTAGGTATGGTTCTGACTCTGTACCATAAGAAGATGAGATTATTGGTAGCTATTTATGGTTTAGTTGTTCTAGGTGTTGAAAATTAGTGTGAATACCTCATAGGTACTTAAGGGTTACTTTTTCAGTTATCCTTTTGCTTGATTGTATTCCTAATGAGCTTCTGTCTGAGAAGCCATCGCTTCCCTAATTGTGCACTGATATGAAGAAGCACCTGCTATGAATTATCAGGTCTGTACTGGAGCAAAAAGTGAACACCAATCTAAACTTGCAGCTAGGAAGGTAATTTTGTGTTCTTTTCTCTTCATCTAAATATTCTTAAATCTGCTTTGGGGTTTCTGAATAATAACTGTTTTGCTGTTTGCAGTATGCTCGCATCATCCAGAAGCTTGGTTTTCCAGCAAAATTCAAGGTATGTGTTCCATTCTTGAAACTTGTGTGCTTTAATTCTTGGATTAATGTCATTCAACTTATGTTATTTCTGTGCTGTCAGGACTTCAAGATTCAGAATATTGTTGGGTCTTGTGATGTCAAATTCCCGATCAGGCTTGAGGGTCTTGCATACTCTCATGGTGCTTTCTCAAGTGTAAGTTGCATTCCTTGTCTTTTTAACCATAATCCTCTCAGGTACCTTCTTGAATTTTCCCTCCAGTGTCCTGATACTTTGCTTGGTTTTCACTCTCCAGTATGAACCAGAGCTCTTCCCTGGCTTAATCTATCGGATGAAGCAGCCAAAGATTGTGCTGCTGATTTTTGTTTCAGGCAAGATTGTTCTGACTGGAGCTAAGGTTAGCGGCCATTTCCTGTGCCTTTGTTGGTCCTGAACGTATTAGAGTATATCTAAGCTATTCTTTTTTTCTGATTGCATTAGACTATATCTAAGCTTTTCTCTCTCCAGGTGAGAGATGAGACATACACTGCCTTTGAAAATATCTATCCTGTCCTCACAGAGTTCAGAAAAGTCCAGCAATGGTATGTAGCATCTAAGTACATGTTAACAGGCAAATGGGGATTGCTATTCAATTCAACTATTGTGCCTAGTTGTTGTGGTCACCCTTTTATCACTTTGTTTATGGTTGTTTCTTGATGGGCGATGGGTGATCACATGACATTTTCTCAGAAAACTTAAGTTTGTCACTTGGTGTATGCAGATAACTTATTGGAAGCAAGCATGACAGGAGTGCTGAATGGGAAATGTTATCACTGGCTGTCAGCTCCAACTTCCAAGTGTACATATAATCTGGACCTCGGAGGAGCCTATATGCTGCCCATCAGTCCCATGAAACCTGGTGCGGTGCACTTATTGATGTGCACACAGCTCAATTATTTGTGATGGATCATGCTTGGTCGAGTAGATTCATGTGGTCGTGGGCAGTAGCTTGCAATGCCTTAGTGGAAGTGGTAGGCCAATAAGACTGAAAAGCAAGTTTTGGTCCTGGCTTTTCAAAAGTCTTCTCTAAATGTTTCCTCCGTAGATGAAAAAGGCAAATGTAGTGTATGTACTCCTTTGACATGTTATGATGATACTGAAAAAATTTGGACTTTTTGATGGATGGACTGTTGCTAAGTGTGTGTTTAGTTGAGCAAAATTGGGTAAAAAGTTACTGTAGCACTTTTCGTTGTTATTTGGTAAAATTTGTCCAACCATAGATTAATTAGACTCAAAAGATTCGTCTCGAACTTTACAGACAAACTATGCAATTAGTTATTTTTTTTTACCTACATTTAATGCTTCATGTATGCGTTCAAAGATTCGATGTGATGGGTGGAAGAGGAAATATTTTGGGTTCGCATGCCAAGTGAACACAGCCTAACTGCTGTATCAGTGTTCTGCCATTGTTCGTTCCCTTCTTCTGGAATCCTTTGCGTTGGCGATGTATCCAACTCTTTTTCATTCAACAATGCTCACTTAGGCCGTGTTTAGTTCCGGATTCGGGGCACCCGAGTTGGAACAGTCCGCAATAAATGTGTATTGTAGGATTTTCATTTGTATTTAGTAAAAATTATTCAAATTTTGACTAATTAGGTTCAAAATGTTCGTCTCGCAAAGTACAACAAAACTATGTAATTAGTTTTTAATTTCATCTACGTTTAGTACTCCATGTATGAGCAAGCATTTTGATGTGATGAGAATTTTCTTTTCGTATAGTGGAATTTAGGGTTAAAATTGGAAACTAAACAGGCCTTAACATTTACAGACAGTAAAGCCAGCAACTCCAAGCTTCGCTTCCGAATCTCTGCCGGATCAATTTGGACGTCATGTGACATTTTTTGTTGTTTGGCTTCGTCACACATTTACAGACAGTAAAGCCAGCAACTCCAAGCTTCGCTTCCGAATCTCTGCCGGATCAATTTGGACGTCATGTGACATTTTTTGTTGTTTGGCTTCGTCACACTTTTTCTAACTGGGGTCTGGGGCACCATTCCTGTAGAAAGTCTTTCTGTTCGCTTGTCTTATAAACTGTACTTTGTAGGTAACAAACATTGTTTTTCTTTCACAACAAATACAAATTAATAAACAGTACTAGTCCACCGAACAGGACGTGCACTGTTACTATCCCCAGCCTGACCTGAAAAGCCAGAAAACAAGGACGAACGAACGACATGGCTTTGAGCACACGAAAAGTCATGATGCCAGCATGAACCACAGAACCAGAAGAGCATCAGTTTCTTCTCCCCTCGTTTTTTGACCCTCACGCGTTTCTCCATTCGGCCCCAAATATCCCGCGGTAAATCTGCAGAAGCTTCCATGTTCTTTCCCTCCCCCCACACAAAAAGTGTCAGTTTGCATTTGTCTACCAGTAGTAAAATTTCCACTCTGATGAAATTTCAAGCTTGAGCGATATAGAAAATGGGGACCAGAAATAAGATAGACAGAAGAAGATTGACAGATTTGTACAGTAGTTACATTTCTTTTCTTTTCTTTTCTTTTCTTTGAGAAGGATGTAATAAAGGGTAGAAAGGGAGGGTAGCTCACATCACACATGTTTGGCATCACCCTAGGACCTGACGAAACTGAAACGCCACAGGCCACACACAGGCCACACAGACAGCACAAGCAAAGCAAAGGGAGTGCGAGGGAGAGCAGTACGAAAATTGAAAGCAACCGGCCAGCCCGGCACGCCGTATCCGTTTCAAATCCACCACCCATAGGCCCGGCACAAAAGTTAATGACGAAAAGAGGGGAGATTTGTTGGGGGATACTGTATATTTCCTCCCAGTAATTCAATTCGGTATGTGTACATCTGCTTTGCCATATTAGCCTCGTTTAGATTCCTCAATTTGGTCACCAAATTTACTGTGCAGAATTCATATTCTCCATCACATCAAAATGCCGGCACATATATAGAGTACTAAATATAGATGAAATAAAAAACTAATTACACAGTTTTGTTGTACTTTGCGAGACGAACATTTTAAGCCTAATTAATCAATGTTTGGACAATTATTACCAAATAAAAATAAAATTACTACAGTGTGACGTGACACTTACTATGTAAAGTTTGGATCCCAATTTTGGAATCTAAACCAGGCCATTGGCAACATTTTTTTTGCTCTGTTCGCTTGTCTTATAATCCGTATTTTTCAGCTTATTTTTTAGTTGGAACAGTATTTTTCCCTCACCGCAAATCAGTGAAAACGGGCTCTTTTTCTCTTCGCAAAAAAAAAACCCGACAATGTTTTTCCTCCATTAATTCTATTTGATAGATGTAAATCAGTATAATATATATATTTCCTCCTAGTAATTCAATTCGCTATGTGTACATCTGCTTTGCCATATTGACAACATTTTTTCTCTTCTCGCAAAGAATAAAAAATACTGGCAATGTTTTCGCTCGCTTAATTCAATTTGATAGATGTATATAGGTAATATCTAGTGTTTCTATCTATTTATTCGTCTTATATGCAATTGATGTAGTGATATACTATAATGACTCGCCCAGGATTTTGATTTTCAAACAGTTGTCTTGACACGGTGCTTCACCTCTAAGAAACTTCCTTTTTACGATATTTACAAATATCTTTATTATTTCTATTGTCAGAATAAAAAAATACTCCTACTAAACTTGCAACTTTTCCAATATATAAATAAAAAACTGGAAAAAAATCCAAACCATCAAAGCTCCCACGCAATGAAGATGCAACCGACCCCAAAAAAAGCATGAGTGAAAGGATTGAAGCAGCAGCATACTTTAGGATGAAGCAAGCAAAGTAATTAATTAAATAAATAATAAATAAATAAAATGTGAAAAGAAACCCGGAAAACGAAAAATGAATTTCCATTTGTAGCCTCTCCACAGCTGTTGCCCAAAACACACAGAAAAAAAGAAGGAAAAAAAAAGGAACCCCGGCGCCTTCCCATAAAAGCCTCTCCCTCCGCTCCAAAACAGAAAGCTCCCGAAATCCCCTCACCTACTCCTCTCCCTCTGGCAGCGCCGCCTTCGCCGGCGGTTGCCTGCCTGCCTGCACCTTCCGGCCGCGCCTCGACCTCGACGCGCCGCCGTCCCGCCGCGAGACCGAGCATGGACGTGCACCCGGCGAATGCGGCCGCCGACTCCCTCGGAGACCTGTTCCCGCACCAGCCCGCTGGTTTGGTCAGTCTCCTCGCCGCCTCCCCCTCCCGCTAGAACTCCCTGTTGGGTGGTGATATTTCTTTTGCAAGAATTTTTTATTTCTTCTTCTAGGGTTTTGTTGTCTCGCCAAGAAGCGGGCGTTTTGGATGTTCTTTCTTCTGTGTGCGGAAGAAAGTGGAACAAGGGAGCGGTTTTCGTTTCTTGGTTCTTGCGCTCTTGGGAGGCAGGGGTTTAGGCGTAGCCTGTTGGAGAATTTCGGTTCCTGCTGTGCGGTTTCTTGAGATTATTGTCCGCGGAGACCTGGGTCATGGTGTTCTTCCCTCCGTTTGTAGGCTGGTAGCGGTTTTTGGCTTGCATGTTTGGGGGGAAGAAGCGGTTGCTTCGCCTCTGGGCTCTTCACTGCTTCAATCCTCGTTTTGGAGCGGTTTGCCCGTGCTTTTGTTCAATTTCCTGTCCATTAGATGATTCTTTTGTTCGGGTAGGGGAAATTCACCGTGCAACTCAACTGTTCTGGTCCTGAAGAACTGTGCCGCCGCCCCCCTGAAATAATAAGCGTTCAGGGGGAGGAAATTCCCCGCAGGAGCAATCGGGCGGTTGCGGCCTTACTCTATTCTTTTCCGCTCGGGTTTGTGCTGTGCTCATCAATGGCATTATTCTCGCAATTAAGCAATGGAAAGGAGTGTCCTTTTTGGCCATTTGTGAGCTGTGTGAGGTCATGTAAAAGAGGAAGGGCTGGGGGGATAAACTGTGTGCTTGCTGCCTTTATTGTTGATGTGCATATGTTCCTTCCCTCCTGACTCCTGTCATGGTCATTGCGTAAGTGCATCCCATTGTTTAATATCCTTTCCTCCTCACTGTGGTATGATGCCTACTTGAGATTGTGACGGTGATATTTCGGTTAGGTGCCAATTGGTTAGGTGTCACTTGCGGTGGAAACTTTACCACCAGAGACATTGACAAGCAGTTGCTTTGAAAATTATTCAGTTTCTCGGTGGGGGGTCTGATGTTGGACATTTAGAACCCAAGGAGGCATCAGTTTTCGTTGCGCCCCCATTCTAAGACAATGACAAGGGGTTTCTTTGAAAATTCTTCAGTTTTTGGGTGGGATTCTGATGTGGGTGTTGAGGGATTAAAGAAGATATCATTTCTTCCTGCACCCGCATTTTGGACTTAGTCACATTCTTCTGTTTACAACACATGCTTTGCAATTAGTTTAGTTCATCCAGCTTGCAGCATTTACGGCTATTCATTCGATCTTGCACCAACTGTACTGCTTAATTTAGATTGTAACTGAGAAACTGCCATTGTGGTTTGCGGTTTCTTTGAAATTACTCAGTTTCCGGGTGCAATTCTGTTGTAGAACGTACAGAATTCAAGGAGATACCATTTTCCCTGCACCCCCATTTTGGACGTCACATTTTTTTTGTTTATAAAACATGCTTTGCGGTTGTCGTTTAGTTTATTCCGTTTCTATTCGGTATTCATTCGATCGCATTCCAACTGCAACGCTCAATTAGATTGTACTAACTGAGAAACCGCCACAGTGGTTTGCGGTTTCTTCGCCGATTATTCAGTTTTGAGTGGTATTCTGATGTCGAACTTCCAGAATTCAAGGATATATCATTTTCCTTGCACCCCCATTTTGGACTTTTGTCACATTTCTGTTTATATGACATGCTTTGCGGTTGTTATTTAGTTCATTCTGTTTGTAGCATTTACTGTTCATTCCATCTTGCACGAACTGTAACACTTGTATTTAAATTGTAACTGAGACAATTGTAAATGCAGGACGTTTCTGTTCAAATATCTCCTTTAGCAAATTTATTTTCTGTTAATCCCTAGATGCTCCTCATGCTTCATGATTTTGGTTATGAGAATTTGGTCTATATTAGTATTTTTTTTGAAACTCTATATTAGTATTTTCTTTTTATAGAATCTGTTTGAGAGGAGAAATTGATTACTCTACGTTTCTACTCTTCTTTGCCTCGAAGTCTTACTGGAATAATCCGTATCTGAGTAATTTTTCACTTGTCTATAGGCCCTAGAACTAGAAATTCTGTTCATGCTTTTATCATTCTTACCAAATTCAACCATGTAGAACCAGAGCTTAAAACTGAATTGTTGATAGCTATTTTGGCCATTGCATTCTTACTTACTGTTTCCATGCCATGTTACTATCTACTTCGCAGGAGAGTGATGAGAGCAACATAGAATGGCTCTCTGGCTACGTAGAGGACTGCTTTTCAAGCTCCACATCCTACACAAATCCTGTTTTTGCAAGATCTGCTCCTACAACGGCAAGCCATGGTGCTGGAAAACCAAAGTTACCGCCACCTTCATCTTCCAATGGCAGGAGAAAGAAAAGGAGCCTGGCCTCTGTTATGACCAACGACGATGATCAACAATACATCATCCCATTGTATGTTGAGCCACCGCTAATCCTAATTGATCAGAAACATTGGATGGCAGAGAGTGAGCTGATCCTCCCCAAGAAAGACAAAGACCAAGAGGTTTGCCAGCAACAAGGGCAGGAAGAGAAGTGTGAGAAGGGTGTGCGGCGGCTGGTGAAGAGGTGTAGCAATTGTTTGTCATGCCAGACACCACGATGGAGGGATGGCCCGTCGGGGCCCCAGATGCTGTGCAATGCATGTGGCCTGAGGCTTAAGCCAGAGAATAGGTATGCCACCATTTCTGAGGAGCATTGTGGCCAAGAAACCAAGAAAGAACAAGAACCAGGAGCACAGCGAGATAAGAAGAAGAAGATGATGAAGAAGACATATGTGAATGAGCCCCTGTCGTCAGATCAGGCAGAGAAGCGCTGCACCCATTGCTTGTCCTCCAAGACCCCACAGTGGAGGGCCGGACCTCTGGGACCGAAGACTCTTTGCAATGCCTGTGGCGTGAGGTACAAGTCCGGCAGGCTGCTGCCGGAGTATAGGCCTGCCAACAGCCCGACTTTTGTGAGTTGCATACACTCCAACTCTCACAAGAAGGTAATGCAGATGAGGCAGGGTGTTGCGCAGCAGCAGTGAAGCAGCGATGGCCAAGAACATCTCCAAAATCTATCGCCATCGCATTGGAAGCATTAGGGGTCTCTCTTAGATTGTAGTTTAGTCGATGCTCAGAAGATGAGAACAGAGCATGGTTATAGCAGGCATCCTTGTTAGCTCTAGCAGTGTTCTACCTGAGAGACTGATTTGCTAGGTGTTTTAGACGTCGGATTCAATACAATCTGGTGGTTGCTTGGATATTATCCTGAATTGTGCTATGGGTTTTCGGCCTATTAGATATTCATCAGGGTTTAAATTGAGCAGCCTCTGAAATTTGTTTTCTTGAAGAGATCAATGCCTGGGAGTAGTAGTCGCAATTGTTTCGTGTCTTGTGCAGAAGTCTTGCTAGAGAAGGGAAGCAATGACACCAAGACTCACCATAGACCGGCTAACTGAGGCCACATGCTGTGTACCTTTGATATCGTGTCTTGTGTGGTAACTTTTCCTGATTTGTGTAAACAGAATTGTTATGAAAAGCCATCAGTTCCTGGAAGATTTGGCCATTTGGGAATGTACATTACCTGACGCAATCTCATCAAATGAATGAATGGCCTTTTCTGGCACCAAGACCTTCAGGTGCAGTGCAGTGCTTTGCTTTGCTTTGAACCAATGGCCTGCTATTCCCAGCAGGTTCAGAACACAAAGATATAATAGTAGATGCCTGCAGGTCAAGGTCGTGTACCACGCTGCTTTTGGGGTCGAGACAAATCCATCCTATTCATTCATCATGATGTGTGAGCCTTTTCACCTTTTGTGTTGCGCATGGATTCAAATGCCCTTTAATTCTTTTCCTCTCTGTTTTTTAGGTCCAATACAACAATGGCTTTGTGGGATGGGACACAAAGTACAATGCTAACAAAGCATTCTCATCATCATGAAAAGTTAGAATTTTTTCACTCTCTCTCCATCACATCAATCTTTAGACCTATGCATAAAGTAGTAAATATAGGTAAAAATAATAACTAATTACACAGTTTAGTTGGAAATCACGAGATGAATCTTTTGAGCCTAGTTGGTCCACGATTGGACAATATTTATCAAATAAGACGAAAGTGATACTATTCATCGGGCTGAAATTTTTTCAGCATCTAAACAAGGCCCTAGTGTTGAATTGAAGCTCAAGCTAGGGCCTTTGTTTAGATGCGCTTAAAAGTTACAATTTTTTCACTCTCTCTCCATTACATCAAATTTTAGCCGTTTGCATGGAGTATTAAATGTAAGTAAAAAAAATAACTAATTACACAGTTTAGTTGGAAATCACGAGATGAATCTTTTGAGCCTAGTTGGTCCACAATTAGACAGTATTTATCAAATAAGACGAAATTGGTACTATTCATCGAGTTGAATTTTTTTGCAATCTAAACGTGGCCTAGGTTTATTTGTACCAGTATCAAAGTTCCAAAGGAAACCTGGCTTGTGTTTTTGACATCTACTCCCTCCGTCCCAGAAAAAGTGTCGTTTTAGATTTTTCAGACATCGTGTTTGTCCGTTCGTCTTATTCAAAATTTTTTAATAAATATTATTTATTTTGTTATGACTTATTTTATCATTAGAGATACTTCAATAATGATTTATTTATTTTATAATTTATATAAAATTTTTGAAAAACCTAAAACAATACTTTTTCTGGGACGGAGGGAGTAGTTCCATGGCATCAATGGTGTGATTCGACCGTCTTTGGTCAAGTCTCTGGCTGCAAGAACATGGTTACAGTACCGGTGCCTGCTGACCTATTAGACTATCCGCAGCGGCGTACTGGATCGCGTACTGGAGGACGCGTTTCCAGTAAAAAACACCGCAGCGGGGTACGCTACCCCGTCCGCAATCGAAGCGGACGGGCGAGCGTCCGGTGTCTGTGGCGGAAGTACGGAGGTTCCGGTATGTGTCAGGCGGGGCCCGGCGTCGTCCTCTCCGAGCCTGCTCGTCCTCATCTTCCCCTCCCGAGGACCGACGGCGGCGCGGCGGCGGCCCTCCCCGAGCACCGACGGCGGCCCTCCCCGAGCAGAGGAGCTCGGCCTCCGGCGTGGCCCCCCGAGGAGAGGAGCTCGGCCCCCCGAGCAGAGGAACTGGCCCCTCGAGCCCGATGCCGCCGACGGCGTCGCGGTGGCTCCATGTTCGCCGGACTTGAGGGAGAGGCGGATCTAGCACGGATCTTGGAAACGGCGCCGGAGGGGGAGAAGAGGGCCGCCGCCGAGCTCCGCGCGAGCTCTGGCGCCTAGCTCCGCGTCCGCCTGCTCCGCGCCAAGGCAGGCCGCGCCGCCCAGGCCGCCGCCGGAGCGCCGAGCTCAACCCTCGGGGGCGCGAGCTCGACGGCTTGCGCCATGGCCGGGGCGCGCCATGGCCGGGCGCGCGGCCGACCTCCGCCTCGCCATGGCCGGGGGGGGGGGCGAGCTCGGTGGCTTGCGCCATGGCCGGGCGCGCCAGGGATGAGCCGGCCGCGGGCATCGGGGCCGCCGTCGCGCCCGCGAGAGAGAGAGAGAATGGGGAGGGAGGGCAGTGCGGTGGAATGGATAAAGGAGGAGAGGGGAAAAAGAAAAGAAAAGAAAAGAAAAGAAAAGAAAAGAGAAAAAGGAAAAAAAAGAAAAAAAAGAAAAAAATATGATAAGTGGGCCCCACAGTGGATAGAGGATGATATAGAGTATGGATGGGTGCGGGAGAAATTGATATAGAGGATGGAATCTCGATGACTAGGACAGAATATTCCTTTTAGAGAATGAATTTAGAGTACGACGAGTGCGGGTAGTCTTACAAAGTCTCTCTGGCATTGCCAACAGACTACAGTGCTGCCAGGGCAGTAGTGGCCCAGCAACACATGAACGTAGCCGGTAGCCCTGCTGCATTTACACACTTTTTTTTTGACTGGCCTTGTTTAGGGCCTCGTTTAGATTCCAAAGTTTGCCTTCTAAATTCACTATGCAGAATTCCTATTCCCGTCATATCAAAATACCGGCACATATATAGAGTACTAAATATAGATGAAATCAAAAACTAATTACACAGTTTTGTTGTACTTTGCGAGACAAACATTTTAAGTCTAATTAATCAATATTTGGATAATTATTACCAAATAAAAACAAATTGCTACAGTGTGATAGGACACTTACTATGCAAACTTTGCCTCCAAAGTTTGCCATCTAAACAAGGCCTAGATCTCAAATTTGAGAAGCAAACTTTGCATAGTAAATGTCCCGTCACACTGTAGCAATTTTATTTTTATTTGGTAATAATTATCCAAATATTGATTAATTAGGCTTAAAATATTCGTCTCTCAAAGTACAACAAAACTGTACAATTAGTTTTTGATTTCATCTACATTTAGTACTCTATATATGTGCCAACATTTTGATGTGATGGAAAATCTTTTTTTTTGCATAATGGAATTTGGGGTGAATTTGGGTATCTAAACAAGGCCACTGTTGGGCTCTCTTGCCCTGCCAAAGTGCCAAACCCAGGGTGTGTTGGCTTCGCGAAAAGCAGGCGAAAAGTTACTGTAGGATCTTTCATTGTTATTTAGTAAAATTTGTCTAACCATAAACTAACTAGACTCAAAAGATTTATCTCGACATTTACAGATAAACTATGTAATTAGTTATCTTTTTTATCTACATTTAATGCTCCATACATACGTCAAAGATTCGATATGATAGATGGAAGAGAAAATATTTTGAGTTTGCATGGAAAGTGAACACACCCGGTGTTTTGTTTACCTTCTGCTGCTGCTGCAGGCAATGACCGAGCAGATCACTGCTGTTCCGTGTGCGTCACTGGCCATTCTTCAATGCAATTCTCTGACGATGTACTACCTCTCCTTACGCAAGGAAAAAGTCTACTTTACTCTCCCTACCCTGAACTTTTTCAAAACCGGCGCGGTTTTGAAATGGCGGATCTGATACAGTAACCAGGGATTGCTACAGTAACCACAGGTTTGCTACAGTGACTGTGATTTTGCCTTTTTATTTTTTATTAATTTCGGCTAAATATTTGAAAAATAATAATAAATCATAGAAAAATTATAAAATGAAAAATCTAATTTTGTTGGACTCCACAAGAATAAATCTACACAGTGAATATATAATATGGTATACTTTAGTACAACAAAATTAGAGTCCAAATTAAAAAAAAAAGATCAAAATCTACAGCAAAAACTTTGTACTAAAGCATATCATATTATATGTTCATTGTGTAGATCTATTCATGTGGAGTTCAACAAAATTAAATTTTCTATTTTATGATTTTTCTGTGATTTACTATTATTTTTCAAAGATTCAGTCGAAATAAATTAAAAAAAGACAAAACCATTGGTACTACAACAAACCCGTGGTACTGTGTCTAAAGATTCGATGTGTCGGAGAATCTTGAAAAAAATTTGGAAACTAAACAGGCCCTAACTTGTCTAAAGTTTAACTAAATATATAGTTAAAAATATTAATATTTATGAAACAAATGATTATAGTATAAAAATATCTCATGATAAATGTAATGATACTTATTTGATATTATAAATATTGATATTTTTATTTATAATTAATCAAACTCAAGATACTTTAACTTGCTACTGTACTAAAATAGCATTCTTTTGTAAATAGAGAGAGTATATATATTTTAACTTGGTCAACTATAGGACATTTTTGAACACATGGATTCTTGTTGTTCCAAGAGTATGCAAGAAACACCGTGAAGAAGAGATCGCTGGAGTTGTGATGGGGCTTTTTCACCGTATGGCGTATGCCACGAGTGGTGGCTGGGGCTTCCTCATTAGAGAGAGCGATGGAGATGTGGTGAATGCTGGATGGGGGCAAGTTGATCACTTGCTCAGCGCCCTCGAGGCAGAGTTGATTGCTTGCCTCCATGGTGTCCAGGCAGCATGCAACCTGGGGATTGGAAACTTGATCCTGGAAACGGATGCAACGTTCGTGAAACAAGCTTTGACGACCGATGATCTTGCCAAATCGATGTCTGGAGGTCTGATAGATAAATTAAAATCTTTAGTCGTCAAACTTCATAAATTTTGAGTGTGTCTCGGCCAAGACTTTGTAATAGGTCAGCTCATGAGCTTGCTGTTGTCGGTGTGGGTAGCATCGAAGGGGAGGAGCACATTACGTGCACTGTCCCGTATAACGTTCATGTAATTGTCGTCGAGTAATTCTCAACTCAGTTGGAATGAAAATCTACCCAGGTTCAAAAAAAAAAAAAAGAGAGAGAGAGAGAAGAAACACACTGTACTGCTTTTATTTCACACTGGCTGACGCAATATACAGAATACAAAATGAGTGTCAAATAGTAGTAAACATCACAAGTCTAAAAACGACGTAAAACAACGACCACAATGGATTGGACATCGTCAGCAGACAGATGTATGTTGAAATCAACAGAAGCAGAAGGGCACCGAAGCTTTATTTCTGTGATGAAAATGGTGAACATCTCCGAAAACAGTTGCCAGAATTGTGCTCTAGGGCTCGACCACCATGCTCTCTGCTTCCTTCTTGATGGACTGGAACAGCACTGATGAGAGGTAGCGCTCACCAAAGCTTGGGAACACGACCTGCGTTGAGGAACAAATTGCTTTTAGGACTTAAAAAATCATTCCAGAGCACATTGACAAATCTAATTTTTCTGAAATTCTGGTAAAATGGTGCATCAAAAGAATATATAATTTAGTATATTTTAACTAATGGGTGATTTCAGTTGATCATCGTCTATAGAGTGTTGGAAAGCCTTAGCTGCCAAATTGGGCACAATTGTCTCAGTCCAGCCGAACAGATAGGCCCATCAAAAGTCACAACCTAAGTCAGGTCTCAAAAGTTCACAAACTATCACTGAAGTGCAGATGTTGAATTGACAAAACGACCGAGTTTGGTATCCCCCCAACCCCCCATAGGGACTTAGGTCTAAATATACAAGTAGAACTATTCATCTGTGATTTATTAGACATCAGATGAATTTCCATGAAAGACTCATGTGACTGAAAGAGCTACACACCTTAAAGTGTTAGAAACTCAGAGGGAGGAAATGTAACACTTACAACAAATAGCTTTCCGGCATTTTCAGGTCTCTTGGCAAGCCTAACTGCTGCAGCTGCAGCTGCACCAGAAGAGATTCCAACCTACATACATAAGTATAAATCATCAATAACCGAGGCATGTAGATTATTAGTTCTTAATAGTAGAGAACAATGAGACCTACCAACAACCCTTCTTTCAAAGCAAGAGACTTGGCAGTTTCAATAGCTTCATCACTTGAAATCTGGGAAATAATTGAAGGCACCAAAATGTTATGCCAGGTAGAAGAAAGCAAACGCAAAGACACTTGATTGAGTACAAGATAAATGTGGATCAGCCATAAATTCCGTCAATGAGGGGAAAACAGTACTGTAACCAAAGAGAGTTAAAAATAGCATGCTTGTTTATATACTTCATAATATGAGGGATATATAGGTCTGACATGATATTGGAATCAGTGCACCACTTTGACTAATAATACTATGAACATATACCATTTCAATCAAATAGAAAAAAGTAATTACAAAAACATTTTCCAAGATGAATCTAGTAATAACACCAATATTATGACATCAGTCCATATGGTTCTTAGAAATCAGTGGTCAAAGCTAAAAAGGTCTGACCAACAATCCTAAATGGACTTAAACATGGGATCAGAGGTAGTATGCGCTTTCTACAGCCCAACTTAATAGAGGAGAACATACCTGTAGAGTTTCATCAAGGAGGTCAACATCCAAAACTCCAGGGATAAAACCAGCTCCAATTCCTTGAATCTTGTGTGGTCCTGGATTATGGGCACTTCAATCTCATGAGTCCAAAACAAGAAGCATCAATAATTGGTTGGAATAAAATGGTTCACAAGGTTACTTCTCCAAAAGAGATCTGTATTTGTATAGTTGACCCCAAAAAAACCCTTACAAGGTCACGTCAAAAATTGTTAGCTATCTGATATTCTTGTTACGAACCACAACTATCTGGATACAATTTGTTATATCTCCATCACTTTTAAAATACTTCACATGCCCAAGTGCTAAGCAAAGCAAATAATTATAAAAGGGAAACTCTTATGGAATTTTCTTAGATTTTGGCAACCGTGGGAAATCAAAGCGCACTAAGCAATTTATACTACCATACACTTATAATGATAAAAAAGACTATGTACTTAGGAACATATTCAAGGTGCAAAAATTACCAGGTTTTCCACCATTCAAAACAGCACTCTCCACTGGCTCCACACCATAGAGCTACATAGAGATAGACAAATAACATCTAACTCATCTGGTACAGTGGAAAAAAGAACAATTATCAAGGTGTCAGCTAAAACTGCCATGCATACTTACCTTGACATTAGGATTTTGCTCTCTGAGGTATCGCCCAGTACCAGTTATGGTACCTCCTGTCCCGATACCAGATACAAGGGCATCAATTTTTCCTGCTGTAGCTTTCCAGATTTCAGGGCCAGTAGTCTCATAGTGAATCTGTACAACATATTTCAGCATGAGACTTCAGAAAGTAAATATCAACATGGCGAACAGAAAATTGTCCAAAATAAATGCTATGTTATGCTGCACCTTTGGGTTAGCTGGATTTTCAAATTGTTGAAGGATGTATGAGTTGTGTGTCTTTGCTTGAATCTCTTCCGCCTTTTTGACAGCTCCTTTCATTCCCAGGAGTGGGTCAGTAAGGACAAGTTCAGCACCAAAAGCCTTCAATATGATCCTCCTCTCCATGCTCATGGAGGCAGGCATTGTCAGTATAAGTTTGTAGCCCTTGGCAGCAGCCATAAAGGCCAGTCCAATGCCTGTGTTACCGCTAGTTGGTTCAATCAGAACACTCTGGCAACAATTGACATGGAAAGCAAAATATTAGTACAATCTAATACCAATATCCTGAAATTTATACAAATATAGATTTACAAGCAGTTTGCAGAAAGTGTTGACTATCCTATAACTATAACTGAACTCCCTTGCTGCTACTGCCATAAAGAGTTAAAGAGACTCAGTTAAACCATGTATTAAACAAGAAATCAATCATTTTTAATCTTACACAGATGGTTAAAACTAGATAGACACTTTAGCAGGTCATTCTAGCATCACCGATCAAGCCAAACAAATGGCTTCAGTTTTGTGCCATGGGAGTTAACAATACCAGGTTAGGCACAAGCAATGGTTGCTAGGTCATTTACGATGCAGAATAATACCAATTGGATTCTCCATCGAGGACTAGGAGATGTATGCTATTGTAGGATGGGGGAAGAGCTATCCAATAACTGTAGGTTATATAAGTGCAGCCGAAATGGATAAGGGAGAAACTGACTTGCCTTCCTCTAAGAAGATATATAAAAGCAAGCTTGCTTCTTGTACTTAAAATATATACACTCCATTAAACAAAGGCTCAAAGCACTATGTTAGTGATGTCCATGGTACTCTATCTAACAGTTGGACAGATGCGAGCAAACACTTTTTTAAATGAAGCATCTGCTCCAACAAGGCACTACTAGGCACAAAGCGACGCAACTTATAATCCCAAGTACTCAACAACCACAGGATATGATAACTTTCTTATGCAAGCTTGATGCTTGAGGACGAAAATGGCAGCTAGCACATGCTTCTGGATTCAGCGATATAAAATTTGCATTCCAATTGAATATAATAAGGCAGTGGGCACTGGGCAAATCAATAACCCAAGCTATTTCCCTACGAACAACAAAGGAAATGCTCCAAAAGGTTCAGTCACCCACCACGCCTGGAGTGATCAGCCCCTTCTCCTCTGCGTCTGTGATCATGCTGTAGCCAATCCTGCACAAATACAACACGCAGACACAAGGTTAAGGTCGAGATACTGAAGTAAGGTAAAAGGAAGAACCGAACTTTCAGTCAAAGAATAAGGAAAAGAAAGTTAAAATCATTGGTGCAACATCTAATATTTTACTCAGGTAAAACATCGACCTTAAGTTAAAATATACTCAAAATAATAAGGAGAAATATGAAATTTTACAGAAGCAAAACATCGATCTGAAGTTGAAAAAAAGAGGCTTCGGTCAGAGAAAGCAGAAAGAAACCGCACCCCTCGTGCTACAGCAACAGGGGTGACAAGTGAGAGAGCTCCTTCAGAATCAGAAGCGCTACCTATCCTTGACGCTGGAGCAGGGCTCCATGGACTCGAGCTTGGCGGCGACGCGGCCGACGCAGCCATCGGTCACCTTGTTGAGGTACACCAGCGGCGTGTTCCCGATCAACTGCGCATCAGCACCACAAAAGATTCAGCTTTTACGGGGCCACATCGAAATCGAAGCAACAACCGAATCCGCCCCCGAAAGAAACCGGCGGAAATGGGCGGGCGCTCACCTCGGTGATGTCCTTGGCGATCGACGGCGAGGCCTCTCCCATTGGGTCACGAAGCTGAAAAATCAAGGGACCGGGGGAAAAAAGATCAGAACTTATCCAAGATAGACACACCAATTGGTTTGGTTTGGTTCCCTCCGCGAACTGGCGAGAACAGAGAGAAGAAACGTACGGATTTGGCGCAGATATCCTGTGGGGTTTCTTTCGCGGACGGACTGGCGGCTCTCGTCGGAGTTGGGGGTTGGAGAACTTTGGAAGAAGCCGCTGGAGGTGATGGCTGGCTGGTGGCTTTATGCAGGCGAGGCTGCTGGCGCAGAGGAGAACCAGCTCGGGGCGCCTGGTCTAAGGTGAGCCGTGTCGCTGCAGGTGGGACCCCGCGGGGAGATGCCTTCGATGGCTGGTGCACGTGGACTGCCACGGAGCGGAGGCCGACGGCGTTCGTTGAATCCGGATGGAGTGTGGAGCGCTGCCGTGCGCCCGCGCTGCACGATGCTGGATTTAAATAGGTTTGTTACAGCTTTGAGATTCTTGTTTCTAGATGATGCTATATTATATAGCAAATTGTAGCTGGGCAGAGTAGCAACTTTGTTTTCGCATTTGAAAATTTGTGGGTCACATTATTGATATCGGGGTAGACCTGAACATTTTGGATATACTTCTATATATGTATATTCATTCATCCATGGTAGATGCAAATCCAAAGCAACATTAGGGGTGTGTTTAGTTGGGGAAAAGTGGGTGAAAAGTTACTGTAGCATCTTTTGTTGTTATTTGGTAAAATTTGTCTAATCATGAACTAACTAGGCTCAAAAGATTTGTCTCAATATTTACAGACAGACCATGCAATTAGTTATTTTTTATCTACATTTAATGCTCCATGCATGCGTCCAAAGATTCGATGTGATGGGTGGAAGAGGAAATATTTTAGGTTTGCATGGGAAGTGAACGGGGCCTAGATTTCTTTCGGGCACACTGAAATCATATATGGTCCGTGTTTTATAAGGTTTGTTTGGAGGGGGCTTCTTTTGGCTCTCGCCATGGCTTCTTTGGTTTATCCGGTTTCATAGTTATTATTTTTGGTTTCTTATAGTGCTATATAAGCCTACAACAGTGCTTTTGCAGCCAAATCTACTAAAAGCGGCACCAGACATATTGGCCCTATTTGGCAGACTGTTTTTTTTTGCTTATAAGCCGGCTGTGGCTGTTTTGCTGTGAGAGAAAAACACTGTTTCACGGCTGATAAGCCGTGCTGATAAGCTCAGCCGAACAGGGGGATTATAACTTGGCAACGTATGAGGTGGAAACCGGACCACCTGTGCAAACTTGGAAACTTTTAATCTGGGCCACACGATGTTGATCAAGGGGGCACACGGGAGAGTAGGAGGGGGATTTGCAAAAGTGTGATTAGAAGCGGGCGGTTAAGCGCAAAATTACTCAATCCTCCTGCGCCCCTTAAATCAACATCCTGTGATCTTGATTCAAAGTTTTCAAATTTGCACATGTAGTCCGGTTTCCACCTAATACATTGCCTTATAACTTATACGGATGGTGGCCGGTGCTAGTGTTGATGCTGATGCTGATTTGTTGCGAGAGAAAAATACTACTAAATGGCTAGCTGATTCTAGCTAATAAGTTAAGCGAACAGGGTGTTATTTTGGTTAACTTATTATGGTTTTTTGACAGTAGTTGAGTAAAAACGTTCCAAAACCAAGACAAAAATACTATGGTAGTAATATATATAAATAATAACAATAGTAGCGACTAGCGAAACTATTTTTGGCTAGGGATGCGTGTGGAGGCCTCGTTTTCTTGTTTCACTTAGACACATGCAAATATTTTATATATTCTCCACATACATGATGGATAAATGCTACTCGTAGTTGTAAATTGTAAAGATATATACTACATCCTGTTACTCTGTCAGTGGATGGTACACATGCAAATATTTTATATATTCTCCACATGCATGGATAAATGCTACTCGTAGTCGTAAATTGTAAAGATATATACATCCTGTTACTCTGTTAGTGGATGGTTTTTGACTGACTGATTCTGACTGATGCTGATTTATTGTGAGAGAAAAACACTGCTGAATAACCGACTGATAAACGCTGATAAATACAAGCGAACATGGTGATAATTTTGTGTTATAGATGACGTGACAACCGTAGCATTGGTTGGCTTGTAGCTGCTGGTTAGACTTGGACTTTGGCTGATGAACATTGTTGAGGCCGCCGTCCGATCCGGCTCCGGCCGGCCGGCGACCAGAAGGGCTGAGGCCCACCACAGCCGGTTATTCATTATCCACGGCCACAACGCTGAGCCTGCTTCCTTATCATCATCGATTATTATTTTTTTTGGAAAGAACCATCGTAATGATTCATGCACCCTCTAACTAATGGAAAATAACTCATAAAAACACTAACAATGGAAAATGTTCGTTTGAAGTCGACTGCATGCTGCATTTGTCACTATTAGGTTGGTCTCACTACTGTATCTGACTTCTTTGCCGAGAGTCGGGAGCCCTCGGCAAAGGACAAAAAGCCATCGGCAAAGTCTTTGCCGAGAGCCTGCCAGGTGGCTCTCGGCAAAGAGCTATCGGCAAAGAAGCTGTCGGCAAAAAATTCTTTGCCGAGAGCCACGGGGCAGGCTCTCGGCAAAGACTTTGCCGAAGGCCAGAAGCGCCCTCGGCAAAGCCCACGGCGCCGTCGAGGAACGTCAAAGTTGACGTCGTCTTTGCCGAGAGCCGGGTTTTCCGGCTCTCGGCAAAGACTTTTTATTTTTTTAAATAAAAATATTTATCGAGACTTTTTATTTATCTTTGCCGAGAGCCGTCCAGGCTGACTGTCGGCAAAGCGTTCCTTTGCCGAGAGCCGTCCAGAATGGCTCTCGGCAAAGCCTTCCTTTGCCAAGAGCCAGAGAGGCAGGCTCTCGGCAAAGCTGGAATTCCTGTAAACAGCTTTGCATCTTTGCCGAGTGCTAGCCAGATGGCTCTCGGCAAAGCTGAGAATTTTTTTGTTTTTTTTGTGGTTTTCCTGTTTTTACATGCACAGCCACATATATATATATATATATATATATATATATATATATATATCACAATTTCACATGTCTATATCACAATTTCATATATATATCACACATGAAACATATCGAACTCCACAGATATCACGAATCCACATAGATATGACAAATCTAACATAAAGTCCAACATAAACCACAAGTTCATAACATAAACCACAAGTCTACATGGATATCACTGCTCGAAGTCGCTAGCGCCTCACCCCTAATGCTGTGAGTCCGACCCGTCGTCGCCATGGCCTCCGTCGTGTCCCGAGCCCCCATCTGGCCACGCCGACCAGGGTGAGTGCCCCCCAGGGTGTGGAGAGCTCCCACCTGCCCACGACGCCCACATGGCCTGCCCCTGGCGCCGACTGGTACGGGTACGAGTACCCAGGGCGTGGAGGAGGGCTGTCGGACAACCCAGGTTGACCGTGCTGCGAATGGGCACCAGGCCACGTGTGGTGCGTACTCGGGTGGCCATAAGAACTAATCTGCCACCCGCTACCTGGTGAAGGGGTCGGGTTCGAACCCCACGACTGATGCTGCACAATATATAAGCGATCTCATTAGTACCTGCAGGACGGCCGCACAAGCCAAAGCAATAGACAAACATATATACACTCACCGGACTCCCTGCAGGGGCAGGAACAGGGGGTGGAGCGAAGAGCGAGGCAGGCAGCGGAGGCGCTCCAGAGCTCTGAATGGACTGGAAGTAGCTGACTAGGTCCGAGATCTGACGCTGCATGTGCTGCTGCTGTGCCTCCATGTGGCGCCGATGGGCCTCGTCTCTGGCCGCCAGCTCTCGCCGATGGGCCTCCTGCAGCTCATCCTGCCTGGCCCGCAACTCCTCCAGCTGTGACTGCAATATTACACCCGTGATGGTTAAACAATGCAAAAGGAGATGTACATATGTAAAACCAATGGACGACGGATAAAACTGTAGTTACCTGAAACGACGTCTGCATCGCAGCCATCTGCTGCACGGAGCTCGGCTGACGAGGCCGTATGGGGACGTCAGAGGTCGTGCTGCTCCCCTGCCGAACCTCGCGGAGCGTGGGTACGGTGGCCGGGTTGATTGCGCTGTGGGCAATCATGTACCGGCCGTGCTGCTTCCCTCCTCCCGTCCTCATGAGCAGGTCCGTGTCCAGTGGCTCGGTGGTAAGGTCGAAGTCGTCCCCATGGCGCGTGCGAGCTGCAGTGGCGTACGTGGACATCTTCTCGTAGGCGGCAGTGTTGGTGTATGCGTCGGGCCTGTCCTGCGGGTTGTAGACGTTGTTCGGATCCGACACGGATCGCAGAAGTCACAAAGACACGGATCGCAGATCATGGGTTATAGTTCACTTTGATTTTGTTGTCTTTTTTAATTTTGACAAGATTTATATTCCCCAAAATCCACACTTCAAACTAGTTCCGTTACAGTCTTCATGAAATATATTTTAATAGAGCATTTATTTGAAGTCATAGATATCGAGATATTTTCCTAGCTATAAGACGAAGTTGGTCAAAGTTAAAGAAATTTCATTTAGAAATGGTAAAACCAAGCTAAACTATAGTTTGGAACGGGAGGATCTATCGGAGCAGATAGTGCAGTAACAACGTACAGGTACGTTATTTACATAGTCAAAGTCATTATCCTACATCACTATACACAGTCATCTGGAATCATGGATTACTCGACATACATACAACAAGCAGACAGTAGAGTGAGAGATGTTGCAAGAAGTAACACCGACGGGGCAGCTTGTATCGGCCAGGCAAAGCCTAGCTACAGTATCCGTCGTCGATGTGGATATGAACGTGTTGTCCATTTCTATCAAAATCTCTATGTGTATGTATGGACGCTGGCGCAGGACCAAACCTGCAACTTTCGAGCTAAGCATGCATCCTGTGGTTCGTGCGATCGCATACGATGCAGATCTTTTCAGCCCGTTAAATACGGGATTAGACCTACGTTCAGATACAAAGTATTTTCAAAGTATTAGTTAAATATAATGGCTTTTTAAACACTTGGATTTTAAAAAGTTGCTAGATGGGTGTTTGATCTAACTTGTAAATTCTATTCCGGAGCTCATTCCGTTTTGGCTATTGGAATGGAACATTCCGGTACCGGTCCATACTGGTGTACTATTCCGGACTTTATAATAATAATAATAATAATAATATGTGAATAAACTTATACATAAATGTATATATAAATATATTTTGACTTAACTTATGGCGTAATTAACATTTTTACCAAACTAAGATATCATTCAACAAGTTCATAAGACCTTATTTCAAAGTTTAAACTCCAAAGTTCATACATGAAAAAATATAATATATGCGGCCACGACCGGTATTGACCAGTATTTGACCGGTATTGGCCGGTATTGACCAGTATTGACCGGCGTTGACCGGTATTTGACCCGATACGGGATTGGGGCTCTTCTGTACCGGTTTAGGGGCCGGTACGAGGCATTCCGGTCATTCCGGCCGGTACCGGAATGGAATTCACAACTATGGTTTGGATACAAAGACTTTGGCAAACGTATCCATGCACGCAGTGGCAGATCCAGGATTGAGACTAGAGGGAGGCTAAATAAGGAAGATGTTGATTTGCATTAAGATTTAATGGTGGATCTAGGATTGAGACTAGAGAGAGCGCAAGGGTATTTTTTTAGAATAAAAAAGCAGGTTATAAACTCTTCGCTCTTTTATTTACAGGTAGAGATAAAAACCATAGTTTTGTTAAAGCCTAGGCTTTTCTGAAGTTTAAGAAACTGTATCTGAACGACCGGAAACAGCGACCAGAGAAAGAATGAATGGGAGCCTTAAATTTCTTTCGAAACTTTTGACCGCTGTCTCAAAATCAAACCCCATGAAGCAAACACACACACTGTGATAACCACGACCCTAGAGAAGGGTGAATGTTCCCTCGGAACACAACAGATCACCACAAAGCAAGCGAAACAAAGAACGGGAGAGCACCGAACCAAAAGACAAGAAAACGAGACACTCCACTTCTATAGAGAAGAAGTAAGGTCCCAAATCTCAGATACCCAAGCCAACCGGTGACAAAAGCACCTAGATAGGGTCTATGAAACGGTTGAAGTCTAACACAACAAATGGAACGTAAAACGGAGCTCAAACGCACAAACCGCGGAAGAAACTGTTGCTGAACTGAGTGCAGTCAGCAAATACCGGACACGTCCGGTATGAAATCGGACACGTCCGGAAATACCAGACCCGATACCAGACACGTCCGATATAAAGGACAACATAGAACGACTTTAGGAAAAAAGTCGAAAACCCCATCAAATAGTGACAAAAAAATTATGAGAGTTTAAACATAACTACTAAACAACATGGGAAAGGTCTCCACCAGATTTCAGCTCCAAACTTGAAAGTTTGAAATACCGGACACGTTCTATATTAATACCGAACACGTCCTATATAAATATCGAACACGTCCGGTATTTAC
Organism: Saccharum hybrid cultivar R570; assembly: GCA_038087645.1. Taxonomy (NCBI): domain Eukaryota; kingdom Viridiplantae; phylum Streptophyta; class Magnoliopsida; order Poales; family Poaceae; genus Saccharum; species Saccharum hybrid cultivar. The sequence goes on along the minus strand of JAQSUU010000405.1, from coordinate 30,144,133 downwards.
GAGCAGCTCTCGAAAAAAATCAAATTCAAGCCAAAAACTCAATCAAATCTACACCGAGACACAGACATGCCGACCCAGTCCGACTCCACCAACCAGCCCAACCACCCGACTCGCACCCGACTGACTCCACCGACCAGACCAAAACACCGAGTCCCGTCTCCCCGATGATTCCCCGCGTCCGCCCCGGCCGGGCCAACCACGGAACCACCTCGGCGCCGCCCCCTTCCCGGCGCCCCACCGCGTCCACCCGCGCCCTCCCCGGACCGTCGCGCCCTCCCCTTCCCCCTCTGCACCCCGCGCGTCGCTACGCACCCTCCCCTTTCCACATCCCGCTTCTCTCTCCGTACACGCATTTGGATCGGGCCTTCTTCCCTACGACCGGTCGATCCTCTGCAGCTGGTGCCGCACCAGGGAAAAGGAGGAGGCGTGCTACCGGGCGACCTCCCCCATGACTGCTGCGCTCGATCCACTGCAGCTGGAGCCGCGCCAGGGAAAAGTGGAGGCTTGCTGCGGGCGGTGCGGCAACTCCTGCTGCATCTGCCAAAGTTGCCAGAGGAGGACGGGACTACGGGAGTACAGTTCCAGGAGTAGGTGGCGTCTCCATGGCTCCATGCACGCATCTTCCATCCGCCCAGAACACCGTCCGCCAGCCATGAGGCCAGAAGCCCAGAACACCATCGACCATGACCCAAATCCAAATCGGCCAGGATACTGATAGGGACTGAGAAGAAGTCTGATGTGTGTTTTAGAAACTGCTAGCAAATATACCCGTGCGTTGTAATGGGAAAATTTATCAAATGTTTATGAAAATAGGTGGAGAATGCTATGTAGCTATCTATGTTTCCCCTTATGGAATTTGAGAGGCATACTTTTTTTTTTGACCATCTTGTATTATGTCGCCACGGAAAATTCCTCTTTTTTTAGCAAAGCAAAGGGAAATTCCTCTATTGAGGACGAGGGGATAGAGTTCCCACGAGGAGCTTAACGGCAAATAACTTATCCCGTCAGGTATAAAGTGATCCGTTTATTTATATTATCTGTGCTAAATTCATGTATAAATTTGTATTCACGGAGCTACACCTCCATAGTCCAACGTGCACCAAATGCAATTAAAATGTTGGTCCAACCGGCCCTCTTATGCGGTTATGCCCCAGTGCAATTAAATGTTGGCCCAATCGACTCACTTATGCCCCCTACCTCCTCATCTGACCGTCCATTGCCATCAATCCATCCGTTTACTGCCAACTTTACAGTGCCACAACCCTAACCGTTATCCTCTCCAACACAACTAGGTAGGTCGCACCGCCAAGGATTTGCATTCGCCTAGCTCCTCCCATCGGCTCAGTCTCTCTGCTCCCTCCTAGCTTCTCTCCCACACGTGTGACGCTGCTTCTCTTCCTGCCGCTCAACTTGGGCTCCCCGGTAGGTCGGCCACTAGCGCAAGTTGCGCCCCGGCAGCTTGCGCAGTCCGGTGGCTCACGCGGCTACCTCGCCCCAACAGCTCGCGCAGCCAGGCGACGCTCCATGGTGGCTGGCGCGCCCCGGTGGCCGAGCATCCACGTATCGGCCCGCGCCCCTTCCCAAGTCGTCAAGCACTCACACATAGCTTCCTAGACCTCCCAGTCGTGCTCATGTGCACAGGTAGGCACGCTTCGTCGCTAGCACAGCAAAAGCACAGGAAAGAAGGCGTCATCCGCCCAGATCTGCTCGCCGCCGCTCCTCCTGCTTCTTTCCGCTGCTGCTCCATGCCGTCTCCCCGTGGCCATATCGCTGCCTGACTTCCTAGGGTCCTAGGTCCATGCATCTCTGGTAAGCCCACAACAAGCACACATCTCGCAGCATTGCAGAACCGCTGCGCTCTCGCGGTTAGCCGGTCATCATGGTCAAGGGACCGGTCATCATGGTCAAGGGAAGCCGGCTTTGAACCTGGCCCTTGCCGTTGCCGATGTCGAGGCCCAGATCATTACCGATCGATGTCTATTTTGTGCTCGACTTTTTTATATATAATAGTTGGAGCCTCTATTCGGTATTCCTATGTGATTTTCATTAATTTGGTATTGGTATATATGATATATGATTTTGTTTTGGACTCGATCTGGATCTGAAATCTAGATTTGTTGGTTTGGTTCGTTGTTGGTTTCCAGGTCATGTCGTGTGCGGGCCGCATTTGATTTTGGGAAGGAGACCACAAAAGATCTTGGTGCGTATGTGTTTGGGAAGAAACGGCAAGTGCATCGATGTCCTATCATCGGCGGACAGAAATTTAGGCGGACAGAAACGGCAGACACAAAAGTGACGGAAACAAAAAAACCCACATAAATTTTCCCTTTTAAATATTAGGTATAGAAAAAGGTTGATTTCGAGAACTCACTTGAGGCATTGGGTGGCTGATGTGCTTGCCTGAACCATCAAAGCAGCGCAAAAGGTTAAAAGGATGCATGGTCACTTTGGATTTGGGATGTTCAGTATAGAAGTTAACTGAAGGATGCTCAATACTGAATGTCTGAATGCTACTGAAAGTCTGAAACACAGACAAAAAAAGAAAGAAAATACTGCATGGAGCAAACTGAAGGGAAGAAAACTACTGAATATTGTTTCTAGGCATATGCAGTACCAATGACTTGAAATACTATGTAAGTAAAGATAAAGAGGAAAAATACTAACAAATACTGAAGGATTATACTGATAAGTACTAACATGTACCGAAGAGTACTAATAATGACATCAAAGGAAAAAGAGAGGACAATAAGAAATACTGAACGATTGTACTAACAAATACTGAAGCAACATATGAACAAAATACTGAATGAAAACTCTGAGTAGTACTAAAGAAAAGCACTGAGTACTAAGAAATACTGAAGACTACTGAAGTCATAGTACTAATAAAAGATACTTGTAGAAAAATACTGAAGAAAATATTGAATACTGACATGTACTCAAAGATGCTGAAAAGTATAGTGATACTACTTAAATATACCTAATACCGAAAAAAAGAAAAATACTAGCAACTACTTAATTGGACTAGAACATGTACCGAAGGATTATACTGACCTAGAAGATACTAAATACAGTCAAGTACAGAAAGAAATATTCATAAATACTGAAAGCTACTAATGAAATCGTAATACTGACAAAGTACTTAAGCATACTTAAATATTGATAACTACCTAAAGATACTAGCAACTACTAAGGACGATATACTAAAAGATAGGAAGATACTGACAAAATACTTGAATATACTAACAACTACTTAATGATAGTAGCAACTACTGAAGTTATAGTACCGGCTGTACCAAGCTACTGACAAAATACTTGAAGATACTGACAAAATACTTAAAGATACTGACTACTACTTAAAGGTACTGACAAAATACTTAAATGTACTAGCAATTACTAAAGTTATAGTACCAAGTTACTGACAAAATACTTGAAGATACTGACAACTACTTAAAGGTACTGACAATTACTGAAGTTATAGTACCGGCTGTACCTTGGGGCACGAGCAAAAATGCTTAAAAGATACTGACAAAAATATTAATAAAATACTGACAACCACTAAGAAAAATATTAATAGTAGAAACTACTAGGTCCATCCCAAATTATAAGACGTTTGACTTTTTTGACATCAAGTTTGACCACTCGTTTTATTCAAAAAAATTACAAAATATCACTTCTTTTATCGTGGCTTGCTTTATTAATCAAAGTTCTTCAAGGATGACTTAAATTTGACTATGTTTGCACAAATTTTTTGAATAAGACGAGTGGTCAAACTTGGAGTAAAAAAGTCAAACGTCTTATAATTTGGGATGGAGGGAGTAATATATACCGACAAAAATGCTTAAAGAAAATACTAGTAGAAACTAATATATACTGACGACTACTAAAGAAAAGTACTAATAAAATACCGACAACTACTAAAAAATAGTGATATACTGACAAGTACTTAAAAGTATTGTCAATTACCATGCATCGTACATGCAAGCACCTGATGAACATCCTATAATTAATGTGCATGCAAACATGCAGTAGATAATGATTGGTGTATATATGAAAAAAAGTTCGTACTCGCAGGTGAGTGAGAGAGTATTGCTGCATGCATCCAGCCTCACCAAACAACTAACGCGATATGAAAAAGAAGGCACCGGCGGGGCGTAGGTGGGTCGACGGCCAGTCAGCGCGTGGCTCGTGAGGGTGGGCCAATGATAATTTTTTGAAACAGTGGGCCAACGATAAGTTGGCGTGCGGAGGAGGGAGGGGCGTGGCCCCGTGGGTACTGGGAGAGCGGGGAGGGTTCGGGCGCGATGGGTGACTAACTGGGTTTGGGTTATGGTGTAGATAATATTCTACACCTAAGGTATAAAATAATATATATATATATATATAGTGAGAGTATACTGTATAGCTAATTATAAAATAAGTTATTTTGTAGCCACTTATATTTACGATAATTTTATATACTAATTTACGACAATGTCAGTATATATTTACAATAGTTGAATTACTATAGCAAATGGGGATATTTACCATAATGTTATAGTAAACCACTTAGTAAAAAGTTACTATAATCTCATAAATTAACATAGCAATTATCGCAACTCAAAGTGGCTACAGAATAAGTTATTCTGTAGCCAACTGTAGGGTAGTGTGTGTGTATATATATATATATATATATATATATATATATATATATATATATATATATATATATATATATATATATATATATATATATATATATATATATATATATATATATATATATATATATTGCCAGGTCCATTCGTGGTGTCCATCACGACGATGGTTGCAGGGGCGGAGTCAGGATTTAGATATAGAGGGGGCCAGGTCATTGAATGTCCACAGAAAACTATCAAATCTTGATGGCAGTTTAAAAATTATCATTTTGATGTTGGCTTAAAAAATTATAATAAATTGTCTTTAGAGCATTTCTAGAAGTTTTGTAAAACAACTCCCATTTTAGATTTTTAGAAAAAGAAAAAAGGTGCCCTCCAACTATTCGGTAAAAGTGCTCCTTAAAAATAAAAAGTTACTAAATATCCTCTACAACGTGTAAGTTTCTGCAGTAAAGTGAAACTCCGTATTCGCTCCCTGTTCAGTATTTTTCTCTAGAGATCGACGTAAATTGGACACATGAGAAAGCGGTAAGAGAAAAAAGCTATTAAAAAGGGGTTTAGTTCGTAAAAAATAGTCTGAGATTCCCATGCAAAATCGTTTAGAAGCTATTATAGGAGACTATTGGAGAATGACAAAATTTAAGGTTCCTATTTCTTCTGTTAACTTGCTAGATCTATTAGTTTTGCAAGTAAACTGTACCAAATTCATAGAGATGCTATTAATCTTTTTATTTAGAAAATTGCTAAATGTCTAAATTGAAAATAAAAAGGTTGTTCATACGTCAACGATACCATCATATTTATTATATTTAGACACTTAACATTAGACAATTAAGAGATTTATTTGAAAAGACATTTTAGAATTAACTAAGAAAGCTTGTTTATTTAATTTCTAGTGATATGTAAGAACTAATAAGAGGTACTAATGAAAATTGTGGATGATTAGGGGGGCCAGGCCCCTGCCCGCCCCCCTTGTCTCCGCCCCTGGATGCTTGGTCCTGGTACGGCACATCACAGACATGGAAACATTGTATATAATATCTGCATTGCTGCCGTATATGCATGGCTAACTTGCCGGGTCTATTTACTAACTTAATTTGCATCGTGTACAACTGTACATTACATTACATAAGTTAGATGGATGTTATGCATTATTGATGTATACATTCCTGTTTTCTTTTTTTGCGAGATTTTGATGTACGCACATGTTATGTGTGTGTGTATATATTGTCATCGATACCCTTACTAAGGTGTGTGTACCCATACAATCCCCCATCTTCTCTGAGGTGCCGTGGCCGCGTGATGCCAAGAAGCGCCAGTCCTCCGGGCGAATTATGTCGCCACGGAGGAGTGGAAGGCTTGCAGCGAAGAGCAAGTTTAGGGGGTCCAACCCGATGGTGCAAGCGTAGAATGTCATGATGGTGAAGTGGGGACTGCAGCGCCAGTCTTCTCAGTATATGCCAACTGATGCCAATGTGTTAGATGAATACCAGGCCATATTTGGGGCTTCTTTGTCAGCATGCAAGCGTGCGGCCTTCTAGGCGTTGTTACCGGCAGGAGCGGACCTGGAGGAAGTCGTCCTGGTCGACGGGCTTGAGCTCGCAAACATGTAGGCAGGCTTTAGACACTCGCGGTCGCAAACTCTTATGTAATAGCAAGTATCAGACTTTGTTTCTTTCTTTCAGTTGTTTTGGACAGTTGCTTCGATAACCGCCTGGTTACTGCTGCATGCCTTGTAGTGTTTTCTACTCCCACTTAATGAAATACGTGGCACGGTAGCGGATTTTTTTTTTGTCATCGATACTATCGGTCATTGTGGGGCATGTAAAACCACCAAAGCTCCGCTGCAGCGCCCCCTGAATGGCTGAAATCTCGAAGGGCCATTTCATTCATTCTTCTTCTTCTTAATTTCCTCTGCACTAAGCTAGCTAGTACAGGGAAGAACGTGGAGATGCGTGCTGCAAATTTATTAATGAGAACCGCTAAGGACCGAATATACCGTGCTACTATATGATTGGATCACACTATGAATTTAGTATATAGTAGCGAGGTCAAACTATTTTAAATTTAATAACAAAGTGTGCAAAATTTAACATTTATTATGATATACATCGGAGTCGTTATGTTCTTATAGGAGATATATTTTGTGTCGTAAGTATTGATATCTCTTTTTTTCCCTATAATTTTGGTTAAATTTTAGATAGAGCCCGATTAAATATAGAGTTAGAATTGTATATGCTAGTAGTACTCCATTACGTACTAGCTAAGCACTACGTACGCGCAGGAATATTTCTAACCCCGTGGAACATATAAAACATAGAAAGAATAAAAAAATATGCAAGGGAACGAGCCGAGGATGATAATGATTCGAGCCCTCGTGCGTGCTGTGATTATAATTACGTAGCGTCGTCAACGATGAGCAGGCGCTGCGTTTCGTTAATCCCAAACAAGATGCTGCAGGACAGGCTGTCGTCTGTGGCATATCTTCATCCGCGGGTTGCCAAATGCCAACTAGCTTATATTATACTCCCTCGGTCCCTTAATGTCTGTCGCTTTACGCTTCCCGAGAAACAACTTTAATTAAATATATATTAAAAAATATTAATATTTATGGTATATAATTAGTATCATTGGAAAGGTCTTTGAATCTAGTTTTTTAATAAATTTATTTGGAGATATAAATGTTGCACGCATTTTATACAAATCGAGTCAAACTTGCGGACACAAAAACCAAAAACGACACACAATTAGGGACAGAGGGAGTATGTATTGTGTGTGTATTATTTATTTATTTTTTTTTGTGACGAAAGAAGAATTATATTATATGATAGCGGGGTACATCAACACATTAAGCACCCTGGATTACAAAATAGTACCCACGCTGTGAATAGCACAACTCAAAACCTAACCTATTAGATGCTTTGCAGTATAGATGACCGCACAGGCAAACACTCGGTAAATGGCCTGAGAACAAATGCCCAACGAACAACGGCCAACATTCCTATAGGCGGAATTGAGAAACTTCTTCTTTCTGGTGTCTTCCTTTTTCTTCTTTCTGCCACCGAAGAGTAAGGAAGATTGATCTGAAAATTATTCTTCCTAGTCTTTCATCGTGGCCAAATCTAACCACAACAAAACGGAGAAGAGACCGGAGAAAATTATTCTATGGCGGCGACATCATCTCCGCCTTGATGCCACCGTCCGGAAATAAAAGTCTCCATGTCGTCATGTCGATGAAGATGCTGACGCCGACGTTGTCGTCCTCATCTTCAACGGAGCCGCCATGGAGAAAACAATTCCACCCTTCTCCTTCATCGTCGACAGAGATGAGGATATGTGAGAGATAAAACTCCAGTACCAAGTAATTTGGCTTGGAGAGACACTAACCCTAATGACTCGATCTACTAAGAAAAACTTATTAAAAACGATGGATCCCCACTCCCTTCAGCCTCTGGCAAGATGCCGGAGGAGAAAGGAGGGGGACCAGCGGTAGTGGATGGCGGGGGCGGCTGCGGCGGCGCTAGGCCAGGAGTGATGCTCTCGTGTGTATTATTTATTTAATTAGTGTTTGTTTCACTGTTTCCTCGCCTCTCATCTGCAAGTGCATTGCAAATGTAGAAACACACAGGCCCGTCTAGATGCACTATGCCTTAAATTGATTCCTTCCCAGCTACAAATCGATCACACATTCACACTAGCTTCATTAAAGCTTCCGTTTGCTGCAAACCGAGAGTCTAGATGAACAGAGCACAGCTAGCTAGCCATGAAGCCTACCTTTTTAGCCTAGCCCAAGCACGGTCTAGCCTGATGGTGGCTGTGGGCCAGCCCAGCTCGACGACTAGCGCCGTGTTTGGCCGCTCCCTAGGCATATCAGGCGGCAAAGCATGACATGGCTCGGTTTTTTCTGCAGCCTCAACTTTTTACATGTAGATAGTCACCTGATCATGTTGTTAATTTGAAGATATCATTTTGTATTATCAATAGCTCAACCATCCGTATTAACAATTGGCCATAAAAGCATAGGACATAAGGCCTAGGAACTATTGATGCATCAGGCAATTCCGAACTACTACAGCAGAAACAACACAATACATCTCTCTGTTGGCTACAGATCTGAGGGAGAAAAAGCCAAGTGTTTGCTCTCAGTTGCTACAGATCTGAGGGAGAAAAAGCCAAGTGTTTGCTCTCAGTTGCTATAGATCTGAGGAAGAAGAAACCGTATGTTTGCTGGCACTAATACAACGCTGATGCTTATAGTCCGTTATTCCGTTTTCCTGCCATCGTGGAGCAGAGCCTTGACAACTTCGGACGCATGCGGACGGCATCGCTGCTTTGCCAAGCAGAGGCGCTTCGGCGCCAGCGTAATCCCGTGACAGCTATTCAGTTTGTTTGATATACACTAAGCACCTGCAGCATGGCTTTTGCATTGTAGATTAAGATTTTAAAAGACGCGCATAATGACATGTTTCGTTTTTTTTGCTTTAAGCGTTCCTTGCGCTGTAGCTGCCCTAAAACACTTGATTTTCTTATGGTTGCTTGTGTTCTTCGTTGCAAACAACCATTTGTTGGAAGTCAAAAAAACACAAATATATGAAATAGACAACCCCAAACTAATAATGTAGAACCAGTTGAAGCTATGCATGGAAGAACATGTCCACATGCCTTGCCATGTTACCGGGGATGCAGTAAGCAATACAAATCAAAACTCGAACAAGGTATTTTGGTTTCCTCCTGTATTTCAGAGTTTGGTGCCGCCCCATCTATTTATTGCTATAGAATGCAAGTTACCCTATCTCTTCCAACATTTGGATGACATCCAAGGCATGGGGGTACGAGTATATATAATAGTCCTCCGCATTGATTTGCTTGTAACATGTAAGCAAGCAAACCGTAGGTGCAAGTCATGAAACAATTGTTCATACATCATTCATTTACCATGAGTGCACCTTTGGAATCATCATGAATTGATTAGTGTTTGGTCATTACGATGAGTGCTCTGTTTGCCTGATGCCAATCTTGTGTGACCCAAATAAAGGAAATGAAGAAGGGGCAGAACTGATGCCACCATATGTGCTTCAGTGTGAGTGTTGTAAAAAGTTGCTGCCCTGCAATGAAAATATTTATAATGTACGGCTGCAAAGTGCAAATGACGTTTTCAAGAGCGGCAAACTGCCTTGGATGGCTATTATGTTGTCTATAGCTCGATCTGTCGCCGGCCAGGGTGTACAAATGGATCCCATGATCGCCGGCAGCCGTGGACTGTGGCCCGGCCCACTGAGAGGCAGAGACCACTTGTACCAGGGAACCGTGCAGTTCGTTCAAAATTATTTTCTGTTCGTTCAAAAATAGATCTTGCAAAAGCAGCCTAGCTGGAACAACAAAGATATAAATGCCCCCTTGCCAATATATTCTCAGTTCAGACAGCCATGGATCGATTGCATATTAAGGGAAGCGAACTGCTACACTTGATCTGGCATGTTGTAATAACAAACATAAAACATGTAAAAATAAAATGTTACCAACATAGGCAGTTTTGCATCAAGAAGAAAAGTATTCGCTCCATTTCAACTTATAAGGCATTTTGTTTTTTTTTCTAAATACATGGTTTTTACTATGTAGTTGATATACATTATGTCTAAATACATAGTAAAAATAGTGTATATATCTAGAAAAACCAAAATGTCTTATAATTTGGAATGGAGGAAGTATATACCTAAAATTGAGTTAATAAATAGTACTCAAATCTGCATGGTTAGAATGCATGACCACATTGCGCACACCCAAACCACTTCTAGGAGTTCCTTAATTCCAACATAACATCGCCCATGGTTACACTATAGAGAACATCCCACCGATTTTTCCCAAAATTAAGCCTCAAACCCCATGTTGATAAAACCTATACAAGTTCTATCTATATAAACTACACATGACAATTTTAGCAAAGGAAAATGCAGAAGGATGCCCTATAAATAAATACCCCCTCTTGACCTAGGTGGAGGGATAAGGCCAGATAGATTGAGAATAGACTAAAGTTGTACCTCTATTTGTATCCATCTCCGAAAAACTTTCAGGAGTTGGTCACAAGTCTAGGGCCTGTTATTATTGAGCAGGTCCAGATTCCCCAACAATTATTGACGTCCGTAGGGATTAAACAATGAGAGAAAAACATGACCAAGAGGGCACATGGAAACCCTAGGCAAGAAAGCCTCCAACTCTTGGGAGGACATCGATGAAGCCTTGAAGAAATCGATGAAGAAGACGAGGACATGAAGGAACCAAGCATGCCCTTTGCACCTGTCGGGTATGGTGATGAGGGCATTATTCATTTGGATAAACACTACACTCTTCAAGTTGTTATGCAAATACAAGTTATTAGAGTTTGTGCATGAGAATTTATTCTCCAGGTGAGCTCATTTCTAAGTACTCCCTTTTGTGATTACAATAATAAATTGCTACCTGGTGGAGAGGTAAATGAAGTAATTGGGGGAGGCAGGAGGTGAAGAAGACTAGCATGGGCATCCACGCCAAGTTAGAAGCCCAATCCATATCAAGTTCAAGTCTACCTCGGACTCTAGGAGTAACTCAACACTTTCATTTTTGGCTTTCTACATATGCCCTAAAATTGCCGATCATGCATGTCCATAGGTGAAATAGCGCTACTTGGCTAGGCAATAAGATCTTGGCTAACAACCTCGACTTTCTATCCTTTACTGCTATATATGAATACTAATCAAATAAATGCACTATGTTTATCATATCATGCGTCTTTGTGTCCTCCTTCATTTGTCACATGCCTTTAAAGATGGGGATGGTTTCTCCATAGAGCGAAACCAGACGTGGCCATCGAAACAAATGAGTATTATGGAGCACCGGTCCATCCATATATATTATTTTGCTCTAATCTGGTGCTGCAGTGGATCGCGCGGGTCGAACCATTCTGAGGTAGCCACGACAGCCAACATTCCTAGCACAAATAGACGAGGACACGTGGTTCCCAGATGAGTGTGACCAAACAGCTGCTCAAAGCAAACTTTGACAAAAATATGCACAAACTAATGCTGATGGTTTGAACAACAAATTGATCCAAGAAAAACAATATTTGTCATGTGCATCAAGATCTGAATCTTACTTATTGAACTCTTAGTCTAGCCCCAAATCCTGCATAAATTCTCACAGATTAACTGTCAAGGGACGAAATCTTACACTACCGCAACCCAGAAGTCGTCCAAAATCGCAACAATGACGCCTAACAAAACAATACTATACCAAACTCACTAAGATGAAGCTGAGGAACGAACAATCCGATGGATGAAGCTGAGGAACGAACACTCCGATGGAACTCTCAAAGGTGATTCTACTCAAACGCCCGCCCAAATCATGACATAAGCAAAAGCAGCAGCAAAGGGGAAATCTAGAAACTAATCCCTCCAAAATGCCTAAACCCCCAACTAGACAGAGAACTTGAACAACGGATGCGGCGGCGGCAGCCGCATGGCTCACCAATGGCACAACGCGGGTCCACACAAACAGCATGGTTTGCCGATGGTGTAGAACTGCGGAGGAGGCGCACTTGTTGGCGGCCGATGGGGTGAAGCAGCGGAGGAGGTGGATCGACCCACCAAACCCTAATGTTCGAGGCACCATGATCCATTGAACCTAAACACCTTCGTGATTGGAGGAGGGGCTATTAGGTTCGTTTCTTTGGGCCGGTTTGCCGAACCACTATGTCGAACAGCACCGTCCCCGTCTTGGCATGCCTTGCCATGTTACTGGCGAAGCAATCAATTCTAAGTGAAAGCTGAAACATGGTATTTTAGTTTCCTCCAATATTTCAGAGTTTCCCTTATAGCTACATGATGGAAGTTACTCTTGACATCCAAGACATGGTGGCGCAAGTATATATAATAGTGTTTGGTATTGATTTATGTTGTAACTCGTAGGCATGCAAATCACCATTGGAGGAGGTTATTCAACAACCAACTGATTATGCATCATTCGTTTATCATGAGTATACGCAGGAACCATCATGCATCAATGTCCATCTGTGACGAGTGTTTTGTATGCCTGCAGGTGCCCATGCGTTTGATATTAAGGAGGTGAAGAACAATCTACAAAGGGGCTGAACTGCTAGCACTACATGTGCTTTCGTGTGAGTGTCACTAGCTTTAATTTGCTTCCCTGGAATGAAAATCTTTATCGTCATAGTTGCCAAACTCTCATGGTTACGTAGTCCGAATAAAAAAATGAGATCAACTAGCTAGTAAGAACTAGGTGGTTTTTCATCAATAAGAGAAAATAGGCACCCAAATTTGAGCCGAAGCTGACTTAAACTATAAGGTGGTTCCCACACAACCATTTGAGCTTGGCTTACCACTTTCTTATGTATGTCGTACGAATTGAACAGGACTAGACACTTGGCCTGGAGTTGGCGCGGTATATATAAAAAATGGAAAGCAGTGGTGTTTCCTCTTCAGATGCTTTGCTGACAGCCATGGAGCTAACTGAGTTGCATTACTGAAATCTGAATATGAGATGGAGGATGATCCTTGACACTGGATCGGGAACGGATCAGCGTCCATTCCAAGTTTGCGCTGCTGTTTCAAATTTATCAGTAGCTTGTCAGGTCATTTAGCTACGAGACTGCCTGCTGCCACCGCTGCACACATGTCTGAACAATCGATGCAAATATTGACGCGGCCCGGGATCCCGATCAGTCATTTACATTGGATTTACATTACCTGGCCTCTAAAAAAACATGCTCTGCTGTTTATTGGGCCTCCGCTTGGCCCAAGAAGTTGGTCGCAGTCTTTAGATAGCTCAAAGGCTCATCTTCGCAGCTCGCTTCCAAACTGATACATAGCATTCCCTTGATTTTGCCTAATGGTGCATCATTAGTGCTTACTGCATGCCTATCAGTAGCACTCAAGCTGTAGAAGAGTGGCTACCTCTGTGTGGATCACAATTATCCATTTTTTTCTCAAAACAGTTCCAAATATATGTCCCTTTATTCTGGATATCCTCTCAGAACTGTTCCGAATATATGTCCCCTTATTCCATCTAGATATCCGGTTCTGAGAGCGCATGAGATCTAGCTGGTCCGAAACGTGGGAAGGTTGCAGGAGTCAGGGGCGAACAATGGGCGTGAGGAGGCTAGGTGTATGCATGTCAATATGGTTTATTTCACTCATTTGGATACACACTACACTCCTCAAGTTGCCATGCAAGACAATATTATTAGAGTTAGAGCATGAGAATTTATTCTCTGGGTTACCTAGTAATATTATTACTCTTAGTAACTATGGGGAGGTAAAGAAAGTACTTGGTGAGAGGCAGGGAAGACTATGGGCGTCCATGCCAAGTTGGAGGCACAATCACAGTCACAAAGTTCCCGGACCATTGGGTCGTGGAACGGGGATCGTAGAATGTAGTATGCTCCGAAACACTCTTTGAGAAAGGATTTTCTACTGTCGGGACGAAACTAATCCACGTTCCTGGAACAGGAACGTTGTGGCATTGTACCACGTTCCCGGTGACTGTGGGCACGATCCATATCAAGTTCAAGTCTACCTCAGACTCTAGGGGCATTCAACACTAAAATCGTCTCCTAGAGGCTAGAGCTAATAAGAACTCCGTTTCGTCATTCTACATATGCACTAAACTTGTCGATCATGCATGTGTATTGCCGAATTAGCGCTACTTAGTCAGGCAGTAGGCTCTTGGATAACAACCTCAACCCTTGTACTGTTACACTTTTTTGATAACTCGACGGGCTGAGAGAATCCCCCACCTAGTAGATATATTGATTGTGGCCCTCAAATAGCCAGGTAGTTTACAAACATATTGTTTCTAGCCTACTTAAGTATTACATAGCGTTTGCCAAAATGGAGCACCAGGTCGAGGCAATAGTTGCATCTTCACGCGACTGTCGAGCAGCCCACAGATAAGCTTCTGATTTGCAAGCAGCTAGGGTGTCCGGCAGAGTAGTCCTTTCCTTTATGAAAACGATGTTGCTGTGCTTACGTGATATATGATTCGGTGCCTGAATTTCTTTCAGCGATTGAACTGGCTATATATGAATACTAATCACGTAAATGCACTATGTTTGCTGATTCAGCTGTCTTTGTGTCCTCCTTCAATGGTCACATTCCTTGCCATGTTACTGGCAATGCACTCAGTTCTACAAGCGTGAAAGCTGAAACATGGTATTTTAGTTTCCTCCAATATTTCAGAGTTTGCCTCCTCGTACACTTATAGCTACACGATGGAAGTCACTCTATCTCTTGTAATATTTGGATGACTTCCAAGGCATGGGGGTACAAGTATATATAATAATAGTACTTGGTATTGATTTAGGTTGTAACTCGTAGGCTTGAAAACCATTGGAGGAGGTTATTCAACAACCAACTGATGATGCATCATTCATTTATCATTAGTATACGCATGAACCATCATGCATCGATGTCATCTGTGACGAGTGTTTTGTATGCCTGGTGCCAATGCGTTAGACATTAAGGAAGTGAAGAACAAAGGGGCTGAACTGCTAGCACTACATGTGCTAGCTTTCGTGTGAGTGTCATTAACTTTAATTTGCCTCCCTGGAATGAAAATATTTATAGTCACAGTCGGCAAACTCTCATGGTCATGTAGTCCAAATAAAAAATGAGATCAAACCTAAGAGGAACTAGGTGATTTTTCATCATCGATAGAAAGAAAATAGGTGCCCAAATTTGAGCCGCGGTAAGGCCAGTGCCCGGACGTCTGGCCCCAGGCTCGCGTCCGGAGGTAGCTCCCTCGCCCTATGCGCACATTGCATCTCACGTGCCCCGTCCTGTTAACATCCAACGCTAGCATCCGAAAACACGCCCCTGCGCCCATCCTGCGCCCGCATGGTAGAAACAGCCTGCAAACCATGCCGGCGTCTTAGCAGCAACAGTAGGCGGACGACAACCTGCAACACCTGATCTACTTTTAAAACATTTAGATGAAACATTTGTAACATAAGTCTAAAACAGATGAAACACTTGAACATGTGCTTGAAATATGCGTGTGTAGCCATTGTAACATGTGCAACTCCAAGATCTACTTTTGAAACATCCAGATAAAATATTTGCAACATAAGTATAAAACATATAAATCACTAGAAACATACGCTTGCAACATGTGTATATTATCATTGCAACATATGCAACATCTGAGATCTACTTTTGTAACGTCCAGATGAAACACTTGAAACAAAAAGTCTTAAACACCTGAAACACTTAAAACATATGCTTGCAACATGTGTATTTCATCATTGCAACATATGCAACATCCAAGATATACTTTTGCAAAATCCAGATGATACACTTGAAACAAAAGTCTGAAACGTCTGAAACACTTGAAACACAGCGTTCGCCCGCGCGACCATTGCCTACCTGGCGGGGAACTTCACAGAGTGGTGGTGGCTCGGTGCACGCCATTGCTGCGACGAGCGAGGTGGATCAGGGCGTGGCAGGGAACGCCCCGCACGGCGCGGCGCGAGATTGGGGCGGGCGCGGTGCGAGATTGGGGCGGGCGCGATGTGGGATGGGGTGTGGCATGGGATGGCCGCGGCGGGCGAGGCAGAGTGGGGTGAGCAGACGACGCGTCGTAGCCACGGCGGGCGGATGGTGTGGTGGACGTGGCCGTTGCAGGTGGACAGCGCAGTGAAAGTGGCCGAGATGGTGGGGAGTGGGGAAGTGTTCTGGACGAGCGCAGATAGATAAGTAGGGGAGTGGAATCGGTTGGAGAGGCCACAAGCCCGTTGATATTGAGCCCGGTCACTGTGCAGATCCAGAATGGCGCGTTCGGACAGACATGCCGGATCGATCGGTACGCGGCCGGGGATCCCGATCAGTCATTTACCATGCCTCTAAAAAGGCCATGCTCTGCAGTTTATTAGGACTCTGCTTGGTCCAAAAAGTTGCACGGCCGCAGTCTTTAGATAGCTCAACGTCTCATCTTGGCAGCTCGCTTCCAAACTGCTACGTAGGCCCTGTTTAGTTTCCAAAAAAATTGGTAAAATTTTTCAGATTCCCCGTCACATCAAGTCTTTAGACACATGTATGAAGCATTAAATATTGATAAAAAATAAAACTAATTACACAGTATAGACGAAATGGACGAGATGAATCTTTTAAGCCTAATTAGATCATGATTGGACACTAATTGCCAAATAACAACGAAATTTGCTACAGTATTATTTTGCAAAAAATTTTGCAACTAAACAAGGCCATAGCATTTCCCTTTTTTGCCTAATTGCCTAATGATGGCAATATTAATTACGATCTGATTTTGTTTTTTTAAACGGTTCCTATATTTTACAAATAAATATGCCCCTTTTATTCTGGATATCTGGTTGCAATAGGGCATGATGTAGCTTGTCCGAAATGTGGGAAGGTTGCTGAAGTCAGGAGGCGAAGGAAACGTGTGTGTGTGATCCACGGCGTCCAAGCAGCGCTGCCATGGCAAACCATGCGCCGCCCTCCGGCACCTCCTACCGCCAAAATACACGTTATTTGTGCTAATCCACTACCAAATCCCCATAGTCCCTTTGTCAAAAAAAAATCCCCCGGGTGAGCACTAAGCAACTGTCACGCTTGGTAGCCATGAGCAGTGGCAGGACCATGATTTTAGGCCCGAGTATTCAAATATATAGGGGTATAAATTTTTTTTAACAACCAAATGAATAATGTTCGGCATGTATAATGCCATATAGTTAAAACTGCATAATACATAGGAAATATATAACACATAATTGAGCACAATTTCATATATTCAAGAATTTGAGCATAAATTGAAATTGCTTAACACAAAAAACCCAATAGTTCAACATAGCAAAGTGGCAACATATGGAATATATAGTCTAATAGTCATGTAGAGGATATGCAACAACAAAAGGAAAATAAAGCTTACAAATTATAAGACAACTTTCCAATCCATCATGCTTTGAAAACGGTTGATGATGTTCTCATCTTCGTTTGCAAGAAGAATTTCCTTTCAGTGAATGTAACCAAGCTATCATTCAAGTAATCTTGCCCCATCATATTTCTTAGCTTGTTTTTGATATAGTTTATTGTAGAAAAGATCCTTTCGACACTAATTATTGCAACTGAAAGAACTAGCACCAATTTGAGAAGTTTGTAAACATGCCATACATAGCAACCTTATCCTTTTTAACAAGCATCATGGACACTACTACAAAAACAATTTGTAGCAACACCCCTTTTCTTTTGTAGGGGTGGCTCTATATTGAGCTGTCCCTATAAATGGTGGCCAAATGAGCCGCCCCTACAAATCCATTTGTAGGGCTGTTGGTGTTATGAGTCACCCCTACAAATGGCCCGATTTGTAGGGATGACTCTATATCCAGCAGCCCCTACAAATCAGATTTGTAGGCAAATAGACGCTGAATAATAAAAATTAAGTACTAAAATTTAATTTTTTTCAAACGACCTCGGATGGAGAAATGACTAAAATAAAAGTTGTAAATCTCAAAAAGTTATGGAACTTTATTGTTTACAACTTTTCATTTGAAATCATTTACTGCTTCAAAATGCTGTTTGAAATTCAATTTTGAAATTGGTGAAGAACTCTGATTTCTTTTTTTAATCTTTGGTTAAAACTTGTAACTAGTCTTTCTCCCTTGTACTAACTTCAAATTTGATGATTTTTTCCTGAAAATTTCTAAAATCATGCTCTATCAATTTATTATGTTCTTACAGCTATTATTTTATCCATCTTTTCATGTGACTATGTTTTATCTATTTGAATTTTAAATTTCAAAAAATGGCAACTTCAAACATCTTTTGGAACACTAAACGATTTCAGCTGAAAAAGTCATGAACATAAAAGTTGTAGAACTCATCAAGATCTACAACTTTTATTTTGATCATTTCTTCATCCGATAAAGTGGTAGTAACATTGTTCACAAAATTTACATCTCTCTTATAGTTTCATAAACTATAAGAGGGATATGTAACATTTGTGAACAATATTACTACCACTATGTTGGATGAATAAATGACCAAAATAAAAGTTGTAGATCTCGAAAAGTTATGAAACTTTGTAGTTAACAACTTTTTAATTTGAAATCATCTTGTCAAGGAAAACTTCGTTTGAATTTCTCAAATTTAAAATTCAAATTTTGTAAACGACCTTAGATGGAGAAACTACCAAAATAAAAGTTGTAGATCCCAAAAAGTTATGAAACTTTGTAGTTGACAACTTTTTGATTTGAAATTATATTGTTAAGGAAAACTACGTTTGAATTTTCAAAAATTTGAAATTTGAGTTTTTAAACAACCTCGGATGGACAAACAACAAAAATGAAAGTTGCAGATCTTGAAAAGTTATGAAACTTTGTGGTTGACAATTTTTTCATTTGAAAACTATGTTTGAATTTCTCAAATTTGAAATTCAAATTTTATAAACGACCTCGGATGGAGAAACTATCAAAATAAAAGTTGTAGATCTCAAAAAGTTAGAAAACCTTGTAGTTGACAACTTTTTCATTTGATTTCGTTTAGGGCCTCAAAAAATCAATTTATGCTCGGTTTAGGATAATACGTGGTGAACCAAAATACAATATAGACACAAGTGAGTACTGGGTGAAGTGGTTAGAGGAGAGAACGCGCAAGCCCGAGGTCACAGATTCGAACCCTGGCCCTCACCTCACTAAGAAAGAAAACAGAGAGGAGCTAGAGCCGCCCCCACAGAGAGTCACCCACCGCCCCTAAAAATCCCTGCTGTAGTAGCGTCAGGTCCTACTGAGGCTCGCCTCACCTCACTAAGAAAGAAAACAGGGATGAGCTAGAGTTTGGATCTTAAGAAACTAAACAGAGAGGAGCTAGAGAGTTTGGATCTTAAGAAACTAACGTCGGCAACTGTGGGCAAGGATTTGCCTGTTTCTGTGTGAGAGCCAAATCAGCTTTATCTTTCTAGCAAGCCTGGTCTCACTTGGCAAGGCAAGCTTGCTGGGTGAGCCTACTAAAAGCATTCTTAATAGACATTATACAAGTCATTATACAAGTCAGATTGTATACAAGTCTATGACATGAAAAACAACCATGGCTAAGATACCATAGTCCATCGCCTACTAAAAGCATTCTTAATAGACATTATACAAGTCAGATTGTATACAAGTCTATGACATGAAAAACAACCATGGCTAAGATACCATAGTCCATATAGATGGAGGAGCTAGTGTTGGAGAACCAAGCATCTCTGAGCTTGAACGATTGTTTAACAAGAAAATCCATGACTTTATTGGCATCCATGGTGATGCTCCTAATATGGGCACCACCTCACATGTTATTTTCCTATACAAGTCAAAACTAAGTGTGGTATTTTGGTTTCTTCCAAGGTTTCAAAGTTCCATGCCATACAGAATGCAAGTAACTCTATCACATGTAAAATTTTGTGGCATTCAAGACACTGGTATGATGAGTATTTATAGTAGTCCTTGTATCCATTATGCTGTAAGTGGTAAGCATGCAAAAACATTGATGCAACTCATTTAACTAATGTTCACGCATCATTCATTTATCATGTGCTCACTCTGGAACCATCATCATTAAGTGTTCATCAATGATGAGTGTTTTGTATGCTTGATACGCGTATCGTTTGAGACATAAGCGTTAGCATTGGAGTGGTGCCAGGAGGAAGAACAGGGGAAAAATAGGAAGAACAGTAGGAATTTAGTACTGATGAGTGCTTGAATTGAAATAGAATTAGGTTTACAATTTCTGTTCGTGTCCTCTCTCTCCCTTCCTCTTGCTACTTATACTATGTCACTAGTTGATCCAGGATGGGCTAACTACTTTGGAGCTAGGCCGCCTGTCTCTCTTAGGCCTTGTAGCAGGCGGACCGACAGATGAGCTTGCTGTAGGAACTCCACCTTTAGGCATGAGGCCAGCGCTGCTAACATCCCCTGGGTCTTCGGAGCCGACATGTCCCCAGGCCGACGCTCTCGGAAACTGCTGGCGAAGAGTAGTGAGTGGCTCCCAGGTGGCCAATTCTGGAGGAGTATGGGACCACTGGATAAGTCATTGCTCCACTGGGTGATCACCAGAGGACCACAGATGCTGCAGTATGCGGAGAGGAACCTGGAATACCTACAGGTCAGAAAGTAATGCCGAAGATACCTGTTGATCACCTGGAGATAATTTCAGCTGGGAGACATGGAAAACTGGGTGAATTGATGAAGATGTTGGGAGCTCCAGTTTATATGCTACTGAGCCAATCTTAATAATCTTGTAGGGACCAAAGAAGCGGAAGGAGAGCTTGTGATTAGCACGGCGCATCAAGGACGAAGGTACATATGGCTGTAGCTTCAAGAACACTTTGTCGCCCACAGAGAATACCCTCTCACTCTCAGAACGGCCCTTGTCCGCCTGGCGCTTCATTCTGTCCTGGGTGCGCAGCAAGTGCTGGCGGATAAGATCTTGCATATGTGCTCTTCCTGACAGCCATGCCTGGAGATTAGGGATAGGTGCAGCCGAATCCACATCAAGACCCATGTGCCGAGGAGAGCAACCATATAACACCTCGAAGGGTGACTTGCCCAGAGCTGAATGAAAAGGTGTATTGTACCAATATTCGGCAAGAGATAACCAGCGACACCATTGAGATGGCAAGAGTAAACAAAACAGCGGAGGAAGGTTTCAAGGCATTGATTTACCCGTTCCATTTGCTCGTCGGTCTGCGGGTGATAAGATGAACTGAGGCAGAGAGAAGTACCAGTTGCTCTGAAGAGGGACTGCTAAAACAAGCTTGTGAATATCTTGTCGCGATCCGAGACTATGGACTTCGGCAACCCATGGAGGCGATACACATTGTCAAAGAACAACTGGGCCACAGTCTGAGCAGTGAATGGATGCTTCAAGGCAACGAAGTGGGCAAACTTAGAGAACTTGTCCACAACTACCAGTATAGCATTTGCGGACCCGGAAGGTGGAAGTCCTTCGATAAAGTCCATGGACACAATCTCCCAAGAAGTCGATGGCATAGGCAGTGGCTGTAAAAGGCCGGGGTAGCGGGCGTGGTCAGGCTTAGCTTGGAGACAGACCGAGCAGGACTGAACAAATTTCCAGACATCAGCTTTCATTCCCACCCAAAAGAAAAGATGCTTGATTCTGGAATATGTAGCTGGAGTACCCCGAATGACCGCCGACCGGGCTGGCATGAAATGCTGATGTACCTGTTGTTGAATCGCCTTACTAGAGCCCAGCCAGACTTGACCCCGGTAGCGGATGACACCTTGGGCGAGTGAGTAAGAAGTAACTGAATCAGGTTGAGCAGCCAATTGTGACAGCAATTTAACAGCCTCTGGATCAGTTTGATAACTGAGAACCACCTCATCTAACCATTGATGTTTAATGGATGATATGGCCAACAGTTGTTCAGGATGGCGGTGGCGTGATAAAGCGTTAGCAGCCCCATTGTCTGCTCCCTTCTTATATAAGATCTTGTACTGGAGACCCATCAAGCGAGCAAAAACCTTATGCTGCCATGCTGTATGTAATCGCTGCTCATTGAGGTGAGTCAAACTTTGATGGTCTGTGTGGATATAGAACTCAGCCTGCAGGAGGTAATGATGCTAGTAGTCCACAGCAAGCAAGATAAACATGTATTCTTTCTCATAAATTGTTAAGCCTTGGTTACAAGGGCTCAGGGGCTTGCTAATGAAAGCAATCAGATGACCATCTTGTTGCAGAACAGTCCCAACCCCTGAACCTGATGCATCTGTCTCGATATGGAAGGGGCAAGTGAAGTCCGGTAAGGCGAGGACTGGCGCTGAACAGAGAGCTGACTTTAGCAGAGCAAAAGCCTCATCATGGGCAGACATCCAGAGAAACACTTGGTCCTTCTTAAGCAACTCAGTGAGGGGTTTAGCTAGGATACCAAAGTGTTTGATGAATTTCCTATAATAACCGACCATTCCTAGAAACCCACGGAGTTCTTTGACAGATGTTGGAACAGGCCATTCAGCGACAGCACAAACCTTGGCAGGATTTGTAGACAACCCTTCAGCACTGATCACGTGTCCCAAATAGGATATGGATTGCCTCGCAAATGTGCATTTTGACTTCTTCAATTTCCACTTGTCACGACATAGCCAATCAAAGACTTGCTGCAGGTGCTCAATATGGGTTTCCAGAGAAGGACTGAATACCAGAATGTCATCGAAGAAGACGATAACAAATTTCCGCAGACTAGGAGCAAGAGTAGCATTCATCGCACCCTGAAATGTGCCTGGGGTGCCCGTGCGTCCGAAGGCCATCACACAAAACTCATACTGGCCTAGGTGTGTCTGAAAGGCTATTTTAAATTCCTCACCGTCCCGAAGCAAAATCTGGTGAAATCCTGCCCTCAAGTCCAATGTAGAAAACCAACGAGCATGAGCAAACTCGTCCATAAGTTGGTAGAAGACCGGCACCGGAAACTTGGATTTCATTGTCAGTGCGTTGAGGTGGTGGAAATCAACACAGAACCTGTAGCCACCATCCTTTTTCCGCACTAAGAGCACTAGTGAAAAAAATGGACTACTACTGTGCCGGATGAGCCCCTGAGACAGCATGTCTTGCACTTGCTTTTCGATTTCATCTTTGAGCTTTGGTGGGTACCGATAGGGCCTCATGAATACAGGTGTAGCTCCAGGAATCAAAGGAATTTCATGGTCACATGCCCTAGATGGTGGCAAGGAGGTGGGAGGTTGGAACAGGTCAGCATAGCTGTCAAGTAGTGACTGTAGCTCAACCGACAACTGAGCAAACGCCGGGTTTGTCTTGTCCAGCTGGTCAACCAGGTCAATATGAAGGAGTATGTGCTGAGGAGAAAATGTATGCAATCCCTGCAACATGACAATCTGACCGTGATATGGAATAGCTATCCACTTCTCCTGCCAATGAATTTGCATCGGGCTATGTGTAGCCAACCAGTCCATGCCAATCACTACATCAAAATTTCCCAACGGCAACACTCGGAAATCATTCTGGAAGGAGCAGTCACCAACTGACCATTGTACTTGGTGAAGCACTGTAGTACTGACTAGCTGAGCACCACCAGCAACTTGGACTGAGCTTGAGACAGGCACTGAGTTGACAACGGTCTACCTGGATATCAGAGATTCATTCACGAAAGAAGATGAATTGCTGGAATCCACCATAATTTGCACCGGAACCGACTGCAATAACCCTTGGAAGCATACTGTGCCGGAACACCAGAAACTGCCGCCTTGGACAGGGTCAAGCAACATTGCTCAACTGTTGGGTATTCTTCGACAGAGTCAGCCAGCAAGTATTCTAAAGACAGAGAATCCCACAGGGCATCCACAAACATGGATTATCTTCGGGGCGCAGACATGATCCTTACTCCACTTGGCGTTGCACTTGTAACACAGGCCTAGTGCACGCCTGTATGTTTTAACAGCAGCCATGGTTTGGTGAGCAGGTTGTGCGGCAGCCCCAGCCGGAGCAACTGCAGCTTGTGCCACGAGCTTGTTTGCGCGCGGAGGCGGTGGAGGTAGAGGCAGTGGACCTACCGGGACCGACAACCTTGGCCTGTACGCAGGTTGCCAATCACCTCCACGCTGGGCTCGCTGATTTGGAGCCATGCCGACTTCTTGCAATAATGCCAAACGCACAGTAGTATTGAAATTTTGGGGGCGCTGAACAAGGACAATGGATTTGATATCATAGCGAAGGCCATCGACAAAACGGGTAGTGAAGAAGAGTGGGTCAGCATTTGGAGAGTAGGATTTAAATTGATCCACCAACTCGGAAAAGGTAGTGACATAGGCTGAGACAGTGGTTTGTAGGCGAATATTGAACATTTGGCGCAAGAGTGATTCATGCTGATCACGATCGAAACGGTCATGCAGTAGTTGACAAAAGGATTCCCAAGTTGCTGTGGGCAGCTGGGGAGCAATGGATTGGTACCAAATTGCTGCTGGACCTTCCATGTAGTGTTTGACCAAGCCTATCTAGAGGGAAGGATCAACAACATATGTAGCGAAGTACTTTTGACATAGGGAACGCCAACGCTTTGGGTTGAGCCCGTTGAATGTTGGAAAGGGAAGTTTAGGAAGGTTTCCTGCCAAGGGATTTGGGCGATTGGGATCAGGATAATGTGGAGGTACAGGCTGAGGTGGGTATGGTGGGTGGAGCGGTGGGCGTGGATGCAAAAACGTTGGTAGAGGCGGAGGTGGGGGTGGACGGAATGAATTGGGTGGGGTCTGATGGATTGGTTCGGGAATAGGACGGTGCGGTGCATGCGCAGGCGGTGGCTAGAAATCAGAAGTATGAACACGAGGGGAAGTGTCATGAGACATACAATTGGCCGGGAGATGGGTCCAAGTCGTTGCGACTCCAGACCCAACATCCCGTGTATTCATGTCAACGCGGTGCCCACTGGGCGTTGTGGCGGACGGACTGGTTGCAGAAGCAGTTGCGGTCGCCGCCGGTGGTGAGTAAGCAGGGCCGGTCGGTGGGACATATCGTCAAACACCTGCTGGTCAAAGTTCTTCACCATCTTCTGGACGTCCTTCTGAATGTCGTCCAGGACGCCCTCCATGCCGGGACGCCACGCCGCGAATTCCGCCGAAGCCTTCTCGAGTGCCGCCACCCATGAGTCGCACTCCTCCTTGATGACGGGGGCGTCGCCGGACTCCTGATTGGCAAGGCGCTGTGTGTGGGCGGCGTAGTAGTCAGCGTGGGTGGTTTCGAGGTCGCTGAGGCGCTGCTCGACGGATAGGGCAGCCGGATCGGGAAGCCGCGCTTCGATCCCGGTGAGGTGCTGCTCGAGCCCGGTAGCCTGGGTGTGGATGGAGTTCTCCAGCATGGCAAAGCAGGAGTTGACGGAGCCCGTGTGGTCGGTGAACGCGCAGTCATGGTCGTCCAGACGGCGGCCGAACTCGTTGAAGCGGGAGTTGAGCGTCTCCAGGATCTGCTTCAACGAAGGTTCCATGGCGCCGCGAGCATGATTGAGCTGGGTGTAGTGGTGATGTGGAGTTGGGGCAGGTGGAGGCGGTGGCGGAGGAGCATGACTGGCCAGGATTGGAAGCGAGACTGCCGATACCAATTTGTTAGGACCGGAGTGGTGCCAGGAGGAAGAACAGGGGGAAAATAGGAAGAACAATAGGAATTTAGTACTGATGAGTGCTTGAATTGAAATAGAATTAGGTTTTCAATTTTTGTTCGTGTCCTCTCTCTCCCTTCCTCTTGCTACTTATACTATGTCACTTGTTGACCCAAGATGGGCCGGCTACTTTGGAGCTGGGCCGCCTGTTTCTCTTGGGCCTTGTAGCAGGCGGACCGGCCGATGAGCTTGCTGTAGGAACTCCACCTTCAGGCATCAGGCCAGCGCTGCTAGTAACAATAAGGAAATGAATAAGGGGCTGAACTGACAGCACTACAGTCCTTTAGTGTGACAGCGTGAGTCTTCTCAGCTTTAATTTATTTGCCGCTCTGGAATGAAAAGATATCTCATCATCATGTATGGAGACTCACTTTAAACGGACAAAGCATTTCACTAGGAGTTGCTGATGTCAAAATGCAAAATTTTGGCGTTTCCTCCTCTTGATTATCAAAGTGTCACAATAAAAGTTAATGACAATGAAATTTTACTGCTGCTAATGCATTGCAGACAAGCATGGATGGAATGGACCTAACCTACTAAATACTGAAGATCTCTTAAGATTTGCAAGATGCATATCTGGAACGATCAGTAGCCATCATCAGCAACATACTGACATCAATACGTCATGGCAGAATAAATGCAGGTGAAGGAACATATTGCATGCAATGTCGATCCCAAATTATATTCATCCCATCTTGTCATTGAGGACTCACTTTGGCCCCTTCACCGCTCTGCTTTCTGGTGTAATACCCTAAAATTTGCATCAATTGGTAATAGGTGAATTTAATTTATTTACGTATTTATGTGTGCATATAAACCTAGATAAATAATAATTTTTGAATTAAAATCAACTATAAGGCTAGTAACATGTATGTGCATTCATGCTGGTGCATTTGAGCTTTTGGTACTGTGTAGTTTTTATTAAACATGAAAAGGAATTCAAAACTCATTTGAAAATTTCTTTGGAAATTTAGAAAAGAAAAAGAAAAAGAAAAAGAAAAAGAAAACTTCTTTCTTCTCAGTTTTGGCCTGCTCTCTTCTCTCCCTCTCTTTTGGCCCACTCGGTCCCCTCTCACCCGCTGGCCCGTTGAAGGAGCCCAGCTCCCTTTCCCTTCCTCCTTGCCGTGGCCCACTTAAGCTATCGGCCCAACAAGCCAACTCGCAGGAGCCCGCCTTTCCCCTCTTCCTTCTCTGATTCAGCTAACGATCGTGGCCCAGCTTCCTTTTCCTTTTCACCCTCGCGTTGCACTAACGGACCGGCCCAAAGTCTAAGCCGCGAGCCGTCGTCCCTTCTCTCTGTTTCACTGGCACACTGGGCCCGCACGTCAGTGCATCTTCCACCTCCAGCTGGTATGCGAGTCGGACTTCTTCCGGTGGTAATCCACTGCGTCCGATCCTGGCTTCTTTGGGATTTTGGCGTGCTCTCCACGCCGAGTCCCCCTATATAAGCCCGCCTATGTGCGCCGCCTCCCCTCAACCCTAATTGCAAGTCGCTGCCTCGTGTCCAGAGCTCCGGCGTCGCCACAAGCCCTAGCTGCCGCAGCCACACGTCACTCTGCTTGCCTACCGCCTATCTGTTGTTCTTAGCCTGAGGCCGAGCTCGGTAGTGAGGTAACGAAACCGGCTGTGCCCTTCTTTCTCTTTTGTTTGCTCTATGTTGTTCACCTTTCTTCGCCGATCTCCTACAGGACGCCGTTCTCCGCCTCGCTGAGCCGCACGCCATCCTCGTCTCACTTCCGACCGTGAAAAGCCACTTGGAGAGCTCTCCATCATCTCTAATACCTTCCCGTGCTACCGGTTTGTCGAATCGTGGACCGTATCACCGGAATCGCCAACTCCGGCGAGGTTCCGGCCATGGCGCCGCCGTGCTAGAACTGTAGCCGGCCGGCAACCCTTGTTGCCCTTTCTATCTTCTAATCCTCGCCATTCAATCTAGATTCAATGGATCAGATCGCACTGTACCCCTTCGCTTGCGACTTTTGCTAAAGAGACCCTGACCTTTTTCAGTTATAAACCTGCAGTCCTCGGTTTAATTCAAAATCTGAATTTTATTTATTTTAATTGAGAATTAAGTTGTGATATTTACACATTTGCCACCAATCTTATTTTGCTCATAAAATCTCCGTTTTAACTCTAATTTGATCCGTTCAAATTGCGTTAGATTCGTAGTTCCGTAATCTATGTGTTAATACTACTGTTAAATATGTTTTCAACTTTTAAATTTTGAGGTTGGATTTAATCCATTATTTTATTAAAGACAATCTTGTTTAATTCATAACTTCTTCGTTATAGCTCCGATTTGCGTGCAATTCACGTCTGTGTGATCATAGCGAGATATAGATTCGTTTTACAAACTTTTCATCTTATTTTGCTACTGTTGGTGTACTGTTCTAATTGTAGCCTAGATTGACTTGCATGATTGCCTTTGGATGATTGTTGTGGATGCGTTGATCGAGTATAGACGGTGAGCCATTTGTTGATGATCAAGAGTACTTCTACGAACCAGACTAGCAGGACCAATTTGATCAACGCAAGTATAGCATGGGATCATCCTTTTTCTATGAATTTTAATTCATTAAATCATCTTGCATGTGTCTTTTTGGTTAAAGATGCCTTAGAATTGATCTTGTACCTTGATTCCTATGGTAATAGCTTTGGGCAGCTTTTGCTAGAGCTCACATAAACAATGATCTTGTAATTTGACTAATGGAATATACAATAACAGTAAAAGATGATATTTTCGTATTATGTTTAAAGGGGGCTAGAGCAAGATGCTAGCTTCTGGTGCTCTAGTTTTTATGTCGAAGGACTTATCTGTAAGTGATCATCCGGAGCTTATAGTACAACTGTGAGGGCTACATGGCTCTGGCTTTAGTCATATAGAAGGACATTTTCTAGCTTGTCAGTGGTTACCTTTATGGCGTAAGAATAACTTGCCACGATAGGCGTAAGACAGCCTCTAGTCTTATGAGTATAGCCGGGATGGAATTGTGCTATTTGAAAAGGGGTTCCTACATCTGCTTGCCGAGTGAATCTAATGGCCTTAACTTGTTAGACGAAACTTTGTAAGGCTTCATAGTGAAACCTATCTGCCCATTGGGGCCTAGCAAACCTCGGGTTTTTGGGGATCACGACTCACAGTGAAAGTGTACAACCTCTGCAGAGTGTAAAACTGGTATATCAGCCGTGCTCACAGACATGAGCGGCCTTGGGAATTCTTACAAAATAGATGATCACCATTGAACTGTATTATGCTTAATTGTTTTGCTATTCATTATTCATCTTACTTGATCATATGTTTACTATGGGATTTAAGACAACTTGTTGCTACTCATATGCTAAAACTTTGCCAACTAAAAGGTACATGCAGTTAAACCCGAGTTTTGCGGTTCGAGCCCCATGAACCCCATGTTACACTTGTTGAGTAAGAGACGTACTTACACTTGTTTATTTTTTGTTTTTAGATAAAAATCCCGGATGGGTAACAGATTGTTCGAGTAATGATTATTACTTCTACTTTCTCAAAGATTACTAGACTTGTGGTCAACTAGTTGATGTGTCTGTGCCATGGAGCCAGCTACCACAAAAGAGTTATCTTTTATTTCCGCTACATTTATGTGAAGACTATGTGCTATTATTCGTTAGGTAACAAACATTTGTGATGATATTATCTTTAATTTGTTGGCTTATGTGTGATTGATCTTTGGGCGCACATAAGAATATGCACTCTATTTGTTCCTTAAAAATGAGTATGACATCTGGCGACCCATAAGGGAGTGCCTGCTCTAGGCTTGTCCATTCTTTTATATAAAAGAAATGTGTGTAACCGCTGAATCTTTTATTGTTATTTTTTTTGGCTGTGGCACTCATTGTTCCCAAAAAATGTACTACGCATACTCATGTTTCCTAAATATTTGTACACCGAGCAACTACATTGTACACCTGACATTATCCTATCAGAAATTATGCTATCATCGGTTGAGGTAAAAATCATGAGAGCACTCTGAAAAATCTGAATTCGAAGCTCCGGTGTTGAACCTGCTGTGTTAACTCTACAGAGTTCAGATATGAACCTGTGTTGAAACCTGTGAGGCACAAGTCCCTGCACATCTCCTTCGATGACGTATTGTAACATTCACTGAAGCAAAGCACTTAGCCAACATTGTTGCCAAATTGTCATCGATCATCAGGGATGTACAGGTGAAGGTGAGCAGAGATGGGGAGACCCAACTGCTGCTGGAGTGCTGGTAGGGACGGACATGAAAAGGGTTGGGATAAGCTTGTGAAGAAGCAAGCTTATGCCCGACACCCAAAATAACCGATCAAGCAAGAAAACGTATGTGCAGGAGTGGCTGGTTCTGCCGTGTGTCAAATGCAGTGCAATTGAGATGATGCTTGCAGGAGAGGAAGGACTCACGTTGGTAGTGCCAACAAATCATCCTGCCTCCCAGGAATCCTGCTAGCCCCTTCGCAAATCCTCTCTCCGGCAAGTCTCCATGCATGGGCCAAGAAGCAGGGATGCCCAAGAGGCCAAGAAGCTGGGATGCCTCTTTACGTAACACCCTTGGATTATTGCTGAAGAGGAGAGACGAGAACTATGGAACAATATAACTGGAACTTCCACTAAGTCACCGTTTGGTTCTCAGGGAATGATGCTCGAGAACCATTCCTACCAGGAATACTTGTGTAATTATATAGCAAGTCCTCACCAAGAATAATTACCTACCAGGAACGAGCCTAACCGAACGAGCCCTAAAGGCAATCCAATCCAATCCAATCCTTCGGTACACTGTTTTCTTCACAAGCCAATTCCTCTGTTTCTACCTAATCCTAATGTATCTTCCAACCTCTCTCCTTTTTATATTATGACACCGTGAGAACTGAGAATTGGAAGTAAGCCTGCAATTCCCAATGTCCAAACACAGAAATGGCTGCCACAAGTGCGCTGCACTCAGGTGCTTCCACAGGCAGGATGCCTCTTATGATCATCCACCTCTCATCCCCATCCTCTGGTTTAGTAGTGAAGACCAACTCCAAATAAACTCTTTATATCCTTCCTTGCTGATAGGAATAAAGTTTTTTTAGTAAAAAAAATGGCCTCCAACAGCTTCTTTAATTTGATCTCCAAATATTGGCATCCTATATTCCGGATTTTCTTACTATCCAAAGATGGAGAGTGAGATCGGATTTGTAGAGTGTGTACAATATATATATATATATATATATAGACAACAATTGAAGGGTGAAAAAATAATATAGAAAGCAATTGTGCAAATAGCTCTCCAAATGATGATTTAGTGAGTGCGTTTAAGAAAGACTCTTGGAGATGATTTCAGAAGTACTAGTTCAAGGAGTTATCTAAGTCATGGAGCGGCTGTGTAAGAAGCACGGTGATATGCTGCTGCTCCCTGCCACGTACCGATCGGAGGTTGTACGAATGGACGATCGGAGGACGAGGCTTGAAGGCTGATCGGCGGCGAGGAGCCAGCAGCGAGGCACGAGGGAGAAGAGCGGATTGGCGCCGTGGCGGTGCTACAGTGTCGCGTTTACTGTTCACGCGATGTTTACTGTTCGCGCGATTAGGGAGGGTGGCGGCTAGGGTTTGGAAACTCCCGGCTCCCTAAGGGAAGCCGAGCAATAATAGATTGCTCTTGCTTAATTATTTCTCAACCAACGTTACAAATATATAGCCTATTCAGATCCTAATTTAGGGAAATAACTAAACTATTTTAAGGAAATATATAAATAGATAATCAGCCCACTAACGGGCCTAGCGCCCACTAACGGCCCTAGCGCTGAGCCCGACATAACATCTCTCCCCGCCTGGAGAAACAGCTCGTCCTCGAGCTGAAACCTGGTAGAAGCATTGTCAACCAACACCGGGCTCATGCTGGAACACTGCATCAGTCGCCACCGCAGCTGGTACGTCGTCGTCGAGGAAGTCAGCCGACTCCAAGTAGAACAGTCGCTTACACTGATGGCCGCGGACGTAGGGCTCATCACAATTGTAACAAAGCCCTTGACGACGGCGCTCCAACAGCTCCTCCGGTGTGAGACGACGAAACGAGGGAGCTGGAGCGGGTAGGGGCGTGGGAACAGCCAGTGTAGCGCCAGTAGTCACCGAGGGACCCGCAACCGGGTGGCGCGGCGTCGGCAGACCCGGACGTGGAAGGGAAGGCGCCACGAACGAGTCTGCAGCTGGCTGCAGTGCTGCCGTAGCCGTGGCGCGGCTCTCAAAGGCGCGGGCCAGGAACATCGCCGACTGGAGGTCGGGCGGGGCGCGCATCGCGACGTCCACCCGAATGTGTTCCGGGAGGCCGCCGACGAAGAGCTCCGCCTTCTGGCGCGTGGAGATGTCCCGGGAGTGCGCGAGAATCGCCTGGAAACGGTCCGCGAACTCCTGTACCGTGGAGTGGAATGGCAGCCGGCCCAGCTCAGCCAACCGCGAGCCGTAGATGGGTGGGCCGAAGCGAAGGCGGCACAACTCCTTGAAGCGCTCCCAGGAAGGCATGCCCTCGTCCAGCAAGAGGGCGTAGTACCACGTCTGAGCGACGCCAGTGAGGTGGTACGAGGCCATCCACGTCCGTTGCTCCACCGGGGTGCGCTGGCCCCAGAAAAATTGCTCACAATGTGTAAGCCAGTTCAGCGGATCAACGGAGCCGTCATACGTGGTGAAGTCCAACTTGTAACTCTTCGGCTGAAATTCCGCCGCGCCGAAAGCCGCGGGGGCAGCAGCTGCGCCGAACGCCGCGGGGGCGGCAGCCGCGCCGAAAGGCACTGGAGCGGCTGCCGATGGCGCTGTGCTGGGCACCGGGTGCGGCCAGAAACTGGAGCCGTGGAAAAGGGGGCCGTCGACGCCGCCGTAGAGGGTGCCCGATGCAGGAACGCCCCCATGGCCAAAACCCGCGGTGATGTGGGGCGCTGGCGGGATGGCTGTACGCGCCGGCGGGGAGGAGTAGACCGGCAGCGACTCGCCCGTGAGCCATGCCGGTAACGGGGACGGTGAGTGGGGGAACTTGATCTCCTGGATCGGCACACCAGCGGGGGACATCAATGATGCCGGTAAAGTGGTGGCCGCCGTGTCGTCGGATGGCATCCCGTAGGTAGATGACGCTGGAGGAGGAGGCGGGGATGGCAGCAGCGGCTGCTGCGATGGCGGTGGCGGGGTCGGTTGCGGCCCTAGTAGGAATCCATGGATCCCGGCCACCATCCGGCCGAGGTCGAGAACAGCCGCCGTCAGCTGCTCGTTCGTCATGACGGCCACGGCGGAGGACGAGGAACCCGTGGTCATCGGCAAGGACAGCTGTGGCACCAGGGCCGTCGTGGAGATCGGTAGCGGCGGCACAGCGGTGGGGATGGTGGTGGAAGGCAGGGGCGGCGTGGTGGTGGAGGGCAGCGGCGGCACGGTCGTGGAGGGCGGCTGGATCGACATGGCGAAGTCCGATACCAGGTTGATATGCTGCTGCTCCCTGCCACGTACCGATCGGAGGTTGTACGAATGGACGATCGGAGGACGAGGCTTGAAGGCTGATCGGCGGCGAGGAGCCAGCAGCGAGGCACGAGGGAGAAGAGCGGATTGGCGCCGTGGCGGTGCTACAGTGTCGCGTTTACTGTTCACGCGATGTTTACTGTTCGCGCGATTAGGGAGGGTGGCGGCTAGGGTTTGGAAACTCCCGGCTCCCTAAGGGAAGCCGAGCAATAATAGATTGCTCTTGCTTAATTATTTCTCAACCAACGTTACAAATATATAGCCTATTCAGATCCTAATTTAGGGAAATAACTAAACTATTTTAAGGAAATATATAAATAGATAATCAGCCCACTAACGGGCCTAGCGCCCACTAACGGCCCTAGCGCTGAGCCCGACATAACACACGGCTATATTGGCGCAAAAGAAAAAAGGGAGGCAGGAGTGGCTGCTTTATTTGTGTAAGAAAGACAAAGTGAAAACAAATGAAAAAAAGATGGTGTCATATAATTAAAAATGGAGGAATTAGTTGAAACAGATATAATATATTGAAATCGATAGCTCATGGTACAGAATACAAAAACAAAACATTGTATAAATTATAGGCTTAACTACCATCACAATATACCTAGTGCTTTCTCTACATTTCTCATGATTAGCAGCACTATCTGAATTGGTTGAATTTGAACCCATCTGTTTTCTTTTTTCCTTTTGTTTTTAAAATGAACCGGCAGGAGATCTAAGTGAGGCCTAACCAGCAATGTATATAGAAAGCTAACATGTCAAACAAAAAGATCTTCGAAGAAGGAAAATAAAATTGTATGTGTGTAAAATCTAAAAAATGCTTGAGAAGGCGTGTAAGGTACTTTCTCCCGCTGCTAGTCTTATCCTTGATTTTCTGCGACTTGCTTTAATTGTCATGATGTTCCCTTGACACCCATATACATTCAGCTACACAAAACAAATTAAAACTCTAATTTAGTTTCCTCCAACACTTTAGAGTTCCATCGCCCACATGTGTATATACCTACTCAGAAGGGAAACACTTGCTACTCCTATCTCTTGTAATATTTTGAATGGCATCCAAGGCATGGGAGTGTATATAACCTCCTTGTAAGCTTCCATCCATTGGTGAAACTCATCCAACAATTGCTTATACATCATTCATCTTTCATGAGCGTGTCCTCATAAGAACCATGAGTTCGACATGCATTGGTGTTTTGGTGTTTTTGTTTGCCATGTGTCTGTGACCTAAAAGAAGTGAAGGAGGTAACCCAATGGCTCCATACATGATGTACCGAATCTCGTAAGTTGTTGCCATCCTGAAATGAAAACATGGTGTCAGCTATGGTGCCTGAGCGTCAAGGACCAGAGCTGAACCAATAGTACCAGTACACAACAAAGTTCCTATCCTATACACGTAAGAAATGCCAGACAGTGAGCACAGCTAACATATGTATCTGCATGCTCATGCAAAATCTACATGCTTCCATGCAATCGATCAGCTACCTAACATATGTATCTGCATGCTCTTGCAAAATCTCTGAAACCTGCAGGAGCAGGAGGATGGTCACGTTGCAACACAGAGGAAGAAGGGATCGGATGGGCTGGTCAGCTACGGAAGTTGGGCTGCCGGCCCAGCAACAAGGAAGGGAGGCGCAGTAGTTAGACGGGCTCGGCCTGTTAGGAAAACGAAACAGGCCGGGATGGAAGAGAAAAGAGACAGGGGTTTTGGACAGAATTTTGGCCCCATGACGTGTTCGAAGGTTTCTTATTGCAAACTAGTTTTCAAACTTGTTTTGTAAACCCTTTTTGATAACCGTTGAAGCTATGTTTTGAAATCTATTTTAAAATAATTCTGAAGGATAAATAAGCTATTTTGGAACTCTTTTTTGAAACTTAACTTTAAACATAAGCTTATTTTTGAGAGAATATATGCTTTTATTCTATTTTGGGAATTTAAACGTTTTTTCTAAAACAAACCTTCAAATATTTTTAAACTAAATTTTCAAAGACCTTTTAAATTTAAGCTTAAACTCATTTTGAGAAATAGTTTTTGAAATACAAATTTTGAAACTTAGGAAACAAAGTAGGAAACCTATCCGTAGCTTAAACGATTCGTATCCAAATTCATTTTTCACACAATGAAATAAATGCAGCGACATTAATGCAACAAACATTTAAATTAAATTATAAATTATTGTAAAAAAACCACACTTTTCATTATTTAAATTGATAACACTAAAACAAAGCTTGAGAAACTTTAGAAAAATCTTAAATCATTTATTTTATTTAGTGTTTTTATTCACATCCCAAAATAAAGATTTTGCGGTGTGACAGATATGCTTTGTATCAACTAACAATCTTATTCCTAACAAGTAAATTGACCCCTCCTCAATGGGACTTTCAAATTTATGATAATAAAAGTATCATCAATAATAAATCTATGACCATATTAGGAAATATGTAAATTATATGTAAAATATACTTTTCAAAATATGTCGGAGAAGTGCAATGGTTGTGTGAGTTGAATGATATATTGCTAAGCATTCTCATGGCCCTGCAACATCTTGTCCTTGACTTCAACATCTCGTGCTCCATCTTCTTGTTGTTCCTCATCAACCAAACTTGGTTCAAGCATTCAGCTATAGGCTGTTGGCCTTGATACTCAACAACTTCTTAAGCATGTGACACGTATGGCAGGATGAAAGCTCCTTTAACTCTAGAAAAATTAAGCACTCTTGTATTGCTATGCTTGTCATGTTTTTGCTCTCTAAGCTTTCTAGTTTTGAAAGGATAGATTCAGAACATGCACTGTCTGGTTTGGCTCTTCCAACAACCAAACTATTCTTGTCATCTGAATCACTCTTCTCTTTGCCAAATTTATCAATTGGCAATGCTAGTGGCTTCTTCTTGGCCCTAACATTAATTGTATTATTGTGCAAAGAGTCTACAGGAATGAGATGTCTCTCTTTTTTGGCCCTAACATTTTTGTATTACTATGCAAAGAGAATGTGTTTGTATCATTTTATTTGAAATCATTTGTTGGCTCTGGTTTTGAGTCAATAACTACGAAAAGGAAAATTTGAATGGGATGGAGTATGACGAACACTACCATATGCATTCAACTAAGCAAGTAAAAGCTCTAATTTAGTTTCCTCCAATATTTCAACTCCTAGCCTAATTGCTTTGGAACATTTCCAAGTGGTATCAATGATATGTGAGTTCAAATAACAATCTTGTAAGCAAGTCATCCAACAACCGTTCATATACCATTCATCTTTCATCGGTGCACTTAGGAATCATGAGTTCTTTCCAAAGTGTTTTGTTTGATACGTCCCGATGTCATATTACTGGACGGAAATCAAGAAGGCTACACTCCTGAAATAATAATTTCTACAAACAACATGTTGGGATATTAATATATATATTTTTGAAAAATGTTAGTATCATTCGTATATGAGTTATTAAGGGAATATTCTTCATGATCGTTGAAACATACATATATAGTTATTGCTTGTGCATGCATGTGTAGTTGACAGGTATGATGATACAAAATTTATGTTTACTTTAATCATTTTTAGTACATTATTATTAATAGAAGTGGATAATTTAGAAACATATATAGTGACATCATATGTTGATAATTTAGATGTAGATTATTTGGGGGGATATTTTAGTCTTATTAAAATGATAATGATGGAAGTAGTAATTTTTATATATGCAAATTTAGGGGGTTATATAGATTACATTATATTGAAAGGTTTGTCACAAGTTGTTGTGATGTATGATAAACTAACAAAAAGGCCTAGAAATTCTGGCATTTGTGAGCTTATGACCTTAGATTCTAAAGAAGCAACAATTATTTTTTTTGAAGTGTAGGTTTCATTACTTAATTGGAAACGATGGTGAAAGATATGAATGACAAACTAATGGGACCGTGACTATCAAAGTGCAAAGCATGAAGAAACATGGCAAAATGCCTCATAGTGTTGCTGAGAAGTGGTATATTTGTTTCCTCCAATACTCGAAATCAAAGTTCCCATGGCCCCCATATATTTATAGCTACAAAATGGATGTTGCGCTATCTCTCTTTCCACATTTGGCATATGGCATCCAAGACATTGACAAGGAGATGAGTTTATATAATAGTTGTTGATTTGGATTTAGCTCTTGTTAGCATGCAAACCCTTGGTGCAAGCCATCCAACAATTGTTAATGCATCATTCATTTATCATGGGTTCACTCTGGAACGATCACACATACATTAGTGACCGTTTATTAGTTTTTTGTTTGCCTCGTACCAATGTCATGTGACATGAAGGAAATGAAGGGGCTGAATTGATGGCACATATATGTTTTTGATGAGTCCTGTTAGACTTAATTTGCCTCCCTAGAATGAAAAGATATTTATTATCGTCGTGTTGGAGACATGTGGTGCCATTTTAGTGTGGCTACAAACATCCGTCCCAAATTTGTGTTGTCGCGGTCTCCCCTCCTGATTGTAGCTCATGTGACTAGTGACGAGTGTGTACCATGCAGGAGACAATTAAGGAAGAGATGCAACACACATTTTGTATTGATCACTAAGTATAGGCTATATACATGTCCACAGGAGCCACCCAACAATGACAATTGGCCCTAAACACCAGTACAAATCAGAACACTCGTTCAAAGGCTAACAAAAAGGATTAATCTGTTACAACACTTGTATAATAGAACCATGCACTAACCAGTAGGGACTAATAATATAGAACCAATGGAATGCAAAAATAGAAACTGAACATGACCACATGCCTCGCCATATTAGGGATGCACTCAGCAATACAAGTCAAACCTTAAACAATATATTTTAGTGTGAGTGTCATAAAGTTTTGCCGCCCTGCAATGAAAAGATTTATAACCGCGAGCCATGTATGCAGCAAAGTGCAAATGACGTTTGCAAGAGCGGCAAATTGCCTTGGATGGCTCCCAAGGGCAGTCCCAATGGGACATTGATGATAGTTTCTATCCCTCTTAATTACATTGACAACTCAGCAATTTGCTGATGTGGCAAAGGAATTAATGTAGAGAGAGGGTATATAACCGTTTCCTCCTCAAGGAACGACGTCCTCACATACTTCAAGGCACGAAGAAACGAGCGAAATCGCGTTGGGGAGAAACGATGGGTTTCTATCGCCCTCTCCTGGATCTAGTTCTGTCGGCCACTGAGAAGCCGACAGGGATCTTGTCAGCCTCTGGACGGCAGACAGGTCTCATGTCGGCACCTCAACAGCCGATAGGGGTGACCTGTCGGCACTACAGAAGCCGATAGGTCTCCGGTCGTCTATCTAGTGGCCGACATGCTACTAGATCTGTGTTTCTTTTTAATCAAATGCTACATTTACAATTAATCATTAAAGAAATATTATTTAAAAAAATTCACCAGTTGAAGGAGTTTTCTAAGGCATAAAGCAGGCTGTGTAAGAAGCACGGTTCTATTGGTGCAAAAGTAAAAACAGAGGCAGGAGCGACTTGTTTATTTGTTTAAGAAAGACAATATTATAATTAAAAATGAAGGAAGTAGTTTTTATAACGAATACAATATATTGAAACCCAATGTCCCATGTGATACAAAGTAAAAAAAGGCAAGGCTTAACTACCATCACAATATGATCGGTGCTTTCCCTACATTTCTCTCATGACTAGCACTATCTGAGTTGCTTGAACTTGTTTCCACTGGTTCTTTTTTTTCTTTTTTGTTTTTTTAAATGAACCGGTAGGAGATCTAAGTGAGGCAAAACGGCAATGTTTAGAGAAAACAACAAAATAAACAAGAAATGTTCAACAAGGAAAATTTTATGTGTGTAAAACTAAAAAATCCTGGAGAAGACATGCCTCATCATTGATTTTTTGGGACTTAGCCTTAGTTTTTGTCGACGAGATATGGTCGGCAGTCTACCGAGGGGTATACCTAAGGTAGTAGATTGTCGGCAGACAGGTGTACAAGCTACGAACTAGATGGTGACGCAAGACAACACATGAGGTTTTATCCAGGTTCGGCCGCCGTGAGGGCGTAATACCTACGTCCTGCGTTAGATTGTATTGTTGTGTGTATTAAGATATGTTTTGAGGGGTCCTCTGCCCACCTTATATAGTCCGGGGGGCAAGGTTACAAATCTGGAAACTAATCCTTCTCGGTTACAATTGCCATAGCTGGCCGGATAATGATTCCTATTCTAACCAACCAGGATTTTGCTTGATCTCTAAATTTGCCTTCCTTCCTTGCGCGGGACGCCGAGCGGATCGACTGGGCCACATGTCATCCTTGTCATGGGCCAGGCCCTGAGCCAGCCCAAGTCTAGCCGTAGGGGTATAGGGGTTAATACCTCCACAGCTAATCCCCGAGCACTATGCATTTTGATGTGACATGCCGTCTTGACCTTCTCCGAACAGTAAGGCTTGAGCTCCTGACGTCTCCGACCAGTCAAAACGCCATCCAAGTAGTTCGAGGAAGCTTCCGACCAGCTTGAGATACAGCCAACCATCGTTATCGCCGGAGAAGTAGGTTGTCCGAAGAATGTATGGTGCTCTTGAGAAAAAGAAAAAGATTTCCTGTCTGGTGAAGTGTGCCCACTTGTATTTCTGAAAAAATGTAAGCAGGGTAAACAAAGCGTAGGGGTTAAAAAATAAGCATATTCACCGCAAGGTAAAGTGTGCCCACTTAGTCCTCGAGTCTGGTAATAGGTGACGTAGGCACGTGGTGCCAGGGTCTAAAAATGAACGGTCGTGGAAACTGAGTACTAAGATGCACCGACAGGTGCATAGTACTGATGTAGTGCCCGAGCTTGCTGGAAGTCGAAGTATGAGCTTTGTAGCAAGGTCAAAAAAGCGCTGACCTCTGAACTGTATGCGAGTCAAATTTCACATGTAGTCTAGAAAAACAGACCTCAAGCTGTGGTCGGGGAGTGGTCGAAACAAGCCCCGAGCACAACGTCGGCGTGGTCGATGAGTCCCCAAGCGTGGTCAGAGAGTGTTCGACGAGTCTCCGAGCGTGATCGGAAAGCTTATCGTGCTCGGTGGTCTGAGATAGACTAATCACCAGACCAGTCTCCAAGTATCGTGTATCTCCAACACCTTTGTCTTTGTCACATAGTGTCTTGCTTTCTCTCTCATCTTTCTTTGCCCCCTCTTTTTTTTTGTCTGAGATGGACTAGGCAACGTTCTACTCTACGGCATCGCCTTGTAGGCATACTCCTCTTCCTCCATCAGTCGGCCTCAACCCCGGCCACGCACATGATCAACAACAGTGCATTTGAGGTTGGCTCCTCCACCGCGCTCCGTGCCTCTTCTAGCCAGTGTCCTCTAGCTAGGCCGTATCTGCGGGCGTTCTCCTCCTCTGTCGGGCCCATACACGTAAATGATCAACAACTTGGTTATAGATTTATAAATATATTATAACTAAGTTATACATGATTCAATAAGTATAAAATTTTTACTACAGTTGAAGCATACAATAATTAACCCACTATAAAAATTTCACCACAAATGGACCCAAGACATTGCAGCTATATATTAATTATAGAAAAACATAGATCTAAAGCTACAATAAAAATTTGTACTAAAACATGTCATATTATATATTCACTAAGTAGATCTACTCATGTGGAGTCTAACAAAATTAGATTTTTTATTTTATGATTTTTCTATGATTTTTTATGATTTTTTAAAGATTCAGCCGAAATAAATAAAAAAAGACAAAACCACCTTTGATAACCGCTTATAACCAGTCAAAGAGGTAAAACGAACGGTTTTAAAAGTTCAGGGATGTGGTTTAC
Source organism: Saccharum hybrid cultivar R570 (assembly GCA_038087645.1). NCBI lineage: Eukaryota > Viridiplantae > Streptophyta > Magnoliopsida > Poales > Poaceae > Saccharum > Saccharum hybrid cultivar. Next base: position 30,103,058 of record JAQSUU010000405.1, on the reverse strand, counting down.
CCGGTTTTAAAGTTCATAGAGAAAAAAAATAGACTTTCGTAAAAGTTGACAGAGATAATATGAACTTTTCCTTTATTAAATCCTCAAAATTTCTATCCATGCTTCTCTTAAATCCACGAGGCCCAACCAAGGGAACAGGGATGGCAGACAGAGCAACGATTGGTCTCCGTGCAGCCTTCACTCTCCACACGGATGTCGGATGACAAACATCCATGACGCCATTGGTGACCATTTCGGGATGAGAACTCGATAAGCTCCCGCGCCTTGTTTAGTTCCCTTCAAATTTCCAAGTTTTTTCACTCTCTCTCCATCACATCAATTTGTAGCCGTTTACATGAAGTATTAAATGTAGGTAAAAAAATAACTAATTACACAGTTTAGTCAGAAATCACGAGATGAATCTTTTGAGCCTAGTTGATCCACGATTGGACAATATTTATCAAATAAAACAAAAATGGTACTATTCATCAGGTTGAAATTTCTTTCAATCTAAACATGGCCCCGAGCTTGAATCTGCCTCTAACTCATATTCAATTTGTTTTTGGAATGTTTGTCTGATTGGTGCTGCTACCTAACCTATGTATATCAGACTGATACAGTATCAGCATGCTCATGCGAAATCTGAAACCTGCTAGAGCAGGAGGATGGTCAAGCTGCAACACAGAGGAAGAAGGGATCGGATGGACTGGTTAGCTCGGGAAGGTGGGCTGGCGACCCAGCAACAAGGAAGGGAGGGCATAGTAGTTAGCCGGCCTGTTAGTTAGGAAAACAAAACGGGCCGGGATGGAAGGAAAAGAGAGGTTTTGGACAGAATTTTTGCCCCATGACCTGTCCGAAGGTTTCTTATTGCAAACTAGTTTTCCATCTTCTTTTAAAATAATTCTGAAGGATAAAATAAGCTATTTTAGAACCCTTTTTTTAGACTTACTTTTAAACATAAGGTTATTTTTGAGAGATATATGCCTTTAATCTATTTTGAGAATTTAAACACTTTTCTAAAACAAACCTTCAAATATTTTTAAAATACATTTTCAAAGACCTTTTAAATTTAAGCTTAAACTCATTTTGAGAAATATTTTTGAAAATACAAAGTTTGAAACTTAGAAAATAGAGTGGAATCCTATTCATAGCTTAAATGATTATTACCCAAATTTATTTTTCACACAATAAAATAAATACCGCGGCAACCAACCATTTAAACTAAATTATAAATTATTATCAAAATATCACACTTTTCGTTATTCAAATTGATGAAAGTAAAACAAAGTATGAGAAACTTTAGAAAAATCTTTAAATCATTTATTTTTATTCACATCCCAAAACAAAGATTTTTGTGGTGTGAAAGATATGTTCATTAACTTGTGCGGGAGTTTCAATTAGGTCCATGAACTTCAAAAGTAGATTTTTAGAACTATACACTTTTAAAGTCATGGTGTAGTATTTTTTTCTCACAATAAATCACCGAACAGTACTTTTCAGCGAAGCGAACACCGTAAATTCATACCCCTCCACACATGCAACTTATGCCGTGTCATGCCACATGTGCGTCTACCCTCTCATGTCCATATCCTTTTTCTCTCTCGCCCTTAGTCTCTCACATACATTTCATCGAGCAAGTTCTAGGCGATGTTGAGCTCACGCCACGCCCCATGTTGCTCATGCCCATTTCCACCAGCCGCTTCAAGTGCTTCTCGTCGACACCTGGGTGCAGGGTGCAGGCTCACGAGTGAGTGCAGCAGCAGCAGCATCGTGATGACGTGCAGCAAGATGGCGTTGACGTGCAACACCCAAGTGAATGCGAGTTCCTCTGAGAATGTGCCAAGGTCATCCTTGCCGACATGCAGGAGCAGGACATCGACGGCGCCGTGGCCGCCGAGCTCGACCTGGTGCGGCGAGGTGGCGAACTACACCATGGACAAGCACGAGACGATGGAGCTAGCAATGTCGGAGTGCCCAGCTGTGGTGATCTCTGAAATCTGCGAAAACCAGCTCAGGCCGGTTTGGAAAATTGGCCCAGGCTGGTTTTTCAAGTTACTCGATTGAGCTGATTTTCGATGGAGATCTTCTCCTTAGTGTTATAAGCTCCCCACCAATTTTCAAGTCCTTTTAAAATTATTTGATTGGCTTTTGACTTTTTCTCCTCCATGGGCTGCTCTTTTTGCTGTTGGTTTCCAAGGTTGCTTGTTTTGATCTCTGTTTGCTTCCGTGGTTGTTCTCGGGTCTCTCTTGAGTGTAGCCACCAGTTGGCATGTGTACTCTCTCCTGGGAGTTTTTTTTTGAGCGCTTGGTTGGACGGTGTTGGGACAATGCCCGAAATCGAAAGAGAATTGGATTAGGCTTCCATTCTCCCCTCACCTGATTGCCTTGCTCGATCGGTCCTTCAATTATATCGATTCGAAGGTTAATCTCTAGTTTCTTCTCACACGCTGACTTCTTGGGCACGAAGTTGGTTGAGGACAGTCCGCCCGTAGTGACACAATGGTGAGTAGAGCCTAAGCGCCGGCCGCCACTCCGGCCCCGCCGCCCACAGCCCCCGCGCCGCCGCCAGTCCGGCTGCGCCGCCCAGTGCATCTTCACCACGGTCCCTTCGTCTTGGTGTTCCAGGCTTCCCCCTGCGGGACTCTGGTAGGGAGAGTGAGGTAGCTAACTAGGAGCAAGTGGCGGTCATGGAGCGGGGCTCCCCCTCCCGTCGCTCTTGGGCGGTGGAGGCGGATGACGAGCTACCGTCGCCGCGCTCGCTTGGTGCGGGCTCCCCGCCCTTCTTTGGGGGAGGCTTCGACCTCGGCGGACGCGTTTCAATCAGCGACTCTGAGGACGACTACTCGGAGTCCGAGCCTCCCTCCCCGCCGCCGGAGGGCCGGGGCAAGGGCGTTGCTCCTTCTGGTGGCCGTCGCCGTCGTGCGCGTCGCCGGCGTCGCCACGAGGGCTTCATGGCAGCGGCGAGGAACGCTCATCACGCCCCGCCTGCTTCCCCGCCGCAGTTGCGTGCCTCTCCCGTGGCGCACCCCCCTCGCGCGCTCGAGGAGCCGGACGCCGCGGGGTTCTATCAGGTCCGGAGCCGCCGGCGCTGGCGCCGACGCTCCCCGCCCGTGAGGTCGCGCCCGGTGCCGCCGGCCCTCGTCGGACTGTGCTTCAACTGCCTCGCCAGTAGCCACGTGAAGGCAGATTGTGTCTTCCCTGCCCGTTGCTTCAACTGCCGGTGCGAGGGCCACCGTGCTGCAGCCTGCCCCCTTCCGCCTCTGGGTGGCAAACGGCGGCGGCCGCCCTCGCGGTCGCTCCTGGGGCGCCGCGTCGCTCGGCGCCCAGACGTTCGGCGCCCGCGTCCTCGCGACGACGACGCGGCCGACACCACCTCTGCGAGGTCTGTTTCTACGGGTCGCTCACCCTCGATCCCGCGCTGCTGTGCGGCGCCAACCCCGCCTCCCCCACCTCCGCCGGGGTCCCCGCATGCCAGGATGGGGGCTGGGGCCTCCCCGGGCGGTGTCGTTGTGCCCGAGCGTACCCAGGCGCCTGATGATGCGCCCGCGCGTAGCTCTTCTGTGGCGGCAATGGCGCCGGTGCTCCAATTCGACGGTCGCCCGGCTCGCCCGCGCCGCACTGAGTTCGTGGTTGTACCGCGCAGTGTTGAGCTGCAGGCTACGGAAGATGAGCTTGGGCATGCTCTGGTCGCTGTGGTGGGAGGCACGCGCCCTCCAGTTTCGCCATCCATGGTTCGACAGTTCCTGCGCGATCGTTTCGGCATTGCAGACGGCGACGCCAGGGTGCGGCGGCACGATCCGGAGGACTTCGTTGTCTGGTTCCGGCGCCTGGAGGACCGCGCGCGCGTTCTCGGCACGCCGGCAGTCGGTGCCCAGTTCACGTTGATCTGGCGGCCGTGGCGCAGGACGTCCATGGCTTCCGCTGGGTCATTCAGGTTTAGGGTTTTGGTGGGCTTTACGCGCGTCCCCCTACACGCGCGGAGCGCCGCCACAGCCCAGACTATCCTGGGGCCTTCATGCGCCAACATTGAGGTTGTCTGGCCGCACAACGTGTCGGAAGATGATGGCCGCGAGTTCTTCGTTGCGGCCTGGTGTTCCCACCCGAGACATATCCCCGATGAGTCGGTCATCTTCATCCCTGAGCCAGGCGTTGTCATCCCCGAGGGGACTGTGCAGGAGGAGCTCCCCGGCCTGCGCTATCTAGTGCGGGTTCGCCTCGTCGCCTTCCAAGACTGGGGTCTGCCACCAGACTCTCCGGACGGCGGCGACCACGGTGGCGGTGATGGCGGACACGACGACAATGGGGGTGGGCCTGACGTCCTCCCGGACCCGGACGCCGACCAGGGTGCGTCGCCTGGTGATGACTTCTACGCCGGGAAGAGATCATCGTCTGACTCCGGGGATAGCAACTTTAATCGCTACCACCCGGGGATCGATCGTCGTCGTGATCATGGAAGCGGTGTTGCTACGGCGGCCGGCGGAGTCGTCGTTGGGACGTTGGTCGTGGGGACGGTCGCCTGCCCTGTCCAGGACCCACCACGTCGCAAGGGTGCTGACTTCGGTGTCCTGGGCCACATACCACGTCGCAACGGTGGTGACTACGGAGCGCTGACCTGCGTCCTGTCCCCGGTGTCACGGGGCGACGGGGTGCTGCGCTCGCGTCCCGAGATGGAGACACCAGCCTCGGCCAATGGTCTCGCGGCCCACTCGCAGGATGGCGTGCCGCACGAATCCAGCGTAAGGCTGGCAAGTGTAGGCCTTGACCCGCTGGCTGGTCACATCCGGTCTACAGTTGAAGATCTACTGAGAAATCCGGACCCAATGCTGCTCGAGTCCGCATGCATGCCCGCCAGGCCTGCCATGCCCGTCCCGCCGCCTGCAGCCTCTGAAAAGTTCGGAGATGACTCGTCATTTCTAGCTTGCCGCGTCGAGGGTGGCGAGATCCCGGATGGTATGGGGATACTCACCATGGAGGAGCTCGTGGGTGCCACGTGCATCAGGTCCATGAACCAGGTGCACACCATGGCCTGCTTACTGCATCAGGAGGGCACGAAACCTGCTGCAGCCCACCATGGCCACTGGGCTCCAGAGAACGAAGTTGCTACTCAAGGCCCACTTCCACGCCTGTCCCCGCTAGGCCTCGATTTCGAAGGAGCATCAGCGACACCAGGCAGGGACCTCTCCCCCTCGGTGTCTTCCTTCGGCCTCGTTGGCCTGTTCCAGGAGGAGGGTCAGGCCAATCCCATCGGCCTGGGGTCGGCCCCGGTCCTCGATGGCAATGCCGCCGCGGTCCGAAGCAACGTTGGTGAGTTCATAGCCACATTCAAGAAACCGTTGGCGGACCATCTGATCGACACGGTGCCCGCGCCAAGACCTTCCAGGCGCCCCTCCCGCACTGTGGTGCCGCGCCGTAGTGACCGGTTGGCTGCCAAATCGGCTTGCCGTGACCCCGTGCCGGAGAGGCAGGCGAGAAGGGTGCTGCTGTCCAAGTGGGAGAACAGGCCGTCGAACCCCCGCAGCTCCCCTGACGACGCCGTGGCCAAGAGGTTCCGTTCTACTTTCGTCGAACCCATCTCATCCTCCAAGGTGGCAGCTATGCGGGAGCTCTTCCCGGAGCGTGCGGCGCGACGCGGGCGCGCGGATAGGCCGTCGTGGTGATCTGGGCACCGCCCATTGTCGCATTACTGGTCTGTAATGAGTACGAACCACTTACTTGTATGGAACGCTCGCGGCGTCAATGGCCGAGCGCGTCGTAGTGTCGTTAGAGAGTTCGTGGACCAGCATCGGATTTCCGTGCTCTGTCTGCAGGAGACGAAGGTCGCTAATCTCACTGTACCCATGGCAAATGACTTAACGGGATCAGGTTTCGATTACGCTTGCCTTCCCGCTGTCGGTGCCTCTGGGGGCGCCCTGGTCGCTTGGCGCAGGGACCTCTGGGCTGGTTCCCAGCCGGTCGTGCGCCCCTTCTCGGTCACCATTAGCCTCCGCCCTCTCGACCGCAATGGCACAGCGTGGTGGCTGTCCACCGTTTATGGTCCAACGGTGCGTGCTGACAAGCCGGCTTTCCTCTGTGAAATCCGCGACATCAGGGCTGCTTGCCAGGGTCCCTGGCTAGTTTGTGGAGATTTCAACATCATCTATCAGGCGGCGGACAAGAACAGCGGTCGTTTACACCGTGGGCTAATGCGGGCCTTCCGCAGGGTCATCGACGACCTCGAGCTCGTGGACTTGCACCTCTCTGGTCGGTCCTTCACCTGGAGCAACGAGCGCGATCAGCCCACCCTAGAGCGTCTGGACCGTGCTCTCGCCTCTGTCGCCTGGCTTGACGAGCACCCAAACCATACGCTGCGCACGCTGTCTTCGGACTCTTCAGACCATGCACCCCTACTGCTGGTTCTGAATACCGAGCCCTGGGCGCCGCCTCGTTTCAGATTCCACAATTTCTGGACAAAAATGGAGGGGTTCGGGGACGTCGTTAAAACGGCTTGGGCTGCTGGTACGGCTGACGTTGACGCTTGTCGCTCTCTTGATCACAAGCTGAGATATGTCGCGAGGGCCCTTCAGAGCTGGAACGCTTCCAGGGTGGGAAGCATCAGACTGCAGCTAGCTGTTGCAAGGGTGGTGATACACGAACTGGACATCGCCCAGGAAAATCGGCAACTATCCCAGGACGAGCTTATTCTCAGGCGGGAACTGAAGGCCAAGACACTGGGGCTGGCGTCCCTGAATCGTGCTATGGCTAGGCAGAGATCACGCCTGAGGTTTCTGAAGGAGGGTGATGCCTGCACGCGCTTCTTTCATCTTCAGGCGTGTCATCGCCGCCGGAAGAATTTTCTCGCTGCGATTCAGCACAATGGGCAGCTATTTACCGAGGATGAAGCAAAGGAGGGCCTTGTTTACGAGTACTACAATGGCATCCTGGGAAGGCCTTTCAACAGAGTGCACACAATTGACTTGGTGTCGCTGCACCTCCCCACGCTCAACCTTGACGATCAGGCCGTGCCGTTCTCGCTGGACGAGATCACGAGAATCGTCATGGACACCCCCTCTGATCGTGCGCCGGGCCCTGATGGCTTCACCGGGGGGTTCCTCAAGGCGGTCTGGGCGATCATATCGTCGGACGTCGTGAAGGTGTTTCAATCCATCTGGGCTCTGGACTGCCGGAGCCTACATCTACTAAATGAGGCGATGATGGTGTTGCTCAAGAAGACTGACACCCCTGCTGGCCTACGTGATTATCGGCCGATCAGCCTTGTGCACTCTGTCGGGAAACTCTTCTCCAAAGGGCTGGCAATGCGCCTCGCGCCGCGTATGCATGAGCTCGTGCGTCTGAATCAGTCCGCGTTCATCCGGGGTCGCCAAATACACGAAAATTTCAGATCCGTGCAACTGGCCTGTAGATGGCTGCACAACAGACTCTGCCCGTCGTTGCTCCTAAAGATCGACTTGGCCAAGGCATTTGACTCTGTGGCCTGGCCGTTCCTCATAGAGGTGCTGCAGCACGCCGGGTTCCCGGCCAGGTGGCGTGATTGGCTGTCGGCTTTGCTGGGGACAGCAAGCACTAAGGTCCTCGTCAATGGACGCCCGGGGCGCAGGATACGGCATGCCCGCGGTCTCCGACAGGGAGACCCGCTCTCACCGCTGCTCTTCGTAATTGTCATGGAAGTCCTTAATGCGCTAATTGCGGAGGCTGACCGGCAGGGGGCGCTCGCCCCGCTGCCGGGGAATGTGATCAAGTTCAGAGCTTCAGTGTACGCGGACGACCTCGTCGTGTTTCTCTCGCCGAACCCCGATGACTTCATTTGCCTCAGAGAGATACTGCTACTCTTCGCGGGGGCGTCGGGGCTGCAAACGAATCTAGATAAATGCCAGATAACGCCCATCCGCTGCTCCGACGAGGAGATTGAGGCGATACAACAAGTGTTCCCGTGCCAGCTGAAGCCATTTCCGTGCACATACCTCGGCGCCCCACTTTCTCTGTCTCGTTTGCGGCGTACAGACGAGCAGCGGCTGGTCGACAGGGTGGCGGCTAGGATCCCCACCTGGAAGGCGGGCATGCTCAACGCCGCGGGACGCGCGACGCTGACGCGTTCGACGTTGTCAGTCATACCGGTGCACATCTCGATTTCCTGCTGCCTCTCTGCTTGGGGACTTGGGGAGATTGATAAGCGGCGCAGAGCTTTTCTCTGGTCGGGGAACCAGTCCGTGACCGGAGGCAAATGCAAGATTGCGTGGCCGATTGTTTGCTCTCCTCGCGACTACGGTGGTCTTGGCATGCCTGATCTCAGGGTGCTCGGTTTTGCCCTAAGACTACGTTGGGAGTGGCGGCGACGCACGGACTCCAGCTCGCCGTGGGCACTCTTGCCATCTAAGCCCGAGAAGATCGTCGACGCGATGTTCAAAGCGTCCGTTCGGATCCGTTTGGGTGACGGCGCCTCTGTGCTCTTTTGGACTGACTCCTGGCTACCGGAGGGTCCTATCGCGTCGTTCGCGCCCAGTCTTTTCCAGGCAGTCCGGAAGCTCCGACGCAATCGGACTGTGAAGGAGGCCCTTCACCAGCGCTCATGGGTTCGTGACATCACCGGGGCGCTGACCGTCCCGGTTCTCTGTGATTATGTGCTCCTCTGGGAGAGGGTCGAGCATGTCGTTCTTCAGCCGGGGGTGCCGGATCGCTTCGTTTGGGTCTGGACGGCCAACGGCAAGTATTCTGCTTCATCGGCATACCGCTCTTTCTTCCTTGGCCGTACCCCGCTCGTCGGAGCATCACACCTGTGGCGTGCTGCGGCACCGGCCAAGGTCAAGTTCTTCTTCTGGGTTGGCCTGCACAACCGCCTCTGGACCGCTGATCGAAGGAGACGCCATGGTCTGCAACAAGAGGCTGCTTGCGCCCTCTGCCAGCAGGAAGATGAGACAACGGATCACCTGCTATGCTCGTGTGTTTTTGCAAGGGAGGTCTGGCATCTACTGCTCCTTCCTGTTGGACTGCAGCACCTGGCGCCGGAACACGGAGCCAACCTCCGGGACTGGTGGCAGCTTTCGCGTGCCTCGTTACCTGATGAGCTGCGGAGATCATATGATTCGGCGGTGCTGCTAGTTACTTGGAGCATCTGGAAGGAACGTAATCGACGAACATTTGACCATGTTTCCAAGACACCGCTGCAGCTGCTACATCTCATCCTCGAAGAAGCAAATGCATGGATGGCTGCCGGCTTCGCTCTTCTGTCGTCGCTGCTCGCAGCAGCCGGGAACCCCGGCGTGGCGTGATGTGAAGCCAACCGCTGCTCATCGTCGTGACATTTGTAACTTAGTACAACCTTCAGCTGCACCGCCATGTGGTGATTTATGTTTGTGTCTACCCGCACGCTAGGCGGCATCTCGCCAACTAACGATGTCGGGCGTGTCTTTGTTTACCTCTAAACTTCTCTTAATGAAATACGTGCAGCGCACGTTCCCCAAAAAAAAAGGTTAATCTCTCATTGAATTTGTTGACAAATATAAATCCATGAAGGTCTCCGATCCATGAGAAGAATGATTCAAAAGACAGCAACAGAGATCAACAAGAATTTAGACATCCTAGTTCAGAATGAAAAAAGAGCAAATTCTTGTTTCAGAAAACACACTGAGAGGCCCATTTTTTTACGATACAATTTGATTGTAGCCTTGCCACACACAAAGTTCATACAGGAACTGTAGATGGTTGAACAACATATGCAATGCTTTTCCCCCTTATTATGAGGCTAAGTTTCTCACTTCATGCAGCACTGGATTTACAAGTAAACCTCATACTGCTTCATGCACACAAGAGTTAAAGAGTAGGTCAGTAGATGATTTATCCCCTTGACTAGGCAGGTCCATCACCTGGTTTCTTTTTTTAGATAATGGAAACGAGGCTCCAGCCATCACCTTGTTTCTTGTGCTTTGTTGGCAATAGTTTCTGAGCTTGCTTCACAAGTGAAACTAGTGGCTTATCAGTCTTTGTCACCTGAAGATAATTGACATCAAAGAGCATGAGGCAGTTATCGAGATCTGACAATATCTTGGAAGATTCAGATAGCACGTCCATGAAATTGTCTTCTATGAAGTCTTTGATGCATATGGGTTTGAGCTGCACCATTGAAACAACCAGTTGGCAGGAAAGCTTCACTGTTTGCAGGCACTCAACTGTGGTTGTATTGTTCGTCTGTATTATGTCCTTGAGCTTTTTCACCAGCGACGCCATGTCTTCTGGGGCAGCACAGGCGAAATCATGCGCATCGACCATCCTGTTGCATATCACCACAGCAAGTGATAACAGGGCCACCAAAAATCCCTTTTCTGCTTGCTGCTCCTCATCTTTTTTAGATAAGGGAACCAAGTTCCAGCCTCTACCATCTTTTCTACTAGATGATTTGTTCCCTTTATTGGTTGGTCCTGACCCAGTGCCAATGCTTGTTTCTCCTGGGGAAGATATCTTCACATGAAAATCCTGCAAAATTACCATTATAGAAGATGGGTAGCCATCCATATATTTTGAATGGAATATGATGAAATGTGGATGAAGAGATGGGGTTACCATTTCCAATTTGTTTGTTGTTTCGCTTTCACATGGGATTATTAGTATCAGTTGAAAAACCTGCAACGGTAGAGAAATATAATATTAATAGAAGAGGATAAGCTTGCGTACTTTTGAAGAACGGCTAGATATGGTTACCTTTTTCAACATCTTGATCACATACTGGCTGGCAAGTTCTCTGTTCACTGTAAGGTGTGAACATAAGCACGCCAGGATTTCTGCCGCCCTTGTTCGAGAGCACTCATGCTTACTATTTACCATGTCAGTAAGTTTGCCAACGACATGGCCCACTCCTTCAGCCGGCACTTGCTCTGAACCAGTAGTAGTTTGTATAAACATCTCCAGAGGAGCTGCATCCCACACAGAGAGCATCAGTGCCAGTGCTTCCCCTGCTGTCTGCCTCAATCTGCTAGCCTTCTCCCGCTGTTCCTCTTCTTCAATGGTGTTGCTGTCATCCACTTGAGCAAAGAAGATGCCCCACAGCTGGCTGATGAACTTCTTTATGTCATCTTCTTCCAGGCTTGTCACAGACTTGTCTTTGTGTGGAGCCAATTCTGCGAGGATCTCAATGGCAGCTGTCTTGAGCACTGTGCAAAACTTGTTGTCCTCCAAAATCCCTGTCAGGTTAAGGACAGCTTGTTTGGTGCTTGCGATCTCCTTGCGCAGTCCTCTGCTGGCTTCTCTGGGAGTCTTGATCAGCCTGGCTATGATCCTCAGTGATCTGCCTAGCATGTGAACCCATTCAGTGTCGTACTCCCCATCAAGGAGAGCATGGGAGTATAGTGGCGCTGTGAGCCTTGAGAGCAGGGCATGGTTGTTGCATATGTGGACACGGTTGCCTTGGTGCAGGGCGAGCCTCTCTATGATAAGCATGCCTTGAGTGATGAGCTGTTTCCGTTGAGCAGCAGAGGCAGAGATGTCGTCTTGTTTGTCTTCCTCCTCCTCCTCCTCCTCCTCCTGCTCCTCGTCCTCGTCGTCCTCCTTCTCTTGTAAACTACGTATGTGGTACAAGAAGGCGAGATAATATAGGATGCTCCAGTATATGGGCCCTTCACTCAACAGCTTTGTCATATTTTCGTCCCTGATTCTGGGCCCTTCATTCAACTGCTTTGTCGTACGCTTTATCGTACGTTTTATTATACTCTTGTCCTGCTTGTCCGCCGTCGTGGTCGTCGTCGTTGCTGTAGTAGTTGTGTGCTGCAACTGATGATGATGATGATCATAGTCATAGTAGGCTTGGTCATGATGTCTCCTCTTGTGTTCAGAGGAGACTTCAAGAAGTGAGGCTATGTGATGCAGCGCTGTGGGGGAGCACCAATCGTTGTGGCGGAGGTCGCTGGCGACAGCCACAACCACCCTCGCGGCACGCTCCCTGGACCTTATACCGCCCACCTCGAGCGCTTCCAGAAGGTTCTGAAGGGGAACCTTGCAAGGTACCAGCTTGGGTCCTAGTCCTAGTTCTTGTGCCTCCTGCTGGGTCTTGCCGCTCCCCTTCTTGACCACCAACTTGTCCAGCAGCCGGACTGCATCATGGCGTTCATCGAGAGATTCAGAGCCGAGCAAGCCGAGGGCAAAGGTGACCAAGTTTCTGCCCTTGGGCACCTGTCCTTTCTTGGCGCATATGTCTCTGGTTTCTCTAGCGTACCTCAGAACCAAATCGGTAGCCCAACTCCCGAATCTGCAGCGCCTTCTCACAATGTCAGCTCTAATTGGCTCACTGACTTTAAACGTGCTCCAGAGAACGAAGAGAGTGTTCTGCGCCAGAGCAAGAGAGTAGAAGATCTGCAGGGATGCCCTGAGCTTGGCTGCATTGGCGGCATCTCCACCGGCATTGCCATAGCTGTGCACCACTAGCCTGACCAACGAAAGAACTAGGGCAAGCAGCGGCGAAACCACAAGGATTTGCATCAGGACAAAAGCTGCAACTATTGGTACCGCGAGGAAAGCTTCGCCAAGGAACCATGCAAAAGCATGAGCACATCCACCACGGCTCCATGCCGGAAATCGTTTCTCCTGAGCATAGCGTACTCCAATGTACACATTGAGAGCCGCGTAGGGGAAAGCATAGTTGCACTCGTACAAATCTGCTAGACTGTTCGAGTGAAATTAAGTTAGGTAGTAGTATAACTAGAAATTACTCTTATATATTCTCTACGTACCAAGCAACCTCCCTAAACACACACAGCTAACATAACAGAAAGATCTATGGAGTCCAGGGGCGGAGTCAAGATTTAGATATAGAGGGACCAATCCAGAAGTGTTGACAAAATATTTTTAGAATACCATGTCAAACATTAATATCGGCTTAGAAAATTATTTACTTTAACGTTGGCTTAGAAAACGATAAATTCTTTAATCTCTTTATTTTTCTTCATCTCGGATAAGTGCTAGTTGTGTAGGATTGAAGACAAAAAAGAACATTGTTTGTAAAACCAATGGTTCACATTATATTTATTTTATCTATCCATATAGAACTATATAGTTGGACCTTTCCTTACCTTAGTTGAGGAGTGTTTTACCCATAATCTCTAGGGTTAGCACAACTATTAAAGAGTACTAGAATATACTAATCGACCTTAGGGGTGGCCAGGCCTCTGCTGGCCACTCACCACCCTCCCCTTGTCTCTGCACCTGATGGAGTTTTACTATTACAGATTGGAGGCCCTAATAGAGCCTCTACGTTAATTGTCACTAGACGTTTTAGGAAAAAACGATAAATCTTAGAAACTTTTATAGTAATCAGAAACATGTCCTTTAATTTGGTAGACTATAATCATCAGCGCCAATAATGACCATTAGATCTATTCTAGTTTATTATAAAAAATTATCCACCTCTACCATTGTGAAAAATACATAAAAGAAACACCTAATTTTGCATCTAAATTACCCACCTCTATCGTTGTGAATGATAATTCAAAATAACGCCGTAAATTTGTATCGATATTATTCATCTATGCCATTATAAAACATAATTCCAAATAATCCTCTAAATTTACATGTACCTCTATCATAATGAAAGATAATTCAAAATGACCTCCTAAACTTGTATCTAAAGTGCCCACCTTTACCATTAATGAAAGATGGTTTAAAATAACCCTCTAATTTGCATCTAACTTACCAAACTCTTCCAATTATAAAAGATAATTTAAAATGCCGATCATGCTAGCTCCATTAGCACGAGCCTAGAGAACTGCATTTAGACATTGAGGAGTGCTTCCTTGTCGATTTTCTGGCACTTACCAGAGGCTTGGGAATGTATAGCTAATAAGATGACATGGTAGGAATCTTATCCACGTTACTTCTCACCACACACGATAAAAAAATAAATCCTAAAAATTCTCTCAATAATCAGCTACTCTTTAATTTAGTATATAAACTCTAATCATCATCAATAATGGCCACTAGATCTACGATATTTCGTAAAATAACCCCCATCTGTCATTAAGAATAAACGTAAAGTAACTCCTAGTTTTATATCTAAATTAGTCACGTATGTTATTACGAAAGATAATTCAAAATAATACTCTAAATTTACATCTAAATTACCCAGATCTGCCATTATGAAAGAAAACTTGAAATAAAACCTAACTTTATAACTAAATTACCCACCTCTATCATTATAAAAGATAGTGACAAGTAAATTGTAAGTCTGCATTCAAATCACTCATATATGACATTATGTACTAACATATTTTTATTTTTATCTAAATTATGCATCAAAGCCATTATAAAAAATAAATAAAAATATTTCTAAATTTATATAAGTACTAATATAAGCAATTACGAGAAAAAATTTATTATATATAAAGTACGCTATATATTTCTAAATTATAGACAACCAAATTAAAAGTTAGTACAATGCTATGTTTTACCATGTAAACCAAGTGGATAGTTATATATTTTTGTAGTTTATCAAGCTTGGAAAGATGTTCCCTTAGCAAACAACGTAACAATGGTACCATTAATCCACTTCAAGTTACATTAGCACTTCATTATAATAAAATGTTATAAGTTACAATTTCAAATAAGTTTATATATTTTGACTAAAATATTATGTCATATCAATATTTATAATTTAATTTTCACCACTCTATGTTTTATAATAAAACAATAGTAATACATATACAAATGTTGTATAATAAACTCAATATATTAAGTGCCACAATGAAAGCTGAAATGATTATTTATTCTATTGTAAGAACTAGGTAATCTTTTTAATAAAATAAAAATAGAAGGAACAAAAGATATAACAATCACTAGAGCTTCAACTAAACATTTGGATAAAAGAATAATAAAAACTAGAATAAAAGTTGAAAGTTAAACTATAGATTCATGGTGTCATAGAAAAAGGATGCAACAAGAGATCACATAAATTAAGCTTCGGTTTTAACTAATATTATCAAGCTAAGAAAGATATACTCTTAGAAACTTTTGCTAAAGAATTACCAATGGACCGCTAGAAAGAAAAAAAGATAAATTCCTGGAAATGCATTATAAAAAGGTAAATCTTAAAAATTCTCACAAAAATAATAAATATCCTACCATCAATTCACTTGACTCTAATCACCGTTGATAATAGGGGGAATATTCAGTGTAAACCACCTCTTCGGTGCAATCGTGAAAATCCCCCTAAAGCACATATCTAAAAGTTTTCAAAAAAATTTGAAACTATACACATCCATAGTGCATCTATAGATTTATATTGTTGCAAAATTTGATATTCCAACTCAACCTAGAAAAATCCATATGAAAATTTTTCCAAAATTTTTCCAGGCTACAGCCTACAATACTAGTTCCGACTGGTTTCTACTAGTTCTAACCGTGCTATTAGGTGGAACTAATTAGCTGGGTGGGCGTAATCACAGTACAAAATGCGCCTGGGTGAATTTTAGCTTCACTCTATATATATCAGTAGTTGATAAGTTTATCATAACTAGAAATAGACTATAATTATGCCTATTGTGTTATAAAATGAACAAATGGGAAAAAATGTGTAATGTAATATAAGTAATTTTATTAGTTGGCAAAATAATGTCTTTATGTTAAGATTCTAGCCCGCGGGTTGAGGGACTATTGACACTAATATAAGATGACAGGTAAATAAACCATGGAAATATACAAAATAGAAATGGTACACACACACACACAGAGAGAGAGAGAGAGAGAGAGAGCATGAGTCGGCAGTGACTTACTTGAGTGCAAATGAGGTACTAATGGCGGTGAGAAACCAAAAGTCGATGAGCTTGAGCACGGAGACGAAGCCACCTAAGAGGACAACGGTGGACCATGTCAGCGACAGGTAGGCGAGGCTGTTGACAACCTTCCTCAGGGTGCCCTGAAGTTCGGCGTAATCGTTGATCAGCCTCTCTTCCAGCCTCCTTGCGATAATACAATTAGCAAGGTCCTTGTACTCCTCTCTTACAGCTCTCCAGGACAGGAAATCTATGGTTTCCGGCCTTTCCTTCGGAGGCTGCCCGGACTCCATCCTGCCACCGCGCGGGCCACTACGAGCAATCGGCTGAGAGCTTAGCTCCTTCCATCCTTCTTTCCTTTCCTATATATGCGCCGGGCTGTCTGCATTAACTTGGCAGCCTCGATGGCAAAGCATTATGCCCAAGGAAGCATAAGTTCTTTATATTACTTTGCTGCAAGTTCAAGCAAAGAACTAACTTGATTGCAGATCTACAAGCTTGAGTATATATGCCTTTTATTAAGGAACTGGCCTTGTAAATTGTAATGCAGTCAGCACACCCCTCTGCCTGGCCGGCCCGCTCCAACATCAGTTTGCAAGAGAGTCTAGGTCAAGATGAAGACATGTACAAGTAATGTCGTGAACTTCCTCGTTGCATCAAGTTAGCAGCAATCAATGTCGCACAAGAGCATGCTGCACGTACTGCAAACACGCGCGGCCTGTAACGTTTATAATAGGAAGTAGCCAGCGTAACAGATGCGTCCTTGATTGAAAAAGTGCCAGCAATTAACCGATGTGCATGTTTTTCCAGCTGATAAAAGGATAAGGTGGCGTTGATGAGGAGACAAGTGCGTGGGGCGCCCTGAGCTGCTTTGTGGCTTTAGTGCTGTCAGTTAATGGGCTAGTGATCTAAAGTTCATTACTGACTTTACCTGCATATGTAATGCCACTATTGTAAACCCTGCTTTCTTTCCTAACTCGATCTACTTCGATAATTTTGGAGCCACAAAGTTTTATCTGCAAAATTTGTTCAACATATGACATTAGCTGTTGGTTGTAGACCATATTTGGCTTCTGCAAAAGGTGGCGCCCAGCGCCAGGCCCTTCCTCACCGGCCGCCACTGGCCGCTCGCTCTTGCCGCTCATCAGGTCCTCTGGTAGCCTGGTAGGGAACTCCCTTGGCGCAGGGCCACCTCCGCGCGGTGCACGAACGGGCTGCCGAATGCGCCGATCATCCTCTCACTGCCGGCTCGGTGGTGGTCATCTCCTCTGATCTTCTGCCTCCGGTCCGTTCTTCCACCGAAGCTTTGCCACTCCTGCTGTGCGGGTCAATGGTGCACACGCAAGCAAGTTGTATCAGAATATTGAGTTGGTCATAGAACACTATTTCTGATGATTTTTTTTAGAAAAGGGAAAATATTAATATCCCAGCTTCTGCATCGATTAATGTATATAACTGTTCAATAACACAAACACACAAACGAAAGTCTAGGAAATCTCAAAAACGAAGTTTTGAGCCATAAAGCCAACAAAGTTTCTGAAAGAAAAAACTAAGGAGCAATTCTATTACTAAAATGCCAGCCGTGTCTTGCAAACACCTCCATCGCGGCTGTCTCAATGATCCTACACCCCATTCTCACTGAGTGGCGATCTTCCTCCTTCTGTAGTAGGGACCAGTACCTGGTCCAAAAAGTCGCTTTGAAGATAACCTGCAAATAAGATGATGCTATGGCCTTGTCAAACACCATATCATTACGGGTTAACCAAAGCGCCCAACAAATAACACTTGCACCCACAAAAACTTGATATTTCATTTTCCTATTTAACCCTTCCAACCAACTTGTAAATAAATTGTGTACACTATTTGGAGGCTTTAGGTTAAATGAAATATGAACAAGTCTCCAAATGAATTTAGCATAATGACAGTCAAAGAGTAAATGTTGTATTGATTCTTCAGAGGAACAAAAGCAACACTTCGTATCTCCTTGCCACTGTCGCCTAGCTAAATTATCTTTTGTTAAAATCACACCCTTGTATAAGTACCACATGAAGACTTTAATTTTGAGAGGTAGTTTAAGTTTCCAAATTAAATTATTATACGGTAAAGCTTGAACACTTAGTGACGCTCTGTACATGGAATTCACTAAAAACAACCCATTCTGATGCAACCTTCACACAAAGCGATCTCTCTGGTTTGTGAGATGTACATGAGCAACCATGAGCACCACATTTTGCCATGCTTGCAAATTAGACCCCATCAGAGATCTCCTGAAAGCTACATTTAAAGGTGTCGTAGACAGTACAGTCCGAACAGATGCACTTTTCTTTCTCACAATGTTGTATAGTGCTGGGAAGATTGTTTTAAGTGGGCGTGGCGTAATCCACGAGTCCTCCCAAATACGCACTTGGGTCCCGTCGCCTAAATCAAACCTGCCCATCGAAAGGAACTCATCCTTGACCTTCAGGAGGCCAGCCCAAAACTAAGAGTCCCCGGGCATGTATTGAATCTGTGTCAAAGTTTTGTCCCTTAAATATTTTTTCTTAATCAACTGTTGCTAAACACCATCTCCATTTAGCAACTTAAAGAGCCACTTGCACAGGAGGCACTTGTTATGAACATCAAGGTTTAACACTCCCAAACCTCCTTGATCTTTTGGTGTACATACTACCCCCACTTAGTCAGCCTTTATTTTTCTTGTGTTCATCACTCTGCCAAAAAAAACGGGATCTAAAAAAGTCCAATTTCTTCGAGACCCCTCTAGGTATTTCAAAAAAAGACATCATGAACATAGGAAGACTACTTAGAACCGAATTAATTAGAACAAGTCTCCCACCTACTGACAGCATCTTACTCCTCCAACCACTCAGTCTCTTTTGAAATCTTTCTTCCACATGTTTCCAATCCTTATTCATGAGTTTTCTATGGTGCATAGGAATTCCTAAGTATCTAAACGGGAACGATCCCACATTACAACCAAAGATTTGTTCAAATTCATTTTGATTAGCTTTGGCTGCTCCAAAGCAAAACAACTCACTCTTATATATAGAAATTGATCTTGAGTCCTGACAATTGCTCAAAAGCACAAAGCAATAACTTCATATTTTTGGCCTTCTCAAGATCATTGTCCATAAAAATGATGGTGTTATCTGCGTATTGTAGGACTGAGAGTCCTTCATCTACCAAATGTGGAACCACTCCTTGAATTTAATCAGCCTCTTTTGCTCGTGCAATAAGAATTGTCAGCATATCAACCACTATATTAAACAAGATTGGAGATAACGGATCCCCCTGCCGTACTCCTTTTCTTGTTTGGAAATAATGGCCTAAAGTATCATTTACCTTTACTGCAACACTTCCTCTATTCATGATTCTTGATATCCATTCACACAAAACTGGTGAGAATCCTTTCATCCTGAGGACTTGTTATATAAAAGGCCACTTTAGTTTATCGTACGCTTTTTCAAAATCTAGTTTTAAGATCACTCCATGTTGTTTTTTCTTATGCAACTCATGAATTGTTTCGTGTAAAACTACAACTCCTTCCATTATGTAATGGCCCGGAATAAAAGCCGTCTGAGACGGACCTATTAACTTATCTGTCACTTTGAGAATTCTATTGTTTAACACCTTTGTAAAGACATTGAATGACACATTTAAAAGACAAATTGGTCTAAATTGTTGTATTTGGATCGCCTCAGTGACTTTGGGTAATAAAGTAGTTATCCCGAAATTTAAACTATGGATAGGCAGTCTCTCCGCATGGAATTCATTAAAAAGGCTCATCAAGTCATGCTTGACAACATCCCAAAAGAATTGGTAAAATTCCGCAGGAAAACCATCCGGGCCAGGTGCCTTATTATGTTCCATGTCAAAGACTGCCGCTTTAACCTCTTCCTCACTGAATGGAGCCACCAATACTTCATTCTCCTCCTCCGACACTTGAGGTATGTCATGCCTCAAAGTCTCGTCCAATGAGAAAGAATTCTGTATATGAGGCCCAAACAGACTTTTATAATAATCAGTTATAAAAACTTTCAGATTCGCATCTCCAACAATAATTCCTTCATCTTGTTCTAACTGAATGATTTTAGTTTTCCTATGTCTCCCATTTGCCACCGAATGGAAATACTTAGTATTATCATCCCCTGCAATAACTTTGTTGCTTTTGATCGTTGAAGCCAGTAGATTTCCTCCTCTCTCAGCAACTTAGTTAATTGCCCTTTAAGATGGTGTTTAAGTTCCACCTCCTGTGGTGACAACAAATTGGTTTCTGCCTTTCTATCAAGATAATCTTACTTCGCCAGCAAGTCTAATTTATTTTTTTTTGTTTTGGGAAACTAAATTTCTAGCCCAACCTCTAAGATACCGTCGAACCCTTCTAATTTTATTTTGCCACCGTTCCATGGGTGATCTACCCCTATTCTCTGATTCCCAAACCTCTCTTACTAGATAAAAAAACCATCCTTTGTAAGCCAACCTAACTCAAATTTGAAATTCCTAAGGTTTCCTTTGTGGGATGATTCCCCTCCATCTAGTAAAAGAGGTGTGTGATCAGAGATTTCTCGGGAGAGCGTCTGAACAGTAGCCAAAGGAAATTTTTGTTCCCACTCAGTTGTCACCAAGAAACGGTCTAACCTTTCATAAGTTGAAACCTCAGCATAATTAGCCCAAGTGAATCTTCTACCCATCATCTCTAATTCCCTTAAATTCAAAGTTTCAATAATGGCATTGAAGAGAAGTGGCCACTTATTATTATATCTTGAATTATTTTTTTCCGATGGGTTCCTTATTAAATTGAAGTCTCCCCCTACTAGAAAAGGTAGATCCCCACAGCTAGTACAAGCCTAACTCTGACAGAAAGTTCTCTTTGTGTTCTTCCTGCACTGCACCATATACAGACAAAAAAGCCCATCGAAAACCATCTAACTTATTTTTAAAAACAAAAAACAAATTTAAAATAGTACTCCCCATCAACAATATTTTCTATTTCGAAGCACTCTTGATTTATGCCCATTAGCATCCCTCCGGACATACCGCGAGGGCACTGCCAATGCCAAACAAAATCAGCCCCCGCACAGAAATTTTCCAGACACCGAGTCGAGAAACTATTTATGTTGGTTTCCGATAAGGCTATAAAATCAAGTCTATTCTCTTCAGCCACATCATGTAAGAAAGTGTGTTTAGCAAGGTCACGCAGACCTCTGCAATTCCAGAACAAACCTTTCATTGGAACAATATTTTCTTTGCCGCTACCTTCCTGTTGAGGAGTTTCTTTGACTTTCTATTTTTTGCCACCTTGATGGGTATATCAACTAATACCCCATCAAGGCCCGCACCATTATCGTCCATCACTTCCTCTGTCAGGTCGCCACAGAGTTGACTGATAGTGGAAGTATCCGGATCAATCTCTTCCTCCTCCGAATCACATTCTTTGTCAATTGAATAAGCAACATTAGAAGGTTTTAATCTTTCCTTTTCTACATCTAAAATAAGAGCTACAGAATTAGCAATTAGCTTATCTTCACTACCCAAGGTAATCCCGATCCCCCCTAAGTTTTGTTCAATAAGATCACTAGAAAAGGAAGTAAATGAATTAATTACAGCAGATGCATTACCTTGGGGTTCCTCAAGATTTTTGTAAGCAATTCTCTTCTCTGCCTTTTCAAGAACGTGTACATCAGCAACATCTGCATTCCGCTTGCTACGCCTTACTGGAGTAAGCTCACCATCTGACAGCACCGCCATCGTCATCACACTCCCCATCTCTCTATGGACTCCACCATCGGCTGCCAACCCAGCTTGTAACATAGCCTCAGATAGGATCCCAAGGTGCTGATCCTGAGACTCAACCACACCTTCTGCTGTCCCATCCGAAAGCTTTGGAACCTCGGTCTGTTCCTCAACTACCTGGGACGCCTGCTGGTTGGCGCCCGCAGCCTGTACACCCGCACCAATAGTGGCACGCTACTGCTGCCCTTTCTGGTCAGTCACCGTGGTCATAACACTCAGTTGCTGCTGCGGTAGGCGTGCTGGTGCTGATGAGGGGCCTAAATGTGTCAGTGATGCTGCAGTCCTCACACTCACAGAGTGTCCTTTTTTGACTCCAACAAAATCCCGTGCCGCGTCGCTAACTTCATTTTCCTTACCCAATAAATCGTCCTCTGAAAGATCCATATCCATCTGTGCTTCCGAAGCCTTTACTTGTTTTCCCATGCTGGTAATATTCATTGCATTTGCTGCACTAGCACCTGAGATGATGCTAACACCATTTTGTGTCTCTCCCATCTCAGTATCCTTTGGAGTCCCAATGCCATGAACTTCGTTGCCAACATTATGTGTGTTCCAAATATTCTTCAACCCAATATTTGGCAAGTAAGGCTCTACCTCAAAAAACAACTGAAAGTACCTGTTACCAATGATGACATCTAGCTTTTTCGGGATTGCTTCATGTTCTAGCACTGCCACTTCAAACCGGCCAAAAGTGCTTGCTCTAGAGGTCACCATATCAACATCTTGAGTAACTCCAAAAAGAGTGCCTAACGCCCACAAAATCATATATTCTTTTAAAAAAGTTGGGAGATTCAGAACCCGCATCCATGGTGTTATACTGTTATTCCCTTCTGTTTTCGACCGATGCTGCATGTCGCCACGTCATCTAGAGGCTGACCTGTGCTAAAGTTGCCATGGGCTCTCGGAATCAGCCCAATTGATCCCTACCTAATATATATTATCTGCTAAATTTGTTCAAAATATGACATTAGCTGTTGTAGACCATATTTGGAGAACATGATAATGGAGTTTTGAGGGTCCTACTCACTGATCATCAAAACATAATGTCCACAATATGAATATATGCTATTGTTTTCAATAATTTTGTTAATCAGCGTCAAGGCTTGTAATAATGGGCACACATATATGTATGTGAGAATGTTATCCTTGAAATAATACCAAAGAATAAAATGACATCAATGAAACAAGCTTAACCATTTCTGAGATATATTACCTTTCATCCTTGAATTTGAACTAGTCATAACCTACCCGCCCATATAAACCAATAAAAGATCTCATGCATGTATGGAGGCACTCTGAGTCAATGATCAAATGGATCAAATTTCACGTAACACGAGAAACAACCAATAAAGAAGTTATCCAAAAATTAGCACAATGAGATTAAAATATATAGCCAAACACACCCACACGAGTGACTGACTTAACTATACTCCTTACTTAGGATTATATCGAAATTCAATAGATGAAAGTAAACAATTATCGAAAGAGGTATGCATGGCCATTTGTGCAACTGAAAGACCACTGGCACAATAAATTCTCACCTAGTCATGTTCTTTTGGCCTTCATTGTTTGTCAATGGCTCGCCCCATGCAACCATGTTTCGAGGTTGTCAGCTATGTAACCATAAAAATTTGGCAAGTTGGTCTCCTCTATAGTTTCCTTCCCATTCAGTCACCGAATACAAATGTCTATTCCAAGTAGATCTTTATGGCTAGGACAAGAGACAAAATTACAATAAACTACCTCATAGCTTGCTTTGAAAGGTTTGACACAAAATTGATGTTATCATTATGTATCATGGACTAACTAAAGTCTTGTCAAATGTTGGCTTTGTGATCTTCTTTTCTAAATAAGCTAAAGATAAGGTTTTGTAAAATAGGAGTACTTTGCCTTGCACAGTTAGGTGGGCTCAACATGGTATTTTGGTTCCCTTCAATATTTTATAGTACTAACACCCATATATCTATATCAGCTGACAAGAAAAACACAAGTTACTCTATGGCTGCAAACATTTGGTCATGCTAGGAATTTGGTAGGTGTATATATATTAGTCGATCAACAGCATGCAAATCTTTCGTGCAAGTCATCCAAAAATGTTAGGCAACATGCATATATCATGAGTGCACTCCGGAATAATCAGCTTATCAGTGTTTTGTTTGCCTGGCTAGTGCCAATGTCATGTAAGCTGAAGGAAATGAATGAAGAAGGGCTCAACTGACGGCACAATATAATGTGTGCTTGTGAGTTTCGTCAGTATGGGAATGAAAAGATTTATCATATTTAATTTGTCATGGAAGGCATGCATGCTGGTACTTAACTACTTATCATCGTCACATATATATGACTACAAACGACCTCGTGGCGGCAGCAACTTAAACTCTCCACTTGGATGGGCTATACATATATTAAGTAGAACTGGCCGGCCATGATTAGGCATTTGGCGGGAGTGAGCGCGTAGCTCATTTGGTCAAGCAGCAGGAGCCTGCGCTCGCCACCCGGGTTCGAAACCCGGTGCCCACCATATTTCTGTGCACAGTGCACAGAAATAGGGACACTGCGCCCCAGTTCAAAAAAAAAAATAAAAAAAAATGATTAGGCATTTGGCCTGCAGCTGGCGATATCACATTCAAAACAGTGGCGATTACCATTGAGATGCAGTCCTTGCTAACAACAATGAAAGGAACTGAATTAAATTTATTGTATGGCAACATAGTCCATTTCTGTGCTGCTGCTTTAGAGTTAACACTAGCTGTCCCATCGTTTGGCTACCGTGCCTGACCGATCACCGATCAGTGGCCTGCACAAGTATCTGCATCCCTCTAAAAAGCCTGATCGCCGCCTCTCTTATTATTACATAGCAGCTGTATACAATCACTGGTCTATTTGCACAATATTTATAAGAAGCACCAATATATATATAGTCAAACGAACCAAAAAAAAGATCAATGGTGGCCTGCACAAGTATCTGCATCCCTCTAAAAAGCCTGATCTCGCCACCTCTGTTATTATTACATAGCAGCTGTATACAATCACTGGTCTATTTGCACAATATTTATAAGAAGCACCAATATATATATAGTCAAACGAACCAAAAAAAGATCAATGGTGTTCTAATAAAATAATCGAATGAAAGTGATTACCCCTTAGTATAGTGTGGAAAAAGTCTAGATATTGTGGTAAACTATTGTTGTCAGTCTACTTCAATTTCTGACAAAAAATCCAGGTGTTCTACCCATGACATAACTAAAACTAAAACTATTCCTAGGTGGTTTTACTGTGTGGTTTTGCATTGCTAACACATCTTGGACTCAGGTGTCACTGCGCTCTCTATCTGTCATTGCAGCCCACATTCAGAATTTTTTGCTTCATGGGTTGAAGTAAACCAATAACAATATTGCATTATGAAACATTGTGTGAGTTGCAAGATCCATTAAATTGTAGGACTAATTAGTATATGTCCTCTGTCTGAGCGAGTTGAAGCATTTCCTTCCAATGTGCATTCACAAGTAGAACTTTTTGTGCAAAATATAAAAACATGCTCATATATATATATGCATTCCACTACACTATTCAAAGCTCTAATTTAGTTTTCTCCAATGCTTAGTTTAAACTTATGTGGACCACATTGTATAGCTACATGAAAAAGAACACGTTTCTCTTTCTCATGCAGCCGAGTGTCAGTTTCACAATTCAAATTGTGCAATGGCTAGCTGCT
Organism: Saccharum hybrid cultivar R570; assembly: GCA_038087645.1. Classification (NCBI taxonomy): domain Eukaryota; kingdom Viridiplantae; phylum Streptophyta; class Magnoliopsida; order Poales; family Poaceae; genus Saccharum; species Saccharum hybrid cultivar. Next base: position 30,077,831 of record JAQSUU010000405.1, on the reverse strand, counting down.
CTACAACTATTAGGTCTATAAACATGATCTCTAAGTCTATTGCAACAACCTAGAGCTATATATTGTTCCACAGGGCCTCTGATTTTCCACCGAACGAGATCCTCTGCAGTTGGCCACAGCGACTTCACTCTGCAGTCGGCAACTCTTAGCCCTCTGCTGTAGATCGAACGGCCAACTCATCACCGAAGTCATCTGGCAGGCCGGTTTGAGCGGCCCATCTTGGCCCAGCACAGACACGCTTCCTTCGCTGCTTGTCGCAGCCTCGCAGGTGCGGCAAGAAGTGGCGGCGACGTCGCTGGTGCTGCTGAGGCTGGCCATGTCCGGCGCAACACGGCGGCGCTGCTACGCCACGTGGAGTCTGTGGACGAGACAGTGGCCTGGCTGTCGTGCTTCTTGGCCTGTAGTGTACAGCGATGACAATTGACAAGCACGTCAGATTCATGGCCGGCGGTGCTGTGAACTAGCACTGATGTAGCGCCTAGTGATGGCGCTGGCACAGTCGCCACGAGCGCGGCTACGGTGCGTATTGGTGCTGGCACACCCCGGCCAACCTGGTGCTAGCGGGGATCGTCCTCGCGAGGCGGCCACGACCTTCTACGAACTCTCTGCAAGCAAGCTGTATGTTAGCAGCACTCCTGCCAAGGCTGCAGCGTTGGCGTCTGAAGATGATCCGTCCACAAGCTAGCCCAGGGAGCGGCCCAAGGCCAACAGGCCCAAGAAGAAGAACCCCAAGTACTATGGCGACGAATGGGCCAGCTGAGGAATACGCCTGCGTGCGTGACAAGAGGTGGAGCCTCTGTAATCGTTAAAATGGGAGAAGTGAAGAGAGAAGCTAACTTTTGTCAAACCAAAATCCTATTTCGTATTCTAAGAACTCATCCGAACTACTGTTCCTCTCCTTCCTCCGCCTACTCCGTCTGGTTCCTTCCTCCCCCAATCCGATCCCTACTGCTATCTCTCACATCTGGTATCAGAGACAACCTTCCTCGGTACTTCCGTTCGTGCGTCCACACTCCATCGGTCGAATCATCTAATTGAGCCGGTTGGTCTAACCCGTTGCAATCTGTGAGCTGCAGTTTTGCTTCGGGATTCTGTAATTCCCCTCTCCGGATAGTTCGATTTGTGGCGGATTGCCGTTCTGGATCGATCCGATTCCATTTTTCCCCACACCCACTATACCAGATTGCAGTGGCAACGAGGCGCCATGAATCCAGAGAACAAACTCCTACTCGATGAGATTGACAAGCGCTTCTCCGTTCGCTTCGACAACCTCGAGCGCAAGCTCGATTCGTCCACGACTGCGTCTACCACCTGCCTCGACGCGCTCGAGTCCACCGCCCAGTCATTCGACGAATGGCGTCCCAGCATCGAGGGTGTCGTCGACGATTTGAAGATTGAAGTGAACAAGCTCGCCATGTTGAAACTTGAGGTCGGGAAGATTTCGAAGTTCTGGGAGCGCACGATGGTGGATGCCCCATCGGCGACCCCGGGTGTGTTCGCGGCGGTGCCTCCCCTCAAGCCCGCGTCGGCGCCGTCTTCACCAAGCACCGCTGCCGCCTTCGACACCAAGCCGGTGCTCTCCCCCAACTTCAAGTCGGCTTTCCCCACCGACTTCCAGGCTGCTGGGCATGCTCCTGCCGGACTCACAGCCAACCCGCCCGGTGGGCACCGCGTCGATAATCGGAACCGGGACGGTGAATTCGGAGTGGTTACCACTCTGATTCCACCTCCCGGCAAGGGTACGTTGCCTTGCCATCCTGCTTCTCCGCTTCCTTTACCACACCCACCTCCTCGACCACCACCTCCACACACGAACCATCACTGGGAGTCGAGTCATCAGGGCGGCAGCGGGGGCGGCCATACCGGCAAACTCCCGAAGTTTGATTTTCCCAAGTTCGATGGGGAACATCCCAAGTTGTGGATCAAACAGGCCATTCATTACTTTGAGCTCTATCGTGTTGAGTCTGTGGTGTGGGTTCCGGCTGCTACCATGCACTTCCAAGGCATAGCCAAACGTTGGCTGTCCCCTGTGGAAGACCAGCTTGAGTCGGTGTCTTGGTCGGATTTCTGCTCTTAGTTGCTCAATCGTTTCGCACAGGATGAGCATGAGTTGCTGCTGCGCCGTCTTTTTCAGATTCGTCAGACTGGGCAAGTGTCTGAGTACATTGACCAGTTTGTGGCTCTGGTCGATGACTTGAAGGCCTACGCTAAACACCCTGATCCGCTATATTACACACAACGTTTCATCGATGGCCTCTGTGATGAGATTAAAGCTGTTCTGCTTGTTCAGCGTCCCACTACATTGGATACTGCTTGTTCTCTTGCCCAATTGCAGGAAGAAGCCCTGGGGGTGATCCAACGCCCGTCTCGGTGAGAAACTTTAGAAAAATCTTAAATCATTTATTTTATTTAGTGTTTTTATTCACATCCCAAAATAAAGATTTTGCGGTGTGACAGATATGCTTTGTATCAACTAACAATCTTATTCCTAACAAGTAAATTGACCCCTCCTCAATGGGACTTTCAAATTTATGATAATAAAAGTATCATCAATAATAAATCTATGACCATATTAGGAAATATGTAAATTATATGTAAAATATACTTTTCAAAATATGTCGGAGAAGTGCAATGGTTGTGTGAGTTGAATGATATATTGCTAAGCATTCTCATGGCCCTGCAACATCTTGTCCTTGACTTCAACATCTCGTGCTCCATCTTCTTGTTGTTCCTCATCAACCAAACTTGGTTCAAGCATTCAGCTATAGGCTGTTGCCCTTGATACTCAACAACTTCTTAAGCATGTGACACGTATGGCAGGATGAAAGCTCCTTTAACTCTAGAAAAATTAAGCACTCTTGTATTGCTATGCTTGTCATGTTTTTGCTCTCTAAGCTTTCTAGTTTTGAAAGGATAGATTCAGAACATGCACTGTCTGGTTTGGCTCTTCCAACAACCAAACTATTCTTGTCATCTGAATCACTCTTCTCTTTGCCAAATTTATCAATTGGCAATGCTAGTGGCTTCTTCTTGGCCCTAACATTAATTGTATTATTGTGCAAAGAGTCTACAGGAATGAGATGTCTCTCTTTTTTGGCCCTAACATTTTTGTATTACTATGCAAAGAGAATGTGTTTGTATCATTTTATTTGAAATCATTTGTTGGCTCTGGTTTTGAGTCAATAACTACGAAAAGGAAAATTTGAATGGGATGGAGTATGACGAACACTACCATATGCATTCAACTAAGCAAGTAAAAGCTCTAATTTAGTTTCCTCCAATATTTCAACTCCTAGCCTAATTGCTTTGGAACATTTCCAAGTGGTATCAATGATATGTGAGTTCAAATAACAATCTTGTAAGCAAGTCATCCAACAACCGTTCATATACCATTCATCTTTCATCGGTGCACTTAGGAATCATGAGTTCTTTCCAAAGTGTTTTGTTTGATACGTCCCGATGTCATATTACTGGACGGAAATCAAGAAGGCTACACTCCTGAAATAATAATTTCTACAAACAACATGTTGGGATATTAATATATATATTTTTGAAAAATGTTAGTATCATTCGTATATGAGTTATTAAGGGAATATTCTTCATGATCGTTGAAACATACATATATAGTTATTGCTTGTGCATGCATGTGTAGTTGACAGGTATGATGATACAAAATTTATGTTTACTTTAATCATTTTTAGTACATTATTATTAATAGAAGTGGATAATTTAGAAACATATATAGTGACATCATATGTTGATAATTTAGATGTAGATTATTTGGGGGGATATTTTAGTCTTATTAAAATGATAATGATGGAAGTAGTAATTTTTATATATGCAAATTTAGGGGGTTATATAGATTACATTATATTGAAAGGTTTGTCACAAGTTGTTGTGATGTATGATAAACTAACAAAAAGGCCTAGAAATTCTGGCATTTGTGAGCTTATGACCTTAGATTCTAAAGAAGCAACAATTATTTTTTTTGAAGTGTAGGTTTCATTACTTAATTGGAAACGATGGTGAAAGATATGAATGACAAACTAATGGGACCGTGACTATCAAAGTGCAAAGCATGAAGAAACATGGCAAAATGCCTCATAGTGTTGCTGAGAAGTGGTATATTTGTTTCCTCCAATACTCGAAATCAAAGTTCCCATGGCCCCCATATATTTATAGCTACAAAATGGATGTTGCGCTATCTCTCTTTCCACATTTGGCATATGGCATCCAAGACATTGACAAGGAGATGAGTTTATATAATAGTTGTTGATTTGGATTTAGCTCTTGTTAGCATGCAAACCCTTGGTGCAAGCCATCCAACAATTGTTAATGCATCATTCATTTATCATGGGTTCACTCTGGAACGATCACACATACATTAGTGACCGTTTATTAGTTTTTTGTTTGCCTCGTACCAATGTCATGTGACATGAAGGAAATGAAGGGGCTGAATTGATGGCACATATATGTTTTTGATGAGTCCTGTTAGACTTAATTTGCCTCCCTAGAATGAAAAGATATTTATTATCGTCGTGTTGGAGACATGTGGTGCCATTTTAGTGTGGCTACAAACATCCGTCCCAAATTTGTGTTGTCGCGGTCTCCCCTCCTGATTGTAGCTCATGTGACTAGTGACGAGTGTGTACCATGCAGGAGACAATTAAGGAAGAGATGCAACACACATTTTGTATTGATCACTAAGTATAGGCTATATACATGTCCACAGGAGCCACCCAACAATGACAATTGGCCCTAAACACCAGTACAAATCAGAACACTCGTTCAAAGGCTAACAAAAAGGATTAATCTGTTACAACACTTGTATAATAGAACCATGCACTAACCAGTAGGGACTAATAATATAGAACCAATGGAATGCAAAAATAGAAACTGAACATGACCACATGCCTCGCCATATTAGGGATGCACTCAGCAATACAAGTCAAACCTTAAACAATATATTTTAGTGTGAGTGTCATAAAGTTTTGCCGCCCTGCAATGAAAAGATTTATAACCGCGAGCCATGTATGCAGCAAAGTGCAAATGACGTTTGCAAGAGCGGCAAATTGCCTTGGATGGCTCCCAAGGGCAGTCCCAATGGGACATTGATGATAGTTTCTATCCCTCTTAATTACATTGACAACTCAGCAATTTGCTGATGTGGCAAAGGAATTAATGTAGAGAGAGGGTATATAACCGTTTCCTCCTCAAGGAACGACGTCCTCACATACTTCAAGGCACGAAGAAACGAGCGAAATCGCGTTGGGGAGAAACGATGGGTTTCTATCGCCCTCTCCTGGATCTAGTTCTGTCGGCCACTGAGAAGCCGACAGGGATCTTGTCAGCCTCTGGACGGCAGACAGGTCTCATGTCGGCACCTCAACAGCCGATAGGGGTGACCTGTCGGCACTACAGAAGCCGATAGGTCTCCGGTCGTCTATCTAGTGGCCGACATGCTACTAGATCTGTGTTTCTTTTTAATCAAATGCTACATTTACAATTAATCATTAAAGAAATATTATTTAAAAAAATTCACCAGTTGAAGGAGTTTTCTAAGGCATAAAGCAGGCTGTGTAAGAAGCACGGTTCTATTGGTGCAAAAGTAAAAACAGAGGCAGGAGCGACTTGTTTATTTGTTTAAGAAAGACAATATTATAATTAAAAATGAAGGAAGTAGTTTTTATAACGAATACAATATATTGAAACCCAATGTCCCATGTGATACAAAGTAAAAAAAGGCAAGGCTTAACTACCATCACAATATGATCGGTGCTTTCCCTACATTTCTCTCATGACTAGCACTATCTGAGTTGCTTGAACTTGTTTCCACTGGTTCTTTTTTTTCTTTTTTGTTTTTTAAATGAACCGGTAGGAGATCTAAGTGAGGCAAAACGGCAATGTTTAGAGAAAACAACAAAATAAACAAGAAATGTTCAACAAGGAAAATTTTATGTGTGTAAAACTAAAAAATCCTGGAGAAGACATGCCTCATCATTGATTTTTTGGGACTTAGCCTTAGTTTTTGTCGACGAGATATGGTCGGCAGTCTACCGAGGGGTATACCTAAGGTAGTAGATTGTCGGCAGACAGGTGTACAAGCTACGAACTAGATGGTGACGCAAGACAACACATGAGGTTTTATCCAGGTTCGGCCGCCGTGAGGGCGTAATACCTACGTCCTGCGTTAGATTGTATTGTTGTGTGTATTAAGATATGTTTTGAGGGGTCCTCTGCCCACCTTATATAGTCCGGGGGGCAAGGTTACAAATCTGGAAACTAATCCTTCTCGGTTACAATTGCCATAGCTGGCCGGATAATGATTCCTATTCTAACCAACCAGGATTTTGCTTGATCTCTAAATTTGCCTTCCTTCCTTGCGCGGGACGCCGAGCGGATCGACTGGGCCACATGTCATCCTTGTCATGGGCCAGGCCCTGAGCCAGCCCAAGTCTAGCCGTAGGGGTATAGGGGTTAATACCTCCACAGCTAATCCCCGAGCACTATGCATTTTGATGTGACATGCCGTCTTGACCTTCTCCGAACAGTAAGGCTTGAGCTCCTGACGTCTCCGACCAGTCAAAACGCCATCCAAGTAGTTCGAGGAAGCTTCCGACCAGCTTGAGATACAGCCAACCATCGTTATCGCCGGAGAAGTAGGTTGTCCGAAGAATGTATGGTGCTCTTGAGAAAAAGAAAAAGATTTCCTGTCTGGTGAAGTGTGCCCACTTGTATTTCTGAAAAAATGTAAGCAGGGTAAACAAAGCGTAGGGGTTAAAAAATAAGCATATTCACCGCAAGGTAAAGTGTGCCCACTTAGTCCTCGAGTCTGGTAATAGGTGACGTAGGCACGTGGTGCCAGGGTCTAAAAATGAACGGTCGTGGAAACTGAGTACTAAGATGCACCGACAGGTGCATAGTACTGATGTAGTGCCCGAGCTTGCTGGAAGTCGAAGTATGAGCTTTGTAGCAAGGTCAAAAAAGCGCTGACCTCTGAACTGTATGCGAGTCAAATTTCACATGTAGTCTAGAAAAACAGACCTCAAGCTGTGGTCGGGGAGTGGTCGAAACAAGCCCCGAGCACAACGTCGGCGTGGTCGATGAGTCCCCAAGCGTGGTCAGAGAGTGTTCGACGAGTCTCCGAGCGTGATCGGAAAGCTTATCGTGCTCGGTGGTCTGAGATAGACTAATCACCAGACCAGTCTCCAAGTATCGTGTATCTCCAACACCTTTGTCTTTGTCACATAGTGTCTTGCTTTCTCTCTCATCTTTCTTTGCCCCCTCTTTTTTTTTGTCTGAGATGGACTAGGCAACGTTCTACTCTACGGCATCGCCTTGTAGGCATACTCCTCTTCCTCCATCAGTCGGCCTCAACCCCGGCCACGCACATGATCAACAACAGTGCATTTGAGGTTGGCTCCTCCACCGCGCTCCGTGCCTCTTCTAGCCAGTGTCCTCTAGCTAGGCCGTATCTGCGGGCGTTCTCCTCCTCTGTCGGGCCCATACACGTAAATGATCAACAACTTGGTTATAGATTTATAAATATATTATAACTAAGTTATACATGATTCAATGAGTATAAAATTTTTACTACAGTTGAAGCATACAATAATTAACCCACTATAAAAATTTCACCACAAATGGACCCAAGACATTGCAGCTATATATTAATTATAGAAAAACATAGATCTAAAGCTACAATAAAAATTTGTACTAAAACATGTCATATTATATATTCACTAAGTAGATCTACTCATGTGGAGTCTAACAAAATTAGATTTTTTATTTTATGATTTTTCTATGATTTTTTATGATTTTTTAAAGATTCAGCCGAAATAAATAAAAAAAGACAAAACCACCTTTGATAACCGCTTATAACCAGTCAAAGAGGTAAAACGAACGGTTTTAAAAGTTCAGGGATGTGGTTTACCCGGTTTTAAAGTTCATAGAGAAAAAAAATAGACTTTCGTAAAAGTTGACAGAGATAATATGAACTTTTCCTTTATTAAATCCTCAAAATTTCTATCCATGCTTCTCTTAAATCCACGAGGCCCAACCAAGGGAACAGGGATGGCAGACAGAGCAACGATTGGTCTCCGTGCAGCCTTCACTCTCCACACGGATGTCGGATGACAAACATCCATGACGCCATTGGTGACCATTTCGGGATGAGAACTCGATAAGCTCCCGCGCCTTGTTTAGTTCCCTTCAAATTTCCAAGTTTTTTCACTCTCTCTCCATCACATCAATTTGTAGCCGTTTACATGAAGTATTAAATGTAGGTAAAAAAATAACTAATTACACAGTTTAGTCAGAAATCACGAGATGAATCTTTTGAGCCTAGTTGATCCACGATTGGACAATATTTATCAAATAAAACAAAAATGGTACTATTCATCAGGTTGAAATTTCTTTCAATCTAAACATGGCCCCGAGCTTGAATCTGCCTCTAACTCATATTCAATTTGTTTTTGGAATGTTTGTCTGATTGGTGCTGCTACCTAACCTATGTATATCAGACTGATACAGTATCAGCATGCTCATGCGAAATCTGAAACCTGCTAGAGCAGGAGGATGGTCAAGCTGCAACACAGAGGAAGAAGGGATCGGATGGACTGGTTAGCTCGGGAAGGTGGGCTGGCGACCCAGCAACAAGGAAGGGAGGGCATAGTAGTTAGCCGGCCTGTTAGTTAGGAAAACAAAACGGGCCGGGATGGAAGGAAAAGAGAGGTTTTGGACAGAATTTTTGCCCCATGACCTGTCCGAAGGTTTCTTATTGCAAACTAGTTTTCCATCTTCTTTTAAAATAATTCTGAAGGATAAAATAAGCTATTTTAGAACCCTTTTTTTAGACTTACTTTTAAACATAAGGTTATTTTTGAGAGATATATGCCTTTAATCTATTTTGAGAATTTAAACACTTTTCTAAAACAAACCTTCAAATATTTTTAAAATACATTTTCAAAGACCTTTTAAATTTAAGCTTAAACTCATTTTGAGAAATATTTTTGAAAATACAAAGTTTGAAACTTAGAAAATAGAGTGGAATCCTATTCATAGCTTAAATGATTATTACCCAAATTTATTTTTCACACAATAAAATAAATACCGCGGCAACCAACCATTTAAACTAAATTATAAATTATTATCAAAATATCACACTTTTCGTTATTCAAATTGATGAAAGTAAAACAAAGTATGAGAAACTTTAGAAAAATCTTTAAATCATTTATTTTTATTCACATCCCAAAACAAAGATTTTTGTGGTGTGAAAGATATGTTCATTAACTTGTGCGGGAGTTTCAATTAGGTCCATGAACTTCAAAAGTAGATTTTTAGAACTATACACTTTTAAAGTCATGGTGTAGTATTTTTTTCTCACAATAAATCACCGAACAGTACTTTTCAGCGAAGCGAACACCGTAAATTCATACCCCTCCACACATGCAACTTATGCCGTGTCATGCCACATGTGCGTCTACCCTCTCATGTCCATATCCTTTTTCTCTCTCGCCCTTAGTCTCTCACATACATTTCATCGAGCAAGTTCTAGGCGATGTTGAGCTCACGCCACGCCCCATGTTGCTCATGCCCATTTCCACCAGCCGCTTCAAGTGCTTCTCGTCGACACCTGGGTGCAGGGTGCAGGCTCACGAGTGAGTGCAGCAGCAGCAGCATCGTGATGACGTGCAGCAAGATGGCGTTGACGTGCAACACCCAAGTGAATGCGAGTTCCTCTGAGAATGTGCCAAGGTCATCCTTGCCGACATGCAGGAGCAGGACATCGACGGCGCCGTGGCCGCCGAGCTCGACCTGGTGCGGCGAGGTGGCGAACTACACCATGGACAAGCACGAGACGATGGAGCTAGCAATGTCGGAGTGCCCAGCTGTGGTGATCTCTGAAATCTGCGAAAACCAGCTCAGGCCGGTTTGGAAAATTGGCCCAGGCTGGTTTTTCAAGTTACTCGATTGAGCTGATTTTCGATGGAGATCTTCTCCTTAGTGTTATAAGCTCCCCACCAATTTTCAAGTCCTTTTAAAATTATTTGATTGGCTTTTGACTTTTTCTCCTCCATGGGCTGCTCTTTTTGCTGTTGGTTTCCAAGGTTGCTTGTTTTGATCTCTGTTTGCTTCCGTGGTTGTTCTCGGGTCTCTCTTGAGTGTAGCCACCAGTTGGCATGTGTACTCTCTCCTGGGAGTTTTTTTTTGAGCGCTTGGTTGGACGGTGTTGGGACAATGCCCGAAATCGAAAGAGAATTGGATTAGGCTTCCATTCTCCCCTCACCTGATTGCCTTGCTCGATCGGTCCTTCAATTATATCGATTCGAAGGTTAATCTCTAGTTTCTTCTCACACGCTGACTTCTTGGGCACGAAGTTGGTTGAGGACAGTCCGCCCGTAGTGATACAATGGTGAGTAGAGCCTAAGCGCCGGCCGCCACTCCGGCCCCGCCGCCCACAGCCCCCGCGCCGCCGCCAGTCCGGCTGCGCCGCCCAGTGCATCTTCACCACGGTCCCTTCGTCTTGGTGTTCCAGGCTTCCCCCTGCGGGACTCTGGTAGGGAGAGTGAGGTAGCTAACTAGGAGCAAGTGGCGGTCATGGAGCGGGGCTCCCCCTCCCGTCGCTCTTGGGCGGTGGAGGCGGATGACGAGCTACCGTCGCCGCGCTCGCTTGGTGCGGGCTCCCCGCCCTTCTTTGGGGGAGGCTTCGACCTCGGCGGACGCGTTTCAATCAGCGACTCTGAGGACGACTACTCGGAGTCCGAGCCTCCCTCCCCGCCGCCGGAGGGCCGGGGCAAGGGCGTTGCTCCTTCTGGTGGCCGTCGCCGTCGTGCGCGTCGCCGGCGTCGCCACGAGGGCTTCATGGCAGCGGCGAGGAACGCTCATCACGCCCCGCCTGCTTCCCCGCCGCAGTTGCGTGCCTCTCCCGTGGCGCACCCCCCTCGCGCGCTCGAGGAGCCGGACGCCGCGGGGTTCTATCAGGTCCGGAGCCGCCGGCGCTGGCGCCGACGCTCCCCGCCCGTGAGGTCGCGCCCGGTGCCGCCGGCCCTCGTCGGACTGTGCTTCAACTGCCTCGCCAGTAGCCACGTGAAGGCAGATTGTGTCTTCCCTGCCCGTTGCTTCAACTGCCGGTGCGAGGGCCACCGTGCTGCAGCCTGCCCCCTTCCGCCTCTGGGTGGCAAACGGCGGCGGCCGCCCTCGCGGTCGCTCCTGGGGCGCCGCGTCGCTCGGCGCCCAGACGTTCGGCGCCCGCGTCCTCGCGACGACGACGCGGCCGACACCACCTCTGCGAGGTCTGTTTCTACGGGTCGCTCACCCTCGATCCCGCGCTGCTGTGCGGCGCCAACCCCGCCTCCCCCACCTCCGCCGGGGTCCCCGCATGCCAGGATGGGGGCTGGGGCCTCCCCGGGCGGTGTCGTTGTGCCCGAGCGTACCCAGGCGCCTGATGATGCGCCCACGCGTAGCTCTTCTGTGGCGGCAATGGCGCCGGTGCTCCAATTCGACGGTCGCCCGGCTCGCCCGCGCCGCACTGAGTTCGTGGTTGTACCGCGCAGTGTTGAGCTGCAGGCTACGGAAGATGAGCTTGGGCATGCTCTGGTCGCTGTGGTGGGAGGCACGCGCCCTCCAGTTTCGCCATCCATGGTTCGACAGTTCCTGCGCGATCGTTTCGGCATTGCAGACGGCGACGCCAGGGTGCGGCGGCACGATCCGGAGGACTTCGTTGTCTGGTTCCGGCGCCTGGAGGACCGCGCGCGCGTTCTCGGCACGCCGGCAGTCGGTGCCCAGTTCACGTTGATCTGGCGGCCGTGGCGCAGGACGTCCATGGCTTCCGCTGGGTCATTCAGGTTTAGGGTTTTGGTGGGCTTTACGCGCGTCCCCCTACACGCGCGGAGCGCCGCCACAGCCCAGACTATCCTGGGGCCTTCATGCGCCAACATTGAGGTTGTCTGGCCGCACAACGTGTCGGAAGATGATGGCCGCGAGTTCTTCGTTGCGGCCTGGTGTTCCCACCCGAGACATATCCCCGATGAGTCGGTCATCTTCATCCCTGAGCCAGGCGTTGTCATCCCCGAGGGGACTGTGCAGGAGGAGCTCCCCGGCCTGCGCTATCTAGTGCGGGTTCGCCTCGTCGCCTTCCAAGACTGGGGTCTGCCACCAGACTCTCCGGACGGCGGCGACCACGGTGGCGGTGATGGCGGACACGACGACAATGGGGGTGGGCCTGACGTCCTCCCGGACCCGGACGCCGACCAGGGTGCGTCGCCTGGTGATGACTTCTACGCCGGGAAGAGATCATCGTCTGACTCCGGGGATAGCAACTTTAATCGCTACCACCCGGGGATCGATCGTCGTCGTGATCATGGAAGCGGTGTTGCTACGGCGGCCGGCGGAGTCGTCGTTGGGACGTTGGTCGTGGGGACGGTCGCCTGCCCTGTCCAGGACCCACCACGTCGCAAGGGTGCTGACTTCGGTGTCCTGGGCCACATACCACGTCGCAACGGTGGTGACTACGGAGCGCTGACCTGCGTCCTGTCCCCGGTGTCACGGGGCGACGGGGTGCTGCGCTCGCGTCCCGAGATGGAGACACCAGCCTCGGCCAATGGTCTCGCGGCCCACTCGCAGGATGGCGTGCCGCACGAATCCAGCGTAAGGCTGGCAAGTATAGGCCTTGACCCGCTGGCTGGTCACATCCGGTCTACAGTTGAAGATCTACTGAGAAATCCGGACCCAATGCTGCTCGAGTCCGCATGCATGCCCGCCAGGCCTGCCATGCCCGTCCCGCCGCCTGCAGCCTCTGAAAAGTTCGGAGATGACTCGTCATTTCTAGCTTGCCGCGTCGAGGGTGGCGAGATCCCGGATGGTATGGGGATACTCACCATGGAGGAGCTCGTGGGTGCCACGTGCATCAGGTCCATGAACCAGGTGCACACCATGGCCTGCTTACTGCATCAGGAGGGCACGAAACCTGCTGCAGCCCACCATGGCCACTGGGCTCCAGAGAACGAAGTTGCTACTCAAGGCCCACTTCCACGCCTGTCCCCGCTAGGCCTCGATTTCGAAGGAGCATCAGCGACACCAGGCAGGGACCTCTCCCCCTCGGTGTCTTCCTTCGGCCTCGTTGGCCTGTTCCAGGAGGAGGGTCAGGCCAATCCCATCGGCCTGGGGTCGGCCCCGGTCCTCGATGGCAATGCCGCCGCGGTCCGAAGCAACGTTGGTGAGTTCATAGCCACATTCAAGAAACCGTTGGCGGACCATCTGATCGACACGGTGCCCGCGCCAAGACCTTCCAGGCGCCCCTCCCGCACTGTGGTGCCGCGCCGTAGTGACCGGTTGGCTGCCAAATCGGCTTGCCGTGACCCCGTGCCGGAGAGGCAGGCGAGAAGGGTGCTGCTGTCCAAGTGGGAGAACAGGCCGTCGAACCCCCGCAGCTCCCCTGACGACGCCGTGGCCAAGAGGTTCCGTTCTACTTTCGTCGAACCCATCTCATCCTCCAAGGTGGCAGCTATGCGGGAGCTCTTCCCGGAGCGTGCGGCGCGACGCGGGCGCGCGGATAGGCCGTCGTGGTGATCTGGGCACCGCCCATTGTCGCATTACTGGTCTGTAATGAGTACGAACCACTTACTTGTATGGAACGCTCGCGGCGTCAATGGCCGAGCGCGTCGTAGTGTCGTTAGAGAGTTCGTGGACCAGCATCGGATTTCCGTGCTCTGTCTGCAGGAGACGAAGGTCGCTAATCTCACTGTACCCATGGCAAATGACTTAACGGGATCAGGTTTCGATTACGCTTGCCTTCCCGCTGTCGGTGCCTCCGGGGGCGCCCTGGTCGCTTGGCGCAGGGACCTCTGGGCTGGTTCCCAGCCGGTCGTGCGCCCCTTCTCGGTCACCATTAGCCTCCGCCCTCTCGACCGCAATGGCACAGCGTGGTGGCTGTCCACCGTTTATGGTCCAACGGTGCGTGCTGACAAGCCGGCTTTCCTCTGTGAAATCCGCGACATCAGGGCTGCTTGCCAGGGTCCCTGGCTAGTTTGTGGAGATTTCAACATCATCTATCAGGCGGCGGACAAGAACAGCGGTCGTTTACACCGTGGGCTAATGTGGGCCTTCCGCAGGGTCATCGACGACCTCGAGCTCGTGGACTTGCACCTCTCTGGTCGGTCCTTCACCTGGAGCAACGAGCGCGATCAGCCCACCCTAGAGCGTCTGGACCGTGCTCTCGCCTCTGTCGCCTGGCTTGACGAGCACCCAAACCATACGCTGCGCACGCTGTCTTCGGACTCTTCAGACCATGCACCCCTACTGCTGGTTCTGAATACCGAGCCCTGGGCGCCGCCTCGTTTCAGATTCCACAATTTCTGGACAAAAATGGAGGGGTTCGGGGACGTCGTTAAAACGGCTTGGGCTGCTGGTACGGCTGACGTTGACGCTTGTCGCTCTCTTGATCACAAGCTGAGATATGTCGCGAGGGCCCTTCAGAGCTGGAACGCTTCCAGGGTGGGAAGCATCAGACTGCAGCTAGCTGTTGCAAGGGTGGTGATACACGAACTGGACATCGCCCAGGAAAATCGGCAACTATCCCAGGACGAGCTTATTCTCAGGCGGGAACTGAAGGCCAAGACACTGGGGCTGGCGTCCCTGAATCGTGCTATGGCTAGGCAGAGATCACGCCTGAGGTTTCTGAAGGAGGGTGATGCCTGCACGCGCTTCTTTCATCTTCAGGCGTGTCATCGCCGCCGGAAGAATTTTCTCGCTGCGATTCAGCACAATGGGCAGCTATTTACCGAGGATGAAGCAAAGGAGGGCCTTGTTTACGAGTACTACAATGGCATCCTGGGAAGGCCTTTCAACAGAGTGCACACAATTGACTTGGTGTCGCTGCACCTCCCCACGCTCAACCTTGACGATCAGGCCGTGCCGTTCTCGCTGGACGAGATCACGAGAATCGTCATGGACACCCCCTCTGATCGTGCGCCGGGCCCTGATGGCTTCACCGGGGGGTTCCTCAAGGCGGTCTGGGCGATCATATCGTCGGACGTCGTGAAGGTGTTTCAATCCATCTGGGCTCTGGACTGCCGGAGCCTACATCTACTAAATGAGGCGATGATGGTGTTGCTCAAGAAGACTGACACCCCTGCTGGCCTACGTGATTATCGGCCGATCAGCCTTGTGCACTCTGTCGGGAAACTCTTCTCCAAAGGGCTGGCAATGCGCCTCGCGCCGCGTATGCATGAGCTCGTGCGTCTGAATCAGTCCGCGTTCATCCGGGGTCGCCAAATACACGAAAATTTCAGATCCGTGCAACTGGCCTGTAGATGGCTGCACAACAGACTCTGCCCGTCGTTGCTCCTAAAGATCGACTTGGCCAAGGCATTTGACTCTGTGGCCTGGCCGTTCCTCATAGAGGTGCTGCAGCACGCCGGGTTCCCGGCCAGGTGGCGTGATTGGCTGTCGGCTTTGCTGGGGACAGCAAGCACTAAGGTCCTCGTCAATGGACGCCCGGGGCGCAGGATACGGCATGCCCGCGGTCTCCGACAGGGAGACCCGCTCTCACCGCTGCTCTTCGTAATTGTCATGGAAGTCCTTAATGCGCTAATTGCGGAGGCTGACCGGCAGGGGGCGCTCGCCCCGCTGCCGGGGAATGTGATCAAGTTCAGAGCTTCAGTGTACGCGGACGACCTCGTCGTGTTTCTCTCGCCGAACCCCGATGACTTCATTTGCCTCAGAGAGATACTGCTACTCTTCGCGGGGGCGTCGGGGCTGCAAACGAATCTAGATAAATGCCAGATAACGCCCATCCGCTGCTCCGACGAGGAGATTGAGGCGATACAACAAGTGTTCCCGTGCCAGCTGAAGCCATTTCCGTGCACATACCTCGGCGCCCCACTTTCTCTGTCTCGTTTGCGGCGTACAGACGAGCAGCGGCTGGTCGACAGGGTGGCGGCTAGGATCCCCACCTGGAAGGCGGGCATGCTCAACGCCGCGGGACGCGCGACGCTGACGCGTTCGACGTTGTCAGTCATACCGGTGCACATCTCGATTTCCTGCTGCCTCTCTGCTTGGGGACTTGGGGAGATTGATAAGCGGCGCAGAGCTTTTCTCTGGTCGGGGAACCAGTCCGTGACCGGAGGCAAATGCAAGATTGCGTGGCCGATTGTTTGCTCTCCTCGCGACTACGGTGGTCTTGGCATGCCTGATCTCAGGGTGCTCGGTTTTGCCCTAAGACTACGTTGGGAGTGGCGGCGACGCACGGACTCCAGCTCGCCGTGGGCACTCTTGCCATCTAAGCCCGAGAAGATCGTCGACGCGATGTTCAAAGCGTCCGTTCGGATCCGTTTGGGTGACGGCGCCTCTGTGCTCTTTTGGACTGACTCCTGGCTACCGGAGGGTCCTATCGCGTCGTTCGCGCCCAGTCTTTTCCAGGCAGTCCGGAAGCTCCGACGCAATCGGACTGTGAAGGAGGCCCTTCACCAGCGCTCATGGGTTCGTGACATCACCGGGGCGCTGACCGTCCCGGTTCTCTGTGATTATGTGCTCCTCTGGGAGAGGGTCGAGCATGTCGTTCTTCAGCCGGGGGTGCCGGATCGCTTCGTTTGGGTCTGGACGGCCAACGGCAAGTATTCTGCTTCATCGGCATACCGCTCTTTCTTCCTTGGCCGTACCCCGCTCGTCGGAGCATCACACCTGTGGCGTGCTGCGGCACCGGCCAAGGTCAAGTTCTTCTTCTGGGTTGGCCTGCACAACCGCCTCTGGACCGCTGATCGAAGGAGACGCCATGGTCTGCAACAAGAGGCTGCTTGCGCCCTCTGCCAGCAGGAAGATGAGACAACGGATCACCTGCTATGCTCGTGTGTTTTTGCAAGGGAGGTCTGGCATCTACTGCTCCTTCCTGTTGGACTGCAGCACCTGGCGCCGGAACACGGAGCCAACCTCCGGGACTGGTGGCAGCTTTCGCGTGCCTCGTTACCTGATGAGCTGCGGAGATCATATGATTCGGCGGTGCTGCTAGTTACTTGGAGCATCTGGAAGGAACGTAATCGACGAACATTTGACCATGTTTCCAAGACACCGCTGCAGCTGCTACATCTCATCCTCGAAGAAGCAAATGCATGGATGGCTGCCGGCTTCGCTCTTCTGTCGTCGCTGCTCGCAGCAGCCGGGAACCCCGGCGTGGCGTGATGTGAAGCCAACCGCTGCTCATCGTCGTGACATTTGTAACTTAGTACAACCTTCAGCTGCACCGCCATGTGGTGATTTATGTTTGTGTCTACCCGCACGCTAGGCGGCATCTCGCCAACTAACGATGTCGGGCGTGTCTTTGTTTACCTCTAAACTTCTCTTAATGAAATACGTGCAGCGCACGTTCCCCAAAAAAAAAAAGGTTAATCTCTCATTGAATTTGTTGACAAATATAAATCCATGAAGGTCTCCGATCCATGAGAAGAATGATTCAAAAGACAGCAACAGAGATCAACAAGAATTTAGACATCCTAGTTCAGAATGAAAAAAGAGCAAATTCTTGTTTCAGAAAACACACTGAGAGGCCCATTTTTTTACGATACAATTTGATTGTAGCCTTGCCACACACAAAGTTCATACAGGAACTGTAGATGGTTGAACAACATATGCAATGCTTTTCCCCCTTATTATGGGGCTAAGTTTCTCACTTCATGCAGCACTGGATTTACAAGTAAACCTCATACTGCTTCATGCACACAAGAGTTAAAGAGTAGGTCAGTAGATGATTTATCCCCTTGACTAGGCAGGTCCATCACCTGGTTTCTTTTTTTAGATAATGGAAACGAGGCTCCAGCCATCACCTTGTTTCTTGTGCTTTGTTGGCAATAGTTTCTGAGCTTGCTTCACAAGTGAAACTAGTGGCTTATCAGTCTTTGTCACCTGAAGATAATTGACATCAAAGAGCATGAGGCAGTTATCGAGATCTGACAATATCTTGGAAGATTCAGATAGCACGTCCATGAAATTGTCTTCTATGAAGTCTTTGATGCATATGGGTTTGAGCTGCACCATTGAAACAACCAGTTGGCAGGAAAGCTTCACTGTTTGCAGGCACTCAACTGTGGTTGTATTGTTCGTCTGTATTATGTCCTTGAGCTTTTTCACCAGCGACGCCATGTCTTCTGGGGCAGCACAGGCGAAATCATGCGCATCGACCATCCTGTTGCATATCACCACAGCAAGTGATAACAGGGCCACCAAAAATCCCTTTTCTGCTTGCTGCTCCTCATCTTTTTTAGATAAGGGAACCAAGTTCCAGCCTCTACCATCTTTTCTACTAGATGATTTGTTCCCTTTATTGGTTGGTCCTGACCCAGTGCCAATGCTTGTTTCTCCTGGGGAAGATATCTTCACATGAAAATCCTGCAAAATTACCATTATAGAAGATGGGTAGCCATCCATATATTTTGAATGGAATATGATGAAATGTGGATGAAGAGATGGGGTTACCATTTCCAATTTGTTTGTTGTTTCGCTTTCACATGGGATTATTAGTATCAGTTGAAAAACCTGCAACGGTAGAGAAATATAATATTAATAGAAGAGGATAAGCTTGCGTACTTTTGAAGAACGGCTAGATATGGTTACCTTTTTCAACATCTTGATCACATACTGGCTGGCAAGTTCTCTGTTCACTGTAAGGTGTGAACATAAGCACGCCAGGATTTCTGCCGCCCTTGTTCGAGAGCACTCATGCTTACTATTTACCATGTCAGTAAGTTTGCCAACGACATGGCCCACTCCTTCAGCCGGCACTTGCTCTGAACCAGTAGTAGTTTGTATAAACATCTCCAGAGGAGCTGCATCCCACACAGAGAGCATCAGTGCCAGTGCTTCCCCTGCTGTCTGCCTCAATCTGCTAGCCTTCTCCGCTGTTCCTCTTCTTCAATGGTGTTGCTGTCATCCACTTGAGCAAAGAAGATGCCCCACAGCTGGCTGATGAACTTCTTTATGTCATCTTCTTCCAGGCTTGTCACAGACTTGTCTTTGTGTGGAGCCAATTCTGCGAGGATCTCAATGGCAGCTGTCTTGAGCACTGTGCAAAACTTGTTGTCCTCCAAAATCCCTGTCAGGTTAAGGACAGCTTGTTTGGTGCTTGCGATCTCCTTGCGCAGTCCTCTGCTGGCTTCTCTGGGAGTCTTGATCAGCCTGGCTATGATCCTCAGTGATCTGCCTAGCATGTGAACCCATTCAGTGTCGTACTCCCCATCAAGGAGAGCATGGGAGTATAGTGGCGCTGTGAGCCTTGAGAGCAGGGCATGGTTGTTGCATATGTGGACACGGTTGCCTTGGTGCAGGGCGAGCCTCTCTATGATAAGCATGCCTTGAGTGATGAGCTGTTTCCGTTGAGCAGCAGAGGCAGAGATGTCGTCTTGTTTGTCTTCCTCCTCCTCCTCCTCCTCCCTCCTGCTCCTCGTCCTCGTCGTCCTCCTTCTCTTGTAAACTACGTATGTGGTACAAGAAGGCGAGATAATATAGGATGCTCCAGTATATGGGCCCTTCACTCAACAGCTTTGTCATATTTTCGTCCCTGATTCTGGGCCCTTCATTCAACTGCTTTGTCGTACGCTTTATCGTACGTTTTATTATACTCTTGTCCTGCTTGTCCGCCGTCGTGGTCGTCGTCGTTGCTGTAGTAGTTGTGTGCTGCAACTGATGATGATGATGATCATAGTCATAGTAGGCTTGGTCATGATGTCTCCTCTTGTGTTCAGAGGAGACTTCAAGAAGTGAGGCTATGTGATGCAGCGCTGTGGGGGAGCACCAATCGTTGTGGCGGAGGTCGCTGGCGACAGCCACAACCACCCTCGCGGCACGCTCCCTGGACCTTATACCGCCCACCTCGAGCGCTTCCAGAAGGTTCTGAAGGGGAACCTTGCAAGGTACCAGCTTGGGTCCTAGTCCTAGTTCTTGTGCCTCCTGCTGGGTCTTGCCGCTCCCCTTCTTGACCACCAACTTGTCCAGCAGCCGGACTGCATCATGGCGTTCATCGAGAGATTCAGAGCCGAGCAAGCCGAGGGCAAAGGTGACCAAGTTTCTGCCCTTGGGCACCTGTCCTTCTTGGCGCATATGTCTCTGGTTTCTCTAGCGTACCTCAGAACCAAATCGGTAGCCCAACTCCCGAATCTGCAGCGCCTTCTCACAATGTCAGCTCTAATTGGCTCACTGACTTTAAACGTGCTCCAGAGAACGAAGAGAGTGTTCTGCGCCAGAGCAAGAGAGTAGAAGATCTGCAGGGATGCCCTGAGCTTGGCTGCATTGGCGGCATCTCCACCGGCATTGCCATAGCTGTGCACCACTAGCCTGACCAACGAAAGAACTAGGGCAAGCAGCGGCGAAACCACAAGGATTTGCATCAGGACAAAAGCTGCAACTATTGGTACCGCGAGGAAAGCTTCGCCAAGGAACCATGCAAAAGCATGAGCACATCCACCACGGCTCCATGCCGGAAATCGTTTCTCCTGAGCATAGCGTACTCCAATGTACACATTGAGAGCCGCGTAGGGGAAAGCATAGTTGCACTCGTACAAATCTGCTAGACTGTTCGAGTGAAATTAAGTTAGGTAGTAGTATAACTAGAAATTACTCTTATATATTCTCTACGTACCAAGCAACCTCCCTAAACACACACAGCTAACATAACAGAAAGATCTATGGAGTCCAGGGGCGGAGTCAAGATTTAGATATAGAGGGACCAATCCAGAAGTGTTGACAAAATATTTTTAGAATACCATGTCAAACATTAATATCGGCTTAGAAAATTATTTACTTTAACGTTGGCTTAGAAAACGATAAATTCTTTAATCTCTTTATTTTTCTTCATCTCGGATAAGTGCTAGTTGTGTAGGATTGAAGACAAAAAAGAACATTGTTTGTAAAACCAATGGTTCACATTATATTTATTTTATCTATCCATATAGAACTATATAGTTGGACCTTTCCTTACCTTAGTTGAGGAGTGTTTTACCCATAATCTCTAGGGTTAGCACAACTATTAAAGAGTACTAGAATATACTAATCGACCTTAGGGGTGGCCAGGCCTCTGCTGGCCACTCACCACCCTCCCCTTGTCTCTGCACCTGATGGAGTTTTACTATTACAGATTGGAGGCCCTAATAGAGCCTCTACGTTAATTGTCACTAGACGTTTTAGGAAAAAACGATAAATCTTAGAAACTTTTATAGTAATCAGAAACATGTCCTTTAATTTGGTAGACTATAATCATCAGCGCCAATAATGACCATTAGATCTATTCTAGTTTATTATAAAAAATTATCCACCTCTACCATTGTGAAAAATACATAAAAGAAACACCTAATTTTGCATCTAAATTACCCACCTCTATCGTTGTGAATGATAATTCAAAATAATGCCGTAAATTTGTATCGATATTATTCATCTATGCCATTATAAAACATAATTCCAAATAATCCTCTAAATTTACATGTACCTCTATCATAATGAAAGATAATTCAAAATGACCTCCTAAACTTGTATCTAAAGTGCCCACCTTTACCATTAATGAAAGATGGTTTAAAATAACCCTCTAATTTGCATCTAACTTACCAAACTCTTCCAATTATAAAAGATAATTTAAAATGCCGATCATGCTAGCTCCATTAGCACGAGCCTAGAGAACTGCATTTAGACATTGAGGAGTGCTTCCTTGTCGATTTTCTGGCACTTACCAGAGGCTTGGGAATGTATAGCTAATAAGATGACATGGTAGGAATCTTATCCACGTTACTTCTCACCACACACGATAAAAAAATAAATCCTAAAAATTCTCTCAATAATCAGCTACTCTTTAATTTAGTATATAAACTCTAATCATCATCAATAATGGCCACTAGATCTACGATATTTCGTAAAATAACCCCCATCTGTCATTAAGAATAAACGTAAAGTAACTCCTAGTTTTATATCTAAATTAGTCACGTATGTTATTACGAAAGATAATTCAAAATAATACTCTAAATTTACATCTAAATTACCCAGATCTGCCATTATGAAAGAAAACTTGAAATAAAACCTAACTTTATAACTAAATTACCCACCTCTATCATTATAAAAGATAGTGACAAGTAAATTGTAAGTCTGCATTCAAATCACTCATATATGACATTATGTACTAACATATTTTTATTTTTATCTAAATTATGCATCAAAGCCATTATAAAAAATAAATAAAAATATTTCTAAATTTATATAAGTACTAATATAAGCAATTACGAGAAAAAATTTATTATATATAAAGTACGCTATATATTTCTAAATTATAGACAACCAAATTAAAAGTTAGTACAATGCTATGTTTTACCATGTAAACCAAGTGGATAGTTATATATTTTTGTAGTTTATCAAGCTTGGAAAGATGTTCCCTTAGCAAACAACGTAACAATGGTACCATTAATCCACTTCAAGTTACATTAGCACTTCATTATAATAAAATGTTATAAGTTACAATTTCAAATAAGTTTATATATTTTGACTAAAATATTATGTCATATCAATATTTATAATTTAATTTTCACCACTCTATGTTTTATAATAAAACAATAGTAATACATATACAAATGTTGTATAATAAACTCAATATATTAAGTGCCACAATGAAAGCTGAAATGATTATTTATTCTATTGTAAGAACTAGGTAATCTTTTTAATAAAATAAAAATAGAAGGAACAAAAGATATAACAATCACTAGAGCTTCAACTAAACATTTGGATAAAAGAATAATAAAAACTAGAATAAAAGTTGAAAGTTAAACTATAGATTCATGGTGTCATAGAAAAAGGATGCAACAAGAGATCACATAAATTAAGCTTCGGTTTTAACTAATATTATCAAGCTAAGAAAGATATACTCTTAGAAACTTTTGCTAAAGAATTACCAATGGACCGCTAGAAAGAAAAAAAGATAAATTCCTGGAAATGCATTATAAAAAGGTAAATCTTAAAAATTCTCACAAAAATAATAAATATCCTACCATCAATTCACTTGACTCTAATCACCGTTGATAATAGGGGGAATATTCAGTGTAAACCACCTCTTCGGTGCAATCGTGAAAATCCCCCTAAAGCACATATCTAAAAGTTTTCAAAAAAATTTGAAACTATACACATCCATAGTGCATCTATAGATTTATATTGTTGCAAAATTTGATATTCCAACTCAACCTAGAAAAATCCATATGAAAAATTTTCCAAAATTTTTCCAGGCTACAGCCTACAATACTAGTTCCGACTGGTTTCTACTAGTTCTAACCGTGCTATTAGGTGGAACTAATTAGCTGGGTGGGCGTAATCACAGTACAAAATGCGCCTGGGTGAATTTTAGCTTCACTCTATATATATCAGTAGTTGATAAGTTTATCATAACTAGAAATAGACTATAATTATGCCTATTGTGTTATAAAATGAACAAATGGGAAAAAATGTGTAATGTAATATAAGTAATTTTATTAGTTGGCAAAATAATGTCTTTATGTTAAGATTCTAGCCCGCGGGTTGAGGGACTATTGACACTAATATAAGATGACAGGTAAATAAACCATGGAAATATACAAAATAGAAATGGTACACACACACACAGAGAGAGAGAGAGAGAGAGAGAGCATGAGTCGGCAGTGACTTACTTGAGTGCAAATGAGGTACTAATGGCGGTGAGAAACCAAAAGTCGATGAGCTTGAGCACGGAGACGAAGCCACCTAAGAGGACAACGGTGGACCATGTCAGCGACAGGTAGGCGAGGCTGTTGACAACCTTCCTCAGGGTGCCCTGAAGTTCGGCGTAATCGTTGATCAGCCTCTCTTCCAGCCTCCTTGCGATAATACAATTAGCAAGGTCCTTGTACTCCTCTCTTACAGCTCTCCAGGACAGGAAATCTATGGTTTCCGGCCTTTCCTTCGGAGGCTGCCCGGACTCCATCCTGCCACCGCGCGGGCCACTACGAGCAATCGGCTGAGAGCTTAGCTCCTTCCATCCTTCTTTCCTTTCCTATATATGCGCCGGGCTGTCTGCATTAACTTGGCAGCCTCGATGGCAAAGCATTATGCCCAAGGAAGCATAAGTTCTTTATATTACTTTGCTGCAAGTTCAAGCAAAGAACTAACTTGATTGCAGATCTACAAGCTTGAGTATATATGCCTTTTATTAAGGAACTGGCCTTGTAAATTGTAATGCAGTCAGCACACCCCTCTGCCTGGCCGGCCCGCTCCAACATCAGTTTGCAAGAGAGTCTAGGTCAAGATGAAGACATGTACAAGTAATGTCGTGAACTTCCTCGTTGCATCAAGTTAGCAGCAATCAATGTCGCACAAGAGCATGCTGCACGTACTGCAAACACGCGCGGCCTGTAACGTTTATAATAGGAAGTAGCCAGCGTAACAGATGCGTCCTTGATTGAAAAAGTGCCAGCAATTAACCGATGTGCATGTTTTTCCAGCTGATAAAAGGATAAGGTGGCGTTGATGAGGAGACAAGTGCGTGGGGCGCCCTGAGCTGCTTTGTGGCTTTAGTGCTGTCAGTTAATGGGCTAGTGATCTAAAGTTCATTACTGACTTTACCTGCATATGTAATGCCACTATTGTAAACCCTGCTTTCTTTCCTAACTCGATCTACTTCGATAATTTTGGAGCCACAAAGTTTTATCTGCAAAATTTGTTCAACATATGACATTAGCTGTTGGTTGTAGACCATATTTGGCTTCTGCAAAAGGTGGCGCCCAGCGCCAGGCCCTTCCTCACCGGCCGCCACTGGCCGCTCGCTCTTGCCGCTCATCAGGTCCTCTGGTAGCCTGGTAGGGAACTCCCTTGGCGCAGGGCCACCTCCGCGCGGTGCACGAACGGGCTGCCGAATGCGCCGATCATCCTCTCACTGCCGGCTCGGTGGTGGTCATCTCCTCTGATCTTCTGCCTCCGGTCCGTTCTTCCACCGAAGCTTTGCCACTCCTGCTGTGCGGGTCAATGGTGCACACGCAAGCAAGTTGTATCAGAATATTGAGTTGGTCATAGAACACTATTTCTGATGATTTTTTTAGAAAAGGGAAAATATTAATATCCCAGCTTCTGCATCGATTAATGTATATAACTGTTCAATAACACAAACACACAAACGAAAGTCTAGGAAATCTCAAAAACGAAGTTTTGAGCCATAAAGCCAACAAAGTTTCTGAAAGAAAAAACTAAGGAGCAATTCTATTACTAAAATGCCAGCCGTGTCTTGCAAACACCTCCATCGCGGCTGTCTCAATGATCCTACACCCCATTCTCACTGAGTGGCGATCTTCCTCCTTCTGTAGTAGGGACCAGTACCTGGTCCAAAAAGTCGCTTTGAAGATAACCTGCAAATAAGATGATGCTATGGCCTTGTCAAACACCATATCATTACGGGTTAACCAAAGCGCCCAACAAATAACACTTGCACCCACAAAAACTTGATATTTCATTTTCCTATTTAACCCTTCCAACCAACTTGTAAATAAATTGTGTACACTATTTGGAGGCTTTAGGTTAAATGAAATATGAACAAGTCTCCAAATGAATTTAGCATAATGACAGTCAAAGAGTAAATGTTGTATTGATTCTTCAGAGGAACAAAAGCAACACTTCGTATCTCCTTGCCACTGTCGCCTAGCTAAATTATCTTTTATTAAAATCACACCCTTGTATAAGTACCACATGAAGACTTTAATTTTGAGAGGTAGTTTAAGTTTCCAAATTAAATTATTATACGGTAAAGCTTGAACACTTAGTGACGCTCTGTACATGGAATTCACTAAAAACAACCCATTCTGATGCAACCTTCACACAAAGCGATCTCTCTGGTTTGTGAGATGTACATGAGCAACCATGAGCACCACATTTTGCCATGCTTGCAAATTAGACCCCATCAGAGATCTCCTGAAAGCTACATTTAAAGGTGTCGTAGACAGTACAGTCCGAACAGATGCACTTTTCTTTCTCACAATGTTGTATAGTGCTGGGAAGATTGTTTTAAGTGGGCGTGGCGTAATCCACGAGTCCTCCCAAATACGCACTTGGGTCCCGTCGCCTAAATCAAACCTGCCCATCGAAAGGAACTCATCCTTGACCTTCAGGAGGCCAGCCCAAAACTAAGAGTCCCCGGGCATGTATTGAATCTGTGTCAAAGTTTTGTCCCTTAAATATTTTTTCTTAATCAACTGTTGCTAAACACCATCTCCATTTAGCAACTTAAAGAGCCACTTGCACAGGAGGCACTTGTTATGAACATCAAGGTTTAACACTCCCAAACCTCCTTGATCTTTTGGTGTACATACTACCCCCACTTAGTCAGCCTTTATTTTTCTTGTGTTCATCACTCTGCCAAAAAAAACGGGATCTAAAAAAGTCCAATTTCTTCGAGACCCCTCTAGGTATTTCAAAAAAAGACATCATGAACATAGGAAGACTACTTAGAACCGAATTAATTAGAACAAGTCTCCCACCTACTGACAGCATCTTACTCCTCCAACCACTCAGTCTCTTTTGAAATCTTTCTTCCACATGTTTCCAATCCTTATTCATGAGTTTTCTATGGTGCATAGGAATTCCTAAGTATCTAAACGGGAACGATCCCACATTACAACCAAAGATTTGTTCAAATTCATTTTGATTAGCTTTGGCTGCTCCAAAGCAAAACAACTCACTCTTATATATAGAAATTGATCTTGAGTCCTGACAATTGCTCAAAAGCACAAAGCAATAACTTCATATTTTTGGCCTTCTCAAGATCATTGTCCATAAAAATGATGGTGTTATCTGCGTATTGTAGGACTGAGAGTCCTTCATCTACCAAATGTGGAACCACTCCTTGAATTTGATCAGCCTCTTTTGCTCGTGCAATAAGAATTGTCAGCATATCAACCACTATATTAAACAAGATTGGAGATAACGGATCCCCCTGCCGTACTCCTTTTCTTGTTTGGAAATAATGGCCTAAAGTATCATTTACCTTTACTGCAACACTTCCTCTATTCATGATTCTTGATATCCATTCACACAAAACTGGTGAGAATCCTTTCATCCTGAGGACTTGTTATATAAAAGGCCACTTTAGTTTATCGTACGCTTTTTCAAAATCTAGTTTTAAGATCACTCCATGTTGTTTTTTCTTATGCAACTCATGAATTGTTTCGTGTAAAACTACAACTCCTTCCATTATGTAACGGCCCGGAATAAAAGCCGTCTGAAACGGACCTATTAACTTATCTGTCACTTTGAGAATTCTATTGTTTAACACCTTTGTAAAGACATTGAATGACACATTTAAAAGACAAATTGGTCTAAATTGTTGTATTTGGATCGCCTCAGTGACTTTGGGTAATAAAGTAGTTATCCCGAAATTTAAACTATGGATAGGCAGTCTCTCCGCATGGAATTCATTAAAAAGGCTCATCAAGTCATGCTTGACAACATCCCAAAAGAATTGGTAAAATTCCGCAGGAAAACCATCCGGGCCAGGTGCCTTATTATGTTCCATGTCAAAGACTGCCGCTTTAACCTCTTCCTCACTGAATGGAGCCACCAATACTTCATTCTCCTCCTCCGACACTTGAGGTATGTCATGCCTCAAAGTCTCGTCCAATGAGAAAGAATTCTGTATATGAGGCCCAAACAGACTTTTATAATAATCAGTTATAAAAACTTTCAGATTCGCATCTCCAACAATAATTCCTTCATCTTGTTCTAACTGAATGATTTTAGTTTTCCTATGTCTCCCATTTGCCACCGAATGGAAATACTTAGTATTATCATCCCCTGCAATAACTTTGTTGCTTTTGATCGTTGAAGCCAGTAGATTTCCTCCTCTCTCAGCAACTTAGTTAATTGCCCTTTAAGATGGTGTTTAAGTTCCACCTCCTGTGGTGACAACAAATTGGTTTCTGCCTTTCTATCAAGATAATCTTACTTCGCCAGCAAGTCTAATTTATTTTTTTTTGTTTTGGGAAACTAAATTTCTAGCCCAACCTCTAAGATACCGTCGAACCCTTCTAATTTTATTTTGCCACCGTTCCATGGGTGATCTACCCCTATTCTCTGATTCCCAAACCTCTCTTACTAGATAAAAAAACCATCCTTTGTAAGCCAACCTAACTCAAATTTGAAATTCCTAAGGTTTCCTTTGTGGGATGATTCCCCTCCATCTAGTAAAAGAGGTGTGTGATCAGAGATTTCTCGGGAGAGCGTCTGAACAGTAGCCAAAGGAAATTTTTGTTCCCACTCAGTTGTCACCAAGAAACGGTCTAACCTTTCATAAGTTGAAACCTCAGCATAATTAGCCCAAGTGAATCTTCTACCCATCATCTCTAATTCCCTTAAATTCAAAGTTTCAATAATGGCATTGAAGAGAAGTGGCCACTTATTATTATATCTTGAATTATTTTTTTCCGATGGGTTCCTTATTAAATTGAAGTCTCCCCCTACTAGAAAAGGTAGATCCCCACAGCTAGTACAAGCCTAACTCTGACAGAAAGTTCTCTTTGTGTTCTTCCTGCACTGCACCATATACAGACAAAAAAGCCCATCGAAAACCATCTAACTTATTTTTAAAAACAAAAAACAAATTTAAAATAGTACTCCCCATCAACAATATTTTCTATTTCGAAGCACTCTTGATTTATGCCCATTAGCATCCCTCCGGACATACCGCGAGGGCACTGCCAATGCCAAACAAAATCAGCCCCCGCACAGAAATTTTCCAGACACCGAGTCGAGAAACTATTTATGTTGGTTTCCGATAAGGCTATAAAATCAAGTCTATTCTCTTCAGCCACATCATGTAAGAAAGTGTGTTTAGCAAGGTCACGCAGACCTCTGCAATTCCAGAACAAACCTTTCATTGGAACAATATTTTCTTTGCCGCTACCTTCCTGTTGAGGAGTTTCTTTGACTTTCTATTTTTTGCCACCTTGATGGGTATATCAACTAATACCCCATCAAGGCCCGCACCATTATCGTCCATCACTTCCTCTGTCAGGTCGCCACAGAGTTGACTGATAGTGGAAGTATCCGGATCAATCTCTTCCTCCTCCGAATCACATTCTTTGTCAATTGAATAAGCAACATTAGAAGGTTTTAATCTTTCCTTTTCTACATCTAAAATAAGAGCTACAGAATTAGCAATTAGCTTATCTTCACTACCCAAGGTAATCCCGATCCCCCCTAAGTTTTGTTCAATAAGATCACTAGAAAAGGAAGTAAATGAATTAATTACAGCAGATGCATTACCTTGGGGTTCCTCAAGATTTTTGTAAGCAATTCTCTTCTCTGCCTTTTCAAGAACGTGTACATCAGCAACATCTGCATTCCGCTTGCTACGCCTTACTGGAGTAAGCTCACCATCTGACAGCACCGCCATCGTCATCACACTCCCCATCTCTCTATGGACTCCACCATCGGCTGCCAACCCAGCTTGTAACATAGCCTCAGATAGGATCCCAAGGTGCTGATCCTGAGACTCAACCACACCTTCTGCTGTCCCATCCGAAAGCTTTGGAACCTCGGTCTGTTCCTCAACTACCTGGGACGCCTGCTGGTTGGCGCCCGCAGCCTGTACACCCGCACCAATAGTGGCACGCTACTGCTGCCCTTTCTGGTCAGTCACCGTGGTCATAACACTCAGTTGCTGCTGCGGTAGGCGTGCTGGTGCTGATGAGGGGCCTAAATGTGTCAGTGATGCTGCAGTCCTCACACTCACAGAGTGTCCTTTTTTGACTCCAACAAAATCCCGTGCCGCGTCGCTAACTTCATTTTCCTTACCCAATAAATCGTCCTCTGAAAGATCCATATCCATCTGTGCTTCCGAAGCCTTTACTTGTTTTCCCATGCTGGTAATATTCATTGCATTTGCTGCACTAGCACCTGAGATGATGCTAACACCATTTTGTGTCTCTCCCATCTCAGTATCCTTTGGAGTCCCAATGCCATGAACTTCGTTGCCAACATTATGTGTGTTCCAAATATTCTTCAACCCAATATTTGGCAAGTAAGGCTCTACCTCAAAAAACAACTGAAAGTACCTGTTACCAATGATGACATCTAGCTTTTTCGGGATTGCTTCAGGTTCTAGCACTGCCACTTCAAACCGGCCAAAAGTGCTTGCTCTAGAGGTCACCATATCAACATCTTGAGTAACTCCAAAAAGAGTGCCTAACGCCCACAAAATCATATATTCTTTTAAAAAAGTTGGGAGATTCAGAACCCGCATCCATGGTGTTATACTGTTATTCCCTTCTGTTTTCGACCGATGCTGCATGTCGCCACGTCATCTAGAGGCTGACCTGTGCTAAAGTTGCCATGGGCTCTCGGAATCAGCCCAATTGATCCCTACCTAATATATATTATCTGCTAAATTTGTTCAAAATATGACATTAGCTGTTGTAGACCATATTTGGAGAACATGATAATGGAGTTTTGAGGGTCCTACTCACTGATCATCAAAACATAATGTCCACAATATGAATATATGCTATTGTTTTCAATAATTTTGTTAATCAGCGTCAAGGCTTGTAATAATGGGCACACATATATGTATGTGAGAATGTTATCCTTGAAATAATACCAAAGAATAAAATGACATCAATGAAACAAGCTTAACCATTTCTGAGATATATTACCTTTCATCCTTGAATTTGAACTAGTCATAACCTACCCGCCCATATAAACCAATAAAAGATCTCATGCATGTATGGAGGCACTCTGAGTCAATGATCAAATGGATCAAATTTCACGTAACACGAGAAACAACCAATAAAGAAGTTATCCAAAAATTAGCACAATGAGATTAAAATATATAGCCAAACACACCCACACGAGTGACTGACTTAACTATACTCCTTACTTAGGATTATATCGAAATTCAATAGATGAAAGTAAACAATTATCGAAAGAGGTATGCATGGCCATTTGTGCAACTGAAAGACCACTGGCACAATAAATTCTCACCTAGTCATGTTCTTTTGGCCTTCATTGTTTGTCAATGGCTCGCCCCATGCAACCATGTTTCGAGGTTGTCAGCTATGTAACCATAAAAATTTGGCAAGTTGGTCTCCTCTATAGTTTCCTTCCCATTCAGTCACCGAATACAAATGTCTATTCCAAGTAGATCTTTATGGCTAGGACAAGAGACAAAATTACAATAAACTACCTCATAGCTTGCTTTGAAAGGTTTGACACAAAATTGATGTTATCATTATGTATCATGGACTAACTAAAGTCTTGTCAAATGTTGGCTTTGTGATCTTCTTTTCTAAATAAGCTAAAGATAAGGTTTTGTAAAATAGGAGTACTTTGCCTTGCACAGTTAGGTGGGCTCAACATGGTATTTTGGTTCCCTTCAATATTTTATAGTACTAACACCCATATATCTATATCAGCTGACAAGAAAAACACAAGTTACTCTATGGCTGCAAACATTTGGTCATGCTAGGAATTTGGTAGGTGTATATATATTAGTCGATCAACAGCATGCAAATCTTTCGTGCAAGTCATCCAAAAATGTTAGGCAACATGCATATATCATGAGTGCACTCCGGAATAATCAGCTTATCAGTGTTTTGTTTGCCTGGCTAGTGCCAATGTCATGTAAGCTGAAGGAAATGAATGAAGAAGGGCTCAACTGACGGCACAATATAATGTGTGCTTGTGAGTTTCGTCAGTATGGGAATGAAAAGATTTATCATATTTAATTTGTCATGGAAGGCATGCATGCTGGTACTTAACTACTTATCATCGTCACATATATATGACTACAAACGACCTCGTGGCGGCAGCAACTTAAACTCTCCACTTGGATGGGCTATACATATATTAAGTAGAACTGGCCGGCCATGATTAGGCATTTGGCGGGAGTGAGCGCGTAGCTCATTTGGTCAAGCAGCAGGAGCCTGCGCTCGCCACCCGGGTTCGAAACCCGGTGCCCACCATATTTCTGTGCACAGTGCACAGAAATAGGGACACTGCGCCCCAGTTCAAAAAAAAAAAAATAAAAAAAAATGATTAGGCATTTGGCCTGCAGCTGGCGATATCACATTCAAAACAGTGGCGATTACCATTGAGATGCAGTCCTTGCTAACAACCATGAAAGGAACTGAATTAAATTTATTGTATGGCAACATAGTCCATTTCTGTGCTGCTGCTTTAGAGTTAACACTAGCTGTCCCATCGTTTGGCTACCGTGCCTGACCGATCACCGATCAGTGGCCTGCACAAGTATCTGCATCCCTCTAAAAAGCCTGATCGCCGCCTCTCTTATTATTACATAGCAGCTGTATACAATCACTGGTCTATTTGCACAATATTTATAAGAAGCACCAATATATATATAGTCAAACGAACCAAAAAAAAGATCAATGGTGGCCTGCACAAGTATCTGCATCCCTCTAAAAAGCCTGATCTCGCCACCTCTGTTATTATTACATAGCAGCTGTATACAATCACTGGTCTATTTGCACAATATTTATAAGAAGCACCAATATATATATAGTCAAACGAACCAAAAAAAGATCAATGGTGTTCTAATAAAATAATCGAATGAAAGTGATTACCCCTTAGTATAGTGTGGAAAAAGTCTAGATATTGTGGTAAACTATTGTTGTCAGTCTACTTCAATTTCTGACAAAAAATCCAGGTGTTCTACCCATGACATAACTAAAACTAAAACTATTCCTAGGTGGTTTTACTGTGTGGTTTTGCATTGCTAACACATCTTGGACTCAGGTGTCACTGCGCTCTCTATCTGTCATTGCAGCCCACATTCAGAATTTTTTGCTTCATGGGTTGAAGTAAACCAATAACAATATTGCATTATGAAACATTGTGTGAGTTGCAAGATCCATTAAATTGTAGGACTAATTAGTATATGTCCTCTGTCTGAGCGAGTTGAAGCATTTCCTTCCAATGTGCATTCACAAGTAGAACTTTTTGTGCAAAATATAAAAACATGCTCATATATATATATGCATTCCACTACACTATTCAAAGCTCTAATTTAGTTTTCTCCAATGCTTAGTTTAAACTTATGTGGACCACATTGTATAGCTACATGAAAAAGAACACGTTTCTCTTTCTCATGCAGCCGAGTGTCAGTTTCACAATTCAAATTGTGCAATGGCTAGCTGCTCTACAACTATTAGGTCTATAAACATGATCTCTAAGTCTATTGCAACAACCTAGAGCTATATATTGTTCCACAGGGCCTCTGATTTTCCACCGAACGAGATCCTCTGCAGTTGGCCACAGCGACTTCACTCTGCAGTCGGCAACTCTTAGCCCTCTGCTGTAGATCGAACGGCCAACTCATCACCGAAGTCATCTGGCAGGCCGGTTTGAGCGGCCCATCTTGGCCCAGCACAGACACGCTTCCTTCGCTGCTTGTCGCAGCCTCGCAGGTGCGGCAAGAAGTGGCGGCGACGTCGCTGGTGCTGCTGAGGCTGGCCATGTCCGGCGCAACACGGCGGCGCTGCTACGCCACGTGGAGTCTGTGGACGAGACAGTGGCCTGGCTGTCGTGCTTCTTGGCCTGTAGTGTACAGCGATGACAATTGACAAGCACGTCAGATTCATGGCCGGCGGTGCTGTGAACTAGCACTGATGTAGCGCCTAGTGATGGCGCTGGCACAGTCGCCACGAGCGCGGCTACGGTGCGTATTGGTGCTGGCACACCCCGGCCAACCTGGTGCTAGCGGGGATCGTCCTCGCGAGGCGGCCACGACCTTCTACGAACTCTCTGCAAGCAAGCTGTATGTTAGCAGCACTCCTGCCAAGGCTGCAGCGTTGGCGTCTGAAGATGATCCGTCCACAAGCTAGCCCAGGGAGCGGCCCAAGGCCAACAGGCCCAAGAAGAAGAACCCCAAGTACTATGGCGACGAACAAGTACTATGGCGACGAATGGGCCAGCTGAGGAATACGCCTGCGTGCGTGACAAGAGGTGGAGCCTCTGTAATCGTTAAAATGGGAGAAGTGAAGAGAGAAGCTAACTTTTGTCAAACCAAAATCCTATTTCGTATTCTAAGAACTCATCCGAACTACTGTTCCTCTCCTTCCTCCGCCTACTCCGTCTGGTTCCTTCCTCCCCCAATCCGATCCCTACTGCTATCTCTCACATCTGGTATCAGAGACAACCTTCCTCGGTACTTCCGTTCGTGCGTCCACACTCCATCGGTCGAATCATCTAATTGAGCCGGTTGGTCTAACCCGTTGCAATCTGTGAGCTGCAGTTTTGCTTCGGGATTCTGTAATTCCCCTCTCCGGATAGTTCGATTTGTGGCGGATTGCCGTTCTGGATCGATCCGATTCCATTTTTCCCCACACCCACTATACCAGATTGCAGTGGCAACGAGGCGCCATGAATCCAGAGAACAAACTCCTACTCGATGAGATTGACAAGCGCTTCTCCGTTCGCTTCGACAACCTCGAGCGCAAGCTCGATTCGTCCACGACTGCGTCTACCACCTGCCTCGACGCGCTCGAGTCCACCGCCCAGTCATTCGACGAATGGCGTCCCAGCATCGAGGGTGTCGTCGACGATTTGAAGATTGAAGTGAACAAGCTCGCCATGTTGAAACTTGAGGTCGGGAAGATTTCGAAGTTCTGGGAGCGCACGATGGTGGATGCCCCATCGGCGACCCCGGGTGTGTTCGCGGCGGTGCCTCCCCTCAAGCCCGCGTCGGCGCCGTCTTCACCAAGCACCGCTGCCGCCTTCGACACCAAGCCGGTGCTCTCCCCCAACTTCAAGTCGGCTTTCCCCACCGACTTCCAGGCTGCTGGGCATGCTCCTGCCGGACTCACAGCCAACCCGCCCGGTGGGCACCGCGTCGATAATCGGAACCGGGACGGTGAATTCGGAGTGGTTACCACTCTGATTCCACCTCCCGGCAAGGGTACGTTGCCTTGCCATCCTGCTTCTCCGCTTCCTTTACCACACCCACCTCCTCGACCACCACCTCCACACACGAACCATCACTGGGAGTCGAGTCATCAGGGCGGCAGCGGGGGCGGCCATACCGGCAAACTCCCGAAGTTTGATTTTCCCAAGTTCGATGGGGAACATCCCAAGTTGTGGATCAAACAGGCCATTCATTACTTTGAGCTCTATCGTGTTGAGTCTGTGGTGTGGGTTCCGGCTGCTACCATGCACTTCCAAGGCATAGCCAAACGTTGGCTGTCCCCTGTGGAAGACCAGCTTGAGTCGGTGTCTTGGTCGGATTTCTGCTCTTAGTTGCTCAATCGTTTCGCACAGGATGAGCATGAGTTGCTGCTGCGCCGTCTTTTTCAGATTCGTCAGACTGGGCAAGTGTCTGAGTACATTGACCAGTTTGTGGCTCTGGTCGATGACTTGAAGGCCTACGCTAAACACCCTGATCCGCTATATTACACACAACGTTTCATCGATGGCCTCTGTGATGAGATTAAAGCTGTTCTGCTTGTTCAGCGTCCCACTACATTGGATACTGCTTGTTCTCTTGCCCAATTGCAGGAAGAAGCCCTGGGGGTGATCCAACGCCCGTCTCGGCGTCTGGATGGTGCCAATGGCCAGCGGCAGGCTTGGTAGGGGACACTTCCTCTTCCACCTCCCCCTCAGAAGCTGGCTATCGCGGATGCCCCCCGCGTGACGGAGGTGACCGTGAGTACTGCTGAAGACAAATTCAGGTCCCTTTGTGCTTCTCGTCGGGCCCGAGGCTTATGCATACGATGTGGGGCTAAATGGAGCCGGGATCACAAGTGCACTGAGGTGGTACAGTTACACTTGGTGCAAGAATTGCTTGATATATTTCCAGACAGTGATGAAGGAGAGCCATCCAGTCCATCTTCTCCAACTGATTCTCAGGTTATGATGCATTTGTCAGTGGCCGCAGTTGCCGGTGCCTCTGCTCCTAAAACTCTTTGTCTTACTGGCTCCATTCAGGGGGTTTCTTTGTCTATTCTAGTGGATTCTGGCAGTTCCCATACCTTTCTTAGTTCCACTTTGGCTCAGTCTTTATCTGACGTGCAAGAGCTCCATCCCGCTATATCTGTGCAGGTCGCTAATGGCGCAGTGTTGAAATGTACCTCTTATATTCCTGCTGCAGTATGGTCGGTGCAAGGCTGCACATTCACCAATGATCTGAAATTGTTGCCCCTCCAGTCATTTGACATGATTTTGGGCCTCGATTGGCTTGCTAGCTTCAGCCCCATGCAGGTGCACTGGGCACAGAAGTGGCTGTCCATTCCTTACCATGACAACACCGTGGTCCTCGTGGGGAATGCTCCTAATCTTCTAGTGGGTACCGTGATTCAGTTATGTGCACTACAGCCAGCGGCTAGCTCTGTGTCTGTCTCTACTGATATTCCTGAACTCCAGCTACTGTTGACAGAGTATGCTTCCTTATTCCAACCTTCTGCTGGTCTTCCTCCGGAACACACCTGTGATCATTCCATACCATTGATACCCGGAGCCCAGCCCGTATTTGTTCGTCCTTACAGATATGCTCCTATCCTGAAGACTGAAATTGAACGCCAAGTGAATGATATGCTACAACAGGGGCTTATACAGAAGAGCACCAGTGCTTTTGCTTCGCCCGTCTTGCTAGTGAAAAACAAGGATCAGTCCTGGAGGTTCTGCGTGGATTATCGCCAGTTAAATGCTATCACGGTCAAAGGGAAGTATCTTGTTCCGATAATTGAAGAGCTTTTGGACGAGTTGTCAGGGGCTGCTTATTTTTCAAGCTTGGATTTGCAAGCTGGTTTTCATCAGATTCGCATGAAAGCAGGCGACGAATTCAAAACTGCTTTCCAAACTCACTTCAGCAAATTTGAGTTCAAGGTGATGTCTTTTGGCTTAACAGGAGCACCTGGTATCTTCCAAGATGCTATGAACACGACCCTGGCCCCCTATCTCAGAAAGTTTGTTCTAGTATTCTTCGATGACATTCTGATATACAGCGCTACTTTGGCAGACCACCTGCAACCTCCGGTTGGTTTTTGAGCTTCTGACACGTGACAAATGGACTTTAAAGCTGTCCAAGTGTGCCTTTGCTCAGACCCAGATCTCTTACTTGGGGCATGTCATTAGTGCCGCGGGTGTCGGTACTGACCCTTCTAAACTGGACGCTATTTCCCAATGGCCCACTCCATCTTCTGTCAAGGAGCTCCGATCCTTTTTGGGACTCGCCGGATACTATCGCCGTTTTGTGCGACATTTTGGGATCATCTCAAAGCCATTAACCAACTTGCTACGGAAGAATACTCTGTTCATATGGACGCCTGCCCATGAGTCGGCCTTCACTGCGCTTAAGTCTGCTCTCTGCAGTTCTCCTGTCTTGGCTCTGCCCAACTTTGAGCGATCCTTCACTATTGAGACCGATGCCTCTGAGTCGGGTGTGGGAGCCGTTCTGATGCAGGACGGTCACCCACTTGCATTCCTCAGCAAGGCACTCGGGCCTAAGACTCGCGGCCTTTCTACTTATGAGAAGGAGTTCATGACTATTCTCCTGGCAGTCCAAGCTTGGCGGCCTTATCTGCAGTTCCATGAATTCACTATATTGACTGATCAGCGCAGCTTAACACAATTGGGGGAGCAATGTTTGAACACTTATTGGCAGCAGCGGGTTTTCTCTAAGCTCCTTGGCCTGCAGTACAGGATTGTTTACCATCCTGGTTCTGATAATCGAGCCGCCGACGCACTGTCGCGCCACCCTGCCCCTCCAGCGGTATGTGCTGCAGTCACGGCCTTAGAGCCTACTTGGTCTACCGCTGTTCAGCACAGTTATGCCAACGACCCCGTTGCCACTGCTATGATGTCCAAGTTGGCGCTGGATCCTCAGTCTATTCCCAATTTCACATTGAAGGCTGCAATATTGAGGTATCGTAATCGCATCTGGGTGGGCAGTGATACAGCATTGCAGCAACGCTTGATATCCGAATTCCATTCTAGCGCCTAGGGCGGACATTCTGGTGTTCCTGTCACACATATGAGGCTTAAACAATGTTTCGCCTGGAAAGGCATGAAGTCTGCTGTTAAAGCATTTGTGCAGTCTTGTTCCATTTGTCAGTAGTCCAAGTATGACCGCACCAAGTCCCCAGGCTTGCTTCAGCCATTACCGGTTCCCGACTCGGCCTGGCAAGTTATTTCTCTGGATTTCATAGAGGGTCTTCCGCTGTCTCATTCCAGCAACTGCATTTTGGTTGTTGTGGACCTGCTAACCAAGTATGCACACTTTGTTGCTCTCCGTCACCCATTTTCAGCATCAGGGGGTGGCCAAGGCCTTCTTCCACAATGTCTATCGTCTGCATGGCCTTCCTTGTGCTATCATATCTGACCGTGATCGTATATTTACAAGCCACTTTTGGTCCGAGTTGTTTAAGCTTGCTGATGTCCGATTGTGCCGGAGCTCAGCCTACCACCCTCAGTCTGACGGTCAGATGGAGCGGCTCAACCAGTGCTTGGAAACCTACCTACGTTGCTATGTTCATGCCTGTCCACGTAATTGGAGCTCCTGGTTGTCCTCTACAGAGTTCTGGTACAACACATCTCCTCATTCTGCCATTGGCCGGTCGCCATTCGAAGCTCTTTATGGCTATCCCCCTCGTCTCTTGGCTGTGGATCCTTCTGCTGCGGTTCATAATGAGGTGGAGGCCTGGACATCTGATCTGCAATGGATGGATCAAGTCTTGCGGCAACATCTCTTGCGCGCCAAAAATCGCATGAAAAAGCAAGCTGATCAGCATCGATCTGAACGCAACTTCGCTATTGGAGATCTGGTATACCTGAAACTACAGCCATACGTACAAACCTCTTTAGCTCCTCGCTCCCATCAGAAATTGGCCTTTCACTTCTTTGGGCCTTTCCGTATTGTGGCACGAATTGGCTCGGTGGCTTATCGTTTGGATCTGCCAGCACATTCCTCTATCCACCCGGTGTTCCACGTGTCCCAGCTTAAGAAAGCACTGGGTGCCACTCACCAGGTAATTGCTGACTTACCATATGATTTTGCTCTGAACCTGGTGCCTGAGCAGATTCTGGAGTCTCGGCTGGTGCCGCGTGGCAACTGTCGCGTGCAACAGGTGTTGGTGAAATGGAACAACTTGCCTCCGTCGCTGGCCACTTGGGAGGACTACGAAGCATTGTGTCAGGAGTTTCCCAGAGCTGCTGCTTGGGGTCAAGCAGCATTTCAAGGAGGGGGGATGTTAGCAGCACTCCTGCCAAGGCTGCAGCGTTGGCATCTGAAGATGATCCGTCCACAAGCCAGCCCAGGGAGCGGCCCAAGGCCAACAGGCCCAAGAAGAAGAACCCCAAGTACTATGGTGATGAATGGGCCAGCTGAGGAATACGCCTGCGCGCGTGACAAGAGGTGGAGCCTCTGTAATCATTAAAAGGGGAGAAGTGAAGAGAGAAGCTAACTTTTGTCAAACCAAAATCCTATTTCATATTCTAAGAACTCATCCGAACTACTGTTCCTCTCCTTCCTCCGCCTACTCCGTCTGGTTCCTTCCTCCCCCAATCCGATCCCTACTGCTATCTCTCACACTGTATAAGAATTGTCACCCGCAGTACGCGCCAGCGTGATGCCCATGCTTGCTGACTTCGCCGCCGCCTGCTCCGCCTCGGCGCCTCCTCGCCAAGCGCCACGAAGGGCGCAAAGAGCTAGGAGTCGGAGTTTTCTATCTTTGCAACTTGCAAGGCTCTGGTAACGGACGAGAGCTGCAAGATCATCAAGAGCGCGTGGGAGCTGGTAGTCGTTGGATCGAGGGGACGGTGTCGATCAGCTGACTGCAGAGTGAAGTCGCTGTAGCCAACGGCAGAGGATCTCGTTCCTCTCTCTCCGAACAGTCGTGTATTGACCCGGACTCATAAGTCATGCTATATTTATTGTTTCCTAATCTTTATAGGAAAATAGTAGAAGTTAGAATGAAGAGTATTGGAAAATCCGGAAAAAAACGGAACATAAAACCAAATGGAAAAAATAAAAAGAAATACAACGTAGAGAAAAAGGAAAAGAACAGAAATAGAAAAAGAAAAAAAAGATACACAACGTGAAGAAAAAGGAAAAAGAAACAAAAAAGGTATCCTATTCCCTTTTTAAATCACGTATGCAAATTACATGTTAGATTCTTTGGATCATAAGTACCTGAAAAGGAATCCTCCAAATATATTAGGAATCCTAATTCTAATATAAATAGATTCTTGGGATCCTAAATACCTGAATACGAATCTTCCTAATTAATATAAAATCTAAGTACGTTTCTGTTTTCCCTATGTCTCTTCGGATGTTCTGTCTTTTTTTTTCCTTTTCTACCGTGGTAATTTTGGTCTCTCATTGCTTTGAGTCATGAACGTGTATAGAGTCCAAACTCTAATGCATAATGTGGATGAGGCATTGGAGTTGAGTCAGGTTACTGCACCGGCCTCCGCTACAGTTTCATGCTCCAACTCTGTTAATCTAAGCCAATTAAAGTTGAGCACAATAAAGAGCAAAAAACATGAGAGCCTAGCTATAACTACTGCACCCAAAACTGGCCTGATCATTGCTCAATGCTGGGTGAAGACGCAAAACTTTGGCGACCACTCTCAAATATTTCTTCTACCACCAACGATCGTATATATATTTTTTCACGAATACCCAAGAGCATTGCGTATCATTGTATTAAGAAGATAGAAGTTTAAATAACATACAAGAGTGGCCGTTCCCAGCCTGACCGAAACCATGAAAGGCTATATTTTGAATAAGACAACCCTGGATCCACTGGGATCAACCTAAACTACGCGCGCGGCCTATGGCTCTATGGCCGGAGGCCGGCGAGCACGGCCACCAAACATCCCCTGCAAGCTGGGAACAACTCGTCGAGGGCCTCAACGTCTCGGTCACCCTCGAAGTAGGAGTCGAACGAACGCTTGCCCGCAGAGGAAGGCGGCGCTGAAGGTTCCAAGAACCCCATCCTCTTCATGAGTAGTACTTCGCCGCGTTTGGACGCCAGGATGTGGTCCATCTGCTGAGCAGCAATCCGTCTGCTCCTAAGGGGCAAGGCCCGCATGGGCGGCAACTTCTGCTTGGGAAGGGAGCTGATGAGGGGTGCTGCCTCACCACCAGGACCTCCTTGGTGAACCTAGCCAAGCGCGCCGCGGCCTCTCTAGGAGAAGGCGAGTCATGCACCATTGGCGCCACAGCGCCCGCCATCAGAGGTGACGTGCCCTATAGAGGCGACGACGGGGCGACTCATGGTCTGCCGTGCACTGAGGGGCCGTCGATGTAGGGTCTCACAACGAAGCTTGACCCTCCGGAGATGGGCAGCTGGGAGCCTGTGCGACCTCCGGTTGGGACGCGGCGAGTAGGGCGACAAGCTCGTCCAGCATCGGGTCGACCGAGACAAGCCGAGCGAGGGGATCTGCGCACAGGCACAGTGCCTCCCCCAATGGGTGAGGCTCGAGGAAGCAGCGCGCGATAGTCGAAGTGGTGGCCTCTTCGGTGGAGTTGGCAGGTGCGTCCCTAGTGATGT
This sequence comes from Saccharum hybrid cultivar R570, assembly GCA_038087645.1. Classification (NCBI taxonomy): domain Eukaryota; kingdom Viridiplantae; phylum Streptophyta; class Magnoliopsida; order Poales; family Poaceae; genus Saccharum; species Saccharum hybrid cultivar. The sequence goes on along the minus strand of JAQSUU010000405.1, from coordinate 30,036,321 downwards.
CCGTGCCGGTCTACCACCGCGGCACCGGCGTTGTCTCCAGCGACGATGGGTGCCGTTCGCACCCCCCATGACCCCAGCATGATCCCATCTACGGTCGGAGGACCGCCGAGTGGTGCGTGCTGGGAGGGCGGTGGGTAGACGGCACATGAGTGGCGAGGCCGGCCCCCGCTGTTCAGCGCCGCCTTGGACCGACCACAATCCCTAGCGAGGTGGCCGAAGCCGCGGCGGCGTAGACAACGCCGAGGTATATTAAACCAAAAATAATCTATTTCTATCCCTATTCCTCCCCTAATACTAAATCAAGAAGAGTTTTTTTTTTTCATTTGGCCCTTCTTTTTATCTCTGTTTTTCTCAACATCATTCCGACGCTTTTTCTTTGTTTTTTTGGTTTCATCCGTCCTCTCATCAACTCAGTATACAGTCTGTCCGCGTTCGTGTTTTGTCTATGAACTTGGTGATTTGTTTAGCACAGGTACAGTCTGGTTCCGGATTTGTTTCTTCTATAAGTACATCTCACTATGACTTTTGCTTTTTCTCACAAACGTTAAAAACAAATAATAAATACAATGTTATGGGTCTTTAAACCGTTAAAAAACAAAGATTCTCATTGATGTAAGTCATTAGAAACAAACTTATCTATATTATAAAATTTAGATTACCTGTTGACCCAACTAATTAAACAGTTAAATAGTACGAACATTCGATAGTTTTTTTCTCCCGTCATAACGCACAACCATCTATAATATCAAACGGCAATTTCTTCCTCCAAATTCTGGTCCATCACACACTCTTTGCTTGTTCGTGTGTCCCTTCACTTTTTGTAGCACTAGAGTTGCCGGGTTTATTAAGAGTAGTAGTAGTATGTGATGAATTAGAAATTAGAGACTTGATTACATTAGTGTCCCGTCCGTGACATAAATTCATCAACTGTACTCATGCGAGTTAGATAGTGCATGCCCCAACTACCATACAAGCTAGTCTGATTTCAAAATATATTAAAACAGATGGCATATGATATAAATCCCGTTGCAATGCACAAACATGTTTGCTAGTTCAATTCCAAAAGACCAGAATACATTTTTCTGTCCAAGTTCACTAGGCTGCGAGTTGTTGTGGCGATAGAGGATTTGGTTCGCCCATAATTGCACGGGCATGGCCCCATGAAACGAGGAAGCTAACTCCAGTCGTGTCACTTGGTACAGCAGTACCACACCGCAACTACTAGCCATTAAAATTATTATTCGAACGACCAACCCGAAGGCGAAGCGGACGATCGTGCGAGCTTCATGATTTGTGAGACTATAGGGTAGAGTAACTCCTACCAGCTGGGCGAACCGGGCGAAACGTTTTCTTCTGGGAAGAGGCGACTGGGGCGGCTAGGCGACGGGGGGGACGACCACCGTTCCGGCGGAGGGCTCCGGCGCTCCGGTGATCCTCAGGGGAAAAAAAGTAGGAGAATCTGCTCGGCTCACGACGGCGGTTCGGCTCAAGTAACTCTCGTCACGTCTACCTTTACCTTCTATTTTCTTAGTCTCTTTCGAGGTGTTTCGTGTTCCGCTCGAGAGGTGTTCCATAGATGGCTGGTGGTCCGAGTCGTCGATGCTTCACGATGGCCTTCAAGGGGGGGGGGCGAGCTCTGAGGCGGCACTTGCTTGGGGATTGAGAGGTGCTACCTCCAGTATGGGTCAAGGTAGTGACCCAGGCCCGCCACGAGTGTTGAAGAGATTGACGGCCTGGGATCGGTTGAAAGAGAAACATGATAAGGAAGAGGATATCAAACGATCTCTGTTCAAAGCCCCAGAATGTTTTGTGATTGAGATGCAGGAGTTGGAAGAATCGGCAGATGCTCTGGATCGCGCCATTGCTTCGATTCCGAGAGCAGAGGAGAGGCCGAGGCGGGAGGAAGAGGATAACCGTTTTGGGCCCGATAGCTCGAGAGGTGGGCCAGTTTCTAATGGGCTGAAAGCCCAACAGGGCATCATTAATATCGGTGAGCTGTTCTGTAACAGAACCGCCCAATTATACGAGATTAAGTAAGAAAATCATCCAACGGACGGACAATTTACCAAACTTAAGCCCGTATAACCCGGTAGTCCGTGAAATCTCGACGGATTTCAAACCATTTCACATCACAGCCAAGATCGTAATAAGTTCAGCGATTACCTTCATAAGTTACACAGTAGTTTGCGGCACAAAATACATCGGAGTTTAAACATAGTTATTACAAACCAGTTTCGAATAAAGTAGCGGAAGCATTAGTTCAAAGCGCACACACACACGCACAACTTTCCAAAATAAAGTGCCAGCTCGCGATCATCTCCCACAAAAGCATCAGGCGAGGAGTAGTGAGTGACCATTGCCCATGGTCCTAGGCTTCGCCCATCGCAGGGTAGAGACAGTTGATACAATAACCATAGTACATCTGTCCATCTGCAACAAGTGGGAACAAAGCCCTGAGTACGAGAAGGTACTCAGCTAGACTTACCCGACAGAACCAAAACAAAAAGACTCCAAGGATCATGATAGGTTTTTTGGTGGGGTGGCTGACTCATTTGCAAAAAGAGCATTTTTAGCTTACCAAATCATTTACAGAAGCATGTCATCTTTTAAATCTTTACGCTCCTGTCAACTATGTTTGCTCTTTATACTGAAGTAATCATGTAATTAAGCAAGCAAGGATTACCATTGATAATTAACAATAGTTACCATGTCAATCCCTCATAACTATCCAAGTGTTTCATCAATATTACTACGATGAAGTAACTCAAGTCAAGTGTTCACTATCCAGTGAACGATGGCGATTCGAATCGATTATTGACCAGCTGGTAATTTATTCCTCACACAAACCTCACTCACCCGCTAAAGTGAGGTATTGGTCACCGAGTCAACCATTCAGGTAAAGTCGCGAGCTTGCCAGGAACCACATGTACCCGGGGGCCGCCCGACTGCTCTTTGGCCTTATCATCGCGCCCCCGTTTCCTGCCACTACTGCTCCGGTACAGTGCGTTGCGGGCAATCTACTCGGCCCGAATAATCTCCCGGCTTCGCGGTCGAAAGGTACTTTATTCGGCCAGCTAAATGTGAGGCATGCGTTCAACATGACCCGAGGCCCGACATCGGACGGTCCTTAATCGACACAGACGGAAGGCACTACAGTCCAGAACCCTGCAAGCTTCCGCCCGGTCTCACATTCATTTCCACACTTAGTTATTCTCACATGACATTTCTTTCACATAAAACCAGGTAATCCCCTATAGCTCGCGGATGACAGGCAATCACCCGACTTCTACCGGTCTAAGCAAGCTAAGCAATTATTGACCGTGGACACCAGGGTAACAAGGATCGGGTAGAACAATGTGAAACAAGGTATAATGCAGCAACGTTTGCAAACAACTCCTAAACTTAATGCATCAGATTAAGTGAAATTAATAAATAATTCTTTGCAAACCGAGGGAGAAATGCTCCGGGGCTTGCCTCGCTCGAAGGTACTGGGACGATGGTCAGGGCACTCCGGAAGCTCTTCACCGGACTCCTCTTCTGCTTCTGCTGGTTCCGGCTCCGTCACTTCGAGCTGCTCCTCTGCGTCCTCGGGAACAACTGTCGGAACCACTTCCTGCGATCCTGTATGATGCAGAAGTATGAGTGCAACATGCATAAGTGCATTGCAGAGGTGACATGAGATGATGATGATGATGCGGAGTGCATGCGATGTAACGAATATGTTACGTTATCGGATTATGTGGAACTTATGACTCTTCTACAAGGTAGTCTACGTCATCCAAGAACATATACTCGGAAACTACCACACTAGTTTCTACCATGCGAGAGTATTTGACAATCAAGATGCTTCAAAGATACACCAAAGTATATTTTTCTAACTAACTTTGCATTAGAAATAAATAGAAACCCTAATTAGTCCTATGGTTGAACAGCAACACACATTTTAGTAGCTCAGAAAAATCTTACAAAATTACAGTGGATTACTAATATCAAGAATAGCTTGACATAAAAATTTTACTGCATTTGGATAATTAGAACTTCCTCTACAAAAATAACAAACTAAGGCCTCAAATAGATATTTAAAATACTTTACATTATGAAAAGTATCAAACAACAGATTTAGGAATTTTTCTACTATCTATTACCTAAACAAACACTATAGAAAAATTATCACTTGCATGTTTTATTCAAATTTATTTAAATAACAAAAATAACAATCATTGGTAATAAAAAGCATTTGAACTGCAACTATACATTTTTCTACAGAACAACCATGAAATAAAATTACCCTAGCAAGTACATGGCATAACAGGATTAATAAACTTGGAACCACATTTTTCTGATTTTTCTACATTTTCTTATCAATTTTTCAAGAAAACACCAATTTCAAAGATTAAATAAAACACTACAGAAAAGTAATGAAATATTGTCATGCAACATTTTTATATTGTAGATCTGATTCAAATGAGTATATAAAAATTTATTTCACAAATTTTGGAGCTAAAATGACCAAGAAATCATTTTCCCAAGTGTTTTTCATCAAAATAATAAAAAGAGAAATGAAAACGGGTTTATTTAAATGTCGCTGGGCCGGCCCGAGGGAAATGATCGGCCCACGGCGGTCGCGGCCCATCTCGCTCGCGCGGGGGAGGAAACCGAGCCGGCCTGCTCGGGCTCGGCCCGTTGGCACGGCTCAGCCCACCGAGCGAGGAAGGGGGGGGAGAGAGACCCGAGCGCGTCGCCGGCGTTCCCGACGCCGACGTCGCGGCGGCGGTCACGGCCAATCGGCCGGTTCCGGCCAGCCAACGACCCGCCGAGACGCGCAATAGAGTCGCCAAGAAGTGACCAACACGAGACGTCGGTGCGGGAGAGCAAAGAGGTGGCGGTTGAGGCGGTGGAGAGGCGCGGCTCGTCGGCACCGTTGCGGTGGTGCGGCGAGGTGAGGAGGAAAAGGAGCTCTACCGCGGGCAGCGAGGGGCGGAGAAGCTTGTTCGGAGGAGGGAAGAACGGGGCGGATCTCGGTGCGAGGTGAATTTGATGGTGGTGGCCTGACGATGCCGGAACGGGGAGGCGAAACCGGAGCTTGCGGCGGCGAGCCGTTCGCCCGCGCGGTGGGAAGAGGAGGGGTGGCTGGCGGGTGAGGGAGGGGAAGTGAGGGAGCGAGGAGGCTCGGGCAGCCGTTTTGAGTGCGCTCGCGCTGGCGGGAGATCAGGGCGAGGACGACGCGCGGCGAGCGGCGGCAGCGCATGGCCGACACGCGGCGAACGCGCTCTGCCGCGGCGGCCAGCGTTGCGCGGGCGCGCGCGGGAGGAGGAAGGAGGCCGGGGTCGCGGGCCGGGCCGACTGCGTCGCGCGGGCGCGCGCGAGGCCGGCTGGGCCGGGCGGCTTCGCGAGCGGGCCGGGAAGTGAGGACGAGGCCTGCTAAGACGAAACTTGTTTTTCCAATTTTCAAAATTAATTCAAATGGATTTCAAACTTTAAACCTCAATTTGAACAAGGAGAAGACATTTTCTGGAATTGGCCCAAAAATAAAAGTTGCTCAAAATTAAATTCTCTACAACTTTGGTTAAGGGGCCATCTCAAAATTCTTAATAGATTTTAAATGACAAAATAAAAGCTAAAATAGGGGATAGTTTTGAATATTTTTCATAACTATTTTTGAACAAGTTTTTGACAAATTTTGAGCTCCAAAATTTGAACTAAAGTTCCAAGTGATGTAGAATTTATAGTTGCAAGGTTTTGGTACAAATGTGATTATCATGTTAATACAATTTAGCACATACTTTAATTTTAAGCCTTTGTTTAAATCAAATTTCAAATTGTCACACATGATCATGATGTTATGAATGCGGTGCAATATGATTGCCATGCAAAAATGTATTGCATAACACCGGAGTGTTACAGCCTTCCCCCCTTATAAAAATCTCGTCCCGAGATTTGGGTTACGAACCATTTATTATAAAAATCTTCGTAGGCATTCTTTAAGTATTCACCCGTTTCCCAAGATGCATCCCCTTCATCGTGATGACTCCATTGTATCTTATATGTTTTCACCACACTGTTTCGAGTAGCCCTTTCCTTGGTATCCAAAACTCGAACTGGCTGCTCATGATATACCAGATCTGACTTCAGTTTTATGCCTCGAGGTTCAATTCTTTCCTCTGGAATGCGCAAACATTTCTTGAGATGTGATACATGAAAAACTGGGAATATAGCACCCATTGACTCTGGTAACTCCAATTTGTAAGCCACAGGACCCTTTCGTTCTAAGATTTTGTAAGGTCCCACAAATCTGGCGGCCAGCTTTCTGCGCACACCAAACCTTTTCTTTTTCATTGGCGTAACTTTTAGATAAACATAGTCACCAACTTCGAACACAAGCGGTCTTCTTCTCTTATCTGCATAACTTTTCTGACGTGACTGAGCTGCTCTCATATTCTGCTGGATGATATGAACTTTCCTTTCGGCTTCCTCTACGAAGTCAATACCATAATACCTTCTTTCTCCTGGCTCAATCCAGTTTAACGGTGTTCTACACTTTCGGCCATACAGAGCCTCAAAAGGTGCCATCTTGATACTCTCTTGATAGCTGTTATTGTATGAGAACTCTGCTAATGGTAACCATGACTCCCATGAACCTCTGGAAGACAACACACAAGCTCTTAACATATCTTCTAGAACAGCATTAACTCTCTCAGTCTGACCATCTGTTTGAGGATGATAGGCAGTGCTACGAATCAGACTAGTCCCCAAACCTTTGTGCAAATGCTCCCAAAAGTGAGCAGTGAACTGTGACCCTCTGTCAGATACTATAGTCCTTGGGATGCCATGCAATCTCACAATCTCTGTGATATACTTCTCAGCATATTGAGGTGGTCTATATTCCGTTTTGACAGGCAGAAAGTGGGCTGTCTTAGTAAGACGATCCACAATTACCCAAATGGAATCGTGACCCTTTTGAGTAGTGGGTAGACCCGTGATAAAATCCATACTTATGTCATCCCACTTCCAACTTGGTACTGACAAAGGTTGTAACATTCCGGCAGGCTTCATGTGAATTGCTTTTACTCTACAACATGTGTCACATCTGGCTACATACGCTGCAATTTCCTTCTTCATCTTGGTCCACCAATAACGAGGTCTTAGTTCTTGATACATTTTACTGCTGCCAGGATGAATAGACAACTTAGAGAGATGAGCTTCATCCAAAATTTTATTCTTAAGCTCTCTATCCTTTGGAACAACAAGACGGTTGTCGAACCACAACACATCTTGCTCATCCACCCTGAAGTGTTTCGAGGGTTCTTCTTGAATCTTCTTTTTGATGTGGAATATCCCTTTGTCTGCTTTCTGACCTTCTATAATCTTACTCTCCAAGGAACAACTGACCTGAATACTATGTAGCACGGCAGGGTGCATTAGATCGAAACCATCTTCAAGTACGGGTTGCATATTCAGACAATGTGATTTTCTACTCAAAGCATCAGCTACCACATTGGCTTTCCCAGGGTGATACTGTACATTCAAGTTGTAGTCTTTGATCAGCTCTAACCATCTCCGCTGTCTCATGTTCAATTCTGGTTGGGTGAAAATGTACTTGAGACTCTTATGATCGGTGAAAATGTTGCACACATTACCCAGTAGATAGTGTCTCCAAATTTTTAAGGCATGCACTACAGCGGCAAGCTCAAGATCATGTGTCGGATAATTGATTTCATGTTTTCTCAACTGCCGGGAGGCATAAGCAATGACTCTTCCTTCTTGCATCAGCACACACCCTAATCCTGTTTTTGATGCGTCACAGAACACATCAAAAGGTTTCTCGATGTCGGGCTGTGCAAGAACTGGAGCAGTGGTCAACAGTTTCCGCAAGGTATGGAAAGCTGTCTCACACTCCTCTGTCCACACAAACTTGTGATCCTTCTGTAACAGACTTGTCATTGGCTTGGCAATCTTCGAGAAGTCTGGGATAAAACGGCGATAGTAACCAGCTAACCCTAGGAAACTCCTGACTTCTGACACTGTGGTTGGAGTCTTCCAATCCATAACCTCTTGCACTTTACTCGGATCTACAGAAACTCCATTCTCAGATAGGATATGACCGAGGAAAGGAACTTTCTTTAACCAAAATTCACATTTGCTGAACTTAGCATATAACTTATGATCTCTCAGCCTGGTCAAGACAATTCTTAGATGCTCTTCATGATCTTTCTCGTTTTCAGAATATACTAGAATGTCATCAATGAAGACAACTACAAACTTGTCCAACTCTGGCATGAAAACCGTATTCATCAGATACATAAAATATGCAGGAGCATTTGTTAGTCCAAATGACATAACAAGATACTCGTACAACCCGTATCTGGTAGAAAAGGCGGTTTTCGGAACATCTTGAGGTCTAATCTTTATCTGATGATACCCCGACCTTAAGTCTATCTTGGAGAACACTCTGGCTTTAGCTAACTGATCAAACAGAACATCAATATGAGGCAAGGGATATTTATTCTTGATGGTTACAGCATTAAGAGGTCGATAATCCACACACATCCTGAGAGTACCTTCTTTCTTTTTCTTTACAAACAAGGCAGGACATCCCCATTCAGACTTACTTGGGCGAATAAACCCCTTCTTTAATAACTCTTCCAACTGTTTCTTCAACTCGGCTAACTCATCCGGAGGCATCCGATAGGGTCTCCTTGAAATTGGAGCTGTCCCAGGGATCAACTCGATTCCAAACTCAACATCTCTATCTGGAGGAAGGCCAGGCAACTCGTCTGGAAACACATCCGGGAACTCACATACTACTGGGATCTGATGGATAGGAGCAACTTCCATGGCACAGGTCACACTCACAAGATCTGTTCTTTTAGGCAATGGTACCTGAAAAGTACCCTCTGCCTGGGGATCTTTAAGGGTAAGCATCCGACTACTTGTATCTATGAATGCTTCCCAGTCTTTCATCCAGTTCATTCCTATTATTACATCCAAAACTAGTCCAGGCATAACTACCAGGTTCACCCGAAACTTCCGACTACCTAACTCAAGGGTTGCCCCTCTAACCATCTTATTAGTTAACACATCAGCTCCTGCTGAACTTATGCGATAACCATAACTCAATTCTGTGCATAGTTGTTCATGCTTCCGTGCAAATGCTTGACTCATAAAAGAATGCGAGGATCCAGAATCAAAAAGAACAACTGCAGGGTGATGGTTCACAAAAAACTTACCAGCAGTTACAGGCTCTCCCTCAGGAACTTCATCAATGGTGGTGTGGTGCACACGAGCATTGTAAGTCTGTTGCTTCTTTTTAGGCGGATAAGGGCAGAACTTTGAAAAATGGCCTGGCTGACCACAGTTGTAGCAGGGCCCTTTCACTGTACCAGCAGACCCTATAGTTCCCTTGGAGTTGCCCTGTTCTGCAGCTGCGTTGGTCTTTGTCGGCGGCACTGCCATCTTGTACGGTTTCTGTGGCCCCTTGTAGTTCTGGGTTTTATGCTGCGGCGGCCTGAACCTTGCACCAGGTGCGGACGGACGATAAGATGAACGATTGGCAGGGACAACTCTGGACTGGGATGGTCCTGACTCGAACACTCTCTTGCGATTCTTGGATGCGGTGTAAGCGTTATTGTTCTTCTCTTGCTTCAAACAGTCACTGATAAAGTCGTTGAATCTGTTGCGGGTATTGGTACCCACATGCTTCATCATCTTCGGACTCAACCCTCTCTTGAAACTAGCAATCTTCTTTGCATCTGTGTCAACCATGTCTGGAGCATAGCGGCACAAGTTATTAAAGGCATGCAGATACTGTGTCACCGTCTTGGTACCCTGATTCAAGGCTAAGAACTCTCCAAGCTTCATCTCAACCAAGCCTGGGGGAATATAAACTCCCCTAAAAGCTTCAGTGAAATCCCTCCAAGAGATCTGGGCATTAGGAGGAAAAGTGGTGCGGTGATGCTTCCACCACATTCCGGCTGGTCCTTGTAACTGATGGGCAGCATACTCTGTTTTCAGAACATCTGTCAGCCTCAACACACGGAACTTATCTTCCATAGTGTTGATCCATTCTTCGGCATCAAGTGGCTCTGCTGCTTCCTTGAAAATAGGTGGCCTAGTATCCATGAAATCCTTGAAACTGCTGTACTGGTTCACTCCATGGCCACCACCTTGGTTATTTCCTCTTTGAACATTTTCCGCGATGGTACGCAGAAAGTCTTCCATATTCCTCTGTGACTGTTCAGTACTGCGTTGACTTCCAAGAAACTGTGTGAAGAACATTTCTGCGGTGAGCGGCGGAGGAGGGGGCAAATGTGGTTCTGGACGTGGTTCCTGGTGATTGACATTGTTGGCACCACTTCCACCAGCTCCTGCACCATTGCCACCGGTCTCAGCGGCTTCATACGTAGCACGACGAGTGTTGGCCATCTGCATATTTCAGCAACAAGCACAATTGAGTGAAGTTGTAAAATTGTGTCCGAATGAACAATCATGCCATACTGAATTCATTGGAGAGAACAAGTCATACAAGAAAACAGAGGCGCAATAATTTCATTCCAATTAAACAACAGCACCAATTAAGTTACTTCAAAAGCAACATCGCGTTCCATACAACCACGTTGCCAGCATACATACACTGGACTTTTATGCGTTCGGGTATCGCATACACAACCAAGATCCAAAAGGTCGTCAGTCTCAAGGTCGAACAGGATACAACATGATACATGGGAACCAAAAGAAGGCCATCGCGTCAAGCCTAGCTACTAACGCAGGACACTATCCTACTCCTCGGGGCCATCGTCGAGGTCGGAGGCGTCGCCATCGCTACCCTCAGCAGCGGCGTCGTCATCGAGGTCCATCTGAGCGGCGTTCGGAGGAGCATACGGGCCCATCCCGTTGTAGAGGGCATGGAACTCTTCATGCAAGTTGGCATTGTACTCTTCTAGCTCCTCGACCCTCTGCCTCAGAAGGTCCCTCTCGTTCCAGGCTTCATTCCTTTCTTGTACTAGCTGTCCCATCAGGCGATCTGCATTCCTGTTGGCCTGAGTCAGCCTCTGTACCTGCTGCATGGAACTCTCGCCTCTCTCGAGAGCTCGGTCCCGCTGCAAGCTCATGTCAGCTAACTGCTCCTGCAAGCTAGCTATGGCACGTGCTTGCTTCTTCTTCTGTTTTCTTGCTTCAAGCCGATCATCACCGCGTAGGCCAGTCAAGGTCCAATAGGTATTCTCCAGACCTTGATATGCTCTGATGGCTGCATACATGGCACTCATGGTGTGGTTGTCGCTAGCCCGTCCTTCACTAGGGCCTCTAACTAGGGCACTTCCTTGCGGCTGTACCCAAACGGCATCGCGAGGATCATCTCTCGGGAAGGTACCGGCCAAAGCTGCTGCTAACTCATTGGGAAATCTGCTCATGATGTCTCGGATGACGCGAAAAGCTGCGCCCTCTGCACCCTCGACTGGAGTGCGTCCTTCGAACTCCAAATGCCAACCATCCCATTCTGGCGCATCACCAAGAGCAGGGACGGTGATCTCTACAACAGCAAGTCCATCTTCAGCTAGCTGGCTCTCGCTCCAAGAGTAAACTGGCTCTTGTCCCTCCGGGTACCCCACATCATGGAGCACTCTCCAAAGCAAGGTGGGCATGCCAAACTTGCTTAGAAAAGTGTCCGTGTTGCGGTGCTCCCGCGGGGCTAGCTGACGACGGGGTGCTCTTCCGCCAGTGGACTTGCGGGCAGTCTGCTTCGTGCGGGCCATCTGTAGCACAAGTTTTAATTACCCGGTGAGAACATATTTTAGTTAAGGTCACTTTTATCAAAATGGGATAATCCTTTTATAAGGGGAGGAATGCATGCCATGAATGGAATGCACAATCAATATGATGCATGCACGAGTCTTACGTCCTCACAAACTTATGAAATGAAAGCATCTAACGGTAAATTCGGTGGCATACAAACGAGCTCTCATATACGTAACTAATTCGGTCTACACGATACGCTGTTATGTACCTGCAGAAAACTCATTTCAGCCCATTCCCCATGAATGCATGAAAGCAGTAAATCTACCTACACGCTTTACACGAATCCCCAGATGCGTGTACAACGGTAGTAACTACCCAAACACATCGTCCTATTGACGGCATCGCCTCAACGGACGGAACACCCACACATGCGACACTTTTATAAAAACATGTGTAAAACATGTAATTATCCAAGTATCATATAAGCACTTTTCCCTAGATCGGCAGTGTATCCGATCATGCTCTCACAACTCACACTTACCGAAGCGTAGAGGTAACTGATCCATACATTACCACTCAACTAAGTGGCACTCATACAATAGCACGCCGTATGAGCAACGAAAAAGAAATATGGTGCAGAACCCCAAGTTAGTACTTAAATAGCCACCTAGAGTACTTAACTGGGCATACAGGATATGACCACTGGCACACTTTTTAGTTTCAAAATCACACTTTTTAAACAGGGTTTTGGTTTAAATACACTTATGAACAGTAATTACGCTAAACCATGCTCCGATGCCAGCTGTAACAGAACCACCCAATTATACGAGATTAAGTAAGAAAATCATCCAACGGACGGACAATTTACCAAACTTAAGCCCGTATAACCCGGTAGTCCGTGAAATCTCGACGGATTTAAAACCATTTCACATCACAGCCAAGATCGTAATAAGTTCAGCGATTACCTTCATAAGTTACACAGTAGTTTGCGGCACAAAATACATCGGAGTTTAAACATAGTTATTACAAACCAGTTTCGAATAAAGTAGCGGAAGCATTAGTTCAAAGCACACACACACGCACAACTTTCCAAAATAAAGTGCCAGCTCGCGATCATCTCCCACAAAAGCATCAGGCGAGGAGTAGTGAGTGACCATTGCCCATGGTCCTAGGCTTCGCCCATCGCAGGGTAGAGACAGTTGATACAATAACCATAGTACATCTGTCCATCTGCAACAAGTGGGAACAAAGCCCTGAGTACGAGAAGGTACTCAGCTAGACTTACCCGACAGAACCAAAACAAAAAGACTCCAAGGATCATGATAGGCTTTTTGGTGGGGTGGCTGACTCATTTGCAAAAAGAGCATTTTTAGCTTACCAAATCATTTACAGAAGCATGTCATCTTTTAAATCTTTACGCTCCTGTCAACTATGTTTGCTCTTTATACTGAAGTAATCATGTAATTAAGCAAGCAAGGATTACCATTGATAATTAACAATAGTTACCATGTCAATCCCTCATAACTATCCAAGTGTTTCATCAATATTACTACGATGAAGTAACTCAAGTCAAGTGTTCACTATCCAGTGAACGATGGCGATTCGAATCGATTATTGACCAGCTGGTAATTTATTCCTCACACAAACCTCACTCACCCGCTAAAGTGAGGTATTGGTCACCGAGTCAACCATTCAGGTAAAGTCGCGAGCTTGCCAGGAACCACATGTACCCGGGGGCCGCCCGACTGCTCTTTGGCCTTATCATCGCGCCTCCGTTTCCTGCCACTACTGCTCCGGTACAGTGCGTTGCGGGCAATCTACTCGGCCCGAATAATCTCCCGGCTTCGCGGTCGAAAGGTACTTTATTCGGCCAGCTAAATGTGAGGCATGCGTTCAACATGACCCGAGGCCCGACATCGGACGGTCCTTAATCGACACAGACGGAAGGCACTACAGTCCAGAACCCTGCAAGCTTCCGCCCGGTCTCACATTCATTTCCACACTTAGTTATTCTCACATGACATTTCTTTCACATAAAACCAGGTAATCCCCTATAGCTCGCGGATGACAGGCAATCACCCGACTTCTACCGGTCTAAGCAAGCTAAGCAATTATTGACCGTGGACACCAGGGTAACAAGGATCGGGTAGAACAATGTGAAACAAGGTATAATGCAGCAACGTTTGCAAACAACTCCTAAACTTAATGCATCAGATTAAGTGAAATTAATAAATAATTCTTTGCAAACCGAGGGAGAAATGCTCCGGGGCTTGCCTCGCTCGAAGGTACTGGGACGATGGTCAGGGCACTCCGGAAGCTCTTCACCGGACTCCTCTTCTGCTTCTGCTAGTTCCGGCTCCGTCACTTCGAGCTGCTCCTCTGCGTCCTCGGGAACAACTGTCGGAACCACTTCCTGCGATCCTGTATGATGCAGAAGTATGAGTGCAACATGCATAAGTGCATTGCAGAGGTGACATGAGATGATGATGATGATGCGGAGTGCATGCGATGTAACGAATATGTTACGTTATCGGATTATGTGGAACTTATGACTCTTCTACAAGGTAGTCTACGTCATCCAAGAACATATACTCGGAAACTACCACACTAGTTTCTACCATGCGAGAGTATTTGACAATCAAGATGCTTCAAAGATACACCAAAGTATATTTTTCTAACTAACTTTGCATTAGAAATAAATAGAAACCCTAATTAGTCCTATGGTTGAACAGCAACACACATTTTAGTAGCTCAGAAAAATCTTACAAAATTACAGTGGATTACTAATATCAAGAATAGCTTGACATAAAAATTTTACTGCATTTGGATAATTAGAACTTCCTCTACAAAAATAACAAACTAAGGCCTCAAATAGATATTTAAAATACTTTACATTATGAAAAGTATCAAACAACAGATTTAGGAATTTTTCTACTATCTATTACCTAAACAAACACTATAGAAAAATTATCACTTGCATGTTTTATTCAAATTTATTTAAATAACAAAAATAACAATCATTGGTAATAAAAAGCATTTGAACTGCAACTATACATTTTTCTACAGAACAACCATGAAATAAAATTACCCTAGCAAGTACATGGCATAACAGGATTAATAAACTTGGAACCACATTTTTCTGATTTTTCTACATTTTCTTATCAATTTTTCAAGAAAACACCAATTTCAAAGATTAAATAAAACACTACAGAAAAGTAATGAAATATTGTCATGCAACATTTTTATATTGTAGATCTGATTCAAATGAGTATATAAAAATTTATTTCACAAATTTTGGAGCTAAAATGACCAAGAAATCATTTTCCCAAGTGTTTTTCATCAAAATAATAAAAAGAGAAATGAAAACGGGTTTATTTAAATGTCGCTGGGCCGGCCCGAGGGAAATGATCGGCCCACGGCGGTCGCGGCCCATCTCGCTCGCGCGGGGGAGGAAACCGAGCCGGCCTGCTCGGGCTCGGCCCGTTGGCACGGCTCAGCCCACCGAGCGAGGAAGGGGGGGGAGAGAGACCCGAGCGCGTCGCCGGCGTTCCCGACGCCGACGTCGCGGCGGCGGTCACGGCCAATCGGCCGGTTCCGGCCAGCCAACGACCCGCCGAGACGCGCAATAGAGTCGCCAAGAAGTGACCAACACGAGACGTCGGTGCGGGAGAGCAAAGAGGTGGCGGTTGAGGCGGTGGAGAGGCGCGGCTCGTCGGCACCGTTGCGGTGGTGCGGCGAGGCGAGGAGGAAAAGGAGCTCTACCGCGGGCAGCGAGGGGCGGAGAAGCTTGTTCGGAGGAGGGAAGAACGGGGCGGATCTCGGTGCGAGGTGAATTTGATGGTGGTGGCCTGACGATGCCGGAACGGGGAGGCGAAACCGGAGCTTGCGGCGGCGAGCCGTCCGCCCGCGCGGTGGGAAGAGGAGGGGTGGCTGGCGGGTGAGGGAGGGGAAGTGAGGGAGCGAGGAGGCTCGTGCAGCCGTTTTGAGTGCGCTCGCGCTGGCGGGAGATCAGGGCGAGGACGACGCGCGGCGAGCGGCGGCAGCGCATGGCCGACACGCGGCGAACGCGCTCTGCCGCGGCGGCCAGCGTTGCGCGGGCGCGCGCGGGAGGAGGAAGGAGGCCGGGGTCGCGGGCCGGGCCGACTGCGTCGCGCGGGCGCGCGCGAGGCCGGCTGGGCCGGGCGGCTTCGCGAGCGGGCCGGGAAGTGAGGACGAGGCCTGCTAAGACGAAACTTGTTTTTCCAATTTTCAAAATTAATTCAAATGGATTTCAAACTTTAAACCTCAATTTGAACAAGAAGAAGACATTTTCTGGAATTGGCCCAAAAATAAAAGTTGCTCAAAATTAAATTCTCTACAACTTTGATTAAGGGGCCATCTCAAAATTCTTAATAGATTTTAAATGACAAAATAAAAGCTAAAATAGGGGATAGTTTTGAATATTTTTCATAACTATTTTTGAACAAGTTTTTGACAAATTTTGAGCTCCAAAATTTGAACTAAAGTTCCAAGTGATGTAGAATTTATAGTTGCAAGGTTTTGGTACAAATGTGATTATCATGTTAATACAATTTAGCACATACTTTAATTTTAAGCCTTTGTTTAAATCAAATTTCAAATTGTCACACATGATCATGATGTTATGAATGCGGTGTAATATGATTGCCATGCAAAAATGTATTGCATAACACCGGAGTGTTACATGTTCAGCCACTCATACAACCCTTCCCCATTCCCGTCTGCCTCTAGAAGAGAGAGATGGCTCTGGATCCCCAAAACTAGGGTTCTTGAAGCGGCGGTCGAGGGTTTCCCTACTTCGAGAGAAGAGATCCGACGTTTGGGAGGCACAGCTCGGAAGATCGTCCGCTCAGAGGTAAAACTTGTTGATTCCAGATCTTTTGCTGAAGTTGTGCACATGGATCGTCGGGGTGGAGAGGGTAGAGGTGGGTTTCAGAGGAACTTTGGGAATCGGGATGATTGGTGGGGGCGTGATGCTGATCGTAGAGAGGAGGAATGGAATAGGAATCAGAGTCACCGGCGGTTTGATTTGAGGGGTGGGGGTGGTCGTGGTTTCACTGGCGGGAGAGATGATGGGAGGAACTATAAGAGGCGGATGACTGAGGATGCGAGTTACAGACACAGTGAAGAGGATCTCAGGCAGAAGCTGGTCAGAGATCAAGAATATAGAGGTGCTGGGAGGGAGTGGAGAGCTCAAGAGACAAATGAGAAATGCTTTAGGTGTGGTGAAGAAGGCCATCATAGATCTCAATGCCCAAATCCACCGCTTTGCTACAACTGTCAGACCAAAGGTCATATGGCACCTAACTGTCCGTATAAGTACTCGAGAGGGCTCAAGCTTTGTGCTTATGGGATACCAGGACAGTTATTCTACAGCTTACATGTGCCCATTGAAGAAGAAGATGAGATCAAGAGCCCTATCACTGCTGTCATGACCATCTTAGAGGGGAAAGGATCAGTTGCTAAAGTCACTACAGAACTGAAGTACTTGATCAGATCAGATTGGGATTGGCAAGTCAAGAAGGTGGCCCAGAATGAATATATGTTTGTTGTTCCTTCTGCTAGGGATCTTGACAGCCTCACAAAAATCAAAGAGTTTAAATGCAAGATCTCTGATATGCTAGTGATGGTGGAAAAATCAGATTTCATGGTTGGATGTACTGATGTGCTCTCTCAAGTATGGGTGCTAGTTTGGGGATTTCCTCCTTGGGCTCGAAAGGAAAAAGCTGTTGAAGAGGTGGCTTACTTGGTGGGGGACTTGGTTGAGGTGGATTCTAAATCTCTCCCAGGGCTTGGCCCAATCAGATTGAAGGTTGCCTGTAAGGACCCTGCTGCTATTAAGGGCTCTTCCAAAGTTTACTTTAATGGGAGAGGCTTCTTTATTAGTTGGAACCTAGAAAGTGAGAAGAATGAGAGGAAAAGTTTCACTGAAGATAAGCCAGGCAGGAAAAATGAGGATGAAGATTCTTGGGAAGAAGAAGAGGATGATGAGATCTCAGACAATTACCCTTTTGGTGATCAACCCAAACAGGGTGAACAAAACAGCACAAAGGAGATTCCTGAATCCAGTAAACAGGGCGGACAACGAGGTGGAAATCAACAATCCACTGAGGTCAAGGCTCAGGATAATGAGGAGAAGGTGATTGAGAAGGAAAGTGTTAACAGTAAAGGGAGTGAGGGAACGGGTGAGGATGACGTCAAGCTTTTAATCCCCATCTCACTCGATGATGCTGATATACAGCAAGAGTTGTTGAAGGAGCATATGAAGAGCAATATTACTGTACCGGAAGCAACTGTACAAAGCCTCACTCAGCAAGAAACTAATCTAGAAGAGGTGTTGACAGTTGTTGCCGACCCGAAAGCTACTGATACTCATGCTCAGGAAGATGATCAAGGTTTTATCAAGGTAACAAGCGCCAAGAAGCAGAAGCTTAGGCATGTGGAGGTGGCCCAGAAGACTTGTGCAAGGGTGACGGGCACGAGGACTCCCATCCCTATTAGAGCTGAGAGGAGGGCCAGGATGCTGGACAGCCAAGGTACATCTCAAAATTCTTTTGCTATCTTATAAAACATTAGTTCCCATGTTCTTAACAAAGTAGCTCTAGATTGTGGTATCATTTTGGGAGATTCAGATGAGGAGGTAGATGCATCTATTGATTTGATTAAGGCAAAAGAACTTGCTCAAGCCACGTTAGCAGAAGCTGAGAATCAAAAAGAACAAGCTCAGAAAGATAAACAGGTGCTAGTAGAGGAAGATGAGGAAGAGGTGTTCAATGAAGAACATTCTAGAATAATTCAGGAACTGGAAGAGGTGTCAGATGATATTATTTCTGTAGAGGTGATAAAAGGGATAAGGGATAGAGAACATAAAGGAAAAAGTGTAGTTCCCAATGAGTGTTCTATTATGGAATGTTAGGGGTCTTGGCAGTAAAGGAAGGAAAGCTCAACTGAAGAAGATTGTTCAGGAACATCAGATTAAGTGTTTATGTATCAGTGAAACAATCAAAAAGAATTTCACAAACAGAGAGTTGCGAGCCTTGGGAAGTGGTTCGGTCTTTACCTGGAATTGGATTCCTTCTACAGGTCGTTCAGGTGGTCTGATTATGGGAGTTGATGAGGAGTTTGCAGAGGTGATTAAAATAGAAGGTGATAATCATTTTCAGGCAGTGAATATGGTTCAGAAAATAGATGGATTCACATGGAGGTTGATCAGTGTGTATGGCCCGGTTAAGGATAACCAAAAGCAAGAATTTCTTCAGAAATTAGAGGTGATAATTAATGATATAGACATCCCAACACTTATTGGAGGTGATTTCAATTTGATTAGGCAGAGTGACGAGAAATCAACTGGTAATGCTAACACACATTTGATGGATGTTTTCAATACGTTTGTGGCTGACACTGAGCTGAGAGAATTACGTAGAGGTGGAGGTCAATATACATGGACTAATAAGCAGATAAATCCAATCATGGTTGTGTTGGACAGGGTTTTTATGAACACGAGTTGGGAAAGCAGATACCCATTAGTTAAAGCATACTCGGTCACAAGGATTGGATCGGATCATAACCCTCTAGTAGTAGATTTGGAAGTGGTAAGAGGTGGGAGGTCCAAGATTTTTCGATTTGAGGCTGCTTGGGCCAAACAGGATGGCTTTAAGGATTGGGTATTAGCCAAATGGCCGGATAATCAAAATTTGAGAAGCATAGATTTATGGCAGAGAATCTCAACTAAACTTAGGAGCAGTCTTAGAGGTTGGAATGGAAACTGGGGTAGTGATATGAGGAAGAGGAAGCAGGATCTTTTGTTATGTATTAAGAATCTTGACAAAAAAGCTGATGAAGTAGGATTGACTGATTCTGAGTGGGAGTTAAGATACAAGTGGGAAGAGGATCTGACTGTATGGTCAGGAGGAACTTATATGGCAAACTAGAGGTGGAGAGAGATGGATTCTAGAAGGCGATGCAAATACAGCTTATTTCCATGGTATTGCTAATGGTAGGAAACGCAAAACGGAGATCAAGTATTTGGAGAACAATGATGAGGTGATAACCGAGGTGGCAGAACTTCAGGAGCATATTACTAATTTCTATAAAGAACTATTTGGAAGTGAGCCTCAGACTAGATTGAGACTATCGTCTGATTTTTGGGGTGGTGTACACAGAGTCAGCCAAAGGGAGAATGAGGAGTTGATTAAGCCTCTTTCTGCTGCCGAGTTAGAAGAGGTTGTAAAAGGAATGAGAGATGGCTCTGCACCAGGTCCCGATGGTTTCTCTGCTCTTTTTTTCAAACTGTTTTGGGGAAAGATTAAAGGGCCCATTATGGAAATGCTACAAGATTTTAGGGAGGGAAACTTAGATCTAGCTAGGCTTAATTATGGTATCATCACTCTTATTCCAAAAATTAAGGGGGCCGTGAATATCAGACAATTTAGACCTATTTGCCTTCTTAATGTAGTCTACAAAATAATTACCAAAACGTTGACCTTGAGACTTAATAAAGTTGCTGACAAACTCATTAGCCCCAACCAGACAGCTTTTATTCCTGGAAGACATATCTTGGATGGGGTGGTGGTTATTCACGAGGTGCTGCATGAGCTTGCCAAGCACAAACAAAGTGGGATCATTTTGAAGTTAGACTTTGAGAAGGCATATGATAAGGTGAACTGGAAATTTCTTAAAGAGGTGATGAGTAGGAAAGGTTTCAGCGAAAAATGGATAGATTGGATCATGAAAGCAGTTTGTGGGGGCAGGGTGGCTGTCAATCTCAATGGAGAGCTTGGGAAATATTTCAGAAGCTATAAAGGACTTAGACAGGGAGATCCTCTGTCCCCTCTTTTGTTCAACCTAGTGGCAGATGGTTTGTCAGGCATTCTAAGCAAAGCTTCTGCAAGAGGTGTTATTGAGGGAGTGACGCCACATTTAGTAGAGGGGGGTCTAACTCATCTTCAGTATGCTGATGATACTATTCTTTTTATTAGAAACAGCAAACACAGCATTACAAATCTCAAATTTTTACTTTTTTGTTATGAAGAGGTGTCAGGTATGAAGATAAACTATAACAAATCAGAGGTGTTTGCTCTGGGGATTAATGAGGTGGAAGCTGAAGGAATAGCGAAGGTTTTTAACTGCAAACTTGGTCATTTTCCAATGAAGTATTTGGGGCTTCCTATCAGTTTTAAGAGATTGTCCAAGGAAGATCTTAGTTTTTCTGCCAATAAAGTGGAAAAGAGGATGGAAACCTGGAAATGTAATCAACTATCACATGGTGGTAGATCAATTCTTATCAACTCAAGTTTATCCAGCATACCAATGTATTCTATGGGCTTTTACTGGTTATATGAAGGTATTCATAAGAGGTTAGATACTGTTAGAGGCAGATTTTTTTGGGAAGGGGTTGGTAATAAGAAGAAGTATCATATGGTTAAATGGGAAGCTATGGCTTCACCAAAAGAGTTTGGAGGGCTTGGTTTCATTGATACAAGGGCGATGAATACAGTATTGTTAGCCAAATGGATTTTCAAGCTTGATAGAGGTGACAATAATTTGGCTTTAGATGTGCTCAGGAAAAAATATCTGAAGAACAAGAGTTTTTGTCAAGTTAAGTGCAAAGGCAGTTCGCAATTTTGGCAGGGTTTGGAAAAAGTAAAGGATTGGTATGAAAGAGGCCTCAAGTGGAATATTGGTAATGGTAAGAAAATTCGGTTCTGGCATGATGTCTGGTTGAAGGATTGTCCTTTAAAAGTTACATTCCCCAGGCTGTTCAAAATAAGTAGACAACAGGATTGGTCAGTTTTTGATTTTAAAGAGGTGGACTGGGAGTTAGATATGAGAAGGAGGTTAGGTATTGAGGAGGTGGCTGAATGGAATGAGTTACAGGAAGCGTTGGATCTTGTCTGTTTTTCAGATGAGGAAGATAAGGTGGTGTGGGCTTTGGAAACCTCTGGTAATTTCTCCACAAAATCATTATATCGATTGATAAAGCACAATGGCTCAGTCGACCTAAGGATGTTAGAGGTGTGGGGTGCAAAGCTGCCTCTAAAGATCAGAATTTTTCTTTGGATGTTATGGCATGATAGAGTTCTCACAGGAGAACAAATGAAGATCAGAAAGAGCACTAAGTCAGAAAAATGCAAGTATTGTGGGAATTTAGAAACTAGGAATCATCTTTTCTTTAACTGTAACATATCCAAAATGATTTGGGTCTGGGTAAGAGTGAGTATGAGGTGGACTGAGAGACCTACCTCAATGCAATCTTTTGAAGATAAGTTGGATGTGGGGCTGGGGCAAAATAACAAGTTTGCTCTCCTTTTCATCCTGGCTAGTGTAGGCTGGAGTTTGTGGAAGACAAGAAATGATTGGGTCTTTAATCATCATTTGATCAAATCTCCTAAAGCTATTGCTTACAAAGTTTTGGGCTTTCTGTCTCAGTGGAAGAAGATGCTGAAACCAAAAGAGGTGTTGATAATGGAAGACTTGATTCTGAAGCTACAGGAGGACCTGAAGGCGTGGTAATGGCGAACTCCTGGTGACGGCGATGAGATGGATTTAGGATCCGGAAGGCGTTTGATCTTGCTGGAATCATTCACAGTTTGAGGTGTTTTGAGGTGGTGAACTGTTAAGTTGGACTTAACTGCGGAAGACCTGGATCTTCGTTTTGCTTTTACCTGAGACTGGTCTTAGTTGGTGTGTTTTCGGTTTACCTGTAGTTTTCTGCGTTCTGTTTGTTGAAACTTTGTAAGCTGGCATCCCCAGCAGTTACCTTTTATGCTTTCAATACAAGCAGGGCCACTGGCCTTTGGTCTAAAAAAATAAAAAGAAAGCTTCATGATTTGTTTATCGAGACTAGGCAGGCGCTCAACGGAGTCGTTCGTTACTCTCGTTGCGTCTGATCCACGAGCAGTTCGTTGCGTAATCATCGACACGGCCTGCTGCCCTGTCTGATCAACAGCCTTGCCGGCCAGCGGAACGGGACCTGTCCACTGTCGAGTCGACCCAACTAATTCATCATACACAAATCCGTACGTCGATATTAACCATGCGGCTAGCACAGCGGCCGTAACAGTCGCCCTGTGAGATCGTGGCGCGGGCGGGCTGGCTGGCTCTCGACCACTTCGCGCGGGAATAGCATGGCGTTTCACGGGAGACAGCCGGAGATCGAGCAGCCTTCGTCCGCAACGACCCGGCACAAATTTCTGGCTCCGATGCTACGCCAAGACCCCACATGGGGACGGGGGCAGTCGCTTTCAAGCTACCCGCATCGATCCAACATTTGGTTTGATTTAATTTGATTACTCCTAACCCCTCCACGTTCGCAAATCGCACTCGCACGCGCTCTCTAAACCGTGCACGACATCACACAAGGAAGCGAGGAGGTTGCCTAATTTGCTTGCATCGTTTGTCTGTTGCCTCGAGAAAACGTTAAATAGGGAACATCGTGCTAGAGTTAGTGCGACGAAGCTTCTTGCCATTTATTTTCCACACACATGGTTTAATGTCTATCCGAGAAGAGCATCTCCAAGAGTTTGCCAAAATTCACTTGACAAATATCGTGATTTGGTAACTTGCTAAAATATATGGCAAGTGAAAAACTAGACTCTCTCCAAGAGTTTGCCATTTGGACTTTGATAAAATAAGAAGAGACCCACTAAGCGAACGAATAGCCCCGCTAAGAAACGAAGAGCTCCACTAAGCGAACGAAGAGCCCCGCTAAGAAACGAAGAGCCCCGCACGCGAAGCCGGATGCGCGCTCGCGCTCAGCGCGCAAATATGCGCGTGGAGGGGGGAGATTTGCCAAGTTGCTAAAATTTGTCAAGTTGGATGCCAAACTGTTGGAGCACAATTTTTCCTGTTTTGCCAAAAATAGATAGATGCCAAGTTGATTTGGCAAACTCTTGGAGATGCTCAGGGCAAAACATTCCGGGAGAAAACAAAAAATCTATCATTGTACCAAACTTGTATACATCGACAGGTCCATCCAAGGAGTGCGCGGCAAAGCCGCGCCATTGTTTCTAGTAAAATCGGATATCACAGTTTGACTGGATAATTGGTCGTACCATGTGATTCATGAATTTAATCTAGGGACAAGAACCGCAACGGTGTATTTTCAGGTCTGTTTTTAATTATTATTATTATGGCGGCATGTGCATCATGTCTGAATGGTAGTCGTGCAATTTATTTTAAGGTAAAATCTTAATGATTTGTAGTTGACCCGTTCTTGTTCTACTTCTGACTTGTACTCAGGGTTTGCTCATGTGGACAAGCAACGGCGTGTTTATGGAGCATTATCAGATCTCAGATGCAACAGTGGATCAACAGATCATGTAAGCTGTTGTTCATATTCTCACTATGATGTATCTAAAGTTCTGTTAGTCTGATCCTTGAATTTTTATTTGCTTTCCTGCATATTCTTCTACAGCTCAAAGCTTTATTATCCTAAAATGGGTTTCTTTTTGTTTTCACAGTTCTTACTAAATTATTTTGTTGATACAGCTTAATTTGGATATTGGGGAATTCAAGCATAAGACCTCCCTCAGATCGCCTGTTAGATGTCTTCCTAGTACACAGAGAAATGTAACAGAATCGCCTGTTAGATGTCTTCCTAGAACACAGAGAAATGTAACAGAAATCAGTCACATGCAACCGGTTGCAAGGGGAGTTCAAGTAGATAAGACCTTCAATGATAAAGGATTAGATTTGATCAAGGATTGAAGAATGAGTCAAGAATGCATAAGTGAAAAAATACCAAGCAAAAATTAAATGACAAAGGACACAACTCATATTGGATATAAGTCGGTCTCTATGCTGGTTTTGCTTGTATGGATAAAGATTTGGAAATCACTTTGCATTGATTTGATCAATCTAGAAGTATGAAGATAGATATTGAAGTGAGGGTTAGGAGTGAAGCCAAAATGAAGGGGACATAAGGAATCGTGAATTGGCTTGATCATATTGATGTTGATTCATATATCTCAATCGTGAATCCAACTGAAGCTTAATTGATCTCAACATTCATATCTAGAAGATATTCAAACAAGGATCATAATATTGAAGGAATAGTTTTTCAATGGATACTTAATATGATATGACTTGAGTATGGCTCGATAAGGTGAAGATACCTAGGAAAGTGCTTCGAGGGACTAAGCGAAGGTGAAGGGCAAGCAATGGATTGAGGACCGAGGTACCATGGCTAAGGTGAAGAATCAAGCTATGAGGAGTCATATTGTGTTGAGAATCAAATCATTAATAGAAGTGACTTGAAACCATAAGGTGAACTCATATGTATGAAAATAGTTCAAATCACATGTTCAATGTATGTTTGCTCAAAGAGATGAGACAAAGATGATTACAACCCCTTATGAAGTGATAATGAGAAGAAATGGTATATGAAGACATTGAAGACTCAAGTGGTTGGAATGGTTATATTCTCTTGATCTTGAGTATAGGTATGCCATACTATCAAGGGGATGCAATACGAACCATAGACAAGTCTCAAGTGCTCAAACTAACCGAACTCAAGTGCTAACATGAGAGAAACACATTAGCACAACAGTTGCACTTGTTAATCTTAGGGCTTGTTCTTGGCTAGGGTGGATAGCCCTTGAAACAAGCTTTCTGGAAAGTCCAAGATCACTGAAAATGGAGTTTGGAGTAAAAAGTTATGTCATTTTCTCTGAGGTGACCTGTGTTGGTTTTTAGAGCTGCGGCAGTGCCGCGAATTTTCTTAGCAGTGCTGCACCACGACCTGTATAGGTCATAACAGCTAGTTTTTGAACTGCAACTGCTAGTTTTGGGATTGGGTCTATATATACCCGTCCCACGCCTCCTGGTGATGCTGCTGGCTTCCATTTCACTTCCAATCCATTCCAAGCCATTTGTGAGCTCTCTTTAACCCCTCTTTTCGTGAGAGTGAGTAATTAGTGGTTGATTAAGTTTTAGAGAGCTGATTAGAGCAAGCAAAACCTTGAGCACTTGTCGGGCTTCGTCAATCTTCATTGCGCATTTGTTACTCTTGGAGGTGAAGCCTCCTAAATGGCTAGGCGTCGTCCGACGAGCTCCCGTGCTTATGGTGAGCCACGGGAAAATTTGTAATCACCCCATTGATCTAGTGAAAACCCCTCGTCTCAAGAGTTCACTCTCTCGACTTGAGAATGAGGATAAGGGTTGCAAAGCCCAAACTTTATTGGCTTCCTCAACAACGTGGACATAGGCAAGTCTTGGTGGTGAGCTGAATCACGGGATAAATCTTGTGTCTTGTTTCTTTATATTTTGAATTGCATTATCTGTGTTCCACTCGATCTACTTGGTTGTGCGTGTTTGTGAGTGCAAGTACTTAGTGGATTTGCCACTAGACATCTCCACGCATATAACCAAGTTTGGGTTCTCTAGGCATAGCTATTGTTGGACTCTTTGCGCAGGGGCAGCAGTGCTGCAGCATTAGTGCAGCAGTGCCGCACTTATAATTTAACTTCCGTTGAGTTTATTCTTAAACAGGCCTATTAACCCCCCTCCCCTTTAGGCAGGTCCTTTCAGATGCTTCACTTATATTAGGACCGCTGAGCTTGTAAAGATTGGAGCCCCAGTTGCCGAGCTTGGCTCTGCATCGCCGCTCCATGGCATGGCACTCAGTGAACAGCACATGGTCGCCTTGCCGCCATGGCCTTCGTGCCGTGGAATCCTGATCATCCTATCAATTCTTGTTTCTGACACACATGCAATGAGATGCTTCTGCGCGGTGGTGGCAAGACCAAGCGTAGGGCCGAGCTATGCAGATACACAAGTTTTGTAAGACCAAGCGTATGAGATATAACGACCGACTATCTGATGCCTATTATAAACTTATAACGATACACTGTCTGACAATATATATTTATGACAACCATATAGCATCAACCATTTAAACATTATCCATCCAAACTGGTGTTGAGCTTCAAATACAAAACTGAGTAAACCATGCTCACAATTTCCCATTGAAGCCATCAACATTTGTACTTGTACAATGTTTTATACAAAATACTCACAACCAAGCTAGATCACTTAAGTATCTATACAACTAAGATGTTTGTCATATACAAAACATAACTCATATGTCTTGCTTGCACAACGATAAAGTTCTTTTGAAACATCTCTAGGAAGTCATGGAACAAAACCACTGCTATGAGCACTTTGATTTTCCTTCGATATTCCTTTCCTCTCATCTAGTAACTTCCATACTTGTTGGACTGGAAAAACATAGAAATTAAAGCTGCATACATTAGTGTAAACCCTAGAAAATGGAAAAATAGTCCAGCTATATGCAAGCACAGTTAAAAAAGAAATCACTCCATAATTTAGGATCAAAAGCACATCAATCATATTTTAAGCTGTGTCTGTGTGATTCGATTGATGTTGAAATCACTCCATCACCATGTACCAGTAATTTTTTTTTGTTGTACTACAAATAAAGAGGCAAACAAAGAAAGGTCTTGTGGAGATGGAGACACCTAAGCAAGCAAGCAAGCAGAGGCGATGGCTGTAGGTAAGCTGACAGGGATGAGAAAAAAGACCCAAGTGCAAATTTGTGCCAATCAGTGTATTATTATCAATATAACTTGCTTCCTTAATAGAACCCTATACTTTAACCAGGTCTGTGATGAAAAGAAAAACAACCAGTTGTGGCCTAAATACAATAGTACTAACAGCTAGATGCAATTTTTAGTCATAGGCTCACATTGGGGAGGCTATTGGGTCCAACATGACTCTCAAAGCTGTTCAAAGGATCACTTGCGTCACCCTTCGACCTGAAAAACAAAAGCAAAATAATTAACTCGGATTCATAAAGCCGTATGACTTCATCAATTTACTCAAGTACACAAGAAACTGAATTTCACATAACAAGTTCCCCTAGTCATCATCACATAACAGGTACCCAAAATTAAAAAAAAGTGAGGAAAAACATCACAGGATGACACTAAAGAACCGTGCATAACATTCACCTTCCAAGTTTCACCCAGCGCCACGAGAAACCAAACATATTCAGGACTGCGCGGTCTCTCCAGTTCCATTCAGCTTACATCACCTGCAAACAAGTCAATACAATAATCAGTTGCAAAATTGTTCAGGGAGTGTGGTTTTGCTTCAAGTTTTAATCTTAATTTGGAACAGAGGAGAACCTCAAAATTACTCAGTAGTTCACATCTAGAATTTTACATACCTCAATTTATAAGGAACTCCTGAACTGAATCCTTAGACTAAAGCCAAATGATTGGTGCAACATTCTTTCTATTCTACCCAAGTAAATTCTCGTGTATGTTCCTATCACAAGAGCCCATAGAGACATACATCTATCAGTCAAGAAGTTTTGGTGCACAATCCTGTACTCCGAGATCTGAAAAACTTAAATATGACAAAACTACAAATAATGGACAAACTGAAACAACTTGACAGTAAATAAACAAATAAATATGGACAACTGCATGTGGGCTGTGTATATTCTCCTTTTAAAACAAATGCAATTATCTTGTGAACACATGTTGTAATTGATGCCATATAATTATAACATGGTATTCTAACTTTAACAAGAACAACATTGCAAAACAGGTTGATCAGTTTGGAGGGCGGAGGGGGCAACTGTCTTATAAGTCAAGTTTCCATATTTCTGGTTAGCTACACTTGGTTTTCACCTAAGCTATAGATTCTCTTGAACTATCCACGCGAAGCAAAACAAACAGGAAAAGACTAATCGTATGCCACAGTACTGCAAGTGTTTATGAGCCCCTAACTGGTAAGTATTTATGAGCCCCTAATAGGTGACTCCTACATCAAGAAACCTTACTTTGCTTATTGCTTAGTATAAAATGAGAGACACAAAAGATGATCCAATCAACTAAAATTTCTGAAATGATGTAAACCAGATACTTTATCATCATGCAGAAATTTCTAAATACAGGATCCGGTGTAAATTAGCATATTATGATGAGATAGAACGATACACACTTAGACTAATGGGAAAGAGCCTTAATAAATCAATAAAAGAACTACATCAGAGACATAATGGGCAAGGGCATTAATAAATCAACTTCATGGCGATGGTCACTACCGGAAACTGGTTCTTTGCCGAGTGCAATTTTTTGAGGCACTCGGTAAAGGAGCTATTTGCTGAGTGCAAAAAAAAACACTCAGCAAAAAAACACTCAGCAAAGCCTTTGCCGAGTGTATTTAGGGCTTGGCAGAGTGCCTGTAGTGGTGCAACCGAGTCCGTTACAGAGGGGTAAAAGACGAGGGGTACCTCAGATTGGGAGCCTCAAACCACAGCATTGGACTCCGCTGAACCAGCGATGTAGACCTTTGAGCCTGCCGAAGTCGTCGATGACCTCTCCTCCGCTAGCTGAGTTCATCGCCAGCGGGCTATCCCAGCAGTGTTGGCTCGCCATAGACCAAGGGGTCTTGCCAGCATCTCCACCCACCTGATCCGGATCCGGTGGCGTTTGCTTTGACTAGAGGAAGGCTCTCATTGCCGCCGGCGATTCCCTCAGGCAGGAGATGGGGAGGTATGAGAACGGGAGGGCATACAAGTGTTCGCCGTACACCGCCACTGCTCCTCGCCCCATTGCTGCTCTTCATGGACTCACGATGGCTACGCTTCTAGTGAGGGTCGAGGAGGGGTTAGGGGTGGATTTGCGCTAGGGAGAGGTGGTGAGGAGAGCAGTGGCTTAGGGTTACGGGAATGGGATGTCGGGGCCGCGCCTCGTGTCCTCCACGATGACGATGGTGGTGGGGGTGGGGATGCTGGGGGAGGAGCAGGGAGGAGCGGCGGCGGCGGCGTCGTCATCGAGCCAATCACCACTCGCGCGGTCCCGCGGGGGTGAGGGGAGTGGCGAGTAGGGATGCAAACTGCAAAGGGCGTAGGAATACCTGCTACCTACTAGGGTCCCCGCGGGTCCGTGCGGACGTCTGCACTTGCTTACCAGGTTGAAACAATGATGACCACAAAGCCTGTTGAACTTAACCGGTTGAACCTGCAAAGCCTGCTTACCTGCATCCCACCTGCGTATACGCGAGGTCTGGAGCCACACCCGCATGGGTGGTGACGTTTTGGAACGTTGCGTCGCTATGGTGAGATGACGCCGGCGGCCGGCGGCCGGCGGCCGGCTACCACCTACGGCTTTCCATCCGTCCCCCACTGACTCATAGTCATGCTACGACTCAACGCTGCTTGCCCTGGGTGCCCTAGACCTGCACCTGCTGGCCGTGCCTCGGGTGCGGCTGCTTCGCCGGCACGAACGAGTGGACAATGATGACGACCGCTTCGTTAGGACTCCCTAGGGAATGGCTGGTTCCTCACTTGCCGTCGCGCACTGGTGGTTCACATTACCGGAAGCAAAAAAAATAACGGAGGTCACCGATAAACGGATTTATCAGAAAATTTCTTAGTCAAAAATAAAACAAAAAATACCTAATTTCTCTAGAAAATTATATAAATTGTCTCTAAAGCATTTAATATCAAGAACTAGCACATAATAGTATTGATATAAGAGAATATCACACTTTCATGTAGGTAGACTAGTGAAATTTGGAATCTTGGTGATAAATAAAATTTATCGGACCTCAGCGATAAATGGGATTATCGAGTTTATCGAAATTTTATCGCTGATAAATTTTTTCTGGTGATGGCGGCTTGAAATGGTGACCAAAAATTCAGATGCCAGTTGTACCAAGCGGGAGACAAGAGGGGATAAGGTTTGGGTTCGGAAGAAATTGGCTCTAGGCTTTGGTCTGACTAGTGTGCCGCCAAAATATTAGGCGGGAATTGGGCCAGTTGAGCACGCATGAGCCCAATCTTAGGTCCCGTTTGGGATGGATCCGGGTGGCTCCGGGTCCCACCTGCAAGGATACTGTACTGCACCGTTGATCAAAGCCAAAACTCTCTCTTCCCTTTCCCTCTCACAGGCCAAGTAGGAGTAGGAGAAGCTAAATTTTTTTGCTCCAGCAGCTTCATCTGTGTCAGTGTGAGAGGGGAAGAGGAGAGAGGGAAATAGATCCCAGCAACAGTACCTATACAGTGCTTATGTTAGAGGATCCGGAGCACTCAGAATCCCTGCCAAAGACACCCTTATGTGCCAACAATCTGTTGGTCACTAAAACTAGGATATAACGATAGACCGTCTAATAGTCAAGCGAAATAACAATAACGACCGACTGTCTATTACGAAAATGAGATATAACGACCGATCTAACGTCACTAATCTTTAACGTCTGACCTTCCAACGTTATTTCAGTACTTTTAACGACCCCATGCGACGTTAATTTTGGGCTATGGTATAGTGTACGTTATATTTCATTTGGATCGTTTTTTCTTTTAAACTTTTACTCAGTCAATATGCGTCCATTGTATATGAAAATTTTACCTTAGATTACACATCTATAGAAGATTTTACCAAAAGAATTTCACTGCAAAAGAACTTAGGAAACATCCTCTATCAGCTTATGAAAGAAAACGTAGATCTATAGTTACACCAAATACTTTATTCTAGAGTGTCAACCTAGTCAAGAGGAGTTAAAAAATAGTTTTGCTATTTTTTTATTTTTCTATTTCTATAATATCTACATAATTTACAAGTTTGCTATTTTACCGGAAAAAAACAGACAAAAAAAAAGGAACATGGGCACGGCTCGACCCAGTCCACTGGCGCACGAGGCGCACGAGACAGATACCGTGACTAGTCTCACTAAACAATATCCCTAGTCTCTTTTTGCCGTCGTATAGTACTCAAGTCTGTGTTTTTAATGCAAAAAAACACTAAAGTCTCTGGTTGAGCGATTTGAGTCAATTGATCCACACAAGCTGGGGAATTAGGGGGGTGCAACATATCCGCGTTTTTTATTCAAGTGTTACCCTGGCCACCAACAGCGAACGGCACACTACATGCGACCAGAAAGGAAAAGGCTAATCGTATGCCACAGTACTGCAAGTGTTTATGAGCCCCTAACTGGTAAGTATATATGAGCCCCTAATAGGTGACTCCTACATCAAGAAACCTTACTTTGCTTATTGCTTAGTATAAAATGAGAGACAGAAAAGATGATCGAATCAACTAAAATTTCTGAAATGATGTAAACCAGATACTAATCCAAAAAAATATAGAACAGATCTCTTTATCCTAAGCAGGAAAGTTAATCATAAAGGTAGACATTCCAACTTTATCATCATGCAGAAATTTCTAAATATAGGATCCGGTGTAAATTAGCATATTATGATGAGATAGAACGATACACACTTAGACTAATGGGAAAGAGCCTTAATAAATCAATAAAGGAACTACATCAGAGACATAATGGGCAAGGGCATTAATAAATCAACTTCATGGCGATGGTCACTACCGGAAACCGGCTCTTTGCCGAGTGCCAAGTGGTTTGCTGAGTGCAAAAAAAAAACACTCGGCAAAGCCTTTGTCGAGTGTATTTGGGGCTTTGCCGAGTGCCGGTAGTGGTGCAACCGAGTCTGTTTCAGAAGGGTAAAAAACGAGGGGTACCTCAGATTTGGAGCCTCAAACCACAGCATTGGACTCCGTGAGCCGGCGATGTAGACCTTTGAGCCTGCCAAAGTCGTCCACGACCTCTCCTCCGCTAGCTGAGTTCATCGCCAGCGGGCTCTCCCAGCAGTGTTGGCTCGCCATAGACCAAGGGGTCTTGCCAGCATCTCCGCCCGCCTGATTTGGATCCGGTGGTGTTTGCATTGACTAGAGGAAGGCTCTCGCTGCCGCCGGCGACTCCCTGCAGCAGGAGACGGGGAGGTACGAGAATGGGAGGGGATACAAGTGTTCGCCGTACACCGCCATTGCTCCTCACCCCATTGCTGCTCTTCACGGACTCACGATGGCTACGCTTCCAGTGAGGGTCGAGGAGGGGTTAGGGGAGGATTTGCGCTAGGGAGAGGTGGTGAGGAGAGCAGTGGCTTAGGGTTACAGGAATGGGATGTCGGGGGCCGCGCCTCGTGTCCTCCGCGATGACGATGGTGGCGGGGGCGGGGATGCTGGGGGAGGAGCAGGGAGGAGCGGCGGCGGCGGCGGCGGCGTCAAGCCAATCACCACTCGCGCGGTCCCGCGGGGGTGAGGGGAGTGGCGAGTAGGGATGCAAACTGCAAAGGGGCACAGGAATACCTGCTACCAGCTAGGCTTCCCGCGGGTCCGTGCGGACATCTGCACTTGCTTAGCAGGCTGAAACAATGATGACCACGAAGCCTGTTGGACTTAACAGGTTGAACCTGCAAAGCCTGCTTACCTGCATGCTGCATCCTAGGGAAAAAAATATCGGCCGGTAGAGTCCGAAATTTCCGAGATATCCGGTTTACCGGTTGGGTCCGAAATTTTTCCTCTATCGTCTGAAATTTTCATATTTTTAAAATTTTGTCATCCAAATAAGCACCAAAGCCCACCCAATACTCTAACTTTAATCCATGTTTAATTTTCTCTCCCCTTCTCTTCTAAGTTCAAGTTGCCACCACCACAACACACTCAGCATGCTCGAGCCGTGTCCCTGTCCTCCTCATTGAATAAGCAATTGATAATATGTTTTATTTAGTTTTTTACGTTAGATTGTTTAGAAATGATCTATGTGCTTTTCTGAACAAAATGAGTCATTTTTGTCTAAATTTCTTCCAAAATTTTATTTCTATCGCCGATAAATTTCCAATATATCTGATATTCCCGTTTATCGGTGACCACCGAGATTTTTAAAATACCTGTAGAGAAAACCTTGCTGCATCCCACCTGCGTATATGCGAGATCTGGAGCCACACCCGCATGGGTGGCGATGCTTTGGAACACTGCGTCGCTATGGTGAGATGACGCCGGCGGCCGGCGGCCAGCTACCACCTACGGCTTTCCATCCGTGCCCCACTGACTCATGCTACGACTCCACGCTGCTTGCCCTAGGTGCCCTAGATCTGCACTGCTGGTCGTGCCCCAGGTGCCGCTGCTTCGCCGGCACGGACGAGTGGACAACGATGACGACCACTTCGTCAGGACTCCCAGGAATGGCTGGTTCCTCACTTGCTGTCGCGCACTGGTGGTTCACATTACCGGTAGAAAAAAAATACCGGAGGTCACCGATAAACGGGTTTATCGGATTTATCGAAATATTTCTCGGTCAAAAATAAAACAAAAAATACCTAATTTCTCTAGAAAATTATATAAGTTGTCTCTAAAACATTTAATATTAAGAACTAGCACATAATAGTATTGATATAAGAGAATATCACACTTTTATTGTTTAGAATATCACCTCAGCGATAAATAGGATTATCGGGTTTATCGAAATTTTATCGCCGACAAATTTTTCCTGGTGATGGCGGCTTGAAATGGCGACCAAAAATTCAGATGCCAGTTGTTGTACCAAGCGGGAGACAGGAGGGGATAAGGTTTGGGTTCGGAAGAAATTGGCTCTAGGCTTTGGTCTGACTAGTGTGCCGCCAAAATATTAGGCGGGAATTGGGCCAGTTGAGCGCGCATGAGCCCAATCTTTGGCCCCGTTTGGGATGGATCCGGGTGGCTCCGGCTCCCACCTGCAAGGATACTGTACTGCACTGTTGACCAGAGCCAAAACTCTCTCTCTTCCCTCTCCCTCTCACAGGCCAAGTAGGAGCAGGAGAAGCTAATTTTTTTGGCTCTAGCAGCTCATCTGTGTCAGTGTGAGAGGGGAAGAGGAGACATGAAAATAGATCCCTGCAACGGTACCTACACAGTGCTTATGTTAGAGGATCCGGAGCACTCAGAATCCCTGCCAAAGACACCCTTATATGCCAACAATCTGTTGGTCACTAAAACTAGGATATAACGATAGACCGTCTAATAGTCAAGCGAAATAAGAATAACAACCGACTGTCTATTACGAAAATGAGATATAACGACCGATCGAACGTTACTAATCTTTAACGTCCGACCTTCCAACGTTATTTCAGTACTTTTAACGACCCCCACGCGACGTTAATTTTGGGCTATGGTATAGTGTACGTTGTATTTCCTTTTAAACTTTTACTCAGTCAATATGCGTCCATTGTATATGAAAATTTTACCTTAGATTACACATCTATAGAAGATTTTACCAAAAGAATTTCACTGCAAAAGGACTAAGGAAACATCCTCTATCAGCTTATGAAAGAAAACGTAGATCTATAATTACACCAAATACTTTATTCTAGAGTGTCAACCCTAGTCAAGAGGAGTTAAAAAATAGTTTTGCTATTTTTTTTATTTTTCTATTTCTATAATATCTACATAATTTACAAGTTTGTTATTTTACCGGAAAAAAGAAAATTGTTGATGCAAAAGTGAATCTGCAAACACAAAGGGCTAATACCCGAAGTCGATATCCAAAGCGTGCCAGTCGATTTGACCTGTTAATCGACAAGGATGAAGATACGAGCACTTTGGTCCTGACAACAGCGATACACCCGGAAGTCACGGCCAAGAGGTTCTCACGCGGAACTCGAGGATCGTCGAAGATTGCACTTAGAGCAATGCAACTCGCCGAATCGATGAGAACTCGTAAAAAGGAAAATATGCAAATTGACGAAATCGCCGAAAGTAGATGTAAATAAGAGTAAAAGCTGTTTTTTGATGTATTGGTTGATCCTTTCTTACATTGCCCTTCACTCTGTATTTATACCCTGATCTATAGAAACATAACCAAATACGACTAGGACACTAAATCCAAATCTAAGGAAAAAAATATGACTTTGATACAACTCAGACTCTACTAGACGCACACAAGGAAATTAACTCCTATTTTACTTCATAACCCGCCTCAATCACGATGGTATTATCATCGACCTCCTTTTCAACGTCACAGTCCCTGTTCCATCGGCAGCAGCCTTCGAGCTCCTTCCATCGGTACATTCCCTGTTTCATCGGCTACAATCTTCATCGGTACATCCCCTGTCTCATCGGCAGCAGTCTCCAAACCCTCTTTCATCGGCATCGGCAATAATACCCTTAACCTCATCGGCAACCCTTCAAGTTAAATCCATATGCTGCCACCACTCAAACATATTCTCCTTGGCTATCAATCTACACGGTAATCTTTCCTTTGTTGATTAACCCTTCCTAATTACCTTGACACGTGCCAAAAACGATGTCAACACATGCCCCCCAATTTCGGAGTATAAGATACTGATGCTCTGAAATTTACTCCAACTGATATTTGCTGTTATCTATTTCTTCAACCCATTCTCCAAGCATAACATGATTTGTTACCAGATTTAATCAAATCTAGATCTAATTCATGTACCTCAATAAATATCGCACATTTTCCAACCTTCTTTACCTTAATTACGGTTGAGATACCAAAATAACAATCCATCAGCAAGATCTTACCACAACGCATTACTTTTTAAAACCGAAAAATCCTGTCTTGAGATATCCTTCAAGTCATGATTACTTGCCGTCAAATCTTCTGTACCATCCCTTGATTGTCATGCGAACAGTTACCATATCCAACTAAACCACCTCGATCCATCCGCATACGGCATCGAAATAAGTCAAGAATACCCCTACCCCAAATGGCCTATAAATAGATTTCTCCGGGCTGTTCATCTTCTACCTTCAAACTCCATCCTTTGGCATTCTTACTCCGGCGGCAACCCTAACCAACAACCGCGCATCCTCAACTCACAAGAGCCACCGTCATCTTCAAGCTCCCAGCTCGTGCCTTCACCCATTCGAAGCTATGGCTGTTAACTTCGATGTCCCTGCGGTTCGTTCTTCTTCTTATTACTTTTACTTTAATCCTTCGGTTCCCTGCGAGTTCTTACAGTTAGCATTTTCCTTTCTTCTCCATTTTCTCGGTCCTTCAAACTCAGGAACTACGCAACACACTGGTGATTCCAACCCATCAGCCTCCTCTCCATTGCCTAGGTCCAATGGGCGACCCAGATCCAACCGACCTGATCAATGCAGAGGCAAATCTCATTCCCTTCAAATCTCAAAATTTTTCTTTGAATCTATGGAAAGACACATTCCGTTCTTGGCCCAAACCCACCAAAGGGTGGAAAAACTGGTTCTTGAGGGTCAACAGATCAATGCAAGTGTTCTGGGCAGAACGGAAGATAGATCAGTGTATCAGGCTATCTATTGCCGATATACAAAAGAATGAATCCATGATGATAGCTGCCGCTCAATTTTGGTCGGATACCACCAACACCTTCATGTTTGGTCATGGCCCATGTGCCCCTACTCTTGCCGATGTCTATATGCTCACAGGCTTGGACATCTCAACTGTCGATGAAGGCCATATTTTTGGCAGAAAAGCCGAATACAGAGTTAATACACGCAACATCGGCGGCTGGACAGGCTACATCCAAGAGTACTGTTGGGCATTCTTAACGTCATTACCAAAAGTAGACTTAGTTTTCTAATTCTGATAACGGCGCCAAAAATGCCGAACCTATCCCTCATGCCACTTAAGCCAAGTTGTCATCCCCAGCATGACATGAGAGACGCGGTATTGAAATATGCAACTGCTCTTCTAAATAAATAATAAATAAGATCTGCAAGCGCACAGATTAATACCGATGTAGCATTTTAACCGGGAAGTATTCCAGGTATCGTTATTTATATTTTTACCACTGGGAAGGGATTACTAACATCAATGTTGATTATGGAATGGAATATAGGAATGAGTATCAATCATTGCATGTATAAGTGAGAGCATTCATCTATCTCTTGCATACAGGGGTAAGTGTCACATAAAATATAGATAAAGTATGAATGGTGACAAAGATAATTAATCTGATCAGCTAGCCACATATAATAATGATAAGCACCTCAACAGATATTCTAGCAAGTCATTAGCATGGTATTAGGACGAACTACAAGGATATTTCCTAAGTTATTCTTAACTATAAAGTCTAGCATATCATAGTTAGTGCAAGTACACTTGGCAATCATTGCGAGAAAGGACTACGCCCATGCATAGTGATATTATCAAGGAAGATGAGAAACATAGCAATCACTCCCCCGTAATAATGTTGCTCTGCCTGCCTTACACACGGGAGGGGGACTATATAAGAACCAACGAAGCTGTCACCATCGCGGACCACCCCACGATCCGGCATATAAGGTGCAATCGCAGATAAATATGGTCTAAGCACCACGCCTACACAATATTTATCATTTACCCATGGATCCGATGGATAAACGCTATACGATCCTAAACATGTATATAATTCCAATCTAACTAAGCCAAGCGTATAACTACGATAAACTAAGAACAATATAATCGCAAATAATAACAAGTAGAGCATAGTCATAATCAATATATTGAAATAGAACAAAGTTGTATTCATAATATTGAAGAACAAAGATGAACAATGAAGAACAGTAAAGGAATTACCAAGAATCCTCTTGACAGATCCGGAAACCAATCGAAGATTGACTCCTTCTAGTTCTAATCCTATGTAGCTATGCTATACTAGAGATCTAGTTGATGTGGTGGCTCTAGGGCTTGATCAGAGACTCTCCTCCTGAGATTAGGGTTTGAGGAATTGAGAATGAGGGAGTGCCTCCTCCAGGGGCCAGGGGTCCTGCTTATATAGCCCCCTCAAGTGAACGTGGGCCATCGGATCAAACCGACATTAATCGCACGGTTTTCCTTGATCCCTTAGGTCGGTGGAGCATAATCCGTGAGACGGAGCCTGATTGGCTCTCAGACTAGGGCGGGCGCCCTAGGGAGCAGGGCGGGCGCCCTGCCTCCGGGCCCGTTCGGCCTCCCGTTCGATCTCGTGGCTTCTGGAGTCTTCTAGATGATAGAAAATCGGTGAACACGTTATTATCTCTATGTAAACGCGACGTGTGGGCCTTTCCTCCGTATTTTCTGATAACCCCCTGCAGAAACAGACAAACACCAAAACTCGTGGAATTCTGTCAGATAAAACCCTAAGTCTAGGTGTTGGTTGCATTTGGATCCTTTTCTTTATTTATTTGATAACTATATTTGGTACTTAAGGACCGTCAACAAACTCCCCCAAGCTTACCTCTTGCTCGTCCCTGAGCAAGGATAGACTCATTATGGATCAGAAGTTGCTGCAACTTCTTTGAACGTTGACGGTACATATGCTTTCAAATAAGGTCTCATCCCTGAGTTAGAGTAAACTGTCAAGACTTAAAACTTACTCATTTTACCTTTCACCATGGGGCTTGCAACCGTCACCTGCATCTTGAGTGGTTAAAAGATAGAACGGTCTAGTCAAACGCCATGTCTCTTATTCTTGATCAGCTATAGCTCTGGAGTTTTTTTTGCAGATTTTTCAAATAAAACTCAGAGATTCCTTGTATGACTTTCTCGGGTCTCTCTTTTGTGGTATTTCTGGATCCTTACCAAAGCAGTAATGGTATATGTCTTCTCTCTCAAAGTATGTGGTATTTATGGTATAAGGCGTAGTGACATTGCCTTCTCTCTCACCCTACTCTAATAAGGCTTTGATATCTGGAGCTCATAGGTGGGAGATACAGTATACATACTCATAGAACATTTATTGCATAGTCAAACCATGGATCCAGAGAAACAAGTCAATAAGTCAAATCAAGATGTGCATGTGTGGTGAATGAGTGGTGTATGGTGATGATGGTGATAACAAAAGTCTAATGCTCTTTTTGAGGGAATACATACCTTTCTTGCTTTTTAAAACTTTTGAGGGAAATGAGATGCTCTATTTTTTTTCTTTTTTTTTCTCTCAGGTGGGTATGTTGTACCCCTAATTCTACTGTCGGACACTTGTCCATTTTTACCTCTCATCTCACTTTTTCTTTCTTCGAGGTTCCAAGCACTTGCTCCTTTTTATTTCCTCGTTTTTTTAGAGCAATCTCCCTCTTTTGAAAATATAGCAAGTGGTAGTAGAAATGACTTGAGCATTAACTTCACAGGGAATAACAGGAATGGGATAATGTTTTTGGCTATTCTCTCCCGGGTCAGGAGTAGAATAATTTTGGGTGAATCTGGAGATGGAAATGAGTGGATATATGTGGATGCGTACTTCCGGAGTAGAAGCAGCATGTATGAGTGAACGTGCAAGTGAATCTTGATTTTAACCACATGACAAGTTCCTAAGGGTCTACACAGCTTGACCACACTCAATGCCCATAAGCAGTAAGTAGTAAAAGTGCGGCTCTTATTCTAACAAGCATGTATATATGGCTGTGGTAGGAATTTAAACTCTCATCATACAGGAACTCAGCATGCAACATTTTAAAGATTTTCAAAGATAAAATTCTCCAGAATTCTAGCATCTCTAGGAACAGATAAACAGCAGCTCAACCTTCCCATATCATATCCGCTAACAACTTAGACTTCAGATCAAGTTCTCTTCCCACTAGTTCAGGTTTAGAGCCAGTTTTAAATTATAACAGTTATGTCTAAACTAGAGAGAGAACAAATTTGAAAATTAGGCAGAGCAACTATTCATCATATCCATGCTAGAGTTTTATTTTCAAGATTCAGTTTAGCATAGCTACTTTATTTATTTATTAAACTAAGCAAATATATATAAACACAAAATATTTATTTGGGTTTTCATGATTATGCATCTTTTTATTTTAATAAAGCATAGGTATAAATGTAGATAAAAATACTTATCGGGATAAATGGGGGTGCTCTCCCCCAAGCTGGATCTTGACGTAATTTCTTCTGATGTAGCTAGCAGGTGCAGAGGTGTATTTGAATGTCGACAGCACCCTGACAACGATTAGGATGTCCTCCATCTGCTAGTCTTCCTAAATTCTGTGGAGCTCAAATAGACAACAAAGCTTCGTGGAACTTGATTAAGCGTTAGCATAAATATCTAGCCTTTATCATGTTTGAGCTTCCTTGATAAATGTCACTCTCTATTTTTATTTTCATTTTTATAGAACAGAAAAAATATATATTATTTATTTTTTTATGCCACCACAGTGAATGTACTTATGGGTTTTATGCCACTCGCATACTCACATGGGGCTTACTGTTTTCAACATTTTTTTAGACAGAATGAACATGATTAACTGAGCAATAATTAAAGGGAAAATGATAACTACCAAGTTTACCTCTTGGCACGGCGTTCGGTGTTTTTAAGTCCTCCGAACAGGACTTCTTTTCTTCTTAGTTGTCCTGGGATTTGGGTGGCGTAGACGGTGGTTCCGGCAGCGCCTCCTCTTCTTGTGTAACTGTCTTCACTTTCCATACCCGACTTGGTGCTTCGGTCTCCTGTTGTGTATCCTCGGGCCTTATGACCTCTCCTTCATAGTCTGCCCATACGTCCTTGATGGTTTGCCTCCTTTGGTTATGGTTACGTTGCCTTCTTCTTTGTTCTGACCTGCTTAGAATCTTTAACTATATAGTTAGGGTCATTAAAGTAGCGGCGTACCTTCTCAGAGGGGAAATGTATATGGACTTCTCCGGTTCCAATGTAGATGATTGCTTTGATGGTGCCTAGGAACGGTCTTCCTAGGATGATGGGTGGATCGTACTCGTCGTCTCCCATGTCAATGACCTGAAAGTCTGTATGGACAAAATGATCGTTAATTTTAACAGGGACATCGGTTACTATACCTTCGACCTTTCGGGATGTCTGATCTGCCATCTGGAGCTGAGTGTATGTTGGTTTTAAGGGCATGGTCCCGTACAAGAACTGATAGGTGACTGTGGCCATTATGTTGACACCTGATCCAGTGTCGTAGAGCGCCTTCTGAAAGGAGTATCCATTGATTGAGCACTCAATGCTTGGCATGCCTGGGTCGTCCTTCTTGTTCAGGAAGGGCGACTTGAGTCGACCATCTTGACCTCCTTGAACTGCAGTGACCATCTTAGCTGATTCGGTCCATCCTTGGTTGTTCTTGTTCTGCTTGTTCCTCCTGTTGGTCCTCTTCCTTGGTTTATGTTGGGGTTGCTCTGGGATTTGTGTAATCTTGTTCTTGAAGGAAAACGTCTCCTTCCTCCCCTTGATGTTGAAGTTGATCTTCGCAGCGCTGGCGTAGATGACAGCTCCCGAGGTGTTCAGGAATGGCCTTCCCAGAATAACTGGTGACCTCTCATCGGACCCGGTCTCTATCACCACGAAGTCAGCTGGAGCATACGAGGTACCAACTCGGACACACATATTCTTTAATATTCCTTTAGGAAAGCTTAGTGTCCGATCTGCAAGCTGCAAACACATAGTTGTTTCTGATAAAGGATATGTAAAGAATTTTTCATAGAGTACCGTGGGCATAATGTTGACGCTGGAGCCAAAGTCACAGAGTGCTTCTGGGAAGTCCACCATGCCGATGGAGATTGGGATGACGGGGCGTCCTGGATCGCCTCTCTTGACTGGCAGAAGGTCATTATGTACTCCGACAGCGGGATTACTCCAATAGTTACCTGCATCAAACATGTCTACAAAATTTGCAGATTCTAATCCTTCCGGTTGTGATGGTATACCGGGGTTAGTAGCAGGAACAGCAGCAGCTATTTGATTTAACTGAGATTCAATCATTTTATTAAAGCTAATTTGGTTTTTGATGGCAGTAGAGAAATTATCCATTCTATTATTTATGTTTTCTAGTATTTTATCATTGGATGCCAATTTCTTAGACAAGTTATCCAATAGCTTTCCTTGATTAGACACTAACTCTCTCAGGGGTGGAAAATTATTATTGTTGTTGTAAGAGTTATTACCTTGATAATTACCTGAGTAGTTACCTGAGTAGTTAGGCCTCTGTTGATTCCAACCTTGATTTTGTTGAGGATGGTTGTTGTTGTTGTTGTTGATGTACCTTGCATCCTCAAGCATCTCAGGGCAGTGATTGCCTGAGTGTCCAGTATATCCACATTCCTCACAAGTCATGTGAGAGTCGTAGACGTTCATGACTTCTCTTTTGTCTCCAGCTTTGTCATCGAGCTTTTTCATGAGTAGGTCTAACTTTGCAGACAGCATGTCTACCTCCTTGAGCTGGTGCATACCTCCACCCTTCTTGCGTGTTTGAGTCCTCTCTTCGTTCCAACCTTGGTTGGACGCCATCTTCTCCACAAGGGCTGTAGCTTGTGGTATGGTGAGTGATAGAAATGCGCCTCCAGCTGTAGCATCCATGGTCTCACGAGCACTAGTGATGAGCCCATGATAGAAAGTCTGCAAAAGTAGCCAGCTCTCCATTCCATGATGGGGACATTCTAGGATGTAATCTTGAAAGCACTCCCATGCTTCTGGAACGGATTCATCATGTTGTTGCTGAAAACTTGTAATCTTCCCACGGAGAGCATTGGTCTTGCCCATGGGAAAGAACTTAGCCAGAAAGTTCGTAGAGCAGAGTGCCCACGTAGTGTTCTTATCCTTCGTCGCGTAGAACCACTGCTTCGCTCTCCCCAATAGTGAGAATGGGAAAAGGCGAAGTAGTATGGCGTCTCTGGGAACATCTAATAAAGTGAATGTGCTGCAAATCTCCAGGAAGTGTTGGAGATGAGCACTTGCATCTTCGTGCTGCTTCCCACAAAACTGGTTGGCTTGTACCATGTTGATGAGCCCTGGCTTGAGCTCAAAGTTCTTGTCGATGGCCGCGGCAGGTCCAGTGCGGATGTTGTCCGTAGTGGGAGCTGAGAACTCGCGGATCGTCTTGTTCGCCATGGCTGCGAACTCTGTTGACAAATTCCGGATGAAACTTTGGCGGTCTTCTGAATTGGATGAAGTGTTGCGTCGAAGTGTTGACTTCTTGAACTTGGCTCTTGCCCCTCTGATTAATGCTTCGGGGTTGTCAACAAAATTTTCTGGAAGATGTCCTCTATTCATACAT
The DNA here is from genome assembly GCA_038087645.1 of Saccharum hybrid cultivar R570. Taxonomy (NCBI): domain Eukaryota; kingdom Viridiplantae; phylum Streptophyta; class Magnoliopsida; order Poales; family Poaceae; genus Saccharum; species Saccharum hybrid cultivar. The sequence goes on along the minus strand of JAQSUU010000405.1, from coordinate 29,992,804 downwards.
CACCCTGCAAAACAATAAGAATGGAAAAATACAGGGGTAAATCTGTATGGGAGAATTGATGATCTCAATCACTTAATGATGCGAATGATGACTCAAATTCCGTATTCATTCCTTGTTAGTAAATCAACCTTCCCCGGCAACGGCACCAAAAATGCTTGTTGGGCATTCTTAACGTCATTACCAAAAGTAGACTTAGTTTTCTAATTCTGATAACGGCGCCAAAAATGCCGAACCTATCCCTCATGCCACTTAAGCCAAGTTGTCATCCCCAGCATGACATGAGAGACGCGGTATTGAAATATGCAACTGCTCTTCTAAATAAATAATAAATAAGATCTGCAAGCGCACAGATTAATACCGATGTAGCATTTTAACCGGGAAGTATTCCAGGTATCGTTATTTATATTTTTACCACTGGGAAGGGATTACTAACATCAATGTTGATTATGGAATGGAATATAGGAATGAGTATCAATCATTGCATGTATAAGTGAGAGCATTCATCTATCTCTTGCATACAGGGGTAAGTGTCACATAAAATATAGATAAAATATGAATGGTGACAAAGATAATTAATCTGATCAGCTAGCCACATATAATAATGATAAGCACCTCAACAGATATTCTAGCAAGTCATTAGCATGGTATTAGGACGAACTACAAGGATATTTCCTAAGTTATTCTTAACTATAAAGTCTAGCATATCATAGTTAGTGCAAGTACACTTGGCAATCATTGCGAGAAAGGACTACGCCCATGCATAGTGATATTATCAAGGAAGATGAGAAACATAGCAATCACTCCCCCGTAATAATGTTGCTCTGCCTGCCTTACACACGGGAGGGGGACTATATAAGAACCAACGAAGCTGTCACCATCGCGGACCACCCCACGATCCGGCATATAAGGTGCAATCGCAGATAAATATGGTCTAAGCACCACGCCTACACAATATTTATCATTTACCCATGGATCCGATGGATAAACGCTATACGATCCTAAACATGTATATAATTCCAATCTAACTAAGCCAAGCGTATAACTACGATAAACTAAGAACAATATAATCGCAAATAATAACAAGTAGAGCATAGTCATAATCAATATATTGAAATAGAACAAAGTTGTATTCATAATATTGAAGAACAAAGATGAACAATGAAGAACAGTAAAGGAATTACCAAGAATCCTCTTGATAGATCCGGAAACCAATCGAAGATTGACTCCTTCTAGTTCTAATCCTATGTAGCTATGCTATACTAGAGATCTAGTTGATGTGGTGGCTCTAGGGCTTGATCAGAGACTCTCCTCCTGAGATTAGGGTTTGAGGAATTGAGAATGAGGGAGTGCCTCCTCCAGGGGCCAGGGGTCCTGCTTATATAGCCCCCTCAAGTGAACGTGGGCCGTCGGATCAAACCGACATTAATCGCACGGTTTTCCTTGATCTCTTAGGTCGGTGGAGCATAATCCGTGAGACGGAGCCTGATTGGCTCTCAGGCCAGGGCGAGCGCCCTGCCTCCGGGCCCGTTCGGCCTCCCGTTCGATCTCGTGGCTTCTGGAGTCTTCTAGATGATAGAAAATCGGTGAACATGTTATTATTTCTATGTAAACCCGACGTGTGGGCCTTTCCTCCGTATTTTCTGATAACCCCCTGCAGAAACAGACAAACACCAAAACTCGTGGAATTCTGTCAGATAAAACCCTAAGTCTAGGTGTTGGTTGCATTTGGATCCTTTTCTTTATTTATTTGATAACTATATTTGGTACTTAAGGACCGTCAACAAGTACCAAAAGACTGGCACCGTCAATCAAAGGGAACATGCCACATTCCTGAACATGTGGCTGGAAAAGTTTATTTTCTGCGGTCGATCGGTAGGACCAACTAATGCTTTCCTCCCAGCAGCAGAACTCTTAGCCAACGGTGTCAGATTCCCACTTGGCCGATATCTCCTGAGCTCAACCTACCACCTTCTCCACCAAGTATCTCAGAAGCTTATACTTGGCGAACCCATCGGCAATCTGGGAGGCCCATGGTGGTTTATCAATATGTGGTTAAACGCTCACATGCACAAGCGTTTACAGTGGGATCTCTTTGCTCAAGAATTCCCACGAGAAATTCCCGAAGATTACGTCCTTAGAGACGATGAACCGGCAACACGCCCTCCTCTCAACTTCGGTGAAGCCATAATTGTCCTTTCCGGAACAGATGCTAATGAAGACCAAATCGGCAGATTTTTTTAAACTTTCTACCATGGCCTCCCTCGTGACCTTAGGGCTTGGGTACCTTATATTGATGAGGACAACAAGTTCCCTCTCCTCTTCAATTTCGCCGATAGTGATCTGAACCAAGACAACGATCTTATGATGGCCATTATCACCCCCAGAGCAATCCCAGTCAACACATTTGGTAGCGGGAAAGCTTCCCACATTAGTTATGAATTTTACAATCCATCGGCAGTATCCCGCCAGCTGGCTTTTGGGTAACTACCAATCAAGTTATGTTATGCCGATGTGATAAAACCCAGAGAAATCATTACCACTGGAACTGAATGGAGCAGGATAGTAAGGCTTGCTCCCGATGCCGATATCTCAAATGTCGATCTCTCCACCTGGTCACCAGCATCCTTCATAACAGAGTCATATAAGCAGTGGTGGCAAGAGTGGAAAGAACACTTGTTTTCAACATCTGTTCACACATATCGGCATATGATCGATCCCGAATACGCCATTCCTGACAATGCAGTAAGTTCCTTTTAACTTTTGTCTCTTTATTTCCTTGTGTTTGCATATCGGTAGCTAACCTTCCTTGAAACAGGCCGATGATCCAGTTCCACCAATAAGCAAAAGTGGAAAACCCTTCAACCTCCTTCCAGCCTCTCCGGTCTCAGTAATCGGCTATAACGCCCCCACCTTAGAAGCCTTGACCTTCCAAAGGGCTCGCACCAAAACCATCACTTCCAGACTAAGACTGGGAACATCCAGGGTTTCTCCAAAGGCTGCTGCTTCAAGCCTAATCAAGGCTTTTAAGGTAATATCCTTGCTTACTCTGTTTTCTGCCGATATACTCTACATTAACACACAACTATCAGGGTGTGCAAGCTGCAGCCGGTTCGTCATCGGCAACTTTACCAAGAACCACGACCTCTACTCCCCCTTCAGAGGTATTCTCTTATTTTTACATTTTTTCCTGCTAAATATCCAATCTTATTCCCGTTTTTGCAGCAACAAACGGGCATATCGGCAAGCACGCCAAGCATGCAGGCTCCCCAACCAACAGATGTCGATGCCCCCAGCCAATTGTCGCTGAAGTACAAACAAAGCGTAAAGCTTTGACCGATGCTGAAACCCAACAAAAACGATAGAAATCTACACCAGCCCCTGTATCTGCTCCAGCACCCGTCAGTCAGCCAACTGATGTAACTGAACAAGCTGCTCCTTCTACCCAAGACATATCATCGGCAATTATACCTCAAGGGCCAACTACCGATGTGATCATAGAAGACATTCCATCGGCATCCTCCGCCGATCCCTCATATGACCCTCTACAAGCCGCTCCCTCAAGCCAAGCTCAAGAAATCGCTCTAAAGCAGGTAAACCAATTAATTGTTTGGTTTATAATATCCCCAGATATCACAGACAGGATTTCTAATTCTCTTTATTTCACAGGAACAAGATTCTCCCGATAGCTTATTCTCTTTCGCTATCGATGTCTCCGATGATGACGGAGAAGATGCAAGTTCTTCCCTGGCGTTGGGAACCATATCGTCAGACACCTACGGCAAGCTAGAAGCCCTCCTAAATCTACTGCAACAAGACACTGCCCAATTGGTGATCGACTCAGACCCTGCGAGGGCTATCTTCAAAACGATCCGCGGCCAAGTCCCTGCCAATGTTGAAGAGATCATCTTTCCAGCGGTCCATCTAGAGAGTAGACAACTTCAATACCAAAGGGCCGTTCATCGTATTGCTGACAGAGCAGCTCAGACCCAACTCAAAGAGGAAATGCTGCAGCTGAAGCAAACTGCCGACGAGAAGCACAAGAATATCAACAACTTGCAAGCCTCCAGTGCCGATCTTAGGCAGAAAATCTTAGATCTATCGGCAAAGAAAGCAGCCCTGCTTGCTGAGCTGGAAAAGGTTGAGACAGCTCTGACTCAAGCTAAACAAGAAGAAGACCAGCTTCCCGATGCCATCAAGGCCCTTCAACAGGAACGAGATGCCCAAGCTCGCAAGGCCTTGGTCCTGAAAAAGAAGCTCAAGCCTGTGGAAGGAAGTGCCGATGAAGACGCCAAAGAATTAAAAGAAACCGATGAAATTCGCCTGCGTGCGATATCAGCCATCCAGGCTTTGTTAAATTAGCGCATCGGCAACAATTGATACTTTATTTTATCTCCAGCCGATAGGATTGTTATCGGCAACTATACTCTTATGCGTCTATCCAGATACTAGGGTAATATTTCTTTAAATATTTTCCATTTAATGCTCTGGGAAACACAACTCCTTCGAGAGTTTCAAGAATATACGCATTACCAGGAACAGATTGATTTATCCGATATGGACCTTCCCAATTAGGTGACCATTTGCCAAACTTAGAACTTTTAGTCCCAGTCGGTAAAATCAATTTCCAAACCAATTCACCATCGACAAATTCCTTTACCTTCACTTTCTTGTCATACCATCTAGCTACCATTTTCTTATTCTCCTCGATGCTAACCAAAGCCTTTAACCGATGACCTGATACATCTTCCAATTCATCTTTCATAAGAATATTATAATCATCGGCTGTCAGTTGATCCTGAAAGCGCATTCGCCTAGAACCAATCTTAATTTCCCAAGGTAATACCGCATCGTGTCCATACACCAATTGATAAGGTGATACCTTGGTTGCGCCATGACACGCCATCCGATATAACCACAAAGCTTCATTTAATATTGTATGCCACTTTTTAGGATACTCTTTAATCTTGCGCTTAATGAGTTTGATAATTCCTTTATTAGATGCTTCAGCCTGGCCATTAGCTTGGGCATAATACGGTGAAGAATTCAAAACTTTAATTCCCATACTTATAGCAAACTTATCAAATTCACCCGATGTAAACATAGTGCCCCGATCGGTTGTGATGGTTTGAGGGATGCCAAATCGGTAAACAATATGCTCCTTCACAAAATCAACCATGTTAGCCGATGTCACCTTTTTTAAAGGAATTGCTTCAACCCACTTTGTGAAATAATCGGTAGCAACCGGAATAAACTTATGTCCTTTACTCGATGGTGGATAAATCTGACCGATGAGATCAATAGCCCAACCCCGAAACGGCCAAGGCTTAATTATAGGGTTCATAGCCGATGCGGGTGCTCTTTGAATATTACCAAATTTTTGACATTCCTGACATCCTTTAAAATATTTAAAACAATCCTCAAGAATAGTCGGCCAATAATATCCATTTCTTCTGATCATCCATTTCATCTTGAAAGCTGACTGATGAGCCCCACATACTCCCTCATGAATTTCACTCATCAGGCTTTTTGATTCCTCTATGCTAACACACCTGAGTAAAACTCCATCTATGGTACGGTAATACAATTCATCATTGAGGAGTACATACTTGGTCGCTTGGAACCTTATACGTCTTTCAACCTTTTTAGATGGATTCTTTAAATAATCAATAATTTCCTTTCTCCAGTCATCGGTATCAACCACTGATATCAATGCTTCTTGAACAAGTTGATACCCTGAAGCATGCTGAGCCAATCGGTTAGCCTCTTCATTATGCATCCGGGAAATATGCTCCAGATGAAAACTCCTAAACCCTTTCAACAATTCCAAACACCTTTCATGATATGAAATTAGAATTTCACTTCGGCATTCATAAACCCCAATCAACTGATTTATAACTAGCATAGAATCACCAAAGACTTCAACAGCATCAGCCTGTACTTCTTTAAGCAATTCTAACCCTTTTATCAGGGCTTGGTACTCAGCTTGATTGTTTGTCGATGTAGCAACGATCGGCAATGAGAACTCATACTTCTTCCCCTGAGGGGAAATTAACACGATACCGATGCCTGCCCCTTCACCAGAAGTAGACCCATCAAAGAAAAGTATCCACGGAGCAACTTCCAGAGAATCCACCGTGTTGCAATGTTGAGTAACAAAATCGGCCATAACCTGTCCTTTAACTGCCTTAGCCGATTCATAACGTAGGTCAAACTCTGATAATGCTAAAATCCATTTACCAATCCTACCATTCAATATCGGCATAGATAGCATATATTTGACCACATCATCTTTGCATATGACGGTACATTCAGCCGATAGTAAATAATGCCTCAACTTAATACAAGAGAAGTATAAGCATAAGCATAATTTCTCAATAGCCGAATACCTGGTTTCAGCATCTATTAACCGTCTGCTCAAATAATAGATAACACGCTCCTTTCCTTCAAATTCTTGAATAAGGGCTGAACCGATAACAGTATCTTCAGTTGATAAATACAATCTGAAAGGCTTTCCATGTTGGGGTGGAACTAACACTGGACGATTTGTTAAATAACTCTTAATCTGATCTAAGGCTAATTGCTATTCATCCCCCCATTTAAATTCCTGATCGGCTTTCAATTTCAATAATGGACTGAAAGCCTTGATCTTACCTGACAGATTAGATATAAATCTTCTGATAAAATTAATCTTACCGATCAAGGACTGTAATTCAGTTTTATCGGCAGGAGCAACAACCTTGTTAATTGCTTCAATAGATTTTCTACTAATTTCAATGCCTCGCTGATGCACCATAAAACCCAAGAATTGTCCTGCCGATACACCAAATGCACATTTATTGGGATTCATCTTTAACCCATGTTTTCTTGTGCACTCCAATATCTTCCGTAGATCGGTTAGATGCTTTGTGATGTCTCCAGACTTAATCACTATGTCATCAATGTAGATTTCTACCAACGTGCCGATATATTCATAGAAAATAAAGTTCATAGCTCTTTGATAAGTAGCACCGGTATTTTTCAAACCAAATGTCATAACTATCCACTAAAATAATCCCACATGACCTGGACACCTAAAAGCAGTCTTGGAAATATCTTCTTCAGCCATGAATATTTGATTATAACCCGCATTACCATCCATGAAACTAATAATCTGATGCCCTGCTGTAGCATCAATTAACAAATCAGCAATCGGTATTGGGTAACCATCCATTGGTGTGGCCTTATTGAGATTCCAGAAATCAATACAAACACGAAGTTTCCCATTTTTCTTATATACAGGAACCACATTAGAAATCCACTCTGCATATCGGCACTGCCGAATAAACTTTGCCTCAATTAATTTGGTTATTTCGGCCTTAATATCAGGAAGTATATTAGGATTGCATCGGCGAGCCGGCTGCTGATGTGGCCGAAATCCAGATTTAATAGGCAACCGATGTTCAACTATAGATCGGTCTAATCCAGGCATTTCAGTATAATCCCAAGCAAAACAATCTTTATATTCCTTTAACAAATCAACTAATTGTTGTTTACACTTGGAATTTAACTTAGAGCTAATAAAAGTGGGCCTTGGCCTATCGCCTTCACCAATATCTACTTCTATTAAATCATCTGCCGATGTAAATCCTTGCCCTAATTTTCCATCATCGGCAAATCTATCCATTAAAACTCTTCTTCAGAACCGACTGCTTGGATCGGTAGAATTTCGTAATCGGCAATCTTGAGGAACTCTTTTTCCCAGGCTTCTCCCGATATGCACTTGGTTCGCTCATAAGTGTCTGATTCTGCCGATGCGATAATATAAGAAGAGTCACCAGGAACAACTTCAATCTTATCTCCAATCCATTGTACCAGACATTGATGCATTGTAGAAGGGACACAGCAATTAGCATGAATCCAATCCCTTCCCAAGAGCAGATTGTATGCACCCTTGCCATTAATAACAAAGAAAGTTGTCGGTAAGGTTTTACTGCCGATGGTCAACTCAACACATACTGCCCCTTTAGCTGGTGATACATTGCCTTCAAAATCCTTTAGCATCATATCGGTCTTAGTTAAGTCTTGATCTCCCTTACCAAGCTTCCGATACATCACGTAAGGCATAATATTAATTGCAGCTCCTCCATCAATAAGTATCTTAGATACAGGCTGCCCATCAACTCTGCCTTTTACAAATAAAGCCTTGAGGTGTTGTCTCTCATCATCGGCAGGCTTCTCAAAAATGGCCATCATTGGATCTAGCGTTAATTGAGCTATTTGGTCAGAGAAAACAGTCTCTTCTTCGTTATCAGACAGAGCCAAAAATTCCATCGGCAACATAAACACCATATTGACATCTGCCGATGGACCTTTATTTTTGTGCCTTATCTGCCACTACTGGTTACCAGGTTTCTCATTGGAGGGACTTTCTTCTCGATATAAATCTTTTTGACGTTCTCGCTGCATTTTCCTCTTCTGTGTCTTGGTCAAACCCTCTGGACACCATTGAGGAAGCTTAGTTTTCCAAACTGGCTGATAAGTCCTAGTTGTCTCCACACGACGTATATTAGGATCCCTGTAAAATATTTCTTCATCAGGAACTCTTGTATTTGCTATCTCTTCAAGTTCCTCTTGGTTTCTCGGAAAATATGCAACGCGTTTACCAAGCCTTTCATGTACACTAAGCCTGCCCCCCAGCCGATCATGTACTGATACTCTCCCTCTGATCGGCTCATTAATGAGCAAACCTTGATTACCAGACTGAAACCTTCTTACAGGATGATTAACTCCATAATAACCATTGCACTCTGGACAATTTTCAACAGTAGGTAACTTAATACCTTCCTCCCAACAATGAATAAAAAACGGACAATTCCAATGATCCTTATGCCGATTCCACTCTTCTTGACGCCTTTCCTCTTGTTGTCGTCGATACCGGTCCCTTCGCTGACGCCAGCCTTCTTGTTGTCTTCGATGAGTAATCACGATGCCAGATCGAGGAGGTCTCCCAGAACCGCCACTTTCCGTCAACAGCCCCTTGCCTTTTGCATCATCGGTAGTTATCCGATGTTGGGGATCTACTGATGCATTCTTTTCAGTAGCTTCCGATGTCAACACCTTAATTTTCCCTTCAGCATCCAACATATTTGCTGGAAAAGGATGTTGATCAATTTTCATCGGCTTTTGAATCTTGGAATTGCCAAATTTTATTCTGCCAGACTCAATAGCTAACTGTAATTGTTGTCTAAATACTTTGCACTCATTAGTACTGTGTGAAGTTGCATTATGCCACTTGCAATATAGCATATGCTTCAACTCTTCTGCCGACGGGATCACATGATTAGGTGACAATTTAATCTGGCCCTCCTGAAGCAAAAGATCAAATATCTTATCGGCTTTGGTGACGTCAAAAGTAAACTTTTCTGGCTCTTTGTGACCAAAGGGACAAGATATTGGCTTCTTATTCTTAACCCACTCCGCCAAACCGATAACTGGTTCATTATCTGAATCAGAATCTTCCGCCTCTTCAACAAATGAAACTTTCGTGTTCCAATTTCTTTTAGGTTCAAAAACCCTAGTGTCTTGATCAGAAATCCTTTGCACTAAATGACTTAGGCTTTCGAACTCCTGAGAAGCATATCTGTCCTTAAGATGTGGTAACAATCCCTGAAAGGCTAAATCGGCAAGCTGCCGATCATCCAATACCAGGCTATAACATTTGTTCTTTACATCTCGTAGCCTTTGCACAAAGCCTTCTACCGATTCATCATTGCGCTGTTTCATCTTTACTAAATCGGTAAGCTTCTTTTCATGAACTCCAGCAAAGAAATACTTATGAAATTGCTTTTCCAAATCAGCCCAGGTGATAATAGAATTTGGCGGTAGTGAAATAAACCATGTAAATGCTGATCCGGATAGAGATGATGAGAACAGACGAACTCTCAATTCATCTCTACAAGCTGCCTCTCCACATTGAATAATAAAACGATTAACATGTTCCATGGTCGATGTATCATCTTGCCCAGAAAACTTAGTGAAGTCTGGCACCTTGTAACGATTTGGGAGAGGAATTAAATCATAAGCCGGAGGATACGGAGTCCGATAAGAATAGGTATTAACTTTGGGCTTGATCCCAAACTGATCCTTCATAATTTCTGCTATTTTATCGGCCCAAAAAGCATCAACATCTTGCTGCCGATATTGTTGAATCTCCACTGGAGGTATCTGCTGATACCCTTCTGCATACCTTTGTGGCCCACGATCTCCAGCAATTGGCACCTTTGCTACTATCTGTGGCCCATTAACCTGCTGAAAAGGGTTCATCGGCTGAGCTGCCGTTGCTTGATTCTGAAAACCAGCATGCATGTGACCTTGATGAACACCTGTGGCTTGCTGATTTGGCTGAACTGTATATTGAGTGAGAAACTGCCCTGACCAATTATTAGTATTCATCGGCACAAAGTTTGCCGATGGTTGGTAGCTTGTTGGCATTGCTGGATAATTACATCCAACTTGAGGCATAACCTGGACTCCAGGCTGACTAGCGATAGGAGCCTTCTGCTGCATCGGTAACAAATTTGCCGATGGATTTGAGCTAGATGTTTGACCCAAAGACGCCTGAAAACCTCCCAGATTTGGTTGTACAGTAGTTATAGTATATTGAGGCGCTTGAGCTATCGGCAAACCAGCCGATGGCATAGGAGTTTTTCCCGCTGCATCAAACACTTGAGATAATCCATGATTGAGAGCAGATGCTTCTGGAGGCATACCATATCCCCACCAATTAGCAGGGGTTTGATTATTCTGTGGTGCAGGACCTGATAGAGCCGATGCTGATAGATCCGTACCAATCTGAACTCGTCCTGATAATGCTGAATCCGGACGCACCGGAGTAGACTGTACATTAGATAAACCTGCTGATACTGGGGGAGAAGAAATTTCTATACCCGCAACGGCTGGGGGAGCCGATGGAGCAACAACAGATGCTGCTTCTGGTTGATGATAAGCAGGCCCAACATAACGAGGTGACACTTGCCCTTCTTTGAAAGTTCGAATCACAGCATTATGAACAGTATTGGACAGCACATTGGAGTGATTAATTAAAGCATGATTCACCGCAGAATTAACCATCTCTTGAAGTTTACCCGGATTAGGATCAAAGGTAACCTGCCGAGGCAACGGCAAGTCCTGCTTCTGGATGACTTGTCCACTTTTGTTCAAGCTGAATGACCTCAAGCAAAGCTGTCTATATTCTTCAATAGCCCTCTCCATAGCCTGCTTCTGATCGTCCTTAAGATCTTCTTCTGTTACTGCGATGATATTCCCAGCATCGATCTCATGATTAGGCATCTTGACTAGATCTGTCCCACCGAGCGTGCCAAAAGATGTGTTGATGCAAAAGTGAATCTGTAAACACAAAGGGCTAATACCCGAAGTCGATATCCAAAGCGTGCCAGTCGATTTGACCTGTTAATCGACAAGGATGAAGATACGAGCACTTTGGTCCTGACAACAGCGATACACCCGGAAGTCACGGCCAAGAGGTACTCACGCGGAACTCGAGGATCGTCGAAGATTGCACTTAGAGCAATGCAACTCGCCGAATCGATGAGAACTCGTAAAAAGGAAAATATGCAAATTGACGAAATCGCCGAAAGTAGATGTAAATAAGAGTAAAAGCTGTTTTTTGATGTATTGGTTGATCCTTTCTTACATTGCCCTTCACTCTATATTTATACCCTGATCTATAGAAAAATAACCAAATACGACTAGGACACTAAATCCAAATCTAAGAAAAAAAAACATGACTTTGATACAACTCAGACTCTACTAGACGCACACAAGAAAATTAACTCCTATTTTACTTCATAACCCGCCTCATTCACGATGGTATTATCATCGACCTCCTTTTCAACGTCACAGTCCCTGTTCCATCGGCAGCAGCCTTCGAGCTCCTTCCATCGGTACATTCCCTGTTTCATCGGCTACAGTCTTCATCGGTACATCTCCTGTCCCATCGGCAGCAGTCTCCAAACCCTCTTTCATCGGCATCGGCAATAATACCCTTAACCTCATCGGCAACCCTTCAAGTTAAATCCATATGCTGCCACCACTCAAACATATTCTCCTTGGCTATCAATCTACACGGTAATCTTTCCTTTGTTGATTAACCCTTCCTAATTACCTTGACACGTGCCAAAAACGATGTCAACAAAAACAGACAAAAAAAAGGAACATGGGCACGGCTCGACCCAGTCCACTGGCGCACGAGGCGCACGAGACAGATACCGTGACTAGTCTCACTAAACAATATCCCTATAGTCTCTTTTTGCCGTCGTATAGTACTAAGCAAGTATGTGTTTTTAATGCACAAAAAAACTAAAGTCTCTGGTTGAGCGATTTGAGTCAATTGATCCACACAAGCTGGGGAATTAGGGGGTGCAACATATCCGCGTTTTTTATTCAAGTGTTACCCTGGCGACCAACAGCGAACGGCATACTACATGCGACCAGAAAGGTCGAAACACGACGCCACACAGCACGGACAGACAAGACGCGACGCGACAGATGCACCGGCTCGCTCGACCGCTCGCTCAGGCGGTGACCGAGACGGGCTCCGCCTGTGGCGCGTCGGCGGTTGCAGCGGTACCCTTGGTCAGGAGCTCCGACACCCTCGCCGCGAGGCTCAGCTTCGCGGCCGGCGAGACGCCGTGCTCCCCGATGATGGACTCCAGCACGGCCTCGCAGAGATGCTTGTTCTCGATCGCCACGCCGCCGGCCGCTGGCACCGACGAGTGCTTGGAGAAGGCGACCTGGATGGAAGGGAACGGATCGGGGCAGAACAACAGCACCGGTACGTGTCACCATCCGATTTGGCACGGAAATGACGAAAGAAGAAAATAATAATAACAGCAGGCAGGTACTCACGGTGAGGACTCCGGCGGGCGAGTGCGTGAAGAGGATGGAGGCGCCCGGCGGGAACGTCTCCGGCTTGAACACCTCCTTGAACTTCTCCACGGCGACGCCCTCGGCGTCCGTGTACAGGCCGACGGCCTTCCAGAACGCCACGCAGTTCTCCGTCACTTTCTCCGCGTACTGCTCGCCCGTGAGCGGAAGGATCATGGTCACCCTTGTGAACTTCTCAAAGTCGCCTGAGGCAAACACACACCGCAAAGCGGCAAGACGTACCTGTTAGAAGCGAAGTGATCTCCTAAATATAGAAAGCCCAACGGCTTTCTCCTTGACTCGCGCCCTGATCGGGGGCGTCCAGCCTATTCTTGGCTGGAGGGCCCCCGTCACCCTGCGCTACATAAACTGAGGTGGGCGCCGGCAGCTCAACATAGGAAGTTTGCCTGAGCTCGACGCCCCCACCTACAAACCCTAGCCCGATCTAAAGAGGGTGCGCAGCAAGTGACGGGAAGTTCCTCCTTCGCCTCTGGACCGCGACAATTTGCATTGCATCGACATGGCCGGCACCAGCTCCAGCTCCAATGCCACTGCTCCTTCTTCGGATGGTTTGCACACACTCTAACTCTCTCTCTCTCACCCTTTCCCTCGGATCCAGTAGGCTTTTACTGTGAACTTGAAGTTCATACCCGAAATGTTAAGTCTACCTGCTGATCTACTCCTTTAGAGGTCCTAGGGTCTTAACAATGGTACCGGAGCCTATAACCGTAGTAGATCGGACGTGGGATTGAAAAGAAAGAAAGATCCGAACCGATTTTGAATCGGAAAAGTGCACTACCCTAACCCTAACCCTAATAGTGAAACCCTAAAAGGGTCAAAGACAAGAAGAAAAGGGGGCGTAGAGGGGACTTACCCGGCCCAGCCGCCCTTACCGCCGGCGGCTTTGGACACCGTGCGGGAAAGTACTGAAGCTGCCGCTCGCCGGCGTGATTCCGTCGCGCGCGCATGCTCACGGTACCGTTGCCCAGACCGCTCGACGGCGGTGAGCTCCGCCTAGGGTGAGCTCACGCGCCGGCGAGGGGTCCAGCAATGGCACCACCGCCTTCCTCCACCGCTCGCCATGGGCGAGGATGTTGCTGGTGCTCGATGCGGGCGCTCGGAACAACGGAAAAGAGGCAAGGGAAAGAGAGAAGGGGTACGGGAACGCTGGCTCCTTCCCATCGACCGAGCGGCCGGGCGCCATGGGCGCCGGCGCTGCTGTGTCCGCCGCGTGGATGAGAAAAGAAATGAGGAGAAGTGAAATGACTGAAGTTAGGGTTAGAACGTGCGGCTCGAGGGGTTTTGATCCTCCGAGAATGAAGCTCGTCCGTCGGATGGCGATGAAAGGCTGGCGATGCTCGGGCCAGCTTTCGGCCCAGGCGGGTGAAGCAATTCCCGGCCCAGGCCCAGGTTACGGCCTGGGCGGGGGGAGTGGTGCCCGCGCGGCTGGGCCGTGGTGGTCATGGGCTGGCCAGCGCGCCACTGCAAGCTGGGCCGCGGGTTCAACAGCGACTGAGAAAAAAAAAGAAAAGAGGAAAAGGCCGAGGCCGACTGGGCCGTGGCAGTGAGTATGGCACGCGCGGCTGGGCTTTTGGGCCGGTTCGGGTCATCAGGCCAAATAACAGTAGATGTTTTCTTTTTCCAGAAGCAAACTTTGATGTATTTAAAGAATTTGAATTGTTTTTTTATGCATATTTTCTGTACAAAATTTATCCAACGATATTTTTTGTACGGTTAACAGTAAAATTGCTTCTGGAAAATATTATTATGATAATGGTAAAAATGTTTCCGCTGCGTACTTGATGTTATTATTTGATTATTAAATTCGAACCAACGGGAGAATTTAATTTTTTGAAAAATAGATAAATTTAAAATATGATCATAATATTGTTTTTATTCTGACCAACGTTGATTAATAGCAGTATTATGATGTTATTATGTTTTTTATCATGCATTAATTCTATTTCTGCCCAACGGTGATCTAGAATTAGTGTAAAAAGAATGATTTTTTGTATGTTTTAATTTTGACCAACGTTGGAACTAAAGCATGCAATTATTCATGTTATAATTAAGTTCTCACTTTATATGACTTATATTTTCAGGAGGTTACTCTTTGATGGGGTTTATTAAAGATATCCCACCCCTCAAAGGTGACAACTACAATGAATGGAAAAAGAAAATTGACCTCGCCTTTGTTTTGGCTGAGGTAGACTGGGTGGTCACCACACCATGCCCTAGTGAACCTGTGGCACCGGTGAGGGAGGCTAATGAGTCTGATGCTGAATGACAGAAAAAAGAGAGGGACCATGCTCCCGTACAGATGGCATATGACCTACAAAAGCAAAAGTGGGTCAATGCCAACAAGAAGTGTGTTGCTGTCATAAAGAACACAATTGAGCCTACCATAATGGGCTCAATCCAAGAGTGTGACACTGTCACAGAGTACTTGGAAAGGATAAAGAGTCAGTTCTATGGCTCTTCAAAGACATATGCTACTCAGCTGATAAAGCAGCTGGTGACAGAGAAATACAATGGAGGTGGTCATGGCAATGGCATTCGAGAGCACATATCAAAGATGAATCATTTGAACAACAAGCTCAAATCAATGGACCTGGCTCTTACTGAAGAGTTTCTTGTCCATCTGATTTTTGCTTCGTTACCAAAAGAGTTTGATACTTTTGTTGTCAACTACAACATTCAGCCCGAAAAATGAGATTTAGAACGTTGTATGGCGATGTGTGCACAAGAGGAAGAGAGGATAAAAGCCGCCAATGGTGGTACTCTCAATTTTGTTAAAGACAACAAAAGAAAGAATTTCAATGCCAATGCCAACTCTCCCTCAAAGCCAAAGGGCAAAGCTCCCATGCAGCATCAGCCTCAGCAGAACAAATTTACAGTGAGCAAAGATCAGTGTCTTCACTGCAAGAAGACGGGACATTACAAGAAAGATTGTCCCGATTTCCTAAAGATGATCATGGCAAAGCAAGGTGAGAACATGATTACGTTTATAAATGAATCCCTGTATGTACAGTATTCGAAATCTACTTGGTGGATTGACTCAGGAGCAACTGTTCATGTTGCAAATTCTTTACAGGGATTCCGTTCGATGAGAACTACGCAAAGAAGCGAAAGGCACGTTAAAGTCGCAAATGGAGTCCAAGCAGACGTCGAAGCTGTTGGCGATGTCTCCTTAGAGCTTGCTGATGGATTCATTCTTTTGTTGAAAGATGTTTTATTTGTTCCGTCATTACAAAGAAACTTGATTAGTGTGTCATGTTTGGACAACGATGGATTTGATTGCCATTTTGGAGATGGCAAATGTGAAATTTTATGTAATAATGAATGTGTTGGCCTTGCTTTTCAAAAGCAAGATCTTTATTTGTTATCACTTTGTGAAAATGTGAATTCCGTATGTGATGCGAATGATAACGTATTCTCGTTTGTGAACGCGAATAGAAAACGAAAGAGAACTCAAGATGCGTCGTCGAAATTATGGCACTGTCGTTTAGGCCATATTTCGAGGGGGAGAATAGAAAGACTAGTTAAGAATGATATTCTTCCTCCATTAGAGTTCTCAGACTTTGAACAGTGTAGAGAATGTATTAAAGGAAAATACACAAAGCAAATTAAAAAGGATGCTAAACGAAGCACAGGAATTCTACAGATAATTCACACAGACATCTGTGGTCCTTTTCCTGTGAAAAGTGTGGATGGTTTTGACTCGTTCATCACATTCACAGATGATTACTCCCGTTATGGTTACATTTATCCAATTAAATAAAGAAATGAAGCGTTGGATAAATTTAAAATATTTAAGGCTGAAGTTGAAAATTAGCATAGTTTAAAGATTAAAGTGGTCCGGTCTGGTCGTGGTGGGGAGTACTACGGTCGGCATACCCCATATGGCCAAGTTCCTGGACCCTTTGCAAGGTTTCTACAGGAGAATGGCATAGTAGCCCAGTATTCTACACCGGGCGAACCTCAGCAGAACGGAGTAGCTGAAAGGCGCAACCGTACCTTAATGGATATGGTGCGTAGTATGATGAGTTACTCTGACTTGCCATTGATTCTATGGATGGAGGCGTTAAAAACCGTCATTCATATTCTAAATAGAGTACCAAGTAAAGCGGTGCCCAAAACACCATACGAATTGTGGACAGGAAGAGAACCCTCACTAAAACACTTATGTGTGTGGGGGAGTCCTGCTGAGGCAAAAGTGTTTAACCTAAATATTGGGAAGCTAGATCCCAAAACAGTCAGTTGCCATTTCATTGGCTATCCTGAAAAGTCAAAAGGTTTTCGTTTCTACTGTTCAGACAGATACACAAAATTTGTAGAAATGAGACACGCTGTTATCTTAGAGGATGAAATGATGAGGGGGAGCATGGTGGCTCGAGAAATTGTTCTTGAGGAGAAGCGGGTATGTGTGCCCAATCCGATGATTCAGAAACTATTCTTTGAACTACCTGTTCTTGTTGCACCAACAGTGCCAGATACTGTAGTGCCAACACCTGTTGTCAGTTCTCCTATGGTGACAGTAAATAATGATGAGGAACCTGTCTTTCAGGAACCTATACAGACTGATGCCACAGATGAGGGGGAGCAACAACAGCCCCAAACAGAAGGTGTGCCAAATGTGGAGGCCCCGAGAAAGTCCCAAAGAGTTAGAAGGTCAGTTATACCTAATGATTATGAGGTGTATAACACTAAAGAATTTCAATTGGAGGGTGATCCCACTTCATTTGAAGAAGCCATGAGAAGCGATAATTCATCCAAGTGGCTTGAGGCCATGGAAGATGAAATAAAGTCAATGAGTACCAACAAAGTTTGGGACTTAGAGCCTATTCCTAAAGGAGCCAAGACAGTAGGCTGCAAATGGGTCTACAAGACAAAACGTGACTCCCAAGGGAATATTGAAAGATTTAAAGCGCGACTTGTGGCAAAAGGTTTTACGCAAAGAGAAGGGATTGATTACAATGAGACGTTTTCTCCAGTCTCATGTAAGGATTCCTTCAGAATTATAATGGCGTTAGTGACACACTATAATTTAGAATTACATCAGATGGATGTAAAAACGGCATTCCTGAATGGGGATCTGGAGAAAAGTATTTATATGGCACAACCGAAAGGTTTTGTCGTAGAAGGAAAAGAACGAATGGGATGCCGCTTAAAGAAATCAATTTATGGGTTAAAGCAAGCTTCGAGACAGTGGTACTTGAAGTTTGACAGAACAATAAAGAATTTTGGGTTTAAAGAAAATATTGAGGATAATTGTGTTTATACAAAGTTTAAGAATGAAAGATACATCTTCCTAATCCTGTATGTAGATGATATCTTACTTGCTAGTAGTGATGTCAGTCTACTACTGGAGACAAAGAAGTTTTTATCTTCAAAATTTGATATGAAAGATCTTAGTGAAGCTTCATTTATTTTGGGCATAGAGATTCACCGAGATAGAAGTAAAGGGGTATTAGGACTATCACAAAAGGCATACATAGAAAAAGTTTTAAAGAAATTCAGTATGCATAAATGTAGTGCCTCACCTGCACCCATGGTCAAGGGCGACAGATATAGGGATTTTCAATGCCCTAGGAACCAATACGAGCTCGATCAAATGAAAGTGGTTCCATATGCTTCTGCTGTTGGAAGCCTACAATATGCTCAAGTATGCACGCGCTCTGACTTAGCTTTTGTTACCGGGTTGCTTGGCAGATTTCAAAGTAATCCAGGAATTGAACACTCGAAATTGGTAAAGAAAGTCTTGCGATATTTGCAAGGTACGAAAGGCCTCATGTTGATGTACAGAAAATCTGATTCTCTCCAGATAGTGGGGTATTCGGATTCTGATTATGCGGGAGATGATAGAAAATCCACGTCAGGATATGTATTCACTCTCGCAGGAGGAGCAATTTCATGGAAAAGCTCGAAACAAACCGTCACTACATCGTCCACAATGTATGCCGAGTTTGTAGCGTGTTATGAGGCAACGGGGCAGGTGAACTGGCTAAAGAAGTTCATACCCGGTTTGAATGTGGTCGACAGCATACATAAGCCACTAAAGTTATACTACGATAATGATCCAGCAGTACAGTACGCTCACAACAATAGGTCAAGTGGTGCTGCCAAACACATTGACATAAAGTATTATGTTGTGAAGGATAAAGTCCGGGATCAAATTATAAGTCTTGAGCATATAAGCACTGAAAAGATGCTCGCGGATCCGCTTACAAAAGGCTTACCACCCAACGTGTTCAGAGAACATGTAGCCGGCATGGATTTAAGGAAAAGCCTATGACTCCTGGACTATAATAAAGGGCCTAAAGTTAAAGTAACTGTTTCAGATCAGATATGTGTATTATAGTTGTCAAATCCATCGGCAGTTGACCGTGACGATGAAACATGCTCTATACACTTATCTGTGATGTAACGAGTAAAGTAAAAGCGTCAAAATAAAAGTTTGAAGATTAAAGTAAGTGATGAGATCAAGGGGGAGAATGTTAGAAGTGAAGTGATCTCCTAAATATAGAAAGCCCAACGGCTTTCTCCTTGACTCGTGCCCTGATCGGGGGTGCCCAGCCTATTCTTGGCTGGAGGGCCCCCATCACCCTGCGCTACATAAACTGAGGTGGGCGCCGGCAGCTCAACACAGGAAGTTTGCCTGAGCTCGACGCCCCCACCTACAAACCCTAGCCCGATCTAAAGAGGGTGCGCAGCAAGTGACGGGAAGTTCCTCCTTCGCCTCCGGACCGCGACGATCTGCACTGCATCGACATGGCCGGCACCAGCTCCAGCTCCAATGCCACTGCTCCTTCTTCGGATGGTTTGCACACACTCTAACTCTCTCTCTCTCACCCTTTCCCTCGGATCCGGTAGGCTTTTACTGTGAACTTGAAGTTCATACCCGAAATGTTAAGTCTACCCACTGATCTACTCCTTTAGAGGTCCTAGGGTCTTAACAGTACCATCAATCAATCACATCCGCCGGTCGCGTGCGGCGGCGCCGGCGCACGAGAGGCACGCTGCGGCAGTGCTGACCATCACTCACGCGAAAGAACTGAACGAGGCACCTTTTGCACTCTCAGTATAGTTCCCACTCACCCGTGACGACGTCGCGGAAGAAGGCGGCGTCGGACGCGAGCTCGTCGGCCGTCTTGCTGGCGCACTTCTTCGCCAGCGCGGACACGGCGGCGTCCTCCAGGTATACGCCGATGGCCGTGAACTTGATGAAGTTGCCTCCGATCTCGAGGCCTCGCAAGCCTGCACGCGCGCGCGACAAGCCAAGAAGGGTGAACCGGAAGCTGCCATGCCATACTCTCCACCACCAATTAACTAGAGACGACACAGACGGGCACGGAATGGAACCTCAACCGACGCAACGCACCTGCGCCGCCGAGGAAGTGCGAGACGGCGGAGCCCGGCGGGCGGGCCACCGGCGGGAAGACGACGCCTTCGACCACCACCTCCGGCACGGCCATTTTTCGCACGGCGCGAGGGAACCGGACGCAACGTAACAGACGAACGAAGAAGCTACGGGCTCTGGTGGCTTTGTGTATGGGGCAGGGCGGGGTTGTTGCCATAAATAATTAAATCTGGAGGGACGGCGAGAGCAGAGCACGGAGGGTTAGCTGGGAAGCGACACTTCAACAGTCGTCATAAATAAAGAAATCTAGGGTGCAACAAGTTCTGGCTAAATTTGCAGGCATGCCACTGTGATCTACACGAATAATAGCAGCCTTGATAGTTGATACCTTGAGCCCACATACGTCCAACATATCTGTTGCTATTATTATTTTCTGATACCATTGAATACTATTACTATTTCTAGTCTAGAAAAAACAAGATGTAAGATTAAAAGTATCGTAATAATATATTAAAATTATTAGCCTTACATCAAATCAAATTAAATAAATTTACAAGTCAATCATAGTTTAAACTTTGTCTATCAAAATATGATATTCCACTGATCTACTACTTCGAAACATAGACGTACTACCAACCGTGCATATTTAAACAATAAAATAACTTAAATAAAATTATTATGTGACGATTGACTGGCTCCATCAGCCTATTTTTCTATATCTATACCTAATAATAAAGAGGCAAAATTTCAGGCTCTTTTTTTCGTCCATCCATTTGTTTAGTCCGTCTTCCCCTAACTAACTTCGTGAATATGGATATTGTGTTATATCTCTGCAACTTTCATGTTTATATGACACATATTGAACAGAGTTCCTAAAGTAATATAGATAGTTATAGGAATCCTAATCAAAATAGATGTCTCTAATTCTAAGTATGTTGTAATTAAAATAGGAAAAAAAATCTTTCTTCGTATGGTGATGAAACAGAGACAGAACTGACGTTGCTCTCTCCTACTCAAAGCTGGCCAATCACATAATCTTTCTTCGTATGGTGATGAAACAGAGACAGAACTGACGTTGCTCTCTCCTACTCAGAGCTGGCCAATCACATAAGCATACACCTATCCAAATACGTGCATAAACAAATCACCTCATTAGCACGTAATGAGTCTCATATTCCCTTTTTTCTATACCTAATAATAAAGAGGCAAAGTTTTCGTCATGTTTTTTTTCCACCTCTACGTGTAAGATGTAACCGTCCGTGACTCTAATAACTGAAAAAGGAAACCGAAACGAGAAAAGAAACATAAGCTAATAATGAAAAAAAGGACCGACAAAAAAACCATTATAAACACGGAATACAATATCCTCTTTTTCGTCGGTCAATTGAAAGAGTATTCAGATTCTCTATGGAACTGCCGTGTAAAAAACATATTAAAAAATTGATTGAATACCAACTGTATCAGGACTCTATAAACGATGTTGTAAGCAACGCACCACGGAATACGATGCTGCCGTAGTCCTGAAGCTTGACACCCTTGTAGCACGAAGCGAGCGCCACGGCATGCGCGTCTTTTCCGACAGCATCGCCGGCCTCCTGAAATCTGACTGTGACGACGAAAAAGGTGACCTGCGGTGCACCAAGAGGCTCTGCCATGTCATCAAAAATACATATATAGCAGGTTATTAAATATAAATAAAACTCTCAGAAAACTCCCACTAAAATTGACCTAACAAAGTAACAAGCCCTGTGGATCCTGCACTTCTCTCGTGAAGGTGAAGGGCACCGCCATATCAGTGTGTATGCGCCTTTTTTCTTTGTATTTTGATTTGATATAAACGCGTGTGCCTTTTTTTGTGTTAATAAACGCGTGTGCCAAATCGATATGTCCAATCAAAAAAAAGAGAGCACAAGATGTGCAAGCAGAAGCTGGAGTTCGCAGCAGATTCAAAAAAAAAACATGCCGGAGATTTTTTTTAAATATAAACGGTGGTGGTGGGGGAACCTAAGCACATGCCGATTTTTTAAAAAATAAAAAAGGGGGAAAAAGCTAAGTACATGCTGGAGATCTTTTAAAAAATAAGAAAATGGGGGGGTGGGAAGCTAAGCACACATGTAGTGTGCTCTCGTCAGAACATGAAGGTACGGACATGAAACCAACAGAACCTGAAAGGTACGGACATGAAAATATGCCCGTGCGTTGCATTCCATGTCTCCCGCACACCTCCAGCGCCGATCTGGGAAGATAGACAAAGTGTAGACGAATATGCAAATGGAGAATTATATTTTGGAGAAAGAAATGGTCATAGGGTTGAGAAAGGTGGTGTTGATATGAATTCAACTTATATGTGAACAAATTAAAATATCTTAGCATGAAACTTTGTATGTTTGTCTTGGTTGAGAAATTTATTACTTTAGAATTATCTATTTGAGACCCATTGCAACGTACGAGCACTTTTACTAGTCTATATCTATATACCTAATAATAAAAAGGCAAATTTCAGGTGTTTTTTTTCGTCCATCCATTTTTTGGTCATCTCTCTCTGACTACCAGTCAATGGAGAGTTTGTTCCGTCTGGACTTATATTAACCTGTGCTAATACGAGTTAGGATAGCTCTTGTCTAGCGCAATACGGAGTCTGTTTCCAAAACATATTAGATCGTGTATATGACCCGGACTCATAAGCCGGAAGTCCTATTTTTCCCTCAGTCCTGCATCGAGTCCAATTTTGGTTTGAACTATTTGTGCAATGCGTACAAATCCCATGCTACTTATGCAAGAATTCTTGTATTTTCTCTCACGTCTAGCAATCCAGTTTTGCTTTCCATATAAAGACAAGCCGTCTAATAAATATTAAAAAAATTCTATCTAACAAGACTCGAACACGTACACAGGACATCACGGTAGAGTATTAACTCCCTCAGTGCTTGCCAGCCCACGTGATCTAGCAACTTCAATCGAGTGCTGTAATCCAAAAGTTGAATAGACTATGAATATCTACATGAGACCAATAAAGTGGCGAGTTGGCTTGGTTACGTAAAAAAAAGTTGTGTTTACTAATGCTGAGTTATATTGTAGCGTGATAATACATATGCATATAGATTTCACTTGTTGCGGACATATTTTCTCAACAATATATATTATATAATTTTAAATATTAAATCTTTTCTTTCGATATACTTTTTAATTTCTCAAGAGTACCCTCACATCTGGTGTCCAGTATATAATACGTACTCAAAATGCATGCTTATACGAGTTAGAACAAATCAACAACTCTTGTTGGTGTCCAGCAAAGGTACGGACTCTGACTCTAACATGTATTCCATTGTAACGTAAAAACACGTGAAAAACAAAGTAAAAAAAGAACAACAATATAGCCCTTCTAACCATTAGCATTTCCTAAAAAGGAGCATCCATACTTCACACCATTATTGCATTTTTATTTCAAAACAAAACCATCAATCATATTTGAGCTTTCTTCAGTTCTTGGATCAAACCTAAACTATGATCTTGAGCGGTTTGTTATCCAGATCTATATAAATAAATATACTCGCAAGCTATATGCATGTACTAGTGCAATTCTTATGGAGGGACACAACATGAAAAGTCGAGATAACTGCCTCATAATCATCTACGGACAAACTAATCCTTAACATATTAGCAACAAACTGCTACCTGACTTATATGAAAGATTAGAATTACAATGTGGGGAGAAACAAAGAGAGCATTCCCTGTTCTTCTTTTTTTCAATAATTTTGTTTCTCCCGTTGCAACACACGAGCATGTTTGCTAGTCTAATACTAAAGAGGCAAAATTTCTGTACAACTTTAATTTTTCATCCAACCTATCCAAAAGTGTCTCGGTCTCAGCCACGTGGAACCTTCTGGATTTTTTTGCGCGGAATACATTTTCGTCCGAGTATTCTTTTCTAAATCTTCTTTGTTCTTTCTGTTTTCCTCCATCAGATGGATACCCACGTTCCGTTGTGTACGTAATTTTTTTCTCCAATTTTCCAAACAAAAATAATGAATAACAAATATAGTATTATGGATCTTATCTTTTTTTGTTCTTTCTGTTTTCCTCCGTTAAATGGAAACCCACGTCCCGTTGTGTAAGTGATTTTTTTCTCCAATTTTCCAAACAAATATAGTATTATGGAACTTTAAAATATTTATCCTTCCCTATAATAAATATCCGTGACTGAAATCTTATATAATTTATCATCCAATCTAAGAGCATCTCCAAGAGACTCTCCATATTCTTCCTAAATGCTAGGAATAGAGGTTTTGGTGAAAAACTACCCTCCAACAGCTTTTCTAAATGGTCATCCAAATATAACCATCTTCTATTCCGGATTTTTCGCTTGTCAAAAATAGAAGACGAGAATGACTCTTTAGAGTGTGCATGGTATATAGAAAAGCTGTTGGAGAGTGAAAAGATATAGAAAGCGATTTTTATACAAATGACTCTAAATATTGATTTAGAGAGTGAAATTTAGAAAGGCTCTTGAGATGCTCTATTCTATCTTTCTCTATAAAATAAAGATTTTCACACCACCAAGTTGTTGATACAATTTTGATTAAGAACACAACTTATCATATTATTAAAATATGGTTCAGCTGATTGTTTAGTTAATCCAGTCCGTTCTAAATTAATGTGTCTCTGCACGGTATGCATGCACCAGCGCAACCCTGAGGAGTGTCACATGTAAAATAGAGAGATGTCTCTTGTTATAATCATTAGTGGACAAACTAGTACTTCACATATCGGCAACTAATTCCTTATAGACTTGAATCAAATGTTAGAATTACATATTATTTGTGAGTCCTCATCAAAGGAAGCACATAATTCGATATTATTGTAACACATGCATAGTATGAAAACTAAAGGCATGATATATCAACGAGTAAATATTTTTATGGTTTGCACAGGAGAAAAAAATCTTTCAGAATTGTATTTCTATATATACAGAGTCGTGCTTTAATTTGATTATTTATTTTATTCGGTTGCAACGCACGGATATATTTGCTAGTTTAGAAGGCCTCGTTTAATTCTCACCTCAAAACTTTACACCCTATTACATCGGATATTTGGACACATGCATGGAGTATTAAATATAGATTAAAAAAATAACTAATTACACAGATTACGTGTAATTTGTGAGACGAATTTATAAGCCTAATTAGTCAATGATTTGAC
Organism: Saccharum hybrid cultivar R570; assembly: GCA_038087645.1. Taxonomy (NCBI): domain Eukaryota; kingdom Viridiplantae; phylum Streptophyta; class Magnoliopsida; order Poales; family Poaceae; genus Saccharum; species Saccharum hybrid cultivar. The sequence continues at coordinate 29,967,321 of JAQSUU010000405.1, read as the reverse complement.
AATAAAGTGCTACAATAACACATGTGCTAATGATGGATTAATTAGACTTAATAAATTTGTCTCGTGGTTTACTGATGGATTCTGTAATTTGTTTTTTTATTAGTATCCAAACACCTCATGCGACACCCTCATGTAACACCTGATGTGACACCCCAAAACTTTACACCCTGAAACTAAATAACGCCTTAAACAACAATCCATGTTGGTCACTAATTCTATTTTTATAGCTTTATTTACTCAACTTGACCAGCCGATCAACCCTGTCCATTCTCGTCTCTACAAGAGTATCATCCGAGTTCCGACGTATGTGATTGTGGCATGGAAATAATTTTTATGCGACGGGTGTCGCAGAGAAAAGTTTTCTTTGTGGCATGACCTACAGGCTACTGTCATAACCATGGATGATAATCATTCGACCTCATAAACGGAGTCTAAGTAGCTACACTTTATCTTCTGACAAGCCTTAATATTGGCTTTGTGACCCTTTTTTTCTAATTTCTAAATAAGCTAAAGATATTTTTTGTAGAATGAGTGAATGAAGATGGGCTCAACTGATGGCACAATATAATGTGTATGGGAATGAAAAGATTTATCATCTTTAATTTGTCATGGAAGGCAATGCATGGTGCTCACCTCGCGTCCAAAACTGCTTATATAGCTCAGCTCCGCTCGTAGAACTAGCCGGGCCTGCATACGCGTAGCTCCTCTCTACACTTTCGTCCTCGCTTCATGTAACAAAAACAGCTTATATAGCCCAGCTCCGCACGTAAAATGGGCTTGCATACATGTAGCTCATATCATCGTCATGTATATATGACTACATACAAACGGCCTCGTGGGGGCAGCAACTTAAACTCTCCACTTGGATGGGCCATAAAAATATTGAGTAGGAACTGGCCATGATCGATTAGGCACTTCCCATTGAGATGCAGTCCTTGCTAACAAGCATGAAGCGAACTGAACTAAATTTTATTGTATGGCAAAATAGTCCATTTCTGTGCTGCTGGTTTAGATTTAACGCTAGCTGTCCCATCGTTTGGCAACCGTACCTCACCGATCAGCGATCAGTGGCCTGCACAAGTATCTGCATCTTGCTATACTGGGCCAAAGTAGTACGCGTACCAAATACCATTTGTTGTTCTGTGCCTCTAAAAAGCCTGATCGTCACCTCTGTTATTTGATTACATAGCAGACTGTTTGCACAATATACAGAACTACTACTCTACAGCTGGCTAAGAATAACTTATTCTGTAGTCATTTTAAGTTACGATAATTACTATGCTAATTTACGTGATTATAATAACTCCTTCTAAGTGGTTTACTGTAATGTTACGATAAATATCCACAAGTGTTATCGTAACACAACTATTGTAGATATGTATTCACTTTATCGTAAATTAAGTATAAAAATTATCGTAAATGGAGGTGGCTACAGAATAACTTATTCTATAGCTCTCTCTCCGTCTTTCTCTCTCTTTCTCTCTCTATATATCTACGTGATTATAATAACTCCTTCTAAGTGGTTTACTATGATGTTACGATAAATATCCACAAGTGTTATAGTAACACAACTATCGTAGATATGTATTCACTTTATCGTAAATTAAGTATAAAAATTATCGTAAATGGAGGTGGCTACAGAATAACTTATTCTATAGCTCTCTCTCTCTATATATAGAACTACTACCTTATAACTGACTATAAAATAATTTATTCTGTAGCCACTTTGAGTTACGATAGTTAATATGTTAATTTACGAGATTATAATAACTCCTTATTAAGTGGTTTACTATAACATTACGGGAAATAACTCTGTGTGTTATAGTAACCCAACTATCATAAATATGTATTGACATTATCGTAAATTAGTATATAAAGTTATCGTAAATGGAGGTGGCTACAGAATAATCTATTTTGTAATTGGCTACCGAATATACTCTTCTATATACCCGGGAGTAGTTACTCCCTCTATTGTTGAGCAACCAATGGAAAGCTTAACAGGTCTGAGGTGAAGAACAGACATGCTGCATGCCGAACCCATTTAGGAGCGTTAATCACGGGATTTTTTTTGCGGCTACTTGCATGGCTGTTTTCTTAATCAGGCAGTATATGTACATACAATCTTTAGAAAAAGTACGTGTATGTACCAGAACGTAAGGAAGTATAGACGCATATTTTAATAAAAAATGAGTATATTTGTACTTGTACTTGGGAGTATACCCATATACTCAGGGGATTATTTTAGTATATCCATGTACTTGGGAGTATATCCATATACTCAGGGGATTATTGTAGTATATCCACGTACTTGTACTGGCATTTTTTTAGACAAAAATTGATACAGTATGTGTATATATCTGACGGTTGTATATACCTAGTAGTAGTATGGACTAATACTTCCAGTATAAGAGTATGAACAAATACTTCATGCAAACATATGTAGAATGTGTACATACTACATACGTATGAATTGATACTACTGTAATCTAAAAAAGTATCTAGTAATACAGCAGTATTGAAAGAAGTATCAGGCGAAAAAAAAAACTATGAGAGTATCCTCCCAACGAATCAACCTCCACCTCACCCTGCAAGCATCGATCCACAAGATCGAGAGGAGAACCTGCAAGCACTGGATCGACAGAGGAGGAAGTCGGAAGGGAGCCTATCGGTGATGCCGCGCCGCCGTCGCGATGAAGAAAGACGCGCCATTCACTCCGGGATGAGGCTGGCGGGTGCAGGGAGGAGGCCGCCGTCGCATTTGGTGTCGGGGTGCGATGGGACCATCGACGGTGAGGCCGGTGACGGTGCAGATTTCGCCCTCGACCGGACGCCGCTCCACACATGATCCATGGCTGGTGGAGAACTGGAGATGGCATCATCGCCGTTGGGGAAACACGCCTCCGTGAGTGGAGTAGATCGTGCCGCTGACGTGGGGGAACAGGCAAGGGGCCGACGCCACCGAAGGCCCTCGACCTTGTGAAGCCCGCCGCCGGTCCAGGTGCCTCGGCCACGCGAGGCCAGCCACCACTCGAGGAAGAGCCCCGGGGGTGCCTGACGATAGGTGGGAGGAGGGAGAAGACAGCGCCGCCGCTGGGTGAAGTCGGGGTCGGGACTTGGGAGGAATAGCCGTCTCCATATGTGGCTGGCCTCACGGGATAGGAATGAATTTGAATGGAAAGTCATACTCAAGCGGAGGAATAATGATTACAAAAAATTATTCGGTGGACGACTGGTATACGCGGTGGACCGTATACATGTTATTGGGTTTACTCGTTCGTGACCCGCTAAGAGTAGTTTGAACGCGTGGCCGCGTGGGCAGTGCATAGTAGGAGGGAGTAGCTACTCCCATGGAGAGCGCTGAATCTTATTCGAAGCCCAGTCTCTCTCTCTCTATATATATGTATAGGTTGCAATAAGTTGTAAGCATGCAAACTGTTGGTGCAAGTCATTCAAAACAGTTTCTGCATCATTCGTTTATCATGAGTGCATTCCAGAAGCTTCACGCACTAGCGATCAGTGATGACTGTTGTACATTTGCCAGGTGCCATTAATTGTCGTGCAACATGAAGGACTAGGACGGCTGAAATGTTCATGAACTGATGCACTGTATATGGTGCTGTTTGGTTCATCGATCCATTTTGCTCCGTTATCTGATTACAATGCAATCTGATTCTGTTGTTTTGTGTTTCGTTCTAGCACCATGTAAAGCAATACCGTGGAATCGGATTCCGGCGTAGTTAAAACACTCTGAATATGAAGCTCCTCTACTACAATAAAGAGCTTCAGAGGTGACCAAATAATATTTACAAAGGTAGGCAGGAAGTACGTCTCTGCCAAAACGTTGCTATAAATCAGGATTTTCTCGGGCTCTGTAAATGAAATTCATGAAAAAAATAATAAAAAAAAAACTCGGCAAGCCCAACGCGAAGGCCCATCCAGCCCATTGCGGAGGCCCACCAAGCCCGTTGCCTGGGTCGTCGTTGCCCTTGATCCGATCTGGCTGCTGCTGAGTGCACTCATGCCTGGATCCTCACTGCTGCTACTTGGATCCGTCATCGCCACCATCCTAGCCCGCACTGCAGTATCAACGCCTCCTCGTGCTGCCAGGAGCTGCCACATCCTCGGAAGAGATAGGAGAGAAGACTATGAGTGGGTGGGGAGACACGCGAGAGCGAAAGAGAGATTGGGGGGTACATCTGGGTCTATGGTGGGCTGGAGAGAAAGAGCTAGGGTTCCTCAGTTTATATATTGTTAACTCATTACAGGGCCGAGATGGGCCACACAAATCGATAGTAGGCTCAACCTCATTAATAGAGGCGGGCTTGGCCTCTAAGGCGTAAACACCTGTGTGAAAATAGTGAATTGAAATGGGCCATTTTTCGAGGTGGGCTCAACCCGCCCCTAGAATTTTTTTCATAGATGCACCCCCTCACACTAAATCTATTTTAAAAAACTTTTCCAGAGGTGGTAGAATTAAGTGGCACACCTACGGAATTCCTTTTTTCTAGAGGCAGGCCTTGCCCGTCTTTTGAGTTGCATAGACGGAGCTCTGGTCAGCCTCCCTCAGGATATAAATTGACTAGTCCCGTAAAATTATTTTTGTAGCAGTGAACTCATGGGTATATCCGTATATATAGATGTGCATCAGTGCGAGTCTTCTCAGTTTTATTTGCCCCCATGGAATTTAAACATTATCACCAAGGTTGTGGGAAGGCATGCATGATGGTAGTTCTCATCCTCATGTCTACATGGCTGCCAACCTCATTTCTGTATGGCTGGCAAGGACCTATGCAGCAATTGATCAGGATTAGGAATTCGCAGCGCACTACATCCGGCAATATCAAAATGCATTAAAAATAGTGGTGTTTTCTATTGAGATATGTTCGTTGCTGAGAACCTTGAAGCCAATTTATATCACTGAATTCTGGAGATGAGACGTGCTTGATGCTCTATTTCCAACAGAACATAGTCCAATATGATTCCTAGTTTATTATGCTGCTGCTTCGCATCAGAGTATAACTTGCTCGCCCCATCTCGTTTGGCTATCAAACGTGCCAGATCGATCGCAGGCCGGCGGATTGCACATTAGGGATGCCGCCGGCGGTGGACTTGATGCCCTGCTGTTGAATCATGGCTTTTTTTTTTCGAAAACGTGCATTGGCACGTGTTGCACTAAGTGGAAGTTACTGTTGAATCATGGCTTGCTACATGGCCATGACGACCTCCCGACCCAAATTCATTTGTCAGGCTAGGCCGCTTAGGAAAAAGCGGCTCCATGGACCTCTTCAAGCCTGGTATCTTTTTTTTTATCTGTTGCTATATCAATTGCATTTTCATTTTGTTAAAGACAATGTCTCATTTATAAATCTATCTCTATTTTTTCCTTTCCATACTTGAAGCAATAGCTGATACAAAAGAAGATATTTGTGGCAAGCAAAGTTGTTGCAGAAACATGAAAATTCTGTACCTGAAACTATGTATTAGTTCAAATAAGAATCATGATAGCAGTGTGAATACGAAGCTCTATTGTCTCCCAGCGCAAGGCTTGGCATTTGGTCCCTATTGACTTGCAAAAATACCTTACACTGACCAGCAATGTGTGCCTCACCATTAAGTGCAGTCCACAAGGCACATCAATTAAGGACCTGGAGCATCAAAGATCGCCGCATCCAAGAGGGACCTTGTTAGGTTGCCGCATTGCTTTGGTGCTATGGCGCCATCCTGACCAGTCATGTGGTGCAGTCGGTGAAGAACAAAAAACTACTACGCTTGGAGAAAAAGAAAACAGAATAAACTATGATAAAAAGTAAGAAGAATAGTCAAACAAATGAAACAAAAATCAACGCGAGCAGTGGATCCAACAAGCGGGGTCAGGAGGCGCTCTTCATACTCTGTACCCTTGCCATGGCAGGCTGCCAACTAGTCAAGCGGATTGGAGTTGGATATCTGAAACAGAGGTTTAGGAGCTTGGAGAAGCGGTGCCAAGCAGACGTGCATATACCAGATGTGGGCAGGATCGTCGAGGTTGAAGGAACGGTAGCGGTTATCCAGAGCTGTCATACTTGGAAAGGAACCATGGCATCTGATCATTGTGGTGACACTCCATGAAGGAGCGTGTGTCATTGTTGCCATCGTCCTTGGCAAAGTCAGGGATGATGGATGAGCCTTGTGGATGGCCACGACGTGAGCATCTGTGGTGCCTGCAATGGTCGCCTTCTTCGTCGCTTGGCATGGCGGTGGTGGTGGTGGAAGCTAGGATCGCTGCTGGAAGCTGATACCGAAGGTGTTACATGGGGTTTCGGATAACGGAGTGGGATGGGAGAGATTGTTAGAAATACTTCTTTATTAATTCCTTCATTAATTCCTTCACAGTTACAATCTTAGCAAGAAATAAAAAACCCTCACAAACTAGCAAACTTAGCAATCTACTTCAATCATGACCTTGTCGAACTCCTAGCATGTCCTAGGTGCACTTCCGCGCTTGTCGCACCTACGGCACGCTATCTTCATGTTGCACTTGTGTCACCAGGTATAGTTTTTGCCCCATATGACATGTTTTGAAATCATTAAGGATGGAATACCATAGAAATTTGGATGATAGAGAATGACCATTTTACCCCGCTTAACAGGTGTTGCCCTAATTAAGGATGGAATGATGTAGGAATTTAGTTCATAGAGAATGGTAAATCAATCAATGTTTGTGCTTCATAAAGTTAGTGGCTCGCAATAGTATTTTGGTTTTCTCCAATATTCCATAGCTCACCCTTTGCCAGTGTGCTAGCATATATCTATAACTAAGAGTCATTTGGCTAGGACTATATATCAAAGCTTGTAAGTTGGATGTATGCAAACCATTGGCGCTGAATCATCCAAAATTGTCCATGCATCATTGGTTTATCATGACTGTACTCCAAAACCTTCATATGCATTAAGCATCACAGTTTTGTTTTCTTAGTACCATACTGCTAATGTCATGTAAACTAAAGGAAACGCAGAAGGCGGGGCTGCTGAACTAATGGCACTATATATGTGCTCTAGTGTAAATTTGCCACACTACCAATCTTGTCAGTTTAAATTTGCCACCCCTAGCGTGAAAAGGTGTACCACTATATGCAACTTTCTATGGCTGTGAGGCGGCAGCAAACTCTCGTGAGTGTCCCAAGCATCCTACGGCGCCATAGAGAGTGAGGAGCACTGGACGGGGATTCTTCCATCTCTTACCGTCTGCTGTAGAGTGCAAAATCGGTGCATAGGTGTCAACAGCTGCACCCGGCCACCAAATATGGTACGAGATTGACACGCCAAGCCAACAAGCCGGGCAGCCAGCCAACCTCCTCTCTCTCAGTTTGCTCGTGTTCACCTATTAATATGTTTTGGGCCAAAACAAAATAAAACATAGGCCCGTGCTGCTGGGTGGTTATTAGACTGTTAGTGGGCTCCCACTGGTCAGACCCTAATTAAGATTCGAGCCTTGTGGTGCTGAATTAGAGGCGCATTTGGACTTGCTAAGGAGCACAATTACTGGTAACAAGGTGAACGAATGGACACAGGACCCATCAGTGCTTTTAGTCCCGTAATGGAGAGCCAAACGGGCGCAAATGCACTCAAATGCTGGCCCAGCGAATGGTTGACGTGGCCTGGTGGCCCTGTGTGCGGCATGCACACACAGCAGTCACTGTAGTAATTTCCTTGGATGAAAAAACGACAAACCGGCCACCAGGACTGCTTGCAGGCGCATGACAAGTGCGCTAGGCAATCTCAACTTTTTTTTATTTTTAATTTTAACTTTCTGCCTTTCGTCCTTACCTTACCTGCTGCGGATGAATTAGCTTCTTGACCAATCTATCAGCGTCACTGTAACATGAATTTACAGCTTCAAGATGGAAATCATTTGTTTTGGATTATCACTCACAGCAGCATTCTTCAACAAACAAGATGGGATAAATCATTTGTTTTGGATTATCACTCACAACAGCATTCTTCAACAGACAACAGAGTTCAGTCTGTCAGGCAATTCCTCATGAATTTCCGAAAGGTTTTTCAAGATTCAGTTCCAGCCACGAGCTATTAGAAGCCACCACCAGCATCCATCGCATCATCGTGTACTTGCACAAGAAGCGCATTGCGTGTAACTTCAGTCCCGAGATGATTCATAACATATCACTAACAAATAATGATTCACAGATCGATCGCAGGCCAGCAGATTGCACATTAGGGGTGCCGCCCTCGGTGGACTTGATGCCTTGCTGTTGAAGCATGGCTCGCTACATGGCCATGACGACCTCCTGAACCAAATTCATTTGTCAGGCTAGGTTGCTTAGGAAAAAGCGGCTCCATGGATATCTTCAAGCTGGTATCTTTTTTATTAGTTGTTATATCGATTGTATTTTTATTTTATTTGTAAGAAGACAATGTCGCAATTATAAAAATTTTCTCTGTTGTTTTTTCCTTTCCATGCTTGAAGCAATAGCCGATTCAAAAGGGTTTTCTTCTCCTCCACTTGCTCTCTCTCTCTCAGCCATCTCTCTCAGCGGCGCCCGCAGCCAAGCGAGTCGCGACTCCACCCTCCCTCCCTCCACTCTCTCCCTCCCTCCACTAGTCCACTCTCTCCCATGCACCTCCTGAGCAGATCCTGGCGAGCCTAAGGTCCTCTCCCTCAGATCCCGCTGGCGCGCCACTTTCTCTCTCCGGCGCACGGCCCTGCCCTGACGTTCCGGCCCCAGCGTGCGGCACGCGTGCGTCCCTACCCGGCGGTGCGCAGTCCCCGACATGCGGCGTCCCGGCGGCGATGACGCGCGAGGTAGCCCACTCCCTCATGGCGACGCTCAGGAACTGGCAGCGACGTGACGAGCGGCACCCAGTGGCCAGATCTGTCCTCAAGCAGGTCTCCTTTCTCTCTCTCGCTCTCGGTCTACTATCCGTCTCCCTCTCTCACACTCCATCTCCTTGTAGATCCAGATCCAGTTCCAAGGAGACGGCGGCACGGCGGGCGGACAGACGGCTTCAATCTACTCTCTCTCTCTCTCTCTCTCGGTCTACTCTAGGCGGCGGCTCCTCCCGGTGAGATCGAGGTCCTCCTGGTGCGGATCGATCTCTCCAGCGCGGATCGACCTCCCCAGCACGGATCTGGGAGTTGCGACTCCCCGAGCGGCAGATTCAGTGGAGGGCGGCGGATCTGCGAGTGGTGACTCCCTGAGCGGCGAATCTAGTGGAGGGCGCTGGCGCTGCGGTTCACGGTGGCGGAAATGGGCTCGCTGGTGGGCTCAGAAACGGCCTCGCTGGCAGGCTCTGGCTTTTTTTTTGTTTTTTAATCCATTAACCAAGGCAGGCATTTGTAAGGTGCCCGCCTCGGTTAAACGTTTAACAAGGCGGGCAAGGCAACCGCCACCGTAGTTCACGGATTAATTGTGACCATTGGACGGAGGCGGTTGCCTTTTCCTGCCTCGGAAAATAAAAAGCGCCGGCCTCCATTAAGTTTACTATAGTAGTGTAATGTGAAGGAGAAACATAAAAATGAAAACAAGAATCTCACCAAAATGATCTGTCATCTGTTTGCCCATTCCGTAGGCACACATACAAATGAACAAGCTACTGGCTGCCGAATTGCTGTGTGTCAAACACGTTTGGTAGCAATTTTACCGCTTCTATCGGGAAATAGAAACATTTCTTCCAGCCAAATGACTCCTAAACAAGGCAAAAGGTTTCCAATGATGGTGTTCAAGGAACCAGCTTGCCAACTGATGTGGATTACTAGAATATTTTGGTTCCATCCAATATGTCAAAGTTTCTTGTCCCCCATATATCTAAATCTCACTATAGCAACAATACATACATTGCGTTTGTGTTTATGGACATATGTGTCTGTGCTTTCTCTTGCAACATTTTAGATGAGACACCTAGTCATTGTATATGATATGACTATATATAATAGTCACCAGTATTGATCTGCTAGCTTGTAATAAGTTGTAAGCACACAAACTGTTGTGCAAGTCATTCAAAACAGCTTATGCATCATTTGTTTATCATGATTGTGCTCCAAAACCTTCATGCATCATTAGCGATCAGTGATGAGTGTATTTGCGATATGAAAGGATGACTGCTGAACTGATGCTACTATATGTCGTTTACTGTGAGTCTCGTCTGGGTAGACCTGTTCATGGACCACCTGATCCGGCCCGTCCAAAAATATTGACCCGATCTGACAGGCCAGTGCGCCGGGTCCGGTTCAGGCAATGATTTTTTACACAGGGCCAGATTTTATCCCAAAACACTGACCCAAAATGCGAAAATCCGAAAAATAAATCGACGCAACCAGCCAGTGCATCGAGTCAGACTCAGACCAAAAAATTGACACGAGCATGTTTCTAGCCCGAGGCGTTAGAGCGCTGGCTATAGGGTCCCAAGTATCCCATGGCGCCATGGAGAGAGAGGAGTGCTGGCGAGGGTTCTTCAATTTCTCACCGTCTGCTGTAGGGTGCAACATCGGTAGGTGTCAACTGCAGCCGTCGACAAAATTCGTACGAGGTGGACACGGCAAGCAAGCAAGCCATGGCCTAGCTCTCTCTCACTTTGCTCCTGTTCACCTATTAATATATTGAGGGTTTTATCTGCGTGCCATTATAAAAGATGGTCGTTGTCTACAAGCTGTTAAAAAGTTTAAACGCACCTAGGTGCTATCAGCCGAAACTCTTTTTTTGTCCACGCCATTCCGTCCATCTTCAGTTGGGTTTCCACTGTTTGCCACATCTGACGTGTGGGTCCGATCCAAAATGTCCTCCCCCTCTCCCGGCCAGTCCTATCCTATACACGTCCGCGCCATCCGCCACCCCCGCTGCTCCCGAGCCAAGTTCGCCCACGCTGGTGACAGAGGCGGCGAGGTGCTGGCATGGGCGGATCTACAGTTGTGCCTGGGTATTCCCAGGCGTACCCGACATTTTTGTGAAACAATTAGGAAAAAGTCTTCATCACCCCCTGAAGTATGGGGTGGTGTCTAATTTACCCCCTTAAGTATGAAACAGTCTAATTTACCCCCTGAACTTTTCAAAACCGTCTACTTTACCCCCTAGGGCAGTTTTGGACGGCGGTTTGCTACAGTAACCATGGTTTTGCTACAATAACCGAATCTTTAAAAAATCATAGTAAATCACAGAAAAATCGTAAAATGAAAAATCCAATTTTGTTGGACTCCACGTGAGTAGATCTACACAATGAACATATAATATGGTGTGCTTTAGTACAAAGTTTTTGCTGTAACTTTAAATTTATTAGGATTTTCCAATAAATTTAAAGATACAGCAAAAACTTTGTACTAAAGCACACCATATTATATGTTCATTGTGTAGATCTACTCACGTGGAGTCCAACAAAATTGGATTTTTTTATTTTACGATTTTTCTGTGATTTACTATGATTTTTTAAAGATTCGGTTACTGTAGCAAAACAATGGTTACTGTAGCAAACAGCCGTCCAAAACTACCTCAGGGGGTAAAGTAGACGGGTTTGAAAAGTTCAAGGGGTAAATTAGACCGTTTCATACTTGAGGGGGTAAATTAGACACCACCTCATATTCAGGGGGTGATGTAGATTTTTTCCGAAACAATTAGTAGCTAGTATGTATATGTACATGTATAATGTAGGTAAGCTCTAATATTACTAGTCTATTCATCCAAAGCAGCCTACGCGACCCAAACTCATTTGTTCCTCACCAGCCCACTATCTACAACTGGTGGGTGACGGCCCAGGCTAATCATTTCCCACGCTGCCACACGTTCCCAGTTTCGGCCGCATGCTCCTTCTATTGAGCATCAGGTAGAAGTAGCAACTAATGACCGTCGTAATCCAAATGCAAGAGAAGCAGAGATCGAGATAGCAGCGCCTTGATTAGATTTCAAATGTCTCTCTTAACTTTTGTATCTTTGAACTAAAATTTTTCTTTGGTTTGGGCATACCTTACATCAAAATCCTGGGTCCGCCACTGGATGCGGGGGCCCAGCTCGCACGCGGCCGCCAAGTGCCGCGTCACCGCTCGAGCCGGATGCCGCCCGCGCGCAGCCCCGACCCCTCCCTCACACACCAACTCCGACGACGACCAAGACCAGCACGGACGACGGGCAGCTCCGCCTCTGCTCGTGGTCGTGGGCTCGTGGCGCCTCCGGCGGCCTGGGCGGCCATGGCGAGCTCGAACTGCCGCATGGAAAGCGCCGGCAGGGGCAGCGGGTACTGCTGCTGCGGCGGCGGCCGCAGAGGATGATGATGGCGGGGAGGTGGCGGCCGGTGGAGGCGGCGAGGCGTTTTGAAGAGGATGCATGGGCGGACGGGGTGTGGGTGCGGCCGTTCGCGGTGCAAGGAATGGCGGCGCAAGCCGTCGCGTGCCTGGACCCTGGAGAGGATGGTGCGGGAGGACGGGGTGCGTGCCACGCCGACGCGTTCGGCAGGCTCGCCGCTGCGGCCTCGCTTCCTCCTCCGCCGCTCGCCGGCACGCTCTCGGCGATCTCGTCGCGGACGACCTCGACCGACAGTGCGCGTCCGGCGGCGTTGTGCTCGCGGCGGAGAGCTAGCGCGTCCCGGACTGAGGAGGCAGCTGCATTCGCATTCGTACCGCGTCCCGGGCTCCTTCCGCGGCGAGGTCGTCGTCGTCGTCGGCCTCGGCGAGAGCGGCAAGGAGATCGCGCTGGAGCTCCGTCAGGTGGCGAGAGAGGTGCACATCAGCGTCAAGTCCATGGACGACGCAACCGTTGTCCCCGGCATGAGGAAAGCTCTCTCCAGGCACCACAACCTGCACCTGCACCTCCAGGTCGAGTGCTTGTGCGAGGATGGGCAGGTAACGTTCGCCGATGGCTCGTGTGTCGTCGCCGACTCCATCATCTACTGCACTGGGTACGACTACTCGTTTCCGTTCCTGGACACGGGTGGCCTGCTCACCGTCGACGACAACCGCGTCTACCCGTTGTACGAGCACACCTTCCCGCCGGCGCTGGCACCGTCGCTGTCCTTCGTGGGTGTACCTAGTCAGGTGAAGGCGCCGCGTTTCTACGAAGTGCAGGCGAGGTGGGTGGCGCAGGTGCTGTCCGGCCGGAGGCCGCTGCCGTCGTCGGAGGAGATGCTGCGGTCAGCCGAGGAGTACCACCGCGCCAAGGAAATGGCCGGCGTGTCCAGGCGCCTCTCGCATGCCCTCTTTTTGGACCTGGATTACTGCGACGAGTTCGGGGAGAAACGCTGCGGCTTCCCGCGGCTGCCGGAGTGGAAGAAGGAGCTCAATCGGGCGGGCATCGCACGCTGGCGCAACGACACGGAGAGCTTCCGCGACGACTACCGCGACAGCGACCTTGTCCTGGAGGGCCTGCGCTCAGAGGGCTGGTATTTTTTCCCGGACGCTAGACGTCAAGGAGAATGTACATGGCCATGACAGAGATGGCTTACCGCTACCAGAGGCACAACCACCGCAACCATAGATATATTCATATGTCTACTCGTGGTTTTATTTTGTGTATGTGCAAAATGTTTATATCTGATAGGCAAGGTTTTCTTTATCGAAAATAAAAATTTATCGAAGGTCATGGATAAATAGGATAAGCAGGATATACCAGAAATATCGGACCAAATTCAAATTGTTTTGAAAAAATTTCGTAGAATTTGACTTGAAACAATTTATAAGCTATTAAGCATCACTTGTTCACAGATAAAAACATTATAAGTGTGGGACCGTCGCGCAGCTGAATTTGGGTTGTCTACGTGGGAGCAGGAAAGGGAAAAATTTGGCCGATATCAATTTTTATCAGACCCCGTGGATAGAATGGAAATTTCAGAAATTTACGTGAATTTCAACCGATAAAAAAACCTTGCTGATAGGTCTTTTTAACTTCCACGTCGTTTGATTATTTTTCAGCAATAATTGATAAAAAAACAACTTTTTTAGACACATCCATTACCTTTGCATCTGGAGCAGAAATTCTCATATATAAGAAATTGTTTGTGTTATAATCCATACAAAAAAAATATTTGTACATGTTATACAGGTTTGGTGCCCAGATTGGTCAGGTAAGTGGGCCTCTTGATTGTTTCCTTGTTTTGCGCTTTCTGAATTGCGCATTCCTGACCTTTTTCCACTGTATCCTTGTATTCATCTTGTAAAACAATTTTCTTGCAATACAAGTGGAATTCTGTTAGTTTAAATAACATATGTGTGGAAGTCATGCTAGTTCTCCTGTTTTATTTCTTAATTGACGGTCGCATATGATCGATAAGGACCGCCAACCAGATCCCCTTGAGCAAAAGCTAAGACGTTGGTTATTGATCAGGAATTGCTATAATGCCGATTACATTTTAAAGCTGCCATGTCTATGACAAAGTTTTTTTTTTGCTTGATTACTATTGCAACACGTCGACGCCAGACAAATCATTCAATCTGGTGCTCATCGTGTGACTCTCGGAGAGCACGGACATTGTCCGGACAGCTATAGTCGGCCTGCAGTGGATGGCATCTCAATTCAAGATTGCGACTACTGAAGCTGCGATGGGCGAACTCACCCTGATACCAGATGTCCGGTACACCTCCCATCCACATGCTCGGATGTCATGCTGAGATTGACCAAGACTCGTACGGCGACGACAGCCAGCATCTGCGCCCGGATCCAGTATGCTGCAAACAAGCAAACATGCACGGGCCCTGTGCAAACAGCATGCCCGAGCTCGTCGTCGCCTGACAATTGGCTGTTTGTCTCATCATGTGTACAAGACTACAAGGGTAAGTAACAGAAGCAGCTGCAGGAGTTGTTACATGTTGGAGATAAATGGTGACGCCGACGACCAAGAGCGTGGAGGTGCTAGCGCTGCGCATGGGGCAGAGACGCTGAGGTCCAAGGCAACCTGTTTTTTCTTGCGACAGCCAGAGCTGACGGAGTACAGGATGCTATGGATCTACACACATGGTGTCGCAGGATTTTTGTTGGAAAAGCCAGGCATCAAAAGTAGCAAAACCAGTGGCAGGTCACCGTTCAATGAGCGTGCAGCAGCGGAGGAGCCTCAAGCGGGAACGAAGAACGAACAGAGGACCGGTGCCATGATGGCCACGCCTGTCCATTTGGCCCATGGGCCGTGTAATAAGCGTGTGTTGATGAGATTGGCTGGCAAGAAGAGTATGATTTTTTTTTTGCTTGCTTACAAAATAATTGTTTGAATGATGAGTTGTCACTAGTACAGACAGCCTTACTACTACTAGCTCGCAACTTCTTAGCCTAAATTATTAGCTGTTTACAAATTCTTTGCATCTTATGTAGTGATGAGTCATTAATGTGAAGACTATGTGTTCCAGGTTTATAGTCAAGCTTATACTGCATACAATAAAAAAACAATATTTAAAGGCAGCTCGGTTTTTTCTAGTTACAGTTGAATAAAAAACCGTCCTAAAACTGGTTCTAGAGATAAAAGTGGCGGACAAGGTGATAGGACTGTCGCAGATGGCTTTTATTCCGGGTCGCTATATCATGGAAGGAGTAGTGATGCTGCATGAAATGATTCGCGAGTTACATAGGAGAAAACAAGATGGTGTGATCCTAAAGTTAGATTTTGAGAAGGCCTATGATAAATTAAAATGGCCGATTGTATAACAGGTTCTCAGATTGAAAGGATTCTCACCAACTTGGTGCAAATGGATTATAAAAGTTATGTCTGGAGGGAGTGTTGCAGTCAAGGTCAATGATAATATAGGCCACTATTTTCAAACCAAGAAAGGAGTAAGGCAGGGGGGCCCGTTATCTCCAATCTTGTTTAATATAGTGGTTGACATGCTGGCCATCCTGATTTCCCGAGCTAAAAATAGTGATCATGTTCATGGGGTTGTTCCACATTTAGTAGGTGAAGGACTTTCAATCCTTCAGTATGCAGTGTCATCTTTATGGATAATGATCTAGAGAAGGTCAAAAATATGAAGCTATTGCTATGTGCCTTTGAACAGCTATCAGGACTCAAGATCAACTTCCATAAAAGTGAATTGTTCTGTTATGGCACGGCCAAATCTAATCAGAATGAATATGAACAAATTTTTGGGTGTGATTTGGGGTCATTTCCATTCAGATATCTAGGAATCCCTATGCATCACAGAAAGCTCATGAATAAGGATTGGAAGCATGTTGAAGAATGTTTTCAGAAAAGGTTAAATTGTTGGAGAAGCAAAATGTTATCAGTCGGGGGAAGGCTCGTTTTGATCAACTCTATTTTGAGTAGTCTCCCCATGTTTATGCTTTCTTTTTTTGAAATACCAAGAGGGGTGAAGTTGGATTATTTTAGATCATGCTTTTTTGGCAGAACGACGAACATAAGAAAAAATATAGATTGACAAAGTGGAAGGTAGTTTGTACGTCAAAAGATCAAGGGGGATTGGGTGTTCTAAACCTAGGCGTGCATAATAGATGCCTTCTAAGCAAATGGCTCTTTAGGTTACTTAATGAAGATGGGATCTGGCAACAATTGCTTAGGAATAAATATTTGAGAGATAAAACTTTGACATAGGTTCAATACTTGCCTGGAGACTCTCAGTTTTGGGCTGGCCTCATGAAGGTCAAGGAGGAGTTTCTGTCGTTGGGTAAGTTTGATCTAGGTGACGGGTCTCAAGTGCGATTTTGGGAGGATGTGTGGATAAGACCACGTCCATTAAAATCCCTCTTTCCCACCCTATATAATATTGCGAGGAAGAAAAACGCTTCTGTAAGAACGGTGTTCTCAACGACACCGTTAAATGTGGCTTTCAGGAGATCCTTGGTGGGTGGTAATTTGCAAGCATGGTATGAGGTGGTTGCAATGGTTGCAGATGCACAGTTAATAAACCACAAGGATCGTTTTGTGTGGGGGCTTCATCAGAATGGTTTGTTTCCAGTCAAATCCATGTACAGAGCTGTCCTAACAGTTCAAGCCATACTCTATAACACATTAATTTAGAAACTAAAACTAGCTCTCAAAATTAAAGTGTTTTTGTGGTACTTATATAAGGGAGTAATCTTAACGAAGGACAATTTAGCAAGGCGGCAGTGGCAAGGAGATAGAAAGTGTTATTTTTGCTCTTCTCAAGAGTCTATACAACATATATTCTTTGATTGTCATTTTGCTAAATTCGTGTGGCGAGTTATTCATGTTTCCTTTAATTTGTTACCTCCAACTAGCGTTCACAATATGTTTACTGGCTGGTTATGTGGGATTAATAGGAAATTGAAAGCTAAGATATTTGTGGGTGCAAGTGCAATGTGCTCGACGATTTGGCTAACCCGCAACAATATAGTGTTTAATAAGGCCGCAGCACCATCTTATTTGCAGGTTATCTTCAGAGGGATATACTGGACCCGGTATTAGTCTCTATTGCAGAAGGAGGAGGATCGCCAGATGATAATGATGGGCTGCAGGAGTGTTGAGACAACCGCGATGGAAATATTTGCAAGATACGGATGGAGATTTAGTAATAGGATCGCTTTCTAGATGTCGACTTTGGAAGTTTCTCTTTTTTCTTTAGATCAAAACTTTGTGTTTCTGATTGCGTGGCTGTGATTTGCTTGTGGTGTAATAATGAATAGCTATATGCATCGGTCGATGCAGAAGCTAGGATATTCATATATATTCCCTTTTCTAAAAAAAAATGATTGACGATGATTGTATGCCGGAAGGAAGTTGCTAAGAAACATCCTCGGCGCTTCCATGACTTTTCCAGCCGGACATGTTTGTACAATTTTGCTTCTCATCTCTCCTCTCTCTCTATAGATAGATAGCAATAGACAGTTACAGCTCGTCGACTCAGCAATACTAAGAAACACTAGAGCAGCAGTAGTGTCCCTCTTCCATTCATTCCATCTGTTGGTGCCAACTGCAGGATCTAGAGGACCAGCGCTGTATAAGGTTGCGAACACAAGGTTAGATATGTACATGACTTGTATGTATGTATGTATGTATATATGTATGTATGTATGTATGATTGAAATTAGCACGAATAATTCACTTTTGGCCCTCGTCATTGAGAAGGCCTGTCATTGAGAAGGATATAAACCGTTTTATAGTTGTAGTATATTGCCGACCGGCCACTGATGACAGTGAGCTCCACTTACAAAATAAAAGTGGAGTGGTTGGTAAGAGTGATAAGCTCTCCAACTGATACTAGTAGTAGCTAATTAAAGAGTAAAGACAACGGTCCATTTCGTTAAGTGACAAGCAAAATAGTACAACAGGCAGTGCACGCGACACGCCAACCGGCAGCAGTGGCGGCCACGGAAGGGAAGCTTTTTTTAGTAGTGCGTAGCCTGTTACAATGAGCATCGTATGGGATAACAATGAATTGCATGGTTGATAATGTGGTTACATCACGAAGTTGAGATGGAAACCAGGCAAAGACTATGTGACGTATAGCTAAAATGACCTGTAATGCAATATTACAAACTGACGCAAGTCATTGTCTTCAGAAGATACAATATCCTCGCAACGGGAAAGCTAAACCCATCTGCAATTGTTTACTGCCAAGAATCCCACAAGCGCCTCAAGAGCTTCACTCAGCACGTGGTGAAGAAGGTCGACTCTCCGCTTATTCGTGAGCCCCACAAGTAGTCTCCTGCTAAGCTGGTGCTCCACTGCAAAGCAAGCGGCTGGTGGCTCAGAGCCTCTCTCGAGGTGAGGTGCCGTGATCATGCAGCGTATGGGCTACCTCAAGGGTCCATCAGCACCATCCGCGTCGGAGCTGAAGTCCTTTGACAACATCTTTGATGGCAACCTAACTGCATCCAACATCAAAGCGCTAGACGTGCTCTTCCCGAACGGTGGAAAGGGCTCGTTTAGGCAGCCGCAAGGACACAAGGCCACCTCCTAGGTCGCACCTTGCGTTGGTATTGGTTGTTTGCTATTTATGTAATATCGGAACTTGAGGTCTTTTGCTAGGATGGTTCAGCTATGACTTTTTTAGGCCGATCTCCTTCGGTGCTTAATTGATTGAAGCGCATTGTCTCTATGACTAAAACTCTTCTTAATACAATGATACGCAAATATTTTGCGTATTCGAGAAAAACATATGGCCTAGAGTATTCTGATACGAGGATAGCGCAATGACCAAAAACTGCTTCTCTTTGTTGTCGGCACCAATTGACGGGAGAATAATTTAAAATAAATAAATAAATAAATACTGCCAATTTAAGAGTCCGATGTATTTTTTTGAAGGCAAAAACTGTGGGGGAGATCCCCACAGCACTTCATTTTCTATTTATATTTAAACAAAAAATACAGAGGACTTACATTGCAATCAACTAAAAGCATCTAACCAAAAGCAAAAGGTTGATCTAAGATCATCCTTGAAACGGAGGGATTGTAGCAGACATTCATTCTTAAAGTTTCTAAACCATATGCCAACATGTACAGGACCATTATTGAAAACTCTATCGTTTCTGATCTTCCATATTTCCCATGTCGCTATGACCACTGCCTCCATGAAGAATGGTAGGTTCTGCTGTTGCCGTGCATGTGCAACTCTTGCATATAGGCTCAGATTGTTGTTCCATTGTATACCAATTTTGCGCCAGCACCTTCTTGCAAAAGAGCACCCAAAAAAGAGATGGTCCCAATCCTCATCTATGGCTTCGGTGCATAGAACACATTGTGCATCATCATATTCGTTAGACAGATTCCTTTGCTTGAGCATTACTTTGGTGTTCAGTCTATCTACCAAAACCATCCAGGCAAAGAACTTTATTCTTGATGTGCATTTAGATTGCCATAGCCACTTGAAGATGGGATGAGCTGGCATGTTATTGAATGCTAATTTGTATAGTTTCTTTGACGAGTACTTGCTGGAACCCCATTGATATGTCCAGACGTCTGCAGATTGAGCATCAAGGGACTGCGTGGAGAGAACAGCAGAGAGCATTTCCATCTCCTCAAATGCTTCCTGTGAAAGAGGAAGGTAGAACAAGCTGTCGAGGTCCTCAGCAGACATGACTGCATTAACACTTGCATTTTCATCTTTGGCAAAGGAAAACAATCAGGGGAAACGACGAGCAAGCACATCATCTGACCATAGATCTCCCCAGAAAGTGACAGTCTTTCCTCCACCAACGGTGCACCTCGCTATACCTCCGAACAAGGTACTAAGTCTCAGAACGTCCTTCCACTAGAATGAGCCCACCTCTCTGGTTGCATGTGGAATTTTATCTTCATAATATTTAGACCAAACCAACTTGACCCAGGGGATGTCCATTTTATTGTAAAACTTGTGTAGATGTTTCAAAAGCAATGCATCCTTTTGGACATTCAGATTGAGGACACTTAAGCCACCTTTCTCTTTGGGCTTCATGACCATCGGCCATGCTGCCCAATTACCTCCGTTTTTGGATCTGTTTGAGCCTCTCCATAAACATTGTTTGCGTGCTCTGTCTATATTGTCGATACCTCATGTCATGCTCTCTCTGGCAAACTAGAAACACATATTTCCTGTTAATGAACAGCAGCTTTCATTATTTGCTTTTGTACCCCACTGATATGCTAGCCATACCAGTTCTTGCTATCCCCTCGTATGCATACAATGAATAATCGATCTTGGCACATTTTATGTTGGAACATAAGAGGGCTCAATGACTCCAAAAAATGGGAAGCAGTAAGAAATAAGGTTGAAGAAAGTGCATGTGCCGTTTTTTGTTTGCAAGAAACGAAGAAAACTGAGTTCGACAGTGCATTCATCAGTAACATTGCGCCAAGGCGTTTTGACAAATATGATTTTGTCCCTTCAGTAGGAGCTTCTGGAGGAATCTTGCTTGTGTGGAATAGTTCAGTTTTCTCGGGTCAGATCATTGACAAGCAACACTATGGCATCACAGCTAGTTTTATATCGCATCAAAACTCCCAGGTTTGGAAATTGACTGCAGTTTATGGCCCATGCATTGAACCATCCAGATCAGAGTTCATCACATGGTTTAGAAGGCATCGAATTGAGGAAGAAGACAATTGGCTTTTTATAGGTGACTTCAACTTCTATCGCTCGCTTGAGAACAGAAACAGGCCAGGAGGAAATATTCGTGACATTCATTTTCAACGATGCCATAGGCCATATGGGACTTGTTGAGTTGCCACTAAAAGGACGTGCATACACCTGGAGTAATATGCAGGAAAACCCTTTGCTAGAACAGCAAGATTGGTTCTTTACATCGATAAATTGGACAAGTGTATTCCCTCTGACAGAAGTGATCCCGCTAGCCAAAGTCACCTCTGATCATGTCCCATGCAAGATCACGATGCACACGTGCATCCCGAAATCCAACCTATTCAGATTCGAAAATTTTTGGACAGAGCAAAACGACTTTGTTAGCGTTGTGGATAATGCTTGGTCTCAACAAGTCAATCATGCCAACTCAGCTAGTGTCATGGCAGCCAAATTCAAAAAATTGAGATATGCTCTCAAAAACTGGAGTAGGAACCTCTCAAATCTCAGCCTGCTCTTAAGTAACTGCAATGTTGTTGTCCTTTTCTTGGATGGCCTGGAGGAGAGACGTACTCTGTTCAACACCGAGAGGAACCTAAGGAATATTATCAAGAACCAGATCGCTAAGCTTCAGCACTGCAAGCATCTGTACTGGAAAAAAGGTACACAGTGAATAGAGTCAGATTGGGGGATGAGTGCACTAAATTCTTTCATGCTATGGCAACCATTTCTTACAGAAGAAACTCCATCTCTCAACTAATCAATGATGATGGGATCCCAGTCAGTGACCATGCAAGCAAAGAAAACATGGAATTCCTTCAAGAATAGAATGGGAGTCACAAATCATCCAAGCATGTTATTCGACCTTGCTGATTTGATCACCCTGCACCAAAACCTAAGCCTACTTGCTGCACCATTCTCTGAGCCGAAAATTGACAGCATTGTCAAGAGGATGCCACCTGACAAAGCACCCGGACCCGATGGTTTTAATGGACACTTTCTAAAAACATGTTGGCACATTGTAAGAAGAGACTTCTACAAGCTCTGTGATGATTTTTACAATGGCAATGCAGACCTACAAAGCATTAATGAATCGTTCATTACACTGGTGCTAAAGATTCAAAATCCGACAACAGTCAATGACTTTCGGCCTATTTCACTCCTTAACTGCAGCCTCAAGGTGATCACCAAACTCTTAGTTGACCGTCTCCAATCCAAGATCCAGCAGTTGGTGCACCAAAACAAGTACGGCTTCATCAAAAGCCGCACTATCCAAGACTGTTTGGCGTGGTGTTTCGAGTATATCCACCAATGCAAACAGTCTAGGCATGAGTCAATAATACTGAAACTAGACTTTGAGAAGGCTTTTGATACAGTGGAACACACTATGACCCTACAGATGCTCTCACAC
Organism: Saccharum hybrid cultivar R570; assembly: GCA_038087645.1. Taxonomy (NCBI): domain Eukaryota; kingdom Viridiplantae; phylum Streptophyta; class Magnoliopsida; order Poales; family Poaceae; genus Saccharum; species Saccharum hybrid cultivar. The sequence continues at coordinate 29,944,981 of JAQSUU010000405.1, read as the reverse complement.
ATGGGCTTCCCGGACAGATGGCTAACATGGATCAGTAGCATTCTTTCATCCGGAACCTCGGCAGTAATCCTAAATGGAGTACCACGAAGAAAGTTCAAATGCAAACGCAGGGTCCATCAAGGCGATCCACTCTCCCCTTTAATCTTCGTCTTGGCAGCAGAGCTTCTACAAGAGTTGATAAATAGAGCTGCCTTGCAAGGACTCATACACCCCCCAATCCCACAGCAAAACGGTGATTACCCTGTGATACAATACGCCGATGACACTCTTCTCATTATGGAAGCAGATGTAAATCAGTTGTTCTTCCTAAAACCCTTGCTCAGAAGCTTCACATACTCCACAGGCCTCAAAGTAAATTATGCCAAATCCCAGATGCTACCGATCAATGTGACCCATGAAAAAATGCAGATACTTGCCAACACATTTGGCTGCCAAATTGGATCCCTCCCATTTACGTATCTTGGTCTGCCGATGGGCACGACAAAGCCGAGAGTGGATGACTATGCACCTTTGATGGACAAAATTGAGAGGAGACTCACGGCCTGTTCATCCCTGCTATCCTACTCTGGTAGATTGGAAATGGTAAAATCTGTTTTGTCAGCAACAGCAACTTACACTATGTGTACTCTGAAGCTTCCAAAAGAGTCCGATGTATTGATTAGGTCAAATGGAAAATCAACTGGACTAGCGGAGGCCGAGGAAATTGCAGCGACGTCACTGGCTGAGCGAGGGGCCTACCGATGTTACGGGGTCCTGGTGTACACACGATTTAGAAATGACATAAGCAAGCAATTATGCACTAATGTTGAAAGAAGATGAAATGGTTGACAACTGAGACCAGGAAATAAAGTTTATGAGGACTTCTATATATTTATATATTTGATTGACAAAAAAAATAGGCCCAAGAAGATTCTCCACGAACATACAGATCCGTCATACTGACACATAGAGACTCTCCTATGATGCTATAGAGAAACTATTCCTCTATTTCTCCTTGAAGGTCGTGGGCGACGGTTTACCATTATCAGTAAGTACTACCTCCATCCAAAAAAGATTGACACTATAGGATACGGCTGGTCAAACTTTTCTTATGTTTGACTAGTTTTATACAAAATATTAATAATATTTGTATCACTAAACAAATATTATGAAAATATATTCCGTGATTTACCTAGTGATACAAATTATGCATTATAAATATTAATGTTTCTTCAATATATAACTAATAAATTTAAAAAATTTTGACTTCTCGGGAACTGAGAATGATATTATTTGTGGGACAGAGGGAGTATATAGTTGGTTTGAAGGGGAATGATTCAACATGTTTGTACTTTTCACTTTTTTTTCTTGATTTGTACAATAAAACTGAGTTAATCTATGGTGACTTCTCATCTCTTACAAGCTAATAATTAGTAGAGGTAGGAGGAATAGTTACTTTATCAAATTTGCATTCATAACTAAATTAATGGTTCAACACGTTATCTAGAACGTGATGATTCGTCAAATCATAGTACCAAACACATCACTAGTTTAGCGTATGCGCCCTTCTGGAATCTGGACTCTTCTGAGACGTGTCCCTGGTTTGGTTGTATCATCCCGTCCGATTGGCTACGCAGCAGAACCAGATAGTCAAGTCTTGATGATGACGAGCGAGTTGAATCAGTAAACGCGCGTGCTGCTGACCAGCCAAGCATGATCATACCAGTTGTATATGAAGCAGCTCTGCAGCTGTGTGTGTGAAATAGAGGCAGAGAATAGGCACTGCAGGGGCTCTAGCAAGTAGTTTTCTGTCTTGCCCATTATATTGTTTGTTTGTCTTCCTCAGCCAGATATATCCACTATAGGCATGGCGGAAGTGGTGGGCTCAGTTCTTGTTCAGGAGTGCTTGAGTAAAGCCATCTCCTTCGTTTTGGGCAGGCGCGAGGAGAAAGCCTCTCAAGGGGTCATCGCCGAGAGGCTGGAGATGGCAGTTTCCCAGCTGGAGTTCGCTCTCGAGAGGACGGCCAAGCTGCCTGTCACGGAGCTCTCCCTGCTCCACCGTAGGAAGATGATCAAGCGTGCCTACCTCGAGGCCACAGAGCTGCTCAACAAGCACAAGCAGCTACAGGCACTGCAAGAAGGCCAGCAGGATGAGGTCGCCAAAGTCCAAGGGGCGAGACGCAGTCGATGGATCACCATTCGTGCCAAAAACAACCTGTCCATCTCATCATCATTTGTTGGCCTCAAGACGGACCACGTTCGAAGATTTGAATGGTTCGCAGATCATGCAGGCAAGTTCGTCAGGGACGTGGAGTCAGGCTGTTCACTCCGGCACCACACCTTTTGCAACCCTCTTGTGAGGCATCTTCTTGAAGGGAAAACCCTGAGGCACCAGGTGCTGCTGCAAGGAAGCGGCCGGGTGCGTCGCCGTCTGTGCATGCAGCCAATATGCTTAGAAGGGTGTGGTGTGGAGACGGTGCTGATATATCAGTACAGGGACCATTGCAAGACGTCGACGCCAGACAGATCGTTCAATCTGGTGTTGATCCTGCGCCTCTCCGAAAGCACAGATATTGTCGGGACAGCTATAGTCTGCCTGCAGTGGATGGCATCTCAGTTCAAGGTAGCGACTGAAGCTGAAATGGGCGAACTCACCCAGCTACCAGATGTTCAGTACACCTCACATCCACATGCTGCTCGATGTCATGCTGAGATCGACCAAGACTCCTACGGCGACGACACCCAGTATCTGCGCCCAGATCCGGTATGCTGCAAACAAGCAAACATGCACGGGCCCTGTGCAAACAGCATGTTCCCGGAACAAGTCATCCACTTCTTCTTCCGGTGCTCTAGCTCAGCATTAGACTGCGGCAGCTTGCCGAGCTCATCGTCGTCTGGCGACGATGCGGCGGGTAAAAGAAGACGGGCACCATTATTGGATCTGACCATTGGCTGTTTGCCTCATCATGTGTATAAGTGCAAGGAACAGCAGCAGCTGCTGGAGGGTTGTTACGCGCTGGAGATAAATGGTGACGACGACGACCAAGAACGTGGAGGTGCTAGCGTTGCACAAGGGGCAGAGACGCTGAGGTCCAAGGCAACCTGTTTTTTCTTGCGACAGCCGCAGCTGGCGGAGTACAGGATGCTATGGATCTACAGACATGGTGTCGCAGGATTTTTCTTGGAAACGCGAGGCATCAAAAGAACCAAAACCAGTGGCAGGTCAGTGTCAAGCCGGCTGGCACCGGCGTGCCACCGGTCAATGAGCGTGCAGCTCAGGGCATATTTACCCGATAACCGATAACCGAATCGAGCCGAACCGAAACCGAACCGAAATGTCGGTTTTTCGGTTTTTTGGTTCGGTTTCGGTTTTGGAAACTGAGAATTTCGGTCTACGGCTCCGGCTTCGGTTTCCACCTCAAGCTGAACCGATTAACCGATGAAACCGAACTATAGTATGAACTCCGGTTCGCTTCGGTGCTTCCCCAGAGCACACAGCCCACCTCGGCCCATTATCGCACCTCCAAGCCACGCCAGTATCTAGGCAGCCGCGGGCAGCGGCGCGCGGCACATCTGCGAGCTGTGCGGACGGCGGCACTTGGCGCATCTGCGAGCTGTGTGGGCGACGGCGCGAGGCCAAGAGCATTATAATAAAACAAGATAAGTCCTTAGGGAGGGCCAAGAGCATTATAATAAAACAAGAGCTCTCTCACCCTATGTCCAGTTTGCTAAAAAGCAAGTTTTAATATGTGTTGCATATATCATTAGTCATTGTTCAGACCAGGTATAATTGATTTATGCGCTAGCAACTACCCATATGCAAGTATAATCCATCGGTAACAAGATACAAGATAATCAAGACTAGCATGTCCTTATGGGTATATCAAATTGACACATGCATATGACTAATAACTTAAATTGTGAATAGGTCAACAAGGAATCCCATGCTATACTTGCCGTGATCCACGAACTCCTGCTAGTCCTGCTGGTCGTCGAAGTATTGGCCTTGATTACCATCGTAAAGCCCACCAACTATACTCGATCATCATCCACAAAGCAACACACATACATCCACGCAATCATGCCCAAGCAAACAAGTGCTATGATTAGAACAGTACACCAACAGAGGAAAAACAATGTTTAAAAGCTTATAACATTATTCTACACGTTGCTATGAACATACAAACGCGAAAATCATCGAAATCGGATCTAAAACGTGAAGGCTATGAATTAAACGGGATTTCCTATAGTAGTTTAATAGAGTTAATCTAACCATGAATTTTAACAGTGAAGACATAACTAACAGTACCATAAGAATGTAGATTACTTAATTACGAACCTAACGTAATTTGAACGGATCGAATCGGAGCTAAAATGAATAAATTATGATGAAAATGGCTTTGGACGGCAGTTTCACAGATAACGCGAACTAATTTCGTATACAAAATAAATCAAAATCTGAATTTGAATCTGGCCGAGGACTGCAGGTTTGATTACTGGGAAGCTGGAGGGCTCTTTAGCAAAACAGCAGCGACGGGCCAATCTGGTCTGTTGGATCGATGCTGGACGACCTAGATTAGATCAAGGAGAGAGAGGTGACTGCCTGCCGGAACAGTGTCTCATGCGCGGTTGCTGGCCATGGCCGGTGGCGAAACTTCGCCGGAGTTCCCCATTATATTGTTTGTTTGTCTTCCTCAGCCAGATATATCCACTATAGCCATGGCGGAAGTGGTGGGCTCAGTTCTCGTTCAGGAGTGTTTGAGTAAAGCCATCTCCTTCGTCTTGGGCAGGCAAGAGGAGAAGGCGTCTCAAGGGGCCAACGCCGACAGGCTGGAGATGGCAGTTTCCCAGCTGGAGTTCGCTCTCGAGAGGACGGCCAAGCTGCCTGTCACGGAGCTCTCCCTGCTCCACCGTAGGAAGATGATCAAGCGTGCCTACCTCGAGGCCACGGAGCTGCTCAACAAGCACAAGCAGCTACAGGCACTGCAAGAAGGCCAGCAGGAAGAGGTCGCCAAAGTCCAAGGGGCGAGACGCAGTCGATGGATCACCATTCGTGCCAAAAACAACCTGTCCATCTCATCATCATTTGTTGGCCTCAAGACGGACGACGTTCGAAGAATTGAATGGTTCGCAGATCATGCAGGCAAGTTCGTCAGGGACGTGGAGTCAGACTGTTCACTCCGGCACCACACCTTTTGCAACCCTCTTGTGAGGCATCTTCTCGAAGGGAAAACTCTCAGGCATCAGGTGCTGCTGCAAGGTAGCAGCCGGCTGCGACGCCGTCTGTACATGCAGCCAATATGCTTAGAAGGGCGTGGTGTGGAGACAGTGCTGATATACCAGTACAGGGACTATTGCAAGGCGTCGACGCCAGACAGATCGTTCAATTTGGTGCTGATCCTGCGCCTCTCCGAAAGCACTGATATTGTTGGGACAGCTATAGTCTGCCTGCAGTGGATGGCATCTCAGTTCAAGATTCCGACTGAAGCTGCATTGGGCGAACTCACCCTGCTACCAGATGTTCAGTACACCTCCCATCCACATGCTCGGTGTCATGCTGAGATCGACCAAGACTCCTACGGCGACGACACCCAGCATCTGCGCCCTTATCCGGTATGCTGCAAACAAGCAAACATGCACGGGCCCTGAGCAAACAACATGTTCCCGGAAGAAGTCATCCACTTCTTCTTCCGGTGCTCTAGCTCAGCATTAGACTGCGGCAGCTTGCCGAGCTCATCGTCGTCTGGCGACGATGCGGCTGGTAAAAGAAGACGGGCACCATTATTGGACCTGACGATTGGCTGTTTGCCTCATCATGTGTATAAGTGCGAGGAACAGCAGCAGCTGCAGGAGAGTTGTTACGCGCTGGAGATAAATGGTGACGACGACGACCAAGAACGTGGAGGTGCTAGCGTTGCACATGGGGCAGAGACGCTGAGGTCCAAGGCAACCTGTTTTTTTCTTGCAACAGCCGGAGCTGACGGAGTACAGGATGCTATGGATCTACAGACATGGTGTAGCAGGATTTTTCTTGGAAAAGCCAGGCATCAAAAGAACCAAAACCAGTGGCAGGTCGACGTCAAGCCGGTTGGCATCGGCGTGCCGCCGGTCAATAAGCTTGCAGCAGCTGAGGAGCCTCAAGCGGGAACGAACAGAGGACCAGTGCCATGATGGCCACGCCTGTCCATTTGGCCCGTGGGCCGTGTAATAAGCGTACGTATAGATTGGCCGGTAAGGAGAGTACGAGTTTTTTTTTGTTTGCTTATTACAAAATAATTGTTTGAATGATGAGTTGTTTAGTAGTACAGACAACAGCCTTACTACTTGTTCATAACTTCTTAGTGTAAATGATTAGTTGTTTACAAATTCTTTGCATCTTATGGGGTATGAGACTGTGAGTCATTAATGTCAAGACTATGTGTTCCAGGTTCATAGTTAAGCTTATACTACATACTATAAAAACAATATTTAAAGGCAGCTCGGTTTTTTATAGTCAAAGTTGAATAAATAACCGTCCTAAAACTGGTTTTACAGACAGGATTCGGTAGTATTGGGATGGAGTAAATAGTTACTGGTACTCGGCAGTATCTTGCACATGCACAAAGCCAATGTTGAGGTAGACACACATGAAGTTTGGGCGCAAAAGAGGCGCCATGGTGACGATGGAGATGCGACGAGAAGGTCATCATCTGACACCCCAGATGTCTATGCCCGACATACTCAGTGATGCCACCGAGATCCAGTGTGTTGCAGAGCTAATGGGCACCCAACTTGCACTGACAAAATGGTATCGGTAGAGGCATCACACAAGTTTCCAGAGGGACCCATTATAGTCGTTTTTGAGTGCTATGTTTGAGCACAGGAGTACAGCTTGCACAACTCATCTAATGATGCGTGCAGAGATGCCGCAAGAGATTGGCTACCACCCCTGAAATTGACGGCCTGCTTCTTTTTTTTTTTTGAGGGAACAGGAGAGCGCAGAGGCCTCTACTGAAAGTTTATTAAAGAGCAACCAAGAAGGTTACAGGAAAAAACAGCAAGTTACAAAAGACCAGATTACAGGAGTAAAGGGGAGGAGCTAGGAACAGGATTCAAGAAACAAAAAAGGAGACAAAGTAAATCAAAGCAATTACACAATCTGCTCTAACCATGAAACAATAGTTGGGTAGGTTTTCTTCTTGGCCCTCCATAAGAGCTGCCTAAAGATGGCCTTGAAAATTTCTAAGCAGCGTAGGCTACTAGCAGGGATTCCTCTGAAGATCACTCCAACACATGATGACAACTATTTCAATGAAAAAGCTGGCATTAATCTGTGCTCTGAAGCTTTCAAATCTCTGTAGAGGGTCAGGGGAGCTGTTAACGGTTAGGCTAATTCGGCCCCAGCATGTTCTAGCAAAAGCACATTCCAGGAAAAGATGATCTACTGTCTCCTCAGTACTCACGGGGCATAAGACACAATTGAATGAAGCAATCTGCATATTCTTCCTTCTTAAGATGTTACGAGTGCTGAGCATGTCCTGAACCAGTAATTAGAAGAAAACCTTATGTTTATGCTGATAGGAGATTTCCAGATCCATCTGAAGATTGGGTGAGTCCCTCTAGTTCCGTGAAGCTGACAGTAGGTGTCACACCCAAATTTAAAGGTAAATTTGGATATAAACCATATGTGTGCCCAGGAGTCAATTACACACATACAGAGACAAATAAAAGAAGAGTACCAAGCACAGTGCTTTATTAATCACGTATATTAATCCATTACAAAAATTTATCATAGTCTAGCAAGCGGAAATAAATAAATAACTTCATGGCGCCTCCATTGCCACAGGGACAGTAGACTAATTAATCACAAAGCTAGTAGTCCTCAGGAAAGTAGTCATACCAATTGTCACTGCCACCCATTACACATCCGGAATTTTTGTCCAAATAATAAAAATAGCAAGCAATAAGTACATCTCGTACTTAACAAGAATAACATGGGGAATGGAGCTCAAAAGGCTGACATAGGTTGTACTGCAGTTAGCATTTTTATTAAATCACAATGTTAACCCTATATTAGCATATAGTTGTGCTTAACCGCAATTATACCATATGATCATATAAAGCAACATTTTATCTCATCATTCGACATCAGCAATAATAGTCCTCTATTCTGTGAGTTTTCCGGGCCGCTCGTGTCCGTGAGTACGGCTGATATACTAGTTTTAATACTCTGTAGAGTTTGTACACTTTCACCGCGAGCCGTGATTTACCCTTTTGCCCAAGATAGCTAATCTCTTAACCCCCTTCCCAGGGAGATCAGCAGGGTTTAGTATGAAGCTTTTCAGAGGTTTCCCTAACAAGTCAGTAGCCACTAGGTTCCTGTGGCCTGTGAATGTAGAACTCCCCTTTCTGAAGGCATATTCCACGCAGGCTATACACTTAAGAGCAGAGGTCGCGCTACACCCAACCCAGAACACATTCCTTTTGTGCCTTTTGGTAACCACTAACAAGCTAGAAAAAGGTCCTGTTGCTGGGCTAAAGGTAGAGCCATGTGGCACTACTGATTGTACTGTAAATCCCAGCTTTTGCTGATAGCTAAGTCCTTAGAGAGGGCCAAGAGCATTATAATAAAACAAGAGCTCTCTCGTCCTATGTCCACTTTGCTAAAAAGCAAGTTTTAATATGTGTTGCATATATCATTAGTCATTGTTCAGACCAGGTATAATTAATTTATGCGCTAGCAACTACCCATATGCAAGTATAACCCATCGGTAACAAGATACAAGATAATCAAGACTAGCATGTCCTTATGGGTATATCAAATTGACACATGCATATGACTAATAACTTAAATTGTGAATAGGTCAACAAGGAATCCCATGCTATACTTGCCTTGATCTACGAACTCCTGGTAGTCCTGCTGGTCATCGAAGTATTGGCCTTGATTACCGTCGTAAAGCCCACCATCTATACTCGATCATCATCCACAAAGCAACACACATACATCCACGCAATCATGCACAAGCAAACAAGAGCTATGATTAGAACAGTACACGTTGCTATGAACATACAAACGCGAAAATCATCGAAATCGGATCTAAAACGTGAAGGCTATGAATTAAACGGGATTTCCTATAGTAGTTTAATAGAGTTAATCTAACCATGAATTTTAACAGTGAAAACATAACTAACAGTACCATAAAAATGTAGATTACTTAATTACGAACCTAACATAATTTGAACGGATCGAATCAGAGCTAAAATGAATAAATTATGATGAAAATGGCTTTGGACGGCAGTTTCACAGATAACGCGAAATAATTTCGTATAAAAAATAAAACAAAAACTGAATTTGAATCTGGCCGAGGACTGCAGGTTTGATTACTGGGAAGCTAGAGGGCTCTTTAGCAAAACAGCAGCGACAGGCCAATCTGGTCTGTTGGATCGATGCTGGACGACCTAGATTAGATCAGGGAGAGAGAGAGGTGACTGCCGGCCAGAACAGTGTCTCCCGCGCGGTTGCTGGCCATGGCCGGTGCAAAAACTTCGCCGGAGTTCCCCATTATATTGTTTGTTTGTCTTCCTCAGTCAGATATATCCACTATAGCCATGGCGGAAGTGGTGGGCTCAGTTCTCGTTCAGGAGTGTTTGAGTAAAGCCATCTCCTTCGTCTTGGGCAGGCGCGAGGAGAAGGCGTCTCAAGGGGCCAACGCCGACAGGCTGGAGATGGCAGTTTCCCAGCTGGAGTTCGCTCTCGAGAGGACGGCCAAGCTGCCTGTCACGGAGCTCTCCCTGCTCCACCGTAGGAAGATGATCAAGCGTGCCTACCTCGAGGCCACGGAGCTGCTCAACAAGCATAAGCAGCCACAGGCACTGCAAGAAGGCCAGCAGGAAGAGGTCGCCAAAGTCCAAGGGGCGAGACGCAGTCGATGGATCACCATCTCATCATCATTTGTTGGCCTCAAGACGGACGACGTTCAAAGATTTGAATGGTTCGCAGATCATGCAAGCTAGTTCGTCAGGGACGTGGAGTCAGCCGTCAGGCTGTTCACTCCGGCACCACTCCTTTGCAACCCTCTTGTGAGGCATCTTCTTGAAGGGAAAACCCTGAGGCACCAGGTGCTGCTGCAAGGAAGCGCCCGGGTGCGACGCCGTCTGTGCATGCAGCCAATATGCTTAGAAGGGCGTGGTGTGGAGACGATGCTGATATATCAGTACCGGGACCTTTTTAAGACGTCGACGCCAGACAGGTCGTTCAATCTGGTGTTGATCCTGCGCCTCTCCGAAAGCACCGATATTGTCGGGACAGCTATAGTCTGCCTGCAGTGGATGGCATCTCAGTTCAAGGTTGCGACTGCCAGTGGCTTCCCCGAGTGCCAGTTGCACTCGGGGAAGGCCCAGTTGCACTCGGGGAAGCTTTTCCCGAGTGCAACACTCGGGGAAGAACCTCCGGCTAATCCTCTAACGGGAAAGGCGCCTTCCCCGAGTGCCGAAAATCGTACACTCGGGGAAGGCTTCGCCGAGTGCCGTGCTGGCACTCGGGGAAGATTTGACGCCGTCGGCCGACGCCGACGCCGTTTTCTTTTTTTTATTATTTTCTTCCCAGAGTGTTTTTCTTCCCCGAGTGCAACACTCGGGAAAGATTTTTGTCTTTTTTTTTAAAAAAAACCTCTTCCCCGAGTGCCGTAGCCCGGGCACTCGGGGAAGAAATTTGTGTTTTTTTTTTTAAAAAAAACCCTCTTCCCCGAGTGCCGCAGCCCAAGCACTCGGGGAAGCCACCTCTAAAAATTCCTTTTTTTGTTTTTCGCTTTTCCATGTAAACAACAAAGCATATATATATATATATCACAAACCACATTTATATATCACAAATGACCAAATTTGTCTGAAATCCACAATATATTACAAACCACACGTTCAAAAGTACACACTATTCCAAGTTCACAAGTTCAATACATAAAAACGACTCCACAGGTGGCTCACGGCGACTGTGAACACTGATTATTAATCCTAACAATTGAACATTGATTATTGTGGTGCTCTGGCACCTCCTACTAATCCAAACATTCAGTTGCTGAAAGATGACAGCTGCTAATTGTTGTGCAATAACTTAAGAACAAATAACCAGCTATCTATCATTGGACGAAGCTTGTTTTCCTAACTGATGATTAAATCTCAATAGAAAAGAACAGCATGCAACTTGGTTCTGCTGACTTTATTTTGCCAAGTGATTGAATGTTCTAGCACTTTATTGATTATGCAAATAAAATTGAATGTTCTAGCACTTTATTGAAGGATAAATAAATTACCCCAAAATAATACGATGATATACAGGTCAACTATAGCAAAAATGAAGTGCACAGACTAATCTTACCATGCCCATGACAAGTGGTATCTCTGTTTTTTTTTTAATCTGCAATGACCTACAAGAAATAAGTACCAACATGACGGATATTTTTGGAGCATTGATCACAAACAAACATTTTGATAAGTCAGGACTGCATTCCATGATATAACTTGCTAAATGATAATATAGTGCATACTTAGAGAACTGTACAATAAAAAAACACTTTTGTAACTCAGTTCTTGATTTGCAGTGTTGCACAAAGTAAAAAAAGATGGAATTGGAAAGAAGCATACTCGTAATAAAACACTAAAGCCTAGTTGTGGTAAAACACTAAAACAATCCATATATGGTGGATTGCCAGAAACTAAGTGAGGAAAGGTAACCAAAATTTTCCAGTGGTGCTGCACCAGACGCCCAATATATGTTGAGATAATGCAGATATGCAATCTAAGAATGATTGTGCAGATTTGTTTTCTAAGAATAATGTGACTAGCAACTACTTCAGAAGCACCAATACCACTACTGCCCAATACAGGATCTGTAATTTTGAAGGTTCCTGATCATGGAAAGGTGGATGGAGATGGCAGGGCCGTAGGGGTACCAGCAGTGTGGCGCCTTCTGCCGCCAGCAGCCTGTTGCTTAGGTGTCGCGTCTCAGCTGTTGCCGCCTGAACCTCCAAACAAGGTGCCCGTGTCATCTGCAACAAAATAAATGCTCACTGATAAATGGAAACTCAGTTTTGTAGGCAGAAAAAAATGGCAACAACAATAGAGTACTAGATCAATTTACCTCTTAGAAATTTACTGCTCATGTCACATCAGAGTCTGCAGCACATGATAAAAAAATATTGGTATACAACTTTCAAGCAAGATATATGAGATAAAAACATGCGTCGAATCTGGGACATACAGAGAATGTTTGTTTCTTATATGATTTGTACCAGGACATCAGGGAAGATAAATTTAAAACATGCAGAACCTATTGACCAGAAGGACCAACAACTTGCAGCTAAGTAATCCAACTGGACGTACTCATGGAAGGTGAGTTAGAGATTAAATTAATATATATTGATATTTGGTTGTTGCTTCCACAAAGTACTTGCAGTACTCACCAGTTACCACATAATAGTCCTCATCTTTTCTTTGGGCACCTGACTCTCATCTCAATACTATTGGAGACATCACTTGCCCCACTCTCTTATCTGTTCAGTGATTAAAGGACGTACTGCATCAATCAGTAAAGCTTAAATTCTCATTAAGTACTTTGGTAAAGTGCAGAAGTAGAATCTTTTTTATTCCAATTCAAATACAAATATAATATGAATGATATTAGTTGTGCATACTTAACAAGAAATGTACACCAAAAAGCAGTTTTCAAACCCAGATTAGTATGGAACTTGAAATAACAATACTCCTGAAACTCTAAAGCCTATATATAGTGTTGTGCAAAACACTAAAATGGTCCTAAAGACATGTGTAAACAATGAATTAAGATCCATGCAAATAAATATGTAAACAACATGCTAGCCTCCCAAATCTTATCTAACCAAATATTTTTTCAGTGCTGTTCTAGCTAACACTTGCCAACTTTTATGCATGGAACTTACTACTGCAGCCGATATCAGGATATATAATGGAACAATCATTCATGTGCAGCTCTAAAAATTCAACCAAGGATTTCAGAAAAGCTATAAAGTGGTTAACTACAGGTAGTAGAAAAAAATGCATGTAGGACGACAATCATGTGCTCTTGGAGAAATAAAGAATTCATGTTGACTGCACATTACATACCACATCCAATTCTAAAATGAGATTGACAATATGATGGGAATTTGCCCCTAAAAAACTTCAAACTACATAGTGTCAATATCTTACCATTGGAGCACACAACAGCCTATATCCCGAACGTGACCAACCAGATTGGCACTGAGTGTAATCAGATCTGAAATGTTGTGACGGAATTTTAAAAAAAATTCTCACATGCAGATGAACAATTTTTGATCAGAACAATAGTTAAAACAGACACAGCATTATTAACTAAAGTATCAATGCAGTGCTGCTGCGACTGAACTCTATGTCTAAATCATATGCAATGGTCATACAGTACAACAGTAAAACAAAGGGAGGCAGAACTAACCGGCCAATACTTTGAGGCCTTCAGGAGGGAAGCTTGCACATGTAGTGACAAAGTCGATGGTGTATGTGCTCACGAAATTAAAACTGCCCCAAATCGTTTAGACTGAACACGAGAATTTCCTTCAGACAAAAACAAGAAAGATCCCCCATTCACACTTGAATATAGGGGCATACAACATCTTACTCACTTCGGGTGGCCGACGACAGCAGCAACCACTGGAAAAGCTTGCAGATCTGAAAACTTTGGTTGTATCGTTTGGGAAAAAGAGGTGAGTGCGTTTGGGACAGCTATAGTCTGCCTGCAGTGGATGGCATCTCAGTTCAAGATTCCGACTGAAGCTGCATTGGGCGAACTCACCCTGCTACCAGATGTTCAGTACACCTCCCATCCACATGCTCGGTGTCATGCTGAGATCGACCAAGACTCCTACGGCGACGACACCCAGCATCTGCGCCCGGATCCGGTATGCTGCAAACAAGCAAACATGCATGGGCCCTGCGCAAAAAGCGTGTTCCGGGAAGAAGTCATCCACTTCTTCTTCCGCTGCTCTAGCGCGGCACTAGACTGCGGCAGCTTGCCGAGCTCATCTGACGATTGGCTGTTTGCCTCATCATGTGTACAAGCACAAGGAACTGCAGCAGCTGCTGGAGAGTTGTTACACGCTGGAGATAAATGGTGACGACGACGACCAAGAACGTGGAGGTGCTAGCGTTGCACATGGGGCAGAGACGCTGAGGTCCAAGGCAACCTGTTTTTTCTTGCGACAGCCGCAGCTGGCGGAGTACAGGATGCTATGGATCTACCGACATGGTGTCGCAGGATTTTTCTTGGAAAAGCGAGGCATCAAAAGAACCAAAACCAGTGGCAGGTCAGTGTCAAGCCAGCTGGCAGCGGCGTGCCACCGGTCAATGAGCGTACAGCTCAGACTGGGCATATTTAACCCGATAACCAATAACCGAATCGAGCCGAACCGAAACCGAACCGAAATGTCGGTTTTTCGGTTCGGTTTCGGTTTTGGAAACTGAGAATTTCGGTCTACGGCTCCGGCTTCGGTTTCCACCTCAAACCGACGAAACCGAACTATAGTACGAACTCCGCTTCACTTCGGTGCTTCCCCAAAGCACACAGCCCATCTCGGCCCATTATCGCGCCTCCAAGCCACGCCAGTATCTAGGCAGCCGCGGGCGGCGGCGCGCGGCGCATCTGCGAGCTGTGCGGGCGACGACGCGAGGCTCGCGGCGCGGGACGCGAGCGGAGGAGGCGAGCCACGCAGCGCAGGCGCGGGACACGAGCAGGAGGAGGCGAGCCGCGCTGCGTGCGATGTGACTCGAGTGGGAGGATTGGAGGTGGCGAACGCGAGCGGAAGGAGTGAAAGCATCTGGGCCCCGAGGGTTGGTTTTGGCAATTGATGACAATACATTATTACCATGACTAACGTGTGTTTTGCAGAAACTTTGGTAAGTTAGGTCATGGGATTGATAACTGCTTTGGGCACTATGGTATTCATGCCCCTTAATGGAAATCATTTCGGTTTTCAAAGGATTGACGACAAGATTAAGGACGGTTAATTTTGGATATCAAGGTGTCGAGTTACATTCGGAATAGTCGTTAGGATCTTCGCTTTTTCCTTTGGCCGTTCTATAAAGGGGGGCATGAGCGAGTAGCTTGACCTAGGTGAGTCTTTTGTTTAGGTGTGGTGCACACTTGTCAAACTTAGCACTAGGTAGCTCAAGAATAGCTCAAAGTTCAGTTGAAAGCAACTTGGTTCAAGTTGCGTCGCGTTTCGGAGTCGTTAGAGACGTTTTTCCTTGACCGGACGCGGTGTCTGTCACGACCGGACGCGTCCGGTCAATACTAACAGATACTGCATTTCAGCGCTGGACGCGGTTCTTGCGAGGACCGGACGCGGTGTTCAGCTGACACATGTCATAGAAGGGAAAACAACTAATCGGACGTGACTCGGAAGTGATCAGCGCGTCCGGTCACGTTCCAGTAAGGTACTCTGACGATCGGACGCGTCCGGTCATCACTGATCGGTCGCGGTCGCGCGAAGTGTTTCAGATTTTCGACCGTTACGTTCGACCGGCGCGTCCGGTCACGTCGACCGGCGCGTCCGGTCAACGCGTATTTTGCTGAGTTGGCAGGTAACGGTTGAATTTGTCTGTGGGGTGTATAAATACATCCCCTCCACCTCTTTTATAGGTCTCTTGCTCATTTGTTCAGCTGAGAAATACCTTTGAAGTGCAAGAGAGTGCAAGAGCTCTAGTGAGGGTAGTGATTTGAGAATCCAAGTTTGAGAATCCCTCTATAGTGTCTAGGGAGTAGCAAGTGTGCATCCATCTTCTCATTAGGCTCGTTGTGGTCAAGTGAGAGTTCTAGCTTGTTACTCTTGGTGATCGCCATCACCTAGATGGCTTGGTGGTGATTGGGAGTTTGGTGATCATCCGGCGGAGCTTGTGGATGACCCAACTCATCTTGTGAGCGGTTTTGGGCGATTCACCGCGACGGAGTGTCGAAGAATCAGCCCGTAGAGAGCAGTTGATCCTTGCACGAATCAAGGGGGAGCTACACCCTTACGCGGGTGCTCCAACGAGGACTAGTGGGGAGTGGCGACTCTCCGATACCTCGGGAAAACATCGCCGTATTCCTTGCCCTTACTTTCAAGCATTTACTTTCTCGAATTACTTTCATTGCTTGGTTTACTTTCCTAGAATTGCCATGCTAGACTAGGATTGGAACTTAGGGTGCTTACCGGTAGAATCACAACGAACACAAGTAGGCACTAGGGGTGAATTTTGGCTTGTAGGATTTAATTCTTGCAATTAATTTTTAGAAAAGCCCAATTCACCCCCTTCTTGGACATCTTGATCCTTTGAAGGAGGCCGGGAGGCGAGCCACCGCCGGCGCGGGACACGAGCAAGGTCCAGGAAGGCAGCAACCAAGCACCGATTCTCGTCAAATTCTTCGATTGTTCTGGTTCTCAACTTCTAATTCGGTCGGTTTGGTTTTAACCTAAAAACCGAGATATGAAACCGAAACCGAACATATCGGTTTTTAGTTTTTGGATCAACCGATCGGTTCTTGATTGGCCGAAACCGAAGTTTTCAACGACCGATTAAACCGAACCCAACACTCGGTTTAAATCGAATGCCCAAGGTGACGTGCAGCAGCGGAGGAGCCTCAAGCGGGAACGATCAGAGGGCCAGTGCCATGATAATGGTCACGCCTGTCCATTTGGCCCGTGGGCCGTGTAATAAGCGTACGTCGAGAGCATGAGTTTGCCAAAATTCACTTGGCAAATATCGTGATTTAGCAACTTGCTAAAATATATAGCAAGTGAAAAAATAGACTCTCTCTAGGATTTTACCATTTGGACTTGGTAAAATAAGAAGAGGCCCGCTAAGCGAATGAAGAGCCCCGCTAAGAAACGAAGAGCCCCGCTTAAATATGCACACGAAGCCGGATGCGCAAGCGATGCCCGCTCGCGCTCAGCGCGCAAATATGCGCGTGGAGGGGGGAGATTTGCCAAGTTGCTAAAATTTGCCAAGTTTGATGCCAAACTGTTGGAGCACAATTTTTCCTGTTTTGCCAAAAATAGATGGATGCCAAGTTGATTTGACAAACTCTTGGAGATGCTCGGCAAGGAGAGTATGATTTGTTTCTCAAAAAAGAAAAAAAGCATAGTATTTTTTTTTGTTTGCTTACAAAATAATTGTTTGAATGATGAGTTGTCACTAGTACAGACAGCCCTACTACTAGCTCATAACTTAGCGAAAATCATTAGCTGTTTACAAATTCTTTGCATCTTGTGTAGTGTGAATCATTAATGGGACGATTATGTGTTCCAGGTTTATAGTTAAGCTTATACTACTATAAAAACAATATTAAAGGCGGCTTGTTTTTTTTCTAGTTACAGTTCAATAAAAAACTGTCATAGAACTCATTAGTACAGAAAAGATTTCTATGTAGGCGATGCTAAAAAAATTTCAACCCGATGAATAGTACCACTTTCGTCTTATTTGACAAATATTGTCCAATCGTGGACCAACTAGGCTCAAAAGATTCATCTCGTGATTTCCAACTAAACTGCGTAATTAGTTATTATTTTTACCTATATTTACTACTTCATGCATGGGTCCAAAGATTGATGTGAAAAAATTCTAACTTTTCATGTGCATCTAGACAAGGCGGTAGTGTGAATTATTAGTACAGTTGAATAGCAACGACGGTGGCAAAAGCCATGGTGAATAGCAAAGATTGATCTGCGAGCTGTGTGGGCGACGGCGCGAGGCCAAGAGCATTATAATAAAACAAGATAAGTCCTTAGGGAGGGCCAAGAGCATTATAATAAAACAAGAGCTCTCTCACCCTATGTCCAGTTTGCTAAAAAGCAAGTTTTAATATGTGTTGCATATATCATTAGTCATTGTTCAGACCAGGTATAATTGATTTATGCGCTAGCAACTACCCATATGCAAGTATAATCCATCGGTAACAAGATACAAGATAATCAAGACTAGCATGTCCTTATGGGTATATCAAATTGACACATGCATATGACTAATAACTTAAATTGTGAATAGGTCAACAAGGAATCCCATGCTATACTTGCCGTGATCCACGAACTCCTGCTAGTCCTGCTGGTCGTTGAAGTATTGGCCTTGATTACCATCGTAAAGCCCACCAACTATACTCGATCATCATCCACAAAGCAACACACATACATCCACGCAATCATGCCCAAGCAAACAAGTGCTATGATTAGAACAGTACACCAACAGAGGAAAAACAATGTTTAAAAGCTTATAACATTATTCTACACGTTGCTATGAACATACAAACGCGAAAATCATCGAAATCGGATCTAAAACGTGAAGGCTATGAATTAAACGGGATTTCCTATAGTAGTTTAATAGAGTTAATCTAACCATGAATTTTAACAGTGAAGACATAACTAACAGTACCATAAGAATGTAGATTACTTAATTACGAACCTAACGTAATTTGAACGGATCGAATCGGAGCTAAAATGAATAAATTATGATGAAAATGGCTTTGGACGGCAGTTTCACAGATAACGCGAACTAATTTCGTATACAAAATAAATCAAAATCTGAATTTGAATCTGGCCGAGGACTGCAGGTTTGATTACTGGGAAGCTGGAGGGCTCTTTAGCAAAACAGCAGCGACGGGCCAATCTGGTCTGTTGGATCGATGCTGGACGACCTAGATTAGATCAAGGAGAGAGAGGTGACTGCCTGCCGGAACAGTGTCTCATGCGCGGTTGCTGGCCATGGCCGGTGGCGAAACTTCGCCGGAGTTCCCCATTATATTGTTTGTTTGTCTTCCTCAGCCAGATATATCCACTATAGCCATGGCGGAAGTGGTGGGCTCAGTTCTCGTTCAGGAGTGTTTGAGTAAAGCCATCTCCTTCGTCTTGGGCAGGCAAGAGGAGAAGGCGTCTCAAGGGGCCAACGCCGACAGGCTGGAGATGGCAGTTTCCCAGCTGGAGTTCGCTCTCGAGAGGACGGCCAAGCTGCCTGTCACGGAGCTCTCCCTGCTCCACCGTAGGAAGATGATCAAGCGTGCCTACCTCGAGGCCACGGAGCTGCTCAACAAGCACAAGCAGCTACAGGCACTGCAAGAAGGCCAGCAGGAAGAGGTCGCCAAAGTCCAAGGGGCGAGACGCAGTCGATGGATCACCATTCGTGCCAAAAACAACCTGTCCATCTCATCATCATTTGTTGGCCTCAAGACGGACGACGTTCGAAGAATTGAATGGTTCGCAGATCATGCAGGCAAGTTCGTCAGGGACGTGGAGTCAGACTGTTCACTCCGGCACCACACCTTTTGCAACCCTCTTGTGAGGCATCTTCTCGAAGGGAAAACTCTCAGGCATCAGGTGCTGCTGCAAGGTAGCAGCCGGCTGCGACGCCGTCTGTACATGCAGCCAATATGCTTAGAAGGGCGTGGTGTGGAGACAGTGCTGATATACCAGTACAGGGACTATTGCAAGGCGTCGACGCCAGACAGATCGTTCAATTTGGTGCTGATCCTGCGCCTCTCCGAAAGCACTGATATTGTTGGGACAGCTATAGTCTGCCTGCAGTGGATGGCATCTCAGTTCAAGATTCCGACTGAAGCTGCATTGGGCGAACTCACCCTGCTACCAGATGTTCAGTACACCTCCCATCCACATGCTCGGTGTCATGCTGAGATCGACCAAGACTCCTACGGCGACGACACCCAGCATCTGCGCCCTTATCCGGTATGCTGCAAACAAGCAAACATGCACGGGCCCTGAGCAAACAACATGTTCCCGGAAGAAGTCATCCACTTCTTCTTCCGGTGCTCTAGCTCAGCATTAGACTGCGGCAGCTTGCCGAGCTCATCGTCGTCTGGCGACGATGCGGCTGGTAAAAGAAGACGGGCACCATTATTGGACCTGACGATTGGCTGTTTGCCTCATCATGTGTATAAGTGCGAGGAACAGCAGCAGCTGCAGGAGAGTTGTTACGCGCTGGAGATAAATGGTGACGACGACGACCAAGAACGTGGAGGTGCTAGCGTTGCACATGGGGCAGAGACGCTGAGGTCCAAGGCAACCTGTTTTTTTCTTGCAACAGCCGGAGCTGACGGAGTACAGGATGCTATGGATCTACAGACATGGTGTAGCAGGATTTTTCTTGGAAAAGCCAGGCATCAAAAGAACCAAAACCAGTGGCAGGTCGACGTCAAGCCGGTTGGCATCGGCGTGCCGCCGGTCAATAAGCTTGCAGCAGCTGAGGAGCCTCAAGCGGGAACGAACAGAGGACCAGTGCCATGATGGCCACGCCTGTCCATTTGGCCCGTGGGCCGTGTAATAAGCGTACGTATAGATTGGCCGGTAAGGAGAGTACGAGTTTTTTTTTGTTTGCTTATTACAAAATAATTGTTTGAATGATGAGTTGTTTAGTAGTACAGACAACAGCCTTACTACTTGTTCATAACTTCTTAGTGTAAATGATTAGTTGTTTACAAATTCTTTGCATCTTATGGGGTATGAGACTGTGAGTCATTAATGTCAAGACTATGTGTTCCAGGTTCATAGTTAAGCTTATACTACATACTATAAAAACAATATTTAAAGGCAGCTCGGTTTTTTATAGTCAAAGTTGAATAAATAACCGTCCTAAAACTGGTTTTACAGACAGGATTCGGTAGTATTGGGATGGAGTAAATAGTTACTGGTACTCGGCAGTATCTTGCACATGCACAAAGCCAATGTTGAGGTAGACACACATGAAGTTTGGGCGCAAAAGAGGCGCCATGGTGACGATGGAGATGCGACGAGAAGGTCATCATCTGACACCCCAGATGTCTATGCCCGACATACTCAGTGATGCCACCGAGATCCAGTGTGTTGCAGAGCTAATGGGCACCCAACTTGCACTGACAAAATGGTATCGGTAGAGGCATCACACAAGTTTCCAGAGGGACCCATTATAGTCGTTTTTGAGTGCTATGTTTGAGCACAGGAGTACAGCTTGCACAACTCATCTAATGATGCGTGCAGAGATGCCGCAAGAGATTGGCTACCACCCCTGAAATTGACGGCCTGCTTCTTTTTTTTTTTTGAGGGAACAGGAGAGCGCAGAGGCCTCTACTGAAAGTTTATTAAAGAGCAACCAAGAAGGTTACAGGAAAAAACAGCAAGTTACAAAAGACCAGATTACAGGAGTAAAGGGGAGGAGCTAGGAACAGGATTCAAGAAACAAAAAAGGAGACAAAGTAAATCAAAGCAATTACACAATCTGCTCTAACCATGAAACAATAGTTGGGTAGGTTTTCTTCTTGGCCCTCCATAAGAGCTGCCTAAAGATGGCCTTGAAAATTTCTAAGCAGCGTAGGCTACTAGCAGGGATTCCTCTGAAGATCACTCCAACACATGATGACAACTATTTCAATGAAAAAGCTGGCATTAATCTGTGCTCTGAAGCTTTCAAATCTCTGTAGAGGGTCAGGGGAGCTGTTAACGGTTAGGCTAATTCGGCCCCAGCATGTTCTAGCAAAAGCACATTCCAGGAAAAGATGATCTACTGTCTCCTCAGTACTCACGGGGCATAAGACACAATTGAATGAAGCAATCTGCATATTCTTCCTTCTTAAGATGTTACGAGTGCTGAGCATGTCCTGAACCAGTAATTAGAAGAAAACCTTATGTTTATGCTGATAGGAGATTTCCAGATCCATCTGAAGATTGGGTGAGTCCCTCTAGTTCCGTGAAGCTGACAGTAGGTGTCACACCCAAATTTAAAGGTAAATTTGGATATAAACCATATGTGTGCCCAGGAGTCAATTACACACATACAGAGACAAATAAAAGAAGAGTACCAAGCACAGTGCTTTATTAATCACGTATATTAATCCATTACATAAATTTATCATAGTCTAGCAAGCGGAAATAAATAAATAACTTCATGGCGCCTCCATTGCCACAGGGACAGTAGACTAATTAATCACAAAGCTAGTAGTCCTCAGGAAAGTAGTCATACCAATTGTCACTGCCACCCATTACACATCCGGAATTTTTGTCCAAATAATAAAAATAGCAAGCAATAAGTACATCTCGTACTTAACAAGAATAACATGGGGAATGGAGCTCAAAAGGCTGACATAGGTTGTACTGCAGTTAGCATTTTTATTAAATCACAATGTTAACCCTATATTAGCATATAGTTGTGCTTAACCGCAATTGTACCATATGATCATATAAAGCAACATTTTATCTCATCATTCGACATCAGCAATAATAGTCCTCTATTCTGTGAGTTTTCCGGGCCGCTCGTGTCCGTGAGTACGGCTGATATACTAGTTTTAATACTCTGTAGAGTTTGTACACTTTCACCGCGAGCCGTGATTTACCCTTTTGCCCAAGATAGCTAATCTCTTAACCCCCTTCCCAGGGAGATCAGCAGGGTTTAGTATGAAGCTTTTCAGAGGTTTCCCTAACAAGTCAGTAGCCACTAGGTTCCTGTGGCCTGTGAATGTAGAACTCCCCTTTCTGAAGGCATATTCCACGCAGGCTATACACTTAAGAGCAGAGGTCGCGCTACACCCAACCCAGAACACATTCCTTTTGTGCCTTTTGGTAACCACTAACAAGCTAGAAAAAGGTCCTGTTGCTGGGCTAAAGGTAGAGCCATGTGGCACTACTGATTGTACTGTAAATCCCAGCTTTTGCTGATAGCTAAGTCCTTAGAGAGGGCCAAGAGCATTATAATAAAACAAGAGCTCTCTCGTCCTATGTCCACTTTGCTAAAAAGCAAGTTTTAATATGTGTTGCATATATCATTAGTCATTGTTCAGACCAGGTATAATTAATTTATGCGCTAGCAACTACCCATATGCAAGTATAACCCATCGGTAACAAGATACAAGATAATCAAGACTAGCATGTCCTTATGGGTATATCAAATTGACACATGCATATGACTAATAACTTAAATTGTGAATAGGTCAACAAGGAATCCCATGCTATACTTGCCTTGATCTACGAACTCCTGGTAGTCCTGCTGGTCATCGAAGTATTGGCCTTGATTACCGTCGTAAAGCCCACCATCTATACTCGATCATCATCCACAAAGCAACACACATACATCCACGCAATCATGCACAAGCAAACAAGAGCTATGATTAGAACAGTACACGTTGCTATGAACATACAAACGCGAAAATCATCGAAATCGGATCTAAAACGTGAAGGCTATGAATTAAACGGGATTTCCTATAGTAGTTTAATAGAGTTAATCTAACCATGAATTTTAACAGTGAAAACATAACTAACAGTACCATAAAAATGTAGATTACTTAATTACGAACCTAACATAATTTGAACGGATCGAATCAGAGCTAAAATGAATAAATTATGATGAAAATGGCTTTGGACGGCAGTTTCACAGATAACGCGAAATAATTTCGTATAAAAAATAAAACAAAAACTGAATTTGAAGCTGGCCGAGGACTGCAGGTTTGATTACTGGGAAGCTAGAGGGCTCTTTAGCAAAACAGCAGCGACAGGCCAAACTGGTCTGTTGGATCGATGCTGGACGACCTAGATTAGATCAGGGAGAGAGAGAGGTGACTGCCGGCCAGAACAGTGTCTCCCGCGCGGTTGCTGGCCATGGCCGGTGCAAAAACTTCGCCGGAGTTCCCCATTATATTGTTTGTTTGTCTTCCTCAGTCAGATATATCCACTATAGCCATGGCGGAAGTGGTGGGCTCAGTTCTCGTTCAGGAGTGTTTGAGTAAAGCCATCTCCTTCGTCTTGGGCAGGCGCGAGGAGAAGGCGTCTCAAGGGGCCAACGCCGACAGGCTGGAGATGGCAGTTTCCCAGCTGGAGTTCGCTCTCGAGAGGACGGCCAAGCTGCCTGTCACGGAGCTCTCCCTGCTCCACCGTAGGAAGATGATCAAGCGTGCCTACCTCGAGGCCACGGAGCTGCTCAACAAGCATAAGCAGCCACAGGCACTGCAAGAAGGCCAGCAGGAAGAGGTCGCCAAAGTCCAAGGGGCGAGACGCAGTCGATGGATCACCATCTCATCATCATTTGTTGGCCTCAAGACGGACGACGTTCAAAGATTTGAATGGTTCGCAGATCATGCAAGCTAGTTCGTCAGGGACGTGGAGTCAGCCGTCAGGCTGTTCACTCCGGCACCACTCCTTTGCAACCCTCTTGTGAGGCATCTTCTTGAAGGGAAAACCCTGAGGCACCAGGTGCTGCTGCAAGGAAGCGCCCGGGTGCGACGCCGTCTGTGCATGCAGCCAATATGCTTAGAAGGGCGTGGTGTGGAGACGATGCTGATATATCAGTACCGGGACCTTTTTAAGACGTCGACGCCAGACAGGTCGTTCAATCTGGTGTTGATCCTGCGCCTCTCCGAAAGCACCGATATTGTCGGGACAGCTATAGTCTGCCTGCAGTGGATGGCATCTCAGTTCAAGGTTGCGACTGCCAGTGGCTTCCCCGAGTGCCAGTTGCACTCGGGGAAGGCCCAGTTGCACTCGGGGAAGCTTTTCCCGAGTGCAACACTCGGGGAAGAACCTCCGGCTAATCCTCTAACGGGAAAGGCGCCTTCCCCGAGTGCCGAAAATCGTACACTCGGGGAAGGCTTCGCCGAGTGCCGTGCTGGCACTCGGGGAAGATTTGACGCCGTCGGCCGACGCCGACGCCGTTTTCTTTTTTTTATTATTTTCTTCCCAGAGTGTTTTTCTTCCCCGAGTGCAACACTCGGGAAAGATTTTTGTCTTTTTTTTTAAAAAAAACCTCTTCCCCGAGTGCCGTAGCCCGGGCACTCGGGGAAGAAATTTGTGTTTTTTTTTTTAAAAAAAACCCTCTTCCCCGAGTGCCGCAGCCCAAGCACTCGGGGAAGCCACCTCTAAAAATTCCTTTTTTTGTTTTTCGCTTTTCCATGTAAACAACAAAGCATATATATATATATCACAAACCACATTTATATATCACAAATGACCAAATTTGTCTGAAATCCACAATATATTACAAACCACACGTTCAAAAGTACACACTATTCCAAGTTCACAAGTTCAATACATAAAAACGACTCCACAGGTGGCTCACGGCGACTGTGAACACTGATTATTAATCCTAACAATTGAACATTGATTATTGTGGTGCTCTGGCACCTCCTACTAATCCAAACATTCAGTTGCTGAAAGATGACAGCTGCTAATTGTTGTGCAATAACTTAAGAACAAATAACCAGCTATCTATCATTGGACGAAGCTTGTTTTCCTAACTGATGATTAAATCTCAATAGAAAAGAACAGCATGCAACTTGGTTCTGCTGACTTTATTTTGCCAAGTGATTGAATGTTCTAGCACTTTATTGATTATGCAAATAAAATTGAATGTTCTAGCACTTTATTGAAGGATAAATAAATTACCCCAAAATAATACGATGATATACAGGTCAACTATAGCAAAAATGAAGTGCACAGACTAATCTTACCATGCCCATGACAAGTGGTATCTCTGTTTTTTTTTTAATCTGCAATGACCTACAAGAAATAAGTACCAACATGACGGATATTTTTGGAGCATTGATCACAAACAAACATTTTGATAAGTCAGGACTGCATTCCATGATATAACTTGCTAAATGATAATATAGTGCATACTTAGAGAACTGTACAATAAAAAAACACTTTTGTAACTCAGTTCTTGATTTGCAGTGTTGCACAAAGTAAAAAAAGATGGAATTGGAAAGAAGCATACTCGTAATAAAACACTAAAGCCTAGTTGTGGTAAAACACTAAAACAATCCATATATGGTGGATTGCCAGAAACTAAGTGAGGAAAGGTAACCAAAATTTTCCAGTGGTGCTGCACCAGACGCCCAATATATGTTGAGATAATGCAGATATGCAATCTAAGAATGATTGTGCAGATTTGTTTTCTAAGAATAATGTGACTAGCAACTACTTCAGAAGCACCAATACCACTACTGCCCAATACAGGATCTGTAATTTTGAAGGTTCCTGATCATGGAAAGGTGGATGGAGATGGCAGGGCCGTAGGGGTACCAGCAGTGTGGCGCCTTCTGCCGCCAGCAGCCTGTTGCTTAGGTGTCGCGTCTCAGCTGTTGCCGCCTGAACCTCCAAACAAGGTGCCCGTGTCATCTGCAACAAAATAAATGCTCACTGATAAATGGAAACTCAGTTTTGTAGGCAGAAAAAAATGGCAACAACAATAGAGTACTAGATCAATTTACCTCTTAGAAATTTACTGCTCATGTCACATCAGAGTCTGCAGCACATGATAAAAAAATATTGGTATACAACTTTCAAGCAAGATATATGAGATAAAAACATGCGTCGAATCTGGGACATACAGAGAATGTTTGTTTCTTATATGATTTGTACCAGGACATCAGGGAAGATAAATTTAAAACATGCAGAACCTATTGACCAGAAGGACCAACAACTTGCAGCTAAGTAATCCAACTGGACGTACTCATGGAAGGTGAGTTAGAGATTAAATTAATATATATTGATATTTGGTTGTTGCTTCCACAAAGTACTTGCAGTACTCACCAGTTACCACATAATAGTCCTCATCTTTTCTTTGGGCACCTGACTCTCATCTCAATACTATTGGAGACATCACTTGCCCCACTCTCTTATCTGTTCAGTGATTAAAGGACGTACTGCATCAATCAGTAAAGCTTAAATTCTCATTAAGTACTTTGGTAAAGTGCAGAAGTAGAATCTTTTTTATTCCAATTCAAATACAAATATAATATGAATGATATTAGTTGTGCATACTTAACAAGAAATGTACACCAAAAAGCAGTTTTCAAACCCAGATTAGTATGGAACTTGAAATAACAATACTCCTGAAACTCTAAAGCCTATATATAGTGTTGTGCAAAACACTAAAATGGTCCTAAAGACATGTGTAAACAATGAATTAAGATCCATGCAAATAAATATGTAAACAACATGCTAGCCTCCCAAATCTTATCTAACCAAATATTTTTTCAGTGCTGTTCTAGCTAACACTTGCCAACTTTTATGCATGGAACTTACTACTGCAGCCGATATCAGGATATATAATGGAACAATCATTCATGTGCAGCTCTAAAAATTCAACCAAGGATTTCAGAAAAGCTATAAAGTGGTTAACTACAGGTAGTAGAAAAAAATGCATGTAGGACGACAATCATGTGCTCTTGGAGAAATAAAGAATTCATGTTGACTGCACATTACATACCACATCCAATTCTAAAATGAGATTGACAATATGATGGGAATTTGCCCCTAAAAAACTTCAAACTACATAGTGTCAATATCTTACCATTGGAGCACACAACAGCCTATATCCCGAACGTGACCAACCAGATTGGCACTGAGTGTAATCAGATCTGAAATGTTGTGACGGAATTTTAAAAAAAATTCTCACATGCAGATGAACAATTTTTGATCAGAACAATAGTTAAAACAGACACAGCATTATTAACTAAAGTATCAATGCAGTGCTGCTGCGACTGAACTCTATGTCTAAATCATATGCAATGGTCATACAGTACAACAGTAAAACAAAGGGAGGCAGAACTAACCGGCCAATACTTTGAGGCCTTCAGGAGGGAAGCTTGCACATGTAGTGATAAAGTCGATGGTGTATGTGCTCACGAAATTAAAACTGCCCCAAATCGTTTAGACTGAACACGAGAATTTCCTTCAGACAAAAACAAGAAAGATCCCCCATTCACACTTGAATATAGGGGCATACAACATCTTACTCACTTCGGGTGGCCGACGACAGCAGCAACCACTGGAAAAGCTTGCAGATCTGAAAACTTTGGTTGTATCGTTTGGGAAAAAGAGGTGAGTGCGTTTGGGACAGCTATAGTCTGCCTGCAGTGGATGGCATCTCAGTTCAAGATTCCGACTGAAGCTGCATTGGGCGAACTCACCCTGCTACCAGATGTTCAGTACACCTCCCATCCACATGCTCGGTGTCATGCTGAGATCGACCAAGACTCCTACGGCGACGACACCCAGCATCTGCGCCCGGATCCGGTATGCTGCAAACAAGCAAACATGCATGGGCCCTGCTCAAAAAGCGTGTTCCGGGAAGAAGTCATCCACTTCTTCTTCCGCTGCTCTAGCGCGGCACTAGACTGCGGCAGCTTGCCGAGCTCATCTGACGATTGGCTGTTTGCCTCATCATGTGTACAAGCACAAGGAACTGCAGCAGCTGCTGGAGAGTTGTTACGCGCTGGAGATAAATGGTGACGACGACGACCAAGAACGTGGAGGTGCTAGCGTTGCACATGGGGCAGAGACGCTGAGGTCCAAGGCAACCTGTTTTTTCTTGCGACAGCCGCAGCTGGCGGAGTACAGGATGCTATGGATCTACCGACATGGTGTCGCAGGATTTTTCTTGGAAAAGCGAGGCATCAAAAGAACCAAAACCAGTGGCAGGTCAGTGTCAAGCCAGCTGGCAGCGGCGTGCCACCGGTCAATGAGCGTACAGCTCAGACTGGGCATATTTAACCCGATAACCAATAACCGAATCGAGCCGAACCGAAACCGAACCGAAATATCGGTTTTTCGGTTCGGTTTCGGTTTTGGAAACTGAGAATTTCGGTCTACGGCTCCGGCTTCGGTTTCCACCTCAAACCGACGAAACCGAACTATAGTACGAACTCCGCTTCACTTCGGTGCTTCCCCAAAGCACACAGCCCATCTCGGCCCATTATCGTGCCTCCAAGCCACGCCAGTATCTAGGCAGCCGCGGGCGGCGGCGCGCGGCGCATCTGCGAGCTGTGCGGGCGACGACGCGAGGCTCGCGGCGCGGGACGCGAGCGGAGGAGGCGAGCCACGCAGCGCAGGCGCGGGACACGAGCAGGAGGAGGCGAGCCGCGCTGCGTGCGATGTGACTCGAGTGGGAGGATTGGAGGTGGCGAACGCGAGCGGAAGGAGTGAAAGCATCTGGGCCCCGAGGGTTGGTTTCGGCAATTGATGACAATACATTATTACCATGACTAACGTGTGTTTTGCAGAAACTTTGGTAAGTTAGGTCATGGGATTGATAACTGCTTTGGGCACTATGGTATTCATGCCCCTTAATGGAAATCGTTTCGGTTTTCAAAGGATTGACGACAAGATTAAGGACGGTTAATTTTGGATATCAAGGTGTTGAGTTACATTCGGAATAGTCGTTAGGATCTTCGCTTTTTCCTTTGGCCGTTCTATAAAGGGGGGCATGAGCGAGTAGCTTGACCTAGGTGAGTCTTTTGTTTAGGTGTGGTGCACACTTGTCAAACTTAGCACTAGGTAGCTCAAGAATAGCTCAAAGTTCAGTTGAAAGCAACTTGGTTCAAGTTGCGTCGCGTTTCGGAGTCGTTAGAGACGTTTTTCCTTGACCGGACGCGGTGTCTGTCACGACCGGACGCGTCCGGTCAATACTAACAGATACTGCGTTTCAGCGCTGGACGCGGTTCTTGCGAGGACCGGACGCGGTGTTCAGCTGACACATGTCACAGAAGGGAAAACAACTAATCGGACGTGACTCGGAAGTGATCAGCGCGTCCGGTCACGTTCCAGTAAGGTACTCTGACGATCGGACGCGTCCGGTCATCACTGATCGGACGCGGTCGCGCGAAGTGTTTCAGATTTTCGACCGTTACATTCGACCGGCGCGTCCGGTCACGTCGACCGGCGCGTCCGGTCAACGTGTATTTTGCTGAGTTGGCAGGTAACGGTTGAATTTGTCTGTGGGGTGTATAAATACATCCCCTCCACCTCTTTTATAGGTCTCTTGCTCATTTGTTCAGCTGAGAAATACCTTTGAAGTGCAAGAGAGTGCAAGAGCTCTAGTGAGGGTAGTGATTTGAGAATCCAAGTTTGAGAATCCCTCTATAGTGTCTAGGGAGTAGCAAGTGTGCATCCATCTTCTCATTAGGCTCGTTGTGGTCAAGTGAGAGTTCTAGCTTGTTACTCTTGGTGATCGCCATCACCTAGATGGCTTGGTGGTGATTGGGAGTTTGGTGATCATCCGGCGGAGCTTGTGGATGACCCAACTCATCTTGTGAGCGGTTTTGGGCGATTCACCGCGACGGAGTGTCGAAGAATCAGCCCGTAGAGAGCAGTTGATCCTTGCACGAATCAAGGGGGAGCTACACCCTTACGCGGGTGCTCCAACGAGGACTAGTGGGGAGTGGCGACTCTCCGATACCTCGGGAAAACATCACCGTATTCCTTGCCCTTACTTTCAAGCATTTACTTTCTCGAATTACTTTCATTGCTTGGTTTACTTTCCTAGAATTGCCATGCTAGACTAGGATTGGAACTTAGGGTGCTTACCGGTAGAATCACAACGAACACAAGTAGGCACTAGGGGTGAATTTTGGCTTGTAGGATTTAATTCTTGCAATTAATTTTTAGAAAAGCCCAATTCACCCCCTTCTTGGACATCTTGATCCTTTGAAGGAGGCCGGGAGGCGAGCCACCGCCGGCGCGGGACACGAGCAAGGTCCAGGAAGGCAGCAACCAAGCACCGATTCTCGTCAAATTCTTCGATTGTTCTGGTTCTCAACTTCTAATTCGGTCGGTTTGGTTTTAACCTAAAAACCGAGATATGAAACCGAAACCGAACATATCGGTTTTTAGTTTTTGGATCAACCGATCGGTTCTTGATTGGCCGAAACCGAAGTTTTCAACGACCGATTAAACCGAACCCAACACTCGGTTTAAACCGAATGCCCAAGGTGACGTGCAGCAGCGGAGGAGCCTCAAGCGGGAACGGTCAGAGGGCCAGTGCCATGATAATGGTCACGCCTGTCCATTTGGCCCGTGGGCCGTGTAATAAGCGTACGTCGAGAGCATGAGTTTGCCAAAATTCACTTGGCAAATATCGTGATTTAGCAACTTGCTAAAATATATAGCAAGTGAAAAAATAGACTCTCTCTAGGATTTTACCATTTGGACTTGGTAAAATAAGAAGAGGCCCGCTAAGCAAATGAAGAGCCCCGCTAAGAAACGAAGAGCCCCGCTTAAATATGCACACGAAGCCGGATGCGCAAGCGATGCCCGCTCGCGCTCAGCGCGCAAATATGCGCGTGGAGGGGGGAGATTTGCCAAGTTGCTAAAATTTGCCAAGTTTGATGCCAAACTGTTGGAGCACAATTTTTCCTATTTTGCCAAAAATAGATGGATGCCAAGTTGATTTGACAAACTCTTGGAGATGCTCGGCAAGGAGAGTATGATTTGTTTCTCAAAAAAGAAAAAAAGCATAGTATTTTTTTTGTTTGCTTACAAAATAATTGTTTGAATGATGAGTTGTCACTAGTACAGACAGCCCTACTACTAGCTCATAACTTAGCGAAAATCATTAGCTGTTTACAAATTCTTTGCATCTTGTGTAGTGTGAATCATTAATGGGACGATTATGTGTTCCAGGTTTATAGTTAAGCTTATACTACTATAAAAACAATATTAAAGGCGGCTTGTTTTTTTTCTAGTTACAGTTCAATAAAAAACTGTCATAGAACTCATTAGTACAGAAAAGATTTCTATGTAGGCGATGCTAAAAAAATTTCAACCCGATGAATAGTACCACTTTCGTCTTATTTGACAAATATTGTCCAATCGTGGACCAACTAGGCTCAAAAGATTCATCTCGTGATTTCCAACTAAACTGCGTAATTAGTTATTATTTTTACCTATATTTACTACTTCATGCATGGGTCCAAAGATTGATGTGAAAAAATTCTAACTTTTCATGTGCATCTAGACAAGGCGGTAGTGTGAATTATTAGTACAGTTGAATAGCAACGACGGTGGCAAAAGCCATGGTGGACTTGTTGGGTTGACAGAGGCGATATACTCCAGATGCTGTGGATATGCTAAAAAAATATTGTTTGGAATATGTTATTATTAAAATATTGTTTGTTTTTTCTTTTGCTAAAAAAAATCGGTGTGGACTGATAGTGCCCTCCCGCGTGGCTAGACTAGGACCAGCCACCACGCCTGTCCTTCCTGCGGGGCCAACCACGGAAGCGTACACTCTACCAATAATCGGAACATAATATTGCGAGCTGCATAAGCGCCGATCTAGCATGTAACTCCAGGGCCATCGGCGGCGGGATGGTGTCATCCAAGAAGGTGTGCGTGGTTGGCGCCGGCGTCTCGGGGCTGGTATCCGCCCGCGAGCTCCTCCGCGAAGGCCACGACGTGACGGTCATGGAGCAGAGCTGCGGCGTCGGCGGGCAGTGGCTGTACGACCCGAGGACCGACGGCGGCGACCCCCTCGGCATGGCCGGCGTGCACAGCGGCGTGTACGCCTCTCTCCGCCTCAACGTGCCCAGGGATAGCATGGGCTTCTCCGACTTCCCGTTCTACCCCAAGAACGACGGCACCGGCGACGCCCGACGGTACCCGGGGCACGCCGAGTTCCTGAGGTACATCAGGGACTTCTGTGACGCGTTTGGGCTCATGGACGTCGTCAGGCTCAACACCAAGGTCCTGCACGTCGGCCTGGTGCCGCCGCGGGCCGCGGATGATGGCACCAAGCGCTGGACAGTGAGGTGCGCCAACGCCAACTCCATGCATGGTGACTGCGAGGGCGAGGTGGTCACCACGGGGGAGGTGTTCGACGCCGTCGTCGTGGCCTCCGGCCATCACTCCCAGCCAAGGCTCCCAACAATCAATGGCATGGACAAGTGGAGGAGGAGGCAGCTGCATTCGCATTCGTACCGCGTCCCGGGCTCCTTCCGCGGCGAGGTCGTCGTCGTCGTCGGCCTCGGCGAGAGCGGCAAGGAGATCGCGCTGGAGCTCCGTCAGGTGGCGAGAGAGGTGCACATCAGCGTCAAGTCCATGGACGACGCAACCGTTGTCCCCGGCATGAGGAAAGCTCTCTCCAGGCACCACAACCTGCACCTGCACCTCCAGGTCGAGTGCTTGTGCGAGGATGGGCAGGTAACGTTCGCCGATGGCTCGTGTGTCGTCGCCGACTCCATCATCTACTGCACTGGGTACGGCTACTCGTTTCCGTTCCTGGACACGGGTGGCCTGCTCACCGTCGACGACAACCGCGTCTGCCCGTTGTACGAGCACACCTTCCCGCCGGCGCTGGCACCGTCGCTGTCCTTCGTGGGTGTACCTAGTCAGGTGAAGGCGCCGCGTTTCTACGAAGTGCAGGCGAGGTGGGTGGCGCAGGTGCTGTCCGGCCGGAGGCCGCTGCCGCCGTCGGAGGAGATGCTGCGGTCAGCCGAGGAGTACCACCGCGCCAAGGAAATGGCCGGCGTGCCCAGGCGCCTCTCGCATGCCCTCTTTTTGGACCTGGATTACTGCGACGAGTTCGGGGAGAAACGCTGCGGCTTCCCCCGGCTGCCGGAGTGGAAGAAGGAGCTCAATCGGGAGGCCGTCGCGCGCTGGCTCAACGACACGGAGAGCTTCCGCGACGACAACCGCGACAGCGACCTTGTCCTGGAGGGCCTGCGCTCAGAGGGCTGGTATTTTTTTCCCGGACGCTAGACGTCAAGGAGAATGGACATGGCCATGACAGAGATGGCTTACCACTACCAGAGGCACAACCACCGCAACCATAGATATATTCATATGTCTACTCGTGGTTTTATTTTGTGCATGCGCAAAATGTTTATATCTGATAGCTCTTTTTAACTTCCACGTCGTTTGATTATTTTTCACCAACAATTGATAAAAAAAACAACTTTTTTAGACACATCCATTACCTTTGCATCTGCAGCAGAAATTCTCATATATAAGAAATTGTTTGTGTTATAATCCATACAAAAATATTTGTACATATTATACAGGTTTGGTGCCCAGATTGGTCAGGTAAGTGGGCCTCTTGATTGTTTCCTTGTTTTGCACTTTCTGGATTGCGCATTCCTGACCTTTTTCCACTGTATCCATGTACTCATCTTGTAAAGCAATTTTCTTCCAATACAAGTGTAATTATGTTAGTTTAAATAACATATATGTGTAAGCCATGCCAGTTCTCCTGTTTTATCTCTTAATTGGCCGTCAGATATGGTCGATAAGGACCGCCAACAAGATCTCCTAAGCTTAACCTTTGCTCGTCCACGAGCAAAAGCTAAGACATTGGTCGTTGATTAGGAGTTGCTACAATGCCGATTACATTTCAAAGGAACCATTTTATAACAAACACTACTGGATTCGAGCGGTTTGCCGAGTGCCTGGTACACTCGGCAAAGCGCCAAAAACACTCGGCAAACGCTTTGCCGAGTGCCGCACTCGGCAAACTAGACTCGGCACAGACTTGGTCGGCAAAGCACGCTTTGCCGAGTGTCAAACGTCGGGCACTCGGCAAAGCGTTTACCGAGTGTCAAAGACGTCACACGGCAAAGCAAGGCACTACCGGACGAAATCCTAACGGTCGGTTTGCCGAGTGTCAACCGTTCAACACTCGGCAAAGCGTGCACAGTTTGCCGAGTGTCACATGTTTGACACTCGGCAAAGTTTACATAGTTTGCCGAGTGTTACACTCGGCAAACTATGTAAACTTTGCCGAGTGTCAAACATGTGACACTCGGCAAACTGTGCACGCTTTGCCGAGTGTCAGAGAGCTGACACTCGGCAAACTGTGTTCACAGGCATGCCACATGTGGTCAGTTTGCCGAGTGTCATTGAGTAGACACTCGGCAAACTGACCAGAATCAGTTTTTTTTGTTCCATTTGCGACACAATGCACAAATATAATATATATCGTATTAAATCACCACAAATTTATCACAGGAGTCATAAATCACAATCACAACAAGCTCACAAGTTCAAATATGCCTGAAACACACATGTTCACATATATGACATGTTTATAACCAAAAGTCCAAATATGCCACAAGTTCACAAGTTGACAAGTCTGCAACCAGATATCTTAATCAAAGTTCACAACAAGCTGCTCACGGCGATTGTAGGGGGGTGAGGAGGCCCGAGATTTGATGCCGGCGACCCTCCTAGTCAATTTGGTGCAATTTGTGAGTATATATATTGTGTTTCTCAAAAATTAAAGGGGGAACATCGGTAGCAAGGCATTGTGTTTCTATATATATATATATATATATATGCTGATACACTAACTTTGCATATTCAATTAAAGGGGAATATTGGTAGCAAGGCAGCAGCATCCCATGTTCAGAGATGTATCGAGATATTGCATTGTCAAAAATAGTAACTTTGCATAGTCAAATCTACTAATACAGGAACACAAGCTGAAAGGGCACTTAATTTGTTCAGTGCATTGCAAGCACACAAGCTGAAAGATCACGCTTCAGTACACTTTGAGCATAAATAAACGGTTAATTTGTTCAGTACACTATCTAGCTTATCATGTGATTAAACACATTATAATCTAGTGGCATAGAATATGTAATGATGCACAAAATATCCAGATTAGGAGACATTTTCTTTTACACATGAAGCTGAATGGCCAACATGCCAAAACTCAAAGTCAAATCACCAAACTGATTAATAATAGGAAAAAATAGATAACATACCTGCTGAACAAGAAGAAATCTGCATGCTTGTAACCCATCTTCCTCATCAATGTAATGACTATATGCTGCCCAATGGCTAACTTGTATATTGATTAGCTTCACAGGCTCGTACAACAGTTGCTCATCTCATTGTTACGAAAGTACTAATAACCATGGAATAGTAAGAAGTATACATCACACACCATCTATCTCAGCATGGTCTAAGGGAGCCTTACTGCCATTTGGGAAGAGCTTTACCTTGAACTGAAAAGGCATGCAATTGAGGGTTCCAATGTTGCCTATGACTGCATATGGACCACTGCAGCTTTCAAGCCTCCTCGTGTCTAAATCCTAAAACGCAATGCTAGACTATCAACTTAATAAGATGAAAATATATTTAACATAAATTTAAACAGATCTCCACACATATACAGGTTACTGTACAGTACTTTTGTTAGGGGGGATGATTTCCTAAATATACCTCTGTTGGCAAACCGTGTGAACCAAGATATGAAAACACTAGACAGCAGCAGTACAATTGCTTAAATAAATCATAGCCAGAGTTCTAGTCCACCAAAATTTAGGTTCTTTAATAATTTAGAAAGCTTATGTAATTGTCTACAACTTTGTAGTTATCAACAAGAGCTAGTTCATCGGTTAACAAGGTCGAAAAACATAAATGTTTAGGACCACGCAACAAAATCCTGACATGGAACTTCAGAAAATCATAACTCCCAAATCTGGTGGGCTAAAATCACGAAATTTTAGGATAGCATAGATATAAAAATTATCTACAACTTTTTATTAACAAGATTCACGGAAAAGATCATTTAACAAATACACAAAATATTTTTTCAAGCAGAATTATACACTGCAGTTTTCAACACACATTGCAAAAACGTTATTGAGTTTTCCTTATTTGTTTCCACATCAAGACAATGTTCAACCCAATTCCACTCCTAAACAGATAAGTGAGTCACGATCTCAAGATCCCTAACCCTAACCCTAGATCCCTAATTTGCAGCACATAACAAGACGGGCACAAAACCATTGGGGAAAAGAGCTCACCACGATGATGCATTGCCCGATCTGGATCTGCAGTGGTCGGAAGAGCACGACAGTGAGGGGAAGGGGGCAGCACGAACAACGTCACAGCCTGGCTAGGGGCTCAGTAGCGGCATGGTCAGCAGCGGCCGTGTGGCGCGCAGCGGCGGCCTGGCCTGCAGCCCGGCGGTGCGCGCATCCATCCCCGGCCATGGCCGGCGGTGCCATTGCGGCAAGTAGAGCCAGCTAGGGCATGGCAGCCTGCCTAGTGCGAGGGCGCGCGACGCGGGGAGGAAGAGGAGGGGCGCCGGTGCTACACGCGGAGAGGCTGGGAGCAGGGGAGGTCGCCATGGGAGGAGCAGCAGGGAGCGGCGTTGGCATCGAGAGAGGGAGCCTGCTGAGGGAGAAGATCGAGAGAGAGACCACGGGGTACGCACAGGAGGAGATAAGGTGCAGGGGCTGCTCGCGTGCCGGTGCGTGTGTGGGTCTGGTGGTGTGTGTGTGCGTTTGGTGTGGGTTGTGTTGTGTGCGTGGCATTTTATTTTTAATTTCTTCCTTTTTTGTTAATTATTAAATACTTATTTAGAAAACAAATTGTCAAGTATATATACAAACTTTGCCGAGTGTCCCAATCTGACACTCGGCAAAGTTTTCGATTTTTTTAAAAAAACAATAAAATTATTTAATTACACTTTGCCGAGTGTCTAAATTCTGGCACTCGGCAAAATACAAACAAGCCAACTTTGCCGAGTGTCAACTAAAAACACTCGGCAAAGTATACTGTTTGCCGAGTGTTTTTCTGGGACACTCGGCAAAATAATTGTTTTTTTTTTGTATTTGGCTTCCAATTTTTTTCTGTAGGCTTCCTACGTTACCTTGACCAACATGTTGAAATTTGACACAATTTTAAGACATTTTGCTATATTTCTTTAGTTTTTTTTCTTTTCATTGATTTTTTTGGAAAATGCAAGTTTGCACTGCAAGTGCATTGAATAATGACATTTAATTAATGCGAAAATGATATTCATGTAATTGACTGTTGTTTGAGGCCATATCCAGGAGGAGACTCGAAATTTCGCACATCTTCTTCTCGAAACTAGACCACGAACTTGTGGAGGAATAGTTTTAAAATTGTATAAAATCCAAACGGAATCCGAAATTCATGAAACTTGTCGACAAGTCATGATATCACATGTGGATGCAGTGATAAAAATTTGAGAAGATTTCGAATACGTCATCACGTACACTGCTTACAAACCCTAACATGTCAGATTTGCTCCCACGATATCACATGCGGAGATGTGAGGGTTTCTAAGCAGTGTACATGACGACATACTCGAAATCTTCTCAAATGTTTTATCACCACATCCACATGTGATATCTTGACTTGTCGACAAGTTTCATGAATTTCGGACTTCATTTGGATTTTATACAATTTTAAAACTATTCGTCCACTAGTTCGTGGTCATGTTTCGTGAAGAAGATGTGCGAAATTTTGGGTCTCTTCCTAGATACGGCCTCAAACAACATTCAGTTACATGAATATCATTTTCGCATTCATGAAATATCATTATTCGATGCAATTGCAGTTCAAACTTACATTTTCCAAAAAAATTCAAAGAAAAGAAATAAATTAAAGAAATATAGCAAATTGTCTTAAAATTGTGTCAAATTCTACCATGTTGGTCAAGGTAATGTAGGAAGCCTACAGAAAAAAATTGGAAGCCAAAATCGGCAAAAAAAATTATTTTGCCGAGTGTCCCAGAGAAACACTCGGCAAACAGTACACTTTGCCGAGTGTTTTTTGGTTGACACTCGGCAAACTAGCCATTTTGCCGAGTGCTAACGGACCACACTCGGCAAACCGCTGACGGCGGCTAACCCCCAACCTTTGCCGTGTGTATACGTTTGCCGAGTGTTAACACTCGGCAAAGTGAAGCGTTTGCCGTGTGTTTTTATTTGCCGAGTGTTGACACTCGGCAAAGTGGTACGTTTGCC
This sequence comes from Saccharum hybrid cultivar R570, assembly GCA_038087645.1. Classification (NCBI taxonomy): domain Eukaryota; kingdom Viridiplantae; phylum Streptophyta; class Magnoliopsida; order Poales; family Poaceae; genus Saccharum; species Saccharum hybrid cultivar. The sequence goes on along the minus strand of JAQSUU010000405.1, from coordinate 29,906,478 downwards.
GTGTGTGTTTGTTTGCCGAGTGTTAACACTCGGCAAACTAGTTTTTTGCCGAGTGTGAGGTTTTTGCCGTGTGTTTCCACTCTAACACTCGGCAAATGAGGTTGTTGCCGAGTGTCCGCGTTTTGACACTCGGCAAAAGATAAAATACTCGGCAAATCTCAGTTTTCCAGTAGTGAAAGTTTTCTTCCTTCATTACTATTGCGAGACGTTGACGCCAGACAAATCGTTCAATCTGGTGCTCATCCTGTGACTCTCGGAGAGCACGGACATTGTCCGGACACCTATAATCTGCTGTCTGCCTGCAGTGGATGGCATCTCAGTTCAAGATTGTGACTACTGAAGCTGCAATGGGCGAGCTCACCCTGCTACCAGATGTTCAGTACACCTCCCATCCACATGCTCGGTGTCACGATGAGATCGACCAAGAGTCGTACGGCGACGACACCCAATATCTGCGCCCGGATCCAGTATGCTGCAAACAAGTAAACATGCACGGGCCCTGTGCAAACAGCATGTTCCCGGAAGAAGTCATCCACTTCTTCTTCCGGTGCTCTAGCTCAGCATTAGACTGCGGCAGCTTGCCGAGCTCATCGTCGTCTGGCGACGATGCGGCGGGTAAAAGAAGACGGGCACCATTATTGGATCTGACGATTGGCTGTTTGCCTCATCATGTGTATAAGTGCGAGGAACAGCAGCAGCTGCAGGAGAGTTGTTACGCGCTGGAAATAACGTGGAGGTGCTACCGTTGCACATGGGGCAGAGACGCTATGGTCCAAGGCAACCTGTTTTTTCTTGCGACAGCCGGAGCTGACGGAGTACAGGATGCTATGGATCTACAGACATGGTGTCGCAGGATTTTTGTTGGAAAAGCCAGGCATCAAAAGAACCAAAACCAGTGGCAGGTCGACGTCAAGCCGGTTGGCATCAAAAGAAGCAAAACCAGTGGCAGGTCAGTGTCAAAGCGGTTGCAGCGGAGGAGCCTCAAGCGGGAACGAAACGAACAGAGGACCAGTGCCATGATGGCCACGTCTCTCCATTTGGCCCATGGGCCGTGTAATAAGCGAGTGTTGATGAGATTGGCTGGCAAGGAGAGTATGATTTTTTTTTTCGCTTGCTTACAAAATAATTGTTTGCATGATGAGTTGTCACTAGTACAGACAGCCTTACTGCTACTAGCTCGTAACTTCTTAGTGTAAATTATTAGCTGTTTACAAGTTCTTTACATCTTATGTAGTGATGAGTCATTAATGTGAAGACTATGTGTTCCAGGTTTATAGTCAAGCTTATACTACATACAATAAAAAAACAATATTTAAAGGCAGCTCGGTTTTTTCTAGTTACAGTTGAATAAAAAACCGTCCTAAAACTGGTTCTAGAGATAGAATTTGATAGTATTGGGATGGAGTAAATATTGCTGCCTTGTACAGTAAATCCTCCATTATGTCCATCGTTGCATGTGGCCAAAACATTGTAATTATCAAAGCAAAATAAAAGCTACCAATAAAGCATATTGCTGATTAAGTGATCTAAGAATGTGATGGTAAGGCAGTAATCACTAAGGAGTAAGGACTCGGATAGGTAATTTGCAACATCATCAGATCCATATAGATCAATGATGATTATTTGCACTGATGTAGTCAATGAACGTGGTATAAATCCAACAGCGACGAAGACCCTGGCCGACCATCGTCCTACAAGTTTTCGAGTCGTCACATTGAGAAATCGCGTTCCTGTCCCTCTCCGAGGCCATGATTGACGATGATTGTATGCCGGAAGGAAGTTGCTAAGAAACGTCCTCGGCGCTTCCATGACTTTTCCAGCCGGACATGTTTGTACAATTTTGCTTCTGATCTCTCCTCTCTCTCTCTCTCTCTCTCTCTATAGATAGATAGCAATAGACAGTTACAGCTCGTCGACTCAGCAATACTAAGAAACACTAGAGCAGCAGTAGTGTCCCTCTTCCATTCATTCCATCTGTTGGTGCCAACTGCAGGATCTAGAGGACCAGCGCTATATAAGGTTGCGAACACAAGGTTAGATATGTTCACGACTTATATGTATGTATGTATGATTGAAATTAGCACTAATAATTCACTTTTGGCCCTCGTCATTGAGAAGGCCTATCATTGAGAAGGATATAAACCGTTTTATAGTTGTAGTATATTGCCGACCGGCCACTGATGACAGTGAGCTCCACTTACAAAATAAAAGTGGAGTGGTTGATAAGAGTGATAAGCTCTCCAACTGATACTAGTAGTAGCTAATTAAAGAGTAAAGACAATGGTCCATTTCGTTAAGTGACAAGCAAAACAGTACAACAGGCAGTACACGCGACACGCTAACCGGCAGCAGTGGCGGCCACGGAAGGGAAGCTTTTTTTAGTAGTGCGTAGCCTGTTACAATGAGCAGCGTATGGGATAACAATGAATTGCATGGTTGATAATGTGGTTACATCACGAAGTTGAGATGGAAACCAGGCAAAGACTATGTGACGTATAGCTAAAATGACCTGTAATGCAATATTACAAACTGACGCAAGTCATTGTCTTCAGAAGATACAATATCCTCGCAACGGGAAATCTAACCCCATCTGCAATTGTTTACTGCCAAGAATCCCACAAGCGCCTCAAGAGCTTCACTCAGCACGTGGTGAAGAAGGTCGACTCTCCGCTTATTCGTGAGCCCCACAAGCAGTCTCCTGCTAAGCTAGTGCTCCACTGCAAAGCAAGCGGCTGGTTGCTCAGAGCCTCTCTCGAGGTGAGGTGCTGTGATCATGCAGCGTATGGGCTACCTCAAGGGTCCATCAGCACCACCCGCGTCGGAGCTGAAGTCCTTTGACAACATCTTTGACGGCAACCTAACTGCATCCAACATCAAAGCGCTAGACGTGCTCTTCCCAAACGGTGGAAAGGGCTCGTTTAGGCAGCTGCAAAGACACAAGGCCACCTCCTAGGTCGCACCTTGTGTTGGTATTGGTTGTTTTCTATTTATGTAATATTGGAACTTGAGGTCTTTTGCTAGGATGGTTCAGCTATGACTTTTTTAGGTCGATCTCCTTCGGTGCTTAATTGATTGAAGCGCGTTGTCTCTATGACTAAAACTCTTCTTAATGCAATGATACGCAAATATTTTGCGTATTCGAGAAAAACATATGGCCTAGAGTATTCTGATACGAGGATAGCGCAATGACCAAAAATTGCTTCTCTGTTGTCGACACCAATTGACGGGAGAATAATTTAAAATAAATAAATAAATACTGCCAATTTAAGAGTCCGATGTATTTTTTTTGAAGGCAAAAACTGTGGGGGAGACCCCCACAGCACTTCATTTTCTATTTATATTTAAACAAAAAATACAGAGGACTTACATTGCAATCAACTAAAAGCATCTAACCAAAAGCAAAAGGTTGATCTAAGATCATCCTTGAAATGGAGGGATTGTAGCAGACATTCATTCTTAAAGTTTCTAAACCATATGCCAACATGTACTGGGCCATTATTGAAAACTCTATTGTTTCTGATCTTCCATATTTTCCATGTCGCTATGACCACTGCCTCCATGAAGAATGGTAGGTTCTGCTGTTGCCGTGCATGGGCAACTCTTGAATATAGGCTCAGATTGTTGTTCCATTGTATACCAATTTTGCGCCAGCACCTTCTTGCAAAAGAGCACCCAAAAAAGAGATGGTCCCAATCCTCATCTATGGCTTCAGTGCATAGAACACATTGTGCATCATCATCTTCGTCAGACAGATTCCTTCGCTTGAGCATTACTTTGGTGTTCAGTTTATCTACCAAAACCATCCAGGCAAAGAACTTTATTCTTGATGTGCATTTAGATTTCCATAGCCACTTGAAGATGGGATGAGCTGGCATGTTATTGAATGCTAATTTGTATAGTTTCTTTGACGAGTACTTGCTGGAACCCCATTGATATGTCCAGACGTCTGCAGATTGAGCATCAAAGGACTGCGTGGAGAGAACAGCAGAGAGCATTTCCATCTCCTCAAATGCTTCCTGTGAAAGAGGAAGGTAGAACAAGCTGTCGAGGTCCTCAGCAGACATGACTGCACTAACACTTGCATTTTCATCTTTGGCAAAGGAAAACAATCGGGGGAAACGACGAGCAAGCACATCATCTGACCATAGATCTCCCCAGAAAGTGATAGTCTTTCCTTCACCAACGGTGCACCTCGCTATACCTCTGAACAAGGTACTAAGTCTCAGAACGTCCTTCCACCAGAATGACTCCACCTCTCTGGTTGCAAGTGGAATTTTATCTTCATAATATTTAGACCAAACCAACTTGACCCAGGGGATGTCCATTTTATTGTAAAACTTGTGTAGATGTTTCAAAAGCAATGCATCGTTTTGGACATTCAGATTGAGGACACTTAAGCCACCTTTCTCTTTGGGCTTCATGACCATCGGCCATGCTGCCCAATTACCTCCGTTTTTGGATCTGTTTGAGCCTCTCCATAAACATTGTTTGCGTGCTCTGTCTATATTGTCGATACCTCATGTCATGCTCTCCCTGGCAAACTAGAAACATATATTTCCTGTTAATGAACAGCAGCTTTCATTATTTGCTTTTGTACCCCACTGATATGCTAGCCATACTAGTTCTTGCTATCCCCTCGTATGCATACAATGAATAATCAATCTTGGCACATTTTATGTTGGAACATAAGAGGGCTCAATGACTCCAAAAAATGGGAAGCAGTAAGAAATAAGGTTGAAGAAAGTGCATGTGCAGTTTTTTGTTTGCAAGAAACGAAGAAAATTGAGTTCGACAGTGCATTCATCAGTAACATTGCGCCAAGGCATTTTGACAAATATGATTTTGTCCCTTCAGTAGGAGCTTCTGGAGGAATCTTGCTTGTGTGGAATAGTTCAGTTTTCTCGGGTCAGATCATTGACAAGCAACACTATGGCATCACGGCTAGTTTTATATCGAATCAAAACTCCCAGGTTTGGAAATTGACTGCAGTTTATGGCCCATGCATTGAACCATCCAGATCAGAGTTCATCACGTGGTTTAGAAGGCATCGAATTGAGGAAGAAGACAATTGGCTTTTTATAGGTGACTTCAACTTCTATCGCTCGCTTGAGAACAGAAACAGGCCAGGAGGAAATATTCATGACACATTCATTTTCAACAATGCCATAGGCCATCTGGGACTTGTTGAGTTGCCACTAAAAGGACGTGCATACACCTAGAGTAATATGCAGGAAAACCCTTTGCTAGAACAGCTAGATTGGTTCTTTACATCGATAAATTGGACAAGTGTATTCCCTCTGACAGAAGTGATCCCGCTAGCCAAAGTCACCTCTGATCATGTCCCATGTAAGATCACGATGCACACGTGCATCCCGAAATCCAACCTATTCAGATTCGAAAATTTTTGGACAGAGCAAAACGACTTTGTTAGCGTTGTGGATAATGCTTGGTCTTAACAAGTCAATCATGCCAACTCAGCTAGTGTCATGGCAGCCAAATTAAAAAAATTGAGATATGCTCTCAAAAACTAGAGTAGGAACCTCTCAAATCTCAGCCTGCTCTTAAGTAACTGCAATGTTATTGTCCTTTTCCTGGATGGCCTGGAGGAGAGACGTACACTGTTCAACACCGAGAGGAACCTAAGGAATATTATCAAGAACCAGATCGCTAAGCTTTAGCACTGCAAGCATCTGTACTGGAAAAAAGGTACACAGTGAATAGAGTCAGATTGGGGGATGAGTGCACTAAATTCTTTCATGCTATGGCAACCATTTCTTACAGAAGAAACTCCATCTCTCAACTAATCAATGATGATGGGATCCCAGTCAGTGACCATGCAAGCAAAGAAAACATGATCTGGAATTCCTTCAAGAATAGAATGGGAGTCACAAATCATCCAAGCATGTTATTCGACCTTGCTGATTTGATCACCCCGCACCAAAACCTAAGCCTACTTGCTGCACCATTCTCTGAGCCGGAAATTGACAGCATTGTCAAGAGGATTCCACCTGACAAAGCACCGGGACCCGATGGTTTTAATGGACACTTTCTAAAAACATGTTGGCACATTGACAAGCTCTGTGATGATTTTTACAATGGCAATGCAGACCTACAAAGCATTAATGAATCGTTCATTACACTGGTGCCAAAGATTCAAAATCCGACAACAGTCAATGACTTTCGGCCTATTTCACTCCTTAACTGCAGCCTCAAGGTGATCACCAAACTCTTAGTTGACCGTCTCCAATCCAAGATCCAGCAGTTGGTGCACCAAAACTAGTACGGCTTCATCAAAAGCCGCACTATCCAAGACAGTTTGGCGTGGTGTTTCGAGTATATCCACCAATGCAAACAGTCTAGGCATGAGTCAATAATACTGAAACTCGACTTTGAGAAGGCTTTTGATACCGTGGAACACACTATGATCCTACAGATGCTCTCACACATGGGCTTGCCGGACAGATGGCTAACATGGATCAGTAGCATTCTTTCATCCGGAACCTCGGCAGTAATCCTAAATGGAGTACCAGGAAGAAAGTTCAGATGCAAACGCGGGGTCCGTCAAGGCAATCCACTCTCCCCTTTAATCTTCGTCTTGGCAACAGAGCTTCTACAAGAGTTGATAAATAGAGCTGCCTTGCAAGGACTCATACACCCCCCAATCCCACAGCAAAACGGTGATTACCCTGTGATACAATACGCCGATGACACTCTTCTCATTATGGAAGCATATTTTACCCTGTGATACAATAGAGAGAGTCTATTTTTTGCAACCCTCTTGTGAGGCATCTTCTTGAAGGGAAAACCCTGAGGCACTAGGTGCTGCTGCAAGGAAGCGGCCGGGTGCGTCGCCGTCTGTGCATGCAGCCAATATGCTTAGAAGGGTGTGGTGTGGAGACGGTGCTGATATATCAGTACAGGGACCATTGCAAGACGTCGACGCCAGACAGATCGTTCAATCTGGTGTTGATCCTCGCCTCTCCGAAAGCACCGATATTGTCGGGACAGCTATAGTCTGCCTGCAGTGGATGGCATCTCAGTTCAAGGTAGCGACTGAAGCTGAAATGGGCGAACTCACCCAGCTACCAGATGTTCAGTACACTTCACATCCACATGCTGCTCGATGTCATGCTGAGATCGACCAAGACTCCTACGGCGACGACACCCAGTATCTGCGCCCAGATCCGGTATGCTGCAAACAAGCAAACATGCACGGGCCCTGTGCAAACAGCATGTTCCCGGAACAAGTCATCCACTTCTTCTTCCGGTGCTCTAGCTCAGCATTAGACTGCGGCAGCTTGCCGAGCTCATCGTCGTCTGGCGACGATGCGGCGGGTAAAAGAAGACGGGCACCATTATTGGATCTGACCATTGGCTGTTTGCCTCATCATGTGTATAAGTGCAAGGAACAGCAGCAGCTGCTGGAGGGTTGTTACGCGCTGGAGATAAATGGTGACGACGACGACCAAGAACGTGGAGGTGCTAGCGTTGCACAAGGGGCAGAGACGCTGAGGTCCAAGGCAACCTGTTTTTTCTTGCGACAGCCGCAGCTGGCGGAGTACAGGATGCTATGGATCTACAGACATGGTGTCGCAGGATTTTTCTTGGAAACGCGAGGCATCAAAAGAACCAAAACCAGTGGCAGGTCAGTGTCAAGATTAGCCGGCAAGGAGAGTATGATATGTTTCTCAAGAAGAAAAAAAGGAAGCATAGCATGTTTTTTTTGTTTGCTTACAAAATAATTATTTGAATGATGAGTTGTCACTTGTGCAGACAGCCTTACTACTAGCTCATAACTTAGCGTAAATCATTAGCTGTTTACAAATTCTTTGCATCTTATGTAGTGTGAATCATTAATGGGACGACTATGTGTTCCAGGTTTATAGTTAAGCTTATACAACTATAAAAACAATATTAAAGGCGGCTTGTTTTTTTACTAGTTACAGTTGAATAAAAAACTGTACTAGAACTCATTAGTATAGAAAAGATTTCTATTTAGTGTGAATTATTAGTACAGTTGAATAGCAACGACGGTGGCGAAAGCCATGGTGGACTTGTTGGGTTGACAGAGGCGATATACTCCTGATGCTATGGATATGCTAAAATATATTGTTTGGAACATGTTATTGTTTTCACAAAAAAATCACTCTAAGGCGGATCTCTCTGTGCACAATAAAAATAAATACGCGGGCGTGCCAGTGTACTAAAGTACACAAAAATAAAAGAGAATGGAACACTTCTTTATTCATATTCAATGAAAATACAAATAAGCTTCCCTAGTTCATGTGCACTCCATGGGTAGACCATTGGCAGCGATTTGACTTGGGCGATGTGGTCTTCATGGTTCCTAGGGCCTCGAAAAGCTCCCAGTTAATTACTCTTGCAAGTCAAGCTCACAGAGTGATGAGGACATCCTCCACTATTTCCCACCCCTTAAACAAGGGCCCAGCTCTGATACATCCGGCCCAGGTGGGGTTGGCCGAGGCCCAATAAGTTAAGGTTGCCCAGACCCCAACAGTTCTTATGCACACCCACTCGGGGAAAGGCCCAATGCCCCTAAAAAACTAGTCCGATAAGGGAAGGGTGGCTCTCTCTTTTAAGGTGGCTTCCTCCTCCCAAGCTAAGCAAGGTAGGATTATTCAGAGGCTCACACGGTCGCCGCCCGACTACAACTAGGCCACTTGGCCTTTTTTTGTTGCGTCTTTGCCAGCGGGTAATAGTGGAGGATGTCCTCATCACAGAGTATCTCCGATTAAGCTGTTGTGGTCGTCGTCTTCAATCTTCGGTTCACTTCTCCATGCATGGTATTGGTGTAGATGTAGGTGGCATTGGCATAAGGACCTCGTCGGTCCATGAGCCGGTACAACATGGCTGGAATATCAGCCATGCCCACCTACGTCGTTCGCCTTGTCGGTGTCGAATGCTAGGCTCAAAAAATGCTTGACTAACTGGGTTCCACAACTGAAAAAGCCTACAACCATGCAAGGACAACTAAAAAAAGCAACCAATCAGAAGGGTCGGTTAAGCTCCGCGCGCGCTCCTACACAAGGGGGCCATTTGGTATGACTCCCGGGTAGCTCCTAGAGCTGCTTTGCGGTGATGCTTACCATGTAGCCGTATCTCTTTCTCGTCGCGTCCGCTTTTCCATGTAGCCGTATCTCTTTCTCTTGTATGAGGACATCACCTGCATCTATGCCTCCCTGCCTGTGCTCCGGCCTGTGCTCTAGCTTCCTTGTGCTCGTACTTGTCTCCATGGACCATGGCTCCATTGTAGCCGCATCAAGAGGCGGCGCTAGTGGTATTGTAAGGTATTCTTTGGAATACCAATGTTCTTTTAACACAATGCATGTGTATTGTGTGTATTAAGATGTCTATTTCAACCAATGCTTTTAGTTGTTACTGCTTTGGAGAAAATTGTTCATGGAATACCCCGCGTCAATTCTGGCTCCACCACTGGCTGCAACCAACACTGCAGAGATAGACCTTGAATAGAATTTTATTTGTTTATTATTTCAGTTGTTGTTATATAGTATACTAAGTTTTTTATGTTATTTTCTATTTATCATCCCCATGTTTATTACTCGCGCTTATTTTACCTTCTATTCAAAATTTTTCTTTATATTGTATTTAAAAATGGTTTGTTAGTCCTAAACTCTACTCTTATATACTAAATGGCATAAGTAATCATTTTATCAAGCACCATGACATTCAAGACGTCGAATTTTCTCTATAAAAAATATGTATGTAGTAGTAGTATTTTATATAAAAAATAAAGTTCATATAAATAAACTACCAATATCAGATATGTCATATGTTTCAATAAAAAATTTTAGCACCTATGTTAAAAACATATTTTAGTACTACATTAGTCCTAAAATAAATCAACTTTTAGAGTTATCTTGAATCAATCTTTTCTAAATTTAACTAAACATTTAGAAAAGAGCACCAACATTTATGGCACAAAATCAATATAATCAAATTCATAATGAAATATGTCTTCATATTATACTTATTGGTGTCTTAGGTGTTTATATTTTTCTTTATAGTGTCAGTTAAATCTAAAATAATTTAACTTAGGGCATATTTAGATCCTATGGTCTAAGGATCTGTTTGGATCATAGCTTGATTATTGTAATCTAGATTATGCATTAGGATTATAGATTATAATAATTATGGATTATGGTGAATGATTATGGTTGATTAAAGTGAGAAATTTCTATCTTATCCTTTATAATTTGGTAAGATGGAAAATTCATTGGCGATAAGTTGGAAATTTTGCATCCATAATCCCGTATAACCTATTCTTACCTAGATTAAGGGATTATAGTAATCAAGAGTTTCAATTATTATAAGAGCATCTCCAGCAGTACTACCTAAAATGCTTGACTGACTGTGTTCCACAACTGAAAAAACCTACAACCATGCAAGGACAACTAAAAAAGCAACCAATCAGAAGGGTTGGTTAAGCTCTGCGCGCGCTCCTACACAAGGGGGCCATTTGGTATGACTCCCGGGTAGCTCCTAGAGCTGCTTTGCGGTGATGCTTACCATGTAGCCGTATCTCTTTCTTGTCGCGTCCGCTTTTCCATGTAGCCGTATCTCTTTCTCATGTATGAGGACATCACCTGCATCTATGCCTCCCTGCCTGTGCTCCGGCCTGTGCTCTAGCTTCCTTGTCTCCATGGACCATGGCTCCATGGTAGCCGCATCAAGAGGCGGCGTTAGTGGTATTGTAAGGTATTCTTTGGAATACCGATGTTCTTTTAACACAATACATGTGTATTGTGTGTATTAAGATGTGTATTTCAACCAATGCTTTTAGTTGTTACTGCTTTGGAGAAAATGGTTCATGGAATACCCCGCGTCAATTCTGGCTCCACCACTGGCCGCAACCAACACTGCAAAGATGGACCTCCCATTCTTCTCGCATCTCCCCTTCCCTATCCCAGCCAATTGTACTATCTGTTGCTGCTAATTGTGTTCCTAGCTCACTTGTTGAGATGGCGCGAGGAGGGGCAGCGACAGCATGTGGGGCGAGGACCTGCACAGCTGCTCGTTGTTTGTGCGGCGTTGGTGCACCGAGCAAGGAGTGCTACTGACAGCTCATGAGTCCCCTGTGCGGGACTGCTCGCGCCCCTTCCCGCTTTCCATGCACATCGTATGTGCAACACCCGATTTAATTTTGAAAGATCCAGATGCAACACTTGCAATATATGGAAGACAGATGAAACACTTGAAACATGCTTCTGAAACAATCATAAAAAACACATGAAAACATTTGAAAACCATTACAAATACATGCAACATCCAGATAAAATACTTGCAACATATATGTGAAACATATGCAACATCCAGATAAATAAACTTGCAACATATGTCTCAAAAACAGATGAACATTGGGAACAAACGCTTGCAACATACGTGTACAACCATTGCAACATATGCGACATCCCTATCTACTTTTTGCAATGTTTATTTGAAACACTTGCAACATACCTTTAAAACATTTGAAACACTTACAATATACGCAGGCAACATGCGTGTACAACTATTGCAACCTATGTAACATCCCGATCTACTTTTGTAACATCCATCTGAAACACTTGCAACATATCTTTGAAACATCTGAAACACTTGAAATATATGATTTCAGCGCAAACATCTCCTTGTCAGAAGAATGGAGGCTCGTCGGCGTATGGAGTTCAACGAAGATAGCAGCCTGGCGGCGCTTGTAGGTGGCTGGTTGGCGGCGATAGCTCCACGATGCGGTGGGGAGGCAGCAGCCGCACGACTGGAAGAGGGCAGTCTTGCGCTGTGCCTAGTAGGGCTAGTAGCCGAGTGCCATGACTCGAAGCGTGGCCGCGCATCGTGCCTTGTAGGGCTAGCCAAGCGCTGCGCCTCGGAGGCGGCACGCCACGCCTAGGCGGTGGAGGACGCTGTGGGTGTCTCGCGCCTGGTCCTCACGGTGGCCATTGCCCTTGGAGCGGATAGGGCTGAGTGGACGAGCAGATAGGAGCGACCACATAGCTTGTTATTTAGGTTTAACCTAAATAACAAGTTTTGAGCTCAAACTTGTTATTTAGGTTTAACCCTCGTCGCTTACCCACATAGCTTTCTCTTGGTATACCTATCTTTATGCCTCCTAATTTCGTGAAGTCCTGGGAGCATATGTGCAATTTATTCAAGCACATTACGACATTCTAAAGAAAGAAGTCATCCAGGAGTGTGTTTTCTCATAGGAGAATCCATCCTCTAGTAAAGTTAGCAGTCAGCACATAAATGTCAGTACGTCACTCACCACCTAGCTATTGTACTGTATTAAATCCCACTCAATTACCACTTATGAGGATAATAACTAAGTACCTCTGAGCAGATAGGATAGGATAGTTGGGCTAGCGTCGTGGCCTTGCGGCCCACCAATGGAGTGTTTGGACGGACGGACGCCCGCTTCCCGGCATTACTGCTTTTGGATCTCTAATTAGATGAACAGTCCGGACGAACAAAGAGCAGAAGAGACAGACAGAGAATATGAGAAACAGAAGAACATGAAACACACGAAAGGATAGGAACATATTAGGAACAGAAAAAGTAGATTGAAAGATGCATTTCGCACTTTAATATCAGGTAATCATAAAGATAAAGATATACGAAACTAGAAATCGTTGGGCGGCGCTACGTAGGATCCACCTCGACGTCGACGCATTGCAACCTTATCTGAACACCGTCGTAGTTGCCGTCCAAGAAAGTGCGACGCAGAGCCGCCGCAAGTCAATGTTGCAATTGCATCCAGTTTACGTGTAGAGTAGGGAAACGGACAACAAGTCTTCCGATGCGTCTCCCGTCTCCGTCCTTTTCACATCAGGCATAAATACTCTATAGTGATACCGGCCAGATCGGATTATATATGATGAATGAACCTTCCACGACATCTCCTTGAGGTTTCATTCCGTATGTGTCCGATATGCATACCGGACGTGTCCGGTATCAGGTTCGGTATAGCTCACAGTACTCAGTTCAGCAGTTATTTCTTCCGCGGTTTGTGCATTTGAGTTCCGTTTTACGTTCCGTCTGTTGCGTTGGACTTCTACCGTTTCATAGACCTTATCTAGGTGCTCTTATCACCAGTTAGCTTGGGTATCCGAGATTTGAGACCATGCTTCTTTTCTATAGAAGTGGAGTTTCTCATTTTCTTGTCTTTTGGTTCGGTGCGCTCTCTATCGTCGGTCCGCTTGCTTTGCAGTGATCTGCTGTGTTCCGAGGGAACATCCACCCTTCTCTAGGGTCGTGGTCATCATGGTGTTTGTGTTTGCTTCGTAAGGTATAAATTTGGGACAATAGCTAAATATTTTAAAAGAAATTTAAGACTCCCATTCACCCCTCTAGTCGCCATTTTCGGTCTTTCGTATACGAAACTAGAAATCGTTGGGCGGCCCAAGAAAGTGCGACGCAGAGCCGCCGCAAGTCAATGTTGCAATTGCATCCCGTTTACGTATAGAGTAGGGAAACGGACAACAAGTCTTCCGATCCGTCTCCGTCCTTTTCACATCAGGCATAAAATACTCTACAGTGATACCGGCCAGATCGGATTATATATGATGAATGAACCTTCCACGACATTTCCTTGAGGTTTCATTCCAACTCGTCTCGGTATCCTCTTTATTTGAGCAGTTGTAGATACCGCTAATTAACTAGCTCTGAGAGTGAGAGGGGCATATCCCAATTCTCCTCCACTGAAGAATGAAGAGAGCCACCACTGCGCAAGCCTTCAATTGATTTCTGATCCGCTGGTGAGCTCGTTGTTCCTAGCTAGGATCACAACGTAGCTATATCTTGGTTGGGGTTGGCAGTTGCTGCATCAGCAAGAGGAGATCGAATCCATCAGGTCAGGCTACTACTCGTTTCATTTGTGCGTCAAATTAAAATTAAATTAAAGTAGCTAATTATTTTTTAACTTCTCTGCCTAGGTGACTCGATGGCGAAAACATCAGCTGTTTCATTCTTAGTTCAGGAGGCTATGATGAAGAGCAGAGCCCTCGTCTCCTTCGTGTTGGGCAAGTGCATAAAGATGACAATCTTGGTATTCATCTTTGACCTCCACATGTTTGTGAAGCTGATGAGCGTGGTACGGCTGCTTGACAAGGCCGTCCAATTAGTGCTCCAAAAGTACAGTAAGAGCCATCGAGTTCTTGTTAACCACATCAAGCACATCCAACGGATGGTTCGTGAGGTTTGTAAGGTGCGATCTTGTTCTGCGTACATTTTATCATATTATGATGTGCTTTACGTATAATATACTAGAAACCATGCGCGCGGCGTTGCCACGCGTTCGTTTACGTTGGGCCAGTGTGCAGTCCGTATGATTCGAGCGTGCGTGATTATACGAAGAACATCAGTATTGGGAACAGCTCAGACTCCGCTGCTTTGTTGATAGAAATTATTGCATACATATTGTTGTGTACTATTTATCTTTTACAATGACGGAGGGGGATAATTTAGATGAAAAATTAGAGGTTAGTTTATATATTTTTTACAACGTTGAAGGTGGGTTTTTTTGTAAAACATTACAGATCCAATAATTATTGTTAGCACTGATGCTTATAGATAATAAAGAATGAAAGTTAGATGTTTGTAATTATTGTGAGAACATCTAGGATTAATCTATTTTATAACGTGTTTTTATGTAAGAGCTTTAGCGCTTTTTTCTGTTCAGTGGGAAAACTTAATAGCCTTACTAATATATTTTCATGGACCCATAATTTAGTTTAAACATAAAATTGGTATTCATTTGGAGAATCGTAGCTTAGTTTCGTAATAGAATATTAATTAGAGCATAAGAGATACACTGCTAATAAGAAGTACTATTTTGTGGGATCTTCAAAATATAGGAATCTGTACTGTCCAAGTCATAGTAAAATTTAGGACTTAGTCAAAATCTAAGTGGCTAAACCATAGTAAAAATTAGGTTTGCTAATGTTATTAAAATTTTGGATTTATTCCTTATCTTAAGATTTGGCCACGATGGAAAATGTGGCCGAATGCTGGTTTTACCTTGGTCATAGTTTATTTAGAAATTTTCAGCGACTTTTTCTATAAGGCTGTGTTTAGATCCATTAAAAAGTGCACTATGCAAAAAAAGATTCTCTGTCACATCAAACTTAGGATAAATGCATGGAGTGCTAAATGTGGATAAAATCAAAAATTAATTATACAGTTTGGTTGTACCTTACGAGACGAACGTTTTGATCCTAATTAGTCAATGGTTGGACAGTTATTACCAAATACAAACGAAATGCTACAGTGTCACTACAGTGAATTTTGTCACTCTAAATTTAGGAACTAAACACAGCCTAACTAAATTGCGCACCATGTATTCTACTGTGTACGATTCCCGTGTGCACCTAGCATCTTATTCTCGGCTGACGCGTGGGCCCGGTCAGCTGGGGGCTGGCCCATACTGTGCCGTGAACCAGGCTTACACTGTTCCATGGTCCTGCTGCTCCACTCCTTTGGCCCATGTGCACTGGATGCACACAGAAAAAGGAGAGGGAAGGTGGAAACCGTGTGGCTGACTGATCCTAGGGCGACGTGGCGCAGCTCCATTGGAGGGAGTGAGGTGGCCGAGCGCTTGCTATTGGCTTCTCTCGGTCGTCGGTCGTGCTCGACCCTTTTCCCGTCGTAGCAAACACAGCGAGCAACACAGACAGGAGGAAAGGGTGACAGAGCAGAGCAGAGAGGAGGGGCGCAGGACATGGCGGCGATGCGGGGTGGCTTTGGCGGCGCTCGGCTCCGGAGCCGCTGCGGCGGCGCTGCGTGGAGTCGCGGCGAGCGCGGGCCAGGGCGGTGGAGGTGGTGCCGGTGAGGGTGGACAGCGGCGGCCTCAGCGCCGGTGTGTGCTGCGAGCGGCGAGGCAGAAAAGAAGGAGCGAGGGGAGAGACCGCGCCTCCCCGCACGGACGCGGCACCCGCCGACCCGGCGAAACCGCGCCTTCCCGCGCGGACGCGCCTCCCGGTGACCCGGCGCGGCTTCCTCTCTTCCCTGTGCTCCTTGTCCTCCCTTTGCTCCTCCTTTCTCCTTAGGAGGGGGCTCGCACCGGGGTGGTCCGGCCGATTCGACGGAGGTGGAGAAGAAGAGGGCAAGCATCCGAGTGAAGCCGCCGCCGGGGGAGCTGGCCGAGGCGGCTGCCGAGCTCAACCGCCGGCGAGGAGAGCAGGAGCGATGTGCCGTCGCCATGGCAGCTGCGGCCACCCCGACGCGGGCATGCCCGCCCTCGTCCCTTCCCGCACCGGTGCGGTGCCCAAGCGGGGCCGCGTCGTATTTTGCCAGCGCGCTCGGTGCCCGGCCGCGCCGGTGCGGTCCGCGGGGGTGGCCGTCGCGCCGCACGACCCGCGCTCAGTGGGGAAGGGGCGCCAGGGAGAGGCAGCTGCACATCAACGGCCATGGCGTCTGCGTCTGCGCGCTGCGCGTCGTGTGGGAGAGGGGGCGACGAAGGGAGCAGAGAGCAGCGATGAGAGCGAGGGCGCGCTCGGCCAGCTCCACAGCGAGCGAGGGGGAGGGCGCGGGACACGTGGCAGGAGAATAAGGCAGGAGCAATGGTGCGGATTTCGTTATAAGAAGATTCGCAGTGTTTATAGCCGGTCCCTCTCTCTCTCTTTGTGAGCTCTCAGAATTTCTTCTTCTCAAGTCTTAAGCAAAGTAAAACAGATATGAACACAACCTTTCAGGGCAATATTTAGACCATCTCAGCAGTTAATCACTCAGACACCTGCAGTCCCATAACAAGTTCAAAGGTAGAAGTAGAACAGCACACACTCACAATTCTCAACAGACACCAATTAAGTCTATAATCATGTCACCACCGGAAGAAAATAGATATAACAGAGCAGAAACAATCTTCCATGTTCTCCATCTTCTCTAGCTCTTCTGGCAATGTTTGTCCAAGAACAACCACATTTCTTACTCAATCTCCCCCTCTCTACCCAATACTCCTTTCAGAACTGATTGCTATTCTGTCCTCGGTTGCAGCACCTTTGTCCTGCTAGCTGTTTGTTATCCATAGGCCATCATACTGTTAAACAATATGTAATATTATTATGTGTAACAATATGTGTATGCGTTGGCAACACAGGATCTGGGCAAGGCATAAGTATAGAGTTTGCCGTAGACTAGTATAGAGTTTGTTGAAGACTAGTATAGAGTTCATAGCAGGTTAGTTGAAAGTTTTTGCATCTGTAACAAATATCCCTTGGCCTACATTGCTGGAGGTTGTCGCTCTATGTAAAGCCACGGCCACGGCTCTTCTGGTCATTGAGTTTAACACGCATCATCCATCGTAACCCAAGCTGGGGTACTGTGGTTCCTTCATAGCGCCTCTAAGTTTTCACACATACTATATCAATAGCTGATCCTTTCTTTTTTTGTGGAATATAAGGCCATCGTCATCCACTGCACACCAGCCGATCGGATAGTGGAGCAGCAGGAGCGTTGCTCCAAATACTCACAGCAAGCTATTGGGTTTGCCATTTCCACATACAGTGGGTTCCTTGTTTCTCCAGAATCATACTCCACTGGAGACACTGTCGTCAAGATCGCCACCTCAGCTGCCTTCTTCGTGGCCATCATTTCTGACTTGGTGTCATGGAAGATGAAGCCAAGGTGGGGAAGGGCTTTGGTATATATATCATCGTTCCATCTGTTGCTGATGACATTCGTCATATTCATCTCATTCGACAAGGACTATGGATACCCTATTCTCTTGGTCTTGTTAATAACAATTGCAGCCATCCTCTTTCAACGCAACATATGGCCTGCAGAAGTGTGCCAACAAAGCGTGCATGACGACACGGCTTTCAATCAAGATCTTGACTTCATGTTCGACTTATCGTCCCTTATCCTCAACTTGGATAGCATCATCACCATGATCATTACCATCAGTGGGCACTTCCCTTTGGGACTAAACAAATACGAAGCAGCCAAGATCGCGGGGTTCTTGTTCTTCTCCACCATCGTCCTCAGCTTGTATCTAATAATGGTGGCCACGGTGCGAACTGTCGTGCTCACCGACAGTTCCAAGTACCTTGATGTCTTGCTAATGTTTCTCCTAGTGAGCGCACTTATCGCCACCTCAATCACATCTATTTTTTTTTTGACCAGACATTGTTAGTGGAGTGGGAAGTGCCCACATGAGAGTCGTAATCGTAATTACTACTTCTCCTTCCATTCTAAACTATAAGTCATTCTAGTTTTTCTAGGTACATAGCTTTTGTTGCCCACCTAGATAACAGCGTCGCGTCAATGTCGTGGGCTGAGTGTGATTTTCTTAGCATTTACGGCCGGTAACAGCGTCGATCGTCTGGGCATGAACCATTATTTTGACTCCATCGCTGAGGCCATATTTATACATGGTCCTCAGCCACCCGTTTGTGTGATTTCATCAATGAAACGTACTTTTGGCTCCTTTCCTCATTTTTGTTTTTCTGAATGTATTGATACGAAATAGGTGTATCTAAGAAAAAAAAAGAATACCTTAGTGTACATTATATTAATTGTTTACTTGTTCAGAATAAACGACGCCTTCTGGAACTTCCGTTCTATTATATATTAAAAAGTGTTAGTGGTGCGGTAGGTTGCAGAATCATTACGGTTATCAACAAAGTGAATTACGAAAGAACAATCAGACAAGACAGCTTCATTCGGAGTGTAATCTTTTCCCTGTGTTAATCATCAATATTTGAGGTGAAAACTTTGTAAAAATTTGTTATATATGGCAAGTGCAAGTGTAGGGACAGTTTTTTTCCATTTTCTGAAAATACCGTAAAAAGCTTCATTATAACCCAATATTCACCTCATAACATACGAGCTCATATCATATCATCAATCATTCATTCATGTAGAGAGGATATAAATTGGGGTTTATTAATTGATTAGTGGAAATGGTAAACGGTGGGTTTTATGGTGAAGGTATAGCCAGATATGGTGGTGGTGGTGGGGAGAGTTAGGACTTGCCTTCATTGTTTTCCTTCCAGGTCCTCGACGTAGTCCGAGTCCTCGCTTTCCTGGTACTCACCGACCTCTGTTGGTCGTCGCTAGTAAATAAGACTACCGCCAAACACAAATCAAAATCAAGCATAGAACAATATGGTGGTACTTGGTAAAATAAACAGAGCTAGATTTTAGAAGGATTTTCGAGACGGTTCTATGGGATACGAAGTTAGGATAGGGAAGATACAATTTTAAGAAGTTTAAATATAGTTTCAGAATTTGTGAATTTTATGGAGATATTTGGGTGAGTGAAAAATGTGTGTAAAAGGCTTGGATAGGTTCCTGGGTGTCTCTAGTTTATTAGAAATTTTTCTAGGAATTTTTCTAAGCAAGGAAAATATGTTTTTATCTTGCTGTGTACACTAACCGAGTGTAGCTAGCAATATCTACGCTTGTGTACTGCACATGACAGGTGGGGTCAGGGTGCCAATGACATGTGTCATGGACACATGGGGCCATCCTGGGCTCTCTATGGAGGGGGAACGGCGTTACCTCACCGGGCCCACATGACAGAGAGAAAGGGAGAGACAAGAGGCCAACGAAGGTTGACGGTGATAGAGCGGCAGCGTCCAGCGCGGCGGCAGATACAGGGGGAGGGCTCGAGCTCGCCGGAGTTGCTTCCGCCAGTGGTGTCTTTGATCGGAGCTTGGCGTGAAGTGGTGAACAGCGCTCTACTGACTAAGCCGCAGCCATTGGTGGGGTTTCTGGTGGTGGTTAGCACTCGTGCGGTGGTGGCAGCTCGTCGGAGTGAAGGTGGCTGCACAGTGACGTGAGTGGTTGTGCGCAAGGCCTATTATGGCTAGTTTTCTTAGTGTTCGTGAGTGCGGTGGCGTTGTGGATGTGCTAGGGGAGAATGCCACGCTTGGCAGGGCCTTGCTGACGGTGGTTGGAGATAATGGCAACTCGGCTGAGGTGCTTCACAGTGACAGCGCTACACTACACAGAGCGAGAGGGTGAGTTAGAAGTGGAGGAGAGAGTGGAGAAGGGATCCAGGATCTCACCTCCTAACCTAATTGGCTGGAGATGCACCAGAGGAGGGGAGATCAGACATCGGCTTCAATGGCGACGACGGCACCCGATTTGGGGAAAACTAGAATAGAGCTCGGAAAAGGGGGAAAGAAAAGGAAAGGGCAATGAGATGGGGTATTCTAGCTCCGAGCGGAGCTCTTGGTGGTGATGGTGACAGCGATGGCAAAGCGCCACTAGCCGAGCCTATTTATAGGCCGGCCATGGCGGTGCAGCAGCGTTGGGAACCATTTATGGCTGTTGGGATATTTTCACCGTTTGCGCACGTGCTCGAGTTCAAATGGCAGTGCTCAGGACATTGTGACAGTGCATCCTTATTCATGCTTGGCCGGGGTGCTCTAGACTCGGCTATGGCGGTGGCAACAGTTGAGTGGGCTCATTCCGCCGCATGTCGAGGGGAGCAGAGAGAGAGAGAGTGGTGGGGTCATAAAGCTTTTGGGCGACCTCGAGCTTATCCATTTTGGCGATGGCGAGGAGGTGGCAGCGGGGTCGATGACGTGGTATTCACGTCGCTTGCGGCGGGTGGTAGATGAAGCTGGCAAGCTGGCGCCATGCGTCAGTGAGCGAGAGAGAGGAGGGAGCGACTGCCGCTGGGGCCATGCCATCAGCAAGAGAGTGGGAGAGGAGTGAGGTGCGCGCGTGCGTGGGCTAGGCCTTGCGGCTGGTGTTGGCCCAAGGTGGGGAGAGGAGGAGGAGAGCTAGCTGCGTTCATAGGCCGAAGGGATAGAAATGAGCCCGTGGGGCTTTTTCCATTTATGAACTATTTTTCTTTTTCTAAGAATTTTGTTTTGAATAATTTGAAATGAGTTTCGATTCAAATTCAAAGATGGTTTTCGAGATGGAGTACCACCATATATGTTCAACAAGCAAAGAAAACACTCCAAAACATTATCACACATGTAGTATGATCCTTATGTGGATCTATTCGCAATAAAAATAATTATACGCGGGTCATATTTAACATTAGTGATTTTTAAAACATGGAAAATCTCAGGGTGTTACACCATGCCAATTAACCTTGTACGCAGCGGAAAAATATATTAGGACACATCAAATGAGATGGACGGTGGCATCGTCATGTATAGTATCTACAACTAACATTAATTAACATCTACAATTAATTGACAAAAACAAATAAAAACACCACTTGAAGACAGATAACTGCTAACAAACTTGCATCATGTATGTATGTATAGCTAGCTAGAGCTTATCTCCATGTCACACACACATATAAATATAGAAGTAGTACAAAAGAAACCATTAAAATGAAAAACAAAATCTATTTTCTCTCTCCTCCACCGTAGATCTAGATATAGATCACCCAAAACATGAAAATGATTGCAAAAAAGGATGTGAGAGCGCATACCAACCTCCTATGATGCCCTCCTTCAAAGAATCTAAGAGCAAAACTTCCTCAAAAAATGTTGTTTTTTCGAAGTTATAGACCTCTAACTTTTATCAAAATTAATGGGGAGGCTCGTGGAGGAAGAAGATATGGGTGGTTGGGGCCAGTTTTATAGCCACAGATTAATGGAGGCGGGCATCCTCAGGGTGAGTTCCTCCATTAATCGATTAATACAGACGGACGACTCTATTAGTCGTCCATTAACGGAGGCGGAAGCCTTACGACAGCTTCCTCGGTTAACAGGACAATGGAGATGGTATTCATAAAGTGTCCGTCTCCATTAATAGAATATTAATGGAGGTGGTAGCCTTATGTTGGCCGCCTCCATTAACCATTAACCGAGGCGGCCACTTAACAACGAGGGCCTTGTGCCCACCTTGTTAATCCCTGATCAGTGTCTTGTAAAATCATTTGTATAGTAGTGAATGCAAACGTTTCTTGAAATTGTTATCTGAAGTGGCCACAGGATATCAAAAGTCAAAATAACCCAAATAATTGCAACAACGTGAGCGTGGAAATATACGTCCTACCACCGAATAAGCAGGCAGGCAGCACCGCGTGAATATCGTAAGCACGCACTTGCATGCTTGTGCGCATACTACAATAATGCATGCGACGACTTGACCAGAGACTTGGCCCTTGTTTAGTTCCCAAATTCAACCCCAAATTTTACTATGCAAAAAGAAGATTTTCATCACATCAAAATGGCGGCACATGTATGGAGTACTAAATGTAGATGAAATTGAAAACTAATTGCACAGTTTTGTTGTACTTTGTGAGACGAATATTTTGAGCCTAATTAGTCAAAGTTTGGACAATTTTTACCAAATATAAACGAATTGCTACAGTGCGCATTAAATACGCACTGCCCCGTGTTCAGTTCCCAATTCGGGACACCCAATTCTGCACAGTGCGCATTTAATATGCACTGTAGCAATTCGTTTGTATTTGGTAAAAATTGTCCAAACTTTGACTAATTAGGCTCAAAATATTCGTCTCACAAAGTACAACAAAACTGTGCAATTAGTTTTCAATTTCATCTACATTTAATACTCCATACATGTGCTGCCATTTTGATGTGATGGGAATCTTTTTTTTGCATAGTGAAATTTAGGGGTTGAATTTAGGAACTAAACAAGGGCCTTGCGACAAGTCATTGCTGTTAGAGAATGTGAAGCTGTACACAGATAGCTCCTTGTGAGAACGTGGTTGTAGCAAACCTACCCTGGCAAAGTGGCAGAGACAACAATGCGCAGATCGATAACAAGATTTTTTTTAACCAATACATTAATTCACAGTTTTTTAAATTTTTTATAACCTTTTTTGAACCAACATAATATGGTTACAACAAGAAGTAGAGGAACGCTAGCCATAGACTACAGGACCTTTAACTAATACGAGTCGACGACCTGTAATGTAAAAGGTTGATGGAAATCATTACATTCAGAAAAAAAACAATATTAATGCCCCCACTATGGAGAAACTACTCCCATTTGCAGTTGTTTACCATTAAGAACCATATCATATACTCTTATAAAGCTAAACCCCACTAGATGATTTCTCTCTTCATGCAAGGTGTCCACATCATTCCCTACTAAGTGGCCCACTAAATGTTCTATGTCTCTAGGCAAGGTATACACATTATTCCCCACTAAGTCCATATCATCCCAAATTAATTACAAAAAATATTCATGTCATCTATATCATGTGAAATACATTAAATCTTTAATCTATTAACATACAAGTCATCTATATACTCTATTTGTTTCATCACCTATTCCTCTACAATGTAATCAAATATTTTATTGGTTTTTGCTTCTATTAGCTCAGCGATTTTAAAATAATATGCAAGTCAAACTCTTATATATGTATACACAATATATTGAATACCATATAGTAATGATATGTATATAACAATTTATTTTTAAGAAAATCCTGCAGCAACGCGCGGAAAATTCACCTAGTAAACTTTGAAAGTCATTGTGTTCAGACTTCAGAATTTATTACACTATACTGGTTCCTCCATGCGCCATCCTCCAATTGTGTGTCCTGGAAATTTCCAGTTCATTTCAAGCGCACCCGGCCGTTCAACTTGTCTACACAGTGAGCTAAAAACAATAATGGACCTTCTACCTCCACTTTTACTACTATAAAGCTTAGTCGTCCCATTCGCTAAATACATCCAGTACACCTTCACTGCTCTGTCGTCCCTAATCAGGTCACCTTATCCCAGACCCTTCCTTCCACACGCCCGTGGCTGCAGCAATCGAGAAGAGACTTTAAGGTAAAGACTATGCTTACATTAATCCCATCAGTTGCCTTGCATGCCATGCATATATATCAATCAAGATCATGTATTCATTTGCGCGTCTAATCAAGGTAGATCCTTTTATTTCCTCAACAGCAGGAAATTAAGGACAGTATTGTGCGCAGGTGATTGTGATTGCGAAGATGGTGTGTTGAGCCATTGTTGAGGAGGCTGTGAGCAGAGGCGTCTCCTTTGTGTTGAGCAAACGCAAGGAGAAGGCATCCCAAGGGCGCATCAAGGGAGATGGCAGCCAACCAAATGGAGCATGCGCTTGAGAGGTCGCATGAGCTTCCCATCAGACACATCTCCCTGCTCCAGCGCAGGAAGATGATCAAGCGTGCATACGTCGAGGCCATGGAGCTGCTCGACAAGTACAAGCAGCAGGCGGTGCGTGCTGTCGAGGAAGACATCGCGCGTGGGGTAAAGCGTGCACGGTGGAACTTTTGGGCTAAGAACCTGCCCATCACACCTTCTACTTCTTTGAACACGCGCGATGTCTTCCTCGACAGCACGCACCGCCTGCTGCTTGTACTTGTCGAGCAGCTCCATGGCCTCGACGTATGCACGCTTGATCATCTTCCTGCGCTGGAGCAGGGAGATGTGTCTGATGGGAAGCTCATGCGACCTCTCAAGCGCATGCTCCATTTGGTTGGCTGCCATCTCGAGCTTCTCCATGATGCGCCCTTGGGATGCCTTCTCCTTGCGTTTGCTCAACACAAAGGAGACGCCTCTGCTCACAGCCTCCTCAACAATGGCTCAACACACCATCTTCGCCATCACAATCACCTGTGCACCACAGCCACCTCCTCCCGAAGATCCACCTGCTCAACCAAATCCTGAATTTCAGAATGCGGTGGGATGGGGTCTTTGGCCTGTTGAGGACGCTGCTGATTTGGAGAATGTGGATGATATTCCTGATCTTATTCCAATCCAGCAAGAAGAAAACTTTGAAGATCAGGGTATTCCAGCCCCTGTTGCTGTTCAAGAAATCCTTCCAGCTGTTGAGGAGATAGACATTCAACATATTCCAGAGGTGGAAGAAGTTTTGGCAATGGCAGAATCCACTGAGGAGTTAGGGGATGCTCACCTGTCTGCACCTTCTCCTGAAGAATCTGTTAATATGGCGATTTCTCCTACTTTGCAAATTTTACCACAAGCACCTTTACAAGAAGAGGATCAGGATGATGATGAAATACAGGAAGAAGATCTATTGGGCTATGTGGGGCAGCCACCTACACCTGAGCATCAGGTTGGTCCTTTGGATCAGGTGCCGGGATTACCAGCCACTGAAGACCAATTGCCTGAACAGAATGTTGCCTGATGTGGACCCGGTGTTTAATTCTTTTGCTGGGCTAAAGACTGCTCCAACCCTTCCAGTGGACCTTTTTGATCCTTTCTGAGTGGGCCTCTTCTAGCAAGGCTCCCAGCCAGCTTCTTCACCAAGCCCCACATCTCTTCGATTGTGGGCCAAATATTTTGCAAACAGAGATCCTGGACAGCCTTTTGTCACCATTCCAGCTGAGTGGATGGACTTCTTTACCTTGATGCTGCTAAAGGGTTCTACCAGTGACTGGGCCTCCAAGTTCCTTCAATCCCAGGCCTGGTCCTTCCTTGCCAATTCAGGAACTGATGCTGGTAACTTCTATGTCTTCTCTCTTCCTAAATCAAAGCCTTCCTGTACTATTTCTGATCTTACCTGCTCTTCTAATGCAGCTTCCCCTTCTAACAATGTTGACCCTTTTCAACCACTCAATGATCTCATTGCTTTAGAACCCCTGGATACTCCTGACTTCTTGGAGACACAGCCATCTTCTATATCTCCTGACAAGAAAAGAGGTACCAAAAGAGGTAAAAGAATTGTCATTTCTGAGTCTGAAGTCAGATGTAGTGAAAGACTACACTCCTTTAATAAAGGTTTTAAGCCCTCTAGTTGCAAGAATAAAAATTGTCTTGGATGTGCAACTAAACCCCCATTGATATCCTCTGCTGTAGTGCGTGACCTGGGAGCTAGCTTCTGTAAAGTGGACCCTGCAATCCTTACTGACGAACATCTCAATGCCAAGCCTTCCTCTAAGGGAGCTGTTGGCCGCAAGAAAGCCAAGACAGACGAGGAAAAGGAGAATGCAGGAGAGCCTTCCATGACACCTTCACATTCTGAGAACAATAAGTCCAAGAAGGCTAGGCAAGTTGGGAAGGGAGATGAAGCTGGAACCTCCAAGGCAAAAGGGGCTAGGACCCCTCGTAAGCCCAAGTCTAAGAAGTGATTTAGACTTGTTCTCAGCTTGTAGTTATCTACATAGCTTTTGATCTCTCATATTTATTGTAATGAATAATAGATCCTGGAAGGTCCTATGTTGGAATGTTCGAGGACTTAACTCTGACAAAAAATGGAATGTTGTCAGAGATCGTATTGTTGATAGCTTTTGTGATATAGTTTGCCTTCAGGAAACTAAGCGTGAACACTTTGATTTAAATTATATCAGACTTTTCTGTCCTCCTACTTTTGATTCCTATGTCTACTTGCCTTCTGTTGGGGCATCTGGGGGAACAATTATCTTGTGGAAAAGTGCCTTTTTCCAGGGAAAGCAAATCTTTCAAAATTCCTATGCTACTTCTGTTGAATTTACATCTCTTTACAATGGTGCTGTTTGGATCTTGACTAATATTTATGCTCCAGGTACTACTAATGGTAAAAGGGATTTTTTGAATTGGTTTAAACACATAAATATGCCTGACATTTTTGATTGGCTTATTGTTGGTGACTTCAACTTGTATAGAAATCCTGAGGACAGAAACAAAGATGAAGCAGATTATGCAGAGATGCTTCTTTTCAATGAAGCTATCAGTAAGCTGGGTCTTGTTGAACTCCCTCTGAAAGGAAAGCGTTTTACCTGGTCTAATAAGCAGTTGTCACCCCTTTTGGAACGTCTTGATTGGTTTTTCACTTCTCCCTGCTGGACTATCAATTATCCTAATTCCTTTGCTACTTCTATAAGCTCTGAAACCTCTCATCACACTCCATGCATTATATCTATTAACACGGCAATTCCAAGAAGACGTGTATTTCGCTTTGAAAATTGGTGGATGCACCATGAAGATTTTTTCTCTCAGGTTCAGCTTGGCTGGTTTACTTCGGTCCCACCTTCAGATGCTGCAAAAATCATCTCTTCTAAGTTTAAGAATTTGAGTAAGACTTTGAAAGATTGGAGCCATACTTTGTCTAATTTGAAAGAAAATATTGATAGGGTTAAACAGGTTTTGGGATTTCTGAACTTTCTGGAAGAATTTAGAGACCTTTCTCTTATAGAATGGAATTTCAGAACTATCCTAGAAGGAAAATTGATCTCTTTGCTCAAGCAACAAAGATCTTATTGGAGGCAAAGAGGGAAGATTCAATGGGTTACCCTTGGGGATGCTAGTATAAGGTTTTTTCATGCCAATGCCACCATCAAGTATAGAAGAAATCTTATTACTTCTTTGACAGATGACAATGGTCAGATTCTTCATGACCATGACAGCAAGGCTGATTTACTATGGAAGTCCTTCAAGGAGAGGTTAGGCACATCCAGCTTTTCTGGTGTGCTTTTTGATCTTTCTCAGCATTTCAATGGAGAGAGGGATCTCACCCAGCTTGTTCAGCCCTTCTCAAACTTTGAAATTGATCAAGTGGTAAGAAATCTACCTTCTTGCAAGTCACCTGGGCCAGATGGTTTCAATACAGATTTCCTTAAGAAGTGTTGGCCAATTATATGTGAAGACTTTTATATGCTTTTTCATGATTTTTATATTGGTCAGTTATGTCTTCAGAGTATTAATGGCTCCTATATTACCCTCATTCCAAAAAAAGGTGATGCACAGAAGGTTTCAAACTACAGACCTATATCTTTGCTTAATAATTCCATCAAAATCATTACTAAGGTGCTTGCTAATAGGCTACAATTAGTTCTCCCAACACTCATTCATAAGAATCAATATGGTTTTGTGAAGCAGAGAACTTTATAGGACTGTTTAGGTTAGAGTCTTGAATATTTGCATATGTGTCACCAGTCAAAAAGGAAAATTGTCATTCTCAAACTGGATTTTGAGAAAGCTTTTGACAAAGTAGAGCACCAAGTTATGTTACAAATCATGAAGGCAAAGGGTTTTCCACCGAAATGGATACAACAGTGGATGCAACTTATTTTCAAATCCAGAACTTCTTCAGTCTTGCTGAATGGTGTTCTAGGAAAGGTTTTCCATTGTCATAGGGGAGTTAGGCAAGGAGATCCCCTTTCACCTCTACTTTTTGTTTTAACTGCTGATTTCTTGCAGTCTCTTTTGAATGATGCTTGCTCCCATGGAGAGTTAAATCTGCCCATTCCCTTAGCTGCTGTTCTAGATTTTCCAATCTTACAGTATGCAGATGACACATTGATTTTTTTACAAGGTGAAGTTGATCAATTGCTTTTTCTAAAGAATCTCCTAAACAGATTTGGTGAGTCAACAGGTTTGAAAGTTAACTTTGATAAATCTTTTATGGTACCTATCAATGTTCAAGAGGATGATTTCCCACAGCTTGCTAATGTTTTTGGTTGTTCAAAAGGCTCACTCCCTTTCACTTATTTGGGCCTTCCTCTAAGTCTCTCAAGACCTACAGTAGCTGATTTTTGGCCTTTGGTTACAAAGTGTGAAAGAAGATTAGTAAGTATTTCTTCCTTTTTAAGCCAAGCTGGAAGATTGGAACTCACCAATGCTGTTTTTAGTGCCTTGCCCACTTTTGCTATGAGCACCTTTTTGCTACCAAAGACAATCATCAAACAAATAGACAAGTATAGAAAGCATTGTTTGTGGAGATTGTCTGTGGAGGGGTTCGGATTCTAATAATAAGAAGCCACC
Organism: Saccharum hybrid cultivar R570; assembly: GCA_038087645.1. Taxonomy (NCBI): domain Eukaryota; kingdom Viridiplantae; phylum Streptophyta; class Magnoliopsida; order Poales; family Poaceae; genus Saccharum; species Saccharum hybrid cultivar. The sequence goes on along the minus strand of JAQSUU010000405.1, from coordinate 29,877,826 downwards.
AAAGGCAGCTTGGCCCATGGTTTCTCTTCCAAAAGAACAAGGGGGCTTAGGTGTTCTGAACCTAAAAAGACAGAATGAATGTCTTCTTTTGAAATATTTGCACAAATTTTTCAATAAGTCTGATATACCCTGGGTGAGACTGATATGGGATAGGCATTACTCAGATGGGAAACTCCCTAGAATATCCAATAATGTGAAGAGTTCCTTTTGGTGGAAAGACATTTTAAAGATCTTAGTTGACTTCAAAAGTCTGGCTATGGTCAATGTTTCAGATGGAGCTTCAAGTTTGTTTTGGTTGGATCTTTGGGATGGCCACATTTTGCAGCAAGCTTTTCCAGAACTAGCTTCCTACTCCAAGAATGTCAATATTTCAGTAAAAGACATGAAGTCAGCAGGGACACCTGTCTCTCACTTTCATTTGCCACTCTCTACGGAAGCTTATGATCAGTTTGTCCAGTTAACAGCCATTATTCAAAATTTACAGCTTAGTCAACAACCTGATCAGTGGCATTACCTATGGGGTTCAGTGCATTTTTCTACGCACAAAGCATACAAAAGTTTAACTGGCTCTGCTCATGTTCATTCAGTGTTCAGGTGGTTATGGAAAACCTCATGTCAAAACAAAAGAAAATTCTTTTTTTGGTTGGTGCTTAAAGATAGATTAAGCACCAGGGAGCTGTTAAGGCGTAAACACATGCATCTGGAAAGTTACAACTGTGTTCATTGTACAGTGGCAGTAGAAGAGACTCTTTTTCATCTTCTTTTTCACTGCCCTCTTGCAAGTTCCTGCTAGAATACTCTACAGTTGATAGCCCCTGCCTCTACTAACACCTTTCAGATAATTGAAGCTTTCAAGGCCCAACTCCACTTGCCTTTCTTCCTGGACATTCTGATCACTATGTGCTGGTCTATATGGACATTACGAAATGACACCATCTTCAAAGGATTACCTGCTTCGGTGCTGAGATGTAAAGAAATTTTTAGGTCAGAGTTTGCCCTGGTTATTCTGGGGGCAAAAGAAGCATCTCGCCCAGCTTTAGTTTCATGGCTAGAAGCATATGTGTAATTTTTCTCATTTTCTTTGTTAGCTTCTTTGTCTCTTGATTGTTGTTTTCAGAACTCTCTTGTACTTAGTCATTAAATTAAAGCACAGTAGGGGATCCAATCCCCTCCTGTTTTCCCTCAAAAAAAAAGATTTGAATGGTATGCAGATTGTGCAGGCAAGTTTGTGAGGGACGTGGAGTCTAGCTGTTCACTTCATCACTATACCTTTTGCAACCCCATTGTCAGGCATCTCCTTGAAGGAAAAAGTCTCCGTTACTGCTGTTTCAAGAAAGGAAACCAGCTACGAAGTTTCTGCGTATGGCCCATGTATTCGGATGAGCGTGGTGTGGAGGCAGTGTTAGAATACCGTTACGGGGACAGCACGGTGGCAGAGAAATGTTTCATTGTGCTGTTGATCCTACGGCTATCAGAAAGCACAGACATTGTTGGTGTTGCTACCAAATGCTTGCAATTATTGGCATCTGGATTCAAAGTTGTGGCTGAATTTTCTATGAAAGAAATCACGGCCATGTTTAGATTCTAAAATTTGGAACCAAACTTTGCATAGTAAGTGTCGCGTCACATTGTAGCAATTTTATTTTTATTTGGTAATAATTGTCCAAACATTGATTGATTAGGCTTAAAATGTTCGTCTTGCAAAGTATAACAAAACTGTGCAATTAGTTTTTTATTTCATCTATATTTAGTACTTTATATATGTGCCGGTATTTTGATGTGACGGGGAATAGGAATTCTGCATAGTAAATTTGGTGGTCAAACTCTGGAATCTAAACAAGGCCCACGCTTCTATCTAGTTTGCAAGGCACTGCCGCCCATTCGTATGATCATCCACGGGTGGGCATCCACGAGCGGTATATGGAACAGGCTCAGATTTGTCGCCCGGACCCCGCATGCTGCATAGCCGATAGGTTCAGACTTTGTGGTAGCAACAGCGTGTCATCAACGTTAACACGCATACTATTCCCAGAGCAAGTTATTTACTTCGGGCCTCGTTTAGATGCCAAAGTTTGGGGCAAACTTTGCATAGTAAATGTCGCGTCACACTGTAGCAATTTTGTTTTTATTTGGTAATAATTGTCTAAACATTGATTAATTAGGCTTAAAATATTCGTCTCGCAAAGTACAACAAAACTGTGCAAATACCCGAGCACTAGAGGAAGAAGGTACAATACCCGAGCAAGTACAAAGAGGTAGGTCGGCTGCATGTCCTGCAACTGCAAGATGCGTTACAAGACTTTACCCAGCAGCACTAGGCGTGAGGCGATGGGCGATCAGAGGAACAGCGCAGTGGAAGCACAGAATATATTGGGCTCACTATTGTAATGTGCTTCGATCATTTTATTTTGTAACATGTATCTTTACGGTTTAAGAAATTAAAAAAAACTTTGTGCTGCCAGCAGCTCCATCTAGCGTGCACTATAGAAAAAAATTAGTGGGAACTGTCCGTCTAGAGCAATCATGGCCACCGACCATAAATTCATGGCATGTGTGTATACACACTACCGGATTCCCGCGCTTTGCCGTGTGCCCAGATCGTTGCCGTGGGCGAACCCTAGGGCACACGGCAAAGAGCGTGTTTGCCGTGGGTCAAACAGCTGTCACACGGTAAATGTTTGACGCTCGGCAACCAACAACTTTGCCGTGTGTGCCCCAGAGGACACACGGCAAACCTTAGCTTTGCCGTGAGCTGCCCTTGGCAAAGAGCACACCGACGGCAAAAGAGGCAATGGCCGTTACCTAGCCAGCCCACCGTTAGTGTTTGCCGTGTGCCCCATACGCAGCTCACGACAAAGACTGAATTTGCCATGTGCCCATACGTAGCTTACGGCAAAAGCTATCTTTGCCGTGTGCCTGGGTTTTGGCACACGGCAAAATGATTTTTCTTTTTTCATTTGCTGTCCTTTAAATTTTTTCTACTCTCTAAAAACAACATTTGGTACTCTATGTTGAAGTTTTATAATTTTTTGTATATGTTTGCTATATTTAAGTAATTAATTGCATTTCTATGAATTATTTTGAATGAGGTCAAATTTGAACAGCAAGTGATTCAAATACTTGGAAAAAAAACTTGAAAAATGATAGTCATATTAATCAACCATGTTAGTGGATATACCTTTGAAATGAAAAGGAATTTCGAACATCTTGGTTAGGATACCCGAGCACGAACGTGTGGACAAAGGATTTTAAAAATATAAAAAATGATAACGAAGTCGGAAAATCATGAGATCTGTACAGATGTCATGATATCATACGCAGAGGCTGTGGTAAAAATTTGAAAAGGTTTCGCATAAGTTGTTATGTACAATGCTTAGAAACCGAAGAATCTCCGGAGATGATTCAGAGAGTTGAGAAGGAAGCTGTATGACTTGGAGTCGATTCTACTTTCGTGTTTGAATTTGACTTCAAACCATTTTGTACAAGCAATACACCATATATATAGTGTCGTGTCAAATTTTGGAAATTTTTCGGATCCGTTTGCTATTGTTAATTTATTTGCAGCAATTTATAAATTTTTAATTGTGAAAATTTGAATTTGAGAAATAACCACATGAAATAATGGTGTAATATTTTTAGAAACAACGGATATGCATTGTTGAGTGCATTTCACAAAGAATTATTAATGTTTAACCTGTTGAATTAATGAAACACGGTACGAAATGAAAGAGAGTAAAAGTGATTTGGACAGGTGGTGCACCATTATTTCATGTGTTTGCCGTGCGCCCTATATGTAGGCACTCGGCAAACGTTCTCAGTAAAAAAAATTAAAAAGCAAAAGAACAAACGTTTTCAGTACAAATAATAAAAAAGCAAAAAAAAATGCCGAGTGCTCCACAGGCAGCACACAACAAACTCACTCTTTGCGGTGTGCCCTATTTGGTGGCACTCGGCACACGTTTTACTTTAAAAAAATAAAGAAGCAAAAAAAGAAACGGCAGGTGGTGCGCCCACAAAGGCGCGTGCTGGGGATTGATGGTGGACAAGTGGTGCGCCGAGGATTGGCAGGAGGTCCACGACGCTTGCCGCGAGCGACGGATGCAGATGCCAGGTGCAGCACACCATCAAGGGAGCCTTTCCCTCGAGGAATACGCAAAGAGATGGGTACGTTCACGAATTCATTGATTTATTGTACCGCCCGTATGTGCATAACTTATAACTTCTAATTATCTTGCTATTGTTTCGCAGTCGGTGGCACACGGTGGCCAGCCTTGCTCCTAGTTGAAGGCATGGGCTTTGTCACACAAGGGGAAGGCGACATTCGACGTCGACTGGAACTCGGAGGACCCGCCCGAGGCCTACAGCAACGTCACCGTCCATGAGCGCATCCATTCCTACACTTCGATGGCACAGGAGGTCCATGGGCCAGACTTCGATCCGTACACCGAGAACTTCGATGGAGAAGCCGTCATGAGGGCGGGAGAAGGCAAGAAGCATCGGCGGTATTGGATTGGCGGTAGCGCAATCGACTCGTCCAGTACTCCTAGTCTCAGCCAGATTCGAGCACAGGACAGGGGCCGAGACTCAGGCCCAGGGATTCGCTCAAGGCCGACCGTTTCACAGGTCCAGATCGACGCAATGCAGGTTCTCGTTGTTTTATTCGTCGCTAATTTATTTAAGCATAACATAGCTTTCCATTGTAACAGAGGTGTGCAATGTTGTAGGCAAGGTTGGACCAAGAAACGCAGCGCCGTCAGGAGATGGAGGCCACGTACGCACTGAGGTTTCAGGAGATGGCTCAATACTTGCAAACTATTGGCGCACAGCTTGGTCGACCTCCGCCATCTACCCTCATGTTTCCTCCAACTTTTCCAACTGGAGCTGGAAGTACTACTGTGAGTTTGCCTTACTATGTTTATTGCATTCACTTCAACTCTTTAATCTCTAACTTCACTTACAACATGTTTGTCTTCTTCTTTGTGCAGAATCAGGCGGCGGCTTCAAATGAGGTACCACCTCAATCGGGGTCATGGGATGCCTATGCCAATGAGCAGCCAACACCGCAATCGGGGTGGGGCAATAGGAATGGTAATTTTGGTTGGTGAACTTGAGCTTGATGGATGCTACTTGGGGTTTATTTTGCATGCATGGTACTAGTGGTCATGAACATTTGCTTTGGTTGATGGATGTTGATGATGAACTTGTGTTGATGGAACTTGTGATCTATATGTGTGTTATGATGATATATGGTGATATATATGTGTGCTATGGTGTCATATGGTGTTGTATGTGATATATATTGTGATATATTTTGTTTGACTGGTTGGAACGGAAAAACAAACAAAAAGAGGCACACTGTGCACACTTTGCCGTGTGCTATGGCACGTGCACACGGCAAACAAGCCAAACCTGGGAACCTGGGAATAGGGTTTGCCGTGTGCACATGCCATAGCACATGGCAAACATCCACACTTTGCCGTGCGCTATGCATGGGACACACAGCAAAGTTGCCATGTTTGCCGTGTGCTGCGCATGGGGCTCACGGCAAAGTGGGCATGTTTGCCGTGTGCCCTACATGTGGCTGACGGCAAACATTTTTTTTTGCTTTTTCTTCTTTTTCGCGTTTTCTCTTTTTTTCCTGAAAAACTTTTGCCGACGGCTGGGCCTGGCCTCACGTATGGCACACGGCAAAGTCGCTGTTGACGCCGTTCGCTCGCCGTCTACTGGAGGCAGACTTTGTCGTGGGCTAAGGTTGGCACACGGCAAATTTTGCCATGTGGTTCTTCCCTGGCTCACGGCAAAGCGTGGGTATGCCGTCTGGTATTTTGCCGTGCACTCTATGCCGTGGGCTGCTCACGGCATACCATTTGCCGTGTGCCCTCGGGGCTTTGCCGTGTGCCTCGGGCACACGGCAAATATCCTGAGTCCGGTAGTGACACATGCATCCAATGTACGAGCGAGTAATAGTTTTTCTTTCCAACTACTACTTCTGCATTTAGAGCAACTCCAACAGTTGGCTATTCTTGTTATGGAACCTACTTTAGATCTTGTATAACAAAAAAAGAAGCTCCAATAGATGTGCTATCTAACTTTATAGAATAGGAAGTTCATTATCTCTTAATTTTCAGTGACCACATAAAGCCAACGACAGGCGCTCGCTATTTGACTTTGTAAAATAGCAAAATTATTGTGGACATTTTTTTTGAGAAGTTTTCTATTACAAAATAGCTAAACAATGTAAATTGTGAGGAACTACTCTCTACTCTGATCCTGCGTGAATGTGCGGACCACGCACGTACTACAATTAATAATGCATGCTTTGAGAATGTGCAGTAGTGCATCCACCTCACTCCAGCTCTAGCTCCTTGGTGAACCTATGGTTGTAGAGGCTTGTACCAACCCAGCTACCCCGGCGGCGCAGACAACACGCAAGTCATTGCTTTCAGATTGTAAAGCAGTGCGGCTAGGTTCTTGTGAACTTGTCCTTGATCATTTGTTGTGGCATCCTACAGCCTGTTCGGTAAGCATGACTGGGCTGGCTGGCACTGTATCCGCTGGGCTTTTCAGCCCAGCCGTTCGGCAGCCCAGCCCAGCCGAACAGCTGGAGCATAAGCCGCACCAGGGAACCGTACCAGCTGCCTCCCTCCCTCATTTCCCCTTCGCACCCGTGCGGCTAGGGTTTAGGGCGCCGTCTCGCTGCTCTCCCGCGGCTGCTTGTGGAAGCCTCATCGGCAGCCACGACCGCGTCGCCTGTCTCCTGCGTCGCGCCTGCCGTCGGTGTGCTCATCTTCGGAGACGAGGACCGACGCCCAACCTCGCCGAAGCCAACCTCAGTGCCGCTGTCTTCCCTGCCAGTTCCGCCGTCTTTCCCCTCCCGGATCTGCCATATTCCCTGCCGGAGGCGCCGTCTACCCCCGCCCCGGATCCGCTGCCTTCCCTACCGGAGCCGCCGTCTTCCACCGCCCCGGATCCGTCGTCTTCCCTGCCGGAGCCGCCATATCTTCCCCCGCCCCGGATCTGCCGTCTTCCCCGCTGGAGCCGCCGTCTTCCCTGCCCCCATTACACACGGTACGTCACTTGTGGGTGTTGAGCTCAGCAAGGTCAATCTAGGCATGTACTTTGTGTCAAAAAAATGGGCTTCCTCTTGCTGTGAGGGCCACCACTATTGGAGTAATAGAGAGACCAACACTTACTGCACAATGTACCAATTGGGATTTGGATCAGGGTCTGTGTGCTTTATGTCAGCCAGGTTTTTGTGTAGCAGATTCCATAATTCGTGTTTCTGAAACCATGAAATCCTATATGCTGGCTTACACGGTTGATTCTCATTTTGCACACAACCAGTACAGGACTGAACTGAATCAAGAATGAGCTTTAATCATAATCCAACTCATGAATACCTTCAAACAAGAGAAAACATATTATGTTCTTATTTTCTCAAACCAGTAAGGGTTTGTTACTTTTATAGAGTGTTTGTTCAAATATGTGGGCTTCGGGTTTTCTTTCTGCACATGATTTAATCTGTTGAAATGTTTGAATAATCCATGAACTTCAGCCTACATAACCATAACAACTACAACATAATCATTCCTTTGTTTTCTGTTTATCGCTAATTATTTTCTAAGTTTGTGATCTGGCTCTTGTTCACACATCTTCTTGCTGCTTTCTGTTGCCTTAGGTCCATGGAAGGGGGTCAGGTGCTGCCTGTGACGATTGCCCACACTGGCAACGTCGTCCTCGTCTTCATTTTCTCCACCTGAAGCAAGGACCTACAATCTGCGTTTGAAAGGACGCAAGCGTTACGGAAAGGCAAGTCCCCCTTTTCCATCCAAAATCCTTTAGTTCATCATTGGTACTACCATCTTTTCTGTTCCCATTTCCATTCCATCCATGACAATAATTCCTCCGGATTGTGTACATTTCATCAGATGTCAAAACATCGAGCCACCTGGGATGACCCAACCTGCGGCTTTTTGCTTGACTTAGTCCAGAAACAAAAAGACATATGCCACTGGGCCCGCAACACCCCTTCTAGTATCGGCTGGGCCAATATCACGCGTGAGTTCAATGCTGCCATGGGCCGAGGGTATCCGAAGAAGGCGCTACAGAACAAATACCATGACCTAAAACGGAATTACTTCGATTGGCGCAACGGTCAGACCCATACTGGCCTAGGCCGTGACCCGGTAACTGGTGAGGTGGTCGTTGATGCCGACTGGCTCCAACAAGGACCCGGGGTACTAACTACAACCTTGTCGTAGCCTCTTTTTTAACCAGCTAGGTTCTCCCTCACTAACTACTAACACGGCCACAACTGTATCACGTGCAGGAAAGTAGCCACACTCCTCAAAGATTCAAACGTCCACAATGTCGTGAGCAGATGATCAAGATTTTGGGACGCACCCCCCCACGTGACAGAGGGCAGTTGTTTGCTGCAGGTGGCCATGAACCTAATGATAACCCCCCAAGTGACAGCCCTCGGACTCCTGAAGCGGTGTTGGATGAGTCCATAGGTCCCCGTAGTGGTGGTCAGTCCTCCAAACGATTCACTAGGGACCATTCCATCGATAGTCCACGCAAGAAAAGTAGCAAGAGTCATTCCATTGATGAAACCCTTGAAAGCCTGAGCAACGTGATCAAGAGAGCAGAGCGTCGGCAGGAGAAGCGCCACGAAAGTCACCGGGTGGAGAGTGCCCAAGTTAGGCAGATATTGGCCGCAGATGGTTACCAAGAGCACGACGATGTCTACATGCAGGTCATGAACCTTTGCCTGGACGACAACCGCCGGCGTGAATTTCTGGAATTGACCACTAAAGAGGGCCGGCTGAAGTGGGTGCAGGTGTCGTGGGCCTTTGCTGCCATGACCTCGAAGGGATGATGTCCCTCGTGTATCCTTAGGTAAGCTTGTTTATTTGTTTTCTAGCCTGAGCTTGTTTTGAGGTGTGTTCGGTAGAATTTGCTTTGTAATAACAACCTTTGTTACAATATGTTTTTTCAATCGTTGTTTGCGTCCCTTATAAACTTTGTTTGTCGAAGTATTTTGTATGGCCATGGTTTGGCTGCCCTCTTATATGTGATTCTTTCATGGACGGTTAACCGCTGATGTTGTTCTTCATGATTACAACTACTTCATTGTGCAGAGATCAACGATATCAGGATTGTATTCAGTACGAGCTCATCAGAGGTGCCAATTATTTGCAAGGTACGTTATGTTGAATACAAGCGGTTTTTGCTGCTGTTGTTCTACTTGTATGTGCTGATGTTGTCGTACTGTATATGTGCTGATGTTGTTCTACTTAGTTGTGTTGTTGTTGTTCTACTTATATGTGATGATTTTGTTGTACTGTATGTGCTTTGAGCAGATGAGTAGTTCGGATGACTCCTCAGCTAGTGACAATTCGTACCAAGGAAAGGAGTTGATGGATTGGGTGGCTTCTTTTGCACTGGTGACAAAACTGAAGTACCTGCTGGAGAAGGAAAGGATTCCGGTAAATCTTCCATGCCCCATACCTAAGCTTACAGGCGAACAATGGATGCAATAGATGCTTGCTAACCCAGTAGCATGCCTCGACAACTTTCACATGTCCCGTGATTTATTCATGCAGTTGCATAATATGTTGCTTCCATTTGGGCTGCCGAGTACAGATAATTGTACTTTTGTTGAAGCTTTAGGTATGTATCACTACAAGAAATTCCCTTATACGTGACGGTTTAATCGTGACCTTTTAACAAATCATCACAGAATGTAGTCATCTATGACGGTTCAAATCGATCCAAGGTGATAGATCTATGACGTTTCGATAAATTATCGTCATAGCTGGATGTCACTGATCATTTTAGCACCTCCGTAGTCATCTATGACGGATCCATGGGGAGGTCATAGATCCAACATCCAATGTGTCTGTGTGATGAACAAGTGTGCTAAACAAGGGTGATTTTTTTAATCTCTGGCGAAAACTTATAACTAGTATTTCTTCCTCATACTAACTCAAAATTTAAAGATTTCGTTTTCCTAAATTTTTCTAAAATTATGCTCTATCAAGTTGTTGTTCTTACTGCTATTACTTTTCCAATCTTTTTATGATACTTTGCTTGAACAATTGAAATTTTAAATTACAAAGAATCAGAACTTCAACCAAGATTTTGAAGCACTAAATGATTAAAACATGAAAAGGTCATTATTACAAAGGTTCTAAATTATAATAATAATCATGAGTTTCATTGAAATAAAAACGAAAACGTAATACAATAATGGGCCAAAAGAGTCTCAAAATTGGCCTTTTTGTCCCAGCAAACCAGGCTCCACATGGCTCTTCGCCCTTAGATCAAAACGGATGGTTGAGATGCACTAGGCTCATAATAAAAATGGAGCAACCCTAACTCTTTCATCTCATTTCTCCCGTCTCTCCTCTCTCTCTCACCCGCAGCCGCCATCCTTCCATGGCATCTCTCCCCTCCCCCATCTCTCTCAGCCGAGCGCGACCCTGCCTCCCTTCTGGCAGGCACATGCGAACCCACCACCTTCAGCCCGGCGCAGAGCAGCTCCGGTCTCTCCTCAGGGAGGTGTGCTTGGCCCATCCGCACCCATCTCACCCCGAGAGGCAAGATCCCGGCCGCCGTCCTGTATGGCAGCAGGAGCAGCGACGCCCTACAGCGAGGACGCGAGATCCGATGGTCGAGCCATGTGGTTGAGCTCTGCCGTGAGCACTGGCTACGAGCAGCAACCTCCGTCCTGGTCACCGTGAGCCGCACGAGCGAGATCTGCACCGACCGCCTCGAGCACGTGGGCGGCCTCTGCTCCGGCCACTGCGAGTGCCTCATCGTCTTGAACCCCATGAAAGCAGCCAAGCAGGCCAAGGCTCTTCGTCATCACTGCCATGGCTCCTCGCGGATCTAGGAACGGTGAGGGTATCCTCTTCCTGATTGTGAGCTCGTTACTTCCTGCAGGAGAGGCGCGCTATCGATGATGGTGGCTTCCTTCAGGCTAGATCTGGTGCAGCAACGATGGTTTCCTCCCATGGCGGACAGTACCCATGTGCCGTGCAACCGAACTGAATATATTGGCATACATCATTTCCCGTTTGTGGTGATGCAACTAAACTATGTAAGTTTTCTTCCTTATATTATTGTGATGCTGATGAAGGAAACTAGTCAGCCTGCTATCAGTTACAGGCTTCCTGAGCATAATATGCCATATGTCTGAATGCACCACCTGATTGCAATCTTTTTTTCACCCCTTGATACATGACATGTATGAACTTGTATGAAGAAGAGTTTGCTGTGAGAAGTTAGCTATCAAGTAGTTTACCTTTGTTAGAAACCTCCAAGAGTATAAACATGCTGCCAAACAACTATTCCTTTAGTACATAATTTCTTGTCTTGAGTTGTTAGGGAAAAGAAATTGGCTTGCTTGTCATCCTTAGTTTTTAGAAGAACACCCTAGCTAGCACATTTGATGGAACAAGTGTCTTGCTTTTCGTCCTTGCTTTTCAGTGATAAAGACCTCATTCTCCTATTGGGTTCATGAGCTATGTTATCTATTAAGCTTGTAACTGTGTGAACTAGTAATTTCAGCGTGAACTGTTAGCAGATAGTCCCTTTTCAGTTCTCCAAATTGAGTTAAAAGTCTCTTTCATGTGTTGATCTACACTGCAATTACTGATTTGTTTTTATGCCACAAACTTGTTAGCAATATCATATTTAATAGTCAAATGGTTACTGTACCCGGAGCACTACAAGTATGTTGTATTTTACACAGGGTTTTGAAAGACAGTATGTTTTGCATGTACCAGTGTACAGGGTCTTGCTTATGTCTTTGTCAATAGATATTAAATATAGTAGGGCTGAAACAGCAATATATTTGTACCCAGTATTCAATAGGGTATAAATCATAGTGTTGAGGGAATGATTAGCTACCGTATTTTTACAACATTTCAAGTCCCGTTACCCTGAGTTTGCCCTGCTATCTGTGTCAAAGCAAACTTTTTTGCATTGCCCCGCTGCCTGTGTGTTATAATGAATGATAAATAAAGTGAGTACCCTATAGAGAGCGTCTTGCATACTTGCATCTGGTGATATTCTCAGTTGGGAAATTTAATTTAGGAAAGGGTATGAGTATGTTTCTTATTGCAATCTGTATGTAGTGTTTTTACCTACAATAACTATATGTATTATTTGTTTAGCTAACCTGTTTCCTTAATATTGTAGGGCAAGGCTCCTTTTGGTGATGATGCATTTTAGCAAGTTGTCTTCTTGCAATGTTAGTCTGTGAACAGGTGGATGCATGGTCTTTTGAATTGAACTGATGCATGGTCTTCATCCTGTACAGTTATGTGAACTGATGTAAGGTCTGATGCATGCTTGTGGTGTGCCAAATTTCATATGTAACCAATAGCTATGTTGGTCATTTAGATGTAACTGTGATGATGGGGCCTCGACCTATTATATGTGATGGCATATTTGTCTCTGTGGTGATATGTGACAGACCTAAAGGGTGTGAATTCAAATTTGAATGTGCTGTGAATTTGGTGTTGATTTGAATTTAATTTGGTGCAATTTAAATTTAAATGTTTGCTAATATGTTATGGTCCACAATGGGCTAATTTCGCTAATTAAATGAGGTAGCCAAATAGCACCTGCTACATTATAGGCCTAACTAACATGGGCCAAATTGGTGAAATTGGGCCATAGATAGCCTACTGAAGACGTGGCAAGGTAGCTGCCACGTTAAACCCAAATCACCAAATGACATGGCAACAGCTGACATGGCAATAGATCCATGACGATTCAATTCATCACTATAGCATCTTCCTATTGTTGCTGACCAGTTCATCAGTGACGATCCAAAAAATCAATCCGTGACAATCCATTTTGGCGCAACAAATCTATGACGCGGGATACATGACGTTTTTCTCAATCGTCATCGTGAGTTAACTATGACGTATTTTCGCTTGTCTATGACGAAAGTAAACCGTCATGTATAAGGGAAATTCTTGTAGTTATGTCTGGATGTGTGCCCACTAGTCCGCAACTAGAGAGTGCAAATATAGATTTGAACGCTCCTTAGACACAGTCAGTAGAAAGATAAGTCAAGTAGCAAATGTCATGTATTGGTGGGCACAGACAATTCTAGTTGCAACTGATAGGCATTATGCAGAAGTGAGCCAGGAACATAGGGAGTACAGCCCCTGGTTTGATGGTTGCATAGGTGCTATTGATGGCACACATGCCGAAGTTGAGGTGAACAGCGAAGCCAAACCAGACTTCATTAATAGGAATGGGGAAACATCAATTAATGTTTGCGCCAATGTTGATATGGATGGCCGGTTCACCTTTGTTGGTGCGGGGAATGCGGGGGCGTGTCATGATGTGGCAGTCCTGAAGGAATGTTAGAGGGATGCAAGGTTCCCACATGCACCACCAGGTTATTCAATACTTTCAACTGAAATTATTGATGTATGTATGGTTGTGACTTGCAAATATTTAATGCCCTGTAATGATGTAGGTAGATACTACTTGGCGGACATGGGATACAAGTTCGAGGCAGGCTACATGACGCCTTTTCGTGACACAAGGTACCATAAGGAGGAGTTCATGGGGAGTTGATATGAGAATTTTACGGGGGGAGGAGAAATTTAACCGCATTCATTCGGAGCTGCGCAATATCGTCGAGCGTAGATTTGGGATTTTGAAAGAAAGGTGGCATATTCTTGACAAGGTGCCGTTCTTCATAAGGGAGAAGCAAGCTCAGATTATCATATCATGCTTTGCACTGGACAATTACTTGTGGCTACAGACGCATGATGTTCCACCGCCGTATCCGCCATCAGAGTGGGTGGATCTAAACCGTGAGACTCGTATTCAAGAAGTGAGGGAGTGGATAGCAACAATGGTGTGGGGTCTTCCATTGAGTAACAGAAGGTGAACAAGTCAACTTTCTTTTGTATGTCAATTGAAGTAAAGTATTTGTTGTATGTAGTTTGTTTGACAAGTTGTACTCACTGCAGGAGGGGATTTAGGAGGACGGTATCTGTGCACCTGCTGATTGCACATACTTTTGTCCACCGTGTCTGTATCACAACATGATATGTTACCTTGAACACACATCACTGTTTTTTTACTAGCCTTTTGCATTTATTCTGCTGCATGGATCCATCAATGCTTCGTTTGTGCTAAATACAAATTTGTTGAGAATTTGGCATTATCAGTTGGTGGTAGTTCAAACATTCTATTGGAACGTTTGTCTATGAGGTTTTCTTCTTTCTGATGTCAGAAAAAGAAAACAAGTCACTTGTTTGGGTAAAGGAGTTAGAACCTGGAATTGTTAATTGAGTCATTTGCAAAACTTAGTTTAGCGTTATTAAGGCATACATCATATTATTGTGATATATGTTCCTTGTGAGCCTAGGAATTTTGTTCCTGGTGCTGTCATGTTAAGGTAAAAAAGCACAGTTGACATGTTCAACCTCAAAACTATGGTCTAGTGTCAACATAGATAACATACATTATGTATTGATTCGAAGTTGGAACTGATTTCGGTTCACCAGGCAGGGAACGAAGTACATACATTATTGAATGTCTGCCCTGTGTTTCGGGGAAGTCCACTACTTTTGTATATGTTGCATGTATGCCTAATTTGCTAACGCATGACCTATGTTGGATTCATTTGATGGAAGCAAGTGAAAATGGATTGTTCTAAGTTGTTAATATGTATGTATAAGTGAAGGATAATGCTAAGTTAGCAAGGATCTTGAAATTGGAGTTTATTGTGTTGTATGGACTGGACATGTGCAGATGCATTTGGCTGGTTGCTGGATGCAGCGCGTTGGCTGGCTGGTTGGCTGATGAACTCTTAGGTATGAACTACTAATGGAGTGGTAGTAAACTATACATGTGTTAGTTCATGTATGGATCAGAAATGTGATGTTAGCAAACTGATTTGTGATTGTGGCTTGCAGCCATGTGGGTGCTATTGGTACCGTTTGATGTGGTTGCATCTGTAATGGCAAGAAATGATTTGAAATGCCTGTGGGCTGCCGGGGTGCAGGATGACCTGGGTTGCCTGCCTGGTGTTATTTGAATGTTGGCGCCATGTTTGAATGCATGCTATTGTTTACGCCATATTTTTGAATTTGAATGAGCACCAGCAGTTGGAATGGCTGGAAACTAGCTGCTGTGGCTCGGTGCTGGCTGGTCTAGCTTGATGGCTGGTTAGATCAGCCCCAGCGCCAGCCAGCCCAGCCATGCCTACCGAACAGGCTGCTAGCTAGTTAGGCACACGGCGCCGGCGGAAGCTGCCTCAGCATATCCTCGACGATATCATGCTGGCGTCCGTCCCATCCGGATGGACCCCGCATGACTCGACCGACCACGTGCCTTGCCTTATCCACTCGACTCCCCCATCCACTCCCATCCCATCCAATGACCGCCGCACCCAGTCGCTCGCTCCGCTCACCCGCTCCTCCCCGCTCCTCCGCACCCACTTTCTCACTGCTGCATCGCACGGCCTTCTGCGGGCCGCACCGCTCACGCGGCAGATCACTACCGCCCTTCCCTCCCTCCCTCCCTCCCTCCCCTCCGCGATCTCCATGCCACTGGAGAGGAGGGCGACGGCGGCGGCTTCCCCGTGAGGTAGGTGGGTCCTTCTCTGGATCTGAGCCCTCCTCCTCCTCCTCTGGATCTGAGCTCTCCTCCTCCTCTTCCTCTGGATCTAGATCTAAGGAACACAACGGTGGCTAGGGTTTCGGCGAGCTCTGTTACAATAGGCTTGTTTTGCTGTTGCAACAAGTAATATTTCTTTATTGCATTAGTCTCTTTTTTCTGATGTTGCATCTCGCATTGCGCTTTGTTTTTGTTTTGCGGTAGCCTTGTTTTGCTGTTGCAACAAGTAATATTTCTTTATTGTATTAGTCTCTTTTTTCTGATGTTGTATCTCGCATTGTGCTTTTGTTTCTGTTGTTGTAGTAGCCTTATTTTGCCGTTGCAACAAGTAATTTTTCTTTGTTACATAAGTATTTTTTTTCTCATGTTGCTTTCTTGCATTGCGCTTTGTTCTGTTTTTTTGTTGCAGTAGCCTTGTTATGGTGTTGCAACAAGTAATATTTCTTTATTGCATTAGTTTCTTTTTTTTATCTTGCATCTCGCATTGTAGTAGTTTTGTTCTGTTGTTGCAGTCGCTTTGTTCTAATATTCCAGTAGACTTGTTCTGATGTTGTATCTCGCATTGCGCTTTGTTTGATGTTGCAAACAAGTAATACTTGTGATGGGAGCGCGGTGAGGATGCGACGCACCTAGCGGGGCACGGCGGGGGGATGGGCGGTGCGACGGAATGGCGGGGGCACAAGCGGCGCGACAGGATGGCGGCACAGCAGGAGGTCGGGCTGCGCGCGAGAGTGGGACGGGCCGCCGCAACTGTCGAGTGACGCTTGAGTCGGACGGACCCGAGGTGCTAGGGTGCTCTGTTGTTTTGGTTGGGATCAAAACGAGTCTACTATTCCAGGGGCGGGGCGTTTCGTGCGAGGGGTGGGTGTGGTTTCGTGCGTGGGGGGTGGGAGACTCAGACGGGCCCGAGGTGCGTCTGGACGTGCCCCTGAATCTGAGCGTCCGGGCGCTAGGAGCGCCGTATCCTTGAATGTTCGAGCTGACTCATCCATGCAAGTCATTGGCTGGACAGCTGAGTCAGCCCAACGGTGAAAAAGGCAGAAGCAAACATGCATGACTTGTACGGTACATCCATGACGTGAGATGGTGATTAAGTTACTTAGGGCCTATTTGGTACAGTTCAGCTTCACCAACGAAGTTGTGTTTTTTAGCAAAATAGCTTCATGAGCAGCTCTCTAGGTGAAGCTGAGCTGTTTTGAAAAATAGTTTGGCAAAACAGCTTCACACAATAGACCAAAACAACTTTACCTAGAATAATTACTATTATACCCTTAGCTTTTTCTTTTCTTTTTTTTCCGGTCTTCTTCCTACTCATCGCGACGGCGCCCGTGAGCAACCTCGGCAGCACCCGTCACGGTGGCCCGCACCCCCCACGGCGAGCAGCTCACGCCCCCACACGGCGCCCCCTCCCGGCATCTGCGACTCGAGCGGCTGCATCCAGCGAAGCCCGCGCTCAGGCGAGCGACCACAACCCGGTTTCCTCTGCCCGCAAACTGGAGCGCCTGCGTCAGCGAGCATCCGGCAACGCACGGCGGCGCCTCCCGGCCTCAACCATGGCAACACCTCCGCGAGGCCCGGTGGATGTGCTCCGGTGGCTGTGCCCCTGGTGGGCTGAGCCCCTGGTGATCCACGCATCCGACGGTGGTGGCCTAGCACTGAGCCCCGGGTGATGGCGCCCCGGCACCACGCCACTGGCACCACAGTCCTAGCCCCGCGCCCCCCGACGACAGCGGCCCAGACCCGCGCCTCTGGCGATGGCGCCTCGCCCTGCGAACCGCACCCCCCATGGTGATGCCCCGCGACCCCAACGACCCCCGGCGCAGCATCCCAACGTCCTGGCTCGAGACCCCGGTGCGTCCTGGCCCGCGACCACAACGGTCGGCAGCTGCGCACTCACCCGTGCCCCGGCGGCCACGTATGGGCGCCCCTTGGCATCGTACCGGCGCCCCCAGGGCCGCGCTTGCCCGCGCCTTAGTGGCTCGCTCGCGCTGGCTCGGCAGCGGCGGCCGCGTCCGACCAGCCGTGACCTGGGCTCCCCGGTGACCGCGCCCTGACTCCCCGGCGGCCACACCCGAGCGCTCGGCGATCCCCAGCCAGTCGCGGCCCCCCGACGGCAACACACCCTGGGCTCCCCAGCGGCCGTGCCTCTTCTTCCCGGCGGGCGCGCCCCTGCTCACCGACGAGCCGCGCCCAATCTCCTCTGTCACGAGTGCTCTCTCTCTCTCTCGTGGGCAAAAGGTGTCTTTTGTGCACAGTGGGTCTCACATATGAGAGATTAAGCTAGAATAAACTACTATTTTTAGCTTTATTTCAACTTATGTCTTTATGAGAGGAGGAGAAAAATAGTTTCACCCATAAAACTATTTTAAAAATAGGTATTTAACAAAAAAAAACAGCTCACAACAGCTCATGAATCTGTTGTGAGCTGTGCCAAACGGCCCTTAGAGTGAGATGTGGTAAGGCAGTAAGGACCCGGCAGGTCATCATCAGAACCAGCATATAGATGACGATTACTTGCACCGCTGTGTAGTTTACTGAACGCGCTAAATCCAACAGCGACGATGACCGAGGCCCACCATGGTCGTACAAGTTTGAGTCGTCGCATTCAGAAATCGCGTTCCGATCCCTCCTAGGCCATGATTGATGATTGTATGCTGGAAGGAAGTTGCTAAGAAACATCCTCAGCGCTTCCTTGACTTTTCCAGCCGGACCTGTTTCTACAGCTTTCTAGTGTACATTTTTGCTTCTCGTCTCTCCTCTCTCTATATATAGTTAGAGATTGACAGTTACAGCTCGTCGACTCAGCAATACTAGCTCTCCCCTTCAGTCTATCTGTTGATGCGAATTGCAGGATCTAGAGGATCAGAGCTAAGGTGAGGATTAACATTATCAAGCATATATATTCCACGCATGCATCGGCAATAACCCAAGCATTTGTTACAGATTTGCAGTACATTTATCTAGTGCTACTTGTGGGAGTCAAAAACTAAAGTACTCAACGAACCACGATGCATGTAGTCATCAGCAGGTTGGTTGGAATCCCCATCACCACACAGCGACTTTGGATCATGGCGGAGATGGTGTGGTCAGCCCTTGTTCACACTACTACACAACTGACCTTTCGTCGATTGCCTAAAATACCTTTAGTCTCGGCGATTTCGGTGACCGAGACTAAATAGACCTTTAGTTCCGGTTGGTGTTACCAACCAAGACTAAAGGTCCCTCACCAACAGCTCTGTTGTCAGGCGCTGTCAGGAGGGACCTTTAGTCCCGGTTGGTGTCGTAACACCAACCGGGACTAAAGCCCTGCCTTTAGTCCCGGTGGGTGCTACGGACAGGGACTACAGCTTTTGTCCCGGTCCATGGCACTGACTGGGACTATAGGACTGGGTTTAGTCCCGGTTGGTGTTACCAACCGGGATTAAAACCTCCCCCTATAAATTGAACCTCCCTCTTCTTCCTCCCTGCCCGAGTTCTTCCTTGTTCATGTTCTTGTTGCTTGTTCTTCCATTGTTCTTGCTTGTCTCATCTCCGACGATCAATCCACTTCAAACGCTTCTATACCGTCGTCGATTTGTTTGAAAGGTTGCTAGCTTCATCCTCCTATATTTTAGCAGCACCATATGTAAATCCATGTTGTATATGGCTATTTTATTTTATATTGCTAGCTCCAATCACTTTTCATGTTTGAATTTTTATGAACGATGCTAATTATAGTACCTAGAAAGTAGTATACACATATACTGTTTAGTTCTATTATAGAGTTTTTAGGATACTTTTTACTTTAATTTGTTCATGTTCTCATTTTAAAATATTAAATAATGTTGATTCTTTGTAATTTTGAAACAAATTTATTTTAACTTTAAAAATACTTCAAATTAATTTTATTTAGAGATAAAATTACACCTTTTAATAGAAAATACAAATTTTATGATTTTGCTATCTTTATATTAACGTCTACAAATTAATTTTATGAAATGATGAACCACTTATAAAATTTTGAACTCAATTAGACAAGGTTGTGCCGCGCTCTTTTCTCATGCCGGGCTTTTAATTATGTGATTTCATATAATGCAGATAATGACACGCCATTGGATGTACAATGCCGATCGCCGCTCCAACGAGTTCATTGAGGGCGTGCGAGAATTCTACAGAGTGGCACAGGAAAACAAACGGGATGGTTTTATGTGCTGCCCATGTACCGTGTGTATAAATTTGAAAGAATTTTGTAGCTCAAGAAGTATTCACTTGCACTTGTTCAAGTCGGGTTTCATGCCAAACTACGTTTGTTGGACCAAGCACGGAGAGACCGGGGTTATGATGGAAGAAGGTGAAGAAGAACAAACGGACCCTGACGATGTTTTTGCTCAATACTGTGACTTCGCGATGGAGGAAGTTGAAGAAGAGGCGGATGCAGAAAACAATATCGCTGAAGATGACGATGCTCTTGGTGATGTCATTCGTGACGCACAGAGAGATTGTGAAAGTCAAAAGGAGAAGGCTAAGTTTGACCAAATGCTACAGGATCACAAGAAGTTTCTCTACCCATCCGCCGAAAATGGGCAGAAAAAGCTAGGCACAACACTGGAGTTGTTACAGTGGAAGACAGAGAATAGTATATCTGATAAGGCATTTGGAAAATTACTGAAGATCCAAAAAAAGATGCTTCCGAAGCCTAATGAATTGCCCACCACTACATACGAAGCAAAAAAGATCGTCTGCCCTTTAGGATTACAAATCGAGAAGATACATGCATGTCCTAATGACTGCATCATGTACCGTGGCATTCACGAGAATTTAGATGAATGCCCTGTTTACCATGCGTCATAGTACAAGATCTTACGAGATGATCCTGACGATGTTGAGGATGAAGAACGTCCGAAGAAGAGAATCCCAGCCAAGGTTATGTGGTATGCTCCAATAATTCCACGCCTAAAACGACTATTCAGAAACAAGGAGCACGCAAAGTTGTTGCAATGACACAAAGAAGACCGTAAGGTGGACAACATGTTGAGACACCCTGCAGATGGGTCCCAGTGGAGAGAAATAGATAGAGAATTCCCATACTTTACAGATGACGCAAGAAACCTAAGGTTCGCATTGAGTACGGATGGATTTAATCCTTTTGGGGACCAGAGCTCTAGTCATAGCACTTGGCCCGTTACTCTATGTATCTACAACCTTCCTCCATGGTTATGCATGAAGCAGAAGTTCATTATGATGCCGGTGCTCATCCAAGGCCCGAAGCAACCTGGCAATGACATCGATGTCTATCTGAGGCCATTAGTTGAGGAACTCTAGCTGCTATGGAGCAAACCAAGTCTGCGTGTGTGGGATGAGTACAAACAGGAAGAATTCGACCTGCGAGCATTGTTGTTCGTCACAATCAATGATTGGCCAGCTCTAAGTAATCTTTCAGGACAGACAAATAAGGGATATAATGCATGCACCCATTGTTTTGGTGACCTTGAGGCTGTCTATTTAAAAAATATCGAAAGGTCGTGTACCTTGGCTATCGTCGATTTTTTGCTAAGAACCACCAGTTGAGAAAGAAAGGCAAACATTTTAAAGGTACGGCAGAACACCGGTCCAAGCCAGGCAACCGAGATGGGGCAGAGGTATTCAAGATGGTCAAGGATTTGAAAGTAGTGTTTGGAAAGGGACAAGAGAGTGAACCTGTTCCAAAAGACGCTTCGGGGCGCGGCCCAATGTGGAAAAAGAAGTCAATATTTTGGGAGCTACCATATTGGAAAGACCTTGAGGTCCGCCACTCGATCGGCGTGATGCACCTGACAAAGAATCTTTGTGTCAATCTTCTAGGGTTCATGGGTGTGTTTGGAAAGCCTAAGGATACCCTTGAGGCACGAGAGGACTTGAAGCGCATGAAAGAACGAGACAACCTGCATCCAGAGAAGACAGATGATGGACGTCATTACTTAAGACCTGCTAGCTACACTCTTAGCAATGAGGAGAAGGAAAGCATGTTTGAGTGCCTAAGCAGCATCAAAGTCCCATCTGGGTTCTCCTCCAATATAAAGCGTATAATAAATGTGCCGGAGAAGAAATTTGTCAACTTAAAATCGCACGACTGCCATGTGATTATGACGCAACTGCTTCCGGTTGCCTTAAGAGGAATTCTACCTCCACATGTACATCTGGCCACCATGAAGCTGTGTGCATTCCTCAATGTAATTTCTCAGAAGGCAATCGATCCTTTTGATCTAGCTACTCTACAGAATGATGTGGTTCTATGTCTTGTCAGCTTTGAGTTGGTGTTCCCTCCATCCTTCTTTGATATCATGACACATCTCCTAGTTCATCTGGTCAAAGAGATTAATATCCTGGGTCCTGCGTTCCTACACAACATGTTTCCCTTAGAGAGATTTTATGGGTGTACTGAAAAAATATGTTCACCAGCGGGGTCGCCCAGAAGGAAGCATTGCCAAGGGATACGGGACAGAGGAGGTCATTGAGTTCTGTGTGGACTTCATTCCTAACCTTGACCCGATTGGTCTTCCTGAATCACGGTATGAGGGGAGACTTGGTGGAAAGGGTACACTAGGAAAGAAAACATATATCAGCCAGGGTGATGATTCTTTCAATAAAGCGCACTACACAGTTCTTTGAAACTCCACTGTGATGAAACCGTATATTGAGAAACACATGAATTTTGTAGATCCGAGAATCCTGGGAAGAATGAGGCTTGGATTACGCGTCATCACATGGAGACATTCGGTGATTGGTTGCACAAAAAATGTAAGGGTGATAAAACTATTGGAGATGAACTGTATTTGTTGGCTAGGCAACCAGCGTGGAACGTCCTCACGTACAAAGGGTACGAGATAAATGGAAATACATTTTACACCGTATCCCAAAATAAAAAGAGTACCAACTAAAACAGTGGTGTCCGCGTGGATGCTACGGAACCGAATGGAAACATAAACACATATTATGGTCGCATAGAGGAGATTTGGGAACTAGACTATGCACATAATTTTAAAGTCCCTCTATTCCGATGCCAATGGGTGAAGATGAACGGAGGGGTATCAGTCGATAAGGAGTACGGAATGAAAATAGTGGACCTCAACAATATTGGGAATAGAAATGATCCATTCGTCCTTGCTGCTGATGTGAATCAGGTGTTCTATGTCAAAGACATGTCTACAAAACCCAAGAGAGGGAAACACGACGAGAAAAAAACCAACGAGCCAAAGCGCCACATAGTTCTTACAGGGAAAAGAAACATCGTGGGAATTGAAAACAAGTCAGACGTGTCAGAGGATTATGAAAAGGATGAACGAATCCCACCCTTCTATGTGGCCAAAGACCCAAGCATCCTGCTCGCTGCTGAGGACACTCCATAGTTACGGAATGATCATAACAAGGGTATTACGTCAAGAAAAAGTTTACCACTGTGCCTGCTTGATATAGGTAGTGAACTCAAATTAATAATGTGTATTTGACATCTTGTGTAATATAATTGTAACATTATGTGTTGAAAATTTAAATTTGAGTGGTTCAAACTTTGCTATATGTGGGAATTGTGGATTTTCAACTACACTTTGCTAACACTTTGTCAAATGCAAAAATGGTCTATATATGAAATGTAGATCTTGATGAGTGGAACAATATTGGTATTCATGACTTTTCCAGTCGAGACCATCCAGGGTTCCGAAAAATGGCGTTTGGCTATAAATTCTTTCAAAATTCAAAATTGAGTGGTTCAAACTTTTACAAATAAAAAGTTGACCATTAGACCAAATGTAGGTCTTGATGAGTGGAACAAACTTTGTATTCATGAGTCAAACTAAACTAATGTGTATTTTTGAAAAAATTTATGATAAATATTTAATTTGCTATGTATTTAGAAAGATGAAAGGAAAAAAGGTGAAAAATAAAATTCACCAAATTCTGGCGTCTAAACAGGCGCCAGAATTTGGTGGAAGGACCTTTAGTCCCGGGTGTGACCACTGCCTGGGACTAAAAGGGCCTTTAGTCCCAGTTCCAGCCACGAACCGGGACTAAAGGTCTCACCCTTTAGTCCCGGTTCGTGGCTAGAACCGGGACTAAAGGCCCTTTAGTCCCGGGCGGTGGCTAGACCCGGGACTAAAGGTCCCTGGCCTATAAAGGCCCGGCCTTCTTTCTCCTCCTCCCCACTCGCGCGCAGACATGAACCGTCGCCATCTCCCGAGCACCGCCGTCCGAGCACCGCCGCGCGCCGCCCCGAGAACCGTCGTGCGCCGCCCTCGTCATCGTCCGCGTCCGCGTCGGCAGGTCTTGTCCTCTGCTCCTCTCACGGCAACATTGTGGATCCCGGCCATTCACCATGGCAACGTTGTTGGCCTCTGCTCCTCTCTCAGTGGCATCGAGATGGCCAGGATCCTCACCGGCATCCTGCACCCTCCCTATCTCCGTTGGCCGATGCTGTTAATATATAGAGAGAGATTCCAGTGTTTTGGACAAGAAAGTCAATGACAAGCGGGCCCTAGGTGTCATTATCTATTGGAATGAGTTTGAGGGCTCTATTTTAAGGGCCACTGCTAGAGTGTAGCCTAGAAAATAGGACCCTCAAAAGTAGGGAGCCCTCAAATAAAAAGGAGGTACCATGTTTTGAGAGCTATTGCTGGAGTTGCTTTTTGTTATTTTTGTACAATATTTTAGGAGTGTAATAAAATTATGAAAATTTTTATGTAGACTCTCTATGATGTGTAATATCTAGGAAAACTATTAAATCTAAAATTTGAATAGTTTTTCCATGAGTTAAAATTATCTATTTTAATTAAGAAATACAACTTGTGATAGACTTACTTGTTATTAGATGTATTAAGTTAGTAGGAGTTGGTCGATACCATTGCTGCATGATTACCTTGATCTACACTTATATCCTGATGATATCCCACTAATATGTATAAGTCGATCTCTTATGTTTAGTAATGCCTAAACCCTAAATTGTAAACCCTAAACCCTAAACCCTAAATATTTTTGCAGAAATGGCTGACCCGAGAGAAGACGAAGAAATATTGTTGAACATGATCCGCAGTAGCGCTGAAGAAAGTCGTTATGACGATCGTGAAGGCGATGAGAACCCTGAGGGCATCGATGACGGTTCTCAGTACTTGGTCGACCCGAATGACCAAGACAATGTTGGCGAGGTCTGTAATATATGCAGCCTCCTATGTTTATATACATGAAATTCAAAAAAAATTCCTTTATTAATTGTCTTATTTCTGCCTACATAGCCCTCTGTCTCAACGACAACCACGGGGACCAGCAGAAAAGTACGAGGCCCGAAGAAGCCGAAGGAGGGCCGGTTGGTTATCACGGATTTTGACAAGGAAACAGGCCAGCCACGTGGACCCCATGCAAGGGCCTTTGTCAACCACTTAGGGTACCTTGCCCGGGATAGGATCCCGATCAATGTCCGTGAATGGAAGAAAAATAAGCAATGCCCAGAAATCAGTTATGTCTCCGACCGTGACAAGGAACTAGTTTGGGGTGACGTGTTGCAACATTTCACGCTAGACACAAACGATGAACAGTTGAAGGAAAGAGTTCAGGATTGGTCTATGAAGAAGATGGCCACACAATTCCAGTGCTATAAGAAGAATCTATATAACGACTATATCAAGAAGAACAAGACTCCGGATTTCAACTGTAAGCACTTTATCAAGCTGTGGCCGTTTTGGAACGAGTTTGTATAGTTCAAGACGTCGAAAGAGGGTTAGCAACGGGCAAGAAGGAACCAAGAGAATGCCCGACACAAGACCTACCACCATACGATGGGATCAGGTGGCTACCCTACTGCCATTCCTAAGTGGAAAAAAGCCGAGCAAGAGCTAATCGACCCCACCAAGACACAAGGATCCACTCGGTCGCAATACCACCCGGATATGCTAGTGTCTCAGTGGATAGAGTGGTCAAAGGCCATGAAAATGTGGCTCTGGATATCGAAGGTGGTGATGGGGAGAAGACCCTAGGTGAAGCGGAGAAGACATTCATATGTTGGAAGAAACGGTACATCATTATTCCGAGGGCGTCACCACCACAACCGAACCCTAGGTGTGGATGATTGTGAACGCAATTGCTTTTCAATAATTACGTACTGTATCTAATTACGGTTCACTCATGTATATACCTTATTTATTTTTTTAAATCCAGGACCTCCCTAAGTCCGTCTATCCATTCACCACATGACCACAGTGCCGTGGGACACGACGACGACGATGATTTCATACAAGACAAGGCTGCATCCCCACCGCTGGCCGTATCTCCTCCACGACATACTCCAACGCCGCCAGCGACACAATCTCTTCCACAACAGCAAGCTCCAACCGTGCCGCCGCCTCCGCCAATGCCAACAACGACCGCCTCATCGGCACCGGCTGGTCCATCGAGGAACAAGAGGCCCGCTGGCCCACAGAGATCGGTCCCACCACCTCCGCCGAAGAAACAAGTTGTGGTCATGAAGATCCCAAAGATGACCAAACTTCCATACGAGAAGACTGATGAAGAACTTAATGCTTCAGTCAAGGCAGAAGTGAAAGCGTTCTTCGAAAAGACCAAAGCTGACGCACGAGCAAAGCAAGAGAAGCCATACCTAATGTATCCTCGTGTAAAGCTACGTCAAGTGGTGCAGGCTATGCAAGACGAGAAGCGTGCCGCTAGTAAAAAACCAGCGCCGCCACTATCAGACTATGAGCGTACTATCACAAAGAAAATCAAGGAGGACAAAAGGAAACAGAAGGCGGCCGGGAAAGATGTTGCACAGCTCGGCCAACAAGCGCAGCAATCAGTGCCGCCACTAGTGGTTGAGAATCAATATGGTTCCAACATGAACTTGATGCAAATGTCGGTACCTGATGATGTGGACTTAGATGAACTCGCCAAGTGGATGAATGTGACTGGGCTTTCCTTAGAACAACTTCTCGGTCGGGAGGAACTGACAACTGTTAAAGAGGCTGAAGTTGTTGATGAATGGCGGAGAAAGTACGTATATGGCAGGAGTCTATGCGACTCTGCAAAGGTAAAAAATCTTGGTACACAAATGTATAAGCTGCACGAGTACTACTTGAGATTCTGTGCACAACATTAAAGTGAACAATATCTGGACGTCCAAGTCAGAGACCGTCACTACTTCCGTGGAGACGACGTCATCTGGGTACAGTTTAGTGAAGTACACCAGCTTCTCTATATGAATGCTCTTGACAAATCTCTCATAAGCTGCTACTGTCTGTAAGTGATTCTTCCTTTTAATCAATAATCCCACTCTAGCATACGTACGTATTCGTAATAACTATGCTCACGATGTGCAGACACATGATGAGAGAACTCAGATTGAAACAAGACGATCGAATTGGTTTTATCGATCCGTATGTCGTGTACAAGGACACAAAGACTAAAGATCCATTCAATCTGAAGATCAAGGAAATAGAGAAAAACCTCCAGAAAAACCTCCGGAGATTCTTTTATAACCAAAGGCATAAGGAGTTGATACTCTTCCCTTACAATATAGGGTAAAGTGTTGTGTTATATCATGTTTTAGTCAATTCAACATTAATATATATATATATATATATAAAAGTTGACTCTATAAACAAATGTAGGGATCACTGGATACTCATTGAGATTAAGATCAAGGAACAAACTATAAATGTGTGAGACTCAATGAGAAAAGAGATGGCAATGTACCAAGACATGATCTAGAGGTAAGTTCTATCATTCGTTAATTATCGTCGCCTGTTCCTTTAATTTACTATGCTATACCTAATCAACGACCGACTTATTGGGCAGGGCTTGGACTTGGCTACAACAAAGATATCGTACGGATCTGAAAGTGCCACCCCCCCTCCTATTCTACATAAGTGGGTGTCCAGACAACCGTACAGAATCAATTTATGTGAATACTACGTTTGCGAGTACATGCGGTGTAGCAAATTTACACCTGCTAAAGAGATACTAAAAGTAAGTAACATGTGTATACAATAAATTCATATCTTATTTATTTGTTGAAACTAAATAAATCTTATGTATATTAATATCTTTTTCTTTAATTAATGCAAATGGAAGGAGTGGGAATTGAAAGAATAAGTGTTTAAGCACACAATACTCGTCGCAATCCAGGAGACGATCGCAGGTTTCATCAACGATCAAGTCATCCCGGAAGATCGCGGCGAGTTCCACCACAACCCTAGGTTGAATTTGAAGAGTCTAAACAAGAACGAACACTTGTATTAGCTTTGAGTGGCAGGCCAACATTTGTGTAATTCATTAACCGGCGGTCGAACACTTGATTACTTGTATATTATTATAAATGTAATATGTATGTACGTATATGTATAGCTCTATAATATATATATGTAGTTTCATACTTTATTTATGTGCAATAATAACGCTCTCGTATAGGTGCAACGTATAATAGCAGCGAAGAATAAATTAGAAAACGATATAACTGAAAACCAAAATCAATAATGAATTGGAAAGAAAAAGGAAAAAGAAAAAAGAACCTTTAGTCCCAGTTGGTAATACCAACCGGGACTAAAAGGCAGCACCTTTTAGTCCCGGTTGGTATTACCAACCGGGACTAAACCCGGGCCTGAGAACCAGGACTAAAGGTGGGACATTTAGTCCCGAAACCTTAGTCCCGGCTCGCAGTTTGGGACTAGAGGTCCTTTTGGACCGAGACTAAAGCCCCGTTGTGCAGCAGTGTCAGGAGGCCGTCAACAGAGTATATTTGGCCATCTGGCACGGGCACCCTAGGCCGGCATTGGCACAGCACGAAGAAGCACGGCCCAGCTCGGCTCCCGCCATGCCCGTGCCAGGCACGGCTAGTCATAGGGCCGTGCCTGGGCCGCCATGTCGGGCTCGTAGTGCTGACGTAGACATGGCATGGATAAAGGCCTGGCACTATGTGGCCCGATTTATGAATACGAGGATAGCAGGACGCTTGAGAAATACTTCTATTTACGCATGAGTCTAAGAATCTCAGAGGACACGGACATAATTGGGATCACTATTAAGTGCATGCAGTGGTTGACATCTCAGTTCAAGCTTGTGGCTGAATCTGCAATAGGGGAACTCACACTGCTGCCTAATTTGCAAGACAATTTCCGTACCTATGTTCTTCCACCCAGTTTTATGAAAGATGAATATGCCAGTGATACAGGACACATCCGCCCTGATCCAATATGTTGCAGTGGAAATAGCTACGGAACTCTAGCTAACAAGTCATCAATCGAAATTCCTGAGCCAGTTATTGTGATCTATTTTAGGTGCTGTATTTCAGCGCCCAAAAACAGCTTGCGTAACGCACCTCTGATTCTGCATGTTGGTTTTGTGCCTCATTTTCCTTGTTATTACTCCAACGGGAGAATTTGTATTAAGTATGGAGGCAAAGAGGAAAATAGAAACGGTAGTGTGCAACAACTGGAGGAGATAGCAAGATCAGATGCGCTCGATTATTTGGTCCATGAACCAGAACCCACGGATTATGATCTGTTTTGGTTTTCTCAACACGGTTTTGCACTCGTTACTCTGGAGGCCATGCCAAGACCCGGCCGGAGGGTTTCCAAGAGAAAGCGGTAGAAGTTCAAAGCAAGTCATCTGTGGTCTTAGGCGTGTTGTGTTGTATGTACTACCTCGGTACTTCAATTTCAGGGCCCTGTAACATATATACAATGTTATAAAATTTGTCATGGTCCGCGCTTGGAAAAATGTTCTGACAAATAAAAAATACGTATTTTTTCATGCCTCTCGGTGCTCTGTTCTTCATCTCACCTTATCCCGGCCCTTCATTGCTTCAACAGCAAGGCTTGTGGTGTAATAATCACTAATAGGGTGGAAAAGGCAAGCCCACACATATCAACTGCGTCTAGAACAAGCGGCAGTGCGTGTGTGCACCTCTTGTTTGATCTGTTCCTGATATATCCGTCTCCTCCCCTTCGTTCCATCTGTTGGTGCGAACTGCAGGATCGGATCAGCCTTAAGGTGAGGATTAACATTAAGCGTATATATTCCACACCACACATACATCGGTAATAATGACCCAAGAGTTTGTTACAGACTTGCAGTATGTTTATCTAGTACTGCTTGTGGGAGTCAAAAATTAAAGTACAAAACTAACTAACCCACGGTGTATTCATCAGCAGGTTGGTCGAATCCCCACAGCGACTTCATGGTGGAGATGATGTTTTCAGCACTTGTTCAGGAGGCCGTGAGCAGATGCGTCTCCTTTGTGTTGGGCAAGCACGAGGAGAAGGCATCCCAAGTGCACTTGACAGAGAGGCTTCAGATGGCAGTCAGCCATCTGGAGTTTGCGCTTGAGAGGGCCCAGGAGCTGCGCATCAGGCACCTCTCATTGATTAGCCGCAGGAAGCTAGCAAATCAAGTCTGCCACTCTGCCTACGTCGAGGCCATGGAACTGCTCGACAAGCACAAGCAGCAGCAGGCGGTGTCTCCAGGACAGGAACTGCAGGTTGCACATGGGGTAAAGCGCAAGCGAGGGTTTTTTTGGGCTAAAGACGTGCCCATCGAATCTTCTTTTGCTGGCTTGAGCACGGATGATGTTTGAACATTTGAATGGTATGCAGATGCTGGCAAGTTTGTGAGGGACATGGAGTCAGGCATCTCCTTGAAGGTAAAACTCTCGGGTATTATCATTTGGAGCAGGGAAATAACCTGCGACGAGATTTCTACATATTGCCCATGTATTCTGATGAACGTGGCTTGGAGGCACTGCTAGGATACCGATACAAGGATAGCACAATGATAGAGAAATGTTTTACTCTGTCGTTGTCCCTACGACTATCAGAAAGCACAGACATAGTTGGAGTTGCTATTAAAGGCTTGCAATTATTGACAGCTGAATTCAAACATCCTGTTGAATGTGCAATGGGAGAACTTACCCTACTGCCTAATAATTTACAAGACACTACCCATTTGTCTGGGCCTCCATGGGTGCGCTTTGAAGAGTATTGTATGATGCAGACACATGTTTATCGCCCAGACCCATCATGTTGCAAAGGAAGTAGGCACAGACTTTGTGCTAAAGACAACGTCTCATCAAGGTTAGCAGACATTTTTTGGTCTTTTATGTGCTATATACCAGCACTCGAGTGCAGCACGCGCAGCTCATTCGATGAGGTGGGCAGAGGTTGCAAACCACCTCTGCAAGTGACCATTGACTTCAGGCCCCATTAAGGGTGTTTTTCTTACTATCGTCGCTGGTTTATGGATTTATTGCAAATGGGGATGATTAAAAACGATAAGTACATTTATGTAGTAGAAACGATAAGTACTACCTCTACCTCGACCTCTACTGCTGCCGCTCGCCCCGTCCCTGCCTTCCCCTATATGGCTATATATGCTAGATAATCTCTATACTAGAGCCCAACACGCGTAGAGAAGTGGGCAGCCACCTCTGCCGCCTCTGCCGCTGAGCGCTGGCTTCTGGCCTCATGCTGCCTTATGCACTCGAAAAGATGGGAGACGTCCAAGAGTATGAATTATATTGGATCTCCAGACATGCTTACGGTGGAAAAGGCAAGCACGGAAAGAGCAGGTGCGCCAACAATCAGGAGGAGGTACAAGACACGAGGAAGCACAAAGAGAAGTGGAAGGAGGTTGCTAGCTATAGGTTGCCACCCAACCAACACAAGCCCATGCGAGCTACTCAGTGTGCTGTCCAGTATTTGCTAGAGATGGCAGCGGTTCGGGTTCGGGTCGGATACCCGCGGGTTTCGGTTTTTGCGGTTTCGGGTTTGGGGATGATTTCTCACCCACGGTTTTCGGTTTCGGTTTTGGGTTTGGTATCGGGTTCGGTTTCGGGTTTGGTTTTTCACCCGTGGATATCCAATGGATATCCGAAATAAATTATTTGGAATTAAAACTCATGTTTTATAATATGCTAATAATAACTTATTTACTTAGATTATTAAATCTATTCAAAATTGACTCATGAAAATATTTATTATTTATTGTCTCTTATTTATACATGTGAATATGTGTATATTTATCCGCGGGTTTCGGGTATCCATTCGGGTTTCGGGTATCCGTTCGGGTTTCGGGTATCCGTTCGGGTTTCGGGTATCCGCGGGTTTGGTTTTGGTGATGGATTTTCACCCGAATCGGTTTTCGGTTCGGGTTCGGGTTTCGATTTCGGGTTTCGGTTTTGGGTGCACGGAGACTCCACCCGATCCGAACCCGACCCGTTGAGCGTATATATTCCACACCACACATACATCGGTAATAATGACCCAAGAGTTTGTTACAGACTTGCAGTATGTTTATCTAGTACTGCTTGTGGGAGTCAAAAATTAAAGTACAAAACTAACTAACCCACGGTGTATTCATCAGCAGGTTGGTCGAATCCCCACAGCGACTTCATGGTGGAGATGATGTTTTCAGCACTTGTTCAGGAGGCCGTGAGCAGATGCGTCTCCTTTGTGTTGGGCAAGCACGAGGAGAAGGCATCCCAAGTGCACTTGACAGAGAGGCTTCAGATGGCAGTCAGCCATCTGGAGTTTGCGCTTGAGAGGGCCCAGGAGCTGCGCATCAGGCACCTCTCATTGATTAGCCGCAGGAAGCTAGCAAATCAAGTCTGCCACTCTGCCTACGTCGAGGCCATGGAACTGCTCGACAAGCACAAGCAGCAGCAGGCGGTGTCTCCAGGACAGGAACTGCAGGTTGCACATGGGGTAAAGCGCAAGCGAGGGTTTTTTTGGGCTAAAGACGTGCCCATCGAATCTTCTTTTGCTGGCTTGAGCACGGATGATGTTTGAACATTTGAATGGTATGCAGATGCTGGCAAGTTTGTGAGGGACATGGAGTCAGGCATCTCCTTGAAGGTAAAACTCTCGGGTATTATCATTTGGAGCAGGGAAATAACCTGCGACGAGATTTCTACATATTGCCCATGTATTCTGATGAACGTGGCTTGGAGGCACTGCTAGGATACCGATACAAGGATAGCACAATGATAGAGAAATGTTTTACTCTGTCGTTGTCCCTACGACTATCAGAAAGCACAGACATAGTTGGAGTTGCTATTAAAGGCTTGCAATTATTGACAGCTGAATTCAAACATCCTGTTGAATGTGCAATGGGAGAACTTACCCTACTGCCTAATAATTTACAAGACACTACCCATTTGTCTGGGCCTCCATGGGTGCGCTTTGAAGAGTATTGTATGATGCAGACACATGTTTATCGCCCAGACCCATCATGTTGCAAAGGAAGTAGGCACAGACTTTGTGCTAAAGACAACGTCTCATCAAGGTTAGCAGACATTTTTTGGTCTTTTATGTGCTATATACCAGCACTCGAGTGCAGCACGCGCAGCTCATTCGATGAGGTGGGCAGAGGTTGCAAACCACCTCTGCAAGTGACCATTGACTTCAGGCCCCATTAAGGGTGTTTTTCTTACTATCGTCGCTGGTTTATGGATTTATTGCAAATGGGGATGATTAAAAACGATAAGTACATTTATGTAGTAGAAACGATAAGTACTACCTCTACCTCGACCTCTACTGCTGCCGCTCGCCCCGTCCCTGCCTTCCCCTATATGGCTATATATGCTAGATAATCTCTATACTAGAGCCCAACACGCGTAGAGAAGTGGGCAGCCACCTCTGCCGCCTCTGCCGCTGAGCGCTGGCTTCTGGCCTCATGCTGCCTTATGCACTCGAAAAGATGGGAGACGTCCAAGAGTATGAATTATATTGGATCTCCAGACATGCTTACGGTGGAAAAGGCAAGCACGGAAAGAGCAGGTGCGCCAACAATCAGGAGGAGGTACAAGACACGAGGAAGCACAAAGAGAAGTGGAAGGAGGTTGCTAGCTATAGGTTGCCACCCAACCAACACAAGCCCATGCGAGCTACTCAGTGTGCTGTCCAGTATTTGCTTATGTCATTTGTAGTACTGCATTATTTGTAACATGCACATGCCTACTGCTCGAGAAATATAAAGTACTTGATTCACACAAAAAAAAAGAGAAATAAAAAGTACCTTTTACTGCTGCCAACTGTATACGCTAATTTCCCTTTGTACACGACTAGCTGAGTTGTACACAACTGTGACATAGTCATCAGATTCATTATTTGCACTACAAAAGATGAAAAGAATTTGTAAACATCTCGTCATTTACAGTATACGAGGTTACGAGCTAACAGTAAGGCTGTCTGTTGTAGTGCCAACTCAGCTAGTTATTATAAAGCCACCTACACGAGTAAAAATCATGTGTATGAGTTCTTCGAAAAATAATGCTAATGAGATGGTTTGTCAATTATGCTTGTAGAAAATGAGACAGTTAGTGAAAATAAACACATAGAGCATTTTCCTTTTCATGACCAATGATTGTGCGGGACAAAAATAATATAAACGATAAATCACCCAAGCTGAAATATAATAAAGAAAAACTGTTCTTATCGTGATAATGGTGAGTTCAACAAGAACACTTTGTCCAAAATTGAAGTATAACTGAACTGAAATAATTCATTCTAACAGATAAAACATTTAGGTGAGTTCAATTCCTAGTGGCAGGGGCCAAGCAGACTAGAACTCTAATTGACCAAAATCACCAATAGTACTTCCACTGGAACTTTCACAGTAGTGACCAGTGAAAATAACCTTGTGCTTGTCTTCAAGTGATGTGAGACAGTGAGGTGGACTAACCAAAGAATTTGCGGTTCCTATGAAGGTGACCGGGAAAAATCCAATATCAACGGGGGTGTTTAGTTGGCACAAATTTTTGGTTTTGGGTACTGTAGCTTTTTGTTTTATTTGGTAATTACTGTTCAATCATGGACTAATTAGGCTTAAAAGATTCGTCTTGCGATTTCACGATGAACTGTGCAATTAGTTTTTAGTTTCGCCTACATTTAATGCTCCATGTATGTGCCGTAAGATTTGATGTGATGTTTTGGGGTGAAAATTTTTTGGAACTAAACACCCTCTTACACCGCAACTTCCTCCCTGTGACATTCTCCTTGGAACAGAACCATCCTCTCCACAGAATTTCCCTGACATTTCGTGGTCTGTTCTTGAACACACATCAGAGGCGCACCGCCCGTTTCAACTTGTTCACACATTTTGCTCCAAACGATGGACAGGCTACCTCCACTGTTTCTGTACTACATTATATAAAGCTTGGCCGTCCCATTTACTGAATGCAAAGCACTACAGCACTGAGTGCTCTGTTCTTGATCTCACCTTATCCCAGCCCCTTCAATGTTTCAATATATAGCAAGGCTGTCATCGGCATGCAGTTGGTGCTACACACGCGTGGCTTCTGCAATCAATAGGAGAACTAAGGTAAAGACAACACTTGCATGCCGCATAAGTATACTATTATACTACTAGCTAGTACACTTCCATGTCTGGTCCGATCTGACGATGCTCAGAATACAGAGAGGACAGTACTGATGGTGTTCATCTTTTCTTTAGGAGGCCATCAGCAGAGGTGGATAATTTTTTTATCATTAACATGAAATCTATAAAACTTTTAAGATTAATTCCATCTGTATCCTTTGGGCTTCATGCATTCTTCTCTAATATTTGCGTCAAAGTAGCTAGCTCTCATTATTTTGTATTCTCAGCAGATAAATAAATCAGCTCCACACGCAATAGGGTAACTTATGGCGCTTCCTTCAGCTGTCGTTGAGGAGGGTGTGAACAAAGTGTTCTCGTACATCTCAACCAAGCTTGACGACAAGGCGTTGACAGCAGACACCATCGCAAGGATCGAGATTGCAGTCTCTCGGTTAGATTTTGTCCTTGAGAAGACTGGAAAGATAGCGATCACATATGTCTCCTTGTTACATAGATGGAAGATTTTCAAGCGAGTCCATATGGAGGGGATGGACCTGCTGAACAAGTACAAGCAGCAACAGCCTGATGGGCTTGAAGAGACCGGACAAGCAGTGGTAAGGAGTTCCTCCTACTTTCAGCGGATTGCTAATAGAGCTGCAAATTTGTCCATCTCTTCTCTTGTTGGCTTGAGCAAGGAGCGGTTGAGTTCCTCTGTTGCCAAAACATTTGAGAGGTATGCAGACTGGGCTGAAAAGTTTGTAGCAGAGGTGGAGTCTAGCTCCCCGCTGCGGTGCAAGACCTTCCAGTACCCATTTCTCAGGTATCTGTTTGAAGGGAAAACTCTCGGGTGTGAAGTAATGGTAAAGAAACCAAGCCAATCACTCAGTTTGTATCTACATCCCGTGATTGTGGAAGGGCGTGGCGTTGATGTCATGCTACGTTATGATTATGTTGATAGCAGGATGCCTGAGAAATGCTTCTTTCTATGGATGGTGCTAAGAATCTCAGAGGACACGGACATAATCGGGATCACTATTAAGTGCATGCAGTGTTTGACATCTCTGTTAAAGCTTGCGGTTGAACCTGCAATAGGAGAACTCACACTGCTGCCTAATTCGCAAGACATTTTCCGCTCGTATGTTCCTCCACCGAGTTTCATGAAAGATGACAAATATGTCTTTTATTCAAAATTCTTCCGCCCTGATCCAATATGTTGCAATGGAAATAGCTACGAAACTCTAGCTAACAAGTCATCAATCAAAATTCCAGAGCCAGTTATTGAGATCTATTTTGGTTGCTATATTTCAGTGCCCAAAAACAGCTTGCGTAACGCACCTCTGTTTCTGGCATGTGTTTTTGCACCTCATGTGCCTAATTGTTCCTTCAACGAGGAGATTTTTATTGAGTATGGAGGCAAAGAGGAAACTAGAAATGGTGGTAGTGTGCAACAACTGGAGGAGATAGCAAGATCAGATGCGCTCGATTATTTGGTCCATGAACCAGAACCCACGGATTATGCTCTGTTTTGGTTTTCTCCACATGGTGCTGCACTCGTTAATCTGGAACAGGCCATCCCAAGACGAAGCCGGAGGGTTTCCAAGAGAAAGCGGTAGAAATGCAAAGGTGGCCACTCATTTGTGCTTACACTTACTGTATATTGGAGCTCCTTACTTCAATTTCGGGGGCCCGTCTTATATATACAGTTTTAATGCAAAGACCCGGTCGGAGGGTTTCCAAGAGAAAGCGGTACAAGTCCAAAGGTAGCAAGTCATCTGTGCTCTTAGGCGCGTGTTGTATGTTCACCTTCGGTACTTCAATTTCAAGGCCCTGTACTATATATATAATGTTATAAAATTTGTCAAGGTCCGCGCTTCGAAAAATGTTGTTTGAAAAATAAAAACTACTTTTTCATGCCTGAATGTGAAAATTCCATTTGTAGTTTGCTATTCTGTACAGTGTACACGACTAATCTCTATGTATGGCTGAAATTAGCGCGTGAATTCAGTTTTGGCCCTCATGTTGTCTTGAGTTTTGTCCTAATTAACACAGTGTATTTCGAGCATGTCACGTATTTAGCATCCAAGTCAATTATTGTCCTGCATATTCGTAGCACAACAGAGGAGAAATGGATCGCTAGCACTGTACTAAACAGTTGTCCCTGTTCGTCCCCTTGCACCGACGCCATTGCAGCTGGAGGTTTCTGCAACCTCTAATAATCATCGCCAGACGCCATTCAGACCTCCCTGCAACAGCTGCTACTTGCAAAGTTGCAATTCACATCGGTGGTTTGAGAATTTCGCGGGTAAAAACTGGCGCAGATAGTGAAAGCCAACAGCGACAGTCAAGTGGCCAACAACTACCACAAGGTTTGCAGGTCGTGTTGCTCGGTGCCATTCTCCTAGAAACACACGAATCCTTGCACTGCATTGCTCCTATATGGAAATTACTACCTCCACTTTTTCTTCACTACCGTAAATCGTTTTATACTTGAGTAAAGCTACACGGTACTCCCTTTACTTACTATAGGAGATATTAATACCTCAGATCAAAAAATCTAAACTATTGACTTTTTTAGTTTTTCGAAATAATTAATAATTATAATCTAGAAAAAAATGAAAAAATTATCAAATTCCCTCGAGAGACCGAACGAGCGCGAGCCCCTTCCTTCTTCACTGTGCGTAGGCTTCCTTCCTTCTTTTCATTGCCCGTCCTTCTTTTTCGTGTGCAGCTTCCTTTTTCCTTTTATAAAATTTAGTTTACTTTGATAATAAATATTATAGAAATTGAAATATTTTTGTATAGCTTTATTTATATTTGACATTAAATCACTACTAAAGTTGAATTTGTACACTGTAACGCTAGGGTACTACAAAAAAAGTTTTAACGGTCGGTATAAAGTGTGATGATATTTTTGTTTTAAAAGTGCTTAAATTTCTTATGATATACAGTTATATTAAAGTTGTAAATATTATAGGCAGGCAGTAACGCGCGAATAGTACCCACGTAGTGCAATCCTGCATGCATGTGCGGACCAAAGACTTGCAAATTGTGGGGCGACGACTTAGTCTCGTTTAGTTTCAGGTGTAAAGTTTTGCGGTGTCACATCGGGTATTATATGGGAGTGTCACATGGGGTGTTTGGATACTAATAAAAAACAAATTACAGAATCCGTCCATAAACCATAAGACGAATTTATTAAGCCTAATTAATACGTCATTAGCACATGTGTTACTATAGCACTTTATTATCAAATCATGGACTAATTAGGCTTAAAAGATTCGTCTTGCAAAGTAGTCGCAATCTGTACAATTAGTTATTTTTTAATTTATATTTAATACTTTATACATGTGTCCAAATATTTGATGGGATAGGGTGTAAATTTTTAGGAAAAAAACTAAATAAAGCCCACCAAAGACTTGTGGTTGTAGAGGCTTGTAGCAGCCTAGCTACCCCGGGCGGCAGAGTGCCAAAGTGGCAGACACCAGGCACTAATGCGCAGACAACACATGCAAGTCATTGCTTTCAGATTGTACGGCGGGAGAAGCTGCCTCTGCATTTCCTTGAACGTTCCAGCTACTCCATGGATGGAAGGAAGGAAGGAAGCCGCTAAGAAGCATCCTCGCGCTTCCTTCGCTTTTCCAGCTGGACATGTTTCTACAGGTTCACACTACTCTATATTTTAGGTTTTGCTATGGTACTGTATCTCTAAATAATTGTGAACCGTCGATCTAGTGGCTATAATAAGATATTACCTCCTAAATGATAATAGGAGAAATACTTGTTTTTATTATTTTTGAGAAATAGGAAGGAATCAAATTGAGGTAACACACATCTATCAATCTTACTATTACTAATTAGAGGCTTCAACGGAGGCACCACATTAACTCTCACCAGACGCGCTAGGAAAAAAGATAAATCCTAGAAATTCTCACAATAATCACAAACATCTGGCCTTTAATTTGGTAGACTCTAATCATCATCTCCCATAATAGCCATTGGATCTACTGTAATTTATAAAAAGAATTACCCACCTCTGCCATTATGAAAAATACTTAAAGTAACCCCCTAATTGTGCATATAAATTACCCACCCCTGCCATTACGAAAGATAATTCAAAATAACCCTCTAATTTTGTATATAAATTAACCACACTTATTATTATGAACATTTGGCATTTAATTTGGTAGACTCTAATCATCATCTCCCATAATAGTCATTGGATCTACTGTAATTTATAAAAAGAATTACCCACCTCTACCATTATGAAAAATACTTAAAGTAACTCTCTAATTGTGCATATAAATTACCCACCCCTACCATTATGAAAGATAATTCAAAATAATCCCCTAATTTTGTATATAAATTAACCACACTTATTATTATGAAAAATAATTCAAAATAGCCCTCTAAATTTGCATATAAATTAGCTATTTTGTCATTATGAAACATAATTCATAATAACACCCTCACATTGCATCTAAATTACCCACCTCTCTCAAAACTATATGTAAATACTACTATATGCTATTAAAAATTCTATATTTATAAAGTATAAGACATATATATTTCTAAATTACAAACTTCTAGAAATATGAAATTAAGTAATCATAATGTTATGTTTGATCATGTATATATGAGACATATAAATTTCTAAATTACAAACTTCTACAACTGTGAAATTAAATAATCCTAATGCTATGTTTGACCATGTATACCAAGTAGACATATATACATTAGGATAAATATTTATTTTAATAGCTTATACGCATGCAAAATGTTTAATTAACAAACCACATAGCAATAACATAACACCGGCAATTCCCTTTGAATTATATTAATGCTCCCTAATCATGAATTTCATAAGTTATTTTTAAATAACTTTATACATTTTAACTAAAACATTATTATGTCATATCAATATTGGTAATTTAACTTTTACAACTCTATGATATATAAAATAATACTACACACATATATATATATGTAATATAACAATTCAACAAGTTCGGTGCTAGAGTGCAATATGAGTTTCAACTTAATTAACATGCGGAACAAATATTCTAAGACCTAAACTCCTTTTAATAAAAATAAATTTTGAATAAAAAAATTAAAAACACTATAGTTGTACAACTTGGTTAAAAGTCAAAAGCTAAACTATAATTCATGAAATGGATGCAATAAAAGTTTATATATCTTATGGTTAGGTTTAAAATAAATGCATGTCATGCTGTAAAAAAGATAAATACTCGAAATGATAACTAGAGGTCCTTAACAGAGCCTCCACTTTAATCCTTATACAATAGAAAAATAAAAGATAGATCCTAGAAATTTCTCATAAAAATATGAAACATTTAACCATCAATTTGGTATAATCTAATCACCATTGATAATAATAGCTATTGGATCTATTCTATTTTCTAAATAATTACCCGCCTCTGCTATTACATAAATCAATGAAAACTAACTCATGGTTCTATATTTAAACTACCCACATATGCCATTAAGAAACATGATCTAAAGTAAATCTAAATTTGCATCTAATTACCCAGTACTCCTATTACAATAAATAATTTATGCAACCAAATTCGCATCTCATTACTAAAAAATTAAATATGCTATCAAATCTACATCTAAAAGATAATCAATATCTTCTGTGAAAAATTGTTTAAATAACCATAGAGCATGTAGATGTTTGTACATTGCCTACTTCTATCAATATTAATATATTAAGATTTGATTAATGTAAGCATACATATTGTGTCAGCATGGATGGGTGATAAATATATATGTTATGTTTCATCAACAACATATTACCTTAACAACTCATATACTAATAACGCTAACAAATTTTTTTCTAAAACCATATTAGTAACCATGACATAATTTATATAGGTTGTTACTCTATCTATATTTATATATTTTTAATTAAATTTTTGACACATTTATATTGATAGTATAACCATAATTGCATGTACAATTCCTTGATAGGAAAATTCAGTCATCTTAAGAATTATGGGAGACTACTTATGGCTATATTTTTTGGCCCTTTAACATTACTCTAGAATAATTTGATCATTATAAGCCTTAATAAGATTTAAAATTCTATTGAGGTTAGCACAACACTATCGCTTATCTTAGGTGACATGGTGCATGTTTTAAATGATTGCATATTCTATTGTAGCATTTAGGAATGTACTATACGACCTAAAATGCTTATTTTAAAACAGTCCAAAATGAGAATGAGTAAAAGATACAATAAGCACAAGAGTTTTAACTTAAGAAAAAAATCTATAGCAGTCAATAAAAATAAAGTTAATAAATCAAAATTCAGATTCATAACTTGGCAAGGTTTCAAACTAATTGCATATTAAAATATACAAGGTGCCAGGTAAAGTAAAAGTATGAATATGCATGAAAAATATACAAGTCATTCCCTCACAAAAAAGCAACTAATAAGTTTATGATCATTAGATATAGACTATAAAGTATCTATTATGTCAATTTGTTGAAAATAAACAACAAAAACATATAATTTAATAGAAGTAATTTTTTATTATTTAAATAAAATATATTAATAGTACATCTTTTAAAATTCTAACCCGTGCGAGAGCACGGGTTGATGGACTAGTTAGAGATCTAACGTGCATGGAAACATGTGAGCGTGGATTTGTATTGAATGATTCCCAACGTGACATGTAACATTTTTTCATTAATTAATCTATGTGGAGTTGTAACTTATCTCAACGTTAGATGTATATAAATGTTAGTTGTACATAAATGTTAGTTGTGTTTTTTCTACAATGTGACAAACGTAGAGGTGAATTTTAGTCATTTAAATTAATCTATGTTGGTATTTAAATTAATTATTTATTTTATAATTCAACATTAGTATTCAGTAATCAAAATCCAACAGCGACGAGAAAGTGGCTTACATCCACACAAGCTTTGCTTTGAGAAATACACTGCAACTTCCTCTTTTGATCCATTCTCCAGGGTCAGAACCATTTTCTGCTCTGCATTTCCCTGAGCTTTCCATATTTATTCCTGATCACACATTGGAGCCACCCG
The DNA here is from genome assembly GCA_038087645.1 of Saccharum hybrid cultivar R570. Taxonomy (NCBI): domain Eukaryota; kingdom Viridiplantae; phylum Streptophyta; class Magnoliopsida; order Poales; family Poaceae; genus Saccharum; species Saccharum hybrid cultivar. Next base: position 29,835,793 of record JAQSUU010000405.1, on the reverse strand, counting down.
ATTTCAACTTATTGACACCAAGCTCAAAACGATGGACCCCCTACCTCGTCTTGTACTACTATAAAGCTTGGTTGTCCCAATCGTTTCCTTTACACCTTCACTGCTCTGTTCTTGACCTCACCTTATCCCAGCCCCTTGATCGATTCCTTCGATAGCCAGGCTATCTTCATCGGCATGCAATTGATGCTACACACGCGTGGCTGCAGCAATCTAGGGAGAATTAAGGTAAGGACTACGCTTGCACACCATATAGATTACTCTAGATAATTTGTCTGTCAAGTTAAAGTTGCTCCTTTTATTTGCCTCTTCCAGTAGATTCCTCTAAAGGCGGAGAGAACTATTATGCACGTAGCTGCCTGTCATGGCGGAGATGGTGTGGTCAACCCTTGTCCAGGAGGCCATCAGTAGGGTCATCTCCTTTGGGTTCAGCAGGCGCGAAGAGAAGGCGTCCCAAGGGCACTTGATGGAGAGGCTCCAGATGGCAGCCAACGAACTGGAGCTTTCTCTTGAGAGGTCTGCAAAGCTGCCGATCACAGATGTCTCCCTCTTTCAACGCAGGAAGATGATCAAGCGCGCCTACATTGAGGCCATGGAGCAGCTCGACAAGCACAAGCAGCAGGCAGTGCCAGCAGCCCAAGAACAAATAGCGCAAGGGGTAAAGCGCAAGCGATGGGTCATCGGCTCCAACAGCCTGTTCAGGGCAACTTCTGCTGGCCTGAACACCAATGATGTTCGAAGATTTGAATGGTTTGCAGATTGTGCTGGCAAGTTTTTAAGGGACGTGGAGTCTGGCTGCTCGCTCCACCACTACACCTTTTGCAACCCTATTGTTAGGCATCTTCTTGAAGGAAAGACTCTCGAGTACAAACTGGAGCAAGGAAACCAACTAAGAAGTTTCTACATATGGCCCACATTTTCTGAAGAGCGTGGTGTAGAGGCAATGCTAGAATACAGTTATGAGGACAGCACAATGCCAGAGAAATTTTTTTATCTGTTGTTGGTCCTACGACTATCAGAAAGCATAGACATAGTTCAGGTTGCTAATGAAGGCTTGGAATATTTGACATCTCAATTCAAGCTTCCTGCTGAATGTGCAATGGGAGAACTCACCCTACTGCATAGTAACTTGCAAGACACTACCAATTACTATGTGGTTCCTTGGGTTGGTAATAACGTTCGAGAGTGTCGTATCAAACAGACCCAACATTGTCGCCCAGACCCAGCATGCTGCAAAGCAAACAGACACGCCAGATTTTGTGCTAACAACATCTCATCGGAGTTAGCAGACATATTCCCAGAGCAGGTTATTTTTTTGGGTCTTCATTGCTACACTTCAACATTAGAGCCTACCTCCATTTGTGGTCGGTCGTTGCCTCTGGCGGCGGTGACAGTTGGCTTCATGCCTCATCTTGGGGATGACGCACTGCAACTGCAGGATAGTTATGCAATTGAAACGATGGGAAATGTTAAAGAGTATAGAAATGCTACCATACAACAAGTGGCCCAGACTCTGAAATCAGATGCAAGCAGTTGTTTCTTACATCACCCGGAGGTGACAAAATACGAAATAGATTATTACTCTAAACATGGTGGCGCGTTGTTTACGGTGGAAAAGCTAGACATCAATAGAGAAGGTGCGCCCAGTACCTCTACAAGTACAAAGCGAACTGTGGGTACTGATCCATTATCTGGAACATGCAGATGGGTACTCCAACTAGCTCATGATCGCCCTCGTGGTTCTATGGCTAAATGAAAATAAATTTACGATGTGCTATCCACTGTGATACCGGTGGTTATGATTTTAAATAAACTAGTCACTTAGTCTTTGTTGTGCAAGATACATGGATTCAGTGAACGATGAAGTGCATTTTTAGTTCAGACACCTCTTCTGTCCTGCTCAACAGTGTTCCTAGGAAAGTCTTCCTTTCTAAAAGAGGTGGATGAAGATTGAAAGTTGGCACTATTTATAGTGACATTTTATAGCATTTTAATAATTATTTCATCCGTTATCAGCAGGTTTGTGCCACTTAGGCTGACGCTAACCTTGTAATGCAACTGAAAGGTCCCTGTGAGCACCCAAGAGTGGGGAGTTAACGGGGTGCCTAATAACAACCTAAAACCTATGGCTTAAATAAAACTACCACTAAAAACCCATAAATTAGTTCTAGTATGATGTGCAACTAAAGTTTTTCTAGTGCGCTATAACATACCAACAAAATGTTTTGCAACATGGAGCCAATCCAATCAGCTAGCCTAAGCTAATTTAGGAAGGTAAAACTCACACAAGTAAAGTAAAAGGAGACAATATATTCCTTGTGCCCCCTAAAAAAAGATGATTGACCCGTACGTGCCATTGAAAAGTTCGTTGTCACTCCTATATCATCTTTTGAATTTTTCTTCCCCCTAGTGCCACTTCCGTTAGGTCGATATTAACTTCCTGGCTACCTCCGTTAGGTACCGAGTGGCGCATAGGGGATTGTCTATAAATAACCAAACGATACATGTACAAATTTTGTATCCAATATGTTAGCTACAAAACAATGGAAAATGAAAAAAAATTCAACTACAAAGTTTTAGTCTCTTGGAGCACTACAACTTTGATATATGGTGTGTCTCCATCTGAGATCATTTGAAAATTTTAAAAATTTGAATTTCATAGTATGAGAACTTAATATATATTTAGGCTCCTAATAATAAATAATCTTAAATGGAAAAACTTTCAACTATAAAGTTTTAGATCTCTTCAAGTAATACAAGTGCGATATAAGATGGGTCTTCATTCGAGAAAATTCGAAAAGAGTAAAGTCCATGGCCGGTCTTCGAACTTGTGTGGGTGTGTCAACCCGGTCCGCCAACTTAGAGAAGTGGGTCATTTCGGTCCTTAAACTCCATTTGGGTCTCATATTCATCAAAACAGGTATGGATCTATGCTCGAGTGCCGAGATAAAACTTGATTGCTTGAAATCGAAGATTAGCGGGGTTATATATGAAATCGCCTAGACACAAAAATTACATAAATGTTTATAAACTTCTTGAGGCGTTATTTTAAGAAAGGCCCCGTCTTCTTCCACGTTAGCAAGGCGAGCTCATCCCGCCGCCGCCTCTACCGAGCAGGCAAGCAGGTGAGGTGCGCTGCGGCTGCCAGGCAGGCGCCGACACTGATGCGACATACTATGCCCAAGACAACTCCACCTTCCTCCTTCTCCCATCTACCGAGCACCCTGAGACCAAGCCGAGCCAACGCTCTCCCGTGGTCGGCACGCGGCTTGCTCGACCTTGCTCCCGAGGCCCGACGCGACGGCGCGGCACGCGGCCCACGCGCTCGCCTGGCACGGGGTGCAGCGCGGTGGCGCCGCAGGCAGTCCGCGTACAAGCCTGACGATCTCACATGCTGCCGCCGAGGGGAGCAGCTCGCAGCCACGGTTTCGCTGGTGCCGAGCTCGATGTCGCGGCTTTCCTGACGCTGCAGGGTTCCCGGCGGGTAGAGGGGCGGACACGGCTGCAGGGGTTGAGCAGGGACTGCACTGCATCGAACCTTTCCGCACCGGTAGCCTTTGGTCACAGCGCCGACACAGACCCACACGAGCAGGAGCCCAAGGCAGCAGAGGACCGACGCCCTCAAGAACAGAGAAAGGGGCGATCCAAAAAATCAACCAAAACCGATCCAAAACTTCATAAATCGCTTCCAAACTTTGCACATGCAATCACCATAGAGTAGGTAAGCTATTCCTAAGAAACCATTGCCCAATTTGAACTCTACCTCCGGAAATTTCAGATTGCGTGTAAGAACACAGTTTTTCCGCAAAACAAAAATCGGCTCGAATCTTCGTGCTCGTGTTGATTCAATCAAATTCAATCATAGAGCAACATCAGCACATATTATTGCACGAATCTAGCCGACCAAAACCTGCAAAGAGGTCATCGAACAGATCGAAACAAGAACGGGAAAGGGAAAAAACTGGACAGCAAAAGGCACACGAAAAACAATATCAAAGCCTCATGATTTGAATCCCAGAAGACACCGAGAGGTTAAGCCCTCTCTTTCAACCAGAATCACAGGATCAGATTACACATTCACGAACTCGCTCATCTGTGGACCTCTAAGCAACCTTAGAGGGAAAAAAACATAAGAACAAAATAAAATGCTAACAGGTGAGAGGGTTTGGGGGCAGCCCCCTCTCTTGTTTACAGCCTATTACACATTCCCCACTCGTCTCTAAATATTTTAGAGCGAATCATCTAGCCTAAGGGTATTATGGTATAACTCCGAGATTCGCTAATCTGACGGCCATGCGCCTTTCATACTTAGCTTCGCCTCAACACAGGTCTCGTGAAGACACCACGTGTCGCCTCTGATTCCAGCTGGAACCGTACCCGGGTTTTGATCGAGGCCCTAACCCAAAAACCGTCCACTGGTGGTTTTGAGGTTCAACCCACCAAACCGCCCACGCACAGGCGGACGGGCCCAAACCAGCAAACCGTCCATCCCCGGTTTTGAGGACCAAACCGACAAACCCTCATGCACGTCTCGCTAGGCATGACTAAACGATGTCGACGCGTGTCCGACCTCCACCAAGCTTGACGCCTTTGCCTTCCTTTCTGACTTGACCGACTCGCTGTACATCACCTATGTAGATGTGTCTCCAGCCTCCGCCAAGTGCCACGACGCCATCGTCTTCCTTCTTGACTTAGTCGACGCCGCCTTCATCACCTATCTACTCTTGCCCTTGTCGATGTCCCCAAAGTGTCAGCCACCGCGGCTAGTTACCCGGCCTCCTGTCCATCTAGGGACTAGTAGAGATGGCCTTAACGATGGTTGTGGTGCACAAAACGGCAGGGGTAGAAGGTGCCGATGTAGCACACAATTGTCAGAGTAGACAGAGTAGGTGAAGAGACGATGATGCTAGTGATGTGGTTGTGCTAGACCAAGGAGAAGCACTGCAGGAGTGGACACTGCTACCCTACGGCGAATAGTCCATGTGGATGCTCTGCCCGAAGCTAGCAGTCTGGACACAAGGTACAGTGCGGCGATAGCGCGTGATGTCGCTGTTGGAGAAATTGGGGGACAACTTGAGAAAGACCGGGTGCGGATAGATATCACGTTAGAGACGCAACATGGTTGCCAATGCACATGCGACAGCCGACAGCGATATAGATGCAGTGGCAAGTGCCACCGTGGACAAAGGCACTACTGTCAGACTGTCCCTGTCGGTGGCGGCCACGGGTAGTGGTCTTGATAAGCCCAAAGAGGTGACACTGCAGGTTTGTAGCAACCCTCCTGGTCGTAGAAGATGCGTGTAGTACTTGATGATAGATGTCACCAGATTTGGGTGGATGGTGCATAGCCATTGTCTGATTAGGCCCAGTACGTGCAAGCTGGCCAGAATGATGATGGAAGAAGTTGGTGAAGTCGTCCTGATCTGTGGTGGGTATGATAAACCGATGATGATGACGGGCGGATGGGATGACCGAGAAGCAACGAGAGAAGGCGTCCCCTCGGCATCGCATGACTGGCCTATCTTCATAGAGGTCGGTGGAGTCGACGCAGATGTTGTATTAGATACGTGCAAGTGATCGGGCAAACCAAAAGCGGTACAGGCAGCAACAGATCTGAACCAGTGGTGGCGGAGGGCGACGGGGCGGCCTGGAGAGAGGTGTCGGCCTCTAGCGATGCACTCAGCGTAGCCAGGTGTTGAGCATGCTCGATGCAGAGCAGCAATGGCAACGCTCAGCCCCAGTCTGGCCATCGAGTGAGCAGCGGTGATGTGTTCAACGACATGGAACAAGCCAAGGATGGCAATGCGGAGCGGGATTATTGTTGGTCAGCGTGGAAAGTTGAAACTACCACCATAGGTTCCCTAGTAAAAACTAAGCTGAAGCGATCAGATTCAATTTTGGGTCAAAAGAACCACAATACCGATTTCTTTTAGTGGACTATAGCCAATATCGCATTAGTATAACACTAACAGAGAAAGATTAACTTTAAAACTGAAATGTAGTTTTTGCATCCGTAATTATACAAAGCAGTGAGAGAAAAAAACCATAAATTCCATTACTGTCCATAGTGGCGAGAAATAATTAAACCACGCAACAGAATAATAATAAATAGTTTGAAGCATCAACCTTGCAACGTTCCAACAGGGGCAGATCCAATTTGGTGGATTTGTAAGCCTTGTCTCAACAGTGATTAATTTGTCACCATCAGAAATGGCATTTTACTGCAAGCACGATCTGGAAAGTATCATCACGCAAAGCATACAGTTAAAGCTGTTTATGTATTGTATAGCATTTAGGAGAGCAAAAGGACATACAAGCCAAATATATTAGACCACTGACATGTGTTAACAAAAAAAAAGTAAATCAACTATTTCCCAAATGCGTCATGGCAATACAAAGAACTGTCCTTAATGACCAATGAAACTAGATAGAATATGATGTTCATAATCAGATATTTAGTTTTCAAAGCAAAAATATCATTTATTCCCACATCATAATGACTAAATCTTTAGGTATCTCCGCTGGCAATGGCAATTTGATGCTAGTACAGACAGGGGGCTTCAGGACAACGGGCGAACAGACAGCGCAGGCGAAGGCCGAAGCACGCTCACACCCCGCGGTAGCGGCACACTACGACAGGGGGCGCCTGGCCGAACGCCGGAGTAGCCGAGACAGGCAGCCGCCGGCCGGGCGTCGGAGACGGCCGCGCCCCCAACACACTCGCCCGCGAGGAAGGGGAACCACCGGCGACGCCCGCGGCACAGGGCGTCCAGCGCGCGAGGACAAAACCAACACCCCAGCGGCTCTGCCACCGGCTGGATCCACCAACAGCTTCAGCGGGGAGGCGCGGCGAGGAGCGGCACAGGCCAAAGCAGCAGCGGCCGCCGAGCCACCGCGCACGCGAACAGGGAAAAGTGACGGGGGATTGGGGGAAAAAGACGGGGGAGACGAAGAGAAACGATAAGGCCAGCGCGGATTTCCAAATTAGCGGGTTTGTGGCTTCCACAGCGGACCCGTTAAAGCGTGGCGGACCCGTCAGCTCACACATACAGCCGCACGAATCTCAAAAACAGATCAACGATCCAAAATTTGACAGATAAAAGCAACCAAAATCTGTTGACAGATAAATAGCATAAATCTACAAAAATTTACACGTCACATTACATTGAAGTGCAATAACCAGTTCTCTAAGAACACGGATCTTTTATTTTCATTATTGAATTAAAACACGCAAATCTGTATATGAAGTTGAGAACGATATAATGAAGCCATAAAGTATAGGATTACGAACAAGCGAACAGCTAGACCAAACCGTACCTGGAGTGTAGAAGCTCGTAAAGGGTACAATGGAAAAGACATGCAGTGCCTCGCTTGTTAACTTTCTTGCCCGCCCTGACTTGAGATCGAGAGTGAAGATGGCTGGATATGTGCATTGCCATTGGAAGATGACATCGACATCCTCAGCAAATCCAACAACTTCCACTTTGTCCAAAGAGGTGTCAATGGGCGACAGTACCTTTTGTAGCTCGATCACCATGTGTTGCACCCACCAGCGACTCCCACTCCGTTCTCTATCCTGGACCACAAGTAAAGGGTGGAAGCCCTAGTAGTCGCGATCCCAAGCGAACCATCTTCGACTGACATGAGGACTACTGGCCTCTTGTCCAAGTGTGGTGGAGGATCAATCGTAGAAAAGTTATGCGTAACCAAGTCAAACTTGAGAATTGCATTGGTAGCAGCCCCTATAAGAAGCACAAAATAAATCTTGTCGCCGATAGTCGTTGAGCAAGCCCGGTAGTCCAAAAAATGAGTGCCAAATTCACAAATCCTGAGAAGCCACAGCTCAAGGATCATAGTAGGGCCATCAACATGTCCTGAGTAATATCCTTTGCAACCTGTATGACAATTCTTCCACCGCCAATGCATACAATCTATGCAACCCAACATGCCCAGCCATCCTCTCCTCTCATTTTGGGTTGACCGGTGCGGCGCCCGTCCAGATCCGGCAGAGGAAGGCCGACGCCGGTGTAGGAAGTCCGCCCGCGGGGGAGGAGCGCCGCCAGCATGGGCCACCCGCGGGGGAGAGGCGCTGATAGCACGGACAGGGGAGGGAGGAGGGGCACCGGTGTGGAGAGAGGCGGCAGGGAAGGAACGACGCGCGGGCTCGGGCGCGGACGGGAGAATGCGGGGGCAGATAAAACGACCGAGCAGATTTTTGGGTAGTCTCTCTGCCCAAAAGGAATGGGTAGTGGCAAGGGAGATTTGGGGAGCCAACAAATTTGTTGGGCCAAGTAGGTAGCTTGTTACTGTTAGAGTTGGTTTTCTTGGCCCTACTACCTAAATTGGAGATAGGTAGTATGTTTAGGTAGTCTGCTGGAGTTGCTCTAAGGGCACCATTGTGCATCTTGACGCGGTTGTGTACGCCGATATCACTCGGGACGTGTAGCATGGGAATAGAAGCTGAGACGCCCCATGCACCGAGCTGCGATGAGTACACGTGTACATGCATTATATCAGTATCACGAAAAGCTAACACCGATGCCGACGACAAGAAAGGGACCACCGTGGCAGTCGCAATGGTCGCGACCGGCTGTGGCACAGAGCACCACGGCAGCCTCCAGCGAGATGCCAACATGGCGGCATAGCTCCTAGCAATCACCGGTGGTTGGATCCCACATCCCAGACGAGTAAGTTGGTGATCTTATGTGTGAGGAGGACGCGATCGTGGCGGGAGTCGAGGGCCACCCAAGGGAGACTCTTGAACGCCACCAAGGAGGAGGCCGGGGCATGCCGCCATGGTGGGGACGAAGTTTGGGGTGTGCCAGAAGCGTTTGGTGTCTTTGAAGAAGCTGAGTAGCGGAGGGTGTCCGTGGAAGTGGCGGTCGACGGAGGAAGGCGGGGTCGCAGATGATGCAGCGCCACGGCTTGCAGACGACGGAGGCATGGAAGAGATGTGCTGGCTCCTCCGGCGGGATCCGGAGGAGGATCTCTATGACAGCGTCCTCCAACAGCTCCGGCGGCGCCATGGGTGATGGGTCGGCGATGCCACAACGGTTTTGGTGCGGACTGGAAGATGGCGCAAGAAAAAGGCGAGTGTGGGCTGCTCAGCTGCTTCCTGTTGGGTCATGCTGAGTCGCAGCGAGAATATGAATACGATGCGGCGGGTGGCAGCAGTGGCGGAGCCAGTGGTTGAAGATGGAATTGGAGACGGAGATAAAGATATCTTATTTTCCTTATTATTAATATTCTCGTAATTGCAATTTTTCTCGAGTCATGAACACATGATGCTAATGAAATTGTTGTTTATTAGTGCGACTTTGACCAGTCTATGTGATCGAGGCAACAATTACACACATACATTGGAGTTGTGTAGTGAACCATTTCTGTTTACAAATTTTGCAGTGAACTCTTCCTGTTTACATCTAACATTTGATCAATTGGTAACGTTATTTGATACGTATCTGCTTCTGCTATGATCCATTCATGAGGTTACACTAGTATAGGTATAAAAATTAGTTTCATGAGGCCACGGTAGATCGAGATTAAAAAAAAAATCGACCAAATAAGTAGAGACAACAAATGTTAGTGTCCTTTTTGTTCGGCCTGGTTGTAGTACTGCTTTGTGCCTGGTTTGTACTGACCGTTGGTGAATATTGAATTGTATGGATTGGGCCGGAGCAGACTACAATGATGTTTCATCGTCCTATCTATATGCAGAACCAAAAAAAATCTGATTAATCAAACACTCTCCAGATCAGTAATGAGGACTTTGTAGCTTCCGCCACATTTCATTTTTATGCGTGGTTCGATTGGTTAATGAGTCATGACGAGCTGGTGAAGTTTTTCAGGTTCGTATGACACCTTAGGAACTATCGATCATCTGCCTTTGTCAAAACCAAGGTGGCCATTTTTGTATGTTCTAGTGGTATACACATTACACAGTACTAGCCAGTTCAATTATTTTTCACTTGCAGTCGCAGCTCAAGGTAATTATCCACTGTAACTACAGTTCTTCACATGGCAGAAATGGTGGGTTCAGCTGTTGTTCAGGAGGCCGTGAGCAGAGTCTCCTCTTTCATGTTCAATAGGCGGGATGAGAAAGAGCTCATCGTCGACAGGCTTGAAATAGCACTCTCTGAACTAGAGCTTGCTCTAGAGAGGTCAGCGAAGCTGCCGATCACAGATGTCGCACTGCTGCGCCGAAGGAGGCTGTTTAAGTGGGCTTATATCGACGGAATGCATCGTCTCAACAGATACAAGAGGGAAGCAACGGAAGGCCAAGAGACAGGACAAGGGGTAATGCATTTCTCTAACCCTGAAAGGATTATTCGTCCTAAGTTTTTCTGCATATCATCATCTCTTGTTGGCTTGAATAAGGATGGGCGCTTGAGTTCCTCCGATGTTCGAAGGTTTCAATACTTTGCAGATTGTGCTGGCAAATTTGTAAGAGATGTGGAATCTGGCTGCTCCCTTCGGCATCACACCTTTTGCAATCCTCTTGTCAGGCAACTTCTTGAAGGGAAAACTCTCGGGTATGTAGATGAAATGGTGCAAGGAACTCGTCTTCGTGAATGTTATATATGGCCCACATGTTTTGAAGAGCGTGGTGTCGAGGCACTTCTATCATATGTCTACGAGGACCACGACGCACCAGAGAAGAGTTTTAATCTGTTGCTGATGCTACGCCTATCAGAAAGCACAGACATATTTGCGATGGCAACCAGATGCTTGCATTCACTGGCGTCTCTATTCAATCTCGTCACTGAATCTGCCATAGAGGAACTCACTTTCCTGCCTAATCTCCAAGACATCTCAGCTATGTCCTCTTATTCGTCTGACACCCCGGAAGTCTATGCCCGACTTACTCAGTCATGCCGCCGAGATCCAGTGTGTTGCAGAGCTAATGGGCTCCCAAATTACACTGACAAAATGGTATCGTTAGAGGCATCACACTAGTTTCCAGAGGGACTCATTATAGTCGTTTTTGAGTGCTATGTTTCAGCACAGGAGTACAGCTTGCACACCTCAGCTAATGATGCGTGCAGAGATGCCGCAAGAAATTGGCCACCACCCCTGAAATTGACGGCCTGCTACTTGCCTCATGTCTTCCCAGAACACCAGCAGGACATGTATGCAATGGAACTAATGGGAGGCAGAGAAGAGCGGAGAGATGGCAGCATACAGCAAATGGCTGAGATGGTTAGATCAAAGGATATCAGTAGCTTTGTCTGTCAGTCAGAGCTGACAGATTATAGAATGACCTTGCTCTCTGGACACGCCGCTGCATATTTTAGTTTGAGAAGGTCGAGGACTGAAAGAGCAAGCGTGCCCCAACTCAATAGTAGGTCCAGGACCCGGAGAGCTGCAAAGAGAAGACGGTAACTGGTAGGTTTGCATCAGGTGTCGCAGAGCTCTGTCCTTTGCCTCTTTGCTGTGGTCGCAAGTCACAACTTACAAAATCTTACAGAGAGATGGTGGTCTTTCTCTCCATAGCTGGTAGATGTAAACAATTGGCATGATTTCTGTCATTTGTATGCATGTATCATGTAAGATGGTATTAGCTGTACATTGTTTTCTTGCTCATTGGTACAGTCTGAGATTGTGCTAAGTTTCAGTCTTTCCGAAATAAAATTATTCTATTTATCAACTTTTTTTTGTTATATTAATTGAGGCTGTTGCACATTTCCTTTATCGAACAATGGAAATACAACGAGGGTGAGACACATAGCAGTGTGAAGCAGTAAGGTAACATTAACTGAAATACGCTTGACACACTAATAATTTGGACTATAGATACGGATCCTAAAGCTGTGAAAAGTTTGACAGGGAGCTGCAACAGAAAATGGTGGCCATGGTAAACAACAGAGTCTCTTCAGGACGGTAACAGAAGCAGGCATGGACACGGTGCCTGAGGTGTTTGTTCATCTGGCATGCAGGTCTGCTGTCATGCAGCATGCTTCATCCCTTGCTTGCCTGCTACATTTCGTTCTGTGAATATGTATGATTCAGATGAAATCATAGGGTATTTGTGTAGTGTTTCATTTTTATTTCCTGTTTTCTGCTATAAGCATAGCAGCTGTGAATAAGTGTGTAACTTGTTTATTTTTCTCCTATTAATATATTTTCAGCAAAGCTTTTGCCAACCGTTCCAAAAAAAAATGATTAATCATAGGACATATGAATGCATTGCTAGTTTTATTCTTAATCTCCAGGATATTGTCCTAGATGTGTAGCTTAAACTATCCATTTACTCTGCCTCCAAAGTCCAAACCTTCGTGTACACCAAATTTATTTAAGTTGGTGCAATAGTTGGTTGTCAGCTACGAAGAATTTACATTCATTCATGTTGTCATTTTCTTACATCCTCACAAATAGCCACAAAAATTCTGCTTTTTGTACATTAAAATGCTTTACTATGTGCCAAATCTTTCAGCAAGAGATAGACAACTTGACAAATCAATGAGCTGATATGAGTAATTAACCATAATTAATTGCTTAACCAGAATTGGGTGTGAAAAATGTTTCCAGAGCACTAAGTTTACTTTTTTTTGCATAAACAGTCATTAAGCCCAGCGTAAAAAGACATTTAGCCCAACGAGGGATTCCTATCAATCGGCCCACGTCTCAACACTACAGCAACTTTTCCAGTCCATCTTTCTAAGACATGGTTTGTTGGCCCAAGGCCGTTGAGTTTTAGCTCTTGAGCATGTGGCTGATAGCCCACCAGCGTACGCAAGTATAATAATCCTAGCCTATGGTCTTGCATACTTGTACTCCCTCTATCCTAAAAGACTTTGATGTTTTAGTTCCGAACAAGTCCAAATTACTCCCCCTTAGGTTTGGCCTATGTCCATATGACCTCCTAAACTAACATTTGGTTCAATTTACTCCCTCTAACAAAAACATAGCTTTTCATGGCGTCACTGCTTTTAGAGAAACTAAGCCCTACCAAAGAGAGCCTTTAAAGGTGAAAGAGGCAACAAGATCGTAGCAACTCTTCACGTCTCCCACCTCTACTAGAACATGGAGCTGAGCTTGCAAGCAATCATGGCTTTAGTTTCATCGTTTTTAGATTGGTTTTAGCTTCATAAGGTTCTTATCTGTGCCAGTTTGGTAGGGCTTTTTATTGAGTCGGTGGAGAATCACTAATAACAAAAGCCTTGTCTAAGAGAGCCCAACTAACCTACAATGTGTTCTATATCAATGTCACATTAGCAAAAAGGAGCTATATATAAAGGTCATTTCTTTTTATAATTTGAGGGAAAGGATACGCAGAAGGCGGGACTAGGGGCAGATCTAGAAATCTATAAAAAGAAGGGACTTAAATCATCTTTAACCTGTAAAAAACCTCTTTTCTGTACTCCACGTTTAGAGAAATTAGAAGGGGAATTCCATCGTTTAGTTAAATTTGACAACTTTAAAATTTGGCACCTCCGATCCTTTCTCCATTCAACCTCTAGAGTACTACTACATTTGAAGTTGGCAGATTTTGAAATTCAATTTTTTTTTTCAAATAATCTTGGATGGAGACACACGCTACACCAAAATTATAGTGTTTGGCAAGATCATGAAACCATTTAGAGACCAAAATATGCAATACATGATTATTCGTAAGAGCGACGGGGTGGTGTGATGTGTTGGTGGTCAGGTCTCACGCGAGGCAACAAACAAGTCATGGATTCCAATCTCCGTGGAACAAAGAGTACCGTGGAAACGTGGTGGGTTCCCATTAATTTGCTACAATATAACTGTTTCCTAACTCCTAAGCACGCACTGAACGCTTTTAATTTTGCAGAGCTCAATCAGTCTCGTGGCATCAACCGCAGACTCATGGATCGTTTCCGTCGGGCTCTGGATGCCAGCGGCTTGATGGAACTCAAGCTACAGAATAGGCGCTACACTTCACTACTACAATCAGGCACTGTAAGGGCGGGTCAAAAGGCACTATAAGGGCGGGTGGTCCAACCGCCCCTCCTAGGAGGCTTTTACAAATCAGCCCACTGTAGGGGCGGTTGGCATAGCCCGCCCTTACAAATGTATTTGTAAGGGCGGTTTGATCACCAACCGCCCTTACGAATAGTATTTGTAAGGGCGGTTGGATCACCGACTAAGGGCGGTTGGTGATTAAACCGCCCTTACAAATACATTTGTAAGGGCGGTTGGATCACCAGCCCCCCTTAAAAATACAATTTGTAAGGGTGGTTGGATCTAGAACCGCCCCTACAGTGGATTTTCTATTAAAAAAATCAAAATCAAATACATTTCTGACCACAGAATATAATATAGAATACAAATTCAAATCTGACCAGATATACACATCCACAAACACACGAGCAAGATATAAACCACAATTACAAGCCTTAATTCACAAGTTCAAAAGTCCAATTCACAAAGTCCATTATCACATTACATAGCCATAATTCATAAGTTCAAATAGTCCACAAGTCCAAACCATCACAAGTTCAAAAGTTTCACAAGTCCAAACCATTCCAAATTGTTCTCAACGGCCTAGAGCTAACCTATGAGTCTCACGGAGGTGTTGGTACATAGGATTACGACCTAAGTCAGATGATCGATCATGGTAATCGCCTCTAGAAGAAACAACCTGGTCAATGATGAAGTTGCAAAGGTCGCCGACGAGCTCCAAGAGTTGATCATCCTTGTATACGTCCCTTTGCTGGTCAACCTCTTCTTTCCACTACAAGAGAACAAGTTTAGGTCTAGTATTTCATAGCATAAGCTAAGTATTCATACTATGAGCGAAGAAAGTGTCAAACTAACCAAATTGGGGTGTCTCCTGTAGGCACTAGTGTTACTCATCATACAACATACATAATATCCACAATGTAGACTCCCAGGCCTCTGCTTGAGACACTGTGTGTTTCGCATATGAAATGTTAAGTAATGTTATTGACAAAGCACGTAATGGAGTGTACCGATGTAAGTTACACGTACCGGACATAGAGTTTTGATACCCAAATCGTCTCCCCTTACTGGATCATGCCTTCCTTTATGTTCATTCACATAGTGCCTGAATGCCCTGCTTGAACGGTTTTATCAAATGCAACTTGTTAGTATCAAAAAGCGAAGTTTACAAGTATATATACAAACTAATATAAGCTAATGAGAATTATTGTCGATATGTACGTCTTGCAAATCGCTATGAAGTCCATGTATGACTCAAGCGCATAATCTGCTGAGTCATAGACAACTGCCATGCTCATCCCAACATCGATCCCTACAAGAATCCAGTGCGCCCTGCATGAATTTAATCAATGAAGAAACAAATAAGCTCTTTTACATCGAACTAAGTATATCAAATAATGCTTTATTTAAGTATATAGTCAAACTTACCCAAAGTGGTATGGTAACCAAACCATTTCATTATGTTGTAGTTTCTTAAGACATTTGGCAATCCGGCATGCAACCTTAAGGCCCTCTCTATACATCTTATTTGCCCGGATTTTCTCTTTCTCCTCAACGGTCTCTCCGGCAGCTAGTTCTTCGTCATCCAATTTCCAATGCTTGGGGTACTGGAAATTTGATGCGCATATCAACCAAGGGTCTATATACCTGGCTCTTAGACTTGGCATTTTCTTCACAATACGTGTTTGCATTCTACAAATCACAATGTGGTTAGTTACAACAAAAATACAAATATTTCATTTATATTATATCGAGAGGGCAAGGACTTACAGGCACCACAAGCGAACTAGACCCATTTCCATCATTCCGAGGTGAAAGCATTCCTGCATGTCTTGGAAGTCAAATAATATTTTCCCAGATGTGCCTCCAAATGTGTATTCACTAAAGGCAGCTTTTATGTCATTTAGTCCCATCGACTGAGCACACAAGTACCAATCATGGAACTTTCTCATTCCAATTGGCATGCACTGCATGATTCTGTTTGGTAGGAACTTCTTGCCTCTTACATATTTCTTCGGGCAATCATTTGTCCATTTGATGTCCTCAACACTTGGATACTTCTTTACCGGTTGGTGTAGTTTGCTAGTGTCGAGCGGCTCAGAAGCACGTGCGTAGACATCTTTAACTTGGTTCTCAGGCTTGTACTAGTCTCGAGCAAACCACTTATCAATCAAGGGGACGGTTTTCATTGACTCAAACATTGGCCTCGTATGGATGGGAATCTTCTTTCGGGCCTCCGATACAGGCGCGCGCTCAACTTCTTTTTCAGAAGGTAGACCTTGTTTAGGCCCTTGCTCGATTGGACAAGGCTGCGGCATCACTTCATGCCCTTGCTCGATAGGACGAGCTGGAGAATGTTGTGGCATCTCATCATGCCCTTGCTCGGTAGGACGAGCTAAAGAGTGTTGTGGCATCTCATCATGCTCGGTAGGACGAGTTGGAGAGCGTTGTGGCATCTCATCATGCCCTTGCTCGGTAGGACGAGCTGGAGAGTGTTGTGGCATCTCATCATGCCCTTGCTCGCTTCGACGAGCTAGAGAAGTCTGTGGCTCATCAACCACATGGTCCCTAGGAGGCAGGGAAGAATGTGCCACCTCAGGCATGTGGTCTCCATGGGCCGGTGAATACACTTCCTCGTCTTGATCAGCTCGCTCCAAATGTACATCAGTTGGAGTTGGCGAAGAAACATTCAACACAATGTCCTTTTTGTGCCAAAGGATGAACTGTTTCATGACTGCTCCAAGCTCACGGAGCCCCTCAGGAGTTGGGTGATCTATCTTCCATGTCACGAACTCAGGCTTCACGGTATGCACCTCAACCCTAGTGTAGTCCTTTGGGATTTCACGATTGTGCCAGCGGCCGCCCAGAGGATGTGCCACACCCGTTGCCACCTCAAGAAACGTGTCTCCCTTGCCCATGGGAAGTACTAGGATGCAACTAGTTGGCACCCGTATGTGATCGACGATAGTTGCAGATGCGTTGGAACCTTGGCTGCTGGGAACATCCGGAGGGCTACCAATTAAAGCCAGTTCCCCCGGTGGCTCCATTAGCGTCCGTGGCTCTGTATTCACACCTTGCTCCGAAAGTGCCTTTGCAACTAGAGCCTTCACTTGGAGCTCAAGATAGGACTCTCGGTTTCTACCATGTTTCTTGTACATGTTGTTGTCTGCTGGGAATCCTTGCTTCCATGTTGTCCGTTTCCCTAGCCCCCTAGTGCGTCCTGGGTGCTCGGGGTTTCCCAAGCCAAGGCTCAGCTCATCTCTCTCTCTGGAAGGAACGAACGTGCCCGTCTCCGTGTCTTCAGCATATTTCATTATCCTTGATACTGCCTGTTCGGTCTCCGGCTCCGCAAAGACGAGGTCTGAGGAATCCATACTCCTTGCATATATCCATTGCTTCAAACGTGGCTTCAAATTCTTCACTTTTTGTTTCTTCGGATCCCCAGAAGCTTCGGCCACTTCATCCATCTTCATAAACACTTCTTGCTTGGCGTGGTAGCCACCCGGGCCTAGGCGAGGGTAGTGTTTGTTCTTCTTCGCCTGCTCGCTATTACGTTTACTGAGGGTCAATGCTTCGGGTGAAGTCTTCTCAGCCACGAGCTCTGCCCATTGATTATGGGTTATGTTGCCAAACTCATGAAAGGGAGTTAGCCCCTTCTGGATAAACCTCTTGTTCAGATCCCACCTCCAACGTTGGAAGGCGTTGCCCATTATCTTGTAAGCATTTTGTTTTACCAGCTCATGCATTCCATCCGGCAACCTGAAACTGGCCATTAGCCATTTATCCCATAGCTCTTGCTTTTTTGCCTCAGGTACGCAAAGTTTTCCAGACCAGAAACGGATTGCTGGGTTCAGTTTATCTCTTACTAGTGCCCCATAAGCATTACGGAATCAGCTGATGTACTCCGGTGGCTCAAGGATGCGCCCGTCTTCTCCAACATGTGTTATCACATAACATACCCCCGTCTTTGGATATTGGTTCGCCATTCTTTTCCCTCATTTCCTCTTTGGTTCGGTAGTCGAGGGCTCTGGAGCAGAGGCCCCAATGTCCGTGTCTGTGGTTGTTGCCTCTGCCCTCCTTTCCCCTACTCCGTCTTGTTCGGCATAACGTGTCGGACGTCGACGTCGTCTTTTCAGAGGTCTAGCAGGGACCTGCATATATGACAGGTCACAAGCATTAGCAGAGGTAATATAGCCAAAGGCAAACCAAATTTTACAGGCTATAAAGGCTCCATCCCTACCTCTTCAGACGTCGGGTCGAAATCCAGGTCCAACTCGTCCTCCGTTGGCCTCCGTCTAGGTGGTTGTGGGTGAGGATTCTCAGGGCTTTCATATCCCGAAGATGATCTCTCGTCATCATCCTCTTCTCCTTCACCTTCATCAGCTTCTCCTCTTCCCTCTGCTCCCCCTTCTACTCCCCCTACTACTTCCGCTTCTACTCCACCTTTCCGCTTCTACTTTTGTAGGTATGGATATCTGGATCAGGCAATTGATGTTCTAGAGATGATGGTGAACGAGAAATGCTTTCCTGATATAGTGACATACAACACACTTCTGAATGCCATCTCTAAAAGGGGGATGGTCGAATAAGCTCTTGGGATTTTTCATTCCATCAGAGAAAATGGATGCCAGGTGGTTCGCATTACATACAACACCCTCATAGATGCTTTAGCAAAGAAGGGTGAGGTTATTAATGCTATAACTCTACTCGATGAAATGATTATTGATGGGATCAGTCCCGATGATGTCACTTATGGTTCACTTGTTATGGGTTTCTGTAAGAAGAACATGGCCAAAGAAGCACTGGAGCTTTTGAATCAGATGCTTGCTCTCGGCTTTGAGGTTAAAGCAACTACATTTTCCATGATGATCCAAGCATTGTGCAAAGGTTGTAAAGCTGAAGCTGCTGCTGAAATACTAAGAGTAATGGTATCAAGAAATGTCAACCGCAGGAGTGCATTTTATCTGTCTATAGTCACAAGGGTTGCCAAGTCAGGTCGGGTTAAAGAGGCTCAAATTCTACACCAGGAGCTACTGCAGAGCAAGGTCCTTAAAGAGGATTCCCAATTTATTTTAAGCAGCTAGTTGCTGGATTGCAAGATCCTCATGTCAGAGTCATGGAAGTGATAAAACACACTGTCAAGAAAGTTAGTGCATACTGTTGTTTTTGGAGACCAAAACTGCTCTGTTTTTCTCTCCTCATCAGCTAATAATTGGACTGTATTGTCAGATGTTTGCATCACTATTTTTATAAATTTCTCTTACATGATAACAGACACACAAAGTAATTGGTGTGGTTGTTTTCAGAAATGTAAAAGACAATGCACTACAATCATTTAGATTCAGTCTGCTGTTACACACAAGTAATTGGCGTGGTTGTTTTCAAAAATGTAAAAGACAATGCACTACAATCATTTAGATTCAGCCTGCTGTTGTTTAAGGTTAATGATTAAACTTTACAAATTACAATTGAACTTTACAAATTACAATCAGCATTAGTTGGTCATACCAAAGATGCATGATGTTGTTAGTTATTCGTTTCCAAGCTCCAGTATGAAGTTGCTTTCTCGATGCACCTGTGACTGTAAACAATAGGAACAAACAAACACACGCGTACAACAGACAGAGAAAGCGGATTGCAGCGGGCCTCACCTCAATGGCGCAGAGGAACTTCTGTGTGGGCCAAGCGAGCGAGAGCCTACCCGGCGAGGTCGGAGAGGAGGAGGTGGGGGATCAGAGTGCACACGAGCACGGGCTGGCAAGGCTGGTGGCGAGCTGTGCGGCCTCAAACCCTAGCTCCCGTCGAGGACGTCCTCGATGACAGGGGCCGGTGAGGGCGGCAGCCGCGCGGCCTCACACCATAGCTCCGGCGAGGTCGAAGAGGAGGAGGTGGGGAAGCGCACGAGCATGGGCCGGCGAGGCCAGTGGCGGTAGTCGTGCGGAAACCCTAGCGTCGCGGCCGCCGGCGAGGTCGGCGTCGAAGAGGCCAGGTCCAAGTGGAGGTCGTCGGAGGACGCTGCGGTGGTGGGCTCAGGGAGGGGGAGGCGGTGGGGGAGGGCGCAGGGAGGAGGGAGGCTGCGGCGGCGGGGGGCCAGAATCCGGCAGCCTGCCGGCGTGAATTAGAAGAAATGCGCCCAATTTGGCCGGCCCGCGCGACCTAGCGTCATATATAGGGGGGGTGATTTTTAAGGGTGGGTGGTGAGTGACCCGCCCTTAGAAATGCATTTATAAGGGCGGTTCCTGATCCACCCGCCCCTACATATATTTATTTTTTAAATCAGAAAATAAAAACATAAGCTTGGTAAAAATTTTTGAGTTTCTAAATGATCTCAAATGGAAACATGACCTATGTAAATAATGTAGATCTTGATGAGTTCTATCACCTTTGTATTTAAAAGTTTTTCATCTGAGGTCATTTAGTGCCTCATTTGACCAAGTCAAACTTTCAATTTTAAAAAATGACACTTTGACTCTAGTTTTCGAAACTCTAAATGGTTTCAAATATAAAAGTCATCAATACCAAGTTTGTCAAGCTCAACAAGATCTACATTTGTTGTTTTGGTCAACCTCTCATTTGATAAAGTTTGAATGATTCAAATTTTGAATTTTTAAATTTTGACGGCTCCAAACCAGTTTTCGAAACCCTAGATGGTTTCAACTGGAAAAGTCATGAATACCAAGTTTGGTACACTGATCAAGATCTACATTTGTTATATTGGTCATTTTTGCATTTAAGAAAGTGTTAGGAAAGTTTAGTTCAAAATTGACAAGTCTCTCATATAGTTTCATAAACTCTATGCGGGATTCATGATTTTGTGACTAGTGTTTACTAACAATTTCTCAAATGGAAATATGACCTATGTAAATAATGTAGATCTTGATGAGTTCTATCACCTTTGTATTTAAAAGTTTTTCATCTGAGGTCATTTAGTGCCTCATTTGACCAAGTCAAACTTTCAATTTTAAAAAATGACACTTTGACTCTAGTTTTCGAAACTCTAAATGGTTTCAAATATAAAAGTCATCAATACCAAGTTTGTCAAGCTCAACAAGATCTACATTTGTTGTTTTGGTCAACCTCTCATTTGATAAAGTTTGAATGATTCAAATTTTGAATTTTTAAATTTTGACGGCTCCAAACCAGTTTTCGAAACCCTAGATGGTCTCAACTGGAAAAGTCATGAATACCAAGTTTGGTACATTGATCAAGATCTACATTTGTTATATTGGTCGTTTTTGCATTTAAGAAAGTGTTAGGAAAGTTTAGTTCAAAATTGACAAGTCTCTCATATAGTTTCATAAACTCTATGCGGGATTCATGATTTTGTGACTAGTGTTTACTAACAATTTCTCAAATGGAAACATGACCTATGTAAATAATGTAGATCTTGATGAGTTCTATCACCTTTGTATTTAAAAGTTTTTCATCTGAGGTCATTTAGTGCCTCATTTGACCAAGTCAAACTTTCAATTTTAAAAAATGACACTTTGACTCTAGTTTTCAAAACTCTAAATGGTTTCAAATATAAAAGTCATCAATACCAAGTTTGTCAAGCTCAACAAGATCTACATTTGTTATATTGGTCATTTTTGCATTTAAGAAAATGTTAGGAAAGTTTAGTTCAAAATTGACAAGTCTCTTATATAGTTTCACACACATATATAAACGTAGTCTCACACACATACATAAATGTTGTCTCACACACATACATAAATGTAGTCTCTCTCTCTCTCACACACACACTTATACAAACTAGCTATGCCCCGCCGCAACAACTTTCCCCTTGCCACCTTTTCGTTCCCATGGCAGCACGTCTTTGGGTAGGTTCTTTTCCACAACACTGATCTTCCTACTAAAGTCTGTGAATAGCGGCATCTCTTTGTAGTCATTGTAAGCTTCAGCATCGTCCACGCCATCAACTCCGATAATGTGCTGTTTCCCGGGGACAACCACATGCATTGTCTTCTTCTTCAGAGGGCGGTTACTTAGCGGGTCGGGTATGTATAAAACTTGTGCGACACGAGAAGCGAGCACCCAAGGGTCATCTTGGTAGCCTACATTCTGGAGGTCCACGACTGTCAACCCAATCTCATTGATTTGATGTTGCTTGATCCAGCGGCATCGAAATAGGGCCACCTTTAGATCCCTTCCATAGTCAAGCTCCCATATATCTTCAATTATGCCAAAGAATGGGACCTTTCGCCCACGTTCGTCTTCCGCCTCATATCGAACGCCGCTGTTTTGGTTCACACTTTTACAATCCTTTGTGTGGGTATAGTATGTGTACCCATTGATGTCATAAGCATTCCAAGATGTCACTTGTCTCGATGGCCCCCCCGCCATCATACTAACGGTAATAGAATCTTCACTTTCTCCAGGCTGTATGTTCTGGTCCCTCAACCATTCAGTCAGGCGTTGCATGTGCTATTTGATGACCCAATCATTTAAACGACCGTTCCTCTCCTCTATAATGCTATGTAAGTGTTCCTCAACGTATGGTTGCATTAGTTTTGTGCCCTGCAAGACACAGTAATGCGCCCGACTAGCTTCTTCGTATTCCTTATCGATGAACGTTTTTCTACCACTTGTTCCCTTCCCAGCCAACCTACCCTTGTGACAAGAATCTGGATTGCCAATCCCTCTCTGTACTTTTAGGTACTCTTGACAGCACTCGACGACTTCTTCAGTACTATAACCCTCTATCATGGAGCCCTCTGGGTATGCTCGATTATGCACGTATCAGCTTAGGACTGACATGAACCGCTCGTAGGACCACATTTCATGCAAGTAGCAAGGGCCCAATGCCTCTATCTGATGAACCATGTGAATCATGAGATGTTCCATTATATCAAAAAAAGAAGGAGGTAAACACATCTCAAGCTGGTTCTGGGTCTCCACCACGAAATCATGTAGGTCTCTTAGCTCTTCCTTGCGAAACGTCTTTTGTGAGATCTTTGAAAAGAAGTAGCACATGCGGGTGATGGCCATCTTCAGGAACTCTGGCTTTATAACCCTGATGACAATTGGTAGGTACACTGTTAGCATCATATGACAATCGTGAGCCTTG
Source organism: Saccharum hybrid cultivar R570 (assembly GCA_038087645.1). Classification (NCBI taxonomy): domain Eukaryota; kingdom Viridiplantae; phylum Streptophyta; class Magnoliopsida; order Poales; family Poaceae; genus Saccharum; species Saccharum hybrid cultivar. The sequence goes on along the minus strand of JAQSUU010000405.1, from coordinate 29,812,803 downwards.
CAGTAGTGAAATGATAGGTCCTTCATCGAAACTAGCTTCTTCGGATTCGCCGAAAACCCAGTTGGGACTTTGATTTCCCTCACGGATGTGAGTAAAGCTCTCCTCTCTTCTATGTCTAGGTTGTAGCAAGCTACGGGCAGAGTACATTTTCCATTTTCTTGACGTACCGGGTAAAGCTCTGGCTTCACTTTTAGCTGCTCCATGTCCCTCCGTGCTTTTAGACTATCCTTTGACTTGGCTGTATCCATCAAGGTACCGATGAGACTCTCGAAGACATTCTTCTGCACGTGCATAGCATCAATGGCATGGGGCACCGCCAATTCTGGCCAATAAGGTAGATACCAAAAGAAGGTTGATTGTTTCTTAAAAGGTACGCCTTTGATAGGAGGTGTGCTTCTGTCTCTGATCGTTCCATCTGGATTCTTCTTTCCATAGACGATCTGTATGGGTTTCACCATTTTGTACACATATTGTCCATGATGACGTCTCTTCGGAGGGGGTTCATCCTCCGGGATGTCGCCATAGTATCTTAAGTACAATTTGCTGTGGTACTTGTGATCCGTCTTTAAGAAGCGACGATTCCTTAGGTAAACAACCTTCTTGGATGCATCTAGGTACACCCATTTAGTATCATCCAAACATACTAAGCATCCTGTCTTGCCTTTGATCTGTCTAGACATGGCAAACAACGCAGGGTGATCGTTGATAGTAACAAATATTATTGCCCTTAATGTGAAGTCCTCCTGTCGGAATGCATCAAACATCGGGGCCCCAACCCTCCATAGTTTATCAAATTCTTCCATCACAGGCTCGAGGAACACGTCTATATCAATGCCTGGTTGTCTAGGGCCAGAAATAAGAACGGTGAGGAAAAGGTACTTTCTCTTCTGACACAAGTACGTTGGGATGTTGTACATGGATAGGATCACTGGCCAAGTGCTGTGGTCGGTCATCCTCTCATTGAAGGGATTCATTCCATCGGTGCTCAAGGCGAATCGTACGTTCCTTGGGTCTGAGCTGAATAACTTGTTGTTCTTATCGAAGTCTTGCCACTGACTACAATCGGCCGGGTGTGCAATCACATCGTCATCGACCTTGCGCTCATCGTCCCACCATGTCATGAGCGCGGCTTGCTTAGGGTTCAAGAAGATACGCCTCAAGCGGTCGGTCACTAGAAGGTACCACATTACCAAGGCAGGAACTTTTCTCTTCTTTGCATCGTTGCCTAATGTATTGTCCTCTGGGGGTTGAGATTCTTGTACCACCTTCTTCGCACCCTTCTTATTTCTCTTGTTCCCTGTGGAGGCTTCTCCACCATTATAAAGGTCATTGTTCTTGTATCGACTGGCCCCACATCGAGGACATTTGTCCAGATCTTTGAACGTTTCACCACGAAAAAGGATACAATGGTTGGGGCATGCATCGATTTTTTCAACACCCATTGTCAATGGACTTATAACCTTCTTTGCATGGTATATGTTGGCAGGAACTAAGTTTGGCTGTGGCAGTACCCATGATAGGAGACATAACAGATCATTGAAACTACAGTCAGACCAGCCGTACTTAGCCTTTAGGATGAGTAGCTCAAGCACAAAACGGAGCAGTGTCCAGTGTGTCAGACAACCCTTCTCAACACCATAGACAGTCTCCTTCGACGCTGTTTTCACCATCTCTAGATTTTCTAGACCTTTCTTCTGCAGTAATAATTCTGGTGCAAAGGTCAAAATCATCTCCTCCAAATTGTCAATGTCGTCTTCATCCCCCTCACGTGCTCCGCCATTAGGAGCGGCACCACCACCATCATTAGCACCTTGTTCATTGCTAAAGTCACCACCTTGTTTATTGCCACCACAGTTATAGAACATGTCTTCCCCATTGTCATATTGGTGCAACAACTTCAGGGTTTCGGCGTCAAGTCCTTGATCATTGTTGTCGTCATCACCAACCATTGTCTCACCATGATGAATCCACACTGTGTAGTCCGGAACAAATCCTCGCATAACCAAGTGTGATTTGATCATACCCACATCTGCAAATGCCATACGATTCTTGCAATCTTTGCATGGACAAATGATTGTGTCCCTATTATATGTCAACGTTGATGCATGCCTCTGTGCGGCTTCAATAAATTTGTCCACCTCACCACAGAAACCTTCATCGATCCTTGACCAACCATACATCCAAGAGTTCCTGTACTCCATCTTTTAAAAACAAAACAACAACAACAAAATACATGAAACGAATCAAATTAATACATGAAACATACATGAAACTAGGGTAATCTCCACTAAAATCAAGCAAGAGCGACTAAATAAAAGATGTTAGCTCATTTCTCTAACTAATGTACACTAATAACTTCAAAACTTGGGTTTAATTAGCTCTATACAAAGCTCATTTCTCTATGCAAAGCTCTAATTTACTCACTAACAAACCATTAAAACTTGAATTAAAGGCTTGGAATAGCATTTTATTACCTTATACAATTATTAGCAACAATTTTTAGTAATAATTTTTAGCAACAATTAATAGAAACAATTATTAGCAACAAGTTTTAGCAATAATTATAGCAACAATTGTTTATTTGAAAATTACTAGCAACAATTTTTTTTGACAATTATTAGCAACAATGTATACTAGATGATTAAAATATAAAATTTCATGAACAACAATTAGCAACAATTATTATTTTACCAACAACCTTTCATGCCAACCCCATTCCAATTTCATGAAACACAAATTACAAAATAAAAAAAGGAAACCCTAGATCTAGAACAAGCTTCTCCATATATGCATGAAACTAGTGTGCAATCTCCACTAAAATCAAGCAAGATCGACTAATTGAGGGTGCAAGCTCATTTCTCTAACGAATCTAAACTAATAGCTTGAAAACTATGCTCTAATTTGCTCCACACAAAGCTCAAGCACCATGAAAGAGAGAGAAAATTAAACTCCAATTTGCATGAAAACCAACCATTAAAACTTCAATTAAAGGGTTGGAATAGCATTTTCTTACCTTCTACAAGTTTCCCACCAAAGGAATTGAGCTCAAAACCTCCCCCTTAGTAGAGTAATTTTTTGGGAGGAGCCCAAGGCCTCCCAACCCTTTTTTGCGAGATGGAGTGTGTGGCTCGAGGAGGAAGAAGGTGGGTGCAGCCACTTATACAGCCGTCATTTGTAAAGACGGTTCAATCACCAGCCCCCTTTACAAATGGATTTGTGATCCAACCGCCCTTAAAAATTATACCATTTGTAAGGGCGGTTGATATCACCAACCGCCTTTATTGAGGCATTTGTAAGGGCGGTTGGATTACTGAGCCCCGATCAGCCCACTGTAAGGGGGGTTCGTGATTGAACCGCCCCTACAGTAAAGTAGGGCTGGCTCTTACAAATTATTTTTCACGTAGTGCTTGGAGCAATGGCCGAGCTCGCCCAACACTAGTTCATCTTGACAGGGTCTTCTATAACAAGGATTGGGATGCTCTCTTCCCAACACCGACCCTGCAAGCTTTGTCCAGTTCCCTCTCCGACCACTCCCCTCTTTATATTGGTAGTCAACAACAGGTGCCGAGAACAGCCAGCTTCAGATTTGAACAGTTCTGGACTCGAGTGTCAACCTTCCATGGGACTGTTGCTGATGCTTGGAATGCGCCGGTCAGAGGATCGTCCCCAATGATGATCTTCCACAATCGACTATCTGCTACTGCTCGTGCGCTTCGCTCCTGGAGCAGGACACTATTCAGCGAAGCCAAGACTCAACTCCTGTTGGCAAATGACATTATCCTGAGATTGCACGTTGCTCAGGAGTCGAGAAGCCTGACTCCACACGAGCTGCAACTGCACAAAAAACTCAAGACTCGAGTTTTGGGCTGGGCTGCTATAGAGCGTTCTCGCAGGCGGCAAAGCTCGCGCCTAATACAAATCAAGGAGGGCGATGCGTGCACAAAATTCTTTCATCAGGCTGCAAAGAACAGAAGGAAAAGAAATCTGATTGCTTATCTCAAAACGGATAATGGGAACATAGTCTGGAACCACAACGAGAAGGAGGACATCCTGTCAGAATACTTCACCGGAATTCTTGGCACTCCTGTTCAAAGAACATGCTACCTGGACTGGGACCGGCTACAGCTGACTCGGGTACAGGACCCCAACCTAGATCTCCCGTTCACAGAGGAAGAGATCAAGAACACAATCTGTGAGATGCCGGGTGAGAAGGCACCTGGCCCAGATGGTTTCACGGGTACATTCTACAAGGTCTGCTGGCAGATCATAAAGGAGGACCTCTTGGCAGCCATCCACTGTTTCCATCAGCTGCGTGCTGGACCGCTGGAACATCTAAACGGAGCGTACGTTGTCCTCATCCCCAAGTCTGAGGTAGCTGAGCACGCAAAGGATTTCAGACCGATCAGCTTAGTCAACTCGTTTGCTAAGCTGATTACCAAGACACTTTCCATCCAGATGTTGGCCCACATTGATCAACTCATCTCGAGCTCTCAGAGTGCTTTCATCAAAGACCGTTGTATTCAAGACAATTTTATGTACGTCCGGAATCTAGCCCGGGCTTACAACAGAACGAAGACACCGGCCCTTCTATTCAAATTGGATATTTCTAAAGCATTTGACACGGTTTCGTGGGAATACATTCTGGAGCTACTACAACATCGAGGTTTTAGCCACAAGTGGAGAGATTGGTTAAGCCTCCTGTTCAGAAGTTCACACTCCTCGGTGCTACTTAATGGCGTCCCGGGGAAGAGGATAAAGCATGCGAGAGGGCTCCGTCAGGGCGATCCGTTATCACTGTACCTCTTCATTCTAGCCATCGACACTCTACAACGGATTTTGGACGCTGCTACAGAAGACGGCGTCCTCAGTCCCCTGCGTGGGAGGCATGCTAAGCTTAGACTATCTCTGTATGCTGACGATGCTGTTATCTTCCTGAACCCGGTGCAAGAAGAGGTTGCAGCGCTTTTTGGAATCCTGGAGCAATTTGGAAACGCCAGTGGGCTAAAGCTAAACATTGGGAAATGCCTGGTTGCCCCCATCAGGTGCTCGGGATTGGACCTAGATCATATCCTCGAACCTTTTGCAGGCCAGAGAGTGTCATTCCCAATCAACTATCTAGGCCTACCCTAACTCTGGGTCGGCTGAAATTGGTGCATGTCCAGAGTTTCCTCGATAAGACAAGGGCCAAGCTGGCAGGTTGGCAGGGCCGGCTCCTAAATACAGTTGGACGCCGCGAGCTGGTATGCTCAGTCCTCACTGCCACCCCAATCTATCTACTGTCCGCTCTCAAGGTGCCTAAGCAACTTACGGAAGACATAGACAAAGGTGCGACGCCGCTTTCTATGGGCCGGTGACAGTGAGCTCTCAGGCGGCAAGTGCAAGGTGGCGTGGCCCTTAGTCGCTAAGCCGATAGAATTTGAAGGCCTGGGAATCCTGGACTTTGAGAGGTTCAGCAGGGCCCTCCGCCTGCGGTGGCTCTGGATCTCGTGGGCTGATCCACAAAGGGCTTGCTCCAGGATGCCGCTACCAACTGACACTGTGGATGTCGCCCTCTTCGCAGCTGCCACTACAGTTTCAGTCCGGAATGGACTTACGGCGCTATTCTGGCACTCAAGCTGGGTACATGGCCGCCCACTGTCATCCCTTTTCCCTTTGCTATACAGCCACAGCAGGAGGAAGAATAGGACTGTTTACGAAGCACTCCATCAAGGGACATGGATTAAGGATGTTGCATACAACCTGAACAATGACCTTCTCACAGAATACTTCAGGCTATGGGACCTGCTGCAGTCATTGGAGATTGATCTGAACAGCACCGAGAGTGACCAATATTTGCTGGACGTTGGAGGCATCCGGGAAATACACTGCCAGATCAGCTTATAGCATCCAATTCAGCGGCAACATTGCTTCAAATTTTCCGAAGCTAATATGGAAAGCATGGGCGCCTCCAAAATGCAAGTTCTTTGTCTGGCTTCTGCTGGAAGACCAGCTTTGGACAGCGGCGCGGCTACAGGTACGTGACTAGGAAAATAATTATTTCTGCGGACTTTGCATTAGGAGCCTGGAGACTGCAATGCATCTATTTGTCGAATGCCCCTTCTCCCGCGCCATATGGGAGCATGTAGCGATCTGGAGCAACTGTGGGAATTTGAGTCCGCTGCGATGGACTGAAGCCATTGATACACTTTGGTGCATTTGGAAGCACCGGAATGCCGCGGTCTTCAATGCCTCCACGAGTACGGTGTTGCAGGTAGTTGCTCGGATTAAAGATGAGGCATCTTTGTGGGCTAGTGCTAGGGGAAGGTTCTCACCCCCCTATTTGTTGTAACCAATGTTGCGAGTAATTAGCTTTAGTATCTAACCCCCCGTAGCGGTCTGCTACAGGAGGCTGCGCCTCTCGCGCATTATGTTGTAAACTCTCTCCTTTCTTATTAATATAATGCCGGGCAACCGGATCTTTAAAAAAAACAATGGTTCAGCATGAGGTTTGTCCATATATATATCTAGCTGATACTATTCGATATTCGTGTACTGCGCCATGCATGCCCACGTATACTATTTTTGTCCTTGCATGTCCTATGATTTCAAGTTTCATCAGTACTGCGCCAGTGCCCATGTCCTACCTTTTTTGTCCACACATGTCCTGTGACTTGAATAGGAAGATATGCGTGTTTGGTTGGGTGGCTAACCCCCAACCAGACTCAAGAAAGCCAATTTCCAGTTGTTTGGTTGCCTGTAAATAGCCTATAGCTAGGCCCAGCTAGGCCACTTTACAGGCCTTAGCCAGGCTCTGGAAAAACGAAATGGAGTTCCGTTTTTCCGTGGCCAGGCTTGGCTAAGCTGCGGTTCCAGTATCGTCACCACCCGCACCCGGTTCTCCGCTCTCCTCCGCTCGCTGATCCTCGCGCTCCTCTGCTGCTCGGCGGCTCGCTGCTCCGCTCGCCCACACCATCATCTCCTCAAGGTCTTGCATGCCCTGCTCCAAGCCGCCGCTAGCCGGCGAGCCCTGCTCCTCCACCAGATGCGGGTGCGGGGTGGAGCCATCTCCCCGAAGCCAGATGCGCGACGGCTGTCTCCCCGGAGCCAGATGCGCGGCGGCCAGCAGAGGCGCGGACGCCACCAAGAAGGAGAGGCCCTGCTCCTTGTCGACGAGCACCTCGCGAATCGGCGAATCGGCCCAAATCTGGTCCTCCGTGCATGCAGGTCCGCAGCCGTTGAGATGAAGATTGAGTCCGCGGTGCCTCGCTGCGCGTGATGTGCTGACTGCTGCCACATCTCTTCTACGAATCTGCATTCTGGGTTGTTCATTGTCAGTTAGCTTTCTCTTGTTCTGATGTGCACTTCACCTGTTCATGTCTTCACATCGGTTCTTACCGTTGCAATTTCTATTCTAGCACACAAAGAATTGGAGGAAACTAGTTGCTTCATTTGTCTCAATTGTCTGTACCCAGAGACGGAACCAGCGATTTTGATTAAGGGGGCCAAACAAATATGATCATATTTTTTAGTGTGCTAAAATATACGTAATTATATGATTCAACAACTTTTTAAATATTTTACACTATTTATAACCAAAATCATGATATTTGAATAAAAAATAGGTGAAAATTGATATTTTTTAGCTGTAAATTCATATATTTATATAGGTATTAAAGGAAACTTATTGTGCTTCGGGGGGGGGGGGGGGGGGGGGGGCACGGCCCCTGCTAGCCCCCCCCTAGTTCCGTCTCTGTCTGTACCGTGGAGAAACAAGAAGATATATTGCGATTTGGGAGATGCAAGCCAATTTGTTATCCGATGTTCATGGACCTATGGCGACGAGATGAACAGAGATGATAGAAGGTGATGGAGGTAAGGTCACCATTGCAGAGAAGAGGTAACACTACCAAATAATGCAAGCAACCAAACAAAAACTAACTTAGTCAGGCTTAGCTAGCACTACTAGGGTGGCTTGACTTGAACAGGCTAACTCAAACCTGGCTTATTTTTCTAGCCAGGTTAGCTAGAGCCACCGAACCAAACAGACCCATATTTCTTCTTCTCTGTTCATGCATGGCGGCTAATAAGCATGCATGCATGGGGACGTTGTCAGGCACGCTGTCATGCGGCCTGGCACGTAGGAGCTCCATGATATGGCTGCTGCAATAGCGCCGGTCCCGCCATGTCGACTCTGTCATGCACGCTGGCACAAGCACGATCGATAGCTGCTGCAATAGCGCCGGTCCCCATTTTTGTACATAGACAATGCATGACTCTATGATGCACTCTGCCACTTGCACCGAATTGCTGCAGCTGCCGCACGTACGTTATTCGCTGCTTTCATTGCCGACCATTGTCTATCTATTACAATGGGGCATGCTGTTGTCTCTTTATCAGTTTGGTGTGCATGTTTCATTTTTGGATATCTAGCTGATACTATTTGTGTGGTGCACCAAACGCCCATGTACCGACTTTATGATCACCCAGGCCATATCATATAGTTCATTTTTTGCCGCATTTGCCCCCCGTGGCCACCGGTCACCCAAGACCATACCATACAGTTCAAACACAGCCAAGGACAGCAGGTGGAGTTGAAAATAGTAGCTTTCGTCAACTCCTTCTCCCAGATCTACTATGCAAAGTATTTTATTACTAAACATATGTCCAAAACAGTTTTAACGCTCTATCAGTGAAACTGTTTGTAGAGCCAAAGCTAAAAAAAACCACTCCACCAATGTGAAGCAGAGATGTATCAAACGGAGCCAAAAAATTAACACCACCAGTCCACTCTGCCTAGTCAAAAAACTTGACCTCATCCTTGAAATCCTCACAGACCCCCGGTCCAGGTCGACTTCCCCGCCAACCAGTAAGGTGCAGACAGACACTACCGGACAGAGGAGCTTTGGCGAGGGTCTACCTCTTTGCCGAGAGTCAAATATCGGGCGCTCGGCAAAGAATCCTTTGCCGAGAGCTAGCGCTCGGCAAAGATTGGCTCTCGGCAAAACCAGCTTTGCCGAGAGCTCGACTCTCGGTAAAAACAGAACCTCGGCAAAGCCTCAGCCTCGCAAACGGCCCACTTACGCCATCATCTTTGCCGAGAGCCAGCTATTAGGCTCTCGGCAAAATATTTTTCTTTGCCGAGAGCCTCAGCTAAGGCTCTCGGCAAAAAAAATTTTTTGAATTTTTGCTCCCAATTTTTTTGTGCAGCCTTGCTACAGTACTAGAAGCCAAGATTTGAAATTTGGTGTATTTTCCATCCCTCTTGCTATATTTCGTGTATTTTTTATATTTTCTTGATTTTTTCCACAAGACGCACATTTGAACTGCAGGTGCATGAAATAATGAATCTCAGCGTAAATGATATTCATTCTTCCGAGGGTATTTCGACGCCATATCCAGGGACAGACGCGAAAACTCCACCATCTAGTGCACGCGACATGGCGACCAAGTTGTGTGAGATTTGATTTTAAATTATATAAAATGCGAACGAAATCGGAAAATCATGAAAATGGACGGAGACCTTAACATCACATGTAGAGGCTATGAAAATTTTTTGGAAATGTTTGAAGCAAGTTGTGATGTAAGATGGTTGAAACCCTGAGATCTCCGCGTGTGATATCTCGTTATCACATGTGGAGATCTCAGGGTTTCAACCATGTTGTGTCACAACTTGCTCCAAACATTCCCAAATTTTTCCATAGACTCTACGTATCCTGTCAAGGCCTCCCATCTATTTTCATGATTTTTCGACTCCGTTCGCATTTATATAATTTTAAATCAAATCTTACACAACTTGGTCGCCATGTCTCGTGCACGAGATGGTCAAGTTTCCGCGTCTGTCCCTAGATACGGTGTTGAAATACCCTCGGAAGCATGAATATCATTTTTTGAATCGCTGAGATTCATCATTTCATGCACCTGCAGTTCAAATGTGCGTCTTGCGGAAAAAATAAAGAAAATAAAGAAAATGCACGAAATATAGCAAGATGAATGGAAAATACACCAAATTTCAAACATGGCCTCCTAGTACTATATCAAGTCTGCAGAAAAAAATTGGGAGCAAAAATCCCAAAAAAATATATAGTTTGCCGAGAGCCTCCTAAAGCTCTCGGCAAAGAGCCTCTTTGCCGAGAGTCTGGGCTCAGGGCTCTCGGCAAATAAAATAAAAAAAAGAAAGAGCCTCTTTGCCGAGAGCCTGGGCTGGGGGCTCTCGGCAAATAAAATAAAAAAAAAGAAAAACTCTTTGCCGAGAGCCGCCTGATCTAGCTCTCGGCAAAGGGGTTCATACATCAAAAGGGACACCCGCGCCCCTCACCCCTCACACGCGCTCACATCGCCCTGACGACCGGACGCCACCGCCGCCGACCGCTGCCACCGCCGCCGACCGCCGCCCCCGCACGGCCACCGCCGCCGACTGGACGCGCCACCGCCACCGCCGCCCCCGCACGGCCGCGCCCTCGCCCCCGCCCCCGCGCCGCCGCCGGCCGCCGCCGCCGTCCACGGAGGGGAAGCCAGGGAGGGCCGACGGGAGGAGCGACCCGGCGTGTTCAGGTACTTCCTCTCCCTCCCTCCCTCCCCCCCTCATGCCGCCTATCCCCGCACGGCTCTCTGATGTACTTGAGCCTGGAGATTGACCTGCATCCTTCGTCCATCTGTGCTTGATGTTATATCTTGGTATTTCAGTCTTGTCCATATGAACAAGCACCTGCAAATGCATGAATCTATAACATCCAGTCAGTATTGTTATTCATAAAAAATAATGAAATCAATCTTAACTTTAATGATGTGCAATTTTGACTATAAGAGTAAGTTTCTAAAACCTGTCAGTATTGTTATTGGCTCCTTTCCCTCCATTATTTGAATGAAATTTGAAAAGGCCCATGCGAAGTCCATATTTTTACCTAACTAGAAGTCACAATCAGGCACATGATAATGTATTTGTGACGCAACCTCAAAGATGCATGGTGATTCAGCCTAATCTGTTTGGCTTTGATCTGTTCCTTTCAATCGAAAGGCTAGCAGGAACAATAATCAGTAACTCCCGTGGAACTTTGCTAGAGAAATTTCATGCGTACGTTTTCGATTCTGGATCATGCATATACTAAAGTCAAAAGTTGCTAACTGTTCATTGTTGTGTTGTAGTTTACAATCACTGTGCATGCATTATCTTCTGGATCCTTTGATAGCTTCCACTGAGAGTGATTGGACCTATATACCGCTGTATATTAGAGTAATATATACAGTCAATAGTTGTAAGTAGCTATCTAGCTCTTAATATTTCTAGATCCACAATTTCCTTCTGAAATTCTTGTCATCATCTAAATTTTTACACATAATAAATTAAAGTAGATGCATGCATGGGTATTAAATTTTTATACATAATAAATTAAAGTAGATAGCTCAACAGCTCCTCTTTGTTTTCTTCTTCGAGATCATACAAGGCATACTCTGTCAGGGGAACATAACCGGCATTTCTTATATTCTGTATCAAAAAATTCAGCTTTTCGTATATTTCTTTGGTGTTTGGATGTGATCTGTCGCCAGTGATGAAAGTATAAACTCCATCATTTAGGGTTACCCAACTGCGACCAGCAACTTTTTCACTGTCGCTTGCCTCATTGCAGCTCGGGCTTTGGCTGTATCTTCCCACATTCCTGTAGCCACTACTATATACAGGTCCTTTAGTCCTGGGTCCTAAGGACTTTTAGTCCCGATTCCAGAGCCGGGACTAAGAAATCGGGACTAAAGGTCCCAGCCTTTAGTCCCGGGTACACATAACCGGGACTAAAGCCCGTCCTGGTGAAAAAATAAATGAAATTCTAGAGGCCTGTCTTGTGGTGCGTGAGAATCGAACTCAAGACCTCTCACCTCGCACGTAGATTCCTTACCAACTCAACTGAACACAACATGTGACAAAGTCCTTTGCGCTCTTCCTTTTGATTTGACTCATGGGGGACCTTTAGTCCCAGGTCAGAGACCTTTAGTCCCAGTTCGTAACACCAACCGGGACTAAAAGGTCACCCTTTAGTCCCGGTTAGTAATACCAACCGGGACTAAAAGTTGGAGGACCTTTAGTCCCAGTTCGTAATACCAACCGGGACTAAAAGATGACTTTTAGTCCCAGTTGGTGTTACGAACCAGGACTAAAAGTGGTCCGGCCGTTGGGCAGGGTACCAACCGGGACTAAAGTCGTTTTTTGTCCCGGACATAAATTTCGTTGGGACTAATACCCATTTTGGATATCGACGAAAGGTCTGTTTTCTAGTAGTGAGCTGCATGAAAGTTAGATGCCAGAACATAGTTTACAGGATTTTGAGGCTCTATTTCCAAAAGCAGCCTTGAAGCTTCAACACAAACACATATGATAGGGAGTTCTTTCAAGAAGCTGGGCTACAAGGGACGTTCACGATAGACTTAACTGCAGCGATGGAAATAGAAGTAGAGAATGATGACGAGGACGCTGGGATGAGGTGGTAAATGAGAAGGACATACAAATGCTAGAACGATTCCTTTTAGGCGAAGCAAATGAAGACGACGTCCCATCTTCGAATACTGAGGAGTACTTAGACATGGTTGACAGCGATGATGACACTTATGCTCCGGCTAATCCCGATGATGCAGATTATTTCTAATTCATGTAATATTATGTTATATTCTACTCCCGTTATGTTTTTTCTAATATTCTTAGGATCTAGGGTTTTATTTATTTTGCATATATTTCATTATGTTATTTCTAATACAACATTGTTTGTTCTGTTTAAATGCAGGAGGTCGAGCCAAGATGCCGGACGGACGTCAGAGGTCGATGAGCTCCCTGTACCGGGCCTCGCAGGACGACGGGCCGTCTCGGCAAAGGAGGGGTCGCCGCCGGAGGGAGCCGACTCCACCGGAGGAGGAGGCGGTCGAGGACGAGGTGCCGGCCACGCCCGAGGCCGAGGCTCAGGCGGACGAGGGGCAGGAGGAGCCCGAGCAGGAGGATGAGCCGTCGGCCGAGGCAGACGAGGGTTCGGCTGCCTCAGGGGCGTCCACGCCCTACTTGCGAGGTCCCGCCAGCCTCCCGGCGCGACCGATACCACGTCACCAACGCCCAGTGATCCGCCCCGTTGGACAAAGTTACATGTTCTAACTACTCGTTCATATGATATGTTCAAAATTGAAATAGAAACTAATAATCTTTCTGAATCACTTGTGTAGACATTGGGAGTTTGTGGAGGGTCGCAGCCGCAAACCCAACGGCATCCTGGGTCTCCTGTGCCGCGAGCACTACCCCGGCATAGTACAGTATGCCGGGAACACAGATCCGGCTTACACCTTTGACCACTACACCGTCGCCCCAGACCCGGACTACCCCAACAAAGCGGCGAGGGTCAGAGCAGAGCTGTGGGTAAGTCTTCGTCACACAACATCGCATTCATCGTACTTTTCTTGAATTACTTAGAGTTTGTATTGCATCTGTATGCAGGACTTCTATAGGTGCGAGCAGGGGAAGGAGGCACAGGCGGAGGTGGTGAGTACAAGGGCCTGCAAGAAGCTCGTCACCGACATCATCTACGAGGCGAGACTTTAGGCCATCGTCAACTACAACGCCACGGTCGAAGGACGGAGGGTGTCGAAGGTCGAGGCGAGAGGCATGACGCTGAGCCAGGCGCAGTACATTCAGGTAAGTGATTCCTTTTGAGATTAAGCTATGCTCATTTCATCTGACGCTTATATGTGAAATACTTGATGATGTGCAGATGGTCCCCCAATGGTGCCAGTCGTTTCCCGAGTGCTGGGAGATAATCGTGGACCGGTGGCTATCCGAAGAGTGGACCGCCCAGCACGCCAAGGCCCGGGAGGCGCGTCTGCAGATGCCAGGTGTACCACACCACCAGGGCAACCGCAACCTCGCCGAGTACGCACAAGCTTGGGTACGTGAAACACTTTATGTATTGTAACGCTCAAATGTTGCCTGATTACTAATCATCTTGTTGTCTTCCTCGCAACCTCGCCTTGCAGCACGTTCACGGCATACGCCATGTCCCACAAGGGCAAGGCCACCGCACCGGAGACCTCCTACAACCCCGACGACCCCCCGAGGTGTACTCCAACTCCAGCGTCCACACCTGCCTCACTGACTACACAGAGGCGGCAAGGGCGGTCCATGGGGCCGACTTTGATCCAGCCAGCGAGGACCTGGACGGAAGCATCGTGATGAGGGTCGGAGGAGGCAAGAAGCACGGGCGGTATTGGCTTGGCGACGACGTCATCGACTCGTCCTCCACTCCCACTCTGGCCCAGCTCCGAGCACAGACCACGAGCGGGAGCGTCCCCATACACCCACGCCCATCGCCTTCGCAGTCGCGGGTCGCCGAGCTCGAGGTTATTTTTGTTTTACTCGTCATACATTGATGTTTAAATGTTTGCATTGTTCTAACATTCCCTTTGTATTATCACAGGCCCGTCTGGAAAGAGAAAGGGAGGAGCGCCAGCAGATGGAGGCCCAGATACGGTCCCAGATGGAGGCCCGGTTGGAGGCCCAAGCTAAGCAGATGGCAGACCTCATCGCGTTCATGGCCTCCCAGGGCATGCAGGTGCCCGCGGCGCTCATGGCTCCTCCACCGCCGTCTCAGAACGCGGATGCTACTCCTATGAGTATCGATTCCTCAATGTTTCGTTTCTGCATTTGCTTGTCTGATATAGAACACGCCCGGGGCATGCTTGTCTACTTTTTGCAGCCTCCGTCGGCGGGTTCGAACAACCCGCAAGCGCCTGGATGGAACACGCCCGGGGGTCAAGGCGGCACTACTTCTCCAGGGTGGCCAGGGCAAGGTTGGCCATGAGTGTGTTTAGAGTGTCGGCTCTAGTAGATTGTGAACTTTAGATTGAAAACTTATCATGTTTCGATGATAACTTGTGATGGTTAACTTTTGTTTGGTTCAAATATTGTGATGAATGTGCTATATGTGTGGTGTATGTGAACGTGACATATATGTGATGAATGTGATATGTACATGTGATATATGTGTTATATGTGATGAATATGATTTGTATGTGTAATGAAATGGAAAATTAAAAGAAAAAAACAAAATTTCCCACTTTGCCGAGGGTTGTTCTCGGCAAAGGGTGCCTTTGCCGAGTGCAACGGTCATTGCACTCGGCAAAGCTGCCCAGCTTTGCCGAGTGCAATGACCGTTGCACTCGGCAAAGGCTAATGTTTGCCGAGAGCCTGGCCAGACTAGCTCTCGGCAAAGAGTTTTTTTGAAAAAAAAGAAAAAAATTTTGCCGAGAGCCAGGCTAGCAAGACTCTCGGCAGATATTTTTTTTTAAAAAAAAAGAAAAACATTTGCCGAGACCATGGCCAGACCGGCTCTCAGCAAAGAATTTTTTCAAAAAAAAGGAAAATTTTTTACCGAGAGCCAGGCCAGTAAGACTCTCAGTAGAGATTTTTTTTTTAAAAAAAAAGAAAAACGTTTGCCGAGAGCATGGCCAGACTGGCTCTCGGCAAAGAGTTATTTCAAAAAAAAAGGAAAACTCTTTGCCGAGAGCCAGCCAGATGGGCTCTCGGCAAAGAAGGCAAACGCAGGGGGCCCGTTAACGGCGCCTTTTCGTTGCCGAGAGCCACGCGGGCTCTCGGCAAAGCCTTTGCCGAGAGCCCAATAAAAGGTTCTCGGCAAAGAAGGCTTTGCCGATCAGATTTTTGCCGAGGCCGCTTTGCCGAGAGCTGCGCTCGGCAAAGGCTTTGCCAAGGGTCTGAGAGTCTTTGCCGAGAGCCTGGGCCCCTCGGCAAAGCAGCCGGCTCTAATAGTGAGAGGCGGCCCAGCCACACCGGCTGTTGATGGTACAGCGCCTAACGCGACGGCCACAACGTCGACCGAAGACTTCATCTCTACATTCAAGAAGCCGCTCACGATGCCTGTCTTGTCGTCGCCTCTACGTCTGTAGCTAACCCGAGCGGCCAGAGCGTGGGCGGGGGAGCTGGACGACTCGAAGCTCGTCCCCAAGAGGGGCACTAGGCTTGCTGCCAATAGCAGGCACAAGGAACAGAAGCCGGAGACTTAGGCGCTGAAGGTGATGATGAAATGTCTAGGGCTCGAGGTGGAGACTGAGCTACCTGATGAAGTCTCCTTTGAGGAGTTCTAGACCGCCTTCACCCTCCCCCTGTCGATGTCGACGCGGGAAGCAATGCCGGTCCTCTTCCCAGGCAAGAACCAGCGGGTCTAGACGCTCGATTGTATCTTGCGGATTTGGTCGCAAAACAACTTTTCTATGTAATTTCTCTAAGTGAATCCCGTAGCTAGGTGGTAAGGCGTGCGTTGTGTCATGAAGGCTTCTCGCTTGCGTGATCGCGCACGGATGTACTGATAACTATTTTCCTCTTAACGAAAAACGGGTGAATGACCCGATCGCGAAAAAAAGGCCCTCTATGTCCATGGGCTTGCCCCGGCAGTCCATGGCTTGTGGCGGCTTGAGGTTGCATGGTTCCATGGACACGGCCTGCCGGCACGGTGTCTCGGGGACCTTGTGGTCGAACGGGGGGAGGAGGATCACCGGAAGTACGCGCGGCGAGGCTACTGCTAACGTACCCGAGCGTGGATACACCGGATGTGAGCAGCGTCTCGGAGAAGCTGAGCAGGTAGATCTCCACGAGCGCCCTCTGGTTGTGCGCCAGGTTCTCCGTCGCCTGCCACTCGTGCGTCCGCTGGAACACAGCCACCCTCGCGCCAATTCCCTTCGACACGTGCTGGTTAGAGTACCTCGACCTCAGCCTCTTGTAGTAGTCGGCGTACAGTGACGCGATGAAGATGGCTGTAGAGTTGTTGGAGCCATTGTCAACAGTCGCTGCCGTAGGCGTCGCAGCCTCGTCATTGTCGGCGTCAGTTTCTGGAAGTATGTGCTCCTGCCTGGAGCACGCAAGTATCTGGTTGTACATGTCGTCGGTCGTGATGGAGATGAAGCCGAACATCCTGATCTGCATGCTGATCCTCCGCGACGCCGTACCTAGTGACCATGCTCCGCACGGGGTTGGTTGGGTGGAGGAGGTACCGGGACAGGAGGTGGTGCACGCTCTCCTTCGCCGGGAACAGCCGCCGGAGCTCGTCCTGGAACTCGGCCACCGTGTAAAGTGACGGGGCGAAGTAGAGGTCGTTGTACAGCAGGAGCCAGTTGACCTTGGCGAGCATGAGCTGGTGCTCGCCGCAGAAGAAGAGCGGGTCCTTCAGCTGCCACCCTAAGCTCAGGTACACGTACGCAGGCACACCCTCCGTCGCGTTCGCGTCCGGGCCGACCACCTTGGCGTCGAGGAGCCTCGTGTACGACTTCTCGATTTCTTGCCCAACCCTGAGCAGGTTGGATTCTTTTACAGATTTGCTAATTCATATCCGGTTGTTTTGTGTCCAGCTAGCAACCGGTTTTTTTTGACCGTAGGGTTCGTACGGTCGCTGCCTCCTGCCGCCCGATTATTCTGCGTCTGCCGCGCGATCAGGTTCGTAACTTCGTTCTGCGTTTGTCGCCCGATGCCGGCGTTCGCCCGCGCGGATGCCTGCGTCCCCGTCTACGTCGTGCGGATTGAGTGCCAGGACGGCAGGACCTTCCTTCCATTTGTAAATTTGTGAGTTTGTGAATTATTTGATGACATTTGTGAACAATTTGATATATATTTCTCTGATATATGAAATTCATAGAAAAATTTGTATTTTTTAAAAAAAATTGGCATATATTTGTCTGAGATATTGTGTTATTCTCAAATTACATCACTCTGTCCAATAAATTAACTGAAGAAATCATTGTAAATATTGTAATAAGGTGGTGTAAATATAGCTACAAGACAGTGTAAGTGTATGGAAAAAATCTAGTTGTTGGGAAGGGCTAAAACAACCGGTTGTTGACTAGACAGATTCTTATTTTATATATCTGTGTGTTGTTTACATCACCTTTAGATTATTCTAGCTAATCTATACCTAATATTAACTAGCAAATATGTCCGTGCATTGTAACGAAAGAAAAAAAACTATCAAACCTTAATGGTAATGATATAGTTTCTATTTATAATTTATCCTTTCTATAAAAGTTGAAATCTATAATTTATTTTATGATGACTATGATATCCACAATATAACTTATTTTTGGCATTAATATGACAAAATGCCCTATTAAACATGTAACAGATTAAAATACAACCTCGAGAGATTTTTTCTCTTGTTCCAAAACACACAAAAAAATAGACGTCAATATGTAATTATAGTCGGCAAGAAGTTATTTGCTGACGTATCAAGGATTGGTTTGTGTGCCCATGATTGTGACAGGAGACCTCTCTTCATTTTTTACATGACAGTCATCATCAATCATTCTAGAGATACATTTATTTAGACTGAATTAGACAACAAAACGTAAACAACAAACTGATGAAGATTTAGTTGAATTGATTTAGATTTTAATGAAAACATTTTTTAATCAAGACTACGTCAACAACTTAGTGTTGAAAATCTTTTTTAGGAAATATTAATGTTGATTTTCTTTATTATTTATTTTAACGTTTATGAAAAATGAGCACAGGCATGGACGAGCGTGTGTGGAAAAAATTGGACAGAAAACCAAGCAAAACCAAGAAAAAGGAAAAAGAAAAACAAAGAAAAAATCAGGATAGAAAAAAGAGGAGAAAAATTTTGGAAACAGAAAATCAAACGGAAAAAAACACAGAAAGCACCAGGACATGTAGAACACAGCTGACAAAACAAATGAAAAAAACGGAAGAAATCCTTATTTTTCTCTCTTTTCTCTCTTTATTATTATTATATTTTTCTCTCTCTCTATCGGGCCTTATCCCGAAGACCAGATTAAGGACCCGAAATCTCTAAAAAAACAGACTTGAACTCCTGAAGTCCCTGGTGCATCCAAGCTCCAGCGGCCCACCCTTGCCTGCGCACGGAGGAAGCCTGCCCTGCTGCGCACATGTCCTCCAACCAGCGCGGTGGCCGGAACCAGTGGCCCCGACAGAAGTGCAGGCAGCCGCTAAACCACTTCTCGCTCAGGTAGGCACCTCCTCGCCGCACCTCAGCATGAACTGTCTCGTGGCCTCTTCGTTGTCAGCGAAGCCGGGTGAGGACATGGTCGAACGCTGCGCGCGCGCCAGTGTCGTCGCCAAGCCTGACCTCCGCCAGGACGCACTCAGCACGCACTTCGGTGTTCCGTAGACACGCCACCAACAGCTGCGTCGACCATGATGTGCGCGGGCGGCGCCGCCGTATTCGATCTCGAACAGGACGTAGTGGGTCTGTAGGGACACCGACCGGTCGTCGTCCTCGAGGGCGCCGCCGTCCGCCTCGCTCCGGGCGCACCACTCCTCGAAGAGCTTCCTTGTGGCGGTGGGATCGCCGGTGCCTGTCACCATGTTGGCCGAGGCGCTATAGTCGGCGCAACATGTGAGCGCGGCGTGAAGACAGGGCGCGTGCGCTCTAGGCGTCGCCGCGCTTGTACATGAAGTAGGCGTGCCCCGTCCATCGGAAGGCCTGGCCAGGGTCGACGACTCGAAGATCTCGAACAGCCGCGCGGCCATCGTCACCGCGTCGGATGACCCGTCGTCTTGTGGGGGCAACCTGGGATCGATGGATGGATCGGCCACGGCTGCGGGCCTTCTCGTTGTGGATCAGGATATTGGATATATAAAAGGTCTAGTATATACACATGCATATATCGGTATCGGATTGAACATTCAAGCCTGTATTGTTTCGAATTGCAATCTATTTAGGCTGATGCAGGGACGCACGCGAGGCAAAAGCGGTGTTTGTTTTGGTTCCCCAGTGATGCTGGGAGAAGCTGTGTCCGTTCCATGCTTCCTCGTAATACTCCGAACTGAACTATATTGCTAATTGGATTGATGTCAGTCATAGGCGCATAGGACACTCCAACTTTCGTTTGGAAATAGACTCGATTGGAACTTCTGGGAAGGAAACAACACGGTGTCCTGCACCACGCCTTTCCGAATTTGATCCTATCACCGTGCATGGCCGCTGATCAAACTCTTATAATCTATCTTAATTATCCTTCCTCCTGTATGTATATATATAGTTGATATATAAGTTTGGACGGAATACTCTTTATTTTCCGGTAGTTATAGGGAAACGGATCAAAAAAATCGATGGACGAAAAAAATGGCTGAAAATTTTGCCTCTTTATTAGGTAAAAAATAATTAGGTATAGAAGAGTCAAAATTTCTCTCCACCCAATTTTTTTTGTCCAGCCCTCCCTTAACTAATTTTATGAATGTAAAAACTGTCTCTCTTGGTTGGCCCTCCCCTAACTAATTTTATGAATATGGAAACTGACTCTCTTGATCTGTCTATAGCTCTCCTAATTGCTACGAATCCAAGCCCAAATAGATCTCTGAGATTCCAAATAAGTTGAATAGGAATCCTAATCTTGGCCATATTATTTTCCTTCCTATGGTGATGAAACAAATATCGAACCAACGTTGCTCTCTCGTCTCTCCCACTCAAAATTGGCAAATCACATAAGCATGCACCCATCCAATTACGTGCATGCATAAACGAACAAATCATCTCATCTGGCAGATAACGAGTCTCCTATTCCCTTTTTAAATCACGTATGCAACACTTTTTCACCCGACCAGCTCATCTCTAATCTATCCTCTGACATCCCAAAATTTTCTTCGAGCTTAATTACCGGTGTTTTGTTTACATTACCAGCGCTCTGTCCGTGCCTTCTGTTTTTCTGTTTCGGTCTCTTGCTTTTTTTTTTTCCTTCTCCCGCTCGTACGTATTCCGATCACAGCCGGGGTCTCACGGACGTGCCGCCCCGCTTATGCATGGTGATGCATGTGACTTTTATGTTCCAAACAAAAAAATTGTTGCCCTTTCTATGTTTTATTTTATTCTTTTTTCTTTTCTAACGAAGAAACTATGTTTTTCTTATATAAAGATAAAGAATAAATACAGTACCTATACAGTATCACATTTGAAACTTTGACCATTAATAAATGAATATTTCTATTACTAAGTTGTTATTTTTAATTAGAAATAAATTATTACTATAACCTGAATCAACCGATGACCATAAACTGAAATCTTAAGTAGATTGCCATCCAATCTAATCAAAATAAATGTTTCTCCAAGCTATCTGCATAGCAGTGCAAATCTTTAAATTGTACGGGTATAGCAGTGAAACTCTCGACGAGTGCTAACATGAGGAAACCGAGACATGATGATGACTAATCCCTTATTGACTTTAATAAGATATTAAAATTACATATTTTTATGGATCATCAAAAGCAAGCTTTGATATCTAACTCCCCAACACGTGCCTTGTAACGAAAGAAAAAAAATCTATCAAGGTTGTATTATTTTTGTGCCTTGCAACGAAAGAAAAAAATCTATCAAAGTTGTATTTTAACTCATTATAGAATTAATAGGACATTGTTATATTATAGCCAATATTAACTTATGTTATAGATACAATGATCATCATAAAATAAAATATAGCTTTTAGATTTTATAGAAACGATAATAACTAAAACATTGTCATCCTTGTTTCCATTAACAGGCCCATTCGTTAAATTGATGTAGCAACCACTCGTAACATCAAAAGTATCACCGATAGATGTCACGGCCGCTGCAGCTATGTAGCAAGCTGAAGCGACAAGTCAAACATTTGACCACTTTTTTCTCCCATTGCAACGCACGGGCATATATGCTAGTTATAACTATAATCACCTTGTATGTGATCTAAATTACGTATTTGGTTTGTCACAGAATTCTCTAGCTAAATCTTTGGATGTAAGACTTATCACATTATTAAAAAAAAACTCGATCCGCGGTGGCTAGATAGCTCCCGGGTATTCTGGCTTAAGAAGAAGATCTTCTCGCAGATCGAGAAAACCCCCGAACCCCTGCTCCACCCTTACACAGCGGCATCATAGCTCCGTGAGATGAGCTGGCCACAAACCTGTGCTTTGGATATGGGACATACGAGGGTTTTTTCCCTCCTAGTCACTGTGGCCGAAGCCACGAGAGTGAGTCCGCTAGGACTCGAACTCTGACCACCATAGGAGGGTGGTACTAGCCTGCATTGACCAACTCGGTTAGCCAGCCATTCGCACTTATCACATTATTAAGTGTTTGTATACCGATTTCTAACACAAATTACTATTTTTTATCAAATTACATGTGAAATTTTTTGTGCGGCATACTATTTGGTAAAATCCTGAGCCCGCCTTTGCAATGAAACAATGCATTATTTAGATATTCATTCATTCATCCATTGAATACACTATTGCTTACTTATGTGGTATTACATGTGAAACCCATCACTGACAATGCCTTCAGCTTTATTTGGCAAGCATAATAATACGGGGACCAAAGATTCAAGAACACATGAAAATAGAAAGACGAACGCATGTGCCTTGAGTTTGCTTATTAAACCATGCACTGCTGTTTTTCTTTCTCGAGCCGAGGTCTAGTTGGTAGCGGCGTGCAGCACCATGGTCTCGACAGTGAATCCCGGTCCGAAGCCCACCATGACCCCTCACTCAGCCTCAGCCTCTTCTCCTTCCTCGTCCATCAGCCGGCGCAGCTCCTCCAGCACAAATATCACCGTCGCCGAGAGCATGTTCCCGTAGTCTCTCGCAACAATTCGGCTCGCCGCCAGCTTCCTGGGCTGCAGCCGGAGAGCCGACTCGATGTGGTCCAATATCACAGCACTTTCCGGATGGACAACCCAGAATAGGTCATTCCACTTGACCTCGTCGCTGCCAATGCCACCGAGCGGCGCAATGGCATCAAGCAGGCAGCGCTCGAGATTCTCCGCCGCGAAGCTCGGCAGGTTGGTGGACACGTTGCCATCGATCCCGCTTCCCCCGAGGCTTATGCTTAGCAGGTGCTCAGTCCCAGGTACCACGGTCTGAGCGGCGGACACCATCTCGAACAGCGGGCGCTCGCCTGGACGCACGGCTTCAGCGCCGACGACGACAGCGCCCGCGCCGTCACCGAACAGCGCCTGGGGGATGAGGGTGTCGAAGCTGTCCCCTTGGCCGGGGACACGGAAGGAGGTGATGGTGAGCTCAACGCAGGGCCGTCTCTATAATTTTGAAGGCCCTTGGGCAAATATGCTCGTTGCCAGGGCCATCCAACTAATTTTTAATATGACGATGAAAGTATATAATATGAAAAATAATTTACAACATAGGTTTAGTTTGTAAAAGATAACAATAGTATAACGAAAGAACTGAAATAACAATATAATAACTATTATGATTGCCTAAAAAACAATAATCCTTCGGTACTTTGTAAAATAATTGTTTTTGGATATTTGTTGATGTAAAATCTTCAAGAACTGTACTGAGATAGATGGTTTTCAATGGGCAGTCAGATGCTCGCGGTCCTGCTTCTCGCACTCGCACGTCTGTAGTTGGCGACGGGTGGCGGCGCGTTCGGCACTCTGCACTCAAGCGATTGGACGAGTTGTGATGCATCGGGTTACACATCGGATAAGATTGCAAGAAAGACAAACCATGCCGATCGAAAATAGGAAAAGACGCTGGCCTCTCATAAATTGAAGTGCTAAATATATAAGCCTTAAACACTTTGACTATATATTTTTACTACATACATATATACTCATGGGCCCCCTAGCGGCTTGGGCCCCTGGCGATCGCACCACTTGCCCACCCCCTAGAGACGGCCCTGGCGATCGCATCACGGAAGGAGGTGATGGTGAGCTCAACGCAGGCCACGAGGACGCGCGCGCCGTGGCTGTTCTCGGCGAGGTCCTTGGCCAGGTTCAGGGCGGTGCAGCCGACAGAGCAGCCGCTGAGCTGGAGCGCGGTGCGGCGGACGTCGGGTCGGAGGCCGAGGAGCGTGGCCAGCGCGAGGTCCGCGCCGGGGGCACGGGCCTCCGAGTTGGTGCTGACGACGAGGTGGGTGATCTCGGTGGCCGGGCGGCCCCACCTCGCGATGGCTTTCGCTGCGGCCGACGCGGCGAGCTCCGGAGCAGCATTGGCGACGATGTCGAGCCGCGCGTCGAGGGACGACGTCCCGCCCGGGATGGCGTTGAGCACTTGCTCCGTGTGGTGAAAGAAACGTCGATCCAGCTTCGTTCTCCGACCTGAGTAATATCCAGCTCGGAAGCCATTAACTACGGTTACTAGCTTCTTCTTTAAGTTTATATATATGATCTCTGCATACGTGGTTACTTACATATTGTCTCAAATATGTCTTTAAGGTGGGTGAGGTGGTCCTTGTTCGTGACACGGAAGTAGTAGTCGGTGAACTCGTTCTGAAGCACGAAGTATGGTGGATTTGCAGTGCCGATGCCGAGCACAGCCGCCGGGCCATCGGCACGTTGCGCACGCCGGATCTCACGGACGTCGGCCATCGTCGTCTCGGACTAAGGGGTGTTCGTAGCAATAGCCAGTATCAGCATATATAGGCTAGAGGAATGGGGATTCTCACTCTATGTATAACATGTATTGTGACAGGAGTTAAATTCAAACAATGACATCTACCAGCAAATTTTACTTTTTTGCACCGATCCTATTTCAATAATGCTCCACTGTGTGCATCCGTCCCGTGCCCGGACACCGGACACTACGTGGCCTCACGTTGTCCACGTATATTATACCCACCACACAAATATCTGATACTCCCGTCAGGTAGCCACTTAGATTTAAGGATGGCAGCGGATCGGGTTCGAGGCGGATATCCGCGGGTTTCAGGTCCTGCGGGTTTGGGTTTGTGGATGATTTCTCACCCACGGTTTTCGGGTTTGGTATCGGGTTCGGTTTCGGGTTTGGTTTTCCACCCATAGATATCCAATGGATATCCGAAATAAATCATTTGGAATTAAAACTCATGTTTTATAATATGCTAATAATAACTTGTTTACTTAGATTATTAAATGTATTCAAAATTGACTCATGAAAATATTTATTATTTGTTGCCTCTTATTTATACATGTGAATATGTGTATATTTATCCGCGGGTTTCGGGTATCCATTCGGGTTTCCGGTATCCGCGGGTTTGGTTTTGGTTATGGATTTCCACCCGAATCGGTGTTCGGTTCGGGTTCGGGTTTCGACTTCGGATTTCGGTTTTGGGTGCACGAAGACTCCACCCGATCCGAACCCGACCCGTTGTCATCCTTACTTAGACTAGTATATTGCCCGTGCTAACACTACGGTGACATTTAGGACAGCACAAATTAAATAACCAAAATGATGTATATGCTTTAGTGATTTCAAAAAAATCATCGATCACATATTATATATTAGAACTACAAAAAACATGATTCTGATGACCCTCCTTGGTAACCAATGGGTGATAAACCCTTACTGGACCTCCACTTCCTCAGCATCACCCGCAGGCCTCCACTAGACCTACAAAAAACATGATGCTGTCGTTGTAGGAGTCGTTCGGGTTGTGAGGCGATGGCGGCATCCCCGCAGGCCTCCACTTCCTCAGCATCACCTTCTTTGCTTGAATCTCCGGTCTTGGGTCTCGGTGATGAGTTAGCGCAGCAAGACATACGCTACGCCTCGAGACCAGAGGGCTGACCTGGCGAGATACGAGACGAATAGGGGTGGACTCAACCAGCAGCTCCTGTAGAGGGAGACGCAGGGAGTCAATGAAGTCCGTCAGCATCTCTGGAGCCCCAGCAGCCTGCACAGCCGGCTACACAGTCGGCATCTCCAAAACCATCGGCGCGACCATGGGGCTGGCGACCACCGGCACCTGCTCATGAACGTCCTGTGTCTCCAACACCTAGGCCTCCAGCGGCGCAGGGGAAACATCCCCAGGAAGTGGCCCAGGAGAAGTCATGACGGGAGGTGTGGAGCGGAGTCCCGAGGATGCCCCACCCGATGGACTGAGATCGGTCACCTCCGGCAGCTCATCGAATGCCGCCTGCCCAGGGCCGGGCCTGCTAGGTGATGCGGCCACGACATCGGTGACCGAAAGCTCCGCGGACGCAATGTTGCCTGAACTAGCAAGAAGAGAGTGGTCCTCATGGGGCAACCTCCCAAGAAAGCCCGATGCATCTGCGTACTCAGTCCGGCGACCAATGAGGGAAATGTCATCATCACAAATCCTTGCGATCTCTATCGAGTGCTCAATCAACATAGGTTCAAATTCAACGCGATTGGGATGACAAGCAGGAGGGTCAACATCCTCCACCAAAACACAACCCACAGCAGTTGTGCAACATGAAAACGGGCAGGCCACAGGCCCAATGAGCACCATCTGGCCAGATGGCTCTAGCACAGGGTCCTCAACGCCACTCTCGGTCAGATCAGCCGGCCCATCATTCACCACAGCAGCCAAAGAGTCGATGCTCGGATGGTAGCGGTTATAGTTACTATCGCCCGAGTCATCATCATCATCCGCGCCACCGCCAATGTCGTCATCGTCCAGAAACGAACCACGTGGCGCACCACCACGGCCACCATCCAGGCCCGGGTGGCAGCAATTGAAGTTGCTATCATCTGAGCTGTCGTCCTCATCAGGCCCCCCGTCCAGGCCTCCCCCCTGTGGGGACACCAGCGGTGTGTTCCAATCCTAGAACGCAACTAAGCGGATCCTCACCAGGTAGCGCAGGCCCGGCAATTCCGCCTCCTCCACGTGGTTGTGCACATGTGGCTCCAGTATGAAGATAATCTTCTCATCAGGGATGAAACAGGGGTGTAAACACTAGGCTACAACAATGAATTCCCGGCTGTCATCATCTAGGACATCACTCGGCCAAACGACATCCACCTCCTCACAGGCGGGGCCGAGGATGGTCTACGCCGTCAAGGCCAACCGGACATGGAGGGGTACCCGTGTCATCCCCACCAGCACACGGTACCTGAAGGAGCCACCAGAGGCCATCAAGGTCCTCCTCCACGGGCGCCAAAGCAAGGCAAACTGGGCACCCACTGACGGCGTGTAGAGAACCCGGTCACAATCTTCGTGGCGCCAGAACCGTGCAACAAAGTCTTCCAGGTCGTGGCGATGGACCTCCACATCCTCTCTCCCCATGCCGAAGCGATCAGAGAGGAATTGGTGAACCATGGCTGGCGACACCACGGGCCTAGTACCACCAACAAGAGCGACTAGAGCGAGGCCGAGCTCATCTTCAGTGACCTGCAGCTCTATGGAGCACGGGATGACAACAAACTCCGTATGGCGCTGCTGGGCTAGCCAGCCCTCGGCACCGGCCTCCAAGCTTACAACAATAGCCATGCCTGCCCCCGGGGTGCCAGGCGGTGGGGGAGTCGGGGGGCACAGCAGTGCGGTACCGACAGCGAGTGACCCGTGGATGCAGACCGCGTGAAGGCCGTGTCATCTGCCCCCTCGTAGCAGGTGCGTCGTCTCCTGGCCGCAGGCCCCCGAGGGGCAACCCGATGAACTCCCGAAGACCGCAGCAGCGACCACCCCTGTTTGCCCGCCTAGGGCTGAGGAGGCAGAGGGCAGGCGAACGCTCTGTGCCCCTCACACCTGCAGTTGAAGCACCTTGCCAGGAAGGTGCAGTCCACCTTGATGTGGTTGTTCGCCAAGCAGTTGAAGCACAGCCCGACGAGCACCGGGGGAACTGGTTTCAGCTGCTTCAGTGGCTTTGGCGGTGAGCGACGGCGGCTCCGCACCTGGTAGAAGCCATCCGCATCCAGCTCCTCGAATGCACGAGGGGGATGCACCACAGAGGAGGCGCGACGACGCGGTGGAGCAACATCAAGGATGGGGACCACTGGGGGATGGGAACGCCTTGCCGCCGCCATGAAACCCGTGAAGCTTCGCCCCTGGCGATGACGACGATGGCGACATGCCCGGTGGCGACACTCGCCCTCAATAGCAACAGCCTTACCTTTGCCGGCAGGGGGCGGGGAGGAGGGCTCGGAGTCGGAGTAGTCCTCGGAGTCGCTGAAGGACACCTTGTCCCCGCGGCCAAGACCGAGCTCCGACAGAGAGGGCCTCCCACCGAGGGCCACCGCACCTGGAAGGAGGCCCGGGGACCCCGCGCCGAGGCAACGCGGAGACGGGAGCTCGTCGTCGGCCTCATCCGCCCAAGAGCGGCGGGATGGGGAGCCGTCGTCCATGGGAGGTGCGAGTGGCCGGAGACAGCCGAGGTAGCCACCGATGGGAAGGGGAGTGAGGAGAGGGAGGTGGGCGGGCGTAGCTCAGATCCAGATCTAGGGCGTAGCCCACAGAGGGAGAAGAAAATGAGCGGTTGCAAAGGGGGAGGGGGGAGGGGTGACCGCCGGGGCATGAGGAAAGGCCGGCTGCCAGGGAATTGGCCGCCGACGGCGGCCTGGGTGGACGCCGATGGCGGTGGTGCGGAGCTCACGGAGGGAGCTCAGCTCAGCTCACCAGCGAGCGAAACATGCTGAGTGGACGGGAAGGGGGAGGGGGGAAGGGTGGCCGCCAGGGCAAGAGGGAGGCTGGCGGCCTGGGTGGCCGCCGGCGGGGGCACGCGGAGGGAGCTCAGCTCAGCCTGGCGAAGGTCATGACCAAGGAGCTGATCTAACGTAGAAGGTGAAACAATGTTCACCTGATTCATCGGATCGATGACATCACTGTTGACGCAGGGCTATATCGCCCGAGGCTGCTGACAACCTATGCACGTACCGAGGGAGATCAAACACAGCAAGGCAGACCAGCAAGCTGGCCGCATAGATTTGATGCTCATTCTTGGACCAAAAAATCCCACGAACACATCTTGGGAAGACCCATCGTGGAGGAGCACATTGGGATTTGCTTAGGCTAGTAAGGCCACCTAGAACGCTAACAAATCTTGTCGACAGAAGCAGCGAACAATAAAGGATTGGAATATGTAGAGGTAGAAGAAAGTAGTGGTGGATTGATTTTTGATGGATTGTGTATATCTCAATTGGTCTAGATCCTCTGATATATATAGAGAGCGGTTATCTTACCTAATAGGAAATCTTTACCAAACATAATTTGCAAATTTCCCGCGAGATTGGAACATTTCTCATCAAATTAGGGTTCAAATAGATATGAGTGCACTCGTATTCAAGTGCTTATATAGTAGTGGGGCTGCTATTTAAGGATTTGTTTGGATGCACTCGTATTCATCACAATTCATGTGTGTTGCAGTGGATTGGGTTGAAACTTTGTTTGATTTCCACTCCAGGTCTCCAGTCCATTCTAACACATTTGGAGTAAGATGGATATGAGTGCATCCAAACAAGGCCTAAAATGGATTTCAAAGTGCCTATCCCCAGCTGTGCATTTCTAGAGGTGGTGTACTGTTTCAACTGTACCTCGAGAAAATTGTTGGCGCTTGTAGCTAGAGATAAAAACCGTTTGTTTAGTAGTCTCTGAAAATGAACCCAGTTTGTAATATCAATGTAACAAACTGACTGAAATGAAAAAAGGTTCCAGGCTCCAGCTATAAAAACCCGCTACCACCTTGCCACAAGCCCACACCACAACAAAGAGCGTCGAACATATATAGACTGAATCAATGTAGTACGTAAAAGGAGCTAGCTAGCTCACATATTGCATGCAATCATGAACTCCACGAATAATGTTGTCGCCGGCGACATCGGACTTGACCATCCTCGTTCCTAATAAAGTACACGGACGGCCGTATCCAGCGGTGGCTGAGAAGCCCTTTTGTGGCTGCGTCCGAGAACCCCACGGGAAACCGCGGGGTGGCAACGAGGGACGTCCTCATCGACGCTGGCACGGGCTTGTCGGCCCGCCTTTTTCTCCCCACTCAGGCAGCAGCCATGGCCGGAAGCAGGAGGCTTCCGCTTGTCATGTACATCCACGGCGGGTGTTTCTGCACCGAGAGCGCCTTCTGCCGAACGTACCACCGTTACGCCACCTCCCTCGCCGCGAGCGCTGCGGCGGTCGTCGTGTCGGTGGAGTACCGTCTTGCGCCGGAACACCCGATTCCGGCGGCCTATGACGATGCATGGACCGCGCTCCAGTGGGTGGCGTCCCTCGCTGACCCGTGGCTTGCTGACCACGCGGACCCCAGGCGAACGTTCCTCACCGGCGACAGCGCCGGCGGGAACATTGTCTACCACACAGCGGTAAGGGCCAGCCGCGACCGCAGCATCGACATCGAGGGGATGGCCATGGTGCACCCCTACTTCTGGGGAGCCGAGCGGCTGCCGTCCAAGAAGGTTTGGGATGGCACACTACCGGACACGTGCTGTTTGCCGTGTGCCCGACCCTTTGCCGTGGGTCAAACCACGGGCACACGGCAAAGGGCGCTGTTTGCCGTGTGTCAGGCCCAGGACACATGGCAAACATCTGACCCTCGGCAACTTACTTCTTTGCCGTGTGCTCACCCGCTGGCACACGGCAAACACCCTATTTGCCGTGAGCCGCCCTTGGCAAACACTCGGCGCTCGGCAAATGGTGGATGGCCGTAGCCGAGTCCAACCCGCCGTTAATGCTTTGCCATGTGCCTAGCCCTGGCACACGGCAAAGGTTGTGTTTGCCGTGGGCCTCAGCCTTAGCACACGGCAACCATGTCTTTGACGTGTGCCAGGGTTTCGGCACACGGCAAAATATTTTTTTTTCATTTGCTGCCTTTCAAATTTTTTCTGCTCTCTCAAAACAACATTTGGTACTCCATGTTAAAGTTTGATAATTTTTGTATATGTTTACTATATTTAAGTAATTAATAGCATTTCTTTGTATTTTTTTTAAATGAGCTCAAATTTGAACTGCAAGTGATTCAAATACTTGGAAAAAATATTAGAAAAATGATATTCATGTTACTCGACCCCGTTTGAGGATACAACTTTGAAACGAAAATGAATTTCGAACATCTTGTTGAGGAAACACGACCACCAACGTGTGCCCAAACGTATTAAAAAATATAAAAAATGCTAACAAAGTCTGAAAATCATAAGATTTGTACAAGTGTCAAGTCATCATACGTGGAGGTTGTGGTAAAAATTTGAGATGGTTTCGCAACAGTTGTCACGTACAATGCTTACAAACTGAAGAATCTCCGGAGAAGATTCAGAGAGTTGAGAAGGAAGCGGTATGACTTGGAGTTGACTCGACTTTCTCATTGGGATTTGACTTCGAAACATTTTGTATAGGCAATACACCATAGAGATGGTGTCGTGTCAAATTTTGGAAATTTTTCAGATCTGTTTCGTATTTTTAATTTATTTGCAGCAATTATAGAATTTTAATAGTGAAAAATTGAATTTGAGAAATAACCACATGAAATAATGGTGCAATATTTGTAGACATCGGATATACATAGTTGAGTCCATTTGACAGAGAATTATCGATATACATTTGAACAATTTTTTAAAACAGGTCGCGGAAAATAAAAAAATCACATGAAATAATGATATTCTTTGCCGTGTGTCATGTGGGCAGCCCACGGCAAACTTATCTCTTTGCCGTGTGCCTCCCTGCGCGGCACACGGCAATGTACTAGAAAATTTGAATTCCACGTTGGCGCGGAGGAAAATAGAAAAGAGAAAGGACATAAAAAATAAAAACCGGAAAGAGAAAGGTAATAAAAATTGGGAAAAATATTTGGCCACAGCAAGGATGGAAAAAAAGAAATTAATAAAAAAATATAAAGAAAAAAAATATTTGTCGTGTGCCCGCAGAGCGGCACACGGCAAATTTTCTCCGTTTGCCGTGGGCCAAATCGGCGGCACACGCAAAGTTGCACCATTTGCACCGTTGGAAAAAAAATGTAATGAATAAAATAAAAGAAATACAAACGAAGGATTTAAAAAGAAAAAAAAGTTTGCCGTGGGCTGGATCGGCGGCACACGACAAATAACAGCCTTTGTCGTGTGCCGCCCTACTACACACGGCAAAGAACTGCCTTTGCCGTGTGCCGGATCGCGGGCACATGGCAAAGCAGCTGGCCCTCCCACAAAATACACACCGTTGGGAAAAAATGTAACGAATAAAATAAAAGAAATACAAATGAAGGATTTAAAAAGAAAAAAAGTTTGTCGTGGGCCGGATCGGCGGCACATGACAAATAACAGCCTTTGCCGTGTGCCGCCCTGCTACACACGGCAAACAACTGCCTTTGCCGTGTGCCGGATCACGGGCACACGGCAAAGCAGCCGGCCCTCCCACAAAATACACAAGCACACAAACACACACGGCCGCGCCGCCACAGCTACCCGCGCCGCCGTGCTCCCCGCCGGCGAGCCCTCCCCGCACGCGGCCGGCCCGCCCGCGGCCGCCCCCCTCCGCGCTGTCCCTTCCCCGCCGGCGGCTGCCCCGTCCCCAGCCGTCCCTCCCCCGCCGGCAGCCACCCCCGCTCGTCCCTTCCCCGCCGGCAGCCGGCCGAGGCCGCCCCGCCCCCGCCGCAGCAGTCGGCCCCGCCCCCACACCCGCCATGCCCCCGCCGGGGTCCCGCCCCGCGCGGCCTCCCTGCCCCCGCTGTGGCCACCCTGGCATGGCAGTCGGCCCACCCCGGCAGCTTGAAGGAGGGGGAGGGGTAGGAGGAGGAGGAGGAGCGGCGAGACCCATCCCCACCGCGGTCCCGCACCCCACGCCGCCGCCCTGCCCCCGGTTCGGTAGCCCGGCCGCCCGGCAGCTTGAAGGAGGGAGAGGAGGAGGAGGAGGAGGAGCCCACGCCGCCCAGAGCCCCGTCCCGTGAATCGCCGCCCCGGCTCCACGACCGACGTCCTCGCGCTCGTCAACGCCCCCAAGGTGAGCCCCATCCTTCAGACATCGTAGTTTTGTTGCATGGTAGTAGTATTTGATCGGTGAATCGGTGTGTACTACATGGGTTATGTTGATATATATGTGGTTGTGCTTGCCGGCCATCGTGCCGTTGTTCTGTTGCAGGTTGTGGAAACCACCCCTTATAGGGGAGGTGCTACCGAAATTTTCACTTGACACTATTATGTCCCTTTGTTGTAGGAGAAAGAAGGGGAGGAAGGAGAAGAGAAGAGCCCGACCGTCTTCCTCACCGTTGCGGATCTGCCTGCACTGCGTCGCCTCACCACTGCACCGACCCGCCACGGCCTCGCTAGCCTGACTCCACCGCCACCCAAGGTGAAACCCCTCTCTCCGTATCATGTTAAAGTGTCACATAACCTAGTTAGGTGTCTCCCATTCGAAAGAGATATTGTTCGAAATATGTAGATATTTGCATATTTATAACCGTATCTGTTTCGGATTGTCCACATTTCTTTGGACATATCGAAGATGCGTAGATGGGGTTAGTTTTCATGGTCTACTCTGATCCGAGGCAGAGTTTTGGCATCACCTCCGTGTTGTTCTCCGGATACACATTCTCCCTGTCGGGACGTGTATTTGGAGAACAGCGGGGAGGTGCTGCCGAAATTCTATCTCCGATCAGAGTAGACCATGGAAGCTAACCCCATCTACGCATCTTCGGGTGGGATTAGGACCTATCCTCACCTATTAGAGAGTAGGAACATCATGTAGATGCATTTTATCATTCTTATATTAGTCCCGGATCCCTCATATCTTAGAGATGGATGACCGTGAGTGGATGTACACGGGCCGCCCAAGTCGGGGTTCGTTTACCGCTGAATGGATCGAAAAGACCGAGGCTTTCTTGGAACTAGCATTTGACAAGGCTAAAGGCGCGCGTACCACTTGGTGTCCTTGTAGCAACTGTGCAAACATGCGTCGCCAAACAAAGGAGGCTATGGAAACACATCTCGCCAAGTACGGATTTACGGCAGACTATACCCGGTGGGTGTACCACGGTGAAGCCGATCATGTGAGAGAGGAGGTCGTGCGACCCCATGTCGATGATTATGATGATGAGGGCGGGGTAGGAGACATATTAAATGACTATCATGAAGCACACTTCGGTGAAGGATGTACGGAGGAGGAGCCAGAGGCAAGCGCAAAGGCGTATTACGACATGTTGTCCGCTGCACAGAAACCCCTTCATGGCCAGACAAGGGTTTCTCAACTGGATGGCATTGGACGCGTAATGGCCTTAAAGTCCCTGTATAGCATGAGTCGAGATTGCTTTGATGCTATGTTGACAGTTATTGGCAGCCTGCTTCTGGAGGATCACATTCTACCAAAGAACATGTACGAGTCACAGAAACTGCTTCGTGCACTTAAGATGCCATATGAGCAGATTCATGCTTGTCCGAAGGGGTGCATTCTTTTTAGGAAAGAACATGCGGCCGCAAAGTACTGTGCGAAGTGTGGATCCTCTAGGTTGCTGGAGGTAGAATCTGGTGATGGTCAGAAGAAGCGTCTTGACATCTCCGTGAAAATCCTACGGTACCTTCCTTTCGTACCGAGGATCCAACGGCTTTACATGAGCGAGGAAACCGTGAAACAGATGACATGGCACAAAAATGGACGTCGTTACAATCCTGACAAGCTGGTACATCCATCCGATGGTGAAGCATGGACTCACTTTGATGTGGTTCATCGTGACAAAGCTCTAGAGACTCATAATGTACGAGTTGCGCTGGCAACAGATGGGTTCAATCCTGATAGAATGATGGCCGCCCCATACACTTGTTGGCCCGTGTTCGTTATCCCCCTCAATCTTTCGACATTCTTTAAATAATGACATTCTTTAAATAATTACATCGCATTCTTTTGACATTCTTTAAATAATGACTGCTTACATCACGTCTATATGCACGATTTCTACAGAGTGGAGCCGGGATTTGAGCAGCAGGCGTTTAGGGTGGCTGAGACGGCATGTCGCAAGCTCGTGAAGAACATGCACTACAAGGCGCGCGTCCAGGCCATCATACGATACCATTCTGAGTACTTGGGGCAGAAGGTCAAAAAACCTGCAGCAAAACAGATGCTCCTGACTAGAGAACAATACATGCAGGTAAATATAGAACATTAATACTGATTTGCTTCTGAGATTAAGTACGATGCTCATGTACTTGATGACGTGTAGGTGCCTCCGTGGTGGTGCGCCCACAAAGGACCGTGCTGGCAAATGATGGTGGACAGGTGGTGCGGCACCTAGTGGTTGGATGCACACAACGCAGGCCGGGAGCGGCGTTTGCGGATGCCAGGTGCACCACACCATCAAGGGAACCTTAGCCTCCAACAATACTCAAAAAGATGGGTACGCAAATTCATTTATTTATTCTAACGCTCACTTTTGCATCAATTGAAACCCATCTTCCTGTTGTTTTCGCAGTCGGCGTCACATGATGGCCAGCCTTGCTCCCAGTTGAAGGCATGTGCTTTGGCCCACAAGGGCAAGGTGACTTCCAACGTCGACTACAGCCCAGAGGACCCACCCTCGGCGTTCACCAATGCAACCGTCCACAGCCGCCTCAGTGAGTACTCTTCGCTGGCAAAACAGGTCCATGGAGACGACTTCGATCCTCTCACCGAGAAACTTGATGGAGAAGTCATCATGAGGATTGGAGGAGGCAAGAAGCATGGGCAGTACTACATTGGCGCCAACACACTCGACACGACCAACACTCCCACTCTCTCCCAGATTCGAGCCAGGAGCATGAGCTCATCCCCAGCCATACGCCCACGGTCGACCGTTAAGCAGGTTCAAATGAAGGCACTCAAGGTTATTTCTGTTTCATTCGTCGTTCATTGATTTTTTACATAACTTAGATTTGCATTGTAACCATGGGGTGAAATATTGTAGGCGGACCTCGCAGTAGAAAGGTAGCAGCGGCAGGAGCTGCAGGCGACAGTGGAGGCCGAGAGAAAGAGGATGGAGGAGATGTTTGCCTATGTGCAAAGTCTTGGCATGAGTATGGGCCAACCTATGCCACCTGGGCTATTCCATACTCCACAGCCTCCTGCAACTACTCCTATGAGTTTACCTTGCTTGTGCTTTGCTTGTATGACTTGACACATTCAATCTCTTTACTTAACATGTTTGTTGCTTTGCTTGTATGATCTCACACATGCAATCTCCTTTTTGGTGTAGAATCAGTCGGCGGCGGCGAATGATGTGGCTCATGACGCCACAAATCCATCACCGCAGCTGGGGACGGGGTTTGGCACTTGGTGAATGGTACTTGTGACTTGGTGATGCACTTGTCGTTCTCTTGGCAAACACTTGTAATATTTGGTTCACTGGTTGCACTTGGTGATGGATTTGGCACTTGGTGATGCACTTGTGACTTGTTGATGCACTATAATATGTGATTTGTGTGATATTTGTGTGATGTGTGAGATATATATGTGTCATATGTGTGCTATATGTGATCCTATGTGAGATAATGATGATATATGTGATGTATGTATAATTTATGTGAATTGAATGCAAAAAAACAAAAAAAAAATAGCACCACTTTGCCGTGTGCTATGGCCATGACACACAGCAAAGTGGCGCGCCAGAGACGCCTGGTAACACGCTTTGACGTGTGCCGGGCCATAGCACACGGCAAACACTGGAGCTTTGCCGTGTGTGCCAAGAAGTAGCACACGGCAAAGAGTGGAGCTTTGCCGTGTGCCTCACATGTGACACACGGCAAAGCTTACGTATTTGCCGTGTGTTGCATGCAGACACATAGCAAAGTAAGAAAAAATATACAATCTTTGACGAGTGCAATCTGTCTTGGCACACGGCAAAGGCTCCGTCATGCCGTCACCTACCGTCAGCTGCACATTTGCTTCGTCGAGTGCTAAACCTGGCTCACGGCAAAGGTTTGCCGTATGCCCGATGGATGGCACATGGCAAACACTTGCTTTGCCGTCAAATCTTTGCCGTGTGCGCTTTGCCATAGGCCACACACGGCAAAGCGTTTGCCGTGTGCCCGTGACACACGGCAAAGCGGCCGTGTCCAGTAGTGGCATGGCGGTGTTTTCGGCTAACGTAGTGGACTTGCTCTGGCCGTTCGTGACGGCGGGGCAGGCTGGGAACGATGACCCACGGCTGAACCCGCCGGACGAGGAGATCTCGTCGCTCACCTGCCACCGTGTACTGGTGGCCGTGGCTGCGAAGGATACCCTGCGGGACCGCGGGTCTGGCTTGTTGGCCCGCATCCGCGACTGCGGTGGCAAAGTGACGACGACGCTGGTGGAATCGGAGGGCGAGGACCATGGCTTCCACCTCTACAGCCCGCTGCGTGTGACGAGCAAGAAGCTCATGGAAAGCATAGTGCAATTCATAAACCAGCCGCCGCGGCCGGAGCTGAACGGAATGCATACATGGGAGAGTGAGATTATTGAGACGCCAACTCCCCAGCCGATCATAGGCGTCCCTACCAGGCCGCTCAAGGATCCATTTGGCTATGGGATGGGCTTGAGACATAGCGGTGACCACGCATGCATGGCTCATTGCACATCAAAAATCGGACGTGGCAAATCGTCCAAGCTGGCGAACTTTGGGCTATTTATTAAGGGCCCCGTGAGGCATAGTAATAAGGCCTACAAGGCGCCCTCAGCAGCTGCAGTTCCAGGCACTCATGTTATTATCAAGAACTTCGTCTAGCAGGGGAAAGAGCGAGGAGTGGTCCAGCAGTTGTGTTTTTACTTTATCATTATCAATAAATTAATATGTTGTGTCAAGGTAATGTACTTCTACTGTTGTATTTTATTGAATAATAAATAAAAGTGAAGTTGTCGTGTACTATTGTCAACAGCAAAAAGGGTCACATATGGTAAATTCATTTATTGGAAGTTCCGACCTACGGGCATGGTTTTTTTTATCGGCCGAAATCTCCCGATATTTCCGATATATCCTGTTCATCCGTAGGTGCCGATAAGAAATAATCTATCTTTTTCATATAAATTTTGTTTAAATTTATTTAAATTTACTTAAATTCAAATTATATTTTTATTTGAATTTGGTCCGATATTTCTGATATATCCTGTTTATCCTCTTTATCTATGACCCTGATAAATTTTAATTTCCGAAAATGGAAACCTTGCCTACGGGCCAGGGCTCTCAAGCCTCGGGAGATAGGTGTCAGAAGTACCGACGTTCGCCAGAATTTCTGATGTTTGATGGAACTTCCAACGTTTTCAGGTCTTAGGAGTTAGGCGTCAGATGTAATATGTGTGTTCCGAGTGTCCCTCCGACGCTGGAACTTCCGACACTTGTCAAAGCTTCTGACATATGCTGCGAGGGATGGAACTATCGAAACTACCGAAAGTTGTAGGAAGTTTCGATGTTCCCTGTCAGAGTCCATCTGTCTCAATTATGATTTAAACTCCTCCGACCATATGGAAAACTTGCAGATTGTGTCTTCGAATGGTTTTCTACTAAGATAAGGCCACCCTCTCTCTGTATATTGGATGATCTCACCTGATTGAGGTACAAGCATACACAATGAATCAACTACCCCTTTTCTCCTACCTCTACCATCTCCACCCCTTGCTATCTGGCATCTCTCTCAATGAGATTCGTTGGCATTCTATGTGGCCTTATCGACCCTAGGACAACCTCGCCGTGCCCCACCTATGGAGTTGTTTGCGATCTTATCGGGTGAAGAATAGGCTTTAGGTTTGCGTGGCTATCTTGTTGGTCAACCTTGCTATTTTGACATATCCTCGCTACATGCTAGGCCATGGGCAGCTTCGGGCGTGGTAAACCTTGATGGTGTGTGATCGTAATCGGTGTCAACATATTATTTGGCAATTCAGCTTGTGAAGAAGAACAGATCTACTATCAACATGTCTGACACTGACGGCAAGAAGAAGGTGGTGATTTAACCGATCTTATGATTCAAGAGAACATCATCTTACTGACATCGATCAAGGAACTTCCTGAAGATCTTCGTCAAAAGATAAAAGCCAAGCCTTTACTTATCTAGAAGCGTTTCTTGCGAGCTGTTCAAAAGATCAGCGGCGAGTTATTACTCAATACCATGATCCTATCATCGGCGAGTCATCTACTTCTATATTTGTTGCACCTAAGATAAATACTAACGAAGAGGTTGATAATCTTTACCTACTCTTCACCGGCGAAGCCTCTCAGTGGCGAAATGGGCCATCGCCACCACTTCCTCTACTGCCACTTCTTTACCATATATATTCTATAAGATAGATATATGATAATTAAAGCGGAATAAAATTAAAGCTTGGTATTTGATAGACAGCTAATGTTTTCTTTGTTGTACGCAACTACGTACTGACTTCTAATAAGAGAAGATAATTAAAAAAAAAACTAGACTGAAGTAGCTAAATTTTCCTATACATTGATTTTCACTAAACAATTTAGCCCCCCTGTTTTAATCACCACGCTCCACTCCCTACTCATGCCGATTTATGCCAGGATGCTAAATGATCGTAAGACAGTAACTAAAAATAAGCTCATGATTGCTGTTAATCTGATTAGATTACAAGGTAAAGAGGTTGATTATGTTGATGATGCTCAGTAGCCGGAGGGCGCAGTCAGATTATAGAATGACCTTGCTCTCTAGACACGCTGCTGCATATTTTAGTTTGAGAAAGTCGAGGACTGAAACGGCAAGTGTGCCTAAACTCAATAGTGGCATATTTCTCCATAGCTGTTAGATGTAAACAACTGGCATGATGTCAGTCATTTGTATGTGTCATGTAAGATGGTATTTAGCTGTATATAGTTTTCTTGCTCATTGGTAGACTCTGAGATTGTGCTAAGTTTTCAGTCTTTCAGAAATAAAATCATTCTATTTGACAAATTTTCCTTTATCGAACAATGGAAATACAGCGAGGGTTGAGATTCATAGCACTATATATAGCAGTGTGAAGCAGTAACGTAAGTACGTAACATTAACTGAAATACACAGGACATACTAAACTGGATTATACATACGGATCCTATAGCTGTGAAAAGTTTGACAGGGAGCTGCAAGCCTGCAACAGAAAATGGTGACCATGGTAAACAATAGAGTCTCTTCAGGACGGTAACAGCAGCAGGCATTGACACGGTGCCTGAGGTGTTTGTTCATCTGGCATGCAGGTCTGCTGTCATGCAGCATGCTTCATCCATTGCTTGCCTGCTACATTTAGTTCTATGAATAGGTATGATTCAGATTAAATCATAGGACATATGAATGTATTGCTAGTTTTATTCATAGTTTCCCTGTCAAACTATCCATTTACTCTGCCTCCAAAGACCAAACCTTCGTGCACATCAAATTTATTTAAGTTGGTGCAATAGTTGGTCATCAGCTGCGAAGAATTACATGCATTCATGTTGCCATTTTCTTACATCCGCACAAAGAGCCAAAAAAAATTCTGCTTTTTGTACACTAAAATGCTTTACTATGTACCAAATCTTTCAGCGAGAGATAGACAACTTGACAAATCAATGAGCTGCTATGAGTAATTAACCATAATTAATTTCTTAACCAGAATTGGGTTTGAAAAATGTTTCTGGAGCACTAAGCTTACTTTTTTTTTCTTTTTTGCATAAATAGTCATCAAACCCAGCGCAAAAAGACATTTAGCCCAACAAGGGATTCCTATCAATCGGCCCACATCTCAACATTACAGCAGCTCTTTCAGCCCATCTTTCTGAGACATGGTTCGCTGGCCCAAGGCTGTTGAGTTTTAGCTCTTTGAGCATGTGGCTGATAAGCCCACCAGCGGAGTCTCACGCGAGGTAACAAGTCATGGGTTCGAATCTCCATGGAACAAAGAGTACCATGGAAACGTTGTGGGTTCCCATTAATTTGCTACAATATAATTGTTTCCTAACTCCTAACTAAGCACGCTTTTAATTTTGCAGAGCTCAATCAATCTCGTGGCAACAATGGTTCAGCATGAGGTTTGTCCATATATAACTAGGACCTATTTAGTTCCCAAAAATTTTCCCAAAAAACTACAGTAACGAATCTTTGGACACATGCATGAAGCATTAAATATAGATAAAAAATAAAACTAATTACACAGTTTAGCTGTAAATCACGAGATAAATCTTTTAAGCCTAGTTAGTCCATAATTAGACACTAATTATCAAATAACAACGAAAATGCTACAGCAGTTTTCTGCAAAATTTTTTGGAACTAAACGAGCCCCTAGCTGATACTATTCAATATTCGTGTACGCCCCATGTATACTATTTTTGTCCATGCATGTCCTATGATTTCAATGGGAACGAGCAAGTGCTCGCTTGGTCAGTAGCACAGGCTCAAAGAGCCGTGCACTCGGCCACCCCGGGTTCAAAACCCGGCGCCCACCGTATTTCCGTGCAATTGCATGAGAATAAGAAGCAAAGCTCCCCGGTTCAAAAAAAAAAAAAAACAAAATGTCCTATGATTTCAAGTTTCATCATCAGTACTGCATGCGCCAGTGCCCATGCATGTATGCTATTTTTGTCCATGTCCTATGATTTGAACCGGAAGCTAGACTTTTCTTCTTTTCTGTGTCATGCACGCATTGCGACGTTGTCATGCACGCTGTCATGCGCGCTGGCACGACGGAGGAGCTCCATGATATGGCTGCAATAGCGCCGGTCCCGCGCGCCATGTCGACTCTGTCGTGCACGGTGGCACGAGCTCGATCGATAGCTGCTGCAACGGTCCCCATTTTTGTAATAGATGGACAATAATGACTCTGTCATGCACTCTGCCACTTGCAGCCAATTGCTGCAGCTGCCGCACGTACGTTATTCGCTGCTCTCATTGGGGCATTGGGGCATGCTATCTCATGAAATTGGTTTTCAAGTAGTGGTACAAGTGGCATGAGCGAGCAGAGCAGCGAGTACCGTACCCTGGCACAACTTTTATTTAGTTTTCCAGAGTTTAATTAGTTTGGTGTGCATGTTTCTTTTTTGGACACATGTAGCTGATACTATTTGTGTGGTCCACCAAACGCCCATGTACGTACTTATGATCACCCAAGCCATACCATACAGTTCAAACACGCTGAGACAAGCCAAGGACAGCAGGTGGAGTTGAAACAAGTAGCTTTCATCAGCTCCTTCTACAAGATCTATACTACTATGCAAAGTTGTTTTACTAAACGTTTGTCCAAAATAGTTTTAACTAGCTCTATCAGTGAAACTGCCTGTAGTGCCAAAGCTAAAAAAACTACTCCATCAATGAAGCGGAGGTGTACCAAACAGAACCTAACACTAACACCACCACGCCACTCTGCCTAGTCAAAAAACTTGACCCCATCCTTGAAATCCGCGCAGACCCCGATGTGCCCTGCTACGCCCTCTATGTCCATGAGCTTGTCCCAGCACTCATGCCCTGTGGCGGCTTGAGGTTGCACGGCTCCATGGACACAGCCTGCCGGCACGGTGTCTCGGGGACCTTGCGGTCGAACGCAGGTAGCAGGATCGCCGGCCGAACTCCAGCGATGCTGCTGCTCACGTACCCGAATGTGGACAGCCCGGATGTGAGTAGCTCCTCAGAGAAGCTGAGTAGGTAGATCTCCGCGAGCGCCCTGTGGGCCAGGTTCTCTGTCGCCTGCCGCTTCTCGTGTACGCGCGCACCCTCTGGCCACCGGCACCCTTCACCGCGTGCTGGTTAGAGTACCTCGACCTCAACCTCTTGTAGTAGTCGGCAAACAGTGACGCGATGAAGATGGCCGTAGAGTTGTTGGAGCCATTGCCATAGCCGTGGCCAACGGTCGCCGTCGTAGGCGTCGCAGCCTCGTCATCGTCGGCGTCAGTTTCTGGAAGTATGTGCTCCTGCCTAGAGCACGCAAGTATCTGGTTGTACATGTCGTCGGTCGTGATGGAGGTGAAGTTGAACATCCTGATCTGCACGCCGATCCTCTGCGTCGCCGGAGCTAGGTACGAGCGGTAGTATCTGGTGACCATGCTCCATGTTGGAAATTCAGACAATTTTCTATACAGTTTAATTTCGAAAAATAATAACAGCATGGTGATGACATGTATGATATTAAACAATTACAGCATAGCATCATATATATATTCACATGAATACAAAAAGGATGATCAACATGTTCATATGTACCAAGATAAGACAAAACATATATAACAGCAGGTTATATATTATATACGAGCCAAGATCATGATAAAAAACATAGAACCGTGATAGTCTAAACATACCAGCAAACATGAGTATCACATAAACAAACATCCATGGCATATAGAATGTAACAGAGACAACCTAGCACATGAACACTATAAATCGACAAAGAGATGAAAATAGGATGTACCTAGAGGAGGGTCCCATGCCGAGGGCATCGGAGGCTCCATTCGCACTAGTCGCCATAGTGCGTTGCTCAAAGTCGTGGACCGCAGTCGATACAGGAAGGTGATCGCAGTGTAGTTTTCGTCCGTGTCCAGAGAAAGAAGATGCCGCTGACCGGGAACGAGCAGTCACGTAGTCGCTCCCCAAAAACCTAATTGCCGCACTCCCCGAGCAGGGATCACAGACAGCAAGGGCTTTGGTGGCACCTGCTCTCTCGTCTCTCTGTGCGCGAAGAGGTACGAGACGGAAAGAAAACTTTTCTGCAGCAGAAGATGAGGTTTGATTTTGATCTGTGTTCCAAGTACCGAGAGAGAGCTAGAGGAACCGGTGCCGTCGCTTTTATGCTTTCGCGCAGAGGAAGGAGAAGAGGCTCACGCAGGCAGTCCAGGAGAAGGGCAAGTGAAGAGACGGTAACTCCCGGGATTAACTCAGAAAGTTGTAACTCCCGCTATCATGGACAGTGAGTGGCAAAACCGGGCCACGCCTCGCCCGTCCGCTCGCTCGCCGCCTTCCTGCCTGCCTCACCTCGCCTCGCCATGCCACGCCACGCGCGCATGTGGCACGCCTTTATCCTTTTTTCAACTTCTCAATATGGACGAATGAAGTCCAACCATATAAGTCGAGTCAACGTTTGGTCAAGTTCCAAGCCGTTACAAATATTAAATGCCCAACAGTTACACACCGTAGAGTTTTATTGATTTATTAAATTTAAAATGGGCCTGGCCCACAATAAATCCAACAATCCCCACCAAACTCTAGGGTTTGTAACAATGTTGCTTCAGATCCATATTTCTTTGATATATCAGTGTTTTGATGGAGACTGTTAAGTTGAACATCCATCTAGAATAAAAGTTTCACTCAGTCACAACTGAACAATGGACTATGCCTTGAATTGACAGTTTTGTGTGAAGTGAAATTCACTCAAGTCCTTTGCTGGTACTAGGCTGCAACAAGCATCCCCTCTGTTTGAAGCTTACAAGTCACACTTCAGTGCCTTTCATGAGTTTTTAGAGATTACCCAAGTCTGATAGACCATGACCAGTAGTCTAACTCATATAGGTATGTTCCTCAAAAGATGTTCTGTAGGACAACATCTCTTCTTGACCAAGACACTTGGAACACATTAAGGTATAAACTAACCTGCCTTACAGAAGGAAAGATGTGCATCAGAGATGAGCTTAGAAAGGGATCCTTCCTCTCAATCTATTACTAGCTTGTTTCACCATCCTACTTCACGGGATCTTCGATCACATAGGACAGGTTACCACTATAGTAGATTTCACGTGGGTCTCATACCCATCTCTCTCGATGCACTCTCTATCGCATTTCGTGACAGGTCCTTAGTGAACTGATCTGCCAGATTGCTGGATGTATGGACATAGTCTAACGCAATTACTCCGGAGTTTCTCAACTTTCTGAGAGACTTTATACGTCTCTTAACATGCCTTGTGGACTTCATGTTATCCTTGGAACTGTTAGCCTTGGTTATCACAGTTTGGTTATCACAGTTCATGGAAATAGCCAGTATAGGTTTTTCAACCACCGGTAAATCCATAAGGAGATCACGGAGCCACTCAGCCTCAGACCCAACAGTGTCTAATGCTGTGAGTTCTGCTTCCATTGTAAACTTTGTTAAGACAGTCTGCTTGCAAGACTTCCAAGAAACAGCGCCATCTCCAAGTAAGAACACATACCCACTTATGGCATAAAACTCATCAGCATCAGAAATCCAGTTGGCATCACTGTAGCCTTCTAGCACTTTTAGGTTTCTAGTATAGTGTATACCAAAACTCA
Organism: Saccharum hybrid cultivar R570; assembly: GCA_038087645.1. Lineage (NCBI taxonomy): Eukaryota > Viridiplantae > Streptophyta > Magnoliopsida > Poales > Poaceae > Saccharum > Saccharum hybrid cultivar. The sequence continues at coordinate 29,767,991 of JAQSUU010000405.1, read as the reverse complement.
TAGTACCTTTCAGATAGCACATTACTCTCTCAAGAGCTTGCCAATGATCATCTCCAGGGTTTCAACAAACCGGCTCAGCTTACACATAGCATAAGAGATGTCAGGCCTTGTTGCACTAGCAAGATACATGAGTGAACCAATGATCTGGGAATATCTCAATTGATCCCTTGCTATTCTTCGATTCTTCCTTAATAGCACACTAGGGTCATAAGGTGTGGGAGCAGGCTGACAGTCACTAAACCCAAAGTGACTCAGAACCTTTTCCACATAGTGAGATTGTAACAAAGTTACCCCACCACCACCTTCTCTTAGGAGCTTGATATTAAGAATAATATCAGCTTCTCCCAGATCTTTCATCTCAAAATTGTTTGATAGAAGTTTCTTCACCTCCTCAATCACACTGAGGCTTGATCCAAAGATCAAAATGTCATCAACATATAAGCACAAGATAACTCCTTGACCCCCACCATATCGGTAATAGACACAAGAATCAACTTCATTCACAACAAATCCAGCTGATGTCAAAGTTTTATCAAACTTCTCGTGCCATTGCTTAGGTGTTTGTTTTAGGCCGTACAACGACTTTCATAACTTACACACTTTGCCCTCTTGACCATTTGCTATAAAACTATCTGGCTGATCCATATAAATCTCTTCTTCTAACTCTTTATTTAGGAAAGCTGTCTTAACATCCATTTGATGTATGGTCAGACCATAGGAAGCTGCCAGTGAAATCTACACTCGAATTGTAGTCAATCGGGCAACTGGTGAGTAAGTATCAAAGAAGTTTTCACCCTCTTTTTGGATATAACCTTGGCGACAAGTCTTGCCTTGTACCTCTCAATAGTACCATCAGGCCTAAGCTTTTTCTTGAACACCCATTTGAACCCTATAGGTTTGCACCCATAAGGTCGATCAACAACTTCCCAAGTTTCATTAGACATGATAGAATCCATCTCACTCCTTACTGCTTCCTTCCACAAGTCAGCATCAGGAGAAGAATATGCCTATTCAATGGTCGTTGGTGTGTCATCCACAAGGTACACAATATAGTCATTCCCAAAAGATTTAGCAACTCTCTGTCGCTTGCTCTTTCTAGTGACTACAATGTCATCCTTCTCAGGATTTTGCTCATGGGGTTCCTCAATTTTTTGTACCGGTGTGAACATCTCATGCTCATGCTCATGTGGAATTACAGATTTATGACCAGTTGTGCTAGGTGTAGTTTTCATGGGAAATTCATTCTCAAAAAATGTAGCGTCTCTGGATTCCATTATTGTGCCAACATGCATGTCAGGTATCTTAGAGTTTATAATTGAGAACCTATACCCAACGCTGTGAATAGCATAACCAAGGAACACACAATCCACAGTTTTAGGTCCAAGTTTGCGCTTCTTGCTGATAGGCATATTCACTTTGGCCAAGCAACCCTAAGTGCGCATGTAGGAGAGATTTAGTCTCTTTTCCCATTCCTCAAATGGTGTGATTTCTTTATTCTTTGTAGGGACTCTATTTAGGACATGACACGCTGTCAAAATCGCCTCACCCCACCATTCCTTGGATAATCCCGCAGTACCCAACATGGCATTCACCAACTCAGTTAGGGTGTTGTTTTTCGTTTCAGCTATACTATTAGACTATGGTGAGTATGGCGGTGTCCTCTCATGAATAATACCATGTTCCACGCAGAATTCAGTAAATTTACTAGAGAAATTTTCTCCACCTCGATCGGACCTTAACCGTTTAATTTTTCTCTCAAGTTGATTTTCTACCTCAGCTTTATAGGCCTTAAAATAATGCAACGCTTCATCTTTTGTTTTAAGTAAATACACGTAGCAAAATCTAGTGCAATCATCTATAAATGTCATGAAGTATCATTTACCGCCTTTAGTCAAATCACCATTCATTTCGCATAAATCCGAATGAACAAGTTCTAGAGGTGCCAAATTCCTCGCCTCAGCAGCCTTGTGAGGCTTGCGGGGTTGCTTCGATTGCACACACACATGGCACTTAGAACTTTTGACCACATTAATTTTTGAAATTAAATTTAGATTTGCTAACCGCATAAGACAACCAAAATTAACATGACATAAGCGTGAGTGCCATAAATCCGACTCATCAGAAATATTAGCGATGTTCACAACCTTATTACACACATCAAGCAGAGACAAGCGGAACAGACCTCCGCAATCATATCCTTTACCAATAAAAGTACCATGTCTCGACACAACGCACTTATTGGACTCAAGGATGATTTTGTAGCCATCTCGACACATATCGAACCACTAACAAGATTTTTCTTGATGGAGGGCACATGCTGCACGTTCTTCAATACCACCATCTTTCCCAAAGTAAACTTCAGATTGACCATACCAACACCAAGAACATGCGCACGTGAGCCGTTTTCCATCAGCAAGGCTCCAGTCCTCCTGACCTGATAGGAAGCAAACAAAGAAACATCAGCACATACATGAATATTAGCACCACTATCCATCCACCACTCAGGTGAATTACAAACTGAAAGAATAGTAGGTAAATGATTACCATACCCAGATGTTCCTCCTTCAGTATCAGTAGTAACCTTGTTGGCTAACTTCTTAAGTTCTTGCTTAAATTTGCGGTATGGGCACTCACTTGCCCAGTGCTCTTCACTACCACAAATAAAGCAGCCTCCTTTCTTCTTGTTATTGTTCTTTTTCTTGAACTGTGCTATCTGAGCTGGCTTAGAAGTGTTCTCTTGCTTGTTATTTTGGTTCTTTTTCTTGTTCTTACGGAATGCAAATGAGTTCTTTTTCTACACCATGTTTGCAGAAGAGGTCTCAACCCCTTTTCCCTTGTCCTTTGCTCTCGGAATTTTTTTTATTTTTAGTCCTTTTTAAATCAATATTTTAAAAATAACCACCCTAGAAAAATATTTGCAGCCCATATCCCTTTTGGTCGCGCCGAACAATATGGCACGACAGAAGCACGTAGTCGCGCCAAATACATTGGCGCGACAGGGTGTGCCACCGTGGCATCGGTGTTGACCAGGGCTTGCGTGGCGAGTGCTGGGTTCCACCCTGTCGCGCCAACTGATTTGGCACGACAGGCCGTTTAGGGTTTGGCCCGATGCCGCGGAATATGCTGGGTCCCACCCTGTCGTGCCAAGTAGGTTGGCGCGACAAGGTGGATACCGTTTTGGCCCGGCCCACGCGGTTTCATTTCTTCCTCACCCGTTCATGCCTCCACACACGCCCGCCCCCACCGCTAGGGACGTCGCCGCCGTCGTTTCGCCGCCGGGGAGCCGCCGGCCACCTCCCTGCTCCCTCCCGCCACCCCCCGCCACCCCACCGGCCCCACACGAGGAGAGAGCGGGCGCGGTGGCGGCCTGTGTTCGGCCCGCGCCGGTGACCGGCCCCGGCAGCGCCGCCGACTTGGTACCCCACCTCCCTCCAGCGAGCACAAGAGCAGGACCAACGTAAGCCTCTAGCTCCCCCTAGATTTCGTTGATTTTCTGCATGGTTGCTATGTTTAGGGTTTGGGAAAAATTGCAAGAATGTAATTGATTGAATCATTTGTTGATACAATGTAATGCGTACAGTAGTTAGAGGATGTAGTGTCCTCGTGGATTCGCCGTGAACTATGTATTGCATGTACTTAGGTAGTTGATGCATGGAAGATTTAGAGTGGTGGTTTGTTGGCTTCACATATTGTGGTATGGTAATATTGCATTAGTGATAGAATATGAATTGGATTCCGAGAAGAGTATTTGTTGATATTGTTTTTGTCTTGGTTGACATTTTGTAGATGGACCAGTTAGTGCGATTGTTTCATGGTGGCATAGTAAAATCAAATGGAGAGTTTGAAAGCATGCATTCTTTACCTAAGTTTTTTAGTAGTCCTCCTAGCTTCCATGATTTGGTTAGCCATTGCCGGGATAAGTTTGGGTGGCCATTAAGTTTCAATGGAAGATTTGATTGTGGAAAGGAAAGAGCACACTATGTGTTGATGCCTTTGTCATGTGAGGATGAATGGAAGGATTACGTAAACATTGTCAAGAGTAGTAGCGTCAGGTGCTTGGAAGTTGTGGTGCAGAAGGGGTCAAGTCCTTTAGTGGTTCCTGTGAATGGTAGTGTTGATGTGGAGCCCATTGAGAACCTTACCCAAGAAGAAGAGTTGGTGGCGGTTCCCGTTAGAGAAGATGATAGGGCATGTGAGGATGGTGCCCTAGGTGATGATTTTGATGAAGAAGCGTTTGATGATGATGATGGTATTTATGATAGTATATCCGAAGGATCGGAGGATGATGAAGGTGGTGTTGCCTATGAGGTCGAAGATGACTTGACTTCAGGCGAAGGTGCTTCGGATGTTGTCTTAGAGGATGAGTATAGGTCGCTACCTAGTAGTGATGACAAAGAAGGGGAATGTCGTGAAGTAGGGTTTTAGGAGTCCTTACAAGTCCCAGTGGACGGGTCGTTGAGAATGGAGTGCAATGATGCGGAACTAAGGCAATTGAGGGCAGTCCATGTAGAGGTACCCCCCATTCCAAACTGCATGGACATTAGTATGGTTGACGAGGCATTTTGTGACACTGGTATGACGTTGTTGGATGATGAGGTGGCAGAGAGTGAGGACATGGAGATTAAGAAGGGAATGTTATTTGATACACTGGAGCAGCTGAAGTATTTTCTCATGGATTACGCCGTTAGGTTTCACATGCCTTATAGTGTCACTCACTGCGACAAGGAGGAGAGGTACACGGTCCTCTGTAAGGTTCGATGTGGCTGGGGATTATGGGCTCGGAAGCAGAGAAACAAAAAATGGAAGATCCGAAATGTTAAGCAACCTCACACATGTCGATCAGCCAAGGCAAAGGGTGTGCATCCGCAGAACACGGCCCGGTATCTGGGCTGTCGTGTGGTTGCTGTTGTAAGGGCCGATAGCGACACATCTATTTCCTCCCTAATCGAGACCTTAAGGGGCTTCACTGGTTATAGAGTGAAGTACTCAAAGGCATGGCGGGCAAAGTAGCACGCCATAGAGTTGTTGTGGGGTGATTGGAAGGAGGCGTACAACCAAGTGCCTATGATTCTAAGTGCCATGAAACACTTCAATCCTGGCCTTAGATGGTATCCTCATGCCGGGCGCATAGTTGATGATGTGGACGGTGTTCCGAAGCATGTTCTACAAAGGGTGTTTCGGTGTTTTCCGCAGTCTACCGAGGCGTTCAAGCATTGCTAGCCCTTAGTGCTTGTGGATGGCACGTTCCTTATAGGCAAGTACCGGGGTGTTTTGATGATTGCTGTGGGAGTTGATCCGGACAATCAGATTGTGCCTTTAGCGTTTGGATTGGCGGAGGGTGAGAACGATGATAGTTGGTGTTGGTTCATGAAGCATGTGCGGCAGAATGTCATCTGTACTTCTCGCAGGATTTGCATGATCTCTGACCGACATCATGGTTTGCTTAAAGCTACGAGAGAGGATGTAGATGGATGGCCTCCTCTCGAGCATCGGTGGTGCATGAGGCACTTCACTGCTAACATTTGGTGACGCCAAAAGAAAAAGGAAGTTGTGCAGAAGTTGAAGTCATTGTGTGATTGTCGAACCAAGGAGAAGTTTGAGGACACACTAGCCGAGTTGAATAAGGTCCTCCATGGTAGGGCAAAGATGTGGCTACAAGATCAAATGGCTCAGAGGGACAAGTGGGCTCTAGCATTCGATGACGGAGGTCTTAGGTACGGTGTCATGACCACGAATTCTTCGGAATCGTTCAACAAAGTCTTCAAGGGCATCCGTGCAGTTCCCGTCTCGGGTATTGTTGAGTACTCGTTTAGGAAGTGCAATGAATACTTTGTCAATCGATGGAACATAGCAAATCATTCAAGAGAAAAATGGGGGCGAGCCGGTAGAAAATATTTGGAGGTTGCCGAGATGATTGCTTCAAACCAAGTAGGAGAATCTTTTGGATCATCGAGGCTAGTATACAATGTAATGTCGGCCGGAGGCACCAATCCGGGGGGGAGAAGTACGGTGGCAGGAATTATAGAGTGGACCTTGACAAAGTGGAATGCTTGTGTAATATTCCTCAACTCTTTCATGTCCCTTGCTCGCATTTCATCACAGCTTGTAAAATGAGGGGACTAGACCATGAAAATGACATGGTCGAACGCTGCGCGCGCGCCAGTGTGAGGACATGGTCGAACGCCGGGTGAGGACATGGTCGAACGCTGGCAACGTTGTCAGCGAAGCCGGGTGAGGACATGGTCGAACGCTGCGCGCGCGCCAGTGTCGTCGCCAAGCCTGACCTCCGCCAGGACGCACTCAGCACGCACTTCGGTGTTCCGTAGACACGCCACCAACAGCTGCGTCGACCATGATGTGCGCGGGCGGCGCCGCCGTATTCGATCTCGAACAGGACGTAGTGGGTCTGTAGGGACACCGACCGGTCGTCGTCCTCGAGGGCGCCGCCGTCCGCCTCGCTCCGGGCGCACCACTCCTCGAAGAGCTTCCTTGTGGCGGTGGGATCGCCGGTGCCTGTCACCATGTTGGCCGAGGCGCTATAGTCGGCGCAACATGTGAGCGCGGCGTGAAGACAGGGCGCGTGCGCTCTAGGCGTCGCCGCGCTTGTACATGAAGTAGGCGTGCCCCGTCCATCGGAAGGCCTGGCCAGGGTCGACGACTCGAAGATCTCGAACAGCCGCGCGGCCATCGTCACCGCGTCGGATGACCCGTCGTCTTGTGGGGGCAACCTGGGATCGATGGATGGATCGGCCACGGCTGCGGGCCTTCTCGTTGTGGATCAGGATATTGGATATATAAAAGGTCTAGTATATACACATGCATATATCGGTATCGGATTGAACATTCAAGCCTGTATTGTTTCGAATTGCAATCTATTTAGGCTGATGCAGGGACGCACGCGAGGCAAAAGCGGTGTTTGTTTTGGTTCCCCAGTGATGCTGGGAGAAGCTGTGTCCGTTCCATGCTTCCTCGTAATACTCCGAACTGAACTATATTGCTAATTGGATTGATGTCAGTCATAGGCGCATAGGACACTCCAACTTTCGTTTGGAAATAGACTCGATTGGAACTTCTGGGAAGGAAACAACACGGTGTCCTGCACCACGCCTTTCCGAATTTGATCCTATCACCGTGCATGGCCGCTGATCAAACTCTTATAATCTATCTTAATTATCCTTCCTCCTGTATGTATATATATAGTTGATATATAAGTTTGGACGGAATACTCTTTATTTTCCGGTAGTTATAGGGAAACGGATCAAAAAAATCGATGGACGAAAAAAATGGCTGAAAATTTTGCCTCTTTATTAGGTAAAAAATAATTAGGTATAGAAGAGTCAAAATTTCTCTCCACCCAATTTTTTTTGTCCAGCCCTCCCTTAACTAATTTTATGAATGTAAAAACTGTCTCTCTTGGTTGGCCCTCCCCTAACTAATTTTATGAATATGGAAACTGACTCTCTTGATCTGTCTATAGCTCTCCTAATTGCTACGAATCCAAGCCCAAATAGATCTCTGAGATTCCAAATAAGTTGAATAGGAATCCTAATCTTGGCCATATTATTTTCCTTCCTATGGTGATGAAACAAATATCGAACCAACGTTGCTCTCTCGTCTCTCCCACTCAAAATTGGCAAATCACATAAGCATGCACCCATCCAATTACGTGCATGCATAAACGAACAAATCATCTCATCTGGCAGATAACGAGTCTCCTATTCCCTTTTTAAATCACGTATGCAACACTTTTTCACCCGACCAGCTCATCTCTAATCTATCCTCTGACATCCCAAAATTTTCTTCGAGCTTAATTACCGGTGTTTTGTTTACATTACCAGCGCTCTGTCCGTGCCTTCTGTTTTTCTGTTTCGGTCTCTTGCTTTTTTTTTTCCTTCTCCCGCTCGTACGTATTCCGATCACAGCCGGGGTCTCACGGACGTGCCGCCCCGCTTATGCATGGTGATGCATGTGACTTTTATGTTCCAAACAAAAAAATTGTTGCCCTTTCTATGTTTTATTTTATTCTTTTTTCTTTTCTAACGAAGAAACTATGTTTTTCTTATATAAAGATAAAGAATAAATACAGTACCTATACAGTATCACATTTGAAACTTTGACCATTAATAAATGAATATTTCTATTACTAAGTTGTTATTTTTAATTAGAAATAAATTATTACTATAACCTGAATCAACCGATGACCATAAACTGAAATCTTAAGTAGATTGCCATCCAATCTAATCAAAATAAATGTTTCTCCAAGCTATCTGCATAGCAGTGCAAATCTTTAAATTGTACGGGTATAGCAGTGAAACTCTCGACGAGTGCTAACATGAGGAAACCGAGACATGATGATGACTAATCCCTTATTGACTTTAATAAGATATTAAAATTACATATTTTTATGGATCATCAAAAGCAAGCTTTGATATCTAACTCCCCAACACGTGCCTTGTAACGAAAGAAAAAAAAATCTATCAAGGTTGTATTATTTTTGTGCCTTGCAACGAAAGAAAAAAATCTATCAAAGTTGTATTTTAACTCATTATAGAATTAATAGGACATTGTTATATTATAGCCAATATTAACTTATGTTATAGATACAATGATCATCATAAAATAAAATATAGCTTTTAGATTTTATAGAAACGATAATAACTAAAACATTGTCATCCTTGTTTCCATTAACAGGCCCATTCGTTAAATTGATGTAGCAACCACTCGTAACATCAAAAGTATCACCGATAGATGTCACGGCCGCTGCAGCTATGTAGCAAGCTGAAGCGACAAGTCAAACATTTGACCACTTTTTTCTCCCATTGCAACGCACGGGCATATATGCTAGTTATAACTATAATCACCTTGTATGTGATCTAAATTACGTATTTGGTTTGTCACAGAATTCTCTAGCTAAATCTTTGGATGTAAGACTTATCACATTATTAAAAAAAAACTCGATCCGCGGTGGCTAGATAGCTCCCGGGTATTCTGGCTTAAGAAGAAGATCTTCTCGCAGATCGAGAAAACCCCCGAACCCCTGCTCCACCCTTACACAGCGGCATCATAGCTCCGTGAGATGAGCTGGCCACAAACCTGTGCTTTGGATATGGGACATACGAGGGTTTTTTCCCTCCTAGTCACTGTGGCCGAAGCCACGAGAGTGAGTCCGCTAGGACTCGAACTCTGACCACCGTAGGAGGGTGGTACTAGCCTGCATTGACCAACTCGGTTAGCCAGCCATTCGCACTTATCACATTATTAAGTGTTTGTATACCGATTTCTAACACAAATTACTATTTTTTATCAAATTACATGTGAAATTTTTTGTGCGGCATACTATTTGGTAAAATCCTGAGCCCGCCTTTGCAATGAAACAATGCATTATTTAGATATTCATTCATTCATCCATTGAATACACTATTGCTTACTTATGTGGTATTACATGTGAAACCCATCACTGACAATGCCTTCAGCTTTATTTGGCAAGCATAATAATACGGGGACCAAAGATTCAAGAACACATGAAAATAGAAAGACGAACGCATGTGCCTTGAGTTTGCTTATTAAACCATGCACTGCTGTTTTTCTTTCTCGAGCCGAGGTCTAGTTGGTAGCGGCGTGCAGCACCATGGTCTCGACAGTGAATCCCGGTCCGAAGCCCACCATGACCCCTCACTCAGCCTCAGCCTCTTCTCCTTCCTCGTCCATCAGCCGGCGCAGCTCCTCCAGCACAAATATCACCGTCGCCGAGAGCATGTTCCCGTAGTCTCTCGCAACAATTCGGCTCGCCGCCAGCTTCCTGGGCTGCAGCCGGAGAGCCGACTCGATGTGGTCCAATATCACAGCACTTTCCGGATGGACAACCCAGAATAGGTCATTCCACTTGACCTCGTCGCTGCCAATGCCACCGAGCGGCGCAATGGCATCAAGCAGGCAGCGCTCGAGATTCTCCGCCGCGAAGCTCGGCAGGTTGGTGGACACGTTGCCATCGATCCCGCTTCCCCCGAGGCTTATGCTTAGCAGGTGCTCAGTCCCAGGTACCACGGTCTGAGCGGCGGACACCATCTCGAACAGCGGGCGCTCGCCTGGACGCACGGCTTCAGCGCCGACGACGACAGCGCCCGCGCCGTCACCGAACAGCGCCTGGGGGATGAGGGTGTCGAAGCTGTCCCCTTGGCCGGGGACACGGAAGGAGGTGATGGTGAGCTCAACGCAGGGCCGTCTCTATAATTTTGAAGGCCCTTGGGCAAATATGCTCGTTGCCAGGGCCATCCAACTAATTTTTAATATGACGATGAAAGTATATAATATGAAAAATAATTTACAACATAGGTTTAGTTTGTAAAAGATAACAATAGTATAACGAAAGAACTGAAATAACAATATAATAACTATTATGATTGCCTAAAAAACAATAATCCTTCGGTACTTTGTAAAATAATTGTTTTTGGATATTTGTTGATGTAAAATCTTCAAGAACTGTACTGAGATAGATGGTTTTCAATGGGCAGTCAGATGCTCGCGGTCCTGCTTCTCGCACTCGCACGTCTGTAGTTGGCGACGGGTGGCGGCGCGTTCGGCACTCTGCACTCAAGCGATTGGACGAGTTGTGATGCATCGGGTTACACATCGGATAAGATTGCAAGAAAGACAAACCATGCCGATCGAAAATAGGAAAAGACGCTGGCCTCTCATAAATTGAAGTGCTAAATATATAAGCCTTAAACACTTTGACTATATATTTTTACTACATACATATATACTCATGGGCCCCCTAGCGGCTTGGGCCCCTGGCGATCGCACCACTTGCCCACCCCCTAGAGACGGCCCTGGCTCAACGCAGGCCACGAGGACGCGCGCGCCGTGGCTGTTCTCGGCGAGGTCCTTGGCCAGGTGCAGGGCGGTGCAGCCGACAGAGCAGCCGCTGAGCTGGAGCGCGGTGCGGCGGACGTCGGGTCGGAGGCCGAGGAGCGTGGCCAGCGCGAGGTCCGCGCCGGGGGCACGGGCCTCCGAGTTGGTGCTGACGACGAGGTGGGTGATCTCGGTGGCCGGGCGGCCCCACCTCGCGATGGCTTTCGCTGCGGCCGACGCGGCGAGCTCCGGAGCAGCATTGGCGACGATGTCGAGCCGCGCGTCGAGGGACGACGTCCCGCCCGGGATGGCGTTGAGCACTTGCTCCGTGTGGTGAAAGAAACGTCGATCCAGCTTCGTTCTCCGACCTGAGTAATATCCAGCTCGGAAGCCATTAACTACGGTTACTAGCTTCTTCTTTAAGTTTATATATATGATCTCTGCATACGTGGTTACTTACATATTGTCTCAAATATGTCTTTAAGGTGGGTGAGGTGGTCCTTGTTCGTGACACGGAAGTAGTAGTCGGTGAACTCGTTCTGAAGCACGAAGTATGGTGGATTTGCAGTGCCGATGCCGAGCACAGCCGCCGGGCCATCGGCACGTTGCGCACGCCGGATCTCACGGACGTCGGCCATCGTCGTCTCGGACTAAGGGGTGTTCGTAGCAATAGCCAGTATCAGCATATATAGGCTAGAGGAATGGGGATTCTCACTCTATGTATAACATGTATTGTGACAGGAGTTAAATTCAAACAATGACATCTACCAGCAAATTTTACTTTTTTGCACCGATCCTATTTCAATAATGCTCCACTGTGTGCATCCGTCCCGTGCCCGGACACCGGACACTACGTGGCCTCACGTTGTCCACGTATATTATACCCACCACACAAATATCTGATACTCCCGTCAGGTAGCCACTTAGATTTAAGGATGGCAGCGGATCGGGTTCGAGGCGGATATCCGCGGGTTTCAGGTCCTGCGGGTTTGGGTTTGTGGATGATTTCTCACCCACGGTTTTCGGGTTTGGTATCGGGTTCGGTTTCGGGTTTGGTTTTCCACCCGTGGATATCCAATGGATATCCGAAATAAATCATTTGGAATTAAAACTCATGTTTTATAATATGCTAATAATAACTTGTTTACTTAGATTATTAAATGTATTCAAAATTGACTCATGAAAATATTTATTATTTGTTGCCTCTTATTTATACATGTGAATATGTGTATATTTATCCGCGGGTTTCGGGTATCCATTCGGGTTTCTGGTATCCGCGGGTTTGGTTTTGGTTATGGATTTCCACCCGAATCGGTGTTCGGTTCGGGTTCGGGTTTTGACTTCGGATTTCGGTTTTGGGTGTACGAAGACTCCACCCGATCCGAACCCGACCCGTTGTCATCCTTACTTAGACTAGTATATTGCCCGTGCTAACACTACGGTGACATTTAGGACAGCACAAATTAAATAACCAAAATGATGTATATGCTTTAGTTATTTCAAAAAAATCATCGATCACATATTATATATTAGAACTACAAAAAACATGATTCTGATGACCCTCCTTGGTAACCAATGGGTGATAAACCCTTACTGGACCTCCACTTCCTCAGCATCACCCGCAGGCCTCCACTGGACCTACAAAAAACATGATGCTGTCGTTGTAGGAGTCGTTCGGGTTGTGAGGCGATGGCGGCATCCCCGCAGGCCTCCACTTCCTCAGCATCACCTTCTTTGCTTGAATCTCCGGTCTTGGGTCTCGGTGATGAGTTAGCGCAGCAAGACATACGCTACGCCTCGAGACCAGAGGGCTGACCTGGCGAGATACGAGACGAATAGGGGTGGACTCAACCAGCAGCTCCTGTAGAGGGAGACGCAGGGAGTCAATGAAGTCCGTCAGCATCTCTGGAGCCCCAGCAGCCTGCACAGCCGGCTACACAGTCGGCATCTCCAAAACCATCGGCGCGACCATGGGGCTGGCGACCACCGGCACCTGCTCATGAACGTCCTGTGTCTCCAACACCTAGGCCTCCAGCGGCGCAGGGGAAACATCCCCAGGAAGTGGCCCAGGAGAAGTCATGACGGGAGGTGTGGAGCGGAGTCCCGAGGATGCCCCACCCGATGGACTGAGATCGGTCACCTCCGGCAGCTCATCGAATGCCGCCTGCCCAGGGCCGGGCCTGCTAGGTGATGCGGCCACGACATCGGTGACCGAAAGCTCCGCGGACGCAATGTTGCCTGAACTAGCAAGAAGAGAGTGGTCCTCATGGGGCAACCTCCCAAGAAAGCCCGATGCATCTGCGTACTCAGTCCGGCGACCAATGAGGGAAATGTCATCATCACAAATCCTTGCGATCTCTATCGAGTGCTCAATCAACATAGGTTCAAATTCAACGCGATTGGGATGACAAGCAGGAGGGTCAACATCCTCCACCAAAACACAACCCACAGCAGTTGTGCAACATGAAAACGGGCAGGCCACAGGCCCAATGAGCACCATCTGGCCAGATGGCTCTAGCACAGGGTCCTCAACGCCACTCTCGGTCAGATCAGCCGGCCCATCATTCACCACAGCAGCCAAAGAGTCGATGCTCGGATGGTAGCGGTTATAGTTACTATCGCCCGAGTCATCATCATCATCCGCGCCACCGCCAATGTCGTCATCGTCCAGAAACGAACCACGTGGCGCACCACCACGGCCACCATCCAGGCCCGGGTGGCAGCAATTGAAGTTGCTATCATCTGAGCTGTCGTCCTCATCAGGCCCCCCGTCCAGGCCTCCCCCCTGTGGGGACACCAGCGGTGTGTTCCAATCCTAGAACGCAACTAAGCGGATCCTCACCAGGTAGCGCAGGCCCGGCAATTCCGCCTCCTCCACGTGGTTGTGCACATGTGGCTCCAGTATGAAGATAATCTTCTCATCAGGGATGAAACAGGGGTGTAAACACTAGGCTACAACAATGAATTCCCGGCTGTCATCATCTAGGACATCACTCGGCCAAACGACATCCACCTCCTCACAGGCGGGGCCGAGGATGGTCTACGCCGTCAAGGCCAACCGGACATGGAGGGGTACCCGTGTCATCCCCACCAGCACACGGTACCTGAAGGAGCCACCAGAGGCCATCAAGGTCCTCCTCCACGGGCGCCAAAGCAAGGCAAACTGGGCACCCACTGACGGCGTGTAGAGAACCCGGTCACAATCTTCGTGGCGCCAGAACCGTGCAACAAAGTCTTCCAGGTCGTGGCGATGGACCTCCACATCCTCTCTCCCCATGCCGAAGCGATCAGAGAGGAATTGGTGAACCATGGCTGGCGACACCACGGGCCTAGTACCACCAACAAGAGCGACTAGAGCGAGGCCGAGCTCATCTTCAGTGACCTGCAGCTCTATGGAGCACGGGATGACAACAAACTCCGTATGGCGCTGCTGGGCTAGCCAGCCCTCGGCACCGGCCTCCAAGCTTACAACAATAGCCATGCCTGCCCCCGGGGTGCCAGGCGGTGGGGGAGTCGGGGGGCACAGCAGTGCGGTACCGACAGCGAGTGACCCGTGGATGCAGACCGCGTGAAGGCCGTGTCATCTGCCCCCTCGTAGCAGGTGCGTCGTCTCCTGGCCGCAGGCCCCCGAGGGGCAACCCGATGAACTCCCGAAGACCGCAGCAGCTACCACCCCCGTTTGCCCGCCTAGGGCTGAGGAGGCAGAGGGCAGGCGAACGCTCTGTGCCCCTCACATCTGCAGTTGAAGCACCTTGCCAGGAAGGTGCAGTCCACCTTGATGTGGTTGTTCGCCAAGCAGTTGAAGCACAGCCCGACGAGCACCGGGGGAACTGGTTTCAGCTGCTTCAGTGGCTTTGGCGGTGAGCGACGGCGGCTCCGCACCTGGTAGAAGCCATCCGCATCCAGCTCCTCGAATGCACGAGGGGGATGCACCACAGAGGAGGCGCGACGACGCGGTGGAGCAACATCAAGGATGGGGACCACTGGGGGATGGGAACGCCTTGCCGCCGCCATGAAACCCGTGAAGCTTCGCCCCTGGCGATGACGACGATGGCGACATGCCCGGTGGCGACACTCGCCCTCAATAGCAACAGCCTTACCTTTGCCGGCAGGGGGCGGGGAGGAGGGCTCGGAGTCGGAGTAGTCCTCGGAGTCGCTGAAGGACACCTTGTCCCCGCGGCCAAGACCGAGCTCCGACAGAGAGGGCCTCCCACCGAGGGCCACCGCACCTGGAAGGAGGCCCGGGGACCCCGCGCCGAGGCAACGCGGAGACGGGAGCTCGTCGTCGGCCTCATCCGCCCAAGAGCGGCGGGATGGGGAGCCGTCGTCCATGGGAGGTGCGAGTGGCCGGAGACAGCCGAGGTAGCCACCGATGGGAAGGGGAGTGAGGAGAGGGAGGTGGGCGGGCGTAGCTCAGATCCAGATCTAGGGCGTAGCCCACAGAGGGAGAAGAAAATGAGCGGTTGCAAAGGGGGAGGGGGGAGGGGTGACCGCCGGGGCATGAGGAAAGGCCGGCTGCCAGGGAATTGGCCGCCGACGGCGGCCTGGGTGGACGCCGATGGCGGTGGTGCGGAGCTCACGGAGGGAGCTCAGCTCAGCTCACCAGCGAGCGAAACATGCTGAGTGGACGGGAAGGGGGAGGGGGGAAGGGTGGCCGCCAGGGCAAGAGGGAGGCTGGCGGCCTGGGTGGCCGCCGGCGGGGGCACGCGGAGGGAGCTCAGCTCAGCCTGGCGAAGGTCATGACCAAGGAGCTGATCTAACGTAGAAGGTGAAACAATGTTCACCTGATTCATCGGATCGATGACATCACTGTTGACGCAGGGCTATATCGCCCGAGGCTGCTGACAACCTATGCACGTACCGAGGGAGATCAAACACAGCAAGGCAGACCAGCAAGCTGGCCGCATAGATTTGATGCTCATTCTTGGACCAAAAAATCCCACGAACACATCTTGGGAAGACCCATCGTGGAGGAGCACATTGGGATTTGCTTAGGCTAGTAAGGCCACCTAGAACGCTAACAAATCTTGTCGACAGAAGCAGCGAACAATAAAGGATTGGAATATGTAGAGGTAGAAGAAAGTAGTGGTGGATTGATTTTTGATGGATTGTGTATATCTCAATTGGTCTAGATCCTCTGATATATATAGAGAGCGGTTATCTTACCTAATAGGAAATCTTTACCAAACATAATTTGCAAATTTCCCGCGAGATTGGAACATTTCTCATCAAATTAGGGTTCAAATAGATATGAGTGCACTCGTATTCAAGTGCTTATATAGTAGTGGGGCTGCTATTTAAGGATTTGTTTGGATGCACTCGTATTCATCACAATTCATGTGTGTTGCAGTGGATTGGGTTGAAACTTTGTTTGATTTCCACTCCAGGTCTCCAGTCCATTCTAACACATTTGGAGTAAGATGGATATGAGTGCATCCAAACAAGGCCTAAAATGGATTTCAAAGTGCCTATCCCCAGCTGTGCATTTCTAGAGGTGGTGTACTGTTTCAACTGTACCTCGAGAAAATTGTTGGCGCTTGTAGCTAGAGATAAAAACCGTTTGTTTAGTAGTCTCTGAAAATGAACCCAGTTTGTAATATCAATGTAACAAACTGACTGAAATGAAAAAAGGTTCCAGGCTCCAGCTATAAAAACCCGCTACCACCTTGCCACAAGCCCACACCACAACAAAGAGCGTCGAACATATATAGACTGAATCAATGTAGTACGTAAAAGGAGCTAGCTAGCTCACATATTGCATGCAATCATGAACTCCACGAATAATGTTGTCGCCGGCGACATCGGACTTGACCATCCTCGTTCCTAATAAAGTACACGGACGGCCGTATCCAGCGGTGGCTGAGAAGCCCTTTTGTGGCTGCGTCCGAGAACCCCACGGGAAACCGCGGGGTGGCAACGAGGGACGTCCTCATCGACGCTGGCACGGGCTTGTCGGCCCGCCTTTTTCTCCCCACTCAGGCAGCAGCCATGGCCGGAAGCAGGAGGCTTCCGCTTGTCATGTACATCCACGGCGGGTGTTTCTGCACCGAGAGCGCCTTCTGCCGAACGTACCACCGTTACGCCACCTCCCTCGCCGCGAGCGCTGCGGCGGTCGTCGTGTCGGTGGAGTACCGTCTTGCGCCGGAACACCCGATTCCGGCGGCCTATGACGATGCATGGACCGCGCTCCAGTGGGTGGCGTCCCTCGCTGACCCGTGGCTTGCTGACCACGCGGACCCCAGGCGAACGTTCCTCACCGGCGACAGCGCCGGCGGGAACATTGTCTACCACACAGCGGTAAGGGCCAGCCGCGACCGCAGCATCGACATCGAGGGGATGGCCATGGTGCACCCCTACTTCTGGGGAGCCGAGCGGCTGCCGTCCAAGAAGGTTTGGGATGGCACACTACCGGACACGTGCTGTTTGCCGTGTGCCCGACCCTTTGCCGTGGGTCAAACCACGGGCACACGGCAAAGGGCGCTGTTTGCCGTGTGTCAGGCCCAGGACACATGGCAAACATCTGACCCTCGGCAACTTACTTCTTTGCCGTGTGCTCACCCGCTGGCACACGGCAAACACCCTATTTGCCGTGAGCCGCCCTTGGCAAACACTCGGCGCTCGGCAAATGGTGGATGGCCGTAGCCGAGTCCAACCCGCCGTTAATGCTTTGCCGTGTGCCTAGCCCTGGCACACGGCAAAGGTTGTGTTTGCCGTGGGCCTCAGCCTTAGCACACGGCAACCATGTCTTTGACGTGTGCCAGGGTTTCGGCACACGGCAAAATATTTTTTTTTCATTTGCTGCCTTTCAAATTTTTTCTGCTCTCTCAAAACAACATTTGGTACTCCATGTTAAAGTTTGATAATTTTTGTATATGTTTACTATATTTAAGTAATTAATAGCATTTCTTTGTATTTTTTTAAATGAGCTCAAATTTGAACTGCAAGTGATTCAAATACTTGGAAAAAATATTAGAAAAATGATATTCATGTTACTCGACCCCGTTTGAGGATACAACTTTGAAACGAAAATGAATTTCGAACATCTTGTTGAGGAAACACGACCACCAACGTGTGCCCAAACGTATTAAAAAATATAAAAAATGCTAACAAAGTCTGAAAATCATAAGATTTGTACAAGTGTCAAGTCATCATACGTGGAGGTTGTGGTAAAAATTTGAGATGGTTTCGCAACAGTTGTCACGTACAATGCTTACAAACTGAAGAATCTCCGGAGAAGATTCAGAGAGTTGAGAAGGAAGCGGTATGACTTGGAGTTGACTCGACTTTCTCATTGGGATTTGACTTCGAAACATTTTGTATAGGCAATACACCATAGAGATGGTGTCGTGTCAAATTTTGGAAATTTTTCAGATCTGTTTCGTATTTTTAATTTATTTGCAGCAATTATAGAATTTTAATAGTGAAAAATTGAATTTGAGAAATAACCACATGAAATAATGGTGCAATATTTGTAGACATCGGATATACATAGTTGAGTCCATTTGACAGAGAATTATCGATATACATTTGAACAATTTTTTAAAACAGGTCGCGGAAAATAAAAAAATCACATGAAATAATGATATTCTTTGCCGTGTGTCATGTGGGCAGCCCACGGCAAACTTATCTCTTTGCCGTGTGCCTCCCTGCGCGGCACACGGCAATGTACTAGAAAATTTGAATTCCACGTTGGCGCGGAGGAAAATAGAAAAGAGAAAGGACATAAAAAATAAAAACCGGAAAGAGAAAGGTAATAAAAATTGGGAAAAATATTTGGCCACAGCAAGGATGGAAAAAAAGAAATTAATAAAAAAATATAAAGAAAAAAAATATTTGTCGTGTGCCCGCAGAGCGGCACACGGCAAATTTTCTCCGTTTGCCGTGGGCCAAATCGGCGGCACACGCAAAGTTGCACCATTTGCACCGTTGGAAAAAAAATGTAATGAATAAAATAAAAGAAATACAAACGAAGGATTTAAAAAGAAAAAAAAGTTTGCCGTGGGCTGGATCGGCGGCACACGACAAATAACAGCCTTTGTCATGTGCCGCCCTACTACACACGGCAAAGAACTGCCTTTGCCGTGTGCCGGATCGCGGGCACATGGCAAAGCAGCTGGCCCTCCCACAAAATACACACCGTTGGGAAAAAATGTAACGAATAAAATAAAAGAAATACAAATGAAGGATTTAAAAAGAAAAAAAGTTTGTCGTGGGCCGGATCGGCGGCACATGACAAATAACAGCCTTTGCCGTGTGCCGCCCTGCTACACACGGCAAACAACTGCCTTTGCCGTGTGCTGGATCACGGGCACACGGCAAAGCAGCCGGCCCTCCCACAAAATACACACGCACACAAACACACACGGCCGCGCCGCCACAGCTACCCGCGCCGCCGTGCTCCCCGCCGGCGAGCCCTCCCCGCACGCGGCCGGCCCGCCCGCGGCCGCCCCCCTCCGCGCTGTCCCTTCCCCGCCGGCGGCTGCCCCGTCCCCAGCCGTCCCTCCCCCGCCGGCAGCCACCCCCGCTCGTCCCTTCCCCGCCGGCAGCCGGCCGAGGCCGCCCCGCCCCCCGCCGCAGCAGTCGGCCCCGCCCCCACACCCGCCATGCCCCCGCCGGGGTCCCGCCCCGCGCGGCCTCCCTGCCCCCGCCGTGGCCACCCTGGCATGGCAGTCGGCCCACCCCGGCAGCTTGAAGGAGGGGGAGGGGTAGGAGGAGGAGGAGGAGCGGCGAGACCCATCCCCACCGCGGTCCCGCACCCCACGCCGCCGCCCTGCCCCCGGTTCGGCAGCCCGGCCGCCCGGCAGCTTGAAGGAGGGAGAGGAGGAGGAGGAGGAGGAGCCCACGCCGCCCAGAGCCCCGTCCCGTGAATCGCCGCCCCGGCTCCACGACCGACGTCCTCGCGCTCGTCAACGCCCCCAAGGTGAGCCCCATCCTTCAGACATCGTAGTTTTGTTGCATGGTAGTAGTATTTGATCGGTGAATCGGTGTGTACTACATGGGTTATGTTGATATATATGTGGTTGTGCTTGCCGGCCATCGTGCCGTTGTTCTGTTGCAGGTTGTGGAAACCACCCCTTATAGGGGAGGTGCTACCGAAATTTTCACTTGACACTATTATGTCCCTTTGTTGTAGGAGAAAGAAGGGGAGGAAGGAGAAGAGAAGAGCCCGACCGTCTTCCTCACCGTTGCGGATCTGCCTGCACTGCGTCGCCTCACCACTGCACCGACCCGCCACGGCCCCGCTAGCCTGACTCCACCGCCACCCAAGGTGAAACCCCTCTCTCCGTATCATGTTAAAGTGTCACATAACCTAGTTAGGTGTCTCCCATTCGAAAGAGATATTGTTCGAAATATGTAGATATTTGCATATTTATAACCGTATCTGTTTCGGATTGTCCACATTTCTTTGGACATATCGAAGATGCGTAGATGGGGTTAGTTTTCATGGTCTACTCTGATCCGAGGCAGAGTTTTGGCATCACCTCCGTGTTGTTCTCCGGATACACATTCTCCCTGTCGGGACGTGTATTTGGAGAACAGCGGGGAGGTGCTGCCGAAATTCTATCTCCGATCAGAGTAGACCATGGAAGCTAACCCCATCTACGCATCTTCGGGTGGGATTAGGACCTATCCTCACCTATTAGAGAGTAGGAACATCATGTAGATGCATTTTATCATTCTTATATTAGTCCCGGATCCCTCATATCTTAGAGATGGATGACCGTGAGTGGATGTACACGGGCCGCCCAAGTCGGGGTTCGTTTACCGCTGAATGGATCGAAAAGACCGAGGCTTTCTTGGAACTAGCATTTGACAAGGCTAAAGGCGCGCGTACCACTTGGTGTCCTTGTAGCAACTGTGCAAACATGCGTCGCCAAACAAAGGAGGCTATGGAAACACATCTCGCCAAGTACGGATTTACGGCAGACTATACCCGGTGGGTGTACCACGGTGAAGCCGATCATGTGAGAGAGGAGGTCGTGCGACCCCATGTCGATGATTATGATGATGAGGGCGGGGTAGGAGACATATTAAATGACTATCATGAAGCACACTTCGGTGAAGGATGTACGGAGGAGGAGCCAGAGGCAAGCGCAAAGGCGTATTACGACATGTTGTCCGCTGCACAGAAACCCCTTCATGGCCAGACAAGGGTTTCTCAACTGGATGGCATTGGACGCGTAATGGCCTTAAAGTCCCTGTATAGCATGAGTCGAGATTGCTTTGATGCTATGTTGACAGTTATTGGCAGCCTGCTTCTGGAGGATCACATTCTACCAAAGAACATGTACGAGTCACAGAAACTGCTTCGTGCACTTAAGATGCCATATGAGCAGATTCATGCTTGTCCGAAGGGGTGCATTCTTTTTAGGAAAGAACATGCGGCCGCAAAGTACTGTGCGAAGTGTGGATCCTCTAGGTTGCTGGAGGTAGAATCTGGTGATGGTCAGAAGAAGCGTCTTGACATCCCCGTGAAAATCCTACGGTACCTTCCTTTCGTACCGAGGATCCAACGGCTTTACATGAGCGAGGAAACCGTGAAACAGATGACATGGCACAAAAATGGACGTCGTTACAATCCTGACAAGCTGGTACATCCATCCGATGGTGAAGCATGGACTCACTTTGATGTGGTTCATCGTGACAAAGCTCTAGAGACTCATAATGTACGAGTTGCGCTGGCAACAGATGGGTTCAATCCTGATAGAATGATGGCCGCCCCATACACTTGTTGGCCCGTGTTCGTTATCCCCCTCAATCTTTCGACATTCTTTAAATAATGACATTCTTTAAATAATTACATCGCATTCTTTTGACATTCTTTAAATAATGACTGCTTACATCACGTCTATATGCACGATTTCTACAGAGTGGAGCCGGGATTTGAGCAGCAGGCGTTTAGGGTGGCTGAGACGGCATGTCGCAAGCTCGTGAAGAACATGCACTACAAGGCGCGCGTCCAGGCCATCATACGATACCATTCTGAGTACTTGGGGCAGAAGGTCAAAAAACCTGCAGCAAAACAGATGCTCCTGACTAGAGAACAATACATGCAGGTAAATATAGAACATTAATACTGATTTGCTTCTGAGATTAAGTACGATGCTCATGTACTTGATGACGTGTAGGTGCCTCCGTGGTGGTGCGCCCACAAAGGACCGTGCTGGCAAATGATGGTGGACAGGTGGTGCGGCACCGAGTGGTTGGATGCACACAACGCAGGCCGGGAGCGGCGTTTGCGGATGCCAGGTGCACCACACCATCAAGGGAACCTTAGCCTCCAACAATACTCAAAAAGATGGGTACGCAAATTCATTTATTTATTCTAACGCTCACTTTTGCATCAATTGAAACCCATCTTCCTGTTGTTTTCGCAGTCGGCGTCACATGATGGCCAGCCTTGCTCCCAGTTGAAGGCATGTGCTTTGGCCCACAAGGGCAAGGTGACTTCCAACGTCGACTACAGCCCAGAGGACCCACCCTCGGCGTTCACCAATGCAACCGTCCACAGCCGCCTCAGTGAGTACTCTTCGCTGGCAAAACAGGTCCATGGAGACGACTTCGATCCTCTCACCGAGAAACTTGATGGAGAAGTCATCATGAGGATTGGAGGAGGCAAGAAGCATGGGCAGTACTACATTGGCGCCAACACACTCGACACGACCAACACTCCCACTCTCTCCCAGATTCGAGCCAGGAGCATGAGCTCATCCCCAGCCATACGCCCACGGTCGACCGTTAAGCAGGTTCAAATGAAGGCACTCAAGGTTATTTCTGTTTCATTCGTCGTTCATTGATTTTTTACATAACTTAGATTTACATTGTAACCATGGGGTGAAATATTGTAGGCGGACCTCGCAGTAGAAAGGTAGCAGCGGCAGGAGCTGCAGGCGACAGTGGAGGCCGAGAGAAAGAGGATGGAGGAGATGTTTGCCTATGTGCAAAGTCTTGGCATGAGTATGGGCCAACCTATGCCACCTGGGCTATTCCATACTCCACAGCCTCCTGCAACTACTCCTATGAGTTTACCTTGCTTGTGCTTTGCTTGTATGACTTGACACATTCAATCTCTTTACTTAACATGTTTGTTGCTTTGCTTGTATGATCTCACACATGCAATCTCCTTTTTGGTGTAGAATCAGTCGGCGGCGGCGAATGATGTGGCTCATGACGCCACAAATCCATCACCGCAGCTGGGGACGGGGTTTGGCACTTGGTGAATGGTACTTGTGACTTGGTGATGCACTTGTCGTTCTCTTGGCAAACACTTGTAATATTTGGTTCACTGGTTGCACTTGGTGATGGATTTGGCACTTGGTGATGCACTTGTGACTTGTTGATGCACTATAATATGTGATTTGTGTGATATTTGTGTGATGTGTGAGATATATATGTGTCATATGTGTGCTATATGTGATCCTATGTGAGATAATGATGATATATGTGATGTATGTATAATTTATGTGAATTGAATGCAAAAAAACAAAAAAAATAGCACCACTTTGCCCTGTGCTATGGCCATGACACACAGCAAAGTGGCGCGCCAGAGACGCCTGGTAACACGCTTTGACGTGTGCCGGGCCATAGCACACGGCAAACACTGGAGCTTTGCCGTGTGTGCCAAGAAGTAGCACACGGCAAAGAGTGGAGCTTTGCCGTGTGCCTCACATGTGACACACGGCAAAGCTTACGTATTTGCCGTGTGTTGCATGCAGACACATAGCAAAGTAAGAAAAAATATACAATCTTTGACGAGTGCAATCTGTCTTGGCACACGGCAAAGGCTCCGTCACGCCGTCACCTACCGTCAGCTGCACATTTGCTTCGTCGAGTGCTAAACCTGGCTCACGGCAAAGGTTTGCCGTATGCCCGATGGATGGCACATGGCAAACACTTGCTTTGCCGTCAAATCTTTGCCGTGTGCGCTTTGCCATAGGCCACACACGGCAAAGCGTTTGCCGTGTGCCCGTGACACACGGCAAAGCGGCCGTGTCCAGTAGTGGCATGGCGGTGTTTTCGGCTAACGTAGTGGACTTGCTCTGGCCGTTCGTGACGGCGGGGCAGGCTGGGAACGATGACCCACGGCTGAACCCGCCGGACGAGGAGATCTCGTCGCTCACCTGCCACCGTGTACTGGTGGCCGTGGCTGCGAAGGATACCCTGCGGGACCGCGGGTCTGGCTTGTTGGCCCGCATCCGCGACTGCGGTGGCAAAGTGACGACGACGCTGGTGGAATCGGAGGGCGAGGACCATGGCTTCCACCTCTACAGCCCGCTGCGTGTGACGAGCAAGAAGCTCATGGAAAGCATAGTGCAATTCATAAACCAGCCGCCGCGGCCGGAGCTGAACGGAATGCATACATGGGAGAGTGAGATTATTGAGACGCCAACTCCCCAGCCGATCATAGGCGTCCCTACCAGGCCGCTCAAGGATCCATTTGGCTATGGGATGGGCTTGAGACATAGCGGTGACCACGCATGCATGGCTCATTGCACATCAAAAATCGGACGTGGCAAATCGTCCAAGCTGGCGAACTTTGGGCTATTTATTAAGGGCCCCGTGAGGCATAGTAATAAGGCCTACAAGGCGCCCTCAGCAGCTGCAGTTCCAGGCACTCATGTTATTATCAAGAACTTCGTCTAGCAGGGGAAAGAGCGAGGAGTGGTCCAGCAGTTGTGTTTTTACTTTATCATTATCAATAAATTAATATGTTGTGTCAAGGTAATGTACTTCTACTGTTGTATTTTATTGAATAATAAATAAAAGTGAAGTTGTCGTGTACTATTGTCAACAGCAAAAAGGGTCACATATGGTAAATTCATTTATTGGAAGTTCCGACCTACGGGCATGGTTTTTTTTATCGGCCGAAATCTCCCGATATTTCCGATATATCCTGTTCATCCGTAGGTGCCGATAAGAAATAATCTATCTTTTTCATATAAATTTTGTTTAAATTTATTTAAATTTACTTAAATTCAAATTATATTTTTATTTGAATTTGGTCCGATATTTCTGATATATCCTGTTTATCCTCTTTATCTATGACCCTGATAAATTTTAATTTCCGAAAATGGAAACCTTGCCTACGGGCCAGGGCTCTCAAGCCTCGGGAGATAGGTGTCAGAAGTACCGACGTTCGCCAGAATTTCTGATGTTTGATGGAACTTCCAACGTTTTCAGGTCTTAGGAGTTAGGCGTCAGATGTAATATGTGTGTTCCGAGTGTCCCTCCGACGCTGGAACTTCCGACACTTGTCAAAGCTTCTGACATATGCTGCGAGGGATGGAACTATCGAAACTACCGAAAGTTGTAGGAAGTTTCGATGTTCCCTGTCAGAGTCCATCTGTCTCAATTATGATTTAAACTCCTCCGACCATATGGAAAACTTGCAGATTGTGTCTTCGAATGGTTTTCTACTAAGATAAGGCCACCCTCTCTCTGTATATTGGATGATCTCACCTGATTGAGGTACAAGCATACACAATGAATCAACTACCCCTTTTCTCCTACCTCTACCATCTCCACCCCTTGCTATCTGGCATCTCTCTCAATGAGATTCGTTGGCATTCTATGTGGCCTTATCGACCCTAGGACAACCTCGCCGTGCCCCACCTATGGAGTTGTTTGCGATCTTATCGGGTGAAGAATAGGCTTTAGGTTTGCGTGGCTATCTTGTTGGTCAACCTTGCTATTTTGACATATCCTCGCTACATGCTAGGCCATGGGCAGCTTCGGGCGTGGTAAACCTTGATGGTGTGTGATCGTAATCGGTGTCAACATATTATTTGGCAATTCAGCTTGTGAAGAAGAACAGATCTACTATCAACATGTCTGACACTGACGGCAAGAAGAAGGTGGTGATTTAACCGATCTTATGATTCAAGAGAACATCATCTTACTGACATCGATCAAGGAACTTCCTGAAGATCTTCGTCAAAAGATAAAAGCCAAGCCTTTACTTATCTAGAAGCGTTTCTTGCGAGCTGTTCAAAAGATCAGCGGCGAGTTATTACTCAATACCATGATCCTATCATCGGCGAGTCATCTACTTCTATATTTGTTGCACCTAAGATAAATACTAACGAAGAGGTTGATAATCTTTACCTACTCTTCACCGGCGAAGCCTCTCAGTGGCGAAATGGGCCATCGCCACCACTTCCTCTACTGCCACTTCTTTACCATATATATTCTATAAGATAGATATATGATAATTAAAGCGGAATAAAATTAAAGCTTGGTATTTGATAGACAGCTAATGTTTTCTTTGTTGTACGCAACTACGTACTGACTTCTAATAAGAGAAGATAATTAAAAAAAAAACTAGACTGAAGTAGCTAAATTTTCCTATACATTGATTTTCACTAAACAATTTAGCCCCCCTGTTTTAATCACCACGCTCCACTCCCTACTCATGCCGATTTATGCCAGGATGCTAAATGATCGTAAGACAGTAACTAAAAATAAGCTCATGATTGCTGTTAATCTGATTAGATTACAAGGTAAAGAGGTTGATTATGTTGATGATGCTCAGTAGCCGGAGGGCGCAGTCAGATTATAGAATGACCTTGCTCTCTAGACACGCTGCTGCATATTTTAGTTTGAGAAAGTCGAGGACTGAAACGGCAAGTGTGCCTAAACTCAATAGTGGCATATTTCTCCATAGCTGTTAGATGTAAACAACTGGCATGATGTCAGTCATTTGTATGTGTCATGTAAGATGGTATTTAGCTGTATATAGTTTTCTTGCTCATTGGTAGACTCTGAGATTGTGCTAAGTTTTCAGTCTTTCAGAAATAAAATCATTCTATTTGACAAATTTTCCTTTATCGAACAATGGAAATACAGCGAGGGTTGAGATTCATAGCACTATATATAGCAGTGTGAAGCAGTAACGTAAGTACGTAACATTAACTGAAATACACAGGACATACTAAACTGGATTATACATACGGATCCTATAGCTGTGAAAAGTTTGACAGGGAGCTGCAAGCCTGCAACAGAAAATGGTGACCATGGTAAACAATAGAGTCTCTTCAGGACGGTAACAGCAGCAGGCATTGACACGGTGCCTGAGGTGTTTGTTCATCTGGCATGCAGGTCTGCTGTCATGCAGCATGCTTCATCCATTGCTTGCCTGCTACATTTAGTTCTATGAATAGGTATGATTCAGATTAAATCATAGGACATATGAATGTATTGCTAGTTTTATTCATAGTTTCCCTGTCAAACTATCCATTTACTCTGCCTCCAAAGACCAAACCTTCGTGCACATCAAATTTATTTAAGTTGGTGCAATAGTTGGTCATCAGCTGCGAAGAATTACATGCATTCATGTTGCCATTTTCTTACATCCGCACAAAGAGCCAAAAAAAATTCTGCTTTTTGTACACTAAAATGCTTTACTATGTACCAAATCTTTCAGCGAGAGATAGACAACTTGACAAATCAATGAGCTGCTATGAGTAATTAACCATAATTAATTTCTTAACCAGAATTGGGTTTGAAAAATGTTTCTGGAGCACTAAGCTTACTTTTTTTTTCTTTTTTGCATAAATAGTCATCAAACCCAGCGCAAAAAGACATTTAGCCCAACAAGGGATTCCTATCAATCGGCCCACATCTCAACATTACAGCAGCTCTTTCAGCCCATCTTTCTGAGACATGGTTCGCTGGCCCAAGGCTGTTGAGTTTTAGCTCTTTGAGCATGTGGCTGATAAGCCCACCAGCGGAGTCTCACGCGAGGTAACAAGTCATGGGTTCGAATCTCCATGGAACAAAGAGTACCATGGAAACGTTGTGGGTTCCCATTAATTTGCTACAATATAATTGTTTCCTAACTCCTAACTAAGCACGCTTTTAATTTTGCAGAGCTCAATCAATCTCGTGGCAACAATGGTTCAGCATGAGGTTTGTCCATATATAACTAGGACCTATTTAGTTCCCAAAAATTTTCCCAAAAAACTACAGTAACGAATCTTTGGACACATGCATGAAGCATTAAATATAGATAAAAAATAAAACTAATTACACAGTTTAGCTGTAAATCACGAGATAAATCTTTTAAGCCTAGTTAGTCCATAATTAGACACTAATTATCAAATAACAACGAAAATGCTACAGCAGTTTTCTGCAAAATTTTTTGGAACTAAACGAGCCCCTAGCTGATACTATTCAATATTCGTGTACGCCCCATGTATACTATTTTTGTCCATGCATGTCCTATGATTTCAATGGGAACGAGCAAGTGCTCGCTTGGTCAGTAGCACAGGCTCAAAGAGCCGTGCACTCGGCCACCCCGGGTTCAAAACCCGGCGCCCACCGTATTTCCGTGCAATTGCATGAGAATAAGAAGCAAAGCTCCCCGGTTCAAAAAAAAAAACAAAATGTCCTATGATTTCAAGTTTCATCATCAGTACTGCATGCGCCAGTGCCCATGCATGTATGCTATTTTTGTCCATGTCCTATGATTTGAACCGGAAGCTAGACTTTTCTTCTTTTCTGTTCATGCATGCATTGCGACGTTGTCATGCACGCTGTCATGCGCGCTGGCACGACGGAGGAGCTCCATGATATGGCTGCAATAGCGCCGGTCCCGCGCGCCATGTCGACTCTGTCGTGCACGGTGGCACGAGCTCGATCGATAGCTGCTGCAACGGTCCCCATTTTTGTAATAGATGGACAATAATGACTCTGTCATGCACTCTGCCACTTGCAGCCAATTGCTGCAGCTGCCGCACGTACGTTATTCGCTGCTCTCATTGGGGCATTGGGGCATGCTATCTCATGAAATTGGTTTTCAAGTAGTGGTACAAGTGGCATGAGCGAGCAGAGCAGCGAGTACCGTACCCTGGCACAACTTTTATTTAGTTTTCCAGAGTTTAATTAGTTTGGTGTGCATGTTTCTTTTTTGGACACATGTAGCTGATACTATTTGTGTGGTCCACCAAACGCCCATGTACGTACTTATGATCACCCAAGCCATACCATACAGTTCAAACACGCTGAGACAAGCCAAGGACAGCAGGTGGAGTTGAAACAAGTAGCTTTCATCAGCTCCTTCTACAAGATCTATACTACTATGCAAAGTTGTTTTACTAAACGTTTGTCCAAAATAGTTTTAACTAGCTCTATCAGTGAAACTGCCTGTAGTGCCAAAGCTAAAAAAACTACTCCATCAATGAAGCGGAGGTGTACCAAACAGAACCTAACACTAACACCACCACGCCACTCTGCCTAGTCAAAAAACTTGACCCCATCCTTGAAATCCGCGCAGACCCCGATGTGCCCTGCTACGCCCTCTATGTCCATGAGCTTGTCCCAGCACTCATGCCCTGTGGCGGCTTGAGGTTGCACGGCTCCATGGACACAGCCTGCCGGCACGGTGTCTCGGGGACCTTGCGGTCGAACGCAGGTAGCAGGATCGCCGGCCGAACTCCAGCGATGCTGCTGCTCACGTACCCGAATGTGGACAGCCCGGATGTGAGTAGCTCCTCAGAGAAGCTGAGTAGGTAGATCTCCGCGAGCGCCCTGTGGGCCAGGTTCTCTGTCGCCTGCCGCTTCTCGTGTACGCGCGCACCCTCTGGCCACCGGCACCCTTCACCGCGTGCTGGTTAGAGTACCTCGACCTCAACCTCTTGTAGTAGTCGGCAAACAGTGACGCGATGAAGATGGCCGTAGAGTTGTTGGAGCCATTGCCATAGCCGTGGCCAACGGTCGCCGTCGTAGGCGTCGCAGCCTCGTCATCGTCGGCGTCAGTTTCTGGAAGTATGTGCTCCTGCCTAGAGCACGCAAGTATCTGGTTGTACATGTCGTCGGTCGTGATGGAGGTGAAGTTGAACATCCTGATCTGCACGCCGATCCTCTGCGTCGCCGGAGCTAGGTACGAGCGGTAGTATCTGGTGACCATGCTCCATGTTGGAAATTCAGACAATTTTCTATACAGTTTAATTTCGAAAAATAATAACAGCATGGTGATGACATGTATGATATTAAACAATTACAGCATAGCATCATATATATTCACATGAATACAAAAAGGATGATCAACATGTTCATATGTACCAAGATAAGACAAAACATATATAACAGCAGGTTATATATTATATACGAGCCAAGATCATGATAAAAAACATAGAACCGTGATAGTCTAAACATACCAGCAAACATGAGTATCACATAAACAAACATCCATGGCATATAGAATGTAACAGAGACAACCTAGCACATGAACACTATAAATCGACAAAGAGATGAAAATAGGATGTACCTAGAGGAGGGTCCCATGCCGAGGGCATCGGAGGCTCCATTCGCACTAGTCGCCATAGTGCGTTGCTCAAAGTCGTGGACCGCAGTCGATACAGGAAGGTGATCGCAGTGTAGTTTTCGTCCGTGTCCAGAGAAAGAAGATGCCGCTGACCGGGAACGAGCAGTCACGTAGTCGCTCCCCAAAAACCTAATTGCCGCACTCCCCGAGCAGGGATCACAGACAGCAAGGGCTTTGGTGGCACCTGCTCTCTCGTCTCTCTGTGCGCGAAGAGGTACGAGACGGAAAGAAAACTTTTCTGCAGCAGAAGATGAGGTTTGATTTTGATCTGTGTTCCAAGTACCGAGAGAGAGCTGGAGGAACCGGTGCCGTCGCTTTTATGCTTTCGCGCAGAGGAAGGAGAAGAGGCTCACGCAGGCAGTCCAGGAGAAGGGCAAGTGAAGAGACGGTAACTCCCGGGATTAACTCAGAAAGTTGTAACTCCCGCTATCATGGACAGTGAGTGGCAAAACCGGGCCACGCCTCGCCCGTCCGCTCGCTCGCCGCCTTCCTGCCTGCCTCACCTCGCCTCGCCATGCCACGCCACGCGCGCATGTGACACGCCTTTATCCTTTTTTCAACTTCTCAATATGGACGGATGAAGTCCAACCATATAAGTCGAGTCAACGTTTGGTCAAGTTCCAAGCCGTTACAAATATTAAATGCCCAACAGTTACACACCGTAGAGTTTTATTGATTTATTAAATTTAAAATGGGCCTGGCCCACAATAAATCCAACAATCCCCACCAAACTCTAGGGTTTGTAACAATGTTGCTTCAGATCCATATTTCTTTGATATATCAGTGTTTTGATGGAGACTGTTAAGTTGAACATCCATCTAGAATAAAAGTTTCACTCAGTCACAACTGAACAATGGACTATACCTTGAATTGACAGTTTTGTGTGAAGTGAAATTCACTCAAGTCCTTTGCTGGTACTAGGCTGCAACAAGCATCCCCTCTGTTTGAAGCTTACAAGTCACACTTCAGTGCCTTTCATGAGTTTTTAGAGATTACCCAAGTCTGATAGACCATGACCAGTAGTCTAACTCATATAGGTATGTTCCTCAAAAGATGTTCTGTAGGACAACATCTCTTCTTGACCAAGACACTTGGAACACATTAAGGTATAAACTAACCTGCCTTACAGAAGGAAAGATGTGCATCAGAGATGAGCTTAGAAAGGGATCCTTCCTCTCAATCTATTACTAGCTTGTTTCACCATCCTACTTCACGGGATCTTCGATCACATAGGACAGGTTACCACTATAGTAGATTTCACGTGGGTCTCATACCCATCTCTCTCGATGCACTCTCTATCGCATTTCGTGACAGGTCCTTAGTGAACTGATCTGCCAGATTGCTGGATGTATGGACATAGTCTAACGCAATTACTCCGGAATTTCTCAACTTTCTGAGAGACTTTATACGTCTCTTAACATGCCTTGTGGACTTCATGTTATCCTTGGAACTGTTAGCCTTGGTTATCACAGTTTGGTTATCACAGTTCATGGAAATAGCCAGTATAGGTTTTTCAACCACCGGTAAATCCATAAGGAGATCACGGAGCCACTCAGCCTCAGACCCAACAGTGTCTAATGCTGTGAGTTCTGCTTCCATTGTAAACTTTGTTAAGACAGTCTGCTTGCAAGACTTCCAAGAAACAGCGCCATCTCCAAGTAAGAACACATACCCACTTATGGCATAAAACTCATCAGCATCAGAAATCCAGTTGGCATCACTGTAGCCTTCTAGCACTTTTAGGTTTCTAGTATAGTGTATACCAAAACTCATAGTACCTTTCAGATAGCACATTACTCTCTCAAGAGCTTGCCAATGATCATCTCTAGGGTTTCAACAAACCGGCTCAGCTTACACATAGCATAAGAGATGTCAGGCCTTGTTGCACTAGCAAGATACATGAGTGAACCAATGATCTGGGAATATCTCAATTGATCCCTTGCTATTCTTCGATTCTTCCTTAATAGCACACTAGGGTCATAAGGTGTGGGAGCAGGCTGACAGTCACTAAACCCAAAGTGACTCAGAACCTTTTTCCACATAGTGAGATTGTAACAAAGTTACCCCACCACCACCTTCTCTTAGGAGCTTGATATTAAGAATAATATCAGCTTCTCCCAGATCTTTCATCTCAAAATTGTTTGATAGAAGTTTCTTCACCTCCTCAATCACACTGAGGCTTGATCCAAAGATCAAAATGTCATCAACATATAAGCACAAGATAACTCCTTGACCCCCACCATATCGGTAATAGACACAAGAATCAACTTTATTCACAACAAATCCAGCTGATGTCAAAGTTTTATCAAACTTCTCGTGCCATTGCTTAGGTGTTTGTTTTAGGCCGTACAACGACTTTCATAACTTACACACTTTGCCCTCTTGACCATTTGCTATAAAACCATCTGGCTGATCCATATAAATCTCTTCTTCTAACTCTTTATTTAGGAAAGCTGTCTTAACATCCATTTGATGTATGGTCAGACCATAGGAAGCTGCCAGTGAAATCTACACTCGAATTGTAGTCAATCGGGCAACTGGTGAGTAAGTATCAAAGAAGTTTTCACCCTCTTTTTGGATATAACCTTGGCGACAAGTCTTGCCTTGTACCTCTCAATAGTACCATCAGGCCTAAGCTTTTTCTTGAACACCCATTTGAACCCTATAGGTTTGCACCCATAAGGTCGATCAACAACTTCCCAAGTTTCATTAGACATGATAGAATCCATCTCACTCCTTACTGCTTCCTTCCACAAGTCAGCATCAGGAGAAGAATATGCCTATTCAATGGTCGTTGGTGTGTCATCCACAAGGTACACAATATAGTCATTCCCAAAAGATTTAGCAACTCTCTGTCGCTTGCTCTTTCTAGTGACTACAATGTCATCCTTCTCAGGATTTTGCTCATGGGGTTCCTCAATTTTTTGTACCGGTGTGAACATCTCATGCTCATGCTCATGTGGAATTACAGATTTATGACCAGTTGTGCTAGGTGTAGTTTTCATGGGAAATTCATTCTCAAAAAATGTAGCGTCTCTGGATTCCATTATTGTGCCAACATGCATGTCAGGTATCTTAGAGTTTATAATTGAGAACCTATACCCAACGCTGTGAATAGCATAACCAAGGAACACACAATCCACAGTTTTAGGTCCAAGTTTGCGCTTCTTGCTGATAGGCATATTCACTTTGGCCAAGCAACCCTAAGTGCGCATGTAGGAGAGATTTAGTCTCTTTTCCCATTCCTCAAATGGTGTGATTTCTTTATTCTTTGTAGGGACTCTATTTAGGACATGACACGCTGTCAAAATCGCCTCACCCCACCATTCCTTGGATAATCCCGCAGTACCCAACATGGCATTCACCAACTCAGTTAGGGTGTTGTTTTTCGTTTCAGCTATACCATTAGACTATGGTGAGTATGGCGGTGTCCTCTCATGAATAATACCATGTTCCACGCAGAATTCAGTAAATTTACTAGAGAAATTTTCTCCACCTCGATCGGACCTTAACCGTTTAATTTTTCTCTCAAGTTGATTTTCTACCTCAGCTTTATAGGCCTTAAAATAATGCAACGCTTCATCTTTTGTTTTAAGTAAATACACGTAGCAAAATCTAGTGCAATCATCTATAAATGTCATGAAGTATCATTTACCGCCTTTAGTCAAATCACCATTCATTTCGCATAAATCCGAATGAACAAGTTCTAGAGGTGCCAAATTCCTCGCCTCAGCAGCCTTGTGAGGCTTGCGGGGTTGCTTCGATTGCACACACACATGGCACTTAGAACTTTTGACCACATTAATTTTTGAAATTAAATTTAGATTTGCTAACCGCATAAGACAACCAAAATTAACATGACATAAGCGTGAGTGCCATAAATCCGACTCATCAGAAATATTAGCGATGTTCACAACCTTATTACACACATCAAGCAGAGACAAGCGGAACAGACCTCCGCAATCATATCCTTTACCAATAAAAGTACCATGTCTCGACACAACGCACTTATTGGACTCAAGGATGATTTTGTAGCCATCTCGACACATATCGAACCACTAACAAGATTTTTCTTGATGGAGGGCACATGCTGCACGTTCTTCAATACCACCATCTTTCCCAAAGTAAACTTCAGATTGACCATACCAACACCAAGAACATGCGCACGTGAGCCGTTTTCCATCAGCAAGGCTCCAGTCCTCCTGACCTGATAGGAAGCAAACAAAGAAACATCAGCACATACATGAATATTAGCACCACTATCCATCCACCACTCAGGTGAATTACAAACTGAAAGAATAGTAGGTAAATGATTACCATACCCAGATGTTCCTCCTTCAGTATCAGTAGTAACCTTGTTGGCTAACTTCTTAAGTTCTTGCTTAAATTTGCGGTATGGGCACTCACTTGCCCAGTGCTCTTCACTACCACAAATAAAGCAGCCTCCTTTCTTCTTGTTATTGTTCTTTTTCTTGAACTGTGCTATCTGAGCTGGCTTAGAAGTGTTCTCTTGCTTGTTGTTTTGGTTCTTTTTCTTGTTCTTACGGAATGCAAATGAGTTCTTTTTCTACACCATGTTTGCAGAAGAGGTCTCAACCCCTTTTCCCTTGTCCTTTGCTCTCGGAATTTTTTTTATTTTTAGTCCTTTTTAAATCAATATTTTAAAAATAACCACCCTAGAAAAATATTTGCAGCCCATATCCCTTTTGGTCGCGCCGAACAATATGGCACGACAGAAGCACGTAGTCGCGCCAAATACATTGGCGCGACAGGGTGTGCCACCGTGGCATCGGTGTTGACCAGGGCTTGCGTGGCGAGTGCTGGGTTCCACCCTGTCGCGCCAACTGATTTGGCACGACAGGCCGTTTAGGGTTTGGCCCGATGCCGCGGAATATGCTGGGTCCCACCCTGTCGTGCCAAGTAGGTTGGCGCGACAAGGTGGATACCGTTTTGGCCCGGCCCACGCGGTTTCATTTCTTCCTCACCCGTTCATGCCTCCACACACGCCCGCCCCCACCGCTAGGGACGTCGCCGCCGTCGTTTCGCCGCCGGGGAGCCGCCGGCCACCTCCCTGCTCCCTCCCGCCACCCCCCGCCACCCCACCGGCCCCACACGAGGAGAGAGCGGGCGCGGTGGCGGCCTGTGTTCGGCCCGCGCCGGTGACCGGCCCCGGCAGCGCCGCCGACTTGGTACCCCACCTCCCTCCAGCGAGCACAAGAGCAGGACCAACGTAAGCCTCTAGCTCCCCCTAGATTTCGTTGATTTTCTGCATGGTTGCTATGTTTAGGGTTTGGGAAAAATTGCAAGAATGTAATTGATTGAATCATTTGTTGATACAATGTAATGCGTACAGTAGTTAGAGGATGTAGTGTCCTCGTGGATTCGCCGTGAACTATGTATTGCATGTACTTAGGTAGTTGATGCATGGAAGATTTAGAGTGGTGGTTTGTTGGCTTCACATATTGTGGTATGGTAATATTGCATTAGTGATAGAATATGAATTGGATTCCGAGAAGAGTATTTGTTGATATTGTTTTTGTCTTGGTTGACATTTTGTAGATGGACCAGTTAGTGCGATTGTTTCATGGTGGCATAGTAAAATCAAATGGAGAGTTTGAAAGCATGCATTCTTTACCTAAGTTTTTTAGTAGTCCTCCTAGCTTCCATGATTTGGTTAGCCATTGCCGGGATAAGTTTGGGTGGCCATTAAGTTTCAATGGAAGATTTGATTGTGGAAAGGAAAGAGCACACTATGTGTTGATGCCTTTGTCATGTGAGGATGAATGGAAGGATTACGTAAACATTGTCAAGAGTAGTAGCGTCAGGTGCTTGGAAGTTGTGGTGCAGAAGGGGTCAAGTCCTTTAGTGGTTCCTGTGAATGGTAGTGTTGATGTGGAGCCCATTGAGAACCTTACCCAAGAAGAAGAGTTGGTGGCGGTTCCCGTTAGAGAAGATGATAGGGCATGTGAGGATGGTGCCCTAGGTGATGATTTTGATGAAGAAGCGTTTGATGATGATGATGGTATTTATGATAGTATATCCGAAGGATCGGAGGATGATGAAGGTGGTGTTGCCTATGAGGTCGAAGATGACTTGACTTCAGGCGAAGGTGCTTCGGATGTTGTCTTAGAGGATGAGTATAGGTCGCTACCTAGTAGTGATGACAAAGAAGGGGAATGTCGTGAAGTAGGGTTTTAGGAGTCCTTACAAGTCCCAGTGGACGGGTCGTTGAGAATGGAGTGCAATGATGCGGAACTAAGGCAATTGAGGGCAGTCCATGTAGAGGTACCCCCCATTCCAAACTGCATGGACATTAGTATGGTTGACGAGGCATTTTGTGACACTGGTATGACGTTGTTGGATGATGAGGTGGCAGAGAGTGAGGACATGGAGATTAAGAAGGGAATGTTATTTGATACACTGGAGCAGCTGAAGTATTTTCTCATGGATTACGCCGTTAGGTTTCACATGCCTTATAGTGTCACTCACTGCGACAAGGAGGAGAGGTACACGGTCCTCTGTAAGGTTCGATGTGGCTGGGGATTATGGGCTCGGAAGCAGAGAAACAAAAAATGGAAGATCCGAAATGTTAAGCAACCTCACACATGTCGATCAGCCAAGGCAAAGGGTGTGCATCCGCAGAACACGGCCCGGTATCTGGGCTGTCGTGTGGTTGCTGTTGTAAGGGCCGATAGCGACACATCTATTTCCTCCCTAATCGAGACCTTAAGGGGCTTCACTGGTTATAGAGTGAAGTACTCAAAGGCATGGCGGGCAAAGTAGCACGCCATAGAGTTGTTGTGGGGTGATTGGAAGGAGGCGTACAACCAAGTGCCTATGATTCTAAGTGCCATGAAACACTTCAATCCTGGCCTTAGATGGTATCCTCATGCCGGGCGCATAGTTGATGATGTGGACGGCGTTCCGAAGCATGTTCTACAAAGGGTGTTTCGGTGTTTTCCGCAGTCTACCGAGGCGTTCAAGCATTGCTAGCCCTTAGTGCTTGTGGATGGCACGTTCCTTATAGGCAAGTACCGGGGTGTTTTGATGATTGCTGTGGGAGTTGATCCGGACAATCAGATTGTGCCTTTAGCGTTTGGATTGGCGGAGGGTGAGAACGATGATAGTTGGTGTTGGTTCATGAAGCATGTGCGGCAGAATGTCATCTGTACTTCTCGCAGGATTTGCATGATCTCTGACCGACATCATGGTTTGCTTAAAGCTACGAGAGAGGATGTAGATGGATGGCCTCCTCTCGAGCATCGGTGGTGCATGAGGCACTTCACTGCTAACATTTGGTGACGCCAAAAGAAAAAGGAAGTTGTGCAGAAGTTGAAGTCATTGTGTGATTGTCGAACCAAGGAGAAGTTTGAGGACACACTAGCCGAGTTGAATAAGGTCCTCCATGGTAGGGCAAAGATGTGGCTACAAGATCAAATGGCTCAGAGGGACAAGTGGGCTCTAGCATTCGATGACGGAGGTCTTAGGTACGGTGTCATGACCACGAATTCTTCGGAATCGTTCAACAAAGTCTTCAAGGGCATCCGTGCAGTTCCCGTCTCGGGTATTGTTGAGTACTCGTTTAGGAAGTGCAATGAATACTTTGTCAATCGATGGAACATAGCAAATCATTCAAGAGAAAAATGGGGGCGAGCCGGTAGAAAATATTTGGAGGTTGCCGAGATGATTGCTTCAAACCAAGTAGGAGAATCTTTTGGATCATCGAGGCTAGTATACAATGTAATGTCGGCCGGAGGCACCAATCCGGGGGGGAGAAGTACGGTGGCAGGAATTATAGAGTGGACCTTGACAAAGTGGAATGCTTGTGTAATATTCCTCAACTCTTTCATGTCCCTTGCTCGCATTTCATCACAGCTTGTAAAATGAGGGGACTAGACCATGAAAATGACAAGTTCATGTCTCCATTCTATCTCATGTCCCACACTCTCAAAGTGTGGGACTCTAGCTTCGAGCCGTACCTAGATCCGACACAATGGCCCGCATACTACGGGTTGGATTATGTTCTGGACCCCGATCTTCTAAGGACAAAGAAGGGTAGAAGGAAGAAAAAACGGATCCGAGGAGTTATGGATGAATCAAACGGGTATGGTGAAGATATGTACGGTTCAGGTGACTTTAGTGAGGCACCGGGTCAAGTTCATTGCTCCAAATGCCACAGAATGGGTCATACCGCTGCCACTCATGACAAACATATGAAGGTAATGAAACTAGGTAGACAAAATGCAAGTCCCAGTGGTCCCAAACGTAGAAAGGTACTTCATGTTTGTTTATGGACTTTACATGTACTCCTTTTTTATATTTTCTAACATTGTCTTATTGTTGCATTTTTTTCAGGATGGCGCCCCCCCGGCAGTACCCCCTTCTTAACCCCGAGGTGGACAAGGACCACCGTGCGCACCTGATGGCCGATGACAGCAAGGTAAGTGATGCAAAAATCATTTTTACATTGTTTGCTTGTTTCCATACATGTTGACATTGTTAAATTGTTTGCAAGTGCTACAACCACTGCGTCCCCGCACTCACAAACCTATGAGGTGGGACGAGCGGTACGCCCCTTATCTGGAAAGGGCAGGGTTTCTGCACCTGGTTCGTGCTATTGTGGCTGGGCTCCCGTAGATGGACGGAGCACTCCTCAGTGCCTTTGTTGACCATTGGCGTCCAGAGACCCACACCTTCCACCTCCCTTGTGGAGAGATGGCACCGCTGCTGCAAGATGTGGCCTACATCCTGGGCCTTCGGATTAACAGTGTTGTGGTGTCTGGCACCATCAACACTGACAACTGGAAGGAGATGGTGCACGAGTTCACCGGCCACTATCCACCAGAACCTGAGGAAGGAAAGAAGGAGAAGAAGACCTCGGGTGTTAGCTCCAAATGGCTTAAGGACCACTTCAATGAATGCCCAGAGCACGCGGATGATGAAGTGGTCCAGAGGCACGCCCGTGTGTGGCTATGGCACATGGTGGCCTCCTTTCTTGTCTCGGATGCTTCTAGGAACACCGTCTCATGGATGTGCCTACCACAGCTCTGTGAGGAATGGGAGAACATCACCCTATATAGTTGGGGGTCTGCCACGCTTGCATGGTTGTATCGCCAACTATGTGAGGCGTCTAGGAGGGCTAGCCCCACTTTAAACTTAGGTGGTTGCGCCTATTTGCTTCAAATTTGGATATGGGAGCGCATCCCCATTGGGAGGACACACAGAAAACCCGTTCCGGTGAGTGTAGCAAGGCTTGCCTCTATTTATGCTATTCAATTATATGTTCTTAGTCTCATGCTTCCGATGTTGGTTTTTTTGTTTTTACAGGCATGGACACATCAAGATTCGCGCCCCCCCTCTGCTACCTTTGGAGCAACTCAAAGTGTGTCCCGGGCGACGCGGAACGGCGACATGCTCAATACTCTAATGATGAGTATGTCCCATTGTTTGCTTATGTGTTTGTGGTTACATCTTTAGTTTTAGTAATGTACAACTAATAATGAGTATGAGCAGGTTGAATGGAAACCCTATGAGAGGGCTGAAATTGTAAACTTGGGCATACCAGCATTTGTTGAAGCCGAGAAGATGTTGTGGAGATCAAATGTTCCAATGGTCTTCTACTATGTGGTTGAGCACCACCAGCCCCAGAGATGCATGAAACAGTTTGGCAGGAAACAGGAGTTCCCCCTTGTAGGCTTCGAGCATACAACCCGAGAGTTGCACGAGTAAGATCACATTTCATTAAATATCATTCTCGCGTTGTACATATATGCTGAAGTTTACTTTTGTGTGTCCTCATTGCAGTATCTCGAGGAAGAAAAGGTTTGGTGGCTCCAATGACTGGCTACAAAAACATAACCAATATGTGCAACAATGGCTCAACAAAGAGATGGTCGAGCCGACAAATGGGCATCGCTCTGTGGTCAGTGAGTACCGTGAGTACCTTATATATCATCATAGATCCACAAGAGTCCATGTTAGGCCTCCGTCATCAAAAGTTTCGATAGTCGAAGCAGGGAGTGACGAGGAAGACCCCTATGATGTCATAACAAGGAGGGTGTTGACGGTCCTTAAGTACCAAATATAGTTATCAAATAAATAAAGAAAAGGATCCAAATGCAACCAACACCTAGACTTAGGGTTTTATCTGACAGAATTCCACGAGTTTTGGTGTTTGTCTATTTCTGCAGGGGGTTATCAGAAAATACGGAGGAAAGGCCCACACGTCGGGTTTACATAGAGATAATAACGTGTTCACCGATTTTCTATCATCTAGAAGACTCCAGAAGCCACGAGATCGAACGGGAGGCCGAACGGGCCCGGAGGCAGGGCGCCCGCCCTGCCCCCTAGGGCGGCCGCCCTGGCCTGAGAGCCAATCAGGCTCCGTCTCATGGATTATGCTCCACCGACCTAAGGGATCAAGGAAAACCGTGCGATTAATGTCGGTTTGATCCGACGGCCCACGTTCACTTGAGGGGGCTATATAAGCAGGACCCCTGGCCCCTGGAGGAGGCACTCCCTCATTCTCAATTCCTCAAACCCTAATCTCAGGAGGAGAGTCTCTGATCAAGCCCTAGAGCCACCACATCAACTAGATCTCTAGTATAGCATAGCTACATAGGATTAGAACTAGAAGGAGTCAATCTTCAATTGGTTTCCGGATCTGTCAAGAGTATTCTTGGTAATTTCTCTACTGTTCTTCATTGTTCATCTTTGTTCTTCAATATTATGAATACAACTTTGTTCTATTTCAATATATTGATTATGACTATGCTCTACTTGTTTATGTTTGCGATTATATTGTTCTTAGTTTATCGTAGTTATACGCTTGGCTTAGTTAGATTGGAATTATATACATGTTTAGGATCGTATAGCGTTTATCCATCGGATCCATGGGTAAATGATAAATATTGTGTAGGCGTGGTGCTTAGACCATATTTATCTGCGATTGCACCTTATATGCCGGATCGTGGTGTGGTCCGCGATGGTGACAGCTTCGTTGGTTCTTATATAGTCCCCCTCCCGTGTGTAAGGCAGGCAGAGCAACATTATTACGGGGGAGTGATTGCTATGTTTCTCATCTTCCTTGATAATATCACTATGCATGGGCGTAGTCCTTTCTCGCAATGATTGCTAAGTGTACTTGCACTAACTATGATATGCTAGACTTTATAGTTAAGAATAACTTAGGAAATATCCTTGTAGTTCGTCCTAATACCATGCTAATGACTTGCTAGAATATCTGTTGAGGTGCTTATCATTATTATATGTGGCTAGCTGATCAGATTAATTATCTTTGTCACCATTCATACTTTATCTATATTTTATGTGACACTTACCCCTGTATGCAAGAGATAGATGAATGCTCTCACTTATATATGCAATGATTGATACTCATTCCTATATTCC
Organism: Saccharum hybrid cultivar R570; assembly: GCA_038087645.1. Classification (NCBI taxonomy): domain Eukaryota; kingdom Viridiplantae; phylum Streptophyta; class Magnoliopsida; order Poales; family Poaceae; genus Saccharum; species Saccharum hybrid cultivar. The sequence continues at coordinate 29,726,407 of JAQSUU010000405.1, read as the reverse complement.
ATTCCATAATCAACATTGATGTTAGTAATCCCTTCCCAGTGGTAAAAATATAAATAACGATACCTGGAATACTTCCCGGTTAAAATGCTACATCGGTATTAATCTGTGCGCTTACAGATCTTATTTATTATTTATTTAGAAGAGCAGTTGCATATTTCAATACCGCGTCTCTCATGTCATGCTGGGGATGACAACTTGGCTTAAGTGGCATGAGGGATAGGTTCGGCATTTTTGGCGCCGTTATCAGAATTAGAAAACTAAGTCTACTTTTGGTAATGATGTTAAGAATGCCCAACAAGCATTTTTGGCGCCGTTGCCGGGGAAGGTTGATTTACTAACAAGGAATGAATACGGAATTTGAGTCATCATTCGCATCATTAAGTGATTGAGATCATCAATTCTCCCATACAGATTTACCCCTGTATTTTTTCCATTCTTATTGTTTTGCAGGGTGATGTATGAATAGAGGACATCTTCCAGAAAATTTTGTTGACAACCCCGAAGCATTAATCAGAAAGGCAAGAGCCAAGCTCAAGAAGTCAACACTTCGACGCAACACTTCATCCAATTCAGAAGACCGCCGAAGTTTCATCCGGAATTTGTCAACAGAGTTCGCAGCCATGGCGAACAAAACGATCCGCGAGTTCTCAGCTCCCACTACGGACAACATCTGCACTGGACCTGCCGCGGACATCGACAAGAACTTTGAGCTCAAGCCAGGGCTCATCAACATGGTACAAGCCAACCAGTTTTGTGGGAAGCCGTACGAAGATGCAAGTGCTCATCTCCAACACTTCCTGGAGATTTGCAGTACATTCACTTTATTAGATGTTCCCAGAGACGCCATACTACTTCGCCTTTTCCCATTCTCACTATTGGGGAGAGCGAAGCAGGGGTTCTACGCGACGAAGGATAAGAACACTACGTGGGCACTCTGCTCTACAAACTTTCTGGCTAAGTTCTTTCCCATGGGCAAGACCAATGCTCTCCGTGGGAAGATTACAAGTTTTCAGCAACAACATGATGAATCCGTTCCAGAAGCATGGGAGCGCTTTCAAGATTACATCCTAGAATGTCTCCATCATGGAATGGAGAGCTGGCTACTTATGCAGACTTTCTATCATGGGCTCATCACTAGTGCTCGTGAGACCATAGATGCTGCAGCTGGAGGCGCATTTCTATCACTCACCATACCACAAGCTACAGCCCTTGTGGAGAAGATGGCGTCCAACCAAGGTTGGAACGAAGAGAGGATCCAAACACGCAAGAAGGGTGGAGGTATGCACCAGCTCAAGGAGGTAGACATGTTGTCTGCAAAGCTAGACCTACTCATGAAAAAGCTCGATGACAAAGCTGGAGACAAAAGAGAAGTCATGAACGTCTACGACTCTCACATGACTTGTGAGGAATGTGGAGGTACTGGACACTCAGGCAATCACTGCCCTGAGATGCTTGAGGATGTAAGGTACATCAACAACAACAACTACTACAACCGTCCTCAACAAAATCAAGGTTGGAATCAACAGAGGCCTAACTACTCAGGTAACTACTCAGGTAATTATCAAGGTAATAACTCTTACAACAACAATAATAATTTTCCACCCCTGAGAGAGTTAGTGTCTAATCAAGGAAAGCTAATGGATAACTTGTCTAAGAAATTGGCATCCAATGATAAAATACTAGAAAACATAAATAATAGAATGGATAATTTCTCTACTGCCATCAAAAACCAAATTAGCTTTAATAAAATGATTTAATCTCAGTTAAATCAAATAGCTGCTGCTGTTCCTGCTACTAACCCCGGTATACCATCACAACTGGAAGGATTAGAATCTGCAAATCTTGTAGACATGTTTGATGCAGGTAACTATTGGAGTAATCCCGCTGTCGGAGTACATGATGACCTTTTGCCAGTCAAGAGAGGCGATCCAGGACGCCCCGTCATCACGATCTCCATCGGCATGGTGGACTTCCCAGAAGCACTCTGCGACTTTGGCTCCAGCGTCAACATTATGCCCAGGGTACTCTATGAAAAATTCTTTACATATCCTTTATCAGAAACAACTATGTGTTTGCAGCTTGCAGATCGGACACTAAGCTTTCCTAAAGGAATATTAAAGAACATGTGTGTCCGAGTTGGTACCTCGTACGCTCCAGCTGACTTCGTGGTGATAGAGACCGGGTCCGATGAGAGGTCACCAGTTATTCTGGGAAGGCCATTCCTGAACACCTCGGGAGCTGTCATCTACGCCAGCGCTGCAAAGATCAACTTCAACATCAAGGGGAGGAAGGAGACGTTTTTCTTCAAGAACAAGATTACACAAATCCCAGAGCAACCCCAACATGAACCAAGGAAGAGGACCAACAGGAGGAACAAGCAGAACAAGAACAACCAAGGATGAACCGAATCAGCTAAGATGGTCACTGCAGTTCAAGGAGGTCAAGATGGTCGACTCAAGTCACCCTTCCTGAACAAGAAGGACGACCCAGGTATGCCAAGCATTGAGTGCTCAATCAATGGATACTCCTTTCAGAAGGCGCTCTGCGACACTGGATCAGGCATCAACATAATGGCCACAGTCACCTATCAGCTCCTGTACGGAACCATGCCCTTAAAACCAACATACACTCAGCTCCAGATGGCAGATCAGACATCCCGAAAGGTCGAAGGTATAGTAACCGATGTCCCTGTTAAAATTAACGATCATTTTGTCCATACAGACTTTCAGGTCATTGACATGGGAGACGACGAGTACGATCCACCCATCATCCTAGGAAGACCGTTCCTAGGCACCGTCAAAGCAATCATCTACATTGGAACCGGAGAAGTCCATATGCATTTCCCCTCTGAGAAGGTACGCTGCTACTTTAATGACCCTAACTATAAAGTTGAAGATTCTAAGCAGGTCAGGACAAGAAGAAGGCGACGTAACCATAACCAAAAGAGGCAAACCATCAAGGACGTATGGGCAGACTATGAAGGAGAGGTCATAAGGCCCGAGGATACACAACAGGAGACCGAAGCACCAAGTCGGGTATGGAAGGCGGAGACAGTTACACAAGAAGAGGAGGCGCTGCCGGAACCACCGTCTACGCCACCCAAATCCTAGGACAACTAAGAAGAAAAGAAGTCCTGTTCGGAGGACTTGAAAACACCGAACGCCGTGCCAAGAGGTAAACTTGGTAGTTATCATTTTCCCTTTAATTATTGCTCAGTTAATCATGTTCATTCTGTCTAAAAAATATTGAAAACAGTAAGCCCCATGTGAGTATGCGAGTGGCATAAAACCCATAAGTACATTCACTGTGGTGGCATAAAAAAATAATAATAATATATTTTTTCTGTTCTATAAAAATGAAAATAAAAATAGAGAGTGACATTTATCAAGGAAGCTCAAACATGATAAAGGCTAGATATTTATGCTAACGCTTAATCAAGTTCCACGAAGCTTTGTTGTCTATTTGAGCTCCACAGAATTCAGGAAGACTAGCAGATGGAGGACATCCTAATCGCTGTCAGTGTGCTGCCGACATTCAAATACATCTCTGCACCTGCTAGCTACATCAGAAGAAATTACGTCAAGATCCAGCTTGGGGGAGAGCACCCCCATTTATCCCGATAAGTATTTTTATCTACATTTATACCTATGCTTTATTAAAATAAAAAGATGCATAATCATGAAAACCCAAATAAATATTTTATGTTTATATATATATATTTGCTTAGTTTAATAAATAAATAAAGTAGCTATGCTAAACTGAATCTTGAAAATAAAACTCTAGCATGGATATGATGAATAGTTGCTCTGCCTAATTTTCAAATTTGTTCTCTCTCTAGTTTAGACATAACTGTTATAATTTAAAACTGGCTCTAAACCTGAACTAGTGGGAAGAGAACTTGATCTGAAGTCTAAGTTGTTAGCGGATATGATATGGGAAGGTTGAGCTGCTGTTTATCTGTTCCTAGAGATGTTAGAATTCTGGAGAATTTTATCTTTAAAAATCTTTAAAATGTTGCATGATGAGTTCCTGCATGATGAGAGTTTAAATTCCTACCACAGCTATATATACATGCTTGTTAGATTAAGAGCCGCACTTTTACTACTTACTGCTTATGGGCATTGAGTGTGGTCAAGCTGTGTAGACCCTTAGGAACTTGTCATGTGGTTAAAATCAAGATTCACTTGCACGTTCACTCATACATGCTGCTTCTACTCCGGAAGTACGCATCCACATATATCCACTCATTTCCATCTCCAGATTCACCCAAAATTATTCTACTCCTGACCCGGGAGAGAATAGCCAAAAACATTATCCCATTCCTGTTATTCCCTGTGAACTAATGCTCGAGTTATTTTATCTACTACCACTTGCTTTATTTTCAAAAGAGGGAGATTGCTCTAAAAAATATATAAAAACGAGGAAATAAAAAGGAGCAAGTGCTCGGAACCTCGAAGAAAGAAAAAGTGAGACCAGAGGTAAAAATGGACAAGTGTCCGACAGTAGAATTAGGGGTACAAGATACCCACCTGAGAGAAAAAAAAAGAGCATCTCATTCCTCTCAAAAGTTTCAAAAACCAAGAAAGGTATGTATTCCCTCAAAAAGAGCATTAGACTTTTGTTATCACCATCATTACCATACACCACTCATTCACCACACATGCACATCTTGATTTGACTTATTGACTTGTTTCTCTGGATCCATGGTTTGACTATGCAATAAATGTTCTATGAGTATGTATACTGTATCTCCCACCTATGAGCTCCAGATATCAAAGCCTTATTAGAGTAGGGTGAGAGAGAAGGCAATGTCACTACGCCTTATACCATAAATACCACATACTTTGAGAGAGAAGGCATATACCATTACTGCCTTGGTAAGGATCCAGAAATACCACAAAAGAGAGATCTGAGAAAGTCATACAAGGAATCTCTGAGTTTTATTTGAAAAATTTGCAAAAACTCCAGAGCTATAGCTGATCAAGAATAAGAGACATGGCGTTTGACTAGACCGTTCTATCTTTTAACCACTCAAGATGCAGGTGACGGTTGCAAGCCCCATGGTGAAAGGTAAAATGAGTAAGTTTTAAGTCTTGACAGTTTACTCTAACTCAGGGATGAGACCTTATTTGAAAGCATATGTGCCGTCAACGTTCAAAGGCGTTGCAGCAACTTCTGATCCATAATGAGTCTATCCTTGCTCAGGGACGAGCAAGAGGTAAGCTTGGGGGAGTTTGTTGACGGTCCTTAAGTACCAAATATAGTTATCAAATAAATAAAGAAAAGGATCCAAATGCAACCAACACCTAGACTTAGGGTTTTATCTGACAGAATTCCATGAGTTTTGGTGTTTGTCTGTTTCTGCAGGGGGTTATCAGAAAATACGGAGGAAAGGCCCACACGTCGGGTTTACATAGAGATAATAACGTGTTCACCGATTTTCTATCATCTAGAAGACTCCAGAAGCCACGAGATCGAACGGGAGGCCGAACGGGCCCGGAGGCAGGGCGCCCGCCCTGCCCCATAGGGCGGCCGCCCTGGCCTGAGAGCCAATCAGGCTCCGTCTCGCGGATTATGCTCCACCGACCTAAGGGATCAAGGAAAACCGTGCGATTAATGTCGGTTTGATCCGACGGCCCACGTTCACTTGAGGGGGCTATATAAGCAGGACCCCTGGCCCCTGGAGGAGGCACTCCCTCATTCTCAATTCCTCAAACCCTAATCTCAGGAGGAGAGTCTCTGATCAAGCCCTAGAGCCACCACATCAACTAGATCTCTAGTATAGCATAGCTACATAGGATTAGAACTAGAAGGAGTCAATCTTCAATTGGTTTCCGGATCTGTCAAGAGTATTCTTGGTAATTTCTCTACTGTTCTTCATTGTTCATCTTTGTTCTTCAATATTATGAATACAACTTTGTTCTATTTCAATATATTGATTATGACTATGCTCTACTTGTTTATGTTTGCGATTATATTGTTCTTAGTTTATCGTAGTTATACGCTTGGCTTAGTTAGATTGGAATTATATATATGTTTAGGATCGTATAGCGTTTATCCATCGGATCCATGGGTAAATGATAAATATTGTGTAGGCGTGGTGCTTAGACCATATTTATCTGCGATTGCACCTTATATGCCGGATCGTGGGGTGGTCCGCGATGGTGACAGCTTCGTTGGTTCTTATATAGTCCCCCTCCCGTGTGTAAGGCAGGCAGAGCAACATTATTACGGGGGAGTGATTGCTATGTTTCTCATCTTCCTTGATAATATCACTATGCATGGGCGTAGTCCTTTCTCGCAATGATTGCCAAGTGTACTTGCACTAACTATGATATGCTAGACTTTATAGTTAAGAATAACTTAGGAAATATCCTTGTAGTTCGTCCTAATACCATGCTAATGACTTGCTAGAATATCTGTTGAGGTACTTATCATTATTATATGTGGCTAGCTGATCAGATTAATTATCTTTGTCACCATTCATACTTTATCTATATTTTATGTGACACTTACCCCTGTATGCAAGAGATAGATGAATGCTCTCACTTATACGTGCAATGATTGATACTCATTCCTATATTCCATTCTATAATCAACATTGATGTTAGTAATCTCTTCCCAGTGGTAAAAATATAAATAACGATACCTGGAATACTTCCCGGTTAAAATGCTACATCGGTATTAATCTGTGCGCTTGCAGATCTTATTTATTATTTATTTAGAAGAGCAGTTGCATATTTCAATACCGCGTCTCTCATGTCATGCTGGGGATGACAACTTGGCTTAAGTGGCATGAGGGATAGGTTCGGCATTTTTGGCGCCGTTATCAGAATTAGAAAACTAAGTCTACTTTTGGTAATGACGTTAAGAATGCCCAACAGAGGGGCGTACAGCCGGAGAGAGCTCCGGTAGAGAACTACATGGTAAGCAATCCATTCAATACATTCCTTAAACACTATGAAATTTGAAACCCACGTTCTAAAGTCGCTTTCAATAGGCAACTCAGCTAACTCTCCTATTAAATGAAGCTGGATATTACCTTGGACAAGCAGGGGGCCACAAGGGCACTGTCCCACAAGAATTTGCAGAGGTACTAGTTTGATGAATTTTCCTTTGGTTCCATTTGCAAAGTTAAAAACATATGATGACGCCCTACATTTCAATTTCGCATGACAATTTTGCAGATGGTGATGAAATATACTCGCCGCATGGTGCGCAAGCTCAACTGCATGAGAGCCGATGATGTACAGCAGCCGGCGCATGACAGAGCAGAGGGGTCCCATTCGAGGCAAACCACGGCGCTTGACACTCCAAGGGCCTCGCGTTCGAGGCATACCGCAACACTTCACACTGCAGCCGGGTCCCGGTCAAGACCTACGGCTTAGCTAACAGATGAGGACTCAAGTGATGACGAACAAGGTGATCCTACTTTCGGGCAGGATGAGATTGGAGGTTCACAGCTATTTTATGCTCCCCATGCCACCCAACCTGAGGTGCATGTAACTACACAAACTTAGAGTAACAACATTTCGATATATAGGATGAAATTTAGACTTAGTTGAAACATAGATCAAACTTAGTTCAAACTTAGTGCAAACTTAGTTCAAACTTAGATGAAACTTAGTTGAAACTTAGTTCAAACTTAGCTGGAACTTAGTTCAAAATTAGTTGAAACTTAGTTGAAATAGAGCAACTATGCAACTTATCATATTTTTGTGAAGGGTTCCTCCCAACGCTCCCTAGAAGGCCCTCGACGATACACGCGTCGCCGTGCTTGTGACCACACCGATGTAGGGAGCCTGAATCTCGTACCGACCAATCCAGGCCACGAGCGTCGTCGTAAACAGCAGTACACACCAAACCCATGAAGACAATTCAATCCAATTTGCTGCTATGTGAAATGTCATGTTGCAGGTGAAGTGCCAACAATGGCTATGCCAAAACTATGTATGTGATGAATTGTTATGACTATGGAGTGTGGAACTAAGTATGTCGACATTCTGTGGACTGTCAAACTAACTATGGACTGTGGAATGTCATGTGATTTAAGTATGTGCTTATGTGGACATTCTGTGGACTATGTCTTTGTGGACAATATATGTGTGTGTGTTTTGTTCATTGATGTGGAATGTCATGTGAATTGGTTATGTCTTTTGTTCATGAAAAATAGGACAAACAAAAGTCATTTTTTTGAATTCTCCAGGCTTGTCGCGCCAAACATCTTGGCGCGACAGTCATAAAACACTGTACGTTGTACTGTTCCAATGACTGTCGCGCCAACTTAGTTGGCGTGACAGGCTGTCGTGCCAACTTCTCTGGCGCGACAAAACCATCCGCGACCAGCAATTCCTTACTAGTGACGATGCTCAGCTGGCGCGATAGCAATTCCTTACTAGTGACGATGCTCAGCTAGCGCGACTAATCGCGCCAGCTGAGCGCCATCACCGGTATGGAATTGCTGATCGCAGATGGTTTTGCTGCGCCAAAGAAGTTAGCGTGATAGGCCTGTCATGCCAACTAAGTTGGCGCGACAGTGACTGTGATTGTGTTGTAAAATGGAACATGATACATGTGGAATGAAAGTGTGTACCTGAAATCAAACAGAAAGTACCACTCATCTTGCATGTAGAAACGATCTTCCATTGGCGAAGGAAAGAAGTTCTAGACTATGGAACGAAAGTAGTGGGGATGCTACGAGGAAGAGGATGCTTTCGTGTCTGCGTAGTGAGAAGTACAATGGCAATGTTGCCGATCACTCTCTTTTCATTTGGCAATGTTATTATTGGAAGACATATCCATTTTTTAAGCCTAAATCTCTTTCTCTCTCACCTCTGACGTTAGCTAGATGCACAACACCAAATTAAAAAAAAGTGATTCATGCATAAGTGAACAACCGCAAGAACACCAATTATACAAAGCAAGGTCATCATCACCGTCACGAACAACATCGGTTACAACTACTAATATTCTTCCAAGTACTACCAATTGCGAAGGCATGGCCATCTCCGAGTAGTACCAAGCATTAAGTGTTCCATCATAGCAGACTAATACCAAAAGCTACATCGAGCCATGTACAAAATATGTAGGGATCTTGTTGCCATTGCACAAAAGAAGCAAAGCTATCCACCTACTCCATAGTCAAGTAAACCTAATCGTAGTATTCGGGGCCGAAAAGGTCCTCATCACTAGGGGGGTCATCATCATCATCCCTAGGATAATGAAATGGCCACTCCTCATCGTCGTCCTCCTCCTCCTTCTCTTTGGGGGCCGAAAGATGTCCGTCGTTCGGTGGCGAATCCAGAACTACATAAAAAATGTGTTGAGGCCAACACTTTTAACAATATGAACAAGTTGGAACAATGAGGCAACGAGGTGAGGTGCTCACAAAGCTGACGACACAAAGAGGTAGCCTTCTCCTTACGGGACCGTTCAAGTGCCCGATCACGCTTCCTGAAAAAGAAGTCAATCTCCCTCTTATGCTCGGCGTCCATAAAGTCGTACCGCTCCTTGTTGACTCGCCAAAATCTAATAAGCTCCTCACGGTCATGCTTTTGCTTGTACTTTCCATCGGTCGCTCGATCAAAGTCATCACCAAGCATGTTCCATGTGTGCATGGATAGCCCTATTACACTATAACTTCTCCGCACATCTTCCCTTACCTTGTGTAGTTTCAATCGCTTCCTTTCGCTCATGTATGGAGAATGGACATTGTCATTCAGGTCTGCCATAACACGTCCACGACCGGGGAAATCCTCCCAGTCGCAGGACTTGCCCACCTAAACAAACACAAAAAAGTCACCAAATACAATCGTTTCCATATGTTAACTCACAAAATTAACGGGTTCAGTGAACTCACAAATAGCTCATTCGGCCCTCCATAAGCATTTCCACAGTAGTGACCCCACCCTAGCTCAGAAGGAACTACTCCCTCGAAAGCCTTGATGCCACACTTGCACTTACAGTCCGGCAACTTCAAGCATGGCCATAGCTTATTCCCAGTAGCAAACTCTATCGCCTCTGTCTCAGAAGGCCAATGCGATTTGGCTCCATAGATGTACTCATCGAAGTCATAAGCTGGGAAACCTAACTGAAAATTGATAATGTTGAAAGTGAACTGTTACAATGTGAATTACACTTATGACATACGAAAATATAATCATCGAACGAATACTTACATTGTCACACTCACCACAACGGAAGAATGGAGTAAACAATCCGTCCTTGCTTGGCTCTTGGAGTACCACAACCTTGTCACAGTGGCATTTAGGAGGATTGCCACGACGGTCCACTGCAGCGTAGAGCTTCTCCAGATTTGTCATTTCAGGAGGATTCGCTGGCGGAGGCACCCATCGAACAAACTCAGGGTACGGCCAACTCTTCCAAGGGTCGTACGGAAAGAACATGATTCGGCGATCGAACTCTTCATCACCATCAATCCACTGGTAAAAGTTGCATCCATCAAGAGAACAATCCGAATTGGAGGGAGCACTACGCCGAAGTTGACAACAGAAAAAAGCATGGCCTGCGGACAACGGATGCCTTGACTGCTTCACAAAGGCCGGTAACCCACAAAGACACTTTGGTGTCGGTTCGGCGGGTGGGAATGGACCTTTGCCATCATGGTCCGTCGGATGGTGTACGAATTCATTGTTGTTAGACAACTCCATTGAATCTAGCAAAACAAATATCCATCGAAATCATGAAAATTAAATATGCAAACTATATAAGATATGCATGTGAAACCATAAGTTTCTAATTTAATCAATTAAAAATGTGAATCATAACCCCTCACCCTAATCATGACAAACCATTAATCACAAACCCTAATTCACAAAAAGGTCTTCCATAAACATCAACCCTAATGCCAACAAATACAACACTAAATCACTAACCCTAATCATGACAAACCATGAATCACAAACCCTAATTCACAAACAAGTCTTCCATAAACATCAACCCTAATGCCAACAAATACAACACTAAATCACTAACCCTAATCATGACAAACCATGAATCACAAACCCTAAATCACAAACATATTTTCAATAAACAAAACCCTAATTACAACAAGGTACTTAGCATAAATGGCTCCCATTATCACAATCCCTAATTTGACATCATCAATTTCACTCACATGAGCTCTAATTTCAATAAAGGTACTTTCACAAAGTACTTCACTAATCCATACCAAACCAACCAAATTAGAAGCAACACTTGAGGAACCAAAAGAAGACACACCTTTTGGATGACACCAATGTAACTCAAAATGCAAATTAAAACAACACCAAAGACATTTACAAAAGAGAAAAGAGAGGATGGAGCCGACCTACCTGCTCACAAAGACAGCGAAGCAGCCTCTCGAAAGAAGAGAGTGAGGGAAAAGGCGCTGGGCGGGGCTATTTAAATCGGCCAGTCGTGCCAACTTAATTGGCACGACAATCTTGTCACGCCAAAGCATGTGGTGCAACAGGATGGGACTCACCGCTCGCCACGCCAGCACTGGTCAACCATGCAGCCACGGTGGTAGACACAGTCGCGCCAAATGAGTTGGCACGACTAAGTGGTGCAGTCGTGCCATTATATTTGGCGCGACCAAAAGGGACATGGCGCGCAATATATTTTTTACAGCGGTTATTTTTAAAATATTATTTTAAAAAGGATTAAAATTAAAAAAATCCTTGCTCTCGCCCTCTCCTCAACATCAGGAGTACCAATGAGTTCAGCCACATTGAACTCTTGTCTCTTATGCTTTAGAGAGGTAGCAAAATCCTTCCGAGAAGGTGGCAGCTTAGCGATGATACCGCCGGTCACAAACTTGTCAGGTAAAGGACAAAGAAAAAGCTCGAATTTCTTAGCCAGTGCCTGAATCTCATGAGCCTGTTCAACCACAGAACAGTTCTCAATCATCTCGTAGTCAAACAGCTGCTCCATAAGATACAGCTCACTCCCAGCATCAGAGACACCGAACTTTGCCTCAAGAGCATCCCATAAATCCTTGCCGGATGAAAAAGAAATGTAACTTTTCTCATACTTGGGATGAAGAGCACTGATCACGGCACCTCTGAACAGGTTATCAGCAGCCCGAAACTTTGGCTCATCCTTGGGAGCCAAGTTCTCAGGCCGCCCCTGTGGGTCGTGATAGCAATTCATCGCAGTGAACCACAATTCCATCCATGCACGCCAAATCATGAAATTCTTTCCATCAAATTGATTGGGTTTCAATGCAGCAGCAAAACCACTGAGAGAAAATTGCCTAACATTAGGTTTTTGGATTGTTAGAAATTTAGACAATTTTCTACACAGTTTAATTCCAAAAAATAATAACTGCATGGTAATGACATGTATGATATTAAACAATTGCAGCATAGCATCATATATATTCACATGAATACAAAAAGGATGATCAACATGTTCATATGTACCAAGATAAGACAAAATAAATATAACAGCAAGGTTATATATCATATACGAGTCAAGATCATGATAAAAAACATATAAGCATGATAGTCTAAACATACCAGCAAGCATGAGTATCACGTAAACAAACATCCATGGTATATAGAATGTAACAGAGACAACATAGCACATGAACACCATGAATCGACAAAGAGATGAAAATAGGATGTACCCAGCGGAGGGTCCCATGCCGAGGACATCGGAGGCTCCATTCGCACTAGTCGCCATAGTGCGTTGCTCGAAGTCATGAACCACAGTCGATGCAGGAAGGTGATCGCAGTGCAGTTTCCGTTCGCGTCCAGAGGAAGAAGATGCCGCTGACTGGGAACGAGTAGTCGCGTAGTCGCTCCCCAAAAACCTAATTGCCACACTCCCCGAGCAGGGATCGCAGACGGCAAGGGCTTCGGAGGCACCTGCTCTCTCGTCTCTCTGTGCGCGCAGAGGTATGAAACGAAAAAAAGAACGAGCAGTCGCGTAGTCGCTCCCCAAAAACCCTAATTGCCGCACGAGCAGTCGCGTAGTCGCTCCCCAAAAAACCTAATTGCCGCACTCCCTGAGCAGGGATCGCAGATGGCAAGGGCTTCGGAGGCACCTGCTCTCTCGTCTCTCTGTGCGCGCAGAGGTACGAGACGGGAAAAAAAAACTTGCCACGCCCACGCCCACGGTCCGGGCACGCCTTTATCCTTTTCTCAACTTCTCAATATGGACGGATGAAGTCCAACTATATAAGTCGAGTCAATGTTTGGTCAAGTTCCAATCTAGTACAAATATTAAATGTCCAACAGTTACACACCGTAGAGTTTTATTGATTTATTAAATTTAAAATGGGCCTGGCCTACAATAAATCCAACACTCCACACGGGGTTGGTCGGGTGGAGGTGGTACCAGGACAGGAGGTGGTGCACGCTCTCCTTGGCCGGGAACAGCCGCCGGAGCTCGTCCTGGAACTCGGCCACCGTGTACAGCAATGGCGAGAAGTAGAGGTCGCTGTACAGCAGCAGCCAGTTGACCTTGGCGACCACGAGCTGGTGCTCGTCGCAGAAGAAGAGCGGGCCCTTCAGCTGCCACCCTAAGCTCAGCTACACGTACGCAGGCACGCCCACCGTCGCGTTTGCAGCCGGGCCGATCACCTTGCTGTCGAGGAGCCTCGTGTACGACTTCTCAATGTCCTGCCCGACCCGAGCAGGTTGGTGACGGGGTGCTTCATGTACTCCTCGATGTCCTGTCCCCGTGGCGGGACCTGGTTTTCGACCCCGAGCTGGTTAGAGTATTTTTTTTATATTGAACAATTTAATAGGCCTTTCCCTTGATCGGGAGGTAAATCAGCTCCTCATGGCGGAAACCCTGAGCACCTTTTTTCTGTTGTTTGGGTGGCTGAATTGGGGTTTGCTATTGAAATGTCAGTGCAGAAAGGAGTTTAAACATGCCTACATTGAGTCCACAGATCTGCTCAAGGAACACAAACAGTCAGAACAGGAAGGCCAAGAAATTGAACGGATTAGTCATGATAGAAGTTTGCCTTCCTCATTTCTCATCTCTTGTGGGTGAGAAGCCATTGTGTTTGAGTTGCTCTGATGTTCAAAGACGAATGATTTGTACATCGTACCAGCGAAGTCTGTAGACGTCAAGACTACTGTTCACTCTAGAACTAGAACTTTTGCGACCTTCTTGTCAGGCAACTACATGAAGGCAAAATATCTCCAATTCATATCCTGCTTCATTGGTTGGAATTCAACTGCAGTACGACCGATACAGGGAAATCTTTCACCAAGATTCCATATGTTGCAAAGCAAAAGGGAGGGACTTTGTGCTAAAAACGTCATCTTGTCAGAGTAATCCCACATACTGCCAGAGTCAGTCGATGCTGATTTCCAACAGATCAAAAAAAGCTATAACCAGCAGAAGCATTCTAGTATTATAATAGCAAAGAAATGGAGCACAATCATTGTCATGACGATAAAACAGCAGGAACAAAGGCTTCACATGATTATGGCAACATACTTGATGCCATTAACTGAAATTACCAACTCCTTGCTGTGTTTTTTCTCGAGCATCCCCAGTTGTGCTAAACAAGGTGCTTCACAAATTCACATTGCTGGTTAGTCAATTAGCTGGTATAAGAAACTAATTCACAATCTCGTCATCACCTAGGTTTTACAGAGTTCATGTTGTGTGGCATATGCTAATCTATGCAACCTCTATATATGGTGCTTCTTTTTATGAAACGTCGATGACCTAATGCCAGAACATGCTGAAACAGTCAGTCAGATAATTTTTACCCTTTCAGGTGCATTCTCATGTTGTTCAAACAAAGAATGGAGCAACATACCTCAAATGAACCTTAAATCAATAGACGATGCAACTGATGACCATTCAATTCCAAGTTCATGGTTCCAAGTGCATTTAGAGACTGTACTACAATTTGTACATGCATATTCAGTTCCAAGTGCATTTAGAAAAAGCTGAAACAATCATCCTCAATGCAGAAGCAGGAAAAAAAGGCTAATTTGAAACAGTCAGATTCAAGATTCACTTTTCAAGTGAATAGGTCCACAAAATACATTCAGTTCCAAGTGCTCTCTTAAACGACCAATGTAACTAACTCTGAACCTCAAATATAGTCGCCATAGTCATGATCATAAACAACAAGTGAGGGAAAACATAAGGTCCATAGCTGGCCATGGCGGCTTACACTACATGAAATTAAACTACCAAACAAAATACTAACAAACATTACAAAGCATTAGCTCTGCAAGACGCTAACTGCAGTACATTAAGCTTGGTGGATTTATAAATTGGACAGGTACTGCAATATTACAGCTTGGCAGTGATCAATTTGTCTCTGCTGGCGATTGCAGTTTCCTGCTCGCACAATCTGAAAAGCACCAAGCATAAACATTATAAAATTGTAGCAGAACAAAAAAGTTAATAAAGATAAAACGATAGAGTGCCCACTGTGTACTATCAACAAGCAGAATAAATTAATGTACAAGCCAGAACACTACAAAATATTATATTATAATTTCTTAGAGTGCAAATTCCAAAGGTAGTCAAGGACTCAAGGTATGGTTTTTTTGGTGTGAGATTTAGAACTGACATAGTAGAAGATATATGAAAATAATAGATCAACAATGACTGGGTTGAGGGAAGAAAAACATCCAGCCCGACACATCTTGGTAGTTTATCAAAATCTACTTAAAAAATCGATGCCAACCACAATCAGATGTGATATTCATAATAATGTCATATATTTGGTTTCTCTAAAACCGACCAAGATTGTCACCAATATTAAGTTTTATAGATAAATATTATTTGCATTTTAATAAATATATACAAAACCAAAAGTAAGATAAGAAAATGCATAGAAGTGCAATGTTAAGTTTTACAGATATAAATATTATTTGCATTCTAGTAAATATATACAAAATTAGAAGATAAGAAAACTCATACAAGCTCTACATTGCACCATAACATCTAGGCAATGGACTAGAATGTACCTGGAGTGTAGAAGCTCATGAATGGGAAGATGGTGAATTCGGTCACAAGCTCACTTATGCTCTTCTTGAGAACTGACCTGAGGTCCAATGCAAAGGTACCGGCCTCTGTGCTGAGAAAGATGACACCAATACCATCAGCAAAACCAACCGCAAGGGTTGTGCGCCACGGATTGTCAATGCGGATGACCCTGTATTGTACCCATCTAGTAAGTCCCTCGGGATCCACTTTTCTTGACCACAAGTAAAGGCTTGAACCCCTAACTCCGGCAAACCCCAGTGAACGATCCTCAGTTACAATGTGAACATCAAACCATCGGTATATGTAAGGCGCACCGATCATAGATAAGCAATTCTTCTCCAGATCAAATTTCACAATGTTGTTACTCTCGGCAATGTTGAAGTAGAGTTCATCTCCAATCAGAATACCAGTCTTGGTGTTGGCGGCAAACAACATCCCCATTCCTGTGTCCAGAGAGATTGTTGCCCCCCATGTCCCAGTCTTGGAAGAGTACACACACGCCCACGTCTTCATGACGCCACCGTAGGCTTGACCACTTAAACGTAAAAAGCCAGAGCCCACGGAGACAACGAGGAAGGGGCCACAGTGGCAATCGTGGTGATTGCAACTACTCACAGCACATAGAACCGCGGAGGAGCTTTTGATGAAAGATGTCGATTTGGTTCCGGGGCAGCCTCTGGCAGTCTCCTGTGATGGGGCCCCAGACAAGGAGTCTGTTGTCACATACTGAGTATAGCTACCATTATATGCTTTCAGCTTTCACTCTATTGGGCCTGTAAGCCGGCGTGTGGGCCGCATGGTTGTATCAGGCCAAGGCCCACGAATTCATGAACCTAAGTACTCACTGTGAGGGTGGTTGGGCGGTTAGCGAAAAAATAACAAACCAAATTCCTCTTTCCTTCTTCCTCATGAGCTCTCTCCTGCTCGAGGCAGCTTCGCCGTGCACATCGCCGTGCGTGTATGCCGACAGCCCCTCTCCTACCGGCCAAGATCGCCACATTTGGTACCGGAGCTAGTTACCTTCTCCCTGTCACAACCCGAGTATCTGCCCTGCCAATCTATTTCGCCATTACCTCAGCTAGCCCACTGCCAACACCTACTCTGTCGCCAGATCCACCACCACCACCACCATCACCACCACCGCCACCACTGCTGCCGCCTCAACCCCAATCACATGGCTCGCTGGTGCGGAAACCCAAACCCCCAACCCTAACAGGCCATGTCAATGGTGGAGGAGAAATTGGATGCGCTCGCTGCGCAGATGAAATCAATGTTGCTGCTCATGGAGACCTTCAACCGGTGGTGCCTAGAGGTCGACCACTTCTCCACTGAGCTCTCCAAGGATGTGAAGAATCTCACATCGCACATCAAGGCGTTGGAAGCAAAATCTCCTACCGCTCCGCCTAAGGCCCCGCCGCGCGAGGAAGAGGGGCGGGCCAAGGGCCACGACGACGAATCAACTACACAGGGTTGGATAAGGGGACGCTTGTCCTCCAACCACCCCTGGCCAATGGTCAGTATACTGGATCCCCACCTCACCCTGTTGACACGGGCGATTCTGCATAGTACTATCATCCACACATGCCTTACCATTATCAGAAGGAGATTAGGTTGCCCAAAGTTGTGTTTCCTAAGTTTGATGGATCCAATCCTAAAGTCTGGTGTGAGAAGTGTGAAAAGTACTTTAACATGTATCACATTCCTATGCATCTATGGTCTCAATTTGCCACCATACACTTTAAGGGTAGTGCTGAACTTTGGTTACAAACATATGAAGCACAACATTCTGATTCGGATATTAGTTGGGCTGAACTCTGTATTGTAGTAGAGTCCAAGTTTGGTAAAGACCTATACCACAATGCATTGCATGACCTTTTGCAAATTAAACAAACTGCTGATGTGCAAGAGTATTGTGATCGGTTTCAAACTGCTATGCACAAAGTGTTAGTTCACAACAAGTCTTTAGATGATGTTTTCTTTGTTAGCAAGTTCTTGCAAGGGTTGAATCCTGACATTAAATCTGCAATAGCTCTACATAAACCGAGAACGGTTGATGCCGCGTTGTCTTTGGCTCTCATGCAGGCCTTAATGATGGAGACTCAACCAAAGCAATTTTTCAGAAGAAATGGCCGAGACTTTCACAAAAACCAAGGCCGACCACCACCAAATACTCAGCCTGGTATTATTGGGCCTCCACCCCACCAAACTGATGAAGCTAAACCAAGATGGGATGATGAAGCTAAACCAAGATGGGATGATAAGCTTGCTACTTTGAGAACTCAGAGGAGGGCACAAGGCCTGTGCATGAAATGTGGTGAAAATGGGGGAAGAATCATAAGTGCCCTGACAAGGTGGCTTTGCATATTCTGGAGGAATTTCTGGAAGCTGTGCAAACTGAGCCAGTCAAGGATGACTCATCTGAAGATTCTAGTGATGATGATGATGAAGTCTTTAGTTTGTCCCAGTGTGCTGTTGAAGGGATCCAGGGCAAGAAAACCATCAAATTATCTGGTCTGGTGAATAAGCAAGAAATCCTGATACTTATTGATTCAGGCAGTTCCTGTTCCTTCATCAGTGACAAGACAGTGCAGACTCTGCAGTGCTCAATTACCTCTGCTCCATCTGTATCAGTGACAATTCCCAATGGACAGAAATTCGCAAGTGATCAGCAAGTCCAGAATATTTTCACTTGGTGGACTCAGGGCCAAACATTTACACACCATGTTAGGGTGTTGCCTATCTCTTGCTTTGATCTGGTACTGGGCATGGATTGGCTTGAATCACATAGCCCTATATGGATCCATTGGAAAAAGGAAACTCTTAAGATTTTCTTATCAGGGTGCCCGCATCAGTCTCAGAGGCATCAAGGACTCCACCTCCACATGTCCTAAGATCAAGCTCAGGAAACTTAAAGGACTGGTACGTAAGGGTGGCATTGCCCAAGTTCATCTGTGTCCCATCACTGCAGAGGAAGCATCTGCCACCACAATCCCAGCAGAGGTTCAGCAGCTCATCCAAATTAATGATGATCTGTTTCAAGACCCTAACAGTTTACTGCCAGAGAGGGCTTTTGATCACAAGATTCCACTAATTCCGGGTGTCAAACCAGTTAATGTGAAACCATACCACTACTCTCCAACTCAAAAGGACGAGATAGAAAGGTACATTAAGGAGATGTTGGCTAATGGGATCATCCAACCAAGCCACAGCCCATTTGCTTCTCCGGTTATCCTCGTGAAAAAGAAAGATGGGTCCTGGCGTTTCTGCGTAGACTACCGCCAGCTCAACAATATTATAGTTAAGGATAAATACCCATTGCCCATAGTGGATGAGCTTCTTGATGAACTTCATGGTGCAGCTTGGTTTACCAAACTGGACATGCGCTCAGGCTACCACCAGATCAGAGTTGTGCCAACTGATGAAGCCAAAACAGCATTTAGGACACACCACAGTCATTGGGAGTTTAGAGTCATGCCATTAGGGTTGACCAATGTCCTTGCAACATTTCAAGCACTCATGAACACATATTTCAGCCTCTGCTCACGAAGTGTGTCTTAGTGTTTGTTGATGATATCCTTATTTATAGCAAGACACTCAGTGAACATCTAGAGCACTTGACTCAAGTCTTCAGTATCCTCCATCAACACCAGTTGTACTTGAAGATGTCTAAGTGTTCCTTTGCTCAGAAGTCCCTGGAGTATCTTGGTCACATTATCAGTGAGCAGGGAGTTTCCACTGACCCCAAGAAAACTGAAGCCATAGCCAACTGGCCAACTCCAACTGATGCCAAACAGTTAAGAAGCTTTCTAGGCTTGTCAGGCTACTACAGGAACTTCAACAAAGGGTATGGAACCATCAGTAGACCCTTGACAGACTTGTTGAAGAAACATTCTCTGTTTCATTGGACACCCCACCATCAACTCTGTTTTGACACATTGAAGCATGCTCTGGTGTCAGCTCCTATGTTAGCTCTCCCTGATTTCACCAAAGGTTTTCACATTGAGACAGATGCTTCGGCTAATGGCATTGGTGCAGTGCTCTCTCAAAACCAACATCCTATTGCATACATCAGTAAATCCCTAGGCCCCAAGGCTCAAGCTATGTCCACTAATGAAAAAGAATGCATGGCTCTCATTTTGGCTGTCACCAAGTGGAAGCCATAGTTGCAACACATGGAGTTCACCATTGCTACAGATCATCATAGTCTGGTACATTTGGGTGATCAAAAGTTACTAGAAGGCATGCAGCACAAGGCCTTCATCAAGCTACTTGGATTACAATACAAGATCATTCACAAGAAAGGGGTGGAAAACCAGCAGCAGATGCCCTATCCAGACAACCTGACACACATTCATTATTAACAGTGTCCTCACTCACACCAAGATGGCTGGAAATTATAGTGGAAGGCTATCACCAAGATGAGCACAGCAACAATTGCTGACTGAGTTAGCTCTCACTGGATCCAATGATAAAGGCTTCTCATTGCAAGATGGAGTTATCAGATACAAGAACAGGATATGCTTAGGTAATCACAAAAAGGCTCACCAAGCCATCCTGCTAGCATAACATTCCAGTGGGTTGGGAGGTCACAGTGGCATCACTGCCACTTACCAAAAGGTCAAATCTCTCTTTTCTTGGCCTCACATGAAACAGGATGTTCATGATTACATTACAGCCTGCCAGGTATGTGCACAGGCCAAAACTGAACACAGTAAGCTACCTGGTCTTTTGCAACCTTTACCCATACCACAATTTGCATGGCATACCATTAGTATGGATTTCATAGAAGGACTTCCTAAATCCAAAACTTATGACACAATTCTGGTTGTCATCGACAGACGACAAGCTTATCAAATATGCACATTTCATTTGTTTATCCCACCCATACACTGCTATCACTGTGGCTCAAGCATTCCTTGCCAATATATATAAGCTTCATGGCATGCCCACTGTCATTATCTCTGATAGAGACAGAGTTTTCACCGGCTCCTTTTGGCAAGAACCATTCAAGTTGACTGATACCACCTTAAACATGAGTTCAGCCTACCACTCCCAAACTGAGGCCAAACTAAGCGCTTAAACCAATGCTTAGAAACATATCTGAGATGCATGGTCCAATCTTGTCCTACCAAATGGGCTCAGTGGATACCACTGGCTGAGTTTTGGTACAACTCCACCTACCACTCCGCTCATGGTCTTACCCCATTCCAAGCTCTTTATGGCCATAAACCTAGACATTTTGGCATCAGTATTATATTACAGATGTGTGTACTATCACTGACCTGAACAACTGGTTGCATGAACGTCAGTCTATGCTTGATCATATCCAATAGAACTTGCAGCGTGCTCAACACCGCATGAAGACTCAGGCTAACAAGAATCGTTAGGAAAGACAATTTCAGGTGGGAGACTGGGTGTATGTCAAGCTTTAGCCTTATGTCCAACAATCTGTGCAGCGTAGAGCCAATCAGAAATTGAGCTTCAAGCATTGTTTTCAGGTCGGCTGGTCGAACCTGGTCGCCCTGGGGTCGACCGGACGATTAATCACGATTAGTCGTCGACTAGGTCGATTAATCGAACCCTGGTCGACCTGGTCGTCCACCTAATCGTCCACCTTATCAGGACATATATACTTATATATATAGACCTATATATACTATATAGTATACACAATAACGCAAGCATCAAGACTGCATTAGTGTTTAGCTAGTGACTTACTTGTGGGAGTTGTTTTCTTCTCTTTTCTACACTGTCCAGAGGTCCAAATTCCTATCCCAAACTCTATTTCTTCGCTGAATTGTTGTTGCAAGCCTACAGGACCAAAGAAGACCATAATTAGCAAGTAGCAACACTAATGCAGTCTTGATCTTGACACACCTTAACAGCAGCACTGCTGCACTAGCAAATAGCTACAAATTAGCAGACCATAGCAGCCATACAGCCAGCTGCCAGCATATTACAAAACCAAGTTCAAGTTCAGTACAGAATAGATAAGCTAAAGTGTTCAAGTGTTCAACAGTAAACACAAAGTAGGCAAACTAGCCAATAGCCATCTAATGGTTCTAATCAAGCAACAAATCATTATTCAAATGGAATTCTCCATCTCCATCTCCAATAGCCATCTAATGGTTCTAATCAAGCAACAAATCAATACAAAGTAGGGCCAACAAGAAGTTCCCAAACTGATCGTCCATGGCCTGGTCGGACGATTAATCACGATTAATCGACGATTAATCGGACGACTAGGTTTCTGGTCGAATTGGTCGAGTCGAGGAACCTTATCGAGTCCCTGGAGCGACCAGGACGATTAATCGGACGACCTGAAAACAATGGCTTCAAGTATTTCGGACCTTAACCTGATTCTCCAGAAGATCAGTCAGGTGGCATACAAATTGCAGCTGCCAGCTTCAAGCCAAATTCATCCTGTCATTCATGTGTCCCAGCTGAAATAGGCATTGCCTCCTGACAGGTGACTGTTTCTGCTGATGATGAACTCAATTTGCTGACTCTTTTTCTCAGTTTGCCTACAGTTCAAGTGCTGGGTCATAGGCTGCAATTGAATGGCCATCATGTGGTGCCTCAAGCTCTTGTGCAGCGGCAGTCGTCGTGTCCGCCACATTGGGCCCAATGGGAGTCGGTCTCTTCTCTACCCCAAGCTTGTCTGCATCTGCTACATCTACAGCTGCTCCTTCTGCATCGCAGGGACACGATGTTGCTTAAGAGGGAGGGGATGTCACATACTGAGTATAGCTACCATTATATGCTTTTAGCTTTCACTCTATTGGGCCTATAAGCCGGTGTGTGGGCTGCGTGGTTGTATCAGGCCAAGGCCCACGAATTAATGAACCTAAGTACTCGCTGTGAGGGTGGTTGGGTGGTCAGCGAAAAAATAACAAACCAAATTCCTCTTTCCTTCTTCCTCCCGAGCTCTCTCCTGCTCGAGGCGGCTTCGCCGTGCGTGTACGCCGGTAGACCCTCTCCTACTGGCCGAGGTCACCACATCTGTCTGCGTTTCCCGGTGCCCCGCAGAGGACCCGCCCATGGTGGCAGTCGAGCGTCCACATGTGGTTGTAATCGAAAGGCGGCGGTTGGAACAAGGTGGGTGCCGATGTGGTAGGGACTAAGCGAGGCATAAGTTTGGGTGCGGTGTCATTGGAGAGGAAGAAGACGAGCATGGGAGGTATGTGGTGGAACTCACTGTAGCGGCGGCCAAATGCTGGGTCGGAGAGGATGCGGCGCCAGAGCTTGCAGACGACAGAGGCATGGACGAGGTGCGCGGGCTCGTTGGGCGGGACGCGGAGGAGGATTTCTGTGATCGTGTCTTCAATGAGCACCGGCAGCGCTGTGTGCAGCAGCGCCATTGCTGGCAGCCTTCTACTTGGTGAGATCTGAGAGGAGATTGACTAGGGTTTGGTGGAGATTCGCTGATTTGGGGAAGAATGCGGAAGAGCGACTGAGCGAGGAGATATGCTGGTATGGGCTCTTTTTTTCCCTTCTTGTGTGGGCCTCACCTCACTGAACGGCCTTTCTATTGATTGATCGACTGGCACGAGGCCTCATTTCTTCGGGCCGTCATATGCCCGATCGAGGCTTTACTGCTTGTGGGCTCTCTTTTTTTTAATGTTGTGGGCTTTAGAGGAAGCAGCGTACTCATCATTAATTAAATGCCACATAAGACTCCTCTCTCAGTCCCAATACTTTGTTCTTTTTATTAGAGTTCAATTTAGCTAGAAGTTATGTTAGTCGTGATTCAGGTAGACATGTTTCTACTGGCCCAATAAGTCTGCCTCCTCCTCTATACGTCTTCCCCATCTCTCTCAAAAATATCTTCATACTCGCTCGTCTATCGCACGCTTCACAACGCAAGTGCAGCCGTCAGCCCGCCCCATTCCTCATTCGCTGCAGTGGCCATCTCCCCCCGCGCGCCCTCATCCTACGCTGCTCACTCCTCCCTCTTGCCCTTCACGCGCCCCACCTGCGCCTCTCACTCCTTGCTCCCGCAGTCCCACCCGCCGTGCGCCCACCCCCGCCGTCGGACCCATCACTTGCCTCTGCTGGTGCTGGTGGTGCAATTACGCGCCTTAGGTGGTCCCCACCGAGCTAAGGGCACCCATGATCACGGCCTGTGTTGGTGGTGCTCGCGCTCCCTCTCGGCGTCGGCACCCACTCCGAGGCAGGAATAAACCAGCCCTGGTCTCTCCCTCCCCCTATGATGCAAATATATGTTTATAGTGTTTCAGATATCATATTAGAGGTATGTTGTTAGTGTTTCATATGTATATTGCAAAAGTAGATCGGGATGTCGTATATATGTTCCAAGTGTTTTCAGAGGCATGTTGCAAGCATTTGTTCAAAATGTTTCATCTATTTCAGACGTATGTTGCAAGCGTTTTTTATCTGAATATTGCATATGTTTCACACACATGTTGCAAGAGTATATTCGAAATGTGTCATCTATTTCAATCTTATGTTGCGATAAGTGTTTTCATGTTGCAAGTTGTAAGTTTTTTATCTGGATGTTGTATATGTTTCACACACATGTTACAAGTGTATGTTCCAAATATTTCATCTACTTTAGACGTATGTTGCATTCAAGTGTTTCATATTGCAAGTGTTTTCGTGTTTCTAAGGTATGTTCAGAGAGTCATGAGAGCACGGCTCGGATGTCGGAGGAAGGGACGCAGTGAGCCAGGGGCTGTCTGATGGGGCGCGCGGCGCGCCTAGGGTCCTATGTACGGGGCGTGCTTGTCCTCATCCTGGTTCCTGGGTGTCGCCCGCGCGAAGAGAGAGAGAGGAGGGGATCAAGGGGAAGGAGCGGTGGGTGTGGGACGGGGCGAGGCGGACGGGGGCAGGGTGCGCTTGTGGGCGGATGGGCACGAACGCACGTGTGCAGCAGCGAATGGCGCAATAGCAGGCGCGGGCGGGCGGGCTGGCGACCGAAGCCAGGTCGCGCGATGGCGTTTTCTGATGGGCCGTTCTACTAGGCCATTTGGTGGGAGTGTGCCCAGATTACCGTCTGACGGAATCCTATCTGATTGGATGTCCGGATGCCAGCAATTCATAACACGAAATTAACAAATAGAGATAAAAGTTGTATGATTCTAGAGATATAGTTTGGGTACAATATCCAAAAGTTAGAAAACCGTGCACAGTTCTTGGTTCTATTGTTAGAGATAGAAGATAGAACACATATAATAACTAATTACTCCCTCCGTCAAAAAAAAAAGAATGCAACTACAGGTTGCATGCCGGCAAAAGTACTTCACATTTAATCAACAATTTCTAGTGAATACTATTCATATTTATGGCTCTAAAATAATTTATTATGAAAATACATTGCATAATTAATCTAATGATATTTATTTGATGTCATAAATATTGATCTTTTTTATCTATAACTGATCGAACTTAAGATACTAAACCATGACACGCCATAATATTAGGCATAAAGGAGCATCAAGATTTATGATACTAAACTAGTATCATTAGATATACTATCAAATATATTTTTATAATACATTTATTTGGTGTCATAAATAATAAGTTTATTGGTTACATGGGAATTAAATTTTGAGAAAAGGAGAAAACTAAGAGGTGTCCAATGAGCCTTAACTTGGAGGAAACGCGATGGTGTTGGAGGGACCTAATAATAAGCTCCGATTGAAAATAATAGTCGGCTACAAATTTAATGTTGCGGACATCCTACTCAAATATTTTTTTTAGATATTATAAATTTTATAATACAGGTGTTGACTTGAATTATATGGTCTTGTTTCTGGTCTCCGTTGCAACGTAGGCGCACAAACGCTTAGTGGTATTAAAAAATTAAAATGGTGCAGTAGGTTGCTGAAAGAACATATATGGTAACTTAAGGATAACACTCCATTAGCATTTACAGTAATGACAAAAGTGACGGAACAATTAGACAAACAACGCAGCTTCGTGGAAAGCAAGATGAAGCTTCTGCCATATTGTCATTCCTGTGGAAAGCCATGTCACTGAGAAGGATGTAAACCGTTTTATAGTTGTATTATATTGCCGACCGGCGGGTGATGACAGTGAGCTCCACTTACAAACGGAGTGGTTGATAAAGAGTATGCTCGCTAACTGATAACTTCATGACTAGTACTAGTAGTATAGCTAATTAATGAGTAAAGACCACGGTACATTTCATTACGGGACGAGCAATACAGTACAACTGGAAGAGTATGGCAACACAGGAGAAGACGACTATGTGACGTATACCAAAAACGACCTATAAACTGTAATGCAATATTACAAGCTGACGCAAGTCATTGCATTGGGAATATACAATGTCCTAAATGTGGGAAAGCTAATCCCATCTGCAATTGTTTTCTGTCAAGTACCTTACAAGCTTTGCAAGTCATTGGGTTCAGAATTTACGCTGCAGCTTCATCCCATCCGTGTCACCGTGTGTTGTCATCCTCTTAGGAATAGAACCATTACACATGTATCTGGAAGCGATGGACCTCCAACCTCCACTTGCTTGTACTCCTATAAAGCTTTGCTCCTCCTACTTGATGAATCATATCACAACCAGTGGACACCTCCACTGCTCTGTTCTTGACCTCACCTTATCCCCTCCTTCATCCTTGAAGAGCAACTAGAAAGGTTGTGGTCAATATAATTGGCATGCAGTTGAAACAGGCGCGTGGCTGCAGCAATCTAGTGGAGAATTAAGGTAAGGACTACACATATATTACGCACGTATATTACTTTGTAATACGTGTGCGTCAAATTAAAAGTATCTCCCTTTGTCTCCTCAGAAGGCGGAACGGACTGTACAGCTCCCCTGCCATGGCGGAAATGTTAGGTTCAGCCCTTGTTCAGGAGGCCGTGAGCAGAGCCGTCTCCTTTGCGTTGGGCAAGCGTGAGGAGAAGACATCCCAAGGCCACTTGACAGAGAGGCTTCAGATGGCAGTCAGCCATCTGGAGTTTGCGCTTGAGAGGGCCCAGGAGCTGCGCATCAGGCACCTCTCATTGATTCGCCGCAGGAGGCAGATCAAGTCTGTGTACGTCGAGGCAACGGAACTGCTCGACAAGCACAAGCAGCAGCAGGCGGTGCCTGCAGGACAGGAACTGCAGGTGCAGGATGCACACAGGGTGAAGAAGCGCAAGCTATGGGTTATCAGTGCTAAGAACATGCTCACCACATCCTCTTTTGCTGGCTTGAGCACAGATGATGTTCGAAGATTTGAATTGTATGCAGAGTTTGCAGACAAGTTTGTGAGGGACGTGGAGTCTGGGTGTTCACTTCATCACAACACCTTTTACAACCCTATTTTCAGGCATCTCCTTGAAGGTAAAGCTCTCTCGTATCACTTGGAGCAAGGAAAGGTGCTACGAGAATTCTTCATATACCCCATGTATTCCGATGAGCGTGGAGTCGAGGCAGTGCTAGGATACCGTTACATGGATAGCACAATGATAGAGAAATGTTTTACTCTGTTGTTGTCCCTACGACTATCAGAAAGCACAGACACAGATATAGTTGGAGTTGCTATTAAAGGCTTGCAATTATTGGCAGCTGAATTCAAGCATCCTGTTGAATGTGCAATGGGAGAACTTACCCTACTGCCTAATTTACAAGACACTGCCCATTTGTCTGGGCCTCCGTTGGAGCACTTAGATGATTTTTATATGATGCAGACACAATCTTCTCGCCCAGACCCAGCATGTTGCAAAGGAAGTAGGCACGGACTTTGTGCTAACAACAACGTCTCCTCAAAGTTATCAAACATATTCCCAGAGCAAGTTATTTGTTGGAGTTTTAAGTGCTATATACCAGCAGTAGAGTCCAGCACGCATAGCTCATTTGATGAGGTGGGCAGAGGTTGGAAGCAACCTCTGGCAGTGACCATTAACTTCAGGCCCCATTTTTTCTCTATTTCTTATTTGATGAGGTTGATAAAGTACCGTATTGATGTATTAGAAAGGCAGATGGATGAAAACGATAAGTACACTTATGCAGTAGAGAGGATCGGACACGATGTTGAGAAGTGTATAAATGATGTCAGCGTACAGGAAGTGGCCGAGACAATAAAATCAAACGCAATAAACTGTTTCTCACGTCAGCCAGAGCTGAGGGAGTACGCAATAGATTGGGCCTCTGAACATGGTGCTGCAACGTTTATTGTGGAAAAGGGAAGCGTGGAAACAGCAGGTGTGTCCAGAACCAGGAAAAGGTACAATACCCGAGCAAGAACAAGGACAAGTAGCAGGAGGTAACTAGCTAGGTCGGTTTTATTTGTGCTTGCATTGCCCTGCAACTTAAGGTAGTGTGGTGTATGTTAAGGTAGAGTGGTGTCTAGTATTTCGATCATTTGTAATATGGTACTACTCCATCATATGTAATACGCACATGTCTTCTGCTTGAGAAATACAACTATACAATTGTGCTACCAACTAGTACATATATGTAAACCTATATATATCCTGCGTGGATTCGGCTAATTATGGCGCTACTATATACGGTCCAATTCCGTTTGTACCGCGTGGTGCTCTCGTGCGTATCTTCCCGGCCTGACTTTATGGTCCCGTTCAGCTTTAGCGTGGGCTCATAATCATATATACCGTCAGTCCGTCTCCCTCGGCGCCTTGGTCCCCACACCTTGTCCGTCGTGGAATCGGCGCTACCTCGACTGCTACCGCTCGCCCTGTCCCTGCCTCCCATATACAGTGCATCCCATGTGGGTGTGGGTGCGGCAGGCAAACAACAACGCTCCCATCTCCGTAGAGTACTTGCTAAATGCTGGGTGTGGGAGCGGGAGGTAATTAATTTAGCTACATTTAGTCGTTTGGTCAGCGGAATACTTTTGGTCACTCGATCAGGCTTGGTCAGCAGAATGTATATGGTTACTGGGCTTGGTTGGCTATGTGCACATATGGATTTTTTGGATAAAGGATATATAATCGAGCCTCTATACCCACTTGGGATATATGCCCTTAGGCTCAAAGCCTCAAAATAGAGGAGCAAAAGCAAGTTTAATAAGGACTAAAAAAACCCAAATTGCAACCGCGTGAGCGTGGAATATTAGTGCCACCACGACAATGGCCCTGTTCAACTGGCTTATAATCCGTCTTATTCAGCTTGTTTTTTCAGCTGGAACAGTATTTTTCTCACAAAAATCAGCCAACAGTGTTTTTCAGCCGGTTTATAATTCCAGTTGAACAGGGCCAATAGTAAGCAACCAGCTGGCAGTGACGCGTGCTACTGCAGTCCTGCATGCATGTGCGGACAAGCAGGCGCGTACGCACAATTAATAATGCAAGGCCTCCTTAGTTCCAGAAGTTGGGAGTCCCAAATTTACTGTAGCACACTGTAGCATTTTATTTGTATTTGGTAATAATTGTCCAACCGTTGACTAATTAGGCTCAAAACGTTTGTCTCGCAAAGTACAACTAAACTGTGTAATTAGTTTTTGATTTCATCTACATTTAGTACTCCATGCATATATTACAAGTTTGATGTGACGGAGAATTTTTTTTTGTATAGTACATTTTTCGAGAGTTTTGAGGAACTAAACAAGGCCCAAATTACGAGGCGACGACTTGCAAGTCATTGCATGCTTTCAGAAATGTGCAGTAATGCAGCTACCTGCAGCTCTACCTCAGGCAGTACGTAATGCGCAGACAAGCACGCAGTCATTGCTTTCAGATTGTAAAGCACTGCAGCTAAGTCCTTGTCCTTATCATTTGTTGTGGCATCCTAGCTAGGCACACACGGTCGGGGCCGGGGAACCTGCCTCTGCATTTCCTTGAACGTTCCATCTACTCCATGGATGGAAGGATCGATGGCCATTATTGGCTGGACAGCTCAGTCAGCTTATAACAGTGAAAAAGGCAGAAGCAAACATGCATGACTTGTACAGTGCATGCATCCTTGACGTGCATTGTTGTTTGCGGCCAAAACATTGTAATAAAGCAAGGTAAATGCTAAAACATGTTGTTAATTAAGTTATCTTAGAGTGAGAAGGTAAGGCCTTGTTTAGTTCCCAACTTCTACCCTAAATTTCACTAAAAAAGAAGATTCCTCGTCACATCGAAATGTCAGCACATGCATGGAGTACTAAATGTAGATAAAATTAAAAACTAATTACACAGTTTTGTTGTACTTTACGAGACGAACATTTTGAGCCTAATTAGTCAAAGTTTAGAGAATGTTTACCAAATACAAACGAAAATGCTACAGTGCGCTGCAGTTGATGTTCTTTGCACCCTTGTGTATTTACTGAACGCGCTAAATCCAACAGCGACGACCGAGGCCGACCATGGTCGTACAAGTTTTCGAGTCATCGCATTCAGATATCGCGTTCTGATCCATCCTAGGCCGTCACTGATGATTGTATACTCGAAGGAAAGAAGTTGCTAAGAAGCATCCTCAGCGCTCCCTTTACTTTTCCAGCCGGATAAGTGTCTACAGCTTCGCTCTAGTGTACATTTTTGCTTCTCCTCTCTTCTCTCTCTATATATAGATAGAGATAGATAGTTACAGCTCGTCCACTCAGTAATATAATACCAAGAAACACTAGAGCAGCAGTGTGTGCACCTCTTGTTTGATCTGTTGCTGATATATATATCCCTCTCCCCTTCATTCCATCTGTTGGTGCTGCAGGATCAGAGCAAAGGTGAGGATTAACATTATCAAGCATATATATTCCGTGCATGCACCGGTAATGACCGAAGCATTTGTTACAAACTTGCAGTATGTTTATGTAGTACTTCGTTTGGGAGTCAAAAACTAGAGTACTCAACTAACTAACACACGATGCATGTATTCATCAGCTGATTGGTGTATAAGCCATACGGCGGCGGCGGCAGCTAATTGTAGAAGTGCGGCGGCGGTGGGGGAGGGAACTGCGGATACTGATTCCATCCCCCCACCCCCAAGTACTGATTTCTCTTGACGCTATGCTTTATTTCTACTGACGGCTGGTAATGAAGTGGCGCCTGTGCTAATAACTAGCTGGGCCCCAGTTCAGTTCCACCAGTAGAAAAACATTTTTAAAGGCAGTTGTTCTAGTACAACCGCCACTATAAATAGAGGTATTTTCAGTGGCGATTGTTTTAAGCAACCGCCACTATAAATAGATATTTTTAGTGGGGGTAGATTAATACAACCGTCACTAGAAATAGTTGTATTTTCAGTGGCGGCTACATTAAGATGACCGACTGTATAAATAAATTTGTAGTGGCGACAAGGTATGAGATCCGCTTTTGTAAATATTTTTCAACAGCCAAAAAATCCGTGCGCGTCAGATTCGAATGCATACCGGCTGGTTTCATCTGCAGACCCATGTTATGTCATGTCTGTCTCCTTGAACCCTTTCCTAAAGTTTAGGAGTGTCCCATGAGGTGTCATGTGAAAGTGTTCGGATAGTAATAATAAAATAAATTACACAAGTCCTTAGTAATCCATGAGACGAATTTATTAAGCCTAATTAATCTATCATTAGCACATGTTTACTGTAGCACCACGTTGTCAAAACATGGACTAATTAGGCTTAAAAAATTCATCTCGTAAAGTAGTCGCAATCTGTGCAATTAGTTATTTTTTAATCTATATTTAATACTACATGCATGTGTCCAAACATACGATATAATAGGGCCTAAACTTTAGAAGGA
Source organism: Saccharum hybrid cultivar R570 (assembly GCA_038087645.1). Taxonomy (NCBI): domain Eukaryota; kingdom Viridiplantae; phylum Streptophyta; class Magnoliopsida; order Poales; family Poaceae; genus Saccharum; species Saccharum hybrid cultivar. Next base: position 29,694,787 of record JAQSUU010000405.1, on the reverse strand, counting down.
GGAACTAAACGAGGCCATCTACAAGCTCACCGCAGCAGCACACCGAGAAGTCAGCCAACGCTCGGCGATGGCGCGGCCTCGTCGGGCAGCGAGGAAGGCGTGGGCCCGGCGCACCGCGAGGACGACGCGACCTTGATTCACATCCCCACGCGCGGCTCTGATCTACGGCACCGCCTCCGCACCTTTAGGATGCGCGATGGCGGCTCCCCACCGGCGCAATGCGGCATGCTGCGACAACATGGCCGCGTCGGCCGAAGGTCTCGTGGAACTCTTCTCGTCCTCCACTAGTCTCCAGTGGCATGTGGTCTGTGGTTAGTCTTTTCATGTTTCAAGCTAATGTTTGTAAATCATGGATAATGATGAGGATATTAAGTGTATGTTAGTTGTAGTCGTAAGTTTCAAAGATCTTGTTGCTCATTTATTTTTTGTTGAGTCTTGAGATTTTTTTTAAGTGATAAACCAAGTGCACTTTTGGTGAAAGAAAGTGTGTTCACTGGATTTGTAAAGATATTGTGAATAATGAACATGTGTAATGATTGTTACATGTCATGTATTTACTTCTGAGACAAAAAAATCTGTCAAATATCAGCAGCATGGGCAAAGCATATCGCAGCGACTGCCGCTATTTTTTTTTATTTTACAAAAGATTAGCAGAGGTGGATGTCGTAACAGACCGTAAGTGCAAATCGATTTGGACAAGTGGCCGACGTAAGTTAACGGCCAGTGCTAATGATTTTTTACAGACGGGTTACATAACATTGCCGCCACTATAAATAAATCAGTATGGGCGGATTTTATTTTAGCGTCAGTAGAAATATATATTTTTACTGGCCTCTAACATTGTCGGTAGTTTCAAACGCCAGTAGAGATAGGTTTGGGACCACCACTACAAGCCTTCGCTGTACGAGTGCCCCCCCCCCCTTCCTCTCCGGCCCCATCTCTCCCAGTCTTCCTCGGGCGCGATCTTGGCCCATGCCCTCTGCCTCGCCTCGACATCGCTACCACCTTCACCACCTGAACAAAGCTTCTTCTACGTCTTCCCCCCAAATCCCCAACGCGGAACTCAGCTTAGATGGAGCTTGAACCCAGGTGTCACTCTCGCCAACCGGGAAGCAATATGAGGGCTTAATCTTCTTCGAATCCCACAGATCCTTCCATATCCACACAAGATGCTCTCCCCTCTCCGCCCTAACCCTAGCTTCACGTTGGGGCGGCTGTGAATTGGGGACGAACCACAGCTGGCCCTAGAAGTCGTGGATTTCACCGTCCTCCGACATCGGGATCTGGATTTTGGATTTGCTCTTCTCCCGACTCTGGATCTGCCATGGCTGGTGGCTTGCCACCTGCTCCGTCCTCAGCTCTCCATGTCGCTTCCAAAGGTTGGAGAGACTGGTGTGTGGGCCACGGGTGGGCAAGGACACCCAACCCCGTGGCAGAGTCCCTCGCTCCCTCACGGCCTCACCAGAGAATTGGGCACCCGATGCGCCGGGGATGAGGGGACGCCTCCCCGTGTCACCAGAGAGGGATGCCACTCAGCTCTCATCTCCGGTGTCTCCTAGCTCTAGACCTCGGCCTGTGTCTCCCTACCCCCGTGCATCGGTGTTCTCGACGCCTTTTTCACGAAATAAAATTCTTGAGGCTGTTCCACATTTCCATTTTTTTTTTTTGAGGAAACGTTCCACACTTCTATTATCGAACAATATGGAAATGCAACGAGGTTTGAGATGCATAGGACTGTATATATAGCAGTATCAAGCAGTAACGTAACATTAACTGAAATACGCCTGACATACTAAACTGGACTATAGATACGGATCCTAAAGCTGTGAATTTGTGAAAAGTTTGACAGGGAGTTGTAACAGAAAATGGTCACCATGGCAAACAACAGAGTCTCTTCAGGACGGTAACAGCAGCAGGCATGGACACGGGCTGAGGTGTTTGTTCATCTGGCATGCAGGTCTGCTGTCATGCAGCATGCTTCATCCATTGCTTGCCTGCAACATTTTGTTGTGTGAATAGTTATGATTCAGATTAAATCATAGGACATGTGAATGCATTGTTAATTTTATTCATCTCCCTGATATTGTCCTAGTTGTCTAGCTTAAACTATCCATTTACTCTGCCTCCAAAGTCCAGACCTTCGTGTACAGAAAATTTATTTTAAGTTAGTGCAATAGTTGGTTGTCAGCTGCGAAGAATTTACATGCATTCATGTTGCCATTTTCTTACATCCGCACAAGTAGCCACAAAAATTCTGCATTTTGTACATTAAAATGCTTTACTATGTACAAAATCTTTCAGCAAGAGGTAGACAACTTGACAAATCAATGCTGCTATGAGTAATTAACCATAATTACTTGCTTAACCAGAATTGGGTGTGAAAAATGTTTCCAGAGCACTAAGCTTTTTTTTTTTTCCTTTTTGGATTAAACAGTCATCAAGCCTAGCGCAAAAAGACATTTAGCCCAACGAGGGATTCCTATCAATGGGCCCATATCTCAACACTACAGCAGCTCTTCCGGCCCATCTTTCTGAGACATGGTTCGCCGACCCAAGGCTGTTGAATTGTACTCCCTCCATTCATTTATCTACTTCATCTAAGCAAAACTTTTTTATTTAAAAATCTTCTTCATATTAGCTTGGAACTTGCCCGCATTTATTGTCTGTTTGCTGCTCATTGGCTACCACCCGCCTGCATTTATTGTCTCTTTGCTACTCATTGGCTGTTCCTAGCCTGTGACTCCTCATATGCGCTCAGCACGCGATCTTAAATGCAAATTGAGTGGTTTTATTCTGTTCCTTGGTCACTACGTCGAAGGCTAAAATGATGGAGATAAATGAACGGAGGGAGCAGCTCTTTGGGCATGTTGCTGATAGACCACCAGCAGAGTCTCACGCGAGGTAACAAGTCATGGGTTCGAATCTCCGGGGAACAAAGAGTAGCATGGAAGCGTGGTGGGTTTCCATTAATTTGCTATAATATGAAACTTCATATAGCTCATAGAATCCGCGCTCCCAGAGCAATCCTGCTACTGTACACGTACGGTGCCGTCCAACCCGTATCCTCCACGTCCTCCGCTCCACCGGCCCCCGCTTCCTCCCAGGCCCGCCTCTGCTGGCCATCGGCCCAGCCTCAGGCTCCACCATCTGCGCTGTGTCTGGAGCTCGTGCGTGTGCATGCCTCCTTTCCCTCTCTCATGAGTCATGGGCCCATCTCTGGTCTGGCCCAATGTCAGTGAATGTGCCTGTTGCGTCTCGGAGCCGTCGTCACCCAAACTCAGGGGCACGCGTCTCCACGCATCGCGCGGCTGCCTCGGCGCCCCAGCTCGCACTGGCCTCGCCGCATCCGTCGAACTCCGCCTTAAATGCCTCCGTCTCCTTTCCTGGCTGCTCTTCCTTGTCCTGCTTGGACAGGTTGGCCTGCTCCTGCCGCGGCGATGCCGTTGCCGTCGAGGTTGCTGCGCAGGCCTGTGCCTTCCTCGCGGGATTGGTCCCCGTCTTCCTCTCCCCCAGCTGCAACGCGCATGGATGCCGCGCCCGGCCACCGCGCCGTCCCCGCCTCCTCGCGTCCGATCCCCACCGACGCTATATAGGGCGAGCCGGCCTACCTCTACTCCGGCAAGTACCCCCTACCCTCCACTCCCCCGGCCGGCGAGCGGAGACACCGAGCGGAGGTTCAACATGGGCGGCCGCACCACACGGGTCAGACCGCGAGAGGCGCCGCATGTTACTGGCCTGCCTATTCAGCTTGGTCCAATGGCACAGGCGCACACGGTGCTCGGATCGAGTTGGGCGCTTGGTGGCGGTGCTCTCTAATCCAAGGCGAAGGCGGCGAGGCGGGTGCGTGTCGCCGCCGGTCGGCGCGGCACCGCGGCGGCTCCCCTCCCGCGCGCTCCCAGCTCCCGGAGTCTCGCCTCCATACGCACCAGCTCGCACAGGCCTCGCCGCATCCGTCAAACTCCGCCTTAAATGCCTCCGTCTCCTTTCCTGGCTGCTCTTCCTTGTCCTGCTTGGACAGGTTGGCCTGCTCCTGCCGCGGCGACGCCGTTGCCGTCGAGGTTGCTGCGCAGGCCTGTGCCTTCCTCGCGGGATTGGTCCCCGTCTTCCTCTCCCCCAGCTGCAACGCGCATGGATGCCGCGCCCGGCCACCGCGCCGTCCCCGCCTCCTCGCGTCCGATCCCCACCGACGCTATATAGGGCGAGCCGGCCTACCTCTACTCCGGCAAGTACCCCCTACCCTCCACTCCCCCGGCCGGCGAGCGGAGACACCGAGCGGAGGTTCAACATGGGCGGCCGCACCACACGGGTCAGACCGCGAGAGGCGCCGCATGTTACTGGCCTGCCTATTCAGCTTGGTCCAATGGCACAGACGCACACGGTGCTCGGATCGAGTTGGGCGCTTGGTGGCGGTGCTCTCTAATCCAAGGCGAAGGCGGCGAGGCGGGTGCGTGTCGCTGCCGGTCGGCGCGGCACCGCGGCGGCTCCCCTCCCGCGCGCTCCCAGCTCCCGGAGTCTCGCCTCCATACGCACACGGCACGGCCCTACGCTGGTGGCCATGGCGTCGTGGTCTTATCTTCTTCTAAGTCCCGCGGCCGTATACATGCGCACAGCGGATCGATCGCGCGACCCACAGCCTTATACGCGCGCACGGCGGATAGGCTCCAGTGGCCGTATACGCCGCCGACGCTGCAGACTACACGATGACCTGGGCTCGTCCGCGATGACGACCTGCGAGGCGGGAGGCGGCAACGGGTGGGTACAGAGGTGAGCGTTTGTTTTCTCTCTCTCCTCTCTTGTGGTTGTTGTTTGCTTTTGCTCATATCTTAAGGCATGCACATGTACTACTGGGACTATGATTCTCCAACTCTGATCTGATAATTGATCAGAATTAGTACAGGTCAGCATTTGATCGGAGGAAGTGGCCATTTTGATTTATGGTTCATATATGTTGATGGCATGATTTAGATAATCATTACAGCAATTTCTTCTGGTTTTTAGTTTTTGTAGTTTCGTTACAATCATATATGCTTTACTATGCTGAATTGATCTATTATGAAATTCCTGCTCCTCTTTTTCCAACGCGTTTCAATTCTACTTTAGTAGCAATTGTTTTAAACTAGATTCAAAGCTGCAAAACATTTTTGCTGTGCCATGGCGTATAGGAAGTAAGCAAAATATGACACTTTTATCTAATGCATACTTCAGTTTTAGTTGTTATGGATTTAATCCTAAGTGAGCAGTAAAGGTTTGCAGCATGAACATCATACCTGAATTACTCATGCTGTTAGTCAGGACTAAACATTTTTCTCTGTCTATTACATATGCACAGACCATGCTATAATTTTTTGTACATCATATTTGTATTTAATGCAAGGCATGATGTTTTCTTTGTGATCTTCAGTATTCAACACCATTAAATCTAGCTTGATTATAAGCTTTCTCAATGTGACGAGTCATGACTGATCCAATGTCATATAGATCCTAAGTGAGCAGTAAAGGTTTGCAGCGTGAACATCATACCTGAATTACTCATGCTGTTAGTCAGGACTTCACATTTTTCTCTGTCTATTACATATGCACAGACCTTGCTATAATTTTTTGTACATCATATTTGTATTTAATGCAAGGCATGATGTTTTCTTTGTGATCTTCAGTATTCAACACCATTAAATCTAGCTTGATTATAAGCTTTCTCAATGTGACGAGTCATGACTGATCCAATGTCATATAGATCCATATACATGTGTTGGTCAACAGGTTTGCCATATGCTATCCTGAACCTGTATTTCTTGGCCATTCATAATGATCAGCAACAGCTAGCAATGGCCTGCACCGTACCTGAGATTTCCATAAATTTTTTTATTTGCTTTCTTATGTCAAACCTAAAAAATAGTGTTTCTTTCTCTAGCTGAGATAATTTGTTTCTTATGTCAAGATCCTGTCACGACTGGCACAGCCGCAGACCAGCCAATGCTCCCGCAGCTCGCATCACTACCTCACCTGTAACCAGGGCTCCCAGATCTGGTGAGTACACCAATTGCATCTCTTTCTTTTGGCGACCAATCAATATGCTTCTTAAACCTTTCAAATGCAGGGATTAGGACAACCTGATGCAGTTAGGTGAGCAGATTGCAGGTTAATTCATATAATTCTTCCGTTCATCGCCTTGAATCATGCATGATCTAGCCATTGATTTGGCCAATACAAATAGATTTGACACTGCTCATGCTGCTTCAAGGTATGCACAGAACTGAACCCTGTACAAAAATCATCATATCCATTTTTTGGTTTCACCGTTCTTCGGACTTGCAGGGGGTGCAATAGAGCGGGGATTAGGTCGAATAAAATTGATGCCTTCTGCTTCACGTCACTCCTGCCTTGGTCTGCTTTGTGCTCCAGTCCATATATCATTGTTTCCAGTGTACCTGTCCTCGCAATGATATGGCAAATCCCTGTGCCTACACAAGAATGCAGTTCGCAGATTGAAGGTACGCCAATAGAGACCGGCTGTTTTTTAGGGTTATATGTTTGTGGTGCTAATTCTTCTCTAACATTTTCTAAAGCGAACAAGTTAAGGATAGATCGATCTTACAGCTGGGAGGTACACATTTTGCAAACTGATCAAACCGCAGTACATTTTTCTTAAAAAAAACTTACAAGATCTTAATTGAGTTAGATGAGTAGAAAGTGGGACGGAAACTGAAAGTGAATTTAACTGGAATAGATTTTTTTTCTTATATTTTTTTCGCCTGCAATATGAATTCCCATATGAAATGTACACAGTATGTGAAGATAGCTCTCCTCCTTTGGATGATACATTGATTTATTCATCTTTGCTGAAAAGTGTCCTGTGAAGTTCTAACATGAATCCATTGTCGTGCACTCCTGCTACTCATCATAAGGTGAAATAATTAACTACTGGCAAAGTTCTCTTAAGATATTTTTTGTTTAGGTAATATGAACTCTCATATAAAATATACTCGGTACAGAATAAGCAGATAGTTGATCTCCTCCAATAGGTGATAGATTAATTTATTCTTATTTGCTAAAATGCTTCATGTAACAGTTTTTTTAACCCCATTGATGTTGATACTTGCTATGCTCTTATCATGAACCCTACAGATACTAAAATTATTGCCAAAGATCTTGAGCTGCTTATCACTTCACAGTTCGCTCTACTGAACATTTTGCTATATCTAAACCGTATACGCTTATAGGCTTGTGCAGCCACCAGCCCACCATGTACGGGCGCGGCGAAGCGCGCCTACCTGCCTAGTATAATATAATTGTCCATGCATGTCCTATGATTTCAAGTTTCATCAGTACGTACTGCGCCAGTGCATGCCCATGTATACAATTTTTGTCCATGCATGTCCTATGATTTGAACCGGAAGCTAGACTTTTCTTCTTCTCTGCTCATGCATGGTGGCTAAGGCCAGTCTCAATAATGGCCCAGTTACCAACGCATTCATATTTTGAAAACAGTGCAGAAGAGTTTCATCCCCATGAAACTATCTTTGCTCCCATAAAACTTTCATCATCTCTCTTCATCAATATAGTGTCATGTCAGTACATTTAATGTCCATGAAACTTTCGTTAAACCCCATTGAGATTGGCCTAGTAAGCATGCTTGCATGGCGACGTTGTCATGCACGCTGGCACGTACGAGCTCCATGGTATGGCTGCAATAGCGCCGGTCCCGCCATGTCGACTCTGTCATGCACTCTGCCATTATTGCACCCAAGCTGCAACCGCCGCAGTACGTTATTCGCTGCTTTCATTGCCGGCCATTGTCTATTATTCCCTCCGTCCAGAAAAAAATGTAATTGTGTGATCCGTGTCGGTCAAAGTAGCTCAAATTTAACCAAGTTTATAGCAAATAGTATTATATTTATGTCTCTAAATAAATTTATTATAAAAATATATTCTATGACTAATCTAAGAACATCTCCAACAGGACCCCTATTTGACCCCCTACTCCAGATTTAGGTAGTGGAGGCCAAAAAACCAACTCCAGCAGGCCCCCTACTAGACCCCCACATTTGTTGGCCTTTTATTTTTCCCCCTCTACCGTCTACTTCTGTTGGCCCCTACTTCCAACCGTGCAAAATCTGGATGAGAGAGGAAGACAAAAGAGCCCCATGCGTCATTGACTACTAAAACGAATTTGAGTAGTATGGTTTCGGTAGTATTGCTGGAGTTGGAAGCAAAATGTGAGTAGTCTCAATATAGGTGGCTTCCTAAATAGAGAAGTATAAGGTGTGTTTTAGGTAGTATTGTTGGAGATGCTCTAATAATACTAATTTTGTATTAGGAATGTTAGCATTTTTTTATATAATTTTGGTTAAAGTTCAAACTGATTGTTAATTTCTCGGGAAGCGATAATTGCATTCTTTTATGAATGGAGGGAGTACAATAGAGCACGTTGTTGTCTCTTAATCAGTTTGGTGTGCATGTTTCTTTTTTGGACACATGTAGCTGATACTATTTGTGTGGTCCATCAAACGCCCATGTACGTACTTATGATCACCCAAGCCATACCATACAGTTCAAACACGCTGAGACAAGCCAAGGACAGCAGGTGGAGTGGAGTTGAAACAAGTAGCTTTCATCAGCTCCTTCTCCAAGATCTATACTACTATGCGACGTTGTTTTACTAAACGTTTGTCCAAAACAGTCTATCAGTGAAACTGCCTGTAGAACCAAAGCTAAAAAAAAACTACTCCATCAATGAAGCAGAGGTGTACCAAACAGAATCTAACATTAACACCACACAATGTACGACTTCTCAATGTCCTGCCCGACCCGAGCAGGTTGGTGACGGGGTGCTTCATGTACTCCTCGATGTCCTGTCCCCGTGGCGGGACCAGGTTTTCGACCCCGAGCTGGTTAGAGTACTTTTTTATATTGAACAATTTAATAGGCCTTTCCCTTGATCGGGAGGTAAATCAGCTCCTCATGGCGGAAACCCTGAGCACCTTTTTTTCTGTTGTTTGGGTTGCTGAATTGGGGTTTGCTCTTGAAATGTCAGCGCAGAAAGGAGTTTAAACATGCCTACATTGAGTCCGCAAATCTGCTCAAGGAACACAAACAGTCAGATTTCTCATCTCTTGTGGGTCAGACACAGGGACAAGCCATTGTGTTTGAGTTGCTCTGATGTTCAAAGATGAATGATTTGTACATCGTACCAGCAAAGTCTGTAGACGTCAAGACTACTGTTCAGTCTAGAACTAGAACTTTTGCGACCTTCTTATCAGGCAACTACATGAAGGCCAAATATCTCCAATTCATATCCTGCTTCATTGGTTGGAATTCAACTGCAGTATGACCGATACAGGGAAATTTTTCACCAAGATTCCATATGTTGCAAAGCAAAAGGGAGGGACTTTGTGCTAAAAACGTCGTCTTGTCAGAGTAATCACACATACTGCCAGAGTCAGTCGATGCTGATTTCCAACAGATCAAAAAAAGCTATAACCAGCAGAAGCATTCTAGTATTATAATAGCAAAGAAATGGAGCCCAATCACTGTCATGACGATATAACAGTAGGAACAAAGGCTTCACATGATTATGGCAACATACTTGATGCCATTAACTGAAATTACCAACTCCTTGCTGTGTTTTTTCTCGAGCATCCCCAGTTGTGCTAAACAAGGTGCTTCACAAATTCACATTGCTGGTTAGTCAATTAGCTGGTATAAGAAACTAATTCACAATCTCGTCATCACCTAGGTTTTACAGAGTTCATGTTGTGTGGCATATGCTAATCTATGCAACCTCTATATATGGTGCTTCTTTTTATGAAACGTTGATGACCTAATGCCAGAACATGCTGAAACAGTCAGTCAGATAATTTTTACCCTTTCAGGTGCATTCTCATGTTGTTCAAACAAAAAATGGAGCAACATACCTCAAATGAACCTTAAATCAATAGACGATGCAACTGATGACCATTCAATTCCAAGTTCATGGTTATGTACAGAGACTGTACTACAATTTGTACATGCATATTCAGTTCCAAGTGCATTTAGAAAAATGCTGAAACAATCATCCTCAATGCAGAAGCAGGAAAAAAAAAGGCTAATTTGAAACAGTCAGATTCAAGATTCACTTTTCAAGTGAATAGGTCCACAAAATACATTCAGTTCTAAGTGCTCTCTTAAACGACCAATGTAACTAACTCTGAACCTCAAATATAGTTGCCATAGTCATGATCATAAACAACAAGTGAGGGAAAACATAAGGTCCATAGCTGGCCATGGCGGCTTACACTACATGAAATTAAACTACCAAACAAAATACTAACAAACATTACAAAGCATTAGCTCTGCAAGACGCTAACTGCAGTACATTAAGCTTGGTGGATTTATAAATTGGACAGGTACTGCAATATTACAGCTTGGCAGTGATCAATTTGTCTCTGCTGGCGATTGCAGTTTCCTGCTCGCACAATCTGAAAAGCACCAAGCATAAACATTATAAAATTGTAGCAGAACAAAAAAGTTAATAAAGATAAAACGATAGAGTGCCCACTGTGTAATATCAACAAGCAGAATAAATTAATGTACAAGCCAGAACACTACAAAATATTATATTATAATTTCTTAGAGTGCAAATTCCAAAGGTAGTCAAGGACTCAAGGTATGGTTTTTTTTGGTGTGAGATTTAGAACTGACATAGTAGAAGATATATGAAAATAATAGATCAACAATGACTGGGTTGAGGGAAGAAAAACATCCAGCACGACACATCTTGGTAGTTTATCAAAATCTACTTAAAAAATCGATGCCAACCACAATCAGATGTGATATTCATAATAATGTCATATATTTGGTTTCTCTAAAACCGACCAAGATTGTCACCAATATTAAGTTTTATAGATAAATATTATTTGCATTCTAATAAATATATACAAAATCAAAAGTAAGATAAGAAAATGCATAGAAGTGCAATGTTAAGTTTTACAGATATAAATATTATTTGCATTCTAGTAAATATATACAAAATTAGAAGATAAGAAAACTCATACAAGCTCTACATTGCACCATAACATCTAGGCAATGGACTAGAATGTACCTGGAGTGTAGAAGCTCATGAACGGGAAGATGGTGAATTCAGTCACAAGCTCACTTATGCTCTTCTTGAGACCTGACCTGAGGTCCAATGCAAAGGTACCGGCCTTTGTGCTGAGAAAGATGACACCAATACCAGCAGCAAAACCAACCGCAAGGGTTGTGCGCCACGGATTGTCAATGCGGATGACCCTGTATTGTACCCATCTAGTAAGTCCCTCGGGATCCACTTTTCTTGACCACAAGTAAAGGCTTGAACCCCTAACTCCGGCAAACCCCAGTGAACGATCCTCAGTTACAATGAGAACATGAAACCATCGGTACATGTAAGGCGCATTGATAGGATTACGGATCCTACCGGGCTGGCTGCGAAGGTTGTAGGGGTGAGAGATTGGTGAGCGAGGTCTGAACAAGCGAGAACGGCGGATCGGCGCCGTGGCGGCGATACAGTGCTGCGTTTACTGTTCACGAGATTAGGGCTGAAGGAGGGTGGCGGCTAGGGTTTGGAAACTCCCGGCTCCCTAAGGGAAGCCGAGCAATAATAGATTGCTCTTGCTTAATTATTTCTCAACCAACGTTACAAATATATAGCCTATGAGATCCTAATTTAGGAAAATAACTAAACTATTTTAAGGAAATATATAAATAGATAATCAGCCCACTAACGGGCCTAGCGCCCACTAACAAGCCTGGTGCTGAGCCCGACATAACACGCATCGATCATAGATAAGCAATTCTTCTCCAGATCAAATTTCACAATGTTGTTACTCTCGGCAATGTTGAAGTAGAGTTCATCTCCAATAAGAATAACAGTCTTGGTGTTGGCGGCAAACAACATCCCCATTCCTGTGTCCAGAGAGATTGTTGCCCCCCATGTCCCAAGTCTTGGAAGAGTACACACACGCCCACATCTTCATGACGCCACTGTAGACTTGACCACTTAAACAGAGAAAACCAGAGCCCACGGAGACAACGAGGGAGGGGCCACGGTGGCAATCGTGGTGATTGCAGCTACTCACGGTGCACAGAACCGCGGAGGAGTTCTGATGATAGACGGCGATTTGGTTCCAGGGCAGCCTCTAGCAGTCTCCTGTGATGGGGTCCCAAACAAGGAGTCTGTGATGATAGACGGCGATTTGGTTCCTGTGATGCGGTTGTGATCGAACGGCGGCGGGTGCCGATGTGGTGGGGACGAAGCGAGGCATTTGTTTGGGTGCGGTGTCATTGAAGAGGAAGAAGCCGAGCATGGGAGGTACGAGGTGGAACTCACGGTAGCGGCGGCCGAATGCCGGGTCGGAGAGGATGCAGCGCCAGAGATTGCAGACGACGGAGGCACGGACGAGGTGCGCGGGCTCGTCGGGCGGGACGCGGAGGTTAGGATTTCTGTGGTCATGTCTTCGACGAGCACTGGCGATGCCGGGTGCGGCGGCGCCATTGCCGGCAGCCTTCTACTTGGTGAGATCTGAGAGGAGAGTGACTAGGGTTTGGCCGATTTGGGGAAGAATGCGGAAGAGCGACTGAGCGAGGCGATATGCTGGGATGGGCTCTCTCTTTTTTTTCTCTTCTTGTGTGGGCCTCACCTCATTGAACGGCCTTTCTATTGATTGATTGAGTGGCACGAGGCCTCATTTCTTCGGGCCGTCGTCATATGCCCGACCGAGGCTTTACTGCTCGTGGGCTCTCTTTTTTAAAATGTTGTGGGCTTTAGAGGAAGCAGCGTACTCATTAATTAAATGCCACATAAGACTCCTCTCTCAGTCCCAAGACTTAGCTAGAAGTTATGTTAGGCCTTGTTCAGATCACTTTCAAATTCGAAGTTTTTTCACTCTCTCTCCATCACATCAGTTTTTGGACGCATGCATGGAGCATTAAATGTTGGTAAAATAAATAACTAATTGCACAGATTAGTTGTAAATCACGAAACGAATCTTTTGAGCCTAGTTAGCCTATGATTGGACAATATTTGTCAAATATAAACGAAAGTGCTACAGTAGACAAAGTTGAAAATATTTGCAATCTAAACAAGGCGTTAGTCGTGATTCAGGTAGACATGTTTTTATTTGCTTTCGCAGCCGGAGGGCGTTTGACTCTTATTCCACTGCTTAGTTAAACAGCAATGGCTTTGCTAAAAAAACATAAGGCTCCTCTCTCCAAAAAAAAGATGCCACATAAGACTTTTTGTCAATGTAATGCTCAGGGTCGGGCATCTGTCTAATCGGACGCCACTTCCCAGGCCTGCTCATGCGCTACCGACCGAACAAGCCTGCCTCCTCCTCTGTACGTCTCCCCTAGCTCTCTCAAAAATATCTTCCTACTCGCTCGCCTATCGCACGCTTCACAGTCCCGTGCGACTATTAGCCCGTCCCACTCCGCATTCGCCGTAGTGGCCATCTCCCTCTGGCGCCCTCATGCTGCACTGCTCGCTCCTCGCTCTTGTTCATTGCGCGCCCCACCTGCGCCTCTCACTCCTTGCTCCCGCAGTCCTAAGGATGGCAACGGTGCGGGTTCGGATCGGGTAAAGTCTCTGGGCACCCAAAACCGAAACCCGAACATAAAACCCGAACCCGCCCCGAACACCGATTCGGGTGAAAATCCATCCCCAAAACCGAAACCCGCGGATCCCTGAAACCCGACGGATTATCCGAAACCCAAAAACATTAGAGCAAATCAGCAAGAACAACAGTACAAAACATGATACATTAGCGAAGCAGATTACAGATAAATATAGATAAATTACAGAACATGTATAGATTACAGGAAAAATTGACACATATTGCATCCAGCAGCTAGCCATGTACAGATTATAGAACATGAAGACATACATACATACTACTACATCCGTCAAGGAGATAATGCAATCTAGCATTCAAGAGAACGACGACGACAGCGAGGACAAGGCAAGGAAGAGTCAGATATAGAGAGAGCATGCAACCAAAACGATGCATTCAACCAAAGGCTCGAAAAAGGTCCATAAAGGCGGCTCAGATCACGTCGACCACGGGCCTGACCAGAATGGAACAAGCGGCAGAAATGGCAGGCAGATTTAGAGGCACCGCCGCCGTCGCTGGATGCTGGCCTAGGCCACGGCGGCTGGCGCCTGCTGCGAACGCCGGCGGCTGGCACCTGCTGTTGGATGGGGTGGCGCCGGCGGCCGACGAGGACGAGCGATGAGCAGATCTGGTGGGGTGGCGCCGGCCCCTACTCCTCTGCGAGACCGAGCGGACACGGATTGGGATGGAGTGGGCGGGTGCGGGTGCGGGGTGGCCGGATGGGGTGAGCGAGTGGCTCTGAGTTCAGAGTTATATACGTAGGGTTACTAAATGGGCTGCTAGTGGGCTTAATGTTTTCGGGGCTCCAACGGTGATCCGCGGGGGAAAACTCAGATCCGCCCCCAAACCCGTAACCGTTCGGGTATCCGAACCCGAAAACCGTGGGTATAAAACTGTCACCAAAACCAAAACCGCTAGACCCGAAACCCACGGATACCCGCCCCGAACCCGCCCCGCTGCCATTCTTACGCAGTCCCACCCACCGCGTGCCTACCTGCGTCATCAGGCCCGCCGCCCGCCTCTGTTGGAGCTGGTGGTGCCATCGCGCGCCTCAGGTGGTCCCCACCGAGCCAAGGGCACCCACGATCGCGGCTTGTGCTGGTGGTGCTCGCGCTCCCTCTCGGAGCCAGCTCCCACTCCGAGGCCGGAATAAACCGGCCCTGGCGTCTCCCTCCCCTTATGATGCAAATATATGTTTACAGTGTTTTATATGTCATATTAGAGGTATGTTGTAAGTGTTTCATATGGATGTTGAAAAGTAGATCGGGCTGTCGTATATCTTTCAAGTGTTTTCAAAGGCATGTTGAAAATTTTGTTCAAAATGTTTCATCTATTTAAGACGTATGTTGCAAGCGTTTTTGATCTGGATATTACACATGTTTGTACACATATGTTGCAAGAGTATGTTCGAAATGTTTCATCTATTTCAGTCATATGTTGCAATAAGTGTTTTCATGTTGCAAGTTGTAAGTTTTTTATTTGGATGTTGCATAAGTTTCACACACATGTTGCATGTGTATGTTCCAAATATTTCATCTGCTTTAGACATATGTTGCATTCATGTATTTCATATTGCAAGTTTTTTCGTGTTTGTGAGGTATGTTCAGAGAGACTCATGGGAGCACGGCTCGAGCGCCGGGGGAAGGGACGCTGTGAGCCAGGGGCTGGCGGATGGGGCACGCGGCGCGCCTGGGGTCCTACGGACGGTGAGTGCTCGTCCTCATCCCGGCTCCTGGGTGTCGCCCGCGCGAAGAGAGAGAGGAGCGGATCAGGTGGAAGGAGTGGCAGGCGCGGAATGGGGCATGGCAGACGGGGACAGGGTGCTCGTGCGAACGGATGGGCACGGACACGTGTGTGCAGCAGCGAATGGCGTAGCGGCAGGCGTGAGCGGGCGGGCTGGCGACCAAAGCCGAGGTCGCGCGATGGGATTTTCTGATGGTCCGTTCTGCTAGGCCATTTGGTGGGACTGTGCCTAGGTTACCGTCCGACGGAATCCTATCCCATTGGATGTCCGGCCTCCAACAATTCATAATTCAGAATTATCAAAGAGAGATAAAAGTTGTATCATTCCAGAGGTATAGTTTGGGTACAATATCCAAAAGTTAGAAAACCGTGCACAGTTCTTGGTCCTATTGCCATTGACAGAAGATAAAACACATATAATAACTAATTACTCTCTCAGTCTAAAAAAAGAATGCAACTGTGGGTTGTGTGCCGGCAAAAGTACTTCACGTTTAATCAACAATTTCTAGTGAATACTATTCATATTTATGGCTCCAAAATAATTTATTATGAAAATACGTTTCATAATTAATCTAATGATACTATTTGATATCATAAATATTGATACTTTTTTATCTATAATTGATCGAACTTAAGATACTAAACCATGACACGCCATAATATTATGCATAAAAGAGCATCAAGATTTATGGTACTAAACTAGTATCATTAGATATACTATCAAATATATTTTTATAATACATTTATTTGGTGTCATAAATAATAAGTTTATTGGTTACATGGAAATTAAATTTTGAGAAAAGGAGAAAACTAAGAGGTGTCCAATGAGCCTTAACTTGGAGGAAACGCGATGGTGTTGGAGGGACCTAATAATAAGCTCCGATTGAAAATAATGGTCGCCTACAAATTTAATGTTGCGGACATCCTACTCAAATATTTTTTGAGATATTATAAATTTTATAATACGGGTGTTGACTTGAATTATATGGTCTTATTTCTGGTCTCCGTTGCAACGTAGGCGCACAAACGCTTAGTGGTATTAAAAAATTAAAATGGTACATTAGAGGGTCTGAGCGTTTATGTAAAACTTATTGACCTCCTAGGGTGCCGCTAAGGCGTGTTGTAACGAACATTTTCTCTACCTCAATATAAAGACGCGCAAACCATTTGCGTGATCGAGAAAAAAAATTAAAATGGTGCAATAGGTTGCTGAAAGAACATACTCCTATATGGTAACTTAGGTAAAAGACTCTATTAGCATTTACAGTAAGGACAAAAGTGACGGAACAATTAGACAAACAACATAACTTCGTGGAAAGCAAGACGAAGCTTCTGCTACATTGTCATTCCTGTGGAAAGCCAAGTCATTGAGAAGGATGCAAAGCGATATATATATATATATATATATATATATATATATATATATATATATATATAGGGAGAGTATACTCTATAGCTAGCTACAAAACAAGTTATTTTGTAGCCACCTCTATTTACGATAATTTTATATACTAATTTACGACAATGTCAGTATATATTTACAATAGTTGAATTACTATAACACATGAGGATATTTATCATAATGTTATAGTAAATCACATAGTAAGGAGTTACTATAATCTCATAAATTAGAATAGCAATTATCGTAACTCCAAGTGGCTACAGAATAAGTTATTCTGTAGCCAGCTATAGGGTAGTAGTTATATATATATATATATATATTAAAGTGACTTATTTACTGTTCATGTTAAACAGTGTTCCCATTGTCACGCCTATAAACAGTACCGTGTCCATAAACAGTATCATGACATGTTCATGAACAGTACCATGACATGCATGAACAGTGTCATGCCATGTCTATAACAAGTACCACCGTGACATAAACAGTACCAAACCAGGCTATAAACAGTACCACGCAACTGCACGGGGCCACCTGCTAGTATAGTATATTGCCGACCGGCGGGTGATGACGACACTGAGCTCCACTTACAAACGGAGTGGTTGGTAATGATGACTTCATGACTAGTACTAGTAGTATAGCTAATTAATGAGTAAAGACCACGGTACATTTTTTATTACGGGACGAGCAAAACAGTACAACAGGAAGAATATGGCAACACGGGAGAAGACGACAAAACCTGCAGGAATAATATACAGAAAATATATAGTTTATATTCGTATATGTTGCTTTGCTGGAGGCTACGTACGCAACTTCTGCTTCTGCCGCATCGTGATTGCTCGGTAATAAAGAAGCTAAGAACGTGGATCCCGATGCTAAGAATTATTAATAGAATGGAATAAAAACTAGTTTTTAAAGGGCACCTTTCTTTATTTACAGAAAAACGGTTCTTATTTTTAAAGAGCCCTGCACGCCGCCACCCTCCCCGCGGCCCTTGGCGTGTTGCCGCGGTTGTGCTCCTGTGCTCGCGGGTGAGGGAGAGAGAGGGAGGCATTCCAAATCCTAACACCTACGTGTGGTGAGATAGGGAGGCATGGGGGAGGACCGCTGGGGAGAGGAAGAGAGGAGTGCGGAGGAGGAGTTCCAAACCCTAACTCCTTATTATATACGTGGCCACCGTATTGGGCCTGATAGGCTTAGGGTCTGTTTTCAGAGTAAAAAATAGAGACTATTTTGCCTCTGCTAATGGAATTTGAGAGACGGGCAATATGTCACTGTCTTGGTAAATGCATTTTGAGAGATGGGCAAACTGTGACTACCTCCATAAATATATTTAAAGAGATGGCCAATTTGCGATCGCCTCCGAAAATCCTTTGGTATTTTAGGAGACATGCAAATTTTGTGACCGCATCCGTTAATACCTGGGCAGTGTCTCGTAAAATCATTTATGTAATAGTGAAGATTTCTCTTTTTGAGTTGCATAGTCAGAAATAAACTTAAACCATATATAGTTGTGTGGCCAAAAGCTGGCTTCTCCCTACCTAATATGAAAGACACTTTCCTGGCCGTTTCCCTCACTATTACTAAAATGCCAATGGTGCAGTAGGTTTCTGAAAGAACATGGTAACTTAAGTTAAACACTCCATTGCAGTAATGACAAAAGTGAATTATCAAGACACATTCAGACAAGTAACGGAGCTTCGTGGAAAGCAAGGTGAAGCTTCTGCTATATTGTCTTTGAGAAAGATGCAAACCGTTTATAATAATTGTGGTATATTGCCACCAGGTGATGACAGTGAGCTCCACTTTATAATAATTGTGAGACAAACGGAGTGGTTATAACTTATATGCAGAGTAAATACCATATGGTACATTTCGCTTAGTAACGACGAGCAAACCAGTACAACAGGAAGAGTATGACAACCGGGGAGAACACACCAAACCAGTAATGACACCCCCATTTTTACTGCTATATATATGGCTCGCATGTCCACTTTGTAACTCAATAACACACTTGTATGCAGTTCGTTTGATTCCATAACAATCGCAAATGAGCCACACACTTTGGTGATTAATTCCAGCCTCCTATTCCTTACACAAAGTTTGAATCGGCAGTTGCTGATGCCTGTGCAGGAAACTAAGGTAACACTGCTGCTACCTCCTATCAGTCCTTAAATCATGTTCCTGCCCAAGCTAGTAACTTGAAAGAGATTAGTTTTAGAAGTTCATGTATTAACTTTCGTAGATTATCAGAATTGCTTATATTTAGTCTTTCTCTCTAATTTGTCCTTAGCCTAATTAACACAATACTAATATATATATATATATATATATATATATATATATATATATATATATATATATATATATATATATATATATATATATATATATATATATATATAGGACCATACTAATTAGCAGCCTGCCGTATGAATAGTATTCGTCACACCGGTGGCCGGCGACAGCAGGTCCGGCGACGCTGTCTGAAGTGAATGCAGCTGAGTTAAGGACCGAACTTTTACTCCAAGTAAATGTGCAGCTGGAAACACGCGACACGACCTGCGGATCAATGAATTGCCGGCTGTGCTGCATGCAGCGGAATCAGTTCAACTGTTGCATGCAAGAGTCAATACTAATAAAAGTTGATAGGCCCCACCTATTTTATTTCCCCACTGTGTTTCATGCATGCGTCAATAGTAAAAGTGGACTCCTGAGTATTATTATCGATAGGGTCCCACCTCCGATCCATGCAGCAGGTCTAATCTCTGGATGAGGTTTTTATTACTGTTGTTATCATTTTAGTATTCGATAAATGATTCCGGATGAGCGCGTGTGCAGTAAAATTGGTTGTCAATTACTGATATGTCCGAACTCTAGATGATGATTTTTTATTATTAAACGTATCATTTTATTTTATAAATAATTCCATCCTGACCTGGAAGCGGTAATTTGCCTTTAAGAGGTATTTTTATTACTAATAGTATTACTTTGTTATAGAAATAATTCCATCATGTTTTCGGATGATGTAATTTTTATATCATTTTTTATTACTTATATTATTATTTGGGCCTATAAATAATTATGTTTGCATCTACGCATAGTAAAATTTGTTGTAATAGTTACCAGAGTGTCCGACCTCTAGGGAGGTGAAAGGTCTTGATGGCTAGAGGGGGGTGAATAGCCTTTTAAAAATTTCTACAAAGACAAGCTAAACAAGTTTATCAATACAACAAAAAGCGAGATGCGAGTTTTGCTTAGCCTACGGGGAGTTTGCAAGCCACCTATCCAATTCACAATTCTAGTATATTGGCACACAACTGCACAAGTCAAACCGAGAAGGTAACTACAACTACAACTAGCAAGCTACACAAAAGAGCTACTCTAGCTTCCTTCATGAGCTTCTCCAACTTGAGGTCCTTCTCCTTGATGAGCTCAAGTAGAGAGGAGTGGGCTTCCTTAAGCCTAGTGTGAGCAACTTCAAGGTCCTCGTGGTCTTCCTTTAGACACTCACGAGAGGCCTCTAGCTCATCAAAGGATTTCCTAAGAGCTTTGAGCTCTTGTTCAATTCCTTTGCACTCCTTACTCTTTTTGAGAGCAACAAGCTCCTCCATCAAGGCATCATTTTCATTGCTCTTGGCAATGAGCTCTTGTTCCAAGATTTTGTATTTCTTGGTTGTCCTCTTGTAGCCCTTGCTCATTTGATCTATTATGCCCAATAGATCATCCTTGGAGTAGTCCTCGTCCTCCTCATCATCACTCCTACAACCATCACTAGCACAAGAATCATCATCACTATCATCATATTTTACCTTGGTAGGCTTGGCCATAAGGCATGTCGATGCAGTGTCGAAGATGGATGGCTTGTTGGAGAGGGCGATGCTTGCAATGGCTCGCCGAGTGGTCCTCTCATCATCACTAGAGCTATCATCATCACTATCGGAGTTATCACTATCCCAAGTGACCACATAGCCACCACCCTTCTTCTTCTTGTTGATAGTGAAGCTCTTCTTCTCTTTCTTCTCCTTCTTATCCTTCTTGTTCTTCTTCAACTTCAACTCTCCATCATGATATCTTTTGTCTTCATAGGGACACTTTGCCACTACATGATCGGGGCTATTGCAATTATAGCAAAGCATCTCCTTTGCCTTCATGAAGTCCCTTCTCTTTCTTGCACCATATCCTTTCTTCTTCATGAACCTCCCCATCTTGTGCACTAAGAGGGCCATGGTCTCATCGTCGAATGGATCATCATCATCGCTCTCCACCTTGCTCTTGCCCTTAGAAGATGAAGCCTTGAATGCAATGGGCTTCTCTTGCTTCACCTTGATCTCCTTCTTCTCATCTTCATCTTCATCATCATCATATTGAGCATCGGTCATGACATCTCCAAGCACTTGGTTTGGAGTCACCTTGTCCAAACCCTCTCTTTGGATCATCTTCCTCAAGATAGCAAACTTCTTAGGTAAGTTCATCAAGAACTTATGTGAGAAGTCCTTGTCCTTGACATCTTCTCCTAGGCTCTTGAGATCATTGACAATAACTTGTAGCCTATAGAACATCTCCGGTATGGACTCATCATCCTTCATCTTGAAGCTTGCAAACTTATCCTTAAGCATATAGAGCTTGGCACTCTTTACCGTTGAAGTGCCCTCATATGTTTCCTCTAATCTTGTCCACACTTCACTTGCCATCTCAAGATCCTTGATTTGCTCAAAGACCTTTGCATCAATCCCATTGTAGAGAGTGTTGAGAGCCATAGTGTTGCATTGGTTGTTGATGCGGTCATTGTTAGTGAGGTTGTCGGGATCAATGATAGCATAATCATGATGTGTCACCTCCCAAACCTTCTCATTGATAGAGCCAAGATATTGCTTCATCTTTCTTTTCCAATGATCAAAAGATGAGACACCATCAAAGAATGGAGGCTTGCCCCCGACATGGTTGAACACAACTTGAGCCATCTTACACCGAGGTTGTTAAGCCTTACAAACGGTGACCACGGCTCCGATACCACTTGAAAGGTCTTGATGGCTAGAGGGGGGTGAATAGCCTTTTAAAAATTTCTACAAAGACAAGCTAAACAAGTTTATCAATACAACAAAAAGCGAGATGCGAGTTTTGCTTAGCCTACGGGGAGTTTGCAAGCCACCTATCCAATTCACAATTCTAGTATATTGGCACACAACCGCACAAGTCAAACCGAGAAGGTAACTACAACTACAACTAGCAAGCTACACAAAAGAGCTACTCTAGCAAAGCTAACTAGCTAGCAAAGATAACTAAAAAGTAATGCGGAGTTGAGTTAGGAGAGTTTCACCGAGGGGCGAAGTATTTGGCCAACCAATATGATCAACAATGAATACCAAGATAACCGAACACCGGGATCAATCAATCACAATATGAAAGTGATGACACGAAGATTTATCCCGAGGTTCACGTGCTTGCCGGCACGCTAGTCCCCGTTGTGTCCCTCTTCACCACGTGGTTCGGTGGCTAATCGGTCTCACACCGAGCCTCTCAAAAGGCACCACAAGAACCTACCAAATGGCAAAAGGTTGCAATGACACGAGCAATTTACTAATGTTGCCTTTGGCGCTTCGCCGAGGTAGGCACAAACCTCTCACAATCACCGGAGGTGGCCAAGAACAATCACCAACTCTTGCCAACGCCTCCAAGCTGCTCCAAGCCGTCTAGGTGGCGGCAACCACCAAGAGAAACAAGAATCCCGCAGCAAATCAACCACCAAGTGCCAACTAGATGCTATCTCACAATGCAAATGCACTTGGATCACTCAATCTCACTTCGAATATGCAAAGAAGCAAAAGAGATGAGTGGGAGGGGAGTTGCTTAGCTCAAAGTGCTCACAAGTATGTCAAAAGTTCAAGAGTAAGAGCTTTGAGCCGGCCAACGAGTATATATAGACGTACCCCTTCGAATATAGCCGTTAGGAACGAGATCCAGCTGAAATCGCGCTGACCGGACGCGCTGGTCCGACTGACCGGACGCGCCGGTCGAGTAACGGCTAGTCTCGCGAAGCACTGACCGGACGCGCTGGTCGCAACGACCGGACGCGCTGGTCACGACCGGACGCGCCGGTCCCGTGACTGACCGGACGCGCCGGTCAACACTGAGTCGCGCAAAACGAACCAGCGACCGGACGCGCTGAAGAACTGACCGGACGCCACAGTGCCCGCGTCCGGTCGGAGTCCAGTAAGCTCCCTGGACGACCGGACGCGTCCGGTCGCCTGTGACCGGACGCGCCTCGCGTCCGATCAAACGACTGAAATACGCGCAGACACTGGACACTGACCGAACGCGTCCGGTCACACAGTGACCGCGTCCGGTGCAGCGTCCGGTGCAGCGTCCGGTCACCACTGTGACCTCCGTTCGCTTCCGTTTGATTTCCGACTTCCGGCGTAGTAGAAAATAGGCATTTCATTTTCCTGAAATCGCCTGAATCCCGCGCTCGCACGCTCGGTGGGAGGGAGAGAGGACCCCAAACCCTCTCTACCGCTTAAACTCCAACGCCGTCGCAAACGTGCTAACACCACCAAGTGATCATCACAATGTGCATGTGTGTTAGCATTTTCACAATCATTTTTCGAGGCGTTATTAGTTCTATCCAAATGCATATGATTATGAAATGCACACCTAGAGGCACTTAGGAGTTCAATAGCCGCGTCATTCCCCTCTTTATAGTACGGCTATCTATCCTATAATGTAACCACACCCACTAGGTGTCTTGGTTACTAAAACACAACCCTTAAGTATATACCTTTGCCTTAATCACGTAGGGTTGCTTCCAAATCTAAGTGTGGCCATCATGATCACCATGTCCATCTTGCCACCAACCTTGGAATGTACTAATCCTCATATGCTACATACAACTTAGGCATAGGATTAGTACTTAGGCATTGTCACTAATTACCAACACCAAACATAGGACTTTCAGGAGGCTATATTTTTATTACTAATATTATCGTTTGGTCTTATAAATAATTCCGCCAGGACTTGTGAGTAATATATTTGCCTGTGATAATCAGCGGGGCCTTCGGCATCAGGATGAGGTAATTTTTATTACTAGTAGTATCATTTGTGCCAAAAAATTATGTCTGGACCTATGCGTAGTAAAATGATCAGACTTTTTAATTACTATAGGAGTTTCATTTTGGTCTATAAATAATTCCATCCTATTTTTTATTACTAATGTTATCAATTGGGCTTATAAATAATTCCTTACGGACCAGTGAGGTGTAAAATTAACACTTATAATCATCGGGACGTCTAGTCTCCGGTTAGGATTGTTTTTATTATTATCAATATCATTTGCTTATATAAATAATTCTATCTAGACGGTCAGGAGTAAAATCATCACTATGTGTGCGGTGTGGATCATTTTGGTATAAATTATCTAAGTGTCCAACGTCCGAGCAGGGTAGTTTTTATTACTATTAGTATCATTTGTTTCTAAAATAATTCTATTTGGACCCGTTAAAGAGTAAAATTAACTATGATATTCATGGGGACGTCCAGTCTTCTGTCAGGGTAATTTTTATTACTATTAGTGTTTTTTGCTTCTATAAATAATTACTTTTGGACCAGTATTATGGAGTAAAATTAACGGGCATCTTCAGCGAATATTTAGAGCCCACTAATTTTTATTGAGGTTTGCAATTTCTATAGTTTTTTATTTTTTTATTACTACTGTTGTCATTTGCCACCAAAAGTAATTACTGATGTGGTACGTACCGAGGCGTTTAGGGTATTTTTTTATTACTAATAGCATCATTTGGGTTTAGAAATAATTCCGTCTGGACTAGTGTGCATAAAAATTGGCGGTGATAGTCACTGAGACGTCTCGTCTCCATGCAGGGTAATTTTTTATTAATAATGGTACCGTTTGGGTCTATAAATAATTTCGTTAGTACCCATATGCAGTAAAACTGGCTATGATAATTACTGAGGCGTAATATTTTTTATTACTAGTAGTAATAAAAATGACTACTATAATCATTTGTTTGGATAAATAATTCAAGACGAGTCCATGCAGTAAACTTGCTGCTTATCGTGGTGAACCGGACACACTAATCTTTAGCAAATAGAAATTTACCACTCACTTGCCCAGAGGGAATTATTTGCTTAACAATATGATACTATTAGTAATAAAAATTAGTTTGACCCTAGTCGGGGTAATCATCTAGACGAGAAAATAATTCCATCATGTCCCTGAGCAGTAAATTAGCCATGTGCTAATTTCCGGGGCGTTCGGTCACCGGACAGGCTATTTTTTTTTGTTACTAATAGTATCATTTTGTGCAGGAAATAATTTCATCCTATCGCATGAGCGGTAAATTCTCATGTGCTAATCTCCGGGGCGTCTGGTCACTGATCAAGCTATTTTTTATTACTAATAGTATCATTTTGTCCAGGAAATAATTCCATCCTATCCCGTGAACGGTAAATTCCCATGTGCTAATCACTGTGGCGTCCGAACACCGATCGGACTATTTTTTATTATTAATAGTATCATTTCCGTTCTGTCCTGTGAGCGATAAATTCTAATGTGCTAATCACCGTAGTGTCCGGACACTGACTGGGCTATTTTTTTATTACTATTATCATTTTGTTCAGGAAATAATTCCATCGTGTCCCGTGAGCGGTAAATTCCCATGTGCTAATCACCGTGGCATCCGGATACCAATTGAGTTATTTTTTTATTACCGTTAGTATCATTTTGTCCGGGAAATAATTCTGTCATTTTTCGTGAACGGTAAATTAGCCACATGCTAATCTCCAGGTCATCCACTCATCGGTCAGGCTATTCTTTTATTACTAATAATATCATTTAGACGAAAAAATAATTTCATCATATTCCTGAGCGGTAAATTACCGTTCACGATAAATTTTTATTACTAATAGTATCATTTTGTCCAGGAAATTAGTCATGTGCTAATCTCCGGGGCGTCCAGTCACCGGTCGGGCTATTTTTTTTGTTACTAATAGTATCATTTTGTCCAAGAAATAATTCCATCCTGTCCCATGAGCGGTAAATTTCCATGTGCTAATCTCCGAGGCGTCTGGTCACCGGTCGGGCTATTTTTTTTATTACTAATAGTATCATTTTGTCCAGAAAATAATTCCATCCTGTCCCGTGAACGGTAAATTCCCATGTGCTAATCACTGTGGTGTCCGAACACCGATCAGGCTATTTTTCTTATTATTAATAGTATCATTTCCGTCTTGTCCCGTGAGCGGTAAAATCCAATGTGCTAATCACCGTGTGTCCGGACACCGATCGGGCTATTTTTTTTATTACTATTGGTATCATTTTGTTCAGGAAATAATTTCGTCCTGTCCCGTGAGCGGTAAATTCCCATGTGCTAATCACTGTAGCATCCGGACACCATTTGGTTTATTTTTTATTATCGTTAGTATCATTTTGTCCAGGAAATAATTCCGTTCTTTCCCGTGAACGGTAAATTAGCCATGTGCTAATCTCCGGGTCATCTAGTCGCCGGTTGGGCTATTCTTTTATTACTAATAGTATCATTTAGATGAGAAAATAATTTCATCATATCCCTGAGCGGTAAATTACCGCTCACGGTAAATTTTTATTATTAATAGTATCATTTTGTTCAGGAAATAATTCCGTCCTAACCCGTGAGCGGTAATTTACCGTTTACAATAATTTTTTTTTATTACATTGTATTCAGATTAACCTTTCCAACCAAAAAAATTGTGAACCGTATAGCATCTGAAATTTTATTTTGAACATTTTTGAATGTGTTGGTCAAGTAGTAAAAATTTTAGGAGATGCTCAAGTAGTAATTAATTGATTTTCATAAACGAGGTTAGTGATTTAAAATCCTCAAACAATGTAGTAATTAGTCAGATTCATATAGACCATGAACAAACATCATTGAATCCATGCAACTAGTTTTGATTGAATAAAATTTTGTACACAAAAAATCCATCAGGATTAATCCAATCTAGTGGTAGCTGTTCATCTGTTTCTGAGAAGGGACCTGCTTCGAATCGTTTTGGCAAAAAAAAAAGTCCAACAAATTCACCAGAAAGCCGTGCACAGAATCGATTGGAATTTGGAATTCATCGTGCAAGGTCACTCATTTGCTGGTTGTTAGCAGGCAACAGCACACACGTTATTGTTATAGGAAACACCAAAAACACAAAGAAAAGGTGAGAGGAAACATTGGATATATCAAGAAAATCAGAAAGAAAAACGCAGGTTGCCTCAGGAGCCCGTCGTCGTCCTAACCCCAGGCACCGCGAGCCAGCGACAGATTCCACCGTCGTTGCTGCCGCCATTGCCGGATGGGAGGGGCGTCGTTGCCACTGTTGTTGGGAGGGTCGCCTCACCTGGTGGGGGATGCCGGGAGAGGGTGCCACCGACGCCGCTCAGGGAGGCGCCGCTGCCTTTTGGATCGGGAGGGACGCCGCCGCCAAGGTCGCCATCAAGCCCGACCCCCATACCTTCCCGCACGAATTAGCCAGTGGTGAGGTGCGGTACTGCGGGAGGTCGCCGCGCCATGCGCGTGGAGAAGAGCGCCGGTGAGGTGGAAGCATCTCGAGGATATCTAGCAACACACTATGAGGCAGAGACCATCCCACCTGGACGAACACGGATATGCTCTGCTGCTCAGCTGCTGTCGCCGGTGATGACGTCTGGAGAAGCTCCGACGGCCCCAGGATGGCCTCGCCCTTGACGGATCTGCAGATATATGGAGGAAGAAGAGCGAAGGAGCGGATCAAATCGGATCACAGACCAAAAACATGTATCCGCAAGCGGGCCACACCAACGGAAGTCCTTGGCAGAGCCGGCCCCCGCTCCACGTGCGCCGCCCCTCGGCAGGCGGGCCACTGCGTCCGCACGGAATGCTGTGGCGAGGTGGTTGGAGCCGCGGCGACGGTGAGGTGCGGGCGAGCTGGATGGTGTCGCGGCGACGGTGAGAGTTGCTGGCGAGATTTCTGCGACCCTCGACGACGGAGACGGATGTGGCGAGGTCATTGAACAATGGAGGAATTGAGAAACGAGCGGCCACGGGAGGAGTCTGGATGGGCTGCGGTTGACTGCAAGTCTGCAACGCGGGGTTCACGGGCCGGGATTCTAGGGCCGTCATCACGGACCAGAGCAAATAAACGACCGACTATTTAACTACTCCCGTGTGCTGACGGTAGGGCCACGGTAATCGGTCCTGACTGATGTCGCCGGAGATGGGCGGCGCTCCTCCTTAGCGACGAATACTATTCGAAGCCCAGGCTTCAGAATAGTGTGTGTATATATATATATATATATATATATATATATATATATATATATATATATATATATATATATATATATATATAGACACATCCTTCATTTTTGTTCACTTGCAACAAACTTTATTAGTTACATATTTTCCATCACTATTCCTAGTTTCCCCCTTTGAATTTCACCTCCACATGTGCTAGTCATGTGTTTGGTTGAAATTTCTAACTTGTGGTGTTGAGCTATGTCTTCAGTGTTGAATTAAATATGATCATGGCTTCATGGATGCATGTATAGCTGACGTCAATATATGGCCACATATCGTGCATGCATGTAAATCTTGAGTAAACTTTTTTCTAGATTGACAATTGTAGTAGTGGATAATGTAGAAACATATATATAATTAAGTACTCTAGTTTATTCTTTTACAATGGTACATGATTTAGATGTAAATATGGGGGGTTATTAATTTTTTATTATTTTTAAATAGTGGCGTATGTGAGATATTTAGATGCACATTTTAGGGGATTTCTTTAGATTATTTTTATAATGGAATAGATGAGATTACTTTATGTTATTTTATACCTGTCGATAGAGCTCACTGAAATACAATTTTAGGGGTTATTTTATATCTTCACCATAAAGACATGCATGGCTGGCTTAAGTTTATTTATATAAAAACACTGTTCACCTATACGGCTGTTTAGACGGTGTGGTTTGCTGTGTCCGTTTAATCAGTCTTTTATCCCATTTAATCACTGTTTAGTCCATTTAAACGGACGTTTAGCCCGAATAAATAGCTAAACGGTAGGTGGTCATTTAAACGTTTAGGATAACATTGTATTAAGATTAGGATGGTATTTTAGGTTGTCTTCCATGATGGCATAGATGGGTAATTGAGACAAAGATTATGGACTATTTTAGGATATTTTTCATAACGGTAGAGGTGGAAGGTGTGTACTTTAGTCATAGATTTCAGGGGTTACTTTTGTGTATTTTCATAATGGTAGAGATGAAAAAAATAGAAAATAAAATAGATCCAATAGCTATTGTTGTCGACGATGATTATAGAATATTACAAATCACTGGCGGGACGGTTTTGGTTTATGTGAGAGCTTTATAATTTTATTCTTTCTTCGACTATGCTTCATGTCAATTAACATGAAAGCTCTAAAATAATGTTTATTCTGAATAAGATAAGATTGATTTGTATCCTTTGGGCTTCATGCTTCTCATAAATGTGTCAAAGCAGCTCTCTCATTATTTTTTGTATCCTCAGCAGATAGATAAATCAGTTCCCCACGTACGGTGACTTGATGGCACTACCTTCAGCCGTCGTTGAGCAGAGTACAGGCAAAGTGTTGTCGTACATCTCAACCAAGCTTGACGAGAAGGCATCCAGAGCAGAAACCATTGCAAGGATCGAGATTGCAGTCCGTCGGTTAGATTTTGTCCTTGAGAAGACTGGAAAGATTGCAATCACATATGTCTCCTTGATACGTACATGGAAGGCTCTCAAGCGAGTCTATATGGAGGGGATAGACCTGCTCAACAAGTACAATCCGCAGTTCATCCTTCAACGGATTGCTAATAGAGCTGTAAATTTGTCCATCTCTTCTCTTGTTGGATTGAGCAACAAGCAGTTGAGCCCCTCCGTTGCCCAAACATTTGAGAGGTATGCAGATTGGGCTGAAAAGTTTGTAACGGATGTGGAGTCCTGCTGCCCGCTCCGGCATGGCACCTTCCGTTACCCATTTATCAGGCATCTTTTTGAAGGGAAAACTCCTTGTTTTGCATGGAAGAAAGGAAGAATAATGCTTGGTTTCTTTATATGGCCTGTGATTTTGGAAGGGCGTGGCGTAGAGGCATACCTATATGTGTTATTGGCATCTAGATACCGACAGGCTAGATAAAAGTTTCGGCCTACAATTGATGCTACGGATTTCAGAAAGCACAGACATAATAGGGGCTGCTATAAAGTGCTTATGTTCATCTGCATCACTGCTCAACCCTGTTGCCCAAAAAGTAGCGGGAAAACTCACCCTGCTACATAATTTTCAGGACATTGTTGCATTTTCACATGATCCTCCCTGGGCTGGCATTTGCACTCAAGAGCGGTATTCTGGAATGACTCAAAGTTTCCGGCCCGATCCACTATGTTGTCAAGCAGCAAATGGACACAAGCCCAGTGTCAACGGCATCACCTCATCTGAGCAGACTACGTTTGGTTTCCCAGAGCAGATTATTTCGTTTGGTTTCCAATGTTTTATTCCAGTGCTAGAGTACAACATGGCGAGCATTTCTGAAGAAGCGCATAGAAACGCAGTGATAGATGACCGCCGGTCGCAACATCTTGACCTGGGGTATGCCTTCGCACCTCATATCTTATTGCCTCCATGTATACGCATGCCTGATGAGAATTGCACGTCTGATATGATGGTAAACAAAAAAGACGAATGCATATATGGTAGTCTACATGGTAATACATCAGAAACCGTTGATATGGTCATGTTAGAGGGATTCAACCGTTTCATTCGTGAGGTAGAGGTGACCAAATGTGAAATGGGCTGGCTCGACAAACATGGTGTATGGTATAGGATGGAAAAGCCAAGCTCAATCATAGCAACGGCGCCTGAAACCAAAGGCAGATACAAGACCCGGAGTGCCTGCCTTTGACTAAAATAATAACAAACGTTCTCAGATGTCACAAAAACTACGAATTATAATGGCCACGAGTGACAAGATGATTCGGCCTTGCTTTTGCCGAGTTTCCTACACCACCATGGGTATTCGTGGAAGTTCATCTTGTTAGATACGTGTCGAATATTATGTACGAATTTGGTTACGCTAGGACTCTGAGTTGTATTTGGCAGTATAGGGTAGAGTTGGTGTTGAACTCTGTAACCCAGTCTCCTCATAAATATGAGATGAGGGCTGCTGTTGTAACCATGACGACATAGCGATAGGTTGGCAGGAAGGCGGTGGCACGTTGCCGGGACCCTGGAGCAGCCGGTGTTGCTGATATTGAGGAGGAGTGCCCATAGTCATGCCCCAGGGATTTGGCTTCGGCTGAACATCGTTAACAAATATCTTGTCTCTGGAGTAGTCTGTGATCTTGCATGTTCATCTTAGCAGATTTAATTGCATTTCTGCGTGTGAAGATTAGCAGACAGCTCGTCGCTGTGGGGCTAATTTCTAACAATTGGTATGTAGAGCTATGGTTGGATTAGATCTAGAGGTTGTGCGGAAGATCATCTAGAGGTTCGAGGATTATGCGTCTACTACAAGGTGTCGTGCAGCATATGGTGATGCGAAGCGAATACGACACAAGGTGAAGCATGGTCCTTGGCGGCACGTGTGATCAGCACACGTATGGCTGCGGCAGGTCGACGGAAGCGTCGGCGGCTGCTAAAGTTTTTAGCCGGATGTTGTCATTGAGGGTCGTGGCGATGACAAGATGGGATTGCAGTGTTGGTGGTACGTGGTGACTTTCGCTGGCGGTGCGGCGTTAGCTGGTCAAGGGAAGACGAGTTCGGCTTGGACACGTATAAGTTGGACTTGCTCGGAGATCAGGAGTCTGCAACTATGGAGTACCAGCGATGGGTTCAACGTGTGGAGCACAATGTCCTGAGTCCGCACGTGGCTGGTTTCTTCAGCAGCGTGCATGTAAGAGCTCAAGGCTAATCAGATAAACAAATCGTAAAGGCGAGAGCATGCACAGAGTTATAAGCGTATTGGACAGGTTGCGTGCATTAATTGCTTTACGTGACCAATGGTGCTTAGAAGTGTATATGCTCTTTGGGCAGGTTTGTTTATTGTTGTGTTTAGCAGAGGAGCTAGCTCGTTGTACAGGCCCAGATGGAGGTAAAAAGAAAAAGCTCTGGAGCTGGTTGTTGGCTGCAGCGGCGTTCTTTCTTTTTTTTTTTTGGTGGTTTTGTGTACACGGTCAAAATCAGCTTGAGGTTGTGCAAGGCTAGAGTGGCGTGAACTGGCTGGTTCGTGCAGACGTTTCAATGACAACACGTGGGTTCAGCGATGAACCAGGCAGACGATCTGCGGCGAGAGTAGAGAGTCTGGTGATCGGCAGGATACATCGGTTGGATCAGCATACAAGACAACCAATATGTTGCGGGAGTTGTGGCAAGGCTGTGTGTACAGCGGAGCTACAAGGCACGATAGGACGTTGTGGATATTGATGGAATTTGCAACAGGCGATGGAGGAGAGACCTTAGTGCCGGTGTTGTGGTGCTCGTTGGTGGCGAGTGGAGGCTGTCGATGGTGTTTGGTGGTGGTGCACATGGCGACTGATGAGGGTTCGATAGTGGTATTTTTTTCAGCAGACTGACAAGGCCAAGGTGAAGAGGAGCTCATTGGTGATCTGTCTGTGATTGATAGATCGGGCCGAACAGTTCGCGGGGCACAAGATAGGCAGCTCAGGATGGCTGGCAGACAGTTTGCCTAGAGGATGAACATACTGTGGTGCATGGTGGAGAGGCAAGCAGTGACAAGTTAGTCATACCGTGTGCAGAGACGATGACAGGATCAGCAACGATGACATAGGAGCGTGATGGCTGATGGGGTTTCTCGATCTCTGTGGCGTGGCGACACGTGGCGTGAGCTCAGAATGCAGGTTTGCATGGAGGAGTTTACGTGTTTCCAAATCAGCAAGGGCATGGATCGATTCAAATTGCACATGTAGAATTCTGAAGTGTGGATCGAATGACGTGAAGAAGTTTCATGGGCTGAATTGGAAGGAAGTATAGACGGTGGATGTCTGTACTTGCAGCTGGAGTAATTTGGTTGGTCTGTGCTGCAGGAGGCTACGCTGTAAAACATTTGGCATAGCTTTGCAGTGGAAACAGAAGAGCAAGCTAACGTGGCAATTTCGAACTGCAGTGTTATGCAGGGCCATCGGATGAAGCCGTGTTCTGGTGTTTGCGTGCCGACTCCTCCGTTCGGAGGGATTCTGTGCACGGTGGGCTACCCTACCATAGCACCTGACCTTCCATTGCTGTGACAATGGGAAGATTGCTGGCGTTTGTAGCGGCCGTGGACAGTTGTATGGTTGGATGGAGAAGTGGACTGCGTGCCTGGCTGATCAATCCCCATCCAGGATCTCCAGATCGACGTGTGACTGATGTTATTAAGAAGTAGAAGCAGGAACTGTCAGTCCTCTGCATTTCCTTGCTTTCCACCTCATTTTAACCTACACAACAGTACGCATGGGGCTGGCTGACGAAACAATTACCCTAACTTTTCCAGCTCTCTTCTCGATACACATTGGAGCCGCACCACCCATTTCAACTTGTTTACACATTGAGCTCAAAACGATCGATCAGCTGCCTCTAAATTGTTTACTACTCCCAGAGTCACAAAATTACAAGTCATTTTGGCTTTTCTTACTATGTATTTGGACATACTGTATATCTAGTTTTATCGGAAATATTGTGTACTTTGGAAAGCTAAAACAAATTATAATTTGGAGTAGGGGAACTAGGGCTGTGATAACGTGCAACTACCTGGCTATATATACATGATCTGTCGTCTGTCAAGCGGGAACGAATTTAGCCCCTTTTTTGGGGTCAACCAAAATTTTTGTTAAGGCCTCGTTTATGTTCAATTATATGTGCACGTGCAGACATGAGTATAAAAACAAACCAAAACAAGCTTCATCCAGATCTGAAATAGTCTTAGCCATGATCTCATTAACCGAACAATTAAAAAGAGAGAAACAAAAGACACATGACTGGCTCATTCCAGCAGATACTCTCTAGGCCTGGATGAGCTTATGGAGAATCAGGTCCATCAATCATCGTTTCACATGGTCTCTGCTAATACTGATGATGCAACTAAATAAAACATGTTTCTCAAAAGGGTGCCTCAGAAGTTGAAAGGTAAGTTCTGTAGGACGGCGATTCGCCCGGCGATGTTATACGGTGCTGAGTGTTGGCCTACAAAAAGGCGACATGTCCAGCAATTGAGTGTAGCAGAGATGCGTATGTTGCGTTGGTGTTGTGGGCACACAAGGAGGGATAGAGTCCGGAACGACGATATTCGGGATAGAGTTGGGGTGGCACCAATTGAGGAGAAATTGATTTAACATCGGTTGAGATGGTTTGGACATGTTCAACGAAGGCCTCCTGAGGCGCCGGTGCGTAGTGGGGTTCTAAAGCGGGCCGATAATGTAAAGAGCGGTAGAGGTCGACCTAAACTAACTTGGGACGAGTCCATTAAGAGAGACCTTAAGGAGTGAAATATCTCTAAGGATTTAGCTTTGGACAGGAGCGCTTGGAGACTGGCAATCAACGTGCCTGAACCGTGACCTCTTCCTGTCGTGTGTCTTTTATGTCCCTTTTGTGTCTCCCTGTTTATCGTCTCTTTTGGGTTTCATCTCTAGCCTACCCTAACTTGCTTGGGACAAAAGGCTATGTTGTTGTTGTTGTTTTAAGTTGAACCATCGCTCAAGAAGTATCAGATCAGGCTACATATGACTGATGTTGGATTTCCCGTCCATATTTGATGGGTTGAGGACATGTAACATTTTTTTCTCATGTTACAAGGTACAGGCATAAGTGTTACAAATATTAATTAAAGAGCCAGGGGTTTCTTCCATTATGTCGTTTTTACGTCCAAACTGTCATCACACCCTATGTATCCCGTACTTGATCCGGATTTATTATTCGTGCTCATATGTGCTAGAACAGCTCACGTCCAGCGACAATATAGAGTTTGATTCCAAGATATATTGGGTTTCATGCAAGACATGGGCACATTTTGTTAGTAAAAAACAAAACAAACAGAACCGATAAACGTACAGAGAGAGTGATAAAACAGACTGTCGGAGAACAGATTTTTTTTTGGCGAATCAGAGAACAGATATGGAGGCACTTGCGAAAAACGAGAACATATAGGAAGGTACTTGGAAAAAAATGAAAAGTATTGGCGAATCAGAGAGCGGACAGAGAAAAAAAACAAATTCAGAGAGGCTCTTGACGAAGAACAGAAGGGGCTGAGTAAAGTAACGACGGACGATGAGGGAATGTATTGTGGGAAATGAAAAGTAGGTTGAATCGCTCTTGAATATTATACTAGGAAACTTGTTGCAAGATAACCTGAATGACTTACATCTCAGATATTTATTCAACGATTGTGTCTTTCTTTTCATTTCGCCTTAAAATTGGATTGCAGATTGTGCCTGAATAAACGCTAGCTGCTCTAACTTATATGGACACAGGCCATATTGAAATATTTGCGTCAACCATTTCAAATCCTCTTGGAATGGGACTCCATACAGTGTTCGGACGCATGTGTTTCTTACTCGTATGGATGTGGATAGTCCTGTGTGTCTGTTGAGCTGTTCTCAACTCTCAAGGAATTTGTATATGTGCATAGTTTTTTTATACATCTAGATATACACTATATCTAAATTCATAGCTTTTACTATATATCTAGATAAGTCAGAACGGCTTATAATTTAGGATGGATGAGTACTACTTAAGAGCTTTTATCTTTTGCTAGTTTTTTTTTTCCTGAGAATAAGAAACTTAAAGATGCCGTTTGCAGTGCAGAGTGTCAGTGTCTCAACCTAGGTAAATTCAGACCCAACCTACGTACATATGTGAGCCTCAGTGCTGGGTGGTCAATAAATATGACTCCATGTCCGTCAAGCGCTGTTTGTGTGATATTGATGCTCCGGCACATACACAAGGTTTTGCAGTGCTCTGTTCCGAGTTCAGCGTCTCTGCTAGTTGCTGCCCTAGTGTTGTTTTTATCCGCTGACTGCATCACAGTGAGCACATAGACCAGGATAGGGCAGACCAATCGGACCCAGCCCGTAGAAGCACGCAATGGCAAACAGAACAGAGGAGCACAGTAACAATGACACCATGGGCGATGACCCCATGGGCCCATGGAGTCCGAACTTGAGATTTCTTTCCATCAGTCACCAGCTTTCTCGCCGTGTCCGCCTTTTCATCCTGCCGTATATCTCTTCCTCATGTACGAGGACACCACCTGCCTCTGTGCCTCCCCCTCCCTAACTGTGGATCGATCCTACTTGTGCTCGCACTTGCGCTGACCTCCACTGTAGCTGTCCTCAATTCCACGGCGATGGGGCTCCCCCTCTTCTCACATCTCCCTTTCCCGATCCCTCCCAGTTGCACTCTCCATTGCTGCTAATCGTGTTCCTAGCTCGCTTGTTGGGATGGACTCCAACAGCAGCGGCGCATGGTGTGAGGAGGGGCGGCGGCTGCTTGCCGGGGGCGGGGGGTGGTGGTGCGATATAGCTGCTCGCTGGGGTCGTTGTGTTCAGCCTACTGTTAGGTTGATCTCTTCTCCATCGGGCCCAACGGCCCGCTGGACCTTGATCACGCGTCCTGATCGGGGGCGCCCAACCCTTCATGGTTGGTGGGGCCCCGTCACACTGCACTATATAAAGGGTGGGGTGCTGGCGGCTCGAGGTACGAGGTTTCCCGCAGCCACTTTCCCCACCGACAACCCTAATCTCCGATCAAGAGAGGGGCGCAGCCAGTGACGGGAAACGCCACCGACCGCGCCGCCACTCCGTCTCCGACTCCACTGCACCACCGTACTTCACTGCGTCGCGCTCCCCTCCTCCGACCGTCGCTGCCAGTGAGCTGAGCATCACCAACGAACGAGATGGCCGCCGGATCCAGCTCCAGTGCCCCTGCAGTTCCCTCCGATGGTCTGTGAACTCCACCGTGCCTCTAGCTCCTCCCTCCTCCCTCTCTCTGTTATCCTTCTAGTAGATCATGTACTAGGATCTTGATGTTTATACCAAAAATGCAAAGGTTTACCCCACTGATCTACTGCTACTCGATCCAAATGGTCTAACAATTGGTATCAGACGCCTAAATAGCACGTAGATCTAGCCCTTGTGGAAAAGAAAGAAAAGAAAAAACCGATTTCGAATCGGGAGAGGCAAATCATAATGAAACCCTAACCCTAACGAATGGTCGGAGGATGGTGGGACCTACCTCGGTACCCCTCCACGCCAGCACTACCGCCGTTGTGCGGGAAGGAGGAGTACCGCCGCCGTGTGGGATGGCCGCCGCGCGGCGAGATCTCGCCGCGGCCGCGGACTCCGGGCAACAGGGCACCACCACGCGGCCCCTCGACGGCGGTGTGCTCAGCCTCGGGCGAGCACGCACGCCGGCGAGAGGGCGCGGGGCGGCGCCATCTCTCTTCTCTCCGTGTCCGCCATGGGGGCCGCCGTTGTGTGCCTCTGTGCTCGGCTGGTGAAAGTGAATGGGAGGGAGGAAATGGAAAATGAGTTAGGGTTTGGGCGAACGGCAGCCGGTCGGGGTTTTTGATCAAGCGAAACTGATGCTAAGCCGCACGATTTGAATCGACGGCCGAGATCCGAGCGCGGCTGGCTGGGTTTCTTTCGGCCCAGGCGGTCAAGCGCGGGGGGCCAAATTGCCGGCCCAGGCCCAGGTTGCGGCCTGGGCGCGGCTGTCTCGCCGACTGAGCGAGCGGGCCGCTGCTGCTGCGCCAAGCGTGCGCGACGCGCGTTGCTGGGCCGCGGGAGCTGCTGGGCCAAAATGGCCTGAAGAAAGAAGTTCTTTTGATTTTTTTATATTTTCTAGAAACAAATCTTGATGCATATTTTGATCATTTTCGATTCAAATTTGTTGCAAATTTCTGTGCAAATTTTTATCCAACGATATTATTTGTTCAGACAACAGTAAAGTGATTAAAGTGCTTCTGGAAAATATTATGAGAATGTTAAAATTGTTTTCGCTGCGTACTTGATGTTGTACTTGATGTTGTTAATTTCATTATTAAATTCGAACCAACGGGACAATTTAATTTTGAAAAATGGATATGTTTTGAGATGATTATAATAGTGTTATTATTCTGACCAACGTTGATTAATAGCAGTATTATGATGTTTTTTTGTCATGCATTAATTCTATTTCTACCCAACGGTGATGTAGAATTAGTGTAAAAAGAAAATTGTATGTTTTAATTTTGACCACCGTTGAAACTAAAGCATGCAATTATTGTTGTTATAATTATGTTCTCACTTTACATGAATTGTGTTTTCAGGAGGTAACTCTTTGATGGAGTTTATCAAAGATATTCTACCCCTCAAAGGTGACAACTACACCAAATGGAAAAAAAATTGACCTCGCCTTTGTCTTGGCTGAGGTGGACTGGGTGGTCACCACACCGTGCCCCACTGAGCCTGTGGCACTGGTGAGGGAGGCTAATGAATCTGATGCTGATTGGCAAAAGAGAGAGAGGGACCATGCTCCTGAACAGATGGCATATGACCTACAAAAGCAAAAGTGGGTCAATGCCAATAAAAAGTGTGTTGCTGTCATAAAGAACACGATTGAGCCTACCATAATGGGCTCAATCCAAGAGTGTGACACTGTCACAGAGTACCTGGAAAGAATAAAGAGTCAGTTCTATGGCTCTTCAAAGACATATGCTACTCAGCTGATAAAACAGCTGATGACAGAAAAGTACACTGGAGGTGGCAATGACAATGGCATTAGAGAGCACATATCAAAGATGAATCATTTGAACAACAAGCTCAAACCAATGGATCTGAATCTCAAGGAAGAGTTTCTTGTGCATGTGATTTTTGCTTCTTTACCAAAAGAGTTCGACACATTTGTTGTCAACTACAACATTCAGCCCGAGAAATGGGATCTAGAACGTTGTATGGCAATGTGTGTGCAAGAGGAAGAGAGAATAAAGGCCGCCAATGGTGTTACTCTCAGTTTTGTTAAAGATAATAAGAGAAAGAATGCCAATGCCAACTCTCCCTTAAAGCCAAAGGGCAAGGGTCCCATGCAGTATCAGCCTCAGCAAAACAGGTTTGCAGTGAACAAAGATCAGTGCCTCTACTGCAAGAAGGAGGGACATTACAAGAAAGATTGTCCTGAATTCTTAAAAATGATCATGGCAAAGAAAGATGAGAACATTATTACGTTCATAAATGAATCTCTGTATGTATAGTATTCGAAATCTACTTGGTGGATTGACTCAGGCGCAACTGTTTATGTTGCTAATTCATTACAGGGATTCCGTTCGACGAGGACTACGCAAAGAAGCGAAAGACACGTTAAAGTCGCGAATGGAGTCCAAGCAGATGTCGAAGCTGTTGGTGATGTTCCTCTAGAGCTTGCTGATGGCTTCATTCTTTTGCTTAGAGATGTTTTATTTGTTCCTTTATTACAGAGAAACTTGATTAGTGTGTCTTGTTTGGATAATGATGGATTTGATTGCCATTTTGGAGATGACAAATGCGAGATACAATGTAATAATGAATGTGTTGGCCTTACTTTTCAAAAGCAAGATCTTTATTTGTTATCACTTCGTGAAAATGTGAATTCCGTATGTGATGCGAATAAGAATGTATCCTCGTTTGTGAATGCGAATAGAAAACGAAAGAGAACTCAAGATGCGTCATCGAAATTATGGCACTGTCGTTTATGCCATATTTCGAGGGGGAGAATAGAGAGACTAGTTAAGAATGATATTCTTCCTCCATTAGAGTTCTCAGACTTTGAACAATGTAGAGAATGTATTAAAGGAAAATACACAAAGCAAATTAAAAAGGATGACAAACGAAGCACAGGAATTCTACAGATAATTCACACAGACATCTGTGGTCCTTTTCCTATGAAAAGTGTGGATGGTTTTGACTCATTCAGAACATTCACAGATGATTACTCCCGTTATGGTTACATTTATCCAATTAAAGAAAGAAATAAAGCGTTGGATAAATTTAAAATATTTAAGGCTGAAGTTGAAAATTAGCATAATTTAAAGATTAAAGTGGTCCGATCTGATCGTGGTGGGGAGTACTACGGTCGGCATACCCCATATGGTCAAGTTCCTGGACCTTTTGCAAGATTTCTACAGGAGAATGGCATAGTTGCCCAGTATTCTACACCGGGTGAACCTCAGCAGAACGGAGTAGCTGAAAGGCGTAACCGTACCTTGATGGATATGGTGCGTAGTATGATGAGTTACTCTGACTTGCCATTGAGTCTATGGATGGAGGCGTTAAAAACCGCCATTCATATTCTAAATAGAGTACCAAGTAAAGCGGTGCCCAAAACACCATATGAGTTGTGGACAGGAAGAAAACCCTCACTAAAACACTTGCGTGTGTGGGGGAGTCTTGCTGAGGCAAAAGTGTTTAACCCAAATATTGGGAAGCTAGATCCCAAAACAGTTAGTTGCCATTTTATTGGCTATCCTGAAAAGTCAAAAGGTTTTCGTTTCTACTGTTCAGACAGATACACAAAATTTGTAGAAACGAGACACGCTGTTATCTTAGAGGATGAAATGACGAGGGGAGCACGGTAACTCGAAAAATTGATTTTGAGGAGAAGCGGGTATGTGTGCCCACTCCGATGACTCAGGAACCATTTTTCGAATTACCTGTTCTTGTTGCAACAACAGTGCGGGACACTGTAGTGCCAACACCTGTTGTCAGTTCTCCTGTGGTGACAGTAAATAATGATGAGAAACCTGTCCTTCAGGAACCTATACAAACTGATGTCACAGATGAGGGGGAGCAACAACAGCCCCAAACAGAAGATGTGCCAAATGTGGAGGCCCCGAGAAGGTCTCAAAGAGTTAGAAGATCAGCTATACCTGATGATTATGAGGTGTATAACACTGAAGAATTTCAAATGAAGGGTGATCCCATTTCATTTGAAGAAGCCATGAGAAGCGATAATTCATCAAAGTGGCTTGAGGCCATAGAAGATGAAATAAAGTCAATGAATACCAACAAAGTTTGGGACTTAGAACCTATTCCTAAAGGAGCCAAGACAGTAGGCTGTAAATGGGTCTACAAGACAAAACATGACTCCCAAGAGAATATTGAAAGATTTAAAGCGCGACTTGTGGCAAAAGGTTTCACGCAAAGAGAAGGGATTGATTACAATGAGACGTTTTCTCCAGTTTCATGTAAGGATTCCTTCAGAATAATAATGGCATTAGTGGCACATTACAATTTAGAGTTACATCAGATGGATGTAAAAACGACATTCCTAAATGAGGATCTAGAGGAAAATGTTTACATGGCACAACCAAAAGGTTTTGTCGTGGAAGGAAAAGATCGAATGGGATGCCGTCTAAAGAAATCGATTTATGGGTTAAAGCACGCTTCAAGACAGTGGAACTTGAAGTTTGACAAAACAATAAGGAATTTTGAGTTTAAAGAAAATATTGAGGATAATTGTGTTTATGCAAAGTTTAAGAATGGAAGGTATATCTTCCTAATCCTGTATGTAGATGATATCTTACTTGCTAGTAGTGATATCAGTCTACTACTAGAGACAATGAAGTTTTTATTTTC
Source organism: Saccharum hybrid cultivar R570 (assembly GCA_038087645.1). Lineage (NCBI taxonomy): Eukaryota > Viridiplantae > Streptophyta > Magnoliopsida > Poales > Poaceae > Saccharum > Saccharum hybrid cultivar. The sequence goes on along the minus strand of JAQSUU010000405.1, from coordinate 29,653,400 downwards.
AAAATTTGATATGAAAGATCTTGGTGAAGCTTCATTTGTTTTGGGCATAGAGATTCACCGAGATAGAAGTAAAGGGGTATTAGGACTGTCACAAAAGGCATACATAGAAAAAGTTTTAAAGAAATTAAGTATGCATAAATGTAGTGCCTCACCTGCACCCATAGTCAAGGGCGACAGATATGGGGATTTTCAATGCCCTAGGAACCAATACGAGCTCGATCAAATGAAAGTGGTTCTATATGCTTCTACTGTCGGAAGCCTATAATATGCTCAAATGTGCACGCGCCCTGACTTAGCTTTTGTTACCGGGTTGCTTGGCAGATTTCAATGTAATCCAGGGATTGAACACTGAAAATTGGTAAAGAAAGTCTTGCGATATTTGCAAGGTACGAAAGACCTCATGTTGACGTACAGAAAATCAGATTCTCTCCAAATAGTGGGGTATTCGGATTCTGATTATGCGGGAGATGATAGAAAATTCACGTCAGGATATATGTTCACTCTCGCAGGAGGAGCAATTTCATAGAAAAGCTCAGAACAAACTGTCACTATATCGTCCACAATGTATGCCGAGTTTGTAGCGTGTTATGAGGCAACGGGGCGGGTGAACTGGCTAAAGAAGTTCATACCCGGTTTGAAGGTGGTTGACAGCATACATAAGCCATTAAAGTTATACTGCGATAATAATCCAGCAGTACAGTATACTCACAACAATAAGTCAAGTGGTGCTGCCAAACACATTGACATAAAGTATTATGTTGTGAAGGATAAAGTCCAGGATCAAATTATAAATCTTGAGCATATAAGTACTGGAAAGATGCTCGCGGATCCGCTTACAAAAGGCTTACCACCCAACATGTTCAGAGAACATGTAGCCGGCATGGGTTTAAGGGAAAGCCTATGACTCCTGAACTATAATAAATGGCCCAAAAGTTAAAGTAACTGTTTCGGATCAGAGACGTGCATTGTAGCTGTCAAATCTATCGGCGATTGACCGTGACGATGAAACATGCTCTATGCGCTCATTTGTGATGAAACGAGTAAAGTGAAAAGTATTGAAGTCAAAGATTAAAGGTTAAAGTATGAGTGAGATCAAGGCGGAGAATGTTAGGTTGATCTCTTCCCCATCGGGCCCAACGGCCCGCTGGACCTTGATCACGCGCCCTGATCGGGGACGCCCAACCCTTCATGGTTGGTGGGACCCGTCACACTGCGCTATATAAAAGGGTGGGGTGCTGGCGGCTCGAGGTACGAGGTTCCCCGCAACCACTTTCCCCACCGATAACCCTAATCTCCGATCAAGAGAGGGGTGCAGCCAGTGACGGGAAACGCCACCGACCGCGCCGCCACTCCGTCTCCGACTCCACTGCACCACCGTACTTCACTGCGTCGCGCTCCCCTCCTCCGACCGTCGCTGCCAGTGAGGAGAGCATCACCAACGAACGAGATGGCCGCTGGATCCAGCTCCAGTGCCCCTGCAGTTCCCTCCGATGGTCTGTGAACTCCACCGTGCCTCTACCTCCTCCCTCCTCCCTCTCTCTGTTATCCTTCTAGTAGATCATGTACTAGGATCTTGATGTTTATACCTAAAATGCAAAGGTTTACCCCACTAATCTACTGCTACTCGATCCAAATGGTCTAACACCTACCAGTTGAATCAAAAATACCGGAAGGTACTGATAGAAACAAAAATTGCGAAAGCTGGTGCAAATCGGTTGAAATTTCGGTACAAGTTATCAAATTTTCATGAAATTTTAGTTAAATTTTGAAAAATTTTGAACAAAATGGAATTGAAATTACCAGTGTGTACATTTACTGGAGGTCAACGGTAGGGACGAAAATCGCCGATTTTCGGTGAAAACCGGCTGAAATTCTGAACCCTCTCGCGAGTCGCGACAGTTACTCACAGATCACAGGTCGAGAAGTGTCCGCGGCATCTCACGGGACGTAAAGTGGCACAGGAAAGGAGCAGCGTGAGTGGCGGTGACAAGTGAGGTCAGCCACTGAGCATGGCGATGGACGGCGCACAGCCATGTCGGCCGACCGGGCGCAGCGCACAACGGGTGTCCAGGCCAGCAGGTGTTTGCTTTGCTCGTCTTCTTAATGGTTTATGTTTCTCTGTTTTTCCTTGATTCAATCCGACTGTTTGATTTGGTGAGAAATTTGATTGTTTGGTGGGGGTGCGTTTTCCTTTGGTTTGATTTATATATAAAGCAGATTGTGGAAATGATATCTTTGGATTAGAAAAGTGCAGAGACAATGTTCTTTAATTATTTATTTATTTATTATTTTGTGATAGATGGTATTGGACGGTATTCTCTTTTTGGAACTCCAATTGGATGTGCAGTCCGGAGAATGTTGTAGAGAAAAAGTAGGTTGAAAGAAGAGACAGACGTTCGAACTGGATGAGCAGTCCGGACGGTCAAAGGAAAGAAGAGACAGACGGATATAATATGAAACAGAAGAATATGGAACGCACGAAAGGATAGGAACATAGAAAAAGTAGATTGAAAGAATATACGAAACTAGAAATCGTGGGGCGGCGCTACCCGCCGTGGTACTACACCCCACGGCCCACGCGCACGGAGGCTCCAGCTCGACATCGACGCGTAGCAAACTAGCAACCCAGCCCCTGCGATCTGATGTGGACACCGTCGTAGTACTTGTGGAAGAAAAAGACACGAAGACTTGCCGCAAGTCAATGTTGCAATTGCACCCATAGTTTACGTATACAGCAGGGAAACGGACAAGAAGAAGTCCGCAGATCCGTCTCCGTCCTTTTCACATCTGGCATAAATACTCTATAGTTCCAGTCTGGATTATATGATGAATGAACCTTCCACGGCATTTCCTTAAGGTTTCACTCCGACTCATCTTGGTGAGCTAGATCTACGCCACCCAACAGCAACACTCAGGGCGTCCTCTTTATTTGAGCACTTGTACATACCGTTAATTAGCTAGCTCTGACTCTGAGAGGGGCATATCCCAATTCTCCACCACTGAAGAATGCAGAGCACCACCACTGCACAAGCCTTCAATTGAGTCCTGATTCGGTGAGTTCGTTGTTCCACTAGCCAGGACGATCATAACATAGCTATAGCCTGGTTGTGGTTGGCAGTTGCTGCATCAGCAAGAGGACATCGAACCCATCAGGTCTGGTCTCTAACCCAAGCACACCATGACCACGTTCTTCTTCCCTCATACTAGTACTTGTTTTCGTTTGTGCGTCAAATCAAAATCGAAAGTAGCTCAATTTTTTATCATCTATACGCAGGGTGAAATCTAGCAAGCAAACCAAACAGCCCCCAGCTCCCCCAGGGCGACTTGATGGCGGAAACATACTCTGTTTCATTCTTAGTTCTGGAGGCCATGATGAGCAGCAGAACCGTCTCCTTCGTGTTGCGCAAGTACAGAAAGATTGCAATCTCAGTATTCAACTTTGACCACCACATTTTTGTGAGCCTGATGATCAATCTCGGTATTCTCCTCTTAATGAAACATGAGCCGAAGAGAGCCATTTGCGAGCGTACATTTCACAAGGCCATCCAACTACTCCTCCAAAGCTACAGTAAGAGCTGTCGAGTTCTTGTTAACCACATCAAACGCATCCAATGGATGGTTCGTGAGATTTGCAAGGTAGGATCTTGTTCTCCATACTTTTGATTATATTATGATATGCTTTACGTATACGTTTTGCATTGTTTATTGCTGCTCTTTCTCTCTCTCTTGAATCTCTTGAAGCTCTCAGAGAATTTCTTCTTCCCAAATCGTAAGCAAAGAAAAAGAGATATGAACACAACCACTTATGGCAGTATGAGACCATCTCAGCAGTTAATCACTCAGACAACTGCAGTCCCGTAACACGTTCAAAGGTAGAACACCACACAACTCACTCAACTCAACACACCAAGTCTATAATCACATCATCACCGAAAGAAATAGATATAGCCGAACAGAAACAATCTTCCATGTTCTCCATCTTCTCTAGCTCTTTCGGCAATACCTGTCCAAGAACAACAACATTTTCTTACTCACCCACACCCCCCCCTCTACCCAGTAATTCTTTCAGAACTGTTTGCTATTCTGTCCTCGGCTCCAGCACCTTTGCTCCGCTAACTGTTTCTGATCCATAGGGCACAGAATATTTAGTAAGCCATCATAATATATCCATAGATTCAAAATCCTGACTACATACGACATGCATATATAGAATAACTGATCCTTTTTTCTGTGGAATATAATCAGGCTATCGTGATCCACTGCACACCAACCGATCACATAGTGGAGCAGCAGGAGCGTTACTCCAAATACTCGCAGCAAGCTATTGGATTCGCCATTTCCACATACAGTGGGTTCCTTGTTTCTTCAGAATCACACTCCACTGGAGACACTGTCATTAAGATCGCCACCTCAGCTGCCTTCTTCGTGGCCATCATTGCTGACTTGGTTTCGTGGAGGATGAAACCAAGGTGGGGAAGGGCCTTGGTGTATATATCATCGTTCCATCTGTTGCTGATGACATTTGTCATATTCGTCTCATTCGACAAGGACTACGGATACCCTATTATCTTGGTCTTGCTAATAACGATTGCAGCCATCCTCCTTCAATGCACTGTATGGCCTGCTGGAGTGTGGCAACAGAGCATGGATGATGACACAGCGATCAGTCAAGATCTTGACTTCATGTTCGAGTTGTCGTCCCTTATCCTCAACTTGGATGGCATGATCACCATGTTCATTACCATCAGCGGGCACTTCCCTTCGGGCGTAAACAAATACGAAGCAGCCAAGACTGCGGGGTTCTTGTTCTTCTGCACCATCGTACTCAGCCTGTATCTGATGATGGTGGCAACGGTGAGAACGGTCGCGCTCACTGTCAGTTCCAAGTACCTCGATGTCTTGCTTATGGTTCTCCTAGTGAGCACACTTATCGCCACCTCAATCACATTTGTTTATTTTTTCGACCAAACATTGTTAATGGAGTGGGAAGTGCCAACTTGAGAGTTGTAATCATAACTACTAGTTCTCCCTTCTTTCTAAATTATAAGTCCTTTTGGTTTTTCTATTCTAGGTACATAGATTTTGTTATGCACCTAGACAACAGGAGTTCTGGGCTCTTTAAGATGTTGTGGGCTTTGTGTGATTTCGTCAGCACATACGGCCGGTGACAGCGTCGATGGTGTAGTCCTCAGCCACCCGTTTGTGTGATTTTTTTTTGAGACGATGCCTTTCGACGCGTATTTCATTAAGCAGAAAGAGAGTTTTAAGCGAAACAACAATTCTCGGCAAAGCTGAGGAAATCACGTCATCAGATACCCTGATTACCAAGGCCAACACACACGCACCCACCGGACAACACAGGGGACTACATGATTGAACCAAATTTAAGAACTCCACGGGACGGCGCTCAGCGTGTGGACAGAAGGATGCCGAGCTGCCTGTACCCAGCCATTTGCTAGTCCTCCGCGATGAGGCGAATGTCCACGGCGAGCTCCCTCGCTGTACGCATACTGCCATCGAAGGCCCTTGCGTTCCTTTGTTTCCAGAGCATCCAACCGATCAAGAATACGATGGAGTCAAACCCGCGCCTGAAGTGCTTGTTGACGCGCTTCCTATTAGATAGCCACCACTCCATGAACGACTGCGGGCGAAAATCCAAATTAGGCAAGTGAAGCCAGTCCATCCAGGTCGCCCAGACCTCGCGGCTGTACGCACAGCCCAGCAAGATGTGATCAATTGTATCCGGCTCTTGGTCGCAAGTGATGCAAGCGTCCATTGGCTGAAGGCCATGGCGGTGACGACGCTCGCCAGTCCAGCATCTATCCTGCAAAGGCAGCCAATAGATGAAGTGGACACAGGGCGGTGCAGCCGTCTTCCACAGCTGTGCAGCGCCTCTGACCGGTGAAGAGCCAAGGAACATGGCCCCGTAAGCAGATGCGGCCGAGTAGTTCCCGCTCTCAGTTAGGTGCCAAGAAAGGACGTCCGGATCAGATGAGAGCTGAACATTCTCTAGCAAATCACATAGCCTCCCAAACTCAAGAAGCATCATCATGTAAACTGCGCCAGACAGATGACGTACCCAAGCGTTACCGTTTAGAGCCTCGGCCACCGACGCCCTCCTCTTCCTGGGGCGAACTGCCGCAAAAACGGCAGGGGCAAGCTGCACGATGCTTGATCCATTGAGCCACCGGTCTGTCCAGAATAGAGTGGACTCACCATTGCCCACTGTAAACGTGGTCACAACCTTGCATTTGCCTCCCGCAACCTTGGGCCGGCACACATTGATCCATGCAACCTTGCATTTGCCTCCCGCAACCTTGTTTGACCCGGTCCAGATAAAGGCATGACGCAGTTTATCGATCGCCGCAATAGCCCAAGGGGACCGGCCAAGGGCAATCGAAGTATGGACCGGTATCGCAGAGAGTGTGCACTTGACCAGTGTGGATCGGCCGGCCACGTTGAGTAGCTGACCCTTCCAACCCGGAATGCGTGCAGCGATCTTGTCTATCAAAGGCTGCTCGTTGGCCCTCTTCAGCTTGTAGACCGACAGTGGTATCCCCAAATAGCGGCAGGGGAACTCTTGCACCTTGCAAGAAAGGATGGTGAGCAACAACTCCATGTCAGTCTCCGTGCAGTGCAGCGGCGTTGCCAAACTCTTGTTAAGGTTCGCGAACAAACCAGAGGCACGTCCGAAGGTGTTCAAGATTGCCTTAATGGTTAGTAGGCTGCGCTCCTCCGGTGCCACAAAAATGACGAGGTCATCAGCATACAAGCTGGCCCTTGCCGTGACCAACCCGGGTACCTGTGAAAGAAATCCTCGGTCCTCAGCCCACCGCAACATGTGGTTGAGCACCTCCATCACCAGCACGAAGAGCATCGGTGACAACAGATCGCCCTGCCTCAATCCTCTAGCATGGCATATTCTCCTCCCCAGCCTTCCATTGAGGAGAATTTTAGTGCTGAACGTCGCAAGGATGGCTGACACAAAATTCCTCCATCGTAACCCAAAGCCCATGTGGGTTAGAACATCGAGCAGGTAAGCCCAGGAGACCGAATCAAACGCCTTAGCAATGTCAATTTTAAGCAAAACACATGGCGACCTTTGCCTGTGGATCTCCTTGCACACCAGCTGCACGTCTCTAAAATTATCATGAATGCTGCGACCCTTAATGAAGGCACTTTGGTTCCTCAAGACCAAACGGTCGAGATCACCAGCCAGCCTGTTTGACATGCACTTGGTGATGAGCTTCCGAAGCTGTGGATAAGGCTGATTGGGCGGTAGTCCTTGATCTCCGATGGCTGATCGTTCTTTTTAAGTAAAATCATATGTGCGTCATTTAGATGCTGAAGACTCCGGAAGTCTTGCGCCCAGAAAGCGTTTATAGCTGCCATAACCTCATTCTTTATGATGGGCCACGCCACCTTGTAGAAAAGCCCAGTGAAGCCGTCCGGCCCCGGCGCCTTGTCCGGAGGCAGGTCGCGGATGACGGCCGCGACTTCCACCTCTGTGAAGAGCGTCTCCAAGGCCTGCAGGTCCAAGGATGGCAGGCCCAGCGCCGCCATGTTCATCCTTCGCAATCTGGTGAAGTCGGTGCCAAGCAGAGCGACGTAGTGGCTGTACAGGGCATCGGCCATTGCATGGTCCGCGACCAGGTGCACTCCCTGGACGCTGAGGGAGTGTATGTTGTTTTGGCGCCGGTGGTGGCACGCCTGCAGGTGGAAAAATTTTGTATTCACATCAGTGTGAAACATACTTTCGGCTCCTTTCCTCATGTGTTCTTTTCTGAATGTATTGATATATGAAATAGTGTATCCTAGAAAAAAAAAATACCTTCGTGTACATTATATTAATTGTTTACTTATTCTGAAGAAAAGACTCATTCTGGCCCTTCCATTCTATTATACATAATTTCTGAGCTGGGATGACTAGATGAACATATGAGGGCAATGTAGGAGACTATATTAATAAGGGCTGGAGATCATAGATGTCAACGAAGTCAATATAAGGGTCTCATCTAAAGCTTATAAGGAGCAATTAAGAGCGCTCAAAGCAGATTAGGCTAGACAATTCTATGGCACTGGATTGTTATATATGGTGAGAATCAAAAGGTCCTAGAGTATCATGAAGAGTTGTGAAAGGGCGATAATCACTTATTTTCTTTGGTGTTGTGCTTATAGAATTTGTGGTTAGCTTTACAAAAAATCATAACCTCTTGTTGTGGTGCTTCAACATCCTCATCTAGGGTTTTCTACAAGATTTGTCCACATCGTCCTTGATACGTTGTAAGCTTATGTCATACTTGCAATATATCTTTCAGAGATCAAGGGCAACTGTGTATAACTAAGGGTACTCTAACAGTAACAATGTAGTCTGTCCAGAATGTGGGGATCGGGATGAGTGATCAAACAATTTGCAGTGCCTGTGAATGTGATGGGACTAAATCCAACATCGATAGCCAAGTGATAACAAGCATCCACTAGATGCTTTACGAGTCATAGCGTTCAGAACATAATTACAAGGCAACTTCCTAGAAACAGAACCGTCCTCTGCACTTTGCAGCTGCCGATTTCAACTTGTTTGCACATTGAGCTGAAAACGATGGACCTCCTACGTACTTCCATTTGTTTACTATATTAAGGACATGTTTGATACCATGGGTTAATGTCAGGGTATAACCCCTGATACCCATAGGGCTGTATATGGCCCGAGCCGCCAGGGGAGGCCCAGCCCACAAGATCAAGCCGCGAGGGGCACGGCACAGGTCGGCGTGCGCCGCAAGACTGCATGAAGCATCCTTAATGATGAAGGAAGATCTGATCGAATATGCTAGATATCGTATTCCTTGTAAACACATATTATGTAACCGATCAGGATAGATACAACCAACCTGTAACCCTACCCCTGGAGCTATATAAGGCGGTTAGGGACCCCCTCGTTTTCATCTCTCATCCCATAATACAATCCACCAAAGACACAGAACATAGGGTATTACGTCAAGCTGACGGCCTGAACCTGCCTAAATCGCTGTCTCTGCGTTTTGTGTCACCATCTAGTTCCTGCCACGCACACCTCCACCGCTTCATCTACTACCGTGGGCATACTCCTCGGTAGACTGCCGACTAGATTTCGTCGACAGTGGCGCGCCCGATAGGGGGTGTGCACGCTGATTCCATGGCGACCTAGATGGTCCACTTTTCGAGCACCATGGTCCTTCCCGAGCCAGGCCAGTCGTTCACGATTGGATCTATGACTTGGGTCATTGGTGCTGACGACGTCGAAGAGATCGTGGAGGTGGTGCCGAATCATCCTGCGCTGATCGTGCCAACCGCTACAACGACATCTCCGATCCCGGCGCCCCGCCGCTGGGTTAGGAGATCCATCGACAATGATGATCTGATCACATCTATCGATCGGGTCACCAACGGCTTAGCCGAATGCTTGTCTCTCACGAAGTCGATCTTAGATCAGTCTGCCGTGAGCGATGAAGTCCCATCGCCCCAAGATCGCCGAGCCACTACGACCAAGCGATCCCCTCGGCCACGATGTTCGGGGTGGCACGATTTGGATCTGCTGATCACGGCTACTCCAGAAGGGCGTACGGTGCGATGCCGACCACTCCCAGCTATCGGCCTGTGCTTGGCCGACTACGAAGCCCCAATGGAGAACATGCCAAGGCCCTATCCTTTCGGGCTGGTGGGCGCAGGATTTGCGTATCAAGACGTCGGCCACCACCTCTTCATCGACCACACCGAGCACGACCATATCGATGACCACTACAGAATTGATCTGCCTGAGGCCGATCAGCCAGCGCTCGTGGTGAACATGGTGGATATCCGCTAGATTCCGGACGATTCACTCCATGACATCTTGGAAGAGAACCCCGATGCGTACTCCGAGGGCTCCACTGAGACCGTCTCCACTTGCCCCCCTTTTTTGTCAAGATTCGGGGGCGAAATCTTTCATATCAGCCACGACAGCGTCACCAGGGATGGCGAAACCTCCGACGAGCGCGATGCTCGCCTGGCGAAGAATGCTGATAGTCAGCATCATCGTGACGAAGAAGCTACTCGCACGGCCGACGGCAATCCAAACGGCCCACCCCGCATGCGCCGCAATCTGGAGGAAGAGTTTGACATGGTGGGCAACCAGCCGGTGCAGCAGACACCGAGCACCAATCTCGCCATTGTTTTCAACGAGCTGGAAAAGCTCCCATGGACTCCGGAGGTCGAAAAGATCATTGCGCACATCAAGGCAGCACAAGTCCAAGTCAACGAGATCTAGCACCCTACCCCATCCTACTCGACCACGTCGGCTCGCAGCCGTTGCTCCCGTAGCTCCCTCACGACAGGGGGAGCCAACATTTGGGTTCTGAGTGCCCTCGCCATCAAACAGGTTGCTCCTATATCTATAGAGGGTCCCAAGGCAACTGCGAAGGGCACCCAGATCGAGATGGATGCCCTCCTTGTCCACCAGGCGGTCGAGGCGGCCACCGCAACGTCAACCAGGAGGTCAATCATCCTCTGCCGTACGACATTCGTGACCACATCAACGCCAACATCGACGTCTGTGACCACATTGAGAATAGCAGATCCATGTGTCACGACGCGAAGATCCAACGCCGGCAGCAGTACGACGCCAAACACGGGGCTCCGGGCGCCGCCCGAGCACCACCCGTCGCTAACACCACCGGGCTGCGTCCTTTCACGGTGAGATTGTGAGCCGTCTGGTGGCCCGCGAGCTTCAAGATCTTCGGGGTGGACACGTACAACGGCAAGTCCAACCCCAAATAGTGGCTGACGCTATACGAGATCGCCGTACTCACCCCTGGCGGAAGCGAAGATGTGATGGCAAAGTACTTGCCCGTCATGCTCAACCAAGCTGCGAATAATTGGCTCCTCAGCCTCAGGTCAGACTCCATCGGATCTTGGGAGGACCTCAAGAGGGCTTTTGTCGCAAACTACATGGCCACGTGCGAGTAGCCAGGCACCAAGTATGATCTGGAGAAGCTTCATCAAACCTCTGCGAAGCCCCTGCGCAGCTTCATTAGGCGCTTCTCGGAGATAAGGAACTCCATCCCCAACATCAGCGACAGCGAGGCCATCGAAGCATTCACCAAAGGGCTCCTCTATCACGAGCAGCTCCGTGGGAAGTTATACTGCAAGAGGCCTACTACCATCGACCAGCTGGTGCAGACAACGAATGCCTATGCCGATGCCGAAGAAGCCGATCGGGCTACTCGCCCCGACCGGCAGCGGCACTGCAGTGACGACCATCTCGAGGAGAGGCGCTATGATGATCAGCAAGAGGAGATCGAACCCATCAGGTCCGGTCTCTAACCCAAGCACAGCATAACCACGTTCTTCTTCCCTCATATTACTTGTTTTCGTTGGTGCATCAAATCAAAATTAAAAGTAGCTCGTTTTTTTTATCATCTCTGCGCAGGGTGAAATCTGGCAAGCAAACCAAACAGCCCCCAGCTCCCTCAAGGTGACTTGATGGTGGAAACATACTCTGTTTCAATCTTAGTTCTGGAGGCCACGATGAGCAGCAGAACCGTCTCCTTCGTGTTGCACAAGCGCAGGAAGATTGCAATCTCAGTATTCAACTTTGACCACCAAATGCTTGTGAACCTGATGATCAATCTCTGTATTCTCCACTTAATGAAACATGAGCTGAAGAGAGCCGTTTGCGAGCGTACATTTCACAAGGCCATCCAACTACTGCTCCAAAGCTACAGTAAGAGCTGTCGAGTTCTTGTTAACCACATCAAACGCATCCAATGGATGGTTCGTGGGGTTTCAAGGTGGGATCTTGTTCTCCATACTATTGATTATATTATGATAGGATTTACCTATGGGCAATGCTAAGGTACACTTTTTACCTAGAAGAAGGTAATATCTCAAATAGATCTGAGCCGTTGATTTTATAAATTTTATGAATTAATTAATAAATTAAAAATCTAGGAAAATAAATAAAATTCCTCTTGGTTCCCATAATGACGTGAGTAAAGATGGCAGAGAATCCTCCTTTCTCGAAAAGAAGCCTCCTGATTAGCGCAGGATTGAAATGGGACCGGCCAGCTTGACAGGTTTCAAAATATGTTTCAAAATCTTTTACACTCATATTTTAAATCTCTACTTGCACAATTATAATTTGTTCTATCTACTAAAATAATCAATATATAAAGCAAATGGATATTGTATTTGTTGTCTTCAAAATCAAGTTGATATTAGGATGTAAGTATAATTCGAACTATCCGTATCGGTATTGAAATTTGAACTAAAATAGGGTAAATAGTTCTATCTGAATTCAATTTCACACGTATTTGATCTGAATCCACTCACTGTCTCACACATGCACACGCACATGCATCATTTAGGTTAGCACGCATCAATCAAATCTAGAAAAATATTTTCTATATCTAAACTTTCCTTAATTGTCTTATTTTACAAAATAAAAAATTAAATAAATATGTATTCCACATATTACCTCGTATGAGGTAATACATGATCGTAACCGTCCGATCAAAATAAATGAATGGCTCATAGTTATTTGGGAGTACCTTTACCTATATGTTTGCATTGTTTATAGCTGCTCTCTCTCTCTCTCTCTCTTGAAGCTCTCTGATAATTCCTTCTTCCCAAATCTTAAGCAAAGAAAAAGAGATATGAACAAAACCATTTATGGCAGTATGAGACCATCTCAGCAGTTAATCAGTCAGACACCTGCAGTCCCGTAACACGTTCAAAGGCAGAACACCACACAACTCACTCATCTCAACACACCAAGTCTATAATCATATCACCACCGAAAGAAAATAGATGTAGCAGAGCAGAAACAATCTTCCATGTTCTGCATCTTCTCTACCTCTAATGCCAATACTTGTCCAAGAACAACAACATTTTCTTACCCCCCCCCCCCCCCCCCCCCCCCCCCCCCCGTACCCAGTAATTCTTTCAGAACTGTTTGCTATTCTGTCCTCGGCTCCAGCACCTTAGCGCCGCTAGCTGTTTCTCATCCATAGGGCACAGAATATTTTAGTAAGCCATCATATCCATAGATTCAAAATCCTGACCACAAACGACATGCATAGATAGAATAGCTGATTTTTTCTGTGGAATATAATCAGGCTATCGTCATCCACTGCACACCAACCGATCACATAGTGGAGCAGCAGGAGCGTTACTCCAAATACTCGCAGCAAGCTATCGGGTTCGCCATTTTCACATACAGTGGGTTCCGTGTTTCATCAGAATCATACTCCTCTGGAGACACTGTCATCAAGATCGCCACCTCAGCTTCCTTCTCCATGGCCATCATTGCTGACTTGGTTTCGTCGAGCATGAAACCAAGGTGGGGAAGGACCTTGGTGTATGTATCATCGTTCCATCTGTTGCTGATGACATTTGTCATATTCGTCTCATTCGACAAGGATTACGGATACCCTGTTATCTTGGTCTTGCTAATAACGATTGCAGCCATCCTCCTTCAACGCAATGTTTGGCCTGCAGGAGAGTAGCAACAAAGCATGGATGACGACAAAGCAATCAGTCAAGATCCTGACTTCATGTTCGACTTGTCGTCCCTTATCCTCAACTTGTATAGCATCATCACCATGTTCATTACCATTAGTGGGCACTTCCCTTCGGGCCTTAACAAATACGAAACAGCGAAGACCGCGGGGTTCTTGTTCTTCTCCACCATCGTCCTCAGCCTGTATCTGATGATGATGGCAACGGTGAGAACTGTCGCGCTTACTGTCAGTTCCAAGTACCTCGATGTCTTGCTTATGGTTCTCCTAGTGAGCGCACTTATCGCCACCTCAATCACATTTGTTTATTTTTTCGACCAAACATTGTTAATGGAATGGGAAGTGCCAACTTGAGAGTCGTAATCGTAACTACTAGTTCTCCCTTCATTCTAAATTATGAGTCATTTTGGTTTTTCTAGGTACATAGCTTTAGTTATGCACCTACATAATAGGAGTTCTGGGCTCCTTAAGATGTTGTGGGCCTAGTGTGATTTCCTCGGCAGGTACGGCTGGTAAAAGCGTCGATGGTCTGGTCCTCAGCCACCCGTTTGTGTGATTTCATCAATGAAATGTACTTTCGGCTCCTTTCCTCGTGTTTCTTTTCTGAATGTATTGATATATGAAATAGTGTATCCTAGAAAAAAGAATACCTTAGTGTACATTGTATTAATTGTTTACTTTTTTAATAAAAGACTCCTTCTGGCCCTTCCATTCTATTATATTGATTTCTGAACTGGGATGACTACTTGAATGTATGATGGCATTGTTGGAGATCATAGACGTCAACCAAGTCAACATAAAGGTCTCATCCATAGATTATAAGGAGCAATTAAGAGCGCTCAAACAAGATTAGGCTAGCCAGCTCAATGGCATTGGATTGTTATATACGGGGAGAATCAAAAGGTTCTAAAGGGTCAAGAAGAGTTGTGAAGGAGCAACAATCACTTATTTTCTTTGGTGTTGTGCTTATAGAATTTGTGGTTTGCTTCACAAACACTACTACACAGAAACTTTTGCGAGGCGTTTCAAAATAGGACTCCGAGGCGGGCAGCCGAGCCAGCAACCGCCTCAGTTAATACTTAACCAAGGCGGGCAATGTAAGGAAACCGCCTCAGTTAATGCTTATTAACCGTGGCGGTTGCCCTAACGCAATGGCCTTGGTTAAAACATTAATCGAGGCAGTTGTTCTAAAGCAATTATGCAACCGCCTCGATTAATAGGCAATTAACCGAGGCGGTTTCTTATAGTACCCACCTCGGTTAAGCCTGGGCTATAGATGCAGCCGCACCCACCCTTCTTCCCCATGGCTCCTCCTCCATTTTTTTAGGGTTTTGACCTCAAAACCCTAAAAATTGGCCATTTTCTGGAGGGAGTGGTTTTGCCCTTGGATTGGTTGAAGGAGGGCACCGCAAGAGGTTGATTCTCGCACTCCAACCCCCATTCTTCTCTTTTTTCCATGATTTGGGTGCTTTTTGTCAAGATCTAAATCTAGATCTATATGGAGGAGAGAGAAATCAAATCTAGAGATACCTGGCCTCATTTTTTTCATACCTCTCTACTTATATGCGCCATTTTTGTTGTTTGTGTGTGCAAGGTTCACGGTCATGGACAGGCAATGGATGTACAAGACATCGCTGTTGGATCCTTCTTAACTGGATCATGTGACAAAGTTTGTTGCCGCTGCGAAAATGCATCGTTTGAGTCTGAAGCGGGAACACACCATTTGTCCGTGTAATAGTTACAAGAACCTTCTTACGCACGAAGATAACATGGTGACATCTCACCTGGTCCGATATGGTTTCGTCAAGAATTACACTGTCTGGAAGTTTTACAGGGAAGCAGAGGTCCGAGTGCCGGTGCATCTGGAGGAAACTCGTCGACAACGATGGCGGCGGTGAATACTAAACAACAACCCTCAGCAGCAGCGGCTGGCGGGCACGGCACTGCTACTGGTGACAGTGCAGATCGTGATTACATCACGATGGATGATCTGCTCCAAGACATGGCCAACCACGGCGACAATGCGATGGGGATGGCAGTGTGTTGGCTGGTGTGATGGAGCCCCACGATGTGGAGCTTTTTAAGGGACTTGGTAACCGTATGGACCACGATGATGTTCTGTTTGGGAGCCCGAGATAGTAGGATAATTTTAGAGAGATGAAGCAGGCGGCAATTGATTCCCTATATAAGGAATGTCCTAAGCAGTGGACGGCACTGCGTTTCAACCTCCAGATGCTGATGCTGAAGGCTCGCTGTGGCTGGTCTGACACTAGCTTCAACGATTTGTTACGTATCCTTGCTGACACATACCCAGAGGGTAACAAGGTGCCTGCCAATACCTATCGGGTAAAGAAGCTGATTCGGCCAGTGGCAATGAATCTTAAAAAGTTTCACGCCTGCCCTAACCCCTGCATCCTGTATCGGAGCAAGTATGAGAACTTGCAGAGCTATCCACACTGTGGCGCGAGTCGGTATAAGAGGAATACCGGTTGTCGCGTGGACGCGGACGACGAGGAAGCCACCTCTGCTGCTGAGCGCTGACTTCACTACAAGAAATGTCTCGGTTTTTGACGAAATGTTGATGAAACGTGCGTCACAAACCATGCGTCTTATTCCATGGTTTGTGACGTTTATATGTTCATGTCACGTCGTTTGTGACGAAACGAATGTCAGAGAACGTGTTCTTTGACATTCTATGAACATATAAACGTCATAAACGACGTGACATGAACATATAAACGTCACAAACCATGGAATAAGACGCATGATTTGTGACGCACGTTTCATCAACATTTCGTCAAAAACCGAGACATTTCTTGTAGTGCTTTCTGGCCTCGTGCTGCGACTGAGACAGTGCAAGATAGTTCTGCACTCGACAAGATGGGAGACGTTGCTAGCATACAGCAAGTCGCCGAAGCACTAAAACCAGACGCACATGCCTACTGCCCGAGAAATAAAAAGTATGTTTTGCTGCTGCCAACTGTGTACGCTAATTTCCCTAATTTCCCTTGTACACGACTTGCCATCCGATACAATATAATACTAGTGCTTATATTTTGATCGAAATTAAAAAAAGTCGCTTAAGTACTCTGTGATGTGCAAGATACTACGGAGTACTAGTTATTTACTCCATCACAATACTACCGAATTCTGTCTCCAGAACCACTTTTAGGACGGCTTTTGATCCAACTGCAGCTACAATACAATAAAATTAGCCGCCTTTGAATGTTGTCTCTACAGTGGTACGTGTAAGCTTAACTACACACCTAGAACACATAGTCATCAGATTCATTATTTGCACTACAAAAGATGAAAAGAATTTGTAAACAGCTAGTCTTTTACACTATACGAGGTTACAAGCTAACGGTAAGGCTGTCTTTTGTAGTGCCAACTCAGCTAGTTATAAGGCCACCTACACGTAGTAAAAATCATGTGTATGAGTTCTTCAAAAATAAAGCTAATGACATGGTTAGTCAATTATGCTCGTAGAGAATGAGACAGTTAGTGAAAATAAACACATAGACCATTTTCCTTTTCATGACCAACGATTGTGTGGGACAAAAATAATATAAACGATAAATCATCCAAGCTGAAATATAATAAAGAAAAACTGTTCTTATATCATGATAATGGTGAGTTCAACAAGAACACTCAAAACTTTACTTGTCGAAAAATTAAAGCATAACAGAACTGAAATATAATTCATTCCAAAAGATAAAACATTTAGGTGACTTCAATTCCTAGTGGCAGGGACCAAAGCAGACTTGAACTCTAATTGACCAAGATCACCAATACTGCTTCCACTGGAACATTCTCAGTAATGACCAGCGAATAACCTTGTGCCTGTCTTCAAGTGATGTGAGACAGTGACGGGGACTAACCAAAGAATTTGCTGTCCCTATGAAGGTGATGCGGTAAAATCCAATAATAGCAACGACCAAGGGGTGTAGAACCGCATTCAGAAGTTACACCGCAACTTCCTCCCTGTGACATTCTCCTTGGAACAGAACCATCCTCTCCACAGAATTTCCCTGACATTTCGTGGTCTGTTCTTGATCACACATTGGAGCAGCACCGCCCATTTCACCTTGTTCACACATTTTGCTCCAAACGGTGGACTGGCTACCTCCACTGTATTTTTACTACTGTATCTAAATTATTGACTTTTTTAGATTTTTTGAAATAATTAATAATTATCAACTAGAAAAAAAATGGAAATATTATCAAATTCCCTCAAGAGACCGATCGAGTGTGAGCCCCTTCCTTCTTTACCGTTCGTAGGCTTCCTTCTTTCTTTTCCTTGCCCTTTCTTCTTTTCCGTGTGCATCTTTCTTTTTTCTTTTATAAATTTTAGTTTGCTTCGATAAATATTATAGAAATTGAAACATTTATGTGTAGTTTTATTTATATTTGACACTAAATCACTGTTAAAGTTGAATTTGTACACTGTAACACTAGGGTACTACAAAAAAGTTTTAATGGTTTCATCATGTATAAAGTGTGATGATATTTTGTTTTAAAAGTGGTTACATTTTTTATGATTTACAGTCATATTAAAGTTGTACATATATCCGGTTACATATTTAACTAAAACGTGTGTTACATATATGGAAAATATCAACAACTAACACAATAATGGAATCGTGAATTTTAGTGATCTAAAACATGTTCCACGCTAACATGTTGCATAATCGAGTGTATACGGTGTACTAACTCACGTGACACGTGTGCAGCTGCGGGGCTCAATTTTTTTTCGAGTAAAAAAGGAGCAGGTGCAGGAGATCAAACTGTGGGCGGGCTGAGACCTAAGAGCTCGTGGGGGCAGAATGGATGGCTTCAATGCAGGAGGGATGATCCAAAGAAGCCTGGCCCTTAGATTGAGTTGAAGCCTTCAGGGGACGATTAGGAGACATTAATCTTAATGATATTGAAATCCTAGGTACAAAATCTTTGGTGTACAATTGTTGAACTATCTCAGTGGGGACACAGACATGGGGTGTACAAAGCTTTGTTTTGATTGTTCGATTATAGTGTAGATTGATAGAGAAGAGGTAGAAAAGCAGGGCCTTCTTCTTCTTGCCCCTTTCTTCTATTATTAACAAGATGTCCGTGGAAGCTAAGACCAAGTTTTTGCCACGTCGTGATTTCCAGGAAGGGACAAGCCCATCACTTGAGAAAGATGTAAACCGTTTTATAGTTGTATTATTGCCCATTGGTGACGACAGTGAGCTCCATTTAAACGGACTGATTAAGGGTGACATCACTGGTTGACTAGCAGATAATTAACAAATAGTGAAGACTTGGAGATTCGGTAAGTGACAAGTAAACTGGTAGGAAGAACATGACAATCAAGGAAGAAACACAGTAATTATGTTATCTACAAAAATGGAAGCAACACGGTAATATACTCAAAAGATATTGCCTGTTTTCAAAGTGCCCTGATGATTAGACTAGTAACATCGCTATTTCTGTTTTCAAACTGGTATGTTGCTGGAACCAACGCAGGCAATTTCTGTTGTAGCATTGGTGTGGATGGTGGTGATGACCTCCAGAAAATCACAAGTGGCTGTTTTTTTATGACGCAGCCACAGATTGGTTGATGATGTTAATAAGGTTATTATCTCACCAAGTTGATCAACACTAGCCAAAGACAGCCTGTAATGGATTGGTATGGGCTGGGGTGTTTTATTCGAGGAATCATGCATTATGATCTGTTCTAGATATGGTAGTGCATCATGAGTACAACACATGAATTTTGGTGAACTTACTATATTAATATCTCATGCATATAGGAATACTAAGGGCCGTTTGGTTCAGCTAAATATTTTAGAAGCTTGATAGCTACAGCGAGCTAGGTAATATCTTTTCATAAGCTTTGTGGTTAAATAGTTCAAAATAGGCTATAAGTTGAATTGTAAGCTAGAGCATTTGAATTAGCTAATGATTTTTAGCAGCTAGCAATTTATTGTAGTCAATCGAAACAGGACCTACGCATTAGCTCGTGGGGTCATGGGGATGAGATAACGATGGATCAATTATTCCATTTAAAAAAAATGAGTAACGAGATGGTGATCTATAGACCACATCATTTCTCAAACTAAGCAGTCCCTTTGAGGTTGAAAGCCAATCTCATTTGCAATTCTTTACTGACAAGAACTGCACAAACTGAACAAGTCATGGCGTTCAGAATTTACACTACAGCTTCCTCAATGTGTCATCGTCTCCATTTCCCTGATCTTTCCGTCTGATTTGAACACATCCAAATCGATGAACGTGTTCAAATATTGAGTTAAAAAATGGACCTTCTACCTCCACTTGTACGACTATAAAGTCTGGCCGCCCCATATTCAACGAATACAACCAGCACACCCTCACTTCTCTATGTTCCTCATCTCACTGTATGCCATCCATTTCTTCAATGATAGCAAGGCTATGATGGGCATTCAGTTAGTGCTTCGCGCCAGTAGCTGCAGTAACCTAGAGGAGAAATAAGGTACGGGCTACCCTTATATTAATCCCATCAGTAACCCATGAAATTACTCTAGATTATGTGTGGGTGAACTAAAGTACCTCCTTTTGTCTGTTGTCGTATTCGATCCTCAGTAGGCAGAGGGGACTGTATTTGTACTTAGCTGCCAGCTATGGCGGCGGAAATGGTGTTTTCAGCACTGGTTCAGGAGGCCGTGAGCAGAGGCGTCTCCTTTGGGTTCAGCAGGCGCGAGGAGAAGGTGTCCCAAGGGCACTTGATGGAGAGACTCGAGATGGCTGTCAGCGAACTAGAGCTTGCGCTTGAGAGGTCTGCAAAAGTGCCCATCACAGACATCTCCCTGCTTCAACGTCTAAAGATAATCAAACGCTCCTACATCGAGGCCATGGAACTACTCTACAAGCACAAGCAGCTGGCCATGCCTGCAGGGCCTCAACAAGTTGCAACACAAGGGGTAAAGCGCAAGCGATGGTTTATTTTTCCTACGAGCAAGTCCTTGAAACCTTTTGTTGCCTTGAGCACAAATGATGTTCGAAGATTTGAATGGTATGCAGATTATGCAGGCAAGTTTGTGAGGGATGTAGAGTCTGGCTGTTCACTTCATCACTACACCTTTTGCAACCCTATTGTCAGGCATCTCCTTGAAGGGAAAACTCTCTCATATTATTTGGAGCAAGGAAACCTGATACAAAATTTCTACATATGGCCCATGTATTCCAATGAGCGTGGCGTGGAGGCAGTGTTAGCATACCATTATGAGGATAGCACAATGGCTGAGAAATGTTTCTATCTCTTTTTAGCCCTACGACTTTCAGAAAGCACAAACATAGTTGGGGTTGCTAGAAAAGGCTTGCAGTTATTGACATGTGGATTCAAACATGCTGCTGAATATGCAATGGGAGAACTCGCCCTACTATTTAATTTACAAGACATTGTCCATTCATATGGGCCTCCATGGATTGGCATTGAAGAGCAACATATCAACCACACACAAATTGTTCGCCCAGACCCAGCATGTTGCAAAGGAAGTAGGCACGGGCTTTGTGCTAGCAAAGTCTCATCGGAGTTTGCCGATATATTCCCAGAGCAAGTTATTTATTTTTGTTTTCATTGCCATATATCAGCACTGGAGCCTAGCTCGTTGCGGAGTTCATTTGATGAGGTGGGCAGAAGCAACAGCAGAGGCGGTGAGAAGCCACCTCTGTTGGTGAGAGTTGCCTTTGTGCCTCATGACGGGACTGAGACGCAGGATAGTTATGCAGTCGAAACTATCGGAGACATCCATGAGTATAGAGATGTTAGTAGCATACAACAAGTGGCCAAGATGGTAAAATCAGATGCCATCAATTGTTTCTTACATCAGCCAGAGCTGACGGAGTACAGAATAGATTGGTACTCTAAACATGGTGCTGCATGGTTTGAGGTGATAAAGGCAAGCATGGAAGGAGCAGGTGCACCCGAAACAAAGGAGGAGGTACAAGGGAGAAGTAACCGGAGCTAGTTAAGTGGGTTAGTTGCACAGCAGCATCTGGTGTTACAAAGGCTTTACTGCTCTCCTGATTCGTAAGGTGATATAATGTAATCTACCTTGTGTGGTGTCCAGGTTTTGGACATTATTGTAATGAGGTGCTACGTTATTTTTATAACATGCATGATGATGTCTACTAATTCAGAAACTAGATTATACCCCACGCATTATCGCTGAAATTTGAATAATATGTATGTAGAAGAGAAAGGTCTTGGTGAGGTGGCAAACTCCACGAGACCAGCTACCACTACCGTAGAGAGGAGCTTTGCCGAGGGCCTACCTATTTGCCGAGAGTCAAATATCGGGCGCTCGACAAAGAATCCTTTGCCGAGAGCCAACGCTCGGCAAAGATGGCTTTGCCAAGAGCTCGACTCTCGATACAAACAGACCCTCGGCAAAGCCTCAGCTCCGCAAACGGCCCACTTACGCCGTCATCTTTGCCGAGAGCCAGCTGTTAGGCTCTCGGCAAAATATTTTTCTTTGCCGAGAGCCTCAGCCAAGGCTCTCGGCAAAATTCGGATTTTTGCTCCCAATTTTTTTGTGCAGTCTTGCTACAGTACTAGAAGCCAAGATTTGAAATTTGGTGTATTTTTCATCCCTCTTGCTATATTTCGTGTATTTTTTTTCATTTTCTTGATTTTTTTCACAAGACGCACATTTGAACTGCAGGTGCATGAAATAATAAATCTCAGTGATTCAATAAATGATATTCATTCTTCCGAGGGTATTTCGACGGCGTATCAAGGGATAGACGCGAAAACTCCACCATCTCGTGCACGCGACATGGCGACCAAGTTGCGTGAGATTTGATTTAAAAATATATAAAATGCGAACGGAGTTGGAAAATCATGAAAATGGATGAGAGGCCTTGACATCGCATGTAGAGGCTATAAAATTTTTTTGGAAATGTTTGAAGCAAGTTGTGCCGTAAGATGGCTGAAACCCTGAGATCTCCGCATGTGATATCTTATAATCACATGTGGAGATCTCAGGGTTTCAACCATGTTGTGCTACAACTTGCTCCAAACATTCTCAAATTTTTTCTATAGACTCTATATATCCTGTCAAGGCCTCCCGTCTATTTTCATGATTTTCCGACTACGTTCGCATTTTATATAATTTTAAATCAAATCTTACACAACTTGGTGGCCATGTCTCGTGCACGAGATGGTCGAGTTTCCGCATTTGTCCCTGGATACGGTGTGGAAATACCCTCGCAAGCATGAATATCATTTTTTGAATCGCTGAGATTCATTATTTCATGCACCTGCAGTTCAAATGTGCGTCTTGCGGAAAAAATAAAGAAAATGCACGAAATATAGCAAAAGGAATGGAAAATACACCAAATTTAAAACATGGCCTCCTAGTACTGAATCAAGGCTGCAGGAAAAAATTGGGAGCAAAAATCCAAAAAAAATATTTTGCTGAGAGCCTCCTAAAGCTCTCGGCAAAGAGCCCCTTTGCCGAGAGCCTGGGCTGGGGCTCTCAGCAAAGAAAATCAAAAAAAAAAGAAAAACTCTTTGCCGAGAGCCTCCTGATCTAGCTCTCGGCAAAGGGTATCTGAAACAAAACAATCACCCGCGCCCCTCACCCCTCACATGCACGCCTCACACCCGCCCGCCCGGACGCGCCTTCGCCCGCGCCGCCACCGCTCGGCCGCGCCCCCGCCCCTGCGCCGGCGCCGCTGCCCGGCATCGTCCTTGCCCCGGCCCGACCGCGCCCCCGCCCCCGCGGCGCCGCCGGCCGCCGCCGCCGCCGTCCACGGAGGGGAAGCCAGGGAGGCCCCGACGGGAGGAGCGACCCGGCCTGTTCAGGTACTTCCTCCCTCTCCCTCTCCCTCCCTCCCTCCCTCCCGGCCAGAGATTATGCATAATGCGTGGTTAAACCTTCTGTTGGCACAACTGTGAATGAGACTAAGAAATTAGTGCCTAGTGAACAAAATGGAAGGAACTGTCAGCATTCCCCATTGAGATAGACAATTAGATTCCTCTCTAATTAAACTGCCAATAGGAACTATATCACATGGAAATCAACAATTCCAACACAGTTCCTTTTAGATCTATTTTGCCTGAATGTTGGAGAACATCCACCTATAAAGATATTGAAGAATATCTAACTGACTAACTAGTCATGTAGTCATATGAAAATGAAAATCAAGTAACAGTTGAGCAAGATAAATTAGTGCCTTACTGTATGGCTTGAACTGGTTTTGTAGGATGTGTTTGGTGAGCAATGCTATTTACGGCTCCCATTTGCTAAATTGGCTGCAGTTTATGCACTGTGCTATATCTTGTATGTCCTTCCTACTTAGGAGTATTTACTAAAGCAAAATAAAACCATATGTTAAATGAATAGCTAGTACTTATAGCTTATATGCTATCTAGCAAACTATTAATCTAGTCAAGTGCTTGGTTCAAGACTTATAATTTGCTGGCATTTACGACTGGTTTTGTGAAGTAGTATATGGTTTATCAACGGTTGTAGCATAACGACTGGTTTTGTAGCATTTTGTTAACTTAATTTGTGGAAGAGAATTTTTTATCCTTTCATCAATACCCACATGGCTTACCTTGTATCTAAGGGTGACGCTTCTTGGCCCGAAGCAATATACTACTCCATCCCAAATTATTTGACTGATGCTTGTCAAGGTGTTTTAAACTCGTGCATATGACTACTGCAAGTGCACTAGCTTAGCTAGTTGGTCCCTGGAACCCTATTTTTTCATGCAATCAAAGAAAACACGACTTTGCTAAGAAATTATGTCATTTTTATTGAGATGAACCATACAGAAAAAATAAAACCTCTCCTAATTACATTTTTCTCTTTTGATGAAGTGAGGCCAGCTTATGTATCAATAAGGAGATCACATATTACATTTTTTAAAAAGAAATTATGTTTAGCTTAGAATTTGGCATTTCATATTTATCTTCCATATATATGTGATGCCAATATTGCCAGGCATACCAATCCAAGCCACAGCATATATATAGTACACTGGAAATTGAATCAAGTAATAACTAGACATTGTTATTCAGTGGAATGTGGATTTGAATGTGAGTGCCTGTTCTAACACATATAGCCTTTTTGTCATATTTTTTTAGGTTGTAGTGTGGCTTGTACAGTTGATGATTACAATCTGACCATGTTCAGTGATTTTTTTTGGTGTTGGGCAATGCTCTACATACTGAAGTGTTTGGAAAATATGTGGCAATAATGATTATAGATATGTTAATATATTTATGTGTACCTATCTATAATATTTTTGAATGCATTACAGTTCATCTATATTGGTCAGTTTACACTCTGGTGCCATTCTTTCACTGTATGCTTGCAGCCATGCACTTGTCTATTTAATTAGTTGACTTTGATTCGTCCAGCTTCATTTTCTGGGAATAAATACCTGCAGAGTAGAAATAATCCTTGCATGGATATTATTTTGGCAAAACGGGGTACTAGTATGTAATATTCTTTAGGCTTCCAAATTTCCCTAGTGTCTTTATTTTGAATGGAAAAGGTTTGGTTTGCTTTTCTGTAGTAGCACAACAGCTGATCAACATGTTCTCAATTGCAGTGGTCACCAATTTGTGCAGAACTATGGTTAAGAAATCATGAACTGCATACTTAGATTAGGCATCCTCAATCACTATTCTAAATGTTCCCTGTACATTATTTCTTTACTAGTGAGTAGCAGTGGGGAAAATTCATGTTCGGAAAGAGGCATTAGGGTTAGGAACTTAGGATCGCCATATATACATTGCTGCGTATACCTTGGATGAAGGCTGTTCTTGACAACCTTCTGGCCGTACTTCCTCCACTTGTAGCCGTCGTCCAGCACATTCCAAAGCAACTAACTCAAAACAAACTTCCTAGCTAGGACATTTCAGGCAATTATGGATGTCTGAGCCTGCTTCTTGCACCATGCATATGTTTTTCTACAGATGTGTCCACAACACAGTACAGTAGTAGTCTTTCAAGTATGGATTTGTGGTGATATGATTGATATTTTCAAAGTTATGCAACATGTAATGGTCAAGCTTATCCATGCGATTTGTTTCATAGTGATGAAATATCTAAACTAGTGATTTTGTCATTACATGATTTAGGGAGTATACAGGTGGCCATTTCAAAGGTTCATAGTAAAACATATCTATATGCTGTAGCATCCTCTATAGAATTGCAAAAAACAGGCCGTGTGTTTTTTTTGTTCCTAGCTAGCTAGCTAAGTGATCCATCGCCACTGTCTACATCCCTTTCCCTTGATCGTCCATCTGATGAGCTAGCCAGCACACAGCAGCGCGAGTTGGAGTTCGTTCTTGGAACGCCGGTGCTGCTGGTAGTAGAGAAAACAAGTCTAGGCCATTGTTCTTCGCCTTCTTCTTCTTCAGTGGCTTGCATTTTGCAAAAGATTTCTCTCGACCCCCCCCCCCCTTTTCTTTTCTCTGTTTCATTCACTTGAATCATCACTGCATGCGTGCGTGCGTGCGTGAGTACTGGTTTAATCATCGTCGCTGTTTTATTTAGCTTTCATCAATCCACTGGCAGCAAGCAGTTTATGTTAGTTTTGCTTATTGGTTTGTTATTATGCTCCTCCCGAGGGATATGATTCAAACTTGCAAGAGCAGTTTGAGATTCCCTACCAGTGCAGGCTAGCTAGTAGCAGCAGCTGCTGTGTGCTTATTATGCATGTCATGGCATGGTGTGGGAGAAGTTTAGTTTGCAGCTAGCAACAACAGTGGCAAAAGCTGTAGCTGTAATGTTGTATAGCTAGCTAGTAGCATCTTTCAGAATTTGTTCTTGTATGCAACTTGCAAGCAACTATTAGTTTGGTTCTGTTGCAGAAGCCAGCAGCCAAACTAGCTTGCTGTTCTATTCATTATATTGGCAGAATCTATTCATGGACTGCTGGTGTGTGTTTCAATTTCCTTTCTTAGGAGCTACCTAAGCATATATAGTTTCTAAAGCCAGGAAAAACATATATATGTTTACCTAGCTACTTTTGTGTCTCAAGGTCGATCTCTGGAAACTCGATTTATGTGTCGATTATATATTCCAGGAGAATCCATACCTTGTAACTTCAATAATACTATATTTCTTTAGTTCAGCCTGCAGTTGCATGTTTAGTTTCCTTTGTGCTTGGCATTGTTGTTATTTGCTTTGCATGGGCATTGTCCATTGGTATTGCTATGAACCGTAGCACATAGATGATACATATGGTACTAAAATTGAATGAATAATCCTTACAACCCACCAAAGCATAGCTAAGTTACATGACCTTTTGAAATCATCCCTCACGCATTTGGTTTCACTTTGCTGTGCATGTTGAAATTGCCTTTGATGAGAAATCTTGTTAAACTAAATAGGTATAAATAACACATCTCACTTGTTTTGCTACATCATATGTAGTTGCAGGATCGTCCACTGCGGGTCTGCCTGCACCGCTTCGCCTCGCCACTACACCGACTCGTCACTGCGCCGCTAGCCTGACTCCACCGCAACCCTAGGTATAAATAACCTCTCCTCCCGGATAAGGGTCGTAGGTCATGAACCCAGTTAGGCGTCTCCCGTCCGAAAGAGATATGGTTGGAGGTATTTAGATCTCTGCATATCGATAATTGTATCTGTTTTGGACTGTCCACGTGACTTGGACAGCCCGCGGATGCGTAGATGAGGCTAGTTCCCATGGTCTACCCTGATTTGAGACGGAGTTTCGGCATCACCTCCCTGTTGTTCTCCGGATACACACTCTCCCTACAATGACGTGTATCGGGAGAACAACGAGGAGGTGCTGCCGAAATTCTGTCTTGGGTTGGGGCAGACAATGGGAACTAGCCTCGTCTATGCATCCGCTGGTGGTATTAGGACCTATCCTCACTATTAGATGACAATAGGATGTAAGTACTCGGATGTAGATGTAAGTACTCGGATGGATGATAGTAGGATGGATGACCGTCAGTGGATGTACTCGGGCCGCAGAAGCAAGAGTGATTTCAGTGATGAATGGTTGCACAAGACAGATGCTTTCTTGAACCATGCATTTGGCCCGGCTCGGCGAGGAGAGATGAAAGTATTGTGCCCGTGCAGCAGATGTGGGAACCGGAGAAGGCAAGACAAGGAGAACATGGGTAAACATCTTCTGAACCATGGATTCATGCCGGACTACACCCGGTGGATCTACCATGGTGAAGTAGATCATTTGAGAGAGGAGGCGGTGCGACCACGTCTGCAGGGCTTTGATGCTGATGCTGGGGTAGCAGACCTGTTAGATGACTTCCAAGAAGCATAGTACGCTGCAGGACGTACGGAGGAGATGGAGAAGACCGCAAAGGCATTCTATGACATGATGTCTTCGGCACAAAAACCCCTTCATGATCAGACAACGGTTTCTCAACTGGATGCCATTGGCCATGTGATGGGGTTCAAGTCCCAGTTCAACCTGAGTCGAGAAGCGTTCGATGGTATGTTGGCCCTATTTGGCAGCTGCTGTGTGCTTATTATGCATGTCATGGCATGGTGTGGGAGAAGTTTAGTTTGCAGCTAGCAACAACAGTGGCAAAAGCTGTAGCTGTAATGTTGTATAGCTAGCTAGTAGCATCTTTCAGAATTTGTTCTTGTATGCAACTTGCAAGCAACTATTAGTTTGGTTCTGTTGCAGAAGCCAGCAGCCAAACTAGCTTGCTGTTCTATTCATTATATTGGCAGAATCTATTCATGGACTGCTGGTGTGTGTTTCAATTTCCTTTCTTAGGAGCTACCTAAGCATATATAGTTTCTAAAGCCAGGAAAAACATATATATGTTTACCTAGCTACTTTTGTGTCTCAAGGTCGATCTCTGGAAACTCGATTTATGTGTCGATTATATATTCCAGGAGAATCCATACCTTGTAACTTCAATAATACTATATTTCTTTAGTTCAGCCTGCAGTTGCATGTTTAGTTTCCTTTGTGCTTGGCATTGTTGTTATTTGCTTTGCATGGGCATTGTCCATTGGTATTGCTATGAACCGTAGCACATAGATGATACATATGGTACTAAAATTGAATGAATAATCCTTACAACCCACCAAAGCATAGCTAAGTTACATGACCTTTTGAAATCATCCCTCACGCATTTGGTTTCACTTTGCTGTGCATGTTGAAATTGCCTTTGATGAGAAATCTTGTTAAACTAAATAGGTATAAATAACACATCTCACTTGTTTTGCTACATCATATGTAGTT
Source organism: Saccharum hybrid cultivar R570 (assembly GCA_038087645.1). Classification (NCBI taxonomy): domain Eukaryota; kingdom Viridiplantae; phylum Streptophyta; class Magnoliopsida; order Poales; family Poaceae; genus Saccharum; species Saccharum hybrid cultivar. The sequence continues at coordinate 29,624,634 of JAQSUU010000405.1, read as the reverse complement.
GCAGGATCGTCCACTGCGGGTCTGCCTGCACCGCTTCGCCTCGCCACTACACCGACTCGTCACTGCGCCGCTAGCCTGACTCCACCGCAACCCTAGGTATAAATAACCTCTCCTCCCGGATAAGGGTCGTAGGTCATGAACCCAGTTAGGCGTCTCCCGTCCGAAAGAGATATGGTTGGAGGTATTTAGATCTCTGCATATCGATAATTGTATCTGTTTTGGACTGTCCACGTGACTTGGACAGCCCGCGGATGCGTAGATGAGGCTAGTTCCCATGGTCTACCCTGATTTGAGACGGAGTTTCGGCATCACCTCCCTGTTGTTCTCCGGATACACACTCTCCCTACAATGACGTGTATCGGGAGAACAACGAGGAGGTGCTGCCGAAATTCTGTCTTGGGTTGGGGCAGACAATGGGAACTAGCCTCGTCTATGCATCCGCTGGTGGTATTAGGACCTATCCTCACTATTAGATGACAATAGGATGTAAGTACTCGGATGTAGATGTAAGTACTCGGATGGATGATAGTAGGATGGATGACCGTCAGTGGATGTACTCGGGCCGCAGAAGCAAGAGTGATTTCAGTGATGAATGGTTGCACAAGACAGATGCTTTCTTGAACCATGCATTTGGCCCGGCTCGGCGAGGAGAGATGAAAGTATTGTGCCCGTGCAGCAGATGTGGGAACCGGAGAAGGCAAGACAAGGAGAACATGGGTAAACATCTTCTGAACCATGGATTCATGCCGGACTACACCCGGTGGATCTACCATGGTGAAGTAGATCATTTGAGAGAGGAGGCGGTGCGACCACGTCTGCAGGGCTTTGATGCTGATGCTGGGGTAGCAGACCTGTTAGATGACTTCCAAGAAGCATAGTACGCTGCAGGACGTACGGAGGAGATGGAGAAGACCGCAAAGGCATTCTATGACATGATGTCTTCGGCACAAAAACCCCTTCATGATCAGACAACGGTTTCTCAACTGGATGCCATTGGCCATGTGATGGGGTTCAAGTCCCAGTTCAACCTGAGTCGAGAAGCGTTCGATGGTATGTTGGCCCTATTTGGCAGCATGCTTCCGGACGGCCACATATGCCAAAGAGCCTATACGAGTCACAGAAACTGCTTCGTGCACTGAAGATGTCGTATGAGCAGATACATGCATGTCCAAATGGGTGTGTCCTCTTTAGGAAAGATCTCAAGGATGCAGGTTACTGTCCGAAGTGTAAAGCATCGAGATACATGGAGGTAGATGATGGTGAAGGCCCGAAGAGACAGCTTTCTATCCCCATGAAAGTCCTGCGTTACCTGCCGTTCACACCGAGGATCCAACGTCTCTACATGACCGAGGAATCCACGAAACAGATGAGATGGCACAAACATATGTCTTGCGGGGTATGGTCAGGAACATATGTGGACTCATAAGTCAGGCTTGGAAAGGCTCCCCTATTATGATGACCTTCTTCTGTCACATAATATTGATGTAATGCACACTGAAAAGAACATCACCGAGGCACTTTGGGGAACACTCATGGACACTGAAAAGTCCAAGGACAACCCTAAGGCTAGACTAGACCTGGCACTCTTGTACGATAGACCAAAGCAAGAGATGCGGTCTCCTCAACCCGGCAGGAAATGGACACGGCCCAAGGCCGATTTCGTCTTGAGCAGGCCACAAAGGAAAGAAATACTTCAGTGGATTTAGACATTGACGTTCCCTGATGGATATGCAGCGAATCTGAGGAGAGGAGTCAACTTATCTAGTCTGCGAGTCCTAGGAATGAAGAGTCATGGCTTTCACGTATGGATCGAGCGGCTTCTTCCGGCGATGGTTCGAGGCTATGTTCCTGAGCCTATGTGGGTTGTCCTAGCAGAGTTGAGCTATTTGTTCCGCCAACTTGTGCTTGTGCCAAGGAGATATCTCGGTCTATCATTGATGGCTTAGAGAAAGCTGCACCTGTGTTGATCTGTAAGATGGAGAAGATCTTTCCACCATGTTTCTTCACTCCGATGCTGCATTTGATCGTACACCTCCCTAATGAGGTTCGAATGGGAGGGCCTGTGCATTGCCGTTGGTGCTATCCAATCAAGAGAAATCTGAAGACTCTTCGCAAGAAATGTAGAAACAAAGCCAAAATTGAGGCTTCCATTGCAGAGGCATTCATTCCAGAGGAGGTGTCAAACTTCACTGAACAATACTACTTCGAGAACCTTCCTAGCATGCATAATGCACCCCCTCGTTACAATGCTGGAGAAAATGAATCGAGTCTTAGCCTTTTTCAGGGCCAGCAAGGCATGGCAAGTGGATCCACAGTTAAGCAGTTGAACTATGAAGAGTGATGAAAGATCATGCTATATGTGCTTCCCAACCTTGATGAGGTGCAGCCGTACATGGGTAAGTTCTCAACTATGTTCATTTAATTTGCCAACACTATTCTACATCCAACACCCTTGTTTTTCTTTCATATAGGGAATTTATTCATCAGTTCTGGAATGGACCAAGGCCTCCTTCTGACCCGATAGCCGAAACCCTAATTACAAACGGTGCGGGGCAAGGGAGGCCCGATTTCATTTCTTGGTTCCAACAGAAGGTCCTGTCCAACCGAGGTCGTACTTTGTCCGACGTTCCAACTTGCTCTTACGTTCTGACCATATAACGTTATACCTTGCTTCACCTTGCAGGCTCAGACCGATGCGTCTATGAGTCAAGAGCTGAGACAGGTTGCAAACGGCTTTGACCATAGGGACAAATCATTTAACGGTTACGACGTGAATGGATATCACTTCCACATAGCAAGATACAAGCAGAGTCGGCCCAATCGAAAAACCACTAACAGCGGAGTTGGTACTCCAGGCAATGACAACCGTGACTACTATGGAAGAATTGAAGAAATATATGAACTTTCATTTCACGGTGACAAGCCTCTGAATCCTATAATGTTCAAATGCCATTGGTTCGACCCTAGAGTAACGAGGCTCACACCTAATTTTGGGCTAGTTGAAATTCCACAGGATTCTGTCTATCCAGGAGCCGATGTGTATATTGTGGCTCAACAGGCCACGCAGGTTTATTACACGCCATATGCGTGCAAAAGCAGAGAGCATCTCTTGGGTTGGTATATTGTGCACAAGATATCGCCACATGCTAAACTACCTCTCCCCAATGATGAGGATTATAACTTCAACACCAACACGTATGATGGGGAGTTCTTTCAAGAAGCTGGGCTGCAAGGGACATTCACGATAGACTTAACCGAAGCGATGGAAATGGAAGTAGAGAATGATGAAGAGGACGCTGGGGATGAGGTGGTAAATGAGAAGGACGTACAAATGCTAGAACGATTCCGTTTAGGCGAAGCAAATGAAGACGACGTCCTGTCTTCGGATACTGAGGAGTACTTAGACATGGTTGACAGCGATGATGACACTTATGCTCCGGCTAATCCCGATGATGCAGATTATTTCTAATACATGTAATATTATGTTATATTCTACTCCTGTTATGTTTTTTCTAATATTCTTAGGATCTAGGATTTTATTTATTTTTCATATATTTCATTATGTTATTTCTAATACAACATTGTTTGTTCTTTTTAAATGCAGGAGGTCGAGCCAAGATGCCGAGCGGACGTCAGAGGTCGATGAGCTCCCTGTACCGGGCCTTGCAGGACGACGGGCGGTCTTGGCAAAGGAGGGGTCGCCGCCGGAGGGAGCCGACTCCACCAGAGGAGGAGGTGGTCGAGGACAAGGTGCCGGCCACGCCCGAGGCCGAGGCTTAGGCGGACGAGGGGCAGGAGGAGCCCGAGCAGGAGGACGAGCCGTCGGCCGAGGCAGACGAGGGTTCGGCTGCCTCAGGGGCGTCCACACCCTACTTGTGAGGTCCCGCCAGCCTCCCGGTGCGACCGATACCACGTCACCAACGCCCAGTAATCCGCCCCGTTGGACAAAGGTACATGTTCTAACTACTCGTTCATATGATATGTTCAAAATTGAAATAGAAACTAATAATCTTTCTGAATCACTTGTGCATGCATTGGGAGTTTGTGGAGGGTCGCGGCGCAAACCCAACGGCATCCTAGGTCTCCTATGCCGCGAGCACTACCCCGGCATAGTACAGTATGCCAGGAAGACAGAGCCGGCCTACACCTTTGACCACTACACCGTCGCCCCAGACCCGGACTACCCCAACAAGGCGGCAAGGGTCAGAGCGGAGCTGTGGGTAAGTCTTCGTCACACAACATCGCATTCATTGTACTTTTCTTGAATTACTTAGAGTTTGTATTGCATTTGTATGCAGGACTTCTATAGGTGCGAGCAGGGGAAGGAGGCACAGGCGGAGGTGGTGAGTACAAGGGCCTGCAAGAAGCTCGTCACCGACATCATCTACGAGGTGAGACTTCAGGCCATCGTCAACTACAACGCCACGGTCGAAGGACGGAGGGTGTCGAAGGTCGAGGCGAGAGGCATGACGCTGAGCCGGGTGCAGTACATTCAGGTAAGTGATTCCTTTTGAGAGTAAGCTATGCTCATTTTATCTAACGCTTATATGTGAAATACTTGATGATGTGCAGATGGTATCCCAATGGTGTCAGTCGTTTCCCGAGTGCTGGGAGATGATCGTGGACCGGTGGCTATCCGAAGAGTGGACCGCCCAGCACACCGAGGCCCGGGAGGCGTGTCTGCAGATGCTAGGTGTACCACACCACCAGGGTAACCGCAACCTCGCCAAGTACGCACAAGCTTGGGTACGAGAAACACTTTATGTATTGTAACGCTCAAATATTGCCTGATAACTAATCATCTTGTTGTCTTCCTCGCAGACGGCGTCACACGGTGGCCAGCCTTGCAGCACGTTCACGGCATATGCCATGTCCCACAAGGGCAAGGCCACCACACCGGAGACCTCCTACAACCCCGATGACCCCCCTGAGGCGTACTCCAACTCCAGCGTCCACACCCACCTCACTGACTACACAGAGGCGGCAAGGGCGGTCCATGGGGCCAACTTTGATCCGCCCAGCGAGGACCTGGACAGAAGCATCGTGATGAGGGTCGGAGGAGGCAAGAAACACGGGCGGTATTGGCTTGATGACGGCGTCATCGACTCGTCCTCCACTCCCACTCTGGCCCAGCTCCGAGCACAGACCACGAGCGGGAGCATCCCCATACGCCCACGCCCGTCGCCTTCACAGTCGTGGGTCGCCGAGCTCGAGGTTATTTCTGTTTTACTCGTCGTACATTGATGTTTAAATGTTTGCATTGTTCTAATATTCCCTTTGTATTATCGCAGGCCCGCCTGGAAAGAGAAAGGGAGGAGCGCCAGCAGATGGAGGCCCAGATGCGGTCCTAGATGGAGGCCCGGTTGGAGGCCCAAGTTAAGCAGATAGCAGACCTCATCGCGTTCATGGCCTCCCAGGGCATGCAGGTGCCCGCGGCGCTCATGGTTCCTCCACCGCTATCTCAGAACGCGGATGCTACTCTTGTGAGTATCGATTCCTTAGTGTTTCGTTTCTACATTTGCTTGTCTAACATAGACGTCTACTTTTTGCAACCTCCGTCGGCGGGTTCGAACAACCCGCAAGCGCCTAGATGGAACACGCCCCGGGGTCAAGGCGGCACTACTTCTCTGGGGTGGCCAGGGTAAGGTTGGCCATGAGTGTGTTTAGAGTGTCGGCTCTAGTAGATTGTGAACTTTAGATTGAAAAGTTATCATGTTTCGATGAAAACTTGTGATGGTTAACTTTCGTTTGCTTCAAATATTGTGATCAATGTGATATTTGCGTGGTGTATGTGAATGTGACATATATGTGATGAATGTGATATGTATATGTGATGAATGTGATTTGTATATGTGATGAAATGGAAAAGTAAAAGAAAAAAAATTTCAAGCTTTGCCGAGAGTTGCTCTCGGCAAAGGGTGTCTTTGCCGAGCGCAATGGCCATCGCACTCGGCAAAGCTGGGAAACAAGGTTGGCAGAATAGCCGTTCCCCAGCTTTGCCAAGCGCAATGACCGTTGCACTCGGCAAAGGATAGGGTTTGTCGAGAGCTTGGCCAGACTGGCTCTCGGCAAAGAGGGTTTTCTTAAAAAAAAGAAAAAATGTTTGCCGAGAGCCACGCCAACAAGGCTCTCGGCAAAGAGTTTTTTTTTAAAAAAGGAAAACTCTTTGCCGAGAGCGAGCCAGATGGGCTCTCGGCAAAGAAGGCGTCAATGGCAACGGCCCGTTAGCGGCGCCTTTTCGTTGCCGAGAGCCGCGCGGGCTCTCGGCAAAGTCTTTGCCGAGAGCCCGATAAACGGCTCTCGGCAAAGAAGGTTTTGCCGATCGGATTTTCGCCGAGGTCGCTTTGCCGAGAGCTGCCGTCTCCAGTAGTGTACCTAACACTATTATAGAAAGTTTAATCACCGCCGAGACTTCCACGAGGGGCCCCTTTTGGGTGGCCCACCAGCGGTGATAAGCATTTTCACTGCCGGCTCGGCGTATGATCCAGCGGCGAACATAGTACCGGCCTTCTCCAACGCATCGTGCGTCCAACTGGTGGTAGAACGTTTTAGCAGAACGAAAAAGCACCAATCATAAAAATTATAAAATTGTAGCAGAACAAAAAAGTTGTCAAAGATGATACGATAGAGAGTGCCCACTGTGTACTATCAACAAGCAGGGTAAATGAATGTACAAGCCAGAACGCTACAAAATATTTGATTATAATTTCTTAGTGAGAATTCCAAAGTTCAGAACTGACTTAGTAGAAGATACGAAAATAATAGATCAACAATGCCTGGATTGAGGAAGAAAAACATCCAGCACAACATATCATGCTAGTTTACCAAATTTTATTCTTAAAAAATCGATGCCAACCACAATCAGATGCGATATTCATAATAACGTCATGTATTCAGTTTCTCTAAAACCGACCAAGATTGTTACCAATATTAGGTTTTGTAGATAAATATTATTTGCATTGTAGTAAATATATACAAAATCGAAAGCATGATGAGAAAATGCGCATGGCCATGGTGGGCGCACAGCCATGTTGGCCGACCGGGCGCGGCGCACAACAGGTGTCCAGGTGAGCAGGTGTTTGTATTGCTCGTCTTCTTAATGGTTTATGTTTTTTCTGTTTTTCCTTGATTCACTTCGACTGTTGGATTCGGTGAGAAATTTGATTGTTTGGTGGGGGTGCGTTTTCCTTTGGTTTGATTTATATATAAAGCAGATTGTGCAACTTTGGATTAGAAAATTGCAGACACAAAGTTATTTATTTATTTATTTATTTATTTATTTATTTTGCGATAGATGATATTGGACGGTATTCTCTGTTGGAACTCCAATTGGATGTGCAGTCCGGACAATGTTGTAGAGAAAAAGTAGATTGAAATAAGAGAGACGTTCCAACTGGATGAGCAATCCGGACGGTCAAAGGAAAGAAGAGACAGACGGAGAATATGAAACAGAAGAATATGGAACGGACAAAAGGTAGGAACATAAGTACGTACTAGCAAACATGCCCATACGTTGCAATGGGATCCAATACGTAGTGAGTTGTAGCACGGGTCATGAGTTTGAGTCAAAAATTAAATTAATTAGTAGTAAAAATCTTTGTTTCTTAAGGAGTTAAAGATTAAAATGACTACGATCTCTTATTTATTGTTTGTTTTTACTCTTATTATATTTATTAGAACATGAAAAAAACCAGGTGGAGAAAACAATGAAAACAAACTATAAAAAAAGTTGAGCTAGTGTAAAAACATCCACCAGAAAAAAAATCTGAGTATACTCTAAGCCAATTAAGTAGAAAATAGTCATGATAAAAATTGGAATATACTCTAGAAAAGGAAAAAAATCAAAATATATTTGGAGCCAAACGAAAAGCGTCTAAATAAACATAAAGCAACATGTACTCGGAGTAAGTAAAAATGGACAAACCGGAAAAAAAAGTGAAAAAAGAACAGAAAAGAAACGAAACAAAGAAATTATACTCTTCTTTCCTCTTTATTAGATTTCTATTCTTATATTTTTGTATTTGGATTAAGATTCCTATTCCAGTTACTTGGAGTTGGAGAGATCTAATTGGATTAAGTTTTTAGTTGTTCATATTATTATATTTTTCCTATTTGATTAGGATTCCTATTCAACCGAAATCAGAGAGATCTAATTGGATTAAAATTCCTAGTTACATAAAGAGAAGGGCTATAGACGGTTTTTTACATTCGCAAAGTTAGTTAAGGGATGGTTGGACAAAAAAATAGGTGGAGAAAAATTTTACTTCTTTATTATTAGGTATAGGAACAGAAAAAGTAGATTGAAAGAATATACGAAACTAGAAATCGTAGGCTCCACATCGACATCGACGCGTAGCAACTAGCAACCCAGCCCCTGCGATCTGATGTGGACACCGTCGTAGTAGTTGTAGAAGAAAAAGACACGCAGAGTTGCCGCAAGTCAATGTTGCAATTGCACCCAGAGTTTACGTATACAGTAGGGAAACGGACAACAAGTCCGCAGATCCGTCTCCGTCCTTTTCACATCAGGCATAAATACTCAACAGTGCCAGACCGGATTATATGATGAATGAACCTTCCACGGCATTTCCTTGAGGTTTCACTCCGACTCATCTCGGTGAGCTGATCTACGCCACCCAACAGCAACACTCAGGACGTCCTCTTTACTTGAGCACTTGTACATACCGTTAATTAGCTATCTCTGACTCAGAGGGGCATATCCCAATTCTCCCCCACTGAAGAATGAAGAGAACCACCACTGCACAAGCCTTCAACTGAGTCCTGATTCGGTGAGTTCGTTGTTCCACTAGCCAGGACGATCATAACATAGCTATAGCCTGGTTGTGGTTGGCAGTTGCTGCATCAGCAAGAGGACATCGAACCCAACAGGTCTGGTCTCTAACCCAAGCACACCATGACCACGTTCTTCTTCCCTCATACTAGTACTTGTTTTCGTTTGTGCGTCAAATCAAAATCGAAAGTAGCTCAATTTTTTATCATCTATACGCAGGGTGAAATCTAGCAAGCAAACCAAACAGCCCCCAGCTCCCCCAGGGCGACTTGATGGCGGAAACATACTCTGTTTCATTCTTAGTTCTGGAGGCCATGATGAGCAGCAGAACCGTCTCCTTCGTGTTGCGCAAGTGCAGAAAGATTGCAATCTCAGTATTCAACTTTGACCACCACATGTTTGTGAACCTGATGAACAATCTCGGTATTCTCCTCTTAATGAAACATGAGCCGAAGAGAGCCATTTGCGAACGTACATTTCAGAAGGCCATCCAACTACTGCTCCAAAGCTACAGTAAGAGCTGTCGAGTTCTTGTTAACCACATCAAACGCATCCAATGGATGGTTCGTGAGCTTTGCAAGGTAGGATCTTGTTCTCCATACTTTGGATTATATTATTATATGCTTTACGTATACGTTTGTATTGTTTATTGCTGCTCTTTCTCTCTCTCTTGAAGCTCTCAGAGAATTTCTTCTTCCCAAATCGTAAGCAAAGAAAAAGAGATATGAAGTTATGAACACAACCATTTATGGCAGTATGAGACCATCTCAGCAGTTAATCACTCAGACAACTGCAGTCCCGTAACACGTTCAAAGGTAGAACACCACACAACTCACACAACTCAACACACCAAGTCTATAATCACATCATCACCGAAAGAAAATAGATATAGCAGAACAGAAACAATCTTCCATGTTCTCCATCTTCTCTATCTCTTTTGGCAATACCTGTCCGAGAACAACAACATTTTCTTACTCACCCACACCCCCCCCCCCTCTGCCCAGTAATTCTTTCAGAACTGTTTGCTATTCTGTCGTCGGCTCCAGCACCTTTGCTCCGCTAACTGTTTCTGATCCATAGGGCACAGAATATTTAGTAAGCCATCATAATATATCCATAGATTCAAAATCCTGACCACATACGACATGCATATATAGAATAGCTGATCCTTTTTTCTGTGGAATATAATCAGGCTATCGTCATCCACTGCACACCAACCGATCACATAGTGGAGCAGCAGGAGCATTACTCCAAATACTCGCAGCAAGCTATTGGGTTCGCCATTTCCACATACAGTGGGTTCCTTGTTTCTTCAGAATCATACTCCACTGGAGACACTGTCATTAAGATCGCCACCTCAGCTGCCTTCTTCGTGGCCATCATTGCTGACTTGGTTTCGTGGACGATGAAACCAAGGTGGGGAAGGGCCTTGGTGTATATATCATGGTTCCATCTGTTGCTGATGACATTTGTCACATTCGTCTCATTCGACAAGGACTACGGATACCCTATTATCTTGGTCTTGCTAATAACGATTGCAGCCATCCTCCTTCAACGCACTGTATGGCCTGCAGGAGTGTGGCAACAAAGCATGGATGATGACACAGCGATCAGTCAAGATCTTGACTTCATGTTCGAGTTGTCGTCCCTTATCCTCAACTTGGATAGCATGATCACCATGTTCATTACCATCAGCGGGCACTTCCCTTCGGGCGTAAACAAATACGAAGCAGCCAAGACCGTGTGGTTATTGTTCTTCTCCACCATCGTCCTCAGCCTGTATCTGATGATGGTGGCAACGGTGCGAACGGTCGCGCTCACTGTCAGTTCCATGTACCTCGATGTCTTGCTTATGGTTCTCCTAGTGAGCACACTTATTGCCACCTCAATCACATTTGTTTATTTTTTTGACCAAACATTGTTAATGGAGTGGGAAGTGCCAACTTGAGAGTCATAATCATAACTACTACTTCTCCCTTCTTTCTAAATTATAAGTCATTTTGGTTTTTCTATTCTAGGTACATAGATTTTGTTATGCACCTAGACAACAGGAGTTCTGGGCTCCTTAAGATGTTGTGGGCTTTGTGTGATTTCCTCAGCACATACGGCCGGTAACAGCGTCGATGGTGTAGTCCTCAGCCACCCGTTTGTGTGATTTCATCAGTGTGAAACATACTTTTGGCTCCTTTCCTCATGTGTTCTTTTCTGAATGTACTGATATATGAAATAGTGTATCCTAGAAAAAAAGAATACCTTAGTGTACATTATATTAATTGTTTACTTATTCTGAATAAAAGACTCCTTCTGGCCCTGCCATTCTATTATACATAATTTCTGAGCTGGGATAACTAGATGAACATATGAGGGCAATGTAGGAGACTATATTAATAAGGGCCGGAGATCATAGACGTCAACCAAGTCAATATAAGGGTCTCGTCTAAAGCTTATAAGGAGCAATTAAGAGCGCTCAAAGCAGATTAGGCTAGACAATTCTATGGCACTGGATTGTTATATACGGTGAGAATCAAAAGGTCCTAGAGGATCATGAAGAGTTGTGAAAGAGCGACAATCACTTATTTTCTTTGGTGTTGTGCTTATAGAATTTGTGGTTAGCTTCACAAAAAATCATAACCTCTTGTTGTGGTGCTTCAACATCCTCATCTAGGGTTTTCGACAATATTTGTCTACATCGTCCTTGATACATTGTAAGCTTATGTCATACTTGCAATATATCTTACAAAGATCAAGGGCAACTGTGTATAACTAAGGGTATCAGACTCTAACAGTAACAATGTAGTCTGTCCAGAATGTGGGGATCGGGATGACTGATCAAACAATTTGAGGTGCCTGTGAATGTGATGGGACTAAATCCAACACCGATAGCCAAGTGGCAACAACCATCCACTTGATGCTTTACGAGTGACTGTGCCCCCAGCATCCGTGCCCTGGCAGGCCATGCCCTCAGCTGTCGTCACGTCCATGCCTCAGCAGGCTGCGTCCCCAGAGGCCCTCATGATGGAGCTCTCTCTCCTAGAGCCGGGTAATTTCGATCTTTGCACATACTGTCACACCCAAAATTTCCTATTTTTGGTTGTGCATGAAAAACACTAAAAAAATGATTTTAATATTTGAATAAAACTTATCCGATAAATTAAGTTGCTGCTAATTTAAATGTAGAAAACTGTGGTTTAAAACTTTTCCATATTAATTTGATAGACTTTTCATGATGTGATGTTTGCTTGTTGTCTCTTGTGTGTTAAGAGCGAGCAAAGTCTTTAAAAATGCATTTAGTGGATCGATCTTTCTTCTCCAGCATGTCTTTATCTTTTTCCGCAATCAATATTCCTTGTTTCTCATCTTAAGTCTCGTTGGGAGTTTCCTAAAATCTTTTCTTTATAACATAAATTATTCCTTTCAGTTCCTCATGTGTCGATCAATCTCAGTGAACTCTTCGGGAATTGTTCTGGCTTTTTCTGGAGCTAGTTCACGCTTTTCTGTGAGCATTATCTAATTTTTAGATGCTCCAAAATATCTTTTCATGTGCTCCAAATACTTTATTTGGGTTCCTCATGTTCCATAATGTCTCTGAGAATTTTCCTCGAATTTTCAGAGCTTTCGGAGTATTTTTCGCGGCTTAAATAATAATTCTGAACTTTTCTAGAATTATTTTATCCACGAAATTAATTAATTCCGAAAATAATAAATATCTTATTTTCCACCAAAGCCTGTGTGCATAATCTTAAAGGCCCATACATTTATTTACTAATGGGTTTAAATGATTACTTAGGCCTATTAGTAAAGATGGAGGGTGCAACGTCAATTAGCACCATATCGCTAGTTGACATGGAGGTGGAGAGTTTTTCTCCCTATATATACGTACCTACCCCTTGAGCAAAGCACACCAAAACTACCGTAAGAGGAGCCCCTAGTTTGGGAAATCTCTCGTATAGTAAATTAGAATTTTCTCCCTTCTTATCGCGAACCGCCGCTCGTAGCTCCCTCCACCCCTCGCCGAAGTTCTGTATCTACAGCTTACGTTCCGGCGAACTTCCGACGAAGGTTTGGCGAGCTTTTCCGGCCACCTCGGACATCTCCGGTGAATTCCGCTTCCACTCCGAGGTTCGTCTCGTCGTTCTCTACACCGACACGCTTTTTATTTCGCGAATCCATGACCGTTTCATCGTTTCCCTATCTCATCTTCTTTTTATCTCCGGCGAACAACACCAGTGGCAGTCCTCGCGTCGAGTCCGCCAGGAGCCGCCCTAGCCTTGCCATTACGCTCGTACGTATCGGTTCTCGCCGAGAACAGAACTCATCTGCCACAGCCACAGTCGCCGACTGCCACCTGTCCATCGACTCTAGCAGGCTGCCGAACGAACGTCTCTCTGCAGTAGTAAGCCTCACTGCGTCGTCCTTCATCTCTTTCTCGTTTTCTGTAGGTCCTCACGACATTGCCGATCTTCACAGGAAACCACCGTCCGCCCTGCGGTGCCCTGCGTCGCCTCTGCTCCGTGGCCGTCCGTGCCAAGTGACCGTGGTGAGAATCGCCGTCCTCCTATGCATCTCCCAGTCCCAGTGCTCTTCTCGGAGACATTCATAGCTTTTTCGCTGAATTCCAGCAAGAAGCCGAGAGCCGAGAACTCCCATCCATTGCGGCATGGCGCCACCACCGGCACCAAGTCCCAAGTCGCACGCCAGCCCTGCATCCTGCCTTCTGTCATGCACGAACGAGCGCAAGCACGAGTGAACGGAGCCATCAGAACAGCCTGCCACCCATGCGTGGCCATTTTGATCTTTGCTAGCTTGATGACATCATAATGGTGTCATGCTCACCTTACACACACATTATTGCCGTTTCCTTTCACAAAAACAAATCAATAAATACAATAGAAATACATATTGTTTAGGCAATAACTTCTACGTTTTAACTCCGATTTGACCCATTCAAGTTGCGTTAGGTTCGTATTTGCGAGCTCTACATGTTAGTGTAGCTGTACAGTAGGTTTAGAAAATTTAATTTTCGAGTTTATACTAAAGTAATTATTTATCTATAGGAAATCTTAGAAAAATCATAACTTTCACGTTTTAAATCCGAATTTCGTGATCTTTATGTCTATGTGATCGTAGTAACGTGTAGAAGAGTTTTACAAACTTTTTATATTGTTTTGCTACTGTTGGTGTACTATTTTAATTATGTCGCTTTGTTTGCTTCGTGTATGATTACTCAGATGATTGGTGTGTTTATGATTATAATTTAGTTAGTATCGATGTTTTTCATGTCACTTGACCATGAATTTATTAACTTAAATGCTAATTAGATTAATATTTATTTATTAGTTTTCTAACTAAAAGCGATCTAAGTTTAACTCCGTTTTGGTTGTGGTACCGCTGTGCCGACTATAAGTTACATGTTAGCAGGAACTTTTAACATATCTCACATCTCTAAATTTTGTAAGTTAAATATTAATTAGATTAATGATTACGCAAACTGGTTTCCAAGTAAAAGCAACATAGGAGAATATGTATTTTTTTTATAATTACTTGCCAACTTAAACATGATTCAGATAAAGCCAGTTTAGATGCAATTTCATTAATATTTATTCAATGCCTTTTTGAATTACAACTTAGGTTTATAATTTTTGTCTTACATAAATAAATGTTAACTTGATTAATATCAACCTGAATATCTTTTGAATTATAAGATGATTAGTTCAACCTTGAAACATAAGTGCTTTTGTTTAGTTGCCATATGCTTTTCTATATATGGTTAAATAAATTGGTGAATACACTTGCATCTAGTTTTATAATTAAAATCAATATAGATTTTACTTTGTGTGTTTTTTATACAAATATCCATATGACTAATTTGCTTAGTGTTAAATTCAAATATGATTTGTCTAATCGATCTGAACTAATAACTTTTCCATGATCTTGTCGGCTAAAATAAATCCAGCGTGTAGTTGTTTCTTTTATATAATATAAATATAATTTGATTAATTCAACTTTAGGATAATTCTCTGAAATATCTTTCACCTTAATTCATTAACCAAAATAGATCAAGTGTATAGTTTGTCTTCTTTAGTTATATTGTCAATCTTGATAGACGTGTCCTCAGTAACGATAGCTCCGTTCTTAGTCGTTCCTGTGTTCTCGTAACCGTAGCAACAAGCCGTGATGTTTAGTGCGCTTCCTTTTAAAGTGTCTCCTTTGTATGATGTTTGTTCTTAGGTGTGTTTGTTGTTTGTTTGTTGTGCTTGGTTGCTGCGAGTAGAAGCGTGGTTCATCAGCGCTGAAGACTAGGAGCTGAGGACCGACAGTTGAAGCAAAAGTTGGAGACCGAAAGATAGCAACTGAAGATTTTAAGCAGCTAACTTTGGGAAAAGGCAAGTATAACATGGGATTATCCTTGTTGTCCTATTCACTGAAATTATCATACATATGCATGTGTCTTCCTTGACAACCATAGAGAATATAACTTAGCTATTGATAACTTGTTTCCTTGTCACCTATGGGTTATGCATTTGGGTAGCTATTGCTAGCGCTTAATTATGAACAATGATCTTGTAATTTGACTAATGGATAAAGCGACCAACCTTTAATGATGATTTTATTACTGTTGAAAAGGGGGCTAGAGCAAGGGGTTATATTGATTGCTCTAGTTTCTCTCCATAAGGACTTACCTGTAAGTGATAACCGGGATTGACAGTACAGCTGTGAGGGCTATATGGCTCTGGCTCTAGTTGTTCAAGAGACCTTTTCTAGCTTGTTAGTGGTTACCGAAAGGCGCAAGAGGGGTCATGTCTAGTATGGTCTTGGCCTACCAAGGTGGGTGCAGTCTTTTGTAAGTCGCCCCTTGGAGGGAGGTTCATGCTTTCCAATTGAGAATCCTTAGCGGCCCTAACTTGTTAGACGAACTTTTGAATGGCTTTATATGGTTTTCGATGTTTTGGGCCTTGCAAACCCATGCATTTGGAAATCATGACTCACAGTGAAAGTGTACACCTCTGCGCAGAGTTAAAAACTGGTATACTAGCCGTGCTCACGGATACGAGCCGCCTTGGGGATTCTTACAGAATAGTTGATCATAATTGTTATATCATGCTTAATTACTGTTGTTATTATTATGCTCATGTTAATGCTATTCATTATCCTTATTACAATTGATCATTGGTTCATTAATGGGAATTGGAATACCTTGATGCTACTCAATTGCTAATTATATGATGATTAAAAGCTAAACGCAGACAAACAGTGTCTAGCCTTTTGAGCCTCATGAACCCTGTGTTATACTTGTTGAGTTCGACATGGACTCACTCTTGCTATTCCCCCCACACTCCAGTGTGTAGTAAGATGCTACTCGGAAGAAGGACAAAGGTGTAGTGGAGTTTCCAGAAGACTAGTAGAAGTGCTAGGCATATGTTACCCCCAGTCAGCCGTCCCTAAGAAGAATGGAGCCTGAAGTTTAGTCACCGTTCCGCGATACTCTGATGTAAGTGTTAATATAGCTATGTATACGTTATATAATAACATTGTTTCTGATACTTTTTCATTCTGGCATATGTGTGGACTTCCTGGGCACACATATGATTAGCCTGGTTTTGTTCTTTAGAAAACCGGGTGTGACACATACTAGGGCTCACATGTGCGAGATGAAGCTGCTAAAAGCTACTATTTTCACTCATCCCGTTCACGTGTGAAAGCATGATTTAAGGAGCTAAGTACATGTGTGAAGCTGTTTTGAAAAGACTTTTTTGGCATAAAATAACTTCAAACAGCTTGTGAAGCAGGAGGTGAAGCTATACCAAACATGACCTAAATTGTCCTTTGCTTACCCTTTTATAAAATGGATAATTCAACATGATAGGCGCCTGCCAAATTAGGTGGAGGCAGTACGTACGTGTTGCTTTGCATGCCGCGGATTGCCGCCTCATTGATAGAAAGGGAAAATCTGCATGCTGCACGTGCGTCAGCATGGAAGAAACGAGGGATATTTTTGGCAGTATTGCTAGGCAGGCCGGCCGGCACTACTGTCAAATCATCGGTTGTCGTTAATTTGATGTCAATAACTCAATATGCATTAAGGGTCAGGCTGTGCAGACCAAGTCCTTGAAAATCCAATCTTTGTTTCTCTAAGCATTATGCAGCTAGGTAATGTTGTTAATGAAAAATGTGTCAAACAGAACACTCAACACCTCTTGTGGTGGAATTCACACCGTAGTGCGCCTAAAGCATATGACGAGACGTAAATACCACACTTATTGTGCTGAAGGACAGCTAGGTGTCCAGTAAGCTAGAAAAGAATAACTATATATTGTGCTTTCACAAGAATAAACAAAATTGTTTTCATAAAAAACAAGCAAATACAACCCACCAAGTTCTCGCTTGAAGGTAACAGATGTACTCAGTCCGTCCGAAAAAACATTATAAGATTTAAAATTTGTCCGAAAAAATTACTATTAAGCTATTGGACATGATTATAAGCCTATTTGAGCTTGAGATTGCAGTCTACATGCGCCAATCAAGACCATGGTGCTGTTGTCTTGTCATCAGCTCACATAATGTGATCCGAATTTGGCGTGTACATGTGAATTAGTAGAAGTGTTGTGCCAATCCCACCTAAATTGTTCCTATTGGTTTCAGTTCCCAAAGAGACAAATTGGGCTTGATTAGCAGCCGAATACAAGTTTTGATCACTGTAATAGTTGAACGGCATTCCATATTGGGATTGCTTCGCAACCGGGGGCGATCCACGTGTAGACACATCATAAGCTAAAGTAATAGGGCGATCAACATGTTTACCTTTTAATCTTTCAAAGGGCACCATTAGCAAATTAGCCGCAAAAAGCAAATTGTTATCATTAACTTTCTTGTTTTCATCTAGCATCTTAGCATAGTCAGCATGAGTTGGAGGTGGATTATCAACCTGTTTATCATTCTTTACCTCAGGTGATGTAATGCAGAAGTAGAAGATTCGCCGAAGATGGGATCTCTGAGTTGGGTGACAAATCCCTGCCGATCTATCGTGCAGCTCGAGAGAACTGCTTTAAGGTTGTCGACGCTCTTTTTTTTTCTAGAACACGACTTCACGTGTATTTCATTAAGAAGAAGGTAGCACAAAACAGACAACAGCCATCAGTGGCGAGATGCCAGGATGGAAATGACAGAGACACCAGCGAGCTTAACGTAAAAGGCTACATTTTGAACAGATGCGCGACTAGCTGCAGGCGTTAAGTGCTAAGGCCCCACGACCACTACCAGAAACTGGGAAATCGCGGTGACCCCACGACGACCCACTCATCCCGTTCTTCCAGGACCACGCACTCTGCCTGGCTTGCCGAGGTGACAACATTGTCGAAGACGCGGAAATTGCGCTCCTTCCATAGACGCCAAGACACAAGTAGCACATGGAGTCGAACCCTCTCCGCAAATGAGAAGGCACCAGCCGACAAGCATCCATCCACCACGACGAAAGTGCAGACCCCAGCTGAGGTGCGAGCTGCTCCCAGCCACCGAGGCGCAGCAGGGGGAACCACAGTTCCCGCGCATAGACACATGAGGTCACAAGGTGATCCACCATCTCGTCCTCCTGACCGCAGAGCGCACAGTCGGCCGAGTCCTAGAGGCCATGCCTCTATCTGCGATCCGCCGTCCAAATATGGCCATGGATGGCAAGCCAAAAGAAGAACTTGACCTTCGGCGGCGCAGACGCCTTCCAAAGCTCTTTGGCGCCCAACAAGGAAGACATCCCCAAAAAGAACGACCGGTAAGCTGACGAGGCGGAGTATGTGCCATCTGGTGTCCACTGCCAGACAAAGCGGTCACTGGCAGACGACCTCAGCTGGACGGACTCAAGCTTCTCCTAAAGATCAACATACTCATACAACACCAGTGCAGTGTGAGCCCCAGTGATGTGGCACACCCATCTGCGCTGGTTTAGTGCCTCCTTGACAGAAACCTTCAAAAAGCGGCGATCAATGGCCCTGAACAGGTGCGGCGCAAAAGATTTGATCACCCCAGCAGGCAACCAGGTGTCGGTCCAGAAACGGGCTGAGACCCCATCACCCAGCTCGACGCGCATAGAGCAGCTGAACATGGTGTCAACCATCTTCTCCGGCTTGGATGCGAGTCTCGTCCAGGGAGGCGCATCAGGACTTCGCTTCTGCCACTCCCACCTCGGCCTCAGAGCGAACCTGAGGACCCTCATGTCCGGTAATCCCAGACCACCATAACATTTTTGTGCACACACCACCGGCCAAACAACTCTACATTTTCCCCCGGGCACGGTGTCCGTGCCAGCCCACAGAAAAGCATGACGTCGCTTATCAATCTGATTGATCGCCCAGGCAGATAAGCAGCTTGTGATAGATACATGCATAGGTATAGCCGACAACGTCGCCTGGGTGACCGTCCTTCTTCCTGCTGCGTTCAGGAGATTTCCCTTCCAAGTTGGGGGGGATCCGCCTTGCGATGGCATCAACCAGGAGCTGCTCATCAGAGCGATGGAGACGCCTGACAGATAGCGGCGTGCCAAGATAGCGGCACGGCAGGGGCGGCAGCTGGCAGGGAAACACCTGCTAGATGAGGGCGACCTCTTCCTCAGTGCAATGGATCGGCGAAATGAGGCACTTGTCCAAGTTGGTGATAAGCCCCGAGGCTCCAGCGAACAAGTCTAGGATGGCCCGGATGCAACGAAAGTCCTCCTGCTTGGGAACAAGAAACAGGACAAGGTTGTCCACATACAGTGACAACCTGTGGCCGAAGTGGTCACCTGGGAGAGGTGAGAGCATTCCCCTGTGATCTGCCTCCACCACTATGGCATTGAGCACCTCCATGACAATCACAAACAGCAAGGGTGACAGCGGGTCTATAACATCCCGGATTTTCGGGCAACAAAAAATACGAGCTTTCAAAATTTTTTGTAAATTGTGTGAAGCATGTAGACGTTAGGTCAAACACGAGTCCAACCGCTAACGAAACGTTGCATACATATAGAATTGTTTGAAGAAGTGTGCCAGAGCTCTTTTTGTTGTTTCGTGTTTGAGTCTTGTTTTGTTTGGAGAAGCACAAGTCCGTAGCAATATCCTCCGAGCTCCTTCCAAACTCACCTGAAAATCTTCTCTCGAATTTGCTATCTCTAAATTCGTCTCAAAAACCCTAGTGAAAATCACTCCTCGAATTCCATTCGAATTGCACTCTACTCCAGCTGCATGCTCCTGTGCTCGAATCTTTAGTCGCGGTATGGATTACGTGACGTGGCAGCCACCTCTCTTACAGGAGCATGCACACAAGCCACCGTACAAGGCCCTGTATATGTGCGTATGTGTACGTAGTTATATACACGTACTGATGCCTTGACCACAAACAAATACGTGGCCCAGTCCGAATAAGAGCCTGCACGGGCACGTACTCAATGCACAGCACCATACAAATGCTCTATACGTGTATGGATATACATGTATATGCACGTACCAGTGCCCCAATTGCAAGTACCGTAGCACAACTCCCTCCGGGCCTGCTCCACGCAAGGCCCACGACGCAGGCCCAAGCAGCGGCCGAGCCCAGCGGCTCCCTCTCCCTTGCCTCGTGCGTACGCTGTACGCAGAAGCCGCCGCCACCGCTGGCATGGCCCTACCCTTCACTCATGGGACCCGCGCGTCAGCCTCCCAGGAACTAAGACATCTTCTTCCCCAAGAAGCTGGCCGCCCCGACGCCGTACGCTCTCGCGTGCGAACCACGCTGCGCCCCCGCCCAGCGCCCCGTGCACAGCTACGACCTGCCCCGCTCCACGCCAAAGTGGCTAACCGCTGACCCCACCTGGCAGCCGCACCCTTTTCCCCTCTTCCTGTTCTTCTCCACCAAGGAAGCCGAGCACACAGCTGGCTATGGCGCGGGCCCGCGAGTCACGCAAAATGCGTGACCTTCTTGGCACCATGATCACGCAACCGGCGCGACGCAGCTGCACGCGACCCCGCACCGTGACCTACGACCTCACCTGCCCTCTTCGCGAAGATTCCAAGCACGTCCCCCCTACCCAACTCCCGGATGGGCGCCACGTGCTCCCCTTCGACGCGAACGCCGCGATCGCCATCGTCCGCAACGCCCACGCCTCCCTGGCGAACCCTAGCTCGAGAGCTATAAGAGCCCCCAGCCGCCAGCCTTGCCCTCACCATCTCCCCACCGCCGCGCTCTGCCATGCCAACGCGCCACCATCCCTGCCCCGCGCCTCGTCAAGCCGTAGGCAGCGGGCAATACTTCGCCCCCGACGCGCGGTGATCGCGACGCCACGCCCGTCTTCGCCGCTCCGGAGCACGTCCGCCGTGGCCATCTTCGTCTTCTCCCGCAAGGAGAAGCGACGCGGTCGCCTTCTCCTCGCCACCGCACTGCGACGCCGCTGCAGTACTCCGCCGGCACCTACCACGTCGCCGAGCCGCGTCGCCCGGGAGACCGTCCCGGTTCGGCACAGCACCGCAAACATGCTGCCCGGCCTCGACCCTTCGCTACACTCCACGGTGAGTTCTCCATGGCCGAGACCAACCTTAAGCCACCTGGTTAGAGTAGGAGACCACCATGCTGTTGCCATTGCCGTGACTGGGAACGTGCTCCGCGCGAGCCCGCTGGCCAAAAGGATCACAGGAACGCCTGCACCACACGAACGCGTGCACCCTCGTACACACTGCACGCTCCGGCGTGCAAGCACAGCACATGCACCCTGCACTTGGCCACGCCCTCGCTGCACTGACGCGCTAGCGCTGCCTCCATGCGGTGCGTGCTTCTGTACGCGCTCAAGCCCAAGCACATCGCCGCCGGCCTTGCACCTCACCACGCACGCACGCGCTGGACACTGCAAAGCCGAGCCCTGCCCGAGCACTTGACGAAGCCCTCGCCTTTGGTTTTCCACCTGCAAACGCACAAGCATGGCATGCCTTCGTGGCCGCGATGCACCGCGACCATGACACGCCGCCTCGGACACGTGAAGCGCCACGGCCTCGCACGTGCCTGAGCACCGGCACCAGCGCGTTGACGCAGCACGCACCCCGCACGTGCCCTCACGCGCTCGCACCGGTGCGATCACGCCCTTGCCGTGACGTCCCATGTCGAGCTCCGAGAAGCACCACCCTGCCCTGGTTAGGAACCGGCCAAGAACGTGACCATGCCACGCTCTCGCCTTGGCCCTGCTGTTGCACCTCATGGCGCTGCACGCCGACCTGGACGCACCAGCACAGCTCTGGAGCACCCTGTTGAGCACATGGCCGGCAAAAGCCTTGACCTGCTTCTCCCCCTGGTTCCTCCGGCCTCCTGGCCCAGACACCCAGGCCTTCATTTCCCCGCACGGCCCACCGAGCTAGGTCACGAACCCAACCGAAATCATAAAAGCCCAACGTGGCTCCTCTCTTTTTCCCCATCTTGCTGCTGGGCCAACGGCAGCAGAGCCGGCCCGCGCGCCAGCCCTCTTCATCTCCTTGCTGAGCGGGCCGCCAACAGCAGTGAGCCCAACATACATCAACAGCAGCGTGGTGGCGGCCCAATTGGAACAAAAGCCCCTTTTCTTTTTAGGGAATATACCCTAAGCTTCAAAAATTCTTAATAAATTCAAAATAGCATCAGAAAATTATGAAACCAGTTTCATAATTTTCCTAAAATCGAGCTCTACGTTGTGGACCAACCCTTGAGTACTTTCGACCCCTCGGAATTGGAGAGCCCACTCCTTACTTGCGCTCACACCGTTCGCGCAAGTCGCAGACGATGCCCGGAAATACCACCATATGGTTCTGAGCACCCCTCGGCCAGAATCTATGACCAAGCCTTTGACTCGATGTCGTAACCAGCCCTTGGCCACCTGTAGTCATACCCGGCCAACCATGGCCCATCGTAGTCCCACGAGACTGGCTAACTCAAGCCGTATCGAGCCTTAGCGGGCCATTGTTGGCCAGATGCAAGCCGTGACCCTTTGAGACATGCTGCAATACCCTCTGGACTTTTGGGTGACCAACTCATAGACGATGTCTTACCGTGACTTTGGAAAGCCCTTATGTGGATTTTCCATATACGCACATCTAGCTTGATCGTACCCAATCCTTACAGCCAATCTGTCCATGATTGCTTTACAGGATCTATCCCATCACCCAGCTATGGAATGTGGTACCCCGCTGTCGAGTCGAGTTGTGTTGTATTTTGCCATGTTTTGGATCTTATCGGTTGTTGTTGGAGTTGTTGCCTGTGTGCCGTGCCTTCGAGCCGGCTGAGGGATCGTACCTTGTTCGGACGTTACGATCGCGGGATCCGTCTCACCATGACAGTGATGCCGAGTGTAACTCATTCCCTCGCATTTTAGTTGACTTCATAGTACTACGAGTGTTAGCTCCTACCTTCGGCCCTAGGACATAGTCATGATGGATTCGATATTCAACATCGATGGCGATGCGGATATTACCCGCACATTTGAGCCTTTTATGACCAAGTCCTGTGGGAAATGACCTGAGAATAAACAATCGTCGTATGATGAATGCCAACTCGTGTTGGTATAGCTTGTGGCCGCGAGTTCGCCTCGCCATGACCATGGAGCTACGCCTCTCTGTTGCTTTTACCTGCTTCTTCGTGTTCAAGCCCATGTATGCTTGTATTCCATCGACCATTGCGTTTCTTCGATTCCCGCGGTGACAACCGCACCGCTACAAATCAGAGAAATGTCACAGTGCCAGTGCACCTAGGTCGGGTACCCTACAAGAGGTTTGCGCACTTGGTGTTCTTGAGTTTGTCGCTTCCTTCCGATGCCCCGTCTTCTGTCGTGGCGTGTGTATTGGAAGAGGTAGACCACCTCACTTATCTTCTCCCCCGTTCCACCCTCTCTTGGTTCCCGTCAATTACAATGGCATAGGGATTAAGAGAGAACGGAACTTCTCTTGCTTGTAGTCTTTTTGGTGCTCATCAGTCTCCATGACGATTGGGTCGAAAGCCGCAAGCCTTGGTGTTTGCTTAGGATGAGCTAAGGCCTATGCCATTTCTATTCAAGTCGTACAGGTTGACACGATCGACCCGGAAAGTACTGGCTAGGCTAAGGCTTAAGCTTGTGCTTAGCGAATCACCACTCCTATTCTTTGGCCCAGGGATCGGACATCCGCCGAGAGGGCTAAGTCGCTCTTCCTTTTGTGTTCTTTCGGTGTAGTTGTTCTTTCTGTGCCGTGTTGTCTCTCTTTTCTCAGTCTTTCTAGGTCTAGTGGTCTGATTGCTCATTTGCTTGTCGCTGTATCAAGATAGTTGCATCAAGTATAGCGATGATCGGATCGGGACCATTGGAGGAAGGACATGCAGATGAAGGACTATGGAGGAGTATGACTATAAGTGCACCGAGGATCTTGGATACGACTTTTAATAGGTGTTCCACGTCCCACCCAACCTCGTAGAACCTATTAGACATGCTACATGTAGATGCTAGTGCTTTACTTTCTTGCAATTGAAATGTGATAGGTTGCATGGTAGATTGCTTGTAAGCCATTACCCTGTCGCAACCTATTCCCCTGCATACCTGCTGTTAGGCTAGACGCTCGCATACTACTTACTGCTTTACTTTCACTATGGATTATATCTGTGATGTGATGCTTGGTGAAGGAATAACGTGAGTGGATAAGGCACATGGTGCCGATAACTTGGTAAAACTAGATAATGAACTTGGGGAGATCTTGGCATGCGTCTTGGGTGTGTGGTGAGGGTTGAGTCGATCGGACAGGATTCTACGACGAGTCTTTGGGGCAAGTCATGCCGGAGGGGTGCGACCTGAGCATCCCTCAAGAGAGGTACCTGTGGCGGGCGCATGTGTGAGCAGACGGGGTGTTGGTTATCCCCGGTGGAGGTGTCGTCGAGGCACGGGGTGTTGGTTATCCCCTTGAGAAGATATCCTGTCCGGTCCCCCTAAGGACTGGTATGTCTCGAGAACCAGAACCATGGGACCCTTCGTGCACACCACTCGCTCCCGATGGGCGGGAGACGATTACCCGACTGACTAGGGCGGTGCCACTACTACTAGGTTGGAAGGTGATAGTGTAGGGAGGTACGGGCAT
This sequence comes from Saccharum hybrid cultivar R570, assembly GCA_038087645.1. Lineage (NCBI taxonomy): Eukaryota > Viridiplantae > Streptophyta > Magnoliopsida > Poales > Poaceae > Saccharum > Saccharum hybrid cultivar. Next base: position 29,599,788 of record JAQSUU010000405.1, on the reverse strand, counting down.
GGGGGCCCACACCCTCCTAAGACAGCGTAGTGACCTTGGGGACCCGGTACTACGTCTAACAGTCTCAGCATTTCGGTGGACTCCGGGGTGGCCCAGGGCTGAGTGGTAGGGTGGTACCGTACCGGTTGGGAGGCAGTCGGCATCAGCCTAGGCGAGGCACCGCTGATGATGGTGATCTTATGGATTTCCAGGTGTACACGCTCTGCAGAGTTGATCGATCTATACGTATAGCCGCGTCCGCGGATATGGACATTCCCATGACCAACGCTTCACTTTACTAGTGAGAGGAGTCCTTTCTACCTTTCCCCTAGTTTTGTTGTTGGATCCGGCTTTGGCTGTTGAGGCAAGGTATGAGCGGGAGTCGTCCTTGCTGCCTAGAGAGTGTGAGAGTGTGGTAAGATGTGTGTGATGGGATGGGAGAACGTGTGGTTGAGATGGATTAAAACTTGATGAACTATTATTATAAAATCTTGTTGAACTTGCATAGGAAACCTACAACCATATATAGGTCTTTTCATCTACCCTTACATTCCACTTACAACAAAACATACGCAAAAGCATAGGGTGGGAGACAGTGGCCAGTACAAATCGTACTGATAGATTTTGGACAGGTTTGGACGAAATCTACGACAACCACGAGGACTTGGATTAGGTGGTCTCGTTCCTACGCTCAAGTTTGTTTCAGAAGATGAAGTCCACGCCGCTGACATTCTATGCCAACTCTGTTGATTGCCCGTGAAAGAGGAGCCTTCACCTGCTGATGCGCTACAACAACTCTAATGAAGACACGTGTGTTTCCGCTAGAATACAATGTAGTAGATGTATTAACCAGTGTTGTAAAGTCTTGTAACTTGTAATTCTACGATGTATGACTACGATATCAGCTGATAATTGATAATGTGATGGATTGCTCTCGTGATCTACAACATTATAAATCGTATCTGTGGATTTTCCCTTCGAGGAAAATCGAGATCGTTTCAGGGTCCCCCTGCCGCAGCCTGCGTGCATGACAAATGCGGCGACCCAAGCGACCATTGACAAGAACCTTGGTGCTTGCCGATGAGAGGATAGCCGCAATCCAATCCCTCCATCTCTGTGGGAAACCCATACGCTCCAGGACCTCAAGGAGGAAGGGCCAGGCGGCTGAATCAAATGCCTTAGCAATATCAACCTTGAGCAGAACGCACGCATGCTGCCGAGCGTGCAGCCAACGGTAGTACAACTGAACGGATCGGAAATTGTCATGAATCCGCCTCCCCTTGATGAACGCCGTCTGGTTGCCCCTGACCAAGGAGTTCATGAATGGGGCGAGCCGTAGCGCCAACCCTTTGGACACCAGCTTGCCGAAGCTATGAATGAGGCTAATGGGCCTGTAGTCCTGAAGACCAGAGGGGTTTTCCTTCTTCCGTAGTAGAACCATGGATGTAGAAGCTCCTCTCGTCTTGCTACCAAAGTGCATTGAAGGTGTTGCATATGTCCACTTTATTAAGGATGAAAACGGTCGAAAACGGTCGGAAACGGATTTACGATATGGAAAAACGAAAACGGTCAGTTCGGGATATTTCTACATTTAGCAATTAAAGAGTACAAAAAATGGTTGAAAATGGTTGTGAAACCAATTGAAACTGACAATTTTTCATGTTAAAAAACGGTTCATAATATAGAAAACGAAAACGGTCAGTTCGGAATATTTCTGTTCCGTTTTCATCCCTACACTTTATGACTGGCCAAGCCGCCCGATAGAACCTAGCAGTGAAGCTGTAACACCCCTGGGTGTTAAGTATGCATTATCATTTCAAAGCATAAGCATTCAACATCATTTCATGATTAGCATTGTTTGATTTGTAACTCTTTCAAATTTAAATTTGAAAAACAAATAAATGGGAACCCTAAGTTTGATGTAAGTGTCAAAAAGTTGGTGTACTTTTGAGTAGTAGCAATTTTAAATAATCTAGAATAAATCAACTTGATCTTTGGAGCAATTCTTGAATTCAAGTTTTCCTCAAATTTTGTTTTAAAAATATTCTAAATAAATGAGTTTTTGATTTTCAATTTAGCTTTAAATCCCAAATTCAAAATCTATTGAGAATTTTGAAAAATGCTCTATATGAAAGTTGTAGAGAATAAAATTTTGAACAACTTTTATTTTGGGCCAAATTTCTAAAAACCCCTTTTTCATCTCCAAATTTAATTTTGAAACAAGGAATTAAATCTGGAAATATTTTTGGAAAAAGAAAAATCGGATTTCGCTTTACTGGGCCGCAGCCTCACTTCCCGCCCCATGGCCGAAGCCGGCCTGGCCCGCCTCGCGCCCCCGCCCGCGCCCGCGCGCGCGCCCGCGCCAGCGCACGCCGCGCTCAGGCCGCGGCCGCCGCGTGGCCGCCGCTCGCTGCCTCCGACGTACGGGTGGCGGGCCGTGGACCCCACCGGCCGCGCCACGCGCCATGTAACCGCACCCGCCTCTCCCTCGCCTGCACGCCCTCCATTTCCGCTCTCTCGGCCTCGCGCGAGCAGCAGCCGCAGCCGCTCCCGCCTCCGCGCGCTCGCCGCCGCCGCCGCGAGCTTCCGCCCCTCGTTCCACCGCCGGCCGGGCCTCTCCGAGCAATTGCTCTCGCAGACGACTCCGCCTCGTCCTTCTCTTCCCCGAACACGCCTCCTCGCTTCGTCTCAGCCCCGTGGTAAGCCACCACACCGCGCGCCCCGCCGCGGCGCCATTCCGGCCGCCGCGCGCTCACCCCCGCCGTTCCGGCATATCCTCCTCACCTCGCCACTTGCTCACTGCCCCGGGGTGTCCGCCGCCCTCACCGTGTTCCCGTGCGCCCCGCCACCGGTGTCTGCACGGCCGGGACCGGCCGCTAGCCGCCGGCAGGCTTCACCGCCGCCGCGACGTCGTAGCCGCGCGGCCGCTCCCCGCGCGCCCCGCGTTCCGCCCCTCCTCCTGGCTCGCTGGGCCACCGGCTTGGGCCGAGCCGCCAAGCCGGGCCGCCCTTTTCTTTTCCCGCGCGCGGCGCCCCAGCCGTTTTCGGCAGCGGGCCGGTGTGGCCAACTGGGCCGGCCCGTTCAGCAAATCCAAATTTCCATTTTGAATTTTTATTTATATTTAAGAAAAGAAAGTGCTCTAGAAAATGTTGTGTATAGTTTATGGCTCCAAAAATTATGAAATAAATTTTGAAATGTTCCTCTTGAGTAGATCTACAGTTTAAAAATATCTCATGTTATTTTTGTGACTGTTTGTTGTGCAAATTTATTTAATTGCTATAAATGCTGATATTTTAGAAAATATGTAGTAAATAAAATAATGAAGGAAAAAATGTGATTCTTGTGGCATTATTCTTTATTAGTAATGTACTTTTTAGGAAAAATATTAGTGAAGCATGTTCTGTGGGAAATTTTTGAAGTGTAGTTCAAATGCTTTTAATTGATAATAATTGTTATTTTTTAGTAGAGGGCAAAATTTGTATAAAACATACCTAGGGGGTGAGCGCGTTACATAGGAGGATATACCAGAGTGCGTCGACCACCATCCTAGCTCGTTCGAAAGAGGCAAGCCCCGAAGCATTTTAAGTCTCCTATTTTATAAAAACTATTTCTTTATCACATGAATTATAGTTACATATTGTTGCATTAAGTTGTAGGAGTTGAGTGAAACCGTTGTTGCATTACTATCCTTGTCCACCGGATTACTGTTACCTTATTAGGTCAGGATCGAGTAAATTGCTTAGCCATGCTTAGATCGGTAGAAGTCGGGTGATTTCCTGTCACCTGCGAGCTATAGGTGAATACCTGGCTATGGTTAGCAATATTTGTGAATCTTGAAAAGTAACCAAGTGCTGATGGATAAGCGGAGACCGGGCGGAGTCTTATAGGGTTTTGGACTATAGTGATTCCGTCTGTGTCGGTTAAGGACCGATCGTTGCTCGTCCCTCTTGTCATGTTGAACGCATGCCTCACATTTAGCTGGCCGAATAAAGTACCTTTCGACCGCGAAGCTAGTGACACTTTTCGAGCCGGGATAAACTCGGGTTGGCAGACTGGTGTTGAAGGGGGTGTAACGGGGACGCGAAGGGTAAGCCCAAGGTGCGTCCTGGCAGTCGGGCGGTCCCTGGGTAGTGCGATCCATGATTGTTATCCCGCGGCTTCTTGGAAAGTGTCATTGGTGATCTACGCGACCCTGACGGGGGAAGCATGGTTTGTGTGAGAAATAAATCTCCAGCTGGATAGGAATTCGATTCGAATCGCCGTCGCTCCCGGTTAGTGAGCACTTGACTCGAGCTATGGCATCGTAGTAACAATAATGGAACACTGATGGTTAAGTGAGTGGTATTGGAAATGCTAAACATGATATGGTAATCTAGATGTTAATGCTGTATCACGTTATTGCTTTAGCAATAGGTGCTTATCTAGCTTAAGTAGGTTATCATAAAAAATGATGCAAAAGTACATAATTTAGTTATTTATAATAACCTATGCTTTTCGCAAATGAGTCAAGCCAGTCCACTATATAAAGCCTTGCATGCTCCTTGGTGTCATGTTTATTTCTGATTTATGACGGGTAAGTCTAGCTGAGTACATTCTCGTACTCAGGGCGTTGTTCCCATTGTTGTTGCAGATGGTCAGATGTACTATGGGTACTGCTCCAACTGTCTGTATCCGGCGATGGGTGACAACTAGGACCTTGGGCAAAGGTCGTTCTGCTTGTCTTATCTAATGCTTTTGTGGACCATGACTATCTACTGGCACTGTATTTGAACTAAGTGTGTGTGTAAAACTACTCGCTTCCGCTACTTTATGTTGAACTATGTTGTAATAACTTTTATTTCGAACTCCGATGTATTCCGCTTTTATGGTAAATTCTATGTATCGTGTGAACTGTGGCTGCTAAATCAGTACGATCTTGGTTGTATGTTGGTTGGTTTGAAATCCTTCGTGATTTCACGGAATCTCTAGTTATACGGGCTTAAGTTTGGTAAATTAACCGCTTCGGTGGAAGATTTTCGTACTTAATCTCGTATAATTACGTTGATCCGTTACAGAAGCCATCTGGGCCAGGAGCACGATTAGCGGCCATTTCCTGGATAATCTTGGCGATCTCATCCTCCGTGAACTCCATAGCCAACACCTGCAAGTCCACCCTCGGCAAGTCAAGGCGCACCAGATCGATCCGGTGGAGGCATCGTAGTAGTCGAACACTGCCTCTGACTTGGCTTCTTGTGAGGTGAAGGAGCGACCCTCATGCATGAACATCGGAATGTAGCTCTTGCGCTTCCTGTGGCAGGCTTGAAGATGGAAGAACTTAGTATTTGCGTCCCCGTCCTTCAGATAGCGGTACCGAGACTTCTGCCTAGCGATAGTCCTAGACATGGAGGCTAGGCCGAGCGTGGCTGCCTTGAGCTCACGACGCAGCTCGATCTCCTCCAGGGACAACAACCAGGTCCCCTGTGCGACGTCCAGCTCGAAGATGACCACCCTAGCCATAGCAAGCTGAAAGCGAATGCTCCCGATCCGTTGCGTGCACTAGCTTTTCAATGCTTTCGCAACGTTGCGCAGCTTGTAGTCCAAGGCTCTACAAGCGTCCACCTCCGGAAGGGGACAAGTCCAAGCAGACCCGACCACGTCAAGAAATCCTTCCACCCCAGGCCAGAAGGATTCGAAGCTTAATCGTGGCTGCGCCCAAGGTTTAGTGCTAAGCACCAGTAGCAAGGGAGCGTGGTGGGAACAATCCGTAGAGCGATAGTGCTAGTTGTGGAAGGGGTGGTTCTCAAGCCACGGAACGTGGCAAAAACCCGGTCGATGCGTTCCATCATTGGTCTACTCCGCTCGTTGCTCCAAGTGTACAGTCGACCGAAGAGGTGAAGCTCAGCTGGCTGTAGGGTGTTGATAGTGCGGCGAAAGCATTGCATGAGACGACGATTTAATCTGGCATTGTTCTTATCTTGTGCCTGGTCGATTAGGTTGAAGTCGCTGCAAATCAACCAAGCCCCAGAACAAGAGGAGGCAAGGCCCTCTAACTCGGCCAGGAAGGCCTCCTTAAGCGAGTGATCAGTTGGGCCATAGACTGACGTTAGCCAACAACCATCCTCGTCCACCCCATCTACCGGGGAGAGCCGCACAATCATAGAGTAGACGCCAACAGCGGTATGTGAACCTCGCCAAAGATCCCTGTGCCATCCAATAAGCACCCCCCGAAACACCAACAGAAAGCAAGCAGGAGTAGTCGAAATCAGTTCCCATCAATTCATTGATCATTGGCAAAGAGAATATAGCGACTTTGGTCTCCTGTACGCAGACAACGGAGACCCACTCAAGGACGATGATGTCCTTAACTGCAGTGCAACACGCCCGGCTATTAAGCCCACAGGCATTCCAGATAAGGAATAGGTCGTGATTCATGTAGAACAATAACGCTACAATGGATAGCCATGGATCAGGCATCAAGCGCTAGAGTTGCAGTCCGCCGGCACCAGCTCGGGAACAGCTCGCGCGTGGCCTCACGCTTGGATGAGGACAACGGCTCCCGGAAGGCGCGGTGGAACTTGTCGTTGTAGGAGTTGCCCGGATTGTGAGGCAACGGCGACGCCCCCGCAGACCTCCACTTCCTCAGCATCACCTTCTTTGCTTGAATCTCCAGTCACGGTTCTCGGTGATGAGTTAGCGTAGCAAGACGTACGCTACGCCTCGGGACCAGAGGGCTGACCCGGTGAGATACGCGATGAGTAGGGGTGGACTCATCCAACAGCTCTTGCAGAGGGAGGCAAGGAGTCAATGAAGTCTGTCAGCGTATTTAGAGCCCCAGCAGCCTGCAGCCGGCTGCACAGCCGGTGTCTTCGAAACCACTGGCGCGACCATGGGGCTGGCGACCACTGGCGCCCCCTCATGAACGTCCTGTGTCTCCAACACCTGGGCCTCCAGCGGCACAGGGGAACATCCCCAGGAAGTGGCCCAAGAGAAGTCATGACGGGAGGTGCGGAGCGGAGTCCCGAGGATGCCCGCTTGATGGACTGAGATTGGTCACCTCCGGCAACCCATCGAACGCCGCCTGCCCAGGGCCGAACCTGCTAGGTGATCGACCGTGACATCAACGACCAAAAGCTCTAGGGACGCAATGTTACCCAAACCAGCAAGAAGAGAGTGGTCCTCATGGAGCAACCTCCAAAGAAAGCCTGATGCATATGCGCACTCAGTCCGACGACCGACGAGGGAAATGTCATCATCACAAATCCTTGTGATCTCTGTCGAGTGCTCAATCACCATAGGTTCAAATTCAATGCGACTGAGTTGACAAGCAGGAGGGTCAACATCCTCCACCAAAACACAACCCACGGTAGTTGTGTGACACGGAAACGGGTAGGCCATAGACCCAATGAGCACCATCTGGCCAGACGGCTTCAGCACAAGGTCCTCAACACCACTCCCAGTCAGATCAACCGGTCCATCATTCACCACAGCAGCCAAAGAGTCAATGCCTGGATGGTAGCGGTTATAGTTACTGTCACCCGACTCATCATCATCATCCGTGCCACTGCCAAAGTCGTCGTCGTCCAGAAACAAACCACGCGGTGCACCACCTCGGCCACCATCCAGGCCTAGGTGGCAGCGATTGAAGTTTCTATCATCTGAGCCGTCATCCTCATCAGGCCTTCGGTCCAGGCCTCCCCCCCGTGGGGACACCGGTGGTGTGTTCCAATCCTGGAACGCGACTAAGCGGATCCTCACCAGACAGCGCAGGCCCAAAAATTCCGCCTCCCCCACGTCGTTGTGCACATGTGGCTCCAGTATGAAGATAATCTTCTCATCGAGGATGAAATGGGGGTGTAAACACCAGGCTGCAACAAAGAATTCCTGGTTGTCATCATCCAGGACATCACTCGGCCAAACGACATCCACCTCCGCATAGGCGGGGCCAAGGATGGCCTGCGTCGTCGAGGCCAACTGGGCATGGAGGGGTACCCGTGTCATCCCCACTAGCACACGATATCTGAAGGAGCCACCAGAGGCCATCGAGGTCCTCCTCCACGAGTGCTAGAGCAAGGCAAATTGGGCGCCACTGACGGCATGTAGAGAACCCGGTCACGATCTTCGCGGCGCCAGAACCGTGTGACAAAGTCTTCCGAGTCGTGGCGACTGGCGACAGACCTCCGCATCCTCTCTCCCCATGCCGAAGCGATCAGAGAGGAACTAGTGAACCATGGCCGGTGACACCACGGGCCTCGTACCACCAACAAGAGCAACTAGAGCGAGGCTGAGCTCATCTTCAGTGGCCTACAACTCTGTATGGCGCTGCCGCGCTAGCCGGCCCTCCGCACCGGCCTCCAAGCTTGTAGCAACACCCTCGCCCGCCCCCAAGGTGCCAGGTGGTGGGGGAGTCGGCGGGGCAGAGCAGCGCGGTACCGACGGCGAGCGACCCGTGGATGCAGACCGCTCGGAGGGCGCATCGTCTGCCCCCTCGTAGCAGGTGCGCTGTCTCCCGGCCGCAGGCCCCCGAGGGGCAACCCGACGAACTCCTGAAGACTGCAGCGGCGACCACCCCCGTTTGCCCACCTGGGGCCGAGGAGGCAGAGGGCAGGCGAACGCTCAGTGCCCCTCGCACCTGCAGTTGAAGCACCTTGCCAGGAAGGTGCAGTCCACCTTGATGTGGTTGTTCACCAAGCAGTTGAAGCACAGCCCGATGAGCACCGGGGGAACCGGTTTCGGCTGCTTTGGTGGCTTCGGTGGCGAGCGACGGTGGCTCCGCACTTGGTAGAAGCCATCAGCATCCGCCTCCTTGAATGCACGAGGGGGATGCTCCACAGGGGAGGCATGACAATGCGGTGGAGCAACATCAGGGACGGGGACCATTAGGGGATGGGAACGCCTCGCCGCCACCATGAAACGCGACGACGACGATGGCGACATGCCCGGCGGCGACGCTCACCCTCAATAGCAACAGCCTTACCTTTGCCGATCGAGGGGCGGGGAGGAGGGCTCGGAGTCAGAGTAGTCCTCGAAGTAGCTGAAGGACACCCTGTCCCTGTGGACAAGACCGAGCTTTGACGGAGACGGCCTCCCACCGAGGGCCGCTGCGCCCGGAGGGAGGCCCGGGGACCCCGCGCCGAGGGAACGCGGAGACAGGAGCTCGTCGTCGGCCTCATCCAGCTAGGAGCGGCGGGAGTGGGAGTCGTCCTCCATGGGAGGTGCGAGTGGCCGAAGATGGCTGAGGCAGCCACCGATGGGAGGGGGAGCGAGGAGAGGGAGGTGGGCGGGCGCAGCTCAGATCCAGATCTAGGGCGTAGCCCATAGAGGGAGAAGAAAATGAGCAGTTGCAAAGGGGGAGGGGGGAGGGGTGACTGCTGGGGCATGAGGAAAGGCCGGCGGCCAGGGGATTGGTTGCCGGCAGCGGCTTGGGTGGCCGCCGATGGCGATGGTGTGGAGCTCGCGGAGGGAGCTCAGCTCAGCTCACCAACGAGCGGAACATGCCGAGCGGACGGGAAGGGGGAGGGGGGAAGGGTGGCCGCCAGGGTAAGAGGGAGGCTGGCAGCCTGGGTGGCCGCCAGCGGGGGTGGCAGGGGGGGCACGCGGAGGGAGCTCAGCTCAGCCTGCCGAAGGTCATGATCAAGGAGCTGATCTAACGTAGAAGGTGAAACAATGTTCACCTGATTCACCGGATCGATGACATCACTGTTGATGCAGGACTATATCGCCCGAGGCTGCTGACAACCTATGCACGTACCGAGGGAAGATCAAACACAAGAAAGCAGACCAGCAAGCTGGCCGCATAGATTTGATGTTCATTCTTGGACCAAAAAATCCCACGAACACATCTTGGGAAGACCCATCATGGAGGAGCGCATTGGGATTTCCTTAGGCTCAGTAAGGCCACCTAGAACGCTAACAAATCTCGTCAACAGAAGCAGCGAACAATAGAGGATTGGAATATGTAGAGGTAGAAGAAAGTAGTGGTGGATTGATTTTTGATGGATTGTGTATGGATTATATCAATTGGTCTTGATCCTCTGATATATATATAGAGCGGTTATCTTACCTAGTAGGAAATCTTTACCAAACATAATTTGCAAATTTCCCGCGAGATTGGAGCATTTCTCATCAAATTAGGGTTCAAATAGATATGAGTGCACTCGTATTCAAGTGCTTATATAGTAGTGGGGCTGCTATTTAAGGATTTGTTTTGATGCATTCATTTTCATCACAATCCATGTGTGTTGTGGTGGATTGGGTTGAAACTTTGTTTAATTTCCACTCCAGGTCTCCAGTCCATTCTAACGCATTTGGAGTAAGATAGATATGAGTGCATCCAAACAAGGCTAAAATGGATTTGAATGTGCCTATCCCCAGCTGTGCATTTCTAGAGGTGCTGTACTGTTTCAACTGTACCTCGAGAAAATTGTAGGCGCTCGTAGCTAGAGATAAAAATCGTTTGTTTAGTAGTCTCTGAAAATGAACCCAGTTTGTAATATGAATGTAACAAACTGACTGAAATGAAAAAAACACTACGTGAAAAATGATTTGTAAGAGCCAGCCCTATTTTACTGTAGGGGCGGTTCAATCACGAACCCCCCTTACAGTGGGCTGATCGGAGCCCAGTAATTCAACCGCCCTTACAAATGTCTCAATAAGGGCGGTTGGTGATATCAACCGCCCTTACAAATGGTATGATTTTTAAGGGCGGTTGGATCACCAACCGCCCTTACAAATCGATTTGTAAGGGCGGTTCAATCACCAACCGCCCTTACAAATCAATTTGTAAAGGGGGCTGGTGATTGAACCGCCCTTACAAATGACGGCTGTATAAGTGGCTGCACCCACCTTCTTCCTCCTCGAGCCACATACTCCATCTCACAAAAAAAAGTTGGGAGGCCTTGGGCTCCTCCCAAAAAAATGCTCTACTAAGGGGGGAGGTTTTCAGCTCAATTCCTTTGGTGGGAAACTTGTAGAAGGTAAGAAAATGCTATTCCAACCCTTTAATTGATGTTTTAATGGTTGGTTTTCATGCAAATTGGAGTTTTATTTTCTCTCTCTTCCATGGTGCTTGAGCTTTGTGTGGAGCAAATTAGAGCATAGTTTTCAAGCTATTAGTTTAGATTCGTTAGAGAGATGTGCTTGCACCCTCAATTAGTCGATCTTGCTTGATTTTAGTGGAGATTGCACACTAGTTTCATGCATATATGGAGAAGCTTGTTCTAGATCTAGGGTTTCCTTTTTTATTTTGTAATTTGTGTTTCACGAAATTGGAATGGGGTTGGCATGAAAGGTTGTTGGTAAAATAATAATTGTTGCTAATTGTTGTTCATGAAATTTTATATTTTAATCATCTAGTATACATTGTTGCTAATAATTGTCAAAAAAATTGTTGCTAGTAATTTTCAAATAAACAATTGTTGCTATAATTATTGCTAAAACTTGTTGCTAATAATTGTTTCTATTAATTGTTGCTAAAAATTATTACTAAAAATTGTTGCTAATAATTGTATAAGGTAATAAAATGCTATTCCAAGCCTTTAATTCAAGTTTTAATGGTTTGTTAGTGAGTAAATTAGAGCTTTGCATAGAGAAATGAGCTTTGTATAAAGCTAATTAAACCCAAGTTTTGAAGTTATTAGTGTACATTAGTTAGAGAAATGAGCTAACATCTTTTATTTAGTCGCTCTTGCTTGATTTTAGTGGAGATTACCCTAGTTTCATGTATGTTTCATGTATTAATTTGATTCGTTTCATGTATTTTGTTGTTGTTGTTTTGTTTTTAAAAGATGGAGTACAGGAACTCTTGGATGTATGGTTGGTCAAGGATCGATGAAGGTTTCTGTGGTGAGGTGGACAAATTTATTGAAGCCGCACAGAAGCATGCATCAACGTTGACATATAATAGGGACACAATCATTTGTCCATGCAAAGATTGCAAGAATCGTATGGCATTTGCAGATGTGGGTATGATCAAATCACACTTGGTTATGCGAGGATTTGTTCCGGACTACACAGTGTGGATTCATCATGGTGAGACAATGGTTGGTGATGACGACAACAATGATCAAGGACTTGACGCCGAAACCCTGAAGTTGTTGCACCAATATGACAATGGGGAAGACATGTTCTATGACTGTGGTGGCAATAAACAAGGTGGTGACTTTAGCAATGAACAAGGTGGTGACTTTAGCAATGAACAAGGTGCTAATGATGGTGGTGGTGCCGCTCCTAATGGCGGAGCACGTGAGTGGGATGAAGACGACATTGACAATTTGGAGGAGATGATTTTGACCTTTGCACCAGAAGTATTACTGCAGAAGAAAGGTCTAGAAAATCTAGAGATGGTGAAAACAGCGTCGAAGGAGACTGTCTATGGTGTTGAGAAGGGTTGTCCGACACACTGGACACTGCTCCGTTTTGTGCTTGAGCTACTCATCCTGAAGGCTAAGTACGGCTGGTCTGACTGTAGTTTCAATGACCTGTTATGTCTCCTATCATGGGTACTGCCACAGCCAAACTTAGTTCCTGCCAACACATACCATGCGAAGAAGGTTATAAGTCCATTGACAATGGGTGTTGAAAAAATCGATGCATGCCCCAACCATTGTATCCTTTTTCATGGTGAAACGTTCAAAGATCTGGACAAATGTCCTCGATGTGGGGCCAGTCGATACAAGAACAATGACCTTTATAATGGTGGAGAAGCCTCCACAGGGAACAAGAGAAATAAGAAGGGTGCGAAGAAGGTGGTACAAGAATCTCAACCCCTAGAGGATAATACATTAGGCAACGATGCAAAGAAGAGAAAAGTTCCTGCCTTGGTAATGTGGTACCTTCCAGTGACCGACCGCTTGAGGCGTATCTTCTTGAACCCTAAGCAAGCCGCGCTCATGACATGGTGGGACGATGAGCGCAAGGTCGATGATGATGTGATTGCACACCCGGCCGATTGTAGTCAGTGGCAAGACTTCGATAAGAACAAGTTATTCAGCTCAGACCCAAGGAACGTACGATTCGCCTTGAGCACCGATGGAATGAATCCCTTCAATGAGAGGATGACCGACCACAGCACTTGGCCAGTGATCCTATCCATGTACAACATCCCAACATACTTGTGTCAGAAGAGAAAGTACCTTTTCCTCACCGTTCTTATTTCTGGCCCTAGACAACTAGGCATTGATATAGACGTGTTCCTCGAGCCTATGATGGAAGAATTTCATAAACTATGGAGGGTTGGGGCCCCGATGTTTGATGCATTCCGACAGGAGTACTTCACATTAAGGGCAATAATATTTGTTACTATCAACGATCACCCCGCGTTGTTTGCCATGTCTGGACAGATCAAAGGCAAGACAGGATGCTTAGTATGTTTGGATGATACTAAATGGGTGTACCTAGATGCATCCAAGAAGGTTGTTTACCTAAGGAATCGTCGCTTCTTAAAGACGGATCACAAGTACCGCAGCAAATTGTACTTAAGATACTATGGCGACGTCCCGGAGGATGAACCCCCTCCGAAGAGACGTCATCATGGACAATATGTGTACAAAATGGTGAAACCCATACAGATCGTCTATGGAAAGAAGAATCCGGATGGAACGATCAGAGACAGAAGCACACCTCCTATCGAAGGCGTACCTTTTAAGAAACAATCAATCTTCTTTCGGTATCTACCTTATTGGCCAAAATTGGCGGTCCCCCATGCCATTGATGCTATGCACGTGCAGAAGAATGTCTTCGAGAGTCTCATTGGTACCTTGATGGATACAGCCAAGTCAAAGGATGGTCTAAAAGCACGGAGGGACATGGAGCAGCTAAAAGTGAAGCCAGAGCTTTACCCGATACGTCAAGAAAATGGAAAATGCACTCTGCCCGCAGCTTGCTACAACCTAGACATAGAAGAGAGGAGAGCTTTACTCACATCCGTGAGGGAAATCAAAGTCCCAACTGGGTTTTCGGCGAATCCGAAGAAGCTAGTTTCGATGAAGGACCTATCATTTCACTACTGCAAGGCTCACGATTGTCATATGATGCTAACAGTGTACCTACCAATTGTCATCAGGGTTATAAAGCCAGAGTTCCTGAAGATGGCCATCACCCGCATGTGCTACTTCTTTTCAAAGATCTCACAAAAGACGTTTCGCAAGGAAGAGCTAAGAGACCTACATGATTTCGTGGTGGAGACCCAGAACCAGCTTGAGATGTGTTTACCTCCTTCTTTTTTTGATATAATGGAACATCTCATGATTCATATGGTTCATCAGATAGAGGCATTGGGCCCTTGCTACTTGCATAAAATGTGGTTCTACGAGCGGTTCATGTCAGTCCTAAGCCGATACGTGCATAATCGAGCATACCCAGAGGGCTCCATGATAGAGGGTTATAGTACTGAAGAAGTCGTCGAGTGCTGTCAAGAGTACCTAAAAGTACAGAGAGGGATTGGCAATCCAGATTCTCGTCACAAGGGTAGGTTGGCTGGGAAGGGCACAAGTGGTAGAAAAACGTTCATCGATAAGGAATACGAAGAAGCTAGTCGGGCGCATTACTGTGTCTTGTAGGGCACAAAACTAATGCAACCATACGTTGAGGAACACTTACATAGCATTATAGAGGAGAGGAACGGTCATTTAAATGATTGGGTCATCAAACAGCACATGCAACGCCTGACTGAATGGTTGAGGGACCAGAACATACAGCCTGGAGAAAGTGAAGATTCTATTACCGTTAGTATGATGGCGGGGGGGCCATCGAGACAAGTGACATCTTGGAATGCTTATGACATCAATGGGTACACATACTATACCCACACAAAGGATTGTAAAAGTGTGAACCAAAACAGCGGCGTTCGATATGAGGCGGAAGACGAACGTGGGCGAAAGGTCCCATTCTTTGGCATAATTGAAGATATATGGGAGCTTGACTATGGAAGGGATCTAAAGGTGGCCCTATTTCGATGCCGCTGGATCAAGCAACATCAAATCAATGAGATTGGGTTGACAGTCGTGGACCTCCAGAATGTAGGCTACCAAGATGACCCTTGGGTGCTCGCTTCTCATGTCGCACAAGTTTTATACATACCCGACCCGCTAAGTAACCGCCCTCCGAAGAAGAAGACAATGCATGTGGTTGTCCCCGGGAAACAGCACATTATCGGAGTTGATGGCGTGGACGATGCTGAAGCTTACAATGACTACAAAGAGATGCCGCTATTCACAGACTTTAGTAGGAAGATCAGTGTTGTGGAAAAGAACCTACCCAAAGACGTGCTGCCATGGGAACGAAAAGGTGGCAAGGGGAAAGTTGTTGCGGCGGGGCATAGCTAGTTTGTATAAGTGTGTGTGTGAGAGAGAGAGAGAATACATTTATGTATGTGTGTGAGACAACATTTATGTATGTGTGTGAGACTACGTTTATATATGTGTGTGAAAACTTGGTATTCATGACTTTTCCATTTGAGACCATCTAGGGTTTCGAAACCTGGTTTGGAGCCGTCAAAATTTAAAAATTCAAAATTTGAATCATTAAAACTTTATCAAATGAGAGGTTGACCAAAACAACAAATGTAGATCTTGTTGAGCTTGACAAACTTGGTATTGATGACTTTTATATTTGAAACCATTTAGAGTTTCGAAAACTAGAGTCAAAGTGTCATTTTTTAAAATTGAAAGTTTGACTTGGTCAAATGAGGCACTAAATGACCTCAGATGAAAAACTTTTAAATACAAAGGTGATAGAACTCATCAAGATCTACATTATTTACATAGGTCATGTTTCCATTTGAGAAATTGTTAGCAAACACTAGTCACAAAATCATGAATCCCGCATAGAGTTTATGAAACTATATGAGAGACTTGTCAATTTTGAACTAAACTTTCCTAACACTTTCTTAAATACAAAAACGACCAATATAACAAATGTAGATCTTGATCAGTGTACCAAACTTGGTATTCATGACTTTTCCATTTGAGACCATCTAGGGTTTCGAAACCTGGTTTGGAGCCGTCAAAATTTAAAAATTCAAAATTTGAATCATGAAAACTTTATCAAATGAGAGGTTGACCAAAACAACAAATGTAGATCTTGTTGAGCTTGACAAACTTGGTATTGATGACTTTTATATTTGAAACCATTTAGAGTTTCGAAAACTAGAGTCAAAGTGTCATTTTTTAAAATTGAAAGTTTGACTTGGTCAAATGAGGCACTAAATGACCTCAGATGAAAAACTTTTAAATACAAAGGTGATAGAACTCATCAAGATCTACATTATTTACATAGGTCATGTTTCCATTTGAGAAATTGTTAGCAAACACTAGTCACAAAATCATGAATCACGCATAGAGTTTATGAAACTATATGAGAGACTTGTCAATTTTGAACTAAACTTTCCTAACACTTTCTTAAATGCAAAAACGACCAATATAACAAATGTAGATCTTGATCAGTGTACCAAACTTGGTATTCATGACTTTTCCATTTGAGACCATCTAGGGTTTCGAAACCTGGTTTGGAGCCGTCAAAATTTAAAAATTCAAAATTTGAATCATTAAAACTTTATCAAATGAGAGGTTGACCAAAACAACAAATGTAGATCTTGTTGAGCTTGACAAACTTGGTATTGATGACTTTTATATTTGAAACCATTTAGAGTTTCGAAAACTAGAGTCAAAGTGTCATTTTTTAAAATTGAAAGTTTGACTTGGTCAAATGAGGCACTAAATGACCTCAGATGAAAAACTTTTAAATACAAAGGTGATAGAACTCATCAAGATCTACATTATTTACATAGGTCATGTTTCCATTTGAGAAATTGTTAGCAAACACTAGTCACAAAATCATGAATCCCGCATAGAGTTTATGAAACTATATGAGAGACTTGTCAATTTTGAACTAAACTTTCCTAACACTTTCTTAAATGCAAAAACGACCAATATAACAAATGTAGATCTTGATCAGTGTACCAAACTTGGTATTCATGACTTTTCCATTTGAGACCATCTAGGGTTTCGAAACCTGGTTTGGAGCCGTCAAAATTTAAAAATTCAAAATTTGAATCATGAAAACTTTATCAAATGAGAGGTTGACCAAAACAACAAATGTAGATCTTGTTGAGCTTGACAAACTTGGTATTGATGACTTTTATATTTGAAACCATTTAGAGTTTCGAAAACTAGAGTCAAAGTGTCATTTTTTAAAATTGAAAGTTTGACTTGGTCAAATGAGGCACTAAATGACCTCAGATGAAAAACTTTTAAATACAAAGGTGATAGAACTCATCAAGATCTACATTATTTACATAGGTCATGTTTCCATTTGAGAAATTGTTAGCAAACACTAGTCACAAAATCATGAATCACGCATAGAGTTTATGAAACTATATGAGAGACTTGTCAATTTTGAACTAAACTTTCCTAACACTTTCTTAAATGCAAAAACGACCAATATAACAAATGTAGATCTTGATCAGTGTACCAAACTTGGTATTCATGACTTTTCCATTTGAGACCATCTAGGGTTTCGAAACCTGGTTTGGAGCCGTCAAAATTTAAAAATTCAAAATTTGAATCATTAAAACTTTATCAAATGAGAGGTTGACCAAAACAACAAATGTAGATCTTGTTGAGCTTGACAAACTTGGTATTGATGACTTATATTTGAAACCATTTAGAGTTTCGAAAACTAGAGTCAAAGTGTCATTTTTTAAAATTGAAAGTTTGACTTGGTCAAATGAGGCACTAAATGACCTCAGATGAAAAACTTTTAAATACAAAGGTGATAGAACTCATCAAGATCTACATTATTTACATAGGTCATGTTTCCATTTGAGAAATTGTTAGCAAACACTAGTCACAAAATCATGAATCACGCATAGAGTTTATGAAACTATATGAGAGACTTGTCAATTTTGAACTAAACTTTCCTAACACTTTCTTAAATGCAAAAACGACCAATATAACAAATGTAGATCTTGATCAGTGTACCAAACTTGGTATTCATGACTTTTCCATTTGAGACCATCTAGGGTTTCGAAACCTGGTTTGGAGCCGTCAAAATTTAAAAATTCAAAATTTGAATCATTAAAACTTTATCAAATGAGAGGTTGACCAAAACAACAAATGTAGATCTTGTTGAGCTTGACAAACTTGGTATTGATGACTTATATTTGAAACCATTTAGAGTTTCGAAAACTAGAGTCAAAGTGTCATTTTTTAAAATTGAAAGTTTGACTTGGTCAAATGAGGCACTAAATGACCTCAGATGAAAAACTTTTAAATACAAAGGTGATAGAACTCATCAAGATCTACATTATTTACATAGGTCATGTTTCCATTTGAGAAATTGTTAGCAAACACTAGTCACAAAATCATGAATCCCGCATAGAGTTTATGAAACTATATGAGAGACTTGTCAATTTTGAACTAAACTTTCCTAACACTTTCTTAATGCAAAAACGACCAATATAACAAATGTAGATCTTGATCAGTGTACCAAACATGGTATTCATGACTTTTCCATTTGAGACCATCTAGGGTTTCGAAACCTGGTTTGGAGCCGTCAAAATTTAAAAATTCAAAATTTGAATCATTAAAACTTTATCAAATGAGAGGTTGACCAAAACAACAAATGTAGATCTTGTTGAGCTTGACAAACTTGGTATTGATGACTTTTATATTTGAAACCATTTAGAGTTTCGAAAACTAGAGTCAAAGTGTCATTTTTTAAAATTGAAAGTTTGACTTGGTCAAATGAGGCACTAAATGACCTCAGATGAAAAACTTTTAAATACAAAGGTGATAGAACTCATCAAGATCTACATTATTTACATAGGTCATGTTTCCATTTGAGAAATTGTTAGCAAACACTAGTCACAAAATCATGAATCCCGCATAGAGTTTATGAAACTATATGAGAGACTTGTCAATTTTGAACTATACTTTCCTAACACTTTCTTAAATGCAAAAACGACCAATATAACAAATGTAGATCTTGATCAGTGTACCAAACTTGGTATTCATGACTTTTCCATTTGAGACCATCTAGGGTTTCGAAACCTGGTTTGGAGCCGTCAAAATTTAAAAATTCAAAATTTGAATCATGAAAACTTTATCAAATGAGAGGTTGACCAAAACAACAAATGTAGATCTTGTTGAGCTTGACAAACTTGGTATTGATGACTTTTATATTTGAAACCATTTAGAGTTTCGAAAACTAGAGTCAAAGTGTCATTTTTTAAAATTGAAAGTTTGACTTGGTCAAATGAGGCACTAAATGACCTCAGATGAAAAACTTTTAAATACAAAGGTGATAGAACTCATCAAGATCTACATTATTTACATAGGTCATGTTTCCATTTGAGATCATTTAGAAACTCAAAAATTTTTACCACGCTTATGTTTTTAAAATTGAAAGTTTGACTTGGTCAAATGAGGCACTAAATGACCTCAGATGAAAAACTTTTAAATACAAAGGTGATAGAACTCATCAAGATCTACATTATTTACATAGGTCATGTTTCCATTTGAGATCATTTAGAAACTCAAAAATTTTTACCGAGTTTATGTTTTTATTTTCTGATTTTAAAAAATAAATATATGTAGGGGCGGGTGGATCAGGAACCGCCCTTATAAATGCATTTCTAAGGGCGGGTCACTCACCACCCGCCCTTAAAAATCGCCCCCCCTATATATGCCTCTAGGTCCGCGCAGGCCGGCCAAATTGGGCGCATCTCTTCTAATTCAAGCCGGCAGGCTGCCGGATTCACCCCCCGCCGCCGCCGCCTCCCTCCTCCCTGCGCCCTCCCCCACCGCCTCCCCCTCCCTAAGCCCACCACCACAGCGTCCTCCGACGACCTCCACTTGGACCTGGCCTCTTCAACGCCGACCTCGCCGGCGGTCGCGACGCTAGGGTGAGGCCGCGCGGCTGCCACCCTCACCGGCCCCTGTCATCGAGGACGTCCTCGACGGGAGCTAGGGTTAGGCCGCACGGCTCGCCACCAGCCTTGCTCGCCGGGTAGGCTCTGATCCCCCACCTCCTCCTCTCCGACCTCGCCGGGTAGGCTCTCGCTCGCTTGGCCCACACAGAAGTTCCTCTGCGCCATTGAGGTGAGGCCCGCTGCAATCCTCTTTCGCCGGGTGTGCTCTGTTTGTTCCTATTGTTCCTATTATTTGTTGTACCCATCCTTCTTTGTGTGCCATGATTGCATAGCGTTGCATCCAAATTTGATTTTATAGCATGTAGCCAATTAGCCATCGCACTGTTAATTAACTTTGCTCTTAGCTCTGGGAAAATGCAGTGTTAGAAGTTTCCAGCTGTATTTATTAGATCCTTAGATTTGATGGTCCATTTTTTACAGAATAAGTCATCAGAAATGAATCGGTATGATGTGTCATCAGAAAATGAATCAGTATGATGTGTTATCAGAAATGAATCAGTATGATGTCGCAGACATAGAGCGACTGGATGTTTGCACCTTTTTCTGTCGGCATTTCCATTTCATGAGTAACCCTAAATCAGAACAAAATTGCGTAACTTTTGGTCCTACCAAGCCATGGGATGGGACTCCTGTGATTCACTGCTTCAGATGACAAAAGGATTTCAGTTCATATTTTTACTATTTTTTACATTGCAACTTTGCTAGCTCAGGATTTTAATCATGTCTACTTTGTTTCTTAGGTAAATTTTGTCCACTCATAACCTAATATTTCTGGTGAACCTTGACTTGTCCTGTACATCAAGCAACCAAAAATTTATTCTGATTTTCTCCATGAACAAATTTAATCTCATCTTGTTTTGTGCCTTCTTTTAATCTTAGGCATACTAATATTGTGGTAAGCACTTATGAATGGTGGTACTCATTATTATTGTGGTAATCTGTACTCTATTGTGATCTTCTAATCTACTAATACTCTACACTCTCCTAACACTCTAGTACTCTACTTGTACTACTACTACCACTACTACTATTACTACTACTCTACTAGTTCTACTGTCCTAGTACTGTCCTACTCTTACTACTGTCCTACTCTATTGTTTGGGAAGCAGCAGCTGCTTTTTTTGACACCTCTCTATGTTTGTTAAGCAGCTGTTGCTTTTTCCCCAACTCTTACCTTCCCTCTCCTCTCCTGTCCTTTGTTTTGCCAATGATGAAATTGTCTAAAATCCATACATAATATGGAATATGAGCTGATGATCAAGAACTTGTGAGGAACTTGGCATCATTACTAGCTGCCCCAACATTACCTTCTCCTCTCTTATCTGTTATGATACCTTTATGCTCCAAGACTATGATCAAATGATGATTGACATGTTTCTGAGGCCTTCCTCTCTTCTCCTTCCTCTCTTCTCCTTCTATCTCTCTCCTCTCCTCTCTTCTCCTCTCTTATCTGTACTCTATTGTGATCTTCTACTACTCTACTAATACTCTACACTCTCCTAACACTCTAGTACTCTACTTGTACTACTACTACTACCACTACTACTATTACTACTACTCTACTAGTTCTACTGTCCTAGTACTGTCCTACTCTTACTACTGTCCTACTCTTACTACTACTGTCCTACTCTACTACTGTCTATTTGAAACCATTTGTGGTGGCTTACTGTCATTTTGATTTGATTTGTGGCTTACTGTCATTTTGATGCTTAAACTTAACTGAGAATTTGGCAACTTGTTTTAATAATTCTGCCCTGGCACATGGTTTTGTTATTCATGAGTGACACTTGGTGTTTAATAATTTAGCAACTTGTTTTAATAAACTGCAACTTTTGGGAAAAAGTTTTTCCTGTTGCTAGCTAGTGCTATGCTGAATCTGAAGGGCCTGTCATGCTAGTGCTATGCTGCTTGCTTGCTACTACTCTGCTCCTACTAATCTTACTACTCTACTATTGCACTACTCTACTACTCTTACTACTGCAGTACTCTACTACTGCTAGATGCTGCCCTACTCTCACTGTCATTTTGAATCTGTCCTACTACTACTACTTGCTTGCACTGGATTTTTTGATTTGTGAAAGTTTTTTATTTGAGCAGTCTACTATTACTACTACTAGTCCTACTACTAGTACTACTGTCCTAGTACAGTCCTACTCTTACTATTATCCTACTCTTACTACTACTGTCCTACTCTACTACTGTCTATTTGAAACCATTTGTGGTGGCTTACTGTCATTTTGATTTGATTTGTGGCTTATAGTAATCCTACTCTACTACTACTACTATACTCCTACTCTACTACTACTCTACTACTACTGTCTACTACTACTAGTACAATCTGTCCAACACATATATGCTCGTATTTGGCAAATGCAATGAACTTTTAAACCTCTATGTTTGGGAAGCAGCAGCTGCTTTTTTTGACACCTCTCTATGTTTGTTAAGCAGCTGTTGCTTTTTCCCCAACTCTTACCTTCCCTCTCCTCTCCTGTCCTTTGTTTTGCCGATGATGAAATTGTCTAAAATCCATACATAATATGGAATATGAGCTAATGATCAAGAACTTGTGAGGAACTTGGCATCATTACTAGCTGCCCCAACATTACCTTCTCCTCTCTTATCTGTTATGATACCTTTATGCTCCAAGACTATGATCAAATGATGATTGACATGTTTCTGAGGCCTTCCTCTCTTCTCCTTCTATCTCTTTCCTCTCCTCTCTTCTCCTCTCTTATCTGTACTCTATTGTGATCTTCTACTACTCTACTAATACTCTACACTCTCCTAACACTCTAGTACTCTACTTGTACTACTACTACTACCACTACTACTATTACTACTCTACTAGTTCTACTGTCCTAGTACTGTCCTACTCTTACTACTGTCCTACTCTTACTACTACTGTCCTACTCTAAAAGGACATTGTGTTGAATGTTTCTTCGCCAACTCCAACTGATGTACATTTGGAGCGAGCTAATCAAGACGAGGAAGTGTATTCACCGGCCCATGGAGACCACATGCCTGAGGTGGCACATTCTTCCCTGCCTCCTAGGGACCATGTGGTTGATGAGCCACAGACTTCTCTAGCTCGTCGAAGCGAGCAAGGGCATGATGAGATGCCACAACACTCTCTAGCTCGTCCTACCGAGCAAGGGCATGATGAGATGCCACAACGCTCTCCAACTCGTCCTACCGAGCATGATGAGATGCCACAACACTCTTTAGCTCGTCCTACCGAGCAAGGGCATGATGAGATGCCACAACATTCTCCAGCTCGTCCTATCGAGCAAGGGCATGAAGTGATGCCGCAGCCTTGTCCAATCGAGCAAGGGCCTAAACAAGGTCTACCTTCTGAAAAAGAAGTTGAGCGCGCGCCTGTATCGGAGGCCCGAAAGAAGATTCCCATCCATACGAGGCCAATGTTTGAGTCAATGAAAACCGTCCCCTTGATTGATAAGTGGTTTGCTCGAGACCAGTACAAGCCTGAGAACCAAGTTAAAGATGTCTACGCACGTGCTTCTGAGCCGCTCGACACTAGCAAACTACACCAACCAGTAAAGAAGTATCCAAGTGTTGAGGACATCAAATGGACAAATGATTGCCCGAAGAAATATGTAAGAGGCAAGAAGTTCCTACCAAACAGAATCATGCAGTGCATGCCAATTGGAATGAGAAAGTTCCATGATTGGTACTTGCGTGCTCAGTCGACGGGACTAAATGACATAAAAGCTGCCTTTAGTGAATACACATTTGGAGGCGCAGCTGGGAAAATATTATTTGACTTCCAAGACATGCAGGAATGCTTTCACCTCGGAATGATGGAAATGGGTCTAGTTCGCTTGTGGTGCCTGTAAGTCCTTGCCCTCTCGATATAATATAAATGAAATATTTGTATTTTTGTTGTAACTAACCACATTGTGATTTGTAGAATGCAAACACGTATTGTGAAGAAAATGCCAAGTCTAAGAGCCGGGTATATAGACCCTTGGTTGATATGCGCATCAAATTTCCAGTACCCCAAGCATTGGAAATTGGATGACGAAGAACTAGCTGCCGGAGAGACCATTGAGGAGAAAGAGAAAATCCGGGCAAATAAGATGTATAGAGAGGGCCTTAAGGTTGCATGCCGGATTGCCAAATGTCTTAAGAAACTACAACATAATGAAATGGTTTGGTTACCATACCACTTTGGGTAAGTTGGACTATATACTTAAATAAAGCATTATTTGATATACTTAGTTCGATGTAAAAGAGCTTATTTGTTTCTTCATTGATTAAATTCATGCAGGGCGCACTGGATTCTTATAGGGATCGATGTTGGGATGAGCATGGCAGTTGTCTATGACTCAGCAGATTATGCGCTTGAGTCATACATGGACTTCATAGCGATTTGCAAGACGTACATATCGACAATAATTCTCATTAGCTTATATTAGTTTGTATATATACTTGTAAACTTCGCTTTTTGATACTAACAAGTTGCATTTGCTAAAACCGTTCAAGCAGGGCATTCAGGCACTATGTGAATGAACATAAAGGAAGGCATGATCCAGTAAGGGGAGACGATTTGGGTATCAAAACTCTATGTCCGGTACGTGTAACTTACATCGGTACACTCCATTACGTGCTTTGTCAATAACATTACTTAACATTTCATATGCGAAACACACAGTGTCTCAAGCAGAGGCCTGGGAGTCTACATTGTGGATATTATGTATGTTGTATGATGAGTAACACTAGTGCCTACAGGAGACACCCCAATTTGGTTAGTTTGACATTTTCTTCGCTCATAGTATGAATACTTAGCTTATGCTATGAAATACTAGACCTAAACTTGTTCTCTTGTAGTGGAAAGAAGAGGTTGACCAGCAAAGGGACGTATACAAGGATGATCAACTCTTGGAGCTCGTCGGCGACCTTTGTAACTTCATCATTGACCAGGTTGTTTCTTCTAGAGGCGATTACCATGATCGATCATCTGAGTTAGGAAGTAATCCTATGTACCAACACCTCCGTGAGACTCATAGGTTAGCTCTAGGCCGTTGAGAACCATTTGGAATGGTTTGGACTTGTGAAACTTTTGAACTTGTGATGGTTTGGACTTGTGGACTATTTGAACTTATGAATTATGGCTATGTAATGTGATAATGGACTTTGTGAATTGGACTTTTGAACGTGTGAATTATGGCTTGTAATTGTGGTTTATATCTTGCTCGTGTGTTTGTGGATGTGTATATCTGGTCAGATTTGAATTTGAATTTGTATTCTATATTATATTTTGTGGTCAGAAATGTATTTGATTTTGATTTTTTTAATAGAAAATCCACTGTAGGGGCGGTTCTAGATCCAACCACCCTTACAAATGATATTTTTAAGGGGGGCTGGTGATCCAACCGCCCTTACAAATAGTATTTGTAAGGGCGGTTGGATCACCGACCGCCCTTACAAATGCATTTGTAAGGGCGGGCTATGCCAACCGCCCCTACAGTGGGCTGATTTGTAAAAGCCCCCTGGGAGGGGCGGTTGGGCCACCCGCCCTTATAGTGCCTTTTGACCCGCCCTTACAGTGCCTGACTGTAGTAGTGAAAGGTTCCAGGCTCCAGCTATAAAAACCCGCTACCACCTTGCCACAAGCCCACACCACAACAAAAGAGCGTCGAACATATATAGACTGAATCAATATAGTATGTAAAAGGAGCTAGCTAGCTCACATATTGCATGCAATCATGAACTCCACGAATAATGTTGTCGCCGGCGACATCGAACTTGACCACCGCCCGTTCCTAATAAAGTACACGGACGGCCGTATCCAGCGGTGGCTGAGGCTATCCGCACTCATGGACCTCTATATTCATCCTCTATACGTCCTAGTCAACAAGATTCTCTCCTCTATACTCAATTCTCCCGCACCCATCCATCCTCTATATCATCCTCTATCCCCTCTATCCACTGTGGGACCCACTTATCACTTTATCTAAATATATCCATGTGTGATCTAGTTTTGAAGGATTTATTGAGACGAATTTAATGGTGCAATCGAAATTTTATTTGGATTTTTGGTTTGTGAGTTATAGCATTTTTTCCTTTATTTAGCTAGTGGGGCCCGCCACTGCCCATTATAGAGTAAGCACTGTACTACTCTAAATATAGAGTGAGAGAAAGGATAGAGTATCGTTTTAGAGTACCCAGTGCAGCAGTTTTTACTCTATATTCATACTCTAAAGCTTTAGAGTTTCCCTTTAGAGTACCCACTGCGGGTAGTCTGAGAAGCCCTTTTGTGGCTGCGTCCGAGAACCCCACGGGAAACCGCAGGGTGGCAACGAGGGACGTCCTTATCGACGCTGGCACGGGCTTGTCGGCCCGCCTTTTTCTCCCCTCTCAGGCAGCAGCCATGGCCGGAAGCAGGAGGCTTCCGCTTGTCATGTACATCCACGGCGGGTGTTTCTGCACCGAGAGCGCCTTCTGCCGAACGTACCACCGTTACGCCACCTCCCTCGCCGCGAGCGCTGCCGCGGTCGTCGTGTCGGTGGAGTACCGTCTTGCGCCGGAACACCCGATACCGGCGGCCTATGACGATGCACGTGCCGCGCTCCAGTGGGTGGCGTCCCTCGCTGACCCGTGGCTCGCTGACCACGCGGACCCCAGGCGAATGTTCCTCGCCGGCGACAGCGCCGGCGGGAACATTGTCTACCACACAGCGATAAGGGCTAGCCGCGACCGTAGCATCGACATCGAGGGGATGGCCATGGTGCACCCCTACTTCTTGGGAGCCGAGCGACTGCCGTCCGAGAAGGTTTGGGATGGCATGGCGGTGTTCTCGGCTAACGTAGTGGACTTGCTCTGGCCGTTCGTGACGGCGGGGCAGGCTCGGAACGATGACCCACGGCTGAACCCACCGGACGAGGAGATCTCGTCGCTCACCTGCCGCCATGTACTGGTGGCCGTGGCTGCGAAGGATACCCTGCGGGACCGCGGGTCTCGCTTGTTGGTCCGCATCCGCGACTGCAGTGGCAAAGTGAAGACGACGCTGGTGGAATCGGAGGGCGAGGACCATGGCTTCCACCTCTACAGCCCGCTGCGTGTGACGAGCAAGAAGGTCATGGAAAGCATAGTGCAATTCATAAACCAGCCGCCGCCGCTGGAGCTGAACGGAATGCATACATGGGAGAGTGAGATTATTGAGACGCCAACGCCAACTCCCCAGCCGATCATAGGCGTCCCTACCAGGCCGTTCAAGGACCCATTTGGCTATGGGATGGGCTTGAGACATAGCGGTGACCACGCATGCATGGCTCATTGCACATCAAAAATCGGACGTGGCAAATCGTCCAAGCTGGCGAACTTTGGGCTATTTATTAAGGGCCCCGTGAGGCATAGTAATAAGGCCTACAAAGCGCCCTCAGCAGCTGCAGTTCCAGGCACTCATGTTATCAAGAACTTCTAGCAGGGGAAAGAGCGAGGAGTGGTCCAGCAGTTGTGTTTTTACTTTATCATTATCAATAAATTAATATGTTGTGTCAAGGTAATGTGCTTCTACTGTTGCATATTTTATTGAATAATAAATAAAAGTGAAGTTGTCGTGTACTATTGTCAACAGAAAAAAGAGTAACATATGGTAAATTCATTTATTGGAAGTTCCGACCTACGGGCCAGGGCTCTCAAGCCTCGGGAGATAGGTGTCAGAAGTACCGACGTTGGCCAGAATTTCCGATGTTTGATGGAACTTCCAACGTTTTCAGGTCTTAGGAGTTAGACGTCAGATGTATTATGGGTGTGTTTAGATGAAAAAGTTGGGGTGAAAAGTTACTGTAGCACTTTTCGTTGTTATTTGGTAAAATTTGTCCAACCATGAATTAATTAGACTCAAAAGATTCGTCTCGAACTTTACAGCCAAACTATGCAATTAGTTTTTTTTTACCTACATTTAATGTTTCATGCATGCGTTTAAAGATTTGATGTGATGGGTGGAAGAGGAAATATTTCGGGTTACTGTAGCAAGTGAACGCGGCCTATGTGTGTTTCGAGTGTCCCTCCGACGCTGGAACTTCTGACACTTGTCAAAGCTTCTGACATATGCTGCGAGGGATGGAACTATCGAAACTACCGAAAGTTGTAGGGAGTTTCGATGTTCCCTGTCAGAGTCCATCTGTCTCAATTATGATTTAAACTCCTCCGACCTTATGGAAAACTTGCAGATTGTGTCTTGGAATGGTTTTCTACTAAGATAAGGCCACGCTCTCTCTATATATTGGATGATCTCACCTGATTGAGGTACAATCATACACAATCAATCAACTACCCCTTTTCTCCTACCTCTACCATCTCCACCCCTTGCTATCTGGCGTCTCTCTCAATGAGATTTGTTGGCATTCGATGTGGCCTTATCGACCCTAGGACAACCTCGCCGTGCCCCACCTATGGAGTTGTTTGCGATCTTATCAGGTGAAGAATAGGCTTTAGGTTTGCGTGGCTATCTTGTTGGTCAGCCTTGCTACTTTGACATATCCTCGCTACATGCTAGGCCATGTGCAGCTTCGGGCATGCTAAACCTTGATGGTGTGTGATCGTAATCGGTGTCAACACATTATTTGGCGATTCAGCTTGTGAAGAAGAACAGATCTACTATCAACATGTCTGACACTGACGGCGAGAAGAAGGTGGTGATTTAACTGATCTTATGATTCAAGAGAACATCATCATACTGACATCATTCGAGAAACTTCCTGAAGATCTTCGTCAAAAGATACAAGCCAAGCCTTTACTGATCTAGAAGCGTTTCTTGCGAGTGTGCTGTTCGAAAGATCAGCGGCGAGTTATTACTCAATACCATGATCCCATCATCGGCGAGTCATCTACTTAGATAAATACTAATGAAGAGGTTGATAATCCTTACCTACTCTCCACCAGCGAAGCCTCTCAGTGGCGAAATGGGCCATCGCCACCACTTCCTCTACAACCACTTCTTTACCATATATATTCTATAAGATAGATATATGATAATTAAAGAGGAATAAAATTAAAGCTTGGTATTTGATAGACAGCTAATGTTTTCTTTGTTGTACGCAACTACGTACACTTCTAATAAGAGAAAATAATTAAAAAAAACTAGACTGAAGTAGCTAAATTTTCCTATACATTGATTTTCACTAAACAATTTAGGCCCCCTGTTTTAATCACCACACTCCACTCCCTACTCATGCCGATTTATGCTAGGGTGCTAAATGATCGTAAGACAGTAACTAAAAATAAGCTCATGATTGCTGTTAATATATGATTAGATTACAAGGTAAAGAGGTTGATTATGTTGATGATGCTCAGTAGCCGGAGGGCGCAGTCAGATTATAGAATGACCTTGCTCTCTAGACATGCTGCTGCATATTTTAGTTTGAGAAAGTCGAGGACTGAAACGGCAAGTGTGCCTAAACTCAATAGTGGCATTTATCTCCATAGCTGTTAGATGTAAACAACTGGCATGATGTCTGTCATTTGTATGTGTCATGTAAGATGGTATTTAGCTGTATATAGTTTTCTTGCTCATTGGTAGACTCTGAGATTGTGCTAAGTTTTCAGTCTTTCAGAAATAAAATTATTCTATTTGACAACTTTTCCTTTATCGAACAATGGAAATACAGCGAGGGTTGAGATTCATAGCACTATAGCAGTGTGAAGCAGTAACGTAAGTACCGAAGTACGTAACATTAACTGAAATACACCGGGCATACTAAACAGGATTATACATACGGATCCTATAGCTGTGAAAAGTTTGACAGGGAGCTGAAAGCCTGCAACAGAAAATGGTGACCATGGTAAACAATAGAGTCTCTTCAGGACGGTAACAGCAGCAGGCATGGACACGGTGCCTGAGGTGTTTGTTCATCTGGCATGCAGGTCTGCTGTCATGCAGCATGCTTCATCCATTGCTTGCCTGCTACATTTAGTTCTATGAATAGGTATGATTCAGATTAAATCATAAGACATATGAATGTATTGCTAGTTTTATTCATAGTTTCCCTGTCAAACTATCCATTTGCTCTGCCTCCAAAGACCAAACCTTCGTGTACATCAAATATATTTGAGTTGGTGCAATAGTTGGTCATCAGCTGCAAAGAATTTACATGCATTCATGTTGCCATTTTCTTACATCCGCACAAATAGCCAAAAAACGTTCTGCTTTTTGTACACTAAGATGCTTTACTATGTACCAAATCTTTTTTTAGATAAAGGATAGTTTATACCCGGCTTCATCTACCATAAGGTAGAATCAGACCAATTATTACAAAGTACGACCGAACGTGCAACACACAAAACCAAGCATCCGAAACTAACAACCAAGCTTTGGAAAAAACTAAACCGAAAGTGACGTTTCGACTAAGAAGGACCAAGAAACCTATTCGAAAGCCATCCACTTGAGCTAAAGA
This sequence comes from Saccharum hybrid cultivar R570, assembly GCA_038087645.1. Classification (NCBI taxonomy): domain Eukaryota; kingdom Viridiplantae; phylum Streptophyta; class Magnoliopsida; order Poales; family Poaceae; genus Saccharum; species Saccharum hybrid cultivar. The sequence goes on along the minus strand of JAQSUU010000405.1, from coordinate 29,569,485 downwards.
AATGCAAGGCTGACGTCTCCAAATGGTGAGCAGCCAGGATTAGCTGGTCCCGTAGCTTGTCACGCCGCTGCAGTCTTGTCCATTGTCGTAGCCAATGGGTTCCCCTGCAGAGTACCTGCAAAAAAGTTTTTGGTCTACACTTGTCAAAAACCACTTCGTTTCTAGATATCCAAATTGTCCAACATAAAGCCGATGCTGCTGTTAATAACAAAGCATTATGCACAGTACCACCCCTCTTAGACCAATTAACAAATAAATCATCTATACTGTGGGGAGGTGATAACCCAAACAATAAATGTACAGCACGCCACAAGAATTTGGCATAAACACATTCGAAAAAAAGGTGATTAATAGTTTCTGGAGAATGGCAAAAGTTACACCTTGTGTCACCACTCTAGTTGCGTCGAGCAAGGTTGTCTTTTGTTAGTATCACCCCTCTTTTTAGATACCATAAAAAAATCTTTATTCTTGTGGGAATTTTAATCTGCCAAATGTCTCGTGACACTCTGACCCCATTGTTAATTAACGCAGCATACATAGAGCTCACTGAGAAACAACCTGATGAATGCAAAGACCAAACAAACGTATCCCTTTCCCCCTGTAAATTCACTTCTTGTAGAGAAGCAACAATTCTATGCCAATCTCTTAGGTTTCTCCCCACTAAATTTCGCCGAAAGGAGATGTTTAATGGGATGGAAGCAAGTACATTAGCCACCGAATCCTGCTTTCTTCTCACAATATTGAACAACAAGGGAAATTTATCTTTCAGTGGTTGATTACCCAACCAGGTGTCCAACCAAAAACGAGTCTGTGACCCATCTTTGATATTGAAGCACCCAAAACTCATGAAAGTATCTTTAACATTCATCAATCCTTTCCAGAAGTGAGAATCTGTCGGCTTTTTAGTACAACTTCCTAGAGTTTTGTCTTTTATATATTTATTCCTCAAAAGTTCTTGCCACAGTCCCTCCTCATTTAACAATTTATAAAGCCATTTTCTCAGCAAACATTTGTTCTGTAAGTCCAAATTCTGTATGCCTAAACCCCGTTGTATTTTTGGTTGGCACAAAATTTCCCATTTGGCTAGCCTATATTTACGCTTGTGTTGGTCATTCTGCCAGTAGAACCTTGATCTAAAACAATCAATCTTTTGTACAACCCCTTTTGGGAGTTCGAAAAAAGACATCATAAATATTGGTAAGCTAGAAAGCACCGAGTTTATTAATGTCAAACGACCTCCTACCGAGAGCATCTTGCCTTTCCAACCACTAAATTTTTTCTCAATTCTATTTTCAATTGTCTGCCAATCTTTATTACTCAACTTCCTAGTGTGCATAGGCAAACCTAGGTAGCGGAACGGGTATTTACCCATCGCACACCCAAACAACTGTGAGTAAAACACCTCATGATCCTTTGCTCTTCCAAAACAAAAGATTTCACTCTTATGGAAATTAATCTTGAGCCCCGAAAGTTGCTCAAAGGTACTTAAAATTAATTTCATGTTCAACGCCTTGGCTAGATCGTGACCCATAAAGATTACTGTGTCATCTGCATATTGAAGGATGGACAAACCATCTTGGACAAGATGTGGAATGACCCCTTCTACCTGACCTGCTTCCTTAGCTCTGGCAATGAGTATGGCCAACATGTCTACCACTATATTGAATAGTATTGGAGACCTTGGGTCACCTTGCCTTAAACCTTTTCTAGTCTGGAAGTATGAACCAAGTTGATCATTAACTTTAATATTGACATTACCTCCTTGCATAAACTGCTGAACCCATGAACACCACTTGTGAGAAAAACCTTTCATCCTAAGAGTTTGTTGCAGAAAGCTCCATTTAACTTTGTCGTATGCCTTCTCAAAATCTATTTTAAGAATTATCCCGTCTCGCTTTTTCGAGTGAAGTTCATGTATTGTCTCATGGAGTATAACTGTTCCTTCCATAATGTTTCTGCCCGGGAGAAAGGCAGAGAGATAGACAACTTGACAAATCAATGAGCTGCTATGAGTAATTAACCATAATTAATTGCTTAACCAGAATTGGGTTTGAAAAATGTTTCTAGAGCACTAAGCTTACTTTTTTTTCTTTTTTTTTTTTGCATAAACAGTCATCAATCCCAGCGCAAAAAGACATTTAGCCCATCGAGGGATTCCTATCAATCGGCCCACATCTCAACATTACAGCAGCTCTTTCAGCCCATCTTTCTGAGACATGGTTCGCTGGCCCAAGGCTGTTGAGTTTTAGCTCTTTGTGCATGTGGCTGATAGCCTACCAACGGAGTCTCACGCGAGGTAATAAGTCATGGGTTCGAATCTCCGTGGAACAAAAAGTACCATGGAAACGTGGTGGGTTCCCATTAATTTGCTACAATATAATTGTTTCCTAACACCTAATTAAGCACGCTTTTAATCTTGCAGAGCTCAATCAATCTCGTGGCAACAATGGTTCAGCATGAGGTTTGTCCATATATATCTAGCTGATACTATTCGATATTCGTGTACCCCCCCCCCCCCCCCCCCCCCCCATGTATACTATTTTTGTTCATGCATGTCCTATGATTTCAAGTTTCATCATCAGTACTGCATGCGCCAGTGCCCATGCATGTATGCTATTTTTGTCCATGTCCTATGATTTGAACCGGAAGCTAGACTTTTCTTCTTTTCTGTTCATGCATGTATTGCGACGTTGTCACGACGGCACGACGGAGGAGCACCATGATATGGCTGCAATAGCGCCGGTCCCGCCATGTCGACGCTGTCAAGCACGTTGGCACGAGCCCGATAGTTGCTGCAACGGTCCCCATTTTTGTAATAGGTAGACAATGAATCTATCATGCACTGCCACTTGCACCCAAGCTGCAGCTGCCGCACGTACGTTATTCGCTGCTTTCATTGCCGGCCATTGTCTGATCTATTACAATGGGGCATGGCTGTCCCTTGAAATTGGTTTTCAAGTAGTGGCCGGTACAAGTGGCATGAGCGAGCAGCGCAGCGAGTACCGTACCCTGGCACAACTTTTATTTAGGCCCTGTTCTCAAAAGACAAGCTGAAAATACTGTTCACTGATTTGTTGTGAGAGAAAAATACTGTTCTTTCACTGAAAAAGTACGGCTGAAAAGACAAGTGTTCTAGAATTTAATCAGTTTGGTGTGCATGTTTCTTTTTGGACATCTAGCTGGCTGATACTATTTTTGTGGTGCAACAAACGCCCATGTGCCTACTTATGATCACCCAAGCCATATCAGCTCCTTTTTTTTTTTGAAACAAAGCCATTTCAGCTCCTTTTTTTTTTTGAAACAAAGCCATATCAGCTCCTTCTCCAAGATCTACTATGTGAAGTTGTTTTACTAAAAGTTTGTCCAAACCAGTTTTAATTAGCTCTATCAGTGAAACTGCTTGTAGAGCCAAAGCTAAAAAAAACTACATCATAGTGAAGCAGCAAAGTTGTACCAAACAGAACCTAACATTAACACCACCACGCCACGCTGCCTAGTCAAAAAAACTTGACCCCATCCTTGAAATCCTCGCCGACCCTGACATGGCGTGCTAGGCCGTAGAGTTGTTAGAGCCATTGCCATTGCCATGGCCAACGGTCGCCGTCGTAGGCGTCGCAGCCTCATTATCGTCGGCGTCAGTTTCTGGAAGTATGTGCTCCTGCCTAGAGCACGCAAGTATCTGGTTGTACATGTCGTCGGTCGTGATGGAGGTGAAGTTGAACATCCTGGTCTGCACGCCGATCCTCCGCGTCGCCGGAGCTAGGTACGAGCGGTAGTACCTGGTGACCATGCTCCACACGGGGTTGGTCGGGTGGAGGAGGTACCAGGACAGGAGCGAGGTGGTGCACGCTCTCCTTGCCCGGGAACAGCCGCCGGAGCTCGTCCTGGAACTCGGCCACCGTGTACAGCGATGGCGAGAAGTAGAGGTCGCTGTACAGCAGCAGCCAGTTGACCTTGGCGACCACGAGCTGGTGCTCGTCGCAGAAGAAGAGCGGGCCCTAAGCTCAGCTACACGTACGCACTACGCAGGCACGCCCACCGTCGCGTTTGCAGCCGGGCCGATCACCTTGCTGTCGAGGAGCCTCGTGTACGACTTCTCAATGTCCTGCCCGACACGAGCAGGTTGGTGACGGGGTGCTTCATGTACTCCTCGATGTCCTGTCCCCGTGGCGGGACCAGGCTTGCGACCCGAGCTGGTTAGAGTATTTTTTTTATATTGAACAATTTAATAGGTCTTTCCCTTGATCAGGAGGTAAATCAGCTCCTCATGGCGGAAATTGTGGGCTTCGCCTCTTATTCAGGAAACCCTGAGCACCTTTCTTCTGTTGTTTGGGTTGCTGAATTGGGGTTTGCTCTTGAAATGTCAGTGCAGAAAGGAGTTTAAACATGCCTACATTGAGTCCACAAATCTGCTCAAGGAACACAAACAGTCAGAACGGATTAGTCATGATAGAAGTTTGCCTTTCTCATTTCTCATCTCTTGTGGGTCAGACACAGGGACAAGCCATTGTGTTTGAGTTGCTCTGATGTTCAAAGACGAATGATTTGTACATCGTACCAGCAAAGTCTGTAGACGTCAAGACTACTGTTCACTCAAGAACTAGAACTTTTGCGACCTTCTTATAAGGCAACTACATGAAGGCAAAACATCTCCAATTCATATCCTGCTTCATTGGTTGGAATTCAACTGCAGTATGACCGATACAGGGAAATTTTTCACCAAGATTCCATATGTTGCAAAGCAAAAGGGAGGGACTTTGTGCTAAAAACGTCATCTTGTCAGAGTTATCACACATACTGCCAGAGTCAGTCGATGCTGATTTCCAACAGATCGAAAAAAAGCTATAACCAGCAGAAGCATTCTAGTATTATAATAGCAAAGAAATGCAATCATTGTCATGACGATAAAACAGCAGGAACAAAGGCTTCACATGATTATGGCAACATACTTGATGCCATTAACTGAAATTACCAACTCCTTGCTGTGTTTTTTCTCGAGCATCCCCAGTTGTGCTAAACAAGGTGCTTCACAAATTCACATTGCTGGTTAGTCAATTAGCTGGTATACGAAACTAATTCACAATCTCGTCATCAGCTAGGTTTTACAGAGTTCATGTTGTGTGGCATATGCTAATCTATGCAACCTCTATATATGGTGTTTCTTTTTATGAAACGTTGATGACCTAATGCCAGAACATGCTGAAACAGTCAGTCAGATATTTTTTACCCTTTCAGGTGCATTCTCATGTTGTTCAAACAAAGAATGGAGCAACATACCTCAAATGAACCTTAAATCCATAGACGATGCAACTGATGACCATTCAATTCCAAGTTCATGGTTATGTACACAGACTGTACTACAATTTGTACATGCATATTCACTTCCAAGTGCATTTAGAAAAAGCTGAAACAATCATCCTCAACGCAGAAGCAGGAAAAAAAAGGCTAATTTGAAACAGTCAGATTCAAGATTCACTTTTCAAATGAATAGGTCCACAAAATACATTCAGTTCCAAGTGCTCTCTTAAACCACCAATGTAACTAACTCTGAACCTCAAATATAGTCGCCATAGTCATGATCATAAACAACAAGTGAGGGAAAACATAAGGTCCATAGCTGGCCATGGCGGCTTACACTACATGAAATTAAACTAACAAACAAAATACTAACAAACATTACAAAGCATTAGCTCTGCAAGACGCTAACTGCAGTACATTAAGCTTGGTGGATTTATAAATTGGACAGGTACTGCAATATTACAGCTTGGCAGTGATCAATTTGTCTCTGCTGGCGATTGCAGTTTCCTGCTCACACAATCTGAAAAGCACCAAGCATAAACATTGGGTGTGTTCACTTCCCATCCAAACCCAAAATATTTCCTCTTCCACTCATCACATCAAATCTTTGGACGCATGCATGGAGCATTAAATGTAGGTAAAAAAGATAACTAATTGCATAGTTTGTCTGTAAATATCGAGACGAATCTTTTGAGCCTAGTTAGTCCATGGTCGGACAAATTTTGCCAAATAACAATGAAATGTGCTACAGTAACTTTTCACCTACTTTTCACGAACTGAACACACCCATTATAAAATTGTAGCAGAACAAAAAAAGTTAATAAAGATAAAAACGATAGAGTGCCCACTGTGTACTATCAACAAGAAGAATAAATTAATGTACAAGCCAGAACACTACTCCCTCCGTCCTTTATTCACCGGCGTAATAGCAATTTTCACCAAGACCAAGGAAAACTTAATTCCCGTAACCTTCAGCCGCAAAATCCCATAGTATCCCACGCTGACCATGCCTCCCTGCATAGATGCATGCAAAGCCAACGGTGGAAGTGAGGCGGCGCAATTACTCCACGCAGGAATTACAGACGTGAGCACTACCTCGCGATGTAGCTAACAACTTATGCGCCAGTCATTTCAGAAACCTTTTCCCAAACTAATACGCCTGTGAATAAAGGACGGAGGGAGTGCAAATTCCAAAGGTAGCCAAGGACTCAAGGTATGGTTTTTTGGGTGTGAGATTTAGAACCGACATAGTAGAAGATATATGAAAATAATAGATCAACAATGACTGGGTTGAGGGAAGAAAAACATCCAGCACGACACATCTTGGTAGTTTATCAAAATCTACTTAAAAAATAGATGCCAACCACATTCAGATGTGATATTCATAATAATGTCATATATTTGGTTTCTCTAAAACCGACCCATGATTGTCACCGATATTAAGTTTTGTAGATAAATATTATTTGCATTCTAATAAATATATACAAAATCAAAAGTTAGATAAGAAAATGCATAGAAGTGCAATGTTAAGTTGTACAGATAAATACTATTTGCATTCTAGTAAATATATACAAAATTAGAAGATAAGAAAACTCATACAAGCTCTACATTGCACGAGAACATCTAGGCAATGGACTAGAATGTACGTGGAGTGTAGAGGCTCACGAACGGGAAGATGGTGAATTCGGTCACAAGCTCACCTATCCGCTTCTTGAGACCTGACTTGCGGTCGAATGCAAAGGTACCGGCCTCTGTGCTGAGAAAGATGACACCAATACCATCAGCAAAACCAACCGCAAGGGTTGTGCGCCACGGATTGTCAATGCGGATGACCCTGTATTGAACCCATCTAGTAAGTCCCTCGGGATCCACTTTTCTTGACCACAAGTAAAGGCTTGAACCCCTAACTCCCGCAAACCCCAGTGAACGATCCTCAGTTACAATGAGAACATCAAACCATCGGTACATGCAAGGCGCATCGATCATAGATAAGAAATTCTTCTCCAGATCAAATTTCACAATGTTGTTACTCTCGGCAATGTTGAAGTAGAGTTCATCTCCAATAAGAATACCAGTCTTGGTGTTGGTGGCAAACAACATCCCCATTCCTGTGTCCAGATAGATTGGTGTCCCCCATGCCCCAGTCTTGGAAGAGTACACACACGCCCACGTCTTCATGAGGCCACCGTAGGCTTGACCACCTAAACGGAGAAATCCAGAGCCCACGGAGACAAGGAGGAAGGGGCCACGGTGGCTATCGTGGTGATTGTAGCTACTCACGGCGCACAGAACCGCGGAGGAGCTCTAATGAAAGACGGCGATTTGGTTCTAGGGCAGCTTTTACTCAAGGCCAGGGCCTCTATGAAGCTAAGAATATATGGGATATGTAGTGTTAGTGGGCCTTATTATACATTGCATCAGCCAAAATACACCTGAGTTCCCTTGCTTTGCTCCTGGGCCTTCAATATTGGGCTGAAAAATATATGGGATATGTAGTGTTAGTGGGCCGATGACTAGGGCCTGTGCCCTACAGGCCTGGGCCACAAATCCGCCCCTGGGACCGCACCTGGGTGTCGCACTGGAGTTATTCCCCTGAGGGAACCGAGCAGTGCGAGCAGTGTGTGTTGCTCGGTAGACGCGTCCTGAGATTTCTCAGGCAGTCTCATCTGCGTCTGAGCGTGCGGTCAGCGGGCAGTCTCATCTGCGTCTGAGCATGCGGTCAGCGTAGGTGTCCATATACGAGTCTTACATAATACGTCAGTGCTCCTGGCTTGTTTCAAAAAAAGTTTTAGTTTTAGCTTCCCCTCAAAAAAATGTATGAGTTTTGGCTGATGCAATGTATAATAAGGAATTAAAAGTATCTCCAAGAGCGTTTCTAAATCTCGCTCTCTAAATCATCAATTTGCATAAAAATCGCTTTTTATATTTGTTCACTCTCCAACCGTTTTTCTATATCTCGTTCGCACTCTAGAGAGTCATTCTCGTCTTCTATTTTTTTACTAGCGAAAAATCCGAAATAAAAGATGACTATATTTAGATAACCATTTAAAGAAGCCGTTGGAGGGTAGTTTTTGGCTCCTAGCGTCCGGACGTCCGGATTCAGGAGCGCGTCCGGACGCACCTCCGGGCCCGTCCGAGTGTCCCGCCCCCACACACGAAACCGCGCCCACCCTCCCCGGAACAGTAGACTCGTTTCGCCCCCCCTATGGTCAGCCCCATGGTCAACACCTATTAAAGTTTAACAGGGCGAACCAAACAGGCCCTAAGTAATCTATCTATTTGCTATTTTACTTAGCCACTTAATTATCTAGAGGGGACTATCCATGCGTGGAATTGTCTCCTCCTTGCTTCCAAATTAAAGCCCTAAGGAGTGGTGCTCACACGGGTTTTAGTGGAGGAAACCTGAAAAAGGCAGTCCTCGACAGCGCTTGTGGCAGGGCCGTGGTGTGTTCCGTGCTATGGCATGGTGATTGTTTTGGTGGCTAGAATGGTGAGACTGGTGAAATCACGAGCTCCTTTGAACTAACAGAAACACTATTGCACAACTGGTTGAACAAGAGGGAGAGAGAGGAATGACATGGTTATCTTGAGAGATCCCTAGGCGGATGTATATGGGGATAGACGACAGCAATACGGGCCTATTTGGTTTAAGCCAAAACAAAACTGTCTGGCCCAGGCAAGAAGACATGAGGCTGAGATTGTTGCTTGGGCTGGGAGCTGCCAGGGAGGCCTCTAAGCAAACAGGCCTTATATGTGGGCGGCACCTCCCGGACATGAGTGGCCCAGGTCACGACTAGAGCTTGCAATATTTTGTTTATGAATTTTTAAAGGCGTGTTGTACTAACGCTATAAGTTTTTGGGTTATGTGGAATTTTTTTCTAGACTAGCAAATATGCACGTGCGGCACGCACGTGTTTATTAAAAACATTTTTACACAATAAATATTACTCTAGAAAGACTAAATCATTAGCTTCAATGGGATTCAAACTCCGCGAATATCTATTCATAACTTTGCCACCGCCATCGCTAAGGACTTCCTCCTCGATAATCTGAATTGTTGAAATCACTTGGATAATGACCAATCACATTGTTCCGCGTGGCGCGGTGCTCCGTCGCGGAACCGGCAAACAACCTAGTATAATGAGTGACATTGCGATGGGGATGGCGTCATTCAAGATTTGCTTTAGCGGACGTAGCAGGTGTCGTAACGCTGCCATGTCGATCGCTTCTCTTGCTGCTACTTCTCGTCTCGATGCTAACGCTGCGACAAAGTCTCGAGAGTTAGTTCTTGGATGGTGAAATATAAAATAGTTGAGGTCAATATTGCCTGATCAGCACTTATATTTATATATATACAAGAATAATATATATATATACACTCCATCCGTCCATGTATGGTAGGCGTAACCAAGGGTGCTCGCCTCTTCGCTGCGCGTGCGCTGCTCAACGCATTTATCGCTGGCGGCTTTAGACTATCCGTTACTCTCTCACGGCGGGAGCTGAGTATATGTACGAGTACTACTCCTTGCTTCCTTGCTTGCATCTCTTCCTTGTACGTATGCATCTCTCGCTTACCAATAGCACCTCCCCTGTCGATCTCTTGCACTCTCCTCGCAGCTGTCGCCTGTTGGTGATGGCAAAGGACAATCCGGCGGAGAAGGCTCGAGTGCAGGTGAGGCAGCAGGTGAGACAGCGTTATCGTATACGCTGCCGTTATAGATATATGCCAATCCGAACTGTTATAGAAGAAGTTGCCGGTACTCTGCATCGTATGCGCTGCCAACGCCGGCAATTGGAAGTTCGATTTATTTGGAAGTCCACACGAGGAATCTTGGCTTAGGAGGAGTCTTACATCTTACATGTAAGATCACGGATGACGGACGACTCATATAACACGAAGTTCAGATCGAACGGTTATCACACAGGGAGAGCCCCTAAAAAAACTCGCTCTTTTATAGTAGGAAAAAAAAAGACAAACCTAAGAGGGGCCAGCAGGGTAAGGTGTCTTGCTGGGAACCCGATCGTGTTGGAGGGACCTAATAATAAGCTCCGATTGAAAATTGTGGCTGGCTACAAATATAATGTTGCGAACAGACTACTTAAACACATTATTTATTTTAGATATTATAATACACGTGCAAAAACTTGAATTATTATGATCTAATTTCTGGTCTCCGTTGCATCGCAGGCGCACAAGCAAACCCTCAGTAGTATTAAAAAATATTGATGGTGCAGTAGGTTGCTGAAAGAACATCTATGGTAACTTAAGTAGAACACTCCATTATCATTTATAGTAAGGACAAAAGTGAAGGAACAATTAGACAAACAACGCAGCTTCGTGGAAAGCAAGACGAAGCTTCTGCTATATTGTCATTCCTGTGGAAAGCCAAGTCACTGAGAAGGATGTAAACCGTTTTATAGTCGTATTATATTGCCGACCGGGGTGATGACAGTGAGCTCCACTTAGGGCGTCCGCAATGATGCTAGCTACGTAGCTAGCTTACGTGGAGGTGAGAGAGAAAAATAAAGACTATTTTATACATTTCTTATTTTTCTATATACTATTAGACCTACATGTTCCTCTTTCAAATTCGTAGACTACGTAAAATAGATCAGTTATTTGTTCGTCGTTAGTGACTACTCTCTCCTACTTTTTTCCTGTTCATGTCAGAATAGCTAGCCAAATAGGTAGCTGTTGGAGACGCCCTTAAAAACGGAGTGGTTGGTAAGAGTATGCTCGCTAACTGATGACTTCATTACCAGTACTAGTAGTATAGCTAATTAATGAGTAAAGACCACGGTGCATGTGCATTTCATTACGGGACGAGCAAAACAGTACAACAGGTAGAGTATGGCAACACAGGAGAAGACGACTATATATATATGTGACGTATACCAAAAACGACCTATAAACTGTAATGCAAAATTACAAGCTGACGCAAGTCATTGCACTGGGAATATACAATGCCCTAAATATGGGAAACTTAATCCAATCTGCAATTGTTTACTGTCAAGAACATTACAACTTTGCAAGTCATTTGGTTCAGAAATTGCGCTGCAGCTTCCTCTGATCCTCCGTGTGTCATCCTCCTAGGAACAGAACCATTGCACACATATCTGGAAGCGACGGACCTCCAACCACCACTTGCTTGTACTCCTATAAAGCTTTGCTCTCCCTACTCGATGAATCACATCACAACCAGTGTACACCTTCTCTGCTCTGTTCTTGACCTCACCTTATCCCATTCATTCCCCTTGAAGTGCAACTAGCAAAGCTGGGATTGATGGGCTGTGATAAAATCTAACGGAGAATTAATGTAAGAACTATACATATTACTCCTAGCTATATTATCTGTGCTCAAATTAATTAAGCTCCCTTTGTCTCTTCAGCAGGCAGAAAGGAGTCTCCTGTACACGTAGCTGTAGCTGTAGCAGTGTAGCTGCCTCTGTCATGGAGAAAATGGCATGCAGTTGATGCTACAGGCGCGTGGCTGGAGCAATCCAGTGGAGAATTAAGGTAAGGACTACACATATATTACACAAGCATATATATTACTCTGTATCATGTGTGCGTCGAATTAAAAGTATCTCCCTTTGTTTCCTCAGAAGGCAGAGTGGACTGTACAGCTGCCCTGCCATGGCGGAATGGTTAGGTTCAGCCCTTGCTCAGGAGGCCGTGAGCAGAAGCGTCTCCTTTGGGTTGAGCAGGCGTGAGGAGAAGGCATCCCAAGGACACTTGATGGAGCGACTCCAGATGGCAGTCAGCGAGCTGGAGTTTGCGCTCGAGAGGGCCAAGGAGCTGCCCATCAGACATGTCTCGCTGCTTGGCCGCAGGAAGCAGATCAAGTCTGCCTATGTCGAGGCTGTGGAATTGCTTGACAAGCACAAGCAGCAGGCGGCGCCTGTTGGCCAGGAAGAGATCCTGCAAGGGGTAAAGCGCAAGCGATGGATTCTCTGTGCTAGGGACATGTCCATCACACCTTCTGTTGGCCTGAGCACGGATGATGTTCGAAGATTTGAATGGTATGCAGATTGTGCAGGCAAGTTTGTGAGGGACGTGGAGTCTGGCTGTTCACTTCATCACTACAACTTTTGCAACCCTATTGTCAGGCATCTCCTTGAAGGTAAAACTCTCCGGTATTATCATTTGGACCATGAAAACCTGGAACGAGGTTTCTACATATGGCCCACATATTCTGATGAACGTGCCTGGGAGGCAATGCTGGCATACTGTTATGGTAATAGCATAATGAATGAGAAATCTTTCTTTCTGGTGTTGTTCCTACGACTATCAGAAAGCACGGACATAGTCGGGGCTGCCATTAGTGGCTTGCAATTATTCACATCTGACTTCAAACTTGCGGCTGAATTAGCAATTGGAGAACTCACCCTGCTATCTAATTTACAAGACATTGTCCATTCGTATGGGCCACCATGGATGGGCTTTCAAGAGAAGTATACCCATGCCACGCAATTTTTTCGCCCAGACCCAGCATGTTGCAAAGGAAGTAGGCATGGACTTTGTGCTAACAACAACGTCTCGTCAGAGTTATTATCAGATATATTCCCAGAGCAAGTCATTCATTGGGCTTTTCAGTGCTACTGTGTACCTGCGCTAGGGCCCAGATCGTCGTGCAGCTTTGATGATGTGGTGGGCACAAGCAAGAGCACAGGCGGTGGGAAGCCACATCTCCTGCAGACAGCTGTCTTCGCCCCTCATGCTGTGAGTGAGACGCAGGATAGTTATGCAATCGAAACTATCGGAGACCACAAAGAGTATAGAGATGCTAGCATGCAGCAAGTGGCCGAGGCAATAAAATCAGACGCAATCAATTGTTTCTTCCATCAGCCAGAGCTGAAAAGGTACGAAATATTTTGGCTCTCTAAACACGGTGGCGCATTGTTTGAGGTGGAAAAGGCAAGCATGAAAAGAACATGTGCGCCTAAAACCAGGAGGAGGTACAATCACTACGGCACACAATGCCTTTGCCTAGCGCCTGGGTCTTTGCCGAGCGCTATTTATCGGGCGCTCGGCAAAGGCCACCTTTGTCTAGCGCCGGGCTCTCGGCAAAGAATGCGCTCGGCAATGACTCCTTTGCCTAGCGCCAGGCCCTCGGCAAAGAGAAACACTCGGCAAAGAACGTCTTTGCCAAGCGCCAGGCGCTCGGCAAATTATAGCACTCGGCAAAGAGGCACCGCGGAATATACCGTCGTTCTTTGCCGAGCACCCTCCGTTAGGCGCTCGGCAAAGGTGTCTCTTTGCCGAGTGCCAACCTTGGCGCTCGGCAAAGGCACCTCTTTGCCGAGCGCTGACATTTGGCGCTCGGCAAAGAATTTTCTTTTTTTTTGTTTTTTTGTTTCAAACTTTTTTGTCATGCATTACACATTATTTAAAAGTATATGTTAAGTTTTGGTACTTTTTTAAATCTTTTTACTATTTATTGTTAGTTTATTTGATTTAAATGAATTTCTCCGATAAACGCGTGTTTGAACTGTAGGTGCATCGAATCTCCGAATTGGACGGTTCGAAAATTGATATTCACATTACTTAGCGTATGTTAAGGCCGTATCCTGGAGCATGCATGAAATATCGAACATCTAGCGCACGGAACACGGCGAACAAGTTGCGCGTGAAGTGCTATTAAATTAAAAAAAAGCAAACAAAGTTCGAAAATCACGAAACTTAGCGAAACGTCTTTGGAGCACATGTGGAGGCTATGGTCAAAATTTGGTAAAGTTTCGTGCACGTTTTCACGTAAGTTAGTTAGAAACCTAGACATCTCACATGTGATCACAAGTTATCACATGTGAGATGTCTAGGTTTCTAACTAACTTACATGACAACGTGCATGAAACTTTACCAAATTTTGACCATAGCCTCCACATGTGCTCCAAAGACGTTTCGCTAAGTTTCGTGATTTTCGAACTTTGTTTGCTTTTTTTTTAATTTAATAGCCCTTCACGCGCAACTTGGTCGCCGTGTTCCGTGCGCTAGATGTTCGATATTTCATGCGTGCTCCAGGATACGGCCTTAACATACGCTAAGTAATGCGAATATCAATTTTCGAACTGTCCAATTCGGAGATTCGATGCACCTACAGTTCAAACACGTGTTTATCGGAGAAATTCAATTAAATCAAATAAACTAACGATAAATAGTAAAAAGATTTTAAAAAGTACCAAAACTTAACATATACTTTTAAATAATGTGTCATTCATGACAAAAAAATTTGAAACAAAAAAACAAAAAAAAAGAAAATTTTTTGCCTAGCGCCAAATGTCAGCGCTCGGCAAAGAGGTGCCTTTACCGAGCGCCAAGGTTGGCACTCGGCAAAGAGACACCTTTGCCTAGCGCCTAACGCAGGGCGCTCGGCAAAGGCACCTCTTTGCCAAGCGCTGAAATTTGGCGCTAGGCAAAGAATTTTCTTTTTTTTCTTCTTTCAAACCTTTTTTTGCATGAAGGACACATTATTTGAAATTCTTTACCTAGCGCCCCCGATCTGGCGCTCGGCAGAGGAGTGTGCAGCAATTAAACAAATTTAAAAAAACAAATAAAAAAACAAATAAAAAAACAAATTTAAAAATAAATTTAAAAAAAACGGAAAAGTCTTTGCCGAGCGCCTCCGATCTGGCGCTCGGCAAAGGAGTGTACAGTACTTAAACGAATAAAAAAAACAAATTCACAAAAACAAATTTAAAAAAAACGAAAAATTCTTTGCCTAGCGCCCGCGATCTGGCGCTTGGCAAAGGCACATCTTTGCCGAGCGCCAGATCGCGGGCGCTAGACAAAGAGCGTCTCAGCCGGCCAAAATTGAAAAAAAACGTTTAGGAATCATGGCGCCATTTCTCCCGCGTCAATTTCTCCCTGCCTGATTATTCCAAAAAAAAATTTCTCCCTGCCTCTATCTACTCCACTGAAGCCGCCGCGTCCACAACCAAAAAAACGAAAAAGGAAAAAAAAAAGAATGCTCCGCCCCCGCACCCTCTACCCCTGCACCCTCCACCCCCGCTCGCTCCACCATGTCTCCACCCCGGCCGGCCGCGCCGTCGCGGGAGCCGCCGATTTCGCCTGCTCCTTCCTCCCAGACCCGGGCTCGTGGAGGATCCGCGACGCCAGCGGCGGCCGCCTCCTCCTCTCCTCGCGCGGCGCCACCGATTTCAGGGATCTCATGGTCTGCGACCCCCTACACCGCACGTTCGTCCGGGTTCCCCCAGTCCCCGACCACCTGATCGCTGGTAAGCACTACAGGCCCGCCATGGGCTGGTTCCCCTTCCTCGTCCCACCACTCCCAGTTCCTCTTACTCCCAGCGAGAAGAAGGAACCGCCGCTGCAAGTGGTCTGGATGCTGCAGCGGATGAACACCATGACAGCCTTCGTGTTCTCCTCCTCCACCTGGGAACGGCGTCGAATCCCGACGTTCTGGCGTTGGATGCACGAATATCCGCTGTCCTTGTCCTACCGCCTCTACGCTCATGGATGCTTCTACTGGACGTCGTGCCAGTTACGAGGTCACAGTGCGCTCAAGCTCGACATGAGCAAGATGAGGTTCTCCACCATGCAGCTCCCAAGTATCACCCAGCCTCTTGGCAGGACAAACTTCATTGTCGAGGCAAGCGAAGGCGATCTTGGCGCATTAGTTCTTGGCAATCACAGCCTAGACCTCTATTGCAGGAGTAGGCAAGGCAATGATGTTGGTGCAGCGGCTGATTGGCGCCACAGCAGGACAGTCCCCTTGCCCAACGACAATCTTGGCTACAACATGGTTGCTGCAGCCGATGGGTACTTGCTCCTACAGGCTTATCCACTGCTCTACTTCGCGCAGCAGACGCGACAACCTCCCTACTTCTCACTGAAGCTCAAGACACTAGTGTTTGAGGAGCTGCGTGTGTCGTTCAATAAACAGCTCGTGTTTGTTCACCTCTATACAAACTTCCCACCGCCAATGTCGTTGCCAAGTGTATGCAATGAACAAAAGGTAAGCACCTGCTTCTTTGCTGCCTTTACACTTACATATTGGGAACCTGTTTATGTTGTGTTGATGTGAATTGTGAATTTGTAGTCAGGCTCAGCCACACCGTACTTGTTTCTGTAGCACTTTTATGTCTGGCGCAACCAGATTAGCTCATATGTTGCTGTGCAATGATTTACGTGCTGTGTAGATTTTGAAAAGGTAGTCAAATTAAGGGGTGAAGCAGAATGTTGTGAAAAACCAGTTGTTCTTAACTTGTTGGGAGTTGCCTTATGTTGCTATTGTGCTCAGCGCCATCTTAGTTGTTCTTGTTCCTATATATAGCAGGCTTGGTAGTTGTGCATCAAGATTGTCTTTGCCTCCACCATTGACACCAATTCACTGTGTACATCTTCTGAAGCTTAATGATTATTCAGTGCTATGACTGCATTTAATAGTGTCGCAAGCTGCTTGGGAAGCCAAAGGTTTTGACAATAATATTAGCGGTTTATGGCACTTCTCAGTTGTTACTTGTTAGTATACTGTCTATGAGAATTGGTAACAGTCCTGAAAAATGAGAATTGGTAATCGTCGCTCTCAGTTTGGCTTTGGAACCAGATAAGACTGAATGGAAATATCTTAGTATATGAACATGTGCCTTTTCTGAAAACATCACATTTAATAAACACTTGTATTCTTTACAGCAGCATACTCTTTATCTGTGTCATTTTTTGATATAACTCTATATATAAGCTCACTTGTTTCTGTGCAATGATACATTATAGTTAGGCAGTGTTTATACGTGCTGTTTAGATTTTGGAAAGGTATTCAAATTAAGGGGTGAAGCAGAATATTGTGCAAAACCAGTTGTTCTTAACTTGTTGGAAGTTACCTTATGTTGCTATTGTGCTCAGCGCCATCTTATTAGTTGTTTTTTAAAAAGAATTATGTCAGCTTTTAAGAAAGCCATAAAGTGTGCTAAAACCAGTTGTTCTTAGCTTGTTGGGAGTTACTTATGTTGCTATTGTGCTTGGCGCCATCTTATTAGTTGTTTTTTAAGGAGAATTATCACAGCTTTTAAGGAAGCCATAAAGTGTAGATACCCATCTTAGTCGTTGTTGTTCCTATATATAGCAAGCTTAGTATTGGATTGGTGCCTCCAGATTGTCTTTGCCTCCACCATTGTCACCAATTCACTTTTTACATCTTCTGAAGCTAATGATTATTCACTAGAGATATGAGTGCTTTAATATTGTCACGTGTTGTTTGGAACTTTGGAGAGCCAACAAAGGTTTTGACAATAATGTTAGCAGCTTATAGGACTTCTCAATTGTTACTGGTTAATATACTGTCTATGAGAATTGGTAATCCTCGCTCGCTCTCAGTTTTACTTTAATTTGGAACCAGGTAAGACTGAATGCATGGAAATATCCTAGTATTTGAACATGTGCCTTTTCTGAAAACATAACGTTTCATAAACACTTGTATCCCTTAGAGTGTCATTTTTAAGAGAACGCTATAAGGTACAGGCGTGCAGCTAGCATTTATTGGTTATTAGAGGGGACATATTTGTATCTCTGTTACCATTTAACAGAATAAATGTATTGGGCTATTAATTTCAATCCAATATGTATATCTTTGTTTATCGATTTCAAGTTATCATATATATATATTCAAGCAGAATGCATGAATATTTTTCTATCAGCATGACCGCATGATATATCATATATGTGACTCCTCTATGTCAGATCATATGCAGACACTTTACATGATATTTTTTTTTCACTTCCTTAGTTAAGAGTCCCCGGCCTGTTCATGATTCTGACAGTGTAATATTTCCTCTGAATTGTTAGACTGGTAAAGATCAAGGCGTGACAGGGGAAACATCTGCTACCAGTAACGATGATGGCTCAAGAACCATTTCCTCTGCTTCGTGAAAGACATGCGCTAGCTGCTACCAGTAGCGATGATGTTTGTATCTGTAGTTTTATCAGCTGCACCTCGGCTGTTTAATTTCTGTAGACTTCAGTCGATGGTGTAATGCTCTCATGATGCACCTCGACTTATGTTGTTAAAAAAAAATCTTTGCCAAGCTGAAGGCGCTAGGCAAAGATTTTTTTTTAAAAAAATTGTTTCTCTTTGCCGAGCGCCAGGCGGGAGGTACTAGGCAAAGAATTTTTTTTTAAAAAAAAATCAGTGTGGTCTTTGCCGAGCGCCAGGCTAAAAGCGCTAGGCAAAGAATTTTTTTTAAAAAATCGGTGTGATCTTTGCCGAGCGCCAGGCTGGAGGCGCTAGGCAAAGATTTTTTTTTAAAAAAATTGTTTCTCTTTGCCGAGCGCCAAGCGGGAGGCGCTAGGCAAAGAATTTTTTAAAAAAATCGGTGTGGTCTTTGCCGAGCGCCAGGCTGGAAGCGCTAGGCAAAGAATTTTTTTTTAAAAAATTATTTTTCTTTGCCGAGCGCCAGGCGGGAGGCGCTAGGCAAAGAATTTTTTTTAAAAAAATCAGTGTGCTCTTTGCCGAGCGCCAGGCTAGAAGCGCTAGGCAAAGAATTTTTTTTAAAAAAATCAGTTTGCTCTTTGCCGAGCGCCAGGCTGTAGGCGCTAGGCAAAGAAATTTTTTTTAAAAAAACTCAGTTTGCTCTTTGCCGAGCGTCTTATTGGAGGCGCTCGGCAAAGAAAACGTCACGCCGTGACTACCGCTGTGACCGTCGCTTTTCTTTGCCGAGTGCCGCCTAGGCTTTGCCGAGCGCCCGATAAAAAACGCTCGGCAAAGGAGGCTTTGCCGAGCATTTCATTGCCGGGAGCCCTTTGCCGAGCGTTGCGCTCGGCAAAGCCTTTGCCGAGCGCAATTCGGCCTTTGCCGAGCGTCTCAGGCGCTAGGCAAAGCCGCAGTCTGCAGTAGTGAATACACAAGGAAGCACAAGGAGAAGTGGCAGGAGGTAGCTAGGTCGCCACCCAACCAACACAAGGCCATGCGACCTAGTTAGTGTGGTGTCCAGTATTTGGTTGGAACATTTGCAGTAGTATATATGTATATGTACTCCATATTTGTAACATGCATATAAAAAATCAAAATATATAAAAATGAAAACCCTCTATATACATATGATGCCTACTATTCGAGAAATAAAACTACTTTTTGCTGCTGCCATCTGTAGGCTAATTTCCCTTGTACACGACTTGCCATCCGGTACAATATACTTCTAGTGCTTAACTACACAACTAGAACACATGGTCATCGGATTCATGATTTGTACTACAAAAGATGCATTGAATTTGTAAACAGCTCGTCATTTACACTACGAGGTTACGAGCTAGCAGTGAGGTTGTCTGTATTCTGTAGTAGTGCCAACTGCCAACTCAGCTAGTTATAAGGCCACCTACACAGTAAAAATCAAGTGTATGTGTAATGAGTTCTAAAACCTAATGCTAATGAGATGGTTAGTCATGTTTGCTTGCGGAAAATGAGACAGATAGTGCCTAAGCACATAGACAATCTTCCTTTTCATGACCAACGGTTGTGAGGGACAGAAATAATAAACGATAAACATCCAGGCTGAAATATAATAAAGAAAAACTGCTAAATGATAATGTTGAGTTCAACAAGAACACTAAAAAATTTATAGGTGAGTTCAGCTTCTAGTGGCTGGTGCCAAGCAGACTAGCTTGAAAATAAGTCATTGCCTGACTGGAACATACTTTTCCTTTTGGCGACAACATAAGTGCAATCTTTCATTCGCATCCACAGAAAATTCGACAAGAACTCTAATTGACCAAGAACAAAAATACTACTTCCACTGGAACTTTCTCAGTAGTGACCAGTGAATAACCTTGTGCTTGTCTTCAAGTGACGTGAGACAGTGAGGGAGACTAACCAAAGAATTTGCGGTCCCTATGAAGGTGACGGGGCAAAATCCAATAGCAACGACCAAGGGGTGTACAACCGTATTCAGAAGTTACACGGCAGCTTCCACCCTGCGACATTCTCCTTGGAACAGAACCATCCTCTCCACAGAATTTCCCTGACATTTCGTTGTCTATTCTTGATCACAAATCAGAGCAGCACCGCCCATTTCAACTTGTTCACACATTTTGCTCCAAACGATGGACAGGCTACCTCCACTGTATTTTTACTACCGAATACAATGCAGTACACCACTCAGTGCTCTGTTCTTGATCTCACCTTATCCCAGGCCCTTCATTCTTTCAATAGCAAGGCTGTCATCGGCATTTAGTTAGTGCTACACACGCGTGGCTTCAGCAATCGATAGGAGAACTCAGGTAAAGACTACCCTTGCATGCCAAATAAGTATACTATTATGCTACTTGTCTCAATTTTGAATCCTGAAAGTCACTGTTCGTTTTCCGGAAGTGATGAAGTGTTAAGATCCGGCAGTGATGGTCGCTTCTGTATTAGTGCAAGCAGACTAACTACGTGAAGTGTAATCTTTAATTCACTTCCATGGAAAATTCGACAAGAACTCTAATTGACCAAAGACCACCAATATACTTCCACTGGAACTTTCTCAGTAGTGACCAGTGAATAACCTTGTGGTCGTCTTCAAGTGATGTGAGACAGTGATGGGAACTAACCAAAGAATTTGCCGTCCCTATGAAGGTGATGGGGCAAAATCCAATAGCAACGACCAAGGGGTGTAGAACCGCATTCAGAAGTTACACCGCAACTTGCCAGCTTCCTCCCTGTGTCATTCTCCTTGGAACAGAACCATCCTCTCCACAGAATTTCCCTGACATTTCGTGGTTTGCTCTTGATCACACATCAGAGCAGCACCGCCCATTTCAACTTGTTCACACATTTTGCTCCAAATGATGGACCGGCTACCTCCATTGTTTTTTTTACTACTGTACATAAAGCTTGGTCGTCCCATTTACTGAATACAAAGCAATACACCACCCAGTGCTCTGTTCTTGATCTCACCTTATCACAGCCCCTACAGCCTTTCAATAGCAAGGCTGTCATCGGCATGCAGTTGGTGCTACACACGCGTGGCTTCAGCAATCTATAGGAGAACTAAGGTAAAGACTACCCTTGCATGCCACATAAATATGCTATTATACTACTAGTCTCCTCCATGTCTGGTCCGATCTGACAATGCTCAGAAGACAGAGAGGACAGTACTGTATTTTAACTTCGTGTAATGGCGTAGATGGTGTTCAGCTTTTCTTTAGGAGGCCATCAGCAGAGGTGGATGTTTTTTTGTATAATGAACATCAAAGCTATAAAACTTAAGATTCCATCCATATCCTTTTGTCGTCATGCATGGACAACGCTATTGCGCGATGGGTCGTATGATTCGGAAATGCGCGACTCCCCTCTTCCTCCTTGAGAAGATCCATCCCCACCCCCCTCCTCCTCCGCCCCCTCCCCCGTCCTCCACCGCTGGCAGCTAGCGGCTGCCGCCGCCCACCTCCCTCCCCTCCCCTCGACCCGCCCTCCCCTAAACTTAGGGAAGCCGCCAGCGAGCTCTGCCCTCGTCCTCCCCCCGCCCCACACGCACCCTCTACTACTACAAAAAAATGATTTTGCGAGACACTGCCCAAACATTAATGGAGGCGGTCACAAAATCCAACCGTCTCGTAAAATGCCTAAGATTTTCACAGGCGGACGTTTTCTACTACAGAGGCGGTCACAATTAACCGTCTCGCAAAATACATTTATGGGGCTGGACATTTTATTTACGGAGGTGGTCAGAATTGCCCACTTCATAAAATTGATTTACAGAGGCGTCGCAGAATAACCGTCTCCTAAAATGGATTTATGGAGGTGGACCTCTATGGAGGCCCGTCTCAGAAAATTGGGCCGAGGCCCAAAGAAGCCCAGAAGGCCAGTTGCCTATGTTCCATATATATATGGACACTTAGCACTTAGCGTTTCTCATTCCACACCCCCTCTCTCTCAGACCTGGCACGATGCTCTTTGTCTGTCCCGTCTCTCTCTCTCTCTCTCTCCTGGCTCTCTTTCTTTCTCACGGCGCTCCCTCTCTCCCTCGGCGTCGATGGGGGCCGCGCGCGCTCCCTCTCTCTCGGAGTCAGCGGGGGCAGCGCAGCTCTCTCTCTCTCCTGATGCTCCCTCTCTCTCGGCGTCGGTGGGGGTCACCGGTCGCTCCCCCGTGTGGCCAAATGCGGCAATGGAAGGGCTGCCATGGCAGGGCTCGTGGCGGACGCGCAGGTCTCCTCCGGCGGCATAGACGCACAGGATTGCGTGAGCCTCCTTCAGTGGCGCGGATGCATAGGGGAGTGCACAGGCTCTATCCTGTGGCGGATCTGGCTATGGCAACAGTAGCAGCGGGCTCCATCGAGCGAATCTAGTGAGGGCAGCAGCGGCAACAGCAGCTCCTCCTAGATCTAGGCTCCCTCCGGGCTCCATGGAGCGGATTGATGGCTGTGGAGTGCAGGGGCGGCGACGCAAGGCCCAGATTTGGGCTGCGGGCTTTTTTCATTTCTTTTTTTTGCTGCCGGGGAATAGATCCCTAACCTCACCGAAAGCCTAACGTTAGCGCCTCCGCTGTCTTCTTCCTCTCCAGCGGGGCATGGGCGCATGGGCGTGGTCACGTGGGAGAGGAAGAGGGTGGACTGGGCCGCGTCGCTGTCCACGCTCCGTTCGATGGTCGCGTGTTTGCCTGTCCGTTCATGTATTCTTCTCTAATATGTGCGTCAAAGTAGCTTGCTCTCATTATTTTGTATCCTCAGCAGATAAGTAAATCAGCTCCACACGTAATACGGTAACTCATGGCGCTTCCTTCAGCCGTCGTTGAAGAGGGTGTGAACAAAATGGTATCGTACATCTCAACCAAGCTTGATGACAAGGCGTTGACAGCAGACACCATCGCAAGAATGTTTGCAAACGGCACGGCGGCGGTCAGTCCGCCCCGCGTCCGCAGCAGCCGCAAGGCAGTTTGCGGTCAGATGCGGCGGCCCGCATAACGCCACTTGCATTTGCGGGTTTCGCGGCAGCCCGCTTAGCGCACCGCATACCTC
The DNA here is from genome assembly GCA_038087645.1 of Saccharum hybrid cultivar R570. NCBI lineage: Eukaryota > Viridiplantae > Streptophyta > Magnoliopsida > Poales > Poaceae > Saccharum > Saccharum hybrid cultivar. The sequence continues at coordinate 29,546,240 of JAQSUU010000405.1, read as the reverse complement.
ACGACTCGCTGACGCTTATGCGGCTTTCGTTGCGTCCGCCACAACGTTGCCAACCGTAAACCCGGCCAACCCATCCATGGTCGATGACGACCCCCACGCCACCGTGGCCTCCTCCTCTGCCGGCGCCGATGAAGAAGACGAGGACACCGACACCATTATTGCCTCCACTCCAACTCCGATGTCGTCAACTCCAAGGGCCAGGGTCCTCCACCGTCATGCCGTCAAGATGTGGCTGAGGATGGTGCAGTAGTCAGCGACATCAAAGTTTAAAACAGGTCAAGGGCGCAGGTGGCCGCGGCCTGCATCAACGCCGGCATGTCCGTATCCTCCACCCATGGCTCACCTCCGCATTCTTCTGCCTAGGCTAGCTGCCCAAAAACGATGCTGATGTCTCTGTTTGTCCTCCTCCCTTTGGCAGTCGCACTTCCTTGCGGGACGCTGCGGCGCCGTTGGACTACGCGGACAAGCCGCGTCGATCCGCTCCTAGCTCGCGGGTTTGCGGCGCGGGTTGATGAGGGACTGCAGTGCGGGTAGCCCAGTGGGTTAGTGGCGCGGCCTGCACCATTTGCATCCGTAGGCTGAATCCATAAAGTTTTGGGGCTTCTTTTTATTATATAAATGCATAATTATTTACTGTTTTATGTTTTCCATGCAAGTAAATAAGCTATAATGCTTCATTGACCAAATTACTTTAATTGGGTTAAGTAAATGCACAATATTATTGTCATAATTTTGAGATAATTTTAGCCCATTAGAAATCATGCAGTGTTTTATTTCGGTGTTATAGCTGCTTGGGCAAAATTTTAAATTTCAATGGGGCAGTAATTTCTAATTTTGCCAAAACGAATTATGATTATGTGTTAACTAATTTCTATGCAACTTAATGTGGGTCCTTTTATTATTTTCATGGGCCAAATTTTGAGAAAAATTTTAAGCTTATTGTTTTCAGTGTGTCTCATCTATGGCGTCTCATTTTGCCCACATCATGTTAATTTTCGCTGCTAAGTTATTCTTTTTAAAACCTGGATTACCTAATTGATCAAATCATGGACTAAAATCTTAAACAATTTGTTGTTCAATTCAATCCAGTATAATATAAATATATATATCTCTGCAATCCCAATGAGGACTGTTGTGTGGAAAATCGATAGACATCTCCCATCATAATCAACAGCGGACAGGTCAACCATTGACACATTGACAACTAAATCCTTGCTAAATTTAGTGAAAAAATTAAATTACAAGGTTCTATAATATGCAAAGGAAGTCACGAAACTCGATATTAACTGTAGCGACATACATATGCTATGAAAATAATGCTATGATAAATTTACTTATAAATGTTTGTGATATTTGCAATGGAAAAAATATATATCAAGGTTGTATTTTAATTGCCATCTTACCATAACAATTAACTTATATTACGAATGTCATAGTTACCATAAAATAAAGTATACCTTTTAAATTTTATACAAATGGTAAACCGTAAATAAATGTATATCATTCATGTTGTTGTTTTCTACAAATGTTTGATAGTTTTTTTTTCTCCAGGCAATTTTGCTAGTTCCTTCTAAAAAACAAATTACGATTCTGAACTTCCATAAGTTGGGATGAACAACCCCCTCAATCTGTTACACCTAAAAAATACCGACTACTTTCGTCAAACGGATCTTCGTGCGCGTGCCTGCTGCGTCCGTAGTTCGCGTCAGAGTCCACATCTGCGGAGTCCGCGTATGCTACGCCCGTACATACCTCCAGATCCCATCGTTGACGCCATAAAGATTTGTTACGCAAACGAGATATCCAAAAAGGTCTGGCAACTTCCGTTCCTGAAGACCTGGAATCCGTATGGGAGCACGCCGCAGCCCCACGAGACCAGCATGCCCACTCGTGCTCAACTGCTCAAGATGGAACTAGGTGGCCACGCCGTCACAGGAGGGATCCTAGAGCTCGCGAGTCGTGACGAGCGACCATGCTACTCGTGGCTCGTGCGTTCTGTCCTTCCAGTACACGAGATCTGCTCCCCATCGTGGCGGTGGATTTGCGCTACACATCCTGCGTGTAGTGCAAGCACGACTCACCCTACGGCGCGGAGCGGAGTTGCTGTTGTGTGGTAGTGCTGCTTCTCCGCCACCGACAAGACGAAGGCGTCCGTGAAGATTTTCTCCCCGTAGTGGTTGCGCCAGGCAGCCAGCCAGCCAAATTGTCGATCATCCAGCGACACCGAGCCGACGCCCACGGCGTTGTGCAGCTTGACGACTCTAAGACACAAGGATTCCCTCAGTTTTAAATCGAGATCTTCGCCATGGCCGGCCAAGCGCCGCCGCCGGGTGCTACGCTCCTAGCAGCTCCAGCAACCTCCTGAGTCCTGAACCCGGCCCCTGTGCCGCGGGGTGCTGTGCCGCTAGCGCGTTTCAAAGCCCCTGTGCTGACTCCGCACGTGCGCGTGTGCGTGCGCAGCGGCACCACGCCGAACAGGGTCGTGCTCTCCTGCAGCATGATGTCATCATGCTGACGTCATATACAGCCTTCTCCCTTGAAAAATAAAATCAGAAATACACTAGAGATACTAGAAAGCAATGCACACGCGTCTCTGGAAGATCAACAGCCATCCTCACCGTGGCCACGGTCAAACCAAACTTGCAGGCAATTTTTCACGTCATGCATGGCACTGGTGATACTATCGATGTATGTGAAGCAGGGCGGGCCGCCTTTACATGTCCGTGTTCAGCCAGTTAATGCAGTAATGCTGCTAGCACGATGCTGGTATGGCCCTGCTATGCTACCAAATTCAGAGCTGCAGGGAACTAAAAGCAGTATGGGTGCCATTCGAAAAAAAGCAGTACGGGTGCTTTTATTTTTGGTTATTTAGATTATGAAGTTTATTCGCTGGAATATGTTTTTTCTTGAAGATGTAAATTAAGGTGGAAAATTCCTATATTGCATTCTTTTTGGAGTCTCCTTATTTATCTTGCTACTTTTGAAAGGTAAAAAAAAGATATGCCAGGATAACAAGTTTACTAGAAGCTGAACCGAGAAGAACTTAACTAACCTTTAAGTAAGTTACTACTTTGGTAATCTCATGTTAATGTGTTATACACTTATACTCAAACGAGCTTTAAATATTTTTAAAAAAAAATCTTATATACAGGATGACACTTCCAACTTAATGACAACGTTTCAACATAGCCAAGACAAGATGTGGTAGAATAAATAATTATAAGCCAAAGGTCCTGCCTGGCCACCACAGGTTCGAACCCCGGTGACCGCGGTATTTTCGTGCATAGGAATGAGGACAAAAGACTTTCCGGTTAAAAAAATTATAATGAACACGGTTGTTACAGTATGAATTGGATTGTTTCAATTTCATATTGAAACTTGAATACTTGGTGAAGAATGATAATTGCTTAAAAATGGATTGTTGCTTTGTAGAAATTATTGTTCCCGGGCAACGCACGGGATTTCATATAAAGTAATGTGATATTATTTGGTTCCCGTGCAACGCACGGGCATGATTCTAGTACTAATAAAAATACGAGTAATAACCTGCAGCAATGCTGTGTCCGTAACAGCTCAATCACAGTAGCAGGCCAAGTTAATGGATGTTTGGATAAAAACTTGCTGCGATCTACTTTTTTTTTCTTTATTACTTTGCAATTTACATTGCAAACAGGCGGTGTCAATCTGCAACTAGCATGATGCAATGCATATTTGACATAAAAAAACTAGCATGATGCAAGCACGACTCACCCTACGGCGCGGAGCGGAGTTGCTGTTCTGTGGTAGTACTGCTTCTCCGCCACCGACAAGACAAAGGCGTCCGTGAAGATTTTTCTCCCCGTAGTGGTTGGGCCAGGCAGCCAGGCAGCCAAATTGTCGATCATCCAGCGACACCGAGCCGACGCCCACGGCGTTGTGCAGCTTGACGACTCTAAGACGCAAGGATTCCCTCAGTTTTAAATCGAGATCTTCCCCATGGCCGGCCAAGCGCTGCCGCCGGGTGCTACGACCCTAGCAGCTCCAGCAACCTCACCCGGCCCCTGTGCCGCCGGGTGCTGCGCCGCTAGCGCGTTTCAAAGCCCATGTGCTAACTCCGCACGTGCGCGTGTGCGTGCGCAGCGGCACCACCACGCCGAACAGGGTCGTGTCCTCCTCCCACTACTGGACTCGCATGCTTTGCCGAGGGCCAGGGCAAAGGCTTTGCCGAGGGCTGCCCTCGGCAAAGAGCCCTCGGGGAATTTTTAGACGGCGAAGGGGCCTTTGCCGAGGACCCTTTATCGGGCACTCGGCAAAGCCTTTGCCGAGGGCCAGAACGGCCCTCGGCAAAGAAAAGCAGTCATCACGGTGATAGCGCTGTTGGCGGTTTCTTTGCCGAGGGCCTCATCCCTAGCCCTCGGCAAAGATTTTTTTATTTTTTTTTTTAAAAAAACCTTTGCCGAGGGCTTTGTTCCCGGCCCTCGGCAAAGATTTTTATGAAAATTTTTCTGTTAAAATTTTTTTGAATTTTTTTTAAAACCTTTGCCGAGGGTCTCGTCCCTAGCCCTCGGCAAAGATTTTTTTATTTTTTAAAAAAAACCTTTGCCGAGGGCTTTATTCCTGGCCCTCGGCAAAGAAATTTTCATGATTTTTTCCCAATAATTCTTTGCCGAGGGCCTTGGTCATAGCCCTCGGCAAAGAAGTAAAATTTGTTTTCTTTTTTTTTACACACATATACATTTATATATATCAAGCATCACATATATATATATATATATATATATATATATATATATATATATATATATATATATATATATATATATATATATCACACAGAATCCATTTTCTCACAATATATCACAACCATAATCGTGAACCAGAAATCACAATATATTACATCGACAAGTCACATATTCATCATCATTCACATGTTTATTACGACAAGTTCATCAAATCCAAGCACAAGTCACAGTCATAAACCACAACTCACGCTAAAGTCAAACCACATCACCTAGCATGAGTCCTCATCAAACTAGCCTATGAGACGATGGTGAAAGATTGGCCTGATCACCTGGTGACGCAGTCGTGGGATGATTCAAACCTGCGGATGGAGGCTGCACAAAGGAGCAGAGATTGCATGTGTGAGTAATCCGGGAAAACAGTTTTGGAAATTACAGATTGCATCTAGTAATCCAGGAATACAAAAAGATTAGACTTAGTTAAAAATTTCGGCAGCACCTCCCCTGCATGGGGAGGTTTCCAAAACTTGCAAGAAACAACGGCATGAAGGCCGACATCCAGAACGACACGAACGCCGACATCCACAACGGCACGAACGCCAAAATCCACAACGGCACGAACGCCGACATACATGCAAAGCACAAGCGAGAAGTGAACTTTCATACTTACAGGAGTAGCTGCAAGAGCAGGAAGTGGAGCAGGAGCTGTAAAGTGCACTTCTACACCCGATGCTTGCCCAATATTTTGCATGATCATCATCATCTCCACCATCTGCTTCTGCGCGGCCTCGAACGCGACCCTCTGGGCCTCGAACGCGGCCTTCTGGGCCTCCTGCTGCGCGGTCAGTTCCACAATCTTCTCCTGCTGCTGCGCGGTCAATTCCTGCAATATTTCACTCCAATGTTTTAGTAATGCAAATCTAATTTAGGTGTGTAAAGATGAACGTATGACGAGTAAGGCAGGAATTACCGGGAGTTCTTGGACCTGCTGCAGTGCTGGAGCAGGCCGTGGGCGTATGGGCTGGCCGGAGCTCGTGCTCCGTGCTCGGATAGTGTCGAGGTTGGGAACAGTGCTGGAGTCGACGGCGCCGTCTGCAATCCACATCCGCCCGTGCTTCTTGCCTCCTCCGAGCCTCATGATTGCCTCTGCATCAATGGGCTCAGTGCGCACATCGTAATCTTCCCCATGGATCTCCCTTACCGCTGACGTGCACTCTTGGACCTTAGTGTACACGTTCGGGTCAGAGTACGTCTCCGGCGGTAGAGACGGGTCGAAGGAGACAGAGGACGACGACCTGCCGATGTGGGACATAGCCCACGCAGAGAAATCCGAGAGCTCCTCGCCCGGGTGCTTAGCCTCCTGCGAGAAAGACGGGAAGATGGTGAGAAATCTGGCAGAATTAAGCGTCAAAATAAATGGAAGAAATCACTTACGAATGCTTGCTTGTATGCGGGGAGGCTGCGGCTGCCTTGATGGTGAGTTGGACCTTGCCTGACCAGACGATTTTCCCGCTGCTTCCCGTGCATTTCAACATAGCCCTCTGACAGCCATTTGTCCACGATCATGGCCCAGCACTCGGGAAACGATCGGCACCACCAGGGAATCACCTACAAGTCATCGAGTATTTGACATATAAGAAGATGAAATTGAACCTGCTTAATATCAAAACGAGTCATTATGAATGTTATTCGCCTACCGAAAGGTACTGGTCCCGGGTCAGCGTAATCCTTCTTGCTTCAGGCTTGGTGAGGACCCGCTTATGTACCGACCTGTGGTACTCTATGTGGGCCTGGACGCGCGTATGGTGGTGCATCTCGGTGACGTACTTCCTACAAGCTGCATGGGCCGCCCGATCCGCCTAGTTCTCAAGTCCTTCTTCGGCCTTGAAAAATTTCTGCATACAAAATCGATGTATCCATTCATTATTTCCATAAAAGATTTAACCAATAAATACGATGTATTAAGCAATGTTGTGTGAGAGAGACTTACCCAAAACTCTGCCAATACCCGCTCCTGCTTGTTGCGCTGTTCATCATCCGTGGCCAGCGCGTACCTGTCCCAGTTGGAGGCCGGCTCCCGCACCACCGGGTCTGAGGACAGCTGCACAATGCCGGGGTAGAATTTCCTGCACAATACACCAAGGATGCTCGCGGGGGTGCATGGTGCAGTACCCGACAAAACCAACCAGGCCCTGCACAGGTGATTAAGAAAATTTATCAGTTTCTCTTATCATTTGCAACATATCTTATGAAGTAGTTGTGATAACATATATAGTTACTTACCTCTTAGCCATAGGCCGAATCACTGGGCGCCTATCAGGAAGCGGAAACGAAGGGAGTTGTGCGGGACCTCGCTCGTAGAGCTTCCGGGTAGCGGTACCCCCTCCCTCGCCCTCACCCGTCTGCTGACCCCCCTCGTCATCCGACGAGGACGTGTCCGTGGCCGCCACGTGCTCCTCCAGCACCACGTCACGTGGCGAGGGAGGAGACCGCTGCCTCCTGCGGCGGTTGTCGCTGGTCCTCCTCTCGTCACCTCCTGCGGACGTTGCCCTGTATGACGACCCCTCACCTCGAAGGGGAAGGCGGTCTCTCCCGTAAACCGAGGGTGTGTCACGGCGTGGACGTCTACTCGCCATCTTTGTTCAATCAACTGCAATCACAAAGAATGAACAAGACTAATTAGTACATATATTAGAAATAGAATCAAAATATATAAACGAAACACAAATTAAACAAAAACATAGTATTACATGGTTTAGGAATAATCTTCTTGATTGGGATCATAGGTCTCATCATCACTGTCAAGATTGTCCAAGTGGACAACACTATCCGAAGGTTCCATGTTGTCACCATCGTCATTGCCTAGAAGTAAACGATCAAGCATTGCTATGTCCTTGGCATTTACCACCACATCTCCATCGACCTCGCCATGAACCGTTTCATTGTCTACTTCCATTTCGACAGCTTCGGGTAAGACTATCTCAAACGTGCCTGGTAGCCCATCTTCTTGATAGAACTGTCCATCATATGTGTTTGCGTTGAAGTTGTTGTAATCATCATTGTTTGGGGCAGGTAGTTTACCGTGTGGAGATACCTGGTGCACAATAGCCCAACCCTTAAGATACTCTTTGTCTTGGTTGGCGTATCGAGTATAATACACCTGCACGGCCTGTTGAGCCACAATGTACACATCTTTTCCAGGATAGGTGGAATCTTCTCGAATCTCGACTAGCCCAAGATGAGGGGTTCGTTTCGTTGATCGAGGATTAAACCAGTGGCATTTGAACATGACAAGTTTAAGAGGTTTGTCTCCATGAAATGAGACTTCGATGATTTCCTCAACTCTACCATGGTAGTCGAGGCCATCAGTGCCAGGCGTACAAACTCCGCTATTTGTGGTTTTTCGTTTGGGCCGAATCTGCTCGTAACTTGTTGTGTGGAAGCGTATCCGTTCACGTCATAGCCGGTATATGACTTGACCCTAATGTCACAGCCGTTTGCAACCTGTTTCAACTCGGCACTCATGGATGAACCGGTCTGGGCCTGCAAGGTCAAGCATGATAGATCGTTATATTAATCAAACGTAAGATCACCTTGGACGATCTAACGGACGAGCTAAATTTGACATTACCTTTTGTCTGAACCAAGAAATGAAATCAGGCCCCCCGCTCCCGCACCCCGTGAAACAAGGGTGTCTTCTTCATGCGGGGTAGGATCCCTTGATTGATGCCAGACTTCACGAACAAATTCCCTGTCGGAACGAGAAACAATGGGGTTGGATGCAGAGTAGTGATGGCATATTCCAACAAGCTCGTTGAGAACTTACTTGATGAACAGCTTCACCTCGGTAAGATTCCTTAACACATATAGCATGATACTGCGCCACTCTTCATTTACCAATAGCTTCGGGGTTGATCCACTTGCGCTACCGAGTTGGCCTTGGAAAAGGCCGAGGGTCGATTCATTTTCGTCAACATTGTAACGAGCGAGTGGGTTATGATTGCTAGGAAGGTTCGGCTTGTAGTATAACGTTGTGAAGTTTGCCACCTCCTCCCGAAAGCATGCCTCTGCAATGGAAGCCTCAATTCTGGCTTTGTTTGTACATTTTTTGCGAACAGTCTTTAGACATCTCTCGATTGGATAGCACCAACGGGCCTGCACGGGCCCCCTCAAACGTGCCTCGATCGGGAGGTGCACAAGCAGATGCTCCATCGGCAAGAAGAAGCCAGGTGGAAAGATCTTCTCCAGCTTACATAGCAACATAGGTGCCGCTTTTTCCAAGTCCTGAGCGACGGTCCGAGATATCTCCTTAGCACAAAGCTGGCGGAAGAAATAGCTCAACTCTGCCAGCACTTGCCAGACATGCTCAGGGACATAGCCTCGAACCATCGCCGGAAGGAGCCGCTCAATCCATATGTGGTAGTCATGACTCTTCATCCCGTTGACTCGCAGAGTGCCTAAGTTCACTCCCCTGCTCAGATTCGCTGCATATCCATCTGGGAACATCAACGTCTGCATCCATCTCAGTACTTCCCTCCTATGATCGATTTGCAAGACGAAATTGACCTTAGGCCTTTTCCAGTTCTTGTTTCGCCCACTAGGAGGCTGCATCTCTTGATTCGGTCTATCGCACAAAGTCTGGAGGTCCACTCTAGCCTTAACGTTGTCCTTAGACTTGTCAGTGTCCATCAGAGTTCCCCAAAGTGCCTCAGCGATATTCTTTTCAGTGTGCATTACATCAATGTTATGTGGCAGAAGAAGGTCATCGAAATAGGGGAGCCTCGTCAACCCGGACTTATGAGTCCACATATGTTCTTCACCATATCCCACAAAACCACCACCTTCTTCATTGGGCACGAGAGCATCTATCTGAGCACGAACCTCGGCACCAGTCCTCATGTGCGGTTTAGGGTCTGTCACTTTGACACCTTTCGTAAAGCTCTTGATGTCTTCTCTGAATTCATGGTCTAGAGGGAGGAACTGACGATGCTGGTCGAATGACGAATACTTGCCACCCTTCTTCAACCAAATTAACTTCATAGCTTCCTTGCATATTGGGCATGGGTACTTCCCGTGAACACACCAGGCGGCGAATAACCCATACGCCAGGAAGTCATGCAAGGAGTAGTGGTACCAAACGTGCATTTTGAAGCTTGTCTTTGTAGCTTAGTCGTATGTCCATACCCCCTTGTCCCAAGCGTGGATCAATTCATCAATCATAGGCTCCATGAACATGCCCATATTACTCCCCGGGTGTCCAGGAATTATCAACGACAAGAATATGTTATGTCGTTGAAGGGAGATGCCGGGAGGGAGATTGAGGGGGATCACGAAAACGGGCCAGCATGTGTACGGGGCAGCCATCATTCCATAAGGATTGAACCCATCTGTTGCCAGGGCGACACGTACATTATGGGCCTCAACTGCTTTGTCAGGATGTTGGTCATTGAAGTACGTCCATGCTTCAGCATCAGACGGATGTACCATCTTCCCAGGATTGTACCGTTTGTCATCTTTGTGCCATGTCATCTATTTCGCGGATTCCTCGGTCATGAATAGTCGCTGGAGCCTCGGTAGGAAAGGAAGGTGCCGCAACACTCTCGCGGCGATCGGAAGCTGCTTCTTCTGACCATCACCAGAGTCTACCTCCAGGTACCTGGAGGATTTACACTTTGGACAGTAATTTGCATCCTTGTGTTCTTTCCTAAATAGGACGCACCCCTTCGGACAAACATGTATCTTGTCATACGACATCTTCAGCATACGAAGGACTTTCTCTGACTCGTACAAGTTGTTCGGCATACTGTGTCGCTTTGGTAGCATGCTGCCCCACACGGCCACCATCTTATCGAAGCCTTCTCGACTCAGGTTTAACTCGGTCTTCAACCCCATTACACGTCCAATGGCATCTAGCTGAGAAACCGTTGTATGCTCGTGAAGGGGTTTCTGTGCCGAGTCCAACATTTTGAAGAAGGCCTTTGCGGATTCCTCCATCTCCTTCTTCTCACGTCCTTCAGCGAAGTGAGCTTGGTGGGCGTCATCTAGCATGTCTGCTACCCCGGCATCATCATCAAAAGCCTCGAGGCGTGGTCTCACCACCTCCGATCTCATACGATCTGCTTCACCATGGTAGATCCACTGGTGGTAGCCAGGCGTATAACCATTCGACACAAGATGTCTACCCATGGTCTGCTCGTCTACCTTTCTCACGTTGTCACATTTCCTACAGGGACACCAAACTAGAGAATGTCCTCCTGCTCTTGGACCAAATGCTTGTTTCAAGAAAAGATCTGTGCCCTTCACCCATTCAGCGTCGTAGTCACCACTGCTTCTCCAACGCGGGTACATCCACTGACGGTCCTCCATCCTTTAACATATACATCACAGAGTATTGTGACCATCAATTGCATCTACGCGGTGTTCCTACTGTCTAATAGGTGAGGATAGGTCCTAATCCCACCCGCGGATGCGTAGATGAGGTCAATTTCCATGTTCCGCTCCTCTCCGAGACAGAATTTCGACAGCACCTCCCCGCTGTTCTCCCGATACACGTCCTGCAAGGGAGAGTGTGTATCCGGAGAACAACGGGGAGGTGATGTCGAAACTCTGTGTCGTACAGGACTGGACCATGGAAACTAACCCATCTACGCATCTGCGGGCTGTCCAAAAAACGTGGACAATCCAAAACAGATACGGTCGAAGATATGCAAAGATCCGCATACCTACGACCGTATCTCTTTCGGACGGGAGACGCCTAACTGGGTCACGCGATCTAGACAACAATAAGGCAGAGAGGTTATTTATACCTAGGGGGTTGGTGAAGTCAGGCTAGTGGGGCAGTGGCGAGTCGACGCAGTGGCGAGGCGACGCAGTGCGGGCAGAACCACGACGTCGACGAAGACGATCGGGGTCCTCCGGGTCCCCTCCGACGTGCTCGTCTCCTGTAAAAAGGCAATAGGTTAGTGTTTGCTCAAAATTTCGGCAGCACCTCCCCGACACGGGGAGGTTTCAAAAACCTGCAAAAAACCGACACGATGGCTGGCATTCACAATGGCACAAAGGCCGACAACCACAACAGCACGAAGGCCCTCATATCAACTTACGGCACGAAGGCCCACACAACCACATACGACACGAAGGCCGACAACTAGAGTTTTACCCACTATCTAAATATAACGTGTTCAGATTTGCATGTAGTAAATTATCAGCAATGTTCAGATAGAATATTAGATGATATGTTAATTCCCCTAAGAATTTTACTCTGATGGCATTGTTGAAAATTTTACTTATATGCCAAAAAATTGGAGTCACCATACTCTGATGGCATCAAGTGTCAAGTGATAAGCAAGGAACACCATGCAACAAGAAACTGGATGAAATCTGCAATAATAAATTATGGTAGCACCAGAATTTCAAGTTCACAGCAATGAGTTGCCCAAGGTTTCAAGAAGTGGTCAGGCAGATCACTAGCACTGACTGAGATGCATCAGACCATTACACTAACACTTGAGTCCTGTTGCAGTGGTTCAAGCCTGTTCAGTAGTGCTACTGCTGCAGCTGCAGCAGCCAGCCACCTGCAGTTCACTGGTGCAAGGCAAGGGTGCTAGCTGCAGCAGTAGCAGAAGACTGCAACAATAATTTATAGTTCAAAAAAACCTCATTACAAACAAGCCCCTGGAGTACTTCCATCGATTGAACACATACATCAACCTACACTACAGGGATTCTTCAACAGATGAAACAACCTAGCTAAATTAGGCACTTAGGTGGTTGGTGTTTATAATTTATTGGCATTACTATAGATGGCTACATTTGAACCACACTAGAACAGGCACCCCAAAATGATCCTAATATAAACAACAAGAACATGGAGATGAACCAGACATGATGGTCTGCAGTACTTACGAAAATCTAATTGAGTATGACAATGGTGTCAATTCATGCAACTTCGCATTTTTGCAAGTAATCAGTAGTGACATAGTTGACAAAAGTTTTACCATACAAGAGTGGATAGTCTCTGTCAGTTTGACTCATAATAACTAGTATAGTTACTATAAATGGAAAAAATAGTAATGACGTCCTGTAATAGTAAACATGTGGGGTAACCAACCTACAACTCATTTTAATGATTTAATCCCAACATTTAACTAAATAGAGATGTTATATCCTTCTCTGATTCTCTCCATTCTTTCCAGAAATTGCTTTCTTCACAATATTTTCTTTTCTGAAATTCATAGAAGAACACGTTAGAGCTACTTATATCTCCACTTTTGGATTTTTTTTTTGGCGAGGAATATTCACTTTTGGATTGGGTAGTGGTTGCCTGCAAACATTGTCCAAACTTTAAATAATCCACCTTGACATCAGGTTTTTACACACTTTCTCAAACTAACAATTACTATCATCCTGACATTGGGCCATGACACCTTAATTGTTGTGATGAATCAAACAAGGATACATCAGCTAGTTCACCAGTTTGGGATATGCATTAGGTGCACATAGAAACACACCAGTCATCCCCTAAACATGATAGAACAATTTGTGGATTTCTTTTTTTTCTTGAATACATAGGATCTGTCAATTTTGGGTGCAAGGACAGACATTCCAAACTCAGACAAGCGGGCACACAAATAAAATGTAGAATAACAACATACAGTAAATAGGTCCAGTGAAGAAAGAAGTGCACCTTGAGTCTCAATCACAGGTCTTCAACAGTTCTTCAGTCTTCAAAGTAGTACACAGCACCTCCACTAGGAACCTTCGGTCCTTGTTTAGCCCAAAAACTTCACTGCAACACTTCTTGCTTAGCCCAAAATCTTCACTGCAGCACTACTTGCTTAGCCCAAAATCTTCACTGCAGCACTAACACGTCCATAATTAGATATCACAACAATGACAACTGCATTATTTTGGATGACGACTGGTGGTGGTAAAGGAGGAGAGATGCCACAAAAAAGGTGGTTGAGATTACCCTCTCACTGACTACATTTATGTACATAAACTACTTTGCATAAATACTTTTATACAGCTCGATCATAGTCATTTTGCGTGCTACCAGAAAAACATGTAAAATAATGGAACTGGACCTATTTTTATAGAACTATCAATTGTATACAAATGCACAACTTCGCACTATCCATATGGAAGTAACCAAAACCTTTATTACTTCTCATAGCCAAAATGGAATATCTGATGGATCATTTTTCACCGACCTCAATTAACAAACAATTTCCACGGTGGCAACAAAAACATTCAGTGAATCTGAAGATACCCCAAGCTTCACCTTTACCATCCTTTTCCGCCTTCGCCTACCTTAATTCCTACAAATTAAGGTGGGGGGATCCTAGTTTTTTGAATATCTGGCTTTAAGAGCCACAGTCAATACAATGAGGGATCCTCAACCCAGGTATGAGTATGTATAAAGAGCGATGAAGTACATACTACTCTCTTGTTGTAGTTCTGAAAACAAAGCAGGTGAACATTCAGTTACAGTGCAGGATGATATAGCTACCTTTATATCAATATGTATATATTATTAGGTGTCTTGCAATTGAGACAAGACTTGACAATTCAATGGAAAGTAAGGATAGCACGGATGTCTCGTAGCTTTCATTCACAAAATTAGTGGCAGAGGGCCCTGTTTCATAAGATTTCTTAAGAAATAGGTTATTTTACATGCAAGAAAAATGTTAAGAGCACATCCTGATTTTTCTTTACTTTAGTAATCTATGTTTATCATCAAGCTCTACTATATAAAGGAAAATTCGACTTCACTAGTGTGTCGTATGACAAGTACTAGTTGGAAACAAGGACCCACGCTCAATCAGTTGAACTCCATTTGAACGTTTGTCATTCTAGAGAGGATTTTCATTTAAGACATGGAACCTACAACACTGTATTGTCAGATGAGCAAAGTGCAACACTGTATTTACCTCTGATGAAGGAGCAGGAGCAGGAGAAGGGCCGCAGTTCTTGCAGCTCACCCCAGATCCAGGCAAATCCTGACTGCTTGGCTTGGATCCAGCAGCCGGCGCCTTCCAGAGGAAGAACAACGACACCGTGCCGCCTCGAGCTCTAAGGCTGACGCGAGTGTTACCTCGAGCGTCGTCGCCTGGTGCAGGATCCGGTAGAGGGAGCTACCTTCGGAGCGTCGGCCCGTTGCTGGCAGCGCGGACCACCGGGCGCCGCCGCTGGCCGCTCTGCGGCGCAGGACATAGCGCGCAGACCGCCGATTGAGGCTGCACCTGGAGGGGCAGAGGGCGGGAAGCTCACGGAGGCGCGGATCTGAAGGCGTGTAGCGGACGGCCTGGGTGCGGAGCTACTGCGGCGGCGGGGCGGGCGTGCGTAGTTGCGGCGGCGGCGCAGTGCGTGAGGAGCCGAGCGGGTGAGTCCGCGAGTGCGTGCGTGCTATTGGGTCGAGTGCGTGCGAGGGTGGTTTGGAGGAAGGCGGGCCGGGGAGGTAGGGGCGGGGCCCGCAGCGGCGGCGCGGGAGGCGAGCTCCAGCGGCGGCGCGGCAGGTGTCACACCCTAAAATTTTCACTTTCGGGTTGTGCTTAGAAAACACTAAATAAAATAAATGATTTCAATATTTGAATAAATTTATTAGATAAGTTAAGTTGTTGCTAATTAAATATAGAAAATTGTGGTTTTAAACTTTTTCATATTAAATTATTAATGTGGTGTCTGTGTGATGCTTGTCTTTGGTGTTGGTGAGTGCTATTATTTTTAAAATACTATAGGATGACGTTTACTTCTCATCGGAAAACTTTTTGGTATTTTCTGGATTCAAAATTCTAATTTCCGTGAGCTTAATCTTTTTCCTTGATCTCTTCATCCATCTTTTCATGAGTCCAAACTCATTTAGTTGAGTTACTTATCTTTCCAAGGGTCTCCAGGATGTTTCCCGTGATTTTTCTAAGCTCCGGGCTATTTTCGCGGCTTAAAAGGTAATTCTAGATTTTCTGGAATTATTTTTATTCGCGGAATTAAAATAATTCCGAAATTAAGAAATTCCGAAAAGTTTCCAAACCCTACAACTATATATATGCCGGCGTAGCCCTCGATGCCCTGGTTCCAGAAGTACAACTCTTATCGCGAGCCGTCGCTCGTAGCTCTCTCTATCTCTCGCCGTATCTTAAATATACGTATATACATGTATACGTGTATGCAAGTGACTTACGTGACCAGCTAGCTAGCTAATGCCAGGACGCTGCATCCCTGTCTCCTATCTCCTGTACGTGAGCAGAAATCATTTTCTATTAGTCTAATACCTTGATAATGGGCAATGCTATTGGGCCAAAGAAACAATTCAACACCAATACGGATAAGGGTACTATATATACAGCATATACATGGAGGCCTATGAGACTCAGACCCTGGCCGAACGCCCCTAGGGACAGCCCTGCTGCAACGTACCGCCTTCCCCGAACCCTAGACCGAGAGTTGCCTCGCGTCGAGCTAGCAGCCATGTTCGATCTCCGCCGCCGCTCAAGCCCTAGACTCGCCCTACCCTGTTTCTGATCTCGCCGAGTTGGGAGCCGAAGTCTCCGTAGTCGTGCTCGCCATCCGCCGCCTCTGTTGCCGTTCGCCGCCGCTGTTGCCGCCGACACCGCGATCTGTTCATATGTCCACCTCCACCGCGCCCCCACGAAAGCAGCAGCCGCCGGCGACAGCAGGTAGGAGCGGCGGCAGGATGAGGAAGAAGGTGGACGAGCGCGTCCGCACGCTGATCGAGAATGGCGTGCGGCAGCGGCAGCGCTCCATGTTTGTCATCGTCGGCGACAAGTCCCGCGACCAGATCGTCAACCTCAACTACATGCTCACCAAGTCCCGCGTCAAGTCGCGCCCCTCCGTCCTCTGGTGCTACCGCGACAAGCTCGAGATCAGCAGCCACAAGAAGAAGCGCGGCAAGCAGATCAAGGAGCTCATGCAGCGGGGTCTCCTGGACCCTGAGAAGGCTGACCCGTTCTCCCTCATCATGGAGACCTCGGACATTACGTACTGCCTCTACAGAGACTCTGAGCGGGTCCTTGGTAACACGTTCGGCATGTGCATACTGCAGGACTTTGAGGCGCTGACGCCTAACCTTCTTGCACGGACCATTGAGACAGTTGAGGGTGGTGGTTTGATAATCCTGCTGCTCCGCTCGCTGTCCTCGCTCACGAGCCTCTATACAATGGTCATGGATGTCCATGAAAGGTTTCGAACAGAGTCTCATACTCAAGCGGCCGCAAGGTTCAATGAGAGGTTCTTGCTGTCTATAGCATCATGCAAAGCATGTGTTGTGATGGACGATGAACTTAACATTTTGCCGATATCATCTCACATGAAATTCATACAACCAGTTACAAACAATGAGGATTCTGAGGGATTGTCGAAACGGGAGAGGGAGTTGAAAGACCTCAAGGATCAATTTCGTGAAGACTTTCCCGTTGGTCCTTTAATTGGAAAGTGCTGCACAATGGATCAGGGTAAAGCTGTCATCAACTTTCTTGACTCTATTTTGGATAAGTCCCTGAGGAGTACGGTTGCTTTGCTTGCTGCTCGTGGACGTGGTAAATCTGCAGCCCTTGGTCTTGCCATTGCTGGAGCCGTAGCAGCTGGGTATTCAAATATATTTGTCATTGCTCCAAGTCCAGAGAACTTAAAAACTCTGTTTGACTTTGTGTGCAAGGGAATAAATGCATTGGAGTACAAGGAGCATTTGTATTATGATGTGGTGAAGAGTGCCGATCCAGAACTTAAGAAAGCAACAATTCAAATAAAATATGAGGTGACTAATCTGAATTAATGTCATTCTTATGGTTTTATTTAATTAAAATAATCAAGTGTGTAGTTGTTTCTTTTATATAATATAAATAAATTCTCCAATAGTTGTTTTTCTATAACGATAGTTCTGTTAACAGCTTCTTTTGCGTTATCGTGACCATAGTAGTTAGCTAGCTTGATGACATCACATGATGTTATGGGTACGATTTATGGCCGTTTTTCTTTAGTAAAATAAATCCTGAAATACAATAGAAATATGTATATACGTACAACCTTATGTAGGCCATATCTTCCACATTTTAACTCCGATTTGACCCGTTCAAGTTGCGTTAGGTTCGTATTTGTGAGCTCTATATGTTAGTGTAGCTGTACAGTAGGTTTGGAAGATTTAATTTTCGAGTTTATATTAAAGTAATTATTTATCTATAGGAAATCTTAGAAAATTCATAATTTTCACGTTTTAGATCCGAATTTCGTGATCTTTACGTCTGTGTGATCGTAGTAACGTGTAGAATAGTTTTGTAAGCTTTCCTAAATGTTTTCTACTGTTGGTGTACTGTTCTAATTGTATCTTTTGTTTGCTTCGTGTATGTTTGCTCGGAATGTTTGTATGTTGATGCTTGGTGATCGAATTTAGACGGTGAGCAGTACTACGATGATTAGGAGTATTATTTTGAGCCGGACCAGCAGTATCTATCGGAGAACTTTGATCAAGGCAAGTATAACATGGGACTATCCTTGTTACCTATTCACTGAAATTATCATACATATGCATGTGTCCTCCTTGACAACCATAGAGATTATAACTTAGCTATTGATATCTTGTTTCCTTGTCACCTATTGGGTTATGCATTTGGGTAGCTATTGCTAGTGCTTAATTATGAACAATGATCTTATAATTTGACTAATGGAT
Organism: Saccharum hybrid cultivar R570; assembly: GCA_038087645.1. NCBI lineage: Eukaryota > Viridiplantae > Streptophyta > Magnoliopsida > Poales > Poaceae > Saccharum > Saccharum hybrid cultivar. The sequence continues at coordinate 29,527,841 of JAQSUU010000405.1, read as the reverse complement.
TATGCAATCAACCAACTAAGATGATTTTATTACTGTTGAAAGGGGGCTAGAGCATGTGGGTTATTTTAATGCTCTAGTTACTCTCCGTAAGGACTTACCTGTAAGTGATAACCGGGACATACAGTACAGCTGTGAGGGCTATATGGCTCTGGCTCTAGTTGTTCAAGAGACCTTTTCTAGCTTGTTAGTGGTTACCTTAAATGGCGTAAGAAAGGCTTGCCACGTTGGGTGTAGTGCGAGCCCCTATCCTTTGTGTGTATAGGCTGCGGTTGTTGTGCCACTGGGAAGGGGGGTTCTACATCTGCCTGCCGAGTGAATCTAATGGCCCTAATTTGTTAGACGAACTTTTGAATGGCTTTATATGGTTTCCGATGTTTTGGGCCTTGCAAACCCATACATTTGGAAATCATGACTCACAGTGAAAGTATACACCTCTGCGCAGAGTTAAAAACTGGTATACTAGCCGTGCTCACGGATACGAGCGGCCTTGGGGATTCTTACAGAATAGTTGATCACCATTATTATATCATGCTTAATTATTGTTGATTATTATTATGCTCATGTTAATGCTATTCATTATCCTTATTACAATTGATCATTGATTCATTAATGGGAATTGGAATACCTTGATGCTACTCAATTGCTAATTATATGATAAATAAAAGCTAAACGCAGTCAAACAGTGTCAAGCCTTTTTGAGCCTCATGAACCCCATGATTATATTTGTTGAGTTCGACATGGACTCACTCTTGCTATTTCCCCCACACTCCAGTGTGTAGTAAGATGCTACTCGGAAGAAGGACAAAGGTGTAGTGGAGTTTCCAGAAGACTAGTAGAAGTGCTAGGCATATGTTACCCCCAGTCAGCCGTCCCTGAGAAGAATGGAGCCTGAAGTTTAGTCACCATTCCGCGATACTCTGATGTAAGTGTTAATATAGTTATGTATACGTTATATAATAACATTGTTTCTGATACTTTTTCATTCTGACATATGTGTGGACTTCCTGGGCACACATATGATTAGCCTGGTTTTGTTCTTTAGAAAACCGGGTGTGACAGAGTGGTATCAGAACGGTGTTGACTGTAGGACGTATGCCAATTAGCACTGGACGTGTTCTAAAACTCATTTTACTATAAAACTATTTTGTCATCCCTTGACTCGTTGATTTTGACTATTTTCTCTTCCTTGTCCTGTTGTATCCTCTCCTTGATAGCTTCCTTTGAGCTATTATTTCTTACTCCCTTGGAATTTGTCTTACGTTGCTTTTACTAAAAGTTTTCTGATCTTACCTGGTTCAAAGATTTGATGGCATTTCATCATCCATACTTTTCCCTTAGGATGACCACCATTGTTGAAGAAGCACGTGTAGTACCGATGATGTGATGTGTGTTTGTTTTGATTGATGTGTTGCTTGTGTGTTGCCTTGTTCTCATGTTTAAATGGTGGCTCGGAAGATATAAGTCTTGAGGAGTAGTTCGATCCATGATAAGTGGGGAAGGTTTTACGTAATACTCCGCATGCTGATTTCTATAGCAGTCTGCAATGTTTCTGTTATATCTCAAGATATGGAGCGCACGGTCTTGGGCGGTATCGAGGAGGAAATGGCTGAGGCGCCGAGTTTTGGGCCGGCCCGGGTTCATTTTTTAGGGTTGGGCCTTTGCCGAGGGCCCAGATCCAGGCCCTCGGCAAAGAGTTTTTTTTATTTTTTTAAAAAAATCTTTACCGAGGGCCCAAGGTTTGGCCCTCGGCAAAGATTTTTTTGTTTTTTGAACCCATTTTTTTTGTGCTATAATACATTGTTTTAAACTCAATTTTAAAAATTGGGCCAATTTTTACTTTTTTATATATTTCCTTAATTTATTTTGTTTCGTTGATTTTTTGGATATTTTAAATTTGAACTGCAGCTGTATGAAATAATGCATTGCAAAAAACCAAATTTTTTATGTGAGCCTATATGTACTCTATTATCAGCAGAAAATATTAACCATAGGAGTAGAAACCTAGCTACATGTGTCGAAGCGTTTCCGATTTGATTTGGCTTACAACCACAACTGTTGGCTTTACCTTTTCTTGAATGAAAAATTTTGGGCCTCTATGACTTCATATGGCCAAGTCCTTACAACCTTTAATTTCCCACTCAAGAGATCATCAAATAAAAAAAGTGAAAGGAAATAATTATAAGTAAAGACTATTGCTTCTCCAACGATTCTCTTGACGAATTGTATGTCCAGAACGAGATAATCTACAAAACTATGCAGCTGCAGTTCAAATTTCAAATATCCGAAAAAAATCAATGAAAAAAAATAAATTAAAGAAATATATATAAAAAAGTAAAAATTGGCCTAAATTTTAAAATTGAGTTTAAAACAATGTATTACAACACCACAAACAAAATGGGCTTAAAAAACAAAAAACAAATCTTTGCCGAGGGCCCAAAGCCTGGCCCTCGGCAAAGACCTGTCTTTACCGAGGGCCAGGCCTTGGGCCCTCGACAAAGACTATTTGGAAAAAAAAAATTTTGGCCGAAAACTCACAAGAAAAATCTTTGCCGAGGGCCTGGCACATGGCCCTCGGCAAAGATTTTTAAAAAAAATTAAAAATTTTGGTTTATTGCAATGCATTATTTCATACAGCTGCAGTTCAAATTTGAAATATTAAAAAAAATCAATAAAACAAAATAAATTAAGAAAATATATAAAAAAAGTCAAAATTGGTCCAAATTTTAAAATTGAGTTTAAAACAATGTATTATAGCACCACAAAAAAATGGGCTCAAAAAACAAAAAAATCTTTGCCGAGGGCCCAGCCTGGCCCTCGGCAAAGGAGGTCTTTGCCGAGGACCAGGCCTTTAGCCCTCGGCAAAGACTATTCTGAAAAAAAAATTTTAGCCGAAAACTGACAGGAAAAAATCTTTGCCGAGGGCCTAGCACATGGCCCTTGGCAAAGATTTTTTAAAAAAAATTTGGTCCAAACAAAAAAAATAAAAAAATTGGTCCAAACACCGGGAAAAATTCTTTGCCGAGGGCCTCGCCCGTGGCCCTCGGCAAAGACTATATATTTTTTTAAAAAAAAATTGGTCGAAAACTGGGGTGCAAAAAAAAATCTTTGCCGAGGGCCTAACGGCTGGCCCTCGGCAAAGCCTGACGGGAGTGGGCGCCGTGACCCAACAGGCCAGGCCCTCGGCAAAGCACGCGTTTCCAGTAGTGTCCGTTCTGCTCCTGCAGCATGATGTCATCATGCTGACGTCATATACAGCCTTCTCCCTTGGAAAATAAAATCAGAAATACACTAGAGATACTAGAAAGCAATGCACACGAGCCGTTCGTCTCTGGATCAGCAGCCGAGATCAACAGCCATCCTCACCGTGGCCACGGTCAAACCTAACTTGCAGGCAATTTGCACGTCATGCATGGCACTGGTGATACTATCGATGTATGTGAAGCAGGGCGAGCCCCTTGTACATGTCCGTGTTCAGCCAGCTAATGCAGTAATGCTGCTAGCACGATGTTGGTATGGCCATGCTGCAGGGAACTAAAAGCAGTATGGGTGCCATTCGAAAAAAAAGACAGTATGGGTGCTTTTATTTTTGGTTATTTAGATTATGAAGTTTATTCGCTGGAATATGTTTTTTCTTGAAGATGTAAATTATGGTGGAAAGTTCCTATATTGCATTCTTTTGGAGTCTCCATATTTATCTTGCTACTTTTCAAAAGTAAAAAAAATAAAAAAAGGATATGTTAGGATACCAAGTTTACTAGAAGCTGAACCGAGAAGAACTTAACTAACCTTTAAGTAAGTTACTACTTTAGTAATCTCACGTTAATGTCTTATACACTTATACTCAAATGAGCTTTAAATATTTTTTTAAAAAATCTTATATGCAGGACGACACTTCCAACATAATGACAACGTTTCAACGTAGCCAGGACAAGATGTGGTAGAATAAATAATTATAATGAACACGGTTGTTACGGTATGAATTAGATTGTTTCAATTTCATATTGAAACTTGAATACTTGGTGAAGAATGATAATTGCTTAAAAATGGATTGTTGCTTTGTAGAAATTATTGTTCCCGCGCAACGCACGGGATTTCATATAAAGTAATGTGATATTATTTGGTTCGCATGCAACGCACGGGCATGATTCTAGTACTAATAAAAATACAACTAAAACTTGCAGCAATGCTGCATCCGTAACAGCTCAATCACAGTAGCAGGCCAAGTTAATCGATATTTGGATAAAAACTGGCTGCCATCTACTTTTTTTTTCTTTATTACTTTGCAATTTACATTGCAAACAGGCGGTGCCAATCTGCAACTAGCATGATGCAATGCATATTTGACATCAAAAAACTATTTGCTTCCTTATTTGATCCTGAAAGATATTTTTTCTACAATATGACATTGGCTTTAATTTTTGTCTCCAATCCAAAATTTCCGTCGGTTTATACCATAAGTATTTTTTAGAGGACAAAAATGCCCTGGAGCGTATGTTAAGGCGCCAAACCAAGTAGGACTAGGCAATCAGTTTAACCAACATTTTGGTTCGTTTTTTCAGTTCACATAAGAAACCGACAACTTCAGTGTCGGTTCTTTTAATTCGGTTTTCAGTTTGAACCAGACAAACTAACAAAGGAGGACAAGAAGCACCTGCACCTCGCTATGTCCCTCGTACTTGTAAATTCCGTTTCGGAGGCCATTCCGGTTTACTCATTGGTTTGGAACGTTTCGGTACCGGACAATACCGGTGTACCGTCTCGGAATGTAATAAGTAATTCCAAAATGTTTTTATCAATATGTACACATATTTATTTTTAGGTTTATTATATCATCTTTGTTAATATATATTGTACCATATACACAAATGGTGTATATACGTTGGCAAGAAATTTACCTGTCAATTCCGTGACTACATTGTAACAGAATCGACCAAATTATACAAGATCAAGCATAAAAGCAATCACCGGAGTGATCAAACCGTTATACTTGAGTCCAAATAATCCCAGTAGTCCGTCGAAACCACGAAGGATTTTAAAACAACAACAACATGCAACCAAGATCGTACATGGTTTATCATACACACATCACATGTTACATAAAGTTCGCACATAGTTCGAATACATCGGAGTTCAACATAAAGTTATTACAATACCAGTTCGAAAATACGATAGCGGAAGCAAATAGTTTGAACACACCCATTGAGTTCAATTATGGTGCCAGTCCATAATCATAACCAACCAAAAGCATCATAGATAAGAACTAAGGAATGACCATGCCCATGGTCTACTCTTCATCCACAGCGGGATGAAGCAGTTCTTGTAATAGCCCACAAACATCTGACCATCTACAACAAGAGAGAATAAACCCTGAGTACGAGAATGTACTCAGCTAGACTTACCTGTCATAAACCAGAAATAATGACTCTCAAGGATTATGCAAGGCTTTATTGGTGGAGCTTAGTAAACAACATTTTGCATAAAAGCTTAAGCATAGAACTTGCATATTAAATCTTTAGCATCAAGTTAACCTATTCAATTAAGCATGTTTAGATTAGCACCTGTACTAGAACAATCACTTGTATAAGATTAAACAATCATTAATAACCATATCATATTTGCCTTTCATACTCATAACCATCATCAAATTCTATAGTAACATTACTACAGTGTGACGCGTGCATTCCAGTTTCTCACTATCCAAGAGAGATGACAATTCGAATTGATTGATGCTATTCGAGAAGCTCAATGGGTGTGTTCCCCACACAAACCACACTCACCGTTGATGCTATTCGAGAAGCTCGAGTCTGATCTAAACCGCATACTTAGGGACCAACCAGTTGCCAGGATGCATGCCTTCCCTTGGTCATACCATGCCCCCACACAACGTCCTTCCTCCAGTATGCACGACATTATAACTGACTCCCGGCTCGAATAGCTACAAGGCTTCGCGGTCGGAAGCAACTTATCCGGCCAGCTAAATGTAAGACATGCGTTCAATCTTAACTGCCATCCCACAAAGTGAACAGTCCTTAAGAGTGACACAGATGGGACAACACAACACATCCCGTCCAGTCTACAAGTTTCCATCAACACATGGTTAGGTACCACGTTAGCAAATATAGCCAATCGTGCTCAAGTATCCACCTATAGCCCGCAGGTGATAAGAAATCACCCGACTCCTACCGGTCTAAGCATGGCTAAGCAATACTTTCAATCTTGAACCTAACAGGGATATAGCTGTATCATGGTGGACAAGGAACAAGAATATATATGCAGCAACGGTTGCATCCAACTCCTATCAATTAATGCAACAATACGTATATAACATAATTATACTCAAGTGCTTTTATAAAGTAGGAGACTTATAATGCCATTGAGGAAAGTACTGGGCTGGTGCTCGGGGCACTCCGGGAGCTCAGCTACGGTTCTTTCTTCTTCCGGTTCCTCCGGCTGCACTTCCGGTTGCACTTCCCCTCCTTGGCCTCGAATTCCAACAGCGTCACTCCTTCTGGTGATCCTGTATGTGTGCAAATGAATAGACAACTTATATTTAAAATTGCATTCTGGGAAAAATCAAAGTTACCAACAATTAACATATGTATCAAATGAACATTAGAAAACATGGTGGCCAAATCTAAATAAATTATTTACATGCCTTTCTTAATTTATTTAGATAATTAGGTGGAATTATGAACACCCAACAAAAGTGCTCAGAAAATTCTACAATTTTTACAGGAGCTTAAACATGATTCCATTAGTTTACTGTAAAATTTTCAGGCCAAAAGAACAAGCACAGAAGTCTCCACAAAGGGTACAAAGTGCAATTTGCAATAAACATGAGTGAGCATGTTTAATCGATAACTAAAGCATACAGCAAGCATTAACCCTGAAATTTTTATCACAGGCCATACATGACACCAACAGCATACCACCAAAATTTCTAGAGCATTTGGAGCACAACAACTTTAGTAATGAATTTATCCCTATTTTCCATAGATAAATAAAAACAGCAAAAACTTTCTGTTAACACCTAACATATTTTCACTCCATTGCATAGATCTAGTTTCAAGGATTCTAAAAAGTCCTTATTTTCTATTTTACGATTTTTCTACAATTTACTATGCATTTTTAAACTTTCCAACCGATTAATTGCATTATTCCGAAAAAGAAAAAGAAAAACAATCTTGCAAAGTGAACATAAAACTTTCTCTAAATTAACTAAGCCCATATTTGCGAATCCTTTGTCTCTAGCACTTTTGTAAAGTGAACACAACAAAGAATTTCACTCTTCAACATATGCCCTTCTTCTCCCTAGATCGAGCAGAGACGGGCGAGACGAGCGTGCAGCGGCCTCGCCGGCCACGGCGTTGGCCGTAGGACAGCCACGCGAGCGGCAGCAGCAACCCTAGGCGACCATAGATGAGAGAGATAGAGAGCAGAGAGGGACGCTAGATACGGCGGCCATGCACGAGCTCCAGCTCGGCGTTCATGGCACGACGACGGCATTGGCCCGAGGGCCCTTACCCTTGGATGACGAGCTGTGAAACTAGGTCAGCGAGGTGGAGGAACTCATGGCGCTGCTGTGGCTGCGAGGAATCGAGCGAGGGTGCTTGCTGCAGAGGATTTGGGCAGCGAGCAGGCAGCGGCAAAGCGGCGGCTCTCTCCTTCGGACGAGAGGAAGAAAGAGGCCGAGCGTAGGATGGAGTAGGGAGCGGCTTCGGCCTCGGGCAGATGAAGCGAGACACATCGCGATTCGCACGCGCGTGGGGGCGAAGGCGGAGCATGGCGTACACGCGGCGCACGTGAGCTGAGCCCGGTCGGCCACGACCACGCCGAGCCGATTCAAAATTTCAGATCGATCAGATAGGCCTGCCCAATTCCACCTCAAAAGTTTAACTGACCAGCTATCTTCACGGTGATATTACTCCTAATCCGTTGAGAACTAGCGAAAGCCGTAGTCGATAAAGTTGTAGCACTACATGTGAACTCCAACTTTGCGATAAGGCACTCGAGCTGAATCGATCAGGATTGGGAGATACCGGATGCCGAACATGGCAACATTGAAACTGAACACGTCAAGTTCAGACTTAGAAAAATCCAAGTGCTGAAACTAACCAAGCTGCTGCCTTGTGCCCCAAATTTGAACAGGTTCTGCTCAAAACTAGAGTTGGGACATAAAACGACTTTTGTTCCTCATGCAAAGCTCTACAACTTTTATTAAAGTGGCACACACGGATTAAACATCTAAGCCATTCATGCAGTTAAGGCAAAAAAACTGGAACTTAAAACAAGTTCACACATAATTAACTACAGTTGCAAGAAGAATTGGCATAAACTTTCACTACAACTTAGTTTAGTTTAAGTATTCTAAGCATGAATAAAGTGTTGTCATGACAAGAGGCACACATTTGCATCAAGGTACACATACAAACCTAGCTATGGCACAAAGAACATAGAACAACATGTATGAAACATCATGTTTCATGAGATTGTTTCATTAGTTAAAAGTGGGAAAAATTGCTATTATAGGACGCGAAACAATGGGCTTCACTATTATAGGACTCCAAACATTGACTTCGCTAAAACGACCTTTAAAGCGTTGGCACTTTGTTATACATGACATTTGGCCTCTTTAATCACTTTTCTCAACTCAAACACATATATTTTGCCTCCATGTGACCGTATTGCCCTTCTGCTCTTGAACTGACGTGGGATGGGGCTGCTGGCCGGTCGCTTGGCCTGCTTGGCTGGGCGCGGCCTTGGCTGGTTGGCCGGGCGCCGCTTGGGCATGGCTGGCCGCCGCCTGGGCATGGCTGGCCGTGGCCTTGGCTGGCTGGCTGGCCACTGCCTGGCCATGGCTGGCTGTGGCCTGGGCATGGCCGGCTGCCGCTTGGCCATGGCTGGGCGTGGCCTAGGCTGGCTGGCCGCCGCCTGGGCATGGTCACAGTTTAATACATGTAATATAAATTATCAAAGATGATGCATACACAAACGAGCTCATCTAAAAAATGATTCATACACAGACGAGCTCATCTCATAAAACCATGATTATAGCATAAATAAGTTCATCTCAGAAGACCATAATTTAGTTCCAAACGAGATCCAAGTCATATAAAAAAACATGAGTTTACATCTCATCACAAATAAAATAATTCATCCAATGTGAAGCTTTCTCTTTGGAGTCATCTTTTTGGGTAAAGCCGCCGTAGGCATCCTCACATGACTAGTGGTGTCGGTTTGCGAAGATGTGCCCCTCCTAAAAACATCGCAAGCTTGCTGCACATAAAAGTTTTGATGGAGTGAGTTTCAAAACCAAGTAGAGTAAATAGATGCATTACAGAAAGGCAATATTCCATAGAGTATTGAATATAATATATTTAAACTAACTTGTACAGCAAATATGTCAATATTCCTTACCCTCTAGTGACCCTTCCTGGACTATCCCATAGGATTTCTTCTCTAGTCGGCCTCCGTGGGGTGCTAGGTTCGGCTGGCGCAGATTTTGTAACATTCTTCCTAGGTTGCCTATGCTTCCTACAAGTAATAAAATAAATTAATAATGACATTTTCATTCAAGTTTATAATAAAGAAAATAATTACTTACCTCTTTTTGGTTGTCCCATTGAGTGGGCACTTGGCACTAGCTTGCCTATGACCTTTTTCACCACATTTTTTTGCAAGTCATAGGTCCTCTAATCATCTTCTTTCCCTTTGCATAGGTTAGAGTAGTGTCATTATCACCTCCATTTTGACCTTCACCCTCGTTGGTACATTCACTATCTTTCGAACCTTTCTTTTTGTGGCCACCTTCCATCCATCCCTTCCTTCTTAGTTTCCTTCGTCTTCCAACAGGTAATTTAGCAAGAGGTGCACCAACTAAAAATGGTAGGTTAACTTGTGGCCATTGTATTTTGTCTGTCATAGGCTCAATCTCTACCATAAGCAGCCTTAAATCTATTCACCGAGCAATAGTCATGCACAAACTGTTCCAAGTCAACTCCCCGTTGGCGGGTTACATAGGCTAACGCATGTTGACAAGGCTTACCAGTGTGTTGCCATTCAAGACAAGTACATGTCCTTTAGTGTAACTTGACAATATGCCTCTCAACTCTGCTGCTATGGTCCCACACCTCTGCACTCCAATTAGAACATCCGACAATTTTCAAGCGTGCTAGCCCTCTAGTATTTGCCTTTAGCTGATGCATAATAGCTGGAAGCATCCTGCCTACTACTGCCATGTAGTACCAAATCAATTTTTAGTACTGTCTACTACTGTACTGGTAAAAAACAGAAATAATTAAGGCCAATACCTTTGCAATTCAAAAACAGAAATAATGAAGGCTAGAGCATTGGACATGGTGTTGGCGTCGGCATGGGCAATCGCAGCACACTTCGGCGCGGCCACCCCAGAAGCCGGCGTGGCCACCCTAGAAGCCGGCACAACCAAACCTGAGGGTGCCGCGGCCACCCCTGTGACCGGCGCTGCCAGACCAGAAGAACCCGACATTGCTAGGGCTGAGGGCGCCGCGGCCAAGGATGAGGCGCGGCCAGGGCTGAGGGCGTCGCGTCCATCATCTGCATCGGCGTAGGATCTCCATCCATGGGCGACGTGAGGAGCGACGTCGGGGGTTAGGGCGGCGTCGGGAGGGAGATGAAGGAGTAGGCACACGAAGCATCGGGCAGCGTCAGAGGTAGATAGAATGTCGATCAAAGATGTGTAAAGGACAGAAGGGCAATACGGTCACATGGAGGCAAAATACATGTATTTGAGTTGAGAAAAGTGATTAAAGAGGCCAAATGTCATGTACAACAAAGTGCCAATGTTTCAAGTGTCGTTTTAGCGAAGTCAACGTTTGGAGTCGTATAATAGCGAAGCCCATTGTTTCGTGTCCTATAATAATAATTTTCTTGTTAAAAGTGTATGTTTCACTTGTTGTATTAACATGTTTTATGGAAAAATGCTCATGCTCATGAATGAGTGAGAAATGCACATGCTCATGCTATGCTTTGCACATGCAAATATGTGAAGTAACACTCTGGAGTGTTACATACATGCATTCAAAGCATAAGAAATTACTACTTTACTGCAACTCTATTCTCAATGCCGTAAAATCTAGAGAAGCATGCTAGTCTCGGGCAGCGTGTTGTAGCCTGCAGTGCTGAGTGTGCAGCTGGTACCGAGATATGCATTCAAATTCCACGCGGAACACTACTCAGGCCCTGTTTAGATCCCAAATTTTCTCCCAAATTTTACTATGCAAAAAGAAGATTCCCCATCACATCAAAATAACGGCACATGCATGGAGTACTAAATGTAGATGAAATTAAAAACTAATTACACAGTTTTGTTGTACTTTGCGAGACGAACATTTTGAACCTAATTAGTTAAAGTTTGGACAATTTTTATCAAATACAAACGAAATGCTACAGTGCGCTACAGTGTTCACCAGTAATTCAGCCGCCACCAATTCGGCTGAACTAAACACGGCCTCATATCTATTTGGTTGCACAATGGGATCATACCCTTTTCGATATTTAGGTCTTCCTATATATTATAGGAAGTTAAATAATAAGGATTGGAAATTAATTGAAGAAAAAATTGAAAAGAAGTTATGCGGGTGGAAAGGAAAACATTTATCATATAGGGATAGATTAGTATTGATCAATTCTATTTTGTCAAGCTTACCTATGTTCATGATGTCTTTCTTTGAAGTGCCGAGAGGTGTTCTGAAAAAGATTGAATATTTTAGATCAAGGTTTTTTTTGGCAAAATGATGAGCACAAAAAGAAATATAGACTGGCAAAGTTGAATATTTTATGCCAACCAAAAGAGCAAGGTGGTTTAGGAATTCATAACCTAGATTTACAAAATAAATGTCTTTTGAGCAAATGGCTTTTCAAACTTTGCAATGAGGAGGGCACTTGGCAAGAATTAATAAGGAACAAGTATCTAAAGAACAAAGACTCTAAGTCAATTTGAAAAGAAAAATGGGTTTTCTTATTTTTGGAATGGTTTGTTGGGAGTCAAAGACATTTTCTTAAGTCTTGGGAAGTTTAAACTAGACAATGGAACTCAAATTAGATTTTGGGAAGATAAATGGTTGGGCTCCCAACCCTTAAAAATCCAATACCCGAATTTATTTAATATAGTGCGAAAGAAACGAGCAACAATAGCTGATGTACTTAATTTCATCCCTCTCAATGTGTCTTTTAGAAGGGCACTAGTTGGGAGCAAGTTGTTGGAATGGCAAAGTGTAGTTGCGAGAGTTGCTTAAATGAGGGTCGGGATACTCTCATCTGGAACTTAAATAATAATGGCTTATTTTCTGTTAAATCCATGTACAAATACCTAGTTAATAATAGAATTAAGGTTACCTAGGAAATTTGGCATATGAAAGTACCCTTGAAGATTAAGATTTTTCTTTAATTCTTAAAAAAAGGGGTAATGCTAACAAAAGACAACCTTGCTAAAAGGAATTGGAATGGTAGTAAGGCTTGTTGTTTTTGTAGCACACCTGAAACTATCCAACACTTGTTTTTTGATTGTCATTATGCCAGATTTCTTTGGCGTGCTGTGTTTGTTTTGTTTGGCATTAATCCTCCAAGAAACACGAACCATCTTTTCAATAGTTGGTCAAAGCTAGGAGGTTCCAATCATAATTATCTTTTATTGACTAGGGCTGCGGCTTTTTGCTGGGCAATATGGATCACAAGGAATGATGTGGTTTTTGATAAAGGTCATCCAAAAACATTTTTGCAGGTTCTTTTCAGAGGAACACACTGGCTACGGTTTTGGGCTCTGTTGCAGCGCTCGAATGACGACAAGGAACGGATTCTTGACGCTTGCCAGCTACTAGAATCGAGAGCCATAAAGTTCTTCGCATCGCATGGATGGTCCTTTATTTACCGTCTTGAACTTTAGTTTTGAATCTGTAATAAATTTAAATTATATGTGTGCTACTGTAATAAGTTTGGACTGATGCTTCTTCTTCGAAGAAGGCTGAAGCCGGATATATTCCATTGTCTAAAAAAAAAGGGAACGACCGAAACATCTAGTATTTTAGCCGGTACGGGATTGAATCATTTGCATTCCGTTTTGACTGGTGGAATGGGGTATACCGGTCATTCCGGCCTGTTGCGGAATGGAATTGATAAGTAAGGTCTCCCTCGCGCTCGCATAGAAAGAGGAGTCACGTCACCTCAAAGGCTCGAGCTGAGGAGCTGCACTGTCGTGCACCAGCGACAGTTGAGGAGCCGCGCTGCCTCGCCGCCGCCAAGCTACCAAGGCCCAAGGACATGCGCGACCACCACGCGGGCGAGCTTCCACTGACCGCTGACCGCCGCCGAGGGCCGCGCGCAACTACCACGCGTGTGTGCCCTAGCCAGCCGCCCTCGTCTCAGAGGAGTCGCGCCACCCCAATGCGAGCTAGTGGGACCCCATGGGGTGCCTGCTACCAACTTCCTGCCTGCCTCCAAGGAGTTATGCTGCCACTGCCGCTGCGTGGGCACACCTCTGATGCCGAGGAGCAGCGTGCTGGCCGCCCTATAGCCACCACCAGCATCTAGGTGTGAGCCTCTGTGGATCCGAGAAAACAAGGAGGAAATAAAAGGGCTTGAACTCGGGTGAGTCCAGTGAAAATGAGGAAAGAAGGTACCGAAGGAATAGTTGGGCTTTGGCATTTCGTTGTGGTAGGCAATGCTTGGGATTGGTTTCTCGACTCATGGGTTCGGTTGGGTTTTGAGGCTGAAGTTGAAAAGGATCATCTCAGACACAAATATCGAAGCCAGAACTGAAAAATAGAATTTTCGGCTTGGTTCGATTCAGCTTGGTTTTCACTTTTCAGTTAAACTGTGCCCAATCCTAGAACCAAGCCAGTCAGGCCGAAAAACTTGATTTCCTCATATCTTGTTCTTTTTCTCTTCTGATTTTTTTTTATAACAAACTAGCCAGCAAGCATGTACGTAAGGGCCGTATCAGACCATGCATGATTGCTTCCATTTCCACCAATTGAAGGTAAACTAACCAACATAATATTTATCATTTCAATGCCCTTGATGGATTTCTGAATTAACCCGATACTGCCATCCTTTAATCAAGGCCGGCTCTAAGGGGTGGGCAGGTAGTGGGACCGCCAGGGGCCCAAGGAGCTAGGGGGCCCAAGATCATATAGGTAATTAGTACATATAATTTTCTATTTTGTATAATAAACATTGGAAGGCCCATCACAAACCAGTCCAAGTCGTAGACAACTCTTCCTTCCAGTCATATTCTACGTAACCTGATCTATTGAGCGGAGCCCAAGCGACGTTTTATTTGATCGTTTCCTGCCGCTGTGACCCTGCCCATCGACGCACTATCCTGCCTGAGGAGAGAAGACGCCGACGCCCATCCGATTCGCTCCTCAGTCCTCACCCGGTGACCGGCAAGCGACCATGGCAAGGACGTCGATCTGATTCGCTCTTCACAGTAAGCAACACCACACCAATAGATTAGTATTTTCCAATTTATTTATTTGCCTAGGGTTATAAATTTCTAATTCAATGTATTTTTTTGAATATGATAAATGTTGCCTAAGAAGCATTTGTCGGGTGCTCAGAAAAGAAAAAAAGAAAACAAAAAAGAAGGATATTTTGGACGATATTAATCTTGATTCTGTTCTTCAAGATTTTGTATCAAGAAATGTTTGAAAACGGATTTTTACAAGGCACTGAAGCATTATATTTTTATTTGAGGTAATCATAATGGTTACTGTTTCTAGGTTTTGTTACACTATTATTATGTTTTATGAGCTATACATATATTACAAAGTAATTTTTATTATTCATACTATATACTATAATTTCAAAATTAAAAATTAGTTCAACGAGCCCTTATCTTTTTGCTTGCCCAAGGGCCCTTAAAATGTTAGAGCCGACCCTGCCTTTAATTTGTTTGGGTACAAAGTGATTAATTCATCTCCACATCCAATGGCAACTTGCTTCAAGCACAACCTGAAAAGTCCCAAACGTATTGCTTGAGACAATAATAATCGAGATGAAAACGACAGAGTAACTATTCCTTCTAAGAGCCCATCCATCATCTCATCATTTGCTTGAACACAGATGACGTCTCAAGATTTGAATGGTTTAAAGATTGTGCCTGCAAGTTTGTGTGGGACGTAGAGTCTGGATGTTCACTCAGGTACTACACCATTTGCAACCCTGTTGTCAGAGATCATCTTGAAGGAAAAACTCTCTGATACAAACTGAAGCAAGGAAACTAGCTACAGCATTTCTACTTCTAACCCACATATTCCCAAGAGCATGGCGCGGAGGCAGTGGTAGAATATGATTGAGGATAACACCATGTTAGAGAAATGTTTTCATCTATGGTTGGTCCTAATAAGACTATCAAAAAGCATAGACATAGTTCAGGTTGCTACTGAAGGTCTGAAGTCATTGACATCTGAGTTTAAGCTTGTGCCTGAATATGTAATGGGAGAAGTCACCCTACTACCTATTTCCAACACATTGCACATTCCTATCTGCCTCAATAGGGTGTCCATGGCATTCTGGAGTGGCATATGGAAAAGGCTCAACTTAGTCGCCCTGACCCAGCAACAACTGTGTCTCATCGCACTCACCACCAGTCATATTAAATAACCCAGTAAAATATTACTCCCTCCGCTCCAAATTATAAGTCGCTTTAACTTTATTGGAACATCAACTTTTCTATGTATCTAGATATACATATGCCTAGATACATAGCAAAATCTATGTACCAAAAAAGTCAAAGCAACTTATAATTTGGAACGGAGGGACTACGTGCTCCAAAGCTGACCTACGAGATTAGGAGAAATGTGTGCGTTAAACTAATAATTTACTAAAATCCAACCTTTTCGAGTTCCTACAGAATTTTTTCATATGCTGAAGACATCCTACTAACATATATATACTTAAATTCAACCATCTTCAGTTCCTACAGAATTCCTAAATTGACTGAAATGACTACTATCCACATTCCAGGAATGAAACTGGAAAACTGAGTTCATTTTCATCAAAACAAAGGTCCCATGTGTTTAGTTCCATGTGCACATGCAACCATGAGTATAAAGACAAACCAAAACAACTAAACAAGCTTCACTGCAAACCAGAAGCAGTCTTCAATCATCATTTCAACCACGCCCCACAAAACAAAGGAACAAAAGACCCATAACTGACCAGTGTGGCAGTGTCTACTTTTATATGATTAAATTGCACAAGACTAATACTAAGCCTTTCAATTCATCACCCTTACAGGACATCAACAGCACCAAATTAACTCAGCTTAATAGACCTGTAAATTACTTGCCCAGGAACTACTACAGTTCAGATCGGTGGTGATTAATAGTGTATCCACTGGCAACGGCAATGAGCTGGAAGCACAATCTGGAGGATACCAGATTTCCCACCCATAAGGCCATAACAGTTATCTGAGTGCTGAGGGACAAGCAACTTCATGTACAGATATTCTTTTTTTTCCTAATATAATTGAAAGGCCATAACAACCAACCTCATGTGCTGAGGAACACACCACACAGCCTTTCAAATGGTGCTCGGCCATTGTTAAGGCAATGGCAAAAAGAGAATATCTGTACATGAGTTATCTGAGTGCCTTTCAATTATATTAGGAAAAAAGAGAATAGTTACAAACGGTGCTCGGCCAAATCATACTTCACAATTCTACCGCCAAAATTGACAGTGAAGTAGATTCCATCTCCGATAAGAGCAGCACGCTCCGTGTCAAAGTACTTTCCACTTTCTAATTGTGCAGAAGCTGTTGTGCACCAGGTACAAGACTCCGATGAATAAACATGGGCAATGGTGTAGTCCCAATAACGATAGACGCCCACACAAACCACATGGAATGGGCCGCCGCGGCAGCTGCTGTGATCGCAGCCAGCCACGGCGCAAAGCACCACTGCGTTGGAGTGGGAGCCGTGAGATGCGTGCCATGGCGCTAGCAGCTCGTCCTAGTGATTGGAGAATGGATCCCACGCAACAAAGTTCCCGCTAACAATGTCTCTGAGCAGGACGTGGTCGTGGCGCAATCAAGGGCCCATCTAGCAGCCCAGGAGACATGTCCCACCGGCTGGGGCGGCGAGGAGGCCAACGTGGTTGGGACAAAGCCAGGGAAGGACCTCAGGGAGGAGAGATTGTAGAAGAAGCCGAGCATTTCAGACCACTTCATAGAATTGTTTGAGAACATTTATTTCAGAGCATTTCAGATTCATGGGAATACATACCTTTTTCTTTATATTTGCTTGCTGCATTGAGTTAAGTTGTTGTAAAGTAGGCTGAATATTCAGTTCTTTCATTTTCTGTATCGCTAGCCTGATATTTTCATTCCTTTGAGCTTCAAAAGCATTTGGCTCCACGGCATCTTCATCATCAGTTGGCTCCACGGATTTTCTTTTTTCCCTTGCTTTTGACATTGTTTATCCTGAAAAAAAAAACAAAAATGAATTAATACAAGATGTAAGCAATAACTGAGTATGTAAGCAATCAACAATTAGTTCAGACCAACAAAGCAATAATGTAAAAAAAATCTTGTGATGCGAAGATAAAAGGTTTATCTAACATATTTTCTCCAGTATTGAATAAATGATTCAAATTAACACTTGTAACTCCAAATTGATCTTGTTTTACCCATTTATCTTGAATGCGATTGTCCACCCAATCACATTTAAACAAAACTATGTTTCCATTGTTGCGATAGTTTAACTCAATGATTTCTTTGATGATGCCATAGTATGTCATGTTTCTCATAATTGGGTCCACATTGTTTCCATTTTCAAAGCAACAGGTCTAGGCAACCAAAACCACCCCACTGCCTTGAACTGGTCTACCCTCATCATAGGAAAACGTATGGAATCATGAAAGGTTCATTTGCCAAAAATGTGTATCTCTTCCGGTACTTTTACACCACTTTGAACTAACCCTTCCACCTGTAAATATCACATTATGTCTAGTTAATATAAGTGTATTAGATCTTAATAGAACATGTTAATCATGCCATTACTTACATGCTTTCTAAACCAATCATGAAACGTTTCGTGATGCATACGATTCATTTGTCGCTGATTGTGGTGACCAATCGAGGAAAGGTACTCCACATGTTTGCTGCAAAGGTGTGGTACCCTTTGAGAAATGTATAGATAAGAACATGAGAAATTCAATATGTGTCAAGTTGTGTGGATTGCTTACTTCAGGTATGGTTCTATCTTATCATAGTTGAACAATACATATCTATGTGCTTGAACCCAAGTCTTGTATTCTAAGGATACAGTGCACTTGCCACTCAAAGAAAACTTTGAACTTACACCATATATATATATATATATATATATATATATATATATATACATACATATATATATATATACATATATATATATATATACATATATATATATACATATATACATATATATACATACGTATATATACATATATATACATACGTATATATATATATACATATATATATATATATATATATATATACATATATATATATATACATATACATATATATATATATACATATACATATATATATATATATACATATATATATATATATATACATATATATATATATATATATATATATATATATATATATATATATATATATATATATGCAGTAAATCAGTGTTATTATGCAAGTAAAAAGTTCTCACGTTTCTGGACAAAAGAAAATGAATCAACCTATCAAACTCAATTTCTTGAATCAAATTAACCTCCAATGTTTCTGGCGCGATGTTCATCTGAAAACAAGCCCTTGGTTGGTTCAGGGCATCTGAATACTTCGTCAGGGACTCACACTAGTTCCTTTAGCTCATCAACAGTAATATGCTCACAAGTAGTAAATCTCAGATACTCTAGCAATAATCTATCTATGCTCTATGCATCATCAATTAATCAAGCCGAACTAGACAGTAACAATGCAATCTTTATCAGTCTATATATATGCTTCACGCATCACTACTGGACTGCTGGTTAGTGACACTGTATGTAGTGCTGCATGCATGCTCAGCTGCTTACTGACAACGGCCTCCTCCTATATACATCTGCTGCATCAGGAGGTGCACGAGAGCCAGCGCGCCGACGTGGCGAACAGCCTGGTATACGAGGCGAACCTAGGCTGAGCATGGTACATTAAGCAGCTGAGCATTAATTTTATCCATACATATAACAAAGCTTTGGTCCTTACTTTTTCATGGTACAGTAATTTTATTAAAATCCACAGAATACCATCGTTAGCACTTAGCACATTCAGAACTTTCTACTTGTTCTTGCTTATAGGTAACTTACCCACTGGATGTTCTCCGGCTCAGGTTAGCAGTTCAATCTGGACACAGCACATTATCTCAGGTAACCACGTCACGAACGTTGTGGAGGAGCTGCAGCTGGGCGTTGTGGAGGAGGGCACGGGAGCCTGCTCGTTGGCGTGCAGCTCCCAGATCTCCTCGTCCCAGCACTCCACTTCTCCTTGTGGATCCTGCACGCACGGCACGAGGTCAGCGAGCGAATCGGGAGAGCAGCTAGCAAGGAATCGTCAATTGAACATGGGCACCATCAGATGTGTGTGTGACGGCGAATCTTGGAGGCGTCGGTGGCAAGTCCAGGTGGATGTGGATGGGTACGTGGTGCTATCAGGGGCTGGGGTGGCGGAGCTGCGAGTGGTAGGGGCTGGAATGGGGGCGGCCGGTGAGGTTAGGGTTCCGGCTGGCGGCGGCGGGCAGCGGCGCTGTGCAGGAGGGTGGGGGCGGGCGCTGGCGTGGAGGGCGGACGGTGGCGCTGTGCAGGTGGGCGGCGGCGGCTGTGCAGGAGGGCAGCTTGCTGTGGGAGGCGGTGGCGGCGAGGCTTGACGTCGGAGGCGGCGGCATCGGGCTCACGCGCGGACTCGTGATGGGGATTTTCGTTTTGGTGCAGACTCGTGGGTGAGAGGCAGTATATTGGGCCGGTGTTTTTTTTCTTTCATTCCCTCCCAGACCGCGCGCGCTAAGGAAGGATTTGGCTTGCTGCATGGCGTGAAAAGCCTTTTTCACTCCCGCGCATGCATTCTTTCGTGAAAAGATCTACGGACACACGGAGGGCACGACCGTACACACCTTCGCCGACATTTGGATGGTTGGCCTAGTTAGGCTACGCTGACATTTATTGTGTCTACGGATGTTTGCCGACAGTTTTAGTGTCCCTAGAGCAACGCCGATAGTTTTAGTGTCCCCATATATGATCATTGCCGACAGTTTATATGACATTAAAAGGTTCTTACTATTGCCAACACATAATGTGTAGTTGAAACCACCCCTTTGCCAACACATAACTGTAGGCAATTGTGTGTCATGGTGTAGTGGTTTGGACCTAAATCACTACTTAAAAAAAGATTTACTGTGATCTTTTGAAAACACCGTCCGAGGCGGGCAGGAATTTCAACCGGTCATTTTTTATTAACTGAGACGATTAAAACAATCACCTCGCAAAATAGATTAACTGAGGCGGGCACTCTTAAAATATCCACCTTGGTTAATATCTATTAACCGAGACGGTTGCCCTAACACAACCGTCTTAGATAATATATTAACTGAGGCGGTCACATTATAAAACCCGCCTTGGTAAATAGAGGCCCAAACAACCCATCTAAAGCCTGGTGACAGTTCCTTGCATATATACTGCGAGCACCCAAAACCCTAACTCCCATCCTCCACTCCCTCTCCCTCAGCCCCGAGCGGCGGCCACTTCCTCTCCCTCCTCGCGACCCCCTCTCTCACTCGCGTCATCCACTTCCTTTCCCTCTACCCACACCGAGCGCCGGTGCCGGCCCTCCTCCCCACAGCGGTGCTGGCCCTCCTACCTCTCCCTCCCTCTCTCCCTCAGTGGCCATGGCGACCACTCCCGGCCACACGGGGTGGCACGCGAGCACGGCCATGGTGCGGGGGACCTTCCCGGCCGCGCATAGGCGGCCCACCCCCTCCAGGCGGCAGCACAGGGCGGCTTAGCACGGATCCAGTGGCATGGGGCCGCGCGCCGTGACGAGGCTGCGGCGCTCCTCAGGTGGTGCAGGCGCTCCTCCACCGGGTTCCACGGCGGCAGATCTGCCTCCACCGAGCTCCACAGCGGCCGATCTGCCTCCACCGAGCTCCATGGCGGTGGATCTGCCTCCACCGAGCTCCATGACGGCGGATCTGCCTCCACCATGCTACACAGCAGCCGATCTGCCTGCACCGAGCTCCACGGCGGCCGATCTGCTTGCACTGAGCTCCACGGCAGCCGATTTGCCTCCACCAGGCTCCATGGCGGTGGATCCGGCCCGAAGAGGCGAGCGGCGTGGATCCGGCGGCGGTAGATCCTGGCAGGCGAGATCCGATGGCATGGATGGGCTCGGTGGGTCCGTGGATAGGCTCGGTGGGTCCGTGGATGAGCTCGCTGGGCTTTTTGTTTTTTTTTGTATTTTTATTTTTTTAACCCAGGCGGGCATCCAAAACTCCTCGGAAAAGGTCCGATTTATCGTGACCTTTGGTCCGAGGCGTTTTGGATGAGTGCCTCAGTTAATCTAAAATGTCCGTCTCAGTAGTGAATGACACCCAAAGCCAAGTTTAAAGACTTAGAAATAGCATCTTGAAGGTACAATAACCTAGACGGCATCCCTTGACAAGTTGGAGGACTGGCTACGAATTTTCCTCCTATGAGAATATGATCCGATTCCGATTCCGATTCCGACCCAATCCTCCCCATATACTATTAATGCAGTTCGTAATATAATGTGCTTATTTACAAATTACAATTAATGCAGTTCGCAATGCTCGCATGTGTGTGGCAGGCTGCCAGGCTGCTGTGATTTTATCCTCTACGGCACCGCCACGCGTAGAGTTTCGTCTCATCTCCCTGAACCGCATGCACACAAGCAAGCTAAGATACCAGGTTATTAGACACTCTTTTATTTATTCAGAAGTATCTTTGATTAATATACGGTTGAGTTGTTGCATATATATGCCGATGACGCCAATCTATATACTAGTACAAGTAGAATAGGTATTAAATTCTTGCTTATATATGTCATTAAATACCTTATTCATCTAATATATGGTTCTTTTAACATATAAAATTCAAAAATCACTTTGCTTGTATTAGCAATTAGAGCGAATTGCGCTCTGGGTCCTTAAGCTTTCATCAACTTCTCACCTAGGTCTGCGAACTTTTTTTCCTACCTGGATCCATGAACTATGTCTGCATAAAAGCTGCCATCCAAAACAGCAGGCCACAAAGGACTCTACCATCTATGTGGCATCTGACGTGGAGGAGATGGTCACGTGCGAGAGGCACAAGGCCTTGATTGCGTCCACGGACCTAGTCAAAGGCTGACCTAAGTGCCTTGATCGTGGCCACGACCTACAGCGACCTCGTCGGTAACAAGACAAACCCCGATACGCTCCTCTCCACCACCAACACCACCACGTCGCCCGCTCTCATTGACAGCCCTGCCTCACGTGAGTTGCCTCTATCGCCGATCCTATCAGGTGGCATCAACGTGGCCGGCGAGGTCAAGCGTGCTCAGGCATGGGGGCGGCCACCTGGGCAGGAGGACGGGCATGGCCTTGGGCACCAGCAGCACCAACCCTTGACCGTCCTAGGGCTGAGCTCGCATGGCCATACCGCCAGCAGGAGGCCCACTTGGTTGCTGTCATCACCACCTAGGGCCAACCAAAAGCCACGTGCATCATCGCTATGGCCGAGCTTTCCGTGCACATGGGACACGGGTGGCGTGGCATATAGGAGCAGGTGAGGCCAGTCAGGGCATGGGTGTCGATGACAAGCGTGACTCAAGCATGGGTGGCAAACATGGCTCCAGCGACCCTCCCTCGAACTACATCAAGCATCGAAGCCGAGGAGCCCTGATCTCGGGCTTGAGCTGCCGCGTGAAGGACGGAGGCCACATGGTGCCGCCCGTGGCCGCAAGGGCAGCGGCTACAATATCGTGGGAGGCAGAGGTGCTAGTCGTGGGCGGCGTAGATGTGAGCAGTGGAGGAGCAGGTGCTGGTCATGGAGGCGCATTTACGGGCGGTGGAGTCGCGCGTGGAGGCGCCAATGTTTTCACCAGCCAAAGATCGCCGCTTACCGCCGACCGTGGCTGCGGTCAAGGTACCTGGGCCGGCCTTTGACTGGGTCTGTGGCCGCGGTCAAGGCCTCGTGACTATCCTATGTGACTGTCTCCTCCACGTCAGATGCCACATAGATGGTAGAGTCCTATGTGGCCAGTTTCTGATGGTGGCTAGGATGCAAACATAGTTCATGGACCTATATAAGCAAAAAAAAAGTTCACAGACCTAGGTGAGAAGTGGGTAAAAGTTTCAGGACTCAGAGCAGTGCTAAACTGCTTTGAATATCGCCGTTCACGGTATTAGACACTCATCATGTTGGCCACTAGAAGCAACTGTTATGAAATCATGTTAGGGGTGGAGGAAGGTGGGGATGAAGAGGAGGATACAGAGCCAGAGTTTACACACTAGAGCAGCACAGACGTGGTGCGTGGGATCATCAAGTCTGACATGGAGGAGGATATCCGTGGTGACGTTTAGCTCCGACAGCAGCGTGGTCGCGCCATGAAAGCCCATGTTTGGGTGGGAGGGGAATTGTGGACTGGATTGGGGAAAGAGCAAACAGAGTTGATGATCTTGGTTTGACTAACGTGGTTTTTGTGATCATCTAGTTGTTCAGCCAGTGTGCTTTTGTGTTTCTTATTGAAGAAGATTGGTTTTCAGAGTACTTTTACTACTATACTGTCATTATGGTCTGGGTTTTTGTCTCAGAAGAAGCAATTTGATTTGCTCGAAATTTTTGAGTAAATGGTGTGGATTTTATTTGGTACATTGATTTTCTTTATCATTATGGTTTCTCTTCTAAAACTACACAATTTGCAGCCGGGGGTGTTATATATATTTCCATAGCTGATGAATTTGAGAGGTGTTGATTTTATTTGTTCATCCGATCCATTAATGCAACTAGCCAGGGACCATCTTAATTTGATAAATAAACATAAACATGTATATATAGGCGATACATAGTAAACAAAGAAGGGTGCAAGGCTAATAATTTGGAGTGCAGAAGCTCATGTAAGGTAAGATAGACCCATGGTATTTTGTATCATTTTGGCCTATCTTCCTAACTTTCTCTGAATTGAGGTCGAGCATGAAGATTTCTGTATCTATGTGGCAGGGCGGTGGGAGGTGGTGGAGGTGGGAGCGGCATTGTTGGATTGAGAGGGAGTCTAGGCCGGCATCGCCGGAGCCGGGCGGGGTGAGCAGCGGTGGGCGCACACACGTGGAAGTCAACCGCGAGGAAGAAGATAAGATGGGGAAGAAGATAAGATGTGGGCGCACACGCATGCGGGGCGAGAGGCATGCAGGGGCGGGTGTGCGGGTGGAAATTCCAGCCCCTATGCACGCGGAGGGCAGTAATGCCCAGAAAAGAAATCATCCACAACAAGATGAATATGAACAAAATTAGGTGTGATGTTCTATTGTCAAGAATTCCAGTTTGAAAAGCAAAGCTACCATTTATTCCCACAATTAATATCTGCAATCAGAACAAGTACACTGCCACAAAAAAGCAAGACTAACAATTTGGAGTGTAGAAGCTCATGTAAGGTAAGATGGGCCCAAAGAAATAGAAATAGGTTTGTCTTTCGCCTATCTTCCTCAATTGCTTTGACTTGAGGTTGAGCGTGAAGATGGTTCCTGTCTGCTTTATGACAATGAGAACAGTGTTTGTGCCCTCGATCATGCAAAACAAATCTGGTGGGTAGGGACCTTTGGTGAGCAGCGTGTTGTCAAGCTCCACAAGCCTATATTTCACCCACTCACCAACGCCATTGATACCGACTTGCCATGACCACTTGAAGATGCAATCGGACTCTTAGTACCCGCAAAAAAAAGGGTAGTAAACAGAATATGGATTCCATGATTGCTAGATTGATCCAATTGTGCAATATGGCTGCAATCCCTAGCCCTCCGTCATCTCCCTTGATGAGAATGGGTGAAAACTGTCCTGGCAAAGGCAAATCATCACGGACAGCTCATGCTTGTCCAAATCATACTTGAGGATGTTGTATTCTTCCCCGTATGCACCGATGAAGTATAGCGTGTCTCCAATAAGAAGGCTGGGTCTCCGATCTTCGATGTACTGGCTAATTATACATCGAGAGGTTGGGGCGCTCCAGGCACCTGTGTCTGATGAGTACCTTCTTGCCCATATGTGCATTACTACATCATCATCATCATCATCATCGCCGTCGTGGCTCGCCTCCAACAAGACAATGAGGAATGGACCACCATGGCAACCGAGGTGGTCGCAGCCGTCCTTGGCACATAGCACAGGCCCCGCATTGTTGTACCGCGAGTGCGGGTAAGCAGGCACGCTCAGGTGCTGCTGGTTGCCGGTGATGGGGTCACATACGATGAGCCTATCCACTACGAACAACTTCATGGCCTGAATCAGCACACGGCCATGGCGGCAATCCAGGGGTAAGGGTGTCCCGCCGCCGAAGTCAAGCGCGGGCATGTGAACAGGTCATTGTTAACGAGCATGGCAATCAAGCTACTAGCAGCTCCGACTTCCCATCACATGCCACCCACAACACACCCCCCGATAGGTCTGAAGCTAACGGCAGCCACCGGTTGTCATTGCCATGCTCTAGAAGAGCAGCTCCGACTTCCAATTGCAAACCCTTGCCCCGCATCGAAACCATGACAATAATCCGAATGCGACGCCTTTAGAAAGGGAGAGATGCCAATGGCGCCACCGTCGCACATCCAAAGTGGAGCGGGTTTTCACCCTTGGATGACATGCTAGAGGGGAAGCACGACGCCCCCAACAGGGAAGCAATGCCAAACGGCGTTGCCGTCGCCAAGACTTTTTCCTGGGAGCCATCTAGCACAAACGCCAGATCGCGAAGCCGGACCCCCTACCAGTCATCAATGCCCACACCACTATCCCACCGCCCCACGACAGCCCTTTCAGAGGGGCATCAATGCCCAGTTTTAGTCCTTCATTTGCATGACAATCAAATAAATCGTCCAGATTGAAAAGCAAAGGTATCATTTATTTCCACCATTAATATCTACAATCATAACAGCTACATTGTCATGCAAAAGAAGGACTAAAACTTTGGAGTGTAGAAGCTCATGTAAGGCAAGATGAGCCCATAGAACCAGGTATTTCTTTCTCCTGTCTTCCTCACTTGCTTTGACTTGAGATCGAGCATGAAGATTCCTGTATCCCGTATGCCAATGAAAACAGTGTTTGTGCCCTCCGCCATGCAAATCAAATCTCGTGGCTGGCCACCATTGGGGAGCAGTTTGTCTTCAAGCTCCACAACCTTATATTTCACCCACTCAACATCACCTTTGATAACATGTTGATGCAATTGTCCAATATGGCTGCAACCCCTAGCCCTCCGTCGTCTGCTTTGATGAGAATGGGGCGACCCTTTCCTGGCAAGTCCATCACGGATAGCTCATGCTTGCAGAAACCATACTTGACGGTGCTGTATCCTGGAAATGTGGTGGGAAAGTATAGTGCATCTCCAATAAGAAGGCTGGGTCTCCTATACTCTATGTACGGGCTTGTGATACCATTAGGGGTCCTGCCTCTCCAAGAACCTGTCTCTGACGAGTACACGCTTGCCCATGTGTGTGCATCATCGTCGCGACCGAACCTCGTCATCCGTGGCCTTCCGCCGCCGCCACTGCGACCAAAGCCGGGGTGGTAACCGTTAAAGTTACTGTCACCACTGTCATCGTTGTCTCCGGCGCCGCCCATCCACTCGTCGGACGACGTCGGCGGCGTGGGCCAATCTTGGAACTCCACAATCCGCAGACGCACCAGGTATCAAAGAGCCAGCACCATGTCTTGTATGATTTTGTGCGGCCTGGGGTACAGCGGTGACCCGCCGTCATGCTCCTCCTCCAGCTCCGGCACCGCCATTATCATCTCATCAGGGACGAGATCAGGGTGAGCACACCAAGCCGCCACGAAGAGCTCGGTTTTGTCTTCCGGGTTCGGCAGAGCCTCTGGGCCAGCCATGTCGACCTTCGTGCCGCAAAAGCTAAGGATAGTTTGCGCCATCTCCATAGAGCGGGCGTGGGAAGGGATACCCTTCATGCCGATGATGACGCGATAACGGAACGCGCCGGCGGGACCCATAATGAGACGACTCCACCTTTGCCACTGAAGTGCAAAGGGAGCACTCTCCGGCGACGGGGTTCGTAGCACCCGGTCCAGGTCAGCCTGCTCGGTGAATCTGACGATGAAATCATCCGGCCAAGTGCGGCGCACTGTGACCCGATCCTCCGAGATGCCAAAGTGTTGATGGAGATAGGCAAGCATCATTGCCGGGGAGACCGCTGGCCACGTGCCCACCACCAAGGCAAGCAAGGCCATGGATAACGCGTCCTCCGCCGCCTGCAATGCCGGAGTACGTGGCACGATGATGAGCTGTAGGAGTGGAGTCCTGGCCCGGGTTCTTGGCGATGCCGGCGGTGCTTGCACCCACCGGACAAGGGAGCACGGGGCACCCCTTTGGCGTGGCGGCGAGTCCAATAGGTGTGTGGCCTCCACCTCTGCGCTGAGCTCCGCCCCAACAGCACCGCCACCAGTCAGCAGCAGGCCAAATGACGTCCCCCTGCAGGCTCGTCAACCTGAGGCTCAGGGGAAGGCGGCGCACACACCGGCAGAACGGAAGGTTCCCGCCCAGTGGACGCAGAATGCGCGGACGGTGGTGGCCGGAGACGCATGACAGCATGGCGAGGAGCGGCGACGAGGGGCTCCCTATGCATGCCTGGACGGCCGCGTTGACGATTGGCCATGCTTGCCCTCAGCACGACGCAGCAACGGGCAGTCACGCTCCTGGTGACCTTCCTGCTCGCAGTTGAAGCAGCAAGAGGGGAACTTGCAATCCGCCCGGAGGCCGGATGTGGTTAGCGGCCTGGCAATTGAAGCATTTGCTGACCAGGTTGGCTGCCACCGGGCGATGAGGCGACGGGACCTGGCGCCACCGCCGTCTGCTCTGGAGTCTGGACCTCCCGAAAACCATCGGCATCCGGCTCGACCAACATACGTGCGGGGTGCACCACGACCAAGGCTAGCCTCCTTGGCGGGGACGGCATGCGCGCAACGCTAGGCATCAACCATAAAACTCCCGCGACGAGTAGGACGCCAACGGCGACGATGGTGCTGGCGCCGATGGTGAGCAACCTTCCGGAGGGGCATCATCCTCCTCCATGAAAGAAGCCTCGGAGTCTGTGAAGTGAAGCCTCCCCTCGGACCCCCAGGAGCCCCAGGAGATGCGACAAAGGGTTCCGCATTGGGGTCCAGGGAGCTCACGCGGAGGACAAGGCTGGCGTGGGTGTCAGCGGCCAGTGGCGGCAGGTGCTAGAGAGTGGATCTTGCTGCACTGCGAGCCGCCTCCTTGTCCTCTTCGACCTCATCGGCCCAAGAGCGGTGGGAGCAGGACCCAGGCTCCATGGAAGGGGTGGTCGGCGTGGCCTGCGTGACCGATGGCGAGAGGTGTGGTGGACGACGGGGCCGGAGTGGCCACCGGCGGGCGGGGTGGGAGAAGGCTCTGTACACTTTACTTGCTCCTCTAATCCCCCATTCTTTGCCTCTGTTTCCTACCAGAGTAGATGTTCCTCCGAGTGAACAGTTCCTACCAGCATCCCAGTGGTCCTGTATCAAAGTTGTTTTGTGCATGCGCGCCCAGACTGCCTCCACCATGTCGGCATCCTTGATGAGCGACAATGGCTTGACAATTGGTTTTCGGTGTAATTTTTATACTATTACCAATGTCCACATAAGAAAAATGAGGATTTTGTCTCAGAAACGATTTGATTTGCTCATATGTTTGCAGTAGATGATCTGTATTTTATTTGGTGTGTTTCTGTCTCTTTCTCACCATAATTTTAACTCTCGGTGATTTTCTTTACCATTACGGTTTCTCTTCTGAAATTAAATTTTGCAGCCAGGTGACATTTTCATAACTGAAGAATCGGATCAGACTCTTCCAAATTTGTGAGGTGTTGATTCTATTTGTTCATCGGTTATTGCAGCTCGCTAGCTACCATCTCAATTGGATACATAAACATAAACATGTGTCTATAATTATTAGTACATACTGTAGTAAACAAAAAAGGCATAAGGTTAATAATTTGGAGTGTTGAAGCTCATGTAAGGTAAGATGGGCCTATTGTAGTAGGTCTTTGGTTCACCAACCTTCCTCACCTGCCTTGTCTTCAGATCGAGGGTGAATACTCCTGTATCCTCCACGCCAATGAAAACAGTGTTTGTACCCTCCGCCATGCAAATCAAATCTGGTAGGTTACCTTTAGGGAGCGGCGTGTTGTCAAGTTCCATAACCCTATATCTCACCCACCGGCCAACGCTTTTGTTACCGATTCGCCATGACCACATGTAGATGCTGGCGCCGAACATAGCTGCAACCCCTAGCCCTCCGTCGTTTCCCTTGATGAGAATGGTCGACTGCAACGCTGCTGGCAGATGTATCACGGATAGCTCATGCTTCTTCAAATCATACTTGACGATGCTGTATCCTCCAGATATGAAGTATAGCGCACCTCCAAAAAGAAGGCTGGGTTTCGTATAATCTATGTACTTGTTTGTTTCATCACTGGGTGTCGTCGGGGAACTCCAGGCACCGGTCTCTGACGAGTACATGCTTGCCCATGTCTGTCCATCTTCTTCGTGGTCGTTATCATAGCTCATCCCCACCAAGACAACGAGGAACGGACCACCATGGCAGTCGAGGTGGTCGCAGCCGTCCTTGGCACATAGCACAGCCCTCACGTAGTTGTGCCGATACGGATATTGCGGGTAGGTGGGCAGGCTTAGGTGATGCTGACTGCCGGCAATGGTGTCCCAGACGATGAGCTGCCTCATCTGTTGTAAGCGCGAGCAGTCGTCGGTCTCAATCAGCACGCGGCCATGGCGGCAATCCAGGGCTGAGGGTTTGCGGCCACTGCTGTCGCTGAGCTTCAGCGCGTAGACAGGGGACGCGGCGGCGACAGAGGTCGTGGGGACGATACGGATGGTTGAATCGCTATACGGGTTACAGATGTAACCTAGCAGGGGCGGCGTTCCGTGGAACCTGCGGTAGCGGCGGCGGAAGGTTTTGTCGGAGAGGATGCCGTGCCAGGCCTTGCAGACGATGCAGGCGCGGACCAGGTGCGCCGGCTCATCCGGAGGGACGCGGAGGAGGATCTCTTCGACGAGGTCCACCGGCAGCGTAGACGCCATGTCGGTGCTAGTATGATGGCTAGGTTTTGCAAGGTGACGGGCGGGTGGGTGACGGGCGGCGACCCCATCGAGATCGAGGCGTACGTGGGGTACGACCGCAATCCGACGGACCTTCATCGTTGCTCTTCACGTCGAGAACGCGCGCGAGAGAGAGAGGCTGGCATTGTGTGCCTCGTCCTCGTGTCACCGGGGTATATATGATTATGATTTCTCGATCAGAATATGATCCGAGATCCGATTTCGATTCCGATTCCGACCCAATCCTCCCAATATACCATTAATGCAGTTCGTAATATAATGTGCTTATTTACAAATTACGATTAATGCAGTTCGCAATGTTCGCATGTGTGTGGCAGGCTGCCAGGCTGCTGTGATTTTATCCACTACGGCACCGCCATGCGTAGAGTTTCGTCTCTCCCTGAACCGCATGCACACAAGCAAGCTAAGATACCAGGTTACACTGCCGGAGTCGGGCGCTTTGCGGAGTGCCCGGGGCACTTGGCAAAGCCCCAAATACACTTGGCAAAGGCTAGCCCACTCCATAAAAAAAGCGTCGGCAAAGCTGTCTTTGGCGAGTGTTTTAGGTTGAATTGAAAAAATCCCAAAAAAAATATGAATTTTTTTTAATTGGGGAGGGTCAGCACCAGCAAGTCGCGGCATTTTTCGCGGCTACGCGGCCGGCAGGATTCGAGCCCGTGACCTCTCCCTCACGCGGTATATCTTCTAACCACTGCATTACACACTAACATGTGCCTAGATATAGTTTTGGTTTCCCAAATATTATACTAAACCAAGTATAAATTGCTTGTTTGAGGCCCTAAACGAATTTAAATTAAAAAATTGTCAACTACAAAGTTTCATAACTTTTCGAGATCTACACTTTTCGTTTAAGAAGTTTTTCTATCCGAGGTCGTTTACAAAATTTCAATTTCAAAATTTTGAAATTCAAACACAGTTTTGCATGACAAAATGATTTCAAATCAAAAAGTTACCAACTACAATGTTTCATAACTTTTCGAGATCTACAAAATTTATTTTGGTTGTTTTTCCATCCGAGGTCGTTTGAAAAATTTGAATTTTAAATTTATAAAATTCAAACGCAGTTTTGTATGACAAAATGATTTCAAATCAAAAAGTTGCCAACTACAAAGTTTCGTAACTTTTCGAGATCTACAAAGTTTATTTTAGTTGTTTTTCCATCCGAGGTCATTTGAAAAAATTCAGATTTTAAATTTTTAAAATTCAAACGCAGTTTTGCATGACAAGATGATTTCAAATCAAAAGTTGCCAACTACAAAATTTCATAACTTTTTTGAGATCTACAAAGTTTATTTTGGTTATTTGATCATCTATTATATATTTCTAACATTGTTCACAAATCTTATATATTTCTCTTATAGTTTCATAAAATATAAGAGATATATGTAAGATTTGTGAATAAATTTACTTTCACTTTGACATATGAAGAAATGACCGAAATAAACATTGTACATCTTGATGAGTTATACAACTTTGTAGTTGAAAACTTTTTCATTTGAATTAATTTACTGCTTCAAAATGTGCTTTGAAATTTTCTTTGCCGAGTGTAAAAAAAATAACACTCGGCAAAGAAGCTATTTGCTGAGTGTAAAAAAAAAACACTCTCTGCCGAGTGTTTTTTTTTGGCACTCGGCCTGCCGAGTGTTTTTTTTTTTGCACTCGGCAAAGAGCTTCTTTGCCGAGTGCCAAAAAAACACTCGGCAAACCACTTGACACTCGGCAAAGAGCCGAATTCCGGTAGTGTTATTAGACACTCTTTTTTTAATTACTAGGAAATTTGCCCGTGTGATGCAACGGGAGAAAAAAAAATGGAACAAGATATTACAGTGAGGAGTAAATTGCACATGATCAATCCAATGTGGCTAATGTTGCAACAGTCATCCATGTTGGCTGAATTTTTCTTTTCTTTATTTCACAATGCCCCCTTATGACCAGACACCCGCTCCTGTGTTTCATTGGCTTGTTGAATATAACGCTATGTTAATGTCTCTTTTTATTTACTCTGCTGTCATACATGTCCTCACACATTGCTTGGCTGTTAGTTGCCTCATGGACATGGAGATGTATAATAAATAATACATTTAGTTACTGAATACCAGGTTACTTTTCATTCAGCAAACTTTTACTTTAAACAAATAATCAATTTTCTGACACTTAAAAGTAGAATCAAGAATTTTGAGCTGCTTTGAATATATATTTTTTAGTCCACTGAGTGCATCTTATAAAATAGGCGATGTCACCGTAGCTTTCCCACTTGCCGGATCATGAATGCTCCATGATGTTCATACTGCTTGCTGGACCACGAATCCTCACCATCTCATCTCCATCTGCAGAAACAACCTTTCTCTTCATTACTGCTCCGATCAGGCATCACCAAACTGAAGAAAAGTCTAAGATCGAATGATAAAACTGAAAAAAAAACAGGAGAAACATAATGTCACACTATCTGAAATAGTTCACCGAAGGAGAGGCCTTTATTATTTTAAGTGCAAAATTACACCATGAGAACTGAGGTTCTTCACTGAGAAGATGAGGAAAATAATCAAATTGTTGAATCTCTGTTTCCCATATCATTGGACAATGAGGTCTTAACAAACTCAATGCTAGTCATCACAGGCAGTCGGCAGTCACATTCGGCGCCCCTATGTATTTCACCGAAAATTCATAGCCAGATAAAGAACAGAACATTAAACCTGTCTCCAGCTTCCATCTTTATCAGTTCAAGCAGTGAAGGAAAAATTATAGCACGATTACTTTGCT
This sequence comes from Saccharum hybrid cultivar R570, assembly GCA_038087645.1. NCBI lineage: Eukaryota > Viridiplantae > Streptophyta > Magnoliopsida > Poales > Poaceae > Saccharum > Saccharum hybrid cultivar. The sequence continues at coordinate 29,494,709 of JAQSUU010000405.1, read as the reverse complement.
AGCTGTATGGAAGCTTCAAATGTAAAGTTTGTAAACACAGGGACACAGTTTCTAATATATAATCCTAAAGTTGATTTGTTATATGCACTAATGATCCATATCTTATATAACAAAAGAAAATACTTGACATAGTTGTAACCACGTCAATTGTATAGTTTCACTCACTCGCTCTGATAAGCATTTTTTGTGTAATTGTCTTTTGTCAGTACATAATCATTTCTTTCCAGTCTGACCATGAATTGGTTTTTTCCTTATAAGTTATAACTGAGTTTGATTGAGTCTGCAACTTCATATGTGTAGATGTAAAATCTTGCAAAGTTAAGCACCTATCAAAAAGAAGAAAGAAGGTAATTGACTCCTCAATGCAATGCAGTGATACGCCTGTGCGTTGCAATGGGAGAAAAAATTATAAAATGTTCACAGGGAACAACCATGAGAATGGTACGTGACATCCATGGCATCCATAATATAAGTTAATGTTGGTGGTAATCCTATTAAGCCCATGTCGGATAAAATACAACCATCTAGCATATCCACGTTTCATCCATAACCAGCAAATTAAAACAGCACTGAGTTTTGGCCCTCATAGAGTAGAAGTCCATCTATAATTATACTACCACACATTCTACTCCTAAGTTATACATGTACAGCAATGCCACCTACTTATGAACATAGACGATACAAATTACCTTATCGTTCTACAATTTACTAGAGTGCCCTTCTCTGGATCTGTACCAGTCCAGAAGAGATTACGTATCATCTCCTCCCTATGTGTGTGTGCCAAGGCCAGAGTTTTATATGTCGTGACTTATGGCCATTTGATGCAACCACCTGCAAAAGGTTGCACCATCTGTTCCATTACTGTGTGTCATGACATTTCCATGCATTGGGAGTTAATCTTCAAATGTTGAGTGAAATTTACTTTTAAATTCATACAACATTTGAATGATACAATTGTTATTGTTAGCAGACAACAAGAAACTAACAGCTGTAATGAAAGCCAAGGAATCTTCTCCTGCTGTAGGATGGATAACATCGGAACCAAAAATGATTGCTGGCGCATTAAGACAAAAGGTATTCCATTATAACAACCGAAGCACAAATTTTTGCCCTCAAACCTGATAAAGCATAGAATAAATTTCAATTTCCATATAACAACCGAAGCACAGATTTTTCAAGGATGCACATACCATATTGACCAATAAGTTAGTAACATCCGGAAGAATCACAATAAGTAGCTGCAAATTCGGATCTCTCATGTGAACATCCCTTAAAGCAGCTTCTATGTGATTGGGTGAGGCTGACTGAACACACCAGCCTAGAATTGAAATCCTGAAATATCACTGACATCAAATATGGGTTGACTGTGTAGAAATCACAAAGATGTAAATATGGGTCAAGTCAAATATGCACGGAGCACAAAAAAAATTACCTTCCAATCAGACTTTAAAAGATAAACATAATATATTTACCGAGGCGGGCGAGTTAGGCCGCCCGCCACGGTTAAGCTTATTAACCGAGGTGGGCAATTTATGGTGCCCGCCACGGTTAACTTTTTTCCATTTTTAATTAAATTTCATCAAATGCATTGACCGAGGGGTTTTACAACATTTTAAAATTGATATTTAATTTCTAATGGTTTCTAAGTTACATAGTAGAGTAGTAGGAGTACTAGTGGTGGTAGGGAGTTGTAGTAGTAGGGTAGTAGTAGTAGGAGTACGAGGGTAGTAGTAGTAGGATTAGTAGTAGGGTAGTAGTAGGAGGAGTAGTAGTAGTAGTAGGAGTAGTAGTGTAGTAGTAGTAGGAGTAGTAGTAGTAGTAGTGAAGTAGGAGTATTAGGGTAGTAGTAGGAGTAGTAGTGTAGTAGTAGTAGGAGTAGTAGGGTAGTAGAAACAGGAGTAGTGTAGCACATGTTGCATATGTTGCAAGCGTTTGAAAGGCACGTTGCAAGTGTTTGTTCAAAATGTTTCATGAGTTCCAGATGTATGTTTCATGCGTTTTGAGACGCATATGTTGCGACAACATGTTCTATATGTTTCATCTATTTGAGACGTATGTTGCAAGTGTTCTATCTAGACGTTGCGTATGTTACAACATGTTTTGCATATGTTTCACGCATATGTTGCAAGTGTAGTACGTAGTAGGAGTAGTAGGAGGAGTACTATAGTAGTATATATGTATTGTTCCATTACATATATGATGCTCTTCTTCTGACCATCGGAGCGGAACCAAGGCTTCATGCCAATCTTGATGACACGGTTCTCGACTAGCTTGATCTTGCGTGGATGATCGGTAAAGAGTGAGAACACCATGTAGTGGTTGTATTCTTCTGGACTTTGGACTCCATCTGCTCCCATGATCCTCTACTTTCCTGACACAACCACATGCCTCTTGGAGTCTCTGGGCTTAGCGTAGTAGGCTACTTGTGCGACATGGTTTGCTAGTACCCACTGATCATCTTTGTAGCCGACACTGTGGAGCTCAACGGTGGTTAGCCCAAACTCGTCCACGACAATCGCCTTTGGCTTGACCCACTGGCATCGGATGATGGGTATCTATAGGTCACCGCCGCAGTCAAGTTCCCATATCTCTTCAATCTGCCCATAGCATGCCTTGGTCTCCCTAGTGGCCTCGTCGATGCCCTCATATCGAACACCGCTGTTTTGTGCCGCGCTCTTCTTGTCCTTCTCTTTTGTGTGGAACCTATATCCATTGATGTGAAACCCTTGCCATGAGGTGATTCGGGTGGATGCGCCGGATGCAAGCCTCGCTTTAGCAAATTCTCCATAGGGAGGTATGCCCTATTGTTTGATCCACATCGTGAAATTGATCTTGTGCTATCTTTGTACCCATGCCTCCGTGCGTCAGTCATGAGTACGGCGAATCTCCTCCTGGTGCTTCTCAACCCACTTGTCCATGACCACTGTTGACACTTCTAACACCACTTAAACTAAGTTGTCATCCCTAGCATGGCGCCAGAAGTGTTGGTATAGAACTGCTCCTCTTAGAATAAAAATGGGATCCGCAAGCGTACAAATAAAATACCATTGTAGCACTTCACCGGAAAATATTCCAGGTATCGTTAATTTATATTTAGCTCAAGGGAAAGAACTAAGAACTTAAACCTAAAGGGATGGATTTGCAAAATATGACTACTTATGAGAAATCAATCACATAGTCACTTACTTTGGTAGGGGGGATAAACCATGATAAATAAGTATAATTAAATTGTAAAGCATAGGGAATAAATCACGCAGAGATTAGAGATAGACTACTCATCATACAGGTAGATTGATGTCTGATTAGTTCAAGAGATTGAATTCTAGGTAGGTTCTAATCTACTAAGTCATTCATCTACTCTAGCAAACACACCATCATATATAGCCTATGTATAAGGAATATTACTGAAGAAAGCCAGGACATAGCAAGACTTCCTACGTAACGTTGTTTCTGCCTGTCCTATCAATGGAGGGTGGACTATATAAGATTCAATAGAACTGTCACTTCCACGAACTACCACACGACCCGGCCAATAGGATACATTTGCAGGTAAATAGCATCTAAGCACCACGCTTACATGTGATCTACCACTTAACCCCCTCGCGAAGAGAGCTAAGCACTTTGCAAACTTATAAATAAACTCATTATCGATCATAACCATATCAAATGTACTACTAGAGCAAACTAGGAACATAATAAATAGAAACATAATCATATTAGAATAAAGTCGTAGAGCAAAGATACAAAATAGTACCAATACTTTGATGACAAAGATCCGAATCCCGAGCACAAGTCACCCGACTCTTCCTCTATATAGTCTAAACCTATGTAGAAGTTGAAGATTTGGAGTAGCTATTCTAATTCTCTGGTGGAGAGAAACTCTCTAAACCCTAGCTCTGCTAATGGCTCCCTCTGCTATTGAATTGCTAATGAATTAGGGTTTCTCCTGGGGTGAGGGACCTTGCTTATATAGCCCTCTAGGAAGCACCATAGCCCTCGGATCAAACCGATCTTAATCTACGGTTTTTATTCATCCTCAAAGGCGGTGGATGCAGGATCCACGAGGTTGCTCCTGATTGGACACCTAAGTGGGGCGGGCGCCCAGGGCTAGGGGCGGCCGCCCCACCTGCCAGCCCATTTGGCCCTCCCCTTCGAGGGGGTGCCTTCTTGAGTCTTCTAGATTATTCTTTTTCATAGTAGGGTTGATTTCTCTCTATGTAAATCTGACATGTGCGTCTCCTTTGGTCTTTTCCTGATAACCCCCTACAGAAATAGACATTCACCAAAACTCGTGGAAATTATTAGTTTAAAACCCCTAAGTCTAAAGTGAAACTCATTTTAACCCTTCTTTTGATCCTTGTTGACTTATAAAATTGATGGTTAATTACCGTCAACAACCACTAGCTGATTAAGGGCATTGTGATGAGCTTCTTGCAAAGTTTCCTCCGCTACATTGGTGCGTACTTTCCTCCCAGTGCACCCCATCCCTGAGGTTCTGCCTTCGTGCAGAGGGACGGGCAACCCAATTGCATTTCTATCCTAGATGTATGTGGTGCAACAGTTAGTGGCCTTCTCTGTTGTGTATGCCTCGACTATAGAGCCCTTCGGGTAAGCACGGTTATGGACGTACCTGTTCAGGGTCGACATGAACCTCTCGTACGTCCACATCTGGTGCAGGTAGACAGGCCCAAGTCCCTGTATCTAATCAACCATGTGCATTATCAGGTGTGGCATAATATCGGAGAAAGACAGCGGGAAGCACATCTCGAGCTGGAAAAGAGTCTCTACGATGAACTATTTTAGGCTGGGCAACTCAGTTTTATTGATGACCTTTTGTGTGATGAAGTTGAAGAAGTAACCGAGGTGTTTGATGACCATCTTCACGTACTCTAGACCGATAGCCCAGATCACAATTGGGAGGAACACCGTGAGCATGACGTGGAAGTCATGTGCGATGATGCTGGTGAGTGAGAGGTCCTTCATTGAGACCAGGCTCTTGATGTTGGAAAAGAAACCGGTCGGCACCTTCACAGCCCTAAGCCACTCGCACATGGCCCTCTTGTCATCTATCGTGAGGTTGTAGCTCACGCCCAGAAGGTCCACTTTCCCACTCTATGCCACTGATGTCGGATGAATTTTGCACCTGATGTTATGGTTGACAAGATGTAGACGTGACTTTAGATGATCCTTTGTCTTAGTCTTAATGTCTAGCAGGCCCCCGATCGTGCTCTTGAAGACATTCTTCTCCAGATGCATGTAGTCGATGGCATGGGGCGTATCTAGCTCCTTCCAGTACGGCAGGTACTTGAAGAAACATGACTGCTTCTTGAAAGGGATGGCAGGGGTGACAGGCTACACTTCTTCCTCCATCTTATCCCGCTTCCTCTTCTTTCTTGTTTTGGTCCCATCTGCCTCAACTTTGTTCTTCTTCCTGGACTCAACGTTTATGCCCTTCACCATGTCAAACACCTTTTGCCCATAACTCATCTTTTCTGGCTCCTCAGTTTGAGGCTTGGCCTGGTTGTCGAAGAATTGATTCATCAAAGGATGCTGGTACCTGTGCTTTTTGCCGAGGAATCGCCAGTGCCTTATGTACACCAACTTCTTGGATGCATTAAGATAAGTGTAGCAGGTACTGTCGATGCAAACTACACAACCTGACTTACCTTTGATCTGCCCCGACAGTGAAAAAAGGCCACGGTAATTGGTGATGGTGACAAAGATGATGTAGAGTGAACTCCTTCTTTAGGGACCCATCCATCATCTTAACCTCGTCTTCCCATAGTACCTTCATGTCCTCCATGACCGGCTCCAGGAACACATCTATATCATTGCCTGGTTGCTTCGGTCCAGAAATAATCATGGTAAGTAAAAGATACCTGCGCTTTTGACATAGATAGGGAGGTAGGTTGTAGATTGTGAGAATGACCGGCCAAGTGCTATGGGAGCTGCCGAGGTCACCGAACAGATTCATCCCATCGGTACTCAACGCGAACCTGACGTTCCTTGCCTCATCACCAAACTTCAGGAACTTGGCGTTGAAACGCTTCCACTGCTTGCCATCGGAGGGGTCTCATAGCTTGCCATCGTCCTTCTTGCATTATGCCAATGCATGCCAGGACATCAGCTAGATATCCTCTGGCTTCCCGAATAGCGCACGGAGGTGATCGATCACGGGCAGGTACCACACTGACAGTGTAGGACTTTTCCTCTACATGTAACCCTCTTCTTCCTCATCCTCAGGACACGGGGTCTGCTTACTGGCCGTCTTCGCCTTCTACTGCCCTCTCTTGGGTCCCTCATCATCCGTGTCTGCGCGAGAACCAGCATTCCTCTTGTACCGACTCGCGCCGCAGTGTGGATAGCTCTGCAATTTCTCATACTCTCCCCGATATTGGATACAGTCGTTAGGGCATGCATGGAACTTTTTAAGCTTCATCGCCACTGGCCGAATCATCTTCTTCGCTTGATAGGTATTTGCGGGCGCCTTGTTACCCTCTGGGTATGTGTCAGCTAGTAGTTGTAATAGTTCGTTGAAGCCAGTGTCAGAGAACCCATGGCGAGCCTTCAGCACCAGCAACTAGAGGTTAAAACGCAATGCCGTCTAATGCTTCGGATAGCCCTTATACAGGGGATCAATTGCCACCTACTTCATCTCTTTGAAATTCTCCAGCCACTTTGGATTCCCAAACAGAACATCGTCCTGGTCCATACGGTTACCAATATTTTGAAAAAGCTCCACATCTTTGGGCCCCAACACATCAATCTGCTCACCATCCCCATCACCACCATCATTGTCTGCCATGTCTTCAAAAAGATCATGAATGCCGATGTAATCACGATTTGCACTATCGCCGCCCGTTGCTGCTACTGATGCTGAGGGTTGTTGGCCTCCGTCATTCACCGTCGATGAGTTTTCTCTGGATGCACCGGTGGCACTCGGATCTGCTTCTTCGCCATGATACTTCCAAACGGTGTAATCCTTGACAAAACCATGCCGGATCAAGTGAGATTATACCACGTTATCTTCCTGTAGAAGCTTGTTCTTGCAGCTGTTGCATGGACAAATGGTGCGATCCCGACCCAAACGCAGACGATGCTTTTTCGTAGTGGCAACAAATTTTTTCACATGAACCAGAAAAGACATATCGTTGTTGACCCTCGGTAACTTGTACATCCACTCTTCCCTGTCCATGAACACGACCTTGCACACACATAACGAGAATAAAGTCAGATGAACAAAGCAGTATATATAAGCAAAAAACTTCCGAGTAGCTCTAGATCTAGTTTTCTCTCTCCTCCATCTAGATCTAGATCTAGATCTAGAGAAAAACCACCTAAATCATGTAAAAAAAAAGATGAGAGTTGGAGAGTAAGAAATCTACCTCTTGCGGTGCCCCCCTTCACCAAATACAAGGGCAAAACCTCCCCCCTCTAAATTGGTCAATTTTAGGGTTTTGAGCTCAAAACCCTAAAAAATGGAGGAGGAGCCGCAGGGAGGAAGAATTGGTGGCTGCTGTTATATAGGTATAGACTTAACCGAGGCGGGCAACGCAAGGGAACCGCCTCGGTTAATCGTGTATTAACCGAGGCGGTTACCGTTATAGCAACCGCCTCGGTTAATAGTTTAACTGAGGCGGGTGCCCTAACCCAACCGCCTCCGTTAATATACATTAACCGAGGCGGTTGGGTTACATCAACCGCCTCGGTTAATGAGAGATTAATAGTCCTATGATGGTGCCTATTAACCGAGGCGGTTGCTTTGCCGGTAGGCCGGCCTCGATTAACCGAGGCGGGCCGCTGGCCCAACTGCCTCCAACATGCATTTTGAAACGTCTCCTAAAAGAAAAATTGTAGTAGTGTTGTTCCCAAGTGCTGACCATCACACAGATAATGAGTTTCTCTTACTCTCAAGTGCAGGCGTATAGCCAAATATAGTAGCAGGAACAAACTACACTAGCTTTCATAGTTTTAAAGATAAATTGAGAAGGAGAAAGACAAAGTTATGGGCAAAATTAAAGAGGCCGAACTGGGCCCATTCTGAGTCCAAGCCCAAGAAGCCACTCAGTTACGAAATGCTGCTCCAGTTTCAATTCCATTTCCCCACTCGGTTACAACAGATTATTTGTTTTCTAGAAGAAAGTAGATTTTTTTAGAAAAGGATGTTTTATTCCCATCTCTGCATAAGTTGTGCACTCAATCAAAGTTTAGTACAAAACAAGTCTCGCACTTATAAAGAAGCTCTCAAAAAGCTCGCAAGAAGTAAGAAGAATCTATGCAGTAAGACTGTTCCAAACGGTCATCCATGTTCAGCGAAAATTTCCATTGCTACTGTCTCCAGGATACGACTTGCCCACTTTAACATTCATCAGTCGATGGTCATGGTCCTTTTGTAAAATGGACTCGAAAGATGCCCAGTGAGTAGCCTGCTATCTTTTTCACAAAATCCAAGTCATCTCGGCTCAACCAAATAGAGCAAATGATTGCGCTAGCTACTATAAAAACTTCAAAGCTAAGTTGTGATCTACTTGCTGAAGCCAAGGGCCAAAAATTTCAGCAGGGCTTGTTGGTGGACGTAAACCAAACGCAATTTCAAACACCCTCCAAATAAAGTGCTATTTCAGCCTCGATCCCAGTCCTCCTTTGGCGCGCGACATTCTTTACCAGTTTTTTTGCAGGCACGATACTCCTTGGCCGACACTTGTGTAGTGGACCTATATAGCCTACTCCAACACTTATTAAGTCTAGAAATTTTCGCCAACAGTTTTTCTGCCAGTAGAGAAACACCGGCAGATAACTTGTGTCCATAGAGCTTTATTGCCGACAAATAAATTGATGTTAAAAAGTTTCACAATTGCCAACACATAACGTGTAGTCAAAACCCACCTTTTGCCAACAAATAATTATAGGCAAATATGTGTCATGGTTTGGTGTTTGTTTACTTTAAATTTCCATCTTTTCTATTTCTTTCATTTTTATTTCCATGTAACTTATTTGCTTCTAGTAGTAGTTTTTTCTGCCAGTAGTAGTTTTTTTGAGCGGCAGTCGAGAGGCCACCAGCCCCTGCAGTCGTTGAGCACCGGCTGGCCGGAGAAGGGGGAGGCACTAGAGGTGCTGACGAACAGGGGGATGTTGGGGTGGTTGTAGCCGTGGTGGAGGAAGCCCAGCAAAGGCGTGCTCCGGTGGAACGCGCGGTACCTCCGTCGGAAGCTGCGGCTGGAGACACTGCCGCACCATGACTTGCAGACAAGGCCGACGCAGACGAGGCATACTGGTTCGTCCGGCGGGAGATGGATGACAGGACGAGGATGTCTTCGATCAGCTTTTCCGGCATGTCTCGGAGGAGGATGTCCATGCCACCGATGGCGATGGTTTTGCCTTGTCGATGACCACTAGGTAGGGTTGGATATGATGGGGCCAGCTGGATCTGGAATTCTGGATGCGACGATGCGTTATGTGTATTGGCTGGATTCTTATATGTGTGTCTTCCACTCTACCGTCTGCACTTTCGCTAGTCCAAATTGGACTCCGTCTGCACTTTTGCTAGTCCAAATTGAACTCGAAACATCAGATCACATGCATACCCCTTTTCCCATCTTGCTATGGTGTTGTTTGCCATGGAATGGATCGACTTGGACACAGAAGAGGATTCTGAGCTCTCCAATCTGGCGACACGCTGCTCTGAGTTGCTGGCTTCATGGCAGGATTTCCATTTCGGCAGTGCTAGCAGCCTAGCACCCGGACATCCGGACGGATGCTTGCGTCTGCAATTCGCGTACCATCCGACCCCACACGGCGTCTATGCTCCACTTGACCCCACATGGTGTCTGAGCCCCCACCCGACCCCACATGGCATCTGCGCCTCGCCCACCCCCTCACATCCCCCTCTAGCAGGTGCAGCAGGCGAGTCACAATGCAACATGTGCAACACCCAATTTACTTTTGAAACATCTACATGCAACATTGCAACATACGTCTGAAGATAGATGAAACACTTGCAAAAACACTTGAACACACTTGAAAATAATTGCAATATATGCAAGATCTAGATAAAACACTTGCAACATATATGTGAAATATACGCAACATCCAGATAAACACACTTGCAACATACGTCTGAAAAATAGAAGAAACATCCATGGCCCGGCGCTTCTCCTTGCGTCGGCGGCACTGTCAGCATTGTCAGGCGCATGCACGCATGCGCGGCCTCGATGGCCAGCTGACGATCCAGGAAGTGATCCCCACACACGAGTGCGGCGGTGCCCGTGCTGTTAGGCAGGCCGGGCAGCGGAGACGAAATAGCGGCAATGGATGTCCGGTGAGCGTGGGGGCTTGAGCAGTGGAGGTGGCGGCGATAGATTTTTGGGGAAGGAGAGGAAGGGAAAATCATGGACGATGGGCAAGGGAGGTCTCTCATCTTATTTCCTTATCCAGCCGGTGCAGCGGAAGGGACGAATGCGGGCATCGAATAAAAAGCAGGACGCGCTATTGGGCTGGTCCTGAGGAAGAGGCGTTCGGACAAATGGACATCCTAGACACAGCATTACCTCGCTTGGGTCGTCATGTAGGTCTTGCCGCAGGTGACTACAGTAGTTGGCAGAATCTGGACTGACGACTTTGATTGCGAGCATAGTAAAATATGATTTTTCTATGTATGCACCTCATAAAAAGTGTGGGATACATTTTTCAAGGATTGGTATGTCTTAATATATGAGAATTCCCTGCATATATTTATTTTTTTGCTAAATTTGTAACTCCTTTTATGGGGGACATTAAATGATTTTTAGGGGCTTTGGGTTGCATTGTCGTGGCAGTGTATCTCAATACTAGAAAAAAGTTTATTGCCCAAAGATTTCAGGTTTGGTTTTGAAAAGAGAAAAAGTCTCAATAACCCCTGATGTCTTGTTTGTTGCCTACTTAACCCCCAACCTACTGACTATGTATTCAACACATTAAACTTTCCCATACCAGTGATTTTAAACCCAGGCTCGTTTTGCTAACCGGTATTGTGTACATGGACAGCTGTGGTGGCATTCTTGACCACACTTGTCTTGGGCTGCCAGCCGTGGTGCACACTCGCCCCGACCATCTCATGCTCCTCCATGGGGAAGCCTTCTTCCTTGACGGCGTGCACGGCCTCGGGCGCGACCATGATGTCACGCTGCTTGTGGAGCCTAGTAGGCACTCCCACTGGTCAAGCTCCACACCCTTAGGTAGATCGATGATGAAGAATCCATCTGTGGCGATGTCTACTCCCAGGATATCGCCGCTTGGGTTGCCATGTAGATCTTGCCACCGGCGAGCATAGTAGTCGGTGGACTGGCGACTTAGCGAGAAGACCCATGGCTATCCAGCAGATGGCCAAGGAGCCGGACCGCACAACACACATCTGCATGGCGACCTTATTGTCCAACTCCTAGGTGCAGACGCTGACGCGGTTGCACAAGGCGTCATCACCATGGTTGGATAGGAGGAGCATCACATGGGGGTACTCTGAGAAGGGGGACAGCTGCGGTGACCGTGGGAGCACCACGACATTGTCCATGTTAGGGTACAACAGTGGGGAGCGCACAGCAAGACCAGCGCGGTGGAGTGTCTCGCTGCCAAACTCCGCCGTTACTGCAGTCCCAATCGTTCAGCGCTGGCAAGTCGCTGAAACTGAAGGTACAAAAAGTTGTAGCAGGCACACATGATTTAAAGTGCGGGATACATTTTTCTTGGTTTCATATCTCAATACAGGAAAAACGTTTTTTGTCTGAAGGAATCCGATGTGGTTCTGAAAATTGAAGATCTTTCTACATTGTGTTTGGCCTCCTGTTTCTACCACTCGATAGTCAATGTAACCGTCTTCATCATAGTTGCCCACATAATAGTCACCACTCAGTTCCCGGCGCTCCCTCCACCCGCACGCAACTGCAAGGCGATCCAAGGCCCCTATGACCAGTTGAGCATGTCCACCATGGACGGTATCTGGTACCTGTGGATGAGGCCCGTGAGCTCCGTCGAGGCGCCATGCGCAGTGGCTCGCTGGCACGAGTGGGAGCTCAGCTCGGAGAGGATGTAGGCGTGGCCAGACCCCTCGTACAGATGCGGGTTCACCACGCGCTCCTGCCACTCCCGCAGCTCGGCCACCAGCGCATGCGTTTGCTGGTCCCAGGACAGCGACGCGCATGACTCCAGCAGCAGGTGGCGGGCCTAGGATCGAAGCCGCATGGGTGTAGTCGCCATCCTCCGCGGCGGCCTGCACCGCGGCCATGACCTCTGTGGCGTGGGCACGGTGCCACTCGAACTCCACCTGCAGGGACATCACCATTCTCACCGGGGACTCCAGGCGGAGCAGCATCACCGAGTCGCCTCCCACCCGCACCATCTCCATGGTGACCGTGTCGTGGTAGGTGCAGCTCGGCCGGATGAGTGCAATGGACAAGCGTGACAATGGCAAGCGTGTGACGAGGAAGTCCCTCTCCTCGTCGGCGTAGATGTGGCCGACGTGGACGAAGCCACCGTGGTCGTCTCCGTCCACTCCGATGGCGTAGCTGCCAGACATGATGTACATGAGCAGCACGCCTTGGTTGGCGCACTCGACACTGAGCCGCGTCTCGTGTGCCACCATGCTAAGGAGGCCGCCGATGCACTGCACGAAGGCGTCCTGGATCGACCCCACCATGTCGATAAATGAGAAGGTGCCGCTGTGCGTCGCCCTAGAGTCATGGTCCATGCCGAAGCCAAAGGCATGGATCGGGACATGGTGCTCGCTCCCGGGAAGGATGGGGCGTGGGACGAGCAGCACGTAGTCAGGCGCCGAGCCGTCACACGGTGGGAGGTTGTGGGAGTCCATGCCATCAGAGAGCAGGATGATGCTACACACAGGGTTCCTGGCTTGGCTGTCCTCCACCACCGTGGCAGCTTTCCGCAGCCCCTCAGCGATGTTGGTGCCGCCATCAGCGACGAGGGAATCGACAGGCTGCAGCCACTGCGGCTGTCCAAAGGCGGTCATCTTCCAGAAGCGGGAACAGCCTGCAGGCTGACGAGGAGAAGGTGAGGACGGAGCGAGAGCCGGTCGCTGGGTTCAAGGTTTTTGATCATGAACCTCATGGCGCACTTCAGGAACACAAGCTTGGGGCCAGACATGCTCCCGCTGACGTCGAGCACAGTCACCAGATCCAGTGTTGCTCAGGTGCTCACCCACGCCGGCATATGCATGGCAAACTGCTCCTGTGTGCCACGGACTCCTGCACTGCTTGGAAATCAGTGTATGTAAAATATGATTTTTTTCTATATATGCACTAGATTAAAAGTGTAGGATACATTTTCCTAGGTTTGGTTAGTCATAATTTATTTGAATTACCTGTAGATATTTATTTTTTTGCTAAATTAGTAACTTCTTTTGTGGGGGACATTAAATGAATTGATATCACAGACGCGTGTTCCCAACACACGTCTGTAGTAATTCGCCGACTAGGGTCACCGGTCCTCAGGTCTTGGAGTTCTCCTAAATTGCCATGATGGACAGATTCTGGATCATACGCATCTGTCCACACTGACCAGGGACACTATCCAGAAGGCTGTATTCCATGCCTAACTTCTTGAGATTTGGAGTGACAATTGTGAGCTGCTGCAAGCTCCTATCAATGTCGAATAGCTTTATTCTTAAGAGAGACTTGGAGTCGATGTAGAGATTGTCCAGCCGGTTGGATTCGAGGACGCTGAGCTTCTGCAAGCACAGGCACCATGGTTCGGAGACAGTGCTGAGGTTGCACAGGCCGTGGAAACGGACGCAGATGTGGGAGAGGATGGTGAGCTTGTCGAAGATGCCCTGGGGAGGGAAGGCGAGGCCTTGATACCGTAGCTTGAGCTGAATCTTTGTGGCATTGTCAAAACAGGGCAGCTCAACGAGGCCTCTCCTCCCGTCTTCCTCCACCTCCTCCTCCTCGTCATCGCCAGCTGTTGCGTTGGCGCTCTTCGGAACCACATTGCAATAGATAAGGTCACCAACCAGGCGGCGCACGGCGGCAGGAAGCCAGGCATCGACAACAACATTGACATCGTGGTTCGGAGACAGCGTTGCTGACATTGACAATAACGACAACAACATCCCGGCAAGTTCACACATGGAAAAACATTTGTTAGTGCCAGAACATTGCTTCTCGTTGTCAACGACAAGGGAGAAGGGGTCGAGGACATGTGCCACCTCGTGGCTGATGACGATGCAAGCCCAGCAACATGGCCACATTACGTCCATCACAATTTGCAGCAACATGAGCATCAGTTCATAAAAAGCATTTGTGGTAAAATATGATTTTTCTATTTATGCATCTGATTAAAAATGTGGGATACATTTTTCTAGGTTTGGTATGTCATCATTTATGTGAATTCCCCACATATATTTATGTTTTTGCCAAGTTACTAACTTATTTTATGGGGGACACGAAATAATTTTTAGGGGCTTTGGATTGTATTATTGAGGGAGTATACCTCAATACAATAAAAACATTAATTGCCGAAAGAAATCAGATTTGGTTTTGAACATGATGGTTCTTTCTCCATTGTGTTTGGCCACCACTTTCTACCACTCAATTGTAAATGTGACCGTCCTCTTCGTACTTGCCCACATATTCAACACTGAGTTCCACAGCACATGACATCCTTGGCACATCACTTATTTTCTACCGACCGCCCTACCCACATTGTAGATCTACAATTTGGAATGTTGTGATGCATCGCACCATCACCAGAACTACATCAACCGGTAATATCATTGCATGTAATTTGATATAAAGGCCAAACATGGAACTTTTGAAAACATTTGTTAAGTTATAGAAACTCGTATGAGATTTGGACCAGAACTAAAACTTAGTACCTAGAACCATACAAAACAGAGCAAGTTCACTATTATAAACGTACATCTAATCATTGGTTCGAAAGTGCCCATCACAGTAGGGCATAGGCTTTCGCCCTCGTTGGTGAAAGGTCGGCAGAGATAGTAATCTTGTCACCTTCGGATTCAAACCGACTTTGGAAATGAAGAACACCACGGCTCGTAATAGCTATACGTGTGATGAGGAAGTCCCTCACCTCGTCGGCGTAGATGTGGCCGACGTGGACGACCACCGGGGCCCTCGCCGTCCACTCCGCTGGTGTAGCTGCCAGACATGATGGACGTGAGCAGCACGCCTTGGCCGGCGCACTCGATGCTGAGCCGCGTCTCCTGCGCCACCATGCTAAGGAGGCTGCTGATGCACTGCACAAAAGCGTCTTGGATCGACCCCACCATGTCGATAAACGAGAAGGTGCCACTGGACATCTGGGCGACAGCGTGCATTGCCCTTGAGTGGTGGTCCATGCCGAAGCCAAAGGCATGGATCGGGACATGGTGCTCGCTCCCAGGAAGGATGGAGTGTGGGACGAGCAGCACGTAGTCTGGCGCCGAGCCGTCCCGCGGTGGGAGGTTGTGGGAGTCCACACCATCAGAGAGCAGGATGATGCTACACACCGTGTTCCTGGCTTAGCTGTCCTCCATCACCCTGGCAGCTTTCCGCAGCCCCTCGGCGATGTTGGTGCCGCCATTAGAGTTGAGGGAGTCGACAATGCGCAGCAACTACGGCTGTCCTAAGGCGGTCATCTTCTGGAAGCGGGAACAGCCTGCAGGCTGACTAGGAGAAGGTGAC
Organism: Saccharum hybrid cultivar R570; assembly: GCA_038087645.1. Lineage (NCBI taxonomy): Eukaryota > Viridiplantae > Streptophyta > Magnoliopsida > Poales > Poaceae > Saccharum > Saccharum hybrid cultivar. Next base: position 29,479,041 of record JAQSUU010000405.1, on the reverse strand, counting down.
GACGGAGAGCCGGTCGCTGGGTTCAAAGTTTTTGATCACGAACCTCATGGCGCACTTCAGGAGCGCAAGCTTGGGGCCAGACATGCTCCCGCTGACGTCGAGCATAGTCACCAGATCCAGTGTTGATCGGGTGCTCACCCACACCGGCATATGTGGAGCCTTCAGGTGGATAAAGATGGCAAACTGCTCCTGTGTGCCACGGGCTCCTGCATTGCTTGGAAATCAATGTATGTAAAATATGATTTTTTTTCTATATATGCACTAGATTAAAAGTGTAGGATATATTTTCCTAGGTTTGGTTAGTCATAATTTTTTTGAATTACATGCAGATATTTATTTTTTTGCTAAATTAGTAACTTCTTTTGTTGGGGACATTAAATGATTTTTTGGGGCTTTTCACACCCGTGGTCGAAACCATTGTCTTTCACACCCGCACATACACCCAGTGGCTGCATGCGCCATGCCCATGCCCCTTGGCACCGCTGTCAGAGTTGAACACTTGGAATGTGTTGCTTGTGGTAGCCGTGGCATCCATGATGTTCCACTATGTAACATACTCAAATAGCTGCCAGCGTCCCCAACAGACGCCGGATGAATGCGCATCTGTGATATCAATTCATAGACGCACGCTCCCAACACACGTCGTAGTAATTCACCGACTAGGGTCACCGCACTACTAGAATCTAGATATTTCGTGAGAGGGCAAAACAGTCACGAAATATGGTTTTACTCTCACGAAAATAATGCGTGAGGGTACACCGTCACACATCACCTCTCACAGTAATAGACTCACGAAATACACATTTTCGTGAGAGTTCACCACCACGGATTATTTTCATGGGAGTCACTATGACGGCCACCCTCATGAAAATAACATTGCCGCTAGGTTTGCATCAGTATTTTCATGGTGGTTTTTTGTGGTATTTCGTGAGAGCTCACCGTGATGAAGTTATTTCGTGAGAGTTATGGTATTTCGTGAGAGCTTACCGTCATGAAGTTATTTTGTGAGAGTTATGGTATTTCATGAGAGCTCACCGTCATGAAGTTATTTCGTGAGAGTTTGGTATTTCGTGAGAGTCACGGTCACGAAATGAATTTCGTGAGAGTTTCTAAACTCACAGGAAATATAGTATTTCATGAGCCCACACCATCACGAAAAATATGGTCAGACAATCACAAAAGTATGTTTTCCTGAGGGTCAATACCGTCATGAAAATTACCCAATAGGAGCATCTCAAACCAAATTCCAAATACACACATATGATCCAAATGCCAATCCAACACACATACAATAAAAATTCCATTACACGCAGATATGCAACTCACTACTGGACTCGCATGCTTTGCCGAGGGCCAGGCCCAAAAACCCTCGGCAAAGGCTTTGCCGAGGGCGGCCCTCGGCAAAGAGCCCTCGGGAAATTTTGAGACGGCGAAGGGGTCTTTGCCGAGGACCCTTTATCGGGCACACGGCAAAGCCTTTGTCGAGGGCAAAAAAAACCCTCGGCAAAGAAAAACCCTCGGCAAAATGTAAATCGAAAAAAAACCCGAAAAAAATAGCAAAATAATTTTATTTTTTTTGGATGCGCCGACGAGCCATCAACTCCCACCCCCGAGATTTTTTGTAGCATTTTACATAGTATTTTTTACCCTATTTGTAAAGTCGTGGTCGGTGGGATTCGAACTCGTGACCTCTCACACCCTCTCTCACTTACCTCCTCTAACCACTCCAACCCTTTATCACTTGTGTTTATATTCCATTTCGATTCCCCATATGTTATAACAAATCGAGTCTAAATTGATTGTTTGAGGCACTAAACGAATTCAAATAAAAAAGTTGTCAACTACAAAGTTTCGTAACTTTTCGAGATCTACAACTTTCGTTTAGAGTGTTTCTCCATCCGAGGTTTTTTTCAAAATTTCAAATTTCAAATTTCAAACTTAAGACGCAATTATCGGCAATTAGATGCTTTCAAATGAAAAAGTTGTCAACTACAAAGTTTCATAACTTTTCGAGATCTACAACTTTCGTTTAGAGTGTTTTTCCATCCAAGACTTTTTTTTAAAATTTGAAATTTGAAATTTCAAACTTTAAATATAAATATCCTCAATTAGATGCTTTCAAATGAAAAAGTTGTCAACTATAAAGTTTTATAACTTTTCAAGATCTACAACTTTCGTTTAGAGTGTTTATCCATCCGAGACTTTTTGAAAAATATCTTTGCCGAGGGCCATAATGTAGGCCCTCGGCAAAGACCCTCTTTGCCGAGGGCCTGCATTATGGCCCTCGGCAAAGAGATTTTTTAAAATATATTTTGAGGCACTAAACGAATTCAAATGAAAAAGTTGTCAACTACAAAGTTTCATAACTTCTCGAGATCTACAACTTTAGTTTAGAGTGTTTCTCCACCCGAGGCTTTTTTCAAAATTTCAAATTTCAAACTTAATACTCAATTATCGGCAATTAGATGCTTTCAAATGAAAAAGTTGTCAACTACAAAGTTTCATAACTTTTTGAGATCTACAACTTTCGTTTAGAGTGTTTTTTCATCCAAGACTTTTTTTTAAAATTTGAAATTTGAAATTTCAAACTTTAAATATAAATATCCTCAATTAGATGCTTTCAAATGAAAAAATTGTCAACTATAAAGTTTTATAACTTTTCAAGATCTACAACTTTCGTTTAGAGTGTTTTTCCATCCGAGACTTTTTAAAAAATATCTTTGCCGAGGGCCATTATGGCCCTCGGCAAAGAGATTTTTCAAAATACATTTTGAAGCACTAAATTAACTCAAATGAAAAAGTTTTCAACTACAACATTTTATAACTTCTCAAGATTTACAAACTTTATTTTGTTTGTTTGGTCATTTGTTCAACCGACGTGGTGGTTCTAACATATTTCACAATCCTTATATATCCTCTCTAGCAGTTTCATGAAACTTATTAGAGAGATGTAGATTTTGTGAACAACATTACTATAGATTTGTTAAATGAAGAAATGACCAATATATACTTTGTAGATCTTAAAAAGTTAGACAACTTTATAGTAGAAAACTTTTTTGTTTGAGTTAATTTAGTGTCTCAAAATATATTTTGAAAAATCTCTTTCCCGAGGGCCAATAGGGAGGCCCTCGGCAAAGATTTTTTTTTGCCGAGGGCCAGGCCCTCGGCACAGGCCTCTTTGCCGAAGGCCTGTCTTTGCTGAGGGCTCCTTAGGCCAGCCCTCGGCAAAGAGGGCCTTTGCCGAGTGCCCGATATTTAGCCCTCGGTAAAGCCGGAAGCCCTCGGCAAAGGCTGCGTTTCCGGTAGTGACTGATTCCAATTGGAATACATTCTAACTGCATCCAAGTGTCCAACCATTACACTAAAAGGCTTACTTGCTCATAGTCTTAGACATCTAACATGATAAGTTACAGTCCTAACCATCCGATATAACAAGTTCCAGCACAAGTCCCAACCATGTTCAGTTTTACTCCCATCCATTGCATCAGTTGTCGACTTTTTTGGATCCATACTTCATTAGAACATATGTGTTCAAAACAGTAGCCTTCTCGGAGCCAAACATATATTCCTACATGACCACAAAATTGAATAAAGTTACAAGATAGGCCGAGAACACGGCTAATAAGTAATTTAAAATATGGCAATGGTCAAAGTTAACTTGAAACAAAATAGGTTCAAATTATCATGCTAATGCCAGCTAAAGCAAAATACGGACAGAGGAAATAACATCAGGCAGGTTTATGAACTATGCTCATCAGGTAACAGAAAATTAAAAACCGAAAGCTTTGCCACATGAACCATGGAACTGTCTACTGATGAAAACTGAAAACCACATGACTGAGCACAGGTTTTTATATATGCTGCTTGATTAGTATAGTATCAGAGGATAGGTGTGTTGCCATCCAAGTACACTAAGCTTAAAATATATATAGATACATGGACGACCTCTGTGTCTTCCATTTGTTTGTACACACTGAATCTGAGGGGGGGGGGGGGGGGGGGGGGGGACGTTAGAAGAATTTTACTTGCGTCTTCGATTTGTCTGAACTCACTGAATTTTTTTAGGTTCCAGTCTTTTTTGTACACAACAAATTGGAGCCATATTGTACTAAACAGAATCATACAAGCAATGTGAATGGCTCAGAAATCATATGATTAATATGTGAAGGTGTGTGGATTATATGGAAGGAAAGGTTTGTACATACACTAGTTATATGACATGCTGGCAGAAATGTCTATGAGATGATAAGATTTTATTTCCCATTTGCTTATGAGAGTGAAGGGACATACAGGTACAATGTTTAATGTAGCAATTTCGTAAGCTCATATCTTAGAAAGAGCTGTTGATCATGTGTAGATGTTTCTGCCAGTGTCCGAGTTGCAGGCTAATTATAAAAAATGACTCGGACTGGTTCAGATAATAATTGTTAGTGTGACTTGCAGGCTACATTTGTGTCATGTGACTTGCTCAGTAGGAACAGTTTTGTAGATCGACTAAATCTATGGCAGCATATAAGGAGAATCATAACTTTGGTTCTATTTCCTCTGAACTACAGGTACAATGTTTCTCAGTTCTAGGTCTAGTTTACTTGATAACATCATAGTTAAACCATGTCTATTTTCATTAGTTTTCTATAATATCAGTATCCATATTCATGGCTAGGAGTCACTAAGCCAATTACTGAGAAAATGCACATCTGAAGGTTTTGATCCACAAATTGAGTTAGGTTTCGCTGTTCGAGCTCACCAGAGTGGATGTATGGACGCTGGGGATGGGGCTCACCATGGATGTAGCCGCCGGAGAAGGAGGAGCTCCCTGGCCGCCACCAGACTTCATCGCAGCGTATGTGTTCAATGCACCAGCCTTTTGTAAAGAAAGAAATCAGGACATGAATGACAACAAACAGAACTCATATTCATTTTCCTAAGATTTGAGACGCAAATATGCCTCTAACAGGATACAAGGAACTCATACACAAGAAACACACACGAGCACATAATATTGTCCAACTATAATCCATGTTGAAATTTAGCTTAAATAAATGCTATGAACCTAGACATTAGCTAACTGCGTTCATGTTTCTTTAATGAAGCGGTGCTCAGGGGCATGGACTATGCGAGCAGCAGGGCAGGCACCTGGGTTACAGCGCTGCACATACAGCGCTGGTAGCATTGCGGACAAGCAAAGTACAGCAACGACAACGAGCTGTTGCTTGTGGTATGCTCTCACATCTGGACACCCTCCCTCAGCAATCACTAATACATTCAGATAGCTGCACCTAAATCATTGGAATTGATTAATAAATCAGTTGCTCATTAGAACGTTTTGGAGTTCTAATATTTACCTCTGAAACTCAGTATTTTGTCCCGTGTAGAACATTTGAAAGTTGGTTTTAACAACAGTTTGAGATGCTTCCCAGTATTCCTAGCAACCAAAGTTCAAGATCGTTTTCTCTATGCTGAAATTGTTACTCAATGCTGCACAATTCTTCAACCAAGACTGAAAAAAGAAGCACATCTAACAAATCAACATTAATCCCCATCTCAATCTCGTTTCCCCTTGTCTACCAGCCCAAATCAACACAAGTTCTAATACCAATCTCATTCTCCCTAAATTCCTTTGGGCTATAGGGCTTCTGTACAGTGCAGTAAGGATGGGGAGCTCACCAAGGCCGCATGTAGGGGAGGAACAGCCGAAAGCCCTCCACTGCTGCCGACTCCCGGGCTCCTGCTCGCTGCTGCTGCAGCTGCCTGCTCTTGACTCACTGGATCCATGCCTCCCTAACTGGATCCATGCCGTGAGCACCGTAGCCTTGTCCTCCTTGGATTTGCAGCACTAGGAGCCCTCCCAAGCATGCGCCAGAGCCCCTCTTAGGCCCGAGCAGCTATGGTCACCGCCACCTGGATCGATGGAGGGGGCACGGCCGCACCTTGCGGGTTGCGTCCCAAAGTACGGAGTGGAGGCGCGGAGGGGCGTGCAGGGGCGCGGTGCGGCGAGGGGCGAGGGGTGTAGTGAAGGGCGCGGTGAGGGGTCTGGAGGGGCGCGGTGAGGGGGGAGGCGAGGGGCGCGGTGTGGCGAGTGGATGAGGGAGGGAGCGCGGCCTGCAGGGGAGAGGAGAGAGTGGCGGCTGAGGTTGGAGAGGAGTGATTTTGGTCTAGGGTTTTTGCAGGGAAGTCCGTTTTATACTTCCTGGGTGCAACGAAGGCCGTTGGATCATGAATCGATGGTCAACAATTATGGGCTGAGCATAGTAACGGGCTCATTCTGAGGTTTAGGCCCATTGCTATCTTGTGTTACTTTTATTTTAAATTTCTAGTAAAGTTCATAGTTATTATTGTAATAAATTTTTAAACTATAAATGAATTCAAATAAAAAAAATCTTCAGCTACAAAGTTTTAGAAATCATCGAGATCTATAACTTTTGTTTTGGTTATTTCTCCACCTGACTTCATTTGAACAATTTAAGATTTGAATTTCAAAATACGAAAACTTCAAACATAGTTTTTCATGACAAAATAATTTCAAATCAAAAAGTTGTCAACTACAAAGTTCTATAACTTTTTTAGATCTACAACTTTCATTTTGGTCATCTTCTCATGTGATTTTTTTTATCTATTCAAAATTTGAATTTAAAAAAAAGTCAACTTGAAACAACACTTGCAAAGGGTAAATGATTTCAGTGGAAAAAGTCATGAACATAAAAGTTGTAGAAATTATCAAAATCTACAACTTTTATTTTGGTCATTTTTTCATACGACAAAGTGATAATAACATTGTTCACATGTAAAATTTGTGAACAATGTTATTATCACTTGAGATATGTAAAATTTGTGAACAATGTTATTATCACTTTGTCGGATGAAAAAAATAACCAAAATAAAAGTTATAGATCTTGATGAGTTGTACAACTTTTATGTTCGTGAGTTTTTCAGCTGAAATCATTTACTACTTAAAAATGTTGTTTGAAGTTGCCATTTTTTGAAATCCAAAATTTGAATTGATAGAACAAAGTCACATGAAAAGATGAAAAAAATAATAGCTATAAGAACACAATAAATTGATAGAGCATGATTTTAGAAACATTTAGGAAAAAGAATCACCACATTTGGAGTTAGCATGAGGGAGAAAAACTAGTTACAAAATTTTGATGCAGATTAAAAGAAGAAAACTTTCGTTCATGTTCTTCAATTTCTAGTATTTTAAGCAACTATTTTTCTACTGAAAACCAGCAACTCATATTTCGTGGCGGTGGTTTGATTCTTATGAAAATAGACAATTTTGTAGTGGGATAGTCATTTTCATGGGGGTATTTAAATACTCTCACGAAAACAGATGATTTTCATAATGGTTTGTGGAGCACTCTCACGAAAATAAGATTTCGTGACGGGATTTACATCACTGTCATGAAAACGATTATTTTCATGAGAGTTTATTTTCCACTCTCACAAAAAGCTGCCCCTCTCACGAAATATCCATTTTCTGGTAGTGCCAGTCCTCGGGTCTTGGAGTTCTCCTAAATTGACATGATGGACAGATTCTGGATCATACGCATCTGTCCACACTGACCAGGGACACTATCAGGAAGGCTGTATTCCATGCCTAACTTCTTGAGATTTGGAGTGACAATTGTGAGCTGCTGCAAGCTCCTACCAATGTCGAATAGCTTTATTCTTAAGAGAGACTTGGAGTCGATGTAGAGATTGTCCAGCCGGTTGGATTCGAGGATGCTGAGCTTCAGCAAGAACGGGCACCACGGTTCGGAGACAGCATTGCTGAGGTTGCACAGGCCGTGGAATCGGACGCGGCTGTGGAATCGGACAGGCCGTGGAGTCGAAGATGCCTTGGGGAAGGAAGACGAGGCCTTGATACCGTAGCTTGAGCTGAATCTTTGTGGCATTGTCGAAACAGGGCAGCTCAACAAGGCCTCTCCTCCCGGCTTCCTCCACCTCCTCCTCATCATCGCCAGCGGCTGCATCGGCGCTCTTCAGAACCACATTGCAATTGATAAGGTCACCACCAGGTGGCGCGCGGCGGCAGGAAGCCAGGCATCGACAACAACATCAACATCGTGGTTCGGAGACAGCATTGCTGACATTGACAATAACGACAACGACATCCTGGCAAGTTCACAAAGGACAACATTTGTTAGTGCCAGAACATTGCTTCTCGTTGTCAACGACAAGGGAGAAGGTGTCGAGGACGTGTGCCACCTCGTGGCTGATGACGATGCAAGCCCAGCAACATGGCCACATTACGTCCATCAGAATTTGCAGCAACATGAGCATCAGTTCATAAAAAATATTTGTGGTAAAATATGATTTTTCCATGTATGCATCTGATTAAAAATGTGGGATACATTTTTCTAGGTTTGGTATGTCATCATTTATGTGAATTCCCCACATATATTTATTTTTTTTTATTAAGTTACTAACTTCTTTTATGGGGGACATGAAATGATTTTTAGGGGCTTTGGATTGTATTATTGAGGGAGTATACCTCAATACAATAAAAACATTAATTGCCGAAAGAAATCAGATTTGGTTTTGAACATGATAGTTCTTTCTCCATTGTGTTTGGCCACCACTTTCTACCACTCAATCGTAAATGTAACCGTCCTCTTCATATTTGCCCACATAGTCAACACTGAGTTCCACAGCACATGACATCCTTGGCACATCACTTACTTTCTACCGACCGCCCTACCCACAGTGTATATCTACAATTTGGAATGTTGTTATGCATCGCGCCATCACAAGAACTACATCAACCTATAATATCATTGCATGTAATTTGATATAAAGGCCAAACATGGAACTTTTAAAAACATTTGGTAAGTTATAGAAACTCGTATGAGGTTTGGACCAGAACTAAAACTTAGTACCTAGAACCATACAAAACCGAACAAGTTCACTACTATAAACGTACATCTCATCATCGGTTCAAAAGTGCCCAGCACCGTAGGGCGTAGCCTTTCGCCCTCGTTGATGAAAGGTCGGCAGAGATAGTAATCTTGTCACCTTCGGATTCAAACCTACTTTAGAAATGAAGATCACCATGGCTCGTAATAGCTATAAAAAAATAAAAAAAACCCCAGCTGTTGGCAAGCCGAGCCTACTTCTACCCCACCGTCGTGGCCCCTGCCAAATCTGAGAGAGGGAGAGTGGGTGAGCGATATTCACGTTGCTACGTTCGAGAGATGAAGAGAGAGTGAGGGAGATAGAGGGGAGGGACACACCCATGAATCATGGTTGGGGTAGGTTGCCACCTATGGTGCTTGGACCCCACAATGAGCCAAAGTGTTGTGAAGTTTGGTGAGGGCGAAAGATTCGCTAGTATTTTTAGGGTAATGTCTTTCTTATGGGCGTGCGGGCATTTAATGACCCACACGCCCGTGGCTCGCATGCGCCCGTGCCCTCTCTCTCTATCTATGTATCTATCTCCCTCTCTCTCTCTATCACTCTCTCCCTGTGACTAGTTGAGCATGTCCACCATGGACGACGTCTGGTACTTGTGGATGAAGCCCGCGAGCTCCGTCGAGTCGCCGTGCGCAGTGGCACGCTGGCATGAGTGCGAGCTCAGCCTGTACGGGATGTAGGCGCGGCCAGACCCCTCATACAGCCACGGGTTCAGCACGCGCTCCTGCCTCTCCCGCAGCTCGGCCACCAGCGCATGCATTTGCTGGTCCCAGGACAGCAACGCGCACGACTCTCTAGCAGCAGGCGGCGGGGCTAGGATCGATTCTGCACAGGTGCAGTCGCCGTCGTCCCATGGCGGCCTCAGCCGCGGCCATGACCTCCTTGGCATGGACGTAGTGCCACTCGAACTCCACCTGCAGGGACATCCCTGCGCTCACTGGGAACTCTGGGCGGAGCAGCAACACTGGGTCGCCTCCCACCCACACCATCTCCATGGTGACCTCGTCGTGGTAGGTGCAGCTCGGCGGATGAGTGCAATGCACACGCGTGACGATGGCATGCGTGTGATGAGGAAGTCCCTCACCTCGTCGATGTAGATGCGGCCGACGTGGACGACCGCCGTGGCCCTCACCATCCACTCCACTGGTGCAGCTGCCAGACATGATGGACGTGAGCAGCACGCCTTGGCCGGCGCACTCGACGCTGAGCCGTGTCTCCTGCACCACCACGCTAAGAAGGCCACCGATGCACTGTGAGAAGGTGTCCTGGATCGACCCCACCATGTCGATAAATGAGAAGGTGCCGCTGGACATCTGGGCGACAGCGTGCATCGCCCTAGAGTCATGGTCCATGCTGAAGCCAAAGGCATGGATCGGGACATGGTTTTCGCTCCCAGGATGGATGGAGCGCGGGACGAGGGGCGCGTAGTCCGGCGCCGAGCCGTCCCGCGGCAGGAAGTTGTGGACTTGTGGGAGTCCACGCCGTCAAAGAGCAGGATGATGCTACACACAGGGTTCCTGGCTTGCCTGTCCTCTACCACCCTGGCAGCTTTCCGCAGTCACTCGGCAATGTTGGTGCCACCATCGGCGACTAGGGAGTCGACAGCCTGCAGCGACTGCGGCTGTTCGAAGGCGGTCATCTTCTGGGAGCAGGAACACCCTGCAGGCTGACGAGGAGAAGGCAACAACAGAAAGCCAGTCACTGGGGTCAAGGTTTTCGATCACGAGCCTCATGGTGCGATTCAGGAGTGCAAGCTTGGGGCTAGACATGCTCCCGCTGATGTCGAGCACAGTCACCAGATCCAGTGGTGCTCGGGTGCTCACCCACGCAGGCACATGCGGAGCCTTGAGATGGATCAAGATGGCAAACTGCTCCTGTACAAAGGACTCCTGAATTTCTGGGAATTCAGTGTATGTCGTGATCTCAAGCAAAGGAGCCCTCATCAATCGGTGAATTCCTTTTCCCGCCCACCTGCTTCATTTAGCATCCCGTGCTTCAACTAGACTGAAGGGTTGAATTACTCGACTGGACAGTAACTTCTACCAAGCCGTTCTACAGAATTACCGTCCCGGTTTCTTCTTCGTCGATCAACCAGTCAGCCACCACTTGATGCAATTGTAGATTTAGAATTCTAATAGACTGAAGATTGTTGAGGTTGCGAGATCAGATTGAAGTGGGCCCAGCCCTGAATGCCCTATGCAAGTCTGTATCATGATTCATGCATGCATATATGGAAGTTTATGGAACAACCTGTGCCTGGCCGCTTGATCGACATGACATCCTAGCGCTCCATCCAGCATCGAACTCCCTGGCCATGTGGATGGTCACCAGGGCCAAGAAGAGGAGACTGGAGGAGGAACAACGCCTCACCGACTAGATCAGTAGCCTCCCAGATGGCGTCCTGAGCGACGTCGTCTCTCTTGTCTCTTCTCCCAACCAAAGACGGCGCCCGCATGCAGCTCCTCTCCTCCCACTGGCGCCACATCTGGTGCTCCGCTCCTCTCAACATCGACGTCAATCTCCATGACCCTGAACGGCGCATCCCCGTCGACCATATCTCAAGCGTGCTCTCGGCACACCAGGCGGGCCCTGGGCGCCGCTTCTTGATCTGCAAGGGTTGCCTCAACCGCCTCTGCACCGACAAGAGCCCTGCTACACTGGACGGCTGGCCCAGGTCGCCGGCCCTGCAGAACCTTCAGGAGCTCGAGTTTGGCTTGAACCACGGACGTTACGGCTGGACGTCTCCGCACGGCTTCGGCTGGCACCGCTGCCGGCATCAGTATACTAGCTTCACTTTGCCAGATGGAAACAATACCAGTGCGCTCCGCTTGCCGGTTCTCGAGCAGATGACCCTTTTGGATGCCAACATTTCAGATGGCGCTCTGCATGCCTTGCTCGACGGCTGCCCTGTCCTACGAAGCTTGCTGCTACTTGACAATTATGGCTTCCGTCAACTGCAAAAGTGCAAATCGTGTCCCCTAGCCTCCGGAGCATCGGTGTGCGTACTTGTTTTCAGAGCTCATGTATGCTTACAGTGGCTTATCCTTGTGGACACGCCATGTTTGAAAAGGCTACTTATTTTCAAAGTAATATTTATGGACATCTCGGTAATCTCTGCGCCAAGATTGCATGTTTTGGGCTAACTGTTTGACAACAGGCCCTGGCTTGAGTTTCGTAACACAGTTTTTTAGGTATGGGCATCATTAGTGGGTGCGCGTGCGTGCTTGTGTGTGTGTCTTGTGTCTGCGTGGACATGTGTTGTGCGTGTGTGCGCCGGGCGTGCGTTGTGCAGGTATGTGTGTGCGCGCGCGCGTGCGTGTGTATGCATGTGCATGTGCGTCTGTGTGTGTGCGCGCGTGTGGTGGGGTGCATGTGTGGGCGCGTCTATGCGTGGGGTGGGTGTACATGTGTGTGCGTGTTATGCGTGTGTGCGTGTGGGTGTGGTTGTGCGTGTGTGCGTACGTGTATATGTGCATGTGCATGTGCATGCATGTGCGTGTACGTGACATGTGCAGAAGCTCACAAAGGGAATAACATGATTGCCATGCAGGTTCAAACCCTTTCCTATCTCCCTAACTTAAGATCAATAGTAAACAGCTGACCACCAGTCCGAGCTAGTAGGTTTAATCGTGCCTACTGCAGGCTGCTCGTTCTTCTTATATCACAAGCTGGGACCGTCATGCGAGGCACGAGAATAACACTTATGCTATTCCAGCTTCAAGGTTATCTCAGATTCTATGCTATCGCGACACATATATAATGTTTCACATTTCAGCGTTGGGTAATAATATTATATTTTCCTTCCTAAATTTATTTCTATCCTGTCTCATCAGCTATGTTGTGTGGCCCGCTGTTGCTATCCCAGTTGGATATTATATCCCCATGTATCATAATGGAAACGGCATGTATCTGCCAGTGACACCATCAGGTAATAAGTCTTGCAGCCTGCTATCTTGTGCTAATCTGACTGTCATCTGATGATGTTCGAAATTATTTATGTGCTGCTCTTGCTATCTGATTTGAATCATGGACTGGCCAGACCATCGGGAAGAAGTCAGGTAATAAACCTTCTCATCATGTGTTCACAGCTTTTTCTGTAACCAAATGACTCTCTTTCAAGAGGAAAATTGATTCAATTAACTTAACTGCTACCTTATTCCATTTATTCTGATTCATGTTTCATTTATGTCGAACTTGATCAATAATAATTGTTGATCTTATTCCTTTGTTCAGATGGGGCAATCTGGTTCTAGATATTAAGAAAAATTATGGGACCCAGAAACAGTCTCGGTGACTTTAACAAAGGCTGTCTATGACTTGTTAAGTTCAATTTACATATACGACACTGAAATATATAAATATTATGAAAAATATTTAATGAATATAAAAATTATGGGGCCTAGAAACAGTCTCCGTAAAAATGTCACAACTATCACTATACACAGTGACGTGCATAAATAACCAACTTTCTTTATGCGACGGTTAGCATGGCTATTGTTATTTTTAAAATGAAGAAACTAGCTTTACTATTAAATAAATTTTCAGCTTTTACTACTACAAAATGATTTGAGATGATAGACCATTTCATTCACAGAGACAGTAAAAAATGTAAACATGCAGCCATGAAAAAGGAAAAAAAAGAAAAAGAAGTTCAAAATTATATATTTTCTAAGCAAAATATAACCCAAACTCAAATTATAACTCCAGAGCCACCTTTCAATCCAACTTCCGAGCATCTAAGGGGCTATTTTCACTAGTACAAAGACACTAGAGGTTAGAATACAATGGTTTCGACCACGGGTGTGAAAAGGCCAGAAATGGTCCATTCTCACCAGAGGCACTATGGTTTATTGTTACATAGTGAATATTATGTTTTTATAGACTTGGGTAATGTTGAGAAAATTAAAAATACCAATATATTATCATTAGGTAATGTCAGATTCTATTCCATTCATGGAGGCCGAAGGACGCACCTTGAGAGCTCTTGGATTCAACCATGCTCAATTAGCAATGTTCCTACAGACACTCAATTCGTTTCTTACTGATATGTCTCATGAACATGTATAGGCATAGCCATCTAAGACAAGAGATCGATAGTCGTTCAAAAGGCAAGGTTATCCACAGCAGCCATGGCCGACGCTCCACCCTAGAAAAATGACCTTCTCCAGCCTGCTCACGAACTCAAGACGACGATTGTGTACAAGTGCAATGTCGTGCATGAAGTACGTACGAGCTTGCTCACGTTTGTTGTCCCTTTTTCGATTGCATTAGGTAGTGCACTGTTGATCGATTATGACTCATGAGGAGTATCATAACTTTTTCTCTCGACGCCTGCTTGCAGATTAGGGTTCTAGACGCAAAGATTGGTAAACTCGAACTCCAGCTCAACAGTGAGCAGGAAAAGATCTCCTCCTGCTCAGGCTTGCTGGAGGAGATCATCTCCAAACCACAAGGCTCACCGTGTTCTTCGGTGCGGGCAGAGCTAGACAGGGCCCGTGCCAAGAGAGATATAGGGCATACCAGAAGCTCCAGCGCCATCAGCTAGAGATGGAGATCCACGACCACAACGGTCAGCGCGGCGCCCCTAATCTTCCTGCCGGCACCGCCAGCGCCGGCGTCGCCAACAACTAGTGCATCAGCAAGGAGCTGGGCGAGGCTAGCTAGCATAGAATTAATTGCGTTGTATCAGTATGTGAGCTAGTTGAGAGATTTATTTGCCTGGTTTTGCTACGGTACATCTATTACCTCTTAGGAGGTAAGAGTTTGAATAAATGACAATCGTTGAATTTTAGAACATATTAGACAATTAAATAATTAAATAATAAGGAAAAGTGTTGGCTATATCTGTGCGCTAATTTCCTTGCCGTATCTGATATATGAGCATGCACGATAGTTATGGCACATATGTACAAGATTTATATGTGTATCTGTATGATTATCTCGTGTAATACTACATGCTTCTGGGTATGTGCAACAAATCTAGCGAAAATAGTTCTTGTCACGTGTCATTAACTCATTATAGTATATTATATATAATGCAACTATATCATGTATATATATATGTGTGAGTACACACACACACACACACACACACACACACATATATATATATATATATATACATATACGGTTGTGATACATATACACCTGTCACGTTACAAACATTTATATATATATAAATAACTATAATGATAGGGTTTCATACTTATTTCTTTTGACAAATTTGTCACATACAAAATGTTTTGATTATGTTACGTGCATGTTTTTTTTCTTGTCAATACAAGTTCGGCTTTGTTCACATTAAGAAATGTTAAAAAGGAAGTCTCCATAGATGCCAAGGCCGAATAATACAAAATAATGGTAATCAAGTTAGTATGTCATATCCAAAGTTGCAAAATAAAAAAGATTTACCATATCTAATAGATCAGCATGCATCTATTAGATCTAGAAAAATATTTTTATATCTAAAACTTTCTTTATTTCACATATTACCTCTTAAGAAGTAATAGATGATATCAACCCTCCGATCCAATTAAATAAACGGCTCACAGTTACTTGGGGTATCACAGCTTATTTGCCTATACAACACGCAAATACGATGATCCTATTGTTTCTGTGTAGAGGTTTACACGTTATGTACATTGTGTGATAAAGCAAGTACATAGAATATGTGTGTGCATGTGTGTATGTGTTTCATTTTGTGTGTGGGCGCGCGTGCGTGCTCGTGTGTGTGTCTTGTGTCTGTGAGTGCACATGTGTTGTGCGTGTGTGTGTTGTGCAGGTGCGTGCGTGCGTGTGTGCGCATGTGCATGTGCGTCTGTGTGTGCGCGCGCGCGTGTGTGGTGGGGTGCATATGTGGGGGTGCGTGGATGTGTGCGTGTGTGTGCCTGTGCGTGTGGGTGCATGCACGTGTGTGCGTGTGCGTGTGCGTGTTGTGTGTGTACTCGGGCGTGTGTACGTGTGGGTGTGGTTGTGAGTGTGTGTGCCTGTGCGTGTGGGTGCACGTGTGTGCGTGTGCGTGTTGTGTGTGTACTCGGGCGTGTATACGTGTGGTTGTGCGTGTGTGCGAACGTGTATATATGTTAATGTACATGCATGTGTGCGTATGTGACATGTGCAGAAGCTCACAAAGGGAATAACATGATAGCCATGCAGGTTCAAACCCCTTCCTATCTCCCCAACATAAGATCAATAGTAAACAGCTGACCACCAGTCCGTGCTAGTAGTGGTTTAATCGTGCCAACTGCAGGCTGCTCATTCTTCTTATATCACAAGCTGGGACCGTCATGCGAGGCACGAGAATAACACTTATGCTATTCCAGCTTCAAGGTTATCTCAGATTCTATGCTATCGCGACACATATATAATGTTTCACATTTCAGCGTTGGGTAATAATATTATATTTTCCTTCCTAAATTTATTTCTATCCTGTCTCATCAGCTATGTTGTGTGGCCCGCTGTTGCTATCCCAGTTGGATATTATATCCCCAAGTATCATAATGGAAACGGCATGTATCTGCCAGTGACACCACCCGGTAATATATAGGTCTTGAAGCCTGCTATCTTGCGCTAATCTGACTGTCATCTGATGATGTTCGAAATTATTTATGATGTGGTGCTCTTGCTATCAGATTTGAATCATGGACTGGTCAGACCATCGGGAAGAAGTCACAGCTTTTTCTGTAAGCAAATTACACTCTTTCAAGAGGAAAATTGATTCAATTAACTTAACACTGCTACCTTATTCCATTCATTCTGATTCACGTCTCATTTATGTCGAACTTGATCAATAATAATTGTTGATCTTATTCCTTTGTTAGGGTGGGGCATTCTGTAAGCAAATGACACTCTTCCAGACCAGCAGGGCAGCCACATAGAAGCAGAAATCAACAAAAATGTAAGTATGCCTAGCGTGCCCATCATTGGCTTCACGGCAATATAATTTAGACATGATATCTTATATTCTACATATTGTCCCATGGACTTACACAGGTTTGCTGCAGTTAATGATGGTGACTTGGGTAAGTAGAGACTAGTGACTAGCAAGGACTCCTTTCGTAAAGCCAACCAATCGAGCCGGATCCAAGAGGACATTAACAGGGAGCGAAGCGCTGAGCTCAATGACTACTCTGTGCCCATCCAGCATCCTCCTTCCTGCTATCGAGTCGAGGTAGAGCCTCCATTGACCACAGGACGAGCTTGGACTGCTGAATGAGAGCCAATCCCAGGTTACCATCTTCTGTAGTCATGAGCATGGCACCGTGATCCTGCATGAAGAATGCAGGTGCTTTCCTAACATTAGACTTCTGCGTGTCCAAATCGAAAAAAGAGCACAGTCCCCACCAGGCACTTGGCCCCAGGTTGATAGAGTGCCAGGCGGCGATCGTCGTTAAACGGACAAAAACCACAGCGCTCACTCAATGCACCCGCCTCAGATGAGGAGTCACATGCGGACGTGATGAAAGGCCACGCCTTGTCGATTCCCACAAAGACAGCACGAAAGGCTCCGCGGGCACAGTTGAGGTGGTCACACCCGGCGACCGCACAGACCAACGACGTGGTCCAGTCATCGCGGCTCCAGTGGCAGAGCCACGGCAGTGTTCGGACAGGTCGCCCCTAACAAGGTCCCACACGACGAGGTCCTCCTCGCTCTCGCACGTTGATCTAGGCGAGTAGTGGATGAGGAGGACACGGTCGTGGCGAGCATCAAGTGCCCTCTGGATATGGACGACCTTTGTATTTGAATTTGCAGCTTCTTCTGTTTTGCCACAGCTTCATTCGAGAGAGGTCCAGTAAGCAGCTTGTTCAGGTGATGTTGGAGTTTTATAAGCCTTTTATTTACATGGACCCCGTTAAAGGTTTGCATCCCATATTCCCATGTCTTTAAAGTGCCATGCACTTCACTTGTCCATTGTGCCAGCTATATTATACCCGTTGTTTGGAGAGGCGTGCTAGGGTCTTACCAAGGTGGCACCCAGCATCGTGCGGACCACCTCCTATTCATCTTCCTCCTCCAGCTCGTACTCATCCTCGCTCCTCTCACTCGTGCACGTCCTTGACCCCGCCCTCCTCCTCCTCCTTATCGCCCCCACCGCCGCCTAGCACCCACCGTCCCTGCCTAGCGCCCACTACACCGCTGCAGCCGCGAAGCTCCAGCGAAACCTTAGCGCGGCCACAGTGGCCTCCTTTCTTCCCGTCCACACACACACACACACACACACACACACACACACACACACACACACACACACACACACACACACACACACACACACACCGTCGCAGCCATGGTTATGTTCGCCGGAGAGGACCATTGCGACGCCCCCACCACGACCTAGTCCCACCGCCTCCACCACGCCACTAGGACCCTAAACCACCCACCGCCTGTCTGGCCTACCTTCCCCTAAACCCCCTTCTAAGCCCACTAGAGTTGGACAGAAAGAGGGAAGGGATGGTCAGCGCGTGACTTGTGTTCAACCGGTCAGACTCGATGATTCCTGTTGTTTGGCCCACATCCAAGATGTTTTGACGGTGTCCTCTCCTGCTTCTTGGCAAAGCCGTCGTGCCTCAAACTCTTTTTGGCCCACCAGCAAAACTGTGTTGAATACCTTCATTCTGATTTGTCCAACAGTTGATTCTTCTCAAAAGAAAAAAGGCCAAACAGTTTGCCCGCTGCACCTTGGCCCCACATGGTAGAGGCCTCAGAAAATAACCCGTCGCAAGTCCCAAACCCTAAACAAAACCATCGCTCCGCCGCCGCCTGGGTGAGATCCATCCGACCAAGCTGCATGGCGACGGTGCAGCTGGTACCAGCGCTGGTGGATGACGTCGTGGAGGAGATCCTCCTACGCTTCCCGCCGGACGATCCCGCGGCCCTCGTCCGTGCTGCCCTCGTCTGCGTAGGCTGGCGCCGCCTCGTCTCCGGCCTTGGATTCCGGCGCAGATTCCACGAGATCCACGGCACGGCCCCCATGCTCGGCTTCCTCCGCCAGCACGGGGCTGTCTTTCGCTTCCAACCCACCACCTCCTTCCGCCTGCACTTTGCAGGCGAGTGCAGCGGCACCATCTGCCCGGCGGTCGACGCCCGCCACGGCCGCGTCCTCATCAACCGCTACTCTCACCACCCCGTGCAGGGGGTCTTCCTCGTCTAGGATCCCATCGTGGGCAACCTGTGGACGCTGCCCAGGCCGCGGCTCCTCCTGTCGTGCCGTAACTGGACCGCAGCTTTTGTCTGCACGGCAGCAAGTTGCGACCACCTTGACTGCGCCGGCGGTCCCTTCCATGTCGTCCTCATGGGGACACACTGGTTTTCACCGTCACTCACATCTGTTTTAGTCTACTCGTCTGAGATTGGTGCATGGAGTGATGAGCTCACAGCCGTTCAGCACAGGTACCCCATCGGCTCGGGGCGAACCACCCTGGTGGGGAACACACTGTATTTTTGGTTTAAATGCCGCAGCGGAATCCTGAAGCACGATTTGGACACGCAGATGTCTTGGGTTGAGCAAACACCTGCGTCCATTGAAGGGGAGAGAGTATTGCTCATGGCTACCAAAGATGGCAGACTGGGATTTGCCATGATCCAGCAGTCTAAACTCTCCCTGTGGTCAAAGGGGGCTGGTCTTGATAGGGACGCTGGATGGGCACAGTCATTGAGCTCAGCACTTTGCTCCCTGCTAGCGCCTTCTCGTATCCGCCTCAATTGGTTGCCTTCGCAGATGGTATCGGAGTTACTGTTATAGTGCAGACTGTTGATGGCCTCTTCGCTATTGATCTCAAGGCCAGCCATGCTAGGGAGATAGGAAAGAGTTTAAAACTCCATTCATATGGCGTTGTTCCCTTTGTGAGCTTCTGCACTCCAGGTACGGCTTGAATATTCGGAATGAAAATACCTTAGTTAGTAACAAGAAAATGCGGACAATATATATATATATATATATATATATATATATATATATATATATATATATATATATATATAAGAAAAATAACTTAGTAAAAGTAGCCTTGGCTTGCACCATTCTTGAAATTGGGTACAAAATGCCTAGTAATCTATTCATGTACTTGGAACTTGACATTTGATTTAGGTTTAGAATGAGCTGGGGATGGATCCAGCAGGAGACCTTATTCCCCTTAATTAAGGAACATGGACACGTTCTTCACAGTTAATGGAGTTCATTAATTATTCTTAATATTTTTTAATTTGTTGCTCCTTCTGGTTGCAGAGAAAAAAATGTTTATTTAGGATAAATTTGGTTCATCAGCAAACTGTTTTAATTTCAAAATTCTCTGTCCTTTTCCAGCTCTGGGAGGAGCTTCTTCGGCTGTGGGACCAAATATATGGGAGTGCTTCAACTTCATCACAAACTTAAGGCGCTCATGTGACAGATTCTTAATCAAGGAGAAATTACGAAGGAACAATTCTATCATTTTTTAGGCTGTCTTAGGTTTCTGGGGTTTTCTTTTATGTGGATGTTTCTTTTAAGTTTCTGAACTTGATCAATATTTTCAAGTTCTACAGTCTTGTCTATGATGTGGTATGCAGTACTCTACAGGCTTAGATATCTGGCAGTGAATATGGTTCTCTGTGCAAAAATATCTTCTACGTAGAGACCATTCATGAGCCATGTTACTCGTATGTTTAGATTGGTCAACCTTCAAAGTTCAAATATTGGGGCTTGAAGATGAGAACTGAGATAAAAAAGAAATACTCATTCCACCACTTCCAGTAATGAAATTAGTGCTCAATGCTCTGAAGTACCCCAATGATCTTTCGGTAAGAACGAGGCATGAAATATTTCCCTATTTGCAATATATGGATGTTACATGCTCAAATTTTGGATATCCTCAGTAGTTCACTTGCATAGGAAGGCATTGCTAAAGTGTAAAGAGATAGTTGCTTGAGGGAACTAACAGGACAGTAAGATCGTACTATCTGGAAGTTCTATTAGGAGAGCAAATATCCGTATGGCATACTCTAGGTAATTGCACATTCTGTAAGTTGTTTAGAGAACCGTCGTGTATGTGATATGTTTTTTCAGATATTGTTGGATCATTTGCTACCCGTGTTGTTCCTTTATTATATTACATTGGTCGAACATTTTAGTTTCAATGATATCAGCTAAGCCAACACAGTTGGCCCATTTGTTAGTCAACACAAGAAAGTTTTTTGGTTGTGACTTCTGGCCTAAAGGCAATTGGTGTTCTGATTTCTGAAAGCCATATATATATCTTAATGCTTAGCAAAGCACCCGTGCGATTCAGTTCAGCTTCCTAGTAGCAATGTCAATTCTGCTCACAATCTCACTTGTGATCATGAATGACAAACTGTGTTCCAGTTTCTTTATGTTTTGGCATGGTGTTCATTGTTTGGAAAAATGAGGTCGGTTGTATTGTACATGTGCTTTGTATTGTCTCATACTGAGCAAGTTTACCTTGAGCCTTTTCGTGACACATCTTTGGAACTGAAACATTTGTTATGGCCCATTTTTCAGTTACCAACCACGCAGCATGGCGCCGCCGCAGTGCCCACCCGCCAGCCATGCTGTTGGGCTGGTTGAAAACTACATCAGCACCCAATTGATTCCCTCGCTTCGCATCCTCAGAGTACCGAGCCAGCCAGCGGGTTCCATCCAGCGCCCACCGCAGGAGCAGCTCCCTGCCGGAAGAGCTCATCGAGGAGGTCCTCCTCCGCTTCCCACCGGACGACCCTGCAGGCCTCGCCCGCGCTGCGCTCATCTGCAAGTGATGGTGTCACTTCATCTACAGCTCCGCCTTCTGCCCCAGGTTCCAGCAGTTACACAGCGAGCCCCCTATGCTCGTCTTCTTTTGTAACGGTGGGATGAAATCCTACTTGGTCCGCACCTCCTCCACCGCAAGTACAAGGTCATCGATGCCCACCACGGCTGCATCCTCCTTTGCAGTGTGCACAAAAAACGACGGACTATGGGTTCATTTTCTGGGATCCAATTACGGACCAGAGATGGGAACTACCCTTGCTACATTGGTACCTTCGCCGTCACATTTTGAATGCAGCTGTGCTCTGCACTGCCAGCCTAGGTAGCACCTGAAAGGCTGCGACCACCAAGACTGCCACGGAAGACACTTCCTTGTTGTCGTAGTTGGCCCCAAGAAAAGGGAAATGTTGACTTATGTCTACTCACTGGAGGCTGGTTCATGGAGTAAGACAACCTGTAGGCAGCATCCACACTGCAGTGTTGGCCAAGCGCCGAAAGCCAGTGTGGTTGAGGGTAATGCACTCTAGTTCTTGAGAGAAGACTGCACTGGCATCTAAAGTATGATTTGAGCACACAAGAAATGTCTTTGATTCATATACCTGTGAATTACTTCTCGAATTATTTTTTGGACATGTTTTGCTCATCACTATGGAGGTACTGCCTTACACATCATCTCTATCTTTCTTAAACTAGTAGGACTTTGCTTATGAGTGATTTGCTTATATATTCAAGTCAAATACGACTCCCTCCGTTCCAAATTATGAGTCGTTCTGATTTTTGTAGATAGAGATAAATGCTTTGTAGGTCCATTAACTTTCCGGGCTGTGTAACTATGAAACTGCAGATTTGGGTCCATAAACTTTTTAAGTAGTTCACGCCTCTTCTTTTGGTAAATAGATCCAATGTGGCAGTCTATGTCAAGCAGCACGGCACTTGGGTCCCTTGAGCACCAGGTGAATGCACCGTAGGTGCATTAACTTTCTAGGCTCTATGTCATTCAGGTCCATCAAATTTGGGCCAAAAACATTTTAAGCCGTTCAATGTAGGTCCATACCCCTTTGTTTGGGTAATAGATCCAACGTAACACAGTCCATGTCATCAGCCAATGTGACGTGTGGGTCACGTGCGCTGCATGTGAGGCGGAGTGGACATTGTTTCTATGGTTCCCTTTCCTTCCCACTTCGCCCCTCCCTCTTCCTTCTTTCCCACTTGCTCTCTCCCATTGTAGATGTTGTTGCTGCTACCACACCAGTACTATCCAATCGACAACAATGGCTCAAGAATCCAACTCCCTCCTGGTGTCACCTACCAGTAGCAAGCAAAAGCTATAAACGAAAGCACTTCAAGATCTGGCACATTGGGATGCGGCAGGGCCAAGATCCAAAGCATGCACAAGCATCCCCTCCCTGCTGGTGTCACCTACCAGTAGTGCCCCCTCTCCCTCCTAGCATCCCATACTCGCATCCCCTACTGGAGCGGCGGGGATCTCAGGGAGAGGAGACATGAGGAGGCAGTGGATCTCGGCAAGGAGGCCTCAAATCTCTCGGTAGAGGGATCTCTTGGGTGTAGACACGACGACCAAGGTGTGCCCTTTCTCTCACCCTTCTCTCTCAACCTCGAGGGCATTGGCGCTCAAACTCTCTCTCTCTCTCTCTCTCTCTCTCTACCTCTTCACAGGCATGGTGGCATGGACGCAGAGGTCCTCGTGGAGGTGGGCAGATGGGATGGAGGTGTGGCAGTGTGGTGGCATTAACGTAGAAGTCCGTGTGGAAGCTGAGACATAGGATTGCACGATGGTGTGGCGGTGACACCCTCACAACCCAGATCGAGGCCTTAGCTGGCTCATTGGACAGCCTAGGATAGCTTTAATTTATTTTTTGATTAATAGAGGTGTACATGGAGCACTGTCTCTAGAAACATCAATTTACACAGATGTTGTTTCAGATGTGGTCTTAATGTACACTTGAAAGTCCTATGTTTGGTGTTGGTAATTAGTGACAATGCCCAAGTACTAATCCTATGCCTAAGTTGTATGTAGCATATGAGGATTAGTACATTCCAAGGTTGGTGGCAAGATGGACTTGGTGATCATGATGGCCACACTTGAATTTGGACGCAACCCTACGTGATCAAGGCAAAGGTATATGCTTAAGGGTTGTGTTTTAGTAACCAAGACACCTAGTGGGTGTGGTTACATTATAGGATAGATAGCCGTACTATAAAGAGGGGAATGACGCGGCTATTGAACTCCTAAGTGCCTCTAGGTGTGCATTTCATAATCATATGCATTTGGATAGAACTAATAACGCCTCGAAAAATGTTTGTGAAAATGCTAACACACTCACACATGACGAGATCACTTGGTGGTGTTAGCACATTTGCGAAGGCGATGGAGTTTGAGCGGTAGAGAGGGTTTGGGGTCCTCTCTCCCTCCCGCCGAGCTTGCGAGGCGGAATTCAGGCGTTTTCGAGGAGTTGAAACGACTATTTTCTACTACGCCGGAAGTCGGAAAAGAAACGGAGGCGAATGGAGGTCACAGTGGTGACCGGACGCTGGACCGGACGCGGTCTCTGTTTGACCGGACGCGTTCGGTCAGTGTTCAGCTTTTGCGCTTTTCTCGGTTGTCTGATCGGACGCGGTGGCGCGTCCGGTCACAGTCGACCGGACGCGTCCGGTCGTTCAGGGAGCTTACTGGACTCCAACCAGACGCGGGCACTGTGGCGTCCGGTCAGTTCTCCAGCGCGTCCGGTCACTTTTCGTTGGTACGCGATCTCTGCTTGACCAGCGCGTCCGGTCCATCACGGGACCAGCGCGTCCGGTCGAACCCAGCGCGTCCGGTCGTTGCGACCAGCGCGTCCGGTCGGTGGTTCGCGAAAGAGCCGTTGTGTGTGATCGGCGCGTCCGGTCCACGCGACCAGCGCGTCCGGTCAGCGCGACTGCGGCTGTTTAAGTTCCTAACGGCTATATTCAAAGGGGTACGTCTATAAATACTCGTTGGCCGGCTCAAGGCTCTCTCTCTTGGACATTTGACATACTTGTGAGCACTTTGAGCTAAGCAACTCCCCTCCCACTCATCTCTCTTGCTTCTTTGCATATTCGAAGTGAGATTGAGTGATCCAAGTGCATTTGCATTGTGAGATTGCATCTAGTTGGCACTTTGTGGTTGATTTGCTGCGGGATTCTTGTTTCTCTTGGTGGTTGCCGCCACCTAGACGGCTTAGAGCAGCTTGGAGGCGTTGGCAAGAGTTGGTGATTGTTCTTGGCCACCTCCGGTGATTGTAAGGGGTTTGTGCCTACCTCGGCGAAGCGCCAAAGGCAACGTTAGTAAATTGCTCGTGTCATTACATCCTTTTGCCATTTGGTAGGTTCTTGTGGCGCCTTTTGAGAGGCTCGGTGTGAGACCAATTAGCCACCGAACCACGTGGTGAAGAGGGACACAACGGGGACTAGCGTGCCGGCAAGCACGTGAACCTCGGGATAAATCTTCGTGTCATCACTTTCATATTGTGATTGATTGATCCCGGTGTTCGGTTGTCTTGGTATTCATTGTTGATCATATTGGTTGGCTCAATACTTCGCCCCTCGGTGAAACTCTCCTAACTCAACTCCGCATTACTTTCTTAGTTATCTTTGCTAGCTAGTTAGCTTTGCTAGAGTAGCTCTTTTGTGTAGCTTGCTAGTTGTAGTTGTAGTTACCTTCTCGGTTTGACTTGTGCGGTTGAGTGCCAATATACTAGAATTGTGAATTGGTTAGGTGGCTTGCAAACACCCCATAGGCTAAGCAAAACTCGCATCTCGCTATTTGTTGTATTGATAAACTTGTTTAGCTTGTCTTTGTAGAAAATTTTAAAAGGCTATTCACCCCCCTCTAGCCATCAAGACCTTTCAACACTTAATTATGAAACGCAAATGCTTGCACACTGGCATCTGTCCCGTCCGGGCGTTACCTTCCTAGGCCTGTGCAGCGGACATGCCCAAAAGGCATGCTTACCTTTCCACCTCTTTCATCCCTGAAAATTTCCCCACTCACACTCGCATCGGGGTCGCAGTGTCACCATGCATCCACCTGCCCCACTCCGTCCTGCTGCGCCGTGCCCTTCCCCCACTACGCGGCACCCCAACCCCAGTCAGGCCGCACCCCATCCCCCGCGAGCGGACGGCGCTAGACGACTGTGGCCGAGCAAGAGGGGCCGTGCTGACGGGCGCGAGCTCGGGCCATGAGTAGGAGTGGGAAAATCACAGGAGCACCGATGGGCCACACCGACAGGCCCGAGCGCACGGAGCGCGAGAGTCAAGCGCTGCACGAGTAGGAAGAGCAGGTCGGCGGCATACGAGTGGCTTCAACGGCTGGCGCCACACAAGAGAAGCCATGCCACCAGTAGGAGGTCGTTATCGGGCCACCACCAATCCAGCGCCACCAGTAGGAGGTTGTCGCCAGTCGAGACATTGTCTCCCGTGGCTAGCCAAAGACGCCACTGCAGGAAGGGAAGTCCTACAATGGAGGTGTATGCTGGGCCGACGTCCGCTCGGCCTGAGCTTGTTGTAAGGTCCAAATAGGCTAGAGGGGGGGGTGAATAGCCTAATAAAAACTTCTACACAAATTACTTAACCACAAGTTAGTATAAAAGGTGGCGGAGCAAAATGCACTAGCTCTAACTAATTAAGCAAGCCACTTACACAAGTCTAGTACAAGGCTATTCACTAAACACAACAACAACAACAAGCTAGAAACGAGAAGTAATACGAGAGAAGAGCTTCGAGTGATTATACCGCCGAGTAGAGATGAGAAGTACCAATCAATCAATCACACAAGAGAAATCCTCGGGAAGAGAATGACACAAGAATTTATCCCGAGGTTCACTTGCTTCCCGGCAAGCTACTCCTCGTTGTGGCGATACACCCACTTGTCGGTTCGCGAGCTAATCAACTATCAAGAGTTGAGCCCTCGGCGGGCGCCGCACAACCGCACACAAGATGGGGATCCTCCAAGCCACGAGCTCCACTAGAGTATCCAATTCGCGAACTCCCGCGGGGAAGGATCAAGAACCCCTTACAACACTTGGTGAAGGCTCCAACAATCTCCAATTGCGAGCTCAATCACCTCCGCTGCTCCAAGCCGTCTACCGTGTCGGGAAACACGGAAGAGTAACAAGAAATCCGCAGCAACTCAAAGATCAAGTGCCTCTAGAATGCAACTCTCAAGCAATGCACTTGAATCTCACTCAATCTCACTCAAGATGTGCAATCAATCAAAGAGATGAGTGGAGGGGTTGTTCTCTAGCTCAAAGTATGTCTCTAGGTCTCAAAATGTGCAAGAGTTACCCTCAAACCCCGGCCACCATCTATTTATAACGAAGGGGTACGCAACTAGCCGTTAGAAACGACGCAGCAGAATTCGCGCTGACCGGACGCTCCGGTCGGGGTGACCGGACGCGTCCGGTCACTATGCGACAGACGTGAACAGTGCCGTCCGAACTAGCCGTTACCGTTGACCGGACGCGCTCGACCGAGCGACCGGACGCGCTGGTCACGACTTGACGCGCCGGTCCCGTGACCCACCGGACGCGCCGGTCAACACCGAGCCGCGCACCGCGAAACATCGACCGGACGCGCTGAAGAACTGACCGGACGCCACAGTGCCCGCGTCCGGTGGGAGTCCAGTAAGCTCCCTGGACCACCGGACGCGTCCGGTCACCTGTGACCGGACGCGCACCGCGTCCGGTGGTCCTCGTGAACCGCTGTTCGCCTGACCGGACGCGCCGGTCGCACAGTGACCGCGTCCGGTGCAGCATCCGGTGCAGCGTCCGGTGCACGCAGTGACCTCCGTTCGCCTCCGTTTCTTTTCCGACTTCCGGCGCAATAGAAAATAGGCGTTTCACTTCTCCAAAAAGCGCCGAATCCCGCCTCGCAAGCTCGGCGGGAGGGAGAGAGGAACCCACACCCCTCTCTACCGCTTAAACTTCACCGCCTTCGCAAAAGTGCTAACACCAACAAGTGTACACCACCATGTGCATGTGTGTTAGCATTTCACAAACATTTTCCAAGGCGTTATGTTAGCTCTTTAACTAGATCCTAAATGCATATGCTCAAGACATTGATCTAGTGGCACTTGATTCCTGAGCTAACTGTGATTGCCCCTCTTGATAGTCGGCTATGTATCCTAAACCCGGTCAATCACTTCTCTACTCATCTTAGACCGGCAAAAGGAAAACCCTATGGTTATACCTTTGCCTTGCGCTCTTAGATCCTTCTACTTCACTTGATCATCATGTCCATCAATTCATGTGCATCTCCACCATGATCTTGCTCATCATTTCATGCACCAAATCATGTGATCTTGTGGCCATCTCTCCATGCCATTTCCACCTCCATCACATGTTGCTTATGCCTAGCTTAATCATACTTGATACAATAGCATTAGCAACTTGGTGTCATTAATTACCAAAACCAAACTTGGGCTTTCAATCTCCCCCTTTTTGGTAATTGATGACAACCATCACAAAGATATGAAATGAAATCAATTTTCAATTTCGATAGTATTAGCTCCCCCTACATATGTGCTTCCATGAGTTTGGCTCAATTGTGCACATATGTATGGATTCGCATTTTGGGAGAGTTACTACTATCAAATTGATGCTAAGGTATATAGAATGGACCTTTGAAGCGTGATACCAATCGGAGTTGCCTTTATATACCATCCTTAGCATCGATGTAGCTAGACACCACTTGTAATACCTCACTTGTAAAGATCACAAACACTAAAGTACCCCGTGAGATCAACATTATAAGCAAAGAGTGTCTAGATACCACTAGTAAAGCTACTCTTAACAAAACATCATTCAAGTTCTAATTCTAGCAATCACCATACAAACATGAATATTTTGCAATGCAACAATTCATCATGTTAATGCACATACAAATGCAACAAATAATTCATGAGCTTGCTCCCCCTACTTGTTTGCTCAAACTTTTAATAGATCCCTTTCCAATGTCTTATCTTAAGCTTTCTCTTCCCCTTAGTAACTTTTCTCTCTCCCTTAACTTTCTCTCCCCCTTAACTTTATCTTTGTGACTTGTCTCTCCCCCTTTGTCAACAATCACCAAAAAGGTGCCAATTTTAGTGAGAGTTAAGTCAATCAATATGAGGGAGTCCAAATTATGGTTCAATCTAGATCACTTGCCTAGAATATGTAATTCGGTTTGATCCAAGGACAAGCTTCTTCACACCTCATAAAGTATAAGGGTTATCTTGACCATGTTGAATTACACATCATGAGCTCATTTTCTAGATTCAACACTAGGTTTGCAAGCCCACAAACATGTCATATGCTACCACTAGATCAATCAAACATAGAAACAATAGTGGTACCATATATACATCAAAATCATTTGATTTTCATGAATGAGCCTATTTGTCATGCAAATATGTCTATATGTTCTAAACATGTCCTTAGCAAAGTATGGATGATATGCCAAACAACTTTACCTTGCTATGTCGGAGGAGGGGCATGTCATATAAGAATGTGGGGTTGCACTCATTTCAAGTTGGAGAAGTCAAGTATGTTCAATTCATTCTTCAACTTGTAAAATCTTTTCTCATCAAGTGGCTTTGTGAATATGTCGGCTAGTTGATCTTCGGTGCCAATGCTCTCAATGCTAATATCACCCTTTTGTTGATGGTCTCTTATGAAGTGATGTCTTATGTCAATGTGCTTGGTTCTTGAATGTTGAACCGGATTTTGTGTCATCTTGATTGCACTCTCATTGTCACAAAACAATGGCACATTCTTGAATTTGATTCCAAAGTCATTCAAGGTGGCCTTCATCCAAAGCAATTGTGCACAACAACTACTGGCACTAATGTATTCGGCCTCGGCGGTAGATAGTGCAACACTATTTTGTTTCTTTGATGACCATGAAACAAGAGACCTTCCAAGCAATTGACAAGTGCCACTTGTGCTCATTCTATCAATCTTGCATCCACCATAGTCGGAGTCCGAATATCCAATCAACTCAAAATTAGACCCCTTTGGAAACCATAATCCAACATCATGAGTGCCCTTAAGATATCTCAATATCCTCTTGGTTGCTTTCAAGTGACTCTCTCTAGGTGAAGCTTGATATCTTACACATTTGCACACACTAAACATCACATCCGGCCTAGAAGCGGTGACATAGAGCAAACTTCCAATCATAGACCGGTATTGCTTTTGATCTACCATGTTGCCACTAGCATCAATACCCAATTGATCATTTGTGCCCATTGGTGTACTCATTGGCTTAGCATCTTGCAATCCAAACTTCTTAATCATGTCCTTGATGTACTTCCCTTGACTTACAAAAGTGCCATTCTTCATTTGCTTGATTTGAAGTCCAAGAAAGTAACTAAGCTCTCCAATCATAGACATCTCAAACTCTTTTGCCATCATATTTCCAAACTCTTCACAAAAATCTTGATTGGTTGATCCAAAGATAATGTCATCCACATAGATTTGCAACACAAACAAGTCATTTCCAAGCTTCTTGGTGAAGAGAGTGGTGTCAACCTTTCCCATCTTGAACCCTTTAGAGAGAAGAAAGTCCCTCAATCTCTCATACCATGCTCTAGGTGCTTGCTTCAAACCATACAATGCCTTCTTGAGCTTGTAGACATGGTTGGGCTTCTTGTCATCTTCAAAACCGGGAGGTTGCTCAACATAAACTTCTTCATTGATGTAGCCATTGAGAAATGCACTCTTGACATCCATTTGATAGAGCTTGATGTTGTGTGCACAAGCATAAGCTAATAAGATTCTAATTGCCTCCAATCTTGCAACCGGTGCATATGTCTCTCCAAAATCAAGACCCTCAACTTGTGTGTATCCTTGTGCTACTAATCTTGCTTTATTTCTCACAACCATGCCATCTTGATCTTGTTTGTTTCTAAAGACCCACTTAGTACCAATCACATTGTAGTTCTTCGGCCTTTCAACAAGTTCCCAAACTTGATTTCTAGTGAAGTTGTTTAGTTCTTCATGCATGGCATTTACCCAATCGGAATCCTTCAAAGCATCTTCTATCTTCTTTGGTTCTTCTAATGACACAAAAGAGTAGTGCTCACAAAAGGATGCTAGCCTTGATCTAGTTTGAACACCACTTTGAATTCCACCAATGATTTGGTCCAATGGATGATCTCTTGCAATACTAGTAGGTTGGAGTGTTGGGAGTTGATTACTTCCACTTGCTTGACCTTGAACTTGAGCTTCATCATGAGTACCACTAGAGCTTGCTTGATTTGTATCAATTTGCACACTTTGGTTGATCACATGAATATCATCATCATCATCAACTTGCCTAGGCCTTATGTCACCAATGTCCATGTTCTTCATTGCATTTGACAATTGATCTCCCCTCACATCATCAAGGTTTTGAGCTTCATTTTGAGATCCTTGGGTTTCATCAAACTCAACATCATGAACTTCTTCCAAGGTGCCATTTGTGAGATTCCAAACTCTATATGCTTTGCTTGTGGTAGAATAGCCAAGTAAGAACCCTTCATCACATTTCTTTTCAAACTTGCTCAATCTAGTGCCTTTCTTGAGAATATAGCATTTGCAACCAAACACTCTAAAGTATGCAATGTTGGGCTTTCTTCCATTCAATAGCTCATATGGTGTCTTCCCAAGCTTCCCATGGCAATAGAGACGGTTGCTACAATAGCAAGCCGTGTTGATGGCTTCACTCCAAAATGAATGACTCACATTGTATTCACTAAGCATTGATCTAGCCATGTCAATCAAAGTTCTATTCTTCCTTTCAACTACACCATTTGATTGAGGAGTGTATGTTGGTGAGAATTGATGTCCAATACCAAGATCATCACATAAATCTTCAATTCTTGTGTTCTTGAACTCACTACCATTGTCACTTCTAATCTTTTTGATGGTAGTCTCAAACTCATTTTGCACTCTCTTGACAAAAGACTTAAATAGATCATAAACATCACTCTTGTCATAGAGAAAGAACACCCAAGTGTATCTAGTGTAGTCATCAACAATCACAAAACCATACTTGTTTCCACCAATGCTAGTGTATGTTGTTGGCCCAAACAAGTCCATGTGCAATAGCTCAAATGCCTTTGATGTACTCATTTCACTCTTACTAGGATGTTTATTTCCAACTTGTTTGCCGGCTTGACAAGCACTACAAGGTTTATCCTTCTCAAAGGTGACATCCTTCAAGCCTCTAACTAAGTCATGCCTCAAAAGTTTGTTCAATTGTTTCATTCCAACATGACCAAGCCTTCTATGCCACAACCATCCCATACTAGATTTGCTAAGCAAGCATGATGTCAATTGTGTCTCACTATCATTGAAGTCAACCAAGTATAAACTACCATGTCTAAATCCTTTGAATATCAAATTTGATCCATCAACACTTATGACTTCAACATCATCACTACAAAATATGCACTTGAAGCCAAGATCACAAAGTTGTGCCACCGACAAAAGATTGAAATCCAAGCTCTCAACTAGCAACACATTAGATATGCTCATGTCATTTGAGATAGCAATTTTACCAAGCCCCTTGACCTTGCCTTTCTTGTTGTTGCCGAAAGTGATAGCATCAAAACCACCATTTTGACTTGTATCAATTGATTTGAACATACAAGAATCTCCGGTCATATGTTGAGTGCACCCACTATCAAGCACCCAATGCCTTCCTCCGGCTTTGTAATTGACCTACAAGATAAGATCAATTCTTTTTAGGTACCCAAACTTGTTTGGGTCCTCCAAGGTTAGTGACCAAGCTCTTTGGTACCCAAATGGCTTTCTTCTTTGAGCCCATCCATGGTGCACCAATGAACTTAGCATGAACACCATTTGTACCCTTGGTAAGTATATAGAAAGAATCAAACTTAATTGAGGATACTTTAGCATTGGATTTCTTGTTCATGCAATGTTGCTCTATGTGACCAACTTGCTTGCAACTTTTGCAATAGCTACCATTGTTCTTCACAAAACGAGTCTTGTGAGGAGCAAAAGCGGCCTTGCCTTTCTTGGGGTTATAGCCCAATCCCTCTTTATAGAGAGAAGCTCTTTGGCTACCCAAGCACATAAGCAAGCGGTCCTCACCACCATAAGCCTTAGCTAAGGTGTGATTGAGCTCTTTTACCTCCTTCTTGAGATTTTCATTCTCAACTATTAGTGTGGAGTCACAAGTGAAACCGTCACTACTAGATGAGGATGATGTAGTTGCGCTACATGAAGGGTTAGTGGGAGCAACAACAATAGGCTTATGACAAGATTCATCAATTATATCACATGATATGCCTATGTTGCAAGTTTTAGCTTTCTCAACATTAGTTGGCATGTTTTCACATTTTTCAACTAGAGAGGAATGAGCTTCTTCAAGCTTAGTGTGAGACTTTTGAAGCTTCTTATGGTCTACCTTTAGACTCTCATAAGATGCTCTAAGCTCATCAAATTCTTGCATAAGGTTTTTCTTTTCCTTAAGCAAGCCCTTGCATTCCTTTCTAGATTCTTTATAATGTTGAGTGCAATCTTCTAGCATAGTGATTAGTTCATCTTTAGTGAATTCTTCTTCATCACTATCACTATCACTATCACTAGCATTATCACGATCACTCTCATTATCGGATGATACCTTAGCGGCCTTAGCCATGAAGCACGATGGAGTGTCGAAGAGGGAGATCTTCTCTTGGATAGCAATGCTAGCATGTCCCTTCTTCTTGCTCTTGTAGTCATCCTCATCATCACTTGAGGAATCATCACTATCCCATGTAGCAACATGAGAATCATTCTTCTTCTTATGAGAACTCTCCTTCTTTTCTTGCTTCTTCTTTTGCTTCTTCCTTTCCTTCTTGATAGCATCTTCATCATCACTATCATAAGGACACTTTGCAATGAGATGGTCCTTGCTATGGCATCTAAAGCATCTCATGGTATGCTCATTCTTCTTAGATGTGTTCTTCTTCCTCCTTGCACGATAGCCCTTTTTCTTCATGAATTTGCCAAATTGCTTGACAAAGAGAGCCATCTTCTCATCAATGTCATCACTATCACAAGAGCTTGAGTCTTCTTCACTTGATGATTCAATCTTGGATTTGCCCTTGGATGTGGTGGCTTTGAATGCCACACTCTTCTTCTTTTCATCATCATTCTTCTCATTCTCCTTCTTCTTCTTCTTGACCAACTCATCCTTCTCATCATCTTCTCTATATGAATCATCGGTCATCACTTCTTGAAATATTTGTTGAGGAGTTGAATCCTTCAATGTAGTCCTTACTAGCACGGTGATCAATGTATCAAACCTCTTAGGCAAGCTTCTCAAGAACTTCATAGAGAATTGGTTGTCCTTGACTTCCTCACCAAGTGCCTTGAGCTCATTTACAATGACTTGCAATCTATGAAACATTTCCGGTACACTTTCATCATCTTGCATCTTGAAGCTTGAAAATTTTTCTTGCAAGATATATGCTTTAGCGGTCTTTGTGCCTTCGGTGCCCTCAAATGTTTCTTCTAGCTTTGCCCAAGCATCATGTGCAACTTCTATGTTTTTCACTTGCTCAAATGTCATCTAATGCCTCATGAAGAGCACTAATGGCAATATCATTGCATTGGAGCTTCTTCTCTTCCACCGGTGTAGGTGCCTCCGGATTAGCAACCTCAAATTTTGTTTCGGTGACCTTCCACACTTCTCTATTGATTGACTTGAGGTGTGCGGTCATCTTAACCTTCCAATATGCATAATTTGTGCCATCAAAGTGAGGTGCCTTCTTTGTGTTGTTGATGTGCAAACTTAATTGAGCCATTTCTTTTTCACCGTAGGTTGTTAAGCCTCAAATAAACGGTGCCTCGGCTCCGATACCACTTGTAAGGTCCAAATAGGCTAGAGGGGGGGGGGGTGAATAGCCTAATAAAAACTTCTACACAAATTACTTAACCACAAGTTAGTATAAAAGGTGGCGGAGCAAAATGCACTAGCTCTAACTAATTAAGCAAGCCACTTACACAAGTCTAGTACAAGGCTATTCACTAAACACAACAACAACAACAAGCTAGAAACGAGAAGTAATACGAGAGAAGAGCTTCGAGTGATTATACCGCCGAGTAGAGATGAGAAGTACCAATCAATCAATCACACAAGAGAAATCCTCGGGAAGAGAATGACACAAGAATTTATCCCGAGGTTCACTTGCTTCCCGGCAAGCTACTCCTCGTTGTGGCGATACACCCACTTGTCGGTTCGCGAGCTAATCAACTATCAAGAGTTGAGCCCTCGGCGGGCGCCGCACAACCGCACACAAGATGGGGATCCTCCAAGCCACGAGCTCCACTAGAGTATCCAATTCGCGAACTCCCGCGGGGAAGGATCAAGAACCCCTTACAACACTTGGTGAAGGCTCCAACAATCTCCAATTGCGAGCTCAATCACCTCCGCTGCTCCAAGCCGTCTACCGTGTCGGGAAACACGGAAGAGTAACAAGAAATCCGCAGCAACTCGAAGATCAAGTGCCTCTAGAATGCAACTCTCAAGCAATGCACTTGAATCTCACTCAATCTCACTCAAGATGTGCAATCAATCAAAGAGATGAGTGGAGGGGTTGTTCTCTAGCTCAAAGTATGTCTCTAGGTCTCAAAATGTGCAAGAGTTACCCTCAAACCCCGGCCACCATCTATTTATAACGAAGGGGTACGCAACTAGCCGTTAGAAACGACGCAGCAGAATTCGCGCTGACCGGACGCTCCGGTCGGGGTGACCGGACGCGTCCGGTCACTATGCGACAGACGTGAACAGTGCCGTCCGAACTAGCCGTTACCGTTGACCGGACGCGCTCGACCGAGCGACCGGACGCGCTGGTCACGACCGGACGCGCCGGTCCCGTGACCCACCGGACGCGCCGGTCAACACCGAGCCGCGCACCGCGAAACATCGACCGGACGCGCTGAAGAACTGACCGGACGCCACAGTGCCCGCGTCCGGTGGGAGTCCAGTAAGCTCCCTGGACCACCGGACGCGTTCGGTCACCTGTGACCGGACGCGCACCGCGTCCGGTGGTCCTCGTGAACCGCTGTTCGCCTGACCGGACGCGCCGGTCGCACAGTGACCGCGTCCGGTGCAGCGTCCGGTGCAGCGTCCGGTGCACGCAGTGACCTCCGTTCGCCTCCGTTTCTTTTCCGACTTCCGGCGCAATAGAAAATAGGCGTTTCACTTCTCCAAAAAGCGCCGAATCCCGCCTCGCAAGCTCGGCGGGAGGGAGAGAGGAACCCACACCCCTCTCTACCGCTTAAACTTCACCGCCTTCGCAAAAGTGCTAACACCAACAAGTGTACACCACCATGTGCATGTGTGTTAGCATTTCACAAACATTTTCCAAGGCGTTATGTTAGCTCTTTAACTAGATCCTAAATGCATATGCTCAAGACATTGATCTAGTGGCACTTGATTCCCGAGCTAACTGTGATTGCCCCTCTTGATAGTCGGCTATGTATCCTAAACCCGGTCAATCACTTCTCTACTCATCTTAGACCGGCAAAAGGAAAACCCTATGGTTATACCTTTGCCTTGCGCTCTTAGATCCTTCTACTTCACTTGATCATCATGTCCATCAATTCATGTGCATCTCCACCATGATCTTGCTCATCATTTCATGCACCAAATCATGTGATCTTGTGGCCATCTCTCCATGCCATTTCCACCTCCATCACATGTTGCTTATGCCTAGCTTAATCATACTTGATACAATAGCATTAGCAACTTGGTGTCATTAATTACCAAAACCAAACTTGGGCTTTCACTTGTTGGCTACTGCAGTCCTCCACTAGGTAGGCCGTGGATGCCGGCGATGTTGTGTTTCAAGTGTTTCAGGTGTTTTAGGCTTATGTTGCATGTGTTTCATCTCGATGTTGCGAAAGTATATTTGAGTTGTTGCATATGATGCAATGACAATATATGCATGATGTTGCAAATGCATGCATGTTGCAAGAATATATTTCAATAGTTTTAGGTGTTTCATACGTATGTTGTAAGTGTTTCATCTGGATTTTACATATGTTTTGCAATGGTTACACAGTGTTTTCAAGTGTTTGCAAGTGTTCAAACATATGTTAAAGTGTTTCAATTGTTTCGGACGTATGTTGCAAGTGTTTCATCTGAATGTTGCATAAGTAGATTTAGTGTTGCACATGTTAGAACGGACCCACACCTACTACAACACCTACTATAGCTGCTGGGGCGCCGTGCATGCAGCAGACGTGGGAAGCGGAGGGGGATGGAGGCAGGGGCGCGCGGCCCTGCGTGCATGTGGACACGGGAAGCAGAGGGGGTGCGGGCCTCCGGACCGGAGGCACGAAGGTTCCCGTATGTGGATGGACACGCGTGAAATGGAATAGCAGGTGTCGGCGTCCGGACATCTGGGCGGTAGCCACGCCCTTTATGAAAACAAATACTAGTAGACTATTAGGGGGAGATCTCCTAGTAGACTATTAGGCGTCAGGTGTGCCTCATTCGGGCATCTCTTGTCTGCTATAAACCTTGTTGTAAATGATTCACCAAAGTTGTGAACTTGTGATCCAAGAGACGAGCAACCATGCATGTGCATAAAAACTGAAGTAAAAGCTTAGTATTTTCCGGTTCAAGGTGTACGATAAATTACTATCCATTTTAAACTAACACTGGAATTTGTATACGTTAATAACAAAGTTAGTCTCCAAAGTACATTCACTTTCGATACATCATAATAGCCATCTGAGTCGGATGGATCGTCTTGGACCATTCTGATCCAGAAATCATCATCAGAGCGTCCGGTTCGGATCCAAAGTCCGTGTAAGGCCTCGATCTGTCGTCGTCCGTCTTCCACACGCTCGACCGATCGCTTTGTCCCTGGAATTGGAGGATCGATCGTATCGCATCAGGAGTACGTACTTGTTGCTCAGATTTTTGTGCCATATATATTGACTAGTAAATATGCACGTGCGACACGCACGTGTGTGTGAAATTATTTCAGATGCGATGAGAATATTAATTGAATTCTCGATATATCAATTCATATATATCATCAATAGTTTTTTTAATGTAAAAATATTGTAATTAATTACTTATATGTTCCATAAACCACAGACGCATACGTGACGCACGCCACCCGTGCGCATCAGCGGCGCGGCGTCTCGCCGTTCTCGTCCCTGAGCTTCAAGGTAGAATACAAAAAGACAAGAACCTTGTTTTTCCAAAAATCCCTAAAAAAAGAAAATATCCCTCTTTCTATAAAATTTAATGAAAATTAATAAATCTTTTAATATAATTGCTATGCTTAGTGTGCGACTCGTTAATTCCGTGTACACGCCGGCCCCCGCCAACGCGCCCAGCGTCGGGGTCAGCAGGTTGATCCACAGCTGCCGGTATTTCCCCGCCGCCATCGCTGGACCCAACGTCCTCATCGGGTTCATGGACCCGTCCGTCGTCGGCCTGCCCAGAGACACGCGCGCGCGCCGCGGCGCGCTCATCACGTCAGCTCAACCATGCGTGCATGTTGATCATCTCAAGTGATAATAAGCAAGGAGACTTACCCGGCGACGAGGATGTTCAGCATTACGGCCGGTCCCACCACGATCCTGGCGAGTTGGTAGAGCGAAGCCAGTTTTTCAGTCGCGTGTCTGTATAAAAAATAGCTTCGGCTCTGTTTTACTTTTACGGGCCATAAGCACTTATCTACTCTATCCGAGTGAATTTTATGTGGTTCCACACATAGTAGAGCCAATAAAAAAACTGATTCTTATAAAAAAGTTAAAAAACCTGATGTGTTCATATATAATTTGGATAATATAATATTAATTGAAAAAATAAACATGTGCGCACGGTGCCATAGCCAAACAGCGACTCCATGACATATCAACCACCACTCTAGACTGGTGTGACTCATTAAAATAATTTTGTAAACTTCTTAAACATTTTATAGATTAAATAAGTAATTTATTATAATATTTTTATATTTAATAAAATTGTTGATGATATATATATATGAATTGACAAATCAAGAATTGAATTAATATTCTCATTGCATTTGAAATAGTTTTTTCATACACGCGTGCGTGTCGCACGTGCATATGTGCTAGTGAACTAAAAATGTCATGAATTGCTTAAAAACTTGGAAGTTAAGTTGTCTGGTCGAGTCGGGAATTGTATTTACCCTTCCTTTTTCTGTGGACCTGAAACTATATTTAAAGGCAGTGCGGGCGTGGGACTATAGGCAAGTTATACACGAATTGGTTTGGGCAGATGCATGATGTGTATATCTGGTAATGTGTAGATTGTCATTGTCAATGGGGGTCGAATAACCTTTGATTTTGAACCGATTTTTGGTTGTGGATGCAGGCAAGTGGATGAGGCTGCTACCGACGAACCTGGGGCCCAGCTTCTAGCTTCTGCAGCTAACTTCTTACATGACTTTTCAGATACCAACGTGGGTTGCTTGGCGGTGAGGTCTCAAACAAATCCGAATCTTTTCTTTACGTATCGTGCAAGGAGTCTTACATGTAAGATGTAAGATCACGGATGACGGATAGCTCATATAGCACGAAGTCCAAAACGAACGGTTATCACGCAGGGAAAGCCCCCTCGAAAAAACTCGCTCTTTTATAGTAGGATATATATAGCGACTCCGATCCTACGTACGTACGTGCCGTCGTTTCAATTCCTCCAATCCCAACCCACCGACGACTTGCATGGCCTTTTCGTTGCCGGAGGAGCTCGCCCAAGAGATCCTCGTGCGCCTCCCCGCGGACGAGCCAGTGCACCTGGTCCGCGCCAGCCTCATCTGCAAGGCCTGGCGGCGCGTCCTCTCCAACCGGGACTGCTTCCTGCGCCGCTACCGCGGATTCCATGGAGTGCCGCCGCTGCTCGGCTACATCCAGAACCGCTACTCTGATGCCTCAACCATGCAATTCGTCCCCATGACAACTTCCATCCCCTCCCCGTTCGCATGCCTACAAACGACTATAGCTGCTGGGTCGCCCTTGACTGCCGCCACGGCCGCGTACTGATCCACTTCAGGGACGTGTCAAAGAGGAGACTCGTCGTCTGGGACCCCATCACCGGCAGCCAACAGCACCTGAGATTGCCCTCTGATAGGTACCCGTCCTACTCGTCCTACAACTGCACAGGGGCGGTGGTCTTTGTAGAGACCAACTCAACTGCCACGATGGTCCGTTCCGCGTGGTCTTTGTAGAGACCAACCTTCTCAGCCCTATATTTGCATGTGCGACCAGTTACTCATCACTGACCTGTGCGTAGAGCGCTCCCGCTCCCACCCCCAATCATATCACTCACAACTCCAACTACTACCACTTCAGAGCCGGTCGCAAACCTAGTCTTCTTATTGGAGATGTCATATACTTCCCCTTTGAATATACCACAAACATCCTCAAGTATGACCTGTGTACACATTGGCTATCTGAGATCAACATGCCACGAGGTATGTCTAGGGCAGTTCTCATGAAGACAGAGGACGGAGGGCTGGGACTTGCCACCCTGTCTGACGACAATTGCATCCATATGTGGTCACGACAAGATGTTACTAATGACATTGATGGGTGGGTGAAACACAAGGTTATGAAGCTTGGGACGTTGCTCCCAAGTCGTGTACCGTACAAATCATATCAAGTGGTTGGCTTTGCCGAGGGCGCAAATACTATTTTCGTTAACATATATACTGAAATCTTCACACTTGACCTCAAGTCAAAGAAAGTGAGAAAGGTTAGCGAAAGAGAGGGTGACCGATTCGACCTCATCTTGCCTTACACAAGCTTCTGCACTCCAAGGTATAGTAGCTTTGTGGCTTTCTTTATTATATACCTGTTTTACAATTTTTATGTTATAGTTATGTCCAGAAGTTCATTTACTTCTGTCAAGTAGTCATCAACCGGAGCAATAGGATGTGAACAATACAAGATGGTGTTCAAATATGCAGCAAATCACTGTCACCTATCCATAACCCTTAAATCCTTCACATACAACATGATTTAGATATCTACTTTTGAGCCGTGACTTGTGATTAATCTTTTTGGAATGTAAGGTCAGTCGGAATTCAATAATGGTGGTGTATAGACTTTTGAACTATTTTGGTTATATACTATCAATGTATCTATAGGAACTTGAAGATATATTAATTCGTATTAACTTATAGGTCAGGTGATGTAGAAGGATCAATTAATCCATATAATCATTAGCGGTACATATATCAATATTTGCACATCAAACTACTTGAAGATATATTAATTCGTACATATATCTTTTCAGATCTTGCTAAAGGCAAAACTGTCACTACCATGAAGATGCGATGATATGTCGATGAACATGATCCTGCTATTGTTTGACGGTTGAGTTAAAAAAAGGTTCTCATGTCCAATAACTATGTTCAATTCTAAGTTGGGCCCAGATGTTCTAGCTCGTATGGGCGCCCAATATAATCCAAAATTTGACGCCGCTCTGTCTTGTCTCCAGGTGGCACCACGCTTCTAGCCATGGACACTCGATGCACTTTGTAAGTCACATGGGTCGTGAACCAGTCATCTGGTCGCGAATTTTGAGCATGTTTGGTTTGCGGCCAAAATTTGTCATACAGAAGATTTAGCAAGTAAAATTGGACAAAAATTCAGTAGGGGGCAACCCCTCCTGTTTCCTTCAAAAAAAAAATTGGACAAAAAAATTATCATAAATTTGGCAAGCTAAAGTGAGAGGCTAGTAGTGGTAACAAATCAATTGATAATCAAAATCATGGCTCGTCAAATCTTTTAGCTTGGCATATTATGGAAGTCAAGGAAGCTGGGCCCACTTTGCCGCTGAGTTCCTTTCCTTCGTTTGATGGCGGGCACTTGATGCACTTCTAATTCACATGCTCCAATTGGCTCGTATCTACGCTTGCTCTCTCTCCACTACAAGAAATGTGTCATCTTTTGACATTTGATATTGGTCATAAAACCTGGAAAATAAGTCACAAGTTGTCATTTGTGACACCAAGTCGAGGAAAAGTGAAATGTCAAAAGATGCGCGTCTTTAATGACAACTTATGACGTTTAGATGTTAAAGTCATAACTTTATGACTTTGATTTCAATTGTCACAAACATTTATGACTTCTGATTTAACGTCATAACTTTATTGGACCTTGCCACGTAAGCAAATGCCACATAGGATGGCTTGTTGACATGGCACTGAGGTGGCAGACTCCAGAAACGTCATAAAATTGAATTCAGCCAATTTAAGCCTATATAACAAATAGGCTTACAATGGGCCAAGCCCATTTCTTTAGGCTGTTTTTTTTAACAATTTTTTGCCTGTTTTTCATCGGATCAGGCCAGCCCATTTGCCCACGTTTTTTCAGCCCACCAGTTCTCTTAAAATGCTATTAGCCCAATATTCAACATAGCACACAATGCACTTAATAATCAGCCCATATTAATATTAATAATTAATAGTTACAGTACATACGAGAAGTACATCAACTATAATAGTAACAATACAGATGCATAAATTTATAATTCTTGGGGCGTTGCTCCCAAGTCATGTACCGTACAAATCATATCAAGTGGTTGGCTTCGCCGAGGGCACAAATACTATTTTCGTTAACATATCTACTGAAATCTTGATGCTCGACCTCAAGTCAAAGAAAGTGAGAAAGGTTAGCAAGAGAGAGGGCGACCGGTTCGACCTCATCTTACCTTACACGAGCTTCTACACTCCAAGGTATAGTAGCTTTTGGCTTTCTTTATTATATACCTGTTTTTACAATTTTTATGTTATTTTTATGTCCAAAAGTTCATTTACTTCTGTCAAGTAGTCATAAACCAGAGCAATAGGATGTGACAATACAAGATGGTGTTCAAATATACAGCAAATTACTGTCACCTATCCATAACCCTTAAAGCCTTTACATACAACATGATTTAGGTATATATTTTTGAGCCGTGACTTGTAAATAATCATTTTGGAATGTAAGGTCAATCGGAATTCCACATATATTTTGGTGCTATACTATCAACATATGTATAGGAACTTAAATAAAGATATATTGATTTGTATTAACTTTTAGGCCATGTGATGCAGAAGTGCCAAGCAGCCATATAATCATTTAGCGGTACATATATCAAATATTTGCAAATATCAAACTACTGGATTGTATCTTTTCAGATCTTGCTAAGGGCAAACTGTCACTACTATGAAGATGCAATGATTCATCCATGAACATGATCCTGCTACTGTTTGACAGTTGAGTAAAAAAAGGTTCTCATGGCCATTAAGTATGTTTAATTCTAAGTTGTGCAGTTGAAGGAAAGAAAGAGTTAAATCATATTTTGTCTTTTTACATTCAGCTGTGCAATTGTCGTGACCAGTAGTATATCTCTTCGCACGATCTCCTCTTTCTTGCTCCTTCGGGATTTGATCTATAAGGTCGACAGGAGACCCCATCGTCAGTCACACAGCTTGGCAGCTAGCTAGTGGTGTCATAGTCATGATGCTGATTGACTGGGAAAAAAACAGGCTGAAGTATGACTGCATCCTACAGAGCTGTGCAAATACGTAGAAGAGAGAACATTTTCTGAACCTGAAACACTGATTTTCGATGGAAGTATACACATGTCAATTTACTACTACTACGCTAAGTCTCATTATTGATCATATGTCTGCTGTAGACATTGCTGGATATATATATAACAAGCCTTAGTTTCTGCAGCAGGCGATGCAGTTTAATAATTCGACTAAAATGGCTATGCTTTTCTTTTCCTTTTGTGAGTTTTTCAGTTTTCAGTTAGACAAGAACATGCCTGCCCAGGCCCCAAGCCTCAATCTAGTATATGATAAGGGCATGATTGGTTCAGTGATCAGAGGAGTCTGGCTTGCTCGCTCCTACCGTCCTACGGCCAGGCTGAGCTAGGCCAGGCCTACTATATCCAACGTACTCAAGATTAGTTGATTATATGAGTATATACTAGATGAGCACATCGGTTGCACTACTGGATTCGAGCGGTTTGCCGAGTGCCTAGGGCACTCGGCAAAGCGTCAAAAACACTCGGCAAACGCTTTACCGAGTGCCGCACTCGGCAAACTAGACTCGGCACAGGCTTGGCCGGCAAAGCACGCTTTGCCGAGTGTCAAACGTCGGGCACTCGGCAAAGCATTTGCCAAGTGTCAAAGACGTCACACGACAAAGTAAGGCGCTAACGGACGAAATCCTATCGGGCGGTTTGCCGAGTGTCAACCGTTCGACACTCGGCAAAGCGTGCACAGTTTGCCGAGTGTCATATGTTTGACACTCGGCAAAGTTTACATAGTTTGCCGAGGCAAACTATGTTAACTTTGCCGAGTGTCAAACATATGACACTCGGCAAACTGTGCACGCTTTGCCGAGTGTCAGAGAGCTGACACTCGGCAAACTGTGTTCCTAGGCATGCCACGTGTTGACACTCGGCAAACTGACCAGAATCACTATTTTTTTTGTTTGTTCCATTTGCGACACAATGCACAAATATAATATATATCATATTAAATCACCACAAATTTATCACAGGAGTCATAAAATCACAATCAC
The DNA here is from genome assembly GCA_038087645.1 of Saccharum hybrid cultivar R570. Taxonomy (NCBI): domain Eukaryota; kingdom Viridiplantae; phylum Streptophyta; class Magnoliopsida; order Poales; family Poaceae; genus Saccharum; species Saccharum hybrid cultivar. The sequence goes on along the minus strand of JAQSUU010000405.1, from coordinate 29,434,805 downwards.
AACAAGCTCACAAGTTCAAATATCCCACAAACACACATGTTCACATATATGACATGTTCATAACCAAAAGTCTAAATATGCCACAAGTTCACAAGTTGACAAGTCTGCAACCAAATATCTTAACCGAAGTTCACAACAAGCTGCTCACGGCGATTGTAGGGGGTGAGGAGGCCCGAGATTTGATGCCGGCGACCCTCCTAGTCAATTTGGCGCAATTTGTGATGTCGGTGACCCTTCGAGCTGATTTGGCGCAACTTGTGATACCAACGACCCTCCAAACTGTGATGCTGATGACCCACCAACGTGATTCGATGCCGCAGCCGATTGATGCTGCAAAAAAATGAAAGGAATGCCGTCAATTAAAATTTTTGGCAAAACCTCCCCAAATGTTAAGTAATGCAAAGGTACGTAACATCTACATGTGTCTTCGTCATTTAGTTCTAAATCTCTATCAATAATTCAATATGAATCCTGGTAAGGCCTTTGTTGCTTTCTTAACAGGAAAACAAGAGTTTGAACTGCAACTAGCCTTCTTTGCTTCAACCTACAGGTGGCTCAAGTTACAACTTACTCAAAAATTAATCCCACACATACATTGTGTTTCTCATATATATATATATATATAAAGGGGGAACATCGGTAGCAAGGCAGCAGCATCCCATGTTCAGAGATGTATAGAGATATTGCATTGTCAAAAATAGTAACTTTGCATAGTCAAATCTACTAATACAGGAACACAAGCTGAAAGGGCACTTAATTTGTTCAGTGCATTGCAAGCACACAAGCTGAAAGATCACGCTTCAGTACACTTTGAGCATAAATAAACGGTTAATTTGTTCAGTACACTATCTAGCTTATCATGTGATTAAACACATTATAATCTAGTGGCATAGAATATGTAATGATGCACAAAATATCCAGATTAGGAGACATTTTCTTTTACACGTGAAGCTGAATGGCCAACATGCCAAAACTCAAAGTCAAATCACCAAACTGATTAATAATAGGCAAAAATAGATAACATACCTGCTGAACAAGAAGAAATCTGCATGCTTGTAATCCATCTTCCTCATCAATGTAATGACTATATGCTGCCCAATGGCTAACTTGTATATTGATATAGGAGGCTGCTTTCTAATAGATAAGCACATATCTGCTTTCTAAGTATAAGTTCAGCCTATAAAATCTGAGAGGATCAAGATAACTATAGCAAGTCATGTGCTCACAGGTCAATGTCTTCAATACTAACCACACAATAAGCTCACCTCTACTCTATATTTTTTTACTTTTTATTGATTCCTACCTTCTCTAAATTGGTAATAATTAGATTAAATGAAATTATATAGATATCTCACACAAGAAGTCATACAAGTTTCCAGTATACAATCCTAAGACATTTTCCAAATCTGTATAGTGTAAACTCATATATATCACACAAGAACTATCCCTTTATAGCCTCAAAATGTACCACTTATTATTAAGAGCAGTTTCATCACCAGGAATGAAAAAATAAAGCAGAAAAGCATGTAATGTTTTACCTGATAATTTAACTGAATCTAAAGGAGGACAACATCACCTTATAACCTGCAAAACAATGTACTCATGCCCAATATTCAGCAAGAAATAGAGCCAACTGAAGTTTGGTACAAATCAAACTTACTGTCACTAACCGGCTACCATTTGAATAAGCTACTGCTACCATTTGAGCCAACACAAGCCACCTGACACATTCTTTTCCTCAGACAGAGTAACTACTAATGTATGGTCTGAATTTTTAGATGTAAGCAACATATATGCAACTGTATTTTCAATTCTGCTACGAATCACATATCAATCACTAGATCTCTTTTTAATTTAATTCTAACACAACCAGACATGACATAGAAATATTAACTTTTAGATCTGAACTAGTAAGAAATCCTAACCTCAATAATCCATAGGCTTCCCTAAATCAATCACAAGCGCACCATGCAGCTCATCCATAGCCTGAAAAATGGATCCACAGGGGCAACTGAGTAGTAGTAACAGCATAGATCTCAGGTTAAGACAATAGCTTGAGTTTGCAGTGTCATCATATAAATTCAGACAAACTTATATCGCTGTCCTTACCGGAGGAGATAAGATTCACAGGTGTTATCCTTACAGGCACTAAAAGGCACTGGAATCACCAACCCACAAACTGAAATAAGTGCAAACATTTCTAGTGGTCAGAGTGCTGCTTGTGTCGACATGCTGATTAGCATTTATTTATTGTTTAATATGTGCAGACAATATGTATTCACAGCTCGTAAAAAACATCAGACAACATGTTATCACTAATTAGTCACCCTCACACATCTTCTATTTTTTAATCAAATAATATCAATATATATCACTAATTTATGTTGCAGAAGCAACCTAAGGCAACCAATAGGTGTTGAGCATTAGCACATTGTGAAAGCAAGAAACAGTGTTGCTAGTCTGAAACAAGGATTAGCACTGAGGTCACACCGAGCAGATTAGCTTCACAGGCTCGTACAACAGTTGCTCATCTCATTGTTACGAAAGTACTAATAACCATGGAATAGTAAGAAGTATACATCACACACCATCTATCTCAGCATGGTCTAAGGGAGCCTCACTGCCATTTGGGAAGAGCTTTACCTTGAACTGAAAAGGCATGCAATTGAGGGTTCCAATGTTGCCTATGACTGCATATGGACCACTGCAGCTTTCAAGCCTCCTCGTGTCTAAATCTTAAAACGCAATGCTAGACTATCAACTTAATAAGATGAAAATCTATTTAACATAATTTTAAACAGATCTCCACACATATACAGGTACTGTACAGTACTTTTGTTAGGGGGATGATTTCCTAAATATACCTCTGTTGGCAAACCGTGTGAACCAAGATACGAAAACACTAGACAGCAGCAGTACAATTGCTTAAATAAATCATAGCCAGAGTTCTAGTCCACCTCAATATACAAACAAGCCAACTTTGCCGAGTGTCAACTAAAAACACTCGGCAAAGTATACTGTTTGCCGAGTGTTTCTCTGGGACACTCGGCAAAATATTTTTTTTTTTTGCATTTGGCTTCCAATTTTTTTTTGTAGGCTTCCTACGTTACCTTGACCAACGTGTTGAAATTTGACACAATTTTAAGACATTTTGCTATATTTCTTTAGTTTTTTTTCATTGATTTTTTTGGAAAATACGAGTTTGAACTGCAAGTGTATCGAATAATGACATTTCATTAATGCAAAAATGATATTCATGTAATTGACTGTTGTTTGAGGCCGTATCCAGGAGGAGACTCGAAATTTCGCACATCTTCTTCTCGAAACTAGACCACGAACTTGTGGATGAATAGTTTTAAAATTGTATAAAATCCAAACGGAGTCCGAAATTCATGAAACTTGTCTACAAGTCATGATATCACATGTGGATGCGGTGATAAAAATTTGAGAAGATTTCGAGCACGTCGTCACGTACACTGCTTACAAACCCTAACATGTCAGATTTGCTCCCACGATATCACATGCGGAGATGTGAGGGTTTCTAAGCAGTGTACGTGACGACATACTCGAAATCTTCTCAAATGTTTATCACCACATCCACATGTGATATCATGACTTGTCGACAAGTTTCGGACTTCGTTTGGATTTTATACAATTTTAAAACTATTCGTCCACAAGTTCGTGGTCATGTTTCGTGAAGAAGATGTGCGAAATTTCAGGTCTCTTCCTAGATACGGCCTCAAACAACATTCAATTACATGAATATCATTTTCGCATTCATGAAATATCATTATTCGATGCAATTGCAGTTCAAACTTACATTTTCCAAAAAAAATTCAGAGAAAAGAAATAAACTAAAGAAATATAGAAAATTGTCTTAAAATTGTGTCAAATTCTAGCATGTTGGTCAAGGTAATGTAGGAAGCCTACAGAAAAAATTGGAAGCCAAAATCGGGAAAAAAAATTATTTTGTCGAGTGTCCCAGAGAAACACTCGGCAAACAGTACACTTTGCCGAGTGTTTTTTTGGTTGACACTCGGCAAACTAGCCATTTTGCCGAGTGCTAACGGACCACACTCAGCAAACCGCTGACGGCGGCTAACCCTCAACCTTTGCCGTGTGTATACGTTTGCCGAGTGTTGTGAAGCGTTTGCCGTGTGTTTTTATTTGCCGAGTGTTGACACTCGGCAAAATGGTACGTTTGCCGTGTGTGTTTGTTTGCTGAGTGTTAACACTCGGCAAACTAGTTTTTTGCCGAGTGTGAGGTTTTTGCCGTGTCTTTCCACTCTAACACTCGGCAAATGAGATTGTTGCCGAGTGTCCGCGTTTTGACACTCGGCAAAAGATAAAACACTCGGCAAATCTCAGTTTTCCAGTAGTGTTGATTGGTGTCAATTTAGTTAGATCAGAGGAATCTGCGCTCGCTCTCTCGCACGGGCATCTCTGTCGACGGAGATGATGACGAGTGGTGGCGCTGCACGCATGGTACCAAAGCCGGTGGACGATGCGGAGGCGGAGCCAGCGGTGGAGCCGTGGTCGGTGAGGGAGAAGAAGGTGTGTCAGCGGGCTTTCCTCACCGGCAGCCTGATGACGCTGCTGCTCATCGCGTGCTTCGTCCTCGGCTGGGAGAGCGCGTCGTCAGCGATCGACCTCGCCAAGCTCACAGCCATGAACAATGGAACAGCAGGTACATACGGTCACTCCTGCTCGTGCATGTCCATGTCATTCCCGTGCTTTGTATGCTATAGCACTGTAGCATATCCGCAAAACTAACCTCAGTCGCCACCTGCCTCCAGGTCTTACGACGAACGCTCCTCATAGCCGCGACGAGCTTCTCGGCGGGCTTCTCCCGGCGGGCATGGACCGGTGGGCATGCCAGAGCCGGTACGAGTTGTGGCAATACTACAAGCACTTCCCGTACGCGGCGTCGCCGTACCTCCAGCGCAAGCTGCGCGCCTACGAGGCTCGCCACCGGCGGTGCGCCCCCGGCACGCCGCTCTACGCCAAGTCCGTGGAGCAGCTCCGATCCGGCCGCAGCGCTGACGGCATGGAGTGCACCTACGTCGTGTGGCTCCCATTCGACGGCCTCGGGAACCGCATACTATCCATGGTGAGCGGCTTACTCTACGCCCTGCTCACCGATCGCGTCCTCCTCGCCACCCTGCCCCCGGACTCGGCCGACCTCTTCTGCGAGTCGTTCCCGGGCGCGACGTGGCGGCTCCCCGCGGAGGACTTCCCCGTCGCCAACCTGTTCGGGGTCTGTTAGCAAAGGATCAACAATCATGAGCGTGGACACACGGTGGCTAACCTACACACAAGATCGCGCAAGATTTGGGATCAAATCGGATGAACACACGATGAACACATACGGCAACCGCCAGGGTGACGGTGCCCCTTTTCACCTTTGATTCAACAGAGTTCACACACGATTACAGAGAGTCTTAGCAACTTACTCACACCTCTAACTCCCAGCTACTTATACCAGCAGCTTACACTCACGCTTTCAACACGGAAATTCAAAATAAACACGGATACATATTGGCTAAAAACAACTGCTACGGACAGGGCGACCCGCTGTCCACGGTCACCACGCTCCTGCCTGCGCTCCAACCGTTCCTGCCAATGCTTCAATTCAAATTCTGCTGCAGCTCAGATCAAACCGACCTCACCACAGCGTGTCCAACACCTGAGGACACATCATGCTTACGCTAACAATCTCCCCCTTAAGTTTGATGTGGACTCAGTTCACGAACCCCCAACAAATGCCTCATCACAGCCATCTTCACTGCTGCTAAAGGTTTAGTCAAGGCATCTGCTTTCTGCTCATTGGTACAGACTCTCTTCACTGAAATCTAACCACGCTCTACACATTCTCTTATAAAATGGTATTTTATATCGATGTCTTACTACGGCCATGAAAAACTGGATTTTTCATCAAGGCTATAGCAGAGTTATTATCTACAAACAATGTCACCTTCTTTGCCTTAGTTGCAGTCAACTCTCCCAGCAATGTCCTAAGCCACAGAGCTTGTTTTGCTGCCTCTGTTGCTGCCATAAACTCTGCCTCACAAGATGACAATGCCACTGTTTTTTCTTTGTGGGAGCACCACTCTCATTTAGATAGAATGACATTCCACCTTTGCTTCTTCTTCCTACCAGATCACCTCCCACATCACTGTCAGAATAGCCTACTAGCACTTCCTCTGACTTAGCCTGAGTGTACACCAACCCAAGCTCCAAGGTACCCTTGAGATACCTCAAAATCTGCTTAACTGCACTTCTGTGCTTAACAGTTGGCTTTTCCATGAACCTGCTAGCCATGCCAACAGAAAAAGAAAGATCTGGTCTTGTATGTAACAAGTACCTTAGACAACCAATGATTCTTCTGAATTTAGTAGCATCCACTCTCTCTCCTTCTTTATCTGCATCTAGCTTCATGCCAGGATCCATTGGGACTTTGGTTGGGTTGCAATCTCCCATACCAAATTGTGACAGTATCTTCTTAGCATAGCTGCTCTGTCTAATTGTGATATAATTTGCACATTATTCCACCTCAATTCCAAGATAAAATGATAGTAGCCCAAATCACTCATCTCAAATTGAGATGTCATCTGTTTCTTGAATCTGTCTATCTCTGACACATCTGCACTAGTCACAATTAGATCATCAACATATACTCCAAGTATCACTGCATTCTTCCCAATTCCCCTCTTATAAACAGCAGGTTCACTAGCACACTTGCTGAACCCTAGCAATCTCAAAGACTTATCCAGCTTGATGTTCCAAGCTCTTGGAGCTTGTCTGAGCCCATACAATGCTTTGCTCAACTTGAGAACCATTTTTTCTTTGCCCTTCTCAACATAACCTTCAGGCTGTGCAACATATACCTCCTCTTCTAATTCTCCATTAAAAAAGCAGTTTTCACATCCAAATGATGAACTTGCCATCCCCTATTTGCTGCCAATGCCAATATCAATCTGATAGTGTCAAGTCTAGCAACTGGGGCAAACACCTCATCAAAATCCACACCCTGTTGTTGCACATAACCTTTAGCCACTAACCTAGCCTTATGTTTCACAACCTCACCATCTGCATTTTTCTTGAGCTTATACACCCACTTAAGCCCAATTGGCTTCTGTCCAGGTGGCAAGGTGGCAAGTTCCCATGTCCCATTCTTGCAGATTGATTGCATTTCATTATCCATGGCCTGCACCCAATTTGGGTCATCAACTGCTTCACTGAAACATGATGGCTCTTCCATCACAGTGAGCAATGCAGCTGTCTCCACTGCATCTCCTTGCTCATCTGCATCTGCATTGTATTGTTCCTCTGAGTCTGATTCAAGAGCTACCTCATGAGAATGTTGATACACTTCATCTAAGTTTCTGAATCTTTGTGGTGCTACATCATAGTCATCACTATCCATGGCATCCATCATATCCTGATCCCAGCCTGAATTCTGATCTGAATGTTGTGGTGATCCTGCCTGCACTTCTGTTGTCGGATTTTCAGCAGACACAGACTGTCCACTGCTATCAGCTGAACCTACAGCTCTCCCGGCAACAGAATGTTGTCCACCACTGCTTGCTGCACTCTGATCATCCTGATGATCTACTTGAGCTTCATCACCATCTCCATGGTCAGTGTTCACATTAATCTGGGAATACCACTGACCCATTTCCATCTCAACTGAAAAATCAGTTTCTGCAGCATCCCAGTCCCACATCACTGTTTCCTCAAAAAACACATCCCTGCTGACCACAATTCTATTTGTTTGAGGATTGAACATCCTGTGAGCCTTGCTGCCTTCCTCTATGCCAAAGTATACCATTTGCACACTCCTATCATCTAATTTCTTCAAATGTGGCATTGTTGATTTCACATGACCCTTGCACCCAAAAATTCTCAAATGGCCAAGATGTGGTCTCTTGCCATTCCATGCTTCATATGGTGTCCTATACCCCATGGCTTTAGTTGGCAACCTGTTCAGCAAGTAGACAGAATGCCTGACTGCTTCTGCCCAAAACCTCCCAGGAATTCTCATACTCTTCATCAAAGCTCTAGTCATCTCCATAACTGTTCTATTTTTTCTCTCCACAACACCATTCTGCTGTGGTGTATATGGAGCTGTGAATTGCCTCCTGATGCCAGCTTCATCACACACAGCTTGAAAGACACCATTTAGAAATTCACCACCTCTATCAGATCTAATAACTTTGATCTTGTTCTCACAATTATTTTCAACTTGAGCTTTGAACTTTACAAAAGCCTCTACTGCCTCATCTTTAGATTTCAGCATAAAAACAGTACACCATCTAGTGCAATCATCAACAAACAACATAAAATATTTGTTTCCACTAACTGTGGAAAGTGTGATAGGTCCACACAAATCCACATGGACCAAACCCAATGGCTCATCTGCCCTCCAATGAGTTGAGTGAGGAAAAGGTGTCCTAGTCTGTTTTGCAACCAAACAAGACTGACATACTTGATCAGGTTTCTCAATCAGTGGTACACCACCTGCCATTTCTTTATCAACTAACTGTTTCAGAGCTTTAAAGTTGACATGTCCAAGTCTACCATGCCACAACCAACCCTGATCACCCAAGCTAGTCAACAAGCAAACAGGTTCAACAGTATTGAGCTCAATCTTATATAGTCTATTTGCAGTTCTCTGAACACACATGATCAATCTATGAGGATTTTTCCTCTGAAACTGTAATTTCATTTTCATCCAACACAACTCTATGACCAATTTCAGTTAACTGCCCAAGACTTATCAAATTTTCTCTAAGTTTTGGTATGAAATAAACATTTCTTAACACCCACTGATCCCCAGTTTTCCCCTGAAACACAATTGATCCAATCCCCTGAATTTCAACAGCAGAACCATCACCAAATCTCACCTTACCAGTGAAAGAAGGATCGATCTCCTTGAATTTTCTTCTATCTCCTGTCATGTGGTTACTGGCACCATTGTCCAGGTACCAAATCTCTCCTGTGGGCTCTCCATCTCCGGTGAAGTGAAGCTCTGGCTGCATCGGGCCACCATTCAGACACTGTTTCTTCTAAATCTTCAGTGATTGGCACTGTAGTGAATCCAGCAACTCGAATTCAGCATACAGCACTGATGGCTCGATCTCTGCCCTTGTGTGATGCGCCTCCTCCTCCTTCTTCTGCCCCGGACACCGATTAGCATAATGCCCATAGGTGTGGCATTTGAAGCACTTGATGTGACTCTTGTCACGTTTCTCTGTGCCTTCCTTCCCTGCCTCACCACCGCGCCCACCACGACCGCCACCACTCTGCGATCTCCCACCGCTAGAGCTCTCGCCTGCCGCCTTCTTCTGCCTCGCCTCCCACTCGGCTTGAGTGAGGAGTGCCTGAGAATTCTCAGATCGCGCACCACCAGCTCCCCGCCTGGTACGCTCTTCAAATGTTCTGAGCCGGCCAATGGCCTCGTTGAACGCCAAGGTTTTCAGATCACAAAACTGCTCGATCCCGGCCACGATTTGGATGAATCGCTCAGGCACGGTGTCGAGCAGCTTCTTCACCATGACCGATTCCTCCAGTGTGCCGCCAAGATTGCCAAATCTGACCGACATCGCCGTCAGTCTCCCGGAAAACTCATCGACAGTTTCTTCCTCCTTCATCCTTATCGCATCGAACTCTGCCTTCAAAGTTTGTAGGCGCGCGTCTCTCACGCGTTCTGCGCCCACAAACCTTGCCTTCAACTATTGCCAAACCTCCCTTCCCGTCTTCTTCTTCGCGACTTGCATGAGTAGATCATCAGACAAGCACTGGAACAGGTGCGTCCGCACCTTCTTGTCCTTGCTCGTCTCCGCCACCGTTAGTGCGCCCGCCGAACTCCCCTCTGGCGGCTCCACAATCTCCCACCATCCCTGCTCCTCCATGATCGCCTCGACTCGGATACTCCAACTGGTATAGTTGGTCGCCGTCAGAGTTGGGAACAACTGACGGTGGCCGGCATCCCCGCCGCCCCGACCTCCATCACCAACTGTCAGAGACATGGATGAATCTTTTGGTGGATTAGCTACATGATTGATGTGGCTCCGATACCAAATGTTAGCAAAGGATCAACAATCACGAGCGTGGACACACGGTGGCTAACCTACACACAAGATCGCGCAAGATTTGGGATCAAATCGGATGAACACACGATGAACACACACGGCAACCGCCAGGGTGACGGTGCCCCTTTTCACCTTTGATTCAACAGAGTTCACACACGATTACAGAGTGTCTTAGCAACTTACTCACACCTCTAACTCCCAGCTACTTATACCAGCAGCTTACACGCACGCTTTCAACACGGAAATTCAAAATAAACACGGATACATATTGGCTAAAAACAACTACTATTGACAGGGCGACCCGCTGTCCGCGGTCACCACGCTCCTGCCTGCGCTCCAACCGTTCCCGCCAATGCTTCAATTCAAATTCTGCTGCAGCTCAGATCAAACCGACCTCACCACAGCGTGTCCAACACCTGAGGACACATCATGCTTATGCTAACAGGGTCGGGCAGGACATGGAGCAGTCGTACACGAGGCTGGTTGGTGGCAAGGTGGTCGGCACAGCCACGAACGCGACGGCGGCCGTGACTCCGTCGTACGTGTACCTGAGCCTAGGGTATCGACTCCGGGATAAGATCTTCTTCTGCGGCGAGCACCAGCGCGTGCTCCGCAAGGTCAACTGGCTGCTGCTGTACAGCGACCTCTACTTCGCGCCGTCGCTGTGTGAGGTAGCCGAGTTCCAGGACGAGCTTGGGCGACTGTTCCCGGAGAAGGAGAGCATGCACCACCTCCTGTCCCGGTACCTGCTCCACCCGGCCAACCCCGTGTGGAGCTTGGTCATCAGCTACTACCGCTCGTACCTGGCTCCGGCGACACGGAGGATCGGCGTGCAGATCAGGATGTACGGCCACTCCTTAATCCCAGCCAATGACATGTACAACCAGATCCTCAATTGCTCTAGGCAGGAGCACATACTACCGGAAACCACCAACGACAATGACAAGGCTGTGACGCCGACCGCGGTGACTGGCGGCGATGGCAATGGCTCCAACAACTCCACGGCCATCTTCATCGCGTCGCTGTACTCCGACTACTACAAGAGGCTGAGGTCGAGGTACTCCACGCCGCACGCGGCGAAGGGCAGCGGTGCGACAAGGGTAAGCGTGTTCCAGCGGACACACGAGGAGCGCCAGGCGACTGAGAACCTGGCGCACAACCAGAAGGCGCTCGTGGAGATATACTTGCTCAGCTTCTCCGAGGAGCTAGTCACATCAGGGCTGTCCACGTTTGAGTACGTCAGCAGCGGCCTCGCCGGCGTCCGGCCGGCGATCCTGCTCACCGCGTTCAACCATAAGGTCCCTGAGACGCCGTGCCGGCGGGTAGTGTCCATGGAGCCCTGCAACCTCACGCCGCCCCGGGGCCTCAAGTGCCGGGACAAGCCCGCTGACGAGGAGGACCTGGCACGCCATGTCAGGGTCTGCGAGGATTTCAAGGATGGGGTCAAGTTTTTTTGACTAGGCGACGTGGCGTTGTTACTTTTCCATATGTATTTTTTCTTGTGTATGGACCATGACACCTAAGAGGGGGTGAATCTTCAAAAGTCTTTCTAAATCTCACTCTCTAAATCAACATTTAGAGAGTCATTTGCATAAAAATCGGTTTCTATATCTTTCCACTCTCCAATAGCTTTTCTATATCCCATGCGCACTCTAAAGAGTCATTCTCGTCTTCTATTTTTGGCTAGCGAAAAATCCGGAATAGAAGATGGCTATATTTGGATGACCATTTAGAAAAGCTGTTGGAGGGTAGTTTTTCACCAAAATTTCTATTCCTAGCATTTAGGAAGAATATGGAGAGTCTCTTGGAGATGCTCTTAGACAACTTAAAAATCTACTTAACTATGGTCTCTAATTCTCACCTTAGCAAAACCTATGGAAATAAATAAACTATTTAAATATGCAACTACTATTTTGCTAGTGTACTTGCTATCTTTACCGCTAAAGAGTTATACGAGCTAGGTTCCAATCCTATCCACTGACCTATCAACTTTGCTAAGAAAGATAAAGCACACAACCAACCCAACATGGAGTCTGGTCACCAGGTACTACCGCTCGTACCTGGCTCCGGCGAAGCGGAGGATCGGTGTGCAGATCAGGATGTTCGGCTACGCTTCCATCCCCGCCGATGACATGTTCAACCAGATCCTCGCGTGCTAGCTCCCGGCAGGAGAACATACTGCTGGAAACCGACGATGCCAATGAGGACGACAGTGGTGGTAACGAGACAACGGCAACAATGGCTCCAACTCCACGGCCATCTTGGTGGCAATGCTGTACGCGCACTACTACGAGAGGCTGAGGTCGAGGTACTACATGCACGCAGCCAAATGTGGCGAAAGGGTAGCCGTCTTCCAGCCATCGCACGAGGAGCGGCGGGTGACGGCCAACCTGGCACACAACCAGAGAGTGCTCGCGGAGATCTTCCTTCTCAGCTTCTCCGAGGCCCTGCTCACTTCTGGGCTGTCCATGTTCGGGTACGTGAGCAGCAGCCTCACCGGCATCCGGCCGACGATCTTGCTCACCACGATTGGCCACAAGGTTCCCAAGCCGCCGTGCCGACAGGCCGTGTCCATGGAGCCGTGCAACCTCATGCCGCCCAAGGGCGTGCAGTGCCAGAACAAGCCCCTGAAGGAGAATGTGGACCGCCACGTCAAAGTCTGCGAGGATTTCAAGAATGGGGTCAAGTTTTTTTTGACTAAGCGACGCGCTATTAACTTTATTTTTATTTTTGACCAAGAATAGAGTGACTCATAAGTTAGCTCTAAACATTTTTTTATATTTTAATAGAAGAGAGAGAAAAGCTAGCTCTTCATCAAGAGCTAGACTCGTACATACAATCCAAGATCGTGTAAGAGTGTCATGTGGGGCTTTCCAAGTTTTGAGCTACATAGTAAAAGTTAGCACTATTGAACAAGTCGGCTTAGATCTAGCAACTCGCTTTATACATTGCTCCTGCAGGTGTCAGAGTCCAGCAAGCCATGTCTCCTCTTCGCCTAGCTCCTGTCCATTATCTATATCTATATACTCTTATAAAGCTAAATCCTACTCGAAGATTTTTCTCTTCATGGCAAGGTGTCAACATCATTCTTCACTAAATAATCGCACTTGATGTTCTATCTCTTCATGTAAGATGTCCACATCATTCTCACCAAGTCCATGTCATCCCTTATTAATTACAAAAAATATCAACACCATCTCTATCACGTGCAATACTTTTAATCTTTAAACTATTAACATAGAAGTCATCTACGTACGCTATTTGTTTCATCACCTATTATAACACCCTCGGTATTAAGCACCTAGTTAATAACTTGATCATGTCATCATCAAGCATTATGGCATAGATGCATCTCATGTTTCATTTATAACATTAATATGTGTTGCATGAAATGATAACAAAAAGGTTAGTGAAGTATTTGGAATTCGATTTTGAATTCAACGTGCGCGCTAGGGCGAGGCGAAGTTGCGTGCAGGGCATTGAGCTGAGAGCAACTGGTGGAGGCGAATTCGGCCGGCGAAGCAAACTCGATGGCGGCGGCGAGGAGAAAGAAAAGAAGGGCACGGCGGCTAGCACAGCGTTATATAGGCGAGGGCGCGGCATGAGCAAGTTCCAGCAGCTGCAGGACGTGGCCGACGCGAAGCAACTGGGCGCCACGCGCAGGAAGTCACGAGAAGGTCGTGGGCGGTGAGACAGCAGGCAGGCTGCTCGCCTGATTCACTGTAGCTACTAAAACCATCTCATTCTCCTCTCCTTTTCAAATTACTTCAAAAAAAAAAGAATCAAATAGAAACTTCAAAATCTTCTAACATGAAAGTTGTTCAAAATTGAAAAATCTACAACTTTCATTTTTTAACCAACTCCAAATTCCAATTAGTTTTGAAAGTAGGATTTTGAATTTTGAATTTGAGTTTAGGGTTAATAAACAACTCATTTACAAATTTGGTATTTAATTAGTGAATAATTACTATTCAAACATCGCAATTAGTTGTACCATTTCAAAGCACAAATTTTTGTACCAATTCATGAAATAAAAGTTGCACAAGTGACAAGTCTTATTCATGAAATTTATTTTAATAATTCCTCCCAAAAATTTTGAATTCAAAATCGAATTCCAAATACTTCACCAACCTTTTGTTATCATTTCATACAACTGGTCGGTGCTGACACCCGAGATGCTGGACTTGCCCATCGGTGCCGAGCGCGATCAGGTAGCACACGTACAGGACGCCCATCGGGAGCCCCGTGGCCTGCTGGCACGGCCCAGCCGCGCCGGGTCCTCACGGTGGCGGCCCCAAAACTGCGGTGTCATCCAACTGCGTGCGTGCCATGCAAGCCGCAAAAACAACGCGGAAGGAAACGAAGGAACCGCTGGATTGAGGAAGAAAGGTGCCCCACGGAAGGATTCACGGCAAAAAAAAAAAAAAAAAGTGGCTACCATGACATAATGCTATTTGAAGGTAACAGACCATTCTTTTTTTTTTGTGGTATTTTACGTGAGGAACGTCTTTCGATGGTACTTTTCGAATGTCGTAATCTTTCGATGCTATGAAACCAATTTTCCCATACTAATTACATATATTGGTTTCCCTTCTATTAGCTTATCGATTTTTTGCTAGATCTGATACAACAAAATAACATGCGAGTAAAATTCTCATATATACACAGTATACAGAATACCATATAGTAACATTATGTATATAATAAATTTATTTTTAAGAAAATCCGGCGGCAATGCGTAGGGTATGCTTCTAGTTTATTTTGATCCGAAAACCATTAGTCACGTACACAGTATAAGACACCATTTTGATTGGGAATCTATCGCGATTACTAGAACCACATGAGGCACAATATATATCATCAAATCCATTGCAACAAGTGTCTATACATCACACCACTTGTAGTTAAACTATATATATATATATATATATATATATATATATATATATATATATATATATATATATATATATATATATATATATATATATATATATATATATATATATATATATATATATGTCAAAGTTTTGACCATTCAGTGAAAGAGAGCTGAGTGGAAAACTCAATAGTACAAGACAACTTGAACAAGCAACAACTAACCTTAACAAGTAGACTAGTTTTCATTAAAAAAAAACAAGTAGACTAGTACTTTCAAACGGATTTGGACAAAAGGTGTGTTTCCTCCATGTTGTTATTGTCTGACGGCGTATTATTGTTGAAGTTATTAGTTAAAGTTCAATTTCGACCAATAATTTCTTGTTGACTTTTCATTTATATGTGATATAAGAAAGTATAATCATAGTTAGTATTTTTCAAAACAAATATGAAATAGCACATGGACGCTAATTTAATTGATGTCAAAATGAAATTATATTAATGGTATAACTATTGGTCAAATTTTATTTGCAATTGCATACGGGCTAGTACCCGTCATAAATAAAATTCGATTTGGTAGATCGTTATAGGATACAAATGTTACATGATGCTCGAATTCGAATATAAATAAATCGAATATACAAAACTCAACCGCATCACTCCAATCTCCCACGTTAGTTCGTGCAAACCACTAGCACTGGAAGTTTCCATCTCCAGCTTGGACTACCTCCGGCACACACAGCCGCTTGCTTGTACATAAATGCATCTCGGTCGTTGTCGTCGGCCATGTGCGCACGGTACAGAGCTGATCGACGAAGATGACGATGAGTGGCGGCACTGCAAGCAGCATCGTGCCAAAGCTGGTGGACGATCCGGAGGCGGTGCCGGCGGTGGAGCCGCGGCCGGTGAGGGAGAAGGTGTGTATGTGTCACCGGGCTTTGCTCGCCCCCGGCAGCCTGATGACGCTGCTGCTCCTGGCGTGCTTCGTCCTCGGCCGGGGTAGCGCGTCGTCAGCGGCCTGGCGGAAGATCGATCTCGCCAAGCTCACAGGCATGAACAATGGAACAGCAGGTAAGTACGGTCGTCACTCGTATGCATGTGAGCACTGTAGCATATAGACAAAACTAACTAACTAAGCTATATCACCTGCCTCCAGGGCTTACGACGAATGCTCCTCATGGCCGCGACGAGCTCCTCGGCGGGCTTCTCCCGGCGGGCATGGACCGGCGAGCATGCTGGAGCCGGTACAAGTCGTGGCGGTACTACAAGTACTTCCCGTACGCAGCGTCGCCGTACCTCCAGCGCAAGCTGCGCGCCTACGAAGCACGGCACCGTCGGTGCGCCCCCGGCACGCCGCTCTACGCCAAGTCCTTGGAGCGGCTCCGGTCCGGCCGCAGCGCCGACGGCATGGACTGCAACTACGTCGTGTGGCTCCCCTTCGACGGCCTCGGCAACCGCATGCTGTCCATGGTGAGCGGTTTCCTCTACGCGCTGCTCACGGACCGCGTCTTACTCGCCGCCTTGCCTCCGGACTCGGCTGACCTCTTCTGCGAGCCGTTCCCGGGCACGACATGGCGGCTCCCGTTGGGCGACGACTTCCCCGTCGCCAACCTGGTCCCACTGGGCCAGGACATCGAGCGGTCGTACACCAGGCTCCTCGACGCCAAGGGGGTCGGTCCGGCCGCGAACGCGACGGCGGGCGTGCCGGCGTACGTGTACCTGAGTTTAGGGTGGCAGCTAAAGGACCCGCTCTTCTTCTGCGGCGAGCACCAGCTCGTTCTCGGCAAGGTCAACTGGCTGCTGCTGTACAGCGATCTCTACTTCGTGCCGTCGCTGTACGCGGTGGCCGAGTTCCAGGACGAGCTCCGGCGGCTGTTCCCTGCCAAGGAGAGCGTGAGCCACCTCCTGTCCCGGTACCTCTTCCACCCGACCAACCCCGTGTGGAGTCTGACCACTAGGTACTACCGCTCGTACCTGGCTTCGTCAAAGCGAAGGATCGGTGTGCAGATCAGGATGTTCAGCTATGGCTCCATCCCCGCCGACGACATGTACAACCAGATCCTCGCGTGCTCGCGACAGGAGCACATACTGCCAGAGACCGACGACGATGGCAGCGGTGCTGATGACAATGGCGTGCTGGCAACGAGGAGCGACGACAATGGCGATGGCTCCAACTCCACGGCCATCTTGGTGGCGTCTCTGTACGCAGACTACTACGAGAGGTTGAGGTCGAGGTACTATGAGCACGCGGCGAAGGGCGGCGAGAGGGTGGCCGTGTTCCAGCCGTCACACGAGGGGCGGCAGGCGACGGACAACATGGCGCACAACCAGAGAGCTCTCGCGGAGATCTACCTGCTCAGCTTCTCAGAGGAGCTTCTCACATCCGGGAGGTCGACGTTCGGGTACGTGAGCAGCAACCTCGCCGGCGTCCGACCGACAATCCTACTCACTGCGTATGGCCACAAGGTTCCCGAGCCGCCGTGCCGGCGGGCCGTGTCCATGGAGCCGTGCAACCTAACGCCGCCTCTGGGTGTGGAGTGCCAGGGCAAACCAGTCGACAAGGAGGACCTGGCACGCCACCTCAGAGTCTGCGAGGATTCTAATGACTCAGTCAAGTTTTTTGATGGCTAACCAATCCGATACTAAGTTCATTCCTTGTAAACTGTTATTAATTTATTGTTTTTTAGCAGAGTTATTAATTTATTGTTAACACGCATCCCTAAAATTATTCTTAGTCGTTGTAAGAACCTATGTATGATACCATGTAAAAGAGTCGTTTCGCGTACAACTTAACACCGTCGGCCCATCAAACTAACGGAAGGACCAAGAAACCAAAGAAAATTCATTTTAGGACCAAATAAGCGAGTTCGAGAAAAAAAGGGTCAAGAAACTAAGCCGTACTTTTGTGAGGGCCAAGGAAATAATTTCCTCTAAAAACTAATAATCGATCAGTCTCATCTCGGCAAGACAAATTAAATCATTTTTTATCTAAGGCTAGTTTTAGTGAAGATTTCATTTAAATTTCATTTGCATTTAATACCGTAACTCATGAGTAGATTTTATGACTTGGCAGACTAATTTTCTTCTCTCG
Organism: Saccharum hybrid cultivar R570; assembly: GCA_038087645.1. NCBI lineage: Eukaryota > Viridiplantae > Streptophyta > Magnoliopsida > Poales > Poaceae > Saccharum > Saccharum hybrid cultivar. The sequence goes on along the minus strand of JAQSUU010000405.1, from coordinate 29,416,742 downwards.
AATACATAAAAAATTTGGGTATTTTTTATTAAGGTAGAAGAGTTTAAACATAGCGTCGCGCTTCAAACGAGGGCCCTAGGAGGTCTAAAAGTAGCAGCGCAAGGCCGAACATCCCTAATGCACTGATACAAGTTATGAAAAATGCTACTGAGATAACTATTAATTGTTATTATCTCATTTGTTCTAACTAGTGAGATAATTATTATATAGAGGTTCAGCTAACAATTAGCTATTTTATTAGCTGCACCTGTTTAGATCCAAAAGACATAACTATTAGCCGAGATCAAGCTATTATCTATATAGGGATCCAAACATGGACTCAGCATTAACCAAGTCAATCATTCACAGAAAAAAAAACAAAAAGGGCGACTTGTCCTTGCTGTTCCTGAATCTTCTGGGTCCATGCATGTTCCGAACAAAGTTGACTTTGATCTGAAGGAAAGAATTCCGATCCGGTTCAAATTAAATCAGCGTGCGTCTCTATTAAGAATGCAACCGAGCTGGCGAGCTCCGTCAAACGAGCTAGCGATCGCGTGAGACATAAACAAAAAGGAAATAAAAATGCAGCCGAGCTGGCGAGCTCCGTCAAACGAGTAAATAAACAAGGTTAATTACTGTCACCGAGATGGAGAGGTATCTGCGTGCCCGCGTTTTGTAATCAGAAGACACGCACGCACATGTGGGTGCTGGGTGCACAACTGACACTCTGACATGCATGAGAGCTGCATTGAAGCTAGCATTATGCATCATCGAACATCAGCATCACCAGATTAGTTAATACTCTGTAGCTGATTTTGTCATCACGTCTGATCTTAATCCGGCCATCATCACACAAGGAAAAACAAAATTGCCAAGTGACCAAGTCAATAGTGTTCCTCTTGGTTCCTGAAGTACACTACCGGAATCCGCTTCTTTGCCGAGCGCCGGAGGCTTTGCCGAGCATTTTTTTTTCAGGCGCTCAGCAAAGAAGGCTTTGCCGAGAGCCAAATAAAAAACACTCGGCAAAGCCTCTGCACTCGGCAAAGAAGGCTTTGCCGATAAAGCCTTCTTTGCCGAGTGCCAAAGTAAAACACTCGGCAAAGCAATTTTTCAAACCACGTTTTGGTGCCCTAAACGAATTCAAATAAAAAAGTTTTCAACTACAAAGTTTTATAACTTCTCATGATCTACAAAACTTTATATTGGTCATTTCTTCATTCGACAAAGTAATAATTATGTTGTTCACAAAATCTTTGTCTCTCATGTAGTTTCATGAAACTATAAGAGAGATATATAAGATTTGTGAACAATGTTAGCATCACAATTTCGGATAGAAAAACTTTCTAAATGAAGTTTGTAGAACTCGAAAGGTTACGAAACATTGTAGTTGACCACTTTTTAATTTGAATTCATCTTGTCATGCAAATCTACGTTTGAAATTCAAAATTTTAAAATTTTAAAATTCGAATTTTTCGAAAGACCTTGGATGGAAAAACTTCCTAAATGAAGTTTGTAGATCTAGAAAAGTTATGAAACATTGTAGTTGACCACTTTTTCATTTGAATTCATCTTGTCATGCAAAACTACGTTTGAAATTCAAAATTTTAAAATTCGAATTTTTCAAAAGACCTCGGATGGAAAAACTTCCTAAATGAAGTTTGTAGATCTCGAAAAGTTATGAAACATTGTAGTTGACCACTTTTTCATTTGAATTAATCTTGTCATGCAAAACTACGTTTGAAATTTAAAATTTTAAAATTTAAATTTTTCAAAAGACCTCGGATGGAAAAACTTTCTATATGAAAAATGTAGTGCTCGAAAAATTATGAAACTTTATAGTTGACAACTTTTTTATTTGAATTCGTTTAGGGTCTCAAACAATTAATTTTCACTTGGTTTAGTATAATATTTGAGTAACCGAAACGACATATAGACGCACGTGAGTGTGTAGTGCAGGTGGCAGAGGAGGTATCGCGTGAGGGAGAGGTCACGAGTTCGAATCCCACCGACCATGCAGCCACGAATTTTGAGCGAAAAATGCCACGACTGCGCTCGGCAAAGGCTTTGCCGAGAGCCTTAGAGGCTTTGCCGAGAGCCTGGGACCCTCGGCAAAGCAGCCGGCTCCGGTAGTGGTACTAGTAGCTCCATCGGCCGCGGTCATAGAAAATGGTTCGGGACAGATTATATTCTTAGAACAGACAAAAAATTGCTTCAACGGCTAACACACACACTACGACATAGTGCTCTACCACTCCTTGGCATTGCTGACATAGAAAATTTTTGGCTCCTTCCGTTTAGGGTGACAATATAATACAGTACTAGATGTAGAAGCTCACAAATAACATTAAGAGAGTACAGACGTCTCTATTAAGACTTTAAGAGACACAACATCTACCACCCAAGACATAAAATGGATAATCGTTAAATATGATCATGGCAAATTGATAATTTGAACACTGGCGGACAGGTTCCTCCTCTTCGAACAAGGAACCTAACAAATTGTTGGGGGATGGCAAGATGTTTAGGTCACCCTATTTACATTTATCTATCAACCTTATTTCACCAACGATTGCCGAAAGGCCCGATGGAGCTACCGGGTTGGCCAAAATGCCTTTCGTCTAGCCAAAATGTCTTTGAGCCATCACCTTTCAGCATTAGAATCTGGTTGTCGACATGGTTATCGAGGCATAATGCCTGCCTGTTGGCATTGACGTCTGGCATTGACGTCTGGCTTATCAGCATTGACGTCTAGCTACTGGCATGGTCGTCGGAAGGTAACGCCTACGGTTGGCCGAAAGTCCTTTCGTCTAGCCGAAAGGTCTTTCGGCCATCTCTTATCGGCATTGACGTTTGGCTACCGGCATGGTCGTTGGGAGGTAACGCCTAACGGTTGGCCGAAAGGTCTTTCGGCCATCGCTTATCGGCATTGACGTCTGGCTACCGGCATGGTCGTTGGGAGGTAACGCCTGCCGGTTGGCCGAAGGGTGCAAAAGCCCTTTTGCTTAGCATGACACTTTCATTTCGACTTGGTAAACATGTGTTGTGCAGGTAATCCATTTTCGTCTTTGTGTTACAAAAAGGCGGAAGTGACAGAACAATAGCTGCAAAGCTATTCCTTTGGCGGGGCCCCCTTGTGCCAGCTGTAAAGCAGAAGGGACCAGGTGAGGAAGGCGCTTACTACGGGAGGCCCAACGCAGAATGGACCAGAAACGCCCTGACGATTTGGAATATGCCTTAGGATCTAGGTAGTTGGAGGGGCATTTCTGTCTTTGTAAAGGATACGGATATGTATAAATTGAGCTCCAGGAGAGGTGTGTAGGGAGGAGGAAATGGAACCCTAATTCCTTGAGTCATTTATAAGTGCCTTTCGTTCTTCCTGTTCCTTTCGTTCGGTTATTTTGGCACTTTCGGTTACTTGAGCGACAACCCAATGTTCGAAGGCTAAGGCCTAGAACAACGCCCACCGTGGTTGTTGCTCAGGCTTTCCATGGCTGGAAGAAAAGGAGCGAAAATAGGTAACGACAATGCGGAGTCATCAGTGGCAGCTGCGGTTGCCGCCACAGCGAAAATAGCAACCGGTGCTGCGGTGGCAACTATAGCAACGTTGATGATATCAACAGGAGCCGGGGAACCAACCGCCCCACAAGTGCAAGGTGGCGAAACAAGACCATCCAGTAGACCAAAGTGTATGCTAGAAGGACATGTTCGAGAAGTGATCAACAATCAGATCGTGATGGAAAATGAAGATGGCGAAATCTCTGACCAAGCAACAGATCCTTAAGTTGCAGCACGAAAAGGACCAACTACTAAAGTAGGCTGCAGCACAAAAGAGGGCAGAACAGATCCGTCAGGCAATCAGATAGGCCGAAAGCCAGAGAGAGGATGATTAGAGAGATTCAGCAGCTCCAGAGAGCAGGCAGCGAAAGCACAAACCATGTCCACAAAAGCATTGTCTTCCCGGATATTGGCCTTCCGGACGAAAACACAAAAATGTATGACCCAACATCGCTGCTGTCAAAAGAGCTGCAGCAGCACCCATGGCCACAGAATTACAAACCCCGCATCCCTCGTTTTGACGGAAAGACCAATCCGGGGAATTTCATAGCAAGCTACAAAACAACAGTCTATTCGGCAAGAGGGGATATCTAGACTCTGGCGATATCTCTTATCTTGGCGGTCGAAGGCGTCGCCCATGACTGGTACATGTCATTGAAACCCCTTTCCGTTCACTCATGGCACCAGATCAAAGCAGAGCTTCTGGCAACTTTCCAAGTGTACCGGCTAGAGATGAAAACCACAAGAGATCTCATGAATTGCGTTCAGCAAGATGATGAAGCCTTGTCGAACTATCTAAAAAGATTTATCCAGCTCAAGGCACAGGCACCGAAGGTGCCAGAAGCAGTAGTAATAGCAGCGGCCATCGAAGGCTTGGCTATGGGGGATTGTGCAGCGCATTTCGCCTGAAAGCCGCCGGCCATAGTCAAAGAACTCTTCGAAGTCATGAACCATTATGCAAGATCAGATGATGATTACAGGCGACGAAAGGCAGCACGCGGTCCTCTAAGGCAGGCATCAATGCAACGAAATGTGAGACCTTTCTGTTCGACAAACTACCTACAAGAAGATGATTCAGAATAGTCCACACCAGATCAGTTCACTCCTGCCCATCGCAGTCTAAGCCCTATTGCGGTTTTGACTTTTCGTCACTTCATGAAGGACGAGATGACAGAAGGAGCGGATGCCAAAAGGCTCTGTGTTGTTTCACATGCGGCGAAAGCGCCGGGCATATCTCCAATGATTGCAAATACAGTAAGATGGCTAGAGAGCTTTGTTAGGTCTACTAGCATCACGGTTAGGCTAATAGTACCGCTAGGACATAGATCTAGTGGGGTAAACCAGTGAAACAAATAGTGAATAAAGTTCCTAGTGATAGAACTATCGGATCCGAGAGGGTGAGAGGGAGAAAGGGGATTGAGGTGGTGCAAACCGTCTGTAGGAAGGGTGGAGTTCGATCCAGAGGCGGCCATGTTGATGCAGCGAAGAACAGAGGCGATGGAGGGGCTTCCCGTCACTTGGCTGCGCACCCTCTTTGGATCGGGCTAAGGTTTGTAGGTGGGGCGTCGAGCTCAGGCAAACCTCGTATCTTGAGCCGCCGGCGCCCACCTCTATTTTTATAGCGCAGGGTGACGGGGGCCCTCCAGCCAAGAATAGGCTGGGCGCCCTCGATCAGGGCGCGAGTCAAGGAGAAAGCCGTTGGGCTTTCTATATTTAGGAGATCACTTCTAACATTCTCCCCCTTGATCTCATCACTTACTTTAATCTTCGAACTTTTATTTTGACGCTTTTACTTTACTCGTTCCATCACAGATAAGTGTATAGAGCATGTTTCATCGTCACGGTCAACTGCCGATGGATTTGACAGCTACAATACACATATCTGATCTGAAACAGTTACTTTAACTTTGGGCCATTTTATTATAGTCCAGGAGTCATAGGCTTTCCCTTAAACCCATACCGGCTACATGTTCTCTGAATACGTTGGGTGGTAAGCCTTTTATAAGCGGATCCGCGAGCATCTTTTCAGTGCTTATATGCTCAAGACTTATAATTTGATCCCGGACTTTATCCTTCACGACATAATACTTTATGTCAATGTGTTTGGCAGCACCACTTGACCTATTGTTGTGAGCATACTGTACTGCTGGATCATTGTCGCAGTATAACTTTAGTAGCTTATGTATGCTGTCGACCACATTCAAACCGGGTATGAACTTCTTTAGCCAGTTCACCTGCCCCGTTGCCTCATAACACGCTACAAACTCGGCATACATTGTGGACGATGTAGTGACGGTTTGTTTCGAGCTTTTCCATGAAATTGCTCCTCCTGCGAGAGTGAATACATATCCTGACGTGGATTTTCTATCATCTCCCGCATAATCAGAATCCGAATATCCCACTATCTGGAGAGAATCTGATTTTCTGTACGTCAACGTGAGGCCTTTCGTACCTTGCAAATATCGTAAGACTTTCTTTACCAATTTCCAGTGTTCAATTCCTGGATTACTTTGAAATCTGCCAAGCAACCCGGTAACAAAAGCTAAGTCAGGGCGCGTGCACACTTGAGCATATTGTAGGCTTCCGACAGCAGAAGCATATGGAACCACTTTCATTTGATCGAGCTCGTATTGGTTCCTGGGGCATTGAAAATCCCCATATCTGTCGCCCTTGACCATGGGTGCAGGTGAGGCACTACATTTATGCATACTGAATTTCTTTAAAACTTTTTCTATGTATGCCTTTTGTGATAGTCCTAATATCCCTTTACTTCTATCTCGGTGAATCTCTATGCCCAAAACAAATGAAGCTTCACCAAGATCTTTCATATCAAATTTTGAAGATAAAAACTTCTTTGTCTCCAGTAGTAGACTGACATCACTACTAGCAAGTAAGATATCATCTACATACAGGATTAGGAAGATGTATCTTCCATTCTTAAACTTTGTATAAACATAATTATCCTCAATATTTTCTTTAAACCCAAAATTCTTTATTGTTCTGTCAAACTTCAAGTACCACTGTCTCGAAGCTTGCTTTAACCCATAAATCGATTTCTTTAAGCGGCATCCCATTCGTTCTTTTCCTTCTACGACAAAACCTTTCGGTTGTGCCATATAAACATTTTCCTCCAGATCCCCATTCAGGAATGCCGTTTTTACATCCATCTGATGTAATTCTAAATCATAGTGTGCCACTAACGCCATTATAATTCTGAAGGAATCCTTACATGAGACTGGAGAAAACGTCTCATTGTAATCAATCCCTTCTCTTTGCGTAAAACCTTTTGCCACAAGTCGCGCTTTAAATCTTTCAATATTCCCTTGGGAGTCACGTTTTATCTTGTAGACCCATTTGCAGCCTACTGTCTTGGCTCCTTTAGGAATAGGCTCTAAGTCCCAAACTTTGTTGGTACTCATTGACTTTATTTCATCTTCCATGGCCTCAAGCCACTTGGATGAATTATCGCTTCTCATGGCTTCTTCAAATGAAGTGGGATCACCCTCCATTTGAAATTCTTCAGTGTTATACACCTCATAATCATCAGGTATCGCTGATCTTCTAACTCTTTGAGACCTTCTAGGGGCCTCCACATTTGGCACATCTTCTGTTTGGGGCTGTTGTTGCTCCCCCTCATCTGTGGCATCAGTTTGTATAGGTTCCTGAAGAACAGGTTCCTCATCATTGTTTATTGTCACCACAGGAGAACTGACAACAGGTGTTGGCACTACAGTATCTAGCACTGTTGGTGCAACAAGAACAGGTAGTTCAAAGAATGGTTCCTGAGTCATCGGATTGGGCACACATACCCGCTTCTCCTCAGGAACAATTTCTCGAGCCACCATGCTCCCCCTCATCATTTCATCCTCTAAGATAACAGCGTGTCTCGTTTCTACAAATTTTGTGTATCTGTCTGAACAGTAGAAACGAAAACCTTTTGACTTTTCAGGATAGCCAATAAAATGGCAGCTAACTGTTTTGGGATCTAACTTCCCAATATTTGGGTTAAACACTTTTGCCTCAGCAGGACTCCCCCACACACGTAAGTGTTTTAGTGAGGGTTCTCTTCCTGTCCATAATTCGTATGGTGTTTTGGGCACTGCTTTACTTGGTACTCTATTTAGAATATGAATGGCGGTTTTTAACGCCTCCATCCATAGACTCAATGGCAAGTCAGAGTAACTCATCATACTACGCACCATATCCATTAAGGTACGGTTGCGCCTTTCAGCTACTCCGTTCTGCTGAGGTTCGCCCGGTGTAGAATACTGGGCTACTATGCCATTCTCCTGTAGAAACCTTGCAAAGGGTCCAGGAACTTGGCCATATAGGGTATGCCGACCGTAGTACTCCCCACCACGATCAGACCGGACCACTTTAATCTTTAAATTATGCTGATTTTCAACTTCAGCCTTAAATATTTTAAATTTATCCAACGCTTCATTTCTTTCTTTAATTGGATAAATATAACCATAACGGGAGTAGTCATCTGTGAATGTTATGAACGAGTCGAAACCATCCACACTTTTCACAGGAAAAGGACCACAGATGTCTGTGTGAATTATCTGTAGAATTCCTGTGCTTCGCTTAGCATCCTTTTTAATTTGCTTTGTGTATTTTCCTTTAATACATTCTCTCTACACTGTTCAAAGTCTGAGAACTCTAATGGAGGAAGAATATCATTCTTAACTAGTCTTTCTATTCTCCCCCTCGAAATATGGCCTAAACGACAGTGCCATAATTTCGACGACGCATCTTGAGTTCTCTTTCGTTTTCTATTTGCGTTCACAAACGAGAATACGTTATCATTCGCATCACATACGGAATTCACATTTTCACGAAGTGATAACAAATAAAGATCTTGCTTTTGAAAAGCAAGGCTAACACATTCATTATTACATAAAATTTCACATTTGCCATCTCCAAAATGGCAATCGAATCCATCATTATCCAAACATGACACACTAATCAAGTTTCTTTGTAATGACGGAACAAATAAAACATCTTTCAACAAAAGAATGAATCCATCGGCAAGCTCTAAGGAGACATCGCCAACAGCTTCGACGTCTGCTTGGACTCCATTTGCGACTTTAACGTGCCTTTCGCTTCTTTGCGTAGTTCTCGTCGAACGGAATCCCTGTAAAGAATTTGCAACATGAACAGTTGCTCCTGAGTCAATCCACCAAGTAGATTTCGAATACTGTACATACAGGGATTCATTTATAAACGTAATCATGTTCTCACCTTGCTTTGCCATGATCATCTTTAGGAAATCGGGACAATCTTTCTTGTAATGTCCCGTCTTCTTGCAGTGAAGACACTGATCTTTGCTTACTGTAAATTTGTTCTGCTGAGGCTGATGCTGCATGGGAGCTTTGCCCTTTGGCTTTGAGGGAGAGTTGGCATTGGCATTGAAATTCTTTCTTTTGTTGTCTTTAACAAAATTGAGAGTACCACCATTGGCGGCTTTTATCCTCTCTTCCTCCTGTGCACACATCGCCATACAACGTTTTAAATCCCATTTTTCGGGCTGAATGTTGTAGTTGACAATAAAAGTGTCAAACTCTTTTGGTAACGAAGCAAAAATCAGATGGACAAGAAACTCTTCAGTAAGAGCCAGGTCCACTGATTTGAGCTTGTTGTTCAAATGATTCATCTTTGATATGTGCTCTCGAATGCCATTGCCATGACCACCTCCAGTGTATTTTTCTGTCACCAGCTGCTTTATCAGCTGAGTAGCATATGTCTTTGAAGAGCCATAGAACTGACTCTTTATCCTTTCCAAGTACTCTGTGACAGTGTCACACTCTTGGATTGAGCCCATTATGGTAGGCTCAATTATGTTCTTTATGACAGCAACACACTTTTTGTTGGCATTGACCCACTTTTGCTTTTGTAGGTCATATGCCATCTGTACGGGAGCATGGTCCCTCTCTTTTTTCTGCCATTCAGCATCAGACTCATTAGTCTCCCTCACCGGTGCCACAGGTTCACTGGGGCATGGTGTGGTGACCACCCAGTCTACCTCAGCCAAAACAAAGGCGAGGTCAATTTTCTTTTTCCATTCATTGTAGTTGTCACCTTTGAGGGGTGGGATATCTTTGATAAACCCCATCAAAGAGTAACCTCTTGAAAATATAAGTCATATAAAGTGAGAACTTAATTATAACAGGAATAATTGCATGCTTTAGTTTCAACGTTGGTCAAAATTAAAACATACAAAAATCATCCTTTTTACACTAATTCTAGATCACCGTTGGGCAGAAATAGAATTAATGCATGATAAAATCATAATAACATCATAATACTGCTATTAATCAACGTTGGTCAGAATAATAACAACATTATGATCATATTTAAATTTATCCATTTTTCAAAATTAAATTCTCCCGTTGGTTCGAATTTAATAATGAAATAACATCTTTAAGTACGCAGCGGAAACACTTTTAACATAAATATTCCCATAATTATTTTTCCAGAAACATGAAAAAATACTGTATTGTTCTCCGAAAATTTATCGTTGGACAAAATATTTCGGAGATCTAATATCAAATTCAAACCAAAACATTCAAAATTGCATTAACATTGTTTCTGGAAAATTAAAAATGAGAAAAAAAGATCATTGTTTTCATTTGTTCGCTGAGTGCAGCCCACCGCAGCAAAAACGGCCCAGCAAATCACGGCCCACGGCCGTTTCCCGCGCGCACTCGCCAGCGCTCCCGCGCCCAGGCCGCAACCTGGGCCTGGGCCGGGATTTCGGCCTGCAGCTCTTGCCCGCCTGGGCCATGGAGGCGGCCCGTTAATACCGGCGCGATCAGAACCGTTCATGAGGATCCGACGGTCTAGAGTTCATTTCGGGAGATCAAAAAGGGCCAGCCGCTGTCAGTTCCGAAAACCCTAGAATCATTTCTCATTTCGCTTCCTCCCTTTGCCTTTCCAGTCGCAGTGGAGCGGCGGACACAGTGGCGGCGCCCATGGCGCCCGGCCGCACCGTCGAGGGAAGAAGCCGGTGGAGCAAAAACCGGCGTTCCCGTACCCTCTCTTTCTCCCTTTCCACTTTCCCGTTGTTCCGAGCGCCCGCATCGAGCACCAGTAACAGTCCTCGCCCATGGCGAGCGGTGGAGGAAGATGGTGGTGCCGCTGCCGGACCCCTCGCCGGCGCGTGAGCTCGCCCTAGGCGGAGCTCACCGCCGTCGAGCGGTCTGGGCAACGGTGCCGTGAGCATGCGCGCGCGCCACGGGATCACGCCGGCGAGCGGCAGCTCCAGTTCTTTCCCGCACGGTGTCCATGACGCCGCGGGTGGTGACGAAGGTAAGACCGACGGTAGGTCAGCCATTTGCGTCCTTTATTTTGTTAGGGTTAGGGTTCCAGTGTACTTTTCCGATCCGAGATCGGTCATTCGTTTCTTTGCTTTAACCCTTCTAGGGTTTCGTAGTTAGGGTTGTTCCATTTTCTTTCCCCAAAACTGGATCTACACCTAGATCCAGTCCTCCGATACCAATGTTAGGTCTACTAGCATCACTGTTAGGCTAATAGTACCGCTAGGACATAGATCCAGTGGGGTAAACCAGTGAAACAAATGAAAACAATGATCTTTTTTTCTCATTTTTAATGTTCCAGAAACAATGTTAATGCAATTTTGAATGTTTAGGAGATCACTTCTAACAAGCTTAAGGAAAAAGACAACGCACCAAGAAGTCGGAAGAAGCCAAATTAACTGATGAAAACATCATTAGCCGAAGGGCAGAAGCTGGAGAAGACACTTAGAAAACTCCTCCATCCAAAGCAGCACCTGACAGTTGTGTCCATATCGGCACAGACCTATTAGTCGAATAGAAGCAAGAGCTCCTTTCATTCTTGCACGAGAACAACAATACTTTCACTTGGTTAACGATAGACTCGCACAGAGACCGCCAAAATCTGGCATAGCACAGCCTGTATGTGGCGAAAGGGTCCAAGAGAGCCGAAGCAGTGAAAGCTAAAGTCCAAAGATTGCCATATGCTGAGATCGTCAGATTCGTTCAGTGCCCGAAATGGTTAGGAAACGCGGTCGCAATCATATGCATTGATTTCAGAAACTTAAACAAGCATTGCCCGAAGGATCTGTACCCCTTCGCCAAGAATTGGCGAGTTAGTGGACATTGCAGTAGGACACGAGATGATGAGTCGGTCGGATTGTTGCCCTGGTTATCACCAAACCTGATCGGGTCCCAAGGACAAAGAAAAAGCAAGCTCCATCACCCCAGGCGGCTCACATCATTATTGCTGCATGTCGGAAGGGCTATGAATTGCAGACACCACTTTCTCCAGAAAGACAGATAGTGTTTTTCACAAGCAGAAGCGGAAGAAACTTTTCGTCTATGCCAACGATATAGTGGTGAAGTCCGATAAGAGAGAAAAACACATTCGAAACTCGCAAGCGACTCCAATGAACCTCTGCATGATTGATCCCAAGCTCAACCCAAGCAAGTGCATTTTCATCATCCAGAAGGGAAAGCCGAAGGGTGGTGGATTTCGACCAGGGGTGTTGAAGCAAATCGAGGCAAAATAACAGCAACAACACCAGTACAAAGGAAGCTTCAATCAGGCAAAATAATAGCAACAACACCAGTACAAAGGAAGCTTCAATCACAATGATATGAACCTTTCGTCCTGGCAGAAGTGCTAAAGCTAGAAACCTTTCGGCTGGTGAACAACCAAGGGGCCGAAACAACACACACACGGAACGTAGACAATCTGCTTCGCTTCTATCTACCGCCAACATAACTCATATCACCTAGTGGGTAGTAATGTAATTTTTTTTAAATTTCACTTTTCACAAAAATCAAGGAGAATTGTACTCCTCTTCCTTGCACAAGAAACCATTGTAGAAGGGTATTCCAAGACATATAATTGAAGTCAAGCACCAAACGCCGAAACAAGCTTTGACATGACCAAAGCTTGGATATTGGCAGCAACACGTGCAGGTAAAAGGCTGCATACTCAATCTATTCGCAGGAGACCTCAAGCAGACTCCGCAACCTCAAAAGCCTAAGGGTCAATTTATACTTCGTCCCTCCGAAAATGCGTGAGGGCGAAGAAAAGAAAGCCAGGGCTAATTTATACTTCATCCCTCCAAAAATGCGTGAGGGCGAAGAAACGAAAGCCTGAGAGCTAATTCACATTTCATCCCTCCAAAAATGCGTGTGGGCGAACAAACGAAATCCTAAGGGCTAATTCACATTTCGTCCCTACGAAAATGCGTGAGGGCGAAGAAACAAAATCCTAAGGGCTAATTTACACTTCGTCCCTCCGAAAATGCGTGAGGGCAAAAAAATGAAAGCCTAAGGGCTAATTTACACCTCACCGAAAAGGTTGGGGGACGGCGCCGACAACCTTTTTCGCCATTTGTTTCATCGAGCCGGGTGAAAGGTAGGTCGAAAGCTTTTGAGCTTTCCTAAGCAAACCAGGTGAAAACCAATGGCCTCTTTCGCCATTGGTTTCGTCGAGCTGGGTGAAAGGTAGGTCAAAAGCTTTTGAGCTTTCCTGAGCAAACCGAGTGAAAACCAATGGCTTCTTTTGCCATTGGTTTCGTCGGCAAGCCTTTTGTCCTTAGCAAGCGAAACGTTGGCTGATAAGTAAGAAAAGGTGGGGGCCTACGCCGTTCTTCTCTAAGTTGCGCTGAGGGGCTAGCACCGAAGCCCCGCGTTTTGCCATCCCTCGACGAAAAGGTTGGGGATGGCGCTGTTTTTCTCTAAGTTACACCGGAGGGCTGGCACTGAAGTCCTATCATGTGCGTTTCGCCATCCCTCGCCAAAAAGGTTGGGGAATGGCGCCGTTTTTCTCTATGTTGTGCCGGAGGGCTGGCACTGAAGCTCTATTGCGCACGTTTACTAAAAGGCCTGATGGAGCTACCGGGTTGGCCGAAAGGCCTTTCGTCTAGCCAAAAGGTCTTTTGGCCATCACCTTTTGGCATTAGAGTTTGGCTGTCGACATGGTTATGAAGGCATAACGCCTGTCGGTTGGCCGAAAGGCCTTTCGTCTAGCCGAAAGGTCTTTCGCCATCTCTTGTCGGCATTGACGTCTGACTATTTGGCATGGTCATCGGGAGGTAACGCCTGCCGGTTGGCCGAAAGGCCTTTCGTCTAGCCAAAAGGTCTTTCGGTCATCTCTTATCGGCATTGACTTCTGGCTACTGGCATGGTCGTCGAGAGGTAACGCTTGCCGGTTTTCCGAAAGGCCTTTCATCTAGCCGAAAGGTCTTTCAGCCGTGTTGACGGCATTTCATCGGAAGGGTGCAAAAGCCCTTTCACTCAGCATGACACTTTCATTTTGACTTGGTATGCGCATGTTGTGCAGGTAATTCCTTTATGTCTTTGTGTTACGAAAAGGCGAAAGCGGCTAGAATAATAGCGGCAAATTGATTCCTTTGGTGGGGCCCCCTTGTGAAAGCTGTAAAGCAGAAGGGACCAGGCGAGGAAGCCGCTTACTGGGGAAAGTCAAAGGTAGATTGGACCAGAAACGTCCCGACGATTTGGAATATGCCTTAGGATCTAGGAAGTTGGAGGGGCAATTCTGTCTTTGCAAAAGATATGGATATGTATAAATTGAGTCCAGGAGAGCTGTGTAGGGAGGAGGAATGGAACCCTAATTACTTGAGTCATTTGTAAGTGCCTTTTCGTTCTTCCTGTTCCTTTCGTTCGGTAATTTTGGTGCTTTCAGTTACTTGAGAGACAACCCAATGTTTCAATGCAAAGGCCTAGAACAACACAAATAACCTCCACCATGGCTCTATATGTGCTTCATCACACATGATACGAGCCTCTTTTGGTCAACTCATTTCAGCCTTTAGGTGAAGAATGACCCCAAGGTCTTTTTAGCTAGTGGGCCTCCCTCCCAACTAGTGGCAGAACAAATTCAGACCACAAAACTTGTGCCCTACTCGGCACTAGTCTATCGGTGTTTCTAAAAAAAACACCCTGCAGCCGCAAATGATACAGTCCCGGCTGTGCCGGTCTCCACTCTCCAGGCATTCCTCCCGTTCCGCTCCGCACCAGAACGGGATTTGCGTGCATGCGTGCATGTACCCGTGTGAATGGAAAAATTCAAAAGGTTTGCACTTCGGAGATACTAGCTTTACGACATTCGGACGCGAGCGCGTTGGGACACCCGCACCGCCTCCTTCATGCGCCCTCTCCGAATCGCGCCCTCGGTCTCCACCGGCACCTACGCCTGCTTCCCACGCCAATTCCATGCGCTTGCACCCCCGCCTGTGGATGCATGCCGCAGACTCTGGTCGTCGCATCCAAGACTATACGCTTGAAACTTGAAATAAAACACTTGCAACATGAAAACACTTGCCTGCAACATACGACTAAAACAGCTAAAATATTTGGAACATACTCTTGCACCATATGTGTGAAACATATGCAACATTCATATCAAACGCTTGCAACATACATCTAAATAGATGGACATTTTGAACAAATACTCGCAACATATCTCTGAAACACTTGCAAAATATACAACATCTAGATATACTTTTGCAACATCCAAATCAAACAATTGTAGCATATACCTTTGAAACATCTGAAACACTTAAAACATACGTTTGCAGCATGCGCTTTCAGCGCAACATCTCCTTGTTGCTTGAGAAAATGGGGGCTCGTCGGCGTGTGAAGTTCACCGGTGTAGAGCTCGCCGGTGGTGTGGAGCTCGCTGCTCCGGTGGAGAAAGCCACGACGGGTCGCTCTGATGGAGAAGACGGTCCACGTAGTGGAAGAGGCCACGGCAGGCAGGAGACATGATGGCGAGAGAGGAAGACAGGCGGCCGTGCTTGGGTGCGATGGAGATGCTGGCCGGCGGGCACTCGGATGCTGTGGAGAATGCTGAGTCGGCGCAGCAGAGTGGTTGCAGCGCTACAGTGAGTTTTTTTCTTTTTGGAGAAACTGCAGTGACTGGAGAGCCATCTAGAAAATCAGTGGGGGCAAATGGACGAGCGAATAGGAGGGTCGTCGGGCTAGCATCCCAGCTCACCAACGGAAGCGTCGGGGCAGACAGACGCTCTATCAGAGCATTATCGTTTGCACTTGCACCTCGCCAACACAAGCGCTGTGCGTAGGAACCAGACCGGGCCGCAAGGAAACATTGAAAACCTTTAGCGTGGCCCGCATTGTCGGTCGGCCCAAACTGCCAGATTCCACGTATAGACGTAGGAATTAGGAAACCGACGAGTGGAAGGAAGTTCGCTCTTCACACGACACGGCTTGGTTCCCCCAATCTACGGAGTATATCTACGCGTGTCCACCAGTCCTTGCCTCCGAAAAGCCAAGTTCCATGCATGGCGTCGCCACGCACACGGCCGTCGTCGGAGCTGGTCGACGACACCATCATAGACGTGCTCCTCCGCCTCCCACCGGAAGAGCCAGCGCACCTCGTCCGCGCCTCGCTCATGTGCAAGCAGTGGCGCCGCGTCCTCTCCCACCCCGACTTCCTCTGCCTCTACGCGAGCGTCCACCGAACCCCTCCGCTGCTTGGCTTCTTCACCTTCTACTCCTCCGACTCCCACCCCGGGCCTTGCTTCGTCCCAATCCCAACCACGGCAGCGGGAGCGAGCTCCCCCTCCTCCTCCACCTCCTCGGTGGCTGCACCGGCCGGGGGAGCAGGAGCACTCACGATCGACCACTGCCCTTGGCTGGCCCTCGACTGCCGCCATGGCCGCGTCCTCCTCCAGCGGCGATACATGGCGGACGACACCCGCGCCTTCCTCGTCTGGGACCCCATCACCGGCGACCGGCATGAGCTGCCCTGGCTCAACACCGCCTCGAGGACGTCCGCGGTGGTGCTGTGCGCCGCGGCCGCCGACGGCTGCGACCACTCCAGCTGCCGCGGCGGCCCTTTCCTCGTGCTCTGCGCTGACGTCGGCATCCACCGTACGGCCGAGTGGCGCACGCGTGTGCGCGTCTACTCGTCGCAGCTCCGTGCATGGGGCGCGCCAGCTCACTTAGACCTCCGTGGCTTCGAACATTTCCACAAGAGCCGTGCCGTCGTCATCGGAGACCAAGTCTACTTGTTCCGGTTATTCCTAAGTGACCAGATCCTGAAATATGACCTGCGCAGGCACTGCTTGTCTGTGATCAACTCGCCGCAATTCTACAGCAGGAATATCAACGTTGAGCTCATGACAACTGAGGACGGGTTGCTTGCGCTCGCCGGCGCTAGGCGTTCTACACTTCACCTGTGGTCGAGGACGGCGAATAATGCAGGGTGGGAGCAGTCCAGGGTCATAGATCTACGGACGATGATGATATCACCACCTGCTGGTGCTGGTGCTGGCAATGACGACAATAGGAGTATCGTCAAGTGTGCAAATGTGATTGGTTTTGCTGAGGGTGTGAATGCCATCTTCGTGGGCACAAATGCTGGCACCTTCGTTATCGATCTTAAGTCAGAGCGAGCAAGGAAGATATTCGACACTTGGATCCACAATCCCGTCGTACCCTTCATGACCTTCTACTCTCCAGGTATGCATGGTTCATAGCAGTATATAGCTAGTAAAGCCCCTTGTTTGTTTGTAGTCATTCTACCTCTGAATATATGGCCTTTATGTTCTGAACTTCTCCGTATATATGACCTATATGGCTATATATCTATGTTCTGACCTTCTGATAGACAGTAATTTGTAGATTTTAGTTGAATGAACACACACATGCTTGACAAAACTGAATATATGACGACAATGCAATGTCAAATGTAATTATTCATTTATTTGTAAGGTTCAACTAACCTTTTCGTGGCCAAAACTTTAATTTTATATTGCTAATATTTTGTCACTACTATAAATAAATAACAACCTTGTCAACTTTTTGAATTGCACTGATATGATAAGACATGCATTAACTCATTTGTAATGTTAATTAGTAGTATATATGAATGACTTTTAACTTGTATATGTGCATGTTACTTTCCAGATTGGGCTTGTGGAAAATCGCCATTGCCAGCGGAGACGGACTAAACATTACTAAGATATAGTTGGCCTTGGCCCCATTGGCCAAGCTGAATCTGCCGCTGTTGGCATGTTACAAAGCTGAGATGCTTTTAAATGTTTATTAGCATTATATTTGGCATCAGTGGCGAAGTAGAGCAAATCAGAGGACTTATATATGTGTAGACTTGAGCGGCAACTATGATGAAAAATTGATCTACTCAATGGTATTCTATTTTTTTCTGGTACATCCACACCTAAGATTATGGATCTTATGTTTTTCCTCCCTAATTTTATGATCATGAATATGAAAACTAGGTTTACAGTTAATGTTAGACCTAGTTTGGTTGCTCCATAATCCTTGTATATACAAATGGACATAAGACCACGTGAGAAGTGCTCACTTGTTTGGTTTTTTTCCACTAGTCGGGGTCCACGTTGATAGTTCCCTTGTCCCTGTTCCAACCAGAACCAGTTTGCTTCCTTATCAATTTTTTTTTGCATGCAGTCAAACCACACTGAAAAAAAAACTTATCATTCACCTCGGTATAGTCCACATTGTTCAAATATAGTATAAAGCCCTTTTGCTTGTCTGTAAAACTTCCTCCGAATACATATGCATGACCTGTATGTATATATGTTCTTGCTTTCAGATTGTAATAACAATAGCAAATTGTTATTGCCAGTGGAGACACCTCATTCCTTTAGTTGTTCTGAACTTAATTCTGATATGGGAATATATGGTAGTTTTGATTTGAAAACTAAATATCTGACTATGCCATATCATATTAATCTAGTTTCTTTGGTCATGGTTGACTTGTTATTGTTAAGGACAATTATTCTTTGTGTATTCGTAAGATGCTTCTCTGAAGGAGATGATTTCTTTTTTTATTAACTACAAATTGTTGGTTTAATATTTTTACATTACTTTCCTCTCTTTGTAATTGTTAATTAGTATATATAAACGACTTTAACTTGTATATGTGATTGGTACTATACAGATTGTGCTAGTGGCAAATCGCCATTGCCATCGGAGACATTGCAAGGCTGAATCTGATAAGCCATGACGAGCCCATTTACAAATCGGCTAAGTTGAATCTACCGACGTTGGCACGTTGCGAGGCTTATGCTTTTAAATGTTTATTAGCATTTTGTTGGGAAGTTTAATTTCTTGTAGCATTAGCCATCATCGCCGGTTACGGACCTTATGTTATCCCTCCCTAGTTTTATAATTTTTTTTCATGATCGTATCCAAGGGCACGTATTTCATTAAGTAAAAGTAGAGTTCTAAAGATACAAGACATAAGTAATCTATGGATTACCCGCACAAACCCACAAACACAAACGAACAGCAAGAAAACACAAGGTGAAGGACCCTCACCTCAAGACCCCAACCAACTGACCCTAATACAAGAAGAGAACAACGCATTCGTAGTCAGCAGTGTAGTGAAACCGCAAAGCCGACGAAGCGAGCTTTCAACAGCCACTATGCCAGAAAACGCTATCTGTGACGCGTCTAGAGGGTCATCAGTGACGCGTAAAACACGCGTCACTGTTTTTGCGTCACAGATAAGGGTACATCAGTGACGCGTAAATACGCGTCACTAATAAGAAAAAATTTGTGACGCGTATTTACAACATGTGTCACGGATAACGGTAATACGCGTCACTGATAAGAAAGAAAGGGTGATGCGGGTTTAGAACACGCGTCACGGATAATGGTAACACGCGTCACTAATAAGACAAAAAGAGTGACGCTGGTTTAGAACACGCGTCACGGATAACGGTAACACGCGTCACTGATAAGAAACAAAGGGTGACACGAATTCACTACACGCGTCACTAATAAGGCTATATGAGTGACGCGAATTGAGAATGCGTCACTGATAGAATATAACTAGTGACGCGTGCTAATGATACAGTGACGTCACAATTTCATCAGAATCACACATTGTTCACAGATATATATATCAATTGTTCACAACTTCAATATATATATATATATATATATATATATATATATATATATATATATATATATATATATATATATCAATTGTTCACAACTTCAAAATCCATCATAACTTGTTCTAAATCCATCTAAACATCACTGGGACCCCACAATGATAATAGCAAACACACACACAAAAGTGGTGATGATGGAACTCTGCATTCTTCTTGATGACCTGTTCCACTAAGAACTTGGCCAGCTGTTCTCTAATCACAAGCATGTCGATGGGCGCCGTCAAGTCTTCAAATTCCTGTGTCAAGATAGAGCTTTGGTCAAAAATAAAACTTGGTACATTTACAATATATAAGATCAATGTTGCTCCTAGCAGAGTAACAATGCATTGCATTTTTAGCTTAGTTTTTTTTGGCAGATCAATAAAGAGTATGTGACAATAAAGAAAATATGTGTTCAATCAGTTTACAGATCAAAATAAAGGATGCACACAAGAGTATGTATTGTTCTTCACTAAGACTTTGATTGTGCTAAAGAGCACTAAAGTACCGAGTAACAAGTGGAAACGAAGAGCTTAATCTGCATTGATTTTGTTTTGGCATGGAACAAAATCAATTTACCTCTGAATTTTTAGCTACTTCCATGGCTGTAGATATGAGACTGAACTTCACAACAGATATAAATAGTAGTGAAGTTCAGTACTAGAGTCATATGCATATTTTGACTTAGCTGTGATTCCTTTCCTTACTAAACAGAATGATAACCATAAGTATGACCAAATGTTGTGCTACTTATGGTAGTGACCATATGTATGCAATATGTGCAAGCTCAAGTAGTAACAAAAAAAATAATATGCCAGTCTGGCCAGCTGAAACCTCTGATCTGATTGAGAATAACAGAACAGGAACACAGTGCTAAACCATACAGTACAATCACTGGTGCTGTTAAATTGGATTGACAAACCAAATCCAAATAATCCAAATAGTTAAGATATGTTATATGTGGAAGTCTTACATCACTGGTGCTTAACTTGTAGGATGATGGAACTCTCCTTTCTTGTTGATGACCTGTTCCACCAAAAACTTGGCCAGCTTAAAATACATGAATCACCAAATCAAAACCGGGGGAAGCAATTCACATTAGAAAGCATGTATGTTTTACACGAAATAGCAGAAACTTGATCTGAAAACAGAGTGGATGATCTGCATATACAAGTTAAACAAAAGCTTTGATTTATTTGATCCCACAACCTACAGGCTACAAGCAGCGACACAACAAGGCAGAGGTCAGGGCAAACCATCAGCCGTAGTCGGTTGGAGCCACGTCTCACGGTTTAGGTGTATACCTGCTCATATCAAGGTTGTCAATGGATCTGACATGTACCTGAATGTTTTAACTGGTAGTTAATAAATTGTCAAATACAGTTATCGGAAGGCCAACTCAGGATATGTAATGAAATTACACACTTTCATATGAGTTATAAACGCTAAATCGACAAGTAATATCTTGTTATGACTTCAATGTAATTCTTAGTTTATCAGCTCAACATAAGATAGCAAGCTACTGAACACACTAGAAAAATGGATTAAACCAAGCTACTTAAAACAATAGAATAATGAACTGAACCAAGCCACTTAAAATCAATATGAATATGGTATAAATCAGT
The DNA here is from genome assembly GCA_038087645.1 of Saccharum hybrid cultivar R570. Taxonomy (NCBI): domain Eukaryota; kingdom Viridiplantae; phylum Streptophyta; class Magnoliopsida; order Poales; family Poaceae; genus Saccharum; species Saccharum hybrid cultivar. The sequence goes on along the minus strand of JAQSUU010000405.1, from coordinate 29,395,616 downwards.
TTTGAGCAAGGATTGTAGAAAAATGCCATCTATTTATCTAGAAGATTTGAAACCAGTACTCTAAAACATACGAGCACTTCAATTGGATTGCTGGGCAGAGATAGGAGTCCTCTATTCCCATTATTACTGCATCAAAGAAAGACGTTTTGATCAGCAAACCAAGAGATATGTCAGTGTCAATTTAGAACAGCACATATATGGAAACAAGACCCAACCTAGTGCTACAGCTATGTCAGTGTCAGTCAATCAGGCTCAACTGCACACAAGCAGCAGAACAGACCATGGTAATTTTGGTAGAACTTACAATCCTATAGAATGACATCAGAAATTAATTTTAGCAAAGGATGGTTGTGTCAAACTAAAAAACTAAGTGGTTGTGTCAAACTAAAAAACTAAGTTTCTAAAAATTAAATTGGCAAATAACTTTCAGTCAGATTGCATCATTATAGAAAAACTGGAGACATACCACCTGTAGCTTGAAAGCGGAATGGTTTCTCCACTCCTCTGCAAATAAGCAAATCGCACAGTACCTAAACTAAAGCAAAAATCTTTCAGACATATGAGCTGCAGCTGCATAAATCAAGATCTCGGTCCTCTCGTCCAGAAGCTAAACTAAAGGAAAAATCAAATCTGAACATAAAAAGACAATATTCACATATTACAAGTCTCAGATCTATGGATATCCAAAAGCAAGAATGCATCGGCACTTCAATCGACTATCAATCCTATTTTCTATTGTCAGATTAACCAGATTTTTTTTACCAAAGGATTAGGGAGGGGAATATTTCATACCTGCTCCTTGCTCCCTGCCGTGCGAGACGAACAGCAAAAGGCCACGGCCGCCGCCGCCGGGACCAACAGTGGAGATGTGCCGCTAGGACCTGCTCCGTGCTGCTGCTGTGCGACCGGCGGAGGAGATGTGCGGCCCATGTGCGTGGCGGTGCTGGCTCTCGTCTGCTGCTCCCTGCTGCTGCTCATGCGACCGGTGGAGATGTGCGGCGAGGAGGCGGAGATGTGCGGCAAGGAAGCGGCACCCGGCCTGCAGCCCCCGGCGCGGAACCCGGCCTGCGGCACGACCCCGGTGGAGGAGAGGAGGCATCGGCCTTGCCTTCCTCTTGGCGGCCGGCGACGTGAGCTGAGGGGAGGGGTGCGAGTGGGGACTGGGGAGGCACGACTGAGGCTGGAGCGGCGGGGGAGGAGGGATTTTTGTCTAGGGTTTCAGAAGGGAAGTCCTCTTTTATACTTCTTGGGTGCCTTATCTGTGATGCGTTTTGTTAACCAGCGTCACCAATACTACGATCTATCTGTGACGCGCCTTGACAATAGGTGTCACATTTTTTATTCGTGATGCGTCTTGTTAACGCGCGTCACGAATACATCGTTATTAGTGACGCGTCTTGCTCCTGAGGCATGGGCAACAACTAATCGGTGACGCGTCTCGTGAACCCGCGTCATGGATAGATTATTGGTGACGCGTTTCGTTTTTGTGTCACGAATCGTCGTGTCACTGATAACGTTTTCTGGCATAGTGAGCAGTGGCAGCAAAGTATCCGCTCGCAGAAGACCGCAACCTCAGCGGCAAAGCATCTGCCAAGGGAGCAGATATGACAACAGCGGCAAAGTATTCGCTAGAGAAGAGACCACAGCGGCCAAGTATCCACCTAAACTGTAGCACGGCGGCAAAGCATCCACCAAAGACAACAACCCAGCAGTATGGCCCAGCAGTATGGCGGCAAAGCATCTGCCAAAGACGACGACCATCGAAGCTAGGCCATCACACCCACAACAGCAAAGCATCTGCCAGAAGGGGAGACCAACGTGACATTGGCGGCAAAGCATCCGCCCAAGCACAATGGCGGCAAAGCATCTGTCCAAGTAGAACAATAGCGGCAAAGCATCCGCTACAGAGCAGCAAACGACTGTGTCAGCACCAACCAACTGATGAACAGACCAAAGCGAAGAATAGCACGAAGCACAATCAGGCATACGACAAGGAGCAACTCCAGGCAGAGAAGCGGAAGAATGAGCAGAGGCACGGCGGCAGGAGTGCTCTATCGAAGCCTTCATGAAGGGATTGACATCCGTAGACACCATCATAGTTGACAGAAGCACACGGGACTTTCATCCCAGAACCCACCCCAGCGACACACACGCTGCAGAAAAGCTTTGCCGATACCTCTAGGAAGGAATATGACGCAGACTGTGCCAGCACCGCCGGCCCCGAGAAGCCGTACAGGGTAGATACCCAAGCATGGTACTCGACACCACAGGTTGAGGGGGGTGTTGCCATGCCTAGGGGCGCCCAGACCGGTGAGCGGCGAGATCCGACCATCCACTGCACAGGTGACAGTAGAGTCGGAGCCAGCCTTCCCCAGGCCCACCGGAGGCGCCTAGGGGCCGCATGCCTAGCAGTTGCCTACCGAGCCTCTGGCCGTCGCGCTCGCGGGGAAGGCCGGCACCGATCCCAACCAGCTCGCCTGGCCAGCAGCCAGTGCACGCCAACCAGCCGCCAGCTGCGGTGAGGGCCGCCTCTCGTTGTGCCAGCACTATGACGCCAGCATGCGCAGCACTCGGAGCAGGACGTGGCCGGTCAAGATGAAGCAGGACGCGGACGACGTGGATCCGGTGGCCCAGCGCTAGAACCGGACACGGAGAGCCCGAATCCGCCCCGCCGACACCCACCCTGGCGTCCAAGGAGGACACCGGTGCGTCCGTCCACAGCAAGGCCGCCAACACCACGGAGTCCACCAGATCTAGAGCGGAGCTCGCGAGATCCAACCATGGAGGACCTAGAACCGCCCCGATGACGACGCCAACAGCCGGAGTTGCTAGAGAAGAGGAGGGGTGGTGCAGGGTGGAGAGGGAGTGGGGAGGAACCGTGGTGGGAGGCCCTTTGTTTGAGCGCCGCCGCTGGCCGCTGCCGCCGCTCGCCAGAGGGTGGCAGTGGCAGCCGGAGAGGAGGCGAGGACGGGGAGCTTGGGTGCCGGCGATGGTCGCCCCTAAGTCGCCCGTTGGGGGGCGCTCGGGGGAAGCTAGGGCGTTTTTTGACAATGATTCCCTAGTTTTATAATCATGGCTATGAAAACTATGTCTAAGGTTTAGAGTTAAAACTTACTTGGTTAGTGTTATACTAATGATTGGCAAGTCCACTCGGTAGTCGGCACAGAAGAATGTGTAATGTGGTTCTTTTGGCAGAAACTTGATTTTGATTGCTTTAGCTTCGGCTTGACTTGCTGAACGAGGATAGTTGTTTCAGCCTTTTCACGAAAGAAAAAGTCTATTTTATCTCCCTGAAATATTATTGTAGCTTAATTTTTCTCCTCAAATTCTAAAACCAGACATCTTAACCCACAACCCACCCCACCCCCAAACTCTAAAAACCATTCATATTTCTTCCCTGTCTTGGTTTGGAGTGGTTTTACCTTTTTTGTTAAAAAAACAATAAGGTTTTTAAACAACATAAAATGTCTCTGACATTCTAAAAAATCTGACAAAAATCATATATATAGATTGGGATATGAAGATTCCAAGTAAAATATTTAAAACTCGTGAAAATTTATCTAGAAGCTCGAAAAAAACTAGACTTAGCTCTACAAAAATGAGAAAAAATATCTATAAAATCTAGAAAAAATCTAAAGCATTCTACTCAATGTCTAAACATGTCTAAAAACTTCACACTATAAAAATATAAGATGCACACAACATAAATGCAATATACATTAATGTTGAATGCATTTGTGCTATGCATTCTTGCTTGCCGTCTATTTTGTTTTTTGTGGTGCAAAGTTTTCAAAACATGTTTAGACATCATTTAATTAGGATGTTTGGTGAATTTTTAGATTTTTTTTCATTTTCCTAGAGCTAAGTCAAATTTTTGGAAGCTTCTAAATATATTTTCATGAGCTCTTAATTTTTTGCATGGATTCGTCGTACCTCAATCTATCTCTAGGATTTGTTCTCGAAAACTTTTAGTAGATTTTATGCAGATAATTGGAATGGTTTCTGAGGGTTCAGGGTAAGATGTCTGATTTTAAAGCTTGAGGATGAAGAGACAAACTGCTGGCTGATGGCTGAAAGTACTGCTGGCTGATTTGTTGTGAGAGAAAAATACTGTTCTGGCTGGATTAAAGCTGGCTGATAAGCCAAGCGAACAGGCTGTATAATGATGTCACCGAGGAGATCCCCCTCCCCATCCCGCCTAATGAGGCCACGTACCTCGTCCATGCCTCCCTCTTCTGTAAGCCCTAGATCTACTGCTACTACGCCTTCCACCGAGGTGCTCTTCTACTTGGGCCTTGTTTAGATTGAAAAAAATTTCTAACCTGATGAATAGTACCACTTTCGTCTTATTTGGCAAATATTGTCCAATCGTGGACTAACTAGGCTCAAAAGATTCATCTCGTGATTTCCAACTAAACTGTGTAATTAGTTATTTTTTTTACCTACATTTAATACTCCATGCAAGCGGCTAAAAATTAATGTGATGGAGAGAGAGTGAAAAAACTTGGAATTTTGAGGGGAACTAAACAAGCCCTTGGCCTTCTTCTACGATATCAATCCCTCGGAATGTACCCTGCTTCCTCCCTACCAGCTCCACGACAACCTCTCCCTTCCCACCTGGTGAGCAAGAAGCACCTTTGGTGGCCTTCGCCTGCGTGGACTGCTGCACGGCCGCGTGCTCTTCAATAGTAAGATGGACTACAACGAGTTCGTTGTGTGCGATCCACCCGCTGATTGTTGGAGATCGGAGTGGTAGGAGCTACAGGCGCCCGACATTCTTGCACGTTCTACTTCTACTACGCTATCATGCCCTGCATTGTGCCTGGTTGTGAACATTGTGGCTATTTGCGGTGGTCCGTTTCTTGTGATCTACTCCTCCAGCGATGAGTAAATACACATGCACAGAAAAATATTTAGGGCAAATCCTCTACTAGGTGGAATCGTGAAAACCCTTTAGAAATAGAAAAATATTCAGTGCAAACCCTTTGCTCAATACAATGTACATCTATATATGTACTATGGATGTGCATTTTTCAAATGTTTTAAAGGTCAAGTATGTTTTTCTAAAAGGTTTTAACGATTCCACCAAGTTATGAATGTCTAAGTGAAGTCTTGTACTAACTACATTGTCAGACTACATCTACTAATCGTCACTCTTCCGATTCAGGGACCACCAAGTCTCTTTTTTCTGCAAACGATTAACGACGTACACGGTCACTTGCAACAGTTCCACAAAAGCGGAACGATCTATGCTCGAGAAGATTTAGCCAAACAATTTGACCCTGCCTCCCCATGGCCCCACATGGCAGTTGGATAGCCACCCACCGCTCAGCCTCGTTTACTGCACGTCACATGCAACCCGTCATCCACAAAAAATCCTCGCTCCGCCGCCGCTGCCTGGTCACATCAATCTGACTAGCATGGCAACGGCGGGGCAGGTACCGGCTCTGGTGGACGACCTCGTCGAGATGATCCTCCTCCGCTTCCCTCCGGACGACCCCGCGAGCCTCGTCCGTGCCGCACTCGTCTGCAAGCTAGTGCTGGTGCCGCCTCGTTTCCAGCCCCGGATTCCGGCACAGGTTCCGCGAGTTCCACCACGCACCGCTCATGTTTGGTTTCCTCAGCTCCCAGGGCCACTTCGAATCCACCATCTCCTTCCCGCACACGCCACGTGGGCAATGGCAGCGGCGTCCAGATCCAGAGAGCGCTCGCCGCCCGCCACGGCCGCGTCCTCCTCAATGGCTACTCGCCTGGATCTACGCAGCATGACAGCGACCTCGTCGTGTGGGATCCCGTCAGGGGTGACCTCCAAACGCTGCCGCCACTCCGCCACTGGTGCTGTGACGGCTGGACCGCGGCGGTGGTCTGCGCGGCCGCCGGCTGTGACCACCTCGACTGTGCCCCCCGTGGACCTTTCCGTGTTGCCCATGGGTGTTGCGGTTCATCACCTCCGTATGGTTCTACTCATCTGAGATTGGTGCGTGGAGTGAGAGCTCCGCGAGGTCGCCTTTGTTCCGCCACCCATGTCCTTGCACTGTATCAACATGGGGCCAAATGCCCTGGTGCAGAATGTACTATATTTTCGATGTGCCACCGGAATCCTGGAGCACGATTTGGGCACACACAGGTGTCTGAGGTTACACGACCATCTGCATTCTTCATGCTGGATCACGGTGCTGTGCTCGTGACTACAGAAGATCAGTCATTGAGCTCGGGGCGTTGCTCCCTGTTAATACCTTGTTGTAATCGGCTTGTTTGGTTGGCTTTACGGATGGTATTGCAGTTATTCTAGTGCAGATTGCTGATCGACTCTTCACTATTGATCTTAAGTCTAGCCGTGTTAAGGAGATAGGAAAGGGTTTGGACCACTATGGCTATCATGTTGTCCCCTTTGTGAGCTTCTGCACTCCAGGTATGAATTGAATGTTTCAGAATGAAAACATTTCAGTTAATTACAAGAAAATGTTTACAATGATGTATGTCCTCAAGAAACTAGAATAATAACTTTATAAAAGTAGAAATATCTTTAAAACTGTGTTACTGCTTCCTTTTGCATTTTCCTTGCACCGTCCTTCAATTGGCTACAACCATGTACTATGTGTGTTGATAGTTTTCGGCTGATTATTGGGTCCTCAATCAGTCAATCTTGACAATTGACTTAGATTTAGAGTGAGCTAGGAAGGTATCCAGCAGGAGACCCTATTCTCTCAAGGGGTCTGCTTGACACGTTCTTCCCATTTGGAGTTCACATCTCAATATTTTTATAATTTGCGTTTACTTGGTGGCATTGTTGTTGACAAGTACTTGTATTTGCTTTCTTGGTTATCCACGGACAGCAACTTGTTGGTTCTTGTGGTTGGAGAGAAAAAATGTTAATTGGGGACAAAATTTGAAATTTTTTCATCATCATGATGTTTTTATTTTAAAATTATGTGTCCTTTTGCACCTCTAGAAGCAGCCTCTTCAGACGTGGGACCAGGTGCAAGTGCTTCAACTGCATTGCAAATTTAAGCTGCTCCAGTGGATGAGAAATTGAGCCAGTCCCTAGTGATAATTGAAGTCAGCATGAGCTTTACGGAGGATCAGTTATTCAGTTCTAGCATTTTTTTAGGTTGTCATAGATTTCTAGGTTTGGTCATTATTTTCATGTTCTACTGGCTTGTCCGCGAGATGGTACCCCTGCATTTATCCTATTTATCTTTACGGATGATAAGTTCTAGCATTTATCCTACTGCATTTTCACTTTCGGTGCAATGAAAGCTTGGAACTTTAAGTGTTTCCTTTTGTCCAAAGTTATATATGTCATGTTACTCCGACATTACCTTTGTTTGATTCAAGAGCTTGTAGCCTGTTATTGTAAGTGAAAATAGCAGGATCGCCTATTGCGGTACTTGATTCTTGAAATGGTTGGATATAACCACTAATTTAGTTTATGTTATCACATGTTGCAGCCCACCTTATAAGCATAAAAAACCATACTCTTTTTTTAGAGTCACCGGGGGGAGGGGAGGGGGGGACGACGATAGTCCCCACCTGAATATATTCCACAAATACTGGCAATGTCGGGAATGAAAGGTTACAAAAGGGGCAAAATCCAGAGGTACATAGTGGAGGGGCGAGACAAGAGCACCAACACAACACCAACAATAACAACACAACAACAAGAACACATGAAAAACAACCACAACTAAGATACATGAGGTGAAACAACAAAGCTACAGGCTTCAGCATAACCTCTCATGATGAAGACATGTCGTTGATCGCCGAACGTTGCACCACCAAGTGACAAGTCTCCAATGAGCTCCAATTTCAATGCAACTATAAGGCATAGAGTCAATATCGACAAACGACAGTCGTGAGCTCCAATTTCAATGCGATTGTAAGGCACAGAGTCAATATCAACAGAAGACAGTCGTGATGTACATCATCTATGGAGCACATTCGGGATCCAGTTATCATCTGCCAACGCCCCTTAAGGGGAGGAAGCCTTAAGGGAGGGAGGACTGACAAAAGGAGAACAAGGAGATCCAAGAGAGAGGACCATAGTCTCGCTGACCTGGCATAAGTTGAGATGATGCCATCAATGATCTTGAAGGACTTCAGAGCAATAAAACCAGCAGCAAACGCCATTCAGCAAGCAACTTGTGCACCCATATATGACAAGCTAGCAGTAAACCCTGAAGAAGAGTTGGCCAAATCTAAGGCAAGCCCCACGGTGACGCCTACAAGTAGGACGCGACGTCGATGCCACCACCGTCATCGACCTGAAAGAATCAGAGCTAGAATTTCACCCGGAGGTACCTTAGACTTGCAAGGTTGGAGAAGGCTACTACGACGCCTCCAAGGAGGTTAGCGGCGCCCGAAGGCGTCGCCGTCGACAGCACTGACAAAGTCGTGCATGGCTTTCGCCTAGACTCCCCCAGACCCTGAGCTTCTCACAACATGGACGACGAAGAACCAAGACCCAATTTGACAACTGCTGCACGGTTAGAACGAAGGCGTGGATCACACATACTGCTGCTTGAGCCCTTAACAGCTCGCACAAAGCAGCTGCAGCACAACACCAGCCCTCATCCACCATGCCACAAATCCGGCTTGTCGCCGGCCATCTCGCTCGCCGGGGGAGCAGGTTTGGTGGGGGGCACTTTTGGCGGCTTAGGCGAGTAGTAACTAGAGACGCCTCCCCGCCACCGAATCTGGCATGGCAAGATGGAGATCTGTCTGCTCTCCATGCAGATCTTGCTACCCCACGCGAATCCGGCCACCGGCTGCGCGGATCCAGCCGCCGCGCAAGTCGAAGCTACCATTGTGAGAGAGAGAGAGAGAAGGGAGAGGAAAGAGAGGCTGGGAGTGGGTGAAGGACCGTGGTGGCCCTGCCGCCGCCCTCCTCGTTGGCGGGGGCGGGGGCTCAGGGGCGTTCAAAACCATACTCTTCGTTATTCATATGTGTGAAGAACAAAGAGTTTATAAAATCTTGGATATTACAATTGCACAGAAAAGTGCAATACTGAGGTACTCACATGTAACAAGTTTTAATGTGGACCATTCATGAAATCCAACAGGGAAGAAAGCACCACATAACGGATAGCCTCATACATATCCTCAAGTGCTTCAAATAAGTCTGAAGTCTCCTTCTCATCATCGAGTTGTTCATGTTGACAGATGAGAGAATCTACGTACGTTTCAGCTTAACATTTCAGTTGAAGTTATTTTTCTGCTCATGACGCTTATTATTGCCGCCTTCATTAAATAAGTCTGAAGTCTCCTTGAGTATCAAGCCTGAAATTTCATCCATGGTTTTTCTTCCTTCCAGATTTGTTGTTGTTGTGAGTGATGTTCCAGTTTTATTCACAGAGATACTTATTTGGAGCTGTTCTCTCAGTGGCTGGTTCTTCCTCCAGGAAATGAAGCCAGTTGGAACCTGTGGTTTAGTTTCAGTACAGCCTGGACCTCATGGCATTCATGACTGTAATCGCATCAACACTCTGCCATGAGGACGTGAAGTCATGGCGCACTCAAGAATAGAGCCCTGGGCTAGCACATATATAACTTGAACTGCTTAAAAGTGATTCTGAACCTCAGAGTTGTGTGTGCCGGTTAATAACCTGACCTTATGTAGTGTTAATTTTACAATCGTTTAGGCCACAGAGAAGAAGTGACAAAGCAGTACTTGCAAAATCAGATTCAGACTCAGATTCACTGATTTATTGTGAGAGAGAAAACATTGTTCGTTAACTTAAAAAAATATAGCTTATAAGGCAAGCGAACAGGATAACCGGTTCTGGCTTCCTGCACTGTTCATCCGTAGCACTGATTCAGTTGTTCGGATATAGGTGGACATGTGGTACCCATATAATACGTACTGTCACAAAAATCTGCTTTCACCATTTCGACTTTGTTTCATCCAAAATGCAGCCGATCCACCGAATCAGACATCCAACTTACTTCCTCCGTTCCAAAAGTGTCGTTCTTGCTTCCTCAAAAAGTCAAATACTTTTTACTTTGACCAAATATTTATAACATCATTATTTAGAGATATTTTAGAGATATTTTGTTGCAGAACATCGTTAAAATGCGTAATATGCTAATGGGCACCGCCTGGAGCGGATTTTGCCCAATACCATTACAAAATCGTGTCCATTTGCCATAACACACCGCATCTATTAATTTATTCACTTCTCAGGTTTTAAGAGAGAGAAGGCGGAGGAAATGTCGTTTATACCCTTGTCTTTAACCTCTGGGTCTACACTAATATTTGCCATATCACATCAATGCGCACAAGTACCTGGCTAGGATTTTATTGAAATATATAAAGATTCATAGGGGGTTATCGGGATGATTTGATAGACTCAGTGAACAGTGAAATAAATAGAAGGAGAAGGAGGGGCCTTTCTGCAAATGGACTTTCTTCCTCCTTGGTACAGTCAGCCATGGCTGAACAAGGCAGCAGCGCAGGGGAGGGGCACGCGCGTGGGGAAGACTCAGCCGGGGCTCTTCGGCCAGCCGACCGGCGGCAAGCGGCTCTCAAGTCTGGTGGGGCCTACAGTGGGGCGGGACTGGAGTTGCTAGGCCGCGGTGCACGGCTGTTGTGGTGGTGCGCAGTAGGCGACAGCGCAGCGGTGGGCTGCTGCTACGGTGAGCGGCGATGACATGAGGCGGGACCGAGGTGCTGGGCTGCGGCGCAACGCGCGTAGGTGAGGCGGCCCACTCGACCGGCCCTGGTGGCCGCACCACGTCCCCAGAGGAGCTCGCCGAAGGAGGGGGTGCTTGCCAGCAACGGCGGGAGGCGGGACCAAGGTGCTGGGTTGCAGCGGCGCAGCGTGCGCAGGTGAGGCAGCCCACTCGACCGGGCCTGGTGGCCGCGCCGCGCCACACCACCAGAGGAGCTCGCCGAAGGAGGGGGTTTTTGCCAGCGGCTGTGGCGCGCGGCAGTTGAGGATGACGATGTGTTAAAGCAAAAATCGGTGAAGAGCCAGAGGTTGAAGATGAGGGTATAAATGACATTTCCCTAACCTTCTCTCTCCGTGAATACGAGAGATGAATAAAATAATAGACGTGGTGTATTTCGGCAAATAGACACGATTTTGCAATGGTATTAGGCAAGTTCCGCTCCCGGCGGTGTCTATCACCATATTATGCATTTTAATGGTGTCCTGTAGCAAAATTTTCTATTATTTATGATGCATAATTAGTATCATTAGATGAATCGCTTAATATATTTTTATAGTAAACTTAATTGGAGATACAACTATAGCTAATATGTTATATAAATCTAGTAAGCTTAAGAAAGTTTGACCAGAGAAAATCCCATAGTGTCACTTATTTTGTTTGTGACGGAGGGAGTATGTCTTAAGTAATTGATTGAATCTTACATTCAAAAAAAATTGAATTCTTTGAGTAATTCTCCATTGATGTGAATTGCCTTCTGTTAATTTTTGGATCGGTAGAACGTCTGAACATGAGCAGCAAGCACTTCTGTTCCTCACCAAGTCGAGGACAATCCCACTCTCACTGCATCCTTGGCCCCACTGGCAGAGAAACTGCATCCTTGGCCCTACTGGCAGAGGCAGTTCCTCACCTCACCTCACACTCGCACTTTGCTTTCCCCAGCCAAGTTTTTTGACTGTCCTTTCCGCAACCAAGTCAAAACCCTCGCCCCGCCGCCGCCGCCTACCATCAGGATGGCGCCCGCGACGGCGCTGCAGGACGAGCTCGCCGAAGAGATCCTCCGCCGCCTCCCGCCGGACGACCCCGCGCTCCTCGTCCGCGCCGCCCTCGTCTGCAAGCATTCGTGCCGCCTCATCGCGGACCCCGGCTTCCACCGCCGGTTCCGCGAGTTCCACGCCGCGCCACCCATGCTCGGCTTCTTCCGCAACACCACAAGCCTCCGCGCCACTGGCAGAGAGATAGTAAGATTCGTCTTAGGCGAGGCAGTAGCAGGACTCGCAGTTCCCGACGAGCCCCCTACCTTCGCCCGCTTCGTCTCCACCTCCTCACTCCGCCCGCCCCGTGCCAGCTGGGACCGCAACTGGCGAGTGGTCGATGCCCGCCACGGCCGCGTCCTCCTCCTGAGGAAGACGCCCTGGGGGAACAATCACTTCCTTGTCTGGGACCCCATCACGGATGAGAAGCATGACCTGGGGATTCTGCCTGGGTCCCTGTACCTCGACAATTTCAACGCCGCGGTGTTCTGTGCTGATGCCGGCTGCAGCCACCTTGACTGCCGCCACAACCCTTTCACCGTGGTCTATCTGAGCATCACAGAAGAAATGGAGATGTCTGACTATGTCTACTCGTCGGAGGCTGATGAGTGGCATCTGCCTTCTATGCCTTACACCGCTGCTCACCAAGACGAATATCTGGACTTGGAGCCCAGTGTCGTCGTGGGGAACTTACTCTACTTCGTGCTTCAGACGAACACCAGAATCCTGGAATACAATGTGGCCACAAGGGAAATGGGGGTCGTTCATCTGCCACCTGGTTGTTTCTCAGAGTGGCGAATTATGCTCATGACTGTGGAGGATGGTTGCCTGGGATTTGCCACTGTGCATAAGTCAAAACTGTCTATGGTCAAAGGAGAATGGTTCTGATAAAGATGCAGGGTGGACACAGAGGAGAGTCATCGACCTCAAGAAGCTACTTCCCATTCCTTCCCTCTTAACCTCACCTCATGTGGTTGGCTTTGCAAATGGCATTGGTGTCATTTTTGTGCACACTCGTGATGGGCTCTTCACTATTGATTTAAACTCCAGTCGAGTCAAGAAAGTGCGAAAAGCTAGTGATGGCTCCAGGGTTTTTCCATACATGAGCTACTGCACCCCAGGTACGAGCCTCATATGCAATGTCCATCTTTAACACAGTACAATTGTACTTATCTATGATCCAGTTCAATCCATTTATGACAATGGTGTATCACAATTTCATAGTAACATGCTACTGACTTATAATGGACTACTCTATTTATATTGCCTAGATATGCCTAGGAATTTCTTTGTCTCCTTCAACTGTTTAGGACAGATAATGGATCATGATAATTGATCTGAATTTAGGCTGGGCCAGTAAGCCACTCAACAGGAGAGATACCTTGCTCGTTTTCTTGTGTGTATGTGATTTATAAGAATCCATTACCTACATCAGTTTCTATTCCATATATCAGCTAGCCAACCATCTTTAAACCTTTACATTCCTTTGCTATGATCTATCATTGTCAGTTGTCACTTAACAACATAGAGATATGGATGATTATATTTAATCTTGGAGATGTGTTATTGATCAAATCTAGCTGTTACCTTTACCCAGCAGGACATATATTTTTTCTCTCTTCTAAAGCCATAACTTACATGTGCTTCTACACTGAATATATTACCATCGTTATTGTCACTTTATAATATACAAAGATAATTTTTGAGGGAAAACAAATATAATTGTACTTGTGCTAAACAGAGAGAGGCGTTTCTTTCTCAAGCATTTAGTCCAAATTCTTTTAAAATGGTCAAGCTATGGATAATAAACTATTGTTGTTTGCCTGTTCGTTTAGCCAATATTTCTTATGATTTGTGTCGTCTGGTTAGAAGCCAATATTCACTGAGGGGAACTTGGTTCTCAACAAGCTGATGCTATGTTCAATTTTTTTGCATTCCTGCAGCATTAAGAGCAGCAACAACCTCTACAGATGAGGGACCAACTATTGGTGCTTCAAGTGCATCAGAAGCTTAAAAGCCATGATCTGTGGGCTTCTCAGTTGAGTGGAAATTTTGGTTCTGGTAAATGTAACCAGTTTAGGCTCTACGATGGGACAGTTATTTACCATCAGTGAAGTTAGTTCTACTCTTAATTTGTTGCCCTTTAAGGGTTCTGTATTTTCTTTAAGGGATCATATCTTCTAAATTGGTAAGCCTGTCAATTGGCCTTGTCTGTAAGGTGGCTACCCCAGCCTTGCATCAACCAACTCTATGTGCACTTCCTGGACTTTTACCATCAGTGAACTTAGTTCTACTCTTAATTTGGTGGTTGCTCCTGGAAGGGAAGCCAGTTAAATTAGTATATGTCGTTCAGTTTCAATATGGCCCGAGCCTCATGACATATTGATATGAAGTAAGACTCTGAGTGTAGCATCAACACTGCCATGATTTTAATCCATGGCATCAGAAGAGATAAGTCAAGGAGCTCCTGTCATAGCGTGTCGGGTATCTAAAACTAGAGGTACCCAAAATCAACGATTAAGAAAAACAAAACACTACCCACAAACGAAACAAAGCCAAAATAGCGGATGAGACAACTCGACTGCGTCCCGACTCGCACGAGGCCAGCTCGACGGGACGCCTCGACTACGTTCCGACTCGTACGAGGCACCCTCGACGGGACACCTCGACCGCGTCCCAACTCGTACGAGGCCCGTTCGACAAGGCATCTCGACTATCAGCAAATCTCCGACTCGCACGACCCCGGGTCGGACCACTCAACCCATCTTATTCACCTACTCTGAGGCAAAAGTCAGAGCATTTAATGCGACTATCTACTACCTCCTACCATCATGGCTACAGTTGTGACCGACGTGGAAGCAGTGCCGGTGTCAGATCTCACTTTTTACTGCCCATCCCGGGATGGGAGGTGAAAACCTGTCACTATACACACCATACCGCACATTGTTTGACCACCGATCACCCTCGAGAGAGGATACGACAAGGCCCGTACCCCACGATCTCGGGGATTCAGCCTTATCCGCCCGTCCTCGACCCATCCTCGACCCGGCCTCGACCCAGCCTCGACCCGACATCGGTCAGCAGGGAGGAAAGGCCGATGTGGCACAGGACTCAGGGTCTTTTTACCATCTCGTCCCCTACGTCACCATGGTGTCCAGGGATGGCCGGCCATTCCTAGGGCACGTCGCTATAGCCACCTCTACAGGGATCGACAAAACTTCACCTCAAGACTCCCCCGGCGCCCCGGCCTCCTCTTACCCTATAAAAGGGCAGGCCAGGGCTCTACAAGGGGATACGAAAAAAGACACAAGCCAGAAGCCAAGCGCAAATAAGAAAAGGCACACATCCCACAGATCAACATCTCAAGCGGTCTCCCTTGTATTCTCATTTTTTCTTTTGAGACCTGGGCTCGGTTCCCTCTCTCACAGCTTGTAACCCCTACGCAAGCACTTCGGTGCAAGGAAATACAATACTCCCCTTCCCCGCTGGACGTAGGGCCTTCTTTTGCCCGAACCAGGATAAATCCCCGTATATCCTCCTTGCATCACCATCCAGATTAGGGACACGCAGCACTCACTCGTTGGCTTAGGACCCCCGCGGGACCAAACGCCGACAGTTGGCGCGCCAGGTAGGGGCAGCTGCGTGCCAACGCTGTTTTCCCACCATTTTTCTGGATGGCTGACTCCGAACGCCCGCTCCCGTTGGCCACGGTGATCTGGTTTGGGAGTTTGGAGTTCATGTCGCTTGGCCACGGCTACGACATGGTCCTCCTCCCGCCCAGGCACCCGACCGACGAGGACCACGAGCTCTCCCAGCCCGGGGGAGCGCTGCACCGGTATCGTCGCTCTCGTCAGGCACGAGCCGCCAGGCGACGGCGAGCCCGGCGCAACCACCGTCATCACCTTGCAGAGGACGATGGGATTCCCCGATCTGGCACCTCTCAGCCGGACGCCAACACAGAATTACTCGCTGAGGATTTGTGTAGGATGAGCTTGGCTGAGGGTAAGATGCCGACAGGGAGTTCCACCGCTCTACCAGGTCATGAAGAGCTCGAGCTGTCATGATCCCAAGATGGAGGCCTACTGTGAAGAAGTACGGCACCTTGAGGACAAGTTTCACGGCCTCGAGCTCAACCACATCGCAGCAGGTATAATGAGGCCGCCGATGAACTCACAAAAATCGCTTCCAGTCGAACTACGGTCCCACTAGACGTTTTCGCAAGAGATCTTCACCAACCGTCCATCAACATCAGGGCGGACGGAGGGGTCGACGGCCCGTCACTCGACCCTCTACCTGAGGCGGAAGCCCCCTCAACCGGGGCCGAGGCCATGCAGGTGGAAGGCTCGACACCACCAGCCAACCCCGAGCCTGACTGGCGTATTCCGTACCTTGACCATCTCACTCGAGGGGACCTCCCCTCGGATAAGATCGAAGCTCGATGGATCGCTCGCCGAGCCAAATCCTTTGTGATATTTGGCGATAGTAGGGAGCTGTATCGCCGCAGCCCTACTGGCGTCCTCCAACGCTGCATCACAAATGAGGAAGGCAGAAACCTGCTCAATGATCTACACTCGGGGGCTTGTGGTCATCACGCAGCGCCTCGATCCCTCGTTGGAAATGCTTTCCGACAAGGTTTCTATTGGCCGACCGTAGTCTCCGACGCTGTCAAGCTAGTACATTCCTGCAAATGCTGCCAGTACTATGCGAGACAAACCCATCTTCTGGCTCACGCCCTGCAAACTATTCCCATCACGTGGCCATTCGCTGTATGGGGGCTCGACCTAGTCGGACCCTTGAAAAGGACAACTGGCGGCTTCACCCACTTGCTCGTCACCATTGACAAATTTTTCAAGTGGATCGAGGCCTGTCCTATCACCAGCATCAGGTCTGAGCAAGCTGTGCTCTTTTTTACCGACATCGTCCACCGCTTTGGAGTTCCCAACTGCATCATCACAGACATTGGCACCTAATTCATTGGTAAAAAGTTTCTGGATTTCTGCGACAACCACCACATCCGTGTGCTCTGGTCAGTCGTGGCTCGTCCAAAAACAAATGGCCAAGTAGAACGTGCCAATGGCATGGTCCTACAAGGCCTGAAACCTAGAATTTTTGATAAGCTAAACAAACACGGCAAGAAATGGGCTGCCGAGCTTCCCTCGGTCCTGTGGAGCCTAAAAACAACGCCGAGTCGAGCCACAGGGTTCACTCCGTTCTTCTTAGTCTACGGATCCAAGGCTATGCTCCCAACTGATGTAGAATACGGATCCCTGAGGTTGAAGGCCTACAACGAGAAAAATAACGACGCCACAAGAGAGGATGCCCTCGACCAGCTCGAGGAAGCCCGCGATGTGGCTCTGTTGCATTCTGCCAGGTATCAGCAGAGTCTTCGACGCTACCACGATAGACACGTACGTAGGTGGGACCTCAATGTTGGTGACCTGGTGCTACGGCGAAGCCAGAGCACCAAGGGACGACACAAGCTCACGCCGCCGTGGGAAGGGCCATACATCATCGCAGAAGTATTAAAGCCCGGCACCTACAAGCTATCGAACGAGAAAGGCGAAATCTTCACCAACGCCTGGAACATCGAACAGCTACGTCGCTTTTTTCCTTAAAAAAGCCTCGAGGCCCTGTAAATTGTTTCCAATCTCATCAATAAAGAATACAGCGGTGTTCAAAGCTTTGTTTTCATAACAACCAGGAAGGATCGACTCTATTTTCTCAGAATCGACCCTCCCTCGAGGGCTGCAAAGGGGGGGGAACCCCCTATCCCCGAAAAAACTCATACTCTTTTTCAAAAAAGAGAATTGTCACATAAGTCGACAAGGCCGCGAGAACACCCTAAAGCTCGAGGGCAGTCGAGCCGCGAGATCAGTTACGCCTCCGAAGCTATGGTACCTCCACTCACCCCTCATGCCTAGGGGTGCGACCGCGCGCTAAGTAGACCTAGTAACGGTTCATGACTTTAAAAAAGCCTACACCCCTGTTCGCTTCAAATCAAGTTCTTACACGATCTGCAAGGCCGCAAGCGCACCCTGAACCTCGAGGGCAGTCGAGCCACGAGATTACTTACGCCTCCAAGGCTACGGTACCTCCACTCACTTCCTTACACCGAGGGGCGCGATCGGACGCTAAGTAAATCATGCGAGAACGCGATTCAAGCAATAACGGGAAGAAAAAACTCGAAACTTAATGATCAGTACAAGTTTACACTTAAGCGTTTTCAGGCCCCCGAGGCCACCATGACCAAAGTTACAAAGACTAACTTATTACACGGGCCTTCATGCCTAGGTTCGGCTCACAGGCCCTCGTCATCGGCAGGCGGAACCACCTCGACCTCGAAGAGCTTGGCGAGGCAATTCCCAGGCTCCTCAGCGGCTTCAATTAGGCCCAGGCAGGCGGTTTCATTCTCCTCGTCCGTCCGATCTGGACACTACACCACAACCCTTAAACAGCGACTGACTTGAAGTTGCTGTAAGGGGTCTACAGCGACCGACGGTCCGTTGCTGAAAGTTATAGCAACGGACCCTAGCAGTTGCTGTTGAAGCCGTCGTTGTATGTGTACAGCAACGGACTTCATCTTTAGCGACGGACCATCCATCGCTCCAACTTTCAGCGACGGACAACATGTTAGAACTTATAGCAACGGACAATCCAATGCTATAATAGCTTTTAGCAACTGACAGTTCGACGGGCTCAATTGTAAACAAATAAAAAAAATAAAAGCTAGTTTGAAGGTATACATTGATTCACGTACACAAGTGATGACATTCAAAAGTGATCACAATATCCATACATTGATTCATGTATTGAACAAGTACATTATACATGTAATGTCACTAACATCAAACTAGTCCTTGTTTGAAGTATCTCATGATCAAAGGCAAGGTTAATCCTAGCTGATGTTAAAAAATTTAGCATAGCACATGTCATGAAAACCAAAAAAACATTGGGCAAAAGCTCAAAATCTGCAACCATACAGCCATTAGGTCTTGACCAACTAATCGGTTCTTTGAACATCCATAAGTACTATGATCAGCTTGCTGTTCATAAGCTCGTAGCAGCATCCAAAAGTTCCTGAAAAAAAAATGATAGAATCAGTAGTCTAATAAAGTACAACTTCCTATGTACAACTTACAAGGGGGCTGAGAAAACACAGTTTCACAAATATACTAGCAGGACGGCTGGTGCCCTTGATGCCAGCATGGCTGCACAGGAAGAAGTCAAACTCTATAGGGTGGCAAATCTTCGAGTCCACAACAGTACCAGCAATTTGACCAAACCAAAACAAAGCCCAAAGGGTTCTCTAGTTAAGTTTCCAAAAGACTGCAGCAGCATGTATATCATTTTCATTTCGAAAACAAGAATTAATACCCACCAAGAAGTATGTTCCCACTCCTGTCGACCGAATTCTGATCATTGTGGTTGTGTGCCAACAACCTCGTGTGGTGCCGTTTCTGGACCACGATGAAAGTCACCTGTGGTTGGTAATTTGCTTCCAGCAATGCACATGCCTAAGGCACACATTAACATCATCAACTATAACTTGCAAGTTGCAACAACCCTATCTGTGTCTCCAAAAGGAAAAGGAAAGAAGAAAGTTACCTTTCGGATTGCATCCAGTTCATGCAGTAGAACTTGATAGAACTGCCCTTCACTCACACCATCCCTGTCAAAGGTAACCACATTAATTGGCCAACGCTTCAAGTAACTAGCCAGTTGCAGCAGTTCAAATGCAAAGTCTTGTAAGAAATCACACGCACACACCTGTAGAATAGTATCCTCTGAGGCTTTTGACCAGTTGATCTTTTGAAGGATATAAGAAGCTCCCTGCAAATGTGGAGCTGCATGTATTACTTGTGCTCTAGGTAAAAGGACAAAAGGAGAGGGGCCTTGCTGGCATACCTGATCATGCCACTACAAATGGTTCCTTTCCGTGGATCATGTGTGACCTTATACAGATCCTCTATTAACTCTTGCCTATGAGATTGAGCAGAAACTAAATCAGCATACTTTGTCACCTCAGGCCAATCTTGGTAAGCCACAACCTGCACGGTTATACAAACAATGAAACATTTGTCAGCGTATGTGCGAACGAACAGTCACAAAACATGAGTTCAACAGTTCAACTTACAGTAGCAATGGAAGGGCTGCTATCTTCACCAGGATGAGGATGGGTCACATCAGCACCAAATATGATGGTAGGTCTGTCAGTCACCAAAGGAATGCGTCTTGACACTGCATCAGCCAGCACTGTGTTCCTTCCTCCTTTGAAAACAAATAAAATTTTCTTTTTGGACTCGGCAACTGAAAAAAATGGAACACAGACAAAAGCATAGTCGATAGAAAACCAACCTTGACATTTATCTTCAGAGCGAGATTTGCCAGTATTTGTTTGTTCATCTGAGACATAGTACATACATAGGTATCTTATTAGCAAAGTATAAAACTACTACTGATAGTTAGGCAAAAACACAGTAGAATTAATACTGTGGCTTTACTGATTGAACAACATTTTAACACAAGCCAAAAATTCGACTGGGGGATCAATAGCTAGAAAAATAATTATCTGAACATGAATGCCCAGCAAAACTCTAGTCATAGTGCGCTGTGAAGAGAAATTGATCAAGTGGACGGCACCTTAAAAAAAATTCATGTTTCTGAACAGAACAATTTATGCATAAGGAAATACAAGGGGATTAAATAGTCCCTTAATATTGTCTGACCAGGACATGTAAACTGGCATGGAGTCTGTAATGTCTGCTGCCACAGGCTGCAACAACCGAGCTTAGCTATGATGACTAATATAAAAATAGAATGCAATATACACCTAAAGCTGTAGCTTTCAGCAACACCTAAACAATCAATCCAGCGCATTTCAGTGACCTCATTTTGAGTTGGTTCAGATACGACATTGGTGTTTAAACTGAGCACTAAATCCAGCGCATTCTAGGCATTCTCACTTTTTGGTGGATTCCTCTGACTTCTTCAAGTTTGTCTGCCAAGTGAATTAGCTTACTGGAGTTAAGCATATTTGTGGCTTGCAACCTGTTCCTGGAGGCAGAACTACAAAAAGTAAGTTAACGATTCCAGCTACCAGCAAGAAGTAAAAATACAGACAGATCACTATCTAGTAGTCATAAAAAAAGAATTGTGTAAACAATTCTGTATATTCAGTTAAAGAGCATCTGAAATAGGGACATTAATGTACTCTTTTTAACTTGTAATTCAGGAGCCCGCTTCAAACTACTCTGTTATTTTTTTCTTCTATTTCGTAATAATTTTTTATGCCCTTGGACTGATATAGTTTGCAACAATGCGCACTATGCAAGAATTGTGAATAAGATCAAGTTCACAGGCGCACTATGCAAGATATTTAAAAAGACTGCTCTAATCAGAGGGATGTTCACATCTGATTTGAGACACAAGCTTGCCAATCACTAAATTCCTTGAAAGTTCAGACTTCATAACAGATCAAATTAACAAATTAATTAATAGATTTACAGCCATACATTATACTACTAAATACAGTTTAATTTTCTTCATGCCGTGCATATCTATGGAATCTAGTGCCACTGCCACACATGTATTCCCCACAGATCCAAAGGGACGTTCCTCCCAACAGTGGTAGGCAAACTAAAAGGGAAGCCTGAGCAAAGCAATACATTATTTCAGATTGAGGGAGAGTTACGAAGGAATCGAAGACATACCTGCTTCTCAACAGTCGTGGGCAAAGCATGAAGAGGTGTCGTGATTCTCGTGGCGCCCCTATGTAGTTGAGGCTCCGGGCGGTGAAGGACCTCGCGCAGGACGAGCAGGCTTCCAGGGACTCCTTGTCTACCGGTCACAGCCGCACATGGGTGAGGGAGGGGTCCGTCACGGACCTTGCGACTCCACCTCGCGCGCTGCCCCTTGATCAGACCATGGCAACCATGGATTTGCATCGAGGCAAGGCAGGAAGTGGCTCTGGCTAGATCTGGAGGAGGCAAGTGTTGCCAGCCAAATCTACAGCCACGAGAGGAGGTGAAACCCTAATGAATCCGGCACCGATTGAGAGCTGCAGGCGAGATGAGTGGCGTCGGCGTCGCGGAACGCACCGGCGGCGACCAGGGCGGCCGCGGGGCAACGAAGGTGGAGGGCAGGGGCCTGAGAGAGATGCGGGGGAGAAGAGAGAGAGAGAGAGCGAGGAGAGGAGAGTTGATTGCTGAGGACCACGGACGCGAGACGAGAGTGAGGTGACGGGCTCGATTCGGACGGGGGCAGGCAGCCGGCGAGGGCGGCCGGCCGGCGGGTGCGCCAGTGCACCAGGCGAGTGCGTGGAGGCGGCGTGTGTGGATAGAACGCTAGGAGAGGTGGAGTTGCTGTGTATTGGTCTGTGGGGGGTGACTTAGGGTTTGTCATTTTGGGCCAAAATTACTACGAGAAGGGCCCAAATACAGCACACCAATGGAAAATTTGGTTAGCGACGGACGATCCGATGCTATTACTGATGTATAGCGACTGATGATCCAACGTAAAAGCAAAAAATTATAGCAACGGACCATCCATCGCCGTATTCAATTTTAGCAACTGACTGTCCTTCACAAACCTTTAGCGACTCACCGTCCAACGCTGATTATCAACTTTTAGCAACTGCAGTTAGATGCTATTTAAGGGTTGTGGTGTAGTGGGATCCGTGATGAAGCCATCAGCGATGAGGTCCATGTCGTACACGAATCCGGACCGAACGACCGCCAGAGCCCTCTTCACGCCGTGATACAGCCCGCCTCGTATCCTCTCGCGAACGACGCTGCCCAGCGCCACCATCCGACAGACGAAGGAGTTCCCCTGAGCGTCCACCTCGGTGTCGGCGTCAGGCTCGACCCCTAGGCCGTCGCATACGGAGGTGATGGGGGCCTAAAGCAACTGAGTCCGCCTAGCCTCAGCCTCGAAGAGGTTCTGGAACGAGGTGGCCGTCGCCTGAGCCGCCTGTTGCTCCTTCTCCAACTCTGGAACACAAGCATCAAGTTAGCGCAAGCCTGGGACCTCGACGCCAAGGCTACTGCACAACAAGAAGCTTACCCTCAGAATGGGTCTGCCAACCCATGACCTCGTCACGCAGCTCCCCGCACGTCTTCTCAGATGCTCGAAGAGTCTCGTCCCTGTCGTGGAGCGCCACCCTCAGCACCTCAACCTCCCGGCCGGTGCCCGAGAGAGCCTCGTCCCTCTCTCGGACTATCCCCGACAACGTCACAACCTTGTTTTCCAAGGTTCTGACGCGGGCGGGCGCCATCCCGACCTGGATGTTGAGGGCATCGCGCTGACCACCGACTAAGGCGATGTCCTCCCCGAGCTCCTTCACACGCGCCAGTAGCGGCGCGAGTTCCTCACGGGCTTTAGCCGCCTCCTCCCGAGCCCTTGCCGCGTCTTCACGCGCCGTGGCCTCGGCCTCCCGGGCCTGCGCCGCCTCCTCCTTAGCCACCGCGTAGCCAACGCGAAGCTCGGCCGTCTCGGTGCTCTGCTGGGATAGCCGCTTGTTGGCCTCCTCAACCAAGGCCCGTTGACGGACGAGCGCCGCCCACACGCCACTCTCATGACAAATGAAGAGTGACTTGCGACGGGAACGCTCCTTGAGCTCCTGGCCACAATTAAAATCTAACAGTCAGAACCAAGGAAAAGGGAGGGATAAAGCGCAAGAAAAAACTAATGAATCCGGCTTACCTCGAAGGCCTCCGACATACCCCGCGCTAGGGTGTCCGAAACCACACGTAGGGACTGGATCGTGTGATTTCAGAGTCCCTTGAGGTACTCCCAGTGGTGCAGCTCATCCTTATCGTCGAGCGCAAAGAAGGGCTCGGCGCTAGGGTTGGACGCGTCCCTGAATTCAAGGATCAACCTGCCCCAGCGCGGAAGCTCCTCCTCCGCCCGCACAAGTGCTAACCCGGCGAAGTCCGGCCACCCGGCCAACGCCTCGGCCTGGTCACCCCCCAACGCCGTAGAGGTACCGGCCCCATCCAAGGCCTCGGCCGCCTCGACGTCCGCCGCCTGCTTCCCCTTGTTAGCAGGAGAGTCAACGAGGGTGAGGTCGATCAGGGCTGGGATCGACCCTTGCGGCAGGGCTGGCACCTCAGCTACCGGCACCACCGCCTGGACGATGGGCGGTGGCGCGACCACCCCCCTTTCCACCTCGACCGCCGGCTCCGCCGGTCGGTCCTGCTGCGGCTGCGGCTGCGGCTCCTCCGGCTGCGCCGCCTCCCGCCCCGCCTCCGGCGGGACCTCCACCACATCCTTTGTTTTTTCAACATCCGCCCGCCCCGCGTCGCGGACGGATATTTTGGCCTCAGTGGCCTCGACGGTCACCTGGGTTGTCGCTGTCGACCCAGGCTCCGACCCACCAGTGCCGGGCGCCTCGAGCCCGGCACTGCTGGGGACCACCGCCTCCACCGGCCCCGACCCCCGCGTGGCGGGGTCAGAGCCGGTGACCTCCTGGGCGCCCGCCCCCGCCTGGGCAGACGCCTCCCGCTGCCTTAGCCGCTCCGTAGCAGCCTGGCACTTCGCGACCTAGGCGGCGTCGTCGGCCGCCGTCCGCATCATTACGGCAGCGCCCGACCGGAGCGCCTTCATGGGAGTCGGACCCACAAGCTCCGCCTTACACTTGTGCCTGAGCAACAAATAAACGTGTCAGAATAAAAAACGGGATCACCAATCATGAAAAATAGGCGAAAAAGCTCACCCAGATAAGGGGACCAGGGGCCTAGACCCCGGCAGGCCGGAGCCACCCGACGGCACTTGCGACGGCCCTACCGTCAAGCCTCCTGCTGGCCAGGCGCTCCTCGGAGCCCTAGCTGGCGAAGCATCCAGGGTCCTCTGCGCTGCCGAGGCTAGCTGGCCTCGGGTCCTCACGCCCATCGACGGTGTCCCGGATGCTGACGCCGACGCCACTGCCCTGACGGCCGTCTGAGCCCGAGGCACTTGGGCTCGCGGGGGTGGCACCACCAACCCTTCTTGCGGGGGCCCAGACGAGGCGGCTCCTCCCGCTGAGGGACCCGCTCCGGCCTCTTTCTCTCCTGGCTCTCCCTCCCCCTCAACGAGTGTCAAGGCCACCCTCAACGCCTGGGAGGACGACCCCCCAATGGGCTCCAGAAAGGGGCGCACATCAGGGAGGTCTGCCAGAGAAGTCGCAGTGTCGTACCGCGACCAGGCGTCATCGTCGTCGCCGTCATCGTCATTCTCCCCCGAGACCGTCTCAGAGGGAGACTCCTCGAGCGGGAGTCCGTCGAGGCTCTGCTGACGTCGGTGCTTCTTCAACGCCTCCTGCTCGAGGGCCTTGCGGACTTGACGCTTCTTGGCGGCGTCTTTCTCCTCTTTCTTCTGGGCCGCCAGGAGGCGTCGAGCCTCTCGAGCGACCCGATCTTTCGGAAGCGGCGGCCGTGTTTCCTTAACCACCGACAGATCCTGTGCACAGACCTTGACCGAGTTATTAGAAGGAACCCAGAAGCAAAAAAAACTTATGATCATCAAGAACGACACTTACCAGGGGCTCGAATCCCTGGGTGGGGCGCATCGGAACCCGGTCAATGTCCTCCTGCCGAAAGCTCCCCACCATCCGCCGCACACATCGAGCGACCTCATTGAGGGGGAGGGACTCGTGCGACATCCTGCTCCCCTCCAACGGCGCCTCCGGCGTTATCTGGTCAAGCCAGAGCTGGCGCTGTGTCAGCGGCAGCACCCTCCGGTGATGAAACGCCGCGGCCACCATCCCCGCCGTCAGTCCGTGCTGACGGAGCCTCCACAGCGCGTCGAGGAGTGGCTCCAGCTTCGGCTTGTCGTCTTCAACGACACCGTACCCCCAGTTCTCCTCTCGAGCCACCAGCACCCGGCCGGAATACCTCGACAGCTGGTCACCGTCGTTGCGGAGGTAGAACCAGCCGTCATGCTAGCCGCTGTTCGAGGAGATCAACTGCGCCGGGATGTACTGGTCGCCTCGACTAGACTGGACTTGGAGGACGCAGCTCCCTGCATGCACCGCGCGCCGCGCCCCTCGCTCGCCTGCCTTCTTGGCGAAATGCTCTGCCCTGAAGAGGTGGAGCCACAGTTTCCACTGTGGCTCCATCCCCAGGTATCCCTCGCAGACCGCCACGAAAATGGCGGCCTGCGAGATGGCATTGGGGGCGAGGTGGTGCAGCTCCACCTTGTAGTAATGGAGGAGCGCCCGCATGAAGGGGTTGGCCGGCACGCCGAACCTCCTCTTGTGGAAGGATATGAAGCTCACCACATAGCCTTCTGGGGGCGCCAGTTCCCGGTGGTCAGACGGCGGCACTCTCCACTCCGGTTGGGTCCGACTCGTCCTCGGCCGCAGAAGCCCGTCGCGGACCAGATCCTCCAGCTTCCTCTCCGTTACTGAGGAATGGGCCCAAGCATTGGCGGGGAGGAGCTGGCTCTTGCCTACCATTGTTACCAAGGAAAACTGCGCATGCGAAGAAAATGACGGCGGCGCTGGACAGTGGCTGAAGGGCGTAAGATGACGAAGAAGGTGAAGAGAGGCAGGGAAGGCGAGAATGCAAAGGGCCTGTAAGGGTAAACAGAACCCCAAGTCTTGCTCTTTATACCCCGATGGAAGTCCAACGGGCGGGCGAAAAGGTAGGAGCAGTTTTTGCATTCAATGACCTTACCTAACCGCTCCCTCAAAATCCGCAGATATGGGCATGTGTCCGCTATACGTGCCGTAACCGTCGCACCACGCCGCCCACTACCGCACCGATCTTGCTTCCCCTCCTGAAAAGACGCGCCCTAAACGGGTAGGAGAAGGATCCACGGACGGATATTCCCAGACGCATGGGTAACGGGCTCCGAGCCCGATATGAACCTCGAGGGATCGAAAGCTGGCCCTCGACCAGGGTTCGACAGCTGCCCTCGAGTAACGGAGTCAGGGACGACTAGGGATGCGCCCATATGAGGCTAGGGATCGAGCCACGCTCTCGAGGCACCCCAAGACGTATTCGAGGCTAAAAGGAAAGGTCGACAGAGGAATCCCCTCGGAGGGAGGCATCGAGCCCTCGAATCCTAGCGCAAGGAACCGAGATCCACAAGACCGCTCTTTGGCATTTTTGAGAGCGCCTCCGCGGCCGCTAGCCGACTCCTATCAAATGGAGCACGGGCTCCCACTCGAATCCCCCGTTAGTAGCTCATCGGAGACCGTCGGAACACGCCCAAACGAGGGTAGTACGACATTCCCCACCCCTCCTCCCTTTTTTAAAAAGGGAGCGTGAGGGTCGAACAATAAAGGACGGCCAAGACTCTGATCGACCTCACACGCACGAGGCTCAGGGGCTCGACCGCATAAAGTCAATCCTCGAACGGAAAAAGACAGAACACGCCACGATACGAGAGCATTCCTCAATAGAACGTACAAAAGACCTCGGAGGAGTCAAAACACTCCACCGAGGCCTCGGGGGCTACACCCGGCAGGTGCGCTCGCGCGCCTCCACCGGAAAAAGTTACGACGCTACGACTCCAGTTCAAGAACTGCTGAGCCTCTGTGAGAGTGACCCACACTCACCCAAAGGCTCGGGGGCTACTGTCGGGTACCTAAAACTAGGGGTACCCAAAATCAACGATTAAGAAAAACAAAACACTACCCACAAACGAAACAAAGCCAAAATAACGAACGAGACACCTCGACTGCATTCCGACTCGCACGAGGCCAGCTCGACGGGACACCTCGACTACGTTCTGACTCGTACGAGGCACCCTCGACGGAACGCCTCGACCGCGTCCCGACTCGTACGAGGCCCGTTCGACAAGGCATCTCGACTATCGGCAAATCTCCAACTCGCACGACCCTGGGTCGGACCACTCGACCCATCTTATTCACCTACTCTAAGGCAAAAGTCAGAGCATTTAATGCGACTATCTACTACCTCCTACCGTCATGGCTACAACTATGACCGACGTGGAAGCAGTGCCGGTGTCAGATCTCACTTTTTACTGCCCATCCCGGGATGGGAGGTGAAAACCTGTCACTATACACACCATACCGCACACTGTTTTGCCACCGATCACCCTCAAGGGAGGATACGACAAGGTCCGTACCCCACGATCTCGGGGATTCGGCCTTATCCGCCCATCCTCTACCCGTCCTCGACCCGGCCTCGACTCAGCCTCGACCCGCCATGGGTCAACAGGGAGGAAAGGCCGACGTGGCACAGGACTCGGGGTCTTTTCACCGTCTCGTCCCCTATGTCACCACGGTGTCCAGGGATGGCCGACCATTCCTGGGGCACGTCGCTACAGCCACCTCTACAGGGATCGACAAAACTTCACCTCAAGACTCCCCCGGCGCCCCGGCCTCCTCTTACCCTATAAAAGGGCAGGCTAGGGCTCTACAAGGGGATACGAAAAAAAGACACAAGCCAGAAGCCAAGCGCAAATAAGAAAAGGCACACATCCCACAGATCAACATCTCAAGCGGTCTCCCATGTATTCTCATTTTCTCTTTTGAGACCTGGGCTCGGTTCCCTCTCTCACAGCTTGTAACCCCTACGCAAGCACTTCGGTGCAAGGAAATACAATACTCCCCCTCCCCGCTGGACGTAGGGCCTTCTTTTGCCCGAACCAGGATAAATCCCCGTGTATCCTCTTTGTATCACCATACAGATTAGGGACACGTAGCACTCACTCGTTGACTTAGGACCTCCGCGGGACCAAACGCCGACATAGCGTATTCAAGAATAGAACACTACTGGGCCAGAGCATTTATGAGTTTAATCTTGAGCAAAATGCACCGTAGGTCCATTAACTTTTGGGCGTGTGTCACTTACATCCATCAACTCTCAAACTGCATTTTTAGGTCCATTAACTTTTGGTCGTGTGTCACTTAGGTCCATCAACTCTCAAACTATATTTTTTGGGTCCATTAACTTTTGAGTAGAGTGCACCGGAGGTCCATTAACTTTTGAGGATGTGTCATCTAGGTCTATCAACTCTCAGACTGTATTTTTGGGTCTCTAAACTTTTTAAGTGGTTCACTGGAGGTCCATTAACTTTTGATGGGGTGTCATACCCATGGGGAATTCGGATTTTTTTGGTTGAATTTGGATACACACGTCGTGTGTCCCGACATGCTGCTTGCCTGGATTTTTTGCTAATTTAATTTGTTTATTATTCTTCATATTTACCAATGACACGGATAAGGTAATTTTTATTACTAACAAAAATCATAGATATAGATTGGGATATAAAGATTCCACAAGTAAAATATTTAGAGCTCATGAAAATAGAAGCTTCAGAAAATTAGACTTAGCTCTAGAAAAATGAGAAAAATATCTATGAAATCTTGAAAAAAATATCTAAAATATTGTACTCAAAGTCTAACCATGTTAAAAAACTTAATTTGCACTATAAATATATATATAGGATGCACATAACATAAATGCATGTGCGGGTCGCCATCAGCTGCCAGGCATCGCGCATGGGGAATCTCGGCTGTTCTCAGCCGTTGACTCCGCGAATAAGGGCATGTGCGCGCTGGCGCCTCCACGTCCCGCACGACAGCCACCGTGCATCAAGCCGTTGCTGCTGTCAGCCGCGCGCTTGCATTAGGGCTCGCCCTCACCGTGCACGCTCTTCAGGGCGAGCTGGTGCTGCCACCGCGCGCGCATCGGGGCGCATCTGTAGCAGCTGCGCATCGAACGGTGCCGCCGTCACTGCGATGGAGTTTTCCCGCACGTACGTCGTCGTCGCAGGCAATGGCCGGGACCCGCTCGACGGACAGTGCGCGTCGCCGCGCGCCTGTGCATAATGTCTTATTATAATTTTCATGGGCCAATTTTTGAGCTAAGTTTTTAAGCTTATTATTTTCAGTACACCTCATTATTGTTCAAACAATTATGGCACTGGCTTATGTCTTATGTATGATGTTTAATTTTGCCCACATAATGATTTTTACCGCTGCTAAGTTATGATTACCTTTCTGGTTAGAATGGAACCAACGGAAAATTCTAAATAGAAATTAAGGTCTGGCTTATGCACATATCTTCGACTAACGTTAATTTATATGCACAAGTTCACAAGTTTTATGTCTGGTTTCGTTTTTGTTTCTGCCCAGTGGTGATGCGAATTTGAAATATCATTAGCATGTTATAAATCAGACCAACATAGGATTTCATTCATGCACGACATAATGTGAATATACCCTTACTGTTGTTGTTTAATTTATTTTGAGTCAGACCTATGTCCTTTGGAGATTATGGATACTATTAATCGGATTCCACTCCTGGACTGGATGAACTTCCTATCATGGAAAGGGGAAGTACAATTGGCTCTCTTAATTCTGAGCTATGATCACGCTCTATGCCAGAGTGTTCCTACTCTCCCAACAACAGATGGTGATTATGACAGTGCCTTCTACTGGAGGGTTAAAGAGTCTGATACATATCTCTGGGAGCGCTCAAATAGGCTATCGCTCAATATCACGAAGAAGAGCATTAGTGATAATCTTACGGGAGAAATCCCTAACACTGATAATGCCAAACAATTCTTAGCTTCATTAGAAGAGCTGCTTAAAGATCGGCAAAATAATTATGAATGTTTTTTTTGCCCTAAGACATAAGCGCAAGCTCGATTTAGAGAAGCAAGAGCTCAAACGATCTAGAGTTGAAGCCGAACATAGTTTTGAGAGTCCAAGATGTCGCTTCTGCGTGACTATTGGCCATCTGCAGAAGGAATGTGATGGCTTTAAGGATTGGCTCGCAAAAAGCGGTAATCATAAAGTTCTGATTAGTTTTAATTACGAATCCCTTATGTTGATACTTGAAGAATTAATTCAGGCGCCATGTGCACATTACTAATTCTTAATCACAACATTTTCCTCCATTTTGTTTATCTGTGGTAAATATATATATGCCTTCTCTATATTCCTAATCACAACATTTTCCTCCATTTTGTTGACTGAAGGGTATATTACTTGGGTTATAAATATCTGTGTTTTCTAATTGTTTTCATTATGCTTTAAATACATGGTAGTAGAAAAAAAATGTTGCATGTTAGGGTATATAAGTAAATATTGCTGAGTTAGGAGATAATGGAAGCCTTTTTTTATAGCTTCCAATGGTAACCCAAGCCTTGTTTTTATAGCGTCCAATGGTAAACCAATCCCTGATGGCAGGTTAACATCATCTTGAATATAAGTTACTGATAGGACGATTCCAGAAGATTTAGTAATTTTATTGATATATAAAAGATGAAATCATTTTAGCACCGAACAATCACAATTCTGCAATCTACTGTTAGCTTTTGGTGACATTTCAAGTATTTAGGCAATCTGATAATCTTAGTGCTGCCACTCTTCTTATCTGATGGAATAATATCAGTTAGCTTTACTAAGATTCGGTCCTTGTTATTTCAGGTACGGGTTGCATGCTCATCAGGTCGTACTTGTTAGCAGACAGCCATACTCAAAATGGAAATCCAAGGAACTAGTTGAATGAACTCGAAGAATTAGAAATCCAGGATCAGTTTTGAATATCTGAAGATGAAGTTTCTTTGGTGCCATGACTATACAGTCGCGTGGCCGCTGAAACAAATTGACAGAGCATTGTCAAGGAACTAACAGCTACCTATTCCTTGTAATCCAAACCCCCTCTGGGCATGGATACTGTGTGTCAACACTGAAGTTCCTACATATGCTACAGCGTCGAAAATCTTATGATGCTAGTTGTTACCAGCCCATGCTATTTTATAAGCTAGTTGTTTGCAATGCTTTATTTTTTTGGTTATATATATGAAGCATGATGGATCATCTTTTTTAACCATGAAATCTTTAACTGTATTCCTATATTGGTTTGTCGCTAAGTGAGAACATGTACTTCTGGAATGTTGCCAAAATTATTTATCGTGTGCTCCTCACTGAGCGGAGCTCTTGCGGCGAGCGCACAAGGCGGAGTGGCAGAATTTTTTTTTGAGGCAGCGTCTGTCTGTCCAGACGCCTGCATAGCAGCATTACCCATATTTTTTTTTAGGTATAACAGATTTTAATAAAGTTTAGAATGGTATGCCCCCTGGATCCCGTTGGTACTGAATTGACTCTGGAACAGAGTTGACAAGTATGATCGTACCCCCTGGATCCCTTTGGTCGTCGCTGTTCCATTTTTGCGTAGAGAGAGCCACGCAAATCCACGAGAGGTGGATTCCATTTTTATCCTGCACGGCTGCACTGTACCTCTATTTAATGACTTGAGTATCTCAATTATTTGTGCCTTGGCATCAAACTAGAGCTCTTTTGGTAAGGCTTCTACAGCGTCTCTCGCACTGGCTCCAACTAAAGCCTTGCTAAATGGCCATTTGAGAAACGGCTCTAGTGAAGAAGCCTGGTGGAGCCGGAGCATTTTTTTTCTACTGAGGAGCTGGACTTGCTCTCCAAACATGGTTTCTCCTATCTTCGGAAAAAACATTGCATAATTTATTTATAACAAAACTATCACTAGAGCTGTTTTGTCAAACTTTTCTTTTCAATACAACTTCAGCAGAGAAACTGTTCCACAAGAGGAGCCCAAGCCAGAGCCCTACCAAATTGATCTATGAAACCCTTTTTTCTCGGTTCAAGAAAAAGATAAACATCAAAATTTTGTCTCATGCTTCGCAGTTGGGCAAGGATCTAAACAATCATAGTATTTTAAACTTATGGAAAATTGCATATCTAATCTAGAACTACATTTGCCAATTTTAGAATTCAGAGCATCTCCAAGAGTGCTCCATATCTCTTCCTCATCCACAGAGACGGAACCAACGATTCTGACTAGAGGGGCCAAACAAATATGATCATATTTTTTTAGTGTGCTAAAATATACTCCCTCCACGTTGGTAAAAGAAGTCGTTTTGGACAAGGTTTGGGTCAAACATTGGGAATATAAATCATGAATAACTTTTAAGTTGTTGAATTTGAAAATATAAAAATAATATGAATAGATTTGTCTTGAAATATACTTTCATAAAAGTATACATATATCACTTTTAAATAAATATTTTTATAGAAAAATGAAGTCAAAGTTATGCTTTGGAGACCGTGTCGTTGTCTAAAACGACTTCTTTTACCAACATGGAGGGAGTACGTAATTATATGATTCAACAACTATTTAAATATTTACACTATTTATAACCAAAATCATAATATTTGAATAAAAAATAGGTGAAAATTGATATTTTTTAGCTGTAAATTCATATATTTATATAGGTATTAAAGGAAACTTACTGTGCTAGGGGGGCCACGGCCCCTGCTAGCCCCCTGGTTCCGCCTCTGCCCATCCATGTCTTTTGGGAAAAAAGAAAAAAACTCATTTTCAATAGTTCACCATATCTCTTCCCTATTTTTCCGCACTTGGCTAATCGGCTACTTCCGCAAGTAAAAATACGCGCATTGCATCCAGACTTCCTCGCGTCCGTTGTATCTTGCGCTCGCCTCCACCAACCTCATGTTGGTCGCTCAGCGACTGCGCCAACACCGTCACGTCGGCAGAGGACCAGGCAGCGCGCGCCTTCGAGCGGCTGGGCAGCGTCGAGCAGTCCGTCGGGCCTGAGGTGTTGTTCCGCGTGGATGAAAGCAAAAAGAAGAAAGACAGGGTTCCAGGTGAGAAAAGTGCAAGAGAGAAAATCTAGTGGAAGGGCTTAAACGCGTACAGAAACAAATTCATGGTTCCTTATACAAAACATGAGATCGGGTCGTGGAAAAAAATGGCGAGAAAAACACTTTTGGGATAAAAATATAGGAAATTCTTGGAGATGACTTCTTTTTTCCCTCTCCATGCTAGTTTGGGGTTGGTAAACACCATGTTTTGGGAAACAAAATATAGAAAACTCTTGGAGATGCTCATAGAGCAGACTTCATAATCCATTTTTAACATAAGTAAAGCTTGATGGTCTCTATCATCTCGAAAATTTTGAAATTAAAACACATCTCCTGCAAGGATAAATAAAAAGAACAAATCTTGTTAGAAAGGATAAAATAGATCAACTGAAATAATTAATAGTTAAATTGAATCAAACATTACTTTTTTCCATCAATAAAAAAAACGTCATAATGTGAGCGCAACACCATATGCGCCCCACTTCACGTACATTTCCCTCAAATCCAGATCCGTTTACCTCTCAGCCACGTGCAAAGTCTTTTTATATAGGTGTAGATCTAGCTTGTGCATTATGGGTGTGTGAGTTTGTATGTGTCGGTGGTGTAAGTTAGTGCGTGAGTTCACATCCTACAGCCAGCTTTTACCGCAAGAGTTGAGACAAAGAAAAAAAAATCGGAGTGGCGTCCAGAACTCCAGATCTCCCCATTTCCATGGAGCAAGGCGGCGGCCAGATCTCCGCCAAGCTTGCCAAGCCCACCGACGGCGGCGAGGACCGCCTCAGCGTGCTCCCCGACGACGTCCTCGTCCTCATCATTCTGTGCCTCGACACCACCACCGAGGCCGCGCGGACCAGTGTGCTCGCGAGGCGCTGGCGCAGCCTCTGGGCCCTCCTCCCGAAGGTCCGCTTCCAACTCCGCCCCGACGGCAACCGCATCCGCGAGCTGCTCGATGTCCCTGACGCGCCAGAGCTCAGCTACATCTCGGTCACAACCAAAGGCGCTGCCGCCGATTCTGCAACGGCCTGGCTTCCCGCCGCTGCGCGCCGGCTGGCCGGTGGCCTTTACTATCGCAACATGGCTCCGGATCGGGAGAATCAGAGGGAGGACGCCAGGTGGGGAGGCAACGTCCAACTACCCTGCTTTGAGAATGCCACTACGATTGAGCTCGACCTAAGGCTTCTTGGGCTTGCCTTTTCGTCGCTGGGCGTCTTCTCCCGGCTCACCAGTCTCTCTTTGAGGTCCGTCGAGTTCCACGGCCCTTGTGATCTCGGAAATGCAGTCTCCTGGCCGCGGTGCCCATGCTTACAGAACCTCAGCGTCTGCTTCACCTGGGGGTTGCGCAATCTTTCCATCTACTCTGAGTCTCTCCTGCAAATGGAGCTCAAGTACTGTAACTTGTGGCGGCTCACAATTGTGGCCCCGATTCTCCAGAAGTTAAGCGTGAAATTCAACTCTCTTGGTGATTATCAGAGTGAACAGATTGTCAACATCACAGCGCCTCGGATGGTGTCCCTGGTGTGGATGGATTCATATGATCCACGATATTTCCATCTTGGCAATTTGGGACAAGTCCGAGAGCTGCAGACAAAGTGTATTTTGGTATATGGAGAACAATCCAATAGAGAAAATAATCACCATTGTCTAAGGCTCTTGCAGCGATTTCATACTGTTCTATTACCAGGTGAGTGCACATCCTTGTGTTGTGGAGTACCAGAGTTACAATATTTGAGTTACAAAACTTACCTAATCCTTGTGTTGTGGAGTACTGGAGTTACAAAACTTACTTATTCTAGTTCAACAGGTATTAGATTAGGACTGGACTAATGGTAGGAACTATTCTACAGTAAACATTAAAACAAGTGTCCTAGTCAACTAATCTGGCTTTGGTTGGGTTTATATTTTGCAACATCAGAACAACCGTTCTAATTAAGTAATGGGGACAGAGTTTGGGAATTATACCATTGCAACATGTGGGGCTTGAAATAGTGTTCCAGTGATGCTGACACTTCATAGCATTTGAAATTGTGATGCATGAGGGAAATGTACACACTTCTTGTCTGATGCAATAGTATGCTAGTTATTTAATTCGTTCATGAACTCTCAGTGGTGGTGGCTGGTGAGAAATGGAAAATGAAGTGACTGGTTAAAACATGAATATATTTATATGCACTTGCACAATATGTATTCTTATTTGCATGTGTTGCAGCTATGAAGTGACATCATGACTAAATTAAGCATATTAATAAATATTTAGCATATTTAATCTTGTTTTGCTTATAAGAAATATACAACAGACCTGTGAGCTTATGCTGACCATTTTTGCGTGTGGTAATCAGCTATATGAAAATGGGATGTCTTCTATAATCTTTATTTTTTTCTGTTGGTTTGACACTAGTACTTTGTGACAAGTTGGGATTTTTGTAAATATATATACATGTATGTCTGAACATTGTGTTTTTATTTTATACTGTGAAGAGATGAAGGGACCTTGATTAGTTGTACCTAACAAAATATGTCATAGTTCTTCTGATAAAAGACATTCGGCACAAAGCAGCTTATGTATGGGAGATATCCATGAGTGTAATAGTAGTGTAATGCTTGATAGCAACAATGCATTCGACAAATCTGTTATTGTTCTGTCACAATTTACTTAATGAACCTTACTTTGTAGACTATATATATTAAATGCTAAGGTTAAATATTACTGATGACTGTAGCTTCCTTTCTATTATCCTCGCCTCTCCTGCTCTGGCTAAGATGCAAGAACTGAAGTGCAAGCAGTTGGTAGGATAAGTGAAAAATTAATGGCACTAGGCTTGGATTCCCATGTATAATTTCCGCTGGTCAAAGTTCATCGTACTATGTTTTGCCTTCTGCAAGATGTCTCCATGCTTGTGCTTTCTATTTAGGGGGGATTAGTTGTAGGGTGCCTACCCCAACTTGCTTGGGACAAAAGGCTATGTTGTTGTAGTTGTAGGGTAACTCTATTTAACTGCAATTAGATCATCTTCAAAATGATATGGCTTGTTAGTTACACATAATTAGTGCACTGTATCATTTGTACATATTTATAGCTTATTTATTTTTGCTTTGCTGTTGCTTGATTCTGTATAATAGATTGCCCTTGTTTTTCAGGTATGAACAGATTGGGAGTCTAAAAAAATCGATGTGATGTACAAAGCTATCAAATGCAAGTTTTCAACCTACCCCCATCTGACTAATCTGTTTCTATCAACCGCTGGCTCTGTTCTCGTTGAAGCATCACCCCATGATTTATTTTGGGGTGGTGGGCGGGAGGGAGAAGGACTGAATTACCTGGGTAGATTGCTAATGCAGTTGAGATCAGAGATTCTTGGGACAGCTTTGTCAAGAGTTAAGATACAGGAGGTTGAGGCAGAGGCAGTCTGATTGTCAGACGAGTAGATCTTGTTTTAGAGTGTGGATTGCCAGATTAGGCATTTAGGTCTTGCTGGGTCTTGATAGCTATAGTTCATGCTGGTAGAGAAAGCAAGTGCAAATGGGATTTGTGAACTTATTTACGCTAAGTTCCCCTTTTCTTTGCTATATCAAAAGCTCCTGGTGACACTTTCTTGCCTCCAAGAACATACCATGAGCCCTGCTCTCTTGTCAAACACTTTCTTCAGAGTATAGGAAAAGCCAAGCAGAAAGACCAACAATGTCATGCACAAAGTGTGGTAGATGAATGTGGTTGAGAATGTGATGAGGACTAACAGATTAGGCCAACAATGGCTGAAGTGCTCGTGATGTAATATTTGTTTCTGCACCTCTGGGTGCACTGGCCTGTGTATGTTATAAAAAGGACACTACAGCAGAGAAGAACATCACTGGCGGTTCAAAACCCTCCTTCACTGGCGGATTTTGAACCGCCATAACCAACTCGGCAGTGATGAGCTGATCACATCACTGCCGGTTATGCCAAACCGGCAGTGATAGCTCATGTATCACTGCCGGTTCGTGTTACAAACCGGCAGTGATACTTGAGCTATCACTGCCGGTTGTTTTAACCAACCGGTTGTGTAGATTATATTATCACTGCCGGTTTTCTTTGAACCGGTAGTGATATACTTTTCACAATTTGCATTTTAATAATTGTTTTATTTTCATTTCGAGGGGAGGTGGTGGGGTGGGAGGTCGGGGAGGTGGAGGTGGTTGCTATCGATCAATTTGATATCGATGTGAAGGTGGTTGTTGATCAGCGACAATACAAACCCATCAACATTTATATTACAAAAGTTTCAAAAAAAACTTTAAGTATCGAATTAAGAGTCGCATTACAATAGCCTATCAATGTGGTCTCTTTCGTACTGCGCCTTGTACTTCTTAGTCCTCGCAATGGAGAATGATCCTGTCTTGGTCAATATCTCGTCCATCACAAACCTTGCTACCTCCTCTTGAATTCCTCTCATCTCAAAATCTAGCAACTGGTTGTGATTGTTTGCTTTGCGCTGTAATTGAAGCAAGATGATATTGAGATGCACAAACATAAGACAAAACAATAGAAATGGGATGCCTACGTACCATGTCATCTCCCTTATTTGTTTTTGCGCCAAAGTATTTTAGCATTGCCCACATCACATAGAACCCGCATTCGTTGTTCCCCATCGGTTGATCTAGGGTCTTGAGATCCTCCATATACTTTACACTGAATGGGCACTCCATTGCTTTTGCATCTTGCTATCGAGATTTTTCCAATTCGGTAATGCCTTCATTCTATGTTACATTGTAAATGAAGTGTGAAGATCACTACAAGATTTTCGGTCAAATGCAATGCCGAAAAAGTGTAGCAAAAGACCCAAAAATGGTAGCAATTGTACTTTTGCTACCATTTTTTTTGGTTAAATGTCGTTGCACTTGTAAGGGTAGCAATAGCAGAATGCAACGGGTTACGTTTTAGTTGCGACACACAGCCCCTCTATTGCAACACTTTTGACGCTTTTGCAACACACGGTGAGTGTTGTAACAAAAGCAATTGCAACCACTATGGGTGTGGTAATAGTATCAATTGCAACGAACTAGGCGTTGCTAGCGATACGTATTGCGACACGCTGGTCGTGTAGCAACACAATGCAATCGCAACGCAACACAGGTGTTGCAATTGTGGTTATTGCTACGCGGAGGAAGCATTGCAATAGAGGTTCTCTATTGCCACGTCACCTAAATGGTTGCTATAGGTGGCTTAGGTTATTGCAACGTCTATTTAGGTTGGTTGCTATTGAGAGGTCCTCTATTGCCACGTTTCTGAATGGTTACTATAGATGGCATGGGCTATTGCCACGTTACTTAGGTTGGTTGCTACAGATAGGTCATCTATTGCCACGTTACTAACTAGCTGGTTGCTATAGGTAGATTCCTCTATTGCCACCGTCATCTTTTTGTAGTTGCAAGAGATAGGTTCTCTATTACCACGATTATCGTACCTATTGCCACGACTAAATGTGGTTGTTATATGTGCCATCATTTATTGCAACGCTAGATTAATATATTAATAATTCATGTTGCGACGCTTTGTTTGGTAGCTTAAATCAATAATCGCAAAACGACAAATACATAATGAATGAAGCATCGACATCCATTAAAATGAAATATAATTTGTTCATACAAAATCTTTAATGAAACACACCGAGTGTCAAACTAAATGAGAACACAAGTAGATAGCTTAACACATAATAATGTGTCAAGCACAGACAACTATTTGAACTCATTCGAATCAAAAGACTAATGTCTACTGTAGCAGCAACGGTTCCCTTGATATGCAAGTTGGCCATCGTCCCACCATTCGCATGCTCCTTCTCAAACTCAAGATTCCTCCTGAAAAAATCATTGACATGCATTAGTTAAACTGAGACTAGTGGTGGCAAAGCTAATTGAACACTGAAGCAAAACACGAGCTGTAGTACTAGCGTTCTGTGAGCTGCAGTACTATTAACCATGAACTTTGAAGCGAAAATCAAATATAAACATACATGCAGCTGCCTCCCAAGACATTTTATGAGCACATGAGCACAAACACATCCATATATATTTCTAATCAGCAAGAGGAAACTAAGCTTGGACCAGATTTAGGAGCAGAACAAAAGAATGGCTATGTACTTCTCCAAAAGGACTACGTATTCTTTTTGGACAATGCAGATAAAAGGTTTCACATAGTACCTGCGTATTCTTTTTGGACAATGCAGATCTTTTCCTAGCAGCAGATTCCTTCAGTTGCTTTGTTGTAGTAAAAACAGCACCCGAATTCGCTGCCGAATTACTTTTTCTCATGCGCCCTCTAGTGAGACGTTCTTCAGCTGCGGAAGAAGGGGGTTGTTGTTCTGGCTGGCTTGTTTCTTGGGTAACCTGAAAATAAATGGTTGGTGGTAAAAATTACACCCCTTGACAAGAATATGACATTCATGTTACAATTAAACATTCTTCAATTATCATCAAACTACCTGCTGACTATGCATCATGTGTTCTCCCTCTGTAGTTGTTACATTTTGTGTCCCCTCAATTGTTGCAGCAGCAGCAACATTTTCAGTTGGCTCCACAATTGTGCTAGCCTGCATTTCGAATTAGGTTCAAGATCATGATTTTCAGTTCA
Organism: Saccharum hybrid cultivar R570; assembly: GCA_038087645.1. Classification (NCBI taxonomy): domain Eukaryota; kingdom Viridiplantae; phylum Streptophyta; class Magnoliopsida; order Poales; family Poaceae; genus Saccharum; species Saccharum hybrid cultivar. The sequence goes on along the minus strand of JAQSUU010000405.1, from coordinate 29,355,715 downwards.
ATAAACTACACCCATTGACAAGAATATGACATGCATGTTACAATTAAACATTCTTCAATTATCATCAAACTACCTGCTGACTATGCATCATGTGTTCTCCCTTTGTAGTTGTTACATTTTGTGTCCCCTCAATTGTTGCAGCAGCAGCAACATTTTCAGTTGGCTCCATAATTGTGCTAGCCTGCATTTCGAATTGGGTTCAAGATCATGATTTTCAGTTCAATAAACTTGAGAACATATATGTTGTTAATATCACCTTTTGTACTGAAGCTTGCTGTTGGGCTGCTTGCAACATTAACATAGCTTGCTTAAGTGCTTCTCTATCAGCCTCCCTTTCCTTGTTCATCTGTTCAAGCTGACGCCTATGTTCTTGCCTCTCGGCTTCCCTTTCAACTTCTTGGGCATCTAGTCTTTCTTGCAGCCGTCCAAACGATTCAATGAGGGCTTCCTCCTGTTGGAGTTTGCGCTGGTAGTCCTCCGACAGTAGCTCCTTTCTAGTTGGGTACCTTGCAAGGTAACCATTAGCATGCATCTTGTTTGATTTGATTTTTCTCGTTTCCTTGTAGGTCGATTGGAAAATCTGGTTCTGCTCCAAGTCTGAGACGACATTTGCGTCAGGCCTTGACTCGAGCTCCATAATCTTCCTGGTTGCATTGTCCTAAAAAAGTAAAGACATTTAGTTAATTAAAACTTTAATTCTAAGCGAGGACAGTTGCATCACTTAAGAAGGGTTGTAAAAACTGTTTAATACTCACATAGACTTCCCTAGATTCCTCGCTTGTCCATTGTCCATTTTGTTGGTGGGTCATCATAAAAAGCTCCATATCATTTGGCTCTTCACCAGTTAGTTGGTCCCTCTAATTAGGCAAGCATGTAAACAAATTAGCCATATTTCATAATATAGGGAAATGTAGAAGAGTTTATAAACTGTAAAGATCAGGAAGATATTCATCAGAAATTAAAAAACAAAAGATAACAGAAATTTTTATTGCTATTGAAAATCTAAAGGAATCCTAGTTCTTCTTTTTTTTGGCACACATTAGTTTTAGTACTTTTCAGCTTTCTGTATAGAAGAATGCAAAATATATTTTTTTTGTAGTGGGCAGTGGGCTAAATATCTCTATCAAATACAAAGACTATATAGGTTATAACAATATCATGTCATTGTCATTCGGGGGCACAAGCACAAACCATAAAAAAATGCCTGAAGGAAAACCTTGTGACAGAATTTTTTACCTTCTCATAGCTCAATTGAGAAAAACCCTTTGATCCTATAACATGGTGTATCTTTCGATTGTGCCGATTCTGAGAATTCTTATTGCTAATCCTCTACACACAACCAGCAATGATTTGATTTTTATAAAATCAGCAGTGCGCACAGCATAAACCTTGATGTCAGAAGTGGAATTGTTTCAGTGTGATTGGTATGATGTGCCGGCTACCAGTACCAGCAGAAGCAGAGGGTACAATAGGGATAAATTTGGTATTATCGACATTGCTACTTCCATGTTCAGATATTCGGATGAACCTTACATTCTTGCTTCAAACGCTGAACCGGTGTTTTATGTCCCTATTGTGAACAAGCCGGGATGGTCTACTGTTGTTTTGGTGAGACCAAGAAATTTGTTTTCCATGCCAGACACAGGAAATGACGCCGATGCACTTGATGTGGGAATCCAAGAAATGAATGAATCAGGCCAAGGTCAGGAATTCTTAAACTGGTCAAGACAAGATAGGGCAGGCACAACTGGTTCTGCCGCCATTATTAATCAAGTGCGTAGCAAAGCAATTCCCGAACCTGTTGATGACTATATTGGTGATGATGATTCTGACGACGATGACACCTACATTGATGATGGGGTTGTTGCACCAGTCATGGAAGAAAATATAGAAGATGATTTCTTTGTTTGAATACAATTTTTTTGTTGCACTGTTTGATGGGATGGGTCACTTATCCTTCGTACGCATATGTCGCACTTTATTATTTTTTTCTTTTGAACTGATGACAGACATGGTTAAGTTTGAACTGTTGCATGGAACCTTAATGTTCGTTATCCTTCACTACATTTAAAGTTAGTACGAGGGAGAAACACTAGTTACAAGTTTTGACTACAGATAAAAAAGAGAAATGCTCATGTTCTTGATTTTCCAGTTTTTTTTGGCATGGCTCAACTCTGGCTTTGTTTGTGGAACATCTACATGTATTTTCTTATAAAAAGCCGCAATAACCTCTTTCACCACCAATGCTGGAATGGTCCGGTGGTATGACTTAACTTTCCTCTTAAAGAGGTTGGAGGTTCAATCCCTGCCTTGTACCAGGATTTTGCTATTTCTTTCTTTTTGTTAAAAAATGATGAATACAATGTTAAATGAGTCAAATAATCCAAAAATATCACTAAAGCATGCCTATCCTTGTGGTTTTGTTCGCCCTGTCTTCTTCGTGAGGTTGTAGGTTCGATCCATAACTCCCACCGAGTTATTTGCTGTTTTTCTTTTTTTAAAAAAATCATGGAAAAGATGTTAAATTGTCCAAATAATCTGAGAATAACACAAGAACATGCCTATCCTGGTGGTTTGTTCGCCCTATCTCCTTCGTGAGGTGCAGGGTTCGATCCTCTTAACTCCCGCCCTTTTTTTATTTTAGATAAAATCGTAGAGAATAAATTATATTAATAATAATCATAGATAAATACGAAGAACACCACACTCCCGGCTGCATGTATGGCCCGTGATAAAGCCCAATCCAAATCAACCTCGCCTTCTAGTTCTCGTTGCAATTATCAAAGTATATTGCAACAAAAAATAAGCGTTGCACTTGAACACAATTTTCGCTTCGACCCTAGAGATCTCGTTGCAATAAAATTTAGCACTTGCAACAATATCAAAGTATATTGCAACTGCCAAAAAGGTTGCAATTGACCCCCACTTTTGCTTCGCCTCCAAGAGTTCTCGTTGCATTAAGCATCTAGCATTTGCAACGCTTGTCAAATTTTATGCAACACAAAAAAACCGCAGCAATAGTCAAAACCAAATGCAACTAACGTAAATGTAGTTGCAGTACTACCACACAATTGCAACCAAAATCAACTCTACTGCAACCATTTTTCACCATTGCAATATCATCTACCAAATGCAACAGAGCTTTGCAACTTCTTGAAAACCGTTGTATTAAAGGCATGTATCGCTACCATTTTTTAGAATGGTTGTAATACAACGATCTCTAGCAACCAAATTTTCTACGTTGCAATTCTTCGGCGTTGCATTAGACCGAAAAGCTTGTAGTGAGACCGAGGACATTACAATATCCTATGTGATTAGAAAGTGTTGTGATATTGGGTTCACTTATTCAGCACTTTGACTAGGGGGTCGATAAGAGAAAGTGGCTTTTTCTTTGAGTCCCACACCTCGATATGTGAATCTTAAAGATAGATATCTACGAGGATGAAATGGTTGCTGCAATCACAAAGTCCATGTTATTGAATGACATATCAAGAAAAGAAACACTAAAATAAGGGTCGAGAACACATACTCGCAGTTGTAGGGTAGGAGTACATTTGTTTTGTTGTTTCTGAACATCCTTTCAAACTCAATCTTCAAACTTGTTGGTACATAGTCATCTTCACCAGGGGCGGTGCATGTTGTCTCATTTACAAATATGGGATCCAAGAAGTCTATATTGCTCAATTGCTTCTTTAGGCACCATTTTGCCATACACCTGCATAATAAACATATGATATATTCAAATGCAAATCACGTAGTTTATTATAACGTTGTGAGGGTAGGGTACTTACATAGACCATATCATCAAAATCTGTGTATCGAGCGAGCGCCGTTGGAAGAGCTGAAAGAGGTGTTTATAATAAATAATATGCACCGTTTCTTCAGGATGATTAAAAACAATTCCGGGAGGGATGCAAACTTCAAAACCGACACAGTCTCCGTTGGCAGTATCCAGGGAGTAATAATCATGCAACTGTCGCATGTATGTTGGCAAATCTCTATACTCTTGTTCGGTGGCGACCAAAGGTTTGCCTCTTGAATACTTGTATGCGACCGTGGCTTTTTCAAAATCTCTCGTTCCGTAATACAACTCCGTGGCCCTCTCCATGGATATGCCCATGTTGTTGGCCAAGTTCTGTATCTCTAGCAATTCTTTGGTGTGTATTTCTCTAGCTCTGATTTGATTACTCTCTTTGTTGTGTTGCCTTTCAAATTCGGTCTGTTGTCTCCACTTAGGTAGACTGGCTATTCGATTAAAGAAGGCAACGGCGGCTTTCTTGCTTGGAGGCTCCACAGTCGGGTCCTTCATCTTACTCGTAATGCTAGCATCCACCTTCTTTTTACTTGTCTGGGGAGCATTACCAACCGAAACTGATGACCTCTTGTGTTGCGAGGTCGAACCTGATCGCACTTTGGATTTTCGCGGAGGAGGAGGAGGTGTCTTCTCCTTTGGCTGTGGAGGAGGTGGAGGAGGTAGAGGAGGTGTTTTCTCCTTTGGCGGTGGAGGAGGTAGAGGAGGTGTTTTCTCCTTTAGCAGTGAAGGAGGTAGAGGAGGTGTTTTCTCCTTTGGCGGTGGAGGAGGTGTCTTCTCTTTCGAGGCAGGAGAGGGAGAATGAGGATCTTGCAGAGGAGAGAAACCTCTTGGCGGCGGCGATGCCGATGATTCACTGCCATCCTCATCATTCGAAGATGGCTGCTCATCCAGCTTGATGAAGTGTTTGCGCCAAGCCACATGAGTGCCCAAGTTGTGAACAAGACGCGGCCTATCTTTCTCCACTGGGAAATCAATGTGTATCTTATTGTACTTCTTATCCAAGATCTTATCAATGCTGACCCTGGCATACCCGGGTGGCATTGGCTTGCCATGAATGATGCCGTCTCCTCTTGGAAATGCTTGTCCGACCGCCACCTTGTCTTTTGTCCACTGCTGACGGATGTACAACCTGACATTAATAGGTCCAGTGATGTTGTCCACCGGATGAGGAGCATTGACCTCTTCTTCGTCAAGCATAGGGGTTGAGCCGCAGGTACTGCGACCCTTGGGCACTGGGCTATTCAAAGTTAGGATAGGCTGCGGTTGTGTCGAACACATGGATTGCATAGCTGACATAACTCGTGCATCAACTTGAGCAGCTATCCGTGCTTCCATGCTATCTTTGATTTCCTTTCGAAACCTTTGGAGCTCTTCTTCTCTTTGCGTTCTAGCCCTCACCCGGCTCCTATAGGATGAAGATTCACCTTCGAATGCTTTCACCCAAGGAACATTCCCAGCTCCTCTAGTGCGACCGGGGTGCTCCTTGTTTCCAAGTGCTTGTGTGAGCACGTCATTTTCTCTATCGGACTTGCGGTTACCTCTATTCACTTCCTCAGTTAAGGTTGAAATCCTCTGGAGGAGATTGCTGACGGGTTCACTACTGGCATTAAGGCTCCTGTCACTATTGTATTGTGCCCCCCTTGCGAGTAGGTAGTTTACTGATCTGGGCTGCCAATCGCTTGTCTGAGGCCTAACGCCGCGCTGCTCTAGTTTCTGGACTTCCATTTCCCATTCCGGAATCTTCCGTACATAGCCACGCGATCCTAGGCGATGAGGATCCTTTGCCTTAAGCGAGTTTGCTCTATTTCTTTCGCTTGATGCCTTGGCCTCTTCGGATAGCTTGTAAGCCTTGAACTCCTCCCAAAAGTCTCTCTGCTTGGTGTATTGACCTCCCTCAAAATTCGGTTCTCTGTCCTCCTTGATTATCTTGTACAAGGTTCCCTTGAAAGTCTTGAACGAGCGACCCATGATTTCCTTGGCCTTCTTCTTGACTGTCGCCTCGTCATAGTCATTAGGAAAAGTGAAATACCCTTTCAACTTGTTCCAAACTAGCTCCTTCTCACTTTCTAGAACCCTCCATGGGTCATCCTCACGACCAGTCCATTTCCTGTATTTGATCGGGATAAAGTCTCTTACAAGTGCCCCGATGACACTCTTGTATGGGCCTAATGCTGTAAGAGGCTCCACCGGCTCCCCTACTTGGTCGAACTCAGAGATGTGCCAATGTTTACTTGTTTGAGGAAGCTTTGTTGCACCACGCTTAGTCCTGCTGGTACCCTCACCACTTGGCTCTTGCGGCGGAACCTGCTTCAAAATTCATAAATAAGTCCCCATCAAACTTATCTAGCGTGATTTCTTACTATCGCGTTATTAGGTATGACCTAAGTTATTACCTCGTCTCCTTGGTCTAGCTGCAGATAATGGCTAGGGCTCCAATCGTCCTGATTACCACCACCATTAGTTGGATCCTGCGGCGCTCCTGTCGCAGTGCTCTCTGCTTGTGGGGTATCAGTAGTTCGGCGACGGGTGGTGAATTGGCGATGACGAGTCATGTTTCTAGACATGCAATCAAAGGCATCACGAACATTGAGGTGGGCATTCAAAGGCATCACGAACCTAACAAGCTTGCTTGAGGGTGGCTGAATTGCCCATAAGCTATGTTGCCTAATTAGTACATGATTGGACACTAATTGCCAAATACAAACGTAAGTGCTACAGTAGCCCAGATTACAAAAGGTTGCAATCTAAACAAGGCCTACATTGTCTGAGGCCAAATTTTCTGACAATCTGACGTGATGAGTAAGGCATTACCAAGCTATTCCTTCAATAGTAGCCTAACATGTGTGTACTACATATTCACGAGTAATCGTCAGGGTAACGAATCATCTCAAGGAAATGGAGTAACAAGGTGAGAAGATGAGTTATAAAGCAAATGATGATGAAACAGGCTTCATGTAATTATAGCTAAAAACTGAATATTTTCTGTAGCTAAATTTATAGTTGAGCATATGAAGTTCGTGCCAACCATCCCTATCAAAGTTTGTTTTCTACTCCACAACATTTCTACTCTCTTGGGTCAAAGATTAAACACGTCCGAAAATGAGTTAGTACCACACCCGCCTTAGAAGTCTGTTTTCTACTCCTTATTTACAAATTATAACTCATTTTTTTCATATATAATCATAAGTTAAACCTCTCAAACTTTGACCAAGTTTTTGTCATCTACAATTTCAAATAAACACACTTTTGAGAATATATTTCATGGAGGATTTAATCAAACAAAATTGATGCTGTAGATGTAATGCATATTTCTATAAAGTTAGTCACAGATAAAAGAAAATTGACTTTAAACAAACTAAAATAATGAATGACTGAACAGAAAAAGTAGTTGTGAACAGGTACCAAGACGTACACTGAGCAATCTTAGGACATCCTGAACCATATAAGATATTTACTAGCTCTAAGACAACATCTCCAATAGTATTAATTTTTACTTCACATATCTCATGGCTGATAATATAAATAGCTCTACATGACAACATCACATAATTTAGATAGTTTTTCTCTCTTCTACAACATCACATAAAGTGTTAAGGTGTAAATGATACCATGCCTTGAGAAGAAGAGAGTACAATAATTTTCTGAAAGAGCAACACTGCTTGAGGCATTCTATCGAACACCTTATGGGCACTCACCGAGTAAGCAGGGGTGGCGCGATAGCGACGTGGAGGAGCTCCTGGCGGCGTCGTGAACGGCGGCGTCGGGCTGCGGCATCGTGAACGGTGGCGTGAACGGCGTCGTGAACGGCGGCGTCAGGCTGCGGCGTCGTGCAGTGCGCGTCGGGCGGCGACGGCGTGCACTGGCGAACAGCGTGTCGAGCGTCGTGCACTGGCCTTGGAGCGCTAGCGCCTTATATAACCCACGCATCACTGCCGGTTGGTTATTAGAACCGGCAGTGATGTCCCATATCACTGCCGGTTCTAATAACCAACCGGCAGAATAACCAACCGGCAGTGATGTCCCATATCACTGCCAGTTTGTTATTAGAACCGGCAGTGATATGGGACATCACTGCCGGTTCTAATAACCAACCGGCAGTGATATGGGACATCACTGCCGGTTGGTTATTAGAACCGGCAGTGATATTGATTATTTTTAAACATTTTGGGTCCCCAATTGATCTCAAATGGAAAAGTTGTAAACAACAAAGTTGTGGAACTCATGAATGTCTACAACTTTTATTTTAGTCATTTCTCAATTTGAGAAAGTTTTATTAGGCATGTCTCATAAAGTGCTGTCTCACACAAAGTTATGTCACTTTGTTGGAAACATGTCATCCGTTATATCAACAAATTCCAAAATAATAGTGGTAGAACTCATCAATCTCTACAACTCCATATGATCTCAAATTCGATGCAAATTACTAAAACAACATTTCATTAAGGATTACATAGTTTATGATATTCTAACTATGATGGCCTCATCGTGATCACTCCGGAGGTAAGCAGGTTCGTCACCCTCTTCAAGGATAGGTAGGGTAATGTCTGCCCCAAAAGGAGCCATTTCTTGATAACCTTTGTACTCTTCTTCGTCCGTCACTCCTTCAACACCGACAATCTTCCTTTTGCCTTGCATGACTACTTGTAGTCTTCCCTTTGTATTGTTATCCCTTGCATAGAAGATTTGCAAAACATCCTTTGCAAGGACGAAGGGGTCATCTCTGTATGCGGTCTTGGATAGATCAACGGTAGTGAACCCATCATTGTCGGTGTTGATTTCATCTAGCCGGACCCACTGGCAACGGAAAAGAGCGACCTTCAACTGTCGTCCATAGTCTAGCTCCCATATCTCATCTATGAAACCATAGTATGTTGCCTCCACCATGCCGTATTCATCGTGGGCGTCGAAACGAACAGCACTATTTTGGTTGGTGCTCTTTCCATCCTGTTTTTTTGTGTAAAATGTAAAACCATTTATATCATAACCTTGGTACATCATCACCGTAGTCGAAGGTCCGGGAGCTAAGAGATCTAGCTGACATCCCGTCACCATTCCTAGCCTGCGGCGTCGAAACCAGTCACCGAATTCCTCCTTATGTTTTTTCTCAAGCCAAGCCTGTGACCTACCGATGTGCTTACTTTGCAGTAACTGCTTGTGCTCATTAATGTATGCCATCACACCGTCGGCTTGCTAGAGAACAGCGAAGTGTGCCTGTCTGAAGGAAACCACTTCGACTATTTTGACAGCTTTCTCACCTATCGTTCCTTTGCCCCCTAGTCTTCCATCGTGACGAGATACTGGAACTCCGACCCGATTGATGTCCATATAATATGTACATAACTCAATGGCCTCCTCCGTTGTCCATCCTTCTACCATGCTCCCTTCTGGTCTGAATCTATTCCTAACATACCGCCTGAAAACTTTCATCAACCTCTCGAAAGGAAACATCTGGTGTAGGTACATTGGGCCAAGGGCTTTAATTTGGTCCACAAGATGAACAAGTAGATGCACTGATATGTCGAAGTAAGTCGGTGGGAAATGCATCTCAAGCCTGCATAGAATCTCGGTTATCTCCTGCTTCAGCTGGTCTAGCTTGGCCCCTTCAATGACCTTTTCAGAGATCGCGTTGAAGAACGAACACAACTTTATGATTGGGGCACGGACCTTGTCAGGGAGGATACCTCGCAGGGCAACTGGGAGCAGCTGAGTCATAATGACATGACAGTCATGGGCCTTCATACAACCATAGTTAAACTTAAGTTCTCTCATGTTAACTAGCCTCTTCGGGTTTGCACAGTAGCCAGTTGGCACTTTGAGATCATTGAAGAAAGAAATAAGCATGGCCTTTTCTTCCTTTTTCAGTGTCCATGATGCCACCGGAAGTTTCAAGTGGCCATCCTCAAGAGTTATTGGGTGCAACTCCTTCCTGAGGCCCAGGTGTTGCATGTCTAAGCGTGTCGCGAGAGAATCCTTTGTTGTTCCCCGGTGTTCATCAACATGTTAAGTGTGTTACCGCACACGTTTTTAGTTATGTGCATTGGATCAAGACAGTGACGTACACTCAAAAGTGGCCAATAAGGTAGTTCCCAAAAGATTGATTTTTCTTCCAGATACTACCGGCTGGCGCTGGTACTGCACCTTCCCCCTTCCCAAGGACAACATCTGTGAGTTTGCTTACTTGTTTAAGTATCTGTTTCCCGTCTCGATACTTTGGAGGTCCACGTTTCTCAGTAGTCCCATTAAAATATTTTCTATTCCTGCGGTAAGGGTGATCCCTTCGTAGGAACCTACGGTGTCCCATATAGACCATCTTCTTGTTTTCTGGTAGATGTATAGCATCAGTCTCGTCCAAGCACTCGACACACCCAGTGTATCCTTTTGTCTTCTCTCCAGACAAGCAACCTCGCCCTGGCAGGTCAGTGATTGTAGCGATAAGTATAACCTTTATCGTGACATGTTCTTTTTTGTACTCATCCCAAACATCCTTCACACCCGTCTCCCACATCTGTAGTAGTTCATCGATCACTGGTTGTAGAAGCACATCGATATCATTACCAGATTGTTTTGGCCCTTGGATTAGTAGTGGCATCTGGATGTATGACCGTTTCATACAAAGCCAGGGTGGAAGGTTGTATATACATAGCGTCACTGGCCAAGTGCTATGATTGCTTCTAACCTGGTCAAACGGATTCATCCCATCTGTGCTCAAACCTATCCAAAGATGCCTTACCTCTCCACCGATGTTCTTATAGAACATAGTGTTGATAGTCCTCCAGTCCGACCCGTCGGCGGGGTGCCTCAACATTGTATCTTTCTTACGCTCTTCGCCGTGCCAACGCAACAGTTTGGCTGACTTTGCATTTGCAAACAACCTATGCACTCGTGGAGCTATAGGAAAATACCATACGACCTTTATGGGCCCTCCTCTGGTCTTGCTTCCCTGATTTGATGGCCCTTGCTTGTATCGGGGAGCTTTACACTTGGGACAGCATCCAAGTCTATGTATTTTTCTCCACGGTACAATATGCAATCGTTAGAACACGCGTGTATTTTCTCAACCTCGAGGCCGATTGGGCAAATTATTTGCTTGGCCAGGTAAGTCTTTTCTGGTAACTCGCTACCCTTCGGGAGCAGTTTATGTAGTATACCTAACAAGCTATCGAAGCCTTTATCACTCAATCCATTCGTTGATTTGAACTCTAATAGCATGATGTTGGCTTCCAGTTTGCTTATTGGGCAGGTCGGATACAATGGTGTTTTTGCATCCTTTCTCATGATCTCCAGTTTTTTCAACTGTGTAGCACTAAGGAATCCGCCATGCACATCATGTAGAAACTGTGAAATGCCATCATTTTCCTCTGTGTCGTCAACTAATGTATTCCTAAACACATTATCGTTGGTAGGCACAGGTACTGTGTAGCATTGGTCATCATCAATAGGCAGAAATGCGTTTAGGGATACGCTAGGCATGGGCACATCATCATTGTTTTCTTGTGCAACATTTTGACCAACCTCCCCATGCAAAGTCCAAATCGTGTAGTCTCTCATGAACCCCCTGGTAATCAAGTGCAATCGTATATGCTCCACGTCGCCCCATTTTCTCGTATTCTTGCAATCTTTGCATGGACAGAATACAGGCTGTGAGTCCCCAGCATTGGCTCTAGCGAGCTTGATGAAATCGTCGATGCCCGTCAAGTACCGTTGGTCTGTACATGACAGATCGTACATCCACCCTCGATCCATGTCTGCACAGGTAAAATGGGTCAGGCAGAGGAAACATAGGAAAGTTTTAATAAGAAACAATTATTGCACAATATTGAAGAACAATTATTCTACTCCATGCAACATAAAAATGGAGACACTAATTTAAAAAAAGACTAAATTTGGAGACATGATCATGAATAACAATGTAGCTCCAAACAATGCCCATATAAATTAAAAATCGCAGCCCCATAAAAAATAATTATTGTACAATATTGTAGAACAATTATTCTACTCCATGCCACATAAAAATAGAGACATTAATTTAAAAAAAATACTAAAATTGGAGACATGATCATGAACAACAATGTAGCTCCAAACCAGTGGCCGATGCAGGATGATAATCAAGGGAGGGCTAAAAACAATGGAGATGTTGATTTGCATGAAGATTTAATGGTGATTTGAGATTTTTGCTACAATGTTTCTAGTAGTAAATCAAGTCATTAGGGGGGCTGGAGCCCACCCAGCCCCCTGTAGATCCGCCACTACTGCTCCAAACAATGCATTGTTTGGTGACACATGGGTTAATTTGCTCATCAACATTGTAAAAGAATCTACTCTACTCCTAAGAACCAATTATAACATCACATACTAACAATGCATTATAGCCATGAATTAGAAAAGTGCTCTGTAGAAGAATGGAGAAATAAGAATGAGAATCAAGCATTATAGCCATCAAAACAAAGCTAATTAAGCAACAAAATCGAAGGAATGAAGGCTGGTTACTAACCTTAAAGCAAAAAGATCAAGCCATTCTTCCAAATCCAAGTGGTAGCTTCACGGATTTGGGCGACCACAACATTGGAGGGAGTGGCCCAAACGCGCGCCTCTGTTCTCGGGATAAAAGAGTGGAGGAAGAAGATGACGGCTACAACCTTTTGTGCTGTCAGGCTCATCACTGTCGGTTCTATCCTAGAACCGACAGTGATAGAATCAAATCACTGTCGGTTCGTGGCTTGAACCGGCAGTGATAAGTGGAGTTGTCATCACTGCCGGCGGGAGGCACAAACCGGCAGTGATAGTTGTCATCACTGCCGGTTCTCGCACCCCCCAATTATTTTCTGGTTGTCAGAGCCTAGAACCGGCAGTGAAGGATCATCACTGCCGGTTGTCTTAATTTCGGCAGTGATGTGGCCGGTACTGATGACTGAATCTGTAGTAGTGGGAGGCTTCATTCTTTAATGAGTGTTGACTAAAATGAACATTCCTTGTTTAGTTGTTTCCTTCCCCTCTTTTCACATTCCTGTTCATTAGCAAGCGAAGAGATGCATCTTATCTTCGTGGCCACTCTGCATATATGCAGGGCCGGCTCTAAGGGGTGGGCAGGCAGTGCGACCGCCGAGGGCCCATGGAGCTAGGGGGCCTAAGACCATATAGGTAATTAGTACATATAATTTTTTTATTTGGCATAATAAGCATTTGAAGGCTCATCACAAACTAGTTCAAGCCATAGGTAACTCTTCCTTCTAATCCTATTCTACATAACCTGAATCCATCGAGCGGAGCGCAGGCGACGTTTGGTTTGATTGTTTACTGCCGCCGCGACCCTGCTTATCAACGCATTATCTTGGTTGAGGAGAGGAGACGCCGACGCACATCTGATTCGCTCCTCACCCGGCGACCGGCAACAGCAAGGACATTGATCTGATTTTAGTTTTTTTTGTTACACTATTGTTATGTTTTATGAGCTATACATATATTGCAAAGTAATTTTTATTATTAGTACTATATATACTATAATTTTGATATTAAAAATTAGTTTAACGGGTCCTTATCTTCTTACTTGACCAGGGGCCCTTAAAATTATAGAGCCGGCCCTGCATATATGCGTGCTGGGAGCTATTTGTTCAGAGTTCAGTGTCCAAAGCATGAAATGCTCTACTCCTATGCGGCTCTGCATTATGCTTATTCATGACAACGCTAGTGTGTAGGAACGAATACTTTCACAGCCATTATATTCTTGTCTTGGGGGATGGCGGGCGGGGGGGAGCTAAGTTGTATACGTGTATTTATCATCTTTCACGAGAGGATAAACTCCGCTACAGTAATATGTTCGTCTTCCACTAAAAAGCAAGTGAAAGTTGGGAGTCTTAGTTGATGCATTAGAAGGTAGGTTTAAAGCCCCTTGAAACAAAATAATTATTTACTGAACTCTACAAAAATCTTTATGCGAAATTCTTCAAATACTTCATGCAATCAATCTAAAAGGTACTCCCTCTAAAAAAATGCAATTCTCCGTTGCTTTAGAAGTCAAATAATTTTAAGTTTGACCAAACTTATACAAAGAAAGTAAACACACATGATACCGAATATTATAATTATATTGTTGGAACATATTTTTATAGTATTATACTATAGAGTCATAAATATTAATAATATTTTTATATATACTTATTCAAATCTAAGAAAGTTTGACTCAATTCAAATTAAATCTAAAATTGTTTTTTTTGAGACAGATGTAGTAGTATTTCTCACAAGATTTTCTGTTTTTGTACGACTAATTCTCTGGCACTACCTCACAAGCTGTCAAGCTGACGGAGAAGGATTCGGTAACTTTCCTCAACAAAGTCACATCGTAACTTTCCTTCTATCTCGTACGCCCATTTAAGATCCAACGGACTCAATGATTTCAAGCAAAAACACATCCAACACTTGGACACGCGATGCAGCCGTGCAGGTAGCATGTCCGCAGCCCCAACCTGTCCATACATGCGCTCCATCCCTTCACGTTCTGCCTTGGACACCATCGCCTCGCTCAGGAGCGAGCCCATGACGGCGCAATGGTCAGGCCGGCCACTGGCCAGTCAGGATCCGGCCGCCCCACCGGCGCATGTCGTCCAGCAACACGAGTGCGTCACCGCCGAGCGCACACTGGCAGAGGGAGGCAAACACAAGGCAGAACTGGTACGAGTCTAGGTTGAGGAGGGCCACCGTCATGCAGCATATGAGGTCCAGTCTGCGGCAGAGGAGGGCCGACTGGCGCGGTAGAGTGCGGAGGTGAGGATGCGGAAGTTCAGCTCCGTCCCTGCGCGAGCAGCGTGTTCCATGCGGCCACATCCCACACGGACGCTTCATCGCTTGGCTGATAAGCTACTATTGGCTGATTTGTTGTGAGAAAAAAAACATTGTTTGTTCGCTGAAAAAGCACGGATTATAAGACAAGCGAACAGAGAGATCGAAAACCTTCCCCACGGACGAGACAGGCTTGTGACTGGAGCCTTTGTCGACCTGCACCGTCGTCTGGCCTGGGCCGCCAGTGATGTCGTGCATGTACAAGCGCGGTGGATGAGGCGGATATACTGCCGCCACTGCCCGCTAGCCTAGTGGCCATGGCAAGCGCCGTCACAAAAGAGACGAGGAAGAGAAATCGAGTCTCATTTGAGCCATGGAAAGAGAAGAACAAATTCTGAAATAACCAGTGGTTGTGGACGAATAGCTTAGCCCGTACGAGTGTCGTTTCTTGTAGGCACACCACCATACATGCATGGTTCTATCAAGTATCAAGTCGCAGTGGCAATTGGCACGGTATTGGTGACCGTCGTGTGTTTACTTGCCTGTGCCTGTGACTGCCATTGCCAGCCAGAGCATCAACAGCTTGGTGACGGTGCGGGACAAGGGAGGATGCAGCCAGCAACAAGGATAAGACCAGTACGCACAGGTACCGGAGAACTCGGAGCGGGCACTCCCTCTTCCTGGATGCGATGAACTCGACAAGAAACCAGTAGCCACGGGAACGAACGCAAACACGCACACGCTCGTGAGAATATACTGAGGGCGGACACAGAGACTGGCAGCATGCATGAGGACGATCTCCACGCAACCTGAGAGGAGGAGCGCGCGGCGGCGTGTGGAAAGAGCACCAGGCGGCGGCGAGCGGCGTGCGGCATGGAGCGCTCAAGGGCCAACCGGCCAAGGCTGCGAGCCTGCGATACACTCTCGTGTGGAGAAAAGAGTCACGACTTGATCTCCGCTGTTCGAGATCTTGATTGGAGGGCGGATGACAGAGAGGTAAAGTTACAACGTGACTTGAAGGAGTAAAGTCACCGAATCTGTAGATGCAGGCACTGCCTATTCAAGTCACGGTCAAACCGACCCAAAGCCAAGCACCGCACGCGCAGGCGCAGCCAGTCCTCCCTGCCCGGCCGTGCGCATCTTTTCTCCTCCTCGCTGCTCGCATCGGATCCAACACAGCCAAGAACATGGCGCCGCCGCCGCCGTGCTGATGGAGGAGATCGTCGAGGAGATCCTACTCCGCATCCCGCCGGACGAGCCGGCGCACCTGTTCCGCGCAGCGCTCGTGTGCAAGCCCTGGCGCCGCATCCTCACCGACCCCAGCTTCCTCCGCCGCTACCGCGCCTTCCACCGAGCACCGCCCCTTCTGGGCTACCTCCACAACCTCCCTCGCAACAACCGTGCCGGGATTCCCCCGTTTGCAACGACCTCCGCTCCTTCTCCTCTGTCGACGACCCTGCCGGCGGACCTCATCAATCCCTCCGGCTCCAATTGGGCACTAGATTGTCGCCATGGCCGCGTCTTGATCCACGCCTTCATGCCCCAATACCTCGTCGTATGGGACCCAATCACCGGCAGCCAGAAGAAACTGAGCCTGCCTTACGACGACCAATACTACGCCGGGGCTGTGCTGTGCGCCGTGGACGGCTGCGACCACCTCGACTGCCACGACGGTCCGTTCCTCGTTGTATTTGCAGGGTCACACGACGATGGCTATGAATTTGAGACATGGGTGGCCATCTACTCTGCTGAGACCGATCAGTGGAGCGCCCCGATATCCATTCATGAATCTTGCGTCCTCTCGGCAACATTCGCTGAAGACAACATTCTCATGTTTGACTTAGGTACACATGAGCCTTCTGTGATTGAGTCACCAGGAGGGTTCTCGTATGAGGCCATTCCCATGGAGTTAGATGGTGGAGGACTAGGATTTGTTTCAATGGATGTTAAAGGATTTGCTTCAGTGGATGATAATTACATTTACATGTTGTCGTGGCAAGACGATGCTAAAAATGGCACTGGTGGGTGGGCACAACATCTGGTTATGGAACTCGAGACACTTCTCCCAAAAGTCCCTTTCTGCTCACATGATCTGGTTGGCTTGCTAGAAGGAACAAATACTGTTTTCATCAGCGTACCACGTGTGGGACTCTTTACACTTGATCTCAAATCAAGAAAAGTGAAGAAGGTTGGCAAAACAGGGGCCTACTATGCCATCTTACCTTACACAGGCTTCTATACTCCAGGTACTACTAGCCTTGTGCGTTTCTTCAACTTGGGCACCTTGCACATGCATATTTCTCTCATATGTTATTGCTAAATTTATTCAAGAATTTCAGGCATAGTATAATAATAAAGTAATATTTCAGTTAGCAACAAAAACTTTAAGAGTCAGGACCAGGGACCAGGTTTGTGAAATTAGAATATTGCAATTTCATATGCACCAAGATGATCATTTTGTATTTGGGGATAAATATATGAACATGAAAACTTGCAGTCTCATATCAATGAAGATAAACTTTTGTCCTATTCGGTTCAAGAACCTATGATGTGTTTTTAAAATTAAGGCCAATCTGATGCACAAGCACATAATCTGTTTTTATATTCAATCAAAGGTAGATCTGTATAAAATTGAGCTACAACATGGTTTTATCTTCCAGATCTTGCTAAGGTCACACGCCATCACCTCCACGAAGACGCAATGATTGATCCATCAACATGAATCCTGATACCGTTGGCTTCTTGTAGAGTTGATAACTAAATTATTTTATCTCAATTGGAGAGTTAGTCATGGTCAGTTAGTTGGGCATCAAGATCGTTTGTCTACCTTGTATCCAGTTAGGTAATTTATACTAAGTAATAAGGAGCCCTTTTTTGCGGTATGTTGAAGTACCAGGTTGTATCTAGATGTGATGATCAAGTAGACTCTTACAATACTTTTAATTTGTGATTTTGGCCCAAGATTTATGCAGGATTTACTTTTGTGTGTTGCTCACTAGCTTCTTGATTGACACAAGCTCACTTCTCATCTTTTGGAATACTTACTGCCTTTTGTGGTATAGTTGCAAAGAGTTTAAAGATTTAATCATACCGTGAGTAAAATATTATTAATGAGAATGATATAACTATCAACAGGTGCTTAAAAAAAATCTAGTATAAGATTATTGTGACTGGCTCTACAGGTCAAGTGTTTGTTTCTTCAGGTGGAGATTTTTTATCCCCCTCTCTTTCATAAAAAAAAGTGTTTGTTTCTGGTTATTCATTACATCCTTGGTCAACTAACCAGGAACTCATTTATTGTACCTATTCCTTTTACTACAAAAAAGGTAAAATTTTTTGGTTTAAATCATTTTCGTTCAATGATGATATGTGTACAGTTTCAGTAAAAAAATTATAAAAGAAATAACAAAACTGTTGAGTGGGTACCTTCTTGAATACAAAATAACAACTGCTACAGCAGATGAGCAGAAGATCTCACTCACCACTTCAAGCATTGTAATTGTCTGAATCAAGCTACAACTTAGAATTTTATATAAGAAAATTCCTTTCATGCCATTGGCATGAACTAAAATCTCCCATCTGCCACCTAGAGAGTTTGCTTCCCATATATGCCATTGGCGTCAAAATGTAATCCCTTCCATACCAAGGTCATTGCCAAAGTTAGCATTTACTATTAACAAACATTGCAAATGTGGTCAACAATGAGCGAATGGGTGGCTCGATGAGAAAGGAGGTATAGGCAATCACTACTACAAAATGATTTAAGGAGATATGTTTTTTTAGGAGGCGGCACATTGATCAGACCACCTCTATAAATGATTTTAGGAGACAAAACATTTTAGGCGACACTTAAAAGATATGCCCACCTCTGAAAATAAATTTACAGAAGCGGGCATCTTAAGGCGTATGCTTCTGTTACTCATCAATTCACAGAGGCACTTGCAGGGCAACTGAACTGTTGCTTTAATTTGAGAGGCACTTGCATGTATAACTTGTAAGCTTGGATTGTTGAGAAGAAGTTCATCAGCAAGCGAGGCAAGTGCATACGAGTCTCGTCTGACGTGTGCAAAGGAGATGCACCTTCTTGGCCACTTTGCATATTTGCGTGAAAAGCTCTGCGCATGCTCCTATGCTTATGCATTCCAACACCAACACATGCGTACCAAAAACTATATACCTAGAAAAACAAAAAAAATTATAATTTACATAATAAATAATAGGTTTAAAACCCATTTAAAACAAAATGATATTTTTTCTGAACTCTACAAAAATGAAACTGTTTATTCAAAATTCTTCGAAAACTCCATGCAATCCATCTAAAAGGTACTTGCTCTGTCAAAAAGATGCTACTTTCGCTTGCGATGAGTTAAATAGTTTTAACTTTGATCAAATTTATAAAAAAGTACAAATAACACTATACGAATAAGTGTCATTATATTAATTATGAAATGTATTTTTACATTACCTTTTTGCTATAAAAAATACTCCCTCTGTCTCTGAATAAATAGATTCCTAAAGTTGTCTTAAGTCAAACTTTTTAAGCTTTGACCTATAAATAATTCCATCCGGACCTATCTCAAATTTTTCAGAGATGTGTGGTTTTTTGGCGTCGGATGACAAAAACGCACACATCTCCACATACGATAACCATTTCAAATTTTCGGAGATGTGTGGTTTTTTGGCATCCGACGTCCTAACTTCCTCGAAACCATCTCAAATTTTTACCAGACCCTCCACATGCGATAACACGACGCCTCGCCAAGTTTTCTGATTTTCGGACTTCGTTTGGATTTTATATAATTTTAAATCACTTTCCCCGCAAGTACTTCGACATGTTACGTCAACGAGGTGCTCAAGATTTCATTTGACCTCTTGGACACAGCCTCAACATACGCTAAATATCATGAATATTAATTGTGGGATGACCGAATTTCATTATTCCATGTACCTGTAGTTCAAATTTGAAATATCCGGAAAAATTTGAGGAAACGAAATAAATTAATAAAATATACAAAAAAAAAGTCAAAATTGCCCCAAACTTTAAAGTAGAGTTTTAAATACTGTCACAAAGCTACACAAAAAATTTGAAACCTAAATTAAAAAAATAAAAATATTTTGCCGAGTGTCATAGTGGGGCAATCGGCAAAATATTCTTTGCCGAGTGCCAGGCCCAGGGGCACTCGGCAAAATACATTTAAAAAATTAAAAAAAAATTGCCGAGTGCCTAAGTTAAGCACTCAGCAAAGTTGATTTTAAAAAAAATAAAAAAGCCTCTTTGCCGAGTGCCACCAGGCCAGGCACTCGGTAAAGGCGTTGTGACCTAAATTAAATTCTGGGCTGGCCCACCCCACTCCTTCCTTCCTCCTTCTCCACTCGCTCGGCCGGGCAGCTTCTCTCCCGCCTGCGCCGCCACCCCGCCGCTCGCGCGCTTCCCTCCCACGAGCACGCCCGAGCTCCCTCCGACTCCCCCGCCCGCCCGCGCCCCGCCGCCCGCGCGCGCTTCCCTCCCACGAGCACGCCCGAGCTCCCTCTGACACCCCCGCCCGAGCTCCCTCCGACGCCCCCGCCCGCCCGCGGATCCGGCGGTCCGGCTCTCTTTCTCCACTTCCGCGCTTCCCTCCCACAAGCACGCCCGAGCTCCCTCCGACGCCCCCGCCCGCCCGCGGATCCGGCGGCCTGGCGGCGCCCCTGCTCGCGGATCCGGGAGTCTGGTAAACTTTTGTTAGGTGAAATCTCGTTATGCTTTTTTCTTATGCTGATTTAGTTCTTCACTTGTGTTGTGTCTTAGCACTACTAGTTCAGTATTGTGTTAGGTATTAAATAGGTTGCTTGTGGACAATTCATTGTAATGAAAACAAGGAAGAAAAATGTACTAGAATTTAGAACTAATAGAAAAGGAGAAATTAGGATTACCTACTGACTTACCAGTACAGCAGTACTAGGCGTCAGGCGAGGCTGGTGTTTGCCTGCTTGCTACTTGTAGTCCGCTGAAATCAGCTGTTGGCCTGCTGCTCGCCGTGCAGTGCAAAGGAGCACACAGCAGAGCAGGCACGCAGGGGCGCAGGCAGGGGCAGCCGCTGCTCGCTGTGCAGCCGTGCTGTGCTGCATCTGCCGGCATATGGATAAGGACATAGACCACGCAACGCCGTTGTTGCTGACAATTACCACTGCACGGGATGTCAGTTTCAGTAATCACCGAATCCACGGCGAGCAATGCACGCTAATTGCTCGGGCTGGCCGCCCAAACTCGTTTTCGTTCGTCACCTACTTGTTGTTGTAGCGATCCATCAGTACGTGTCACAATATATACACTATAGTCTAGACCGCCAGCACAAAATCCTCTCCACTGTTGTCACCCTATAGTACTAATTAATCTTCTAGCACCAATGATTAAAGTGTCTTAAGCCTAGAAATTTTGCTACCTACGTAGTTGTAGTAACAATAAACTTATCTTGGCCTTTTTACAGTTGCAGCTGATTAGTCTTTAGGAGTAGCTTTCATATCCATTTTTGCAGACCAGGAGTGACCTGCCACCTCTCCCGGCTCTCGACCAGCAGGAGGACCCGTCTCCTACCCCGGAGGACCACGCGGTGGCCACGGGCACGAGCACAGACACTCCGTCATCTCAGCAGACGGAGGACAGCAGTTCTGCTCAGTCGACTCCCTACCTACGAGGTCCCACAAGCCTTCCTTCGGTTCCGCTTCCTGACTGACGCCCAGTGGTTCGTCCTGTGGGAAGAAGGTAAGTAATTATAGATGTTATCACTAGTACTTTATATGATACACTGAGAATCAACAGAGAAACTGATAATTTTTCTTAATCACTTATGCAGGGGCTGGATACTTCTGTCGGGTGCTCTTGACCCCCCACGCACCCCTGCGACCATCCTGGGATGTCTGTGTAGGAAACACTTCCTCGGCCTTGTGAAGCTGAAAGACGGGACGTGGTCACCAGCCTGGTCGTGGGACAGGTACAAGCTCGGCTCGGATGACGTGCAGGACAACAAGCAGGAGCGGGTTCTGGCAGAGTTTTGGGTAAGTGTCTCACAATGAAGGTCAATACATCTCCTCCATTGGTTAAGACTTTTATTGAAATAATGAATGAATACATCGTGTTTGTATGTAGAGGTACTTCAAGCCAGAAGACGGTCGAGAGGAGATGGCGGATCGGACGGCACACAGAGCCTATCAGAAGCACGTCGGTGACATGATTCACGAGGCGCGACTCCAGGCCCACGTCGACTACTACAGGTCCATCAAGAAAGAGCCCCTCAAGAAAGATGGTGCAAGAAAGGTGGCGCTGACCAAGGAGCAGTACCTTCAGGTACGTGGATAATATTGATTTGTTTTGAGATTTAGTAGGTCCTGAATTGGTCTTCTTATATGTCAAACACTTGATGATGTGTAGGTGCCTGCCTCGTGGTGCATGTCGCATAGAGCGGCATGGTCGAGGATCGTGGACAGGTACCTTGACCTGGCGTACATCGCAAAGCATGAGCAAGGCAAGCGGAAGCGGGCACTGAAGATCGGTCCAACTCACCACCAAGGCAGCCGCAACCTCCCCGCATTCAAGCGGGCACTCGTATATGATGTCATTTATCTATTCTAACGTTCAATTTTGCCTGATTTCTAATCATCTTGCTCGTCTTTCTCGCAGGAGGTGGCACACCCGGACCAGCCGGTGTCGGAGTTCACGGCATGGGCTATCTC
Organism: Saccharum hybrid cultivar R570; assembly: GCA_038087645.1. Lineage (NCBI taxonomy): Eukaryota > Viridiplantae > Streptophyta > Magnoliopsida > Poales > Poaceae > Saccharum > Saccharum hybrid cultivar. Next base: position 29,333,418 of record JAQSUU010000405.1, on the reverse strand, counting down.
CCACATGGGCCGGGTGAAATCCGGTGTCGTCTTCAACCCGGATGCCCCTGCCGAGACTTACTCTGACCCCACTGTCCACACTAAGGTCCGAGACTACACGGAGGCAGTTCGGGCGCTACGTGGCTCAGAGCACAATATGAGCACTGAGCCCCTTGAGACAGAGGTGATCGTGAGGTTGGGGCAAGGCAGGAAGCACGGGCGGTTGTGGATTGCAGACGCCGCCGACTCCTCGAGCTCTGCACCCTCTCTCTCTCCGACGTGAGGGCACAGAGCACATCAAGAAGCCTTCCCATACGTGCACGGCCTACTCCAACACTGTCGCGGGTCGACGAACTTCAGGTAATTCTGGTTTCACTAGTCGTACATTCAACTTTACACACATTGATCATATTTGCAATACTGAAACATGTGATTGAAACACTGCAGGCCAAGCTGGCAGAGACAAAGGATGCGCTGGCAGAGACAAAGGATGCGCAAGCGCTCCTGACCGCTTAGCTGGAGGCCACGCAGAAGCAGATGGCGGAGATGTTCCAGATCATGCAAACCATCGGGCAAGCATCGGGTATCCAAGTGCAGATGCCAGCTCCAGTTCCGGTTCGACAGTTCACACCTGTGAGTATGCCTTCGTGCTGCTGGGATTGTCAGCCTTCGTGCCGTTGTTATTTTCGGCCTTCGTGCCGTTGGGAATGTCGGCCTTCGTGCCGTTGTTTCGTCGGCCTACGTGCCGTTGTTTCTTGCAGGTTGGAATCCTCCCCGTGCAGGGGAGGTGCTGCCGAAATTTTCAATTTTGAGTCTAACACATGCAATCTCTTTTGTGCAGCCTCCGTCGGCGGGTTCAAACAACTCCACTATCGTGTCACCGAGGGCTGATCCCGTCAACCCTACACCGCAGTCCGGTCCGTCACCGCAGTCCGAGAGACCACAGTTGCACTATCCGCCGCCGCAGTAGGGATGTTGAACCTGTAATAATAAACTTGTAATGTTGAACTTTAGAGGATTTTTGATGGATTTATGAAATTATGCGTGTGCTTTTGAGGTTATATCGATGTCATATTTGATTTATATAATGCATGTTGGTGATTGATATATATATATATATATTGTCTAACAGTGGAATATAAGAAAATTTAAAAAAAATTGCATTCTCGGGGTCTTTGCCAAGTGCCTGGGCAGGGGGCACTCGGCAAAGTAAATGAAACTTTGCCGAGTGCCTCAGGCCAGACACTCGGCAAAGTGTTTTTTTAAAAAAAAGAAAAAGAAAAAACTTTGCCGAGTGTCGGGCCAGAGGCACTCGGCAAAGTGTTTTTAATAAAAAAAAAGAAAAAACAACTTTGCCGAGTGCCGGGCCATAGGCACTCGGCAAAGTATTTTTTTCTAAAAAAAAGAAAAAAAAACTTTGCCGAGTGCCGGGCTAGAGGCACTCGGCAAAGTAAAAAAATAAAAAAAATTTGCCGAGTGCTGGTCGGGCACTCGGCAAGGTGACCGTTAACAGAAGCTGGCGTGACGGCCCAAATATTTTGCCGAGTGCCTTGCCTGGCACTCGGCAAAATATAAAAATATTTTGCCGAGTGCTTCGATAAAAAGCACTCGGCAAAGTCCCTTTGCCGACAAATATGTTGCCGAGTGGACTTTGCCGAGTGCCACACTCAGCAAAGCATTTGCCAAGTGCAAAAGGCTCTTTGCCGAGTGTAAAAACACTCGGCAAAGTCCTGGTTTCCAGTAGTGATGGCCTTGCATTGGTGAGAGAAATGTCAGCATTTTACATAGGCAGTGCCAAAGTAGGATAATTTCAGAATATTATTTAAGCCATGTTTGGATCTATATTGTTAACAGTTAGCAACTAAAAAGTTGCAAAGAGGCACCTAAGTGACCATTAGCAATGTAGCGAGTTGGAGGCTACTAGAAGGTAGAGGACTAGGATTTGATCAGAAATCAGACAATTGCATCTACAATTCTACATGTTGTCGTAGCAAGGCGATGCTAAGACACCCTGTACAGTGCTTTGGTCAGTGGGACGTTTATTTATCTGAGACTTCTATCCTCTTCTTAGAAAGCAAAATTAAATGTAAGAAGTACGTCAAATTCTGTTTTCAGTCAAAATGGGCCATCAATGGAAGTGTAGAACGCGACCATAACAAAAGATAAAGAACATAAGGTGTATAACTATCCATCTTACACTATCATAAATTAAACTACCAAATAGGATAATAATTTTTTAAAAAAAATATGCAGGTGAACTGCATATCTTCGTGAATACTTTAACCATTTCAAAGCATCAGACTTCAACTTGATGGATTTGTAATTTGACTATGTACTACCCATCATTCAGTTCGGAAGTGATCAATTTGACTTTGTTGCGTTGCAACCTGCTGCTAGAGCAATCTGAAAGGCACATGCATAAAAGTTATAAAAAAAAATCCTAGCTTAGTTTTGTAAGATAAAATAAAAGAGATATCTACTTTAATTTTCAATACTTATTAAAAGAGAGTAAAATAACGCATATGGCGTGTCCACTATTTGTACTAAGTATCTTTTAATTATATAGTTCCTTGCATAGCTTGCTATTTCTAAGAAAGTTTAGGTTATTCTTCTAGTTCCTCAAAATCCGAAATCTGCTATCCTCGATCCAGAATGAAAATATTTTAAACAAAATCACTCGGATTCATATTTCAGTCAAAAGAACAAAATTATACCATCAGTTATATGTCAACATATTGCCAATCATCAATATATATAACACAAACAAAACTGAAAATTGACAATAAACCTGAAACGTTGTCTTCATAATCATGATCATAATTCATAACCAGAGAGGAAGAACATAAGGTCTATAACTGACCATGGTGGCTTACACTTCCATAATAAACTACCCAACAGAATACTAGACATGCCGAAGCATCAGCCCTGCTAGATGCCAACCGAAGCACACACAGATTGATGTTCAGGTGCTACTTTGCCTCGCTTAACAATGATCATTAGTGCGCACCCGCTAGCAATGGCAATATGCTGCTAGGACAATCTGAAAGTGTCATGCATACAAGTTAAAAATGTTTCATAGCTGAGCAGTTTGAGATGAAATAGTGGAGTACCCAGTTGCGTAGTAGTAGCATTTAAAAACAGAATAATGTACAAGTTAAAAGGCAATTTATCATTAGCTTATGAATCCTCAGTTCAACTCCAAAGGTTGGGTTTAGGGGGTGCGAGCTTAAGAATAACCGTGTAAGATATCAAAATAATTGATCAACACCATCAGGTTTGTGAACTTAAAAAAAAAAGTACTCTACTTCCTAGCATATCTTTCTGATTTCAAAGACTGTTTAACAATTCAAACCAAACAAAAAATAGATATGCAAACTTCAGATAATGTCATATATACTAGCATTGATCAAGTTTGCAGTATCTGAATATTGCTTACATTCCACTATATAGATATCTACAAATCAGAACTAATAAGCAAATTTACAAAATCTACACAATGCAGAGGATTACATATAAGGAAAGTGATAGCACAATACCTCGAGTCTGGAGTGTAGAAGGTCATGAACGGGAAGATCTTGAAGCATTTCATAGTGTCGCCAACCTTCCTCGCGCTGCTTGACTTGAGATCTATTGCGAAGACACCAGCAACTGTGGCTACAAAGATGATACCGAAGTCGTCTGCAGAACCAACCACTTCCAGATCATAGGTACTAATGGGTATCAATTTCTGAAGCTCAATGGTCCTGCATTGTACCCATCCTGCTTCAGCAACTACATCTGGATCGACATTCCTCAACCACAGGCAAAGCTTTGTGCCTCCTAGAATGGTACCAAGCCCCAGCAAGCCATCCTCCATTGGCACGAGGAAACAGCCCCCCGAGATTTTGTCTGCTGCTGGAGCCTGGAGGAAGGATAAATGATTATTGCCCAAGTTGTACCTCAGGATTTTGTCCAGGGAACCAAAGGCTGAAACGAAGTAGATATCATTGCCGATGAGCGCGCTCCGATTAGAGTTAACATTGAAACCAGAAACATGATCAGGTGATGTATTCCAGGATCCAGCCTGCGATGAGTACAAGTGTACCCGCACGGAACTCCCAACGCCAGACTCCACCAAGACCACGAAGAATGGGCCACTGCAGCACTCCAGGTGGTCGCAGCCATGCCCGTGCAAAGCACAGAGCACCGCTGCTGCGTAGCTCCAACAAAAGCAAGTCGGGGGCGTCGGCAGCCACTTCCGTTTGCCGGTTGTGGGGTCCCAGACAACAAGGAGAAAGCACATGTCGCTGGAGGCTTCAAAGAGAACGCGACCATGGCGGCAGTCGACGACGCACCAGCGGCTGGCGCAGCCATCGAACGCCTGCTTGGGGAACGGGGAGGGTGCGGTAGTGGCGAAGAAGCCAGGTACAACGCTGTCGTCGCCGTCACCACGGGTGCCGCGCCAGCGGTTGTGGAGGAATCCGAGCAGGGGCGGCGTTCGTCGGTGGAAGGCGAGGTAGCGGCGGCGGAAGGCGGGGTCGCAGAGGAAGCGGCACCAGGGTTTGCAGGCGAGGGAGGCGCACACGAGGCCTGCGGGGTCTTCCGGCGAGACGCGTAGGAGGATCTCCTCAACGATCTCGGGCGACAGATAGGGCGGTGGACGCGGCGCTGCCATGGCGCCCTGATTGGTGGTGGAGCGAGGCAAGGGTTCGTGTGGGGAGCGGCCGATTGGGGGATTGAGGATAGGAGGAAAGTGAATGGGGCTGGGGCTGGGCCTGGGCGGCTGGCTACCTGGCCACCGGGCGGCGGCCGCCTGGGAGCTGCCTGCTGGCCGGCGCGGTGGTGCCGAGCGGCAGGCCGGCAGCGGCTGGGGGCTGCCGGATGACTGGATCCACCGGCTGCCGGAGCGGGCGAGCGGCCGCGCCGCGCGCTGCGGCAGCGAGGCGGCGACGTCGAGCGGCGAGCCTGGTCTGGGCTGGGCCAATACGACCGCGGCCCACGACGCCTCTGCTTCTGCCGTCGCCGAAAAAACCAGCGCCGCACGCCGCGCCTCCGCTGTCTTGCCCCTTCAGCTCGAACTCCGGCGGCCTCCAGGGGGTGGGGATATGGTGCCCGGCCAAGGGACCTAGGGCGGCCGCCCTAGCTCGCCCAATGCGGCTCCGCCTCGGATTTGGGTTCTAGTTCGACTCAGACCAGCTAGTACCTTTTTTTGTTCTTAAAATGAAAAGTCCGTATTTTATTTCTTTTTTCAGTAAATTTGTTCATCATACAATATGCTTCATGTACCATGCGAGTGGAAGTTTGATCCGTTCATTTTCGTTCTAGAAAGAAAACTATTTTTTGTCTTCGTATCTACAGTAGTATATACTTGTTCATCGTACATATGCTTTTGTGCCGGGGAACCACTGCCGGAGACGCGCTCTTTGCCTTATTGCACTCGGCAAAGGCTTTGCCGAGTGCCACACTCGGCAAAGCCACATCTGGCGAAGGGCTCTTTGCCGAGTGTCATTTGTCGGGCACTCGGCAAAGGCTTTGCCGAGTGCAAGGACGGCATTCGGCAAAGAAAAATGGCCGTCACGGCCGTTCGCCGTTGATGGCGTCTTTGCCGAGTGCCTGCCAGGAGACACTCGACAAAGCTTTTTTTTAAAAAATGCTTTGCCGAGTGCCAGGGCAAAAGGCACTCGGCAAAGTGACAAAAAATTTTTGTTTTTTTTTTGTTTTTTGCTTTCGATCACTGCAAACACAACAAATGACAAATATATCACATCCATCACATATATACCACATCCAGCACCTTATATGTCACAATCCATCACACATACCGCATGAATCATATCCGTTCACCACATGTCACAGTAATTCCATCCATTATTCGACAGGATTGCACATCATTCAACAAGTAGTTCAAATCCATCACCACATGTCACAATAACACATGCATGACAACAAAATTGTCTCAAACAGAAATCCATTGCGAAGAGAACAAGACATGAAACTACAAGTGCTACTCACTGAAGCGGCCCTTGATGTGGCCATCCTACTGACTACGGGGAAGGAAACATCTGCTCGTTCGGAGTGCCCTGAGCTGGGTTGTTCGAACCCGCCGACTGAGGCTGCACACAGGAGAAGAGATTGCATGAGACAAGATTAGTTGAATAGCGATTGTAGCAATTCCTTGCATGTGTGACATTACTCACTGGAGTAGCGAAGTGAGGAGGCTGAGGTGGAGCCATTAACCCAAGAGGCATAGCAGCACCCGTTGTAGTTTGCATCCAGGCAATAATGTCCGCCAACCTTTTCTCCTGGGCGAGTTTGTCGGCCTCCCACGCGGCCCGCTCAGCCGCCAACCCCAGCTCCAGCTCCTGGGCCCTCCTGTTTGCTTATTCCACCTGGGCCTACAAATTGTTGCAAAGCTAATGTTACAATAATGCAAAGGAAATAGAGTTGTGTAAAGATCAATGCACGACGAGTAAAACATGAATAACTTGGAGTGTGTCGACCCGGTGTTGTGCAGTGCCCGGCCGTGAGCGTATCGGTGGGAGTGAGGAGGCGCTCGTGCTCTGTGCTCGGATCTGGGAGAGAGTGGGAATAGAGGCCGTGTCGATCACGCTGTCGCCAATCCAGTAGCGTCCATGCTTCTTGCCTTGTCCAATCCTCATGATGGTGTTTGCATCAATGTTGTCGGTCCGTGGATCGTACTCCGACCCATGGATCAACCTTGCCGCCGCTGTGTACTCCGTGATTTTCTCGTAGGCGCTCGAGTTTGTGTACGCCTCGGCCGGGTCGTCATTGTTAAAGGAGACGTCGGACGACGCCTTGCCCTTGTGTGCCATGGCAAATGCAACGAACTTGGAGCACTCTTGGCCTTGATGTGCCACCGACTACAAGAACGAAAACAAGATGATTAGAATTCTTTGCCGAGTTCAACGAAAGCAAGAAGAATAGAAACATGACCACGTACCCATGCTCGGGCGTATCCGGAGAGGTTGCGGTTGCCTTGCTGGTGTGGTACACCTGGCATGAACAAACGCCGCTGTCGGGCAGCCGCGTGCTGAGCGGCCCACTCCGCGCTTAACCACCTATCCACCATCTTCTCCCAAGCCACGGGGCACCCGTTGCACCACCAAGGAATCACCTACACATCATGAAGTAGTTGACATATTAGAAAAACAAGTGATTCGTACTTAATCTCAAAAGGAACCAATTTTAATGTTCTTTAGCTACCTCAAGGAACTAGGGTTTGGTCAGCGTCAAGTCTTGTTCTCGGATGTCCTTCTTGGTGACCTTCTATCCGAGCTTCGTCCCATAGTAATCTATGATGGCCTGGAATCGCGCCTCGTGATGGACGTCGACGACGCGTTTCCTGCAAGCTCGCTTAGCCACGTCGAAGAAGACGATCGGGGTCGCCAAGGTACTCCGGATCGGCTCCGACGGGCTCTGCCCTGCAAAAAAACACAATAATGTCAATTCAAAATTTCGGCAACACCTCCCCTACACGGTGATGTTTCAAAAACCTGCAAGAAAAACGGCACGATGGCCGACAACCGCATATATATCAACAGCACGACGACCGACAACCAAAATTATATGGCACGATGGCCGACAACCACGTAATGCATTTCTATAGTGCAATAGGGACGACGATTTGACCTTACGACGGCGATGGGCCGATCATGCGTCCAAAGTTGAGGGCGTTGTTCGACAGGGACGGCCGGTCACGAGGTTATGGCAGTGGGTGGATCGATGGATCCTCCCCCCATCGGCCTCCTCTTCCTCCTCCTCCCTTTCCCTTCCTCCTCCTCCTCCCTTCCCCTTCCTCCTCCTCCTCTCTTCCTCCTCTTCCTCCCGGGGCCGCACGAGGGGCTGTCGTGGCCGCCGGGGGGGCCAGGGACCCGCAAGGGCCACGCCGTGGACCGCCGATGCCACACGGGGGGGGGGGGGGACGCGCCGGGGCCGGCGGCGGCCGCGCTGGGCACGTGGGCGGGTGCGGGGGCAGGGGCGCCGGGCGGGGCTCGGCTCACTGGGCGGGGGCGGGGGAGCCGGGCGGGGGTGGCCGGGGGTGGGGCTCACGGCCGGGGGCAGGGCTCGCATGTGAGATGTCTAGGTTTCTAACCATCATACGTGACAACGTGCGCGAAATGTTCTCAAATTTTTACCATAGCCTCCACATGTGATGTAAAGACGTGTCACCAAGTTTTATGATTTTCGAACTTCGTTTGTATTTTATATAATTAAAAAACACTTCACCCGCAACTTTGTCGCCATGTTTCGTGTGTGAGATGTTTGAAACTTCGGGCGTGCTCCTGGAAACGACCTCAAAATACAATAAGTAACACGAATATCATTTTTCCACTCATTGAATTCCATGATTCAATGCACCTGCAGTTCAAACTTACATTTCCCGAAAAATGCAATTAAATGAAATAAATTAAGGATATATAGCAAAAAGATCGAGAAATGTGCCAAATTTGAGGATGTACTTCAACTTAATGAATAAGGGCTGAAGAAAAAGTTTGGAGGCAAAAAACAAAAAAAAAATTATACTTTGCCGAGTGCCTAACGGGGCGCACTCGGCGAAGGCTGACGGCAAGTACCCCCGTCAGCTCTTTGCCGAGGGCCGTCCTTTGCCAAGTGCCTGACACTCGGCAAAGAGGCTCTTTGCCAAGTACCGGTCTTTGCCGAGTGCCCGACATTTAGCACTTGGCAAAGCCGGCGGCACTCGGCAAAGCCAAGCTCTCCCGTAGTGAACCTTGATCCATTAATTTTGGATCTAAAAAGAAAGCTCATTTTTTGTTTTTCCTAGTAAACTTCTTCGTCATATACTTATGTGCCATGCGAGTGGAACTTTGATCCACTCATTAACTTGTGTAGTTGTTTGGTCCCTCATCTCCTAGTGGCATATTATAGAAGGTGTAAGACTATCTCCAATAGTTTGGTAAACCCACTCTTAATCTTTTATTGTTATCTACTACCACATAAAAAATATGGACTGTTTCGTCCAATTTTCTTTCGTGTGCACGCTCGACGCTCTGGAGGCTCTAGAGGCGTGCCTCGGTGATTCACGGCACGGAAGACCCATCAGACGCGGCGTGTCAAATCGACCAAACACTCATTTGAACAATAATGTGGGCTATACGAGGTGAATGATAGGTTTTTTCAGTTTACCGGTATCATGTTGAAAAAAAATCTCAACTTAAGAACAAGTGGGACAAGTTGAGGGTAATTTGACTGCATGGAAAAAAATTTGATAAGGAAGCAAACTGGTACTGGTTGGAACTTGGGACAAGGGAACTATCAACGTGAACCCCGACTGGTGGAAAAAAAAACCAAACAAGTGAGCACTTCTCACGTGGTCTTATATTCATTTGTATATACATGGATTATAGTGCAACCAAACTAGGTATAAGATTAACTCTAAACCTAGTTTTCATAGTCATGATCATAAAACTAGGGAGTAAAAACATAAGGTCCATTGGCCATGAAGGCGGATGCTACAAGAAATTAAACTACCCAACAGTGGTGAAGCTATATACATCGTCTTGGGTGTGGATGCACCCAAAAAATAGAATAACATTGAGCAGATCAATTTTTCATCATAGTTGCCGCTCAAGTCCATGCATCTATAAGTTCTCTAATTTGCTTAGCTTCGTCACTGCTATCAAACATAACGCTAATAAACATTTAAAAGCATCACCTTTGCAACATGCCAACAGCGGCTGAGATTCAGCTGGGCCGTTTTGTAAATGGGGCCAAGCCAACTATCTTAGTAATGTTTAGTCCGTCTCCGCTGGCAATGGCAATTTTCCACAAGCCCAATCTGGAAAGTACCAAGCACATATACAAGTTAAAAGTCGTTTATGTATACTATCAATATATTTACAAGAGAGGAAAAAGAATGTACAGTACAAGGAAAACATAGAACCAACAATTGCGGTTAATAAAAAAGGAAATCAACTACATCCTATGCGCATCTAGCCAATATACAAAGAAACTAGATTAAATGTGATGTTACATAGTCAGATATTAAGTTTCAAATCAAAACTATCATATATTATCATATCAGAACAAGGGAATAAGGTGTCTCCAATCCACTGGCAATGGCAATCTGCTGTTATTACAATATGAAAGCTATACCATGCACAAAACTGTAAAGGGATGTTTATGAACAGTACCGAGCGTTCACACACAGATGGTCCATGAGAAATGAGTTAACGCATGTGATCTTATCATGAGACAATTCAAAAAGTTGGCAAAGGTTGGGATTTATTTATAGTAGTAATGAGAAGATTAAAGTGTTGACCATGAAAAGGTTAGTTGAACCTTGCAAATATTGATCAAATAAATCAATAATTACATTTGACATTGCATTGCCATATATTCAATTTTCTCAAGCTGTCAAGCATGTGTATTCATTCAAATAAAATCTACAAGTTAGTCTTAGAAGTTGAGAACATAGATATATAGGTCATATATACGGAGAAGTTCAGAACATAGAGGCCATATATTCAGAGGCAGAGGCAGGGATGACTACAAACAAGCAAGGGGCTTTACTACATATACTCCTACTATGAACCATGCATACCTGGAGAGTAGAACATCATGAAGGGTACGACAGGATGGAGGATCCAAGCCTCGCATACCTTCCTTGCCCGCCTTGACTTGACATCGATAACGAAAGTGCCAGCATCTGTGCCCACGAAGACGGCATTGACACCCTCTGCAAAACCAATAACATTTGCTTCCTTGATGATACTACTGCCATTGTCAGCAGGTGACATCTTCTTCTGTAGATCTATGACCCTGTACTCCTCCCATCCTGCAACTCCCTCTACCTCCGCATGCATTCGCCGTCCTCGACCATAGGTAAAGTTTGGAACGCCTGGCGCTGGCGAGCCCAAGCAACCCCTCCTCAGTTGTCATAAGCTCAACGTCAATATCCATCCGGGACAAGTCCGGCGAGTCAATCCGAGACAAACATTGCCTGCGCAGGTCATATTTGAGGATCTCCTCACCCAGCGAGAACCGGCAGAAGTAGACTTGGTCTCCGATAACGACGGCACGGCTCTGTTCGTCGAAGTATCGATAGCCACAGAGGTCCAAGTAAACAGGCGCGCCCCATGCACGAAGCTGTGACGAGTGTACGCGTACGCGCGCCACCCGGTACTATGGACGCCCACACCCGCGCAGAGCACGAGGAAGGAGCCGCCACGGCAGTCGGAGTGGTCGCAGCCGGCGGCGGCACAGAGCACCACGGCGGACCTCATGGGGACGTTGTTGGGCCAGCGCAGCTCGTGCCGGTCGCCGGTGATGGCGTCCCAGACGAGGCAGCCGAGGGCGCCGGCGTCGTCGTCCTCCGGTTGTACATGTCGCCGTTGGAGGAGGACGCGGCCGTGGCGGCAGTCGAGGACCAGCCAAGGGGCTGCGGCCACCGAGGACGAGGAGAAGGGGGAGGCGGCTGCCATAGTTGGCACGAAGCAAGGGCTGCGCCTGTTGTCGGAGTACCGGGAGGAGTTGAAGAAGCCGAGCAGCGGAGGGGTTCGGTCATTCGGTGGAAGCCGACGTAGAGACGGTGGAAGGCGGGGTCGGAGAGCACGCGGCGCCACTGCCTGCTGACGAGCGAGGCGCGGACGAGGTACGCGGGCTCTTCCGGCGGGAGGCGGAGGAGGACCTCTGTGATGGCGTCGTCGTCGACCAGCTTCGACGGTGGTGTGCGTCGCGACGCCATGCGCGTGGAGCCGTGGATCCGTGACGAGGGCTTTGGGTGGGGACTGCAATACTGCATACGTCGTACATAGAACTGGGGAACCAAGTCGTGTGAGAAGCGAACTCTGTGCAAGTATATTCCCGTCGGTCGGTCCTGTTGTGTCGTTTCTCTAAGATGTTCCTACGTAGAATCAGTTTGGCCCAGCCCGGCCCAAAGAGATCTGGGCGTGGGGGCCCACATTGCAGGCCAAGCTTTCTATGTTCGTCGCGGCACAAAGAGAGCACGCATGCTGTAACCCTGTAACATCACGGAACTGTATTCCGCTTATGAATTATGATAATGCTCTGTGCAGGTCGTCCGTCCGAACGCCCCTTGCTAGCGAACCAACCCAACAAGCCTAATGCATTTCCCTTCCTCCTCGAATCGTTCCAATCCATTCGTTCTGAGCCGGTCGTCGGTGACTTCGATGCAGAACTACGTGGCAAAGTTTGCGACGGCCATTCCGGTGAGCTTTGCGCATGCTACCAGCCATCGGTGAGCTGTCGAGCTCCACGCATGCACCACCGAGCTGACGAGGCTCTACGACGGATGCTCTAGCAAGCAGGCGGGGTAGGGGGAGAGAAGGGGGAGCTTCGTGTGATGCCTCCCCACTGGCAAGTTGCCCGCACCGCTGCCGCAACAGCGAGCTCCAAGCACCACTGCCGACCTTCGCGCCAGTGCCGAGCTCCGCAATGACGAGTATGCACCTGCCCAAGCTGCAAGGTGACATTGCATCGCAACTGCATGTTGCAAGTGTATGTTTGAGGTGTTTCAACTATTTTAGATGAATGTTGTGTTGTTTATCTAGATGTTGCAAAAATACATCTAGATGTTACATATATTGCAATACGTATATAAGAATGTTTCATATGTTTCAGACGTATGTTGCAAGTGTTTTATCTGGATGTTGCATATGTGTTCACACATATTGCAAGTGTATATTTTAGTTGACGTATGTTGCATCAAGTGTTTCATGTTTCAGAGGTATGTTCGGAGAGTCACGCGACGCGCACGAAACGGAGCAGGCGTAGGTGGTCCCGCGTGCATGCGGGCGGCGTGGGTGGGTCGAGTCGTTCGGGCGGCGGGGTGGTCTCCGCTTGCGCACGAGAAACGGGGCGTGCGAATCCGAGCATGTGGGGCACGCGACACAGAGCTGGCGTGGGCGTCGGTCCGGACGTCCGAGCGCTAGCTCTACCGTTCCGCTTATTTCCCACTGTTGGCCAAATCTAAAAGAACCGCAAACACACTGCTGTGATTTCACAACAGTGTGAATCCTTCAAACTATATATCGTGTAACTTGTCTGGATCGTTTAAGTTTTGTTGCTTATCTCTATAACATAGTTTTAAGCTCTTTGTGGTGCTTTTTTAGATTGGGCTACAGGCAGACCGCCGTCACCTTTGTTGAGGAGGAACTGATGAGTGATATTCTCCGAGAGACCAAGACATGATTCAAGGATTTATTCTGGCAAAAGGAATGAGCAAATTAATCCTTCGTTGTGCATTTACGATCTTTCCAGCACTCTGTTTTGTATTCAGCAATTGTCAAGTACGTTACAGGGCCGGTTTAGATCCAAAAATTTTTGCAAAATGACACTGTAGCAAGTTTTGTTGTTATTTGGCAATTAGTGTCCAATCATGGTCTAATTAGGCTTAAAAGATTCGTCTCGTCCATTTCGTCTAAACTGTGTAATTAGTTTTATTTTTTATCTATATTTAATGCTTCATGCATGTGTCAAAAATTCGATGTGACGGGGAATATGAAAAATTTTGCAAAATTTTTGGTGAACTAAACGGGGCCACAGTTTGGTTGCGAAAATGAAAAGGTATGTTTCAGCATACTATTTGGGTTCATGCGTTAGGCTCTGTTCGCTTGGCTGAAAAGTCATGGTTGAAGTACTGTTCGCTGATTTGTTATGAAAGAAAAACACTGTTCATTGGCTGAAAAAGTACGGCTTATAAGACAAGCGAACAGGGCTACTCTTTACGATGAATCATAGCGATTCAGTTTGTACGAGGCATCATGCACTGCTGTCTCACTTCTTGATGGCTAATTTGGTTTCTGTTATATTCATCATGATCATCATCCGAGAACAGTCTCTCATGTTTTCTATATTTCAAGTTTCAGCAAAGCTCAGTTGTACTCTCTCCGTCCAGGAAAACATTCAATTCTAGCACAATGTCCTGTTTTAGTATGTCAAATTTGATCAATTATACATAAAAAAACTATAAATAATTATGATATCAAATAAATATCATTAGATTAATTATGAAATGTATTTTCATAATAAATTAATTTGAAGCCATAATGATAAATACTATTCACTAAAAAATTTGATCAAACGCAAATGACTTTAGCTGGCACGTAACCCATAGTTGCATCTTTTCTAGGACAGAGGTAGTAGTTGACAGAGCTACTTAATTGGACCTATAATCTTTGGTTCTTAAAAAGGAATAGTCTAGGTACATCGGCACATGAGTTTTTAACAGACCGTTGGAACCGAAGAACACTGGATCTTTTTTTTACCGGAATATTGGACTTTTGCGGTTCAGTTTCAGAACGTAACACAACTACACAAGGTAGCAGCTGTGGTAAAAAAACGACAGGGGTATTGCCAAAAATCTGCTGCTGCACCTTCTGGGAGGTGCAATTATATCGAAACACACAAGGAAAACATCAACAACGATATATATAGTTACGTGTTTTAGCTACATATTTCTATGAACAACAGATAACCAGAATTTGGGAACGATAGCAAAGCATGGGAGGAAGGACAAACAAAGGAATCCATACTGGTTTGGATTTTGGAGAAGCTGGTGGTCTGATGTGATACCCTCAAGCGGTGTTTGGTGCGGCTTCGGATGGCTCTGACTCAACCTCCTTACGCACTGTATAGCCCTGTACACTCCTGTAGCAGCAGAAAAAAAAGGCTCCAGCTTCGACACAAACAACATAGGAGCTAGAGGAGCTACATCTGAGTGGCTTCACCCAGCTCCGCTACAGTTGCGCTACAATAGCAGAGCCGGCGCCTCTCAACTGTGCCAAACACAGCCTCATTCTGGAATGTCTAAGTCGCAATGGGCCATGCACACACTGAACTCATTGTGGGCCTGCACATTCAACTTCCTGGACCGTTCCACACCTCGAGGCCTATTGTTACTAGTATAGTGCCCGTGCGTTGCCACGGTTTCATTTAAGGGACACACTTAAAAAAACCAGACGACAAAAATTTAATTTATAGTTTTTGTCTCACGCAATTAAATACGACCATAAATATGATTTGGAATACATTCATGCATAACAAGGCATAATCAAGTCATGTAACGCATATTACAAATAACTTTGGAATTTCTTAAGTATATCTTTGAGTTCTCCAGGGAAGTTTTCACATTCATTTACATGACTGTTCAAAATATCCACCAAGAATTCCATCCTTAATATATCTGGTATCTGTGAATAGCAAATAGTAAGTTAACTTATCTAATTTGCTATGCATTCTTCAAATAGACAAAAGAAAAAAATATATATACTCATGATGTTGATCAGCAATTTTTCCTGGACCGTTCCACACCTCGAGGCCTATTGTTATCAAGAAGAATGAATACAGAGGTGGAGGCTGCTGGCTGCATTGATAAGTTCTTCCCTTGTGGGCTGTGTCCAAGCTGAACATCACAGCCCAACCACAATCCTATAATCCTTTCTTCAGACTAAGTTAACCTTTGAGAAAATTATTAGTTTCTTGATCCTAAAAAAAGTTGTGTTTCCTTTCTTGGTCCTTTTTATTTTATACTTCCCTATTTGGCAACAAAACGAAACTTGTTTTCTTCTTCTGGGATGTTCGTCAGATTTAAAATGATTTACTTGTGGAGATTCTAACATTACTTTTTTTACAATAAAAAAGAGTAATAATACACAGATAATTCTTCACTTCTGTAGTCTTGTTTATTGATATAATATACATTAGTACAAGTACATTATCTTGACAACACAATTATTCTTATAGAGCGATAAATTAAAAACACAATTAGACCCACATTTGTGGAAGATATCACACCCCTTAGTTACCACATTTTTTTGAGACTCCCCTTAGTTACCACATGTTTGGGGTCGGCTCAGCTGCTAGAAGTTCTTGACAACGCTAGTGCCAGGAAGTGCTGCTGCTGCTGGGCCCTTGTAGGCCTTATTAGGCCTCACTGGGCCCGTAACAAATAGCCCACAGTTTGCCTTGTTCGATGCTGCTAGGTTGCCACGTCCAATTTTCGATGGGCCTTCATATGCCCTGCAGGCTGTACCAGTGAGATGCTTCATGTCCGTCCCATAGTCAAATATGTCCCTGAACGGCCTGCTAGGCACGCCTAGCACGATGGGCTGGTGAATAGCTGCGTGCAACCCGTGCTCCAGCTCCAGCTCGATCTCCGGCGGCGGCTGGTTTTATGAAGTGCACGATGCTGTCCATGAGCTTCCTGCTCGTCGCGCGCAGCGGGCTGTAGAGGTGGAAACCATGGTCCTCACCCTCCGACTCTACCAGCGCCGCCGTCGCGCTGCCGCCGCCGGTGCGGGCGTAGCAGTCGCGGATACGCGCGAACAGCCAGACCCCGCGGTCCCGCAGGGTGTCCTTCCCGGCGACGGCCACCAGGACGCGGCGGCACGTCAGCGACGCGATCTACTCGTCGGGAGGGTTCAGCCGGGCGTCCTCGTTGCCGGCCTGCCCCGCCGTCACGAACGGCCAGAGCCTGTCCACCCGGTACACCGTCAGCACCGCCGCGCCGTCGTCAGGGCCCGACTCGGAGGGCAGCCACTCGACGCCCCCAGAAGTAGGGCTGGACGATGACCACCCCCTCGACGTCGGCGCCGTCGTCCCGGCAGCCGTGTGGTACGCGATGTTCCCGCCGGCACTGTCGCCGGCCAGGAACGTGCGCCGGGGGTCCGCGTGCTCCGCCAGCCACGGGTCGGCGAGGGACGCCGCCCACCGGAGCACGGCCCACGCGTCGTCGTAGGCCGTGGGTATAGGGTGCTCCGGAGCCAGGCGGTACTCCACCGACACCACGATCGCCCCGGCGCTCGCGGCCAGGGAGGTCGCGTAGCGGTGGTACGTCCGGCAGAAGGCGCTCTCCGTGCAGAAAGACCCGCCGTGGATGTACACGACGAGGGGAAGCTTCCTCTCCCTGCCGGCGGCTCGGCAGGGGAGGAACAGACAACGTCCCTCGGTGCCACCCCGCGGTTGGATGTCGGGTTCCCAGACGCTGCCACGAAAGGGCTGCACAGCAACCGCTCGACATGGCCGTCCTTGTATCGTAGTAGGAATGGGTAGAGGTCAACGTCGACGTCGCCGACAACCTTCACACACTTCTTGTTTGCATGCATGGCGACGTTGCAGGCTTTTGGTTGTGTCGTGGGGTGGTTCTGGCCAGCTATTGGTTCTTGTGAGGGGTTGTTTTTATAGCTGGAGCCCTATTTCATTTCAGTCCGTCAGTTACCAACATTTCACAAGCTGGATCCATTTTGAAATGGTCATACACTTTTAGGGAAGAAATTTTTGGTCATGCATGTCTCTAAGCCCTTCGAGTGTTGGCTTGTTAATTCTCATGTAACAATAACATATACTCCTATGTATTGTAGTGGTCACACACTTAATGTATTAACAATAACAATAACAATAACTTGACGAATTCGACACAAACATGCACTACAGGATTCAGGCGCTTTGCCGGGTGCCGAAAACACCCGGCAAAGGCTACTTTGCACTCGGCAAAGCCTTTGCCGGGTGCAGCACTCGGCAAAGAGCCGCCGGCAAAAAATCAGTCGGCAAAGATTTCTTTGCCGGGTGCTTTTTATCGGGCACCCGGCAAAGACTTTGCCGAGTGCAAACCCGGCACCCGGCAAAGAAAAATGGCCGTCACGGCGCCGGCTCCATCAGCCCTTGGTTTGTCGGGTGCCATGTCAGAGGCACCCGGCAAAGATTTTTAAATTTTTTTTTCAAATTTTCTTTGCCGAGTGCCCTGCCGAGAGGCACCCGGCAAAGATTTTTTAATTTTTTTTTAAAATTTCTTTGCCGGGTGTCGCGCTGCCGAGGCACCCGGCAAAGAGTTTTTTTATTATTTTTTAATATTTTCTTTGCCGAGTGCCCTGTCAGGGTGGCACCCGGCAAAGAATTTTTTTAAAAAAACTAGTGTAAATGCCTAATGGCAATAGTAAGAGGACACGTTACTGTCAATGTTGCAGTCCTTTACTCTAAACTGACTAATGGCAACAGTATGATATGTATCTCGACAGCAATCAGTACATAGTTTGCTTGCATCAGAACCAAAAAATGAGACTAGTTTATCATACACAATCAGTTCTTGTAGCCCAGATTATAGAAATTTTTTTACAACTAAAAGTTTCAGTGTGCACCGGAATGACATCAACTTGACACAAAATCCTAATAAACTTGATATGAAAAGGCAGTGACAACATCCCATGTTGGACATTTTCAGGATTTGAGCCACCCTTCAATTTGATGTGGGCTCAAGGCAAAGTTTAACATAATCATTGAAGTATTTGTGCAGAATTAAAGCATGTAGTTGGATTTAGTTGCAAGTTACTGAATCTCAAGAATTATGAACTGACAGAGCGAGATGACATTGTTAAAGCAGGCATGTCCATCTTCATGCTTATTCTTCCAAGTAAACTAACTGCAAAAAAAATATATAATCAAGAAAGAATGTGGGGTCAATAGCACTAATAGATGTAGTTCAGAGAAACAAGACAGTTCTATGATACATCTGCAGCCTACGTACATGCAAAAGAATTTGTAGATGTACACCATGCCCACAAAATCCCTACTCATACTTTCACTTCAAATAAATATTTCTGTAGCAGAGTAACAAATCATTCTTACATTGGCAGATTTCATAGCTATTGCCTATTGGTGAGTTTGACAGCAAGTAACTGAATGAAAACAATGAAAAATAACAATATGAGAACTGCAATAATCTGAAATTCCAGATTTGCAAAGGCATAATTAAAAAAACTAGCAGGTACCCCCGTGCTTTGCACGGGGCAGCAAGCCAGACATACAGCATGTTATATGATTGTGCATGGAAGCAAAAGATTACCAAAATTAGTTAGAACAATATTTAAGGTATTTGCAAAGGAACCCAAGCAACCAATAAAGTATGGCACCTAACAATCTTTCTTTGTATACATCAGTTGTTCAACAGATTTTGAAACTGATGGGCTTTTTTCCACTGCTGATCAGTTATAATGTTGGTCAGCACTGAAACTAACCGCTGCATCACTGTAAATGTACATTTTTGTTCCTAAAAATATGAACAGTATAGAAGCTGATGGATCATTTTTTGGAAAAAAAAATGGAGTGATATTACCGAAAGTGATGAAAAGGTTTTGAGCTGAAAATAATTTACCACACGAACATAATGGCAAGGGGATGAATATTGTATAATTGTGCGGTGGTCCTCCCTCTTGATGACTTGTCTGTAATGTAAAGCTGTGTAAGGAATTCCCATCATGGCAAACAAAGCAATGGAACGAATACCATTCATCAAAGGTAATGATCTCAAGTTTTGAGCCATGCATATACATTAGTTTTGGACCTTAAAAGTAACACAATGTGAACTGAAGTACTGTCAAATGGAATGAGGAGATAGAAATTAAGATGTATGCAACCTAATCCGTAGAATTGTTGGCCATATTATGGAGGCACACCTCTGAAGTGAAGGTACAAAATAAGGTAATACCTAACATAATTGGTTAGCAATTTTTTGTAGCTCTCACATCCCATAAAGGAAGACATGTGGAAGGGATCAACAATTGTAAACAAAATGTGCATAGTGTTGGTGGCAGTAGCAGCAACATATGAGGTGGCCATATAAAGAGTTTATAGGAGCAGAGTTTGATACTGTTGAAACTTTTTTTAACGGCATAGATGCACTTTGAGGTAGGCATGAGTTGGAAGGCATGGAAGAATTGTGTCAGGTCCCATATTACCTGTGTGGAACACTAAACCACATTGTCAATACTGAAAACACCGATAATTCAAGTGAACCTAATCATGTGATGCAGTGACTCCAGATAACTCATAATCAGATAACTCATAAAAAACATAGTTTATGGAACCATGTCATAAAGGGGGTCAATATATCTGTGAAAAGCAGTCATGGGTCATGCTGCTGATTTACCGCTTTTCTTATTGGTTGTCCTCTAAATGCTTTGTTTGAGACAGCCTAAGCCAATCCCCAGAAGACGTGCACTCAAGAGCAGCTAATTCATAACATCAAAGTAATGGAAAAAATGTCAGTAGATCGGATGTAAAGGGGAATATATGAACAGGTTTTGTACCTGTACAATAGTAAGGAAACCTTAAAAAAAAGGATCTGTCCAAAACATCAGATCGCCTTGAAATCATGGCTGGCGACTGAATCAGTATGAAACAGCACTTCATCACTGCACGACAACGGGAAAAGAAATGAGTCCCATGAAATAGCAGTTTTTGAGCGCAAGCCAACAGGCATAAGAAATTAGCCTGTACTAATTAGTCTCAATCAGTCTGGATCGCGAAATAAACTCAATGAACCTAAAATTGCAACTTAAAGGAAAGTATTAGCAGGTAATATGTTTTGATGTGTAGAAGCATTGAGGGAAATATAGGGATGCAGGGAAAAATCTGTTTGTCATTACAGATTAATGTAATGAATGTTACAATAGAAAATATTTATACCAATCAAAACTACACATTAGGGCATACGTAGTATGGCTCTTTCATGGAACGAACACAGATATCAAATCAACAACAAAAAACTGACTGGTAGCAGTTCAAACTTTGACTCGATCTCACCGCGGATCACCATCTTCATTATTCCCAATCGTCAGCATTCCAAGATCCAAAGTGGTGGAAAGAAAATATATGTTGCCATCTTAATATGGATTACTTTATGTTCAGATTGGGCATCTGAAAATTTCATCAGTGCATTCATCCAGGAAAGCATGTACTATTTATGTTTTGCCATGTCAGAAACCAATTAGTGGCAGAGTCATCATGTTTGGTAATGGGAAAATCAGTCTGTGGCTCTATTGTGTCGTCATTTTACAATTTGACAGAAGCATTCTGTAGCAATGCAATTCATTGGTAATCTACAATCGTTTTGGGCACTAAAAAAATAAGATGGTCAAACTGGAAAGTACAACACCAACACTGAGAAGCAAGAAGGAACAGACCTTTGTTGTAATATGCCATGATAGTTTCATAGCTGAGACATTGTATGGGTCCACATCTGCATTATTTGGCCAATGCCGTGGTTGAAAGCTGAGATAGAACATGTAGAATGTGTCAAGATTTACTGTTACACCCAGGTCACAGATGGATATGTGTTAAACAAAATCAGCTGCGAGCAGTAGATAAATGAGTTTAGCGGTTACATGGTGATCAGGCAAAGAAAATAAATTTTATTTGTCAGCAGCAACTGTTGGGGTTCAGATTCCAAAGTCAATTAGCCTAGCTGAATCCATGAAGCATGAGTACATAGGAAGGACGTCCGTCCCCTGAACTGGTAAACCTCGTAACAATGCAATAGCATATAGATGTGTAATGAGCACATGGCTGTCTCCTTTGAAGAAAAAAATGGAAGGACACTGCAAAAGTGATTGTGTAGAAACAAAAGGAATCGATTTGTACCTTCATCTTAGCATCGTCGTTGGGGATTGTCGCTTGAGCAGACCTGGATAATGGATCTGTAAAAATTTCATGAGGAAATAAACAGATACGGTCAAGATCTGCAGTGAATTGAAGGAACGAAAAGAGAAGACGGCATCAATCGAATCCATTGCGTAAAGAGAGATGCAGGAAGCCTTCCGTGGCCAGTAGCATGACCTCCGGCCCAAATGCAACGGCAAGAGCTGAAGGATGCGACCAAAAACCATATTCATCATAAAAGCACGGAGAACAACATCGATGCCACTAACCTGGGCGAAAATGGCGGCTAGGGTTTCTTGGAGCACAGAACCAGCGTCAATGCGAAGGGGAGACCGGAGGCCCTGCCGCCGTCGCGCACGCAACGCCGTTGGCCGAGGCGGCACCTCCGCTGTAGCCATGCCCGTGCCGTTCGTCGCGGCGCCGCCGCCACAGCGCCACTCCACCCGCGCCGTCCAGAGGCCCGAGCCACCACACCGACTGCTCCACCCTCGCCGCCCCGAGGTCCTGGTGCCGGTGGATTTGGAGGGCGGGGACCGAGGAGGAAGAGCCAGATCTGGGGGAGGACAGGAGAAGAAGAGAAGCACGGGCGGCGCATGGGACTGGGGATACTGGGAGAGGATAAGCATGGCACCGCGGGGAGTACTACGCACCGACGGGAAAGAACGTAGGCAAATGAGCTTTTTTATTTTTTTAATTCTTTGCCGGGTGCCTACCGAACTGGCACCGGCAAAGGGATTTTTTATTTTTTTAAAAAAATTCTTTGCCGGGTGCCTCCTGAGCTGGCACCCGGCAAAGGCTTCTTTGCCGGGGGCCAGATTTGGCACCCGGCAAATTATAATTTTTTTGTATTTTTTGCCTTATTTTTTTCTGGAGCTTTGGTACAGTAATTATAACTCCATATCAAAATTTGGGACATTTTTGACTTTTTATACTATATTTCTTTAATTATTTTCATTCACTTGAATTTTTCCGACTACTCTAAATTTGAACTGCAGGTATATGAAATAATGGAATTCGGTCATTCGAAAAACTATATTCATGATGTTTGGCGTATGTTGACGCCGTATCCAGGAACTCGCATTAAATTACAACCATCATGTTGTCGTAACATGACGAGCTAATCGCGGGGAAAGTTTATTTAAATTATATAAAATCCAAACGAAGTCCGAAAATCACGAAACTTGTCGAGGTTTCTTGTTATTGCATGTGGAGGTCGTGGTAAAAAATTGAGAAAGTTTTGAGCAAGTTGCGATGTCGGATGTCTAAAACCTAGACATCTCCACATGTGATCACATGTTATTGCAAGTGGAGATGTCTGGGTTTTAGGCATCCGACGTCGCAACTTGCTCAAAACTTTCTCAATTTTTTACCACGGCCTCCAAATGCAATAACAATAAACCTCGACAAGTTTCGTGATTTTCGGACTTCATTTGGATTTTATATAATTTAAATAAATTTTCCCCGCGATTACCTCGTCATGTTACGACAACATGATGGTCGTAATTTAATGTGAGTTCCTGGATACGGCGTCAACATACGCCAAACATCATGAATATCATTTTTCGAATGACCGAATTTCATTATTTCATGTACCTGCAGTTTAAATTTAGAGTAGTCGGAAAAATTCAAGTGAATGAAAATAATTAAAGAAATATAGTATAAAAAGTCAAAAATGTCCTAAATTTTGATATGGAGTTATAATTACTGTACCAAGGCCCTAGAAAAAAAATAGGGCCAAAAACACAAAAAAAAATTATAATTTGCCGGGTGTCAAACTTAGCCCCCGGCAAAGAAGCCTTTGCCGGGTGCCAGCTCAGGAGGCACCCGACAAAGAATTTTTTTAAAAAAAATAAAAAAATCTTTGCCGGGTGCCTAACGGCGTGGCACCCGGCAAAGGCTGACGGCAGGTGGCCGCCGTCACGCCGGCCACCTTTGCCGGCGGCCATATTTTGCCGGGTGCCCGGGACCCGGCAAAGACTAATTTTTGCCGACGGTTGTAATTTGCCGGGTGCCTGGCACCCGGCAAAGGCTAGTTTGCCGGAGGCCTTTCTTTGCCGGGTGCCGCCAGGTCTGGCACCCGGCAAAGAATGACGTTGCCGGGTGCCCGATAAAAAACACCCGGCAAATTATTTTACACCCGGCAAATCAGCTGTTTCCTGTAGTGATGCCCTTATTATTTGAGCTCATATGCCTTTCAATATTACAACAGATACATTGTGCACCGGATTTTGCGTCTCTGCTACAATATCTATAAAGCTCAATTGGATGTATTTTTCAAACTCTAAAATGAAATTTTTTAAAAGACTATCCTTCGGCAAGATGTTTGGAACCGGCATTGCCTTGTAAAAAGGTGCATGACTCGCAGGAAATTCTTGAGAAAGTATCATTTGCCGACAAACAATAATTCCAAATAGATCGGTTGAGTCTTGACATTCATTGGCAACAAGTTTTACCAAGCCTTATTTATTAATTGAGCCAAACCCATGGATTTAGCTATTGGAATTTGGGAAGCCAATTTCGTGACAAATAAATATAGTGCATCCTGTCAAAACCAAATTACACATGATTGTCCTACTGCATCTAGGGCACACGGAAAATATATACTCCCTCCGTATTGGATTTAGAAGTCGTTTTGGACAAGGTTTGGGTCAAACATTGGGAATATAAATCATCAATAACTTTTAAGTTGTTGAGTTTGCAAATGTAAAAATTATATGAATAGATTTGTTTTGAAAAATATTTTCATAAAAGTATACATATATCACTTTTCCATAAATATTTTTTATAAAAACAAGAGGTCAAAGTTGTGTTTTGGAGACCATGTCGCTGTCCTAAACGACTTCTAAATCTGATAGGGAGGGAGGATGGTGGAAACCACCTACTACTAGGTGGAAACATGTGGGATTTGAGAAGCTGATTTCGTGACAAATAAATATAGTGCATCCCATAAAAACTAAATTACACATGATTGTCCTACTGCTACTATGGCACATGCAAATACATACATATGCACACCAATTGGAAAATATATGGCGGAAACCACCACCTACTAGGTGAAAACATGAAAACACGTTTAGAAAATGCACTTTTGTAACTTGAATTTTTTTTGAAACTTGACAATATGCAGTGCATCTATATATCTACTCACATGTAAAGCTGGAATGTAAACTCATTTTTTGAAAAAAAAAATCATACAAAAATCACAAGTTTCGCTTGTATGTGCACTAGGAAACAAAAATTCTGGACTTTGGTGTTTAGTATGCATGCACATGAATTTTTTTATTTTCATATATGTTTTTTAAAAATAACTTTGGATCTCAATTTTTTGATGTAAGTTCATATATGGATGAACTACATATGTGTCTAGTTTCAAAAAAATTTCAATTTACAAAAGTGTTTTTTTAACTAGTTTGGTTTCCATATTTCCATCTACTTGATGATTTAGAGTACAAAAAGCGCACAAACTCGGTTAGTTTTTTTCTCTCTCCAACCTATATCTATTTTCATAGAGAACGATGAATGCTTCCATGTATGTAAGGGTGTTTCGAAAAATAAAGTGAGCATGCCGTGACTCGAGGCTGCATGATCCTAGTTGGGGCCTTGCCCCCTAGTTTTCTTTTAAAAATTAGCTTATGGGGACACCTGAACCAACTTCCTGCCCAAGCTATAATTGATATACGTGGATGAGGTTCGATCAACGTGTGGATCCAGAATTAATTAGGTAGCTAGCCGGTGCCGACATCCGAATATAGCAT
The DNA here is from genome assembly GCA_038087645.1 of Saccharum hybrid cultivar R570. Classification (NCBI taxonomy): domain Eukaryota; kingdom Viridiplantae; phylum Streptophyta; class Magnoliopsida; order Poales; family Poaceae; genus Saccharum; species Saccharum hybrid cultivar. The sequence continues at coordinate 29,308,273 of JAQSUU010000405.1, read as the reverse complement.
ATATGTGTGGATCCAGAATTGGCTAACAAGTAATTCGCATCAGAGTCTGTTTGCTTGCTCGATCACGTCACTTTTTCAGTTGATGTGAGAGAATATCACAGGAGCGCGGTAGCTGGTGGAACACGGATCCCCTATTGCAGATTATGACGAGTACGTGCGTGACAGAGTTTACATGCATATATCTATATCTATATCTATATCTATATTTATATCTATACCTACCTAATAATAAAGAGACAAAATTTTAGGCTCTTTTTTTTCATCCATCCATTTTTTTAGTCCGTCTTCCTCTAACTACCGAACAATATAATGTTTCTTTTGTCGGGACTTATATATATAACTCATGCTCTCGTGTCTAGACCAATATGGAGTAGGAATCCTAATTTAAACAGATTCCTCAAATCCTGAGCACTATAAATAGAGCTCTTAATAATGAATAGAAAATGATAAGAGTTACGTTCTTTATTTTGCACAGCTTTCTCTATTTATATACGAGTTATAATAACTCGTGTCTAGACGAATATAGAGTACGAATTCTAATCTAAATAAATTCCTCAGATCTGAGTACTTTAAATAGAACTCTTAATAATCAAATAAAAAAGGATAAGAGTTACCTTCTTTATTTTGCTTCACTTTCTTTATTTAGTCTATCCTTATCAATACTTTTCCCATTATTTGTGGCTGGTTAGGACTTTGGATGATGGGAAGCTTTGTATAGAAAACAAAAGAAATAACGGAGACAGTATGTATACCATTTCAGAACATAACTCTTTTGAACGGAAACTAATCAAATCTTGAGTTATATATGGAGTTGTACACCTTTCCGGTTAAATAAAATAAGCAACATCTATGCACCGAAACAATGATTCTTTTTGTTCCCAAAAAAGAAACGTGATGGAGTTGGAGATGTGGATGAGGTTCGATCAATGTGTCAAGATCTTCCACTGCCTAAGGCAAACTGCCGTCGTCTGATGCGCCGGCGCTTGCAGCGAAGCATCAATACACAGGGCTGCACAATAAGTGCGAAGACCGTGTAATTACCTCGGACGCCGCTGACACGACAGTTGTTTTTTCACACCGGCGGCCACCGCGTGCAGTGTCGACGTCAGTCTGTACGTCATTGTCGCCTCTGTGCGACGGGTTCCTGCGCGAGCACAGTGAACGATCTGCTGATCTCTATCGGTGCAATCCGCTAACCAGAAGCTGCAGATTCCTCCCCGCTGCCAAATCGAGTGCGGTGTCCGGTGAGTCGTTGTGCATCGGGTATGTTCTGACCACATGCAACGATGATTCCCGTCTGATGGCAGCTACAGCAGCGAGTTGACGGGAGTATGGATTCTCACCATGGAGACGGCACATGACCTCTAGGGCGGCACGACCTAGCCCAGGGTCTTCTCCTCCAGGTCTGACGTGTGGGGCTCATTCAAGTGCTCGGCGAAGTTGAACGAGGACCTAGCCACCTACACTAACATTGAGCCAAAGGACGTGGTCATCTGCCATGGCGCCATATACTGGCCCGATCACCATAGAGAGACTATGATGGTCCACATTTGCCATGGACATACGCACAGAACCGACGTGGAGGTGGCATTTCATACAATTGTACATCGAGGTCTCAAGTGTCGCCCTGCTCGTGGATGCTGCCATGCTGGTGTGTGCTGGTAACTTTTAGGTATAAATAATAAATCAATACATGTCTTTAAAACTTTGACTCTTAACTAATAAACAAATATTGGTTCACCCAACTAAATTTTAGTTCCTATCACATCGAATGTTTAGATACATGCATGAAGTATTAAATATAGACTATTTACAAAACTAAATATATAGATTGAGACTAATTTGCGAGACAAATTTTTTAAGCCTAATTAGTCCATGATTTGACAATGTGGTACTACAGTAAACATATGTTAATAACAGATTAATTAGTCTTAATAAATTCATCTCGCGATTTACTGACGGAATCTGTAATTTATTTTTTTATTAGTATCCGAACACCCCATATAACATCCGATGTGACACCAACTAAACATTAGTCTCTGCATCCAAGCACCCCTAAGTTATTGATATAGTTTTAGTTAGAAATAAATTATTACTATAATCTAAATCAGTCAATGATCTAACTAATCAAAACATAAATTGAAATCTCAATCGATCAGTTTGTCATCCAATCTAATCAAAATAAATATTTCTCCTAGCTAAGATATTCGTATACCTGTGCAAATCTCAAAGCTGTCCGCAGATACCAAATGCTGATAGACCAATTCTTGACACGACGATGACTAACCCCTTGCCGACTTTAACAAGGTACGAAAATTACATATTTTTCATGAAACTTGATCTCTAACTCTACCAACACATGGATAGTATGAAAACTAAAGCTATGATATTACGAGTAAATATTTTTGTGCTTTATAATGAAAGAAAAAGAAGTCTATCAAGGTGTATTTTAATTCAATACAAATCAATAGGACATTGCCATATATTGCCAATATTAACTTATACTAGATGTCTGGTCATGAAAAAATGAAGTATAGTTTTTAAATTTTATAGGAAAAAAATAGATATGTAAACATTGTCAACCACTCATAACATCAAAGTAGCACATATACAAAATAAGCTATTGCAGCTGTGCCACAACTGAAGTAAAGAGATCAAATGTTTAATAATTTTTTTCTCCCGTTGCAACGTACGGGTATATTTACTAGTATATATAAAGAGGCAAATTTTCTAGTCATGTTTTTTGTCCGTTTATTTTTTTAGTCCGTCTTTCCCTAATTAACTCCAGAAATATGAAAACTATCTTTGTTAGTCTCTCTACAGCTCTGTTTTATATATAGCATATGTATGTTGTTTTGAGATAATTTAATTAGATAACTAGGAATCCTAATCTAACTCCTCTTCCTGACTAACGTGAACAGGAGTCATAATCCACCTAGAAAAGAACTTCTGGGCCTGTTTAGATGGTGAAAAAGTTTGGGTAAAGTTCTTATAGCACTTTTCGTTGTTATTTGGTAAAATTTATCTAATCATGGACTAACTAGGCTCAAAAGATTCGTCTCGACATGTACAGACAAACTGTGCAATTAGTTATTTTTTTACCTACATTTAATGCTCCATACATACGTCCAAAGATTCGATGTGACAGTTATTGTGCAAACTTTTTTTTGGCCTTTTCACCAACTAAACAGGCTCGCCCCGCTTGCTGAGTCTGACACCACGTCTGCAGAGGTCGCGTCGGACGCAGCAACCTTCCTCTAAGGAAACGGCAGCAGTTAAGGGTGTGTTTAGTTTGCGAAAATTTTTTGTTTTGGCTATATAGCATTTTCGTTTATATTTATCAATTAGTGTTTAATCATAGACTAATTAGGCTTAAAAGATTCGTCTCGTAGTTTTCTACCCAACTATGTAATTAATTTTTTTGTCTATATTTAATGCTTCATACATGTGTCAAACATTCGAAGTTTTTTCACTCTCTCTCTATCACATCAATTTTTAGCCGCTTGCATGGAGTATTAAATGTAGGTAAAAAAATAACTAATTACACAGTTTAGTTGGAAATCACGAGATGAATCTTTTGAGCCTAGTTGGTCCACGATTGGACAATATTTACCAAATAAGACGAAAGTGGTACTATTCATCGGTTTGAAATTTTTTTCAATCTGAACATGGCGTGGCTTAAAAAAGTGCGTACGGTACTAGCCACTTTGCCGTTTATTTATTTGAAGAAAAACATGTACGGGCTCGGTGCTTGTGCCATGCCAAAGCCGGTACATGAATTAGAGCCACCTCGCCTTGCACATAGTGCATACTCTTAAGGATACTCTAAAACTTTAAAGTATGAATATAAAGTAAAAACTGCTACACTGGGTACTCTAAAACGATACTCTATTCTTTCTCTCACTCTATATTTAGAGTGATACTGTGCTTACTCTACAGTGGGTAGTGACGGACCCCACTAGCTAAACAAAGGAAAAAATGCTATAACTCACAAACCAAAAATCCAAATTAAATTTCGATTGCACCATTAAATTCGTCTCAATAAATCCTTCAAAACTAGATCGCACATTGATATATTTAGATAAAGTGACAAGTGGATCCCACAATGAATAGAGTGGATAGAGGATGATATAGAGGATGGATGGATGCGGAAAATTTGAGTATAAAGGAAAGAATCTTGCTGACTAAGATGTATAGAGGATGAATATAGAGGTCCGTGAATGTAGATAGCCTTACACGTCGGTGGCCTTGTCAGAGGGGGCCGGGGAGGTGGCCATCTAGCGTGCAAATGCGATTCGGCTCCGGGAGCGGGCATAGCGACCGTGAGTTCCGCACCGAGGTGGGGATCATCAGTCACGCGTGCACCACGGTAAACCTCATCTCCCTCGTTGGCTACTGCATCCACGGCGATCAGCGCTTGCTCCTCTACGAGCACGAGCCCAACAAGTCGCACGAGCCCCACCTACACGGTACGTGAACGTGACAGCTTATTGTACCTGGTGTCCAAGCGGACCATGCGTGCGTAGGATTAGTTCTAAGTGTTGTTTATGAGCTTCATCTCTTTTTTTTCTTCATCTATCTCTAACTATATGTACAGTTTTTTACTTCCTAAATGACACTCAAGCCTTCCATATCTTCAATATTGCCCGGACTCATGACCCATGCTCATACGAGTTAGAGTAACTCGTGTCTAGCGATGATCGATACGGAACCCGATTACAAGACGTATTGTGTCATGCCCTCCTTGTCTTGTTATATGTGATCTAGACTCATGACCTATGCTCATATATGAGTTAAAAGCAACTAAAATCTAGCAACAATATACAATCCGATTCCAAAACGTATTGAGTCACCTCTCTTTCCATATCTCGTACATGACCTAAACTGATCATGACCTATGTTTATAGAAGTTAGAACAACTCGTGAGTCTAATTCTTATACTTATTAGGTTTCGTTGAAACGCAGGGCATATCTGCTAGTATTATATATATTAAAGAGTCAAATTTCATCATGTTTTTTTCCACCTCTCCTAACTACTGGATAGTGAAAAAAAAAATCTTCCATCCCACTTACATCCTTCATATCTCGTATGTAATTCGGACTCATATAACACGTGCGACGAGTTAGAACAACTCATGTCTAGCGATGATAGATACAAAGTCCAATTCTAATACCCACTTGGTCATATCTTCTGTATCTCGTATGTGACCTAAACTTATGAACCGTGCTCATACAAGTTAGAACAACTTGTATGTATGATTTATGTAGTCAATTTGCGTAGTTTTACTTCTATATGTATTGGGTTCCATTACAACACATGAACAATTTGCAATTCTATCTTCCTAATATTAAACCACGAAAAGTTTCTTGATTTTCATCCTTATATATATCTATTCTTTTTTAAAAAAAAATCATGTTTTTTCCGATCCATCTGTTGAGCACAAATTCCCATCCGGGGAATCCGACCACTGTCACCTCATGCCCAATCAACCTTGGGTCTGGACTCCTGCTACCCGCCTTGTTCAAATTTGGCGTTTTTATAGCTTGGTGGCACCGGAAAACATGGGGGCATGCCCAGTCGTCGCCACCACCATGTTGCTGTTCGTCGCCACCCTACACTTGGTTGTGCACATGCTCCCCAACTGCTGACCTCCACTATGTTCCGCCCGCCCGCTCGAGACCCCACAACTAGGTATGACCCACCTCCCCCAATTGAGCTCCCTCCTATTAGGCCTGTGCAAAATACAGATACCCAATATCTGAACTCGAACTACCAGAACTATCCGTATCCAAGCTACCCGATTACAATTTCAAATACTGACTATAAATACCTGAAATTAATTCGGGTAATAACTCGCGGTACCCGAGTTACCCATGCTACCTGGTATCGTCATTCAGAAAAGAGCCCGTCCCAGCGTCCCCACTAATTCATCAATCGTCATGGCCCAACAGCACACTACGGGCACTTCTTCCAGCCCACCAGTGTCCGTGGCCCCAAACCAAATCCCCAATCCCCAAACTCCACAAGGCAGAACCGTAGAAGGCTCCACGAGCGACATCGACTGGCCGGCCTCCCGAGGCCGCCTCACGCACGACTCGCGGGAAAATTATTATTTTTTAATCCTTTTTTATTTAATATTTTAATAATAATCGTATCTGAAAATTGTTTGCACATCTGACCTTTTGGTCACGCCGGTGCTGCTGGCGTGACCAAATAACGCTGTCGCGCTACATACATTGGCGCATCAACATCTGCCACGTTAGGCAACGCTTCCAATATAGAAAACATTGTCATGCAATTCCCGTTGGCGCGACAGTGGCCCTGTTCATCCGGCTTATAATCCGTACTTTTCAGCTTGTTTTTTCAGCTGGAACAGTATTTTTCTCTCAAAAAAAATCAGCTAACAGTGTTTTTCAGCCGGCTTATCAGCACAGCCGAACGGGGTCAGTACTGTTCTATCGCGCCACCGGAAATAGTGTGACAAAACTCAAACTTTGAAAAATCATAACTCTTCGCTAATACGTCGGATGAAGATGATTTTTACATGAAAATTATAGACCTCGACGAGATCTACAACTTTTTAGTTTTGAGTTTTTTCATTTGAGGACATTAAGATGCTCAAAAAAATTATATAAAATTTTAGCAACATAATAATCGCGTACTATCGCTTGTCGCATTAGAAAAATAGTATCCTCTTTGTGTGGGGTCAAATGAAGATACTTTTTATACCAAAGTTGTAGCTCTCAATGAGATCTACAACTTTATAGTTTTGAGTTTTTATATTTGAGGTTGTTAAGATGCTCGAGAAAATAATATAAAATTTCAGAAAATTTATATTATTTTCTCGAGCATCTTAACGACCTCAAATATAAAAATTCCGAACTATAAAGTTATAGATCTCATTGAGAGCTACAACTTTGGTATGAAAAACATCCTTATTTGACACAATACAAAGAATATACTATTTTCTAATGCGACAAACGATAGTACGCGATTATTATGCTGCTAAAATTTTATATAATTTTTTTGAGCATCTTAACATCCTCAAATGGAAAAACTCAAAACTAGAAAGTTGTAGATCTCCATGTAAAAATCATCTTCATCCGACATCGTATCGAAGAGTTATGATTTTTCAAAGTTTGAGCCTTATCACGCCACACCCGGTGGCGCGACAGAACAATACTGTCATGCCAACGATAAGGTTTTTCACGTTGAAAATGTTGTCTAATGTGGCAGGTGTTGTCGCGCCAATGCATGTGGCGCGACAGCATTATTGGTCGCGCCAGCGGCACCGGCACGACCGAAAGGGTCAGATTTACAAAAAAAAATTAGATACAATTATTATTAAAATATTAAATAAAAAAAGATTAAAAATATAAAAAATTACTCGAGGCGCGACGCTGCGTCGCTAGCGGTTGGCGCTACACCGGGGCCACGGCGTGACGCAGCACCTGCTGTCCGGCTCTTAGATCCAGGTCCTCGGCTTCCGCACTCCACAGTCCACATGGCACAGGCACTATGCCAGAAAACGTTATCAGTGACACGACGATTCGTGACATAAAAACGAAACGCGTCACCAATAATCTATCTGTGACGCGGGTTCACGAGACGCGTCACCGATTAGTTGTTGCCCATGCCTCAGGAGCAAGACGCGTCACTAATAATGATGTATTCGTGACGCGCATTAACAAGACGCGTCACGGATAAAAAATGTGACACGTATTGTCAAGACGCGTCCAGATATCGTAGTATTGGTGATGCTGGTTAACAAAAACGCGTCACTCCTCCCCACCCTCGGTGACCCCTCTCTCTCCTCTCTCTCCCCGGTCCATCTCCTCTCCCCTGCGGACCCGAAAAAATTATCGAATCTGATGAAACCAGACAGGTGACGTCCGCACCCACCCGAGCCCATCGTCACTTCTCCCCACACCCTCGGTGACCCCCCTCTCTCCTCTCCCCGGTCCATCCCCTCTCCCCGACATGGAGAGGCGGCGAATCCATGTCGGCGTCAGCCGGATCTGCAGCCTTTCCACTCCCTCCGCCGCCGTCGCCGCCTCTCCTCTTCCTCCTCCTCCTCCGCCACTCCGCGTCCCCCTCCCCCCAACCACGACGGCCAGATCTAGCGAGGAGGCAGGCCAGCTGGAGAGCGAGCGTTGGGCATGGCCCTCGACAGATCCGGCTTGCCTCGAGGCGGATGAGCTCATCATCGGGCTTCTCTTGTCCGTTGATAGGAAGGAGACACTGCAGTCCAACAAAGTGCGGAACATCGTCGGGAGCCTCGCCGTCCAAAGCGGCTCAAAGGTGCGCCGCCGCGGATGTTGCCTCGGGTGGGCTGTTGGCGGATCTGCTCGCCGCTCGCGTCGGTGGCTCTAGTGACCTGCGTGGCCATTCCCGCACGCCCTGGCGCCCGCCGGCCGCAGCCTGTGGTCCCGCCCCTTCCTGCCTCGCCGTCGACGCCTCCAATCGGCTAGCCTCCATAGCCCGGCGGCTGGACTGCTGGCCGCGCGGTAACCTCCCCGTGCCTGTGCTGTCTCCGTGTTTGCATTCGTCGCTAACCAGAGTATGGCCCCCAGCTGATGTTTCCTCTGCCCTTCAAGTACTGGATGAAATGTCGAAGATGAGTTTGCTTCCTTTTTCCATTCGGTCAGCATCATGTGCATCCATCGTGGCCAACAATCCCCTCACACTTCCAACAAACACTCCTGGATGCTCTTTCCTTCTCACTCAATCTGGTAATTTTCCCGGAACTCTATGCATGTTTATATATAGCCAAAATAATTCTGACATTTTACTGTGATTTTCTTTTCTTACCAAATTTTCCCTGCTTCTCAGAATAAAAAAATAGAAATCTTAGCAGTACATTCTTATTGTTTGATTGAAGTTCATATGCAGGGATATGTACCAGATTGAAGCTATATTGACCGTCGATCGGTAGAGAAGGATGCTTTTCACTAAAGTAACTTATTTTTCATGGATGAGTCCCGAGTTCATTTCTGTTGAATGATGATTCAGCTCTTTCAGATCCAATAGCCTAAACCTTCTGAATTTGTGCACATATGAAAGAGAAATAGTTTCATGTTCAAATATGGAGCATTATTGATAGTCTACAACTGAATTGTTTTTGTCCACTGATCAGATCAGAACTTCTCCTTTTAACGTGTGGTATGAAGCCTTATCTCAGATTTCAAGGAAATGGAATACAGCCACCATAAGATGTGCTCTTAAAAAGGTAGCCCTACTAAACTGAAGTGCCATGATCCGGTTATGTGAGGAATTGCACTCTGCTTTACTATTTCTACAATTCTTTTAGGAAAATATACTATGGCACAATTTTTTACTGCCCCAGTCAGTAAATTATACACTACTCAGAAGTGTAGTCATCCTCAATGTTTCAGTCATGTGCAGCTAGAAAGGAAGACAGTTTCAGGATTTTGATAGTAATGCTTGTTCATGTGAGATTGAATGGTCTAGTTTTTTTTTTGGCAAAGTAATCCTACAGAGTCCTGGAATTGACCCAATTTTATATATGGTTAAGTATTTATACATAAACTTCGATTCTTGTGTAGCTACAGCCTGCAGCTACTATTTTTCCAAAGCACTTGGATTTCAACAAGCTAATTTACAAAACAGACCCCACTTGATAATGCGAACATGGCAGTCTGAAATATTTTTCTTCAGTAAGAACTGCATTCAGTTAATGCAACATGGAAGCATTGTCCATATTCTGAATGGATGTTGCACTAAGTTTCCTTGCATGCTAATTTGTGATCAAGTGTCCATATTCAATTGTTAAGTTCTTGTTAAGTTCCTGATCATTGTTAAATTCTTGTTAGAGGATGGAGATGACCCAATTGGTTTTAGTTTCTTTGTACGTATATCTGGTTGTTATTTCAATTGTATAAAAGAACTGATGAAGCCCATAAATTCCATGCCATTACAGCTGTGAAATACACTACTGCAGATTTCCTTGGCCTTTAGACTGATAGATACCATTTGTTAAGTGCTGTTTTTTCATTGTAGATGCCATGCCTTTCGGATGCTTGTTTGTTCTCTCTAACAATTACTAGAAAGAAGTACAGATCTAAGATATAACACCAAAACTACCTAATACTATGATTCCTTGACCTGGTGCTGTTTTTTAATAAACAAACTACCTCAAAATATGTTGCAGAAGTATAAATACATTGATACTACTGGGATGTGGCGCAGGGCCAGTATTTATGCTCATTGCTATAAAGTGTGCATGAAACAACGACATGCTAATTTACTCAACCTCCGATCGATGTTGCATGTAAATTTTGTTGTCCGTTATTTTCTTGCACTTTCTTAGTGTTGCCCCTGATGTACTTACTAAATTTCTGAATTTTGCCAGGCTGGTTCTTGCTTCATTTTTTAGCCACATATTGCATAGTAGAGGGGTGTGATTTAGATAAAGGTGTGCAGCTTCGATTCTATTGCATAATACAGGTGTGTGATTTACATAAAGATGTACATAGCAGATATTCTAAAGATGGGCAACTTTCTTCAGCTATCCATTTGGTTCATTGCGTGCACTAGGTGATAACATCCTCATAGCCAAGGTCAAAATAACACACCAGTTGGTATGTCTTTCTCCCTAGCAGATAGATGCATAATTCTTCGAGGACATTCACTATGCGAATGTAGTCTGTAGCCCTGACCTGTTTTCTATGACACGATTGCTTGTGTGCCTGTTTACTCAGCTTATTTTCCATGCCTCACTTCATGTAATATCTCAGTTGAGTTGTTGGATTATTGAAATGGTGATGGCTTTGAGTTCGCCATCATAGCGTTTCAGAAATTCTAGAACTCATAGGTTAGTTTGAAAATAAATATTTTGTTTGCAAGATCGGGTGTCTTGGTTATATAAATGCTGCTGTTTTGTTTGCAATGGGTTAGGTTTAGGTTTTCCTTATGCTGCTGCTTTGCCGTTTCATGGGTTACGTTTTTATTTTTTTTATCCTCTTGCCACATTGCTCAGTATGTTATCCCTCCTTTTTGGTTTTAGATAAATCTATTCAGGTCTCTAGATAAATGGGTTCAGTAACACAACCATTGTCCCAAGTTTTAAACATTTGCTATGTTGCAGACACATTGATTTATATACATGAGGATGATGAAATGATTATGGATGCAGTTGAAGGACCACATATGCGACCTGGGCTGACAAAGTTCAGCTTCACCTCTATGCCATGCAGTTTCTAAATTGACACCTGATCTGCAAGGTTCTCCTTCATCTTTGACCTACTTGGTATGATTATTTCCGTTCCCCTCAGAGCAACAGTTTTCCTTTCGCTTGTCCAATTCCATATTTCTTCCTCATGTATTTTCATTCTCTAAATGGAGCACAGGGGAGGTACAAATATATGTTGGATACAAAGTTGGCCTGAATTCACTATTGGTCTTTCATCACTAAGACTAAGAAAAATACCTGCAATGATCCTTTTGGTAGCTGCTCATTCTCTGATCCTTTTGCTTTTTATTTATGCCTATGAATAAGAGCCTCTTATTTTAAGTGGAAACAATTTCAGTCCATTTAAATTCATGGTAGAGTTTGTCATTATTACCTGTCACTTTTCAGATCTGTCAGCAAAAGATTTCATTGAGCCATTGCCTACAATTGAGTTTGTTGCACAGCTGCTGGATTCTGAAATGTGTACTCCAGCCCACTCTCAGATGCGGAACAGGTGAGGGTATTCTCATTTATATGACATTTCCCTGATATCTCATACGAACAACCATAGCTCAAATGAAATATTGTGTATTGCCTTCAGCGTAAAAATGTGTAATTATCGATGATTGAATCTAAAATTGTTCGGACATAAATTTATCCATGTTGTTCCTTCCCAGAATTCATTTGTGTATTCTCTGCTGAATCATTTCCTTTCATACTGGAACTTACTGATTTTGAAGCTATCATTGAGTTCAAAAAAAGATAAGGGGTTATCTTGCCTCTTTACCTCTCATATGTTAGTCTTCTGTCGTTGGCAGTGCGGATTTGCTTACCAGTGAGCAGATTAGCCTACTAAAATTAGGGGCCAAGATTTTTTTTAATCCACGCATGCTAAATGCCAATGAATTGTTATCCATACTTAGTTCATCAAACCTCCTCAAATGGTCAAACCAATTGTTCAAATTTGATTTATGTAGTTTAATGCTTTCCGCTTAATTTTGGCAATGCCATTTTTGGATTATGTAGAATGTGTTAATCCGTCACGTCTCTCAAGTTTTGCTTACTACCTTGCAGAAAAGAAACTCCTTTACCTGGAAAGAGTGTGCACTTTCTGTTGCATTGTTAGTTGGTGTTCAGGCCTACTAATCTGGGTGATTTACCAATACATAATCAAGCTATTCATGGAGCTCAAAAGCCGCCGGAGGTTATCACTGACAGCCTCGAGGTTGCTGGTATTGGAGCCTTCGATTGAGTCCAAAGAGTAAGCCATCATGCTGAGTTTATCAGATGGTGTAGGCTACATTTAATTACTGAAAGGAGCTGCCATTCCATTCCAAGCATCGCCAATTTGATTTACACCTCTTCTTAGGCATTACACATTTGTGGATGGAAGATTTCATTTGATTGTTTCTAGATATGTAAATTCTCCCATTTTTGTACCAAGTAAACAATGGCCCATGGCTGATACACATTTTGTAGTATAACTTGTATCTAAAAAGTTCGTAAAGAATTGATTGTTGAAATCATGGAACATGTCTGATAGGATCGTCCTATATGTATATAGGATCATTGTAGCTTTTTTTTTTGTTTTTCTGAAATAGTTATCAGTGACGCGTATTGGGTACACGCGTCACCAATAGAGGGTTATCAGTGACGCGTATTGGGTACACGCGTCACCGATAGAGGATTATCAGTGACGCGTATTGGGTACACGCGTCACCGATAGAGGATTATCAGTGACGCGTATTGGGTACACGCGTCACCGATATAGGGTTATCAGTGACGCGTCTTGGGTACACGCGTCACCGATAGAGGGTTATCAGTGACGCGTTTTTACGCGTCACTGATTTGCCCTTATCACAGACGCAAGAATAGTGACGCGTTTTTTCCGCGTCACTGATGACTGTCTAGACGCGTCACTGATAAGCTTTTTTGGCATAGTGAGGAACTCGGCGGCCGGCTGCAGCACCGGCGCATCCACCACGCCGACGCGTCCATATATCTCGTCTCCGCTGGTGATGAATACGACGGCATCTCCCAGGTCACGACTGTCTGCTAGATTTCTGTACAGTTTGGTGTTGTTTTTGAATCTCGGGTATACCTAAACCTGAACCTAAATTATTAGGTACCGATATTTCGAGTAGTGTTTTTTCAGTACAAACATCGGGTATTGATTTTTATTACCTGAATTTCTAAATAGTGGAACTACCCAATTGGAAAATTTTGGGTAACCCAAATGCTGAGACCTACCACCTACCTCCTATGTTGAACTCATCGCTCAGCCCGCTCTCCTCCCTCCCTCTCGCTAGACCCCGCCCCCCCACTCTCGCCAACCATGCTCCCTTCTCTATCGGCTCCCCTCCACACTGACAGATAGGTCTACATGCCATTGTGTATGCATAGAAAAGTAGAGGCCTAATTTACATGCTATACTACTTGACACGATAGCAAAAAGTAGACACAAAAAATAAGGGAGCCCTACTCACACAAGTAGAGGAGCCGTTTTAGATAGTTGTGCTAGAGATGCTCTAACCAATCTGAGGTGAGGACCCTAGCGCATCTGCAGGGGAAGTATGCAAGCACTAGTTAAGGGTGCGTTTAGTTCATTCAAAATTCCAAAAATTTTACAAGATTCCCCGTCACATCGAATCTTTAGACGTATGCATAAAGCATTAAATATAGATAAAAAAATAACTAATTACACAGTTTGGTTGTAAATCACGAGACAAATCTTTAGAACCTAATTAGTTCATGATTGGACACTAATTACCAAATACAAACGAAAGAGTTACTGTGCTTCCAAAAATTTTACACCCCCATCTAAACACACCTAAATCTCCTGCGCCAGCTGAATGTCACATTCCGAGCATTAGATTGGTAGGGCTAGCATTTAGCAAAGTTAGTAGCAGGGTCGAGGCTCTCTCAAAAAGGAGCAGAATTTCCTTAACGAGGGGGAGGTCCTGCTTGAATGGGGTAACAATGACCTCAATAATATTTGCGTAGAGAGAACTTACCTTTTTTTTATGCCATCCCATTCTTGGCAATCGAGCTTTGTGTGTTCATTGTCGTTTTGGATCAACGGTACCTAGAATTACCTAAGCTACCTTGACCAAAGCCTTGTTTACTTCCTCTCCAAATTCCAAATTTTTACACTCTCTCTCCACCACATCAATCTTTAGACGCATGCATGGATCACTTAATATAGGTAAAAGAAATAACTAATTACATAGTTTGGTTGTAAATTACGAGACGAATCTTTTGAGCCTAATTAGTTTATGATTGGATACTAATTGTCAAATACAAACGAAAATGCTACAGTAGCAAAATTCCAAAAAAATTTTGCATCTAAACACCCCCAAGATAGGATTTTTGTCGGATTTGTTGTGCACAGCTCTCACCATTAATTTTTTTTAAGAAGGAGCTCTCACCATTAATGCATTGTGACATCAAAGAGAACCAGACGGTTGAGAGCCCAGCAATACTGTTGCCTCTCGTGGAAGCATGCATGCCCTGCGCCCTGGGATATTGTGGACAGTATGTAGAAAACGTTCATTTGTCTTTTGGTTCAACCACATGGGTGTCAGTCATGCCTAGAGGCGAAATCATGATTCAGATATAGAGAGGCAGCTCAGCGAGTATCGACAAAAAAAATATATGGCACCGCCGTCAGATCTTAAGGTCGACTTAAAAATTATCAATTTTAATATTGGTTTAAAAACTACAATAAATCATCTTTAATCTCTTCACCTTAGGAAAAAAGTTAAATGTCTAAACTGAAGGTAAAAATAGATTGATCAACAGGTCACATCATATTTATTTTATTTGGACACTTAACATTAGACAATTAAGAGGTGTATCATTTCAGAAAGACAATCTAGAATAAGTTAAGAAGGCTTGTTTACTTATAATCTCTATTAGGTCGATCTCAAGGGAAGCGGTCGAAAGACTGAGTTCGTAGAGGGCAACCCCACATACGACTTGATCGGAGTCTGCGAACACAAGGTTGATATCGCCTTTCTCGGTCCTTCAGAGTTGAATATCGAACCCTAGTTGCGGACCCTATTACATAATGCTTATGAAACAGAGGCTCTGTAACCCTCTCGTTAGCCAATGCGAACGGGAGGGTTCAGCCACGCCAAAACCCTAAGACCTAATCTAATCAAGCGTTGGAGTAAAGGGAAGGCTTCCGCCCCATGTCTCCTTCTCCGATCTCATCGCCGAGGGCATTGCCACCAGCAGCAGGATGATCATTAGAGGGAAAGAGACACCGCCGCCAGGAGGGGACACCGGCGACAACCGTGCGACTAGGGATACACACCTCCACTGACTCTCTGCGTTAGGGCCTGCTCCAAGTAGGAATGGGTCCTCAACCTAAAGCCTAATGGCTTCCTCCTCTCCTAATGAAGGTAATACC
This sequence comes from Saccharum hybrid cultivar R570, assembly GCA_038087645.1. Classification (NCBI taxonomy): domain Eukaryota; kingdom Viridiplantae; phylum Streptophyta; class Magnoliopsida; order Poales; family Poaceae; genus Saccharum; species Saccharum hybrid cultivar. Next base: position 29,292,667 of record JAQSUU010000405.1, on the reverse strand, counting down.
CGAGAGATCTAATTTAAGTCTAAGATAGATATCCTACTTGAGTATTTAGAACTAGCGATCCGCTATTAAGTCCTAACCCTAAATAAATACTAACAATCAGAGTAACAACTAATAAGAAGTACTTATGAAGACTATGCAAAGTTAAGGGGTGGTCAGGCCCTTACCCGCCCCCCTTGTCTCTGCCCCTAGCCGTGCCTATGGTCTATGGACTATTGTTCCCTTCGACTAAATGGTATAACCTAATGTGTTTATTGATATCTTGTTAATTAGGAGCAGCTCTATTTGCCGATAACAAAAAAAATGTCCAATCTTTTGCACATTTTTAAAAAAGAACCAGCAGAAGATAATTAGAGATAAAAAAACGATAAAACTGGACAAAACACGGAAAAACGTACTATGTCTATCAGTTGGCCGCTGATTGTGTGCCTGACTTGGTCCCAAATGCATGCACCCACTTAATGCAGTGGGGTTCTTTCATCCAATCAGCATTAAAATTGGAGAAAATTGTTATTGACAGCTTTTACCTTTATTATGAGATTATTTACTTTTATTTTCTTCGGTATTTACTGAAACTCACTACAAGAGGACATCCCCTTTAGCAATGCATATATGTGTTGCTAGAAGTCCATATATGCGTTGCAAGGGTCTTTACCAACGCATATAGTATGTGTTGCCATAGGTGGCGTTGCAAGGGTCTATTGCAACATATAGTTATGCGTTGGTAACAAGAAGACATAAGCGTTGTTAACTTGCAACGGATACATAAGTATAGAGCAACGCTTATATGTGTTGGTACATCAGTAAGCAGTCCCAAAAATTTGGTATTTACCATTTTACAAATCCTAACGATTTTCAAAATTATTTATTATAAAGAAACAATCCAAACAAACACAATGTAACGAAAATAATAAATTCCACTTCCATAAGCATGAAACATGATTATATTATATATAAATAGAATTTCAAATACAAGGATTGGTTGACATGTTCAAAACACGAGACAACATATGTCTAACATTTGTGTCTAATTTATCATCATTGAATTATCTACATTGTCAATCCTACAAATGGAAGTAAAATTTCTTCATCCACTTTGTATCCTTCTCCAAACTAAAATGTAGCATGTCTTCAGAACCCAAAACGAAGATCTGTAGTCAGCATTTGTACTCGTAGTGACCTTGTATTTATCAAATTTCCATTTGATCTGTCATCCTGCACGGGAAACAGAGCACGTTACTGTAAGTACATGCAGTGACACTAATACTTAAGGAATAAAATATAATCTAGCAAGTACCAGTGATCTACAGAGATTTGATTGGTCAAATTTTACCATCCTGTAAAATTCGTTGTGGTAACGAGGAAACCACCTATCTGCAAGCAATTTGGGTGTACCTGGTTATCAAAGGATGTTTATACAAGACAATGATATTGTAGAAGTGTGTGTGTAACACCCTGTGTTTTTCATCATATTAAAAATCACTAAAAATTTGAACTTTTAAAATTTTACCACAAACTAAAACTATGTCTATTTATTTTCTGCGAAACCGTTTTAGAAAATATTTTTTTTCCAAAAACCTTGAACTAAAACTCACCATATGCATTTTAGTAATTTTGTTGAGTGATCGTGTTCTTTTCTAGAATTTATTTGTGGCACTAAAATATTCCCTTGATTTCCAAAACATTTTTTTCTTTTCTTCCAAAAACTCATAATCCAATTATCTTCCACAAAAAAGAAATTCATTTCCTTTCCCTAATCCCCTCGGTCCTAAATCATCCACTCGGCTCACTTTCTCTTCTGCGTGTACGTCTGCCCAAAACTCCTTCCCTTCGTTGTGCTTGAGCACCAGTGCCTGGCTGCCTGCTCGGCTGGTCCAGAAGGCCCGCGTGGACCCGGCCACTGATGCAAGCTAGGACGCCAGGGCACAGCAAGATCAGTACACGCATGCACATGGAGCACGCCACCCATGTCCCTTCCCTGTTGCTGGCAAATATCTCTAGCCAGATTTTTCTCCCTGCGTCGCCTTCCTCCTCGCACATGCAAAGCATGCTAGGCAAAGGACATGGACACGGACACTGGCGTCAGCTCAAACAACGGCGCGTGCGCCACGAAGGCACCGAAACTCTGCAACGGATGCCGGCAAAAATCTTTCTGGCCGGAAAATATCCCAGCACCGCCTCCACGAGGCCGTCGTCTCCTCGTGTTGTTCGGATGTCATTCTCCTGCTGGCCCACGGCCCCCACTCTTCTTCTGCGTGCACCCAACCAGAACCAGCAAAGCCACAGCTGTGCCACACCTGTATGTCGTCCACCCATGTCTCCTCGTTGTCCTCTTCTACGTGAGTGACAAGCTAAGCGCCAGCTCAAGCCACCGTCCTGCGCACGTGCTGGTGCCGGCAAAAATCTTCTCGGCCGGGAGATTTTTCCCACCGCCACCGTCTTACTGTTGGCAAGGCTTGGCTATAAAAAGCCAGCGACCACGGCGTTGCCGGTCACCACAGCCGAGCCCGAGCTGAAGTTCCGCTCTCCTTCCTTCGAGTTCCATCTCCGTGTGCTCGGCATGACGTCGCCTCGGCCGCAGCTGCCGCCGAGACACGGAAAGAGGCTAATGGGGTGCTCCGCAGGCGCCCTGCTGCCTGGCCAACATGTGCCGGAGCTGCTGTCGTCTGCTGCCCTCTGCTACCTCTCCCTCTCTTCTTTGCTGCCATGCACGGGGGAACGAAAAATGCCGCCCCGGCCAGGACCACGCTGGAGTCGAGCGCCGTTAGCGCTGGAGCCCGCCGCCACCGCCGGAGCGGTACCAGCCCACGACTCCACCCCGACAGCCGCTGTCACCGAGACTACCGGCCGCTGCTCACCGGAGCCACGGCCGCCGAGGGCACCGCGGACTGCGCCGACCCAATCCGCCGGAGCCGCTGCCGCTCGGAGCACCATCTCGCCCCGTTGCGCTGAGCGCCGCCGTTTGTGCCCTCCGCCAGCTGGCGCCTAGGGCCACCGCCGACGCATCCCTCTCTCACTGCTCTGCACTGCGCCCTCTCTCTCTCCTCTCCTTTCCACCTGCGCTCTGTTGCCGCGAAGGGATGAGGACGCGCGACGGAATCCAAAGATGGACTCCCAGCCACGTCGTCGCAGCCAGCAGGGGCACGCCACCTCACCCTATGGACCCCTTATGTCATTGGCTCTACCTTTTCCCACCTTCTATAATCCTCCATAGACCCGGTGCACATGAACCAAGAGATGGAGCGAGCGGTCCACAGCACAGTGCCCTACACCGGTCCACCTGCACAGCGCCCTACACGCGGAAAATGCTAGGCACACAAGGGAAGTGTATACGGGAGTGGAAGTAAGCCCTTTTCCCCTTCCAGAAAAATCCCAGAAAATTCCTATAAATATTAGAGACACTCCAGAGCCTACCCAGACTTTTCCCATGCCTTCTCCATCTAAAATTCCAGAAATAATTTCCAATATCCTTGCCATACGCCTTTCTTCGATAAACTTTTGATAATCCATATATCTTCCATCTCAAATCTGCATCTCTCGATTCTTCCACCAAAAATATTCTAAAATCAAACTCTACGCACCCATATCCTTTTTCATAATTTTTGATGCCCATTTAAATTCTAGTTATATTTGTTTTTCTGTTTCCTTGTATTAATACTAACACGTAGTTGCACCCAACCCCTAACACCTCCTAGCACTGTATATTCATGTATGTGTGTACACTATGACACGTACGTAAATACGTGAATATTCACACATTCCAGACATAGAATAATAATAGCTAGCACCCATGCACATGCATGCATGGTGGGTGTATACATATATATAAAATATAAGCAAGCCTATATATATGTATACGTACCAAGCATCATCCGTATGCATGTCTAACCTCACCTCTACTTTTCCACCCTAATTAAACCCATGCATGTATAATGCATACATGTATGTGCCGCTAACCTTAGCCATCACCAACCCATCACCCATCTAGGACCGTTCTCTTTCTTTGATTGATTATGCTTGTTTTGTTTTCCTTGCTTGGTGTTTCCGTGCTTGTCGGCGCTAGATAACATAGGATAGAAGCCGCGAAGAGAACCTGATGGGATCGGGAAGCACAGTACGCGGAGACGGAGAAGTAAGAAACGCATGGATCAGGATTTTGGAATAAGGAAATAATCATCAGCGAGCGGAGGCAAGTCCTGACTCCCACCTCCCCTTTTCCCTCCATATATTATAGCACATCCATTCCACTACTCTTTTTCCTCCACATAAATTTACCACCCCTAAACCACTCCTCTTTTCCACCGCTCCACCACTATCATATTCCACCGCTTTCACTATATTCCACCACTTCCACCATAAAGCCTTCCACTCCCTTTTATAACTAATTATTTAATTAAGTTAATCATAAATGATGTTATTCATACTATCATGGGAACCAATGTTATGAGCATATATGACATATGATGAATATTGTGATATATATATAATGAATATCGTGATATATGATGAATGTCGTGATATATAATGAATAATGTGATACATATGCTATGAGCTTTATGATATGGATAACTTAAGAACATGGATGTTAATTGAACTGGTAAAATAGAACTTATTTTCGACGGGAGCGAGTGGGGGTATTTCACGTGGTGTGGATTACCTTGGCAGGATCGCCTGGTGAGGGTTCTTGTTGGGAGATACTCGCTTCGGTCATATAAGGACCGGTTCATTTGCCATCTCGCCTAGCTAGAATTTCGTACAGCCACATGTCTATATGGGTAGACTTGATCTCACACCCCGTTAGATTAAAGTATAATTTTCACTAGGAGGCCGGAGTGGCAACGGACTAACAGGAGAGGACACGGTTGCTGTGTGATCTACCGTGTCTGATCGGCATGGTTGCTTTGTGGTCTTTCATGTAAAATTTATTGTTGTGCCGTGTGCGAGCACCCTTTTATTATTTAATCTGGATGCTATGTGATCATCCACCGGATGCTGTGTGATCATCCAACCACTTGATATTCTAGGATGCTGTGTGATCATCCTGATGCTTGTGGGTTCCGGTCCCTGAGTAGTCCGTGGTGAAATTATATGGAAATCTAAGGTAGCACCATCCGGGTACGAGGTCTCGTTAGGCCTGTCGAGCCAGTGGCCTTGGTGTCGACTACGCCTATCATGTGGGAAAATTTGTACAACCTCTGCAGAGTTTATCAAATATATTCGAATAGCCACGTCCTTGGAATGGGCAACCACTGGGATGAGGTCTCAAATGATTAGATTTTTTATGTAAAGAAACTGTGACAATCTGGTAAGTTGTAAGTTATTAATTATGGTAAGTTATAACTTATAAACTCCGGGAACTGGCGAGAAGGGTTAATACTCTCTCAAGGCCCAAACCTCCATTTTTTTTATAACTCTACTACTACTATATAAAATTCCACCATAAGACCACCTCCACAAATAGCCTCCGCCATACACTCCACCTCTACCCTAAAGTTAGGGCTTGCTGAGTACTTTATGTACTCAATCCCCTCCATTCTATGTTTTTAGGAGTCAAGCTGCAGGAGTACAAACGAGGATGAAGCTATTTGAAGCTACGCCAGGTTGGAAAGACGGGAGTACGTACGAGAACGGAGATGTATAATTACGCAAAGGAGCTACTCGAGGACCACTAGGATAAAGATATAGGATTGAGTTTAGGATTAAGGTTTACGTCCGCACTCCAAGTTGCCTGTAGGGATGGAACCACGTCGTTATAGGACCGCTGGATTAGAACTCTAATGTATATTATCAGGCCAATGGCCCAAATTATGTAATATGAACTTTGTAATGTGTTTCCCCATTATCAATAAAAGTATAGTTTTTTATATCAATCTTGTTCGATCTGTGCGTATCAGCTACTGATCCAGGGACTGATACGTGATGCACAGTAGACCCTAAATTAGGGGCCCGACAGTGTGCGACTCTGCATACACATCTCTACAGCCATGTAAAGTGACGATTCAGTATGCAAATATTTTCAGTACACAGTGCATGCCAAAACTAAAAAATAATAATTGCAATGGCAGAATCTTTAGTACTTACAAAGATTTGGACTACATCTCAAAAGTAGTACCATGGAAAATAGCCCTGTTACAATATGAAAAAAGTTACAGAATTGAAATACATTGGACTGTAAATTAAAGAATGCATGCAAAATGTTTCAGAGTAGAAGCTATTAGTTCTAAGAATTGAGAAAAACAAACCGCCTTAATGTTGCATGCCAAAATATTTATAAAAGAAGATCTCTATGCATTCAGAGTTCACATTAGATCTTCATATCATGGCGGGAGTCAGTGCTAAAATATTTATAGAAACGGTACTTTTATAGTAAAACAAAAACCTGAATTTCTTATGCTCCTTTTATTACACAAAGCTAAGAGAAAAAAGGAGTCATAATGGCAATACATTTGCTAGAACCATTCACTTATATTAATTGGAAAATATTAACTTTTTACTCGGATGTCTAACAGCTCACTATGTTTCTCGAGATACACAAAGAAACAAATCTGTAATGAGTAAACTGTTACTGAAACATTGAACATACCTTGTACTACAGTCACACTTGAAACAAATAGTAAAATCCTTAATTTGAATCCTTAGTCCAGTCAGATTGTTCCTTCCACATTACTATGATATTACTAAATACCTTATCAATCATGAAAGAGCTTGAGGTATAGTTTAAGCAAAGAAGTGACAACGCAATATGAAAATTGTATTCCTGTGAAAAATACAGTAAGGAAATTATAATGGTATAAGTATTCTAGAAAAACTAATTAATCAATTTAAGGTTTTCTTACGTTAACATTGTCAACAACTAGAAAATGAGAAGGTTTGATTTTTAACATCAATCAGAAGCTATTGTCCACTACTTGAATTAAACTGGACAGTAGCACAAGTTGCACCAAAAGTGAGCATTTACCATCAGATTAAACCTTTTTGTGCAGATCCATCCTATTGCCTAGTCCATTACACGTTTAGCACAGATCACTTCATCACCGGTTTGGCACAGATCACTGCATCACCAGAACTCACATTACTATCAAATCGATAGAACCACAAAGAGAAAGGAACAGTTGTGATTAATTATATGGTTAATCAAATCTAATCAAAAGTAAAAATCAAATGTGGAATCTGTCGTGAGTAAATACAGCTGGGGAACCAAATTACATGGATCTATCCTCATAGACATGGAAAGGGACGAGGGATTAGGATCATACCTCAAGGATTGTGGTGCCGATAGAGGGCGTCCTCTTTCAGATCTGGCAACCGCCTCCCCTCTCCTCAGCACCACTTGATCTGAACGAGAAGATGGAAGGGATCGGAGAGGAGGGAGCTAGGAATACCTGGTTCCAATGGGAGGAAGATGCGGTGCAGACTGGATGGGGAGGCCGACAGACATGAGACCCAGGGATGAGGTAGTCGTCTATCTACAGGGATCAGAGAGGGCTAGCGAGGACTCCGAGTCCGGCAGTCTGCTGCAGCGGCGAACCTGAGAAGTTTGGAGAAAAGTGAAACCGTAAGATGTGCAGATGGGTACAGCCGTACAGGCTAGGTTGAATCGAAAGCTTTTTTATTGTTGGAGACGAGGAGGTGGGCAGGCAATTGACGCCCAGCAACGCATCCAGTATTCGTTCCAAGCCATGTGTTGCAGAACGGGGGTTGGTTTAGTAGTGACTCTATAGTGTTGTGAACATCGATAGATGTAGAGGCTGTTGGAAAGTGAAAACGATGCATGGGAAATGGCGGATGTATTATTTTGATGCACACTAAACTAGAATCTATCCTCCCAACTATGGAGGTGTTTGATCATGGAACTAAAGTTTAGGAGGTGTCGCATGGGGTGTTTGGATACTAATAAAAAAATAAATTACAGAATCCGTCAGTAATCCGCGAGACGAATTTATTAAGCCTAATTAATCGGTCATTAGCACATGTTACTGTAGCACCACATTGTCAAATCATGGACTAATTAGGCTTAAAAATTTCATCTCGTAAAACAGTTTCAATCTGTGCATTTAGTTTCGTAATTAGTCTATATTTAATACTCCATACATGTGTCTAAACATCCGATGGGACAGCGACGAAAGTTTAGGAGGAGCAAAACAAACACCCCAAAGGAGGGATAGATAGTCCTGATGGGGAATCATGAAAAGATTCTAGACCCATAGACACATACTAGTTGTGATCCCCTACTTTGCAACAGCACCCGGTGCACGGCTCACAAGCAATTAAAACACCCATGATACACTAGACATAGGGCACTCCATGCCAACTTCTTCAGTATAAATCTATATCCCATATGCTACCCCTCTAATCGACTGCGTGTGATACAATATTATTACTGGTCGAAGGTAAAAACGACTACACTAGTTGCTAGATCTTTGTTTTGTAATTAGTAACTAATTAAGATTTCTTTTATCTCTTTTCTTTTGTTTACATCAGTTTAGATATTCTAGTTTTCTTTATGTTCTTATTCTAGTATTACTAAGACCAATCGATATCAAGTGGCTGATTTAAGAATCGCCAATGCTTGCACACGGGTGTCTGTCCTTTTCAGACACTGGCTTTGAGGGCCTATGCAGTAGGTAGGCCTAACAGGCGTGCTCACCTCTATGTCTCTTCCATCTCCAAAAAAATCACCAGTCGCACTCGCATTGGTATCGTGGCATCACCGCGCATCCGCCCATCCCACTCCGCACCGCCACGCTCCTTCCCCCCACCGCACCTCGTCCCCCGCCACACCGTGCCCTTCCCCCCCCCCCCCCCACTGCGCCGCACCCCATCGTCGGCCGCGCCACGCCCCATCCCCTCCTGAACGGACGACGCTGGGTGATTGCGGCTGAGTAGCAGTAGCAGGCCGCGCCGACAGGCATGAGCCTGGGCCATGAGCAGGAGCGGGAGAATCGCAGGAGGATCGCGGGCCGACGTCTTGCAGCGCGAAGGTGTACGCTAGGCCAACTTCCCCCTGACCCGAGGTTGTTGGCTATCGCAGTTCCCTATCAGGTAGGCCGTGGCCACTGACGATGTCGTGTTTCAAGTGTTTTAGACGTTCCAGACTTACGATTCAAGTGTTTGATCTAGATGTTGCAAAAGTATATTTAAGATATTTCATATGTTGCATTGACAATATGCGCATGTTGCCAACGTATGTTTTCAAGTGTTTCAGGTGTTTCAGACGTATGTTTCAAATGCTTCATCTGAATGTTGCAAAAGTAGATCTGGATGTTGCATATACATGCATGTTGCAAGAGTATGTTTCAGGTGTTTCATACCCATGTTGTAAGTGTTTCATCTAGATGCTACATATATTTTGCAATGGCTACATGTGTTTTTCAAGTGTTTTCAGGTGTTTGCAAGTGTTTTGGACGTATGCTGCATGTGTTTCAGCTGTTTCGGACGTATGTTGCAAGTGTTTCATCTAGGTGTTGAAAAAGTAGATCTGATGTTGCACATGTTGCAATGGGACCTGCCTGCTGCAGCTGCCTATAGCAGCTACTAGGGCGTTGTGCATGTGCGTGGGAAGTGGAGAGGGATGGAGGCAGGGGCACAGGCGGTCCCAGGCGCATGAAACGGAAGCTACTGGGGCGTCGGGCGCTGGAAGCAGAGGGGGATGGAGGCAGGGGCGTGCAGCCCTGCGTGCATGCGGACGTGGGGAGCAGAGGGGGCGCGGGAAGTAGAGGAAGCGCTGGCGTCCCGATGAGAGGTGCGGAGGTCCTCCGTGCGTGCGGACATGCGTGAAATGGAGCAGCAGGCGCCGACATCAGGACGCATGCGTCTGTCCATACGTCCGGGCGCTAGCCACGCCCTTTAAGAATATATGACACTATTCTTTTCATGAGCGTCCAGCTGGTCAGAATCAGTGGGATGCAGATGTGGAAGCCGTTCACCCTCTGACTCCTCTAATGTCACTTCGTTGCTACCACCATGTAAATTAAATTATGGCATAAGTAGAAGCTTTGAAAATTCACCGACAATGAAACATGCATGGTTTGACACAAAGATGCACCTAACATCAGAGCACGATACTTTGCAACTCGTAGCAATGCTCCTCGCGCACCCACTACAGAGACCGACCTGATCAGTTTTGACAGGCTTCACGGGAAGGATAATTATCACACTTTTGTAGCGAGGGACCTAGGTCTATGAGCAAACCAGCAACAGATATCTAGGTATCCTAATGCTGAACAATATAATCTCTGATAAAATCATAAAATAGTAACTAGAAAACTTTAATCCCTTCAAGACAGCTAATGGGTATCTAGAGACGCATACAACCATGCAGACAACCAGACGCCCATTCAGAGTCTTGGACTTGGACTTGGACATGCATGCATGCATGGACGCCTGACGGGCCTGAGATGGACATGACAAAGATTTCCACCTAGCAAACCATACAGAAAAGGACATAAACTAGTGCAGGACCGACGTCCAACTAACATGTACATGCATGGACGACGAACAGAGTAACGTCAGCAGGTCATATAATTGGTCTCACTGAGTCGACCAAGACGGTTATCAGCAACAAAAGACGCATTGGATAATGACGACGGCACATTATGGGTGCCTTTCCCATTCCGCCCCTCTTGCCACATGGACTATATATATGTCCATGCAACCATCTCCTACTACGTAGCAGCAGCTGCACCAACTCGATCGATCACCATGGCGGAGCCGCAGCCCTTGAGCCCTGTGGAGAGGCTGATGAAGGACCTGTACGTGGTGGTCTCCATCGGGCTGGCCACGCCACTGAACCTCCCCGTCTTCCGCGCGGGCATCGAGGCGCAGCTCGCTCGCCACCCCTACTTCCGGAGCATCCAGGTGACGGACAAGGACGGCACGCCGCGGTGGGTGCCGACGACGGTGAACGTGGACGACCACATCGTCGTCGTGCCGGCGCTGGACGCCGCCGCCGACCCGAACAAGGCCGTGGAGGACTACCTGGCGTCCCTGTCCACGCTACCCATGGACCACACGCGCCCGCCCTGGGACTTCCACTTCCTCGACGTCCGGACCTCCGAGGCGGCCTCCACCGTGGCGCTGCGCATGCACCACGCGCTCGCCGACGGCATGGCGCTCATCACGCTCCTCATCTCCTCCTCCCGCAGTGCTACCGACCCTGCCCCCGCCGCCGGCGCGCACCGGCGCCGTCTACGCGCCGCCGCACCATGGACAACAACGACCGGGGTCGTCGTCGTCAGCGCTGCTGCCTCTGCCTCTCCTCGCGTGGACGATCTGGTCGTACCTCGTGCTCGCGTGGCACACCCTGGTGGACGTTGCCGCCTTCGTCGTCACCATCTTCTTCCGCGGAGACACGCAGACGCTCTTCAAGCGAGCAAACCATGGCGGCGGCGGCGGCGGCGGCGACTCGCCCCGCCGCATGCGTTTCGTCCACCGAACCTTCAGCCTTGACGACGTCAAGTTCGTCAAGAATGCCATGAGCTACGTACGTATATACAAGAGCGCGCAATTTCAACGTCTATTGTTTCAACAATTCATAATTTCAAATGGGAAAACACTTATCGCGCCCAAACTAATAATCAATATAAACATAAACTTTTTTTTAGGAAATATAAACATGAACTTAATATTGGACAATAATATTTCTTGTAGAATTAAGTCCATAACTTAGTTTGGCCCAAAAGTCTTGTCATTAAACCCGTTAGGAATACTATGCAACCCCCAACGGTCTAGAAAAAACGAACTCATTTTACAACCGGACCGTATTCGGCCCAACCCAATAACAAGCATGTGCATACAGACGATTTTAGGTCCAATAACTTGAGACTGGACCGGTTTGTCGTTAACATGGAGCTACAAACACAACCGTGGGATGCTACTGTATTTGTTAGTCCCTCCGTCCCAAATAAATCAATTTCCGTGTAAATCAAAATACTAACTTTGACTATAACTTCATAAAAAAGAGTAACAACATCTATATAACATAAAAGGAGCACAATATGAAAATATATTATATGGTATATCTAACGATACTAATTTGATGTCATAAATTTTGAAAGGATGTTTTTTAGAAAATTTGGTCAAAGTATAAAAAGTTTGACTTAAGCTAACTCTAGGAGTCTATTTATTCAGGAACAGAGAGAGTACTATCTCTTTAAATTAATTTAGGCCATTAATAAATGATCATCATAAATATAACGTCGTTAGCATAAGTTCTGTACGACGTAAATTAATTTTGTTATTAGTCAAGTTCCCTAGTAATAAATTAAGTTTGACCGTCAAAAAATTCTGGTTTTACTGTAAGTGAATTTCTCCTAAATTTTTTTTACAGTGAATAATATTGTCAAATGCAAGTCTCTCATATATAATATATTCTGTGTCTCTCCATGTATACATATAGACTGTCAATGATGTGCTTATTGGAATAACTTCTGCTGCTCTATCACGATATTTTTTTCGGAGAACTGGTAAGTATATATAATACCTGTCTGTCCCACATAACAACGACTTATGTAAATATAGTTTTTCTACACACATTACATTTCTTATCTTGGGTGTCAGGTGACACAAAGACAAGGGAAATAGTATTGCGATCAATACTCCCTGTCAACACAAGGCCAGCCGCTAGCCTACAAGTAAATGCCACGCCAGAGATCCCATTATTTTTTTTCCATTCACATATATATACTATTTCTTAAAAGAAGGGTATTTGATTCACCATAGATTTTTAAACTTATATACAATTAGTACTGATTTTATATATGTTCTTTTATTGGCAGATGGATATGAATATGATAGAAACTGGTAAGAGTAATGCTGTGAGATGGGGAAATCGGCTGGGCTACATCATCCTCCCATTTCATCTAGCCATGCACGATGATCCGCTTGAATACGTTCGCAAGGCAAAACTGGTTATAGATAGGAAAAAGAATTCACTAGAAGTGCACGCCGTACATTTGTCTATTGACATTGTCTTCAAAGTATTTGGCCCAAAGGTACCATTTTATTTACTTATATATGAATGCTCTTCTAAAAATATCAAAATAATGCCAAAAGATTTAAAAAAAACTTCAATAAGTCAAGTCTCCATTTTGTAAATTACCACATGACCTAGCTAGCTATACTTTGTTATTATTACTAATCACACTGCAACTTTGTCACTTGAGGCAGGCAGGAGCTTATATCTTCAATAAACTGCTCAGAAATACAACCATGGCTCTCTCAAACTTGATTGGGCCACCTGAGCAGATAGAGTTATGTGGCCATCCAGTTGCCTACATTGCACCTAGCGTCTATGGGCTTCAACAAGTAAGAGCAACCCCAAGAGTCTATAAACTGCAAACTATATATCTCTGTTTGGAGAGCCATCCAATAAAAAATTCTTTGTATATCTCTCGTGTCTCCGACAGACTCTCTATTTTACATTTATATACTCCAATAGCTTATCATAATTTCTTTGTGTGAAAAAAACCATGAGATAACTATATACCATATATTGAATTTAGAGAGTGGTGTATATATACAGTGCATGTATATACAACGGCCTCAATTAAATTGTCACTGAAAAATGCAACTAAAGACTAAAGAGAGCATGTAAGACCCTAAAATTATTCCATTGCTCAAGGAATTGAATTAAGTGTGCTACAAAGTTGTTTTTTTCCTCCAATTGTTACATTGTGTTTTTGGATTGTGACACCTTGGGGATTGAAACAAAACAAAAATGCAAGAAAGCATTGATAAAAAAAATTCTAGCTAGTTATGTTCTCCTCACGAAAATTATTCACTTGCCTTTTACTCTTTGCAGGCTATTACAGTGCACTACCAAAGTTACAACAACACCATCAAAGTCGTTCTAGCTGTTGATGAGGCACAGTTTCCAGATTCTCGCCAACTCTTGGACGACTTCGCCGAGTGCCTCAAGCTTACCAAGGATGCCGCTGCAAAGACGGTGTCAACCAAAACGATTAAGAACGAGTAAGGAGCTGGGTGAATGCTCCAGCTCAAGGGCTAGATATATATATACACACACACATATATGTTGATATATGTTGTTACTTACTGGCCTGGTACTAATATAGTGCTCATGGTGTACCACGATGATATATGTGATGTCAAGTAATTAGTAATTATGTGTTATGTCTATTGTTATTGTTAAATAATTTTTGAATACATAAAAAGATTTGCTCATTGTATTAAGGTAGAAGAAGTTTGAGCCTATGTCAACACACGCTATGTTTCCAAGCGCCCTAGAGGAGAATTAAGCAACAAAGCTTAGTGGCTCTGGCTCACACCCACTAGTCGGCTTCGTGCTTGACCGTGTTGAGGACATGCGCGACTTCTAACGGTCGTTCCACTCCTACCAAAGTTCCCATGACACTAGTGCGAACAAGATGTTGGCGCTGCGCTTCCGAGCTCCATTCCAGGTCACCGCAACCATTTCCATCAATCGACAATGGACTTGCACGCCGCAGCCGTGGTATTTGCTTTCCTATGGCTACAAGCACATTCCACCAGACCTGCCTTGAGAATGTGCATAACACAATGATGTGGTCGATGGACTCGTCTTCTTGATCATTTGAGGAAGTAGTGCTCATTTGTCTCTAGGCCATGCCTTTACCTTGCCTCCAACAGTGTTTCCTAGATAATTTAAAGCTGACGCATGTACCCCTCACTTCATTTTCTTATATCAATTTAATCCTCGTTTGTATACACATTTGCATGACCAAAGGAGAATTGCTTGATAAACGCCAAATAACAATACAATACCTACAGAAATTGTGAGTCTATTTAATGCAATGGTCCTTCTGTCCCCCGAAATCTCTTGTATTTCAGTGCAATTTTTTATACTTCTATCTACTATACTACGTGATAGAGGGGTAGGTCTTAATAAAATTGTTTTGAGTTAAGTGCAACTTAGGATGCGTAGATTTTAGAGGATCTCCCTTCCATTATCTTAGAAACTAAGTCCAAATAAATAGCTTAATTTATAGTCAAGCTTCAAACCTGAATTATCCAACCACACAACTAATAAAAAACTATTAGCTAGCTGTCTCCCTAGCTATCGCAATTTTAATTTGCAACTATAAAAATATTTGAGCTCTAGAAAGAACATTCTCCCATTATCAAATGCTTAGGGCATGTTTGCTTGGGAGCCTCTAGGCAACCTGCTGCCCAGAAAGTGATGGCCCTAGGCAGTCGAAATCGGACACCTGGGGTTACAGCTCCTGCCGGGCAAGGTTGCCGGGATCCAACCAAATAGGCCTTTACTCCTTCCGGTTCAATTTATAAGGCATTTCGCATACATCAAGAGTCAAACTTTGTTGTGATTATTTAGTATTTACTAATAATTTAGCCAACCATTTTTAATACTACTATCCAGACTTGTTTGTCGGATCGGATCATGGGCATTAATTGAGATTATTAACTCCCGAGACATTTTAGTTGGATCTGGATATATAGCAGCAAGCATTCATTGAGATCAGACGGAATTCTGTTGAGAGGGAGAAGCGTGCATGGTCCTACAAAGTTCCTACCAACTGAAAAGGAATTGAGTTCAAACCGCGTCTAACAGTCCAATTTGTGGCAAATTTTTGAACACGTCAGTTCAGTTGGAGCTGAATTACTGCTACCTTGGATGGGATTTTGTGAGGGGCACGGTACCCCAGTGAATAGATGGGATTTTGTGCTAGATGTTAGCTGAATTGCGAGCAAGATTGAGAAACAAGTTTGTGTGGATCTGGATCCATCGTGTGGCAACTGTATTGCCAACTCGTGGCTGATCCACCACCTTCTCACGAACCTTCTTCTAGATCGGTGAATTAGAGATGGAAATCGACCGGGTCGACATAGTTGGTCCAACCCACGAAAATAAGGTCAATGGGCTACAAGGACCAGCCTCAAAATCGAGAATGGTCTGATAGAGCCAAAAATTGACCAAATGAATAAGATGGTTTAACTAAATTATCATACAACAATCTTTTTTCTTATTTGATGGTATTCTTCTTTTTTTACTCTAAACATGACCGGTGATAACTTGTTAAGCACATCTATGCTTAGAAGTAAACCGAGGAATATCATATTTTTGGAGGTGAAAGTAGATAAAACTAGAATTACTGTCTACTTTTTTACTTATTTTATTTGACTTGCCGAATAATCTTAATATGTTATCATGATATTTTCAATCTTATTATATCTCATCTTTCTGGAAGTCTTAGTATTCATCGTCCTTGATAAAAAAAATATTGGAGGCCAATCCATGCTATCTATTGAACCAACGAGATCATAGCCTTTTAACTAAAATGGGTCGACCCTGACCCATGAAATTAGCATTGAGGCCGCAAGGCTAGAACCAAGTCGGCCCGTTCCAATCTCTAGGGCCCATCCTATGGTAGCCTTGCCATGCTCCTGGTGGTCTTCGTCAAACTCATGTGTGGAAGCTCGTGATCATGGTAGTGTCATTGCCTCATACACACTCATGCCATAGGGAAGTTTAGTGATAGCACGCAGCTATGTAGATTTCAGTGGGTGCAAATGCATCACCCAAAATTTGTGAAAACAATGTTTTTTTCTGACATTTCATTATATATGCACCCCCTATAGCACAGTCCTATACACCTACAAGGCAAGTGCACCACCCCTAATTTACTCTAGCTTTGCCACTGGCACGACATAGGGGGCACACACCTTTTCAACTTTATGGATTGTGTTGCAGTGCGAAGGTTTTTTTATGTGTTAGGAGCCTAGGAACCCATACACAGTTAGCCTCCATCAATCCAACGTCCGAACCAGGGCAATGCCCTATATGGAGTGCCATCTTTCTCCTTGGATGGGTATGTGTCACGGCCCCTCTCCCCTCCTTGTGTTATGGCATCTTTCAAGTGAAAACCTAGTCCATGATGGAGTGATAACATCGGCGACATGGCATCATATCTCCCCTTGGAAGCTCCCAAGCCACGTTTGTTATCAACATTTGCCCCCATATCCGTGTCAATTTTGCTTTCAGCAAAAACTCATCTTCCAAATATGATGAACCTCGAGGAGTTGACACTATATGAAACCTACCACAAAGTGACAAAGGATATGGCAACTTGAGTTGCAAATTGGATTGGTTTAAATTCTTCTTTTCAACTACTCCCAATAAATATGGCAGTACGAGCTACACTCATTCTTGGTATACATATAACTTCTACTATTATTTTTTAATATAATCGCACGCCTTGCCACTACTCCCGACAATAATATTATTTCAGCTCCAACCGAAAACGGATGTCCAATAATTAGGCTGGCGGATGTTTGTTTCAATCCAATCGAATCCAGAATCGTCTTGATAATGTATGTAGTAGGAGCAGTATATATATACCTTACTCGTACTCACATATACAGGAAGTACACGTTATCATTAGCGGTCTCTCTGGTAGCTATCCTTGCCTTCACGTACGACAAGCAGGCAAGCTGAGTAGGGCTGCCAGAGACGACGACGATGGCAACAAGCACGGTGGCCGCCGCCGTCCGTGAGATCCGGCGTGCGCAGCGTGCCGACGGCCCCGCCGCCGTGCTCGGCATCGGCACTGCGACGCCACCATTCTGCGTGCTTCAGGACGACTTCCCCGACTACTATTTCCGCGTCACAAACAAGGAGCACCTCACCCACCTCAAAGACACGTTCAGGAAACTATGTATGTAACGTTCTCCTCTATAAGATAAGACGCATGTGTACATTAAGATTTAAACTTTAAAAATTTTGTCCAATAGTTTAGCTAATAATTATAATGCAAATTTAATATTGTTAGATTTAAAATTAAATATAGGGTAAAGTACATTTTTCACCTGCAAATTACATGCATGTCAATCTGATTTAACCTTGAACTATAAAATCAGGTAACGAAAACCTGCAACTATCAAAACCAAACAAAATTGATCCTCAAACTAGTATCTGAGGTGGTTTTCCATTTTCTATATATAATAAAATTTTGATTTGATCTCTAAAATTCATAATTAATTTTGTTTAAATAAAAAATATAACTAGTATTTTTTCTAAAAATATTATGTATCTGTTGGTGGTATATTTAGAGTTATTTGGACCTTATTAAATGAATATAATGAGCACAACTACGAGCAATAAAGCAATAGGAAGATAAATAAACTTGTTCCACATAATTTTATATAGATCACGATAAATTTTCTAGAAGAAAATAATACTAGTTTCAATTTTTTCAATTGAAACTTAAAGTAAATTAATTATGGATTTTTAGACATCAAACTAGATATTTATTATTTTTTGAAAATAGAAAACCACCTATGAAACTAGCCAAAGGATCAAATTTATTTAACAGGTGGAGGGTGTTTGTTGCTTGCTTGGTTTCTTAATTTGGGGTTGAAAATCGAACTGTCGTGCAACTTGAAGTTTGGGATATACTTTACCCTTATAAGTTTATAAATATAAACAATATAAATTATAAAACTAATATATGGTCAAATTGCAATTTGTGAGATGTATTATGTTAAATTATACCTTATAAATGAGAATGAAGGGAGTACCATGCGTATGTTGAAAATTGCTACTTATTTTAATTTAGAAACAAAATGAATATGTCAAAAATATCAAATACAAAATCATTTTAAATGAAAATAGTTACATCACTAAAAATAATGTTTTTCATAATGAATGAATCTAGTAATATATATCAATCTTATAATACCATCAACCTGCTTATAATTTAATCTTCAGATATTGGTAGTTAAAGTTAAAAAAGGTACTTATATGATGTATAATAAATCTAACAGTTCTACTCTCATGCATGGTTACATATAGGTCGGATAACCGGGCTGGAGAGACGTTTCTTTCACAACACAGAGCAAATGCTCAACGCCCACCCGGGCTTCCTCCACGGCAACGGGGACCTCCACGCACGGCTGGACATGGTCGCCAAGGCCGCTCCGGAACTAGCCGCATCGGCCGCGGCGACGGCCATCGCGAGGTGGGGCCGGCCAAGCACCGACATCACCCACCTCGTGGTGAGCACTAGCTCAGAGGCCCGCGCCCCGGGCACAGACCTCGGGCTAGCCTCGCGCCTAGGCCTCCGCGCCAGCGTCCACCGCACCGTGCTCCAGCTCGGCGGCTACTCGGCCGGGTGTGCCGCGCTGCGCCTGGCCAAGGACCTCGCCGAGAACAATCGCGGCGTGCGCGTCCTGGTGGCCTGCGTCGAGCTCACCCTCACCGGCTTCCGCGGGCCCCGACAGGGGGACAGCTTCGACACCCTCGTCCCGCAGGCGGTGTTCAGCGACGGCGCGGGCGCGGTCGTCGTCGGCGCCGACGCCGACGATGGAGACGGCGGCGAGCGCCCGCTCTTCGAGATGGTGGCCGCTTCGCAGGCCCTCGTGCCCGGGTCGACGCACCTGCTCAACCTGCGGCTCGGAGCGGGCGGGGTCGGCGGGGATGTCTCCGCTAGGCTGCAGTCGTTCGCGGTGCAGGACCTGGAGCGGTGTCTGCTCGACGCTTTCGCGCCGCTCGGCATCGGCACCGGCATCGGCGGCGGCAGGTGGAACGACCTCTTTTGGGCGGTGCACCCCGGCAGCCGTGGGATCTTGGACCACATCGACTCAGCTCTCCGGCTGGAGCCTAGTGTTGACAACCAAAAATGTCCATTTTGTGAAGTTGTCAAAATGTGTAACGGACTTTACCATTGCGTTTCTCTCATCGAGACGGTCAAAAAACATATATGGAACGTCTAATTTGGAGTCCGAATGAAGGAGTTACGCCCCTGGGAAGATGCTCCGCTGTTGGGACTCCCGACCCGAGTCGGGACTTCCAACGGCCGGGACTGCTGACCCGAGTTGGGACTTCCGACATATGTCGGGACTTCCGACGGCCGGGACTGCTGACCCGAATCGGGACTTCCGACCCATGTTGGGACTTCCGACGATCGGGACTGCTTACCCGAGTCGGGACTTCCGGCAGACCTAATAAAAAGGGCTGTTCGAATCTGACCTTCTAGATTTCGATCTGAACTATTCTAAACTCATGAGAAACTTGGAAAATAAGACTTGGAGAGGTTTTCTACTGAGATAAGACCACCCCCCTCTATATATATATAAGAGGATCATGGCCGATTGAGTTCCCATCAATCCAATCATCATACAAACAAATCAATCTACTCCTTTTTACCCCTTTTCTCTTCTCCTTCAACCTCCATGCTGTTCATCCCTTGATCCATGACCAAGGATGGCGCCCTAGGCTCGCCGGTCGACCTAGGGCAACCCGGCGACGTCCTTGCCCTGACGGGGTCCCTCCCGGTCGAGAGTTTCGACGGTTCCTTTGCTAGTTTGCCTGAAAACTAGCCGGTTCTTCGTCACGCAAGCACGTTGATTATCCTTTGGTGGTTTGCTTGTAAACCTCTCCGTGCTTCACCACGTAAGAGTGATATCCTCGCTATGTTCTTCGGTCCGTGGCGGCTCGGGCGTCCAATACCCTTTCTGGTGTGTGATTCGGACCACATCCGACGTCAACACACTTTTTAGCGACTCCGCTGGGGAAGAATTTGCTTCGACTCTACTTTGTAGCCGATTCTTCTTACCCTAGCCTTATTCCTCGCTGATCTATCTTTTTGAGCTCACCATTACCGTTGCATCTGGCCCAAAAAGGCCGATCGCATCTAGTTTTGACCCCTTGTAATCTTGCTTGCAATTTTGCAACGTGTTGCGCTTGACATTGAAAAATTCAGCAAGGCGGTCAAGTTCTAAATCATGGAGTACCGAGGTGGTTCATCACAAAACTACTACAATTATCCCAAGGTACAACTTGTAAATACATCTTATGATCATAATGGTTATTTTGCAAGTCATATAAGCTCTCATGTTGGTGTTGCTAGCTGTAATGATACTAGATATGTTGCATCGGCTGATACTTTTGATAATGTTCCTCATCATACACATAATAATTATGGATATCATGGTCAAGAGCCGATGTCAACTATAAATTCTTTGAGTTTTGATGCTACTAGCAACATACAACATGTAAATCCTTGTTTATCGGCTATAAGTTCACAATATGTGGTTTCACCACATGACATGCCGATGAAAGAGAGAATTGGCTATGACAATGCTAATTACTTAGCCAATTGCTCTCAAAATTCAGCACCATATGCCAATGCTCTTATTCATAATTTGGCTCCACATGTTACTTCTAACTTGAGCCGAATTAATGAAAATTCAGCAAGGTATGTAAGTGCTAATACCCATGATTCGGCTTCACGTGTTATTAGTAACCATAGCCGAATTAATGGAAATTCAGCACCTTATGCAATGATCAATACCCACAATTCGGCTTCGTATTCTGCTCATGATCAAAGCCGAATTAGTGAAATTTTAGCAAGGCATTCGAGTGCTAAAAGTTGTGATTCGGCTCCACATGTTACTAATAATTGTAGCCGAATCAATGAAAATTCAGCAATGGGTGAGGAAATCCTTGTCAGGTCTACAACCATAGCTGTTAAGGTGAATTCTACATTTGATAAGTTAGAGGAAGGAATCTTTGATACTCCTATTGCTACTTCGCCTCATGTTGGACATACTAGTGAATCGGCCCCGGCTTTTAGCCAACCTCAATATGAGAGGCCGTTTTACTATTATTTTGACCAGCATGGTAGAGTGATTGCAAAGAGTCAATCTAAATTGGCCTCTTCGGCGCCTGAAACCGATAGGGCCAGTTCAGGAGGGGCAACCACTATACCTCCTAGTAAGAGGTTGTCTTACTGTTATTTTGATCAAAATGGCAAGCTTATTTTTAGGAAGAAACTTGTATTGGTCTCTTCGGTGCCTGAAACAGATATGGCCAATTCAGGAGAAGCTACCAACATACCTCCTGAAAAACTTGGGAAGCGACAGAAATCAGCTAGACTTGATTTTTTAGGAGCTAAAGGGGTTGTACATTTATCTAGCGATTACTACATCATTGATGGAGATCAAGCCCCTATAAGCAACAAAGGAGGGTTGTCTGCTTGCTCAGAATTGGCTGAGCCGACTTTGAAGTCGGCTAAGCTGACTCCTGCCTGCTCTATGTCGGCTAGGCCGACTTCCCAGTCGGCCAAGCCACCAGCTTTGCCACCAGCTTCAAGTCAGCTAGGTCGACTTTCCAGTCAGCCAGGCCGACTGCCTCTGCCACCTGCCCTGAGTTGGGTAGGCCGACTTCCCAGTCGGCCAAGCCGACTGCCCCTGCTAGTGCCCAAGTCGGCCTAGCCGACTTCCAGTTGGCTAAGCCGACTTTCCTAGTTTCGGCAGCTGCTGATGCTTCAGATGATTTGACCCCACTTGTTGATTGGTTTCTAGAGAAAAAGAGCAGTATCACACAAATCAAGGACATGCACTTCTCCAACATGATCAACAAGGTAGAAGGAACAAATATTTTGCTCAAATTCCAATCTGGTCACACTATTTCAATTTCAGCATCTATTAGAGATATCCTAACTAATAATTGTAACAGACCGATTGAGAATAGCAATTTATTTGTTAATGATAAAATAAATTCATATTCTATCGGCCAACACATTCTGTCATATGGCAAGGCCGATAATTCTAGTTTGTCAAAGCTAAGGCCTTCAAAGAGCAGTTGCAAAGCTGTGGCCGAATGGATTGATAATAAATCTGATCCTTTCGTTTGCCTAGCTTTGAAGCCGACTCCACAAAAGAATCGGCTTAATAAATTAAAATATAGCTTTGACTTTACTTTTTGTGATCATGTCTTTGATATCTTGCTCAAAAATAATTTTATTAAAATCATTGATCACAATGTTTTGCCGTCAATTCAAAACTTAGAAGAGCTTATATATTGCAAGTGGCATAATTCGTTTGATCATAATACTTGTGATTGCAATATGTTTCATCGTGTGATCCAATCGGCCATTGATAAAGGCCGATTGAAATTTTCTGAAGCTCAACAGATGGACCAATTGGATTCAATTGGTCTTGATGGCAAACAGGTTTTGAATCGGCCTGCATTATTAGCCAATTCACCAAAAGCTCTTATGATGGCTGAGAATCAAGTAATGGAACCCACAGATCAAGAAAGTCATCTAGGAGAGCCAATTGCTACTGTTGCTGCTGAGTCGGCTCAGCCACCCTTAGGGACGGCTAAGCCGACCCCTGCTGTTTCTGAGACAGCTAAGCCGACCCAGTGGTCGGCTAAGCCATCTAGAGAGGCTGCTGTTGCTCTACCAGAGGTAGAGTCGGCTAGGCCGGCCCAGGAGGCAGCTAAGCAGCCTGGAGCACCCCTTGTTGCACAGGAGAAAGATGTGGAGCCCTCAAGTGATGACAAGGTTGTTGTCCATCAATTGCAAGTTGAAGATATTTCAGTGGATGACAATGTCACTACAATTTCAGAAGATACTGGGGGGCAGGTGAAATCTCTTTGACTAGAGCAAAAGGCGATTGACTCCATTGAGCAAGGGGAATCGGATGAGAATCCTCCTTTGGCACATGTTTGTCAAGATAAAAAGAAGGGGAAGGATGCTCATAAAGCTGATGGAGGTAAAGGCCATGACAAGCTAAAAAGTAGAAGGCCGAAGCTTAGCTTCGAGGAACTTCTAGCTAAATATGAGAAGATAGTAGAAACAAATGTCAACAATAGGCCAAAGAAAGTCCCATCATCAAAATTGCCTCCAAAGTGTAAGTCTCAAGAGTGGAATTGGCAAGGAGATAAATCTCACGTAGCAGCAACATATTCTCCTTTTGAGCAACCAATTCCTATGTCATATGGACCACAGCCCGTATATTTTTATCCTTATTTATCTTGGGGCTGGTTTGATCAAGAGGCACATGTTCCATCATATTTTATGCCACAATATATAGAGTATGCAGCTCCTAGACATTCAGAGAGATCATCATCTTGTAAAGACCGTTTTGATCAAAATTGGTCCGGAGCTCAACCAAAGAAGAAAGTGGTAAAGCAAGTTTACCGTGTAAAGTATGATGGCCGAAAGGAGAAAAGTTCAGATCTGAATTCAACTATTGAAAAGCTGATTACATTGCTGAAAAATCCGGCTATTGATGACAAAGAAGTGGAGAAATCATCTATTGATATTCTAGGTGCCAAATCTGAACAAAAGAAGGCGAGAGTGCCCAAAGTCAAGAATGATTTGCCGCTATCCAAAATAAAAATAAAACCGATATGCTCAATCAGTTTACCAAAGTGGCAAGAAAAAAAGTTGCAGAAGTTTAGTGCAGAGAAGCTAAAAGAAAAGGGCTTAGCATGGGTTCCTAAAGAAAGTATTGAAGCTCAGAAGGATAATGCTCAAGCAAGTGATGCAACAAAGGCAAAGGAGAGAAGAAGGTTCAAGAAACAGTTGCCAAGTTGGAGGCTTGCACCAAATCATCAAAATCATTGGTCATGGCATCATCCATACTCTCTGCCTATGCTTATGTGGAATTCATTCCCTGGTATGCATGGTTATCCCTTAACTCCTTATTTTGATCCTTGTTATGGATCTTTATGTTATGAAGGGTTGCCAAATTATTTTGCTTATCAATGATCAAGAGCTGAAATATTTATTTCGATTATGTATGCTCTTGTGGATGAATTCATATGGCCGATATTTTGATATCGCTCTTAGTGTAAAAATATAGCCGATGAGTGCTTGTGACCATCATGCTATTAGAATGCCCCATGAAATTTACTTTGATGGTTTTCAGGCCCGGAGGGCATGACATATGCATTTTGGATTTACTTCATGGATGTGACAATATGATTAATCGGCTTGCAAATAAGGTGAAGGTGTTGTCATAATCATTATTTCTCACAATAGTGTTGTTTGAGACATCAAGCCGATTAAAATTACATTTGCACCAAAATTCAAGCCGAATGTGAAATTTTCTTATTCGGCTTGGCTTATATTGCAATCCATGAAGTATGACATGTTGAAACCTATGGTGATTCTTTACTAGTGGTGTAGCAAGTCGCTGGTATGTTTCAATGTTTAGAAAGATCACTAAGAGCTTGTCTTGATACTTGCCTTAACATCATTGGTTCGTTTGTCGAATTTCAAATTCAGCATGTTTCGAGGCATGAAAATCAAAAGGCCAACATGTTAGCTCAACAAGCATCTGGCTATGACATCAGTGGACGTAACTTTCACATTCAAGAAAAGCCGATGCATGAAGATTTAGAATTTTTCCGTGCAGGTACAGACGGGTCGGCTAAGCCGACTGCTCTAGTTGGCTTAACCGACACCCTGATGCTAGCCTGTCAGCTAAGCCAACTGGACCAGTTGGCTTAGCCGACTTCCCCTGTGCAGTAGCCCAGTCGGCTTAGCCGACTCACCTGTGGCCAACCCGATCAGTCTGCCCGAGAAGCTTTCAAATCGGCCTAGCAGAACTTCCAGTGATATTGGGGCCGATTTATGTGATTGGAGGACTCCTTTATTGACATATCTACGTGATCCAAGTGCTAAAGTTGACAAAAGTATTCGGCGGAGTGCTTTCAAGTATATGTTGCATAATGATGAGTTTTACCGAAGAACCGCCGAAGATTTGCTACTAAAGTGCTTAGGATCTGATCAAGCAAGAATGGCTATGAGAAAAGTCCATGAAGGTATTTATAGTACGCATCAATCGGCCCCAAAGATGAAGTGGTTGTTGCGTAGAGCCGGTTTCTATTGGCCTACCATGATGGCCGATTATTTTTTATACTACAAAGGTTATGAAGAGTGCCAAAGGTTTAGAAATATTCAGTCTGTGTCTGCTGCTAGGCTTCATCCTATTATCAAACCATGGCCTTTTCGTGGTTGGGGTCTAGACTTCATTGGCCAAATACATCCCCCATCTTCCAAAGGACACCGGTTTGTGTTGTTTGCTACAGATTACTTCACTAAGTGGATCGAGGCAGTTCCTTTGAAGAATATGACACACAAGGAGGTGATTGAGTTCATTACTAAGCATATCATACATAGATTCGGCATCCCTCAGACATTAACTACAGATCAAGGGACATCATTTGTGTCTAAAGAGGTGAGGGAATTTGCCGAATTATATAAGATCAAGTTGCTCAATTCATCTCCATACTATGCTCAAGCTAATGGCCAAGCTGAGTCTAGTAATAAAACTTTGATCGAGCTTATCAAAAAGAAAATTGAGGAGAACCCAAGAAGGTGGCATGAAGTATTGTCTGAAGCTCTATGGGCACATCGCATTTGAAGGCATGGTGCTACAAAAGTTACTCCTTTTGAGCTAGTATATGGTCAAGAGGCCGTGTTGCCTGTCGAGATAAATTTGGATGCATACAGGCTTGCTAAACAAAATGATCTATCAACCATTGTGTATCATGATTTGATGATGGATAACATCGATGAGGTAACTGATGTAAGATTAAAAGCTCTCAAGGAGATAGAGAAAGACAAAGCTCGAGTTGCCAGGGCATACAATAAAAAAGTCAAGAGCAAATCTTTCCAAGAAGGAGAATTAGTGTGGAAAACCATACTACCTATTGGATTGAAGAGCAATCAGTTTGGCAAGTGGTCACCAAATTGGGATGGTCCTTATAAAGTGATCAAAGTTATGAGCGGTAATTCTTATTTGCTAGAGACATTGCAAGGTGAACGTCTCAAAGTAGCATTCAACGGAAGATACTTAAAAAAGTATTTTCCAAGTGTTTGGCAAGAAGCCTAAGTGCTCTCCAAAAAATGGCCGATACATGTATCGCCCTTAGAACAAAAATGGCCGATGTATACATCGCCCTTAGTCACCATACAGCCGATGAGATGGGTATCGTTGCTGTTTGGTTTAATTATGTTTGTTTGATCAAGTGTTTTCATGTTATGCATCATAAACCTGAAAACAGGGGGCATATGTTGACAACCAAAAATGTCCATTTTGTGAAGTTGTCAAAATGTGTAACGAACTTTACCATTGTGTTTCTCTCATCGAGACGGTCAAAAAACATATATGGAACGTCTAATTTGGAGTCTGAATGAAGGAGTTATGCCCCTGAGAAGATGCTCCGCTGTCGGGACTCCCGACACGAGTCGGGACTTCCGACGGCCGGGACTGCTGACCCGAGTTGGGACTTCTGACCCATGTCGGGACTTCCGACATATGTCGGGACTTCCGACGGCCGGGACTGCTGACCCGAATCGGGACTTCCGACCCATGTCGGGACTTCCGGCAGACCTAATAAAAAGGGCTGTTCGGATCTGACCTTCTAGATTCCGATCCGAACTATTCTAAACTCGTGAGAAACTTGGAAAATAAGACTTGGAGAGGTTTCCTACTGAGATAAGACCACCCCCCTCTATATATATAAGAGGATCATGGCCGATTGAGTTTCCATCAATCCAATCGTCATACAAACAAATCAATCTACTCCTTTTTACCCCTTTTCTCTTCTCCTTCAACCTCCATGCTGTTCATCCCTTGATCCACGACCAAAGATGGCGCCCTAGGCTCGCCGGTCGACCTAGGGCAACCCGGCGACGTCCTTGCCCTAACGGGGTCCCTCCCGGGCGAGAGCTTTGACGGTTCCTTTTCTAGTTTGCCTGAAAAATAGTCGGTTCTTCGTCACGCAAGCACGTTGATTATCCTTTGGTGGTTTGCTTGTAAACCTCTCCGTGCTTCACCATGTAAGAGTGATATCCTCGCTACGTTCTTCGGTCCGTGGCGGCCCGGACGTCTAATGCCCTTTCTGGTGTGTGATTCGGACCACATCCGACGTCAACACCTGGCAAGCTGGCGGCGAGCCGGACAGTTCTAAGGGAGTACGGGAACATGATGTCGGCGACGGTGATATTTGTGCTCAACGAGCTGCGCCGGCGAATGGACGAGGAAGGAGAAGAGGCTGCGGCTGAGTGGGGGTTCATGGTCGGCTTTGGACCGGGATTCACAATCGAGACTATGGTCCTGCACGCTACTAGCAACCTCAGCCAAAAATTAAACTAGCACTTTCTACTTAATAAGCAAATTTGAGGCATTTGACACTTTCTTCATATGTACACCAATGGTGTTTCTTAAACATTTTCTCGTTCTCAAAAAGAATTTCTTTTGTAATAAATGATCTCATTCTCTTGTTCGCATAGTCAAATAATGCTAACTATGATTAAATTTTTAGTAGAACTTTATCTATGGCCTTGTTTAGTTCTTCTCCCAAAACTTTACACCATACCACATCGGATGTTTGGACACATAGAGTATTAAATATAGACTAAAAAAATAACTAATTGCACAGATTGCGTGTATTTTGTGAGGCGAATTTTTTAGCCTAATTAGTCCGTGATTAGACAATGTTGTGCTACAGTAAACATATGCTAATGACGGATTAATTAGTCTTAATAAATTCGTCTCACAGTTTACAGGCGAGTTCTATAATCAGTTTTTTTATTAGTATCCGAACACCCCTTCCGATGTCCCATAAAACATCCGATATGACACCCTAAAACTTTACACCTCTGAAACTAAACAAGACGTCTGATCTTGTTATCAAGACATAAAGCCGGGATCTTCCCAGCCAGTATGAAGAAAGATGAGTCCCTTGACTTAGGCTTAGTGTAGTAACAACTAACAAGGAGTGATAATTGCACAAATAACAGCATAGGCTTAGTCCAGACTGGATGTGAAATCGAAAGTGTCTTCGTCATGATTCATGAACTTGCAATGTTAGGAGAGCACAGGAATTACATAGGAATCACGCAACTTCAATTTCACAGAAAAAAACAAATTTGCTGTATTCCAAACAAGTCGTTAATCAGAGAATAACGGCATAGGCCTGTTGGGGCTTGGGGAAGTTCATGCCCTTGATTCTTTTCTATTCTAGATCCGATCTATGAATGAGTGATTGGTTGACTGGCCCAAACCCATAGCCAGGCTGGGCCCATGAGTGCAGGTTTTCATGTTGTTTGGTTGTCTTACACGTCCTTTCCAGCATGCTTCATTGGCTTCCATGGTCTCAGGAGCTTCTTGGGTGAAGTCATTTGTTTTACGGGACGTCTAGCGTCCGAACGCCCCGCGCCTGCTGCCCGCCTCGTATCCGTCTTTCCCGCGCAATACCCGCGCATGCTCCTTCCTCAATGCCTCTGTCGCTGGGTCCTGATTTGACCGTGCACGCTTGTAGGGGGAAATCATCGTGCCCGCTGCCATCAGGAGCAGCAGCAACGGGCCAAGCCTGGCCGCGCACTCCTGCTACCCGCATGCTGCAGCTAGAATAAGTAGAGAGAGAGAGAGAGAGCAGCCGAGCATCGATGTAGCTTTGTGCTCCACGCCTGCTGCGTGCCACACCCATGGATACAACTTTATGCTCCGCGCTTGCTGTTGCGCCTGCTTGCATGGCTTCCTGTGCACACGCGGGGACCGCAGCGCCCAAAGAGACCACCTCTGCCTGCGCCCCCTAGCCGCACCTGCTAATGAAACACTTGCAACATAAAGCATTTGCTGCAACATACGTTCGAAATAGATGAAACATTTACAACATACGCTTGCAACATATGTGTGGGCACTGCAACAAAAGCAATATCTAGATACAACACTTGCAACATACGTTTGAAACATACACTTGTAACATATGTGTATAGATGGGCAACGGGTCGGCCCGGCCCGGCACGGCACTATAGGCCGTTTTTTGTGCCGGAGCACGGCAAGCTTAGCAGGCCGTGCCTAGCCCGAGGCCCGCTTTACATGTTTCTCGAAGGGGAAGGAAGCAGGAAGGTGAGCAAGGGAGGAGGCTGAGCTGAGACCAGCGCGGAGATGCCCTCACGGAAGGTGTGCTCGAGGCCGGCAGGCGGCCGCGCCCTCGTAGCCTACGCCCTGCGTAGCTGCGCTGCGCGCTCGAAGGCGGCGCGCCCTTGCAGCCGGCGCCTCACCGCGTCGTGGTCACGCGCTTGAGGCTGGCAGCGCCCTCGCGACCTCCGTGCTCGAAGCCAGAGAGCGGAGAAGCAAACACGCGCGAGGAGGAGATGCGAGAGGAGTCGCTCGAGTGTAGCCACCGTGGCAAAGGAAAGGGATCCGAGAGGGGAAGCCAGGAAGGACGAGGAGTCGCGCGACTCGCATCGCGAGACTCGCGACCACGAGCGCAGAGAGCCGAGGGAGTATGGGCGTGCGGTGGCTGGGGTGTGAGGGGTGGGGGGAAACGAAGTTAGGGCTGGGAGTGGGGAATAACAAGGAGGAGTGCACTGGCCTCTTAGTAGGCCGCGTAGCCATTGGGCCGAAATCGTGCCTGCCTGTATATGTCGGGTCGGGCCGTGCCGGCACGTCGTGCCTGGGATAAGGCCCAGGCACGGCCTATTCCTTCGGGACATACCGGTCCGGGCCCGCTGGCCACCGGGCCAGGCCAAAAAAAGGGCCTCGTGCTGGGCTGACGGCTCGGGATGCATGCCCATATATACATGTGTATAGCCAGTGAAACATATACAATATCCAGATAAAACACTTGTAATTTACGTTTAAAATAGCTAAAACATTTGAAACATACACTTACAACATATATGTATAGTTATTGCAACATAAGCATCACCAGATCTGCTTTTGTAACATCCAGATAAAACACATGCAATATACATCTGCAACACATGAAACATACGATTGCAACATGTGCTCATTTACTTGCTACACCACAATGGAGGTTTGTTCACACGGAGCTCGACATTGGCGCAGAGTTCGAGGTCGCCCACAGTTGACAAGCGGGTGGATGGTGAGCAGATGGATCGCGGCATGGCGGGAGGCACAAGGCGTAGGTGAGGGCACGCAACGCGAGGCACGAGGCGCGGGGAAGGCACGTCCTTTGGCATGAGGCACGAGGCGCGGGGGCAGGCGCGTCAGTGAAGGACCGAAAACGGCGACAAGAGGGGGAGAGTGAATGGAAGCCTCAAATTTCTTTCGAAATATTCAGCCGCTATCTCAAGTTCACCGCCAAGAACAATACACGACAAACGTTTCCAAATCTAAAATACCCAAGCTAACTAGTGACAAGAGTACCTAGATAAGTTTCAAGAAACGATAGGAGACCAATACAAAAGACGGAACAAGAATTGAAGCTCTAACGACCAAACTGCAGACAAAGCAGTGAGCATAGGAATTATAGACCAGAAATTCGACCGGCAAGTCACTGGGTTTGGACTAGCAATTCAACCGGAAACTGGTTCAGATAATTCAGGCTGGAAACTTCAGTACACAAACATAGAGAGATGCTTCGCGTGGGACTGCTCACGCTGGCCAAGCACAGGAACAGAGAGATGAATAGTAAGAAGTAATTTAATTCACCAATGACTGCTTTGGTAGTTCACGTATGGAACAAGCAGGCTCTTGACCAATCAAAATTAAGCATGGATCGACTCACCTTGCTCACGATGAGCACTGCTTGGTGCTGGGTGACTGCACAGAGCTAGTGGCGGTCCTGGCCTGCTCTCTGAAGGTGACCCAACACAGGAAGGAGAGCGACTGGTGATGGGGCTGCACACCACCGCGAGCAACAAACAGAAGCGGAGGGACTGCTCTCCACCGCTCACAGAACGGCGCCGTCGTGGGTCTGCTCACGCACGGTACCACGGGTGTCACCGGCTCACCGCTCACAGAACTGCAGCTGGGGTGCTCCCGCTTTGAACTCTGACGGAGAACGAACACAGGGAGAGAGACCGAACGCCGAGGCGCTCACAGCAACAGACTGCACCGGTGTCCTAGCAGCGTGCTCGACTGGTGATTCAACGGAGGACTCAGTGCTGTGCTGGACGCAGCTACAGGGGCGAGCAGGGTCTGCGCTGCTCCCCACACCGCACCAGAGCGCCGACCTGGAGGCAGAGCACGAAGAACAGAACGAGCAGGCCGAGCGCTGCGACCAGAAACAGGACGACAGCAAGAATCAATGGAATCCGATCAAAACCTCCTGATTCGAACCCAAATTTTCCTCACATGAAATTCAGCCAGTTACAAGCCTATTCTCGAAAAATCATTGCCAGGGATTGACCCAAACTCCAGAAAGAACGAAAAATGGAGAAAAACTCAAGAACATACTGACGAAAATCACAAACAAAATATATGAATCCCGGAGGACAACCGGAAGATTCGGGCCTCCATTCCTACTCCAAAATCACAGGTTTGTTGCACAAATTTAGAATTTGTGGACCTCTCTCAAGAACCCTAAGGGAAGGGGAAAACCCAGGGAAGCAAGAAGCAAATGAAAGAGATGAGAGAGATGGGGGCTCCCTTATCCTATTTAACATGGCTATTACACAATCCCAGTTTTGCTTTTAAATATTTTGAGTCGAACCACATAACCCGAGGGCGTCATGGTCCAACCCGGCCACCGCGCCCTTCATGAGAGCTTCCCCTCGACGCGAATTCCTCGATGCCGCCACGTGCCGTCCGTTCCTCCTCGGAACCTCCGCCCGGGCATCGATGGTTTTGAGACCTAAACCACCAAACCGCCGCGAGTAGCGTACTCCATACGCGTCCCCCGCCACTCAACACGTGTCACGGCCGTCATCGATCGGCTGTCCGCCAAGTCCTCTTGAGCCCCGCTCGACTCGCATGTCCGCCGTGTTGACTCGGTCAACACGGTCACTCCCATGTATACTTGCGCTTATCGATGTCCCAGATGTCAGCCACCGCAGCTGGTCACCCGGTCTCCTGGTTTCTCGGTCCAAGGCTCACGTCCGCCCTTCACCGCTCCCGGTCTATCGGCATGGCACGTCCCTACTTGACCTTCAACTCGCAGTCGGCCACCGCCTTTGAGCTCCACACCTGCACACCACAAGCCAAGAGACATGTTGCACGACCCAACTCACGCCATGGTTAGTCACAAACTCAACATAGGTCGTAGATCACATTGACAATCACTCATCACAAAACAAGCTACAAGGGCACATATCAACCTTGTATTCGCAGTCAGTCCCATCCAAAAAGGACGGACGTCCTGAGGGTACCATTATCGTTTATTTTACCCCGTTTCATACAAAACGGCTATCGAAGCCGGTGGAGAAACCGTGCGGAGGCACGGAGCCTAAATATTTTATACTAGACGGAGGGATGTTTTCTTGGAGCACCAACAGGCACAGCGCA
This sequence comes from Saccharum hybrid cultivar R570, assembly GCA_038087645.1. Taxonomy (NCBI): domain Eukaryota; kingdom Viridiplantae; phylum Streptophyta; class Magnoliopsida; order Poales; family Poaceae; genus Saccharum; species Saccharum hybrid cultivar. Next base: position 29,259,652 of record JAQSUU010000405.1, on the reverse strand, counting down.
TCACAGGCAGCATGCCAGATGGATCATGACTGCGAGCACTAATGCAAGCAAGGGTCCTGTTCGTTTATCTTATAATCCGTATATTTTAGCTTGTTTTTCAGCTAAAATAGTGTTTTTCTCTCACAACGAATCAGCGAACAGTACTTTCAGTCATGACTTTTTAGCGAAGCGAACGGGCTCGTTCCAAACGATTTCATGCAATGCATGATCGAGTAGTTGCCGGCATGCATGCACATGAGGGCGTTGGCACTGCCAGGATGATGCAGACCACACAGAGGATCCACCACCAATACTAAAATAAGCAAAATCTCATCAGGTGCCCGACTTAGATACGATCCTGCTTCTGCTCCGTCACTATAGTTCGGTGCCGGTGGCACCAAATATTTTAGCGTCGTCAGGCGTCTCGCTCTAGTCTCGTCTCGCTTGCCAAATATGTTAGGAAATAATGCAAATTAAGATCAAACACGAGACACAGATTTTACGTGGAAAAACTCTTGCGGGAAAAAACCACGGGCGCCAACCGGCGATCTTCACTATATGGAGAGAGTTTACAGAACGCAGGGAATATAATGAGTCGTCAGCTCTTCCCGTGCGGCTTACAAGATGTATTTATAGGACGGACTGACTGCAGTCAAATACGGAAACAAATCCGCTAATAAACATGACCGAACCGTGGGCCCTCTTGGCGTCCCCACAAGACCAACGTTATAAATTCGGATCATATTCCAACAAACTCCACCTTGAGACGAATTCCATCTTGTAGTGAATGAAGTATCATCAATCAATTCACTTCAATAATAAATAATCATCGGCGCCAAAAGTCACTAGGACTTAATTTGTAATGCCAACTAAGCTTGAGCATAGCCCAAACTTAGCTCCAGGAACTAGCTTTGTCAACATATCAGCGGGATTATCATGAGTACTTATCTTGCATACTTTAACATCACCTTCAGCAATAACACCTCGAATAAAATGATATCTCACATCAATGTGCTTGGTCCTTTCATGAAACATCTGATTTTTAGTCAGACAAATAGCACTCTGGCTATCACAATGTATAGTAGTACAAGAAGTAACCCCGCAAAGTTCAGAGTATAAACCCCTCAACCAAATAGCTTCTTTACCAGCTTCAGAAATAGCCATATATTCAGCTTCTGTTGTAGACAGAGCAACAGTGGACTGCAAACATGCTTTCCAGCTAACAGCACAACCACCAATGGTGAAAACATAACCCGTGAGAGATCTCCTCTTATCCAAATCACCAGCAAAATCAGAATCAACATAACCAACAAGTCCATCTCTAGATTTCCCAAACTGCAAACAGGCATTAGAAGTACCTCGCAAATATCTGAAAATCCATTGAACAACCCTCCAATGCTCCTTACCAGGATTAGCCATGAATCTACTGACAACACTCAATGCATGAGATAAATCAGGACGAGAACAAACCATGGCATACATAAGAGAACCAACTGCACTGGAATATGGAACTCTAGACATGTACTCAATCTCATGATCTGACTGTGGACATAAATCTGATAATAATCTGAAATGTGCAGCTAATGGAGTACTCACTGGTTTTGCATTATGCATATTAAAACGACAAAGAACCTTTTCAATATAACCTCGTTGACTGAGGTATAATTTACTAGATTTTCTATCTCTAGTAATTTTCATACCAAGAATTTTCTTAGCTGCACCTAAGTCCTTTATCTCAAATTCTTTACTCAATTGTGTCTTCAGTTTAGCTATTTCTGATTTTTCTTTAGCAACAATTAACATATCATCAACATAAAGAAGCAAATAAATAGCTGAGCCATTAACAATCTTCAAGTAAACACAGCTATCATAATCAGACCACTTAAAGCCACGAGAGAGCATAAATGAGTCAAACCTCTTATACCATTGTCTAAGAGACTGCTTCAAACCATAAAGAGACTTCTTTAGTCTACATATAAGGTTTTCTTTTCCAGGAATAACAAAACCTTCAGGTTGGTTCATATAAATGTCTTCCTCCAACTCCCCATGTAAGAATACAGTTTTAACATCAAGTTGCTTAAGTTCATAATCATGCATGGCAACAATACTAAGCAAAGTGCGAATAGAACTATGCTTAACAACTGGGAAAAACATCATTATAATCAATACCTAGAATCTGGCTATAACCTTTAGCAACCAACCTCGCTTTATACCTTGCTGGTTCACTAGGAGAAATACCCTCCTTTCTTTTATAAATCCATTTGCAACGGACAGACCTTTTATTCTTGGGCAATTTCACTAAATCCCATGTACCATTCTTTTCAAGTGACTCCATCTCATCTTGCATAGCGGTCATCCAATTGTTGCGATCAGCAGAAGTAATAGCCTCAGAATAATTAGAAGGTTCTGAATTACCTTCAATCTCTTCTGCAACACTCATAGCATAAGCAACATTGCATTCTTCAATATATCTTTTAACAGGCTTTGGCTGTCTTCTGGACCTATCAATAGCAATAGAATGTTGTGGAGACTGCACAACTGGAGAAGAATGCTCAACAGCAGAAGAATCATCAACAATTGGAGAATTTTTAGCAATAGGTGCATCTAGCACATCAACATTATCAACATCTGGTGAATCAATTAAGTGTTCCACCTGCACACTTATTTTCTCTCCCTCAACAGAAGGATTATCAACAAACATAACAGTCTCATTAAAGATAACATTCCTGCTAAGCATAACCTTCTGAGTCTGGGGATTCCACAATTTATAACCTTTAACACCATGCTGATAACCAATAAAAATGCATTTAATAGCTCTAGGCTCCAATTTACCATTGTCAACGTGAGCATAAGCAGTACAACCAAAAACTCTCAATTGTGAATAATCAGCTGGAGAACCATACCATACCTCAATTGGAGTTTTCTTATCAAGAGGAATAGAGGGTGAACGGTTAATAAAATAGCAAGCAGTGGAAGCGGCTTCAGCCCAAAAACACCTATTCAAGCCAGCATTAGACAACATGCAACGGGCCCTGGAGATGATAGTTCTGTTCATACGCTCAGCTACACCATTCTGTTGAGGCATATAAGGAATAGTGTAGTGCCTAACAATGCCTTGAGACTTGCAATAGGCATTAAACTCATTAGAACAGAATTCCATCCCATTATCAGTGCGAAGCTTTTTAACCTTCTTTTCAGTTTGATTTTCAATCATAATCTTCCACTCTTTAAATGCTGAAAATGCTTATGATTTATGCTTCAAGAAATAAGACCATATCTTACGAGAATAATCATCAATGATTGTTAACATATAACGAGAACCACCAAAAGAAGGCTTGCGAGACGGTCCCCATAAATCAGAATGCACATAATCAAGAATACCTTTACTTTTATGTGTAGAGATATTAAATGACACCCTCTTGTGTTTGCCAAACACACAATGCTCACAAAACTTCAACTTACTGATGCTATGTTCATCAAGAAGTCCTCTCTTGCACAATTCATGCAAGCCTTGCTCACTCACATGTCCAAGACGCTTATGCCAAAGATCAGTAGCATCAGAATTAGATGATGAATTGGAAATTACAGCGGCATCACCTGTAATTGTAGTACCACGAAGACGGTACAAATTTAGAGATTTTAATTCACCTTTCATCACAATGAGAGAACCTTTAGACACCTTTAATACTCCATCTCCACCGGAGTACTTGTACCCTTTAGCATCAAGAGTACTGAGAGAAATAAGATTCTTGCTCATGCTAGGAATATGCCTCACGTCAGCCAATGTTCCGACAATGCCATCATGCATCTTAATCTGAATGGAACCAATGCCAACAATATCACGTGGACTGTTATCACCCAATCTAACAGAACCTCCACCTTGGAGAGAATCATAGGTGACAAACAAATCTCTATTAGTGCATATATGAAAAGAAGCAGCGGAATCAAGAATCCATTCATCATCACTATTAGCACATCCAGCAAAAGCAACAAGCGAATCACCATCGGAATAATCTGCCTTAGAAGCAGCAACAGAAGCATTACCTTCATCATTGGGTTTACCTTTCTCTCTATATGTGCCAGTTCTCTTCTCTTTATTCTTTAATTTCAAACAATCCTCGATAAAGTGATTATCCTTCTTGCAATACTTGCAGAATTTATCACCTCTACCTCGAGACTTTGATCGGCCTTTGTAATGATTAGAACTTTTGCCTCTATTGCCATTATTTGATTTATTTTCTGTCCTCCCACGAACAGACAACGCTTCTCCTTTGGAAGCAGAACCTTTAGAAGACACCATCAATTTCATCTTTTCCTTGGCATGCAACGCCTCACAGACCTCATCAAGAGTTAGTGTATCATGGTGTTGACATCGTTTTTAGCACGTGTCAAGATGATCAGGAAGGGCTAATCAGCAGAGGAAAGATTACTGTGTAGATTGATAGCCGAGGAGAATAAGCTTGGTTATGGGTGGTGGCAGCGTATGGATTCAAATTGAAGTGTTGCCGATAAGGTTAAGGGTATTATTGCCGATACCGATGAAAGAGGGTTTGAAGACTGCTACCGATGAAACAGGGAATGTACCGATGAAGGAGGGTATGAAGACTGCTGCCGATGAAACAGGGAATGTACCGATGGAAGGAATTTGAAGGCTGCTGCCGATGGAACAGGGATTGTGCCGATGAGAAGGAGGTCAATGAGAATACCATCGTGATTGAGGCGGACTATGGAATAAAATAGTAGTTAATTTCCTTGTATACGTTTAGTAGAGTCTGAGTTGTATCAAAGTCATGTGTTTCCTTAGATTTGGATTTAGTATCCTAGTCGTATTTGGTTACGTTTCTGTAGATCAGGATATAAATATAGAGTGAAGGGCAATGTAATAAGGGCAATCAATACATCAAAAAACAGCTTTTACTCTTATTTACATCTACTTTCGGCGACTTCGTCAATTTGCATATTTTTCCTTTTTACGAGTTCTCATCGATTCGGCGAGTTGCATTGCTCTAGTGCAATCTTCGACGATCCTCGAGTTCCGCGTGAGTACCTCTTGGCCGTGACTTCCGGGCGTATCGCTGTTGTCAGGACCAAAGTGCTCGTATCTTCATCCTTGTCGATTAACAGGTCAAATCGACTGGCACGCTTTGGATATCGACTTCGGGTATTAGCCCTTTGTGTTTGCAGATTTACTTTTGCATCAACACATCTTTTGGCACGCCCGGTGGGACAGATCTAGTCAAGATGTTTAATCCTGAGATCGATGCGGGGAACATCATCGCGGTAACAGAAGAAGATCTTAAGGACGATCAGAAGCAGGCTATGGAGAGGACTATAGAAGAATACAGACAGCTCTGCTTGAAGTCATTCAGCTTGAACAAAAGTGGACAAGTCATCCAGAAGCAGGACTTGCCGTTGCCTCGGCAAGTTACCTTTGATTCTAATCCGGGTAAACTTCAAGAGATGGTTAATTCTGCGGTGAATCATGCTTTAATTAATCACTCCAATGTGCTGTCCAATACTGTTCATAATGCTGTGATTCGAACTTTCAAAGAAGGGCAAGCGTCACCTCGTTACGTTGGGCCCGCTTATCATCAACCAGAATCAGCATCTGCTGTTGCTCCATCGGCTCCCCCAGCCGTTGCGGGTATAGAGATTTCTTCTCCTCCAGTATCAGCAGGTTTATCTAACGTACAGTCTACTCCGATGCGTCCGGATTCAGCATTATCAGGACGAGTTCAGCTTAATACAGATCTATCAGCATCGGCTTTTATCAGGTCCTGTACCATAGAATAATCAAACTCCTGCTAATTGGTGGGGATATGGTATGCCTCCAGAGCCATCTGCTTTCAATCACGGATTATCTCAAGTGTTTGACGCAGCGGGAAAAACTCCTATGCCATCGGCTGGTTCGCCGATAGCTCAAGCGCCTCAATATACTACAACTACTGTACAACCAACTCTAGGAGGTTTTCAGGTGTCTTTGGGTCAAACATCTAGTTCAAGTCCATCGGCAAATTTGTTACCGATGCAGCAGAAGGCTCCTATCGCCAGTCAACCTGGAGTCCAGGTTATGCCTCAAGTTGGATGTAATTATCCAGCAATGCCAACAAGCTACCAGCCATCGGCAAATTTTGTACCGATAAATACTAATAATTGGTCAGGGCAGTTTCCCACTCAACATACAGTTCAGCCAAATCAGCAAGCCATAGGTGTTCATCAAGGTCACATGCATGCTGGTTTTCAGAATCAAGCATCGGCAGCTCAGCCGATGAACCCTTTTCAGCAGGTTAATGGACCGTAGATAGTGGCAAATGTGTCAATTGCTAGAGATCGTGGGCCACAAAGGTATGCAGAAGGGTATCAGCAGATACCTCCAGTAGAGATTCAACAATATCGTCAACAAGATGTTGATGCTTTTTGGGCCGATAAAATAGCAGAAATTATGAAGGATCAGTTTGGGATCAAGCCCAAAGTTAACACCTATTCTTATCGGACTCCGTATCCTCCGGCATATGATTTAATTCCTCTCCCAAATCGTTACAAGGTGCCAGATTTCACTAAGTTTTATGGGCAAGACGATACATCAACCATGGAGCATGTTAATCGTTTTATTATTCAATGTGGAGAGGCAGCTTGTAGAGATGAATTGAGAGTTCGTCTGTTCTCATCATCTCTATCTGGATCAGCATTTACATGGTTTATTTCACTACCGCCAAATTCTATTATCACTTGGGCTGATCTAGAAAAGCAATTTCATAAGTATTTTTTTGCTGGAGTTCATGAAAAGAAGCTTACCGATTTGGTCAAGATGAAACAGCGCAATGATGAATCGGTAGAAGATTTTGTGCAAAGGCTACGAGATGTAAAGAACAAATGTTATAGCCTGGTGTTGGATGATCGGTAGCTTGCCGATTTGGCCTTTTAGGGATTGTTACCACATCTTAAGGACAGATATGCTTCTCAGGAGTTCGAAAGCCTAAGTCATTTAGTGCAAAGGATTTCTGATCAAGACACTAGGGTTTTTGAACCTAAAAGAAATTGGAACAAGAAAGTTTCATTTGTTGAAGAGGTGGAAGATTCTGATTCAGATAACGAACCAGTTATCGGTTTGGCTGAGTGGGTTAAGAATAAGAAGCCGATATCTTGTCCCTTTGGTCACAAAGAGCCAGAAAAGTTTACTTTTGACGTCACCAAAGCTGATAAGATATTTGATCTTTTGCTTTAGGAGGGCCAGAGTAAATTGTCACCTAATCATGTGATCCCATCGGCAGAAGAGTTGAAGCATATGCTGTATTGCAAGTGGCATAATGCAACTTCACACAGTACCAATGAGTGCAAAGTATTTAGACAACAATTGCAGTTAGCTATTGAGTCTGGCAGAATAAAATTTAGCAATTCCAAGATTCAAAAGCCGATGAAAATTGATCAACATCCTTTTCCAGCAAATATGTTGGATGCTGAAGGGAAAATTAAGGTGTTGACATCGGAAGCTGCTGAAAAGAGTGCATCAGTAGATCCCCAACATCGGATAACTACCGATGATGCAAAAGGCAAGGGGCTATTGACAGAAAGTAGCAGTTCTGGAAAGCTTCCTCGATCTGGCATCGTGATTACTCATCGAAGATAACAGGAAGGCTGGCGTCAGCGAAGGGATCGGTATCAACGACAACAAGAGGAAAGACGTCAAGAAGAGTGGAATCGGCATAAGGATCATTGGAATTGTCCGTTTTTTATTCATTGTTGGGAGGAAGGTATTAAGTTACCTACTGTAGAAAATTGCCCAGAGTGCAATGGTTATTATGGAATTAATCGTCCTGTAAGAAGGTTTCAATCTGGTAATCAAGGTTTGTTCATTAATGAGCCGATCAGAGGGAGAGCATCAGTACATGATCGGCTGGGGGGCAGGCTCAGTGTACATGAAAGGCTTGGTAAACGCGTTGCATATTTTCTGAGAAATCAAGAGAAACTTGAAGAGATGGCAAATGCAAGAGTTCCTGATGAAGAAATATTTTACAGGGATCCTAATATACGTCGTGTGGAGACAACTAGGACTTATCAGCCAGTGTGGAAAACTAAGCTTCCTCAATGGTGTCCAGAGGGTTTGACAAAGACACAGAAGAGGAAAATGCAGCGGGAGCGTCAAAAAGATTTATACCAAGAAGAAAGTCCCTCCAATGAGAGATCTGGTAATCAGCAGTGGCAGATAAGGCATAAAAATAAAGGTCCATCGGCAGATGTCAATATGGTGTTTATGTTGCCGATGGAATTTTTGGCTCTGTCTGATAGCGAAGAAGAGGCTGTTTTCTCTGACCAAATAGCTCAATTAACGCTAGATCCAATGATGGCTGTTTTTGAGAAGCCTGCCGATGATGAGAGACAACACCTCAAGGCTTTGTTTGTAAAAGGCAGAGTTGATGGGCAGCCTGTATCTAAGATACTTATTGATGGAGGAGCTGCAATTAATATTATGCCTTATGTGATGTATCGGAAGCTTGGTAAGGGAGATCAAGACTTAACTAAGACTGATATGATGCTAAAGGATTTTGAAGGCAATGTATCACCAGCTAAAGGGGCAGTGTGTGTTGAGTTGACCATCGGCAGTAAAACCTTACCGACAACTTTCTTTGTTATTAATGGCAAGGGTGCATATAATCTGCTCTTGGGAAGGGATTGGATTCATGCTAATTGTTGTGTTCCTTCTACAATGCATCAGTGTCTGGTACAATGGATTGGAGATAAAATTGAAGTTGTTCCTGGTGATTCTTCTTATATCATCGCATCGGCAGAATCAGACACTTATGAGCGAACCAAGTGCATATCAGGAGAAGCTTGGGAAAAAGAGTTCCTCAAGGTTGCCGATTACGAAATTCTACCAATCCAAGCAGTCGGTTCTGAAGAAGAGTTTTAATGGATAGATTTACCGATGATGGAAAATTAGGTCAAGGATTTACATCGGCAGATGATTTAATAGAAGTAGATATTGGTGAAGGCGATAGGCCAAGGCCCACTTTTATTAGCTCTAAGTTAAATTCCAAATGTAAACAGCAACTAGTTGATTTGTTAAAGGAATATAAAGATTGTTTTGCTTGGGACTATACTGAAATGCCTGGATTAGACCGATCTATAGTTAAACATCGGTTGCCTATTAAATCTGGATTTTGGCCAAATCAGCAGCCGGCTCGCCGATGCAATCCTAATATACTTTCTGATATTAAGGCCGAAATAACCAAATTAATTGAGGCAAAGTTTATTCGGCAGTGTCGATATGCAGAGTGAATTTCTAATGTGGTTCCTGTATATAAGAAAAATGGGAAACTTCGTGTTTGTATTGATTTCAGGAATCTCAATAAGGCCACACCGATGGATGGTTACCCAATGCCGATTGCTTATTTATTGATTGATGCTGCAGCAGGGCATCAGATTATTAGTTTCATGGATGGTAATGCGGGTTATAATCAAATATTCATGGCTGAAGAAGATATTTCCAAGACTTCTTTTAGATGTCCAGGTCATGTGGGATTATTTGAGTGGATAGTTATGACATTTGGTTTGAAAAATGCCGGTGCTACTTATCAAAGAGCTATGAACTTTATTTTCCATGAATATATCGGCACATTGGTAGAAACATTGACGACATAGTGATTAAGTCTGGAGACATCACAAAGCATCTAACCGATCTACGGAAGATACTGGAGTGCACAAGAAAACATGGATTAAAGATGAATCCTAATAAATGCGCATTTGGTGTATCGGCAGGACAATTCTTGGGTTTTATGGTGCATCAGCGAGGTATTGAAATTAGTAGAAAATCTATTGAGGCAATCAACAAGGTTGTTGCTCCTGCCGATAAAACTGAATTGCAGTCCTTGATCGGTAAGATTAATTTTATCAGAAGATTCATATCTAATCTGTCAGGTAAGATCAAGGCTTTCAGTCCATTATTGAAATTGAAAGCCGATCAGGAATTTAAATGGGGGGATGAACAGCAATTAGCCTTAGATCAGATTAAGAGTTATTTAACAAATCCTCCAGTGTTAGTTCCACCCCAACATGGAAAACCTTTCAGATTGTATTTATCAACTGAAGATACTGTTATCGGTTCAGCTCTTATTCAAGAATTTGAAGGGAAGGAGCGTGTTATCTATTATTTGAGCAGACGGTTAATAGATGCTGAGACCAGGTATTCGGCCATTGAGAAATTATGTTTATGTTTATACTTCTCTTGTATTAAGCTGAGGCATTATTTACTATCGGCTGAATGTACTGTCATATGCAAAGATGATGTGGTCAAATATATGCTATCAATGCCGATACTGAATGGTAGGATTGGTAAATGGATTTTAGCATTATCAGAATTTGACCTACGTTATGAATCGGCTAAGGCAGTTAAAGGACAGGTTATGGCCGATTTCGTTACTCAACATTGCAACACGGTGGATTCTCTGGAAGTTGCTCCGTGGACACTTTTCTTTGATGGGTCTACTTGTGGTGAAGGGGCAGGCATCGGTATCGTGTTAATTTCCCCTCAGGGGAAGAAGTATGAGTTCTCATTGCCGATCGTTGCTACATCGACAAACAATCAAGCTGAGTACCAAGCCTTGATAAAAGGGTTAGAATTGCTTAAGGAAGTACAGGCTGATACTGTTGAAGTCTTTGGTGATTCTATGCTAGTTATAAATCAGTTGATTGGGATTTATGAATGCCGAAGTGAAATTCTAATTTCATATCATGAAAAGTGTTTGGAATTGTTAAAAGGGTTCAGGAGTTTTCATCTGGAACATATTTCTCAGATGCATAATGAAGAGGCTAACCGATTGGCTCAGCATGCTTCAGGATATCAACCTGTTCAAGAAGTATTAATATCAGTGGCTGATGCCGATGACTGGAGAAAGGAAATTGTTGATTATTTAAAGAATCCATCTAAAAAGGTTGAAAGATGTATAAGGTTCCAAGCTACCAAGTATGTACTCCTCGATGATGAATTGTATTACCGTACCATAGATGGAGTTTTACTCAGGTGTGTTAGCATAGAGGAATCAAAAGGCCTGATGGGTGAAATTCATGAAGGAGTATGTGGGGCTCATCAGTCAGCTTTCAAGATGAAATGGATGATCAGAAGAAATGGATATTATTGGCCGACTATTCTTGAGGATTGTTTTAAATATTTTAAAGGATGTCAGGAATGTCAGAAATTTGGTAATATTCAAAGGGCACCCGCATCGGCTATGAACCCCATAATTAAGCCTTGGCCGTTCCGGGGTTGGGCTATTGATCTCATCGGTCAGATTTATCCACCATCGAGTAAAGGGCATAAGTTTATTTTGGTTGCTACCGATTATTTCACAAAGTGGGTTGAAGCAATTCCTTTAAAAAAGGTGACATCGGCTAATATGGTTGATTTTGTGAAGGAGCATATTGTCTACCGATTTGGCATCCCTCAAACCATCACTACCGATCAAGGCACTATGTTTACATCGGGTGAATTTGATGAGTTTGCTATAGGTATGGGGATTAAAGTTTTGAATTCTTCACCGTATTATGCCCAAGCTAATGGTCAGGCTGAAGCATCTAATAAAGGAATTATTAAACTCATTAAGCGCAAGATTAAAGAGTATCCTAAGAAGTGGCATACAATATTAAATGAAGCTTTGTGGTCATATCGGATGGCATGTCATGGTGCAACCAAGGTAACACCTTATCAATTGGTGTATGGACACGATGCAGTATTACCTTGGGAGATTAAAATTGGTTCTAGGCGAATACGCTTTCAAGATCAATTGACAGCCGATGATTATGATATTCTTATGAAAGATAAATTGGAAGATGTAGCAGGTCATCGGCTAAAAGCTTTAGTTAGCATCGAGGAGAATAAGAAAAGGGTAGCTAGATGGTATGACAAGAAAGTGAAGGTAAAGGAATTTGTCGATGGAGAATTGGTTTGGAAGTTGATTTTACCAATTGGGACTAAAAGTTCTAAGTTTGGCAAATGGTCACCTAATTGGGAAGGTCCATATCGGATAAATCAATCTGTTCCTGGTAATGCGTATATTCTTGAAACTCTCGAATGAGTTGTATTTCCCAGAGCATTAAATGGAAAATATTTAAAGAAATATTACCCTAGTATCTGGATAGATGCATAAAAGTATAATTGCCGATAACAATCCTATCGGCTAGAGTTAAAACAAAGTATCAATTGTTACCGATGTGCTAATTTAACAAAGCTTGGATAGCCGATATCGCACGCAGGCGAATTTTATCGGCTTCTTTTAATTCCTTGGCATCTTCATCGGCACTTTCTTCCACAGGCTTGAGTTTCTTTTTGAGGACCAAGGCCTTGCGAGCTTGGGCATCTCGTTCCTGTTGAAGGGCCTTGACAGCGTCAGGAAGCTGGTCTTCTTCTTGTTTGGCTTGAGTCAGAGCTATTTCAACCTTTTCCAGCTCAGCTAGCAGGGCTGCCCTCTTTGCCGATAGATCTAAGATTTTCTGCTTAAGATCGGCACTCGAGGCTTGCAAGTTGTTGATGTTCTTGTGCTTCTCATCGGCAGTTTGCTTCAGCTGCAGCATTTCGTCCTTAAGTTGAGCCTGAGCTGCTCTGTCAGCAATACGATGAACAGCCCTTTGATATTGGAGTTGTCTGCTCTCCAGATGGACTGCTGGGAAGATGGTTTCTTCAATATTGGCAGGGACTTGGCCGCGGATCGTTTTGAAGATAGTCCTTGCAGGGTCCGAATCGATCACCAATTGGGCAGTATCTTGTTGCAGCAGATTTAGGAGAGCTTCTAGTTTGCCATAGGTGTCTGCCGATATTGTTCCCAATACCAGGGAAGAACTCGCCTCTTCTCCGTCATCATCGGAGACGTCGATAGCAAAAGAGAACAAGCTATCGGGAGAATCTTGTTCCTGTGAAATAAAGAGAGTTAGAAATCCTATCTGTGATATCTGGGGATATTATAAACCAAACAATTAATTGGTTTACCTGCTTCAGGGCAATTTCTTGAGCCTGGCTTGAGGGAGCGGCTTGAAGAGGGTCATGCGAAGGATCGGCAGAGGATGCCGATGGAATGTCTTCTACGATCTCATCGGTAATCGGCACTTGGGGTGTAATGGCCGATGGTGTATCTTGTGCAGAAGGAGCAGCTTGTTCAGTTACATCGGTAGGTTGACTGACAAGTGTTGGAGCAGACGCAGGGGCTGGTGTAGATTTCTGTCGCTTTTGTTGAGCTTCAGCATCGGTCAAAGCTTTGCGCTTTGTTTGGGTCTCAGCGACAATTGGCTGGGGGCATCGACATGTGTTGATTGGGGAGCTTGCATGCTTGGCGTGCTTGCCGATGTGCCTGTTTGTTGCTGCAAAAATGGGTATAAGATTAGATATTTAACAGGGAAAAATGTAAAAATAAGAGAATACCTCTGAAGGAGGGGTAGAGGTCGTGGTGCTTGGTAGAGTTGCCGATGACGATCCAGCTGCAGCTTGCACACCCTGATAGTTGTATGTTAATATAGAGTGTATCGGCAGAAAATAGAATAAGCAAGGTTATTACCTTAAAAGCCTTGATTAGGCTTGAAGCAGCAGCCTTTGGAGTAGCCCTGGATGTTCCCAGTCTTGGTCTGGAGGTGATGGTTTTGGCGCGAGTCCTCTGGAAGGTCAAGGCCTCTAAGGTGGGGGCGTTGTAGCCGATTATTGAGACTGGAGAGGTTGGGTAGAGGTTGAAGGGTTTTCCACTTTTACTTATTGATGGAACTGGATCATCGGCCTGTTTCAAGGAAAGTTAGCTACCGATATACATATAAAAGGAAGGAAAGAGGCAAAAGTTAAAAGGAACTTACTGCATTGTCAGGAACGGCATAGTCGGGATCGATCATGTGCCGATATGTGTGAACAGATGTTGAAAACAGCTGTTCTTTCCACTCTTGCCACCATTGCTTATATGACTCTGTGATGAAAGATGATGGTGACCAGGCGGAGAGATCAACATTTGAGATATCGGCATCGGGAGCAAGTCTTACTATCCTGCTCCATTCAGTTCCAGCGGTAATGATTTCTCTAGGCTTGATCACATCGGCAAAGCATAGCTTGATTGGCAGTTGCCCAAAGGCCAGCTGGCGAGATACTGCCGATGGGTTGTAGAATTCATAAGTAATATGGGAAGCTTTCCCGCTGCCAAATGTGTTGGCTGGGATTGCTCTGGGGGTGATAATAGCCATCATGAGATCATTGTCTTGGTTCAGGTCACTATCGGCAAAATTGAAGAGAAGAGGGAACTTGTTATCCTCATCAATATAAGGTACCCAAGCCCTGAGATCACGAGGGAGACCATGGTAGAAATTCTGAAAAAATCTGCCGATTTGATCGTCATTGGCCTCTGTTCCGGGAAGGACAATTATGGCTTCGCCGAAGTTGAGAGGGGGGCGTGTTGCCGATTCATCGTCTCTAAGGACGTAATCTTCGGGAATCTCTCGTGGGAATTCTTGAGCAAAGAGATCCCACTGTAAACGCTTATGCATGTGAGCGTTTAACCACATATTGATAAACCACCATGGGCCTCCTAGATTGCCGATGGGTTCACCAAGTATAAGCTTCTGAGATACTTGGTAGAGAAGGTGGTAGGTTGAGCTCAGGAGGTATCGGCCAAGTGGGAATCTGACACCGTTGGCTAAGAGTTCTGCTGCTGGGAGGAAAGCGTTGGTTGGTCCTACTGATCGACCACAGAAAATAAACTTCTCCAGCCACATGTTCAGGAATGTGGCGTGTTCCCTTTGATTGACAGTACCAGTCTTTTGGTACTCTTGGATGTATCATGTCCAGCCGCCGATGTTGCGTGTACTCACTCTATACTCAGCTTTTCTGCCAAAAATGTGGCCTTCATCGACAGTTGAGATGTCCAAGCCTGTGAGCATATATACATCGGCAAGAGTAGGGGCGCATGGGCCATGGCCGAACATGAAGGTATTGGTGGTGTCTGACCAAAAGTGAGCGGCAGCTATCATCATGGATTCATTTTTTTGTATATTGGCAATGGATAGCCTGATACATTGATCTATCTTCCGTTCTGCCCAGAACACTTGCATTGATCTGTTGACCCTCAAGAACCAGTTTTTCCACCCTTTGGTGGGTTTGGGCCAAGAGCGGAACGTATCTTTCCACAGATTCAAAGAGAAATTTTGAGCTTTGAAGGGAATACGATTTGCCTCTGCATTGATCAGGTCAGTTGGATCTGGGTCGCCCATTGGACCTAGGCAATGGAGGGGAGGTTGATTGGTTGGAATCACCAGTGTGTTGCATAGTTCCTGAGTTTGGAGGATCAAGAAAATGGAAGAAATAGGAAAATGCCGACTGTAAGAACTCGCAGGGAACCAGAAGGATTAAAGTAAAGGTAATAGAAGAAGAACGAACCGCAGGGACGTCGAAGTTGACAGCCATTGCTTCGAAAAGATGAGGGCACGAGCTGGGAACTTGAAGATGACGATGAAGGGGGCTCTGGGGAGTCGAGGATGCGCGGTTGTTGGTTAGGGTTGCCGCCGGAGTGAGAATGCCAAAGGATGAAGTTTGAAGGTAGAAGATGAGCAGCCCGGAGAAATCTATTTATAAGCCATTTGGGGTAGGGGTATTCTTGACTTATCTCTATGCCGTACGCGGATGGATCGAGGTGGTTCAGTTGGATATGTAACTGTTCGCACGACAGTCAAGGGATGGTACAGAAGATTTGACGGCAAGTAATCATGACTTGAAGGATATCTCGATATAGGATTTTTCAGTTCTAAAAAAATGATGTGCTGTGATAAGATCTTGCTGGTGGATTGTTATTTTGGTATCTCAACCGTAATTGAGGCAAAGGCAGTTGGAAAGTGTAAGATATTTACTGAGATACATGGATTAGATCTAGATTTGATTAAATCTAGTAACAGATCATGTTATGCTTGGAGAATGGGTTGAAAAATAGGTAATAGCAAGCATTATCTGAAGTAAATTTCAGAGCATCAGTATCTTATACTCTGAAATTGGGGGGCATGTGTTGACATCGTTTTTAGCACGTGTCAAGATGATCAGGAAGGGCTAATCAGCAGAGGAAAGATTACTGTGTAGATTGATAGCCGAGGAGAATAAGCTTGGTTGTGGGTGGTGGCAGCGTATGGATTCAAATTGAAGTGTTGCCGATAAGGTTAAGGGTATTATTGCCGATACCGATGAAAGAGGGTTTGAAGACTGCTACCGATGAAACAGGGAATGTACCGATGAAGGAGGGTATGAAGACTGCTGCCGATGAAACAGGGAATGTACCGATGGAAGGAATTTGAAGGTTGCTGCCGATGGAACAGGGATTGTGCCGATGAGAAGGAGGTCGATGAGAATACCATCGTGATTGAGGCGGACTATGGAATAAAATAGTAGTTAATTTCCTTGTATACGTTTAGTAGAGTCTGAGTTGTATTAAAGTCATGTGTTTCCTTAGATTTGGATTTAGTATCCTAGTCGTATTTGGTTACATTTCTGTAGATCAGGATATAAATATAGAGTGAAGGGCAATGTAATAAGGGATCAATCAATACATCAAAAAACAGCTTTTACTCTTATTTACATCTACTTTCGGCGACTTCGTCAATTTGCATATTTTTCCTTTTTACGAGTTCTCATCGATTCGGCGAGTTGCATTGCTCTAGTGCAATCTTCGACGATCCTCGAGTTCCGCGTGAGTACCTCTTGGCCGTGACTTCCGAGCGTATCGCTGTTGTCAGGACCAAAGTGCTCGTATCTTCATCCTTGTCGATTAACAGGTCAAATCGACTGGCACGCTTTGGATATCGACTTCGGGTATTAGCCCTTTGTGTTTGCAGATTTACTTTTGCATCAACACATGGCTATATAATAAAGTATCTCTAAAGTTTGAAAAGGAACTAGGCAAAGAGCACAAAAGAATCAGACCCAAATCCTCATCATCATATTCTACCTCCATAGCCTGTAGATCAGAAACAATCTCCTTAAAGACTATCAGATGGTTAATAACAGAACCACCCTCTTGCAACTTGTGCGAATACAACTTCATCTTCATATGCATCTTGCTTGTCAAATCCTTAGACATGCAAATCGACTCTAACTTGAGCCATAGAGCAGCTGCAGTTTTCTCCTGCAGACAATTTTGTAAAATATTATTTGAAAGATGGAGCTGAATTTGAGTCAAGGCCTTACGATCTTTCTTTTTCTCATCATCGGTCCAAGATTTAGAATCCTTGTTACCGAATTTATCAAGAGCATCATCAACATCAGCCTGCGTAAGAATAGCCCGCATCTTGACTTGCCATAGAGCGAACCTTGTATCATGATCCAGTTGAGGAATATCATATTTCACTGAAGACATGGTGAATAAATAATAGCAATGACCAGAAGAAAATAATCTGCAGAAAATCTGGTAACGTCTCGTGTGCGCGAAACAATAAAATCTGCAGCCTGGTACACTTGGTGTGTACGAATAGCAAAGAACTGCCAAAGAGAAATCTCCTGGTACGATTCACCATGTGCACTAGCACAAAAATTCACCAAATTTTATTTCCAACTCACGATCACCAACAGGCAACAGCGGTCAAACGCCTTAATATCCACGTGCACAGAAGCAAAATCACGATGAACTTCACCTCCTCACGAACGCACCTGATCGGCCTGAACTTGATGACGCCTCGATCCACGTGATCTGAACTCACGTGAACAGCTACTGGTCCACGGCAGCAGCAAACAAATCTTGGTGGCACTGGAACTCGGCGTATGGACGCAGCGGAACACGCCGGGACGCGCAGCTTTTCAGGGCCACCACGAAATCGACTTGAACTCTGCGCCAACAAACGGGAAAAAAAATTCCGTCCTCGATTTTGCCTCGGCTGAGAGAGGGAGCAGCAACGCGCCGATCAGATCAGCACAGATTGATGACGGTGCAAACACGACTTCGATTTGCAGATGAATTTCGAAGGCGACGGCGGTTGACGAACGGGACGAAACCCTAACCTTTTTGTTTTTTTCAATCTCGTGTCTGGCTCTAGATACCACTTGTTAGGAAATAATGCAAATCAAGATCAAACACGAGACACAGATTTTACGTGAAAAACCCTTGTGGGAAAAAACCACGGGCGCCAACCGGCGATCTTCACTATACGGAGAGAGTTTACAGAACGCAGGGAATACAATGAGTCGTCAGCTCTTCTCGTGCGGCTTACAAGATGTGTTTATAGGACGGACTGACTGCAGTCAAATACAGAAACAAATCCGCTAATAAACATGACCGAACCATGGGCCCTCTAGGCGTCCCCACAAGACCAACGTTATAAATTCGGATCATATTCCAACAAAATAAGATCAGTATCTATCTCTGCTCTGTGTCACTAATGACGAACTCGTGGTCTGTATTGTCGTATCAGATTGTATTGTACCATACCAAGCCCATGCGCAGGAACTCATTCTTGGTATATCTATTATTTCTATTATATATTGTTTTTTTAATATAATCGCACGCCTTGCCACCTCTCCCGACAATAAAATTTCAGCTCCAACTGAAATAGGACGTGCAATAATTAGGGTGGTAGATGTTGTTTCAATCCAATCCAATCCTCTTGGTAATGTACGTAGTAGGAATTAATAATATTATATATATAGCCACTCGATTTTTTAAGACTATATAGCTCCTCGTCCTCACATATACATGAGTGTACACGTTGGTAGCTGTCTCTCTAATAAGCAACGGTGATATTTGTGTTGGCCAAGCTGCGCAAGCGAAATGAACGAGGAAGGAGAAGAGGTTGATGGTGAGTGGGGGATCATGGTGGGCTTTGGATCAGGATTCACCATCATCGAGACTACTAGAAACCACGAGCGGCGTTGCCGTGCGCTTGCCTGTGTTAGGTCAGGCCACACAGTACGGGACAAATTTAATATGTCTATTCGGTGATGTAAATAATGAACGTGGGTTAGTTCTATTGACAGAGGGAAATATAATATTGACAACTCTAACTACATGGCCTAAAGTTCAGAATACAACTACATGGCGATCATGGGCGGAGCCAGGGGGGCCATGCCCCCCCCCCCCCCCCCCCCAATTTCCCTCAGATGAAATTCAGCTAGCTACACGCCTATTCTCGAAAAATCATTGCTTGGAATTGACCCAAACTCCAGGAAAATCAGGTCGTAGGAAGAACAAAAAATGGGAAAAAACTCAAGAACACAGTGACGAAAATCATAGACAAAATATATGAATCCTGGAGGACAATTGGAAGATTCGGGCCTCCATTCCTACTCCAAAATCACAGGTTTGTTGCACAAATTTAGAATTTGTGGACCTCTCAAGAACCCTAAGGGAAGGAGGAAAACCCAGGGAAGCAAGAAGCAAATGAAAGAGATGAGGAAGATGGGGGCTCCCTTATCCTATTTAACATGGCTATTACACAATCTCAGTTTTGCCCTTAGATATTTTAAGTTGAACCACATAACCCGAGGGTGTTATGGTCCAACCCGAGGTAATCTTCATCCGACGGCCACCGCGCCCTTCATGAGATAGCTTCGTCTCAATGCGAACTCCTCGATGTCGCCACATGCCGTCCGTTCCTCCTCGGAACCTCCGCCCGGGTTTTGAGACCCAAACCCGCGGAACCGGCCACCGATGGTTTTGAGACCCAAACCACCAAACCGCCACGAGTAGCGTACTCCATACGCGTCCCCCGCCACTCGGGGGCCATGCCCCCCCTAACAATACAAACTTTTTATAGTATATAGAGAGAGTTAAATAGTCTATGTTTATATTAAAAGGTATAGTAAATAAAATCTTGTTATATATGTCTGCTAATATCCTCTTGACAACAAAATAGAATAGAATACAATTACAATAAAATATTTTGATCGGAAAGTTTTGGTTCTACTATAGAATACTTATGTTTCATTATACTTTATATTTTACTGGACGTATACTTGACTAGCAACAACAATTCGATGGTCATCTCTTTTTATTTGTGAATCACATTATAGATGTAAACACTCACATACATGCACGCACGCTCACTTTTACGTACATACACACATCCTACTCCACTATGAGTACTTTCGAAATACTAAGAAGGTAGATTTTAAGATGCATAAGTCATCACATGCACCGCGTTGTCGACACAACGATCACCTGCCACGGATATGAGCACTTCTGAAATACTAAGCGGGTAATTTTAATATTCTTAGGTCATCATATGCGCCCCAATGTTGACGGACACGGTCGTTTACCATGAAAAAAATTGCGAGCATGTTAAATCATTAAATATTGGAATAAATCCATGAAAATAGAGCTTAACTCAGGAGCAAAAATCTAAACAGTAATTTCATAGTGGCCAGATCAAAGGATAACAAACACAACATACCGGAGCACCACACATAATTTGGATATCGTGATTTGGCCAGGAGAATCTACAGAGGTGGGCATAGAGGATGCGAAATTCCAATAAACGGGAAGAGGCTTCAAGTTGGTATAGTCACAAGTGGAGGAAAATACATCGATGCCAATGAAGACTCTCTTACAGGTGTGGTTAAAACAAGCGGCCTGCAGTTGAAATATTTGGAGAGGTAGTAAAGGAGCTTCCTTATGCAGTAGTAACAAGGAGTGGTGGATTTTAATTTTTTTATTTTATTTTTTACCAAACTGAACGGGCAGAAGCCCCTATACAGATAAAATGCATTAAAAACAGAGTAAAAGTTTACTGAAAGTTACAAGAGAGAGAGGAGAGGAGGAGTGGTCGATTATTGCAGGCTGCATCCAATGGAATCTGGATGTGTGAAATCGAATGTGCCTTGGATTGGTCATGAACTTTTTTTCGAATACGCAAGAGCGTTGCGTATCATTGCATTAAGAAGGGAAAGAGTTCAAAATACAAAGAGGCCACCGGCCAAAGAAAGGAAAAAAACTAAAGCAACCAAAAGAAGAAACACCCGAACAAACAAAAGACCCAGCCACTCTAGCTTGGACGTTACTCTCGCGACATCAACAACTCCAAATTCTTTGCCCCTGCCCGCACCCACAGATCGGCATCAGCTCTGATGACCAAGAGCAGTTCAGGCACCGTGGAAGCAGTCTCTCTGAAGCACCGCGCATTCCTTTCCTTCCATAATCTCCACGAGACCAAGGCGAAGAGCGAGTCGAGACCTTTCCGCTTGTTACCTGACCAGGTCGACCTGAGCCGCCTCCACCACCTGAGAACTGAATGTTCCGGTGGTGGCAAAGGCTGGCCAAGAGCGGTGCAAATATGGAACCAAACCTCCCGAGCGAAAGGACAGCGGCAAAGGAGGTGGTCAATCATCCTTCTCCTCAGAGCTGCTTCCGCCTCAGACAACCCCCTCGTCTCCTGTGCCACCTCCAGCTGGTAGATGAGTTCTCTGGCCATGAGCAACTGCTGCTTAATCGCCCCAACCCTTGTAGCCGACCAGCTCTGCAATGCTCTAATTAAGGCTCTGAATTTGAGATCGAGTAGCTCAATGGGTCCTTGGCCATCTGTGTGCACAGGACCATTCCAAGCCTCCATGACCACCTGAATGTAGTCACCATATGTAGGCCACATAACCTCAAAATGGAATCGTGGCTTGCAATGTGAATCCTGAGAATGACACGGGCTTTATCTATTGGGCCAGACTGGATGCCCGTTATCCTCTGAATTCCCTTGACTCTGGCTTGGGGCAGGCATCCGGCCCTAAAGTGTGAATGTTTGATTGGTTGGCTGGCCCAAAAAATTTTTTTTGAGGGAAACAGAGGGGGTTGAAGCCCCCTACTGGACTTTTATTAAATAAAAGGTAAAGGTTTCTGTACAAAAAGACCATGAAACATAAAAGGTTACAAAGAAAATAAGAAAGGTAACACAAAGTGGACTAGCCATGAATCTATTAAGGGCTTAAAATATTCCTTAGCTCTAAGCTTAACTTGAGCTAACTCATGCTTGAAGACGATCTTGCAAGAAGCCAAAGAGTGTTGGATTTGTCTAAAGATTAGATCATTTCGAGCTGACCAAATTGCCCAGAACATTGCTATGATAATTTTCATGAAAATTGGACTTTGAATCTGTATCTTAAATAGAAGTATGGAGTCCAAAATATCATCCTGAATTAAATGGGCCAAGCCTAACAGGTTCCAACAAGACATAGCAAAAGGGCAATGGAAGAAGAGATGGTGC